>CM024796.1:23714780-26642280 GCA_014281875.1 Nibea albiflora
CTTTGTTCTGTCCTCGGCGCATGCCCTGCTGCGATAGCGGCATCTGTACCAAGTGTATAGATGGCTGTCTTTCTGTATCTCTGTGTCACAGAGGGTGATGGTGGCAGGTTTGGCTGAGTTCTTTCTAAAATCCACAACCATCTCCACTGTCTGAATGGCCACACCTTTCACCAGGTGGTCAGTCTTTTACTTGTTGGCACCATTGTCTGCTAACTTCAGGAGCTTCACGGATTAATGACCGGAGGTGCAGCTGTGGGTGTACATGGAGATGAGTGTGACAGACTTACTGCCACCAAGGTTCTCTCAGCACAAACAGTCTCAGACTGATGCCCGTTTATGAGAAGAGAAAAAATGCAGCTGAAAAGCAGGGCTGAAATCCACAAAATAAACTGAACATCTGCGGCTCAGGACGTAGAATGAATGACAAAACTGATGAGCGGTTGGCAGCTAGTGCCATCAGTGTATAAATGTGTGTGAATGGGTGAACGAGATATGGAGTGTTAAGTGAAGGTATTATATAAGTACAGCCCATTTACAGCCCACAGACGTAGTGCAAACAGAATCCACAAAGACAGATCCTGTCTGAATGCAGCCTTATAGTCATAGGAAGTGGCCAGTGGACTACTGTTCTACTGGTGCTTTGAAAGACAAAGTGAAAGTCATGACACCATCCCCCATGACACCCTCTACAACTCCAGCACATCAACTCCACCTCTCAGGGGTGTAGGCCAGAATTCTCCAGAATTGCTCACCTCCTCTACTTCAGCACAAGTCTATGGCTATGTCTCAATTCAGGGGCTGCATCCTTCCTTTTCTAAGAAATTCTTTCTTAGAAAAGTCATTTTTCAGGCCAAAGCAATATGAAGATATGATTAAAAAAACAACATTTTGGCTACTTATAATGCCCCCTAATGGTCAAAGGTCACCAAAATTATTTGGTCTCTCAAAGAAGTTGTAATGAGCGTGTCTTAAAAGTTTGAAGTCAAAACATCAAACTCTTGCAGATATATGGCCTCACTTCCTGTTTGGTGGGTTTGTTGCTAAAATGGCTGCCGGATTTTGATGCAAACGCACACAGTCCTTTAGCAAATATACTGGGATGTCTGAGAGTATCAGTCAGGAATCAAGGTTAAAGTCCAAAGCAATATGAAGATATGAGAAAAAATACATTTTGGCTGCTTATAGAACCCCCTAATGGTCAAAGGTCACCAAAATACTTGGCCATCTCAAAGAAGTGGTCATGACTCTGTGTTAGAAGTTTGAAGTGAAAGCATCAAACCGTAGAGATATGGCCTCACTTCCTGTTTGGCGACATCACGGATGAGTTTGATTGGGTGCTACCGGTAAACGGAAGCGAAATTTAAAAATCCACGTGATAACTTGATGCAGTTTTGTCTGAAGATTCTATGTGTCAAGTCTCGTTGAAATCAGACAATCTGCATGACCTAAAATGCGTTTTGAAGGTTTTTGATAAAATTCAAAATGGCAGAAAATCCAATCTGGCGCAAATTGACGTCATAGTGTGCGTTGATCTCATCTTGATCCAAGGATTCCAATCTTATTTTGAAAGCCTTTTGTATCGTGTGTGTGTGTGTGTGTGTGGTCTTGAGTCTGTTAATCAGAGAGTTTTACAAAGTATTTTATTTTGAAGGGACTCTTGAAGGGACTCTCCGAAATAAGCACGATCGGGGGCTTCTTCTCAACCAGTTTTGTGCCCACATTGAGAGCTAAATGTTAAAAACATCATTTATCATGTGGTAAAGAGCAGATACTCCCTGCTGCTTCTGGTAATTTCTCACTCTGCACTCTGACATCACGCCCTCTAGCTCTGGAAAGTTCTCGCAATACACACCCATTCATTTTTTGGCACAGTTTTTGGCATATAGCTGCCAAACCGTTTGGTGAAATGCTTAACCTAAACATAGCCAACGTGTCCTTGCCGAGCCGGTCGTTTTGACTCCTTGTTTGTGTATGTGCGCCAAAAACTCGGGGATCCTTGGCGAACCGACGAAAACACGGAAGAATAATAATAATCGGAACTAGAAAATTCCCGCGGAAATTTTGAGTGTGCCTGACTCTGGCCCCATCGCTGCTAATTGCTAATTGATAACATGCAAATGCTACCACTAATTTTGAGCCACTAAAAACAGAATTAGCCACTCATGTTAGCAATTAGCATGATGCGCTAGTCACTAATTTTAGCATTGGCTGCTAATGTTAGCAATGAGCATGGTTTTTAGCCGCTAAAAATGAAATAGATTTCAATGCTAACATGCTAATGCTAACATGCTAATTGCTAACATGCTAATGCTGTGCTGCCACTAATGCTACTACTAATTTCTAGCTATTTAAAATTAGCATTATCTGCTAATGTTAGCAATTAGCATGATGCGCTAGCCACTAATTTTAGCCTAAGCTGCTAATGTTAGCAATGAGCATGCTTTTTAGCCACTAAAAATGAAATAGATTTCGATGCTAACATGCTAATGCTAACATGCTAATGCTAATTGCTAGCGTGTCAACGTTAGCCACTAACATGCTAGCTACTCTGCTGTCTCTGTCATTTTGGACAGACAGGTTTAAATTGACTTGTGTCACATCAGCAACAGTGAAAACAGCCCCTCCCCTCTGTGCTCCCTCAAGCAGGCTTAAGGTTGCCAAGCAACCAGGGCCAGCTGCAGGTCAGGCTCATTAGTGACAGCTGTGAGCAGTCTACCTCAGAGAAGTACAGAGAAAGTCTCTGAATGACTTCCCTGCGAACAAATCGCATTTAATCCCAATCCGTGTGTCGTATCCAAAAGCCGAAAGATACGTGATCGCCGGCTACTTCTCGACCAGTTCTGTGCCCAGTTTGAGAGCTAAATGTTAAAAACTCTGGCATTCATCATGTGGTAAAGAGCAGATGCTCCCTGCTGCTTCTGGTAATTTCTCCTCTCAAATTAACATTGGAGTCAATGGGACAGTTGATCGGTCCTGGGGCCGATCTTTTCTGTGTCAGGCCAAAACTATAAGACTGACAGCTTCAGCAGTGGTATCTATGCGACGGCGAGAAATTTTCCTACGTTTCTAGCTATAAATGATTTCTGTAGCTTGACATTTGCGGCCGCAGTCGCAGTTTATAAATTTATTTTTCGATTAATTTTTCTCTCTCCCTGCACTCTGGCGATGACATCACGCCCTCTACCTCTGGAAAGTTCTCCCAATACACACCCATTCATTTTTTTGGCACGGTTTTTGGCTTATAGCTGCCAAACCGTTCGGTGAAATGCTTAACCTATACTTTCCTATCGTGTCCTTGCTGAGCCGGTCGTTTTGACTCCTTGTTTGTGTATGTGCGACAAAAACTCTGGGAGCAGAAGCGAACCGACGAAAACACGAGCAAGAATAATAAGCGGAAGAAGAAGAAGAAGCCGGGTGGATAGTAAAGAGTGTGCTCTTTCAGGCACACTCAATAAGCCGGGTGGATAGTAAGGAGTGTGCTCTTTCAGGCACACTCAATAAGCCGGGTGGATAGTAAAGAGTGTGCTCTTTCAGGCACACTTAATAATAAGAATAAGCCCGCGGGATAGTAAAGAGTGTGCTCTTTCAGGCACACTCAATAAGCCGGGTGGATAGTAAAGAGTGTGCTCTTTCAGGCACACTCAATAAGCCGGGTGGATAGTAAAGAGTGTGCTCTTTCAGGCACACTCAATAAGCCGGGTGGATAGTAAAGAGTGTGCTCTTTCAGGCACACTCAATAATAAGAATAAGCCCGCGGGATAGTAAAGAGTGTGTTCTTTCAGGCACACTCAATAAGCCGGGTGGATAGTAAAGAGTGTGCTCTTTCAGGCACACTCAATAAGCCGGGTGGATAGTAAAGAGTGTGCTCTTTCAGGCACACTCAATAATAAAAAAAATAAAACTGCCAAAAAACACGCCGAAGAACAATAGTGCCTCGTGTCGCAGGCCTTCTAGGCCCCCACACTAATAAGAATAAGCCCGCGGGATATTAATGAGTGTGCTCTTTCAGGCACACTCAATAATCGGAATAAGCCGGGTGGATAATAAAGAGTGTGCTCTTTCAGGCACACTCAATTAATGGAGTGATTACGTTTTATCTTCTTTAAACTGGCTGACTGGATGCATTGTACCAAAGCCATTTGCTGCCTTCTACAAGGGAGTATGAGTTAGTCATTTGCATGCATAAATGAAAATGATTAATCTTACATTGTTTCTTTCGGACACCTCCCCAGCTAACATTTAACAGAACTTCATACAAAAATTGAACTGAGCAATAGCCTGCTGACCCTTTTCCTGACCTGTAGCACCACTATGAATTAACTATTGAAATTTGCAATCAGTCATTAAGATATTAAAAAGATATATTCAAATAACATTTGAAATGCTTTGCACAGTTCATAACATTTGTTTCTATAGATGCGGATATCAAGGTTCCTGTAACTTGTGTTTTTTTGTCTCTGCACAGAGCTGGCCAATAAAGCGCAAGAGGAACAGGAGGAAGTGGCATCTAATGTCAACAGTGTCTCTGACAGACACACCTATAACCAATCACAAAGGTCAAATGGCTCCTCTCCTGATCAAACACACAATGACAAGTTTTCATCCCACACATCTGCAGATCACCTGACCTGGAACGGTACAAACATAATATAATATAGAAATATTTCCAAAACTTTTACTCTCAATAGGTTGACCTGTTGTTGTGGTAACCATTGCAGGGATGGGGCCAGGGGTGGAGAAGGAGGAGGACGATGATGAAGTGCCTGAAAATGCCTGATGACACTCCATGGCGAGCTCACCAGTGTATGTGGCAGATCACCATGGCAACAAATATTGCAGTGCAGTGACAATGAGAGTTGAGGCACTTCTGTTTAAATACAGCAGCTAACTCAATGTACTTGTGTGGCCCCCAAAAGGGCCCCCAGACCTTATGTTTACAACTGACCATGAATATATCACATTCAAGGTGACAACAATTAGCAGATAACAACTTCTCAGCAGCTTCATGGACCATTCACAGTGCAGTGGTGAAAATGTTTAGTGATTTTATTAGAGACTCAGAAAGTGGAAATATTAAAACTGAACTATAAAAAATAAAGACACTTTGAAAACCAAAGAGTTTACAGTGGCTGAAAATTTCCTGTGCATGGCTAAGCCAGGGTAACTGTCCATAATCTAGAGGAATGAGACATGGAGCTGTTAAGAAGCAGTTACAGTGGTTCTGGGAATGAAGTTGGGCAGAGCACCATGTATGTTGTTCTAAACGTTATGTTATGTGAACAGTGTAAAAAGTGGTATTTTTCTCAGTTGTCTGTTTTGGGTTCAAATTGTCAGAATATTTTGCTTCAGGTCACAACCAACAATATGCACAGATATAGGAGTGGTTGTTAACCATGCTAGTGGCATAGATGCAATGATGATCTTGGTTCCCAGAGGATGTATCATATTGGTTTTGGTGAAAACCTTTAGTCTTCAAGCAGGTCTAAGTTTTCACTTGTCCAGTAAAATAGAGTAATACCTTTTTAAATAAGTGATTTATTCATGATTCCCAGACAATAAATTCTAAAGACTAATGACAGTGACCCTCTCACTTTTTGTCAGTACGATCATCAGGTCAAAATTTGAATTTGTTCAATTCATGAGCAAAAACAGCTAATGACATTTCCATCAGCCTTGTGTGCCTCGTGTGCTTTGTGCTAGTTAGACGTTTTTGGCATTCTACCTTGCCTCAAAACGCCTCAAAAACCACAATTGTGGCTAAGCACTCTTAGCATGAGTGTAGACTATTCTGTTCTATTTAAAAGCTTCACTCATTGTAAATATGACTTTACTGATCCTATTATTCATCCATGACCTTCTGTGCAGCACCATACAGTGGTGGAATATCTGCATAAATTTGTTATAAAATGTTATCTGATCTTTATCTAAGTCAAGGATGTCGACAAATAGTGTGCCTAAAACATTAACATGAAAAAAATAGTTTTAAATTAGTCTTTTAAATAGTAGGAAAGTACTGCACCATTGATTTTCAACCGGATTTTGGTCGTTCAGTGGGGAGCCAGTGGAAGCAAGACTGTCAAGATGGCAACCGGGGGGGGGGGGGGGGGGGGGTCTGTGTGCACGCACGGCACCTGTGTAACTGTCTTCACGGACACGGAGGGAGAGAGAAACATTTCACTGCACATTCCACAGTATGAATTTCACTGGTTAGAAAATAATCTACAGAATATGCACATATGGCAATTCTTCCCTGGTCTATTCACTCCACATACACAATGTGTGTTGCGCAAGGCTGGTTTCACGTGTAGCGACTTTGGACTCATCAAATAACAGCACTTTATGCGATGCTAGTTATGCAAGGAAGTCCTGCTAGCATAAAATGCTAACGCATTGGCAAATATTTTTGCTAACTTTGTTGGAAGAAGCAGATTAGTGTTGTATAGAAATTTGTTTTTAAGTATGCAATTTGCCATGTTCATGTTACTCCTGAGAAAGGAAGCTGGCGAGGGAGAGCACACTGTGCCGTATGTGTGTATCCCTGTCTGTTCAGTGTGTGCCTGTCCTTGGCGAACCAGTAAAGAGTCATATCTTAATCAGCTGTCACAATCACAACAAAGCAGATGTTCCAAATTTGGCTTGTTACACTGAAAATGATTTAAAACCTACAGAAGTAGGGGTGCGTTACGTGTCACTTGTTTTTATTTATTTATTTTTGGAAAATATTGTGAAAATATCATTAAAATCCTGAAAAATATTGACATATTTTTTGCCCACATAACCCAGTCCTAGGCTGGTGTAGTTTTGTCAAAAAAGTTAGCTTCTTTGAGCTAGCTGCTGAAATGGCTGGTGCTCAATGTGTTTAGTTATCAATGTTTCAGTTAAGCTAGCTGCCACACAGTGATAAAATGTGAAGAGGACAATAAAATACACAATTCATTAAATATGTACCAACACCAAACAAATAGGTGTTCAAAATACAACAAGTCTACAATAAGGTATATACAGACAGGATCTGGCGCTGTGGCCAATAGCTGCAGGGTTGTGTTGCACTGTGTGGGGGTAGGTGTGTCTAGCTGTGCTGAAATTACACCCCCTTTCTTTTCTGCTTCTCCACCAATCCCTCGACCCCTGTGAGTCTATCAGGAAATATTTTTTTATTTCACTGATTAAGGTTTCTCAATGATGGCACTCCCAACTTGTTTCCAGACTGCTTACCTGGTATCGACCCTACTTGCCTCCGACCTTTGCTATACACGTCTCTGCCCCAGTAAATCCACCAGCCTTCCATCCCTGACTACGAGTATTGCCTGCCATTTTTCCTGTTCCTTGCATGCTTGTGGCTGGGTGGCATTTGGCCCGTTCCTGTTCGGAGAGTAGACCCTCCTTGCCTCTTCTACTGTTGCTGACTCCGCTTTAAGGTCTGGATCTTCATCCAGTCCTCATCTGAACCAGGGTCCAACCAGAGCTTCACCAGCAGTGAGTTTGCACCAGTTCCCCCTCATCATACTCATTGAGCCAGCTGACAACTGTTGGACTATTATCTGCATCCATCACCTGCCATACTCACCTGGTTCATTTGTGCTGCTATAGGGTTTATTTCATACCTGTTACAAGTAAAATAAATTAAAAGCTTTTTACTTGGAACAACACTTCTACAAAGCTTCTGTCTTTTTTTATTTTTAAAATATAAGTAACAGTACTATTTATGACAACAACAAAAAACAATCACCAAAAGGGAAACAGGCACCTATAATGATGTGTTCAAATATTGAAAAGCATACTTTGACCTCTGCCACTTATGTATAAAATTATTTGTAACTAGTATTAACAGAGAGGAAAAAAGGAGGGGAGGGGAATTTTTTAGGGTCACAATTTCCATCTGACAAAATCTGACTCCCCTCTTATATTAAAAATGCAAGAAATAATGCCAACCATTTTCACTTTGCTAGCATACTTTGACCTCTGCTACCTCTGAGTCAGATTGTGATAGGTGTAAATTGTGACCCGAAAAAATCTGACTCCCCTCCTTTTTTCCTCTCTGTTGATACTAGTTACAAATAACTTCATACATAAGTAGCAGAAGGGACAACATGCCAGCAGAGTGAAAATGGTTGGCGTTTGTTACGTGTTTAGGTTTGTGTGTCTCTCTCTCTCCTTCTTCCCTTTGTCCTTCAGGTGAAAAGGGTTGCCACCTGCAGGCTCTAGAAAAACTGGGGATTGACTCATCCTCCAGTCAGTCAGCCAATCACAGATGGAAGACATCTTTTAAATGCCTCTCTCTCTGATGCTGCGCTCTCTCTCTGTCTTGGCTATGAAGGTTTGTGGTGGGGGAATAGAGCTAGAACTGAGGTAAGGCTGGGGAACCCCATACATTTGCACACATATTAAGGATTTGTTATCACACTAGGTTATGGGTTGTTGCCTCTGGTGTATTTTTGTTCTTTTCAAATTTTGGTTAGATAAGACAGTCAGGTCATTTGCTTGCTTTTTTCTTTTCCCACAGAAAGGTTGAGCTAGGCCCAGTTTTTTTGTATTTTGGTGAGTTTATTTGGCACAACCCCCACAGTTCACTCTTCCCCCCACATTTTTCAAACCTACTTTTGTTGTATGTCTTTTTCCCTTAAATGGGATAAATAAATCAAATTTTTGACTGTCTCCTGCCTTCCCTGAGTCCTTTCTTTGTTGATTGTCAGCGTTATTGTTTCACCTAAAAGGGGAAATGTAACAATTGGGGGCTCGTCCGGGATCTATCTGTTTTTCCTTCTGACAATCAATGGGAAATTACTCATGGTGTTTGGCATGTGATTAAAAATGAGTTTCAATCTGCAAGACTTTGTTGATGATACTTCATTTGAGAAGATTGATGTGTGTCGCAAGAACAATTTATTGTGTATTGCAGCACACTTTGACATTCCTGTTTCCAAGTATGGACTCAAGAAAGATATGCGTCGTGGTGAAGAGGGAGCTGAGCCGAAAGGCGAAGCTCTCGATTTACCGGTCAATCTACGTTCCTACCCTCACCTATGGTCACGAGCTTTGGGTAGTGGTAGAGTATCGTGGATACAAGCGGCCGAAATGAGTTTTCTTCACGGAGTGGCTGGGCTCTCCCTTAGAGATAGGATGAGAAGCTCGGCCATCCGCAGGGAGCTCGGAGTAGAACCGTTGCTCCTCCGCATTGAGAGGAGCCAGTTGAGGTGGCTCGGGCATCTAGTGAGGATGCCTCCTGGACGCCTCCCTGGTGAGGTGTTCCGGGCACGTCCCTCCGGGAGGCGGCCCCGGGGAAGACCCAGGACACGCTGGAGGGACTATGTCTCTCGGCTGGCCTGGGAACGCCTTGGGGTCCCCCTGGGAGAGCTGGACGAAGTGGCTGGGGAGAGGGAAGTCTGGGTCTCCCTGCTGAAGCTGCTGCCCCCGCGACCCGCCCTCGGATAAGCGGAAGAAGACGGACGGATGGACGGACGGACAACCTCTGCTACTTATGTATAAAGTTATTTGTTACTAGTTGTAACAGATCGGAAAAAAGGAGGGGAGCCAGATTTTTCCGGGTCCCAATTTACATCTGATAAAATCTGACTCCCCTCTTATGTTAAAAATGCGAGAAGTAACGCCAACCATTTTCACTCTGCTAGCATACTTTGACCTCTGCTACTTGTGTATATAGTTATTTGTTACTAGATGTAACAGAGAGGAAAAAAGGAGGGGAGTCAGATTTTTCTGAGAAAAATATGATTTGCATAATAATTTGGAACGCGGTGTACAAAGCTCTTCATGGCCAGGCACCATCATATCTAAAAGAACTCATAGTACCTGTAGTATAAAATTTTTGCATTGACATGTAGCATAGCATTTCTGCACTAAAAACAGCTCGTATCCTTTGGTTCAATGTGACTTACAGTTTTTCTTATGATTCAGTGTGTGCTTTGATTCCTTTGAAATTAACTATAATCCTTTTGCTATAAGGGGGCATTTCGTTGATTTAAACATATAAGCATGTAAGGTTCAAACATACACATAACGTATAATGGGTGATTCGTATTAGCACAAGGTATATTAAACTTTTAGAAAATGCAGTACAAAGGTTCTGTGACATAATGGTGTAAGACTTGGCATTAAAGGGACTTTTAAAAATACGGCAATGATAAGGCCCAAATCTAATAGTGTAATGAGTAATAAAAGTGGATATTTAAAAAACAGCAAGAAGTGTGAAACACAACAAAACAGTGTAATTTGGAAAAGCAAAGAACAAAAGGAAACGTGGTGGGCCACAGTGGACTGTGGGTCAGGTGGCCCGACACGAGACACCATGAGGTAATGGAAAAGTCCCAGAAAGATGCACCTGGACCATGAATTGCACCATGAGGTCAGAACGAATACGACTTGGCAAGTCCCAGAAAAATGCACCTGGACCATGAATTGCACCATGAGGTCAGAACGGAACTGGCTGGACAGTATTACAGGAAAGGTGGGAGTTGGGAAATTTGCATACAGGTATATAAGAGAAAGCCCGAGTCAGCAGAGTCAGTCCATCCATGGGTGACTTGGGCTCTTGTTGTCTGTAAAGATAATAAAGAGTTCCTTCTACTGCCAATATCTGACGAGTCCTGTGTATTACTGCATGCTGAAGAAGAAAGCACCATTCGACCTAATTGGACCAGAAAATCAGGGGAGCTGCAGTACAAGATCAAAGCAGAAATTTGTGAGACAACATACAGTACCTTACTACCCCTCTAGACCACTGCGCTCTCAGAATGCTGGGTTCCTTGTGGTTCCTATAGTTTCCAGAAGTAGATTGGGAGCCAGAGCTTTCAGGTATCAAGCTCCTCTTCTGTGGAACAAACTGCCTTTCTGGGTTTGGGAGGCAGACACAGTCACCACCTTCAAGAGTAGACTTAAGACTTTCCTTTTTGATAGCTTATAGTTAGGGCTGGCTCAGGCCTGGTTATGCTGCCATAGGACTAGACTGCCAGGGGACCCTCCGTCTCTTTCTGGGTTATGCCTAGTCAGGCATGGTACTGGTTGAAGATGTAGTCACATCTCCCTTTACTCTCTCCCTCTCCCTCCCGCCTCTCTCTCTCTCTCTCTCTCTCTCCAATCATCATTACCATCAATGCATGTTACTAACTAAACTTCTTCCCCGGAGTTTCTGTGCTTTCTCGTCCAGCAGGTTCTCATGGATCGTGGCTGCTGCTGTGGTCTGCTGCTGACGTCCACTACATATATTATTACTCCTCTCCAGGTGAGGAAAACGATTCAACCGGAAGTGCATTCGCGAGACAGTGGAGAGGTCTGACAGAGGAGGTCTGCAGTTTTATTTTGAAATGTATCCCGTGCATTTCCGGCCTGACAGTTGAGGGGCCTGACAGTGGAGGTAGGGACCTGACCAGGGGTGTCATCACCTTTTTAAAAGTAGTATTGCCAAATTTCTTGCCCAGGCCTGTCGTGACGTATAGTACGACGACCCACATAATCAGTAAGAATTAGAAGGTTTTTTTTTTTACTTTTGGTTGTTACTGGTTGTTTTACAGTGGAATAACATAAATTGGGTACTAAAATTGCTATAAATTCGTACACTGTAAAAAATATTTGTTGACTCAATCAAGTGATCTTGTTGCTTTGAGTGAGTTAAGTTGAGTCAACTTATAGCGCGTGTATGCATGTTAGTGGAAATCCCCAGCCCGAAGTTTGTCATGGAGTCCCACAAGGTTCTGTACTAGGACCACTTCTATTCAGTTTATATATGCTTCCTCTAGGGAAAATTATTAGGAATCACTCCATTAATTTTCATTGTTATGCTGACAAAACTGAATTGGAAATTGTAATTGGACCCACAACACCTCAGAAACTCTCTTTCTAGAGACTTGGTTACCTTAGACAGGATCACCCTGGCCTCCAGCTCCACCGTAAAGAATCTTGGAGTTGTTTTTGATCAGGATTTGTCCTTTAATGTCCACATAAAACAAATTTCAAGGACTGCATTCTTCCACTTACGCAACATTACCAAAATCAGACGCATCGTGTCCCAAGTGGATACAGAAAAACTAGTCCATGCATTTGTTACTCCTAGGCTAGACTATTGTAACTCTTTATTATCAGGCTGCTCCAATAAGTCTCTTAGGACTTTGCAGCTAATTCAGAATGCTGCTGCACGTGTTCTGACAGGAACCAAGATCAGAGATCACATCTCTCCCATTTTGGCTTCCTTGCATTGGCTACCTGTTAAATCTAGAATAGAATTTAAAATTCTTCTCCTTACGTACAAAGCTCTTCATGGCCAGGCACCATCATATCTAAAAGAACTCATAGTACCTTACTACCCCTCTAGACCACTGCGCTCTCAGAATGCTGGGTTCCTTGTGGTTCCTATAGTTTCCAAAAGTAGACGGTCACCACCTTCAAGAGTAGACTTAAGACTTTCCTTTTTGATAGCACTTATAGATAGAGCTGGCTCAGGCCTTCCCTTAGTTATGCTGCCATAGGACTAGACTGCCGGGGTTATCTGGGTTATGCCGTCAGGCATGGTACTGGTTGAAGATGTATTCGCATCTCCCTTTGCTGAAAACCCTCTCTCATTCTCTCTCTCTCCTATTCTCTCTGTCTCTCTCTCTCTCATTCTCTCTCCCCAATCAGCATTACCATCAATGCATGTCACTAACTAAACTTCTTCCTCGGAGTTTCTGTGCTTTCTCGTCCAGCAGGTTCTCATGGATCGTGGCTACTGCTGTGGTCTGCTGCTGACGTCCACCATATATAGCATTACTGTCCTTATTGCTACCATCTCCACTACAGCTTAGTTGGTTAATGACTTATTGCTGCTGTGCAACTGTGTCTCTCTATCACAGGTTCCACTGCTACTGTAATCACTCTATCATTTATTGTAATTCATTGTAATTGTACAATATGTTTGTGTTGATTGTACTGTACATGTGACATCCATTGCACGTCTGTCCGTCCTGGAAGAGGGATCCCTCCTCTGTGGCTCTTCCTGAGGTTTCTTCCACATTTTTTCCCTGTTAAAAGGGTTTTTTTGTGGGCAACTTTTTCCTCACTGGAACCGAGGGTCTAAGGACAGAGGGTGTCACTCCCTTTACATATTGTAAAGCCCTCTGAGGCAGAATGTGTTTTGTGACTTTGGGCTATACAAATAAAATTTTATTTGATTTGATTTGATTTGATTTAGTTAGGGGTGCTGTTGTGATTGTGGTTTTCTTTGTTTCCCATTTGACTTAGGTTTAAACAGTGAGGGTTTTATTTCTCGTTTTTTTTTTCTTTAGGTAGAAGATAGGCTCTGTTTAGAGTTCTCTTTCTGTTATACTTATTTGTTCCTTTCAACAGCACCGTATGCCCTATGTTCCTTCCTTTTGCCAGCAACTGATGAACTGGTAACTGGTGACACTTTGCAATTCAATTTCTTATCCTTAACTTGTTACTGCTCTCCAAACGAGCCGAGGTGTAACACATCACTCCACCAACTCCTTGTTGGCGCCGTAGCCTTGTTTGCATGGGGTGGCCATCAACCAACCATCCATCTGGACCATCGAGGGTTGCACAGCACTCATCAGTGAACAGAACAGTTTGAAGTCAGTCTTCATGGATTGCTGGGCCCACTGGAGCCGTTTCTGCTTGTGTGCAATGGATAGGGGAGGTCGAAAGGATGGCTTACGCACAGCTGCAAACCTCTGGGGAACCCTGCATCTTGTTGTTCGGGGCACGTTGGAGGCACCAGATGCCTCAAAAACTTGTCTGCTGCTATGACGGCCTTTTCACAGCTGCTCTTTTGATCCGATGAAGTTGCCTGTAGGAAAGAGTCCTCGATTTTCCTTTATCAGCACGCACACGTGTGTGCTCTGAATCAGCTACATACTTGATTGTGCAATGATCGCGATGAAGTCTCTTGGGAATTTTGATTGTTGTCATGCCTTGACCCAAACATTCAACTATTTGTTGCCTTTCGGCTGCAGAGAGGTCCTTTTTCTTGCCCATTTTGGTTGAAAATGGTTGGCTGCTTAATAATGTGGAACAACCTTCTTTAGTAGTTTTCCCTTTAATTGGACACACCTGCCAAACTAATTAGCACAGGTGTCTGAAATTGGTTCCTGAGTTTGACTGACAAACAAAAAAAATCTTACCACTCTTAAACTCTTTTTGCATAATAATTTGGAACACGGTGTATGTAAGGAGATGTGATCTCTGATCTTGGTTCCTGTCGGAAGACGTGCAGCAGCATTCTGAATTAGCTGCAAAGTCTTAAGAGATTCATTGGGGCAGCCTGATAACAAAGAGTTACAATATCACAGCCTTGAAGTAACAAATGCATGGACTAGTTTTTCTGCACTAGTTTTCTTGCGTAAGTGGAAGAATGCAGTCAGAAAGGTAGCCAAGTCTCTGGAAAGAGAGTTTCTGAGGTGTTGTGGGTCAAATTACAAGAACTTCAGTTTTATCAACATCAGTTCAACATCAGAAAATTGTCTAAACTCCATTTTTATTCTAAGAATAAAGCATATTAAATGCTGAAATCTTTAATGCACAGAGAATTACAAATAATTAATACATACAAATAATATATAACAAATGATGTCTACTACCATCAACATGAAGATGCCATAGTCAATCCCATAGGGTTGCCGTGGAAAACCCTCGATATCAGAAATATACTGTTATGTGCCGTGGTGTGTGTGGCTTGTTCTTTTGATTTCAGGTACCGCCCTTCCCCTCCCCTCCTCAGTCAGCTGGACATAAAAAGAATCGGTAGTGCCGTGGTTGGCGTGGTGGCCTCGTGGTGTGTGGCGTTCCTGCAGCGTGTGGTTCGCTGTCATTGTGAAGACTTCTCCTTATCTATTTATTTATCACTCATCCGTTATATAACCTGTGTTGTTGTGTTGTTGCTGAACAAATCCCTGCGCTAGCAGTCGGTCCTTGGTTAATCCCCTTTGTTTTCGGGTTTTTACTTTAATTGTTACCTCCCTAAATTCCCCTAGGTTAGGTTTTGCCCTATCGGGTCGTAACAATTTTGGGGGCTCTTCCGGGATACATTCCCGCAGTTAGTTTTGTTTGTTGTACTGGTGTTCGTGTGTCTGAGTACCTGCAGCCTGCATGAAGTCAGTGGCAGCTTCTCCGGACTACACAGGTGAGTACCCAGCTGGGTTGGGTGAGATCCAGCCTTTCCATCGGGTGCTCTTTTGTTATTTTGCCTTTTTTGTTTTCGGGGTTAACTCCGGGTGGGGACTGTGATCTCCGACGGGGGCTGGCGTTTCAGGGTTTCGGCCGCTGATGTGTTGCCTATAAGACGCCTCGAGCCCGGCAGGCTCCAGAAGATAGGTAGGCGAAGTTTGTGTTAGGCAGGATCTGGAGAAGTGTTTGTCTGTCGTGACGGCTGTTGGTGTGTCGCCTCGGACATCGTACGCGCAGCGTGTGTGTTACTACCGGTGTGTGTGTGACAGTTTGATGATGGCAGCGTTTGACATCGAGGCATTTGTTTCTGATCCATCATTAATTGTGTTTGACAAATGTAAGAAAAGCGATCTACATGTGGTTGCGGAGTATTATGGTGTTCCGGTGTCTCTCGTTAAAGCTGAGCTAAAAGCGGTGCTTTTAGATGAGTTGGTCAGCAGGGTTTTTTTTAGTTTGCCGGTGTCTGGGGATGCTCAGGCTGGAGCAGCAGCCTCTCCAGGTGAGGGCCGCCCGGCGGGGGAGGCCGAGCAACCGGTTACTCCGGTTGTGACAAAGGTGAGGACGGCGGGGAGGCCGGTCACAATACCCCATTTCGTCCCACTCTCTGTGGAGTCAACTCCGGGCTCAAAAGTGGACGCAGACTGAAAGTCCGTTTAGCTCACTTGCAGTTAGAAAAGGAGGAGCGCGAGCATGAGTTTCAGTTTCGCAGGGAGCTGGAACTGAAGAGGTTAGAGGCAGACACAGCTGTTAGGCTGCGTCAAGTGGAGCTACAGGCGAGCACAATTCAGGCTAGTGAGGTTCAGCCCGCAGCGTGTCCGTCTGACACTTTCGATGTGAGTAAACACATTTCTTTGGTCCCGGTATTCCGTGAGGCGGAGGTAGAGAACTATTTCGGCGCGTTTGAGCGCATTGCCGCTGCGTTACGCTGGCCAGAGGATGTGTGGGCTATTTTACTGCAATGTAAGTTGACGGGCAGAGCTCAGGAGGCCTGCTCTTCCTTGTCCGTGGAAGATGGTCTTAATTATAATGCCGTTAAGAGTGCTATTCTGCGGGCATACGAGCTGGTACCTGAGACGTAAAGACAGCTTTTCCGCAATCTGCGTAAAGTGCCCAATCAGACCCACATCGATTTTGTGAGAGAAAAGGGCATTCTCTTTGACCGGTCGTGTGCGGCGTGTAAGGCTGACGATTTTACCGCGGTGTGTGAGCTGATGCTATTGGAGGAGTTTAAAAGCTGCGTTTCTGAGCGTATCGCGGTATATTTGAATGAACAGAAAGTGGTCACCTTGCAGCAGGCTGCCACCTTGGCAGATGAGTTTGCGCTCACACACAAAAGTGTGTTGACTAAGCGTGAGTCCCCTCGGGAGGATTTTCAGAAGTCCGGTTCGCAGTTGTCAGGTGCCGCTGTTTCTTCTGCTTCCAAAGCTGATCGACAGTGTTTTTATTGTCACAAGTCGGGTCATTTGATTGCGGATTGCATTGCCTGGAAGCGTAAGGGCCTGTTGTGAGGCCACCAAAAGGCGTGGGGCTTATTAAAACCTCCAGTGATGAGGCTATAGTATCAGGGGTGCCTGACTGTTTTAAGCCTTTTATATTGAACTGTTTTGTGTCTCTTACAGGACAGGCCGAAGACTAGCGCCTAGTAACTGAACTGCGTGACACTGCCTGTTCTCAGTCCCTCATTTTGGCTAGTGTATTGCCATCTGGTACTGAGTCTGATGCCAGTGCTGTGGTTAGGGGAATTGAGATGGGTTTCATTCCCGCACCGCTGCACCGAATCCATGTGCAGTCGGATCTGGCAACTGGCTATTTTCATGTGGGTCTCCGCTGTTGTTTTCTACACACACACACGCATCTACACACATCAATACATATCTGTATCCTCTGACTGAGTATATCATGTCTGTGTAGTCTATGATAATCTCTTTTCCTGGTTTTACTTCCAATGGATACTTTCCTAGTTCTGGTTTAATGGTGGGTCTGGTGTTAAACTTAGTACATTGTTCACAGGTCTTAGTCAGATGTTGTGCCATGTCTTTAAGAAAAGGGTGCCACCAATGGTCAAGATTTCTTAGCATTTGTGCTACACCTACATGTCCCACCCTGTGTGCTTCTTCCATAGCTGCCTGTCTTAGTCCTGGGGGCAGGATAGGCCTACCATCTGGTCCCCTCCAAAGTCCGTCCGTCTGTGTGGCACCTCTCGCTTTCCAGAGTTTTCTCTTGAGGAGATGCTCTGCTTTGTAGTTTGATCAGTTCGTCTATGTTTGTTGTAGGTTGCATTTCAGTCTCTGAACACATGAGTATCATCTTGTCCAGGTACCCTGCAGTCTGCTTTGCTGCTTGGTCAGCTGCGTTATTTCCTTTGGTCACCTTGTCTGTCCCTGTGTTGTGTCCCTTACACTTTATTACAGCAACTTTCTTTGGGAGTAGCAATGCTTCAGCTAGCTCTTTCATCTCAGCCTCATGCCTGATGGGTTTGTTATCTGCGGTCAAAAAGCCTACTCTCATCCATTGCCCTAGTTCAACATGCACTGCTCCTGCTGCATATGCTGAAAGATGTTCACTTCCTGTCCTTTCCCTAGCTTGAGTGCCTCAATCATGCTACCACCTCTGCTCTTTGTGCTGACTGCTGTCCCTCTAGTCTTTCTGCTTTCTGTGTTATCAGTAGTCCATCTTTATCTTCCACTACTGCATAAGCTGCCTTGAGTCCATCTGTCTCTTGCCTGAAGCAACAACCGTCAGTGAACAAATCTCTAGCTCCTGCAATTGGTGTAGGTCTGTTCTGACTTTTTCCTCTTTCACCACTCTGTCTGCACGTGTGTGGCTCTCCTGTCCCTATCTGATCTGCCATGTTAATGCCTTCGTGTGTGAATGAGATGTTTGGTGCTTCCAAAATTTTGCTCAATCTTCTCTGTCTCAATGTTGTGAGTGTGAAAGTTTCTGAATTTACGTATGCCACTACACTATGTGTTGTCAGGATGTTTAGCTGGTGCCCATTACAATGTGTGCAGTTTTTTGTATTAGCTTTGCTATGCCTGCTGCATGTTGTGTGCACTGTGGGTGTCTTTTTTCCATAGTGTCTAACATTACACTTATGTACATCAATATTACTCTTTCTCCCCCTTTTCTCTGGAACAGAATGCCATTTACGCATGAATCTGTTCCAGAGACATCAAGGTAGAATGGCCGGGCATAGTCAGGAGTAGCTAACTCTGCAGCCGTAGCCAGCGATTGTTTCAGCATGATAAAGGCCGTTTCTGCCTCCTGTGTCCAGTTTAGTTTAGCTGTGAGGTTACGCATGCCCTGTTGTCTAACCATTCCACGTAGCGGCTGAGTCAAGCCTGTGTAATTTGCCTCGTAGTTTCTACTGTACCCAGTTAATCCCAGGAAAGACAACATATCCTTAACTGTGACAGGTTTGGTGTGGTGCAAGATGGTCGACTTCTGCGTGGGAGACATGCTTACCCCCTTTTGAGATATTTCTCGTCCGAGAAAGGAAGCTTGTTTCCTAACCAATTGCAATTTGTCTCGGCTAACTTTGAACCCCTTATTGGCGATATGGCGGAGTACTGATTGAGTGGCTGTCAAACATATTGTCGCCGTGGGTGCTGCAATCAATAAGTCATCCACATATTGGATGAGGGTCGTGTTTTCAGGGAGAGTGCAGTCACTCAGTGCCTGTTTTAGGACTTGATTAAATAGTCCTGGGGAAAGAGCGAATCCTTGTGGCAGTCGCGTGTAGCACAACTGCCGTCCTTTGAACGTGAATGAAAACATGTCTCTACATTCTTCAGCTAGTGGGAGACAGAAAAACGCATTGGCCAAATCAATACATGTGAACCAACTTTGGGAGGGATCGAGGTTGCCCAACGCCACATAATGATTAGGGACCGGCACGGTTGAGGTGGTCAATATGTTATTGATTGCCCTGAGATCATGTGCCATGCGATATTTACCTGTCCCTTTCTTTTCTACTGGTAGGATGGGAGTGTTCCAGGCTGAGTAAGAAGGTTCTAACACCCCCTTTTCTAATAGACCTGTTATCGTATCCTGTATCCCTGCTTCTGCTTGAGGTTTGTGAGGATACTGTCTGATCCATATTGGAGTGTCTGTGTTAACTGCGAAAGTTACAGGTTGGCAGTTAGTAAGGCCTACATCAGTGGGGCCCTCGGCCCATAGGTGGGCAGGGAGAGTTCAAATCATGTCTTTTGTGAGAGGGTGGTCCGTCTTTTCCCTCCCATGGTGTCGTGTGATCTGTTCATGTTCTAACTCAGCAACATTGTTAGACGTTAACATGAATCGATAAGTTTTCGCTGATGCAGAGAACTGTATCTGTGGTATTTTAGTGGCTTGCCAATCTTTTTGTGCCAATGCTCTTTTTACCATGCCTCCTAATTCTTTAGCTTGGTGTTGTGGGTGTAGAGCTAGTGAAACGTGTGGTGCAGCTTCGTCAGTCATCATGTACCACTCTGATTGGTCAGAAGTCAGTTCCACCCCCGCTGCTACCCCCTCTGGAGCCACGTAAATGTTTTGTGTTTTGATTTCCCAAACCTTCCCTTCTAATTGATCTTGAAACTTGTCTTGATACCAATCAGTTTGCAGCCTGTCATAAAAGAGAGTTACATGGGGAGGATCAGGTGGAGAGACATATGGTTCGATTTGGGCTATCCAGGGCTTCCACTGCAGGTAGGCAGAGAGGATGCCAGGTGTTTCAACAGTCTCTGGTTGGAGCATTCCCCAGTAAATGTCAGCATAAGTTTCTTCAATGGGTCTGATTAAATACTGACCGCTAGTCGCGGTACCATTACAGTGAAACTTAGTGCCATCTGGGAAAGTCACTCTTAGTCCATCTGGACTGCACAGGATGGATGCTCCGAGCTTTATCAGGAGATCTCTTCTTAATAAGTTCAGGGGCACATAGACAGCATCGGATCTGCCGTGTTGAAGCTGTCTCGGCCTCTCTGTGGGGTGTGTCATTGCTGCTGATGCTCCCATTGATCCCAATCTGTCACTGGTCGCTGGCGTTTCACTGGGTGGGTGGTGCACTGGCCCTCAATCGGGCAGGGCACTGTGTCTGATCCACAGGGCGGCGGGAGCCCGTTTCCTCGGTCCGCTTGACGATAATTCTCCGGATTCTGGGGGCAGTTTCGAGCCCAATGTCCTATGGCATTACAGATGTACACTGGTCCCTCCCCTGCTGTCCCCTAGGCGGACCGCCCCTTCCACGCCCTCTTCCCCATGTCCCCCTACTACCTCTCCATCCCCATGACCCTCTCGGCTGCTGTGATGGGGGTGGTGGCACCCAGGGTGATGTTAGGTACAGATCGGGTGTGGGTGGCTGGTTTGTAGCTACCATTACCATAGAGCTTGGCTTCTCCTGTTTCTTTTTCTCACTCACTTTTTGTTTAGCTTCAGTTATCTGCAATTTTAACAATTGGGACTGTAATTCTTTAAGATTATCCTGTTCCTCATCAATACTTTCCTGTGCTTTAGATAAGTGATGGATCAGGTGTTTTTCCCACGTAGTGGATTCACAACCTGCCATATCAGGATTATTCTCCATGGCTGCTTTCACCTGTCCTTGCACTCCCTCACTCCCTGTACCACTCTCTTTACCTGGATGGCACCCTGTCTGTCTCATCCACAGCTCCTTACTCTTATCTAGGAATTCCCTAGGGTTCTGTTTGGGGTCCCACTTAAGTTTAGGCATGGTGGACGCGTTGGGCAGAGGGTATTTATCCCTCATCGATTTTCCTATGTCAGTGCTAACGTAAGTGAATGGTGTGTCGTCTTCCCTTCTGAAAGTGTGTGCTTGTTCCTCTATTTCTTTTACATCTGCACTGGTCAGACACCTAGACACCACAGCCCTGAAATCCCCTAAGGCTAGCGTCTGTCCTGCGGTTAGGCTATCTAATTTGCTCAGCCACAGTCCACCTCCTTCTGCAACGGGGGGCAATTTATCAACTAGAGCCTGCACATCTCCTATCCCAAACGGCTTATACTTAAGTCGGTTGTCTGTTTGTATAATTGGCATCTGATGCGGTGACAGGCCGGGTTGCTGGCCTCGCCCCATCAACCGAGTGGCCATTTTGATGCTCTCTTAGCTGTGCTACTCGTGCTCGAGTACAGTCTAATTCCTCAGTTAACATCCCTAGCTGTTCTTCTGGTGATTTGGCCCACTCCCCTTCTACATTCATTATGACGTCAACTTTCTGGCCTGACTGCCGACCGTTTAAACATGTTCCTCCTGCAGCTAGATGTGCCTGATCTGTCCCTACGCGTGGAGTGTTATCTGGCTGCATTAAATCACCTCTGGGCGTAGATTCACGAAGGGGTTGTCCTTTCATGAACTCGCGTTCCAACACTCGCTGCAATTCTTCCTCTCTTATCTTCCTGTCTCTCTCCCTTTGCAGTTCCTTCGTCTATCCTGCTCCCTAAGCTCCTGTTCTTCCTTCATCTGCTGCATTGCTGCTGCCTGTAACTGCCTAAATTCCCTGTTTCCCCTGTCCTTAAATGCTTCATACTCTTCACCCTGACCTTCTTCGGTGAACTTAAGGAGGGGTTCCTCTTGATTTTCGGTGCTTCCCACTGATCCTATTTCTGAAACATTTCCTGGAATGCTACTTGTTCCCGAGCTCTCACTTTGTTCCAACATCCTGGAACAAAGAATTCCAGCTTTCCTGAAGAGATATGTAAGGTGGGATACATGCCAGATGTCGGAGGTGCACTAGGGGGAGCTGGAGGAGGTGCCCTAGGGGGAGCTGGAGGAGAGTATGGGGGAGGGCCCTTTGTTTGATTTCGTCCTATCCTGCTTCCTCCCTGCCTTCGGGTTTGTCATGATGTGTCCTACTCCCTGCCACCACATGGCCCATTTGGCCCACTTCATCTTTTCCTGCTCTGCCTTCTCCATATTGTTCTTTATCTTACTCCTATTTCTCCAACCCCCACTCTTCTGTTCCTGTTCTGCTCTGTCTTTCTCTCGCCTTGCTCTCTGCTCAATCCTCCAAAACTCTTTGACTAAACTCCCCTTATCCTGCATGGTCTTTCCCTTCTCAGCCAACAGCTTCCCTACATCCTCTCTCATCTGTTTCATCACTGCTGCTGCCTCTTTTGGGTTGTGTGTGCGTCCAACTACTTGTTCTAGCGTCCACAACTGTTCTT
This sequence comes from Nibea albiflora, assembly GCA_014281875.1. NCBI lineage: Eukaryota > Metazoa > Chordata > Actinopteri > Sciaenidae > Nibea > Nibea albiflora. Next base: position 23,737,110 of record CM024796.1, read on the forward strand.
CCGCCGTCTTAAATGTACTATTTGGTCCCCACCCGTCGTCATTTAATTCTCGGTCAAACTCTCCGTCCATTATGTCGTTAGTCAGTGAGTACTGCAAAGCTAAGTATACTGAAATACTAGGCGTACTACAATACTGAGTCTAAGTACGTTTACAGCAGTCTAGTGAGGACAATACAATTACAAACAAAAACCTTAATCCAGGCTTCCGTGACCTACTTCAACAGACCACTGCCTTACGTTAGCACCGGAGAACCGGTTTCCGGCAGTGCTGCTGCTTCAGTTCACTTCCCTCTGGGACTCATACACATTTATCATTCATGCATTACCCGGGTATGTGTGCATGAGTGTGTGTGTGTGTGTGTGCTTTCTATCTCTTCATGTGAGGGACGCGCTTTGAACTCACAGGACTTTTATTCTTCTGGTCTTGTTGCTCTGGAGTGAGAGCAACTCACAGTTATTCTCTTTTTTAAATTTTTTTATTTTTTGTGTGTTTTTCTTCAACCTAAGAAGGCACGCTGTGTCCCGAGTACTCAGCCTATATGCATCAAGACTAGCTTTGATACATGACACCAAAACTTTATATATCTGTAATTTGGACTCCCGTCAACTTACTCCAACAACTGCCTAGATAGTGCGGTTGTGTTTCAGTTTTCAGTAATCCAACATTCATACAATGTGTTTTGCCTGTTCTTATTCTACTCTCTTCTATAGAATTCGGGGGACTCATACCCCACGGGACTCAAACCCTTTAAATACAGAATTCGGGGGACTCTAACCCCACGGGACTCTAACCCTTTAAACACAGGATTCGGGGGTCCTCAAATCCCCGGGCCTCTAACCGAGCTTATACAGGCCCTCGTCAGAGCACTGTTGGAGTTGCCACACTCAAAGACGTTTAACCCAGTTAAACTCTGTTCCCTTTACTCTAAGTTTCCTTACTTTGCTCTTAGCTTTACTTTATCATTGATATTTTCTTTACATAATTAGCTCTATTTCATTTAAATTTACGGACAAGTCACTACTTGGATTCAGGACACGCTAAAATTTGGAAATTGTCAATGCAGATCAAGTTTCTGCTTACCTTATTTTGGTTGGCCAGTGTCCTTCATCCGTTCGTACCAGGTCCTTGTGTTCAATGAGTGTCTTGATCAGGGCTGAATCAGCTTTCCATTGATCCCGGACGAGCCCCCAAAATTGTTGTGGTCCAACTTACCACCCCGGATCCTCTGATCAAGCTGTTGTGAGATAGAGTAAATTATGTTAGGAAAATAAATCACACAAGACCCAGTCTTTGTGTACACCTTTGCAAAGGGAGAACCCAGCATGCACAGACTCCGCGGTCTGTTTACCACGCACCCCGCTGAGTTCTGCCCGTCCACACTTTAGGCTTGTTTTATTCACACATACAACAATGGGCCGTCTTACATATAGCGTCATACATCCTCACATGATTACACATTTCATGTTTAACATAATTGTTTTTCAAAGTTCAGACAGAGTTCAAGCAGATGCATCCTAATACTCCCTTTTTCTACTCTTGAATTGACTTCCTGTTTCTTAAGGGTGATGGAAAGTTCACCCTGCTTTGCCCTCAAAATAGTATCCAGTTTGTATGTCACACACACAGATGCTATAAGGTTACACTCGTGACTATGTGGTTAATATAGCATATACTAAATGCTTCCATTGTACTATATGTGGTTAATATAGCATATACTAAATGCTTCCATTGTACTCCTCCACAATACCCCACTTTGTATGGTGATGTGCCAGCCCGTACCCATGTGGTAGAGCATGACATTGATGTGAGTAACCATCCTCCCATCAAGCAGCACGCGTACCGCTGTCCGTATGATAAAAGAGAGCTAATGAAAAAAGAGGTTGCTTACCTAACTGAACATGGTCTTGCCCGGCCTAGTTGTAGTCCTTGGAGTTCCCCATGCTTGCTAGCTCCTAAGTCGGACGGAACCCCTCGTTTCTGTACGGATTTCCGTAAAGTGAATGCAGTGACTGCCTGATTCTTTCCCCTTACCTCGTATGGATGACTTGATAGACAGTGTGGGGCCTGCAGTGTGCATCACTAAATTAGATCTCCTAAAAGGGTACTGGCAGGTCCCTTTAACACAGTGCTTCTCAATTATTTTCTGTCATGCCCCCCCTAGGAAGAATAAAACATCTCGCGCCCCCCCGCGTGACTATAAATAGTATCATTTGTCTATAAAATTGTTATAAGTACACCTCTGCATAACACTGTACCCTTATTAACGTATAAGAGAATAAAAAAAGAAATATGGACCAACTCACAACAAAGAACAGCTTTATTAACTGTAACAGAAAAGATTTAAAGTGCATCTGAAATTCAAAAATAAAATTAAATCCTTAATTAAACTATAAACATTTTTTGACTGACCATGTCAAACCATATGATACTGAAAAATAAAATGACATAAAATCAATAAATAATAATGCATTCAAACTGATCACCAACATTAACTCAGGAGCACAATATTAAAAAAAACTTTGACCTGCAAAACAAAAATATATAAAATAATTTGTGCTGATTTTTTTAAATCAAAGACGATGTCTGGATTAATGGCTACAATGAGCGGCTACAACAAGCGGCTTATCAGCGTGATTGGGGTGTAATGTATTTAAGTGACGCCTTAATTTATTGGGCTTCATGCTGTCCGCTGCCAACATTTTTAGACACAGTAAGCACACTGGTCTTTCCTCGTCTCCCACTGTAGTCACAGTGAAGCCAGGCGCTACATACGCTTCGTCATATTTCCTCGTCTTAGCTTTCGGGAGATTTTCGTTTGTCTCTTTATCTCCGTCTCTCTCCGCCTGTCTTCTCATCCCTGTTAAATATTTTTTCATGGTGTCACTTGAGGGTCTGCTACACTTCGTGTCTACACTTCATACTCAAACTCTGTGCTGTGTGCAAAGCGCGCATGCTCAGTGCAAACAAAACTCCTACACCACCGAGCGAATGCTCCCTGCGCACACTCTGCCAATGAGAGCACCACTGCCCCCTAATGTAGTGGAAGTGCAATTGCACTTTATTCTAGGACAGTAAAAAAAAATCAAAATTAAAGCTGCAAGCAGCTTTGGACGGGCCCTCGCACTCCCGCGCAACTCGACGGGCTGGCACGGCGGAAGGCACCAGTCGGAGAATGCGCGAGCCTTCGACGCTTTCAAAGCATTTCGCTCAATCGAACACACACGTTAGCCAGAATTGGGACAAACAGTCAAATGTGACGGAGCGCCACGCCCACATTCTTTCATCAAAATTCACAATTTTGATAACTTTTACTCAGGAAGTCTATATGAACGTAACTACCAAGTTTGAAGTCAATTGGGTAAAATCCCTAAAATCCACGAAAAAGTTCGTTCAAATAGGACCCCTTGTCAACCAGAACGATGCACTAAAAATGGTGATTTTCATTCTTAAATGCTTCCTGTTAATTTTAGCCCATTGCTCCAAGAGACTTTTTTGTAGGTCTTCCCATGTTCTACAATTTGGCTGAGTTTCATAATTCTATGTCCAAAATTGTGGTGGGGCTGCCTCAAAGAAAAATTCAAGGGGGCGCTATAGAGCGGTTTCGCCCCACCCCCTAATTACATATGCAGCCGACTTTTGCACCTTTTTGGTCTTAATAACCACAAGAAGTTTCAGACAGCTTTGACAAAACATATGAAAGCACCACAGCTTGTGCTTAAAAAACAGCCAAAAAGTCAAAGGAGTTCGAATGTTGGATCAATGGGTCAAAATTGATGGTGCGCCATGCCCACACTGTTCCTTCGAAATTCATCATTTTGATAACTTTTACTCAGGAAGTCTATATGAACGTAACTACCAAGTTTGAAGTCAATTGGACAAAATCCCTAGGAGGAGTTCGTTCAAATATGACCCCTTCTCAACCGCCCAAAACAGCAGAAATGGTGATTTTCATGCTTAAATATCTCACTTCCTGTTAATTTTAGCCCATTTCTCCAAGAGTCTTTTTTATAGGTCATGTCTTCTTCTGCAATTCGGCTAAAGTTTCATAACTCTGTGTCCAAAACTGTGGCGGGGCTGCCTGAAAGAAAAATTCAGGGGGGCGCTATAGAGCAGTTTCGCCCCGCCCCCTAATTACATATGCAGCCGACTTTTGCACCTTTTTGGTCTTAATAACCACAAGAAGTTTCAGACAGCTCTGACAAAGTATTTGAAAGCCCAACAGTTTTGCCTGAACATTAGTTAAAAAGTCAATGGAGTTCCATTTTTCGCCGAAAAAATCGGCACGCTTGACTTTGACACGCCGTCACGGCCACGTCCTCTGATGAAACGTTGAAATTATTTCTCAGATGTCAACACCAAGGCCTTGACAACATCCACACCTAGTTTGAGGTGGATATGGTAAATATTTTCCGAACTGGATGTCATTTCGTAAAAGTTGTCTTTTCTGTCGCCACTAGGAGGCGCTGTGAAAATTACCAAATATTTTTATGGAAATGTATTCTAGGCCAGACTACCATTATATATCAGAAGTTTGGTGAAGATTGGAACGTTTTTCGCAAAGTTATAGCACGTCGAAATTTCATAGAAAAACGCCAAAATTCGTAGCCCCTTTCACACAGTAAATCCTAAACTTACGATTTTGATAACTTTTCATGGTCGAGGCCTTAAGAACACACACGCCAAGTTTCAAACAGATAGGATGAAAGCTCTAGGAGTTCGTTCAAATACGACCCCTGAAATTGACCCCAAAAACGCCAACTTTGAAACAAAATGGACGCCGTACGCTTCGATATAGTCCGGGTCACCAAGAGACTTTTTTGTGTGTCCCAGTACTTTACATACTCCCGCTAAATTTCGTACATGCGGATCAAACCGTGTCGAGGGGCTCCTCCGACAACCAAAACGTAGGTGGCACCGTAGAGCCATTTTTATACGTCCACGTGCGAGACCCCCAAAATACGTAATTTTACGCCCGACTTTGGGGGGGTAGGCAAATTTTCACAACTTTTCGAGTACATATAGGCCGTCGAAAATGCGATTCATTTAGGAGAAGAAAACGTCCAAACGAAATCCAATAGGGCCCTGCACACAGTTCGTGCTCGGGCCCTAATAAAAAAGCATGTTCCCCGAGTTCAAACGCGCCCCCCTTGACGGAGCCTCCCACTATGTGAGAAGCACTGCTTTAACACAAGAGGCATCAGACATTTCTGCGTTTGTCACCCCTGATGCCTTTATGCAGTACACTGTCATGGCCTTTGGCATAAGAAATGCCCCAGCCACTTACCAGCGCCTCATGCAGAGCGTGTTGGGAAATGTGCCAGATTGTAGTGTCTACTTGGATGACGTTGTGATCTATTCTAAGGACTGGGGGAGTCACATCTCCAGTTTAAAGGATGTCTTCCACCGACTGGCAGATGCCTTACTGACCCTTAATCTAGCTAAGTGTGAGTTTGGCAAAGCTATGGTCACCTACTTGGGGAAGCAGGTTGGCCATGGGCAGGTTCTGCCTGTGACCGCAAAGGTTGAGGCTGTGTTGGCTCTCCTGACGCCTACGACTAGGTGCGAACTTAGATGTTTCCTGGGCATGGCAGGATACTATCGGTGTTTTTGCAAAAACTTCTCTGTGATGGTCGCGCCGTTGACCAAACTGTGTAGCCCAGCCATTCCTTTTGTCTGGGATGATGACTGTGACCATGCCTTTACTGCTGCCAAGTCCCTTCTCTGCAGTGCCCCTGTGCTGGCTGCACCTGATTTCTCCAGGCCTTTCAAACTGGAAGTGGATGCTAGTGCGATAGGATCGGGAGCGGTACTGTTGCAAGATGGGGTTGGTGATATGTGCCACCCCGTCTGCTACTTCTCAGTGAAGTTTAAGAAACATCAGCTGAACTATTCAACAATTGAAAAAGAAACCCTGGCCATGCTCCTTGCTCTACAGCACTTTGAAGTCTATGTGGGCTCCACTTCTGTACCAGTTACAAAAAAGCAAAAAAAATTTAGTCTGGATCAGACCAGACCAGTGGTGTTGAGGTTCCCACTGACAGGAATATTGCTGACCTAATTACCAACACAGGATGATCCTGCCAAAGACAAAAGGTCCATAGTACAAATATAGAATACTTTGTGAATGAACTGTCAAGTAATGAATACATACGTTCATCCCTCATGTACAACATACCATTTCAATTTCACTTTCCACAGAAGAGGATGGACACTGCAGATGAAGGGGTCCCCCTGAATTAGGACATCAATGCCTGGACACACTCCCTCATCAATTTGATCATTTCTGGCAGGTCTAGGAGAATGTAAAAATATGTGGGAAAACATCTGGTTTGTTAGTTAGTCAACATAATGGTACTTCAGTTCAGTACAGTACAACAATAATGTGGAAACACTCTGAATCATTGTTTAAAAAAAATATAATGTGTTCTGATATATTAACCCCTCTAATTCCAATCTGAACACCAACCATGAAGGGCTGAGATGATTTCATTCATTCCAGGTGCAATGCCATGATCAGTATTATCACCCCTGAGTTTTTTCAAGGGAGAAAGAAATATCAGGCAGAAAGGAGAAAAAAAGAGGTTAGCATCACATTAAATGTCATTAAGGTAAGATGGAAGTAGTTACATTACTATTTTCCATGACAGCTTAGGCCCTAAACATAAACTGACGTTAAAACTCACAGTTAGCGCTGGCTATTTATTGATTAGCTAACTATGTTATGCTAACGGTTAATGACGTTATCAATCATTGTTCTGCAACAGAAAAATAATATCATGACACCATCTTTACTGTAACATTACCTCTGTCTTTGTCGCGTTTTTCCTCCTCTTCTTTTCCTTTTTTCCTCCCCTGGGCACCAGACAGTTTGGGACGTTTTCACATGTTTTTAGCTTGTTTACGCATCAAAAAACGACCATACCGCTGAAGGAAGTAGCAGGTAAAGTCTGATTAGTGTGAGGGGGGGTGTCTTAGGAAATATATAATATATAATAAATATAGAATATTATTATTATTTTTATTGTTTAGTATATAGTTAAATTAAAACATAATAATACCAACTAGTTTTAAGAATAGTGGAAATTATGTTTTTTTCTTCCCCAACTTCTGGCACCCCCTGGATGGACGGCGCCCTTAGCATTTGCCTATACTGCCTATGCCACTGGCCGGCCCTGCCTATAACGACTACTACAATGGCACCTATATCGACGATGAAAGCGAGAAATCATGCATTTACTTTGTGTGGATAATTAAAATCAGAAACTCACCGCTAGTCAGAGAATAAGTTCGCCCTTCTGTTTTTCGTACATATGCGCTCTCGTTCGTCTCTCTCCAATTTAAAGGGCAGGTGAAAGTGACCCTCTCAAAATGTCCTCCCCACCTCCTCACCCCACAAAAAACGTCATCACTTCCGGGCCTGACAGTGAAGGTCTGCATCCAGGTGCTTCAATTATCTAGGTGTTTTTATCTGATTTTGAGATGTCCAACGTGGTCCGACATAGTTCTGAACTAGATCAGACTAAGGTGGTTACAAGCACTTTAAAAAGTCTGAACTAAGTCTGATACGATCAGAAATTCGAATTTCTTGTTGCATGTAAACGTACTGAGTGTTATTCATATTTATTTAAGTAAAAGTACAATTACAGACTAATAAAAGTACAAGTACACCCCAAATATGACAGTAAGGTGAGTAGATCTAATCCGTTACTGTCAGCCCTGAAGTCTTCAGAATATGTCAGTGTGGAGTCAGTGAAGTGGCATCGTGCCCTTATGGAAATGTGTCCCTATGAGGCCCCTCCCTGTCCCGGTGACATCATTCGGGGTTCTGCTGCTTTGCTCCAGGAGAGCACGGTAAATGTGGACATACTCAACTAACGCCACCGGGAGAAATCGACAGAAACTGCGACTGCTACTCGGCTACTATCGATTTCTTCATGATAAAAAGAACTACCAGGTAAAGGTGCCGTTTCTCGTCGTCTCCATCTTGCTTTGGGCGGCAAATACGCCTTTTCTATTCTCAGTCAGATCAAATGTTTTAATCGCTTCACCTGGGAGCGACGGTTTTCATCCTCAAGCCAAAAAACGAGCTGCAACTTTTTCCACCGTGGAAAATGGAGCTAAAGTGGTACATATTTGGGGCTGTAGGTCAGTACGGTTAACCGATACCGAACAGGTATAGTTTGAATTTCCAAGTCCTGAATGTACTCACACTTTAACCGGCTGCTTACATTTTCTTCTCCTTTTCTGTGACGCTGTTTGTTGAACCGTTTTGCGTCTGAGAGCCTTTCTGTGGGTGGAACTGTATCATACTGCCGTAAAACTACCTTAACAATGCCGCGGCTCTGCTGTGTTGTTGCAATGTTATGTTAATATTATCAGTATTTTAAAAATAAATCGCTTCAAGTTTAGCGTTTCCGCTTGTGAAGCTGAATGTTCGACATGAAGCTGTAGTAGTGTTATAACCTGATGGTCCGTTAGCTCTTAGCGTGACGCTAACATGGTGCTGTCTTTCTGTAGCTCGACTGTTTCTGTTGGTGACACTAGTTGCCATGGCATTAAATAACACAACTCCACTGATTTCATCCTTGTTTGTCATGGACTGGCTCGGCACGGATCACAGGCTCTGCAGAACCGCTTCAATCCAAACTGGTTACAGCCACAGACGCCCAAATGAATACAAAGAAGGGGTTGAGAAATTATGGGCTGAAATCATTGGTTGATTACTAAATTAATATAATTATTAGGGGACATTTTTAGTAAAATAAATAATAATAATAACAAAACAGCCCTTCATATTTTCTCTTCTATGACAGTGAATGAACATCGGTGCAATCTCACCCTGACCTGGAAACTTTACTGGGCATTTTTTAAAACAAGACCAACAAAAAAGAGAAAATAATCTGTAGTTTCATGAATCATGAAAACGGTTTGTACAGTGTGTAATTTTTATATACATAGAATTTCAAACCATCTGTCACAGCTACATGGTCCACATAGATGGCATGGGCAAAGTGGGCCCCCCAGAGCCAATAGGGGCCCTGGGCCTTCAGAATGTGTTTTCTTTTTTGTTTTTTTTGGTACAATAAAAAATGAATATGGTTTTGAAATAATAATAAAATCTCCTCTAAATAATAATAAAATCATCTGACTAGAAATTATAATATTAACAAGTAATGTGTAATGACACAATGGCGTATGTACGCCAGCCGGGGTCAAACGCACGTCTTTTACGGAGAAGCGGGTGCTCAGTGGTTCAGATAACTCAACGTAACCTCATCTCTTCAACACGTCCTGGTGGATGCTACAATATGTATGTGCAGCGAAGATGAGTATGAGTATGTGCTGTGAATTACATCTGAAATTGGTTTCAGTGATATGCAGAGCCCTGACACACATTACTATCCATGAGTTTGACTGACAAACAAACCACTCTTAAAACTCTTTTTGCATGATAATTTGGAACGCCGGTGTATGTAATGGGAAGAGCACCTTTGCGCGCGCTGTAGGCAGGGGTGTGTGTAGGCCGGGGCCCGACGAGTTTGTGTCCACGGCCCGTGGTCATGATAATCCGTCTGTGGTGGTCCAGTGTCTGCAACAATGTTTTGGGTCATCTTGCATCTCAGAAGCATGTTTCTGAGATGTTTTGCCTACTTGTTAATTTCCCCAGATTTGGTCATTTTCTCTTGATTTGTGGCGAAGAAGGCTTCTTAGTCATATTGTTTCCTTGTTGTCTATGTTTACTATTGGGATTGCAAAGGGTGTATTATTTTGACAACTGACTGGACTCTCTATGCTGACATCCTTGACATGTTTTCTCCTTGGAGCAGAGATTATCTAGAATGGTTACACTCAGCTCTGGTAGCTGCATTGGAGCTGGAACACATGCACGGTGGAATCAGGCAGGAACTTGACATTAGCTGTCAACATGTGAGGGCAGAATCTAAATCTGCCTGCACTTAGTACTTATTTAGGTACTACACAACAATTTCTTGCCAAAAAAGTAATAAAACTGATATAAGCTTTAATGAATGAGTCCAGAAGTTAAATTAGTTTGGTGTGAAGGTTCTTATGTACAGAAGAATGGTGAGGAAAATAAGAATAAGTCTTCTCTTGTCTGTCTCTGCATGTGTGCTTGTCTGTGTTGGTCTGTGTCTGTGTTACTGTCTGTCAGTTAGAGGCTAGCACCTAGCACAACTCGCTAGGTGCTCTGCTGTCTCTGTCATTTTAGACAAACAAGTTATAATTCAGTGCCAATAGCTGCTAAAATGACCGAGCTTCTGCCTACTGGCTTCAGCCTGCTGGCCCTAATCAGCAGAGCAGTTACTGACTGTTGGAATGTCAGTTGGAAATGCTGACAGAGAGAGAGAAAATGCTCAAACCACTAATTTTAGCATTAGCCACTCATGTTAGCAATTAACATGGTGTGCTGGCCAGTAATTTTAGCATTGGCTACTACTGTTAGTAATGAGCATACTTTTTAGCCACTAAAAATTAAATAGATGCTAATGCTAATTGCTAACATGCTAATGCTACCACATATTTTTAGACACTGAAAATTAGCATTAGCCGCTAATGTTAGCAATTAGCATGATGCGCTAACCACTGATTTAGGCATAGGCTGTTAATGTTAGCAATTAGTATGTCTTTTTAGACGGTTTGTAAAAGGTTTGTAGAAGGTCAGTGTAATGTCCAAATTAGCTAACGAGGGGTCCTATATTCAGATGTGAATTCACCTTTAATAATGTTTTTCTGTAGTACAAAATTTTTGGAAGTTGTTAGGTGTGTGTGTGTGTGAAACCAGGAAATTTTTCCTGGTTTTTCGCGAAATGATTTGCAAAAACTTTGTGAATTTCTTACACAGGTAAAACCACGGGATTCGGGATGAAAACAGACGTTTTGATCATTCATTTGTTGGAGGTCCTCTGGCCGGTTCGGGCTGCAGTAAAGGAAAATTAATAATAATAATAACTACAAAATTTCTGTTGCCGGGGTTCTTTATTGAAAAAGCACATCTCAAATATTTAACATGTTTATTTACACACATGACCAGCTAGCACTAACGCACTAGCCACTAATTCTAGCATCAGCTGCAAATGTTAGCAATTAGAATGTCTTTACTACCATGAGCAGCTAGCGCTAACGCACATGAATATCATGTCTTTAATACCTTGAGCAGCTAGTGTGTTAGTGTAAGTAATGTCCTTTTCTGACAGCTCTGACAAAGTATATGAAAGCCCAACACTTTTGCCTGAAAAAGCAGCAAGTCAATGAATTTTGGATCAAAGGGTCAAACGTGATGGAGCGTCACGCCCACACAGTTTCCTCAAAATTCATAATTTTGATAACTTTTACTCAGGAAGTCTATATGAACACACCTACCAAGTTTGAAGTCAATTGGACAAAATCCCTAGGAGGAGTTCGTTGAAATAGGACCCCTTCTCAACCAGCTCGAAACACCAAAAAATGGTGATTTTCATCCTCAAATATCTCACTTCCTATTCATTTTAGCCCATTGCTCCAAGAGACTTTTTTGTAGGTCTTTCCATGTTCTACAATTCGGCTGAGATTTCATAACTCTGTGTCTGAAACTGTGGCAGGGTTGCCTCTATGGAGCAAATTTGCCCCCCCCCCCTAATTAATTATACAGCCAAAATGTGCATGTTATTGGTCTTAATAACCACAAGAAGTTTCAGACAGCTCTGAGAAAGTATATGAAAGCCCAACATTTTTGCCTGAAAATCAGCCAAAAAGTCAATGGAGTTACATTTTTTTCGAATCAAAATCAAAAATTTTCGTGAGTTTTTGAGTACATATAGGCCGTCTAAAATGCAATTTACTTTGGGGAAGAAAAAGAAAGAAAATAAAAAATAAATAAATAATAAACATTCAAAATTCAATAGGGCCTCGCACCGCCAGTGCTCGGGCCCTAAAAAGATACAATAGGGCTTTTGCTGCCCGATCGTTGTTCAGCGCTTGGGCCCTAATTAATAGACAATAATGAAATATACCAATTAAAATATAGAACGATTATTAACCATATAATACACTGTTAGTTATGCAGTGTGAGGTTTCATATTTTGAATCTCACTAACTTTAAATATGAGTATTTGTCATGTGTAGGCATTTTTCTTATTTAACTTTAAATGTCATATAAAATCCTAAACCCTACCATTGTGGATACAACATCAAATCTAATCTGTTTTCTGCTGTTGAGTCTTGAGCATTCTTTTGGACTGTGAGAGAGCAGATCAGAACAATGCCGTGAAGGCGGTGGTTGAAGGAAATGTGGCAGGCACAGTGTCAGCAGAGGTCTGACTCTGCCTCTCATCACAAAGGCATTTCCTCCTCAGCCACTTCCTGCCCAGGAGCAGTCATCCTTAAACTCACAGCAGAGACTTGTTCTGTACTGAGCAGTAATATGAAGCCAGTCATTTGGTCATCAGGATGCTTTTTTTTTGCTGTGGGGTGAACATGGTTGAGACCTGCAGTGACTAGTCTTTTCTTCTGTACACATACAAACAGAATACATTGCGATTAACAGAATAAACTGAACATGATGTTTAAGCAGGAAGCAGGTTTAGTTTAGTTGACACATAAAATCATTCAGGTCCATAAGCTTCTACAATTTGTTCAATTTTAAAATAGGGTCATAACATGAGTATATAAACTAAATAAAGTACTTCATTATGTGAATCACTGTTCAACCATCCAAGTTATCTGTATTCATATCTGTACTCGGAACGGGTGTGGCTTAAACCATACGTGGGTGGGACTAACTTGAATTTGTTACAATGTCTGCCGGCATTCTCCAAGTGACCATGTAGTTATCCTGCTGAGATTGAAGTATGTAAACAAACCTCATTATATGGGCCCAGTGATGTGGTGGTCAGGAAATAGACCAATCGAAGGACACCTTACAAAGTCAGCACTTCATGATGCAGTCTGATAGATCATCAGTTGCTGCAGATGATTAACAAGAAGCAAGATATTTAGTCTTTATATTTAGTAAAATCAGCAATGGGCTAAAATGAACAGGAAGCGAGATATTTAAGAATGAAAATCAAAATTTTTTGTTTTTTGGGCTAGTCCTATTTCAAAGAACTCCTAGGTATTTTATCCATCTGACTTCAAACTTGGTAGGTCTGTTCATATAGACTTCCTGAGTAAAAGTTATCAAAATTATGAATTTTGAAGAAACTCTGTGGCCGTGGCACTCTAACCCTAACCCTTTCTCAGAGCTGTCTGAAACTTCTTGTGGTTAAGACCAATATGAGCAATGGGCTAAAATTAACAAGAAGCGAGATATTTAAGAATGAAACTTATTTTTTTCGGGCTGGTTGAGAAGGTGTCCTATTTGAACGAACTCCTCCTGGGTATTTTATCCAATTGACTTCAATCTTGGTAGGTGTGTTCATAAAGACTTGAGACCTGAGTAATAGTTATCAAAATGACATATTTTAATGAAACGGTGTGGTCGTGGCACTCCATCAAGTTTGACCATTTGACCGAATTCTGGCTAATGTGTGTGTGTGTGGTCAATTTGAACAAACTGCTTTGAAGGCTTCGAAGGCTTGCGTGTTTTCCGCCTGGTGCCCCCCGATGTGCCAGCCCCCCTAACGGGTGCGGACGTGCGAGGGCCCGACCAATGCTGCTTGCAGCTTTAATTAGGGCCCAAGCACTGCGGTGCGAGGCCCTACTGAATTTCGAATGTTTATTTATTTATTTATTTTTCTTCCCCAAAGTAAATCGCATTTTAGACGGCCTAAATGTACTCAAAAACTTACCCCCCTAGCCCCCCAAAGTCAGGTGTAAAATTACATATTTTAGGGGTCTCAGACATCGGTGTAAGAAAATGGTTCTACAGCGCCACCTAGATGTATTTGTTTGGAGGGACCCCTCAACACAGTTTCATCCACATGTATGAAATTTGGAGGGAGTATGTAACATACCCAGACACACAGAAAAAGCCTCATTGAGCCATGGTCAAACTCCAACAGCAAGCCCCCCAATTTGAATGAGAAAGATTAGATTAGATTAGACTTTATTCATTCCACAGTGGGGAAATTCACTTGTCACAGCAGCAGCAGAAGAAAAGAGAAGTACACACTACAGAAATTTACAGTAGAAAAAAGAAAAAATAATCACAACACCATGGACAGAAGTGACCAATAACCTACACAATGAACAAGAACAAACTGACACATGGTAAATAGACAATGTGCAACAAAGTACTTGAGGTAAAGTGGTATGATATGAAAAAGTGTAATGTGATAAATAAAATAGTGCAAAAATGGTAACCAAGAAATAAATAAGTAATATTGTAAAAGTAGTAACCATGATGTAAATATTTCAAAAAGTGATAACCAAGATATAAGTGAACATAATATAAATAATATTGCAAAAGGTAAAGTGACCATGATATAAGTAATATTGTACATTGTAAGTAAACGCAAATGGAAATATAAATCCAGATAATATCATAGATAGTATCAGTCTGCTGCCGAAGGAGCTACTCAGAGACCCCACAGCATCATGTAGGGGGTGAGAGGTGTTGTCCATGATGGATGTCAGCTTGGTTAACATCCTCCTCTCACCCACTTCCTCTATGGAGTCCAGAGGACAGTCCAGGACAGAGCTTGCTCTCTTGATCAATCTATTGAGTCTGCTCCTGTCCCTGTCCGTGCTGCCCCCTCTCCAGCAGACCACAGCATAAAAGGATGGCTGAGGCCACCACAGAGTCATAGAAGGTCCTGAGGAAAGTCCTGAGGAGAACCCTGCACACTCTGAAGGACCTCAGTCTCCTCAGCAGATGGAAGCGACTCTGGCCCTTCTTGTAGAGAGCATGGGTGTTGTCAGTCCAGTCCAGTTTATTGTTGAGGTGAACACCCAGGAATTTGTAGCTCTCCCCCACGTCAATGTCCGATCCCTGGATGTTCACCGGTGTGAAGTTGAGTGTTTTCCTTCTGAAGTTAACAATCATCTCCTTCGTCTTGCTGGTGTTTAACAGAAGCTGGTTGAGCTCACACCAGCTGACAAAGTCTCTGATGACCGTCCTATATTCCAGATCGTTCCCCTCAAAAACACATCCAACAACGGCTGTTTCATTGGAGAACTTCTGGATCTGACAGTGGGTGGTGGTGTGGGTGAAGTCCAAGGTGTAGAGGGTGAAGAGGAAATGGGAGAGCACCATACCCTGAGGGGCACCTGTGCTGCAGAGCACCACGTCAGACACACAGTGCTGGAGCCTCACGTACTGTGGTCTGTTGGTGAGGTAGTCTGTTGTCCATGCAGCCAGGTGTTGATCCACTCCCGTGATCTCCATCTTCATTCTGAGCAGTGAAAAATGAAACTGAATGGTGTTAAAAGCACTGGAGAAGTCAAAGAACATGACCCTCACAGTGCTCCTGCTGTCCTCCAGGAGTAGCAGCGATCTGTGCAGCAGGTAGATCACTGCGTCATCCACCCCGATCCCAGGCTGGTCCAGCTGTGTGCCCACAAGCGGTCGTAAGTGCCTCAGGATGATCCTCTCCATGGTCTTCATCAGGTGAGAAGTCAAGGCAACAGGCCTGAAGTGGTTTGGCACCTTGGGGCGTGGCATCTTCAGAACCGGGACCACACAGGAGGTCTTCCACAGGGCTGGGACTTTCTCCAGGCTCAGGCTCAGGTTGAACAAGTGCCCAACCACACCACAGAGCTGGTTAGTGCAGTCCTTAAGGAGTCTTGGGCTGATGCCATAAGGGCCCGGGGTCTTCCTTGCCTTGATCTAAGTTGACTCCTAAGCTGATCAACTGATATGGAGAGGGGGGTGGAGGATGTCCGGGGTGGGGTGGGTAGTGAGAGGGGGGGTGGTGAACTGGTGAGGAGGGGGAGGAGTGGGCTGATGAAGGCAGTCATTGAAGGTGGCAGGCAGGGGTGTGAAGGGGGGGGGCTGTCCTGGGGAGGTGTGAAGAAGGGGCAGGTGGGGGTGAAGAGCGAGAGGAGGCAGAATCAAATCTGTTAAAAAACTGCTCATCTGCCTAGTCTTTGTCCCCGCTGACTTGATTCCTCCCCACTCTTTTACCATGGCCTGCGATGTTCTGCAGCCCTCTCCAGACATCCCTGGCGCTGTTGTTTCAAAGCAGTCTCTGAGCCTGGCACAGGACTCCTCAGACCACTGCTTCACACGCCTCTTCACGGGTCGTTGTTTGTTCACCACAGGGGTGTAGTCTGTGACGAGGTGAACGAGGTTGTGATCGGAACAACCCAGCGGGGGGAGGGGGATGCGGTGTATCCTTTGATGTTGGCATACAGTAGATCCAAAGTTTTATTGTCTCTGGTGTGGCACTTCACGTACTGGGTGAAGGTGGGGAGAGCAGAGGACAAGGAAGCATGATTAAAGTCCCCGGAGATGAGGAGGAGGGATTGGGGGTGCTGGTTTTGAAGCTGAGAGACGACAGTGTGGAGCTGGTCTGTCGCTGCAGCAGCGGCCGCTAAGGGGGGGATGTACACAGTCACAACAATAACGCGTGAAAACTCCCTCGGGAGGTAATAAGGCCGCATGCTGACCGCTAGCAGCTCCAAGTCTCTGGTGCAAAGTTGCTTTTTCACACTAATGTGTCCCCTCCCTTCTTCTTACCGCTCTCCGTTATTGTCCTGTCCGCTCGTAAAAGTTGAAATCCATCCAGGGTGACGTGCGAAAGTTAATTCAGCCACGTCTCAGTGAAGCACATGCGGCTGCATTCCCAGTACCCCTCTGCAGCCGGGTCAGCGCTGCAAGCTCTTCCATCTTGTTAGGGAGAGATCTTACGTTCCTCATCTTGACAGACGGTAAACATGGTTTGTACCGTCTTTTCCGCTGTCTGCGCTTCAGTCCCGCTCTGCATCCTAAAAAAAAAAAATCATATTTTGGCACGATTTTGGATATTTCCACACCTCGTACTAAAACGAACTCCTTCTAGGGCTTTCATACTATATTTTGAAACGTTTTTTCGAAAAATAATGAGTAACAACTCCAGTGACTTTTTGGCTGATATTCAGGTGTTGGTCAAGTGTTGGGCTTTAATATACTTTCTCAGAGCTGTCTGAAACTTCTTGTGGTTATTAAGACCAATAACAATCTATAATCTAATAATCTATGATCTTGGAGCAATGGACTAAAATTCAAATTAACAGGAAGCAAGATATTTAAGAATGAATATCACCATTTTTGGTGTTTCGGGCTGGGGATTTTATCCAATCAATTTCACCTTGGTAGGTGCATTCATAGAGACTTCCTGAGTAAAAGTTTTCAAAATTATGAATTCTGATGAAACTGTGTGGGTGTGGCACTCATCAAATGTGACACTTTGACCCAATTGGGTGCACGTCAGTTTTGGAGTTTGGTAAAACAGAACATGAGAAGCAACCACGATTTTGGCCTAGGGCCAAATTTGACAAAATAACCACACAAGCACAGCTTCATCAAAATTAATAATTCTGGTAATTTTTCATTGGCGAGGCCTGTCGAACACACATGCCAAGTTTCAAACAGATAGGATGAAAGCCCTAGAACAGGGGTGCTCACACTTTTTCAGCATGCAAGCTACTTGTAAAATGACCAAGTCAAAATGATCTACCTACCCACTACAAAAATGGAAAACACATTTATTTTCAAATATATTGAGGATTCTTTATATGTACAATGTATGTTTATGTACATGATGATGTACTTGCATAACTGCATGAGCCAATATTCCACAACACAACATAATTAACTATGAACATTTTTTGTTATCACCTGAGTTTACTCTGATGACTTGCACTGAATTGAATCAGCCAGGGATGCATAGTCCGGACAGTAGCTGCTGACAGCCAGCCTCAAGCACACTTCCAAATGTTCATCAGTCATGGTGGAACGGTACTTTGACTTTATGATCTTCATGTGGGAAAAGGCTGATTCAAATAAATAAGTGGAGTCGAATAATGCAGTCAAACAGGTAGCACATTTCCTCATGTTTGGGGTACTTTATCTCTGTGAGTAAGTTCCAGAACTGTCCATGAGCCCTGGACTTCAGCTCAATGTCGGCTTGTAGAGTCAAAATCTCATCTTCCACTCCAGAAGAGTTCAGGTGAAACAGTGTTGCAATTTTTGATGCGAGTCAATCAACCTCAGCATCTTCCTGAAAAGGATAGCACATGAATGTTGCGACTGGCTCGAGCAAAGAAAAGTCTTGAAAGCGTCAAACTCTGACAGACAATTGTCAATCTGCTCCGTGTAGCGTGCACTGTCAAGTTGCACACAGGTGCGTCCCTTGCGTCTCCAGCTCTGACTCTAGGTTCTGGAAATTTGCCAAATCATGGCACTGCAGCTTTGAGGAGAGATGTTTCATCTTTCGTTTGAAAGCATTAACTGAGCTGATCATATTGATCACTGTTTTGTCTTTTCCTTGCAGCTCTAGATTAAGGTCATTGAACATGTTTGTCAGATCGGTTAAAAATGCCAAGTCTAACAGCCACTGACCGTCATTTAGTTGCTTGTATTCTGCATATCCAGCTTCATGGAAAAGTCCTTAATCTCCGGACAGAGCTCTCGAAATCTTTGCAGGAATTTACCCCGGCTGAGCCATCACACGTCAGTATGTATCAACAACTCAGAGTGGTCGCAGTCAGCCTTCTCCAGATGTGCGCGGAATAACCGTCTTTGATAGTAAGGGCAGATATTTGACCAATCTGGGAACTAAATCCTTACCAAGAAATTTCTTCACAATTGTGGCATGTTTCGCCACATCTTCGAGGGGCTTCATTTGGTCTCTCTCTCTCTCTCTCTCTCTCTCTCCCTTCCTTCTTTGGTATTGCGATTGTAGCCTGGCAGATGAGGCAAACGCACTTTGTGCACAAATGACATCGTGAAAAAAAGTCCTCCTCCCATTCCATATGAAAGTGATACGTTTTTGTCTTTTTACTTGGTCCAGCTCCCCCACTCATTTTTGATGACATTACGCTTTCTTTAGTTTAAAAAAAACAAGCGAGGGCTTAAAATTGGAGGTAACTCGCTGACTAGCTTGTTAGCTTTGCTGCACTTAGCGCCGTTGTTTGCGCATGAGCGGTCACCTAAATGTCAGAAAAATTCAATTGTCATCTGACTGGCTGCCCTGTATATCAATCAAGTGACAGGATGATTAAAAAAAACACACAAGACGTTTTTTTTAGAGAAATCTTTCCCTAAGAAATGGAACGCCACTCGCTACGTCATCACGTCGGATCCCAGATCAGCGAGCCTACGGCCGGCAAACAGCGGCTGACGTCTATTTTTTTAAATGTCATGCGATCTACCAATACTACCTTTGCGATCGACTGGTAGATCGCGATCGACGTATTGAGCCCTGCCCTAGGGGGAATTCGTTTAAATACAACCCTTGGAAATGATCCCGAAAAGAAAAAAAAAACGCCAACTTTGAAACAAAATGGACGCCATACGCTTTGCTGTAGCCCGGGTCACCAAGAGACTTTTTTGTAGTCATGGGGGAGATACATATGGCCACCAAAAACCATGTCTCTACCCAAAATTTTGTCAATGGCACAGGCTCCGTACAAGATTTTATAGGTGGCACTGTGCAACCATCTTGGTCCCAGCGCCCGTGAGACTTCCAGATTCTAAAAATTTCAGCAGTTTTTGAGTGTGTGGCCCCGAAGAAAAAAAATCAAAATAAAAAAAATAAAGCTGCAAGGAGCATTGGATGGGCCCTCGCAACTTCACACCCTGTCAGGGGCCAAAATGTCATCAATGCATTGAAATTTGGGGTAGATCAGACCATGTACACATAAGTTAGAACAACGTTTACAGTCATGGTGACACATTTGAGAAATTTGACGGAGCGCCACGCCCACACAGTTAATTTTTACTCAGGGAGTTAATATGAACACTCCTACAAAGTGATTGTGTGTTGAAAATGGTGATTGTCATTCTTAAATATCTCACTTCCTGTTCATTTTAGCCCATTTTTTGTAGGTCTTACCATGTTCTACAATTCGGCTGAGGTTTCATAACTGTGTCCAAAACTGTGGCGGGGCTGCCTCAAAGAAAAGTTCAAAGGGGTGCTATAGTGCATTTGCCACACCCACTAATTAATTATGCAGACGAAATTTGTATAACATTGTTCTTAATAACTACAAGAAGTTTCAGACAGCTCTGAGAAAGTATATGAAAGCCCAACACTTTTGCCTTAAAAACCAGCCAAAAAGTCACTGGAGTTACAATATTGGATCAAAGGGTCAAATTTGATGGAGTGCCACACCCTCACAGTTTTCTCAAAATTCATAATTTTGATAACTTTTACTTAGGAAGTCTATATGAACACACCTACCAAGTTTGAAGTCAATTCGATGAAATCCCTAGGAGTTTGTTCAAATATGACCCCTTCTCAACCAGCTTGAAACATCAAAAATGGTGATATTCATTCTTAAATACCTTGCTTCCTGTTCATTTTAGCCCATTGCTCCAAGAGACTTTTTTGTAGATCTTTCCATGTTCTATAAATCGGCTGAGGTTTCATAACTCTGTGTCCAAAACTGTGGAGGGGCTGCCTCAAAGAACAGTTCAAGGGGGTGCTTTAGAGTGCTATGTTGCCCCACCCCCTAATTAATTATGCAGCCCAACACTTTTGTCTGAAAATCAGCCAAAAAGTCAATGGAGTCCAAGCACCCGTGTGATTTCCAGATTCAGCATACTTTCCTGCTTGAGGTTTTTGTTTCGTGAGTTTTCGAGCGTGTTTAGCGCGTCCCTGAAAAATGGCCCCAAAGAGGCACTGAGGGGGGAAAAAAAAAGAAATATCTGAGGATACAGTATGGTTTTCGCTGCCTGAACGTTGTTTGGCACTTGGGCCCTAATATCAAATCAAATTTTATTTGTATAGCCCAAAGTCACAAAACACATTTTGCCTCAGAGGGCTTTACAATCTGTACAGGGAGTGACACCCTCTGTCCTTAGACCCTCGGTTCGAGTGAGGAAAAACCTTTTAACAGGGAAAAAATGTGGAAGAAACCTCAGGAAGAGCCACAGAGGAGGGATCCCTCTTCCAGGACGGACAGACGTGCAATGGATGTCACATATACAGGACAATCAACACAAACATAGTGTATAATTACAATGAACTAGAAAATTCCCGCGGAAATTTTGAGTGTGCCTGACTCTGGCCCCATCGCTGCTAATTGCTAATTGATAACATGCAAATGCTACCACTAATTTTGAGCCAGTAAAAACAGAATTAGCCACTCATGTTAGCAATTAGCATGATGCGCTAGTCACTAATTTTAGCATTGGCTGCTAATGTTAGCAGCCAATGTTACAACCCATTGCTAACAACCCATGTTAGCAATGAGCATGGTTTATTAGCCACTAAAAATGAAATAGATTTCAATGCTAGCATGCTAATGCTAACATGCTAATTGATAACATGCTAATACTGTGCTACCACTAATGTTACTACTAATTTCTAGGTACGTAAAATTAGCATTAGCTGTTAATGTTAGCAATTAGCATGATGCGCTAGTCACTAATTTTAGCATTGGCTGCTAATGTTAGCAATGAGCATGGTTTTTAGCCACTAAAAATGAAATAGATTTCAATGCTAACATGCTAATGCTAACGTGCTAATTGCTAACATGCTAATGCTGTGCTGCCACTAATGCTACTACTAATTTCTAGCTACTTAAAATCAGCATTATCTGCTAATGTTAGCAATTAGCATGATGCGCTAGCCACTAATTTTAGCCTAAGCTGCTAATGTTAGCAATGAGCATGCTTTTTAGCCATTAAAAATGAAATAGATTTCAATGCTAACATGCTAATGCTAACATGCTAATGCTAATTGCTAGCGTGTCAACGTTAGCCACTAACATGCTAGCTACTCTGCTGTCTCTGTCATTTTGGACAGACAGGTTTAAATTGACTTGTGTCACATCAGCAACAGTGAAAACAGCCCCTCCCCTCTGTGCTCCCTCAAGCAGGCTTAAGGTTGCCAAGCAACCAGGGCCAGCTGCAGGTCAGGCTCATTAGTGACAGCTGTGAGCAGTCTACCTCAGAGAAGTACAGAGAAAGTCTCTGAATGACTTCCCTGCGAACAAATCGCATTTAATCCCAAACCGTGTGTCGTATCCAAAAGCCGAAAGATACGTGATCACCGGCTACTTCTCGACCAGTTCTGTGCCCAGTTTGAGAGCTAAATGTTAAAAACTCTGGCATTCATCATGTGGTAAAGAGCAGATGCTCCCTGCTGCTTCTGGTAATTTCTCCTCTCAAATTAACATTGGAGTCAATGGGACAGTTGATCGGTCCTGGGGCCGATCTTTTCTGTGTCAGGCCAAAACTATAAGACTGACAGCTTCAGCAGTGGTATCTATGCGACGGCGAGAAATTTTCCTACGTTTCTAGCTATAAATGATTTCTGTAGCTTGACATTTGCGGCCGCAGTCGCAGTTTATAAATTTATTTTTCGATTAATTTTTCTCTCTCCCTGCACTCTGGCGATGACATCACGCCCTCTAGCTCTGGAAAGTTCTCCCAATACACACCCATTCATTTTTTTGGCACGGTTTTTGGCGTATAGCTGCCAAACCGTTCGGTGAAATGCTTAACCTATACTTTCCTATCGTGTCCTTGCCGAGCCGGTCGTTTTGACTCCTTGTTTGTGTATGTGCGACAAAAACTCTGGGAGCAGAAGCGAACCGACGAAAACACGAGCAAGAACAATAAGCGGAAGAAGAAGAAGCCGGGTGGATAGTAAAGAGTGTGCTCTTTCAGGCACACTCAATAAGCCGGGTGGATAGTAAAGAGTGTGCTCTTTCAGGCACACTCAATAAGCCGGGTGGATAGTAAAGAGTGTGCTCTTTCAGGCACACTCAATAATAAGAATAAGCCCGCGGGATAGTAAAGAGTGTGCTCTTTCAGGCACACTCAATAAGCCGGGTGGATAGTAAAGAGTGTGCTCTTTCAGGCACACTCAATAAACATTTGAAATTCAATAGGGCCGTGCACCGCAGTCCTCGGGCCCTAAAAAAAAATCCTAAGGGTACAATAGGACTTTTGCTGCCCGAATGTTGTTTGGTGCTCGGGCCCTACATTTATATCTGGATGTTTGAGTCTGATCTTTCATGCAGAACACTGCATTTTGTATTTCAGTATGTCATATAATCCAATGTTTTCTGTCTTTCAGAGATCATGGGAGCTTGTTGACATCCGACTGGGCCACGAGCAAAAGGAAACTCATTAAAGTAGCGTGAAAATGGCTGCCCATCGAATCAGAGCCACCACCATCAACAACCCTTCTCTCCCACGCTGCAAGTCTGAAGGAACACTCATCGACCTCAGTGAAGGAGTGTCAGAAGCCAGTCTCAGTGATGTCAGAGGTCAGCTGCTGAAACTGAAAAGTGTATTTAAAAGTGGGATAAGAGATGCTTTCTGGATCATTTTTTACCATACTACTTGAAAACCTATTCATGACCCCATTGCAGCCAGTAAAATAGAAGGTTTGTCAAAAAAAACTAAATGTTTTAGTCCAGTGTAGAAGGTGAAATCATGGGAAAGCACTGTCCAAACATGTTGATGGGGCTGCTCATTACGATTGGATCCTGATACGTCCATCAATCTTCAGTCCGCTTCTCCCTCCCCCTCTGCGTGTTCACCCATTTGTGAACGAACAGAGACCCTTCCATTACTTTAAAGGCGTGGTTTCGAGGGGAGGCCTTAAGAAAAGGCATGGGTGTGTATTTTCAAAATATAGCTTGCTGGAACTGTTTTCCCAACATCCCCTACCTCACCTTTAACAGGAACATAGTTAACCTCTGTAGTTTTGACATTTGACATCAACTGGGGGATAAATTAGTAAATTTGATTTATTAGGGCCCAAGCACTAGTGGTGCGAGGCTCTATTGAATTTCAAATGTTTTTTTGTTTTTTTTAGAGCCTGAGCCCCAAAAGCCATTGAAAGCCCTATTGTATTTTTGGGATTTTTATCAAAATTCTGTTCTGGATTTACTGTTTAGGAGGGACAATGCCATGAAATTCTGTGTTTTCATGAAATTTTGCTATAACTTTGCCAAAAATAAACCTTTTCCCATTTCCATGACATTATTTGGTCATTTTCACAGCACCTCCTAGTGGTGATAGAAAAAACACTTTTTCGAGATGACCTCCAGCTCGGACAATATTGACCGTACGGTGCTGAAACAAGTATATCCACCTCACTCTATCGCTCTATATATCCCCTTTCAACTTTTCTTTCAGGCAGCCCTACCGCAGTTTTGGACACAGAGTTATGACACTGTGTTTATGTTATGAAATTGTAGAACATAGCAAGACCTACAAAATAGTCTCTTGGAGCAATGGGGTAAAATGAACAGGAAGCGAGATATTTAAGAATGAATATCGCCATTTTTGGTGTTTCAATGAAGGGGTAAATGGTTCAGAAGGGGTTATATTTGAACAAACTCCTCCTAGGGATTTTATCCAATCGCGGAGGGTTGAGGGCCCGTCCAATGCTGCTTGCAGCTTTAATTTTAATTGTTTTTGTTTTCTTTGCCTAATTACATGTACGAGAGGGACAGATACATCTGTGCTCTTGGATTGTGTTTGTTCAGGGAATATTGATTAGAAAGGTGAAATTGAACAGTAAGTTCATTCATTCTCAAGCATTCTCCCGCATCGGACGCCCATTTACTGCATGTCACTCCCCCTCTCTCTGCCCCCTGTTTCCTGTCCATCTTCAGCTGCACTATCATTAAAGGCATAAAATTCTCTCATTCTCTCCCTTAAAACAACATTAAGCAGCAGAAGAATTAGTGAGGAGACCCCACTGACTGGGGAACATCCTACAGCCTTCATTTTTTAAATGATAGGTCATTGTAAGTGGTGTTTTGCACACACTTAGAAATATGTATTTTATTTTGAAATTTATTTTTTTCTTCTTTGAATATTTGTGCAAGAAATAAATCTATTAAAGCCAGGAACTGCACTGCACAGACTGCTCCTACTTAATGCCTTCAGAAAACATTTATGGAGGCTTTAGGCCATATGACCTATTTCTCTACATTGTTTTTTTTTTCAGTGCCTTCCCCCAGTGTCTTACGACTGGACACAGCTTCCTCCTTTGGTACTGCAAGGGAAGTTGTTGCCATTAAGGACTACTGCCCATCCAGCTTCACCACCCTGAAGTTCTCTAAAGGGGACCGCCTCTACGTTTTGGACTCGTCAGGAGGAGAGTGGTGGTACGCCCATAACAACACAGAGATGGGTTACATCCCTGCTGCTTATGTGCAACCCATCAACTACAGAGACTCATCCTTCAGTGATAGTGGGATGATTGACACTGTGGGAGACTGTAACGATGAAGCAGCCAAAGAAATTAACTTTCTAGGAGAATGGACAGGAGTGATTTTGAAACCAACCACCTTCCAAAACAGAAATCCTTTTGCAACAACCCATACCTCTACAAACCCTTTCCTAAACGGGGATCCACAGAGCTCACATGATCAGAACACTAATGACAAATCAGGTGACCTCCTTCTGTTTGATACACCCACTCCATCAGTGCCCAACTCTACTAGCAGCCCTGCTAACATCAATGGTTTTGACAGTGGCATTTTTAACTTCAACCCTTTGAGTTCCACTGTGGGACAAACATTACGTAGGGACAACCCATTTTTTAGAAGCAAACGTTCCTACAGTCTGTCTGAGCTCTCCATCCTGCAGGCTCAGTCCGATTCCCCACTGATCTCCACCAGTTTCTTTGGAGGCCTCAAAGCACCAGCACCAGAGCAGTTCCAAAGCAGGGAAGATTTCCGGACTGCATGGCTCACTCACCGTAAGCTAGCCAGGTCCTGCCATGACTTGGACTCGCTGGGTCAGAACCCAGGCTGGGGCCAAACACAGCCAGTTGAGACAAATATTGTCTGTCGACTTGACAGCTCAGGAGGCGCTGTCCAGCTACCAGACACCAACATCAGCATTCATATACCCGAGGGCCACGTGGTGCCAGGGGACACCCAGCAGATTTCAATCAAAGCTCTGCTCGACCCACCACTAGAACTGAACAACAACCGCTGCACCACCGTCAGCCCTGTGGTGGAGATAAAACTCAGCAACATGGAGACCAAAACCACAGTTACACTAGAGATGAAAGTGTCTGTTGTGGTAAAAATGGAGAGCAGGCAAACAACAGAGATCTTGTGTGTCAGAAGTGATTGTAAAGAGGGACCTTACGCTCCCATTCCTATGGCGTACATGTATGGGGACACAGTCCAGGTGTGCCTAGATAACCTGGAACCATGCATGTATGTGTGTGTCGTGGCTCAGTCCCAGTCCATATCTTCAGATTCCACAGTTTGGGAGAATGTGGTGAAAAAGATAACCTTAGGAGTATATGGTCCCAAACATATTCACCCATCCTTCAAGACAGTTGTGGCTATGTTTGGCCATGATTGTGCCCCAAAGACATTATTAGTGAGTGAGGTAGGCAAGCAGATGCAGTCTGCACCGTCAGCAGTGCTGCAGCTCTGGGGCAAACACCAATTTGTCCTGTTCAAACCCCAGGACCTCCGAGTTGGAGTTTACTCCAACATGGCCAACTACGAGGTAAAGGCTGGTGACCAGGCGCGAGTTGTCCGAGGCTTCCAGGTAAAACTAGGCAAAGTCTGCAGGCTTGTCTATGTCATTGCCTCACGCAGTGCTCAAGATGTTTCTGATTTCACCTTAAAAATCCAAGTCAAGGATGACCAAGGTTGTATACTGGCTCAGTTCTGTGTCCAGACACCAACACCACCACCTAAAACAGGCCAAAAAACATCAGTGCAACGGCGCTTCCTGAAGAAGAAGGAAGTGGGCAAGATAGTATTATCGCCTCTTGCAATTGCCACCAAGTACCCTGTTTTTCAGGACAGGAGAATAAGTAACCTGAAATTTGGAAAATTAACAAAAACTGTCATCCGACAAACAAAAAATCAGTACTTGCTTGAGTACTTAAAAGGAGAATTTGTAGCTCTGTTGAGTGAGGAGAAGATCAAGCTAAAGGGCCAGTTGTGGACAAAAGAGTGGTACATTGGATATTATCAGGGAAAAATGGGATTTGTTCATGCAAAGAATGTGCTAGTGGTTGGCAAAGTTAAGCCCATTTACTTCAGTGGGCCTGACCTCACGACTTCATTGTTACTGGAACAGATACTGAAGCCGTGCAAATTCCTCACATACATCTATGCCTCCGTAAGAACTATACTGATGGAGAATATCGGCAACTGGCGAGCATTCGCAGATGCCCTGGGATATGTCAACCTTCCTCTGACCCATTTCTGTCGTGCAGAGCTTGATAGCGAACCTGAGAGGGTTGCATCAGTGCTTGAAAAGCTAAAGGAGGACTGCAACAATGCAGAGAGCAAAGAGCGGAAGTCCTTCCAGAAAGAACTCTTGGCAGTAAGTTACAATTGGTTTGTTTCTTTGTGTCAACACGTCATTAATACATAAGTGGTTTAAATTTCCTCTACATATGTGGCTGTGTTCAAGGCCGGTCTGAATGACATACTACCCTCATGAGCCATGTAACTATCACAACAATGAACTTCCATGGAAAACAAACATTGGTAACTCTAATATATATTCACAAAAGCTAAACAATACTGTGCTTAGTAGTGTTAAGTGATGTAAAACTATTATATACTCATGTCAAGGAAGAGCGTTGAGCTGGTGTGCTGCCCGATAGCTGGTGATCCTGTGAGCCATGCTGGTGCAATTCCCTGTCTTCAATTTTAAGTCTTTGTTGCGTCTTTTGTCCTTTTCCCAATTAAATGGTCTGTTTCCTACTGATAAGGAGATTGTTCTCTTCTGCACCCACAGTTGCTTTTAGCTATAGGGCTCTGGTCCAGTCTGTTAATTTTGCTGGAAGTGCAATTGATAACTACTGTGTTGGCATCAGCATCTAATCTGTATCTGAGGAAATGTGTAGAGAAGCAGAATGCTGTCCTCAACAAGTATCTTTTTCTTCAGTTAGAGAGATGGTGTGTGTACAGTATGCAGATCTTATAAAGAATCACATCATTCATAGAATTTCTCAGACTGCCCTGATCATTTCCTACCTTTAAAAAATCGAAGCAATTCGAAGAAGAAATATTTACTGAAACAGACCACAGGCAAATCAGTTCCCCAGTATTATGTACTGAGTATGTTGAAACAGAGCCACAGGTGCAATAAATTCACAGTATAACCATTCTTTTTAGGGCAATCAAAGAGTAGCGTTTTCCATAAAGCCCTCTGCTGTAATTAGCCTGTTCATTCCTCATGTTTTTCACTATATTCAGCTTTTCTTCACAGGGGACAAAATGCTGAGCTGTGTTCATTAAATGTGCATACCGACTCTCTTTGGTATTTTGTTGTTTATCTTCTGTCATGGAAATCTGGATTTGTACTGCTTCCTTGGACACTCTGGGTAGTGATTCTTATCGTTAGTTGCCTAAACAGACTGAATGGTTTTATCGTGTTTACTCTGACAAATGCTCCATAAGACTTTTTTTATTTTTAAGTTTTTATTTTATCTTTGTGTCTGTTGAAATATTATAGCTATGTTGTAATAGACTGTGTTTCTCTGAATATTATCCTACTGAGACTCTCTTTCAGAGTCATGGCCATACGACAGCTGAAGTAACACGGAACAGAAACACTGTAATTTAGGTGAGGTTGTAAACGCTAGTTAAATCCATTTATAGACAGACACTGCAGTATGGAAAAGAACATAATAAAAGGTGGTGAGTGAAAATATGTCCTTTGAAGGACTCAGCAATGTACAATTCATTTCTGAATATAGGGCTGTTTCTCTGTTTCTTCTGTCAGTTACATGCAAACTACTGGTTACAGTGGGGGCAATCAAAGCATGTAGCAATCCAGTAAATTTGAAATCAGGCAGTCTTTGTTTAACCGACACAAATATGCTGTTTGGGCCATGTGCAAGCAGCTGATTGCATCTAGTTTTTTGTTTTCTGAAAAGTGGATTTGGTTTTGTGTGTAAAGCTGAGTGAGTCTAAAGACAGGAGTCAGGTTTGTCTTCCTCTTACACTTTTCTATATCTGATTCTGTCATTTGACATTTTTAGAAGAGTCATCATCATTTAAAAGAAGTTCGGTTGTTGTTTGTTCAAATGTCTGAATTTGAAGTCTGCTTTTATTGTGTGTGTGTGTGCGCGTGTGCACGCTGTAGCGTGTGTGTTAGGGCTGTAGCGATACATTAATCTCACGATACAGTACAATACACAATATTCAGCCAATGATACAATTTGATACGATTGCGCCATTTTCTGAAAGCTTTTAAAGGGACAGTGTGATTTTGGTGACGTTTTGTGAGTGTTCCATTGACTTGGATTGAATTAACTGGACAGAATTATTTTTCACTCCCTTTGCCTGACATACATATGCAGTTTTTCAACCAATATGTGAAGATCAATTAAATAATGCCCTTTCAATACAAAAGGTCCCATGTATTTTTGCCTCAGGCATGCCACTTAGCAAAGCAAAGACCCTCCAGAAAGTTGAGGGGAATCTGTCATTCAATAAAAATAGTGTTTATGGAGTTATTCTGTCACTCTGCTCTGTGTGCTTCCTGCCCCCAGCACTCTGTTCTACGCACACAGCTCTGTCTCTGTTGTCCCTCCCCCCCAAGACCCCAGAGTCCTTTGACTGGCTAGAATACATCATAGATACCCTCCACTGATTGCTTGAAAAAGAAACTTCTATGCCTAGTAACGTATGTCCATTAGTTGATTGCACTTTCAGGCTGCCAAACATCTATTTTTCGATTGGTCTTTTATGCAGTGACATAGAACAACAAGGAAGTGTCAGACAGTCACAAACTGTACATCTCCGTCTTCAGTGGAATCTCAGGAAAACGGTGCAAAAACACATCCATCATAAACCGTTTCTGACATATTCACAGATATGTACAACTTTTGGGCGGATCTGCCCAATCTGATCACATAGGGTTAAACCTGAAGTGGTGGGAGCACTTCTGCTTTTAAGCATGAAGGTGCTGGATTTATGTTCGCCGCCATTCTCTTGAATCTCCTTACTCTGACTGTGTAAACAGGAAGAGGAAGACGTCGGCGTCTGTGTAAAGAGAGTATCTAGACGGGTAACTTGCTAGAAATGCTCTACAGTGACACTTGCGGCTGGCTGACCTAATGGCTCTTCCTGCAAAGCCAACGGTGGGAAACGGGCAGCGAGCAGAGTGCCAGGCGTAACACGGGATCAATACTCACGGGAAACAAAATATCAATATATATCGCAGGATCGATAAAATTGTTCAGCTTTAGTGTGAGTGTGTGTAAATATTCACACACATATAATATTTCCATTTCTGTATTTGACTGCTTCTCATGCTGATGCTCTGATCTGTGTAGAACTTTTAAAAAAGGCACAAAACAGTGCCTATGCTGAGATAATACCTCGGTGAATATGTTAATAATGGCCCAACTGATGTTGGTCAATCCTAGTCTAATACCGACATATATTTGTGCTTGGCTCTGTTACCCAATGTGCTCTGATATGAAAATTGTAATGCAGACAGAATGCCTGTGTTAATGTACTGTACAGACACAAACTGTGGCAAGCAGCACAGACTAAGAGAGAAAAAGCTGCTCTGAGCAATGTCAACTAGAATTTTTTTGACAATGTATACTATGTATTAAATTATTTAACTTGTTAAATAATATTTAACTTAAATATTAGTTTAAGGTGAAATTAGTTTTAGAAAGCAGCCTTCTGAATACCTTGACAGTCATACCAGTTAAGGTTTCCCTGAAGAAACAAAAGGAGGAATAAGGAAAGAATATAAGAATTAAAGCTGCAAGCAGCGTTGAACGGGCCCTCGCACTCCCGCGCAACTCGACGGGCTGGCACGTCGGAAGGCACCAGTCGGAAAACGCGCGAACCTCTGACGCTTTCAAAGCATTTCGCTCAATCGAACACACACATTAGCCAGAATTGGGACAAACGGTCAAATCTGACGTAGCGCCACGCCCACATTCTTTCATCAAAATTCACAATTTTGATAACTTTTACTCAGGAAGTCGATATGAACGTAACTACCAAGTTTGAAGTGAATTGGATAAAATCCCTAGGAGGAGCTCATTCAAATAGGACCCCTTGTCAACTAGAACGATGCACTAAAAATGGTGATTTTCATGCTTAAATATCTCACTTCCTGTTAATTTTAGTGCATTGCTCCAAGAGACTTTTTTGTAGGTCTTCTCGTGTTCTACACATTCGGTTGAGGTTTCATAATTCTGTGTCCAAAATTGTGGCGGGGCTGCCTCAAAGAAAAATTCAAGGGGGTGCTATAGAGCGATTTCGCCCCGCCCCCTAATTACATATGCAGCCGACTTTTGCATCTTTTTGGTCTCAATAACCACAAGAAGTTTCAGACTGCTTTGACAAAATATATGAAAGCACCACAGCTTGTGCTTAAAAAACAGCCAAAAAGTCAAAGGAGTTCGAATGTTGGATCAATGGGTCAAATTTGATGGTGCGCCACACCCACACTGTTCCTTCGAAATTCATGATTTTGATCACTTTTACTCAGGAAGTCTATATGAACGTAACTACCAAGTTTGAAGTGAATTTGACAATATCCCTATGAGGAGTTCGTTCAAATATGACCCCTTCTCAACCGCCCAAAACAGCAAAAATGGTGATTTTCATGCTTAAATATCTCCCCTCCTGTTAATTTTAGCCCATTGCCCCAAGAAACTTTTTTGTAGGTCATGTCTTCATCTACAATTCGGCTAAAGTTTCATAACTCTGTGTCCAAAACTGTGGCGGGGCTGCCTGAAAGAAAATAGAGCTGTTCGCCCTGCCCCCTAATTAATTATGCAGCCGAATTTTGCATATTATTGCTCTTAATTACCACAAGAAGTTTCAGACAGCTCTGACAAAGTATTTGAAAGCCCAACACTTTTGTCTGAAACACAGCCAAAAAGTCAATGGTGATGAAAACGTTGAAATTATTTCTCAGATGTCAACACCAAGGCCTTGACAACATCCACACCTAGTTTGAGGTGGACATGGTCAATATTTTCCGAACTGGACGTCATCTCGTAAAAGTGGTCTTTTCTGTCGCCACTAGGAGGTGCTGTGAAAATGACCAAATATTTTTATGGAAATGTATTCCAGGCCAGACTACCATTATATGTCAGAGGTTTGGTGAAGATTGGAGTATTTTTTGCAAAGTTATAGCACGTTGAAATTTCATGGAAAAACGCCAAAATTCGTAGCCCCGCCCCTTTCACACAGTAAATCCTAGATGTACGATTTTGATAACTTTTCATCATCGAGGCCTCAAGAACACCCACGCCAAATTTCAAACAGATCGGATGAGAGCCCTAGGAGGAGTTCGTTCAAATACGACCCCTGAAAATGACCCCAAAAACACAAAAACAACAACTTTGAAACAAAATGGACGCCGTACGCTTCGATATAGCCTGGGTCACCAAGAGACTTTTTTGTGCGTCTCAGTACTTTACATACTCCCGCTAAATTTCGTACACGCGGATCAAAGCATGTCGAGGGGCTCCTCCGACAACTGAAACGTAGGTGGTGCCGTAGAGCCATTTTTATACGTCCACGTGCGAGACCCCCAAAATACGTAATTTTACGCCCGACTTTGGGAAGGTAGGCAAATTTTCGCAACTTTTCGAGTACATATAGGCCGTCGAAAATGCGATTCATTTCGCGGAAGAAAACGTCCAAACGAAATCCAATCCAAAAAACTAAAAAAATAAATAAATAAACATTTGCAATCCAATAGGGCCTCGCACACAGTGCGTGCTCGGGCCCTAATTAAAGCAAGAATAAAAGAAAGGAATGTAAAATTGAACTAGAAAAATTTCTAAAGAAATTTTGAGTGTGCCTGACTCTGGCCCCGTCGCCCCCATGCATTAAATAGCTGTCGGTGTGTTTGTGCGTGTTTGTGTGGTCTTGTGTCTATCAATGAGAGAGTTTTACAAATTTTGGCTACTTATAACGGTAATGGTCTTCATCTTGATCCAAGGATTCCAACTCTTATTTTGAAAGCCTTTTCTCTTGTGTGTGGTCTTGAGTCTGTTAATCAGAGAGTTTTACAAAGACTTCCCAAAG
The DNA here is from genome assembly GCA_014281875.1 of Nibea albiflora. Classification (NCBI taxonomy): domain Eukaryota; kingdom Metazoa; phylum Chordata; class Actinopteri; family Sciaenidae; genus Nibea; species Nibea albiflora. The sequence continues at coordinate 23,770,228 of CM024796.1, forward strand.
AAGTCCTTAAGTCTTGAGGCTGACATCCATATAGAAGAATTTATAACAGTAATACATGGGTTGAAACAGACTATAGCTACCATAAACAGTACATAAATCAGCTTGTATGAGTCCTGCTTGTTTGTGAAGAGGTTGTGTTGTTGTTGTCAGCGGATGATGGAAGGGTTTCAGTTTGTGTCTGTTGGATCTCTGGCCTGCAGATGTTTCCTGCTTCATTGTTCAGAAACTAAACAGAAACTACAGTTCTGGACCTGCAGGCGCCTACAGTCCATACAACTTCCATGTCCTTTCTATAATCCTCCTTGATCCAGACACCCTCTGCACATATGACTGTTCATAGTCAACTGTCTGCTTTCTCTCTTGTTGCTGAATTTTTTAACCTAACAGACAAGAGTGTACTCAGTAGACTGCAGATGTCTCACTGCATTATTGATTCTTCCACTGATATACTGACAAGAAGACCTGTCCTATTCTGTCTGCCTCAAACTGGCTACTTACTTTTTTAAAAATTATTTTCCAGGGGTTGTATTTGAGCGAATTCCTCCTAGGGCTTTCATCCTATCGGTTTGATTTGACTTGGTGTGGGCGTGGCGCTCCATTAAATTTGACCCTTTTGATCCAAAATTGTAACTCCATTGACCTTTTGGCTGGTTTCTAAGGCAAAAGTGTTGGGCTTTTGTATACTGTCTCAGAGCTGTCTGAAACTTCTTCCGGTTGTTAAAACCAATATTATGCACTTTTTGGCTGCATAATTAATTAGGGGCGGGGCAAATTTGCTCCATAGCACCCCCTTGAATTTTTCTTTGAGGCAGCCCCGCCACAGTTTTGGACACAGAATTTTGAAACCTCAGCCGAATTGTAGAACATGGCAAGACCTACAAAAAAGTCTCTTGGAGTAATGGGCTAAAATTAACACAACACGAGATATTTAAGAATGAAAAATCATGATTAGTGTTTCAAGCTGGTTGAGAAGGGGTCATATTTGAACGAACTCCTCCTAGGGATTTTATCCAATTGACTTCAACCTTGGTAGATGTGTTCATATACACTTCCTGAGTAGAAGTTCAAAATTATGAATTTTGATGAAACGATGTGGGCGTGTCAGATTTGACCCTTTGATCCAAACTTGTAACTCCATTGACTTTTTGGCTGGTTTTTAAGGCAAAAGTGTTGGGCTTTCATATACTTTCTCAGAGCTGTGTGAAACTTCTTCCGGTTCTTAAAACCAATATTATGCACATTCTGGCTGCATAATCAATTAGGAGGCGGGTCAAATATGCTGGAGAATAGCAGGAGAGGACAGAGGAGGAGAAGAGAGACCAGAGAGAACCCAGTGAACAACTGTTGTTTGTTCTCCGCTCAGTTGAAATAAGATGTAAATAATATCTGGTGGTGTTGACACACCATAGATTCTTTTTCTATTTCAATAATTAGGGCCAGAGCACGTACTGTGTGTGAGGCCCTATTGTATTTCAAATGTTTTTGTTTTTTTTTCGTTTTTTCTTTATTCCTCTTTTCCTTTCTTTTTCTTCCTAAAAGTAAATCGCATTTTCGATGGCCCATATGTACTCGAAAACTCAATTTGCCTACCCCCTCAAAGTCGGGCATAAAATTACGTCTTTTGGGGGTCTCGCACATGGACATACAAAAATGGCTCTATGGCGCCACCTACGTTTCAGTTGTCGGAGGAGCCCCTCGACACGGTTTCATCCATGTGTACGAAATTTTGAGGGGGTATGTAAGATACCGAGCCGCACAAAAAAGTCTCTTGGTGACCCGGGCTATAGCGAAGCATACGGCGTCCATTTTGTTTCAAAGTTGGCGTTTTCGTGGTTTTGGGGTCATTTTCAGGGGTCATATTTTAACAAACCCCTCCTACAGCTTTCATCCTATCTGTTTGAAACTTGGCGTGTGTGTTCATAAGGCCTCGACCATGAAAAGTTATCAAAATCGTGAGTTTCGGATTTACTGCGCCAGAGGGGCAGGGCCACAAAATTTGGCGTGTCGTCGTGAAATTTCGACGTGCTATAACGTTGTGAAAAATACTCCAATCTTCACCAAACCTCTGATATATAATGGCAGTCTGGCCTAGAAATAAAAATATTTGGTGATTTTCACAGCGCCTCCTAGTGGCCCAGAAAAGACCACTTTTACGTAATGACGTCCAGCTTGGAAAATATTGGCCATATCCTCCTCAAACTAGGTGTGGATGTTGTCAAGGCCTTGGTGTTGACATTTGAGAAATAATTTCAACTTTTCATCAGGGGTCGTGGCCATGACGGCGCGTTAAAGTCAAAGGTGCCGATTTTTTCGATTAACATCGAACTCCATTGACTTTTTGGCTGATTTTCAGGCAAAGCTGTTGGTCAATTGAACGAAATGCTTTGAAAGCTTCGAAGGCTTGTGTGTTTTCCGCCTGGTGCCTTCTGACGTGCCAACCCGTCGAGTTGCACGGGAGTGCGAGGGCTCGTCCAATGCTGCTTGCAGCTTTAATTCAAATCTGTGTTTACTTTCTTCATCTCACACTGAATTTTTCATTCTTTTGTATTTTATGTATTTTGTATTGTGAATTGATCTCCATGCAATCCTTATATGTGTGTTGCAGGCTCTGTTGAAGATGGACTGTCAGGGTCTTGTGGCCAGGCTTGTCATGGACTTTGTCCTTTTGACCACGGCTGTGGAGTTGGCTGGGCGCTGGAGGGAGCTGGCTGAGAGGCTCGCCAAGGTTTCACGCCAGCAGATGGATGCTTACGAGGCTCCCCATCGTGACAAGAATGGGGTGGTGGACAGTGAGGTAGATTATTATTGTATTAATTTAAGACAGGGATTCCCAAAGCGTAGTGCATGCATCCCTGGGGGTGTGTGAGCTGCCGCTACAGGGTGTGCAAAATGAAAAATGCAATGGCAGTCTGATAATCACACCATATGTGGGTTTTTTCCCCACACAATAAAGATGTGTAAATAAACATTTTTAATAATAAAAATTTAAGATAAAAAACTGTCATTTTAATCAATAAATAAATGCAGGCTATTCAAAATGCACTTCATCTTAAAGCATAGAAAAAGTTATCTTCTACGCACTGCACTGTGCATAGAAGAAGAAGAAGGTCTTCTGCACACCTAGCTTGTGGCCTCTACGTCATTCATACTTGCAAATATGCTCAATTGGCTGAAATCAAACATCAGAGAGTTTTGTGCCAAGATGCAGTCCCACCTGTTGCATTAATATTAAGTATTTGGCTGTCATCCATCCTCTTTGCTCTTAAAAGTGGAAGCTTGTGCATAACTTTGTTGCATTATATTGAAACTGTTACAGTGTTTCAGATTAATTCAAATGCCAGAGTGCATCGTTGTGATCGTGATTATTTTATTACATGTGTTTTATGGTAGTCGGGAACTCTCAATGCTGCAAATAAAATAAACGCTGCAAACAAAAAGAAACACCGCTACAAATAAAAGAACCACTGCAAACAAAAAGAAACACTGCTGCAAACAAAAAGAAACACTGCTGCAAATAAAAGAAACGCTGCGTGCAAACATAGCTGCAAGATCCGTCAACTGCTGCAACCACAGAAGGAGGTCCAGCATACAGAAAGGACAGACCCCTCCTGATGGACATCATTTACTTTGTACATATTGAACAATTTAATTATTATTATTTTATATTTTCAGTTAGGCCATGTAGCCCCAGGTTTGATATGAAGCTGACCTAGGTTACCTGTTGTTGTCGTGCTCACTCGCCTGTGCTCTGTAGTAGACTCTGCTCTGAGTGAGAGCATGCAGCGGTACATGTAACTGTTTTGCTGCATATTCGAATAAAGTTACTGAACTCGATTCTCCTCTTGCTCAAAGCTAACAATACATAGCATCCTCTAGTTCATCTTCATATCAAACCTGGGGCTACATGGCCTAATTATAACACAACCACGTAGCGACAGTAAACACTGACCTTTTCATTTACTTGTGCATTCGTTTTTCTGTGTATTTCTCTCCTTCTTGTTCATTCATTTTTCTTTGCATTTCTCTCCTTCTTCTTCTTCTTCGCTCACATAAAAAACAGATGCAATAGCAATAATTGTCCCCGGTAATTCACTTCCGTTATGGCTTTTTTATTTGCATCGTTGTTGTTTTATTTGCAGCGCCTTTTTTGTTTGCAGCATTTCTTTTATTTGCAGCATTGAGGGTCAGTCTAGTCATTTGAACATGATTAAACATGCTGCCTTTAATATGGCTATTAAAAAAAAGCTAGTTGGGGGGGACATTAGAAGGGGGTGCACGCCTAAAACAGCCGCTGATTTGAGAAGAATGTTTATATATTTATTCAGGTTAAATTGGAATGAGAATCACAATCAAAGCCTGGAGGTTTTTTTTCTGTTTTTATTTATAGTAATTATTATTTATTGCATTTTTGCAGGCCATGTGGAAGCCAGCGTATGACTTCCTGGTCACGTGGGCCGCACAGATTGGTGACAGCTACAGGGACGTGATCCAGGAGTTGCACATGGGCTTAGACAAGATGAAGAGTCCCATCACCAAACGCTGGAAGCACCTGACCGGCACGCTCATCCTCGTCAACTGCCTGGACACCTTGCGGAGCTCTGCTTTCAGACCTGACGCTCAGGATGACTACTCCATCTAAAGTCCCTGCTTCATGACTCCATGTTAATCATGCTGGTGTTTTGTATCAAATCAAATTTTATTTGTATAGTCCAAAGTCACAAAACACATTTTGCCTCAGAGGGCTTTACAATCTGTACAGGGAGTGACACCCTCTGTCCTTAGACCCTCGGTTCCAGTGAGGAAAAACTTGCCCACAAAAAAACCTTTAACAGTGGAAGAAACCTCAGGAAGAACCACAGAGGAGGGATCCCTCTCCCAGGACGGACAGACGTGCAATGGATGTCACATGTACAGAACAATCAACACAAACATATTGTACAATTACAATGAATGAACTTCCTCTACACCAGTTAATTTGAATTCCAAACACTACCGATGTCATAGGTTGATGTTTTATTTTGCGCTACCTTCAGCTCATGGAGCAAGGAGCTCACACAATGATTCATAAAGACTCCTTTAATAGTCTTATATAGTTATATTTTATACTATTATTACAGCACAGCATTTTTCAAGCAACACCTTGAAGCCTTTGGTTAAGAACTGTGGATTGAAAGCCAAAGAGGATAGTTTTGTGTCATATCTATTCTATTTATTCCTTCATGAAAGAGAAACTTATATTTTCCCCTTCTTTTTCCAGGTCCTTCCAGTCCTTTGTTCAGAGACCCAAATATTCTGCTGTCAGTCTGAATTTTGTAAAAACAGAACAAAACAGAATAGTTTATGAATCTTGTACACAAAGTTTTAATAAGCTCTCTACTAGTGCCAAAATATTTAGCCAGTTAATTGAAAAGTCATTTTACAGAAAATAAATGAAAAACCATTAAATATTCTAAATTAAATAACAGCAGCAAGAATTTTAAACACTGTCTGATTTCTATTAACAGCTGTTGACAGAGCCATCTCAACTCGCGGTCCATACCCTCATTTGTTCTGGTCCTTTTTTTAAACTTATTTTTTATTGTTTTTTCAACGACAACAATTCAATATTTATACTTTCCTCTATCCAGCTGTAGATAACAATTGTACACTTTATATCCAAGTTATGATTACAAGTAAATGTGACAAACAACCAGAAACAAAACAAAAAAAGAAATATCCACTCCACATTAAATATATTGTATCAAATATACACTTTCAGACATTCGTATATACACACACAAGCACACATACAAATAATCAATCGGGCCCAGCTCAAAATTGTCCAGTCCATAGCATGCAAACCAGCAAAATTGTGGGGTACTGTATGGATTATGTACAAATAGGTGGCAGGGGAGGTAGGCCACACAGATTTATTGTATTAATAAAGACACTACAGGACTCCGCCACCTAGTAAAGATGGGCTTTTGGATCCTTAATAAATATGTAATATGCTCCATCTGATAGAGGTCCCAAACCTTCTGGATCCATGTGTTATATGAAGGGGGGTGGGGGTGGCATTATGTGCTCCACAGTTCCTCCAGGATGAGCTGAGATGTGACAGACTCATTCTAGATACTATATCTGGAGTCCTGAAAAATCTGATAACTATTTTCCACTCTCTCCATGTATTTGAACTTGGCTAAGTGTGTCTCACTGCACATCTCCTCCCAGGCTTCCTGCGATATAACCACATCCATTTCTGCCTCCCATCTCTGCTTTATCTGCAAGGAATTTTGTGTATTCATGGATAAAAATATATTGTAGTATCTACTAATCATTTTTTCCCGTTTGTACTTCTATTAGGAGCTGTTCTATAGGAGAAGCTTTTATGAGTTTTCCCCATTACTTGTGTCAGAAATGTTCTAAGTTGCAGATATCAATAGAAATCCATCTTAGGAAGACCATAGCCATTTCACAACTGCTCAAATGTTCTTAAATTACTATAATTAAATAACTGGTGCAGATAAACCAAGCCATACTCTGACCACCTTCTGAAACCGATGTCTAAATTATTTGGTGTGAAGCTCTTCATAGATCCAGTGCTGATTAATGGTGATATTTGTTTCGGTAGTCCAAAAGATGACTGTACTTTAATCCAAACTTTAAGAGTATTCTTAGTCCAAAATGGTATTTCCTTTATGGGAGCATCCAAGAAGGGTAGATCTTGCAGAGATTTTAGCGAGCATAGACTTTTTTTCAGTGTTAAGCCAACATGTGTCTGAATTGTTCTGAAACCATATGATCATGGGTTTCATTTGTGCAGCCCAGAAGTAATATTTTAGATTTGGGAGTTTAAGACCACCATTTAATTTAGATAACTGTAGGGTTTTAAGTCTTTAAGTTTAAGTTTTTAAGTCAAACTCTAGGCCGCTTTTTTGCCACATAAATTTTGACATCATTTTCTCTAGATTATCGAATGTGGATTTTGGAATTTCTATAGGTAACATTTGAAACAAGTAAAGTAATCTGGGTAGAAGATTATCTCTGAAGCTTTACATTGGGGGATCGTGCCATTTATATCCAGAGCCATAGTTTTTTTTTTTTTTAAATATTTACCTTGTATCCTGAATAGAACCCAAACTTGGGAATTTGTCTTTTTAAATGTGGTATTGTTAATGCAGGTTTTGTCAGATATAAATTCTGGTGCCTTTGACCTGAGTACTTTACTTCATCGGGTGTCATGGAGCAACTGAGGATGTTTAATCTTTACATGACCTTGAACCTCTTCCTATGTCTGCTGATAAGGACCAAATATTCGACTGTTTGACGATTTCTGTTTTTAGACAACAAACTAAATCTTAACCACTCATTTCTCAACTCTTTGCTATCTGCTGCCTTGTTGAGCCGCATTTTGTAATAACGGTGCATTTTGTAATAAACGTCCCAACGCATTTTGTAATAAATTTTGCCGCATTAAGTTAAGTTATTACATTTTGACAAGATTATTACAAAATGCACTTGCAACTTTTTTATTTTCTAGGAAATGTAATAACATGGTGCATTACGTAATAATACCTAATATTGTTGTTTGTTAAATAATGAATTTATAAAAAGTGACTTTTGTTGTTTTTTATGCAATTTCCCTTAGAGCTATGTAGCCCAATAAATCTATGTATGACAGAATATAACTTTAGTTGTCTATTTGAAGTTTGGAATTATATAGGCCAATAACTTGTGGCCAAATTCAAAGCTCTACATGGTTTATAAATATTCTTGGTGTGGTTTTGGTATCCAATAAAAAAAATCTGCAATTTACATAATATTCTCTGTTAATGCAACCTTTGAATAGTGTACTGATAGTAATTGCTAAGTACTGCTACTAGGCTAATACAGTGATACTAATAATAGGCCTAGCTTTTACAAATACTTTAAAGTAAAATAAAATACAATTAACAAACAAATAAACTATGCTTTAGAATTGTTATTACGTAATGCACCATGTTATTACATTTTCTAGAAAATAAAAAAGTTGCAAGTGCATTTTGTAATAATCTTGTCAAAATGTAATAACTTATTACATAATGCGGCACAATTTATTACAAAATGCTGCAGTTTATTACAAAATGCGGCTTTATTACAAAATGAAATGAAAAAGTTATTACATTTTGGACGTTTATTACAAAATGCACCGTTATTACAAAATGCGGCTCAACATGCCTGTATTTGTTGACCCAGTAGAAATCCATTATATCAAAGTTTGCTAAAAATGAATACAGCTCTACACAGAGGATCTTGTACAATGTTGAGACAACTGTTGTAAAAACACTATCTATAAAAAGTTTAGTATCAGTGCTGCATACTGTACCATGTGCTAGTCACACATGCATCCACATCCATTGAGTTTAAAAACCTTTTTGTCACAGCATACTTTTGTGGAAAAGAAATAAAATGTAAATATTTGTACAAACCATTGTCAGATTGTGTCTGTTCCCAGTTGGCTGGTTGTCAGCTGTGATCATTTCCCTGTAAATATTTGAAACAAAACCAGCAGGCTGTCATGTTTTTGTGTTAACTGTGTCCCAACTGAGGGGAAACTGAAGAAAAATAAACTATGGCTGTGTCCGAAATCACTCACTCATTCCCTACTCCCTACATAGGGAAATAAATGTAGTGGACTATATAGTGAGCTCAACAGAAAACAATTTCGGACACTTTCGGACACTTCTCTTGGCGCCAGTTATTACGTCATCGCTGTCGCACAATTAAAATGTACCGCATTAACGTCGCCTCACGTAATACTTGTCCATTTACTACTGCATTTTTATTAAATTAGAGTCTTTTGATTACTGTCCTGTACTTTTTATTTTCGGATTTTTTCTATTTAAGCATATTTTCAGATTTTATTCTCTTGGCTCTTTAGTAACAGATATTAACAACCTATCAACAACCTGTTTTAAACCGCGGAATCAAACGTTAAATGGAAAAATACTTCCATTTGTCTCCCGTCCGTCTGCCGCATTTATTGTTGTTTTTGTGCCCAGAGAACTTCTGGCAATGCATGATGGGATATCTTGCTCCAGTTAGTGACCATCGGATGTTCACTACATTTCGTGGTGAATTGTGGGATACATGTAGTGCACTACATCGTGGACACTAAACATTCGGACACCACTACAAAATGGCGTGGTCACTATATAGTGCACTATATAGGGGTTAGGGAGTGATTTCGGACACAGCCTATGTGACAAAATGTGCAATGGTAGGTAAACAGGATGCTGCAGAAGGACACAAGTTAGCCTCTAGGCACAGAGCGAGAACAAGAAAGACAAGTTTAAAAGGAAAATCTCCTGTAACTTCTGACCTTCAATGTGTCCTCTTATCTCCTCATCATTGAGTGTGCCTAAAAGAGCACACTATATGTTATCCACCGTGCTTATTCTTATATTATTCTTATATTATTATTATTGTTTATTCTTTTGCTTATTCTTATATTATTATTATTGTTAGTGTGGATTCCCTCTGGGCATCCACACTAATAATGACTGTAGAGGTTTGAAAGCTTTGAGTTTGCGATGGCTTACTCTGTCCTCCTTTTCATCAAAAAGTTACGTTCCACAGGCAGTGTCTGTAGCTAGCCCAGTTGTAGAGCTCAGGAAAAAATCCACTTCAAACGTTTTTTGTAATAAAGAAAAATATAAACTTCTCTGTTTTATTACTTGTTTCAAGGTTAAGGTTTCACTGAGTTACAAATCATTGTGACTGGCTAACACACTTGTTGTAACTAAAAAAGAAAACGGAGCAGCAGCAGGTAAGAAAACCGTTAGCTTCCACCGCTCAAGCTCTGACTGCTCGTTAACAACAAACACACCGAATCTCCGATGTACACATACGGTCTTAAAGGGGAAGTACGCCTTCTTATCAACCTGTACCAAATCACTTAAAACCCTAAAATCTAATACTCTTTAACGTTTTAACCATTATATGAACTTCTCAATGAAATTATGCATCATTAAACTTTATATATTGTAAACTTATGTATCTTCTTAACACATTTCAATCATGTTAACTGTATTTATCATCATGAACTGTTCTTTGGCCCCTACATTGACAATAGTGTGGCTGCCCTTTGGGCATCTAAACTCCTCCTAGGTCTTCCATCCTATCTGTTTGAAACTTGCCGTGTGTGTTCTTAAGGCCTCGACCATGAAAAGTTTTCAAAATCGTAAATTTTGGATTTACTGCATGGGAGGGGCGGGGCCATGAAATTTGGCGTGGTGTCATGAAATTTTGACGTGCTATAGCTTTGCGAAAAATACTCCAATATTCCCCAAACCTCTGATATATAATGGAAGTCTGGCCTAGAATACATTTCCACAAATACATGATGGTGATTCTGTGCCAACTCCCGAGATTCCATGACCAAGGAAACATGTCCACGCCTGCAGTGCTACTGACTGCATTTATTGTTTTCCGTTGTTGCGGCTGTGATGAGTTGTGGAAATCCTTTTGATGGACAGAACAATACCAACTTAGGCCCTGTACATGTGGACTCTAAGAGATATGTAACTTCCTTTCATACATTTGGTAAACGTGGTCAAGAAGGTTCCTGTTTTCCGTCTTTTGTTGCCATGTCTGGAAAGTTTGTGTAGGACACTTGTATGTTGCGTGCAAACATGTTATATCCTTCCAAGTGGAACTTCAGGGAAACGAGATCCAGACAGATACGTTTTCGTTATGCATAACACATTGGCAAGTTCCAATTCATGGTGGCATTTCAGGTCTTCGAGATGGAAGTCCTTGTGCGTTGTGGTGAATATTTTAGAGGTTTTGTGCTGTCCCGTCTGCCAATTTCACATGTTGCAAGAATGGTCTTGTGCACGCAAATGATTCTTGATTCATATTTTCCATTGCAGCTGTCATTTCAGGATTAGCGTAGATTTTTTTTCCTCACATCTGTGATGTGCAGCCCTCGAAGTGAGGTTGTCCTACTGAGGACAACATATGACATTGCAGGCTCAAACACACGCTTCCGAGACACCACTGCAGACTCCATTGTCATGCCTTGCACTTTGAGAGCTGTGCAGGCAAAAGCCAACTTCATTGGAAACTGCCTTCGAACAGCTTTTGGTCACTTCAGTTCTCTCAATGTAGACCAGATTATCTGATTGCCCTTGGATCTTCTTACAAAATTTCTGTCGGCGTTTGGATTGTCCAGTTTAAGTCCAATCGTTGTCACTGTTGTTTTCCCGTCTTGCTGGCCTGTAACGATGTTGGTAATGGTTCCAAATGTTCCATTCACAAGTCCATCCTCCATATCCAGATTCCTGACTATCATTACGCGTACCCCACGTGCAGCTTGTATGCAGTCAGGCAGGTCTCTTTTTTTTCCCCTTTGAAGCCTCCTGTCTGGATCATTTCACCTGTAGTGGGGTCTTTAGCGTAGTCCTGTGCCTTAACGTTGACAAAATCGGTGTGGAGAACTGCAACAGTTGTTCGGTTGTGCTCATCAACCTCTTTGTTTGTTGCAAAGATATGCAGGGCATCACATGGACAGTCCTTGATGTCAATCACAGTCTTGGTGAGTAAAGCTCTGTCCTCATCACTGAGTGCGTCCATCATCCTCTTCACCTGCAACCTGTTCAGAAGCTCTGCAACTACAAGATCGTCTTTTTGCCGCATGATCTGTGTCAGATTGACCATTTGGAAGTTGTCTTTCCAAATGTCGAGCACGCCCTCCTCATACACGCAAAGGGGTTTTGATTTGCCAAGCAGTGGCAGTTGGTAAAAGTCTCCTACTGCCAAGACAGACATGCCTCCAGAGGGTTTCTTGTTGCCTTTGATCTGCTGAAATCTCCAATGGACGTAGGCAAATAACTCCTTTGAAACCATGGAAATTTCATCTATATCGCATTTGACAGCGTTGCTCTCATTTCATCCAGTGCATTTTCCAAGTCCCCGGTCTGGTGGTTTTAAATTTCAATTTTAGCATTGAATGCAAGGGCCAGAGTCAGGCACACTCAAAATTTCTTTTGAATTTTTTCTAGTTTTTTATTATTATTTCACCATTGCTACCATCTTATTACTATGATCTCATTGTGCTAACAACCAAAACTTTTCAGTTACAATTACATTCTCTTTCCTGGTTACTCTCATTTCAACATTTCATTGTTTAATACAAAATCAGCATTGATCACATCTTTAGCTTAGCTCATTTTTATCTTTGTGCATTACTTACAAATTCAAAAGGGGGATCTCTAAATGTCCAAAGATTTATGCCATTTCTGGCTATGATGGAAAGTCCCTTGGTTCCCAAATTCTCAGTCCATCTGCTGGGGAGGTTTCACTTCCCCATTTTGCAAGGCCAAACTGTGAGAAATCCTTTACAGTCCTTTTCCCAAGTTGTTAACATTAACTCCTTAACCATTTTTGTGGATCAGGGATCTCAACTTACTTGACAGTATATGGCTGGAGGCGATGATGATGGACCTGAGCACAAGGAGACCAGAGGCTAGTTACGGACTAGGAAGCCGACAGGAAACACAAGGAACAAATAGTAGGGAGGTCGGAGCGTAAACTACCACTGTAGTTGAACAAACGATCTGACAAGGTGTAGGAGGAAGGCCAGGGTTTATATGGAGTTGAGGTAATGAGTTGATGGAAGGCAGGTGAGCTGAAGAACGGCAGGTGTGGTTCATCAATGATTATCCAGGAGGGACCAGGGAAATGAGAGAAAGAGAAAAAACACATGGATGGGGAAACAAGAGGGAACACAGGGAATCAGTCAGAACTGCCGTCATGACAGAATTGGGTCAAAAGGGTCAAATATGATGGAGCGCCACACCCAGAGTTTCCTCAAAATTCATAATTTTGATAAACTTTACTCAGGAAGTCTATATGAACACACCTACCAAGTTTGAAGTCAATTGGATAACATACGAACATAGCGAAATTTTGTCAATGGCAGAGGCTCCGTACAAGATTTTATAGGTGGCACTGTGGAGCATCATGCTCCAAGCGCCCGTGAGACTTCCGGATTCTAAAAATTTCAGCATATTTTCCTGCTTGAGTTTTTCTTTTCGTGAGTTTTCGAGGGCATTTAGCCCCTGAAAAATGTTAAGAGGCATGAAAAATCCTAAGGATACAATAGAGCTTTCACTGCCCGAATGTTGTTCGGTGCTCGGGCAATAAAAATCCTAAGGATACAATAGGGCTTTCACTGCCCGAATGTTGTTCGGTGCTCGGGCAATAAAAATCCTAAGGATACAATAGGGCTTTCGCTGCTCAAATGTTGTTCGGTGCTCGGGCCATAAAAATCTTGAGGATACAATAGGCCTTTCGCTGCCTGAGCATTGTTCGGCACTCGGGCCCTAATTATAGTTAGGGCTGGCTCAGACCATCCCTTAGTTGTGCTGCTTATAGGACTGGAATGCCGGGGGATATCCCATGATGCACTGAGCTCTTCCTTTCATGTCTCATAAATGTATGTCAACAAACCAGTTGCAGACCCAATGAGTTTGGGTCTGCCTGAGCTTTTTTATGATAGAGACAGCTGAAGAGTGACAGGAATGCAGGGAGAGAGAGGTAGGGGAATGAGAGCCAAAGGCCGAATTCAAACCCTGGGCTTCCACAGCAAGGAGGAAGGAAGTTTTTCCTCGCCACCGTCGCCAAGTGCTTGCTCCTTCTGGAATTGTCGGGTCTTTGCAAGTAATATTATAAAGAGTATAGTCTAGACCTGCTCTGTAGGAAAAGTGTCATGAGATAACTTTTGTTGTGATATGGCGCTATATAGGTTTGAAGTTCATAATTTTCCCATTTTGTATGTATCAATGTATAAGTAAATGGACTACTTCGTAGTCTTCTGACCACTGTTATGACCCAGGGTCATAACAAAGTGTTTTTACACTACTTATGACTTACACATTCATCAGCTAATGACATTCACCAACACACCAATGGCACAATGTTCAGGAGCAATCTGGGGTTCAGTGTATTGCCAAAGGACACTTCTACATACAGACTGGAGGAGCCAGGGATCAAACCACCAATCAGTGTGTTTAGTGGATGACCCACTCCACCTCATGACCCACAGCCAGTGCACTTTCAATGTACTGCAAACATGCAAGCCAGTCCAGAGCCTCCATTTGGTTTCTGTTTTTCCAAATCTTCAGTCCCTACATGACTCCCAACTCATGCAACACATTGTCTAAAGGGCCCAGTAGGCAGCAATTCAGGGCACTTCCATTAGAGGGGACAAGGGAAAATCTGCTTCCTCTGATAATTAGGAGGATTTTAACATAAATTGACTGGCTAATTTTCTCTTCTTCACTCTTTCTTCCCATTCCTCTCTGTACTCTTTCTGCCTCTTGGTCTCTGTGTCATTAAAGAAAATCAGTCCTTAATTAAATACACAAGTTAATGGAAGAGAAAAAAGATCCAAAAGGAATGTGATTAATTACAGCGGAGTATGGGCTGGCATGCTTCAAATGCCAGCCTGGGCCTCGTTTATACATACCCGGGTATTTTTAAAAACGCATATTTTCTCAACTCCATTTTCCAAAATCACTATGTGCACACAGCTGCGTTTTTTAAATTATTTATGTTTATATTGATCCGCATAAATACGCTGTCAAGAGCTGTTAAACTATGCCAAACCTTGACAACGAGGTGTTGTACAGAGTCGCACGATGTGGGCAACTTTATGTACCTGGGTCCAACGTGCACTGTTACTGCCCGACATACTTGTCTGACGATGATGGACACAGTTGACCTAGCAAGACCAAAATCGGACCCAAAACCATCAACGTTGGCGGTACGGGCGCGTTGTTTCACTTGTCACAAGGAGATGCGCAATTGCGGCCCTCCGAGCCCTAATGCGTCTCTGCTGGGCTTGTATTAGCTTTATTTTCAAAAGCAAACAGGTGAATATAGCTCGTAATAAAATAAATGCTGAGTGTATCCATGCTTGCCAGATGTGCAATGCTGCTCTCTGTGGTGCGAAAATAGCCTAAAACTCTGTTTTGGTCTCTTTATACAAAAACGCAAAACAGAGTTTTCGGGAAAATCTTCACTTTTGCCGGAGTTTTTATGAAGATGCTTTTTCAGAGGGGAAAACTCTGTTTGTGTATAAACGAAAGGCACAAACAAAGGCAAATGTCTGTGTTTTTAAATGTATAAATGAGGCCCTGGAGTGTTGGTAATGAGCTCCCCCAGGGTGACAGGACTCACAGGGCAGCACACAGCTTGGTACACTGTTTCAAAATTCAGACATAATCTGTACAAAGAGGAGTCTCAGAGGCTGCTCATTCCACATATGGACCTTTCATTGTCGGGTCCACCGTATTAGTTTCTAAAGAACTGTCTTACAGTATGTGGACTGCATGGTGGCACTGTGGTTAGTGGGAGGGAATTTTCTTTTCTAGGGTCCCACATAATGGGGTCATACAGGCTCAAACATGTCTTCAAATGAAATCAAATGAAATCAAATTTTATTTGTATAGCCCAAAGTCACAAAACATTTTGACTCAGAGGGCTTTACAATCTGTACAGGGAGTGACACCCTCTGTCCTTAGACGTCCAACCACACAAGGTGCTTTTATACTACATGACTTATTCCATTCATATAAAATTTATACACTGACTGTCATGCAAGATGCCAACTGCCGACATTCTGACATTGATGGCAAATCCTAGCAAGGCAGTGTTGCTGGTAGCTCCTGGGTCCAGTCAGAACCTGGCCAACAACTTGCTCCAGGTTTTCCATTTGTTGGCTCAGCCGAAACCTTTCAGTGATTCCAAAGTCTTGAGAAACTTGAAATTCTCTGGTGGGTTTGTCTTCCACGACATATTTCTACAACATATTTGCCTTTATATTAACTTTTGTATTTTCTTAAATATTTAAATATACTTTTCATTGCTTTATGTAAATATAGCAGAATGAAACTTGGTCTTTATGGAACAATGTTTCTGGTGTTTTGTTTGTCTATTAGCACCTGCTGCCAAATGTCAATATAAGTTCAAATGAGACTCTGGTAAAAGCTTTTATACCCCAGCCAGCTGAAGAGGACCTCTTTGTAAATTGAGTCATTTTTAGTCATTGTTATTTTACTCTGGTAGTTATCAGCAGTGCCAAGAAAAGCTCAACATGTGCATGAACCACTCAGCCTGAGCTTCAGCATTGCTTAATGGAACCATTTTCTTAGTTGTGAAAAATAAAATGCCAGTTTCTTTAAAAAAAAAAAGAAAAGATGTCAGCTGTAGTGAATTATATTTTATTTTAATATATAATATTATTTTATAAAATTTCTTTTAAGAGGTGATTTAAACGAATCCACTGATTCTACGAGACTTATGTCCTCAGGCAGGGCATCCCAAAGTCATGGGAAATGATTTAGACTTATCACTGCATTCTGCTTTTAACAACTTTTTGGAAATCTGGGTTGTATGACATACTGTGTACTTTGGACTTAACAAATAGGATCCAGTAATTTAGAATCTAGGATTCATCAAGCATTAAATGCTTCTGCTCACAGTACTTTCTGTTGACATGAGCAGAACAAGTGTGTTTGTTCTCAGAGCAGCTCTCTGATGAGAATGGTAAGATCAAAACCTAGCTCAACTCCCTGTGTACTGTGTACTCACCAAATCAAACCGTCCCCTGTGTATGTGTGTCTCTGTGTGACCACAGTCTAGTCACTTAACCCTCTGTGTGTCTCTGTGTAATAAACTCACACACTTTGAGGGTTTGTGGAGTGATAAGGACCTCTAACAAGAGGCAAAGCAAAGGAAAGATGTTGACAGACTGACTGAACTGGCAGCCTAAGCAACGGATGAATGGCGATACATGAGTCTTCAACCAGCTGGTTCAGGGTTCAACATGAATATTTTTAACTTATGTAATGTATTTAATGCTCTAATGTATTCAGCGTAATTTATAATCTCTTTTCCTAAACTTAACCAACTAAACTTTTTCCTCTGACCTCGATTACCATAGTAATGCTCAGAATGGCACCAGCTTTCCTAAACACAAACATAATATACACCTCAAGGAGTAGAAGTCAGTGGTCCATAAGATCTGAGATCTTAACACCTTACAGTTGTCAATTCCCAATGAAGATTGCAGGTCATCCAATCTGCAGTCTTACATGCTTCTCTGCGCCTCCATTAGAGCAGCTGCCCACCCAGTCCTTTAGTATAGAGGCTGCGTCTGTCCCCCCAGGCTGTGTCTGTGCCCATCCACCTACATTCTTTAAAGATAACAAAAGAAGAGGAGTTCATCATAAAAACTTAAAAATTAAAATTAAAATTAAAATTAAACCAACATCTCCAAAGGTCCAAAATAAGAGAATTAAATGTGGGCTCTTGAATATCAGGTCCTTGTCCTCTAAAGCTGTTTTAGTCAGTGAATTAATATCTGATTATGGTATTGATTTATTTTGCCTCACTGAAACCTGGCTGCAGGAGGATACCTCAAGTGGAGGAGTTCAAGTATCTCTGGGTCTTGTTCACGAGTGAGGGAAGGATGGAGTGGGAGATTGACCGGCAGATTGGTGCAGCTTTGGTGCAACTCTGCACCGGTCCGTCGTGGTGAAGCTTGATTTACCAGTTAATTTACGTTTTTACCCTCACTTATGGTCATGAGCTTTGGGTAGTGACCGAAAGAATGAGATCGCGAATACAAGCAGCTGAAATGAGTTTCCTTCGCGGAGTGCCTGGGATCTCCCTTAGAGACAAGGTGAGAAGGTCGGCCATCCACGGGGAGCTCGGAGTAGAACCACTACTCCTCCGTATCGAGAGGAGCCAGCTGAGGTGGTGAGGATGCCTACTGGACGCCTCCCTGGTGAGGTGTTCCGGGCACGTCCCTCCCGGAGGCGGCCCCGGGGACCCAGAACACACTGGAGGGACTATGTATCTCGGCTGGCCTGGGAAAGCCTTGGGGTCTGGGCCTCCCTGCTGAAGCTGTTGCCTCGGTGACCCGCCCTTGGATAAGCGGAAGAAGATGATGACGACAAATCCACTCCTCCCAGTCATTGTACTACGCATATTCCAACTCCGCCACCAGTCAAGGCAAGTGCCGGCCTGATAAAGCTGTTAATTCGAGAAAAAAAGTTATTTCCTGTTTCACAGCGGTTACAACCAGCACATATAGACACGCCCACACCAACCCACGCCACCCCTCACACACCCGACTAAACATACAAACAAATTGAAAAGTTTACGATATTTATCCATTTTACTCATATTTTTCTGTAATTTCAATATCTTTCAAATATTTAACTTTAATGGTCAAACTACCTCACCTCACATGTGTGGGTGGTGGATTTATGACTCTCTATGTAGGTTCACCCTCCATTACACCCTTTGTAATGACATCCCTGGAAATGAATCAGGGAATGAATTCAGCAGAGGGTCCTCACAAAGACAGTAAAGTAATTGTATGGTGTGTGTGTGTATGTGTGGTCAGATCTCTTTATTTTGATTTGATTTTATCAGCACACCTCCATCATACAGTACAGGCATGCAGACAACATTTGGATCTCAAGTTACAGCTTGGTGCAGATTGTTCTGATGGAATCAAAACATCTGACTTCTGAATAATCAGTTCAAATATTTGATTTTAAGACTTTAACATTTAGTGGATAAAAGTAGTACAGCATATTAGTGTCTGTCATGGTAATGGTAAAGGCTCAGTCAGAGGCATAATTCAGGAATTTAGGAGGAGTTATTGATTCCATGTCATTTGTTATCAGAATACAAGATTTTGGCCTGTTCCTTTATGATACTTTACTTTTACTTCTCTACTCAGATCAAGTGTAACATTTATGGAGTTTGATTTATACAAAATGGCAGATATAATATTAATAACTCTGTTTTCATTACTGTATAATTACCTGAAAATATTGTACTTCTTACATCACTAGATTACAGGCAGGACTGCCAAAATGGTGACAACCAGAGCCACCACACTGACCTGGGTGACATCACAGAGACTACATTCATGTTTTTTACAGTCTGTGTGTAAAACTCAAAGATATTCAACAAACACAGCATCAAATCAAGTTGTCAGCTAAATGAAATCCTGACGTTCAAGAAGAACACTACTTTAAGTAGTGTTTGTGGATTGAGCACTTGATCAACAATTTAATCTATGAATCAATTATATTGACTCTTGATTAATTATTATCAATTGAATAATTACTTAAGAAACAAAGTTTTTAGGCCATGTATAAGAAAAAAATTGGTCAATTAAATAGAAATCAGATGTCTCTGTCCTGCTGCTCTCTGTGCTCATGAACATTCCGTTTTTGTTCCTCTGTTTTCTTTTTTTTGTGTATGCATATTATGTATCCTTTCTTTGTAGTTTAGTTGTTTGTGTCTATTGAAATGTTGTTAACAAGTACAAATTGCTATACAATTACACACACATTTGAAACCACACAGTTTCTGAAATCTTGTTCTGAAAACATTAAACACAAAACCTCATCTTCAAGCAGCATTTACAAAACCGTTTTACCTGTGCTCAAAACCAAACACTACTCTCAAATCCTAAACAAAGCAAGCAGTCAGTAAACAATACACCAAAAAATAGAAAACACATTGTTCAAAACATATAGTTCTGAGGGACAAGTACATCTTTCCATCATTGTCTTTTGATGAATGAAAACATGTTCTATCATACGAGCTCAAAATAGGTCAGAAATTACTACTCTGCTTTGCTCTTTGCAATTTTTTTGTTCTTCCTCCTTGTACCCCTTTTTTTTTTTTTTACAGTACTGTACCCTGCATCTCACAAACTCGTCCTTTGTCTCTTTGTTGATATGAACCTACAACCAGTCAAAATGTATTGAACAGACAGCACTGTAAACAAAAGGAAAGCACGATGTTCAGGGCCATCTTCTTTCTTGTCCTCTTCGCCCCCCACCTTGCATACGTCCTTGTCCTCTCACATAGTTTTTTTTATCCATTCTCAAACTTTCTCATTCCAACCTTCAACAACTTGTTTGCTGTCTGATCTGGTTTATATTGGTTGTGTCACATTATTTGAATCAAGTGAAATCAATTTGAGTGGTTGTGTTTAATCAATGACATCTGTTCTATTTGTCTTTACACATTTGAATGACGTGCAGTAGAGTGCAGAATGTGTTTAGAGTTTTGTTGAAAAGTGAGATCTGCAAATTGTGTTTTACCATGTGAAATGGTGACAACAGACTGAACAATTAGCTCAATGAGTTAGAACTTTGTTCAGCCAATGGCTTTTAGTGTTTTAGCAATTGAGAAAAACTGTATTCATTAACACACAAGTTCTTTTACTGACAGTTGCTCATTTCTAACAGAAGATGGAGCAGTTGTCCATGAGTGATTCGCGAACATGACCACTGTCACCCTTAACACTTGGTTATTTGGGTAACGATTAAACAAATAGTGATGTTTATGATTGGATTATTTCATCAGAGTTTTTTTCTTTTTCTTGTGCTCTGCTTTGGTTGGTGTCTGTCTGAGAGAAAACTCGAGCTTCGTTCGATTCAAATCCAGTGTTTTCTCTGTCGACGGCAGGCTGAGCGCTCTTTAGCTTTCGTTAAATATCTTTATAAAGCACCTATAAAACACCTCTGATGAAGAAGTTCTCTGTGAAGTGTTTGTGTGGATCTTCATAGCTGCTTGTGGAGACGTTGGCTGCTTCGTTGGCACATATCCGGGAGGGGTGGAGCGAAGCGGAGCCGCCTCTCGTTTGTAGCTCTTGCTTTTGTCAGCCTCCCAACAGAACAGCTGTAGCGACCGTCTGGAAAGGACTGACCGATACAAACCAGTGAATGAATCAATGGCCTTTCGGAGGACGTTATTTTCTCGGCTCTACAACACTAGGAGGCTCTGAATCCAGAAAGGTGGACCAATTTGTGCGCAATTTCCAGGGAGAGTGCTTGATTCTGGAGAGGGCCGAACCACTGCCCTTTTTCAGGCTGCTAAAGGTTTGTGGTTGTCGTCGTCCTTTAAAGCGCTGACATCGTCCACAGTGCTCAAGGAGTGTTACTGTGGAGCTTGTCTGTCGCCAAATGGTTGTGAGTGTGTGAGGAGAATACTGATGAAAGGCACCCTGGAACCAAGCAAACCAAGGAAAAAGTGAGCGGGATCTAAGCTCCAGAGCTGATTTATTTCACCCTCAAGCAGCTGCAGAAAAACGTTATCATGGGTAATAGCTTCTCGAACATCTCTGCCTTCCAGTCTCTTCACATTGTCATGCTGGGGTTGGACTCTGCTGGGAAGACCACAGTTCTTTACAGACTCAAATTTAATGAATTTGTAAACACAGTTCCTACAATTGGGTTTAACACTGAAAAGATCAAACTGAGTAATGGCACAGCCAAGGGCATTAGTTGTCATTTCTGGGATGTGGGAGGACAGGAGAAACTGAGGCCTCTGTGGAAGTCCTACAGCCGCTGCACTGATGGAATCATTTATGTTGTGGACTCTGTGGATGTTGACAGGCTGGAGGAGGCCAAGACAGAACTGCACAAAGTCACAAAGTTTGCAGAGAACCAGGGCACACCACTACTGGTCATTGCCAACAAGCAGGACCTGCCCAAATCTCTTCCAGTAGCAGATATTGAGAAGCAGCTGGCTCTGCACGAGCTCACCCCCTCCACTACCTACCACATCCAACCTGCATGTGCTATAATAGGAGAGGGGCTTCATGAGGGTATGGACAAACTGTATGAAATGATACTGAAGAGGAAGAAATCCCTCAAACAGAAGAAGAAGCGGTAACAGATGCTGGTGTGTTTTACTTAGATTTAGATGTGAGGAGTCCAAACAGGTTTTCTTTGCAGTGATTTTGAAAATATTCTCTGTCTGGAAAAAATGCTGTGAAGCTATGAATGCACACATGAAACTTCCGCTGCGTAGAGCTGATTTTAACCTCCAACATGAAACTGCAGCAGTGGCAGCTTCATGTTCACCAAAAAGACAAACTCAAAAGAAACGCCACAGAGGGAGAGAAACAGGCTGGCCTGTTTGTCATGGACACAGTTTACCTGATGAAATGCTGTAGGTCTTTCTATCCACAGGAGGTCTACTGTGGAAACACAACTTTGATTTTGCACATGGCCCAGATCACTCGTGCCCTGTGCTTTTTTTTTTTTTTTTTTTTTTTTAATAGATATCTGTAGTATCTCTCTCTGATTATAGATATCATGCAGACTGTTTTTGGAGCATTGAAGTAGCCTTTCCTCTGCATGGTGGACTGAGGACAGAGTGTCCACTACTTTGCACTTTTCATTTTCTAACAAACAGTAAAGAACGACACTGTATTAATAAGTGAGCAGATCCAGGTGGTTTATGTAAAAAGCCAAACTTGAAGTATTTTTTTGAATATTAAAAGATTTATTCCATGATTTGAGTGATTTTCATTTACATGTGGTCAAAGAAGTAGTGAGAATGATTAAGAGGTCAGCAGGAGGTGAGACATTACAACCAACTTTGACACAATAAGGAGCTGTGAATTGTTGATTGATCTCTTCATCAGAGTTCAGATGACTTGCAGAAGTTGTAATGTCTGTAGCTCAAAATTGTTCAAAGATATCTGGTGTAATCTTCTGCACATGTAGTGAACACTCAGAGCAAGGGCAGAGCTCATTTATGAAATTTATGGATCTGCATTGCAGTGCTGCATTTTCTGCTCCATGACAGTGTTTACAGCAGCAATCAGCACTCACACTAGGATGTAGATGAGATGAGTTTTGATGAGATTTTAAGGGTTACTTGGGTTAAATTGTAATTCAACTCAGCATTTCAGAGGTAAATATTGACCTTAAAAACCATTTTAACTGATGGGCTACTTCATTGTACAGCAACCCATTTTTTTCCCCATAAAAACTCAAATTCCAACCATTTTGAACATAACTGGAAGTCAGTCATCTATCACTCTAAATTAGACTCACTTTGAAGTCAAAAAACAAAACCAAGTTGCTACTGTTTCATGGACTCATAAAGAGGTCAGAAAAAGGTCATGTTGAGGAATGTTGTGAGGTTTAGAAATACCGGTTTCTTACAAAAACAGAACAGAAAGCCCAGTCATCGCAGAATGACATGTTGCTATGGAAACAGCACAACAAAACCAACCCTCAGTGATTTAAAACAAACCGATTTCTCTTGCTGCTGTTGTCTGCAGTTATGATGGTAAATGGATGTACACCACATACATACATTCACCCATTCACACACACACTCACGAACACTGACATCACAGCCATTGGGAGTAACTTCAGGTTCAGTAAATAGCTCAAGGACACTTGGACAGATGGCCTGGAAAACAGTGAGCCTCTGTTGTTCCTGGATGGATTCTGAGGGTATTTTTGAAACCTACAGTAGTTATTTCTTTAAATGGGCCAAATTTCTGACTTTAATTAATCATTCAGTCATCATTTATCTTCAGTCTCTTTGGGTTCACTCTGTGCTAGCAGGGTTCAGCTGAAGTTCAATTCTTGGAAGGCTGTGTGTTGTGACCTTATATACCTGATGGACTTTGCTCAATTTAAGACATGTTTAAGACATGAAGTAAACTTTGTCCCACACAATACATATAAGTGTCATTTTAACCTGCAAGTCAAATGTTTTATAAAGCTTTAACTAAAAATCAAACCTTGTATGAATACATTTATCTCGTATTTCAGTATAAAACAATGTCAGAGGTGGTGCCTGGAATCTCAACATTTTGTTGATCCATGCATAGTAACAGCACCTCTTCATTTGACCCATTTAACAGTTTGAAACCTGCTGAAGCTGGTGAAGGTTTCTGGGATCAGACTATACATTTTTTTGAGTCTTTAAAGGTGGTTTCTGTGCCAGATTAGTTAATAATAGAGTCAAACAGTCATACATGTCTCATTAATGCATGTCACTAACTAAATCTCTTCCCTGGAGTTTCTGTGCTCTCTCATCCAGCAGGTTCTCATGGATTATGGCTGCGGTCCACTACATATATTATGTCATTATTGGTACTATATATTTCTGACCCTTTGCATCAAACAATGTTGAAGATGCAGCAAGTTGCAATCTCTGTGTCCGTGAAGTGAAGCCAACACAGAAGTGCCCAAACTGCAGTTCCTCAGATGTCCACTTGAGGCTGGCTCCAGAAGTGAGTCAGTCTCCATAAGTCCCCATGTTCAAATGTCCAACTTCATAGCAGAAATAAACATGTTTACAGCCTGGTACAAAAAACAGTTTTGGTCTCTATAGCTAATTTCCCCGTTCATGACAACTGTACTGAGGGTGACTTTATATACAACTCACCTGTTCACACTGAGCTTCAGAAACCTGTGGGTGAGGGATTTGGCTTGGGAACCATGGGGTGGAAGTCGAGTTTGGACCCAAGTATGGCAGGTGGACTGGTAGCTGGAGAGGTACCAGTTCACTTCCTGGTTTCACATTTACACTATGACTGTGATGATTTAATGGCTTTAGTTGTTTTTAGTGTGAATAGTTGATGCTTATGTTTCAGTAAGGTAATTCCTTCATTCCATTCAGCGACAGTAACCAGTGAGTGCATGCCATGGCTTTCAAGTCAGAATGAGCTGCAGTCTGCATTTCTGAACTCTCCACCACCTCCTTTTTCTCATTCATCCTCCCCTCCCCCTCCTCTGTTCTTTATTGGTATCTCCGTCAGCTCTCAAATTAAAGAAGGAACAGAGCTGTTTGCTAGAGCAAGACAAACTGCTGATTATAGAGTCGCATGTCTTTGTGTTGCTTCACTCACTGCAGAAATAAAAAGATAACATGCTGACACTGTAAATGCTTTCAGTCTGAACAGCCAGCTCAATTTCTGAGCCTTTTTATTGTTTCCTGTGGCCTCAGTGTTTGTGGAAACAGGAATTCCAGCCTGGTGTGTCTGTAAACCTACATCTATGAGCCACTTCGGCCCAGGTTAGGGTTAGGAACAAGTGTGATATCCTGTTTTATTATTATTTCTAGAAATGAAACTGGGAAAATGTTTTGGATCCAGTATTGTATACGGACCCTACCGGGCCCTAACCCTAACTTCTACCCTTAGGCTAGAAGTTCAATGTTATGTAATGTGTGTGTGCAGCAACAGACTGAAGAATGTGTTACCTGGTTGCAGTATAGTCTGAGAGCAGAAACATGACTGTATATGGAGATGAGGCCTACAGGGATACACAGACTCCTCTAGCCAAATGCTAAAAGTCCAGAGCATTCAGCTTAGGACCAGGACTGGCCATCAGGAGCACCGAGACACTTCCCGGTGGCCAGGCCCGCTCGGCAATTGCAGGCGGTCAGGACCTAAGGCTTGGTTTGTGTCACACTTGATTTTTAAATAAACAATCCGTTGTGCGGCAAGGGTATCTGCCTCGCTGAAGCTCACACAGAGTGAGCAGCAACACTGGGCACAGACACACCCCCGCCTCTCTTCTTGTGAGGCTCTCTGTCACAGCACTGAGGCACACACACATCAAGTTGCGCCCCTGGCCCCCTCCTCCCCCGCCTGTAGTTTCACATGCTTTAAAAAATGGAGTGAGATCAACAGCCCAAGACTAAAACTGGAGCAAATCAAATCAAATCAAATCAAATTTTATTTGTATAGCCCAAAGTCACAAAACACATTTTGCCTCAGAGGGCTTTACAGTATGTACAGGGAGTGACACCCTCTGTCCTTAGACCCTCGGTTCGAGTGAGGAAAAACTTGCCCACAAAAAATCCTTTTAACAGGGAAAAAATGTGGAAGAAACCTCAGGAAGAGCCACAGAGGAGGGATCCCTCTTCCAGGACGGACAGATGTGCAATGGATGTCACATGTACAGAACAAATCAACACAAACATATTGTACAATTACAATGAATTACAATAGATGGTCGAGTGATTACAGTAGCAGTGGAACCTGTGATAGAGAGACACAGTTGCACAGCAGCAATAAGTCATTAACCAACTAAGCTGTAGTGGAGATAGTAGCAATAAGGACAGTAATGCTATATATGGTGGACGTCAGCAGCAGACCACAGCAGCAGCCACGATCCATGAGAACCTGCTGGACGAGAAAGCACAGAAACTCCGGGGAAGAAGCTTAGTTAGAAACATGCATTGATGGTAATGATGATTGGAGAGAGAGAGAGAGACAGAGAGAGAATAGGAGAGAGAGAGAATGAGAGAAGGTTTTCAGCAAAGGGACGTCAAGTGGATGTCAGCAGCAGACCACAGCAGCAGCCACGATCCATGAGAACCTGCTGGATGACAAAGCACAGAAACTTCGGGGAAGAAGTTAAGTTTAGATGCGACTACATCTTCAACCAGACGGCATAACCCAGATAACCCCGGCAGTCTAGTCCTATGGCAGCATAACTAAGGGAAGGCCTGAGCCAGCCCTAACTATAAGCACTATCAAAAAGGAAAGTCTTAAGTCTACTCTTGAAGGTGGTGACCGTGTCTGCCTCCCGAACCCAGAAAGGTAGTTTGTTCCACAGAAGAGAAGCTTGATAGCCGAAAGCTCTGGCTCCCAGTCTACTTTTGGAAACTATAGGAACCACAAGGAACCCAGCATTCTGAGAGCGCAGTGGTCTAGAGGGGTAGTAAGGTACTATGAGTTCTTTTAGATATGATGGTGCTTGGCCATGAAGAGCTTTGTATGTAAGGAGAAGAATTTTAAATTCTATTCTAGATTTAACAGGTAGCCAATGCAAGGAAGCCAAAATGGGAGAGATGTGATCTCTGATCTTGGTTCCTGTCAGAACACGTGCAGCAGCATTCTGAATTAGCTGCAAAGTCCTAAGAGACTTATTGGGGCAGCCTGATAATAAAGAGTTACAGTAGTCCAGCCTAGAAGTAACAAATGCATGGACTAGTTTTTCTGCATCCGCTTGGGACAGGATGCGTCTGATTTTGGTAATGTTGCGTAAGTGGAAGAATGCAGTCTTTGAAATTTGTTTTATGTGGGCATTAAACGACAAATCCTGATCAAAGATGACTCCAAGATTCTTTACGGTGGAGCTGGAGGCCAGGGTGATCCCGTCTAAGGTAGCCAAGTCTCCGGAAAGAGAGTTTCTGAGGTGTTTGGGTCCAATTATAAGAACTTCAGTTTTATCCGAGTTCAACATCAGAAAATTGTAGGTCATCCAATTTTTTATATCCCTAAGGCACGCTTGCAGTTTAGTTAATTGATTGGTTTCATCAGGCTCGATCGATAAATATAATTGAGTGTCGTCAGCATAACAATGAAAATTAATGGAGTGATTCCTAATGTTCCCTAGAGGAAGCATATATAGACTGAAAAGAAGTGGTCCTAGTACAGAACCTTGTGGGACTCCATGACAGACTTTGGTATGCATGGAGGATTCATCATTGACGTGAACAAACTGAGATCGATCTAAGAAATATGACCTAAACTAGCTTAGGGCGGTTCCTTTGATGCCAATCTGATGTTCCAATCTCTGTAAAAGAATTTGATGGTCTATGGTGTCAAATGTAGCACTAAGATCTAACAGGACAAGTACAGAGATGAGTCCTTTGTCTGATGCCATTAGGAGATCGTTTGTGACTTTGACTAGTGCGGTCTCTGTGCTATGATGCACTCTAAATCCTGACTGAAAATCCTCAAATAAACTGTTCTTATGAAGAAATTCACACAGCTGATTAGCTACAGCTTTCTCAAGTAACTTAGAAAGAAAGGGAAGGTTTGATATCGGTCTATAATTGGCTAAGACCTCTGGATCTAGAGTGGGCTTTTTTAAGAAGAGGTTTAATTACAGCTACTTTAAAGGACTGTGGTACATATCCTGATAATAAAGACAGATTAATCATGTCCAGTAAAGGGCTGACTAAAGGTAAAATGTCCTTGAGCAGCCTGGTTGGGATGGGGTCTAGGAGACAGGTTGACAACAGTCCAAATATGTATCAGGTTTTGCAGCTGATTCCAAAATTGCTGGGTCGGAATGCAGATCTGTGCCTGTCGAAGAGAAGGCATGATGTATTTTGTCTCTAATAGTCCTAATTTTATCATTAAAGAAGCTCATGAAGTCATTACTAGTTAGACCCAGAGGAGTAGATGGGTCAAAAGAGCTGTGGTTCTCTGTTAACCTGGCTACAGTGCTGAAGAGAAACCTGGGGTTGTTCTTGTTTTCTTCTATTAAAGAAGAGTAATAAGCTGTTCTGGCATTACGGAGAGCCTTCCTGTAGGTTTTAAGATTATCTTGCCAGACTAAGCGAGATTCTTCCAGTTTAGTGGCACGCCATTTACGTTCAGAATTACGTGCCACTTGCTGCTGGTTATACCATGGTGCTAACCTCCTCTGTTTAATTTTCTTCTTTTTCAGAGGTGCAATAGAGTCGAGAGCTGTCTGTAATGACCCTGTAGTACTCTCAACAAGATGATCTATTTGTGAGGGGCTAATGGAAGCAGACAAGTCCTCTGCTACATTGAGACATGGCATTGAATTCAATACTGAAGGAATCACTTCCTTGAATTTGGCAACAGCACTGTCAGATAAACATCTGCTGTAAGAGTTTCTACAAGAAGGCTTATAATCCAGTATTATGAACTCGAAGGTTATTAAAAAATGGTCCGAAAGAAGAGGATTCTGTGGATAGACTATTAGATGATCAAGTTCAATGCCATATGAGAGAACGAGATCAAGAGTGTGGTTCAGACGATGAGTCGGTTTATTTACACTCTGACAGAAGCCAATTGAATCTAATAAAGAGATAAATGCAGTACTAAGGCTATCATTGTGGTTGTCCACATGAATATTAAAATCACCTACAATAATTACTTTATCTGTTTTAAGGATCAAGCCTGATGCAAATTCAGATAAAAATTCAGAGTAAGGGCCAGGAGCGCGATATATTATAACAAATAAGATTTGGCTGTACCGTTTTCCATGTTGGGTGAGTGAGGCTAAGAACAAGACTTTCAAATGAATTATAATTTAGTTTAGGTTTAGGATTTATTGATAGACTTGAGTCAAATATGGGTCCAACTCCACCACCTCGACCATTACTTCGAGGAATATGAGTATTGAGCATAGGTTCAGTTTATGAGCACTGACCATAGATGCAGAAAAGTGCTATAAAATAAGTAACGTGTTTTCTCAGTAAGGGAGCAAGATATAAACACTAGTGGTGACAACATGTGGGGCCTTTGCTTTATAATTTTACACTGTTACATCAGTAGGCGTCCAACCTAACTCACTCTTGGTGTTTTGCGTTAATCGGGTGGTGGTGGCCTGGGATGGTATCAATATTCCCGGCCTGAATTACTGTCCCAGTCCATCCCGACTTCCTTAAGCACCATGCA
Source organism: Nibea albiflora (assembly GCA_014281875.1). NCBI lineage: Eukaryota > Metazoa > Chordata > Actinopteri > Sciaenidae > Nibea > Nibea albiflora. The sequence continues at coordinate 23,799,494 of CM024796.1, forward strand.
TGCATGCATGCATCCACACACACACACACACACACACACACACACACACACACACACACACACACACATACACACACAATTTGCTTCCTGCTTTGTGAAGTGTGTATGAATTATGCATTTTGGACGGATGTCAAAAGAGGCCTGTCAGACATATTCAACTAGCATCTGCTGGGAGAAAAAAACATGCATGGCCACATCTTATGTTTACAGCTGAAAGTGTTTCAACACAGCCAGACTGCAATTGAATGAGGTAAAAAAACCAAAAAAAAAACTAATAGATCAAATCAAAAAATCAAATCAAATCAAAGTCAAGTCACAAAACACATTTTTCCTCAGAGGGCTTTACAGTCTGTACAGGGAGAGACACCCTCTGTCCTTAGACCCTCGGTTCCAGTGAGGAAAAACTTGCCCACAAAAAAACCCTTTAACAGGGAAAAAATGTGGAAGAAACCTCAGGAAGAGCCACAGAGGAGGGATCCCTCACCCAGGACGAGAGAGAGAGAGAGAGAGAGAGATGGAGAGGGGGAGAGAAAGAGAGGGTTTTCAGTAAAGAGAGATGTGACTGCATCTTCAACCAGTACGGTGGGGTCCCCCGGCAGTCTAGTCCTATGGCAGCATAACTAAGGGATGACCTGAGCCAGCCCTAACTATAAGCTATCAAAAAGGAAAGTCTTAAGTCTACTCTTGAAGGTGTTGACCGTGTCTGCCTCCTGAACCCAGAATGGTAGATTGTTCCACAGAAGAGGAGATTGATAGCTGAAAGCTCCGGCTCCCAATCTACTTTTGGAAACTATAGGAACCACAAGGAACCCAGCATTCTGTTATCACCATGAAAATTTCCCTAGTTTACTCCTAAATTCTAATAATTGACCAGTGAATGAAAAAATGATGCCTGTAGTGTCTTGTCTTAAAGGATTAGTGTGTAGCCAAGCATGTTGGAGAAACTATGGTGACTATGAATTCTTATTCATCTCAGGTACTCAGGCACCCCTAAATCTGACACTGACAGACCTTTTGAGAAAGACATTGATGAAGTCAAAGAGACTTCAAGCAATCATATTAGAATGCACCAATACATGCCACAGGTAGGAGTTATACTACAGATCAGACTACAGCTGAAATGTAAATACACTGGGAAGACAATGAGGTGATCAACCAAAGCAAGAGTGAGGAGCAACATTTACATTTTCACCATATCAGAAGAATTGTGAAGAGCGACATTGTAAGACACAGCATTTGACATTTTTACATTTTTACAAAGAAGCAAAATGTTCATAAGCATATCTGCAAGACTACTACAAGGCCTTACCTCCCCCAGGAGAATTCGTCAGAGAAGACTTATATGGGAAGAAGAAGTGGCAGCATGTTCAATACAAACAGTTTTGGAGCCGATGGCGTATGGAGTACTTTGCCAATATCGCTCTCAGACAGAGGTGACACACCCCCAGAAGGAATCTGCAAGTTGGAGACATTGTGATGATGAAAGGAGATGACGTTAACAGGAATGAGTAGAGTTTGGGAAGAGTCACAGGAACCACTATTGGCAAAGACGGACTCATAAGGAGGGTTAAGGTCTGCCTCAGTGACAGGAATCTTGGCAAAAGGGGGGAGCGTCTCCACAAGATGTCTGAAGTAGAGCGCCCAGTTCAGAAACTAGTTTTGCTGCTAGAGGCTGACTAAAACCACATTCCTCCTTTAGAATCTTATATCTCCTCCACATACCATATAATCTTAAACTCTGTGTATATTCTATAAAATGGGTCATTTGCAGTTTAAATCACTCGTGATTAATGTAAGTGTTTAGTGTTCTACTATTTACTCATGATTGGTGGGAGTGTAAGTAACTCTCGCTTTTATTTGTTGTTTCCGCTTTTACTATTACTTGCTTTTATTTTGGTATTCCTGAGCCGGAAGTATCGCATCCAGTCGTGAACAGTCGCAATTGACTTCGCATGGAAAAAATGATAAATGTGACGGTCAGAGATAAACATTGCTCCGCAGTGTTAGGGATTTCCCTATACACGTTAAGCACCTGGCTAGAATTTGGATCAAAGTATGTTGTTGAAATATGTGTTTAGCGGAGTTATGTGTGTTTAGCGGACTTAATGTGAGAAAGTGTTTAGCCTTTGTAGAGTGTGTGTATTCAGTGATGTTAAGCTAAAAAGGAGTCTCTGATTCATTTCATGGTTAATATGGTTTATTTGTTCTAAGAGCTCGTTCGTTTTATGTGTTTGTCCTTAGCTCTTACGGTGTCCCAGAAAGGAAAGGATTGTGCAAAATATAAAACGGACAGCTGTACATTAATAAATTCTTCTGGAAACATCAGTAAGCTTCACCATTATCTGGCTGGGTTCGCTATACTAAGAGATATTCCTCGCCACCGTCGCCAAGTGCTTGCTCATGGTGGAACTGTTGGTCTCTGAAAATAATATTATAAAGAGTACAGTCTAGACCTGCTCTGCATGGAAAGTGTCACGAGATAACTGAAGTTATGATTTGGCGCTATATAAATCAAATTGAATTGAAAATTGAATATTCCCCAGTTAATGCCCAGGTAATTAACATTTTAAATTCAATATTTAGTTAATATTCAATATCAGTTCATTGCTTTCTACCTTGACTGAGAGGTAAAATCACAATTGTCTTGTTTTATTTGAGTAATAATGTGCAGCTTTGGTAATGTACAGTATGGACTGGTCCTCACACAGGCTGCTTCTGCATGTGTATGTGGTGCACGGTCATCTTTTCCAAGCAGTTCATTTGTCCATTTGTGTTTATCATTATAATAAATAGGTGTATTCCATTCTCACTTTTGTCAGGCACAAAGTCACAGAACAGACCAGGCGATGCACTGCCTAGTTAATGTTAGCAAAATAGACACACTGGAGAGAGAGGCTTTGCAAGCAGCACTCAACTTAACGTCCTGTTATTTACTGATATCAAACTTGGAGGGGAAAGAACACAAGTTGCTCTCATTCATATCTTTCATTTCATATCTTTTTGTGACCAGAAGAAAAGTTCATCCTCTCACTGCAATTGTAAACAAGCATTGACACAGAGGGGGTGGCAGTGTATAATTTCAGGTCCCTGCTCTGCATGATGACAAAAGAGTGTAGGCATATTGTCAGGGCACCCCAAACAGCCCTGGTCCAATTTAACCCCTGGGCACAAGAACATTTTGAGTTTCATACTCATACTCATTGCTAACATTGCTAAGATGCTAATGCTAGCTAAGAAATAGAAAAATAGAAACCTGCAATGTTTCCATGGTTGTAGCTTAACAAAATTAAACCTTTTCTCTTTTTATCCAAAAATAACACTAAACTGTGAGGTAAATCATTTCATCAGTATTTGGGTTGATGTTGTCTCAGCTGAAGAGAGAGATGCTGATCAGTGCTGAAGCCAAGTAAGGCCTGTGTTTCTAGATCAAGTTCTCTTTGGAACATTCAGTTTTTTTCTGCGATCTGAGTTTCTAACAGAGTACAATCTGAGGCAGCTAGTATTGAACAACACTCCCAGATCATTTAACAATTGTATAAAGTGGATGTGCTGAGGCTGGCTCAATGTGGGCTCAAACACTATTACTCAAGTGTAAAGTAGTTTTAGAGCCATTGGCCTGTTGTAGAGGAATTTTAAGACAACAGGGAGTTTGACAGAGTAAGAAGGAGGGTGGTCAACCAATGGCAGTGGTCCCTGCAGACCTGACATGGCAGGGGGCAGGTTGCAGGGGTTGAATGGGGGAAGAGCAATAATACAAAAGAGCTGTTGTCCTTTCTCACTGGCATGGAAAAAACAGTGCTATACACCAGATTCCCAGGAAAACACTACTATTCAGGCCGAGGTCTGAAATAAGAGAGCCGACCCTCCACCCCCCAGGTCTTTGTGCTTTAGCTGTAGAGGGGTCAGAGGACCTTTGGGGGAGGGGGAAGGTGGGTGAAGGAGGTGTCTCCAGCTGGAGGATGTAAAACCACTGCCTGTCTGGAACAGCAATGGATAGCTATTCCCTTTAACAAGTATTGAGGTTGTTACATAATTGCAAAGGTTGTCATCTACAGGCACATATTTTATAAATTACTCAATAGTGCATTTTATATACAATATTGATGTGACTATATGAGTTTGAGTGGTTTGGCTGTGGTTCATAGTGGTTCATATCAGCAAACCAAACTTCCATCTGCATCCTCCCTCTTTGTTTCACCTCTTCCCCACTTGCGATGCAGTGCAACATGGTTCCATGAAGTTCCAAGAAACTTCTGTTTTTTGTCTTTCTTTCCAGTTATTATGAGGTTTTTGGTGACAATGCAGGAAATTAATAGTTGCTACATGTGTGGCTGCTGCAGGTGGGTGGAAATTGCAGAGGTGTGCTATGCAAGGCTACAGCCTTGTCATTGAAGGGGTGTGTAGTCATGTGTTTAATCACACACTTGTCCTAACTTGTCCGTCAGCCAAGAAGTGCACATAGTCCTGAACTTTTTAAACTAGCACAGATGTAACTTTTGACTGCACTGTTTTTCATTCAAAAAATGAAGAGATTGTCATTTCAGATCCAGGGAGGAAAGTAAAAGATTTTTGAGATAGGCAGCCTTTTAAGGAAATTAAATCTGTTCTTGAGAAATCAAGAATCACTCCTACAGCCCACACATTTACAGCTCATCACTTCATGCTTTACATATCCACAGCCCTTACTGGAAGAGTAAACCACACACTGACAGAGAAGCATTGCATATAACACAAACTCTACTCCAATAAGTTAGTGTCCCAGTACTAGTATTTCACATAAAGGGAAGCATTTTGAAGCATATCTCATGTTTTATTGATGATAATATGGGTTTATTTCTAGAGGAATGTATTTGAATATTAGTAAGCTGAATAAAATATTTCCTGTCACAGATATTTCAACATCTTCCCATTTTTCAGACATGACAACTCATCCATCTTGTGAGCGGTGTCATTAGGGTGTTTTTCACAGACCAGAGTGTTTTTTGGGATAGACCAATTCATATATGATGCAATGTGTGTGCTTTAAGCAATACTTCATTCCCTCATCAACAGTACTTCTCATCAGTACTTTTTAAAAATTAATTTTATCAGTTAATGTCTTATTTTATTGAATTGGTTTCATTTTGAATGCACAATAGTACAATAGTCCACCACTATGTTGTTGTGAAACTATCACTGCTATGAACTAAAAATAAGTTGAGTCGAGGCAGTCCAGAAAACTCCTATGTCACTGTTAACAGTCAATTATGTGACAATGTGCTGCTGTAAGTGATCTGTCTCATGACATCTGTGATTATGAATTTTTACAGATTTTGAAACATAGATTAAGATTAAGATCATTCGCCCCATATGCTACTCTGTGGGCCCCTTCTCGTCACTCTCACCAGAAAAAGGAACACACTTGGAATATTACTTACGGGCATTTACAAACAAACTAAAGTCATAGTTTCATGGATTACAGTTAAAAAAAAAAAAAAACTAGGCCACTCAAAGTAAAGCAGTAATTATTTTTACAATGGATGGAAAGCATAAATGCCAAAGTGGACATGACTTTAGTTATCAGAGCTTTCTAACATCACAGACTAACTTTCATGCATTTTCAATAGTATTAAATCTATAACTAAACTACTGAAATGTCCAGCAGAATACAGCTATTGTCGTATTGTCGTCCTCTTTTCATAAGTTTGTTATTCTGGGTGTCATCCTTTCTGATTGGTACATGAGTCATGAGTCAAATAATTCCTTTAAGACAATAGTCCATATTGCTGTACTCCATTATTATTGTCATAGAGTAAACACAAAAATGGATCACTTCCCAGGCTTGAGGTACAGTACTACTCTGAGTTTGACTGAGCTAGCTGGGCAAAGTGTGTGCTTGTGCACCATTAGTTATTGATTTTTTGATTTGATTGAGTGAGTGAAAACTCAGTGTGCTGTTTATCTCTGGGAAAAATCTTGCAGACAAAAGATCATGAAGACGAACAGAAAAGATTTGTGATCGTGTCAGCAGAATATCTTTCTATAGTGTTTGTCAGGTTTTCACTACACCCAATATAACAAACCACTTTTAAATATATTTTGTGGAATGAATATGTCACATTATTAATTTGACTCAAGCTGGTCTGAAAGATGTTACATTAATGTATGAATTTTACAACTGAATTAAACTGAATGTAATGTATGTATGTGTGCAGCATCACCCAGCAGCAGAAACAATGCAAATAAGAGCAATGTGTACATTCACACATGTAGCACAGCTTCATTATCACGCTGATCAGTAGATTTCATTTGAAATATGATGCCAGCAACAGGGTCGGCTGCATCTTCTGTTTGCTTTGGAGTTCTCTCAGTTTGTCACTTAAAGTTGCTCTCAGCAGCTTAGGAGGAAATGTTGTAACTAAGAGGACAAAGTCCAGTCAAGGTCTGTATTTATTAAAATATTATAAGTAGAATTTTAAGTTAAATGAAATATAAAAGTAAAAATCCTTCACTTAAACTCTTGCTCGTCATTAGAGAAGAAAATGAGAGCAGCCAGCAACACCAGATTTAGCATTTTTGTTGAAGTAATGCAGAATTGTTTCACCCTCCTTACTTCGTCCAACTGTCACTGCCTGAACAACATAACCCTCTCCTTAAGGTTGTAGCCTTGAAACATGGTTGTTGCCAGTTGTCGTCTGATGTTTTCATTTAGTGTGGCAGAGGAGACATCATAATGATGATGGACAAGCACATATGCAGGAGGCCAGAGATGCGCTGAATCCTTCACAGGCCTGAAATATTCCTCTTATCCTATAGACAGATCAATCTTGAGGTCTACAGCAAAACCATAGTGGCATTTGTTATTAGATCTACATTAAGAGGAGGGTAAATGCAAGGCTAGGAGACATGCCTCGAAAGTTCAAGATTTATTGGCATCAAGTGAGAGATTGCAAATTGCATCCAATAGAATATCCATTACCCCACCCTCCTTTTCCAGTGGTGCAGTATGACTCTTCGTTAATGTAAAAACATAGTTATACATATTCTACCAGACCAAGAAAATTCCAGGTCTGGAAAGGTCCAGGTCGAGTTTCTAGTTAATTATGACTAAGTCTAAGTCTAGTGCAAGTCTACCAAAATGATCAAGTCTCTCAAGTGGATCAGCTAAAAATCCAAGTCAAGTTCTAAATTTTCTCAACTCAAGTTTTAAATTGATAAAGGCTAAATGTAAAGACTAAAATGTCAATTGTCGTGAAAACCAGCAGAAATCCTACCATACAAAGCCAAAGCTATCTAATATCTGTACATTTACATGGAGAGCTATGTCAGAAAATATCCTTTTGTGATTTGAGTGAACTAACATATAATTTCCCACTCAACATTTGTATTTCTTTTTTGTGTCATAAATCATATATTATGGGTGGCCATTAGTGTTTCACCTCAGACGCTTGAGGAACTTTCAGGTATACTCTTAATAATGAGCAATTTCTACACCAAAAAGTATGAGCACATTCCAGTAGTATGTTTGTTTCAAAGTTACAAATAGTTCTAATAGTTCTGATTCTAATTTAGTCATCATCACTAAGCATTTTAAAATCAGTTGTTTGTGTAAGAAGTTGTCAGTATAGTATGTGAATTGAGTTTTGTTTCAACACTGTATGTGAGAGGAACATTTTCAGTTGTGTATATTAACACATTTTGTAAGTATGTGTGAAAGCTTTGTCAGAGTTTTCATAGTTTTCATCAGAGCTTCTCAGTATGTGTGTGAACATAAATCAAATCAAATCAAATTTTATATTGTATAGTTACTGTGAGAATGTTTCAGTTGTGTGTTTAAAATTATCTTGCGTATGTGTGTAATGTTTTCAGTGTAGTATGTGAATGACTTTGGAAGAGCTGGTGCTGGTTAAATGAGTCATTGGCAGTGATGTTTAATTTCTTTCCAAACTCTCTGCAGTGTGGTGGCAAAACAGAGTACTAACACTTTTCTAGCATCCTGGCATGTTTCTGCACGTTTATCTCTGAACCAACAGGCTCTCCAGGTGTTCAAACATAAGGATTATGTGTACCTGCCAGGAGGAATCAGCTGGGTTTAGCTGGGTCTGACAGTCTCTCAGGTATGAGGAGCGAGGCAGAGTTTCTTTTTGTTGAGCATCTTAACCCCTTCAAGCCTCAGGTGCTTGTTTTGTGTTTATCATAACATACTGTATGATACTGTAGTATCAGCCAACTAATGGTATTTCTGAGGAGCCTAACCTGTCCTGAACAAAAGTAACAATGAAAATAACCAGAAAATCGATGCTGCTTCTGTACCTCCATGATGCTAGTATACTTTATCATTACTGCTTGTTGCTTGGTGGTTGTTTGTGGAAGCCCCTATACCTTTGTAATGTTGGTTGGCTTGTTTGCTGGTTGGTCTTTCAATCTCCAACATGTTTTTATGAACTTCTGCCAGGAAATGAATTAGTCCCACCTTTGTGGTCAGAGTGATCTAAAAATGCTGAGGTTGCTAATTTACAAATGTTTCCTTTTTTTTAACATGGCAAGGCAAACCATCTATTTTACTTTGAACAGGTTGTAATAGCCTCCAAATATTTTTATTACCCAGTAGAGGGCAGTGATGCCTTGCTAATTAATATGAAAGCATGTTTAACTGGGACTGTACCTCAGGCCCTCTCTGTGTGGAGTTTGTTCTCCTCGTGTCTGTGTGGGTTCTCTCTGGGTACTCCGGCTTTCTCCCGCAGTCCAAAGATATACAGTCAACACGAGTCACAACTGGTGACTCTAAATTGTCCATATGTGTGAATGTGAAAGGTTGTTCATCTCTATGTGCCCTGTGATGAACTGGCGACTCCAGGGTGCAAGTCCATGACCCTGATGAGGATAAGCAGTTACAGACAATGGATGGATGTTTAACTGGGCATGAGATGGTAAAGTAATTAAGTGTAGCATAGTCAAAAAATATAAAATAAGAAGAAAGCAAGTCAGCACTGTCAATGTCAACACATACACCTCACATCTGGTAAGAAAAGCCTCAAGATCATTCTATTCCTATGTGTGAACATGAAATGGGAAGCTGTTGTAACTTCAGTGTGCATGGTCAAACCTGCCCCAAATGTCACAATATGAAGTAGTAATTGTGTCACCTACTGGCAACAGAGTTTAAGCCTTGATGATAATTATTCAATTTAATTGAAAATAAAAAAATAGAGTGTAGTCTACACTATTCTTCTTTCATTCTATTCATTTGATTTCCATTTCTATAGCGCCAAACCCTAACAGAGATCTGCTGGCACTTTCTATATAGAGCAGGTCTTTTACAATATCATTTACAGAGGACTCAACAATTCCCACCATATTATACAATTACAATGAATTACAGATGGTAGAATGATTACAGTGGCAGTGGAACCTGTGATAGAGATAGAGAGATACAGATGCACAGCAGATGGAGATATGGTAGCAATAATGACAGTAATAATAGAACTTAGAACCTATAATAGAACCTATAATAATAATAGAAAATATATAATAGAACTTTGATCCAGGACACAAATTTTGGACTGATAATTTTTTCAAGCATATAAAAAAGGTAGTCCCACTCCATTCCACACAGCATCAAGTTATAATAACATCCTTGGTGTATCAGATTAGAGGAGCTATATTGGAAAATGAGTACAAGTCCTTCATGAAGCCTGTCTGGTCTCCTGAAAGAGCTACCTCAAGACAATGAGCCAAGAGCTTTGCAAGATGCTTTATATCTTTATTTAAAAAGAAAGCAAAACTCTGATTGATAACCACCAGGCCCCGGTAATCTGCCACTTTACCTTTTCCTTTTGCATCGCGTCTATGACCTTTAATGCAGTGGCTAGCTCTGGATCAACTCTGAGAATGTCAAGATAGTGAAAAAAAACTAATTTAATGCGGATTTTCTTCCTGTTGTTCAGAAGTGTAGAGGTAGGAGCAGTAGTGAAGAAAATAATTTATTTCCAAATAGTCTGTGTGTTTTTCATCTTTTTCATTGTTTTGTCAGATACATACTAATTGGCAGCCTTCTGACGTAACTAATATGCTAAAATGTTTCCCAGCCTTCATTCCATGCTTGTAGGAGCTGGATAGACTGTAAAATTAGATTCTCTGCTTGGCCCGTTGAGCAGAAGTCAAACTCTGTTTGCAAGCAATAGGTGTTGTTTAAGTATATCATTCAAGGGTGAGTGGCTACGCCTCATATTCAGTTTGAGAATATCATTCTTCTTATCTGTCAGCTGCTTAAGGCGCTTGGTGTTGGGTTTTTTTCATGATGACAGGTCAGGTTTGAAGTCATTTTAGGAACTTAAGTTTGACTCATACACGTCTCACTTCTGGTTTGCAGGGTTTTTTATCATCATGATGCGAAACACAACCCTTTGGTTGCTTCAACTTCCTGTTCATGTGGGTGGGGTCTCTCCACCCAGATAGGGTTCGATGTAAACTGCCAACCAAAGACAAGAGCAGTATCTTCCTGTCGCTGGTAAGTTGGCTTTTATTATTCGATGATTTCTTTACTAAAACAAAATCGCTTACAAACTCTTCACTTTTCATTTTTGATATTCTTACAAGAAAACTGGTGTTGTGTTTTAAACAAAGTCTGATGAAGGACAATAAACTGCACTTTACTTTAAACATTTTGAGCATAACAATATTTTATTTATTTCATAGCTCATATACAGTCAGAAAAATTTAAAGAAAATGTTTACATAGACACGCCACTGATTTGTGATAGTCTGGAAATTCATTTGAAGCCAAATGGGGAAGAAAAACTTCTTGCTTCCGGGAGGAAGTTGACTGAGTTAACTACCAAATGACAAACTTTAGCAAAAAGAGAGCAAGAATTGTATTTCAATTTAATTTCTGAATCCAGAACTTTTTAATTATGTTCTGTGAATTTATTTTCACATTAAAAATGAGCCACAAGAGCAACTTCTACATCATATCATATTTTCTGTCAGGCAGGCATTTCAAAGGTGGTCTTTGTGAAAATTCTGAAGTTATGAAGTGAGCAAGATAAGATGCAGTTTATAAATGCTTTAGTTCAATGGAAAATAAAGTTTGACTGCTTTTCACCATTTCACCAAAACCAACACATCACCACTTTCAAATTCAAATGGGGGCACCTCTTTAGTGTGAACTCACATGTAGTGAACAATAAAAAAACTTTCACTTTCATGATGAAGGAAGCAAAATATCTTTGCTAATCCTGCTGCTGTTTCTTCATATACATCAATTATATTTTGTCCTGACTGAGGAGAACATCCTGCATTCAAAATGTTACCTCAGTTTGAGTACAAAAGTATTAATGCCTATAAATAGGTAGCAGATGATCTCCTTGTTATTAGTGTTATATTATTGATTTGTATCACTGAGGCACTAGCAGCGTAGTCCATCAGTAAGCATGTGTCATATTTAATAAGCTCAACTGGTTTAACGCCTTAATCTATTAATAACTGGAAACCACTGCTTGCAGTGGAGTCAAATGATTTCCATCTAAAATGAAGAGGAATTGAAGAAGGTAGAAAAAATGGAAATACTCAAGCAAAATACAAACATTTCAAACTTTTATTCAAGACTTATTTGTAATTCACATTAGAGAGTGTCTTCAGTCTTGAAGAGAATCCATGAAATGTAAACTAATTAAAGTAATGTTTTTTATTTTATTAATTACCACAGACACACACACACAGTGCTCATGTATGTACACACACAGACATCATTTGCTGCATCACAGCTAGCAGAACAAAAGGGCTCAACTGCGTTCACCCTTGAGTTTGTGAAAACCACACCCAGGATACAGAGTTGAAAATTATGTTGTAGCTTTTGACATTTTAATTGCTATCCTCTCTCTACTGCTGCATTTCATATACTATCTTTTTTTGTTTTTAAGGCTACCTTTTCTGCTGCTTTATAATAGCCCATACAATAATCATCTCGTGACAAGAGCAGCCTTTTGATTCATTTTAGATTTTTAGATTTAACTAAAATTTGAGATGCCATGTTCACATACACAGGATGGTGTGTACATTTTAAATGTATGTAGTTTTGTTTTATTTGACCAGTTAAGTCAGTTCAGCTATATGCACAAAGTGTCCTGCTTTATCACAGCTGTTAAAAAGTGTACATAGTGTTCAAGAACGGACAACGTAAGAATTAAATATACAATGTATGCAGACTGTTTCCCAGATGTGCTGATTCAAACCTATGGCCATAGTTAGCAGTGTTGTATTGGACTACATTTTGTACTCTTGGGGTTTAAGTACAATATCCACATTAATCCACCAACTGCTACCTTAGAATGTATCCATCTAAAATCTAAATTGATACTTTTGTCGGCTGTATTCTGTTAAGTCAACTTGTCATTTTTAACCAAAAGAAGCAGCAGCAGCAGAATTACAAAACAGAAAGAGATACATAGATAGATACAAGATGCGTTCTGCTTTATTAGGAGCACTTTTTTTGCCCGAGACAGCAAGAGGAAATGTAATGCTAACACAACCCACTTCCCTTCTGCCTTTTATGGTGTTGACAGCATTGACGCCAGCTGCTGACTACAGACAACCTTGTTCCTTCATATTCAGAATTATACGTGACAGTGGGTGGACTCACATTTAATGTGAATGATGTCCAAAAAAAAAAAGTCAAACAGCACAAACACACCAACATAGCTTAGTCTAATGCATTTAAGTGTATTTTTTGGATTTTGGATTGGATTGGAGTAAAAGTTTGAGTGTGACAATAAAAATAAATAAATAAAGTGGGACCAGGCAAAGCAGCAGAGGCAGTCTGCTTTGTACATACTGAAAATAAACACACTGGTTATGAGAAACACTCGGGATTGAGCAAACAACATCTCAAACACTCAGGACACAGCAAGACACCAGTCCAGAACGCAGAACTTAAAGCATTCCTCAGCCAGGTAGAGCAGGAATGTCACAATACGGTGAAGCATGAGTTGCAGTGGGAGAGAAAGATCCAGGTAGATGACAGATATTCACATCCGGCGGCATGGTCCAATAGTTTATTTTTCTAAGGAAGGTTCCAAAATGAGTGAAGTGACCTGGAAGTATTAACGTAGAAGCCATGCAAGGTTCAAATTCTCAAATTCTCAAAAATTCAAAGCAAAGGAGCTTCAGTGCTTCCTTTTCAAAGGAAAGGAGATAATGTTGATATCTTGTTGCAGCAACAGAAAAATCCATGCACTGTTTGATTATTCACAACCATTAAAAAGAACATATCAATGTTTTTAAACAGTGTGATGCAGACTGTAGCAGAGAGAGAGATAAAATGATTACAGTAGCAGGGGAACCTGTGATAGAGATAGAGATGTGATGATGTGATATTAAAAACTTTGATCATGAAGTGTGTTCTATTGTTGACTGTGTTCACACACAGAGTACAAAAACTGTTTTTAACCGTGATGGACATCCACGGTCAGATCATCATGAAGTTACCTTTGATTATTAATCATCCACCTCTTGCCATAGTTTGCTAAAATGTTTGTATATGACTGGACAGGAGGATGAGTGACAGGTGGAATATTCTTTCATCATTTCAATTCTGACACGTTCCACTTTTATATAGCAGCAGAAACAACATGGAAAGAGCACAAAGTGAGAAGTCTCAGATGCATTTTGTAGTCCATCTTCTGAACTTTGTAGTTACCACAGATCACTTCAACATCCACTGTCACAAAATGGCGTGCTCTAGTGTAAGAAAAGTGATTAGGAAAGGACTTAGGAGGGAGGGTCATATTTTTATTTGTATAGTCCAAAGTCACAAAACACATTTTGCCTCAGAGGGCTTTACAGTCTGTACAGGGAGTGACACCCTCTGTCCTTAGACCCTCGGTTCCAGTGAGGAAAAACTTGCCCACAAAAAACCCTTTAACAGGGAAAAATGTGGAAGAAACCTCAGGAAGAGCCACAGAGGAGGGATCCCTCTTCCAGGACGGACAGACGTGCAATGGATGTCACATGTACAGACCAATCAATACAAACATATTGTACAATTACAATGAATGATAAAATGATTACAGTAGCAGGGGAACCTGTGATAGAGATAGAGAGACACAGATGCACAGCAGCAGCAAGTCATTAACTAACTATAAACTGTAGTGGAGATATGGTAGCAATAATGACAGTAATAATATATGTAGTGGACGCCATGCAGAGAGACAGAGAGAGAGAGAGAGAGAGAGAGAGAGAGAGAGAGAGATGGAGAGGGGGAGAGGGAGAGAGAGGGGGAGAGAAAGAGAGGGTTTTCAGTAAAGAGAGATGTGACTGCATCTTCAACCAGTATGGTGGGGTCCCCCGGCAGTCTAGTCCTGTTGCAGCATAACTAAGGGATGACCTGAGCCAGCCCTAACTATAAGCTATCAAAAAAGGAAAGTCTTAAGTCTACTCTTGAAGGTGGTGACCGTGTCTGCCTCCTGAACCCAGAATGGTAGATTGTTCCACAGAAGAGGAGATTGATAGCTGAAAGCTCTGGCTCCCAATCTACTTTTGGAAACTATAGGAACCAAAAGGAACCCAGCATTCTGAGAGTGCAGTGGTCTAGAGCAGTGGTCCCCAACCCCCGGGCGCGGACCATTACCGGGCCGCACAAGAAATAATTTTGAATGGATAGTTAAACGTACCAATAGCGACCAGTCACAAGTTAGAGCCAGAGCAAAGTCCTAAGAGACTTATTGGAGACTCATCTGATGTGACATTACCAAGCAGCAGGCTCCAGTGCAGGGAAATTAAACCCATGCAGAAGTGCTAAAAACTGCAGTTCCTCAAGCACCTGTATTAAAATGTCTAACTTCACAGCAGAAATAAACATGTTTACAGCCTGGTACAAAAAACAGTTTTGGTCTCAATAGCTAATTTCCTCATTCATGACTGTAACTATAACTGTACTGGGGGTGAATTTTTATAGAACTCATCTGTTCAAATGATATTATGCAGAATTAAAAGCGTGGCCACTTTGATTGACAGATAGGTGCCATTACACATGGCTTGTTTGAGGACCCAGGCATCATTCTTCAGTCCACTGATGAGCTTCAGAAACCTATGGGTGACATCACGGATAAAGTATCCATTTTTTATACTGTCACTGACTAAACAGTCAATCCAATCTGTGAACTGACTTTACTCAGTGAGAGAGATACACACCAGAAGACAAGAGGCAGTGAGAGACATGAGTCAGACAGAGGTCATTTCACATGGTGTGAAAGACAAAAGTAGACATGAACACGGAGTTTGTCTCATATGGTGACTTCACTAGCAGCAAGACATCTACATTTATTAGATCTATTAACAAAAATAAAAAGATTGTGAGTCTAGTGCAGGCCTGCAACCTGTGGCTCGCGAGCCAGATGTGGCTCTTTTGATTACTGCATATGGCTCGCAGACAGAGGAGAAAGTAAGCTGGTACTGTCTGGTACTGCGTACCATTAAAACATTCAGTGGTGGTACGCAGTACCGGAAGATGGGAGGGCTGCCTGTTATAAAACCTCGTTCAGAACCAGCACACTCGGTCAGAAAATAGATCCGCTAGCAATATGCAGTCTTGAAAACTACTTTGTCCATTTAAAAATTCCTTTTAACTCATTCACTCATAGTCACTCATAGTTTTTTGAACTGTCCGTGCTGTGTTTAGTCCATGCTGGACGGAGCCTTGGCCGGGCATCTCCCGCTCCCCTCGGAGAGAGCCCGGTGGTCTCCTCTGCCCAGCCTTCAAACATGGATCACACCTTTAATATCTTCAAGTCAAATCATTAGAAGAGTAAGCAGTTGTGTTTTGTGTTATTTTGTTCAATTTTAACGATACAGAACAGCTCGGAAAAGAAACTGCTGATGAGCTATCGACCGGAGAGTTCACTCAGAAGTACGTGAGTGCTCACGCGTGTCTACATCCGAAACACAGCAGTTGCTATGGGGATCGTGCACGAGCTGGACCATGCAGCACCAGAAGTCACATTACTGTCAGTACAACAACAATTCAGGCTTAATTATACTCTAAAATTGTTGGTCTTACTTAAAAATGCAGACATTTATTTATATTCAGTGTCAAAAAATATTATATGGCTCTCACAGAAATACTCTCTCAGCCAAAAAGGTTCCCGACCCCTGGTCTAGTGTGAAGTCTTGTACCCCTTCAGTCCGTTGCTGAATTGTGGAAAAGCTTCAGTGGAGAATCTGCAGTAGCACCCAACCACGATGGTTCATATCTGAACAAGTGCAGTGGTCATCCATCTGGAAGAAGCATCTGATGGCAAGTGAGAGATGAGGCTGGCATGTGGCTAATGGGAAACAGTAAACTAAAAGGAGAGCAAGATCTGTGGTATACCATCCATGTGTTTGCATGGATTGGTGGGACTGGAGAAGGCAGAAAGTTGACGGTTGCTAGTTGGGCTGGAATGGGGTGAGCCAGCACCCAACTCTGAAATGAGAAGCTGGGAATGGCGGGCTAGAGAGGGATGATTCTGGACAGCCTTGAGTGCTGGCATTGATAGTAGTAGGAGGCCTGAGTGGCGCTGGACGATGGATGATCACGGCGTACCGAGTACAGCCGACTGCTATGATTCCTGAAAGTGGACAACAGTGGGAGCGGGCGTCCAGGTGTTATTGTCCTGGATGATGTGGGCTGCTTGGGGTTGGCAAAACTGAGAGCATGACAGGCTGACATGAGAGTTTCTTTGTTGTCTGTTGTGGTAAAAGAAATCTTTTAATTTTCTTTGTGCCAGGCACAGTGCAAGTATGTAACAAACACAGTTCCTATGCAGACTTTGCTTAGGATTACTTCAGTTCATGTGAACTGAAAATGTAAGGACAGTCAATGTGTTTATCTGTCTATATGTGTGTCCAATGTGGTTGGTTTAAAAGAAAGATTCATGTTGTCTTATGGCTTTCATACAAAATGTCCATTCTTGATGTAGAAGCTTTTTAGACAAAAAATAGAAGAGCATCAATTAACAATACTGTATATAAGGTGAGTATACACAAACTGAGATATTAAATCACCCGAAAGGATTTAATGTGTAGGTAAATTAAGAGTTAAGTATGTTTTGTCTTCGCTTCAATGTTGTACTGTATAATTCTAATTGTAATCTATTAAAAGAAAAAAACATCTGTTTCTTTCTGATCAGGACATGGATCTGTGCCTAGTGTTCATTCTGTTCATGCTGATGGGTAGAAATGGTAAGTTTTAAAAAGGTAACATTACATTATTTATTTGCAAATCTTGGAGACTTTAAGTTTTTTTTATCCTTTACAATTAGTGGCACACAATATGTACCAAATGTATGTAACAGTTGTTGTCACTGGATAGCAAGCCGCTGAAAGAGAGTGAGAGCAATGTCAGTAGTGACACCTGCACCTTCCCCTGCTTGCCACAAGGAGACACACCTGCAATTCAGTGCACCTTCAAAAACTCCTGCATAAATAGAGGGCTGGACTCAACTCTTTTGTTCAATTCTCAGTAACCATGGCACACATCAACAAGAACAAACAAAGAGTTTTCCTGTGGCTCCAATAAGAAATTATAGTGAATATTATACTACAAGGATAATGTTTTTGCA
Organism: Nibea albiflora; assembly: GCA_014281875.1. NCBI lineage: Eukaryota > Metazoa > Chordata > Actinopteri > Sciaenidae > Nibea > Nibea albiflora. The sequence continues at coordinate 23,817,069 of CM024796.1, forward strand.
GTGGAAGAATCAGAATATGTCAAACAGCTCATCAGTGGTGGTGTCCCTTTAAATTTTTAAATCTGATGTCAGCACTGAACAACAAAACAGATTTCAGCTCTTTTCATAAACAACATTTGTAATTGAAGCTCAGGACTAATCAATCAATGAAATAGTTTATTTTGTATTTGTTGGTCGTTTCTAATTTCACTAGATAGAGTACCAGGTCAAACTATTCTGTCTGTGTTATTTCTGTCAGATTTAATTAAGAATCTGTGTGTGTTTTAAACCATTATGTTTGTTAATATATCTTCCTGCTTTATAGAAAGTACGTATAAAGATTTATATTAATTATTTACACCAATAGCACATTACAGCATTTAAACATGCTTATTTTACAGTTTCCTTCAAAGACTGTGTTGCATTCAGTGTGTGCTTTTCTTTGCAGGATTGTGTCAACAAGAGGAAGGTTGCTCAAAGACTGTGATCAACTCCTGCAGTGACTGTATCAGATCTGGGCCATACTGTGTATGGTGCAAACAGTTGGTGAGAAACTGTTTATTATTATTAGTTCCTTTGTACTGCCCAAGTTTGTATATTTACAGACAAATTGATTTGATTTGATTAGTTTATTAGTTTATATATTTATGATTTATATATATATATATATATATATATATATATATATATATATATATATATATATATATTATGGCATTCCGTTCAGGAAATTAATCTTTGAATGTATGGAGTGAACCTTGACTATATTGAATGAAACTCTGAATATATGGAGTGAACCTTGAATATATGGAGTGAACCTTGAATATATGGAATGAAACTCGGAATATATTGAATGAAACTTGACCGACGTCAGACTTCACGGCAGTGCCTGCAGCCATCTTGTTTAACGTGTGGATGCTGCAGTAAAAAGTTTGTCGGTCCGATTGGAAACTCATAGCAGCAATATTAAACAATGAGGACATGATTAACACACTGGCGAATGCATGTACGGGCTAAAATCCTCCTGATACCCCTGCTCAATACCATTCTTCTGACGAGGAAGTCCGCTCCCTTTATAATCGTGGCAGACCTCCGACAACAGGCCAGGCAGCTGTTTATCAGGCCAACCTCAGCATGCCTTCAACCTCACAGGAGTGTCCCACAACAGCCCCTGTGTACAATATAAGAAGTACCCAAGACACAAGATATAAGAATAGCTAGGCTTTATTATAAACTATAAGAGCCCTGAACAGAGTGCATATAATGATATAGATCATCTGGCGCGACACCTCTCCGGGAGTGGAGAAGCTGCTGCGGCTACACGGATTTCTGAAAGAAAAGCTCTTCATATATTGTTTAGATACAATAAGAATCGCCCACATTCATAGACCAATGCAGACAGAATATTTAGTTTAGTATTAAACGTCAGATCGGCGACATCTTCTGTCCCGGAGAAGTGCCGCGTCAGAGAGCAGTGCCAGTACGCACAGCCATTCACTGTTTTACCTTCATTCAATCACCTGAAAAGTATATCAAGTTAACCATACAGACCTACATACAGACCTCTACACACAGCAGAGTGTTCCGTTAATAGTTCTGCTTTTTTATGAAGGAGATGCCGTGTTACCAGGGCTCACCATATCTGCACTGAGATATCAAGTATGATCTATATCAAGGGTCGGGAACCTTTTTGGCTGAGAGAGCCATTAAAGCCACATATTTTAAAATGTATTTCTGTGAGAGCCATATAATATTTTTTGACACTGAATATAAATAAATGTCTGCATTTTTAAGTAAGACCAACAATTTTAGAGTATAATTAAGCCTGAATTTATTATTTTAAATAACGTTGTTGTACTGAAACTAATCAATAATAAATCAAATACTTCTTAACAGTCATGTGACTTCTGGTGCTGCATGGTCCAGCTCGTGCACGATCCCCATAGCAACTGCTGTGTTTCGGATGTAGACGCGCGTGCGCACTCACGTACTTCTGAGTGAACTCTCCGGTCGATAGCTCATCAGCAGTTTCTTTTCCGAGCTGTTCTGTATCGTTAAAATTGAACAAAATAACACAAAACACAACTGCTTACTCTTCTAATGATTTGACTTGAAGATATTAAAGGTGTGATCCACGTTTGGAGGCTGGGCAGAGGAGACCACCGGCTCTCTCCGAGGGGAGCGGGAGATGCCCGGCCAAGGCTCCGTCCAGCATGGACTAAACACAGCACGGACAGTTCAAAAAACTATTCGGAATGAGTTAAAAGGAATTTTTAAAACGGACAAAGTAGTTTTCAAGACTGCATATTGCTAGCGGATCTATTTTCTGACCGAGTGTGCTGGTTCTGAACGAGGCTTTATAACAGGCAGCCCTCCCATCTTCCTGGTACTGCGTACCACCACTGAACGTTTTAGTGGTACGCAGTACTGGACCAGCTTACTTTCTCCTCTATCTGCGAGCCATATGCAGTAATCAAAAGAGCCACATCTGGCTCGCGAGCCACAGGTTGCCGACCCCTGATCTATATCATTATATGCACTCTGTTCAGGGCTCTTATAGTTTATAATAAAGCCTAGTTATTCTTATATCTTGTGTCTTGGGTACTTCTTATATTGTACACGGGCTGTTGTGGGACACTCCTGTGAGGTTGAAGGCATGCTGAGGTTGGCCTGATAAACAGCTGCCTAGCCTGTTGTCGGAGGTCTGCCACGATTATAAAGGGAGCGGACTTCCTCGTCAGAAGAATGGTATTGAGCAGGGGTATCAGGAGGATTTTAGCCCGTACATGCATTCGCCAGTGTGTTAATCATGTCCTCATTGTTTAATATTGCTGCTATGAGTTTCCAAGCGGACCGACGAACTTTTTACTGCAGCATCCACACGTTAAACAAGATGGCCGCAGGCACTGCCGTGAAGTCTGACGTCAGTCAAGTTTCATTCAATATATTCAGAGTTCCATTCAATATATTCAGAGTTTCATTCCATATATTCAAAGATTAATTTCCTAAACGGCATGCCATAATATGTATGTATGTATATATATATATATATATATATATACACACATACACACACACACACACACATATATATATATATATATGAAAAGATGGCTTAAGACCAATTAAATCACTTCTTCTAAATGAGTGAACCTATAAACACATCCCCTTTTTGTGTCATTAGGTGTGCACTAAGCTTGGCACTGGTTTCAGTTCATGTAGGTGTAACCTGTAAGATATTAATGTAGCACAAATTATGACAATAAACTCTGATAGAGAGGCCGTTGAGATTGTTTAAATAGTAAACATTTATTGTATACTGTAGTTTGCTTAGAACATATTCAGTCATCATGGAGATGGGTGAACTTCTAATGTCTTTTTGTCTTGTTTGCCCCCCCTTTGTACAGAATTTCACTAAACAAGGTGAGCAGGAAGCAGCACGCTGTGACACCCGAGCTCAGTTAATAGAGAGAGGCTGCAAGTTGGATGAAATCATCTCCCCTGACAATCGTGTAATCGCGGACAAGAAAGACCCTCTGTCTGATTCATTCAGCCAGCAGGAGCCTGTCCAGCTGAGTCCACAGAAGATTAGTCTGAATCTGCGACCCGGTTAGTGGAGTCTGTTAATGCTAGAGAAATGCTGTGTCATGTTTTCATGTCAGAGTAAATCCAGAGCAGTTTCCTGCATGCTTCAAGGTCATCATCTGGATTCATGATGAACATGAAAATCAAACTATGTTTTCATGTTTTTCATCAACATCTAGCATCACATTTGAGAATTGTATAAACATGCAGTCACTGAACCTCAAATAGTCTTCTTGTTTTATTCCTACAGTAGTATAGTAGCAGATCTTCTGTTATCTTTTGTTTTTCATGAGCTTGTTTCTTTTCAATGTTTACAGGACTTCCTAGCAAATTCAGTGTTTCTTTTAAAAGAGCTGAGGGATATCCAGTTGATCTCTATTACCTGATGGACCTGTCTTACTCCATGAAAGATGACTTAGAAAATGTCAAAGGTCTGGGACAAGCTCTTTTTACAGCTCTGAATAACATCACCAAAGGAAATGCTCAAATAGGTAATACGATTGCATCCCTGCAACATCAACTAACAGTCACAGAGTAATTATCTTGTCCATGTCACATATCAGTAAACGTGTTATGTTAATGTTATTAATGATTATACATTTTTAAACATGGATTACTTTTTAGATTTTAATCTACAAATATATTCAAATGGTGACAAAACACTATGGAGCTATTGAAATATATCAAATATATACATAAAATGAAGAAAGTGCTCTGATTTATTTTAGTATTTCACTTGAAGGAAATGCTACCCCATGAAGAAAAAACAATAATTTTGAACTAACAGCACATTTCTCACTGTAGGGTTTGGTGCCTTTGTTGATAAGACAGTCCTTCCTTATACTAACACCAACAAGAAGAAACTGCAGAACCCATGTGATGTGGATGAAGAGCAGTGTCAGGCTGCCTTTGGCTACAGACATGTACTTGGTTTGACACCAAATGCAAATGAGTTCACAAACAAGGTGAAAGACCAGTTCATCTCTGGGAACTTGGACTCTCCTGAAGGGAGTCTCGATGCCATGATGCAGGCTGCTGTATGTGGGGTAAGGACTCAAGTAATGTACAGTGAGTAACAGGAGGAAATTAAGCATGGGTTCACTGAAAAGAATGAAATTAGAAACGTACTAGAAAATAAGTGTAGTAACAATAATAATATGAATCTACCATTGGGTGCTTTCATACCTAATTTACTTGGCAGAACACTTCTCAGTTTGTGAATGCCTTTGGTCACCTTGGCTTGCAAATTATTGTAGATTATTGTACACTTTATGAACAGTAGTCAAGTCTAAAGACTCAGTTGGTTGGTTTAAGCTGTATAAAACACTGAAGCTAAAACTTGAAAAGTAATCCATTTATTTATGCGGAAAAAGAATATAAAAGGACATGCTCATAGATCATAGACACCTGGTTCTCATGACTGAGATGAGATCATAGATGGTGCCAATGGTTACCCCTGACAACAATAAAACAAAGGATTTCTCATTTGGCCACATGAGAAAAAGAATAACCCCTGATGTAGAATTACAAGATACTTAAGCAACAATTATGTTGCAAAAAGCAGCAGAGAGAGAAGTGTGAGCACAGTGTGAGTACTTTTTAGGGTCTATGAAGTTTTGGCTGAAATGAATCCTATTATTTCTATATGTATTGTTGTTTAGGACAAAATCGGTTGGAGAAACAGTAGCACTCGACTGATTGTTCTGACCACTGATGCTGGATTCCACATGGCCGGGGATGGAAAATTGGCTGGCATATTGGAACCCAATGATGAACGCTGCCACATAGGAGGCAACCTTTATGTCAAAAGCAATGAGATGGTATGTATGGAATGAAACAAGGGAATATGTTATAATGAATGATGGGCAAAACTATGAAAATTAAATTGCAACTTATTATTGCCTACACTGGTTCCAAAAATCAACAAACACGTTTTTTTCAGGTCAGCACTTCAGATAGTTATTAAAGAAGTGTAATATGGACACGAAGCTCACTAAAGTTCACTTATTGTTGTGTGCAGGACTATCCATCTGTGGGACAACTGGCCGCACAGCTGGAAAAAAACAATATTCAACCAATATTTGCAGTGACAGAAAATGTGAGGACAGTGTTCCAGGTAAGCAGGATGTACCTTCAATTTCTCATATGTTTTTATGTATTTACAGAGCACACATTCTGTTTGTACAGTTTGACTTTTCATGTGCATATTCACCTGTGTTTCATTCCAGCAACTCTCTAAAATGATTCCAAAATCAGAGGTGGGAGTTCTCTCAGCAAATTCTGATAATGTTGTTGGATTGATTAACACTGCCTACAATGTAAGTTCACCACCAAGTTTTGCTAGCTTCATTCTTTTGTGTGTGCACATACTATTTTTTTCTCATTAATGTTAACTTTGTCTATATCTTACAACATTCTCAAATCTGTAAATCCATGACAGAAATTGTCCTCAAAAGTAACTCTGACCCATGACAATCTCCCTGACAATGTAAGAGTTGTCTACACCCCCAAATGTGGTGATGGAGGGGGAGAGCAAAGCAGTGCAGGGGAGAGCCAAGGAGTGTGTGATAATGTGAAACCGGGAAAAGAGGTCAGTTTGTTTTATAGTGTTACATTCTTTTCAGCTTGGTGCTCTCTATGTCCATGCTATGATTCTCTTTAAAAAGCAGTCGATCAGGGCAGCGCTTAGCTCAGTCAGTAGAGTAGCCGCCCCATATGCGAAGGCTCATGTTCGAGTCCCGACCTGTGGCCACATGTCATTCCCCATCTCTCTCTCCACACATTTCCTGTCACTCTTCAACTGTCTCTGTCAATAAAGCTTGGAAAGAAGTCTATCTATTGTCTATCCCTGATTCAGGTCTGTCCTTATTGCACCAGATTAATGAAGATTGTTTTCCCTTGAGTCTTTTCCAAGTTATATATGGTTCTATGGATATGTCATAGAACCATAGCCTTAAACTACTACCTATTTTCACATCATCAATCCACCTGTCAATCTTAACTTCCATCTTACCTTGAACAAGGCCTCAGGATACTTGAACTCACATCACTTGAGGGAGTAACAAAGAATCCACTGTTACAGCTCAGTACAGTGGCCTTACAGTGGCAGTCAGTAAACTCAGAAACGTGAAGCGAGTGTTGGAGGTCACAGCCTGATGAAGCCAGTAGAGCAAGATCATCTGCAACAAGCAGAGATGCTCTTTCTCACCTTGGTTGTGACATTGGCACCCCAAACACCCACAGAAAATACATGGATTCATAAAGGACATGGTTTTAAACATGACTATGACTGTATTCTTGAAAATGTGAAGAGCTGTTCCACAACCAGCCAGGTATCCCCATTGCTTCCTCTAAAACTGAGGATCAACAAAGGCCTTTGAGAAAGCCAAAAACTAAGTGGCAATGGGCCAGAGAAGGATATACTGCCAGGGTAGACCCCCTTTTGGGGTCCAAGCAGCAAAGCTGCAGGAACCCATTGTTTTTTTATGTTTTCTTATTATTATTATTGGAGTCCAAGCAGCGAAGCTGCAGGAACCCATTGTGTTTCTATCTTTTCTTATTATTATTATTGGGGTCCAAGCAGCGAAGCAGATGCATTGAGACCTGCCCCAAAGTGCGGCAGAATAGTCCAATAGGTGGCGCTGTAATTAACAAAATTACATTTTTGCTCTTTTCTTTTGAAGTATTTGGATTTGTCACTAAATTTTCATGTCTGCTAATGTGGAAGGTCTCAGTTCAGGTCCTGTCAAAATGTTTTCACATCAGCGTACGATTGTGCGGCCATCTTGGATTTTGTTGAAAGTGGAAAACAAGTTTCAGTGGTCGCAAATTTTGATGGATTTTCACAAAAATCGGGACAGACTATCTTCAGACCATTCCTCACAAAAGTTACTATATGGATTTTACAATTTCAAGTTCGTTTGCCCGCTACAGCCAATTGAAATCAGCGGGGAAGGGGCAGATTTTGATGTGAGCTCATATCTCGGGAACACTTTAGCAAAACAAAACCAAATTTAATGGCAGACTTCCAGACTGTGTCCCAAGTGCAAGAAACAAATATGGTGTCATTGCGTCTCTAGGGGGCGCTCTAATTACCAAAACATTGTTTTTGCTCATATCTCTTGATGTGTTTGTATTTAAAATGAAATTTTGATATCCACAGATACTGTGGGTTGCCCTGTTGATAGTTAATGCCAACTTTCCATGCCCACCAATTGCCATTGGCAGCAATGCCGCCAAACAGGAAGTTTGCTCATATCAAAACTTCCGAAGACCAAATTTGGTCAGACGCATCGAGACCCGCCCCAAAGTGCGCCAAACAAAATTGGTGTCATTTGTCCGATAGGGGGCGCTGTAATTAACAAAATAGCATTTTTACTCTTTTCTCTTAATGTGTTTGAATTTGTCACTAAATTTTTCATGTCCGCATACGAATGTGGCGGCCATATTGGATTTTGTTAAAAGTGAAAAAAAAGTTTCAGCGGTCGCAAATTTTGACAGATTCTCACGAAAATCGGCACAGACGATCTTCAAACCAAGCTGCACAAAACGTAGGAGATGAATTTTTCAATTTCGACTTTGTTCGCCTGCTACAGCCAATCAAAATCGTCGGCAATGGCACCAAATGGGATGTGAGCTTATATCTCGGGACTGGTTTGATGTATTGACATGAAATTTGCATGTATAACTCGAGACCCCATCTCGAAGGGACAGGCCAAATTTGGTAATATTGGATTTTCCAAAACTAAATCTAAAATTTCAGCGGTTTCAAAATTTGGCCAGTTCTCACAAAAATTGGCAGACACGATCTTCAGACTAATCTGCAAAAAAGTTAGGAGACAGATTTTTCAATTTTGACTTAGTTCACCCACTACAGCCAATCAAAATCAGCAGCAAAGGCGCCAAATGGGTTGTGAGCTTATACCTCAGCACCAGTTTGACCTATCAAAATAAAATTTGATTGTACATCTCAAGACCCGATCTCGAGGGGACAGGCCAAATTTGGTTCAATTCGGCCCTTGGGGGCACTGCAGTTAGCAAAAATGTATTGTTGCTTCTAATTAGTTGATGTGTTAGGATTCAGAACTGAAATGTGATAGTTGTAGATAATGTGAAGAAATACTCTCATGTAAGTAAGTACTATTATTACATTGATTGATATAGATAATTTGTGTCAGTTAATTGGATTTGGTGGTGAAAGAGTTGAACAGGAAAAAAGTTTGTTTTAACCCTCTGGGACTGATGATCACGTCATCATATCACGTGGCGTCTTTAAAGCACCGCTGTCAACTTTATGCTAAAGTGTGGATTTGAAATTCTCTCCCAGTTTTTATTTGGCGCCGATAGACCATGGAAAACAGGAGATATGACTTATGTCTTAATTTGATAATAAATGCGCATTCATACTCATGGGATGAGGCGTTGCATTTCTGTCTATGTATTTGCCATTTTACAACCTGGGAAAAGTGGTTGAATCAGCTGATAGTACTAGAGAGATATATAGAGAAACTGAGAGAGCAACAAAATTAAAAGCATTATTTAAAAAACAGCCAAAATAGGCTCTGGACTTGAAGGGTTAATGCAAGGCTGTGGCATATCATCCCCAAAAGTGTTGGTACCTTCTGAGACTGTAACTTCAGTCAACACAATAGATCTAGTGTCATTCAATGTAAACGATACAAATTGTAAATGAATGTAAATTATTATAGCAGTAAATTACTAATTAAGTGATTCTCGGTGAGATGCTTGTTGTTAAGTGTAATTATATTTGGCTGTCATGTTGAACAGTTATGGACTGTTATTTGAACTCATGTATAGTCACACCTGTTTATCGCAACATCACCTGAATACATGTATTAGTAAAGAAGCTTATATACATTCAGTAAAGTTTGGGTTATGATCATAGTATTTGAGTTGCCAAATGCATACAATCTGTAACATTTAATCAATTTTTGTTGTGGTACCATAACATGTAAAACATTTAATACACAGACAAGCGCATTGTTGAAAATTTCCTATTGTTCCGTGATCGGCCCATTAGCTTGGACCCTTCATTGCTGCTTGCAGCTATATTGTTGCAGGGAGTTTTCTTTAGAAAGTGACCAGAGGGTGGGGCAACTAAGTTGCCACAAAAAGTGGATTCAATCAAGCTGTGGTTCAGGAGCTATGTTTTAGCCATATTTGACAATGTACAGTGGTAGACTCATATGATCAGAAGTTCGATCCTGTGTCCTGGCATATTCTAGTCTGGAGACACAGATGTCTGTTTACGCAAGCTATCTATTATGTCTATGAAGGCAGCAATAGGTCTCCTCGACCCTGACATTTTGGCTTTTGAATCAAAGTATTTCGTTGATATGTTTACAATGCAGTAAATGTATTACATCTCTGTTTGACTCCACGATCCTAACTGCCCTCTCCAGATTCACTTTGAGGTCACTGTGACAGCGGACACATGTATGAAGGACCAGTCTTTCATTATAAGACCACTGGGCATTAAAGACACATTGACCGTGACCTTAAATACAGAATGTGAGTGTGAATGTCAACGCTCCTCAGGGTCAAGTAGCCACCCACACTGCAATGCCAAGGGAAAAGTCACTTGTGGTATTTGCAGGTAAGCTTTACACCTTCTTTATAATTGCTATGTTAGTGAGTTGTACTGATTCAAATTACGATATGTGTGTCAATGTTTGCATCAAGTTGTGTTTGGTGGCCGTGTGTGTATTCTTAAAAGAAATGCTAGCTACTATTAGTGCAGTAAAACTGCTTCTACCCAACAAATTCTGCAAGCTAAAACACTGAAGGCAAAACAACATGTCTTTGCTAATGTGAGGTTTGATGACTCTTTCTCACTTCTCTTTATTCAGCTGCAACAGCGGCTTTGTCGGTCAGTTCTGTGAGTGTTCCATTGGCAATAAAGATGAACGTTCTCTGCGAGCATCCTGTCAGAAGGACAACGGCACCGAGTGTGAGGGTCGAGGAGACTGTGTGTGCGGGAGATGCCAGTGTCACAACAGTGAGAGTGGAAAATCTTACCATGGTGACTTCTGCGAGTGTGACGATGACCACTGTGAGAAGTTCCAGAATAAACTATGTGGAGGTAGAATTTAAGTCATTTTCAAATTATAAAAAAATAAATTGAATATACTGTATGTAACTGTTTATAATGAGCTGAAAATTAGAATTGTCATGTTTTTATTACGATAGACTGAGACTTTCTGTAGAGAATTTAATGACCATCTTTCTCCAGTAGTCCAGACCAGACAAATTAAACCTAAACCGACAGGCCTATTTGCTTTTCGATCAACCAAATACAAAAAAATATGATTGAAACTATAATGACAATAATGACACAAATGCAGACGAGTGACCATTGCCCACTGAGGCAAAACATGTGCAAGGATGGAAAATGGCCTAGCCACTAAACAGAGGAAAAGGTTCATTTTGTCCTGATAGCAATCATCGTGAAGCTCGCCGTCCACTGTTAGCAAGCCAAAAAAGTCTGTAAGTCTCAGTCAGCCATTCTACAGAACTACATATTTGTTTCCCATCACCCTCTCTACTCTGTGGACGGAGCTTGATCTCTCCGGGTTCCAGACTGGCCATTTCCTCAATAATTTTTGATTGGTTTACTGGGTACTTAAAGAAGAACATCAATCATTGAACTTTGGGTTTTGTATTTTTAGAAGAGGACTAATTCTATGTGTTATACAGTGAACCCTTGTTTATTACATTCCAAAAATAGGATAGGTTAAATCCGCGAAGTAGTGAGCTTTATTTTTTTTTCTTTATTATTTAGTGCTTTTTCTGCAATAGTTAACATCTTCCTCTGCCTTTTTGGTGCGTCTGGTGGCTCCTTTGTCGGTGCAGAACGTTTCTTCGACATTGTGGGTTTCATCACGGAGAAAAATTGCTAATGTAAATTTGGCAGAAACGAAACGAAAACTGTTCTAAGTGAAAAAACAATCAATCTAAAGCCCCTGAGCCAATTAGGATTCAGAGCACAATGCGCTGTAAAAAAAAAAAAATCCACGAAGCTGCAATAGGTGAACCGCGTTATCACTGTATATGATTTACACTTACTGTAATACACTAGGTAATTCAAGTGGTTAGTGGCTGTACCGGCACCTTCGTAGGGTTCTGCTAGCTCTGAATTACATTCTGTCTGACCAGCACACCAACTTAACAACCACTACAATCTGTGATCAGTCTGTTTTGTGCTTTACATGTGTTGTGATGTTGTTTGATCACACTAACTCTCCTCTCCATTCTTACAAACTTGTAGGAAATGGTAAATGCAACTGTGGAAAATGTAACTGCAATCCAGGCTACGAGGGCTCCGCCTGCCAGTGCAAGGTGTCCAAGGAGAGCTGTCGTACCCTCAATAATACTGAATGCTTCGGCAGAGGGAAGTGCAAGTGCAACCGCTGTGAGTGTAACGAGGGATACCAGCGTCCGCGATGCCAAACATGCCTCGGCTGCGCTGACCCTTGCCAGACCAAACTGTAAGTCCAAACTTCCACTAAACTTTTACTTTCAAATTATTATGAATGACGTTCTTCCAGAAAATTTCCAGTGTTAGAACATGATTTCAGGGGCGGCCCGTGGCGTAGCGGGTTAAGCGACCGCCCCATGTATGGAGGCTACAGTCCTCGCTGCAGCGGCTCCGGTTCGACTCAACGCATCGGGCACCCATTTACTGCGTGTCACTCCCCCTCTCTCTGCCCCGTTTCCTGTCCATCTTCAGCTGCACTATCATTAAAGGCATAAAATGGCCAAAAAAAAAATCTTTAAAAAAAAAGAACATGATTTCATTCGTCTTGTTTTCAGGACCTGCATTGAGTGCCTTGGTTTTGACTCAGGTCCCTTCAAAAAAAACTGCAGTGTGGCTTGCAGCTTGAGCATTTATCATGAGATGGTAGACCAGTTCACTATATCAGGCAAGTCATGTCGTGTGAAGGACACAGAGAGCTGCTGGATTGAATTTAAACTGGACCAGTTGGTCGGTGAGGATAACTACAAGGCTGAAATTCTGAAGCAGAGAGGTAAGCGACTAATGAAACACACACACACGATAAGATGTAATTTAAAAAAAAAACATTGCTTTGTTTTTGCTTTGTGTTGTGTGTAAAACCTTTGCCATTTGTCCTTTAGACTGTCCTGAACCACCCAGCGTCACAGCTATCATCGGAGGCTCCATTGCTTCTGTGGCTCTCATCGGCATCCTGGTGCTGATGCTCGTTAAGTTACTCCTCTATATGAAGGACCTGAAAGAGTTTAAAAAATTTGAAAATGAAAAGAAGAAATGCCGGTGGGCTGATGTAAGATCATTTTTAATTTTTTATTTTAACTGCATACAAAAACTAAGAAGTAGAAACAATCACTGTCAACATTTTAAGAACTATAGCTTGTATCATGTCATGTCATGGTCATGTCTATGTTGTGTTGTGCAGTGAAGCACCTCTTTTCAGATTTAAATCAAAATATTTAGACTGGACTGTTCCACAATACAGCAGTGTAGGTTAGAGCTGATGTTCAGCGAGGTGGTAGCTGCTGATGAAGCATGATGACAGATGGATTCTTTATTGCCGCCTGTTGCAAACAGACACAAATACTTTATACACCACAACATAACCACGAAAACAGACATCAGATGCAGCACATTTCAACACACACCAGTTACTAAGGTGTTTTGTTAAGTGATGCTGTGGCAAAAAGGACTGTTTCCAGGCCCAGGATCTACGTCCAGACAGGAGAGTGTAGAGAATGGTTTGAGGGGGTTGTAGGATTCATATGCTCTGCGTGTAATGGCTTTGCTGAAAACTGATACTGTGGAGGTCAGAGTGGTGTGTGGACAATAACCAAGCACAACCATGTCATTTCACTGCACACACACAATCCTGAATGATCTATACCATAGATTGCATAAAACATGGACATAGCCTCTGCAACATACCCCCATAGATTTCTGAAGAGCCGTTCTGAAGCTCATTGTGGTGGTTTTGTCCACTGCTATGGTGGCAGTCCTGTCTCCACCACCTTCTGGTAGTCCAAAAATGGGAAAGGGGTGGCTCATGGGTGGAGCCGAGGCAGGCTGACCCTCAGTACAGTTGTCATAAATAGGGAAATTAGCTATAGAGATAGCTAATGCACTCAGGTTGAGTTCATTAGGTTTGTGGTGTCCTTATCTGGTGCTATGCTCATCAGAAAATTTCTTGCGATGCCCCCTAGCGACTGCTCCAGCCATGTGTCCCACTAGATGTGAAGGAAGAAGTTCGGCAGCAGCCCTGTATGGGTTTTCAATATCATCTACTACTATTATTATTATTATTAGAGATTCTGTTATTCTAATGTTCATGCTGTTTCCCCATTGTGGAGCAAACAGTTGTGATTGTGTTGAGCAGTAGCTGGCTCCTCTTTGTGCTGAAGGAGTAGCGAGCTGATTGACAGTGGGTGGAGTGTTGTGGATGTCCATGCAGATGTGTGATTCAAGGTTTCAGAGTGCCATCAGCATAGCTGTGGCAGGAAAAGCCAACAGAGCCAAGTGACTTGGTTTTAAAGAGAAAGGAGGACAGACTCCCAACAGTTAAGCTACAAGGTTCAGACAGATTTTCTCCAACCCTGTTAATTGCAGTCCATGAGGTAGGATGTGAAACAGCAGAGTGAAGGAATAACCTGGGTTACTCTCTCAGGGAGAGAGGGAAGGCAGTTAAAAAGTCATCTAACAACAACAAAATCTAATAACAGTAAACTCTGGGTTTACTAAACATATGTATATAATAACAGATATTGGAATGCATGCATGGAAGTTGTCTGTGTAAAGCTGCTCCAAACAAACTGCCCCCAGTTAGATTGGATTTGAATTCAACAACATGATCAATAATAATCTCAATAATTTGACTTTTATTAGAGAGTTTACAGTCCTCCTTCTACACTGTGAAGATAAACACTTGTTTTCTGTGTTTGCAGGCTGATAACCCACTGTTCAAAAATGCCACCACCACTGTTGCCAACCCAACCTTCACTGGAGAGTAAGGGCTCCTACTGCACCATGGCGTGTTCATGGTTTTGCCTGTAAGTCAGGAGAGGATCTTTTGTAATGCTCAGACTGTGATTTTTGCTGTTTACACATTCACTGGCTTTAATTTTCTTTCGTCATTCAGACAAGTGAAATTCTATTTCTTGTTCCTAATCATACTTTTTTCATTGCTCATAATATTAAACATGACATATATTGTGTGTAAGAAGTGGAGCTTAATAAGTATTCAATACAGGGAGTTTAGAATGATGCAGCGTGTAAAGGATGGGCAGAGTATAATTATGTCGAACATATATACACCATATATATTATATAACCCTATCAAATGTATTCTAACACTGGCCTCTCCTCATGCCTCTTCTACATGACATATTGAAGTAAAGTTTTTTTGCTGACATGATGTCTTGGTGTCTTCTTTTATGCCAAAGCCTTAAGCTATATTACAACATGTAGTCATTGTGCATTTTTGATACAGTCTTTCATTTTAATACAGAGATGACACCTTCCCTCCTTGCCCTGAGCACACACACACTGCCATTAAATGGAACTGATGTTTAAGATGAACACTGAAAACAAGATGTATTTGACTGATTTTTCATATGCACCCTTCTGGAATCTTTGTGTCTGACGCCGAAACTATAATACTGACAGCTTCAGCAGTGGTATCATTGCGATACCAACAAATTTTCCTACGTTTCTAGCTATAAATTATTTCTGTAGCTTGACATTTGCGCCACAGTCGCAGTTTACAAATTTATTTCTTGACCAATTTTTTCCTCTCTCTACACTCTCTCATCGCTCACTCTAGCTCTCGAAAATTCTCACAATAGACACCCATTCATTTTTTGGCGTGGTTTTTGGCGTATTCTGGCAAAACTGCTTGGTGAAACTCTTTGAAAAATAACTTTGCAACCGTGCCCCGGCCGAGCCGGTCATTTTGACTCCTTGTTTGTGTATGTGCGACAAAAACTCTGGGAGCAGTAGCGAGCCAAAAAAAGGGCGTAAGAATAACTAGAAAATTCCCGCGGAAATTTTGAGAGTGTGCCTGACTCTGGCCCCATCGCTGCTTGCTGGCGCATCCCTGCTAATTGCTAATTGTCAGGCCAAAACTATAATACTGACAGCTTCAGCAGTGGTATCTATGCAACGGCGAGAAATTTTCCTGCGTTTCTAGCTATAAATGATTTCTGTAGCTTGACTTTTGTGGCCACAGTCGCAGTTTATAAATTTATTTTTCGATTAATTTTTCTCTCTCTCTGCACTCTGGCGATGACATCACGCCCTCTAGCTCTGGAAAGTTCTCCCAATACACACCCATTCATTTTTTGGCACGGTTTTTGGTGTATAGCTGCCAAACCGTTCGGTGAAATGCTTAACCAAAACATAGCCATCGTGTCCTTGCCGAGCCGGTGTTAGCAATGAGCATGCTTTTTAGCCACTAAAAATGAAATAGATTTCGATGCTAACATGCTAATGCTAACATGCTAATTGCTAGCGTGTCAACGTTAGCCACTAACATGCTAGCTACTCTGCTGTCTCTGTCATTTTGGACAGACAAGTTAAAATTGACTTGTGTCACATCAGCAACAGTGAAAACAGCCCCTCCCCTCTCTGCTCCCTCATCAGGCTTAAGGTTGCCAAGCAACCAGGGCCAACTGCTGGGCCCTAATCAGCAGAGCAGTTGCACCTGTTAAAATCGTCAGTTGAAACTGCCCAGAGAGGGAGAGAGGAACCAAATGAAGCCCTTGCGAACAGACGGCATTTAATCCCAAACCGTGTGTCGTATCCAAAAGCCGAAAGATACGTGATCGCCGGCTACTTCTCGACCAGTTCTGTGCCCAGTTTGAGAGCTAAATGTTAAAAACTCTGGCATTCATCATGTGGTAAAGAGCAGATGCTCCCTGCTGCTTCTGGAAATTTCTCCTCTCAAATTAACATTGGAGTCAATGGGACAATTGATCGGTCCTGGGGCCGATCTTTTCTGTGTCAGGCCAAAACTATAAGACTGACAGCTTCAGCAGTGGTATCTATGCGACGGCGAGAAATTTTCCTACGTTTCTAGCTATAAATGATTTCTGTAGCTTGACATTTGCGGCCGCAGTCGCAGTTTATAAATGTATTTTTCGATTAATTTTTCTCTCTCTCTGCACTCTGGCGATGACATCACGCCCTCTAGCTCTGGAAAGTTCACGCAATACACACCCATTCATTTTTTGGCACGGTTTTTGGCGTATAGCTGCCAAACCGTTTGGTGAAATGCTTAACCTAAACATGGCCAACGTGTCCTTGCCGAGCCGGTCGTTTTGACTCCTTGTTTGTGTATGTGCGCCAAAAACTCTGGGAGCCTATGCGAACCGACGAAAACACGGAAGAAACGCAAGAATAATTATCGGAATAAGCCGGGTGGATAGTAAAGAGTGTGCTCTTTCAGGCACACTCAATAAGCCGGGTGGATAGTAAAGAGTGTGCTCTTTCAGGCACACTCAATAATAATCGGAATAAGCCGGGTGGATAGTAAAGAGTGTGCTCTTTCAGGCACACTCAATAATAAGAATAAGCTGGGTGGATAGTAAAGAGTGTGCTCTTTCAGGCACACTCAATAAGCCGGGTGGATAGTAAAGAGTGTGCTCTTTCAGGCACACTCAATAAGCCGGGTGGATAGTAAAGAGTGTGCTCTTTCAGGCACACTCAATAATCAGAATAAGCCGGGTGGATAGTAAAGAGTGTGCTCTTTCAGGCACACTCAATAATAAGAAGAAGAATAAGCCGGTGGATGGTAAAGAGTGTGCTCTTTCAGGCACACTCAATAATAATAAGAAGAATAAGCCCGGTGGATAGTAAAGAGTGTGCTCTTTCAGGCACACTCAACTAGAAAAAATTCTGAAGAAATTTTGAGTGTGCCTGACTCTGGCCCCATCGCTGCCTGCTGGCGCATCCCTAATTAGCAGAGCAGTTACTGCACCTGTTAGAATGTCAGTGGGAAATGCTGACAGAGAGAGAGAGAAAATGCTGAAACCACTAATTTTTGTATTAGCCACTCTAGTTAGCAATTAGCATGATGCGCTAGCCATTAATTTTAGCATTGGCTGCTAATGTTAGCGATGAGCATGCTTTTTAGACACTAAAAATTAAATAGATGCCAATGCTAACATACTAATGCTAACATTCTAATTGCTAACATGCTAATGCTACCACTAATGTTACCACTACAAATTAGCATTAGCTGCTAATGTTAGCAATTAGCATGATGCGCTAGCCACTAATTTAAGCATAGGCTGCAAATGTTAGCAATTAGCATGTCCTTTTAGCCACTAAAAATTAAAAAGATGCTAATTGCTATCATGCTAATGCTAATTGCTAGCTGTCTATGTCATTTTAGGCAGGCAAGTTCAAATTTAGTGCCAATAACTGCTAAAATGGCCACCACCGGGCTTTTGCCTGCAGGCCCTAATCAGCACAGCAATTGCTGCACCTGTTAAAATGTCAGTTGGAAGACAGAGAGAGAGAGAGAATGCTGAGACCACGCCTCGAACAGAAAGGATCTCTGGCCAAACTGTATTTCCAATCATTGAACCGACTTATCTTTGGGCATCTAGAGCCCTTCCTGAATGTGTAGATATGCAGTTTGTGTGTAAAATGGAGAAATGTGACCTAAAATCGATTCAAAGAACGGTTACTTCTGCTTTTCTCCAGATATTTTTCTGTCTTTTTAACATGGCAGTCTATGGGGCTGTAGATGGGTGTTGGTGCCGAATCGTTGTGTCTGAGGCCAAAACTAATACTGACAGCTTCAGCAGTGTTTGTGTTGTCGTTGTTTGTGTATGTGTGACAAAAACTCTGGGAGCAGTAGCGAACCGAAGAAAACACAGAAGAAATGGAAGACGAATAATAAGAATAGGCCCACGGGATATGTGATGTGCTCTTTCAGGCACACTCAATAAGAATAAGCCGGGTGGATAGTAAAGAGTGTGCTCTTTCAGGCACACTCAACTAGAAAAATGTCTAAAGAAATTTTGAGTGTGCCTGACTCTGGCCCCGTCGCCCCCATGCATTAAATAGCTGTCGGTGTGTTTGTCTGGTCTTGGTCTGTCAATGGAGAGTTTTACAAATTTTGGCTACTTATAACGCCCCCTAATGGTCAAAGGTCACCAAAATTATTGGGTCGCTCAAAGAAGTTGTTAATGAGCGTGTCTTAGAAGTTTGAAGTTAAAACATCAAACTCTTGCAGAGATATGGCCTCACTTCCTGTTCGGCGGCTTTGTTGCTAAAATGGTCGCCAGATTTTGATAAACGCACACAGTCCTTTGGCAAATGTAGTGGGATGTCTGAGAGTATCAGTCAGTGCTGCAATTAAGGTTAAAGTCCAAAGCAATATGAAGATATGAGAAAAAATACATTTTGGCTGCTTATAGCGCCCCCTAATGGCCTAAGCGGTCATGACTCTGTGTAAGAAGTTTGAAGTGAAAACATCAAACAGTTGTAGAGATATGGCCTCACTTCCTGTTTGGCAACGTCATGGATGAGTTTGATTGGGTGCTACTGGTAAACGGAAGTAAAATTTAAAGATCCACGTGATAACTTCATGCGGCTTTGTCTGAAGATTCTATGTGTCAAGTCCCATTGAAATCGGACAATCTGCATGACCTGAAATGCTTTTTGAAGGCTTGTGATGAAATTCACAATGGCAGAAAATCCAATCTGGCACAAATTGACGTCATAGTGTGTGTTGATCTCATCTTGATCCAAGGATTCCAACTCTTATTTTGAAAGCCTTTTCTCGTGTGTGTGTGTGTGTGTGTGTGTGTGTGTGTGTGTGTGTGTGTGTGTGCATGTGACCTTGAGTCTGTTAATCAGAGACTTTTACAAGTTTTAAGTCTTTAATTTTGAAGGGAGTCTTATTTTGAAAGACCTATGTCTTATCTGTGTGTGTGTGCGTGGTGTTGTGTCTGTTAATCAGAGAGTTTTACAGTCTTTTATTTTGAAGGGAGTCTTATTTTGAAAGACCTTTGTTTTCTCTGTGTGTGTGTGTGGTGTTGTGTCTGTTAATCAGAGAGTTTTACAAAGTCTTTTATTTTGAAGGGAGTCTTATTTTGAAAGACCTTTCAAATCAAATCAAATCAAATCAAATTTTATTTGTATAGCCCAAAGTCACAAAACACATTTTGCCTCAGTGGGCTTCACAATCTGTACAGGGAGTGACACCCTCTGTCCTTAGACCCTCGGTTCGAGTGAGGAAAAACTTGCCCACAAAAAAACCTTTTAACAGGGAAAAAATGTGGAAGAAACCTCATCTGTCTTATCTGTGTGTGTGTGGTGTTGTGTCTGTTAATCAGAGAGTTTTACAAAGTCTTTTATTTTGAAGGGACTCTTATTTTGAAAGACTTTTGTCTTTGTCTGTGTCCGTGTGTCTGTGTGTGCGTTGCCAAGCAACCAGGGTGAGCTGCAGTCAGGGCAATTAGTGACAACTGCAGATGCAGTCTCCCTCAGTGAAATACACAGAAAGTCTCTGAATGAAGCCTGGTGGCGTTAAATGCCAAACAGTATGTCGTATCCAAAAGCCAAATTAAGCATGATCTCGACCAGTTTTGTGCCCAGTTTGAGAGCTAAATGTTAAAAACTCTGGCATTTGTCAAGTGGTGAAGAGCAGGTGGTCTCTGCCTTCCAGGAAATTTGTCCTCTCAAATTAATATGGGAGTATATTGGGAAGGAGATGGGTGTTGGTGGCGAATCTTTGTGTCTGATGCCAAAACTATAATACTGACAGCTTCAGCAGTGGTATCTATGCGACGCCAACAAATTTTCCTATATTTCTAGCTATAAATGACTTCTGTAGCTTCACATTTGCGGCCGCAGTCGCAGTTTTACAAATTTATTTTTTCAACGAATTTTTCTCTCTCCCTACACTCTAGCTAGGACATCACACACTCTAGCTCTCGAAAATTCTTGCAATACACACCCATTCATCTTATGCCGTGGTTTTTGGTGTAGGCTGGCAAAACTGTTTGGTGAAACTCTTTGAAAATAACTTTGCCATCGTGCCCCGGCTGAGACGGTCGTTTTGACTCCTTGTTTGTGTATGTGCAACAAAAACTAAGAATAAGCCAGGTGGATAGTAAAGAGTGTGCTCTTTCAGGCACACTCAATAATAAGAATAAGCCGGGTGGATAATAAAGAGTGTGCTCTTTCAGGCACACTCAATAATAATAATAAGAATAAGCCAGGTGGATAGTAAAGAGTGTGCTCTTTCAGGCACACTCAATAAGCCCGTGGGATATTAACGAGTGGGGTCTTTCAGGCACACTCAATAAGAATAAGAATAAGCGCGGTGGATAACATATAGTGTGCTGTTTCAGGCACACTCAATAATAAGAATAAGCGAGGTGGATAACATATAGTGTGCGCTTTCAGGCACACTCAATGAGAACATACAAATTATTAAGAGATCATCATTACGTCATTGTCACAATGATCAAGTCCCTTTACATGATCAACTTGACTGTACAGGAAATTTAAAAGCAATCCAGATTTAGTTTGAGATGTTGTAGACAAAAATTCAAGGAAGAGAGTGTGGTGTGAATTTTGGCTTTTTAACCCAAATAAGCTAAATATACTGAAATTGCATATATTACATTATGATGCAAGCTATTTATGAAGTTTAACCAATGATGGATTTATAATTTAGGTAAAATGGATCTTCCTTATGAGTGATTCTATCAGGTTTGACAATAAGCCTTACACTATCATTTACTATTGTTTGCACTTTCCTTCATTCCAAAATAAGAGCATTTTAAGCAAATAAATCAAAATTCTGTTAAAACAGCAAACTGATCTGGGCCATGATGACATTACAGATGAGATTCCACATTAACGAAAAACCCAAGACACGATTCGTTTTGTTGAAAAACAGTTTTAATTTTCATTGCTGGATGAAAAGCATTACAGTAGTCACCCACTGTGAACTAGTAGAAGCACATACTCTGTGTGTGTGTGTGTGTGTGTGTGTGTGTGTGTGTGTGTGTGTGTGTGTGTGTGTGTGTGTGCCACCGCCTTGATAAAGTCCAACAGCTACAGACATAACATTCTCTGGCAGCACCTGAAAGCTGTTTGATGAAATATTTTATACATCTAAAACAAAACAAATCTTCATTCCACTGTTAGGTAATAATGAGGACGAGTGACTGGCCATCAGCCAATCAGTTTTCAAAGAGCTGTGACTCCACAGCCAATAGTAAACCTAGGCTCAGATTACAACAAATTGAGGCTAGGTTAGCAGTTTACAGTCCATTTGCTCTTGAATTTGGTGCCAGACAACCATCAGAGCCACCCAAGTCATCTAAGAATAATCAACTATGAGGTCTGGCAAAAGGGAAGGTGCTGGTGTAGCCTTTCACAGTCCTGCTGTAATCTGAGCCAAGGTTAGGAGACAGAACCATGTCATTATCAACACAAAGACTCATCTTAAGCCCTAAGGGGTTTCTGTTGATTATTATCTACCCATGCAGGCGAGGTGCAGGGGCGTAGGCCTGGAACACAATCAGAAAAAGATAGAACAAAAAGGATCAGCCTTAAGAGTAGCAGAAATCTTGAACTGGTCAGACTGAACTAATCACACCAGGAAAGCAAAAGGGGAGAGTTGCTGTCACTGTGTTACATCTGCTGGGTGGAGTTCCCGTTCCAGGTGTTGTTGTCATCCTCGCTGTCTTCCTGAGTACGGAGCCGGCAGACTTTACCATCTTTCTTGAAGTCCTTGGGCTGCTTCTCCAGAGAGTGCTTAGATAGATTTTCTCTGAGTGGACACAGGAGAGAACATGAGATATGAGTTAACACAGTGGTCCCCAACCCCCTCGATCAATTGGTACCGGGCTGCACAAGAAATAATTAATTATTTCCGTTTTATGTATTATCTGAGTCTGGACGATCTTTTATTTTGAAAGACCTTTTATTTTGAGAAATGATTCTCTCGATGACGTCTAGGTCATTGCGCTGCGCAACGTTAACGATAGCGACCAGTCACGAGTCAGAGCGCTCTGATAGATATACACACACACACGCACATATATATATAAAATTAAAATGGGGCAACAAATGAGGCATTGCAGTTGGTTTTCACCCAGGCTGATTAAGGCCGTTTCCAGTCGGGGCCTCACTGACTACGTCATGGACCTGTGAAGGACTGGTTAAGGACCAGCGAAGGACCTGGTCCTTTATTTATATATATATATATATATATATATATATATATATATATATATATATATATATATATATATATATATATATATATATATATGTAGCAACTCAAAAGTTCCCGTGTTTCCGGGACAGGTCCTTCGCTGGTCCTTAACCAGTCCTTCACAGGTACATATTCATATATTCATATATTCACACATACATACACTACCGGTCAAAAGTTTTTTATTGCAATTCAAGTCACTCAAGTCCAATCAGTAGCTTGAAATGATACAACGGTAAGTGGTGAACTACCAGAGGTTACCCAAAACTGTGTTTTTCAGTTTTGGGTACATTTAAGTACATTTGAGAACAATAACACAAAATGGGTTAACAATTGATAGCTGTCCTGCAGCAACAGAGGGTGACCAAGCCTTAAAAAGCTGGTGCTACTAATTCCTACAGGTGTTCCAAGTTTGCTTGATTACTAACAAGCCCCTCTGTCAGCATAAAAACAGTGTTTGAACACAATGTGGTACCATACCCTTGTGAGCATCAGTTGAACAGTATTGTACTGCAGAAAGTAGTGTGTTGCTACAGAAATGGCAAGAAAAAGGCAATTAACAGTGGAAGAGAGACAGACCATCGTAACACTGAAAAATGTAGGTCTTTCCTACAGAGAAATTGCAAAGAAAGTCAAGGTGTCAGTAAGTACAGTTTCCTTCACCATCAAAAGGAAGTCAGAAACTGGGGTAAACTTTGACAGGAAGAGGTCTGGCACCACCTGACCCCAAGCCACACCTGAATCAGAGGACAAGTTTCTGAGAGTCAACAGTTTGCGTGATAGGCGGCTCACAGGACAACAGCTTCAAGCACAGCTTAATGGTGGTCGTAGTAAGCAAGTCTCTGTTTCAACTGTGAAGAGAAGACTTCGAGCTGCGGGTTTGACTGGACGAGTTGCAGCAAGAAAAACATTGCTAAGACGTCAGAATAAGACAAAGAGGCTTGCCTGGGCCAAGAAACACTGCCATTGGACTACTGAAGACTGGAAAAGGGTATTATGGACTGATGAATCAAAATTTTAAAATCTTCGGTTCATCACGCAGGATGTTTGTACGGCGTAGAGTAGGTGAAAGGATGCTTCCACAGTGTGTGGCTTCAACTGTCAAACATGGAGGAGGAAGTGTGATGGTCTGGGGTTGTTTTGCTGGATCCAGGGTTGGTGACCAAAACAGCTACCACAGCATCCTGCAGCGCCATGCAATACCCTCTAGTATGCGTCTAGTTGGTCAGGGGTTCATCTTACAGGAAGATAATGACCCAAAACATAAGTCCAAGCTATGCCAGAACTATCTTGTGAAAAAAGAACAAGCTGGTAAACTTGAAAACATGGAGTGGCCAGCACAGTCTCCAGACTTAAATCCCATTGAGCTGGTTTGGGATGAAATGGACAAAAGAGTGAACGCAAAGCAACCCACAAGTGCCACACATTTATGGGAACTTCTGCAACAGACATGGGACTTCAATTGCTTATTTGTACTATGCTTTCACGTCTGAGTGCAATGAGACATTAAACGGCATAATTTTCAGTAAAAACCCCAGGTAAAATTGGAGTGTTCTAAAACTTTTGACCGGTAGTATACACGCAGTTCACACTGCAGGGGTGCCAGCGAAAAACTGTTGTGGCTTGCGGCGGAGAAGTTGAGCCAGATCCAACTTTTGGAAAAAAACAGGGCCTGATCCTCTACCTGTGTGTGTTCTGACTTTGTTTAGTTCATGTTTTCTATTTTAATCTGTGTCTGACTCACAATTTATGCTGCAAATTGGTGACAAAGAGGTTTAATTTGGTTTGTGTCCAATGGTTACAGACAGACAGACACAACCCCAGCAACGCACCTTAGCTACCCTCCACCACCATGCAACCCTAAAACATTTGACTGCAGCACCTGATCCTGTCTGAATGTACACTAACAATAACACAAGCACCAAAGAGTAAAACAAAGTCACACAACAATATTGATCTAAAGTTTGCTGTAGCCACAGAAGATACCAGCCATACCAGTCCAAATATAAGCGAATGTTAAGTCCTGCTTTGGTTGATCAAGAGTCTGTACAATGTCTATTTCTAGCTGAAATGGAGCAGTGATTGAGCTCACCTCTTTGCTTTGTCGGAGCCTGATGTTGAGTTGTTATAAGAGCTGGACTGGGGGGCAGGGCCTCTGGATGTTGCTGCAGGAGGAGGTGGGGTTGCAAAAAGGAAGGAGCTGAGGAATCTCCATACTGCCAGTAGAGGGTAGAGGAGTGTGCCCAGGACTGCCCAAATACCACCCGCAGAGGACTGGACCACAGCATTACCCGGCCTGCCCGACTGCTGAACATCCAAATAATGATACAAGAGGCACATTTAAGGGACAGTTCAAAATATGAGGACATATAGAGACTAAAAATCTCACGTGATTTCACATGAGCTAACACTTAATGACTAACAAATAACAAGCTTACTGATTATATCAAAACCTGATCTGTAAATTATCAACCATTATTCTCCAGTTGCACCGTATAGTTATTATTACTTCCTAATATGAATTAATGAGTGTCTGTTCTCATCACCTATCCTAGCTGAAGTCTCTCTCTCTCTCTCTCACTCACACACACACACACACACACACACACACACACACACACACACACACACACACACACACACACACACACACACACACACACACACACACACACACACAGATAGGTAGACTCACTGGCAGAAGTACAATGGAAGCACTTGGAGCCAGTTCTAGTTCCACCAGAGTCCTGTTCAGGTCTTCATTGGTGAACTCCCGTCGAGGGAACATGGTGGCCAGGGAGAAGTTACCATAGCGGTTTCCCACTTCCTGAGACAGAACAGACATGAAATACTGATTCTGCATTTAGAGATTTACACTGCTGTGTGGGTGGTACACTGTTACTCCCACATTATTCAACAATGTGACTTTTAAATGTGGGAAGTTACAGTTTAGTATAGATCATTATTATTACAATTAACCATATTTCTGTTAGACTTACAGTTGTAAACATCATTATTATTGCTGCTGCGTATCTTTGTGTCTATCTATTTTCCTTGCCACTGCCACCAAGTGCTTGTTCATGGTGGGAACTTTCACATCTCTGTAAGTGATAAGTGAGTCTAGACCCGGTTTATGTGGAAAGTGTCATGTGATTATTTCTGATATGATTTGGTGCTATATAAATAAAACTGAATTGAAACAGGACTGGAAGCTTATTCATGTTATATTGTGTGTGGTTCTTTTCATGTACCAGGGTTCTCTACAATGGCTAAGACATGCACTGTCAAGATTATGCTAAAATATATTTTCCCCAACTATATTTAAGTTGCTATGGGCCAACCTGACAATGTGGAAATACATTGGTCAGACAGACCTGAACAGCAAAGTTCCGAGCATCCTGCAGTTTGCTCTGTGAGGGGAACTGGTTGGTGAAGGATGAGCCGTCTGGGAGGCGGAACTGTATCCTTGCTATGGTTCTGAACACACACAGACACGCACACGGGTTAATATTCAACAAATTTCACAGAAGCAGGCTGAAAAGACGCTGACATAGACAGTGTCTAGTATATCAACCTTGCTTCTTCTACTGTATGTTACACTTGTCAGTTCGAGTTTGCTGGAAAGGCTTCTGACCATTTGACCCAAAAACATAATTTTGTGCAGCAGACATTATTGATTATATTAATGATCATCACTTGACATCACTAAGCTAGTCTAGTGAGCCAGCATTCATTATAGCAAAAAATGCAGCCATGATTGATGTTATTAATTAGTGTGCTCCCCTTTAGAGACTGCACTTGTATTTACAGTATATGTCTGTCAGTATATGTATTTCTGAATGCTTTTTTGTCCTTCTACTACAGACCTCCATACTGCAGCCTTTGGCATGAGTGTGTGTGTACAAATTTTACATGGTGGCATTTGTGCAGGTGTACCAATCTGGGAGAAACATTATTATTTCTATTTTACCCGGCACAGCTTTTCAAGTCTAAATAGATGGTAAGAGTCAGTCAGTCAACATGTTTCTGAAGAATTTTGATATTTTTTTGTCAAAGAAATTTAGTGCAATAAAAGAAGTATGAAGTTCAGTACCCAGACCTAATATCTCTCCTTGACCTCTAGAAATTCTTTACCTCCTCTCCCTGACTATCACCTCCTTCCTGACCTCCTGCTCTGCCTGTCTGGCCTGAAGTTGTGCCTCCTTAGCAGCCTTCTCCTGCTCCCGGGTTTTGGCATAGCGTGCCGCTCTGTCAGCTCGGTCCTGCAAAGGAGAGGGGACAAAAGTGCAACAGGTTAATGTTTATGTTTCAAGCAGGTGTAACACAAGTTAAAACTGGAAAGTGTGGGGTCCGTTCCTAAATGCATTCCAGACTCTGTGAAGACTTGACCCTTAGGTGCAGCCTACGCTACGTATTTGTATGTATTTTGTTTATTCTTAGCACAGAGTTGTGGGGATGTGGCAATGTGCTTATACTATTCTAGTGTAGAGTAGTGTAGAGTGTCTAGACTTTATTTTATATATGTCTTTTCTGCATAATGTTGCACTTGTTTGGGTTCTTTTTAAAAGTTATATTTACCCAATTCATGTCTATCTGGACACTTTGGTGCTAATTTTTTAGCATTTACTATATGCTCATGTCTGTAATGACCACTCAGCATTGCACTTTGGATATATTGAAAATTCTTCAACAGATTTTTATTCTTATTAGACTCATATGAGTCTATTTAAGCATTTTTCCTGGAAGAGACCGGCATTCTGTGCTGAGCTATATCTAAATACACATTGGAGTGGTGGGGTGCCAGAGAGTGGGTGTCAGTCAACACGGCTGTTTTTTTATGCATTTCACACACTGCACACATTACAGAACATCCCCTAATACTGCATTTTGTTGTCTCTAAAAAAACCCTTTGTATACTTGTACATACTGAGTTGAACTCGTGTTATATTTATCATGTCCTCTTTGTTTCTGTTTGACTGTGTACTGAAACCGCCTTATTGCACAATACAATAGCTTACCAAGGCAATCTGCTGTTTTACCCGCTCCCTGGCAGCCTTCTCCTCTGCCTTCTGTCTGTTCCTTTCTTCCAGAAGTCTCTTGGTGTTCTCCTCTTCCTGTTTCCTCTTAAAGTCCTGTGTGTCCTTTCCCACCTTCCGCCGCTCAATTTCTTTCTTGATCTCATTCTGAATCACAGGCACCACACAGGTAGGTCAGGGGTGAAGTGGGCTACATTAATTATGAAATCCAATCAATGCATACAAGCTTATATAAAAACTATCTAACATAATGTTCCTTTTAATTGAGGCATTAAAGTGATCAACTATGTCCCTGCTGCCCTAAGAGATATTTACAGGACGATGGTGCATTTTATTGTGGGGATATGTGAGCAGTGAACACTTCTACCGGGAAAGACACAATGTTGCTTTAATGCCCAAAACAGGACTGTCTCCTTACCTCTTCTTCCCCCATCTTCCTTTGCTCTCGTCTCTCCTCAAGTTTCTTGGTCAACCTGACAGGACAATATAATTGTGACATATCAGGTTTAACACAGGAACTATAAATGCAATATGCAAGTTACATGTAAAACAAATAAAATTGTATTTGTATGGAGAGAGAGAGAGAGAGAGAGAGAGAGAGAGAGAGAGAGAGAGAGAGAGAGAGAGAGATATTTCAGTAAAGGGAGATGTGACTGCATCTTCAACCAGTACCATGCCTGACTAGGCATAACCCAGAAAGAGCCTGGGGGGGGGCTCTCAACTACTCTTGAAGGTGTTGACCGTGGCTGCCTTCCAAACCTAAAATAGTAGTTTGTTCCGCAGAAGAGGAGCGTCACAGCCACACCCTCTGATGAAAAGTTGAAATTATATCTCAGATGTCAAAACTAAGGCCTTGACAACATCCAAACCTAGTTTGAGGTGGATATGGTCAATATTGTCCGAGCTGGACGTCATCTCGTAAAAGTGGTCTTTTCTGTCGCCACTAGGAGGCGCTGTGAAAATCACCAAATATTTTTATGGAATTGTATTCGAGGGCAGACTACGATTATATATCAGAGATTTGGGGATGATTGGAGTATTAAGTTATAGCACGTTGAAATTTAATGACAATACGCCAAATTTCATGGCCCTGCCCCTCCCACACATTAAATCCAAAACTCACGATTTTGATAACTTTTCATGCTCGGGCCCTAATAAAAAATAATAATAATAATAAACATTCGAACTTCAATATGATTCCTAATAATGTTCCTGAGAATATATATGTATATATATAAACTGAACAGAAGTGGTCCGAGTACAGAACCTTGTGGGACTCCATGACAAACTTTGTTATGCATGGAGGATTCATCATTGACGTGAACAAACTGAAATCGATCTAAAAAATATGACTTAAATTTTGGGCGGTTCCTTTGATGAGAATTTGATGTTCCAGTCTCTGTAAAAGAATTTGATGGTCTATGGTGTCAAATGTGGCACTAAGATCTAACAGGACAAGTACAGAGCTGAATCTAGTGGTATAAGTTTTGCTTTTGTAGGACAAAATTTGTAAAAATTTGTCTGCAGGATACCGTAAAACGTACAGAAGAAGAAAAATAATAACTAGAAAACTGCATT
Source organism: Nibea albiflora (assembly GCA_014281875.1). Lineage (NCBI taxonomy): Eukaryota > Metazoa > Chordata > Actinopteri > Sciaenidae > Nibea > Nibea albiflora. The sequence goes on from CM024796.1 coordinate 23,846,521, forward strand.
TCCTGCAGAAATACAGTGTGGGGGCCCTCTGCTGCCCATTGTTGCACGGCGTTCCCCTACCTCTCTCTCCCCACATTCCTGTCACTCTTTAGCTTTCTCTATACAATAAACCTTGAAAAGGCCAAATAATACATATCTAAAAAATGTGAAATGAGCTGAAAACAGTAGGATAGTATGAAGTGGTACAATGTTGTGTAATACTGTAGAAATTTATATAAAAGGGTAGAATTGTAAAAAATAGTTTGGTGTGTGTGTGTATGAGTTGAATAGTATGAAGTGGTACAATGTTGTGTAATTCTGTAGAAAGTTGTATGAAAAGGCAGAATTGTAGAAAATATTAGAATAGTATAAGAAAGCGTGAAATAAGCTGAAATAAGTAGAATAGTAAAACGTGTGAAATTAGCTGAAAAAAGTAGAATAGTATAAATGTGAAATTAGCTGAAGTAATTAGAATAGTATAATAAAGTGTGAAATATGTAGAATAGTATAATAAAGTGTGAAATTAGCTGAAATAATTAGAATAGTATAATAGTGTAAAATTGGCTGAAAAAGGTAGAATAGTATAATAAAGTGTGAAATTAGCTGAAATAATTAGAATAGTATAATAAAGCGTGAAATTAGCTGTAAAAAGCAGAATAGTATAAGAAAGTGTGAAATTAGCTGAAATAATTGGAATAGTATAATAAAACGTGAAATTAGCTGAAAAAGCAGAATAGTATAAGAAAGTGTGAAATTAGCTGAAATAATTGGAACAGTATAAGAAAGTGTGAAATTAGCTGAAAAAAGTAGAATAGTATAAGAAAATGTGAAAGTAGCTGAAACAACTAGTAGATAGTAGTAGTAGTAGTAGTAGTAGTATAATAATTTGTGAAATATAAATAGTAGAAATTAGTAAGGAGAAGGAGTAGTTTAAATTGTAGAAGGTTTGTAAAAGGTTAGTAGAAGGTTAGTGTAGTAGTAATGTCCTAAATGAGCTGAATTTAGTGATATAAATTTTATTTCTGTAGTACAAAATTTGTGGTAGTAGTAGTTAGATGTGTGTGTGTGTGTGGTGTGTGTGTGTGTGTGTTTGTGTCTGTGTGTTTGGTGTGACTGTGTCTGTCTGTCTCTCTATCTGTCTGTTTGTGTCTGTGAGACAGATGGCCGACATTAAAAATGTAGCATTGATAATGATTGATTACATCAAGAACATTGAAAATAGCCCCTCCCCCCTCTCCTCCGTCAGGCAGGCTTAATGTTGCCAAGCAACCAGGGCCAAATGCTGGGCCCTAATCAGCAGAACAGTTAGGAGCACCTGTTAGACTGTCAGAGAGAGAGAGAGAGAGAGAGAGAGAGAGAGAGAGAGAGAGAGAGAGAGAGAGAGAGAGAGAGAGAGAGAATCCAAATGAAGCCCTGCGAAGAGGTGGCGAAATATGCCAAACGGTGTGTCGTATCCAAAAGCCTGAAACATCCGTGATCGGGGACTTCTTGTCGACCAGCTCTGTGCCAGTTTCAGAGCGAAATGTTAAAAACTCTGGTCTGGGTTGTCATGTTGTCATGTAAAGAGCAGATGCTCCCTGCTGCTTCTGGAAATTTCTCCTCTCAAATTAACATGGGAGTACATTGGGCACGAGATGGGTGTTGCTGCTGGAATCTGGAATTTTCCTACGTTTTGAGTGCTAAACCATGTCTGTAGCTTGACATTTGCGGCCTTAAACGCAGTTTACAAATTTATTTTTCAATGATTTTTTCTCCCTCCTCCCTCCCTAATAAAGATTTGAAGAACAATAGTGTGGCCGCCTTCTGGGCCCCCACACTAAATAGTAAAGAGTGTGCTCTTTCAGGCACACTCAATAAGCCGGGTGGATAGTAAAGAGTGTGCTCTTTCAGGCGCACTCCATAATAATCAGAAGAAGAATAAGCTGCTTGGATAGTAAAGAGTGTGCTGTTTCAGGCACACTCAATAAGCCCGAGGGATTTCAATAAGCATGCTCTTTCAGGCACACTCAATAATAAGAATAAGCCGGGTGGATAGTAAAGAGTGTGCTGTTTCAGGCACACTCAATAATAAAGATTTGAATAACAAATCAAGCGCCTTCTGGGCCCCCACACTAAAAAAACAGCCAAAAAACACGCAGAAGATTAATAGTTGCCTCGTGCCTACGGCACCTACACCTACTCCTATAGATTTCTATCTATGGGAGTAGGTGCCTTGTGTTGTAGGGACTCGGCACTAATAAAACTGCCAAGAAACACGCAGAAGATTAATAGTTGCCTTGTGTCGTAGGCACTCCGCACTAATAATAAAACTGCCATGAAACACGCAGAAGATTAATAGTTGCCTCGTGCCTACTCCCATAGCTTTCTAGCTATGGCAGTAGGTGCCTTGTGTCGTAGGCACTCAGCACTAATAACAATAATAAAACTGCCAAGAAACATGCAGAAGATTAATAGTTGCCTCGTGTCGTAGGCACTTGGCACTAATAATAATAAAACTGCCAAGAAACACGCAGAAGATTAATAGTTGTCTCGTGTCGTAGGCACTCTGCACTAATAAACGCAGTACTAAGAGACTATCATTGTGGTTGTCCACATGAATATTAAAATCACCTACAATAATTATTTTATCTGTTAGAATTGGTTGTAATGTTTTCCAGGTTGGGTGAGTGAGGCTAAGAACAAAACATTCAAACATTATAATTTAGTTTAGGTTTAGGATTTATTAATAGACCTGAGTCAAATATGTTTCCAACTCCACCACCTCGACCATTACTTCGAGGAATATGAGTATTACAATGACTGGGAGGAGTGGATTCATTTAAGCTAACATATTCATCCTCCTACAGCCAGGTTTTAGTGAAGCAAAATAAATCAATATCATAATCAGATATGAATTCAATGACTAAAACAGCTTTAGAGGACAAGGACCTGATAATTAAGTCCGCATTTAATTCTCTTATTCTGGACTGTTGGTGATGTTGCTTTAATTTTTATTATTTTTAAGTTTTTATGATGAACTCCTCTTCTGTTTGTTTTATCTTTAAATAATGTACAGACAGAGAAGCACGTAAGACTGCAGCTCTGCTTCCTGGTCTCAACTCTGGGTTGTCACGGTTTTGGTCGACTAATAAACTTGGCCATATATCTGTAATGTAATGTAATGACATGTGTTTCCTTCTTTTTTTTTTTATTTGTGCCCATTCATTATAGTTAAGATTCTGGATTTCTGGACTGTAAATCGATTGGTTTCCCCCTGGGAATATTAAAGCATTTCTGATTCTGATTATCAGTTTCATGTCATTAGTTGGTGTAGCTATTCAAAGTTTAATTAGATAAAATTCTGACAATTTATTGAAAACTTAAAATAATAGTGTGGCAACCCTTGCTGTTGTTGGGATTTTGGTCTGTGGGTTGGGTTTAGTAATTGGGGCACCTGTGCCCAGTGCCCTGAGATTATATAAGGCCACAACTCGTTCATTCTCTTTCCCTCTCTCTCCTTAGCAGACGTCCGTGGAGTGGTGTGGCAGCCGCCGCCGGTTAACCCTTGTCTTTCCCTTTTTAGTTAGATGCATTTGACAACATACATTCACCACATTTTACACTCATACACATCCTACACCACTGATAGTACTGACGTCCACATCCCATGTAAAGCATTTTGTTCTATTTTTCCATTTTCTGTTGCTTCATGTTAAATAAACATAAATGTGTTAACATGGCCCAAAGAACCAGATTGTGACAATAGTCTAACAGAATTTAAAAAAAAAAAAGTAATGTTAGATTTTCTGTGGAGGCTTTCTTTAAACACATAATGAAGGCACTAATCTAATCCAACAGCTCTGTAGTGATGTTTGTGAAGCTGCTCAGTGTTAAGCCTGATTGTTCCATCTGACTCCATTATAGTGACACAAGTGTTTGTCATGTTTGGGACTCTTCAGTATAGTTCTTATCTGGATGAATAGTCTGTTAGGAATACTAAATGTGTTTATTAACTGTTGTTTGAGAGATTACATCTTTAGTATGAACTAGTCCTAAACACAAAGAACATGTTCTGTCTAGAACATACACACATGTGCTCCTACCTTTCCACCTTAGCCTCCAGGTCTTCTTGACTCTGAGAACACTGAGTAGCAGTATCTGAAGATGCATTCTCTACAAGAGACACTGGGGCTGAAAGACTGCCATCACCTTCTGTGTTTGAGATGGATGCTATGTAATAAGAGAAACACAAACAGGAAGCACTGGGTTAAACTCATTTATTGAAAGTGTCAGCACAAAGCATAGTCTGTCATCCAGTTTATATATCTGGAATTGACGTCTGTATGCAATCCTGAAGGTTGTCTCTGCCTGCCAGAGAACATGCATGGCCTGATTATCATCACTGGGATCTATTACTGGAATACTGTTGCTGATTTGAATGCCTGCAGATTATTTGAAACTGTAGATTAGCTGTATTGTGTTACATCACGTTATGAAAGCTAGAAAAAACTAGCAAGAGCTACCCAATCACTAAATTCCTCTGAATTCATTTAAAAGCTTAATTTTACAAACAATTTTGAACTATTGTTAATGTACTTCTGGCATTTAATGTTGTGAAGTGACCTTAGACCATTTTGAGATGAGGTTACTGATGGTCACAGTAGGTTGAACTAAAAACAGAATAAGTGAAGTGTTTTTGGGTGGTATTAAATATAGCACAAAGACTGAAAAAATGTGATTGTCTTTGAAAAATGATGTGCCTATGTGAATCTTGTGAATCTCATACCAGCAACATGTTTACCACGGTGTTCATCAGCTCTTCTTTTAACACTATGAAAGCATCTGTAAACTGATGAGACCTTGCTCTAATCTTCAAAGTGAAATGTTTTCATATTCTTATTTGATGTAGAATTTCAGCAGCTTCAATGTCATATATTGGCATTTCGTAATGTGCCAAACATTTCTCTCTTTGACTACAGAGCCACGCTGTTTGAATACGTGCAGAATGTGGTTTGACTTTATCCTGATAAAATATGTAAGGCCAGCCATGAAAGAGACACTGTCTGCTTGGCAAAATATGTTGCTCCTAAACCTGTATATATAGTTCAGCATTAATGGAGCCTTGTGCAGGTTACGCATCATGCCATGTGCCCTAATGCAACCCCATACCACCACGGATGCTTTTGAACTGTATGTTGATAACAAGCAATGGTCCCTCTCCTCTTTAGCCTGGAGGATGCTGCGTCCATGATTTCCAAACAGAAATCCAAATGTGTTCCTCAGCCCATGCACTGATCTTGTGCTGTCTGAGAGGCTGAAGATCACAGCCACCCACAACAAATTTTCAGCCTTGTTCTATTTTACAGAGACATTATTCTTAAATTGTTGCACTGCAGAGTCTTTCACAGAGTGGTGGACCCCTCCACATCTTTACTTCACGAACACTCACTCTGGATGCTCTTTTTAGACCCAGTCACGTTACTAATCTGTTGCCAGTTACCTCTCCAGTCTCTATTAAAATTAATATGGTGTTTCAATGTTTTTCACATGATCACATTTTGTTTCTATTTACAGTTTACACATGGTGACAACATTTGTGGAAACAGGGCTGTAAATTTGATCTGATTGTGATGTAATGATTGTGTGATCACTCACTTTTCCCTATTCCTGATACCGCTGCAGGCTCTTCTGTGGCTGTGTTGTCACGTTGACTCTCCAAAAGTACACTTGCCTCTGGTAACACTGACTTACTTCCAATCTGCTGAGCATGCATCTGTCAAAAAAAATGTAGACGGATCATTACCAGAAAGAACACCATGAAGATTCAGTAACTTCAGTGGCACTAGCTCATGTGTTGGATCATCATCCTACGCCTCTTCTTGAGGAGAGAAGGCATTTGAGCTAAATGCCACCATTGGCTTGCTAAGATGGCTACAATTAGCTATTTGGTATTCTGTTAAAGTAGAGCTGTGACTAATGGGAATGTCATTAGTTTAGAAGTTGTTTTGTCAAAAACCAAGTTACAATTTTTATCTGATAATGTTCTTAAATGACAAATCTGAGGACCACCCAGGTTATAAAATTTTTGCCTGAAAGTGTGTGGCAAATTTCATGACATAACACCCAATAGCTGTTGAGACATTTAAGTCAGGAGAAAGGATAACAACATGAATGTAACTCTTCATTATGGATTTGGATAGCTAAATAAAACACATGAAAGACAGTTCATGCTAATGAAGGTGCAGACAATCCAATCTGTCCGTACCTGCTTGACTCTGTTGATTCTTTTCATCAGTTCTTCAGCAGACACACTGCCTGCAATGACCTCTAGAGGAATTCCATTCTCTCCAATAAAGAAGCTAGAGGGTATGCACACCACTGGATCTTCACACAAGGTGGGTTAAGGAACAAGCTCCCAGCAACTGACATTTTGTAGTAACAGAAGCATAAGAAATAACACTCTTAACTGATCACATACTTATTAGACTATTTCCAGGGGTCAGCAGAATGAATGATCAAAAAAAATGATCATTTTTATGGGAAGTCAAAATTATGAGATGCTCTATTAAAAGTTGTAATTATGAAACAGGAGAAGAATCAAAATACAGATGAGATGTCACAAAAGCCTAGAACAATCAGGTCAGTGTCAACATATCTGCTTTAGGCCTGAAAGAACAATAAAAAACATAATTCTCCAATTACTGAGGTCAATGGGCCTGTTAACTTTCAGTTCATGTCCCTTGTGTTAGAACTACTCCTCGACTCCACCGAATGTCTATGTTTTAATCATGCCTTTGTGACGCACCTACTACATTCATTCCTTGACAGTACAGACTGCCATACGATGTGCCAACCGTGGGCTCTACTCCAGTACAGTTCTACAGAGCACACACCAACGTCATAACAAACGAAAGCAATTCGGGGTTCAGTATCTTGTTCAAGGACACTAGTGGTTCAAGAGGTAGAGCGGGCTGTCCTTGAATACAATAGTGAGCCCCCCACCGTGTGTGAATGTGTAGTTGATTTCCTTCCAAAATGATGAGCAGTAGGCACTTTACCTGGCAGTCAATGATATTAATGAGGAATAGACAGGAGATATATAAGCACAGTCCATTTACCACCTGAATGCTTTCTACACTGACTGATTACAGATGTGTTGCTGTCAGATCATAACCCGTGTCAATCAGCAATGCAACCAAATCATTTTTCACTTACCCACTGTTTTATATGCATTAGTTATGCTGCTATAGGCCTAGACTGCCAGGGGACTTCCCATGATGCACTGAGCTCTTCTGTACACATCCATGTCCTATTAATACATGTTACTAATGCTGCGGTCAGACTACACAATTATCAAATATATCAGCATATCGGGTTTGATCCTGCAGATGTGTCAGGACTGTTTGAGAGCAACAATGGGTGATGGGTATGTAGTGAGACAGTCAGTATCATACACACTATTTGTTTACACTGCTGTTCCTGAGCAGTTCCCTTATGATTGGTTTTGGGAGCAACATGTGGTCTGTCATGTCTTGCTGCTTTGACATGGCAAGAATTTATAAATAGAGTGGCAATGTCAGGACAAAAATATCATGTAGTCTGACCTGTGCTTAATTTAGCTTCCTCCCTAAATGTTTGTGCTTTCTTGGCCCCTGAGGAGGCATTGTGGTCACACGTGCAGCCATGGCGTAGAACAGTGTAAAACATTGAATCTCCATATTTAATTAAAAATAGCACATGATCAGCATTTAGAATGGCAAAAAGATACACAACTGGGAGAACTGCACACACGCCTCGCTGTGGAGAAAAAGATCACATGGTCAAACACAACTATTTTTAAAATGTATTACATCAGATATGTGTCAGATGGATACTTCATAAGTCGATTAGATCAAGAGTAAGTAAGAAGAATTCTGAACAAATTATATATATATATAACAAAAGCTAACATACATTACATAGGTACATGGGTTCATACAGTTAAGTCAATTAACTGAAAAAAAAAGAGAAAAAAGAGTGGCTTTGGAATAAATGTATGATTTTGCTACAGACACGAAGTGTGTTATGCACTATGTTTTTTATCATAGAAGTACCTCTTAGCATCGACTTTGATGGCCACAAAACTGGTATGCGCTGCTTCTGAAACGTAGTGGTCCTCCCAGCTGGACATCAGGTGTGCTGACTGTTCATCCTCCCCTGAGAACACACAGTAACAGTGATGAGTCATGTAGTGCAGCTCACTGCGTATACGTCAAACCAACGCTTTCTAATGGGCTGCTATGGTCAAACAAAGTTCATCAAAACCGCCACTGCATGGTTCGAGTCTGTGATATAATAACCTAGCTCAAAGTGGTGACGTCTTCATTTACCTGGCTACCCCTTTGTTAACTGTGCGAGATCCTGTCAGCCCAGATCTGTCCAATCACAATCCATTAATCTCACAGCAATAACACATTTATTACATGAATAAACTGGACTACCAAAACAAGTGAAAATGTTCAGTTTGGAGCGTTACATTAATCCTGTTAGGTTATGTGGACACACGGTGCTGCTGTAAGCACAGTCATGTCTTACAGGCGGATAACGCTAACAGCTAGCACGTCATTGTACATCACTGTTAGGTTACTACGTGTCTGTGTTCCCGCTTTGGGTGGCTCATTTCTCTTAAACATGCGTCACGACACTAATTCTGTCTTTTAGAATGGGTTGGCTCACCGTGCTAGCTGGCTAGCGGCTTACTGTAACTGCCACCAATAGCACGCTAACAGGCTAGCAGTGCTTCGTTATTATGCAAGCTAGCGTTAGCTAGCTCGCTATTCGAAAACCAACACACACGCACGCTCGCGTACCTGTGATGACAACCACAAAGACGCAACTGCGCTGTTTGGCTGAGTTAATGGCGTCAGGAATGGAGCCCTCAAACCAACGCATCTTGACGATCTAGTGACGTTGTTATCCAGCTAAGATACATCAACTCAAGAGTCAGCCCTTCGCCGTCTACTTCCGAGCCTGAGGACCGAGCACTACTCATCAGCTGATCACTAGGCGAGAGAACAAACACGAAAGTCACGTGACTGATAGCGTCACCTCAAACTGTAAAAAAGATGGACGGTATGACGGCTCCATAAACAAAGCCAAAATATCTCGATCTCCCCCTGGTGGCTGTCTGAAGGACAGGTCAACCCACGTTAAGTGCTACGCTCAGACAGGACATCCACAGGAATATCACATAAACGTGTTTTTCATGTGTAATTCTTGTTCTGCATGTGGTGAAGTTTTTTTCAAAGGCCACTGTGCGTTTAAGACACTCTTGAGATTGAGAAACATATTAGTTATTAGTATTATAATGTTAACTCTGAGTTCCACTTAATAATAACAAGGTGAAGACCGACCTAAATTTCCCTAGATTGAACTAATCTCTACATTAACTGTAGTGAATATGTAATGACAGATTAGGTCAGTAAAAAGAGGGCAGCATGGTGGTGCAGTTGTTAGCACTGTTGCCTCACAGTTAGTAGAAGGTTCCTGACTGGGGCCTTCCTGTGTGGAGTTTGTATGTTCTCCCTGTCTGCATGGCTTCCTCCCACAGTCCCCTGTGTGCCCTACCTCTTGCCCAAAGCTGGGATAGGCTCCAGCCTCATGCACCGTGACTCTGATGAGGTTAAGCAGTTACAGATAATGGATGGATAGAAAAGCAAATGCAGTTTTACAGTGTTCTCTTTTTTCTTTTCTTTTATTCTCTTTTTTTTGTGTGAGCACACTAACTGCCGTCTACTGACTCTGTATAAGTATAACATAACCCCCACTTCAAAAGACCCAGGTACAGATAGTGTACAGACTATGAAGGTGATAGGAGTCCATGCACTCTCATGGTGACTTAAATCTATTATTATTATTATTATTATTATTATTATTATTATTATTATTATTACTATCATTATTATTATTATTATTGATGATGATGATGTCATCATTGCAGGTAGCTTCACCTTTTTGAGAAATGGTAGAAAGACGGAGGATGTGGACAACAGCTGACCCCAGACAAAGCTCTGGACTTAAGATAATACAGTCTGAAGTCAAACAGCTGAATGAAAAGAATATGTGCTGTAATAAATTCTATCACGATGAAAGGAAGCAGGGTTTTAATTTATTACTTCAGCATATCATGGTGACTATTATGTGTGCATTTACTGTTTTCTGAAACACAAATCTCTTAAGTTCAACAAAACTCACTTCACTTGAACTTTAAGGGACACGGTGGGAGGTTATGTGTAACACTGACGCCTCGTGGTTAAAATCGGTACTGCAATCTAAATTTAAACACAGTATGTTCGCCCCCCCCCCCCCCCCCCAAACAAGGTTTATTTCATGTACGAGCTTATTTCAAGCTGGTACATGAAATAAACCTTGTTTGGTAGCTTTAAGATTTAATACAGTAACTATCTTACAGATTATTCAGTTAAATATGAAATGCTGACGTATCTTTTCAGGGCTACTAGATGGTTTTAATCATTTATTGAATTTTACAATTTAATAATTTATTTGTATTTTAGAGAATAATGGGGTTTTGAATAGAATTCACCATGTAGTCTATCTCCGCCCTTGTCATTTGAAACAACGTCACCTCACCATCCACCTTTAACTTTCACTTTTGTTTTCTTTTGAAACAGACTGGTTTCGGACAGCTCTAACCTCCTCTCTAAGCAAGGTATGTTTGTGTGTTATCTTCACTTCAGAAAAAGAAATCTTCATAGAAACAGATGTCTCCTGACAGAACAGAACCTGTCTGACTGCCTCTGTTTGTCTCTTTGTTGACAGTTTCGTTCTCGTTCGTCGGATCATGGCTGACGTCTTCGATAACCCGATTAATGGAAAGGTATGATTTAACAATGGAGAAGAGAGCTCCTTACTTATCACAGTTTTTGGTCTTGGTAACAGTTCTTACTTTGTTGTCAGGTGGACGGTGGTCTAGATGAGGACCGACTCAAGGAAGCCTTGAAAGATCTGGAGACATGGAAGGTAAGAGACAAATACTTCCCTCAGTTCAGCCACAGATTGTCTCTGGAATCAAATTCTTCAAATCCAGACAGTTCAGAACATTTCAGTCGTTTTCTTTTAGAACTGAAGTGATCTAAGGCTGAAATATGCACACAGCAAGTCGGCCTGATCTGTCTCGTATTCTATATGGACAGATAATAACCATTTATTCAAAAGTCCCATGAAAACCAATACTCAGACAGACAACCAAGCAAACTACTTTGATAATGTTTTTTATCAAAGTAGTGCCAGAGTTGGAGGTACTTATCCATAAATCTAACAATAAACAGGAATATTCATACTGCTGCAGAATCCCCTGCTCTCCTTTTTTTAAAACTTTTTTTTTAATTTAAATTCTACAGAACACTGGCAGTATCAATACAATGAATACCAAGGTATGGTTACAGTATGATGTGACGTCAGCCTTGAGCCATGTAGTGCCCTTAAAAGGAAGGGAAAGAAGAACAAAAAATAGATATGTACGCATATGCCTGTGCACCGGAACACATAAGTGCACGCGTTCACTTACACCCACATGTCCGAATAATCGTAAGCACAATCATATATACATAATTGCACGTATACACATGTGGACATTCGTAAGAACAAAACATGAGAGAACCGTAGAGTTGCGAGTAGATCGCCACTGGTTACAGCAATATGGTCATTGTTTTTTTTTTAACCAAAATATACAAAGCATTAAAGCAGGTTATCACTTCTTCCTGGTGTTCCATTTTTCCCAGAGGGCATCACCTTTGTCCCTCTGTAATCTGAGGCTAAAAGTCAGTAATTCCATAGTTTGGATGTCTTTATGACTTTCCACTAATTTAAGAATGGGACAGCTCCGTAATATGTGTGTATGATCTGCCATGCTGTGGTCACATCCCCTCCAGCATGTAGATTTTAGTCTTATCTGCTTAGACTTTTGCTTTGTTATAAAAAATTTGATACAATTTTTCCTGGAGAAATCTCTCCACAGTTGTGAGGCTGTAGTGGTAATGTGTGCTAATTATATATTATATATATTTATCCAGTCTTCAGAAGTAATTACAGTTTCCAATTCTTTTTCCCATTTAGCCTTAATATAGTTTGTTGAGTGACCTTTTAGTTCAGCTATATGTTCATATAGTGCTCCTATGATCTTTCTGGATGGTTTTGCATTATAGGCTTTGATAAACATTTTGGTATTATTTGATATATTTTCCTGTATAAGTGCTTTAATGTTCTTACCAAAGTAGATTTCTACTTCTCTTTAACCCACTGGCTCTGTCATATTGTTTAGCCAACATTGGGCATAAACTCTGTTTGGTCTGTACAGAGATAACGCCACCTCTTTCCATTTTGCCACTCCAGATAAAACATCATATCATCTTATCCCATTCCAGGGACACAAATGGGTAAGGACTAAAACAGTCCTAATGTAATTTGGGTAAAATATTTGTCTTTATTGTCAAAATCTAAGTTCCAGGGGCAGGGAAGCCCATCTGTCTAGATCCTCCTTTATCTGGAAATTAATACCTATATTATTTTCCAAGAATACCTGTGTTAAGTCCTTTGTTAATTTAACACCCAAGTATTTAATAGCAGTAGAGTTCCAGTTGAACTTGTACTAATTTTTAAGATCTAATGATGGCATGAAATTGAACATCAAGGCTTGTGATTTACCAACATTAAGAGTGCAGCCTGACGGGGTTCCATACATCTGCGATCCATTAATCCATTAATTAATTATGGAATTTTCTATTCTTGTAGTGCTCTGAGTGACACATATATACTTTTAAATGGAATATAATAAAAGCACAAACACACAGACACATTACACATGGTTACAGGTTACATGAAGTCGCATGTGGGCCTTGAGGAACTTTGGCAGTATTAGTTGTTTGTCTTTGACTGGCAACAGCAGGTGCCATCCTATCTCAACACTGTGGTGGCCAGGGTCGAAGAACTCTGGTGCTGCATGCTTAGACATAATAGATAGCTTGCCACTGACATTCCAATATGCGTAAACAGACATCTGTGTCTCCAGACTAAATTATGTTGGCGAAGACACAGTCCTTAGTAAAAACATTCTCTTTAACTAATTCTGGGCGTATAGTGTTTGTGCTGTTTAATGTCTATCCACCAGCATGAGTTGGGCAGAATGTGAGACCGACTCAAGCACTTCTGATGTGTTTGAGATGAGAGTAATTCTTCTCTCGCAAAATGTCAATAAATAATACAGCATAAGACATCAGAGGATCCTGAACACTTTCGTCCTTCCTGACCTCACCATTGACCTTTGACTTCAGCAATTTCTCCACAACACTCGGTATCCCTTACTCTGGATTCTTTAGGCTGACCAGAACGTCATCCGCATAAAGACATAATTTGTGTTCTGTATCTTTTATTGTGATGCCCTCCAGGTCAGGATTCTGTCTGAGGGTTGGCCCCAGAGCAATCTGAATTGTGACTGGTCGCTATCGTTACTGTTACGGCGCACAAGTGACCCAGACGTTACTGACTGAGAGAATCATTTCTCAAAATAAGAGTTTTTTCAAAATAAAAGATCGTCCATACTCAGATAATACATAAAATGGAAATAATTAATTATTTCTTGTGCGGCCCGGTACCAATTGATCGACGGACCGGTACCGGTCCGCTGCCCGGGGGTTGGGGGCTTTAGGGAGGAGTCCGCCATGTTCTCTGCATCTGGTTTAAAGTTTCATTCCATACTGAATGTTTCCACCTCTCCTACATGTTGCTCGGCTTCCCCCAGTCTGTGTGACACTGCCTCAATTTTCTTCACGGTCTCCTCCGTCTTCAGATTAATATCCGATCTCATTTCGCCAAGTTGTTTTTTGAGATCCTCTTGAGTATTGCCCCGGAAGTCTGAGAAGTGTTTAGAGATATTGTTCTCCAGCTCAGATGTAGCATTAGCCATGGCTTCACTTATGGCCTTACAGATGGAAGCTAATGAGACCATCTCACCTAGCATAACCTCATCCCCACCACGTGTGTTTTTCATGTCAGTTTCATTTTTTTTTGCTCCTCAATGACATACTGAGGCTACGTTCGTCTCCCCCCCAACATTAGTATCTATTACTAAACTCTTGCAAGGCAAATCTCCTGTATTATATGGGGGTTTACAACAGTTATGTCAGAGCAAGGTTCTCACGCAGCCATCCCCACCCTCATGCTACTGGAAGCAGAATCCCCTGCTGAGAGAAAATGTCTGTAAGGATTATTCCAATACCAACATTAAAAAAACAATAATTGCACATGACAGGGCTTCATGCTTATAGCTGCTATATAGCTGCTGTCTGGAGCAGGATTTTTGGCTAAATGGTTATATATTTGGCAGGTGAATGTTTATTACAGTCTGTACATTTGTTATTTATTTATGATACAAAGATGTCTTTTTAATGTCTTGTTCCCTGTTATGTTCTCCACAGTGTAATGCAAAATAGATTTGCTGGTAAATCTGCACTCCAAGACTGTATCTGCAGTCTGTGATTGATTGACTTGTACAGCAGCATTCTTTAGCACTCATGCTCAGCTGGAATCAGGTCAGCATTACAGTGTTTGGCTTGATGTTTCGGATCATTGTTGTGCTGCACAGTGCAGTGATCAAATCAAATAATCAAATCAAATTTTATTTGCATAGCCCAAAGTCACAAAACACATTTTGCCTCAGAGGGCTTTACAATCTGTACAGGGAGTGACACCCTCTGTCCTTAGACTTGAAGTGAGGAAAAACTTGCCCACAAAAAACCCTTTAACAGGGAAAAAATGTGGAAGAAACCCCAGGAAGAGCCACAGGGAGTCCCCCGGCAGTTTAGTCCTATAGCAGCATAACTAAGGGATGACCTGAACAGGCACTAACTACAAGCTAAGGAAAAACTTAAGTCTACTCTTCCACAGAAGAGGAGCTTGATAGCTGAAAGCTCTGGCTCCCAATCTACTTTTGGAAACTATAGGAACCACAGGGAAAGAGAGCTTCTGAGGTGTTTGGGTCCAATTACAAGAACTTCAGTTTTGTCTGCATTCAACATCTGAAAATTGTAGGTCATCCAACTTTTTATATCCTTAAGGCATGGGGCTTGGAGTTTAGTTAACTGATTGGTTTCATCAGGCTTGATCAATAAATATAATTGGGTGTCGTCAGCATAACAATGAAAATCAATGGACTGATTCTAATGTTCCCTAGAGGAAGCATATAAACTGAAAAGAAGTGGTCCTAGTACAGAACCTTGTGCGACTCCATGACATACTTTGGTATGCATGGAGGATTCATCATTGACGTGAACAAACTGAGATCGATCTAAAAAATAGGACTCCACCACCTCAACCAGTACTTTACAATGACTGGAAGGAGTGGATTCATTTAAGCTAACATTTTCATCCTCCTGCAGCCAGGTTTCACTGAGACAAAATAAATCAATATCATAATCAGTTATTAATTCATTGACTAGAAATAAGATTTAAACCAGCTTAGGGCGGTTCCTTTGATGCGAATTTGATGTTCCAGTCTCTGTAAAAGAATCTGGTGGTCAGTGGTGTCAAATGCAGCACTAAGATCTAACAGGACAAGTACAGAGATGAGTCCTTTGTCTGATGCCATTAGGGGGTCACTTGTAACTTTGACTAGTGCTATGATGCACTGTAAATCCTCACTGAAAATCCTCAAATAAACCTTTCTTATTTAGAAAGTCACACAGCTGATTAGCTACAGCTTTCTCAAGTATCTTAGAGAGAAAGGGAAGGTTTGATATCGCACTGTAATTGACTAAAACCTCTGGATCTAGAGTGGGCTTTTTAAGAAGAGGTTTAGTTACAGCTACTTTAAAGGGCTGTGGTACATATCCTGATAATAAAGACAGATTAATCATATCCAATAAAGAAGGGCTAACTAGAGGTAAAACATCCCTCAGCAGTCTGGTTGGGATGGGGTCTAAGAGACAGGTTGACAGCTTAGATGAAGAAATTGAAGTTATTGAAGTTATTTGATGAAGGTCAATGGGAGAAAAACAATCTAAATATATATCAGGTTTTACAGCTGTTTCCAAACTTGCTGTATCAGAATGCAGATCAGTGCCTGTTGAGGGCAAGAGGTGATGCTCATGAAGTCATTACTAGTTAGACTTAAAGGAATATATGGGTCAATAGGGCTGTGGCTCTCTGTTAGCCTGGTGATGTCCACTCATTTTTGAATTTGCTTTGCAAACTGTGTAGAAAAGGTTACCATTGTTACTATGTATTCACTCAATGTGGATGTAAATAGCATCAAAGTCAGCACTTTCATTTCAGTTTCAGTGTGGTATTAATCCATGTAGTTTATTCATGCATAATACAATGGAGGTGAATGGAATTTAGTTTGTGATGTCAACATAATTCAAATATGACATGAAACATAAGAGATTTTTTTCCTCTGTTAATGTGGTATCCTTCTTCAACATCTGGAATCTCTTCTGTAAGAACCAGTCTCAGCGCAATGTTTTCTTTCTCATCTCTTTCTGCTTTGTCTTCAAGATTAAAGTAGAGAAAGCTGATGATGTGAAGGCCAGGCTGGTGTTGGAAAAACTGGAAGAAGATGACGTCAAGATGAAAGCCAAGCAGGAGATGATGGCCTGTATCATAAAGCAAGAGGCGTATCAGAAGGAATTCACTGAAAGCCTTAAAGCAGTGAAGGTACAGTTGTCTTTGTAACATGTGCAGGTTGTTGAGTTGTAATTCAAAAGATAACAAGGAAGTAATTGTTTCTTTAGGGGCCCACAAAGCTGCTGAAGCTGCACTTGTATCTATTTAGGTTTTCCGTCCGAAATCTCACCCATTACTCAGGCTAACAAAATGCACCATTTGGTGTGATGGTGGCACATTAACAACAAACGTGACTTGAAATGTGCATTTTCAGTGTTGTCTTGTCATATCATCACATTTTGTTTCTATTCACAATTTTTAGGAGACACGGTTGTAAAATCGCTCATATATGCATACTAGACTACCATACAATCAGATCTGTTTCGCAAAATATTTCACATGGTGTGCAGCAATATTAGCTTTGACTTTGGACTTGTTGCAGAGGGTGTGTTGTAGTGGGTTCTGTTTGTCTGTCTGACTCCATTTCTAAGCCAACGTTATATAGTGTTACACAGTGTTGACACTGTAGGAAGTGGAGAGAGAAAGCACCGTACTACATAAGTTAGGCCTTATCTATTTCTCATGTTGTCTCAGAACACTCTCCTCAGAGGTCTGTCCTCCACTTCTCAAATGTAATGTTGTCCCTTGACACAGCCTTGTATGCTCTGATGGGCAGATCATACTCACTGTCACTGCTATCTGTTCTAACGATAAAAACATCTTTACTACATAAGTACATGTACATAAGTACATGTTTAAAAATATAAAATCTGTCATTGTTTTAAACAATTGATAGAATTTCAATATTGTATTGAAAATACTAAAGTTATTTAGTTACCTGACAATCACACATTCCTGCTGCAGACACAGAGTGAATGTGTGAGTGAGTGTGTGTGTGTGGAAAGGAAAAGAGAAAGTGGGGTAAGCAGATTAAAGATGTGATGTGAGTGAACACTGAAATAAAGTGGAGAATTCAAATTATGACATACCTACAGTTGTGAAATGAAGTCAACATGGAAGTGCCAAAAACTGCAGTTCCTTAAAAGTCCCCATGTTCAAATCTTCACAGCAGAAATAAACATGTTTACAGCCTGGTACAAAAAAAACAGGTTTTGTCAAGTTTTGGCCTCTATAGTTAATTTCCCTGTCCATGACAGGGTGATATTTTTATACAACTCAACTGTTCAAATATTAAAGTTTAAAGGCTTCATTTCACAGTCACAGAGGTTGATGCAGGGTTTACACATGAGATGTCATTGCTTTAAGTTGTGAGAATGTGTGTGAAAACCATGTCAGTGGTGGTCAGTGACAGACTTTAAGTCACCTTCTTGGGGGGACTAAGGTTCAGGGGTCAAATCCTCTACTGGTTGAATCCTACTTGCTAACAGTGTGGCAGTTCATACATGGTGCATGTTTTAAGCACTTCTTGCCAGCTAAAAAGGAACAAACATTCAAGTGCTCACCATCTGCCTGGGTACCCCATCATTGCTGCTTGCTACTGTATTTTCACTTGATTCTTTCCCACAGGAAACATTTTTGGAGCTTGGTAAACGCAGACAGGATTTGCTGGACAAACTGAAGAGATATCAAGCACAACTGGAGGCTAAAAAGGCAGAGTCCACCAAACTGAAGCAGAAATTCAAGGTGGGAATGAAGAAAGTCCTACGGAGCATTCACAAGCCTAGAGCAAGCCTAGCAATACAATGTATCTAAAAATATAGCAATACACAAACATAATATAATGAAATAATATGCAATAGTAAAAGCACAAATAAATAAAAAAAAAACATTTATAATGTTACCGATGTAACTCAGTGTGTTCCTCCACCTGTCCAGATCTACGTCCAGATTCCAGACACAGAAGTGAAGTTCACGGGTCGCACTGTTGAGGAGTGGGAGGATGGCAATCATCCAATCAGAGGAGTGTTTGCCATCAGCCAAAGACCCACTGTGATTCTGCAGGGAGGACAGGCACTCATCACATTTGAAGAGGAGAAAGGTACACATGACTTCATTTACTACCAAACTATGTGATCAAATAAAATAAAATATAAATATATAATTAAATGATTCACTTTGCCTGGGCAGAAAGAAGGAACACACCATTCTTATCTGCACAGAGAGCGCAGTAGTGTGCGCAGTAGTGGCAGGTTCAGATCGGCCTACAAGATAACTTAGACTCACTTGTCATAATGAATTTATTTTGAAATTTACATGATAATAAGTGTGTAGTGCCATTCAGTTCATTAGACATTTCGTTTATGTTAATGTTCCAAAAAAAGAAATGAAGATTGTTCATGAGTGACAAGTCTAAAGTCTTTGTGTAAAGGAAAATATTTGTTTTCAAAAATATCCATTTCCATCACTCACTGGACGAAAAACCTGTGTGGCTTCCTCTTTTCTGCAGCCAGCAGGAGTTACTGCTGTTCCGGAAATGTATGAAAGATCAGACTGACTGTCTACTGTAAGAATACATATCTTTCTCATGTTTTCTGTCTTCTAGTGGCTTCTCAGATCCTGAAGATTGCCACGTGCTCTGTGTCCTGTGACAACAGTCATTTGGATGTGAAACCAAAACAAATTATGATGGATCCTTCTGTTAAGTTTGAGGTACTTTTTTTCACTTTTGTGCCAGGACAAGTAGTATGTGTATACACACACACACACACACACACACACACACACACACACACACACACACACACACACACACACACACACACACACACATACACACACATACATTTTAAGTGTGTTTGTGGGTTCTGTTTCCATGAGCAGCAGCAAGGTTCTGCATATACTTTCTCAAAATAAACCTTGGCCTCACATAGAAGCCAAAGCTCAAAGATAACACAAACATGCATGTACGTTACATGTGAGGAATAGAATATCTCAAATAATTAGATTATCATTTGTTTGTTGTTCTTAATCATTGAACACATGATTGTTTACTTTTGAGATTAATCAGATTAATCATAATGTGATGATAAATATATTAGTAGCTGTTGATAATCATTTTCATTATCATTGTTACACACACAAGGATAATAACAGATAATAGAGGAAGAGAAGTATACAGTAATATATAACATTATCACTGTAATTAGAATAATGACATACAGTCGGGTCTACAAGTCTGAGATTCTGAGTAATTTAGTTCTAAAGGCCAGATGGATAAAACATGTGTTATAGTGCAATGTGTGTGTAACAAAACATAAAACAATCTGTGTCAGCCGTATGTAATTGCCAATGTTGCTCACTGATGATCTGCAGTCAGTATTGGTGATCATGACATCCCTGCACAAAATCTGTCCTCATCATTGTCATTAGTGGCACTTCATTCAGATCAGAATTCAGTTCTGTTAGCTCAACTCCCCTTCCAGCATCAATACTGTTTTATGTGTGACCCTGTTATTCAGTTACATACTGTATATTCATTGTGGTGACCATTAAAGATTCCCTTCTAATTACTGTGTGCTGTCATCAATGTAGGTCCATCTTGATGTTTCCAGAAAGGCTCTCTGCGTTTCCAACGTTCCCCCTTCCATGCCTGAGGAGAGGATGAAGGACCGTCTGGAAATGAGTTTCTCCAGGCCAAGCAGAGGAGGAGGAGAAGTCAAGAGTGTGCAGTACGATAAGAACACTGGGACAGGACAGATCACCTTTCTCCACCCTGGAGGTACAACTCTCATTCATTAAGACACTAGGGTAGTTTCCTATGTGTCCTGCAGATCTCAGTAAATTTTGCAGTCTGTATTTAGGTCCTGATTTACTGATACAGAAGCTCATTAGACAGAGAGCTCCTGGTCTGAGACACTATAACTATATATATTATATACTATAAATATTCTGTATGGGAGAAATGCAGAGTTCAGCTGTGTCTGCAAGTTCATGATTTCATCTGCAGTTCATGAAAAAAAATATAAAAGGATAGAATTAAAATGTTTAGATATATTACCAGCGGGTTTAGCAGGGCACTCCAGGGCCCGGTATTTCAAAACTGATCTGACAGGATTATCCTGGTCAGATTGGATTAAATCTAGATCTGATCTGAAAACTGTGTATTTCAACACAGATTCAGATAATCCTGATCCTGAAGATCAGAATCCTGATCTGGTAATCCATTCCTCCCTTGAATCCAAGTAAAGGCTGGATTTGGGTATTTCAAAAGTGAAGGCAATTACCTGGATCAACTTGATACCAAAATTTCAGGATTATTTGAATCCCACCTCAGAGGTGGATTTCACTTAGATTGACAAAGTCTCAGCTCCACTTCTCCTAGATATTTTTAAATAATTAAAGTAGCTTAAATGTAAGAAATTTAAAGCAGAGTAAAATATTTTTGACCACACTTTCTGAAACTGTTGAAAATACGAGTGTACAGTGTTACAAGTACAGTGTTTAGTGTTCATATCATGCTGCATATTGAAGCACTTTACAAGCATTTAAGATTTACATCCTTCTGATTAAATGAAGACAAATTTGACTTCAGACAGAAGCTTAAAATGTACTTTTAAAATGTTTGGAAATAGCTTGAATATGATTTTGAAACATGCAGCAATGTATTTCACTGTTTGTGTACAAATGATGTGATTATTTTACTTCATCAAATCAGATGCCATTTTGCCATAATTATGTTCAGTGAGAGCCTTCTTCTACGGCGGAATTGTGTCACTGACCAAGCTATATACCATGAAAGTAATGCAGTTACAATTTCAAGCAGTTTCAAGCACTTTATTCAAAATCAAAAAACTTAATCTTAAATGTACAATTAAAGCGTTTCCAAGGATTTCCAGAGGTTGTCCCTAACAGCTGAGTGGTCCATGGCTGTGATTGCACTCTGAAAGTAGAAGACAGAGAAGGTGTATGAGTATATCAACAGGTTGGTGTTAGTTTAAAGAGTTAACGTATGATGTACGTCAGATTAGTTCTCTTTTAAGTTAAACCATAGACAGCTAAATTCATCAACAAAGCCAGCTACCTCGCCCACACCACGGCTCAATTAGAGATAGCTACAGCCTGGTTTGAATTAGGTGACAATTCAACAAGTTGGTTTGCATGATATGTTGGTTGGCGTTCGTATGGTTCTAAAACCGCTACACATTAGACGACGGTAAACTTACACTTTTGAGGTGAAGTCGTGCTCCCAGCTGCTCCTTTTGTGAGGTAGTCATGTTTTCGGTCTGCGGAGGCGGGGTCACGAGATTTGGAAATCCGTATCCGCCCAGATCGTGATCACGGTGATCCAATCCGCCAGTGTTTTGAAATACTCAGATAAAGTCAGCAGGATCACCTTGATCCATGACTGAGAAAAGGAGGATTTCATTATCCGGATTATCCTGATCCAGATTGCAAGTTTTGAAATACCAGGCCCTGATGTCCTTCTCTGAAGCAACACATTTCAGCTCCTCCTGGATGGTCCCAAGGTGTACCCAGGTTAAATGGGCTAAATAGTCCCTCCAGTGGGTCCTCAGGCTCCTCTAGCCACTTGTGTCCATGATCTCATTCTTTTGATCACTACACAAAGCCCATCACCATATGTGAGGGTTGGAAAATCTTTCCCTTCTGGCTTAGCTCCCCACAATGGTCCATTATAACGCACCACTCCACCAGCCCCTGTCACACTCCATTTTCCCATCACTTGTGAACAAGACTCTAAAATATGTAAGCAAATATTTGAGCAGGGTCGCATCATCACCCCCCGATGAATATGAATACCAATGGAGCCAGAGCTCCCTTGCCTGGACGTGGGTCACCGGGGCCCCCCCTGGAGCCAGGCCTGGGGGAGGGGCTCGTCGACGAGTGCCTGGTGGTCAGGCCTTCACCCATGGGGCCTGGCTGGGCATAGCCCGAAAGGGTGACATGGGCCCACCTTGTTTCCCCCCGGCTCGGTGCTGGGGTTCACCCCGGTGGACGAGAGGGTAGCCTCCCTTCACCTTCGGGTGGGGGGGTGGGTCCTGACTGTCGTCTGTGCTTATGCACCGAACAGCAGTTCAGAGTATCCACCCTTTTTGGAGTGCTGTGATTGGGAGGAACGGCCCCCCTGATTTGAACCCAAGTGGTGTTCTGTTATTGGACTTCTGTGCTTGCCATGGATTGCCCATAACGAACAGCATGTTCAAACACAAGGGTGTCCATATGTGCACTTGGCACCAGGACGCCCTTGGCCACAGTTCGATGATCAATTTTGTGGTTGTATCATTGGATTTGCAGCCATGTGTTTTGGACACTCGGGTGAAGAGAGGGGTGGAGCTGTCAACTGATCACCACGTGGTGAGTTCTAATGGTGGGGGAGGATGGCGGTCAGACCTGGCAGGCCCAAACGTTCTGTGTGGGTTTGCTGGGAACGTCTGGCTGAATCTCCTGTCAGAAATAGCTTCAACTCGCACCTCGGGGAGAGCTTCACTCACGTCCCGGGGGAGGCGGGGGACATTGAGTCCGAGTGGACCTTGTTCCGTGCCTCCATTTTCGAGGCAGATGACCGGAGCTGTGGCCACAAGGTGGTCAGTGCATGACACGGCGGCAACCCCCAAACCCGCTGGTGGACACCGGCGGTGAGGGATGCCGTCAAGCTGAAGAAGGAGGCCTACAGAACCCTTTTGGCCTGTGGGACCCCTGAAGCAGCTGATGGGCTGCACAGCTTCTGCGGTTGCAGAGGCATAAACTCGGGCGTGGGAGGAGTTCGGTGAGGCCATGGAGAATGACTTTCAAACGGCTTTGAGGAGGTTCTGTGCCACCATCCAGCGGCTCAGGCGGGGGAAGCAATGCACTGTCAACAAAGTGTTTAGTGGGGGTGGTGTGCTGCTGTCCTCGACTGGGGATGTCCTGGGTCGGCGGAGGGAATACTTCGAAGACCTCCTCAATCCCACCAGCACGTCTTCCACTGAGGAAGCAAAGTCTGGGGACCCTGTGATGGGCTCGCCAATCTCTAGGGCTGAAGTCGCCAAGGTAGTCAAAAAGCTCCTTGGTGGCAAGGCCCCAGGGGTGGATGAGGACCGCCCGGAGTTCCATAAGGCTATGGATGTTGTGGGGCTGTCTTGGTTGACACATCTCTGCAACATCGCATGGACATCGGGGGCAGTGCTTCTGGACTGGCAGACCGGGGTGGTGGTTCCCCTCTTCAAAAAGGGGGACCAAAGGGTGTGCTCCAACTATAGGGGGGGGTCACACTTCTCAGCCTCCCCGGGAAGGTCTTTTCAGGGGTCCTGGAAAGGAGGGTCCGCAAGATTGTCGAACCTCAGATTCAGGAGGAGCAGTGTGGTTTTCGTCCTGGTCGTGGAACTGTGGACCAGCTCTATACCCTTAGCACGGTCCTGGAGGGTGCATGGGAGGTTGCCCAACCAGTCCACATGTGCTTTGTGAACTTGGAGAAGGCTTTGACCGTGTCCCTCGAGGAGCCCTGTGGGGGGTGCTGCGGGAGTAAGGGGTTCCGGACCCACTAATACGGGCTGTCTGGTCCCTGTGCCCCGGTGCCAGAGCTTGGTCCACATTGCCGGCTGTAAGTCGGACTTGTTTCCAGTGAGAGTTGGACTCTGCCAGGGCTGTCTTTTGTCACAGATTCTGTTCATAACTTTTATGGATAGAATTTCTAGGAGCAGTCAGGGCGTTGAGGGGCTATGGTTTGGTGGCCTCAGAATTGGGTCACTGCTTTGGTCTTGTTGGCTTCATCGGAGCGTGACCTTCAGCTCTCTCTGGAGCGGTTCGCAGCCAAGCGTGAAGCGGCTGGGATGAGAAATAGCACCTCTAAATCTGAGTTCAAGTATCTCAGGGTCTTGTTCACGAGTGAGGGAAGGATGGAGCGGGAGATTGACTGGCGGATTGGTGCAGCTTCTGCAGTGATGCAGACTCTGTGCTCTGTGCTCGATTTACCAGTCAATCTACGTTCCTACCCTCACCTATGGTCTCAAGCTTTGGGTAGTGACCGAAAGAATGAGATCGCGGATACAAGCGGCCGAAATGAGTTTCCTTCGTGGAGTGGCTGATAGGGTGAGAAGCTCAGCCATCAATGGGTTCCCACAGCTTTGCTGCTTGGACCCCAATAATAATAATAATAAGAAAACATAGAAAAACAATGGGTTCACAATAAGAACAATAAGAAGAAGAAGAAGAAGTTTCGCTGCTTGGACCCCACTGATGCAAACTGTGACTGCAGCAGTTTGATACAGCAAATGCACTGCAAGTCACATCTGCTAAGAAACAGTTTAAAATGCAGTGGTAAAATCTGTTTGTATAAATAGGTTTTTCACAGGAAAAAGCTACTATCCATATCATATTTAAACATTTTCAACCACTTTCATGAATGATGATACAAGGAGGTTAGGTAGGTAAGTCATTTCACAGATGGAACTAGATTTGTGGGGGACAAATGTCCAGGTAGTTGTTACAAAAATAAAATTATGAACTTAAATCAAGTTTACTTTGTACAAATCTTGAAAGTTTGGAAAATCCTTAATTTTATCTTTTATGATTTCAAGAGTGTATATCTATGTGTTTGTGTGTGTGTAGTTGCTGAGAGCCTTGCTCTGAGAGGAAAGTACCATGTGGATCTGGACTCCGAAGTGAATGTGCAGGTTGGACCCATTTACAAATACCAGCTGCGCAAGTTTCAGGTAAGATAACAGCAAGACTGGATACAGGAACCACTCACTCACACAGCAGGCTCTCCACTCGCAGCATGTCATAGTAGTCACTAAATACATTTACTCAAGTACTATACTTTATTTTGATGTACTTTTATTCCACTACTTGACAATAATTCCCATTGTTTATTGTGCGTACTGTTAGATTTGTCCAAGATGATTGTTTTGGTTTTTGAGTTTTTCAGTGGTGTGTTTCAATTCATACTTCTTCTAGATTTTATATATTTGATGAGAGAATATACCAGTATGGCACTGATTCTTCAAATCAGAGTCCAAATATAGAATATTCATCTGTGTCTTGATGTGTCTTTATTATCTGTGCTAGGCACATTTAGTCTTTTACTTCACATTCCCTTGGTGTATTTGTGCCATTGCTGATCTTGATGACCTGTGGCATGTTGAGTCAATTTTTAATCAGTGGCAGCATTTCTAACCGCTAAACTAATACTATTGCTGCCTACCAAATAAGGCAACCCACTCTGTATCACATCTTGGTTACATGTCAGTTCTACCAAACTTATGATAATACGACAACTTAATCTATAGGTTTTAAATCAAATCAAATCAAATTTTATTTGTGTAGCCCAAAAATGTCTTCAATAAACCTGATATCTACCATCTGCCATTTGCTTTGTCTCAGCTATCAACACATGAAACACTAACATATAGTCCAACGACAGTAACTGCAAATTTATGTTGTCGCAAATTCATTAGTAGGGTCATTCATAAAGTCTGCACCTCTTTTAGCCATTAGTGAAGACTCCACACCTTCATTCCATCATTATCATGTTCATAACTATTAGAAAACCTAGCTGAAAATCTTTCATGGGTCAGTTTCTTTGAGTGAGAGCAGAAAGGTTTTGTTCTGTGGGACAAGTAACATTTTTTATTATTTTTGTAAAATGAATCACATAATGAACTAGAAAAATTTCTAAAGAAATTTTGAGTGTGCCTGACTCTGGTAATAGGGGCGTGGCAAACACAAGGTGAGAAACTGGGAGGCTGGAGTAGGCAGAGCAGAGTCTGACTGTGACACCCTTCTGGAAATTTCTCCTCTCAAATTAACATAGGAGTATATTGGGCAGGAGATGGGTTTGCATCT
The DNA here is from genome assembly GCA_014281875.1 of Nibea albiflora. NCBI lineage: Eukaryota > Metazoa > Chordata > Actinopteri > Sciaenidae > Nibea > Nibea albiflora. The sequence continues at coordinate 23,872,876 of CM024796.1, forward strand.
GACACCTAAACTATAATACTAGAAAATATGACCTATTAAAATCGATTCAAAGAAAGGTTAATTCTGTTTTCCTCCAGAAATTTTCCCGCCTTTTTAACATGGCAGTCTATGTTTGTCTGAGGCCAAAACTATAATACTCAAAGCTTTAGTAGACGAATCACAGTGAGAAGACAAATGTTCCTTCGTTTTTATGTATAAAGTCTGTAGTGTGAAATTTGTGGCCACAGTAGCAGTTTACGTTTTATTTTTTGACCGATTTTTTTCTCTCCTCCACACTCTAAATAACTCATGATGTTTAGCACAAACATTCCGCACACAAACATCTAGCACAAACATTCCGCGCAATACACACCCATTATAAACCCAGAAATTTGACCAAAAACCTTCTCACCTTTGAGTCTTGATAGTTTAAAAACGGTAAAAGGTGTCGATAAGTGAAGTGAATCAATGAAGAGAAGGCAAGAGTACCTCCATTTTAAAGTTTAAATTAAGTCTCTCTGTGAAAGTATGCCAGAGCAGGTCATAGTTGAAAATGTATTTTGAATTTTTATTTTTTTCTGGGTTTTCCATTCATTCCTATGAGAAAATTTTCTCGTTTTTTCTGGGAATAATTCACGAAAAATTCGCCAAGAAACACGCAGAAGATTAATAGTTATTATTACTACTAATATGCAGTTATTATTACTATTAATAAAGATTTGAAGAACAATAGTTTTGAAGAACAATTGTGTGGCCATTTATTATTGGTGTGGGCATCCACACAGATAATGCAGTCACCAATGATTTTTCTGCAAGCTGAGTTTATATTTGTAATCCAAAATGTTTTTCAAAGAGCAGACATCATATGATTAGCATTGGATGAATCCTCAACAACACAGACATTAACCATGATGTCTTGTTTGACCTCAGGGTCATCCAAGGTGACAGCAGGTTTATTCACCTCCTGTTTCTTTTCAGCAGAAACTTAGGAAACTACCTCTTTCAGGCACATTCAAGTGTGCTCTTTCAGGCACACTCAATAAAGATTTGAAGAACAATAATGTGGTCACCTTCTGGGCACCGACTCTAATAAGCCTGAGGAATAGTATAGAGCAGGGGTATCCAAACTGTTCCACAAAGGGCCGGTGTGGCTGCAGGTTTTCCTTCCAGTCAAGCAGCAGCAAACCGGACTTGACTCATTTAATCAACTGATCGCAGTCTTCCGAGAGTTGATTGATCAAACTGTGTGCTCTTGGCTGGCTGGAACAAAAACCTGCATCCACACTGGCCCTTTGTGTAACAGTTTGGAGACCCCTGGTACAGAGTGTGCTCTTTCAGGCACATCAATAATAATAAGCCAGAGGAATAATATTGAACTATGCCCAATTAAAACCCAATATCAGCAATGTTTAGAATATTTAAAATATGGATTAAAACAAATTTTTACATCCACAGCACACGGATCTCTCCTGTTGTATGTGCTAAAGTATCCGTCCATACTTCAGTAATTCATGATGTGTTTAGAGACTTTTCAGTACCAGCACTGTAGGTTGTGAAAAAAACTTCATTCTATTTAGTGTGCCTCTGACTTGCCGTGATATCAAAGGAGGTATTGAGGATAATTTTTGGTGTATAATTCTGGTGTTGTGAAAACCATAATATGTATACTAATAATACTGTATAATACATCATTTTTCATTTAGTCTCATATTGTTTTCTTGATTAAACTGATTAATATAGTCTGGGGAAATATTGCAATTTTTACTCAGTTACATTTATATGACAGCTGGGGTAACTAGTCATGTTTACATTTTATATACAACATCTATGTTATGCTATGTTAAGTAATTTTGCTTGAAAAGTAACATTGTTGTTGACTTTTTATTTCAACATTTTATAATTTGTTTCAACATTAATGTTCAAAATGTCTTAGTTATTAGTCTCCTCATGTGACTCTGAAGAGGAGAAAGAAGCTGTGAAACTGCAGAGTAATCATGAAGCTGATGTTGGTCATTTGTTTCAGACCTTCTGTGGCTCTTCAAAGCGAACCATCCTCCTGGACGACATCAAGGACATGGGCGATGAGGAAGACGTGCAGGACTATCTGGAAATCCACTTCCAGAAGCCCAGTAACTACGGCGGTGAGATAGAGTGTATCAAGTACATCTCCAGGGGGAAAACTCTGCAGGCCATCTTCTATGAGGACATGGTGGAGACGGACAACTGACTTTAACCAGCAAGATTCTGGAAAAAAGGCCTATTCAGCATCATCACTCTAGGATACTGGAAACATGTCTTCTTCTATGCTTTGAGAATTTTAGACTTGTATAAAATATTAAAATATTAAATGATTCAGCCCCTCCTCCATTATGTGATTTTGTTATCTGACATTAGGAAAATAAGAAACGAAGAATATCTTCTGTAAGAGATTGTACTATAATTTTCACCACATTGTCCTTGGGCACTTTGTTTTCTGTGTGACAGCCACAACTCTATGGAATAATTATGTATAATTCTATTTACTTCACTTGCTTGGTACTCAATCATCCTTACATATATATAGCCTGCATTATATGGCTAACTATGGAGTAAAATGCATCAAATGGTAATCTTTGTTTCATATTGCTTATTGCCTCTTACAAATAAAAAAAAAAACTCTATTAGTGCTGTGATCTCTTCTTCCAAAAAGTTTATCTTTCTCTTTTGCACAGGGTCACCCATGGGTCTAGAGTTCATAGACAATGACAGCACTGAATCATATCAGAGAAGACACTCTCTCTCTTTGGTATGCAAGGCTGCTGTTTGGATTTCTAGAGGACAGTAGGTGCCAACACTGTGGTGACCAGGGTTGAAGGAACTGAATGTTGCCCTCCATAATAGATAGCTTGCCGTTGATATTCCATTAGCATGAACAGACAACTGTGTCTCTAGACTAGAATGTGCTGACAGTAACACTACCATGGGTAAATACATTCTCTATGACTATTTCTGGGCATATAGTGTTTGTGGTGTCATCTGTAAGGGTTTAAAGTCTGAAGAATAGAGAATAGAGACAGAGTCATATGCATACCTGATTGTATGTGAAAATGTCTCTGATTCTCCTTGATCAAGCTTCAACAGAAATTACAACATAAGACATTAGAGGCTCCTGAATCTATCTATCTATATGTTGATAGTGAAGATCATCCAACAAAGAGTTTTGGAGATGTATTGGGAAAAGGGAAAAATCAAGCTTTGGGTGGGTCAGTGAGGGAATAGCAGAACAACTAAAAATACAGCAAATAGAATTCAGCACTTCAGAATTCAACATTTCTGTGGACAACAAGACCAGAATGGATGGTACAAGAAGCAAGCGTAGATCTAGAACTATGGAACACCAAGAGAAGTGTCACACCGGTATGTCGGTATGAGTTTTTTTGTCCCGTCTCCATGTTTGTCTTGTCATTTCCTGTTTTATTTTGAAAAGTAAGTAAGTCCTGATCACCAGCCCTGTGATTTTTATGCCATATGTAGTCATTCATTTTCGGCACTCTTAAGCATAAAAAACTGGACAGCAATAACACATGAGGAAATATTATATGAAATTCTATGAAAAACATCCAGAGTAACACAACAGGGGAGGGAAATAACGTTCATGTGTGTTCATTTAGGAATACAAGGAAACAAAAAAGCAAATAAAATTGCTAAGGAGGCAGTAAAGAAAGAGGAGGTGAAAATGAAAGTAAAATGATCAAAAGCAGAAGGGAAAAAGTTTAATATGAAAGGAAATAATCAATCAATGGAACCAACACTGGAAGAACAAGGAAAAAGGGAGAGATTTATAAAAATTACATGGTGTAGTAGGAGAGGTAGGGCGCTATGGAGACAATAGAATAGAACAAGTGATCATAAGCAGAATAAGAATAGGGCACAGTAAATTGAATAACACACTTAAGATAATAGGAAAACATCCAAGTGGTCAATGTAGCTGTGGGGAGAGGGAGACAGTGGAACACGTGATTACAGTGTGCCCTACATATGAAAGAGAGAAGGAAATGTTGTGTATAGGGTTGTGGAAGGCAGGAATAGGAGAAAATAATTTCAAGAATATAGTAGAATGTGGAAAATCTAGAGAAGGGAGGAAAATCTTTTATTGTTAAATTTATTGTCTCAACTGGGTTAAATAAAATAATATAACAGAAGAGGACATAAGAAAGAAGTAAAGTCCAACAGATGGAGGGGGAGGAGGAGGAGGAGGAGACTCTCACTCCAGACCGTTTGGTGGCAGTAATGATTACTGAAGTCGTTGAGACTCCATCTTGAGAGCGCATGCGCTTATTCAAGGTGAATGGGGGAAGCGTTGATTGTTCTCTAGATGTGACTCGTTTGTTAAATATTTGTACGAGGAATAAACAAACTAACGCTGTCAGATAGACGTCTTTAAATTCTGTAGACAGCCCTCATCAGCTGACATTTATAGTTAGTTTTAGGTTCGTGAAGCCAGGTCGAGTTTTTGTATACTTGTTAGGATTCACTCATAGTTAGCGTCACCTGCGTCAGTCCAGTTTGTGTTTTTCTTTTCAACACTCACACAACTCAGAAAACTAACTGGACTCTGCAAGAGAACACGAAGCCATTAGGATGGCCAGAGTAAGTCGTGCGTGTGTGTGTGTGTGTGTGTGTGTGTGTGTGTGTGTGTGTGTGTGTGTATATATATATGGTCATGGCAATAGACAATAGACATGGTCTGTTACAGCGCTTCAATTCCCAGCCAGCACAGCCTGCATATGGACAGTGCTGTTGCTGTCATCATCGTAGTGAATACTTCTTTGGATAAGAAGCACTGTAGTTGTCACCTGTGGGCATGTTGGTCAGCCAGAGATGCTTCATTAGAATAGTGACATTGCACAGAGGCTAACATGTGTGTTTGGGGGTGGGTGGGGCTTGTCAGGCGCTGTGCAGCAGAGTCAGGCTGGTCACGTACCTTCCAGGGATTCATGTGTTGGTGCATCGGGTGGCTGCAGCCAGAGCCTTCTCTACTGCTGGATTGTCTGGCACTGATGAGCCCCATGTAGCTATCACTCCATCTGACATGGGTATGTCATACATCACTTTGTTTGTGTGAAACATACTTTGTCATACATTGTCATGACTTTCTGTGCCTCCCTGATTCAGGACTGCAGACAGTGTGGCCTGATGTGAGCATAGGGCCTTTTGGACCTCAGGACCAACACCTCCAGCTGCCTGGTAACGTGGGTTTTGACTGCCACCTGAAAGGACTGGCAGAGCAGAAGACAGACCTAGCACATAAGACTGTGCCTGATGTCCTGTCTGACCCATCTAGCAGTGACAGACACAAGATCATACTGACCCAGTTCATCAGAGAGTTCTTTGTAGGTGTAAAAATATCAGCACGTCCAACAAATCCACTCTAATATTTGATATGATAGCCAGAAGAAATAATCTGATTTGTAGTTACATATAGTTATATAGAATAGTTAGTAGTCAATAGTTACCACTATTCTAAACCTATGCCAGTGGTACGGTATATTAATGAATGAACTGTGTTAACAGCACTAACTACTAGTGTGTGTGTGTGTGTGTGTGTGTGTGTGTGTGTGTGTGTGTGTGTGTGTCAGGAGGAAGATGACCCAAACCTGTCTCAGATGGTCAGTAAAGCTGAACAGTACTTTGACAGCTCCAGTGTGGAGTGTGCCATACAGCTGTGCCCCAAACTACTAGAGAAAGGTACACTGATGCTGATACTGCACTCTTCACACAGCTATCTACAACATCTTTTTCATTTTCTTCAGACCTTTGTAGGCCTGATAATGATTTTTTTTTCATGTGGTCTTTATAAGTTATAAGTTAGACAACATTACCAAGCAAAGGAAGAAATAGACTGTCCTTCGCATCAACTATTACATGCTGTTCCTTGGTCAGTATAGCAGGCTCACTACATCGTCAACACTGGACATTTGTACATTTGTAACACCAGGTGAATTTTTCCATGAAGTTTTGTTGTGCCTGATAATTCAAATGTTTGTAATTCTCTTTGTGTTGGTCTTGCTGCTGCTGAGTGATCAGCAGTGTTTCTGTCTAATGTACATGTCTCCTGAACAGATTTTCAGTCCATGTTTCCTGAGGCTCTGTCCTCTGGTATGATGGTGATCACAGTGACCCAAAAGACCCAGAACGACATGACATCATGGTGTGCTGATGTGGAACAGGAGAGAGAGCAGATGCTTGACAAGGTGAGCTGCTGTCTGGACTTTGTTAGATCATTGTTCTATAACGGTGAAGAGCACAGTGACAACTCAAAGGTAGACATAAAACACCAGAAATCATCAAAGTTGACATAAAGACAATTAAACCTACACGGCATGCTGATTTATTCTTTTGTTTGGCTGTACACATTAGGGATGCACCAATGCATCAGCTGAACACCTCCTTAACTGCCATCAGCAAATAAAGATGACATTCACTGTGATGGCAGTGGCCTTCTTTTTAGGGCCCGAGCACGAACAGTGTGCAGGGCCCTATTGGATTTCGTTTGGTCGTTTTCTTCTCCAAAGTTTTTCCGCATTTTCGACGGCCTATATGTACTCGAAAAGTTGCGGAAATTTGCCTACCCCCCCCCAAAGTCGGGCGTAAAATTACGTATTTTGGGGGTCTCGCACATGGACGTATAAAAATGGCTCTACGGCACCACCTACGTTTCAGTTGTCGGAGGAGCCCCTCGACACGGTTTGATCCACGTGTACGAAATTTAGTGGGAGTATGTAAAGTATTGAGACACACAAAAAAGTCTCTTGGTGACCTGGCCTATCGCGAAGCGTACGGCGTCCATTTTGTTTCAAAGTTGGCGTTTTCGTGCTATAACTTTGCGAAAAACGCTCCAATCTCCCCCAAACCTCTGATATGTAATGGCAGTCTGGCCTAGAATACATTTCCATAAAAATATTTGCTGATTTTCACAGCGCCTCCCAGTGGCGACAGAAAAGACCACTTTTACAAGATGACGTCCAGCTCGGAAAATATTGACCATATCCTCCTCAAACTAGGTGTAGATGTTGTCAAGGCCTTGGGGTTGACATTTGAGAAAGAATTTCAACTTTTCATCAGAGGGCGTGGCCGTGACGGCGCGCCAAAGTCAAACGTGCAGATTTTTTCCATAAAAAAACTATCTCCATCGCGTTTTTCAGGGCAAAACGATTGGGCTTTCTTATACTTTGTCAGAGCTGTCTGAAACTTCTTGTGGTCATCAAGACGAATAAGCTGCAACGTTCGGCTGCATCATTAATTAGGGGGCAGGATGAAATTGCTCCATAGCGACCCCCTTGATGTTTTCTCTGAGGCAGCCCTGCCACAATTTTGGAGACAGAATTTTGAAACCTCAGGCCAATTGTAGAACATGGAAAGACCTACAAAAAAGTCTCTTGGAGTAATGGGCTAAAATGGACAATGAAAATCACAGTTTTTTGGTGTTTCAGGCTGGCTGAGAAGGGGTCCTATTTGAACGAACTCCTCCTAGGGATTTTATCCAATTGACTTCAAACTTGGTAGGTGTGTTCATATAGACTTCCTGAGTAACAGTTATCAGAATTATGAATTTTGATCAAAGAATGTGGGCGTGGCGCTCCGTCAGATTTGACAATTTGTCCCAATTCTGGCTGATGTGTGTGGTCAATTGAGCGAAATGCTTTGAAATCGTCCAAGGCTTGCGCGTTTCCCGATTGGTGCCTTCTGACGTGCCAGCCCGTCGAGTTGCACGGGAGTGCGAGGGCCCGTCCAACGCTGCTTGCAGCTTTAATTTAATTGTTGATTTAGGAGAACCTTTCTTATCTTGTGTATGTTCTTCTAAACATGCTTCCACATGTGTAAATATGCTGCGTAGTTACTGAGTTTCGCTTTTGTCTGTTTTTACGACCTGCAGTATTTTATTTTTAAAATCTACCTGATTCTCTTTGCTTTTTCTGTGTCTGGCTTCCACCCGCTCGAGGTGCTCTGTGTAGATTGACGTGTGCTGCTCATGTCAAGCGTCAAAAATAAAACAGACACATATTCAGCACGTAGCCAAGCTAGAGTTGCTTCATACATGTAACAAACATCGGCATCGGACAAGTTCTTATTTTAAACATCTGTATCGGCCCAGAATTTCACAATCAGTGCATCCGTAGGTCACATTCAAGTGGACAATATCACAAACACCACCTTTACACCATCTAATTTTACTCCATCTGGAACAATTCTCACTTCTCACACTAATGTGTTCTTGATAGTACTGTTTTGATGTACAGTCTTTCTGCTTTATGAATTGATATATTTTTTGTTTTGTTGCTTCATATTCCTCTGAGTTACTAAGTTGGTCCTCCGCTTTGCAGTTTGTTGATGGAGCAAAGGAAATATGCTATGCCCTGCAGAAAGAAGGATTCTGGGCTGACTTTGTCGAGCCATCCTCAGGCTTGGCGGTAAGACTTAGTAAAAGTAACAGTTAGAGTTAGAGTGTTCTATCAAATCTGAATCCAATGGCAAATCTGTTTAATGAATCTTAATCAGTCACTGAACCTTTTTAAGTGTTTTGGTGGAATAAAGACATCTTTTTTTTCCTCAGAGATTTCACCACATTAATTTTCTGACACTCTCCTCCTTTTGTTGAGAGAAATCATGGCATTTGCTCCTTTCATGATTCATTAATGTTTTTGTCCTCCATGGTGTGTTGCCATGCTGTTACTTAAGGATAAACACTGGCTTTAGATGGGACCTTTTGCATTTATGAATTCTGTGACCACCATAGTTCCTCCTATACACTTGGAAGGAGAGGGTGAGGCAAGCACTATTCACTTGGCTGTAATCTGCTCCCTTCCTGCTAGATGCCACTGGACCTTCAGATGAAGGCAGTTGGCCATGTTCAGTCATAGCCGTGTTACTGAGTCAACACAATATTTGTTGTTTCTGTGGTAACAGTTACAAGCTGATCAGTGGCACAAAATGAAAACACTGAAACATGGCTCATCATTTGTGGTTTTCTAAAAGGTTTCCTTGTTTGTGTCATTTTGTGCTACTTTGTTTGTCACTGTCACTGACTTACACTTTTACAGTACAGTGGAGGGAGTGACCAAGCAAGTGAGTGAGCCTCTTCAGCTAGCACAATGCTGCTGAGACGATGTGAACCTGAAAGCGTTACAGTTTTACAGTCTTAGCACAGACATGCAGGTCTTATTTTTTAAATAAAACGAACAAAAAACAAACAAACCACAAACTGCTTATAAGTTGGATTCAGATTCAGTAAAGAGAATTGCAAAACTTGAGTTGTGTTTAAAACCACTGCTGCTTTTCTGCAGATAGATGTGATGACGTAACTTGATTATTGCATGATTAATGCATGTGTGTGTTCATCCCCAGTTCTTTGGCTCATACACCAACAACACACTGTTTGAGACCGATGACAGGTACCGTCACCTGGGCTTTCAGATTGAGGACCTGGGCTGCTGCAGAGTGATCCGGCACTCTTTATGGGGGACACATGTTTTCGTGGGGACAATATTCACCAACGCACCACCCAACAGCCTGGTCATGAAGAAGTTGCAGGGCAGCTGAACTAGCTCAGAGGTCACTGGGTTGCTATTAAATCTGCATCAAGAAATGTATCAATAATAAGATTCTGTCTCTTCAGTGTTTTTACCTTTGAACAGCTATGTATAAATAATGATTCTGTTTCTAAATCCACACACTGAAATGCTGCTGTCATCACAATAAAGGGTTTCTTGTCTCTTGACTCTGACCTCCTGTATGACATTGTTGTCTGAACTGAACTGAACTGAACATTTTTGATGGAAGGCATACACTATACTGTTGCTGTGAATGTGCACTGAAGATGTTATACTAACATAAACATAAACAGGTGAAAATAGATTGTATAATGAGAACAGGAAGCAGAGGTGTTTAACGGTAACCTGTGGAGATGAGGCACGGGTCATTTTGAGTATTGCATCTCCCAAGATCATCATGTCACCCAAAAGGCATTTCTCCTACCCATAATCAATGTAAACTACTCTTCTTATACACTATCCTGATCAACCATAACATTATGATGAGGTGTTATGTGTCAGATTAACCAATATTTCCCTGAAAAACACTCCATATGCATCAATGACTATTGTTGGTTCACCACTTCTTCTTTGGGCCACTTTTGATGTTGAGCTTCTGGCCACTGCAGACTGGGAGCAGTGCACAAGAGCTGCAGTTTTGGAGATGCTCTGACCCCGTCGTCCAAATGATCAAGCCAACTACCTGTTTTCTTCCATTTTGCTGTACTTATTTATTATTTGGAAAAACATTTTTCATATGAATACAATGAGTTTAGGCTAAGGGATCTCTTCATAACCAGTAAGTAGAACAGGAATTATTAAAGCCACCAACACTAGATTATTATACAGTATCTGACTTTAAAAATGTAAACCTATCCTTTGACCTGACATTTCAGTTCATCTGTGTGAAAGAACAGTTTCTACAAGTCCTGTCACAGTGTAAAATCACTGACAGAATACACAATGGATGGCGTATGTAACGTCACCCACAGGTTTTTTTGACAGTGTAGTGCCTCTGGTCCCTTCTTGGCAGGCCTGACTCTTCCATTTCCCAGCTAAATCAGCAGACATGGATCATCGGGAGAGATAAGGCAGGCTAAATAAAGCCGGGGGGCTCAAACAAGCTGTCTGTAATTGTTCCCTCCTGACAATCAAAGCAGTCATGCTGTTAATTCTATATAACTTAAGCCTTAATATAATTTGAATAGATGAGTTGTATAAAACTCAGCCTCAGTACAGTAGTCATGAACAGGAAAATTAGCTATAGAGAGCAAAACTGTCTTTTGTACCTGGCTGTTGTGGAGAAATTGCTGAAGTCAAAGGTCAATGGTGAGGTCAGGAAGGCAGAAAGGAGCCTCTGATGTCTTATGCTGTATAATTTATTGACACTTGGCCAAGGAGAATTAGAGACACTCTCAAAGTACATCAGAAGTGCCTGAGTCAGTCTCACATTCTGCCCAATTCATGCTGGTGGATAAACTTTAAAACCCAAGATAACACCACAAATACTATACGCCCAGAATTAGTTAAAGAGAATGTTTTTACCAAGGACGGTGTTATTGTCAACATATTTTATAATCTAATCTTTAGTCTGGAGACACAGATGTCTATTATCTATTATGTATAAGCATGCAGCACCAGAGTTTTTCAACCTTGGCCACCACAGTGTTTGTCACAGTCAGTCTCTGCTCCGCCTACTCCAGCCCCCGGTTTCCCGCCGCGTGTCTATCACGTCCCTATTACCTGTGTATTTAAACCCCCTGTTTTCCCTTAACCAGTGCCAGATTGTTAGCAAACCATGTGTCCTACTCTCCAGCGTTTTCCTAGTGTGCTTCTCAGTTTTGACCCTCGCCTGTTTTTGCACCCTACTCTTGCCTTACCCCTTTGGATTGTTTGCCAGCTTTACCTGACTGATTTCCTGTGTACTGAGCCTTTGCCTGTTATTACATAAAGACTGGTTACCTCATGCATCTGCCTCCCGAGTCCTGCAGTTGAGTCCTGTGTCCGTGCCTTGTAACAGAACAATCTGGACAGCCATGGACTCAGCACACTTGGACACTGTGCTGGGGGAGATACATGTGGCCACCGAAAACCATGTCTCTATATGAAATTTTGTCAATGGCAGAGGCTACGTACAAGATTTTATAGGTGGCACTGTAAAGCCATCTTGGTCCAAGCGCCTGTGAGACTTCCGGATTCTAAAAATTTCAGCATACGTTACTACCTGAGTTTTTCGTTTTGTGAGTTTTCAAGCGCCTTTAGCCCCTAGCCCCTACCCAGTTTCTGGGTAGATGTCTGTGATTTGATTTCCCGTTCTATTGAGCCAGATTTTTCCCTTTGTTTTGAAAATGTACTGTTTGGCGCTGTCTTTCCATCTACCAAAGTTAGACAATATTACATCATTAATTTTATCATCCTTTTAGCCAAATGGCACATTCATAAATGTTGATACACAAATCCAAATCGTTCTCAAAAGAAAACATATGTTAAAAGAATACTCCATGTTGAATACCAAGAGAACTATGTAAATTTCTTAGTTTTCCTATCTCTCCTAAAGCGAACAAGGTACACTTCAAAACAATAAATGACATTTATCCTTGTTGTGAATTTCTAAGACTTATATTTAATTTTGGACTGTAATGAATGTGCTTTTTATAAAACAGAAATAGAAACACTTAAACATTTAGTGTTCTCTTGTAGTCTATCTGGTTTGTTTTGGAAATACTTCAAAAATTGGTTAACCTATAATAATATAGATATGCCGCCCCTGACTTACAATAATGTAAGATTTGGTTTCATAATGGAGGACAGAAAACTGGAATATAACATAAATAATTTGGTTATTCTCGCCAAATACAAATACCCCACGCTTCAACAATTAATAAAGTTTTGTTTAAAAAAATAAAGCCTCTGTGTCCGAAATCACTCACTCATGCCCCACTCCATACTCCCTACATAGGAAAATAAATGTAGTGGACTATAAAGTGAGCTCAACAGAAAAAAATTCCGGACACTTCTCTTGGCGCACGTAATTACGTCATCGCTGTCGCTTAATTAAAACGTACCACATTAACGTCGTACTAATACATAATACTCACATAATACTTGTCCATTTACTACTGCATTTTTATTAAATTTGAGTCTTTTGATTACTGTCCTGTACTTTTTATTTTCGTATTTTGTTTTCTATTTAAGCATATTTTCATATTTTATTCTCTTGGCTCTTTAGTAACAGAAATTATTAACAACCTATTAACAACCTTTTTTTTAAACCTCGGAATCAAACGTTAAATGGAAAAATACTTCCATTGTCTCCCGTCCGTCTGCCATATTTATTGTCCTTTTTGCGCCCAGAGAACTCCTGGCAATGCATGATGGGATATCTTGCTCCGGTTAGTGACCATCGGATGTTCACTACACTTCGCAGTAAATTGTGGGATAGATGCAGTGCACTATATACTGGACACTAAACATTCGGATACCACTACAAAATGTCGTGGTCACTATATAGTGCACTATATAGTGGTTAGGGATTGATTTCGGACTCAGTTTTTACCACTTCCGCATTACAGTGACGCTGTCTAAATGCGCCGGAGGTACCCTGTTAGCTTGAGGGTCCAGACGTCTCTCGCAGGGTGGGCATCTCTGAGAGCTCAGGACCGAACAGAACAGAACAGAACCGGACTTAGGGATACGATCTGAAACCACCTCACCTTAACGCCGTGGATGCTGTATGTTAGCTCTCAGCAGACTGTTTCTGACTGTGAGCTAAAGTGACAAGAAGTTAGCTTTGCTAGTCGCGTTAGCTCGTTAGCCATCTTTGCTTAGCGTCACTTCCTGCTTTCGAAACTCGCGGCAGAAAGAAACACACCAGAGATGGAGTTCCAGGGTAAGTTGACGTTTACGTTACACGTCTTCATATGTTCTTATAATGTTATTTAAATGTTTGTCGTCGGTCTGCTCTGAAGCTCAGTGTTAGCTCTTTAGCCGCGAACAGTGGGGTTCAAGAGGTACGAGGTGTTAGCAGAGGTTGATGGGTGGATTCACGGGGCTGTCTCATGGTTACAGATTAAAACTTCATTAATGAGTGTGTTACCGTAACTGTGCTGTGGTTACATTTACCGCAGTGCTCCTGTCCCGCTCCAGAGAGACCCTCTCAAACCGGACTCAGGCAGCTCCAGGCTGCACCAGAACCAGCATCTGTAAACCCTTTATGTCCTGAGCCTATTTTGGGCGTTTTTAATACTTTTGATTTTGTCTCTGTATATCACATAGAAAAATGTTTTATATGCCCATGCTTGGTATCTTTTTTTTCTGCACAACTTCATCTGTATGAGGAGGTTGTTATTTTTTCACTATAACCTACTTCATTAACATATTGAGCCAAAAAAAAATACACAAATCATAAAATTCGAACTGAAAAATATTGTATTTATTACAATAAAAACCATTAACTTGAAAAAATAAATATAGGTTGCTAATATGAATATGTAAATGTAAAATTGAATTAAAATGAATCTATATACAAATATTTTCAATAACATTTTTTAGCTGCAACTCTTCAAAACAAACAAATTGGTGGCGATTTCCACAAGGTGCCGAACGAGGGTGCGGTAACAGCGTGTAGTTTTGCGGTGGGTGGGTGGAGTAATACTGCAACAGCTGGTCCGACAGGTCAACACCACCCATGTGCTTATTGTAAGCATATATATATATATATATATATATATATATATTAAAATAGACATCAGGCAGAAACCTCAGCATGATAACCACTTGTCCTTAACCAGTTTAAAGCAGGATACCTTTCCTTGTCTCTCAGTGGGAACTGAACCAATGACCCTGGGTTCTCCCACATCTCCTAAGCCGATCTCTGGAGCTCAGTTTCTGCCTGGCTTCTTGATGGGTGACCTGCCAGCTCCAACTACCCCACAGCCACGTACCTTCAGCCTGGCCACACCCATTGTGGAGAGCACAGGTAGGCACAGAGCTCAGTAGAAAGACAACTGTCTGCATAGAAGCTGCTTATTCTTTAATTCTCTGTGTATTCTGTCCTGAACTCCAGTAGGAGGAGAATCTGCTCCACAGCCTGTTGTTCCCACCCCCAAGGATAAGAGCGGAGCCCCCCCCGTTCGCAGTATCCATGATGACTTGGTTAATGTGGCCACCCCGCTCAACACACACAGGCAGGTTAGTAGACAGGTCTTACTGATGGCAACCTCTGGGGGCCCATGTTTCAGGGCTGTGGATATCCACATAACCAACACTTCCTCTTTGGTGTGGCACTGACAGTTTCCAGTTTGATTAGCAGCCTGTTTTGAGATATAGACATTAGATTGATGGAGATGATCAGCATGTTGCAGCACATGAAAGTAAGTTTGCTCTTCAGAGTGTCACTAGTTAGTTTTTCATTAAACTCTCCACTTTGTTCAGTTGCACTGTCTCTACTTACAGCAGGGGTTGGCAACCTATGGCTCGCAAGCCAGATATGGCCCTTGATGACTGCATTTTGCTCACAGGCAGGGGTGAAAGTAAGCCGGTACGGTCCAGTAGTGCATATCACTAAAATATTCAGTGGTGGTACGCAGTACCAGGAAGATGCCTGCTATAAAGCCCCCATTCAGAACCAGTCACGGCCGCACTCTGGGTCAGAAAATAGATCCACTAGCAACATGCCATTCTCTTTCATAATATTTCACTCGATGTCTCACTATGGGATTCTTGCCTCGCTGCAGACCTCAGAAGCATCAATCTCATCATGCCAATCCCGATTGGCTGGTGAAACCTGTCCGTCCACCCCAAATACCACCTACCTTAAATAGCCCATGCAGACGTCATCACGTCATTCAAACACCTCTACCTAAACTATCCACAGACAGATCTTATTTAGCTTCTGTTGCCGGGTGCTACCTAGATATTTCCCTGCTTCGTCAGTGACACCAGATCGAATTCTGTGCTTTTCTCACGCTCCACGGACTGGTCGGCACGGTCCTCGGCGCCTCACCGCGGCTGTTCAAGTACCGAGCATCACCAGCTAGCTTCCTCGACTCCTTGCCTGCGCACCAGCTCGCAAGGAATGAAGATTAAATCCCCTTACACCAGAGGACACGGAGACTCTGGGGCCCGTTGCTGTCACAGCGGGAACAAGATATCAAGCAAAGATCCATACCAAGGGCCTCATGTATGAATACTTGCATGGATTTCCACGTGGAACTTGGCGTACGCCTAAACCTGGAAACTTTTGTACGCATAAAAAAATTCAGATGTATCAAAGTGTGCATACGCCTGGATCCAAGCACGTTTCTTTTGTAGATCCCAATCAACGTGGAAATGAGCGCCCTTGCAGAGGGGCCCGACTCCTCCCTGTTCACGCATCCATTTAAATATGTAAATCAATTTAAATAGGCCCTGGACCTGAGATTCACTTCTTTGTCCGATCAGATCACGCAATGATTAAAGGAAATTTAAAAAAGAATTACACCGAGTTTGAGATAGAGCTTCAAGTGATTGAAGTGGAGACGCGCAGGGAGATTATGTTTGGTACCCTGTAATCAGGGATAGAGTGAGAGCGTGTGTGGCAGGCTGTCAAGGTGGAGGTGAAGCAGAGGGTTTCTGCCCACCTCCGAAGCGTGACTGCAATAGGTGGGGAGATAGGAGTGGTTTAGATATACCAAAGAAACACTCAGCCATGCATGAAACCACAAAATGTGTTGAAATCATTCTTTCAAATCTTTTTCTGTCTCTCTTCAGTGTTTTCCAGTTATTCAGTCTCCTCTGTCTGCACGCGGAGCCTCAACTCCTGGAACAGGTACACACTGACACCATCAATACTACTGACACTACGTTTAGCAGCACTTATATTCCTGCTTATGTATAAAACATCTGTTTAAAGTTTAGAGTCGTCATTACTTCTTCATTTCCATTTGTCAGAGTGAATTAACCACATTCACAAAGCAGCCATTTTTCTCTGACCTCATACTCTGCATGAGACGTAGGATTCTAGTCAGATGTATGATCAATCAATTATACCAAAAAGGTGCTAATGATCACCAAGTTCACATAAGATTGTAGAAGAAGTTTTGTGTCACAGGTTATACACCATGGCAAGACTGAGCACAGCAACAAGACACAAGGTAGTTCTACTGCATCAGCATGGTCTCTCCCAGACAAAGATTTAAAAGCAGACTCAGGTTTCAAGATGTTCAAAGTCTTGGTGGTCGGCCAAAGAAACTTTGTACAGCGTATAAAAACACATCAAGCTTATTTCCCTTTGAAATCTGAAGATGTCCAGCAGTGCCATCAGCTCAGAACTGGCAGAAACCAGACCCTGGTACACCCATATACTGTCCTGTGAAATCTCTCCAGAAGTGGGTTGTAGCCAAAAAGCCATACCTCTGATATGGAATCAAGGTCAAGGGACTCAACTATGCACGAAAACACAGGAACTAAGGTGTAGAAAAATGGTGGCAGGTGCTCTGGATAGATGAGTCAAAATGTGAAATATTTAGCTGTAGCAGAAGACTGTTTGTTTGTTCACAGAAGAGCTGGAGAGTGGTACAATAATGAGTGTCTGCAGGTGACAGTGAAGCATGGTGGAGGATCCAAACTCAACTTAACTGGTTGTGGTGGATGATGTCCAGCAATTAGCTTGGGTCTGCCCGAGGTTTCTGCTTGTTGTTTGTCCTTGTGCTTGCTCAATGTGGAACTGTTGGTCTCTGTAAATAATATTAGAAAGAGTACGGTCTAGACCTTCTTGTATGGAAAGTGTCATGAGATAACTTTTGTTATGATATGGAGCTGTATAAATAAAATTGAATTGATCTTAACTGATGACAATTCATCTTTTGAATGTAAAGGGTGGTCACACCAGATATTGATTGATGAAAATACACTTTTTTAACACAATAACAATAATAATAACAATTTTTAATTGAATTGAAAGCATTCTTAGTTTACAGCTTTTTTTCACACTTTGTAATACTGTATATTAAGGTAAAACAACATATTTGATATACTGTGAGACAACAGCTAACACACAAGACACAAGAGAGTGTCCTCTTCTTTCTCTTCTCTATAGAACTATCCAGCTTATTAGATAAGATACGATGGACTTTATTGATCCCACACTGGGGCTCTGTTGGTGGATTGGGATCCACTCTGTGTACGAAAGGACGAAATGTCCTTCCTGCAGCGACCTGGTTCCAACTTGGCCTGTGGTCTATGTGCTTTGTTTGCTGTGTATCATTGCCCTCTCTCTCTTTTGCTCTCCTGTCTGCTCTGACAAGTTGAAAGCCATCCAGAGTTCCCAGCGAGTCCTCAGTAAGTTCAGAGAGCAGAGAGAGAACGCACTACCGATGCTGGGTCTGCTGCAGGTCCCCCTGAATCTCTACTGCACCCTGCCCATCTCCACCTACAGCGTGGGGCTTGAACCATTTTAGTGAATCGTTTGACTTTTTAGAAAAAAGTCAAAATTGTCAGTGTAAAATTTTTGTACAACTGTACTCACCTACCTAACATCACATGGATGACAATTGTGCCACTGTCACTTAAATGGCCTATATCTGAGGCTCTATTAGGCATATCAGCAGATTTATCCAAAATGCCAGGTTACAAGAAACCCAAGTTTGGTTAAGTCTCCTGTGATCACCTAGCAGGTCGTCCACTAATCAGTCTCCAGTATGCATGTCAAAGTGTCTTTGGGCAAGATGCTGAACCCTAGATTGCTCCTGAGGCTGCACCATCAGTGTATGAAACTGTGTGAATAAATGAATGAGACATAGTGTAAAGCGCTTTGAGAGGTCAGAAAACTCTAAAGGTGTTATATAAGTACAGTCCATTTACCATCTGTCTCTCTCTCTCTCCCTCTGCCTGTCTCCAGGTGTGCAGCAGGTGTGCCTGTCTCCAGCTCAGGTGGATCCCTTCTACAGTCAGGGAGAGTCTCTGTCATCTGATGACCACCTAGACCAGACCTGGGTCACAGTCTTTGGGTATTTCTACCATTAAATGTACAAACTAATATCACTGCTTAAGTGCTCTGTGTACTGTGAATACATTTACACATGAACTGTGTGTGTTAGTTTTCCCCCAGCCTCGGCTTCATACATCCTGCTGCAGTTCGCTCAGTACGGAAACATCCTCAAACACACGGTGAGACACACACACACACACAACATCAAGTCCTATAGCAACATGACTAATCATTTTCATCATATAGTTGACGTCATGCATGAAGGCAATCTAAAGAAACGTGTAGAAGAGTGAACATAACATAGAATGGGCTGATTGTGTGTGATTGTGTTATTACGCACAACAGAGTTTCCATGCATTTTATTGTCAAAGAACAAAAAAAAAAAAAAAAAGGGGTCATCATGAAATCAAACACTTTTTAAATCAAAACATTATTACAGGTGAAGTCACATCTGAATATAGGACTTCTTGTTCAAAAGGAGCTTCTCAATTCTCCCATCCATTGAATTTGTCAGTTTTTGGGCGGTATCTGCTTCAATTGCTTTGCATAAGGACAGAATAGCCTCCCAGAGTTGTTGTTTAGATGTGAACTGCCTCCCGCCATCATGGACACTTCTCTTGATGATGCTCCAAAGGTTCTCAATAGGGTTGAGGTCAGGGGAGGATGGGGGCCACACCATACGTTTGTCTTCCCTTATGCCCATAGCAGCCAAAGATGCAGAGGTATTCTTTGCAGCATGTCACAGTGCATTGTCATGCATGAAAATTATCTTGTTTCGGAAAGCACGATTCTTCTTTTTGAACCATGGCAGGAAGTGTTCTTTGAGAAACTCCACATACATTATGGATGGCATTTTCACACCGTCAGGGATCCTAAAAGGCCCGACAATCTCTCTCCCCATGATTCCAGCCCAAAACATCACTCCACCACCTCCTTGTTGGCGCCGTAGCCTTGTTTGCATGGGGTGGCCATCAACCAACCATCCATCTGGACCTTCGAGGGTTGCACGGCACTCATCAGTGAACAGAACAGTTTTGAAGTCAGTCTTCATGGATTGCCAGGCCCACTGGAGCCGTTTCTGCTTGTGTGCAATGGATAGGGGAGGTCAAAAGGACGGCTTATGCACAGCTGCAAACCTCTGGAGAACCCTGCATCTTGTTGTTCGGGGCACGTTGGAGGCACCAGCAGCCTCAAAAACTTGTCTGCTGCTATGACGGCATTTTCACAGCTGCTCTTTTGATTCGATGAATTTGCCTGTAGGACATAGTCCTCGATTTTCCTTTATCAGCACGCACACGTGTGTGCTCTGAATCAGCTAAATACTTCTTGATTGTGCAATGATCGCGATGAAGTCCGTTGGCAGTTTTGATTGTTGTCATGCCTTGACCCAAACATTCAACTATTTGTTGCCTTTCGGCTGCAGAGAGGCCCTTTTTCTTGCCCATTTTGGTTGAAAATGGTTGGCTGCTTAATAATGTGGAACAACCTTCTTTAGTAGTTTTCCCTTTAATTGGACTCACCTGCCAAACTAATTAGCACAGGTGTCTGAAATTGGTTTCAGTGATATGCAGAGCCCTGACTGTCTGACCATCCATGAGTTTAACTGACAAACAAAAGAAATCTTACCTTACCACTCTTAAACTCTTTTTGCATAATAATTTGGAACTTGGTGTATATACATATATATATATCCCACAAATCACAAACACCCAGAAAAACTATCAAAAGTATATAATAAGTATTGCTGTAAATATATAAATCTTTCCATGATGGCATTCTCATTGAATTTACAGAAAATGTGCCATGGTATGGAAAAATTACCTGTTGATTTTGTTTGCTGACAGATGGCATCTCCTGGCAACTGGATGCACCTTCAGTATCAGTCCAGACTTCAGGCCAGGAAAGCTCTCTCTAAAGATGGAAAAGTGTTTGGTGACGCCATCATGGTGGGAGTCAAACCTTGCATAGACAAGGTCAGTACTTATTTTACTTCTCTGCTCTCTGATTGGCCTTCCACAACAGGTGACATTGGGTCCATTTTGAACTGAGCAGCAGTGAATTTGTTGTTCTCTCTGTCTCAGAGTGTGATGGACAGCAGCATAGCCATCTCCTCTCCACTCTCCACCTCCTTTTCCTCTTCCGTCCTCCCATCAACTCCTCGCTCAGCCATCAGACCGCTCAGCACCACCTACAGGAGCTCCGTCAGTGACTACCAGGTGACTTGTGGCCTCATGGTCTTCTTTGGGTCCACTTCAAAATTTGAACTGATTTCATAAATAAAATCACACTGTCTCACTGTCTTTAGGTGGTAACAGACAGACAGACACCCAGGAAGGACGACAGTTTTGTTTCTAAGGCGATGGAGTACATGTTTGGCTGGTGACATTTTACATCACAATGGATCATGGGATACCTTCAGCCTGAGAACAGAGGGGAATCAATGGACAGATGGATGGATGAACTAATCTACTACTGTGTGTCTGTGTGTTGCAGTTGAGGATCTTTCTGACTTTCTCTTCTTTTATAAATAGTGTTTTTTAATATTTGTCTCAATAAAGTTTTTCTCTGGTTTGAATTCATTGACACTGAAGCTTCATTCAGAGGCAATGCTCTTCTTCACTGTTGACTTTACATCCTCACTTTCATACTCCAAGGTTAATAGCCTCCACACTGCTGCTTTCAGTCATTCCACCAGATGTGAAACCTGCCTCCAGGTGTTTGCACTGATGATGGGTGGTGAGGCCTAGCTAACAGTGGCTGTTTCAGTTGATCACATTTGGTTTGGATGGGGCTGGTCAGGTCAGGGCTCTTTACAGGCCAGAGATGTTCTACACCAAACACTAGAACATATTCAGCTGTTTCCCCCTATGCACAGAGGGCTCATTTTCATGTTTAAACAGGAAAAGGACAAACAAACTGTTGAAACAAAGACCGATATGCATTATTTCCTCATTGTTTCCTTTTTGTAGACAGAGCCCAAACCAGGAAAAACAAACTGACCAACACACAGGAGTGTTTGACAGTTTGGTAACTGTTTAGCGTTGTCTTGATGAGAACATAATGTACACCCATCACATCTACAAATATGAAGCTGGAGCCTGGAATGATTAGATTATCTCTGTTTAATACAAAGACTGTCAATGAGGAACCAGCAAGCTGTGCAAAATCTGTTCCACACATGTAAAGCTTACTGATGATCAGAGATCATGTTTGTTTAAAGCATCTTCTTGTTGGTTTGCAGTCTCATGGTAATAACACTCAAGGGGGTCCCTGTTCTTGTGTAGTATATAAACCAGACCCCCATTAGAGATCAACAAAGCTTCATATTTTGTGAGCCCTTGATTTTAAGCCATGTAACCTTTTCCAAAAAAAAAACTATAAAGACCTATATCTCATAATTATGTTAATTTCTGTGAAGAATTTTGATGAATGTTATTTTTAAAGTTTAGATTATTATTTAAGATATAAACTTAAAACTCTCAGGATAAAGTTACAGTGAAGACCTGAACACAGAGTATATTCACAGCCTTCACTCTGATAAACAGTCTTATCCTGTATTAGAGAAGGAGACAGCTGAGACATCCAAGGCTCAGTGATTTGCTCCTCTAGAAACTCTGCAGTAAAGTAAAATATGTAAAGTTTCAAACAGGCTCTTGTTGTCATTAATGAATTCATTAATGCAAGCAAGGAACTGGGCTAGCAGAAAGATACACAAGAACTGCAGCAGGTCAAGCAAAAAACAATTAGGTAAAACAGACTTTGACTAGAAATGTATGCATTAGGATGAGATTAGCCTGAATGAATGTATGACCTTTTATCTTTTAATTTACACACTGAGAAGGAATGAGTTCTGGAAGACACTGTAAATACTGGTATTTTATTCTGCAGGGCCCAGTATTTCAAAACTTGTCATCTGGATCAGAATAATCTGGATTATAAAATCCTCCTTTTCTGGATCAACGTGATCCCGCTGACTATCTGAGTATTTCAAAATGCTGGCAGAATGGATCACCGTGATCCCTATAATACCCAACTAATTAGCGTTAGCAACGATAGAATGCTGCTCCGTTAAAGGTCAAGGGAGACTTTAATCACAAAGCTAACGAGCTAACGCTAGCTACAGATAACACTTTGTTCAGGCATGTTTCTGCTGTGATGGTGTCTAATAAAGGAAATGACACACTTTGTTTAGTCTAACGAGCCACCGTGTTAACTGGTGACCGTTAGCCAAAACTCCCCATTTGTATATGGCCATGTTTATTTTACTAGTCTTGTGAATTGTATACTTAATTCAAACTATTTTATTTAGTTCTAAATAAATACATTTTATTTGTGTCAAAGGGCCAACAGCCAAGAATACTGACCGACATATCATGCAAACCAACTTCTTGAATTGTCACCTAATTCAAACCAGGCCATAGACATCTCTGAATGAGCCGTGCTAACAGTAGCTAATTCGGCTCCATTGACTTGTGTGTTAAGCAGCTAGCGAGGTAGCTGGCTTTGTTGATGAATTTTGCAGTCTATGGTTTAACTTAAAAGGGAACTAGTCTGACGTACATCACACCTTAACTCACCTAAACTCACACCAACCTGTTCAGAGTTTGTTAGCGTTACGTCATAGGCTCCATGTGTAGACCTACAGGCTGCAGTACTTTGGTAACGGTACAGGTACGAGGATTCACTATACGGTTCATTCAGAAGTGTCAGGATGCTACAGTAATGCTGCTGATGATGTCATATACAAAGATATACTCATACACCATCTCTGTCTTCTACTTTCAGTCCACTCACAGCCATGGACCACTCAGCTGTCAAGGACAACCTGGAAACGCTTTAATTGTACATTTAAGATTAAGTTATTGGATTTTGAATAAAGTGCTTGAAACTGCTTGAAATTGTAACTGCATTACTTTCATGGTATATAGCTTGGTCAGTGACACAATTAAAAACATTTAATCTAATTTCTGCCGTATATAGAAGGCTCTCACTGAACATAATGATGGCCTTATGAGGCTACTTTAATTATTTGTGTAATTATTTATGGTAAAACACTAACACTTTAGATTAAGTGTAATTAATATCTTGAGTACCAATATCTAGGAGAAGCGGAGCTGAGACTTTGTCAGTCTAAATGAAATCCACCTCTGAGGAGACCTTCAAATGATCCTGAAATTTTGGTATCAAGTCCAGGTATCTGCCTTAACTTTTGAAATACCCAAATCCAGCCTTTTATCTGGATTCAAGGGAGGATAGGAGCAGAATCCTGATTTTTCAGGATCAGGATTCTCTGGATCTGTGTTGAAATACCCAATTTTCAGATCAGATCAATTCAAATTTTATTTGTATAGTTCAAAGTCACAAAACACATTTTGCCTCAGAGGGCTTTACAATCTGTACAGGGAGTGACACCCTCTGTCCTTAGACCCTCGGTTCCAGTGAGGAAAAACTTGCCCACAAAAAACCCTTTAACAGGGAAAAAATGTGGAAGAAACCTCAGGAAGAGCCACAGAGGAGGGATCCCTCTCCCAGGACAGACAGACGTGCAATAGATGTCACATGTACAGAACAATCAACACAAACATATTGTACAATTACAATGAGGGGTCAGATCAAGATTTAATCCAATTGGACCAGGATAATCCTGTCAGATCACTTTTGAAATACTGGGTCCAGGAGTATAGAATGACCAAAAATAAGTGTGAAATATGTTGTGTGCAGCAGATGGGGCAAAAAGTTCTGCCACACAGAAGTCCATTATGTGACTATGCATTCAAAAGTGCACTCATACTTTTTGTGTCAGAAATATTTGAAACATGATTGAAAAAAAACTGAAGTTCAAAAACAAGAGACTGTCAGCTGAAGGCAAAGGGTCATAAACCAATTATTCAGTGCAGAACATAATTCATGTTTACATAACTGGTCCTTAGCTCACACCCACTTGTTTGTATCAAGTTAAGCAACATTTTTTGGGTAGGCAGGTGCGCCTGGTCCTGTCTGTATGGAAATACACTGTAAGTCACTGGATGACTAATGGATAATGAGGAAACACGCTGACTCATGGCACCAAAATGTGCAAACATACACACTGATGACCCTGCCCAACAACTACATTTACCTGAGGATTAACATCCTGAAAACAGAGCGAGGAGGCATCTCAGAAAGCTCTCACCAGTTGACCTTTTTTCCTACAAGCCAGTTTTGGTGTACCTTATCCCAGCAACATATGGTCTCCTAAGACCCCAGTCTAATGGTACAGCATAAAGCAGGGGGATGAATGACCCACACAGGCCCTACAGCCTGCCATGTATGCACAGCAGAAGGCACTGCAAGAAAAGAAAGAGAGGGGGTTCTAAGTGCAAAAGACAGGGCAAGGATTATGCTTATGCTTATGCAAGCTTATGCTTGACCCTCCTGACCTTACAAAGGACATTTGAAACCATATGATTAGAGGACAGTCAGCCATCCCGGGTGTCACATGTCCTGATTTGAACTACACAGGGAAACATTTATGAAAATGACAGTATGTAGGCTTCTCTGATCTGCATCTCTGTGCTTCAGGATACTCAGCAGCACCTCTATCATCTCTCTTTGTGTTTACAGTATTGAGTTTCATGTGTGTGTGTGTGTGTAGTCTGTTCTTCACTGGTCCATGTTCTTTATTTATTTGCTTTCTACCATCATTCTGTTTGTCCATTATGTAATCCAACATTTGTTGTTTTACTCTGTGCAATATGGCATCTATTACACGTGTGTCTGTCTTGGAAGATGAGTACTCCGCCAGAATTTCAAAAGGTTTGTCAACAGATCTGGATTACCTTGATGAGTAAACTCATTTAGATACATGGATATACTCTCCTGCAGTCGTATTTATGGATATTGGATATGCGATACAATTATTTACGTTTCGGTTCTGTGTTTTTAAAGAGACCTTGTCAAGCCTTAGGCTACTGACACGTCGTTTACTGTGTTGCAGTAAACGAACATCAACGTTAATTTTTGGTTTCATGTTCGAATACCTGCTTTTACCAGACAAAGCCAAGAGGAAATGAAACATCGCGATATTTAATCGACAGCCCGCTATGCCTGGGGTTACAGAGGCGATATCTCGCGCTACCTGAACACCACATCGCTCATTCTACCACGATCAAGCCTGCCGGGAGGGGGTTTCTGTTCAACAGCTACACAGCCATCATTTCATTTTGAAACTTAACACGAAGCTATATTTATAACAATCATCGTCGTTTTATTTATTTAAACTAAACGTTGTCGTTTATCTAACTTGTAGGTAACCGCAGGCGCAACATCGTCATTTGTACTAAAGGAAAGCTAAGTTAACAAGAAGTTCCAGTTTAGCCGGCCGTTCTAACAAAGAAAATCCTTTCTCCTCGGAAATAATCCCCACTACTCTCTTTAGTTATGAGTCATGTGGTCGTTGATAATCCACACGGTCTAGATCAGCAGGTGAGTACTTTAAATTTGCTCTTTGTCATAGAAATGTGTTTTTTCCATTACGCACATGTAGTTTCGATGGAGAAAGAGGGAGCTTCATGAGCTAAGTCGCTAGCCTTGAGCTAAGCTAAAACTGCGGCTGCTAAAATGGAGGTGGTGATATCGCTGTAGAGAAGATTGTGATGGCGGAGCGCGTCACTACGCTGTGCAGACGAACTAAACTTTAGAGGCTGGCAGCACAGTTTCTCTTTAAAGATGGCCATACGCAGCCTTAAACTCAACGAATGTAACATATAAATGACTTAACGTATAATTTAATGTAATTTAGCGGACATTGCGGCGGTTTGCTAACACGAAAGGTCGGCCGGTATCCTGGTAAGTTAGCCGGCTAATGTCGGGCCTTCTCGACCTG
Source organism: Nibea albiflora (assembly GCA_014281875.1). Classification (NCBI taxonomy): domain Eukaryota; kingdom Metazoa; phylum Chordata; class Actinopteri; family Sciaenidae; genus Nibea; species Nibea albiflora. The sequence goes on from CM024796.1 coordinate 23,899,256, forward strand.
AAACGTGGCGCAGGAAAAAATGTTGGCAGCGGCTTTTAGCGTCCATTAATGTTTTTGAAATGATGTACACTTGTTTAATAAACTGTTCTGGTAATGAACACTTGGATAGAGTATTCCACTACAACAATTAATGTTTATTATATCACTTTAGTCTCGTTTAATTTGCCAGTGTTTGTCATTTAAAACGATCAGATTAGATTCCTGTCCTGTGCCGTGCCATGCCATGTTGGTTGATAAACCGGGCCATTTTAATGAGCCGAACACTGAATGACTTTTGTGTAGTATTTTAAATGGTTTGTGGAGACTTGAGTACAAACCCGCCTGGGACTAATTTATAAAAATAATGTTTGTGGAAATCAAATTGGAGATGATCTCTTATTGTTTGATATTGTTTGAGTGATGGTCATTGTGCTGTTAAAACTCATCTATTGCTGCTGTATTCAGTCTGATTGCTCACTTGATTTGAAACTAAATAAAATGTTTTGGGTTTTTTTGCAGCTTGCTGCCCTAGACTTGAACTCTGCTGACGGACAAGGCGGAGGAACAGGCAGTAAGTAATGAAGCAGATTGTACTAAAATATGCCAATGTAATTGACTTAAATTGGCTTCATTTTGAGCTTCATGTGATAGTTTTTACAGTTTGTTACCCTGTAAAGAGTATTGTCTTTGCGGGAAATGGTGGTTTAAAGTGGAAACGTGTGTTGTTTTCTTGGACCAAAGGTTCTTGTATGCTTAGTTTTGTTTGTGCATAATCCCAGTCTACAGGATGTAACTGTAACTTTTTTCCATCCAGGGCGTTACATTCCACCTCACTTGAGAAACAAAGATGCCTCTAAAAATGGTGAGTTTATTCATTCGAGCATCCACTCACTCACTCAATCAGAATCAGGCCATGAACACAGGTTTGAACTGTATTGCCACTCAGTACGTTTACATGCAGCAAGAAATTCAAATTTCTGATGGTATCAGATAATGACATGCATAAGACCGGATCACTTGTCTGAGTATACATGCCGTTCAGAGAGTCTGATAAACGGCCGGAGCATGGCTGACTCCGTTACACTAGGTGGCGCTGTAGCCCTCTCAACAAAGGGCCACTTTCGACCTCTACTTATCAGCAACAACAAACTATCTGAAGACATTCAAACAAAGATTACTTACGAAGAGATGGAGGATGCTACAGCTGCGTACTTTTCGTGCATTATTTCGTCCTAATAATGAATATTAAAAGAACAGGTCTTTTGGCTTCCGGGTGAAAGGCCCGGAGGAAAAAGTCATGCATGTGCAGAATGCAAAATCTCTTCAGATCCAATTGGTGAGTATACATGGTGTTAAATATCCAACTATGAATGAATTATCTAGGTGTTCTTATCCGTTTTTGAGATGTCCAATGTGATCCAAAGTAGATCGTACTAAGGTGTTTATAAGCACAATAGGAAGTCTGAACTAAGTCTGATAAATCAGAAATTCAAATTTCTTGCTGCATGTAAACATGCTGAGTGTCAGGCCCATCAGAGCATGGTAAAAGCAAGCACAACTGAGAAGAAATGATGAGGCAATATTAGTTTCTTTATCTCTTAAGACCAGGGTTTCTGTTTGATGCCGGTCCTGGAAGGTTTCGGTGTCTCTGACCAGAGAATTTCTGGTCAAATATTATTTGTTTATTGAACTTAAAGCCGCATTATGCAAGAATCGGTATTTTTCCATTCCCAAAACTGGGACATGACACATACAATACTGTCATGAATATGGACAGCCGTACATGTGTATTTATGATTTTATGCTCTAAAACCTAGCAGCTCAACAACTTTGCTAAGAGTCAAACATCAACAAGGTCACCAACAGCAGACATAGTAGCAGCTAATGTTACTGTCTAGTCCAACAGCAGTCAGCCCAGCTCGGTATCTCTTTCTGCCTTTTATTTCACCAAACTTTCATCAACGATTAAAAGCTTCATGCTCGCTCACTCCATTACTCTTCTGGGCAGGTAACTAGCTGACAACAGTTAGCAGTCTGTGGTTAACTTATTTTATCGACAAATACAACAATCTATCTATGAGGCGGAACAGCCAGAGGACATCAGAGGGAACATGTTTTCTCCATAAAATATGATGCAGTTTGACCAAAATCAGTCAAATCGTGGGTAGTGTGTGACTTGGTGCTGTCAAGCGTTTTGACTAGTTTGGCCCACCCAGGGTTGAAAATCTCTGATGTGGACTTAATGGGCCACTGAGAAATCCAAGCCCCAGGACATAAATGGAAGGATTTAAATATGTTGGACATGAACAGATTTCCTGTGAAGGTGTAGTTGCCGGTTAACGGAAACCCTGGTCAAGACAAATCTGGTGGGTGTGCAGCGTTTTTGCTGCTGCAGGCCGTCAGAACATTGAGATTAGTCTCATTTGAACAATTGCACAGTATAAGGAGAGAAAGCTGTGTCAAGTGGGCTTTCTGTGTCTGTGCATGATGGATGAATTGGCAAGTGGTACCGTAAAATGGCTGTAACTGGGATGTTAGAAAGATAATCTAAAAACTGCAATTATTAGTAACTAGTTGGTATCTACATACATGATATGGACATGGGGAGAACATGTATGATCCTTTCGCAAGTTTATTCTTGTCTCATGTGAACAAGGAGTGCTAGCTGTTGGCTGCTCTGATAATGGGACCATGGTGGTTATATCGATATTTAGAATTTTACCAATGTTTTTGTAGTCAGGATGAGAATTTTTTTGTGCTTGTTTAGCCTCTTAAAGGCTTTAAATCAAGACACATATTGTGCCTGGCAAACAGACAGATTTTTTTTTTTTTTTTAAATAAGTTTTTAAATAACATCTGGGAATCATGGTACTGTGTCATTGCACACTTGACGTTTTTCTCGTTTTGCTGTTTTCTTATTCCACAGCAGGAAATGCTTATTCCACTGGTAGACAGTGCGGTTATTCAGTGGCACCAATAAATCTCTGTAAGTCCTTATGTCTGCTTTCGCTGAGGGCAACCTGCATTTTCAGATGCATGAAACAGCCTTATACACACCAGCGGGCCGGGGGGTGGGTGTCAAAGTATGATGGGCTTGAATGAGTGAATGAGTTTTCTCTCTGCTTGGGTCCTTGAAGTCAGTTTAGAAATCTTACAGGTAAAGAATATTTTAATGGGATTAATGCTTTTTGTTGTTAACTACAGTGAATCTAATTTTCTGCTGATATATGATATTTTTGACCCCCTCCAATGTATATTCAAGCCCATGTTTCCTCTGCAATGTCCCCCAAGTTTCTTCTAAACAGTGCCCACAACCGTGGGAGGAGTGTCCTCAAAGACACAGAAATAACTATACTTCAGGATGGGATGACTCTAAGATTGGTAACTATTAGAGCAAAGTCAAGCCCAGCACTCATACAGCATGAGCTAGTAATTATGAGTGAGTCTTCTTATAGCCTGCTTCCCTACCTTTGCTCAGGTTACCCAAGACTGGCCTCACATGAGCTTGCCTTTTACCATGCCCGCAGTGGGGGTTGGAGATACAGATGTGGTATACCTTGACCTCTACCTGCATGTCATGCCATCTACTGGTTGGCAGGGTTTATGGTGTATATAGCTGAACACAAGGGCATACTCATCGTGCCCTTGGTTTGTCACTTTAAAATATAGCTGAAATCTGGGCCTAACACAGTATTTGCCAGAGCCTGCAAATGATGCATGGTGACGGTGCTTTGAAGACTCTTCACTGCATCACTAGTGTGACGGTCTTTACACATAACCAGTGATATGGTAATACTTAGATATTTGCTTTGTTCAAATATTCATGCCTTCTAACCACTGTTAGTCAGTCATGAAATCCAATTATGGATTTCATTTTCAAAAGATTTTTTGGAAGTGGAGTGCATCCAGGCAACAATTGACTGCTCCAGGTGATTTCACTTGTGTGAAGTTAGAATAACCACTCAATCTACTGGTTCACTTGGGGGTAAATGGATTGTACTTATCTTAACTTTCTAGTCTTCTGACCACTCTCATTCACACGCATTCATACACTGATGGCTGATGGATTCAAGGTGCCAACTGCTCATCAGTTTGAGGAGCTAACCATTTATACACATTCACACACTGATGGCACAGCCTTCAGGAGCAGTTTGGGGTTCAGTATCTTGCCCAAGGACTCTTCGACATGCAGTTTGGAGGGGATCAAACCGGAGATTAAAATGCCAATCTTCTGATTAGTGGACGACCTGCTCTACCTCCAAGCCAAAGAACACCTCTACACCTCTCTCTGGCATATGTTTGAATGTGCTTGACATGTAGTGTCTGTCTGAAAGGAATGTTTCTGTAAGGCTCAAAGTAGTAGTTGGCTAGTAGTCAGCTGTTCTTGTTTTTTTTGTTTTTTTGTTTTGTCCAAGTTTTGTTAGCTCTTGATTGTAAAACAAACAAACAAAAAAAAAACATCAAGACACCTGCAACACATTCTAGTTGAACAGGCTTTGGTTACTTCAGAAGCATCTTGAGCATATGCTGTTCATTTGCTGTCTAAGTGTGGCTCACATGCTGGCATGATCAAAAAAGGAAATTGTGCATCAAGACATGCCTGAAATATGAGAGACTGTGCTAGTGGACATGTTCTCCTTTTCCAGTCAGTGTTAGATTTTCTTTGCTTTATCAAAATTAAGACACTTAACCATGTGTTTTTTGCAAATTGGCTACACCGTTCACAAAATGTTAGGGATATTCAACTTTTGGGTCAAATTTATGGAACATGGAAAAAGTTCATGCTACAGTGATATTATATCATGAAAGTAGGACATTTAACTAGAAGCGTGCGATGGGAATTTCATCATCTCAAACAGTTTATTGAAACAAAAGCGGTGGGTATACCACAAAAAGTCGGATATCTCTAACTTTTTGTAAAAGTGTATATACTTATCCAAATGCCACAACCTGCATAACACTGGAGAATACTATTACCTATTTAAGCCTTTTACACAAAAACAACCAGTGACGTTAGTCCATAGTTGCTTGGACAAGGAGATTAGTCTACTACAGTTTTCATGTGTTTGGTAACTATGATGCATCGTTATTTTAAGAGTGAGCTTTGATTGAGGTGTAACTAGATTGTTTTAGTACTTCTAGAATTGGTCTTCTGTTTGTTTTGGTGGTTTGGTTTGATGTGACATGCCTTGCGAAGTGCACATGCATCATTTTGTCTGTAGTAGTAATTAAATTAATAAAAAATAATAAAAAATTCCCACACTGCACTAGTAAAAAAATCGTTCATAAATATTGGGATATGACGTTAAAGTATTTCCTTTCAATCATTTATTTGAATTGCAGTGCAGCTCTGTCACCTCTGACAGGTCCCAAGTGCTTCCTGACCTGGTCAAAATTCATATCTTGTCACCACTATCTTTTTGGGCTTGTTTATAAAGTACTAGACAATCTGTGGTTGTATTGCCTGATGCTCTGATATTTCATGACTCAGGTTGCTCTCAAAGACAAAAGACCTTACTGGTCTACAAAACATGGATCAGTGTGTGTCTGGGTGAAGCATTGCAAGGGTTTTCTCTTGTGATTACTTTAAGGGGGGGACTGTGATGGAAGCCTTTACTTGTTGGCCCATGGGTATAAGTTAAGATCCTCACCACAGATCTAGAATCGGCCCCTTTTGCTTATTCAAAGTAAGACCAAACTGAGACTAGATCTGTGTGGGTGGTCTGCCCCTTGATGCTGTTGTGGCATAGCTTCAGCTACTGAGCATGGCAATGCTAACTGTACATATCCACCCTCCCCAACCAGCCTCATCCTCAGCCTGTACTGATAACAGTGTGGCCACCGATGGGAACAATGACACAGCCAGTGTCCAAAGCTGGGCAGAACGTTGTGGTAAATGTCCCATATAGGCAGAGACAGAGGTCATTAGGTCTCTACGTTCAGACAAGTCATCCTACCTCAATAACAAAGCCGATGTCTGGGTGCTTTTATTTAAAAGTCAGTGGATTCTATTTATTACTCCTACAACTATTGATTTCTCTCCACATTATTCTCCCATACTGATTAAAAACTTAGGACTCTGCTTTGCATTTTGTCTGTTTTGTTGGACATTATTAATTCACCCTATGACACAAATGTTAAAGAATCTCCCGTCACAATCATGCAAGTTGTCCAGGTTCTAATCTACTATGGACTGTTTGCATCCTACCTGTCAGTAAAGTAGTCTAAAATAGGTGGTCAACACTTGAAGAGAGAATCTCATGGCTACTAAGACTACAGCTAAATGTATCTTTGCTTACTGCCCCAAATAAGTTACATATGCTTCCTCATGATCTTATTCTGTTTTGTCCTCCAATGAAGATTCGCCTGGATGGGACGGTGGGCGCAGCAATGGATTTGTGAATGGTTACCATGACAACCGCACAAATGGGGGCTTTGGAGGGCGAGGACCCCCTCGCAATGATAGAGGTGGGCGTGGCGCCTACCGTGGTAACAGGGGTGGAGGCTCGTTTAATCAACCATTGCAAAATGCAGGTGGGAAATCCTGTTTTAATGTCTAACTATAGCTCTAGGTGTAGCGTAGTGACAGTGTAGTTTTTAGAGGTGGACTTGCCCTCCCCCCACCCATGTTATACAGTTGTGTATTTATCAGAATTCTTTTATTCTGCTTATTCATTATGAATTTGCTCTAAATTATACATCATTATTAACATTAGTGTACTCTTTAAGATGAAATTATTTTAAACTCCTAGTGGCGTTTTGCTTTAGGGTGAAGACTTAGCGTTCCCTTTGGTAAGAAATCATCTAATGTCTGACTACAAAATCTAACAACTCCTGTTCATTACAGGATTCGGCAGTTACGACAACAAAGATGGCAGCTGGGGAGGAGCTCCAAGGGATTCTGCCTACAACAGCTTTGGGGGGAGATCTGATCGATCCAAGAGTACCTTCTTCAATGACCGCGGGGCAGGCTCAAGAGGAAGGTGTGTAAAATTGTTATTTATTAATATACTGTATATTAAATTTTATGAGAAGTTTGTCTTCAGCTGACTTAATGTTTTAGCATTCAATATAATTTAGAACAGACTGATCATGTTTGTCTTTATTAAATGTATTCTTTGATGTTGAGTGTTTTCATTGCTTTATTTATACTTGAACAGTTCAGAATAGATGACAAACCTAACTTATATGTTGGGTTGAAAACATTAGATATTAAGAAAACATTAGATATTGCCACAGACGCATTGATGTTCTGTTAAACTGAGGCTGCTTTTTAGTTGCATGTTGAATTATACACAAATTGGGAACAAAATTAAAAGTCCTGTGTCGTTTAGTTTCACTTTCTAAGAACAGTGTGCAGACACTTGTATTAAGTTAGACATGAAATGAGTGTTTTAGCTTCGCACACTAACACTCCACATGCATGTGTACAGATATGAGCGTGGGGGCTTTTCTGGTGGAAACACACGCTGGGCAGAGGACTCCAGAGATGATGACTGGTCCAAACCTACAGCTCCCAACGAGCGCCTGGAACAGTAAGACAAATTCTGCTCACAAGCCAAATGTCTTCATCTTGTGTTTGCATTTGACCTCAACTTTTACAAACCTTGCTTTTTTTTTTCTTTTTTTTTTAAAGTGAGCTTTTCTCAGGAAGCAACACTGGCATAAACTTTGAGAAGTATGATGATATTCCTGTGGAGGCCACTGGAAGCAACTGCCCGCCACACATCGAAAGTGTAAGTTAATAAGTTAATACTAAGCAGTGCTTCGTATTCTTAATGGTGTAACTGAAATGGCCATTCTCCATTTATTTTAAAATTCTTTAGTTCCATGATGTCGACATGGGGGAGATTGTCATGGGGAACATCACCTTGAGTCGTTACACTCGTCCCACCCCAGTCCAGAAGCACGCTATCCCCATCATCAAATCCAAGAGAGACCTAATGGCCTGCGCCCAGACTGGTGAGTGTTTTTATTCTATTCTCTCAGCCCTAAAAGTTGGGATGAATGGAATGCAGTCCTTACAGTCAATTGCGTATAAGTTGAGAAGGGCAAATCCTTTTCAACCTATATGCAATTCAATATATGACAAATACACCATGGTTTTATATTAATTTTGAACTTGTTTAAACAATTTAATCATATTCCCTGCTATGTCCCAGGCTCTGGTAAGACTGCTGCTTTCTTGCTGCCAGTGCTGAGTCAGATCTACACTGATGGGCCAGGAGATGCTCTGCAGGCTGCCAAGAACAGTGGACAGGTACTAGAGAAAGAAAATAAATTGAACATGGGTACATCATCATATGCATTATCATCGAACCTGTTCAGATAATAATTTCCCTGATCCTCAGGAGAATGGAAGGTATGGCCGTCGTAAGCAATACCCAATCTCTCTTGTCCTGGCTCCCACCAGAGAACTGGCTTTGCAGATCTATGATGAGGCGAGAAAGGTGAGTTTCAAGGAGACAGGAGTTTTCCTGGACATTGAATCTGCATTTTAGAGCTTAACTGTTTACCCTTCTGTCTACGTTCAAGTTTGCCTATCGATCACGTGTGCGGCCTTGCGTGGTATATGGTGGTGCTGATATTGGCCAGCAGATCAGGGAATTGGAGAGAGGCTGTCACCTGCTGGTAGCCACACCTGGACGTCTGGTTGATATGATGGAGAGGGGAAAGATCGGTCTGGACTATTGCAAGTCAGTATAGCACACTGAGAAATGACTAGCTCAAATACGGATTTGATTTTGTAATTAAATCTGAAATGTTTCTCTACAGCTACTTGGTCCTGGATGAGGCTGACCGGATGTTGGACATGGGTTTTGAGCCACAGATCAGGCGCATTGTCGAGCAAGATACAATGCCACCTAAAGGCATTCGCCAGACCATGATGTTCAGTGCCACGTTCCCTAAGGAGATCCAGGTCCACTTGACAGTCTAGTTCACATAAGCTTGCTTGCAGTGATGAATATCCACATACTTACTTTTGATTTTCTTGTAGATCCTGGCTCGTGACTTTCTGGAGGACTACATTTTCTTGGCAGTGGGGCGTGTTGGTTCCACTTCAGAGAACATCACACAGAAGGTGGTCTGGGTAGAGGAGACTGACAAGAGATCCTTCCTTCTTGACCTCCTCAATGCCACTGGTGAGAAGCACATACACTGAGGAAAATGTTAAGGTTTTTTTCTTCCCTTCCATGATGGTCCCATTGGGCTCTAACCCATCATCCTGTGTTTGTCAGTCTGCCCCATATCAAGCTAATATTGACTTTGCTACATTTCTGCTAACAAATGTTCATCATAGCGAGGCCTTACAGTGAAAGACAAAACATCCAAGCAAAATTTGGGCGTGTGGGGGGTGAAAAGCTGTTATTTGTGTGTACTGAGCAGCCTTACATTTACTGGCTGGTTTGGTTTTATCTTAGTTATTCCCAGTGAGGTTCAGGAAAATGTGACAGAGGCCCCAGAGAAACCGGGTAAGTATAACCATACCATGACGTCACTCTGACCCACAAGCCAAAAACATCACATCCCACAGCTCATCCTATCCCTCCGCTCCCTGGCTGATATGCTGCCTCAGTTTTGTTTTTTTTGTCTTTGATTTCCAATAAGAGCTTGTAGGACCTACAGTAATCTTTGCCTTGCACCGTGTAGAGTGAGAATTTTAAAAATTGGAGTTGCTTTTTTAGCATAGTGTTCTCAACACCGGCAGCGAGGTTAGCTGTCTCAACATGAATGATGATCTGGGCTTTATTAGTCATTTTCCAAATTTAATTTGGAGAGGATTGAGCTTTGGATGTACATATCCTTTCCTCCTGACTTGTGCCATTAGCAGAACAGTTGTAGCTGCAAACTTGGAATGGCCTTGTCCCACCTCATTACCCCTCAAGCTTTTATTCTGGTAGCCATTAATGCCAGATATCTGAATTGTTAATTTAATATTTGACAATTCCATAATGGTCCCAAGAAGATTTAGGTCAGTACAGGCACATTTTAGTGTTAATTAAATCCGGCCAATTCCATTGGCTGCTTATTTTGTGGCAGGGTGCTCTTAATGACAGCTAGGATCCATACCTGAATATTTTATGCCTTATGTGAGCAAATCATTGCATGAGGTTGAAAAATCTTTGCACTGGTGGCTGACTGGCAAAAAATACACAAGCTGGCTGAGCTCTAACAATGACTGATCTGTCACCCCCTTACTCATTAGTAAAGGTCTGTGTGTAAAACATATAGGTAGCAGCTTTATCCACTTTTAGCCAGTGCTGACTCAAAATGTAAAAACCTCAAAGGAGCATCGCTCTGTAACAATATTGTACAGTAGTTTCTACTGTAGTAGTTTCAGTACTTTCTGTAGTTGAAGATACTGCAGTAGTTTTGTGTAAATTTTGAGCCACATTCTCCAGCTTCAATAACTTAATAAATACTATACTAAGAGCTTCAGTAAGTGGACCAACCGCTAAAAGAGTTAGTCAGTATGTCTGATCCATATTTGATCAACAGTTATACAACAGTTGAACTGTTGATCTGAATCTGAACTTGATTGGGACATCTCTAGCTGAAACCTGTTTGTTACAGAGTTCTCTTCAGTACAGAAAAACTGAAGCTGTGGTTGTCAATTAATGGTTGTCAGTGAAATTAAAGCTTTTTATGCACCTGTCCTTCATTTCTAAGTTGTCATTTCAATTTTCTTCTTCATGAACTTGCAGTTGCCGACATTTTTAGTATGACAGTTTCTGTTCCTGATCCCATCTTTTAGTTTGAAAAATCCATCCATTGCCATGTTCCCAGTTATAATTGATTTGTTCTCCTTTTTTTCTCTTTTATTGCTGTTTGTCCTGCTCTCCTCCGTTTGTCCCATCCTCTCTTATTTCTGGTTGCACAGGCAAAGACTCACTGACTCTGGTGTTTGTCGAAACCAAGAAAGGAGCGGATGCTTTGGAAGACTTCCTTTACCATGAGGGTTACGCCTGCACCAGCATCCACGGGGACAGATCCCAGAGAGACAGAGAAGAAGCTCTGCATCAGTTCCGTTCTGGACGCTGCCCCATCTTGGTGGCTACAGCTGTAAGTTACCTTTACTGTCAGGACATTAACCGCATGGCTGTAGAAACCACGTGGAACTGCTGTGAAATAATAAGAAAACCAATTTCTCTGTCTCACCAGCTTTTTTTTCTCTTTTTCTTCCAACCCTTGTATATTTGCAGGTGGCTGCTCGAGGTCTGGACATCAGCAATGTGAAGCACGTTATTAACTTTGATTTGCCCAGTGATATTGAGGAATACGTTCACCGTATTGGCCGTACGGGACGTGTGGGGAACCTTGGTAAGGTTAATTTGACTTAATTTCTCAAATTATTTGCACTTTTTTTCCTGCATGCCTGTTATGAACATTATCTACGTTACATTGACTTTGTATATCATGTTGTGTTTTGTGCAGGTCTGGCCACGTCGTTCTTTAACGACAAAAACAGCAACATAACCAAAGATTTGCTGGACATTTTGGTGGAGGCCAAGCAGGAGGTTCCCTCCTGGCTTGAGAGCCTTGCCTATGAGCACCAGCACAAGAGCAGCAACCGTGGACGCTCTAAGAGGTATGTGTGTATGCAGAACATCTGAAATGTGCCCTCCATTTTTCAACTGCTACTGATGTTTAATAACAAGCAGACATTCTTTTCTAGGTTCTCTGGTGGTTTCGGAGCTAGAGACTACCGTCAGACGTCTGGTGGCTCTGGAAGCTTCAGTAGCAACCGTGGAGGGCGTAACACTGGAGGCCATGGAGGGAACCGTGGCTTTGGTGGTAAGGACACTATTTCTTTAGCCTGTTATCTGTGCTTCGCTTATCACTAACTTAAGAGCATTATCACTTCTGAAGAATCTTGCTGCATCATTTTAAACAGAACATTTGGGCGAACAAAAAACAAAGTATTAACATAAAATTTGAGCTGTCAACACTGAAGCTCAGCACTCAGATCAGAAATCAGAGATGGTTTGTGTTAGTTTGGTTTCAAATCCATTTTGTCGTTCAGCTGACTGATCTAACTGTGTCCTTTTACAGGTGGCTTTGGTGGCAACTTTTACAGCAATGATGGCTATGGAGGAAATTACAGCCACTCTGGTAGTGTGGATTGGTGGGGCAACTAGTCACCATAGGAATAGGTTGCCATGCCAACCAACCCCAATGGAAACCACATGTTAACTTAAGCCAGACCATAACAACCCTCCCTGTGTAGCTTCACTGACACACAGTACATTATCAACCCTGGTTCTCTGCCATTCGCTTCTCTCAAAAAGGAAGTGCAGCACGACGCAAAGGAAAGTCACCAGCACGTGCAATGCACCGGAGACCGCAGAGATACGCACACCTCAGAGTGAGCATGGATGCTGACATGCATTGTCCAATAGCAACTTCGGACTTTCATTGTATTTTTGTTCTTTTTTGTGGAAAAAACCCAATTGAATAGCCTGAGGATCATTTGTATGTTAATGTACTGTGCCTTTGGAATTTAAACAGGAAACCTATGTTGTCATTTCATGAACATGGCCAAGAGCTCTAAAATTTGATTTTACTATTATTTTTGTTTGGTGAAAAATATTAGAAAGGTAAACTAAGCTTGGACTTAATCAAACCTTGGCAAACACTGGGGTATTGTGGCTCTGAGTCATGATTCCATTTGAACTTCAAATTTATGCAGGAACATCATGTAGCCTTTTCTATAGTCAAACAGCTAATGGAGCGATTATGTCGACCACAAACTGGGCCACTCTGTGAAGCAACTGTATTTTAATCCTTAGGGACAAAGTTACATTTGTTTTTCTTTATTTTTTTTGCTCACTCTATCCTGGACAGGCTCCTTTTTATGGATATGATAGTCTTTAAAATAGCCATTCCTATTGTAATCTTAAGAAACACAGAAGTCATTAAGCTCAGTGCCAATAATTGCTGAGGTTTAAACAATCACTGCTGGAACTTGTTACTCCGCATTTTTCAATTGACTTGACAGTGTTACGGCAGCTAGTATGTTACTAAGTGCTAGCTACCCGAGGATCATTTGGGCAGTGGGCGGTGTTTTTTGTTCCTTTTTACTTGAGACATTTTTGGTGCAGGTCTGTGCAAAATTGAAAAACTGAGTCAGTTTTTTGATTTATGAATCGTTTCTCTACAAATATGTATCAAAACAAAAAATGCCTGCCATCTTGAAAGTGATGTTCAAAATGGCTGAATTAAGGACCACAGCATCGGGAGGGCATAGCGTGGTGTTAGTGTTTACCGAATCAACCGGCAACCATGAGGCCCAGATGGTATTCTACGCTTGCAAGTGTTTTGTTTTTTGGTCAAGGAGAAAGGACATGTGAACTGAGTCGCAGGCTTAACTTAATTACAAACGTTTTCTCTTTTCAAGCTGCGTTGGAGGCATGGTTCATCTTTAAGAGACAGGCATTTGAATGATCACTGAGGTTTATCAATTAAACAGCAAGGAGCGGAGCAGGGTAGAGCAGCACTCCGACCACTGGGATTAGGTGAACTGGGGTAGGCGTGGGGCACAGTTTTTCAGTGCACTGTTGTCAGTGGCTTTGGTTTCCAGTGCTGCGTAATGTAACTGGAGGTGGCCAAAGATAGGGGAGTGTCCACTTCTTTCTGGAACATTTAAAGTACTGTCAGGTCCTCTGGGAGTTTATCTGCTCAGACATGTATAAAAATCTGTGGCTTCATGAAGCCAGAGCAGGCTTTTCCTCTCAAAGAGGAGCAGCCATCAAGAGGAGGAGAGATGGGGTGTTTCACCTCCCAATTTTCTCATCGGGTGTGTTGTGCCTTGAACTTTTTTGTTTGTTTTTTGTTTTTTTAAGAAATTGAACTAAAAGCGGATGCACTGACAGTGTTGAGAACTTGAGATTGAATGGTGCTACTTGATTTAGGTGTGTAGGCCCTTGTACGTCGTGCCCATCAAGTTTTACAAAAGTTCTTTTATTGCACATCTAGAGTTTTATATAGATGTCTTGGATATGTGTCCTTAAGCTTCCAAATATTGTGTGTGAGGAGATTGTGAAAAACGCAGCTTGTTTACAAAGGGGAAGGGTTCTCAACGTTTAAACCAGGATTTATTTGGGACCAGGGGATTTAGCAGTTGGGGGAATTTAGCCATTTGCACAGATTTCTAGATTCTACTTTTGCTGCTAGTTTTGTGTAATTTATTAAGCATTTTTGACAAATATTTATTTTTGTAAGCCTCAAAGTGATTCTTTGAAAGTTTCAGAAACTTGACCAAAAGACAGTACAAAAACACTGGCACTTGAATGTTGAATGTCACCTGTATGCGTGAAATTTATATATTTCGGGGTAGTGTGAGCTTTTTAATGTTTAAGATACATTGGACTCAGTAAATAATATCCACAGCTGTTTCAGGGCCTCCCCGGGGCCAGTCATCTCTAGATTGTAATATAACAATTGGTCAACAAAAATGGGAAAACATTTGAAATGGAATTGAACAAACATGCCAAGGTTTGGAATATCAACCTCAAAAGAGCAAATAAATTTCCGAAGCATATCAGTGCAGAAGTGTTCAGATTCTTCAATTGTGTGCATTATGGATTCTTTACTCTAATTTGACCTGATGATTCTTTTTACTCCAGTGAATGTCTGGCACATGGCAATCCTTAAAGAAACAAACATGTGGTTTATTCTCATTGTTGTATTTGCATATGACACCTCCTTGAGGTCTCCTTGAATGTGGTGCAGGTCTGCAGCATTGATTTCAGGCAGCTGTTGGAATTGTATGATGAACAGAAGGTTCTGTGCAAGTTGCTGGCAGAACCTGAGACTTGTTCCACATTCTCAAGAGAACCCTCGAGCTCTTTAGATGTAGACTTTGCTTTCTGTATTAGCTTATAGGCTACCGCACTGCATGGGAAATACTCAGCTGTGCAAATTGTATGATTTTACCAAAATAAAATGTCTGAATGCAAATCTGGAAAGATCAAGCATGTTTCATGGAGGCTTGTTTACTGTAATTGTGCAGAGGAGACCTGTAGCAAGCAGCCTGTTGCCTTGTGTGGATACAGGGCAGACGGGCAGCAAAATTCAATTTGATATAGATGGATGGGCTTCGTTTCTTTTGAGGGGAAAAAAATAAAGATTTCATTTGTAAATACAACTGTGTCCATTGTATTCTTTCCCCAAACCTGTCAATGGTGACTTCATGAGTGTGAACTGTGTGTTGGACGTCACCTTTTTCAGTATTTTTTTGCTCAGTGAACCTGGTTCAGACAGATGTTCATATATTCCTCATCAACTAAAACAGAACTTGAAAACCTGATGACAATGTGATTCACCGCCAATCAAGTGCAGTCATGTTATGCTGTACTTGGTATACATTGGTTATGTTCCACCACTGTTACATTTTATTTACAGAGCACCAAAGCTTAAGTTATGGCGCTCCTTAGAGCAGGTCTGGGCCATACTGTTAAATATTTAGAAACCCAACAATTCCATGAGCAAGCACTGTGGCAAGGCAAAACTTTTTTAATATGTAGAAACCATGAGCAGAACACACAGGTGGATGGCCATCTGCCGCAAGCGGTTGCATTCAAGAGGGAGATGTTCTCTACTAAAGCACATATACTCCAAGCAGTATGAGAGGTATTCATTCAGCTTTGTTCCTGTTCCACATCTGAACCATACTTTCAAAGGAAAGTAACTTTACTACTCAGGTTTTGATACCATCTGGCCAAAAGTTCCAGTGAATAGAGGTCCTGTTCTTCAGCATGTATTGAAACTTGAGACAATGTTTTGCTGCTAACTTTTTGGCAACAAGTTGGGAAAGATCAACATGATAAATGATTTTCAGGTGGTGGCTAATAATTTGTGCAAAAGCCAAGTAACACATTAAACATCTAACACTAAGGTAAATGTATTCTAATGCCGTTTTCTTCAGAGTTGCAGGTTATTTTAACAGAAAAATTATACATGGATGCTTTATCACAGGAGACAGGTCACAAAGGTCTCTATTTCACAATAGAGACACTATATTCATGAAATCATAAATCTTACAGATGAAATAAATCTAAAAAATGAATTTAACATTTTCCTGTCTCACCATGACCACGCACAAAACTAGAATGTTTTTTAGAACTTGACTAGCTTGCACTGACTTGAACCTTGTCCAACACCTTTGGAAAGAATAAACCGCAGGTGTAGCCAATTAAAACAACTATGGCTGAATTAAAATTAGCTTCTTCTGCGCTCTTATGACTTAACAGGATCAAAATCAAGTCTTCTCCCTCAAAGTGGAGGCTGTTGAAGCAGCACATTAATGCCCAGTGAGCGCTTCACTAATCACATGATGTAGTGAACTGTGTTCAGGTGTCAGTCTGACGTGGCGCGCTGAATGACCCAAATCTACAGGGGGTGTTTCAGTATTGAAACGTCTTTTCAGATAGTGAATAGATGTGCAGAGATTGTGGTGAGACGTGTGTGCTGCACATTCAGCTGACTCATTCTGGTGAAATGAGGGTACAAAGAAAGCTGACTGTTTGATACCATCTGTGGCATCCTTTTAGGCTGTCTCTTTCATCCTGCATGAAAACCGTGTTTACCCCAATTTCAGAAGATTTTTCATGTTACTCTTGAAAGGTCACATGTTCTAATGTGCTGAGCAGGTTTCATAAAACAGAGCCAGTGACACCCATTAAAAGCCTGTGTCATTTTGAAAATGAGGTTTTAGGGACATTCATGTCAGTGAACGCACTTATCTCCGTGGAGAAGCATGGTGGTCCGTACAGTGTGGACAGTACAGTGTGTTGTATTGATTACCTCTCTCATGAGATCACACCAGTCGCACAAGTGTGCTCATCCCCTAATCCATTTCAACCTCCGCATTTCTGATAACTTACATGTCCAACTTCACGCTGTGTGTGTTTGTGATCTGTGTTTCTAAGTTAGCACTTTGCTTCAGTGGTTTGATCTGAGCCTCGCTTTACTTCTTTAATCCCGTCAACCGCCCATCTCCATCCATCACTCCATCCAGGGGATTTAACTGCCATTAAGGGATGGCTTTTTGATGTGTGTGTGTGTGTGTGTGTGTGTGTGTGTGTGTGTGTGTGTGTGTGTGTGTGTGTGTGTGTGTGTGTGTGTGTGTGTGTGTGTGTGTGTGTGTGTGTGTAAAAGGGGGCGGCTGGAATGTAAAAACACAAGCACACACACTGCAGCCAGAACCATCTGCTAAGCTTGCTCAGTTATGTTGTCGAAGGTGTGCTGTGCAGACTGATGTGGTGTGGACAGGATGGACACATGGATGAATATTCGGACAGTGACCTTTAACACACATGGATACAGCTGTCTGGAAAGATCTACAGGTATGTCACTTCCATTTCTGCATAGTGTTTCTGCAGTTGATCTTTCTGAGCTTCCACAAAAATTCTGTATGATCACAACTGTGATTCTCTGTTATTACCAGTTCAAGTTCAAATCTAAAAATATGTCCTTGAAACTAGATTGCCTATGGACTTACAACAACTGACTTTGTTACATATTTATATAATTCAGAATAGCTCATCATCAAGTCCTGTTGTGTTCTTTTTATGCTGTTTCAGACCTCCGTTAATCCTGGCATGTCCCAGATAAAAGACTACAGTAATGACTGTCACCACTTTCACTGGTCAGTTTCAATCCCTTCACTCTGCTCCTGTTTTCCTCTCTTCCTCTCACTGCCTACACTGGCTTGGTGAAAGAAATGTATCTTCGCACTGTTAGTCTTTATGTAATGATATTTTCATTTATGATATGTTCAGGTAGCTTTAAAATTTCTCTTGGTATACCATCCAGAAATTTCAGTTTGTCTCCACCAGAGACTGATCAGACTAAACTGAGTAGTTCCAAACTCAGGCCAACTGGATAGAGGGTGAAATCCCAGGCACAGACAATACCTATTGTTGTGGGTCTAATCTCTGATGTAAGCTGCTATTTCTTAATCACATCATTGCATCACCAGCAGCTGGCAAAGAGACAGTTTAGCCCTCAACCTGCCAAATTATTACTGCACAAGTGTCCT
Organism: Nibea albiflora; assembly: GCA_014281875.1. Classification (NCBI taxonomy): domain Eukaryota; kingdom Metazoa; phylum Chordata; class Actinopteri; family Sciaenidae; genus Nibea; species Nibea albiflora. Next base: position 23,917,278 of record CM024796.1, read on the forward strand.
TGTGTTGTTGCACAAATTAATCTTAGGAAGGGACAGACCTGCAACACCTGCAGTAACTTTATCTTTCAATTCTGTGGCAATAAAACCAATAAAAGCTAGACTGTGTAAATGATATCGATGTAAAGTGGGGGTCCACATGACCAGGTTTTATCACATGGGCCATTCAGTAGTTACTTTCAATGATATCATGTGATCCTGAGTGAAATGTTTTTCACAAAAGACATTGTGAAACAGACATCAACTCAAACATGAGTAAAAAAAATGAGTCAAAATGTCTGCTGTGGAAAACAGGTGTATGAACCTGACAATAGAGACTAACTATATCAAAACATCTAACCATGTAAAGCTCTGACAGGAGACAAAAGAAAGACCCTGAAATCAGTGTCAGTGTAGCAGAAGAGGACTTTCTGAGATACAATTCTTATGCGTTTTAAAATGATAGCTATCCATGTGTTCACTATGCAGTCAGCAGCTGGTTAACTTAGCTTAGAAGAAGCAGTGTAACGTGACATGTGACACAAAATAACTGCCCCCATCCAAGAAAAAGTCCAGCACACACTACCCTGTAAAACTTTTCATTGATACACAAAATCAGACTACATTTGGTAGTGTTCAAATGATGCTGCACACACCTGAGTGCTGCTTTGGAGCATTGTCACTTGGCTTTCTGGCTCTTTTTTTCTTTCTTACTGACTGCATGATTTCACTTATTTGATATTTGTAACCACCCCCTCTGTTCTGCATTCAGTCTCTCTGCTGTGCCTGCTGCCTCAGGCGGTTCTGGCACGGTGGGCGTGTGTTCGGGCCTGTCCGCCGCCCTGCTCCTGCACACAGGAGAAGAGTTGCATCGTGTTGTGTGACCGATCTGGCCTGGCTGAGCTGCCCAAAGAGTTTCCCTGTGAGGCCTCGGCCATCACCCTGGAAAAGAACAGACTGAAGTTCCTGTCAGAGAGGGCCTTCGGCACCCTGCCCTCCCTCAAGTCCCTGTCTCTGGACCACAATAACATCTCTTTCATCACCCCTGGAGCCTTCAAGGTCTTGTTTTGTGCTAAACTTTTCTTGACTGCTCTCTGTCGATAAACATTTCTCCACCCTTTCCACACTACAGTTTTAGATTTAATTTTATTGTCATTGCACAAAGTAACAAGTACTTAGACAACAAAACCAGAAGTACAGAGTATGTACATATGAACAGGATACATAAATATAGTCCAGATAAATATGAATATGTTATTGGATATATATAGTTCTTGTCTGAGGAGGCTGAAATTTGGTATGGATGTCCAAGTGTGTGTGTATGTATGAATGCTAAAAGGGGATGTGGCATTGGGAGTTCCCTGTCATAAAATATGCATAACTTCTAAACACATTGACATGATATGATCAAAATTTGTACAAAGACATGTTAAGAAAAGCCACATCTTTTGGTTTGGAGTGCCTGTACAGTTAAATCAAATCAAATCAAATTTTATTTGTATAGCCCAAAGTCACAAAGTACATTTTCAGAGGGCTTTACAATCTGTACAGGGAGTGACACCCTCTGTCCTTAGACCCTCGGTTCAAGTGAGGAAAAACTTGCCCACAAAAAACCCTTTAACAGGGAAAAAATGTGGAAGAAACCTCAGGAAGAGCCACAGAGGAGGGATCCCTCTCCCAGGAGAGGGATAGATAGCAGCATCAAGTCATTAACTAACTGTAAACTGTAGTGGAGATATGGTAGCAATAATGACAGTAATAATATATGTAGCGGACGTCATGCAGGACCACAGCAGCAGCCACGATCCATGAGAACCTGCTGGACGAGAGAGCACAGAAACTCCAGGGAAGAAGTTTAGTTAGTGACATGCATTAACATGTATTAATGAGACATGTATGTTTACAGATGGTGGTGGTGATGGTGGGAGAGAGAGAGAGAGAGCGAGAGAGAGAGAGAGAGCGAGAGAGAGAGAAGGTTTGAGTAGAGTTGAGTAGTAAATCTGTTCTCTTGATGGTAGCTTTGGCTGCGGCTCATTTAAATTTGGGATCTTGCAAATGGAACAGCAGTTTATGCAAATATATATTCAAATCTGCATAATTCAATACACACTGAACTGAATGTCTGTCTTGCAGGGCCTCTCCAACTTAGTGACCCTGGAAATGGCACACAACGAGTACATCAGTTATCTTCATACACGAACGTTCACTGGGCTGAAGAAGCTGGTGCGTCTGGACTTGTCAGACTGTAACCTCTTCAACATCCCCGACCGCATCTTCATAGAGCAAACAGCGCTGAAGGAACTGCTCTGCTTCCAAAACAACTTCAGGAGGATCCCTGGAGCCATCAGAGGCATGGAGAACTTGACTCACATATACCTGGAGAGGAACAAGATAGAGGCGGTGGCCTACAACTCCCTGCTGGGCCTGGGTAGTCTCAAGTGAGTCACAGGTTGGAAGTAGATGGAGTAGAACTCACTTGGCTGTTAAAATCCTCTCACAAGCTACTCGCAGCAAATAATTTGCCAATAGTCTAGCTACAAACATGAAAGCAAGAATTTTATTTTGTGGGAATTATTAACATACTATTATACTATTACATTATTATTATTATAACATATAACAATTGAAACTGAAAGCTATTATTACAAGAATACTGCAGAAGTTGGGACCCTGGTGTGTTCAGTTGAATAAAAAAAGGATTTACTGTTTTTACTGAAACAAAGAGTGGGATGAACTGCTGCTTTTGTTCATGACTAAAAGAAAAATCTAGATCAGCATCAGCCCAGTCCTTTGAGATATACTGTACCCTCTTAGGACTCTCTGTCTTTGTCTTCCGTCTTCTGTCAGTCTGGATTGAGTCTGGATGGGAAGCTTTTGATTTCCTTTTTGTTGTTTGATATTTTTGTTCGTTTAGAGTACATCGTCAAAATCTGATTTAATCACTCCATGAAGGGTTTATTATGAAAAAAATCACCTGAAATCTTTAGTTCAGTCTTGTAAATATCTATGTTCTTATTTTAGGTACCTGAACCTCCAGGAGAACCGCATCAATGTGATCCATGACCAGGCCTTCCAGGACCTTGTGCGACTGGAAAACTTCTACCTCAATGACAACTTAATGTCTGATCTGCCCACACTTGCTTTCAAGGGCCTCAGTCACCTTAAGATGCTCAACCTTGGGGGAAACCTGTTGACCAATGTGTCCAAGACCTGGTTCAGTGACCTAGTGGAGCTGGAGATCCTGTACCTGGACAGGAACCAGGTGCTCTACATTGAGGAAGGCACTTTTGAGAATCTGACAAGCCTGATCACGCTCCACTTGAACAGCAACAACCTCACCACCCTTCCCTTCCCTGTTTTCCAGCCCATATACTTCCTTGGCCGCCTCTACCTCTTCAGGAACCCCTGGGAGTGTGATTGTTCCCTTGAGTGGCTGAAGGAGTGGATGGAAAACTACAAGTTGGTGCGGGATATCCCCTGTGCCTCACCTTCCTCTGTGGCAGGTCTGGATCTCAGCGAGGTGGTCTTCGCCAAGGTGAACGGCACATGCGTGGACCCTGGAGAGCTGAATCTTACCACAGCCTCCACAGAGATTATCACCACCACAGAGAACCGCTTCAACAGCCTCATTTCCAAGCTTCTCCAGCAGGAGCTCAGAGAGGAAATGGGGAATGGTACAGAGAGTCTTCGCAATGGGACCCTGCTTGAGCAAGAGGATGGGGTCCTCTCTTCAGGGGTCAGAGAGCAATGGACCAAGGCAAACCAAGCATTTCTCTGCATCCTTGTAGTGTGGCACATCTTCAGTTTGATTGTCCAGTCAGATACTAATTTCTGTCTTTGTTGCACATGAGCACTATGACCCACAGAAACAAACAGGGTAGTTTTTCAAATTGCAGATGAGATAAAAGAAAGCACCAAGGAATGATCTTCCTTGCATGTGTGGTTACTCATTTGAGTCTGCCTGGCCAAAGTCATTATTCTGGTGAAATGCAAATGGGCACTCTTCAGAAAAAAGACTGACATTGACATGAGCTGTTTATATCCAATAATCTAAGATATTTATCAATGATCTGCTTATATAGGAGAAACCACAACTACATGTCTGATACATATCTATTCCTGGTTCATGAACAGCTCTACCAAAGCTGTGTGGCTGCAGGATTCATTTCTATAAGGCGGGTGTTGAAAACGGTGGATTAGTGTGGTGATGTGGTGAAAATGTATATGTGAACTTCCACCTTTTGTTGCATAATACTCACTTTTAATTAATATTATGTAATATTCATGGCATTACATCCTCTGTTATGAGTATTTATTTATTTTTTTGGTATTTTCATCCACATCTCTGTGTAAAGGTAAGGGAGATAAGAGCTCCTGTAATTATCCCCTAAACAGATGTCCTCTCTGCTCACTCTGTTCATTCAGCTCTAAATGGAGGTTCTCTAGCTTTTCCATAAATGCATTAATCTTCTTACAGCTCAGTCTTTGCTGCCTGTGTAGGCTGCAGAGCAATGGAGGTACATTGCCATGGACTGTTTTCCTCTTATGTGCCATGATCCTTTTCTGCACAGGGTATGGTGGGTGTGAATGCCATGTCAGGTTGTGTATGGGGGAGGGAATGTTAAAGCTTGTCATTTCTCTTTGGGATAAGATATGCATTTAGGTACATTATAGACACAATTCAAACTAGTGAACTGTCACTGATTTACAACATTTACAACTACTGCAAAGTTTATGTATACAGACAGGTGACAAATGAGAGTTGAAACCGTGGGCACCCAGTTCAGCATCAGTGCACCTTGGCTTTGATTCAAGTTCCTTTCTACTTTCATTTGTTTGACATCTGATGATTGATTATTATTGATACTGATGTCTTCTGTGGAGCTGAAAAAAGCTTAGGAATCTCTGTTATGACACCATCCACTGCTTTCTCTAACCATGGGGAACAGAAGTAGTTTAGTCTGACAGCCAGTGATCCGGTTCAGTGTTATTATTAGACAAACCACTGTCACATGATATGTTTTTGTTTTGATCTATTTTCTACTTACTTTTGACATGACTCTGGCTCCTTTCAGCTGAGGCCGAGGAATCATCCTGTTTCAGCACTGAACACCAGTTAATGTGCACACTGGCCTATTGACCTTTTAATGTGGAATTCGTATGTGATCAAGATGACTGTTAAATGGAGGCTAGGTGCTTCCTCCTGTACAGTCACACTATTTGATTTGGTTTGCCGTGTTGTGTTTAGAAGCAGTTGTTCACTTCCAAGCTTCTCAAAGAAATTCTAAAAATATCTAAATTACGTAGCAATGGTTGGTTGAAACTGAAGTAAATATTCAGTTATTATTAGGCATCATATTCTACATATTTGTTCAATATGTTTACCTGCCTTATAGATGGGTTGGACATCTTTGCATCTTCATTAACCTACTGTTCACTGTCTGAACGATTATGCTTGCAACCACCTGGAATTAATTCACAGGAAACTGTCTCTATTTTTCCAATGATTCTTACCAAATGTTTTATTTTTTAATTTGTTTTTCTAATATTTACTTAGAAGTAAGATCTCATTCAACTCATGTTAGGAAAGCATTTTCTCAGCAGTCACAGTGTGCATTAGCCTGACACCTCCAGCTGAGGTGAAGTATCCATTTTCATTTTGCCATTTGAGATGGCAAGATAAACCAAACCCAGCTGTCCTCAGACAGCGGTGCCTCTCTCTGGGATTACACACACATTGTTCAGGCTGCACTTCATTCTAATCACTTCACACTGATTGAATGAAATCACAGGTCAGGTAAAAATGTACAGTAAGCTTCAAGACAGCAGCACAGTGTACTGTATAGTGTGACACAATTAATTTAGAATCCATTCAAAAGTAATTTTTTAAAAGATTATTTCCTCAATTAACCCTTGTGCTCTCCTCAAAAAAGTTTGTGCGAGCGACCATTTGGTGCAAAAAATGTTCTAAAAAGTGCTATAAAAATATTATATGTGATTTTTTTTTTACTTTCACTGCATTAAATCTTTTGATCAACTTCAATCCTAATCGTAACTATCGAATTTTCATGTATTTCTTAAATAATTTTAATTGATTCATTATTGAATGATCAGATTGTTAACAATTGTAATATATATATATATATATATATATATATATATATATATATATATATATATATATATATATATATATATATATGAATTACAAAATTCCAAAGTGACATTTAAAAAAATATATCTTTTTGTCAACCAGTAATCCAAAATGTTCACCTTTCAGATTTGGTCAAAAAAGAAAAACAAACGATTGACTTTCAAATTTTTGAATGGTTGGTGACAATACAGTCATGTTTCTGATGTGATCATGTGACAAACCGTTTACGGTTGACAAACAGTACACAGACACAACAGTTGGCTGTAACAATAAGCAGGCTTTGACTGTCATTGGCAGGTGACATTACTAGAAATTTTCCTGAACAAACTGTTGTCAGTTAATGAACTTACAATGTTCCCTCCCTGCACTGATTATATTTTGTTAACAGTTAGAAAGATTCGCACTCTGTGGTGAAGTAACTTTTTAGTAAGATTTTTCTCTGAAATGTTGCAAAGTAGAAATATTGAGTAGCACAACATCAAAAAACCTCCCAATTATATTAAAACTGAAAGAGAAAGAAAATAAATCTGTAATTTTGGTAACTGAACTTGAAATATTGAATTATCATTTTCAATATTCAATTAGTGGATCAAACATAATTCAAAAAATGTGAATTGTGAATACATAAAAAAAGTCAAATAGAATAAAGTTAGCTACTTCCCACCACTGCTTATGTAAAACAAAATACTGGAAAAAGAAATAATCCATTTATGGATTATATGATTGTATTTGACATCATTAAAGTTTGCAGGTCATCCTGCACACTTTCTCTGAGGGAGGGGAGGGGAAGGAACTGGTGCAGGAGGTCGAGCGTTACCAACTATATATAGTTTGGCTTACCTCCACAGCACTGGTTCCAGAACCAAAATCCCAGAGAGGGGCAGGACTCTGTCCTTTTCCAGAGTTGCTCAGGGTGAGAAGAACCAGGCGGATATGGAGACACTCACAAGCACCCGGCTGAGGACCGTGGTGTTGGAATTCTCCCTGGAGAACAAGAGGATCACCTCCATGCAACTGCAAGTCGCTGGGGGGAGGGTTTTGGCTGTTATTTGTGCTTATGCATCGAATAGCAGTTCAGAATACCTGGAAGGGCTCCATAGTTCCGCCCACAAGGGTGATGAGGAGTAAGCTGGAGTGGAGTGACCGGGAGGAACAACCTGCCTGATCTGAACCTGAGGTGTGCTTTGTTACTGGACTTCTGTGCTAGTCATGGATTAACCATAACGAACACCATGTTCGAGCATAAGAGTGTTCATAAGTGTACTTGGTACTAGAGCACCCTATGGGGCTCATCAATAATTGACTTGGTGGTCTTGTCATCAGATCTGCCAACTGCCCACCACCTTGGGGGGGCGAGGGTATCTCAACACAAAGATACTGTTCATTGCATGCTTTTGTGTAGTGGAAAAGAAGGAATCATGAGCCACTCCGAGGTTGACTTTTCAAACACATAAAAGGAAATTTATTTTTAAAAAACTGTTCAGAACTTTTATCCTTGTAGAGTCATTTACACAAGGGCCATTTGTATGTTAAATTCATATACACGTTATTCAGATGCACAGACTGCCTCCTCCCCTTGCAAAGAATGTTGAGTGTACACATTCTTTGCAGAGTTACAGTTTCAGAATAAAAATCAGTATTTCATCTGGAGTTGATTTTTAAACTTGATTCAAACAAATTTGGACATCACATTTATGAAATGATGAACATGGTGAAAATGTTCCTTTGCTGACCAATCAATAAGACAAAAAATACTTTTTTTTGATTACATGATCTTTTTTTTTTTTTTTTTAAAGAAATCTGTGGTTTATAAATGTCACCCAAAATGCAAGGGATGTGAATGTGTCAAGACAACGTCTAGCTCCACACAGTTAGGTTTTTCGTTCCCCCTCTTGCTTCCCTTAGTTGAGTTCAGTCTTCCAGCTGGAATGTTTTTATAGATATATATTCATATTTTTGTGTCTTCTTTTCTTTCTTGGAGGTTTGTGGAGGGACGATGGGAACACTGACTGACTGACAGCATGGAAGCTTGCATATGTCCACATGCATGACAACCTCATTCAAATCTCTAAAACATTTATGAATTTATTTAGAAGAGACAGTACCTGATAGGTAGGCAGAAAGGTGTGTGTGTGTGTTTGCATGGCGATATCATAACTGTACCAAAGGCTAACAAGAGATAGAGTCATGAGAGGATGAGACACAGCTTACAGCTTGGAAAACAAGAAGAATGAAGAAACGATGAGAACTGGTATGATCTATAGATGAGGAGGCTTTGCAGTGTGTTTGTGTGCTTTTACTCCAGTCTGCTCATCGGCAGAATACCCACTGACAGTGTCTTTCTACAGATGGTTTAGTACTACAACACCCAACAAGACCACAAAGTGATGGAGGATTGTGGTGGAGATGGGGGAGAGAACGGTGCATCAACATGGCAGGATAGGACACAGTACTGTCTCTTTAAAACAAACATCTACAAAAATGTTGCCTCCTAGCTAGAACAGACACAACAATATTCACTTTTGTTTACTGTTTTTATAGAACACTATGACTATACGTCGTCTGCCAGGGCAAGGATCCAATAACTGGCCACCGCGGGTTGTTTGTGCAGCGTTCAGGAGGATTTTGGTTGAATCCTTGTGTGAATTGTTTTTTTCATTTATTTTATTTTGAAGAGTGAATGAGTTTTGCTGTGGTGTTGTTGCTGGAGGAGGTGGTGGTGAAGGTGGGAGCTGCACGTCAGTAGACCCAGGACACAGGAACCCACTGGCTGGTGGTGCACAGCAGATCGATGGCCTCCTCCAGGTGCCTGATGGTCTCATCTATCTCATTGTTAATGATGGTCTGGTCGAAGTAGTGGGCGTAGGTCTTCTGCAGGATCTCAGACTCCTTCTGCAGCCGCTGGAGAGATTCGTCCTGGGGTAGAAGGAGAACAGTAGTATGTGTTAGAAAGCAAAGAGATGATAGAGAGGCAAGAACATATGAAAGAGATATGAAAGGACAATGAAAGAGAAATTCATGGTCCCTACACAGTGGGTGATTTTAGACACTGCAACACTCTCCCGTTCCAACCTGTGAGCTTCTTTCTTTCAGAAAACTGTAAATGTCACATTTCTGACTATTTAAAGTGTTTCAAGGCATCATTTTATCTTTTATATTCAACCGATTAATAAAAATAGAAAATTTAACCAAAATATTCACAATGTAGCGATTGCTCATGAGCCATGTTTATAAACCAGCCAACAGAAATATATAAACAGCAAGTGTTACAGTACAGTGTCTGGCCTTTACTCAGCAGAGGAGCGAGTGAAAACACAAAAGGCAGCACTAACTCATGTGAGCCATACCTACAAGCACACACACACACACACACACACACACACACACACACACACACACACACACACACACACACACACACACACAGAAAATAACTCAACAATACTGTGAGGTTTTCACTTACTGGCAGTGTTCGACACCACCTTGGCACCTGAAGAGTGCCAAAGAAACAGACCATGCAGAATGCAAAAAGAAATGAGTGCAGAGAAATGAGAGAACAAAACATGAGCAGAAAGAAGCAGAGGACACATGGATGGAGGGCTCAGCACAATGTGACATGGGGTAAACGTTTATGGTCATTAGAGACGAAATCTCAATCAGTTGGTTGACAGAAAAGCAAGCTCTATTTTAGTAATCAATGAATGATTTTAGAGGATTGTGAGGATTCACGAGTAAACAGAATGTTTTGACACTGTTGGTCCAACAAAAAAAGCAATTGTCTGTCATTTTGTGGACAGATGAAAAGAGACATTTTAAATTGTTGCAGTTTTAATGTATCAATTACAAATTCAGGGTCTTATTCAAGGTATCCAGGTGATGTTAATTCATTAATTAGGAATGTATTAACGTTGCTTTGCAACAGGTTGATTTACATTTTCTGAACAAGGATTTAGTTTGCTGTGAGGCTTTTAAAAGATAAAGCTGGTACAAAAAACACATTTGTTCCTAAAGACCTTAAAATATGTCATAAGTAGTTAAAAGTATAAGTATAAGTAGCAATGAAAAATAGTTTCATTGCTTTCAGAGCTGGACACCAGTTTATTTAGTACATTTGTAGGCAATGATTTTAAACTGCAGATGAAACATGTTAATGCTCCAGTGAGTATGGTAAACTTTACTTATCTCCTTTCTAGTCTTCTGACCACTCAAAGCTCTTTTACAGTACATATCTCATTCACCCATTCACACACATTCATACACTGATGGCATTGGCTGCCATGCAAGGTGCCAACTGCTCATCAGTTTGAGGAGCTAACCATTCATACACATTCACACACTGATGGCACAGCCTTCAGGAGCAGTTTGGGGTTCACTATCTTTACCAAGGACACTTCGACATGCAGACTGGAGGAGCCGGGGATCAAACCATCTACCTCCAAGCCACAGCCGCCCCATGTGAGGCTGCAGGGTGTTGTGTGTTCATGGTGATGTACAACAGTGTGGCTCACTGTGTTTTTAATAGTTTATACATTAAGAATCAGTTTGCTTTTTCCATGTGATTTTGCCAACAAAAAGAAAAATGATGATTCTTGTGAGCATGCTTGTATGTTTGGTGTTCTCCTACCTCAGTGATGCCTGGCGTGATCGTTGGTGCAGCAATAAAGACGACATATGGAGAAAACTCTGCTGTCCGCAGGACCTTCAGGGCCTACATGAGAACAACTGTTAGAGGTCAAAAGTCCTTACTTGGACTCACACTCACACTCACACTCACACACCTGAGGTTCAACATCAAGTATAGCTATGAGTCCCTGTTGGTGGATTTTCCGTATCGTCTCCAGCCGCGTCCCATACATGGCATCCTCGTGGCTGCCGTACTCCAGGTACTCGTTGTTGCTGATGTCCTGCATCATCTGGTCATGGGAAACAAAGTAGTAGTTCTTCCCGTTCTCCTCATCCTTCTTTGGAGGTCTGGTTGTGTCTGTGGGAGACCAGGAGACACAGGAGAGAGCATTTACATTTCCAGACACATACAGTGGTGCTGTTTCTGTGGAGGACAGAGATCATGTGTCTTACGTGGGATGGGGTATGCAAATCTGTCAGGGTGTTTGGTTATGAGTGTGTTCTTGATGTGCCTTCTGCCCACTCCATGGGCACCTGACAAAGACACACAGTAAGTCAGTGAGGTTGCTTATGAAGGGAGATGTCTCCATTTCATGTTGCTACACTCAGGCAAAACTTACCTAACAAAACTAGTGTTTTCCTCTTGAAAGCAGGAAGCTTCACAACCTCTTCATATGTGACAAGATCTAGTTGGTCGAAAACTGGAAGTGAGATGGAGAAAGAGAGTTAGTGGATAAGGAGAGGAGTGTGCTAAAGGAGTGTGCTAAAGGAGGCATACTAAGGAGTCTTAAATACATCTGGGAACTATGTGCTGAAGATGAGAGGAAGTGTCTGACAACATGAAGTGCTGATGAGGTTATAGCCTGAGAATAGAATAGAATCTGATGAGGCAGAAAATTAAACGTTCATGTGCTGATGCAATCCAGCAGAGAGAGAAATTTAACCGGGACTGTCAAAATATAATGACATGGTAATGACACCGCTGTTCATCTGACTTTGCTTCCTTCCAGTCCTTGTCATTTCTGTGGTCAAAGATCCATTTGGGGAAAAGAGAAGTATATGAGCTAAGCTGGACTGACAAAAGGAGACATGTTGTCAGATGAATATGTCTGATTATTAGAGATCATCCAGTCTGAGGAGGAGAAGGAGTGCTGAAATTGAATATTCACATTCACATGTGAATATCTGGTGCTTTTCTGAAACTGAATATCTGGCTGGTGAGAGAAAAAACAAGCTGTCTGAATATTCCATCTTGGACTTTTATGGATCAAAATGTACCCTGAAAATAATTGGCAGATTAATTGCTGTCCTTGTCTTAAGCAATAAATGTGACATAGGACAACCTTTTTTTTAAAAAGAAGAAAAGATTAAATAGAAATTATACAAGAAGCAACTTGATGTAGATGACTAATGACTCAATCAATGACTGATGATAACGTTAATGGAGGGTTCATGGAGTCCAAATCAAACCTCAAATCTCTTCAATGACTTCAAATTGTTTAGATGAATGGATGATGCTAAGAATGTTCATGAAATACAGCTGAAATAATTAGAATCATGAAAAACAATATTTCTTTATTGTCAATGAATCAGCTAATTCTTTTCTTTTCTTTTGAAATAGTTCATTCTAATTTAGATGTTTCACATTCACACTCTATTGCACAAGACAACTTTTGAAACTGTACAAATGATTTATCTTTTATACCAACCTTATTCACAAGAGAAAAGATATACTGTTGGTTTACTTTAGTGTATATGTTTCTATAAAAACCTATTGCTGGGTAGAACTTTCTAACAAACCGAGCAGAATGAATGAGGGGAAGTGCAGGTTGTGTGTTGTGTGTCACATGTTGGAGCAGAGCTGTTCACTGTACAATGTGTTCTCTGCCTCTGTAACGTGAGCTTTCATGCAGCCACCATCTCAGGTCGCTGACAAGTGAAATACAATACCCACAACTCTGGGCTCTCACAAACTGGGCTCTCCTGTGCAACAGGCGGCCGCAGACCAGCTGCTGCTAAGACTGACGGTGAAGAATTGTTTAAAGTTACTGTCTGCACAGAGTGAAGGCAAAATACTGTATCAAACACCTGAGTGAGACCTGAGTGTTTATGTTACAGTCTGTGTGGGTCTGCTAATGTGTGCACACTGACCAAACATCACAGCACACAATGTCTGAAACACACAAACTAAGCTACATGGTTTCAGTTTTGTCTGAGCTTCTGTTGTTTCTTGACTCTATCAACAGAAACAAAAGTGAAACACTGAAGCACAGTGACAGCTGACTTCATCTACAGGGTTAATAAAATACAGAGAGGAGAAGAGAAAGAGTGAAAGAGAGAGAAGGAGTTGGTTGCTGTCACTGGTTGTTACTTACATGCAGAGAGGCCGTTCAGTAGGAGAAAGCGAGAGAGATGAACAGGAAGGGTCAAGATGGTTCAACAACAACATTACAACAACACACTGCCAACACTGGACATGAAATACACAATATACTGTTGCTGCTGTTGAGGGGTCATTCACATGTGACTGTTGAAATGTGCTGTGATGGTCCAGTGAGTGTTATTATTGATTATTTCACAGGAATATACTGTATCGGTAAGTCTGACTTCAAACATAATATGACTTCAACCACAGACTTCTGATCTCTCTGGTTTGAAAATGCAGCGCTGCGGACAGAAAGGCTCTGAGGAGAGTGGTGAGGTTAGATGGATGGACTATTGGTACAACTCTTCCTACCGTTCAGGAGCTGGCCCACAGAAGATGCAGGTCCTAAGCTAAAGGCATCATCAAAGTCCCCACCCACCCCGACCACAGTCGGTTCAGCCGTCTCCCCTCTGGCAGGAGGGACTGCAGTCTGTGGACCAAGACTGTGAGGTTTCAAAATACCTTCTACCCCACTGCCATCAGATGACTGAACTCAGAATCAAACAATTTATTATTTATTATTTATCAGGTTTATTTATTTATCTTCTTATTGAAATTGTTCTGTGGTGTTTTTCATCTTGTGTTGAAACGAGCTTTTGCCTGTAATTTCATTTTACAGTACTGTGAAATGAGAATAAAGAGATCTTGAATCTTGAAACAGCAATTAACTGATCATAAGTTGATATTCAGTTAGATGATATAATAATATTTGGAATCATACAGAATTGTCTGATCGTCTGTTTTTCAGTCTATGCTTTATACAGTCCTGGTCTGAGCTTATTGCTATGGCTGTGGACAGACCTGACCAGCTAGTTGTGGCTCTGGCTCTTTTTTTTTTTAAACCTGGGCTTGCCCACTAGCTGCCAACAACAACATCCCTGATTAGGAATATTCAGTCAAAAATTCCACCTTATGGTTCCCTGGACCAGCCACTGAAACTAGGACCATGTCCAGTCATCTTGACTATGTTGTGGCACTTGGCAGAGATTGGGCTTGTCGTGAGAGTAACACTGATGCTCAGCAAATTAAGAATACAAAACTATGGTTGAATTTCTGTACACATACCAGAACAATACTGACAGTACTGTTCAGTACTAGTCCAGTCTGTCAGATTCAGGAGGATCTACCGGCAGAGTATGACAGAAATCGGATATAATATTCATACTGAGTGTATCATCAGAGAGAGAGCAGGTCTTTTTCCATGGAGTCTGCCATATTGAACCATCATGTTTCTACAGTAGCTGGACAAACTAAATACTGGCTCTTTCACAGCCACAATGTGCTCTACATGCTTGGAAGTGGAGAGTTAGGTGAGGGGTATTTAGGTGGTTGCAAACTGCAGACTTAGAACGTGATGCCACTAAATACACATACACACTGGACCTTAAATCACAGTCTGGGAAATTTAAACACGTTTGAACCTTTTTCAATAAACAAACTGTAATACAGTGTTTAATAAAGAAATTTGTCTCAAGCAAATATGGTGAAAAATAAATGAGCCTGACATAGAAACATTTGAGTCTCATAAAGGTGAGGTCTGATAGCAAGCTGGGCTGATTTTCTGTTACATTTTTTCCTACAATGTGAAGTTGGAAATATTTGACTGTGACAGTTAGTGGTAGAGTTGATGACATTTTGTTTCAGTAGTTTTCTGTATGCCAACACAGAGATCCAAACATGCAAAAAATCTCAGAGTTCCCCAAAGTTCCTGCAACTATTTCTTCTCCATTCAACCCTTGTTAATAACTCAAGAAAACTATATGACATGGAGGGATTAAAACATTAGCTGTCTGCTGTCAACAGAATACGTCATGGTGAAGTTATAGTTTTGACTATTGCACTTGTAATACTATCATTAATTTTATTTTCATGCATTCATGCTTTTTATGAGGATGCTTTGATGTTCTGTGCTGCATGCTATAGAATATGAAGCTAATGCCAAGGTGTCAATGTATCTGACATGCTTATCAGCTGGGCATTCAGATGTACACACACTCAAACATACTGTACACACATACACAAATGTACGTTGATGGAGACAGTGTTCTTCAATCCCCTCTCTGTTACATCATCAGAGATGTATCATCCTTTTCATCCCGAAATATTAAATTAAAACAGAATATGTAAGTCATAGCTTTCTCTATGCATTACGTTGTCAGTTACTCATTTATTACTTGTCTCTCTCTCTCTCTCTCTCTATCTCTCTCTCTCTCTCTCTCTCTCTCTCTCTCTCTCTCTCTCTCTCTCTCTCTGTTCAGCCATCTGTTCCTGAACAGCTTGATTTACTCCATAGGTGCTAACCTGGAGGATTTGGGGTCTCTTCTGGGTCTGGTCTCCACTGCAATGTGAGCTTCAGTCTCTGCTATGGCTAACTGGAAGGAAGGAAGGTCAATGTTCAGATTTTAGCTGGCTCCTGCTATAAACAATGTATGCTGCTGAGTTCACATGTAGGACCAACATGCCGTCATTTGCTGCTTGGTGCACATACTGTGCAGGAGGTGTAAAGCTCAGGTCAGGTGTCTGTGGCTCATGTCTGCAGATGCGAGCTACAGACAAGTGACACCTCAAAGCCTGTGACAACAATGCCCACCATATTTCATCTCAAGCCTGCACTCTTATCCTCTAATACCCTCACCCACTCAGAAACACTCATGTCATTCTAAGATAAAATAAATAAAATGTGTTTCTGTTACATATAAGGACATTTATTAGGGCCCAAGCGCCGAACAACGTTCTGGCAGCGAAAGCTTTTTCCTTTCTTTTTTTCCCTCTGTGCCTCTTCGGGGGCATTTTTGAGGGGTAAACACACTCAAAAACTCATGAAAAGAAAAACTAAAGCAGTAAAGTATGCTCAAGTTTTTAGAATCCGGAAGTCTCACAGGTGCTCCAAGACAAGGACCAAGATGGCTCCACAACGCCACCTATAAAATCTTGTACGGAACCTCTGCCATTGAGGGTCTAAGGACAGAGGGTGTCACTCTCTGTACAGATTGTAAAGCCCTCTGAGGCAAAATGTGTTTTGTGACTTTGGACTATAGTATAGTTCAAATCAAATCAAATCAAATTTTATTTGTATAGTCACTATACAAATAAAATTTGATTTGATTTGATTTGATTGACAAAATTTCGCAAAGAGACATGGTTTTCGGTGGCCACATGTATCTCCCGCAGACCTACAAAAAATCTTGGCTACAATGAAGCATACGGCGTCCATTTTGTTTCAAAGTTGCCGTTTTCGTGTTTTTGGGGTCATTTCCAGAGGTCTTATTTGACCAAAGTCCTCCTAGGACGTTCATCCTATCTGTTTGAAACTTGGCATGTGTGTTCTTAAGGCCTTGACAATGAAAAGTTATCAAAATCGATTTTGGAGCGGGGTTTTGGGGTAGGGGCCACATGATTCAGTGTGTTTTCATGAAATTTTGCCGTGCTATAACTTTGCGAAAAATACTCCAATCTTCACCAAACCTATAATAGCAGTCTGGCCTAGAACACATTTCCATGACAACATTAGGTGATTTTCACAGCTCCTCCTAGTGGTGATAGAAAAAAAACACTTTTTTGAGATGACGTCCAGCTTGGACAATATTGACTGTATGGTGGTGAAAATATCAGAAACAGATGGGCTGTCAAAGTAAAAAATGAAGACTGTTTTGAAAAAAAACTAAACAAAAAAAAACGTAACTGACTTTTTGGCTGATTTTCAGGCAAAAGTGTTGGGCTTTCATATACTTTCTCAGAGCTGTCTGAAACTTCTTGTGGTTATTAAGACTAACATTATGCAAATTTCGGCTGCATAAGTAATTAGAGGGCAGGGCAAAATCGCTCTATAACGACCCCTTGTACTATTCTTTGAGGCAGCACTGCCACAGTTTTGGACACAGAGTTATGAAACCTAGAAAAAAGTCTCTTGGAGTAATGGGCTAAAATGAACAGGAAGCGAGATATTTAAGAATGAAGATCACAATTTTTGTTTTTTTGGGCTGGTTGAGAAGGGGTCATATTTGAACGAACTCCTCATAGGTATTTTATTCAATTGACTTCAACTTTGGTGAGTGCATTCATATAGACTTCCTGAGTAAGTTCTCAAAATTCTGAATTTTGAGGAAACTTTGACCCTTCGATCCAGATTTACTCCCTGCACGTGGTCTATTTTAAGAAACTCCTCCTAGGGATTTTATCCCATCTAATTGAAACTTGGTGTGCGTGTTCTTAAGGCCTTGACTATGAAATGTTATCAAAATTATGAATTTTGATGAAACGGTGTGGGTGTGGCTATTTTGTCAAATTTGACCCTATGAGATCACATTTTATGTGATCATATATGATTCCCTCTTTTACTGACAGTTTTTAAAAAGGTTTTCTCTTCCTTCTTCATTTTATTTTTTTTAATTACACCACTAATGCAAGGCAAAACAATTAAAGTGTATAACTTGTTTACCTCAAAATAACACCTTCACTTCAGGGCCTCTACATTTAATACCATCATATCAATTGAAGAGAGAAACTTTGCTATGCACAAAAGTTGTACATGGACATCCTCATGCACACCTGTTATTTCAAACTATTCCTAAAATTGCAGAGATTCGCTGGCTCACACCTGGTGTCCATATCAATGAGCTGCCTGCCTTTCCCTAAAACACCCCCATGCTCATCTAATATTTCTGCCACACTGACAGTTTTTCCTGTCATTCCTGGCTCTGACTCTGCTACTGGAGATGAATGCTACAAGATCCTGTTACATACAAGTTCCACCTACATAAACAGTGAGCTAGACAAACACACATGCTCACAGCCCCAAACATTCATGTTTATTTCAGTGTACATGAAATGCATGCAGCATGTTGTTTTGTGTGCACATGCGTGAGGTCATGAACATGTGTGTGAGTGCATGGTCTACCTGCATTATGCTTTGCCAAATACTTGTCTTTGTACTGCTTCTTCTTCTTGCCAAACCAAGTACAGCTGGCCTGCTGCTCCTGTTTGGTCTTCTCCATGGATATACATGCCACTCGCCTACCACAAACACACAAACAGTATCATATTTTGTGTTCAGCTGAGGGCTGTAGGCAAGAGAACGTTTCTCTGTAACTATGTCAGTTTTCCCATCATTTCTCTGCAGCTGTGTGTTTTCCTTCTCACCACTCCTGCAGCTCTGGTGACGGGATGAGGCCTGCCGTGCCATTTTTTGTATTCTCCAGTTTGCCCTGCCACCAGTTGTGGTCATCCTTGGAGATGATCTGGATGATGTCACCCACCCGGAAGCGAATTCCAGCTTCCTTGCATGGGATGAGTTCATCTTTGGAGGGGTCATACTCAAACTGAGCTCTCACGTAGATCTGTGGTGAAAAGTGCAGAGGCTGGATGAGGGAGCAAAATCAGGGAAGTGTTGGGGAAGTAGTAGTGTTGGGATTCCGAAATAGGCAGTGAAGTGAGCAATGCAAATGTTGAGAAATTAGACAAAAAGGAAGATGAAAATGGCTGGATGGTGTATCTTTTTTTTCAGATTGTCACAGCTATGACTGGAGTAATGAGCAGTGGATTCTCAAGAGGGGTGAGAGGAGAGAGGGGGTTGGTTGCCAGGTTGAAAAATGGTTTCCAAGGGGGGGGTTTACTCCAGTGAGATAAATCCAGACACTGCTGGGCTATTAATGAGCCTCGGAACATCATCATGGCACAGGCATTGTTTACGTGTCCATTAGTTCAACACAATATCATCATTATCCTCACAGCCGTTTGTTGTTTCACATTCTGCACTGAACCAGCTGGTAGAAGGGTTTGAGGAGAGGGAGGGGGTGGGGGTGAGGAGGTGGGGGCTGTCTCTTACCTTAACAGACATTTTGTCCTTGATAGGAGGTCTGGATACAATCTAGGATTTGAAAGCATCACACACATCATGCAGAAAAACGGCTATGCAATGTCTAAACAGTAGTTATGGAGGTTGATGGTGGTGAGACAGGACTTTGGAGTAACACAAAGTGTGCGTACCCCTCTGAGTCTAATGAAACATTTACTTTCTGTGTGTGTACAATAAACTACAAGAGAATTCACTGGTACTGAGATGAAGCTGTGCTCCTCCAAGGCTGCCAAGCCTGTGGTGTAAAATGGTTTAAGTGGACTCTACCGCCCTCTGCTGGTAGGATTTACTGTTGATCCTCAGGGTCCAGTATTTCAAAACTTTTAATCTGGATCAGAATAATCCGGATAATAAAATACTCCTTTTCTCAGTTATGGATCAACATGATCCTGCTGACTTTATCTGAGTATTTCAAAACATTGGCAGTGTGGATCACTGTGACCCCGACCTGGCCAGATATGGATTTCCAAATCTTTTTTTTTAAATGAGAAAGTACAACAGTTAGAAAAGTGGCATTGTTTTCATAATACATACAAACTATAGAGATAATGACAAGTGAACATAAATGGAATTCGCTGTCTATCTTGTACAAATATTGTTGTGTCATCCACCAGTTACCAGGCTGATAACAATATCAGTAGGCTACCTAAGACATTTAAGAGTTTAATTTCATTACAATTTTTAATGTATATTGCCAGCATTTCTGTGACTAATATGAATAAATATGGTGAAATGGGACAACCTTGTGGGATCCCTACACTAACATTAAAGCCGGGGGTGGTGCCATGAGAGTACATGAAATGAAATGAAATTAAAAAGATTAAATAGACAATGCATAGATTAACATGGCTAAAGGAGCCTTCATAAGGTTAAGAGCAAAATGGCTGGAATTAGGCAAAACTAATTCTAGCTACTTTTTTGCTCTTGAGAAACGAAACCAAAAGAGAAATAATATCTCTGCACTTAAGACTAACGCATAACCAAATTTCAAATTATGTTATAATATATAGCAATATAAGTCAAATTCCCATATCAATGATTGTGATTGATTTATTGAATCAATAAAATATATACACAAACTATTTCAGAACACTTTAAAACAAATTATGAACAACCTATCACAAAATCTGAATATTAGAGGCAATCCAATCAATGAAAAAGGTAAATCCCCAGGCAATGATGGTCTCTTTTTTTTTTTTAATTCTTAAAATATTTTTGGAATATCATTGTGGATCCTTTACTGGAATTATTTAAGGAATGTCTTGATAAGAAAGATATGAAACGGTATGATAACACTAATCCCTAAACTGGATAAAGATCACCTACTGATAGAAAATTGCAGACCTATCACACTATTGAATATAGATATTGAATATAGCTAATCTTATGGATTAGCTCATTGATATATGCTAGAAGGTTAAAAAAAGATCTTGAAGAGCTTACTGCTGAAACACAAACTGGATTTATGTCCAACCGTCATATCAGTTCAAACATAAGGCTTGTTCTTGACTTATTAGACTACTCTGAGAACATCAAAAATGACTCCCTTATAGATTTTCTTGATTTTTATAAAGCTTACAATATGGTGGAACATTATTTTTTTATCTAAAGCACTTTTGGTTTTGGTCAAAACTTTGTATCAACCATTAAAATGTTTTATAAGATCTAAGATCTGTCCGGTTATCTAAGGTTGTCAAATTTCGCCTTTTTATTTTTGTTTTTAGTGTTGTTGAATTACATATCTTAAATAACCTGGTAATTGAAGGTTTGTGCATTTTTGGTAAGACTGGCCCAACTAGCTGATGATACAGCATTATTCTTATAGGACAAAGAAAAGTTGAAAATGCTGTGACATTAATAGTGAATTCTCAGCTGCTTCTGGTTTAAAACTAAATAAATCTAAATGCAAAATTTTATGTTTATTCCAAACAAAGTAAAACTATATACATCATACCTGTTAAAAATTGTGATAGATATCTCAGTGTTTATGTTTATGAGAATGTCATGGAGCACCAAAAACGTATCATGGATTCATTATGGTATTTTATTCCACATAATACATTTAATTGTTTAAATGTTGAAGGTATTTTAGTTTTTACTGTCTTTTTATTACTAATTATAGTATCTCAAGATTAGCAGTTAAGATGTCGGAATTTCATTAACAAGCTTTGTTAGCCTGGAAGCTATGTTATTCACATAACTTTTCCCCACAGAAATCTATCATAATTTACTTAAAAGATTTGCTTATGGCCAATTACTTAATTATAAAGACTTTCTTGCACCGAAGGCATTCCCTATGAAATTTTAAGAATTTAGCTCAGCAATAATTTCATTCCCAGTGGAATACAATTATTAACATTCTTTATATAAATGGTGTTGACAAACCTGTACTAATAAATATATCAGAGAATGCTTCTACAAGGCTAAGAAAATAACACTTAGAAGGAATTTTTTTCTTTTTTTGGAATGCTATCTTTATGGATATTGATTGGCATAAAGCCTGGCTTGTTCCTTTTAAATTCTGTGTCAAAAATAGAATTCTATACTATACTACATCTAAAGCAAATATATCAAAATTCCTTGACATCGATAACAAATGTTCCTTTTGTAAAACCAAACCTGAAAATGTAACTCATTTATTTTATGGTTGCCCATATGGTAGTACATTTTGGAAAGTACTTGAGAACTACAGTATATACTGTGTAAAACAAAACATCAAATCAACATTGAGGGAAAGTTAATTACTAATAAGAAATGTCTATCTATAATGAATATTCATGCAGATATTTTCAACAAATAACCTGTCACAACTAGCCTGGCTATTGCCAGACTATATCACAAGTGAGATATATGTGTATTTGGGATCGGAACGATCGTGCAAGGCAGCATGGGATTTCCAAGGCACAACAGTTATAACTAGAACTTTATTTATATGTAAGATTACAAAGTCTGTCACATCTAAGTTTTATTTTTGCTTTTCTGTCTTCCTGCTGTTCCCTTTTGATCCTTATTATACTATCATGTAACATTGCTGGTGCTATGTTACGATTGTGCAATGTGAACTAGTATGACTGAATTCTTTGTTTGTTCTTTCAGTAAAGTTTGGAAGAAACTAAGAAACTAAACTTCTATGGATTTACAAATCTTGTGTCTCGCCTTCGACTTCACCTCAAAGGTGTAAGTTTACCGTCGTCTCATGTGTGGCGGTTTTAGGACCATACGAATGCTGACCGACATATCATGCAAACCAACTTCTTGAATTGTCACCTAATTCAAACCAGGCCATAGACATCTCTGAATGAGCCGTGCTAACAGTAGCTAATTCGGCTCCATTGACTTGTGTGTTAAGCAGCTAGCGAGGTAGCTGTCTTTGTTGATGAATTTTGCAGTCTATGGTTTAACTTAAAAGGGAACTAGTCTGACGTACATCACACCTTAACTCACCTAAACTCACACCAACCTGTTCAGAGTTTGTTAGCGTTACGTCATAGGCTCCATGTGTAGACCTACAGGCTGCAGTACTTTGGTAACGGTACAGGTACGAGGATTCACTATACGGTTCATTCAGAAGTGTCAGGATGCTACAGTAATGCTGCTGATGATGTCATATACAAAGATATACTCATACACCTTCTCTGTCTTCTACTTTCAGAGTCCACTCACAGCCATGGACCACTCAGCTGTCAAGGACAACCTGGAAACGCTTTAATTGTACATTTAAGATTAAGTTATTGGATTTTGAATAAAGTGCTTGAAACTGCTTGAAATTGTAACTGCATTACTTTCATGGTATATAGCTTGGTCAGTGACACAATTAAAAACATTTAATCTAATTTCTGCCGTATATAGAAGGCTCTCACTGAACATAATGATGGTCATTTATGAGGCTACTTTAATTATTTGTTAATAGTAAAACACTAACACTTTAAATTAAGTGTAATGAATATCTTGAGTACCAATATGTGGTGGTCAAAAGTTTACATACACTTGTAAAGAACATAATGTTATGGCTGTTTAGAGTTTCCAGTTATTTCTACAACTCTGATTTTTCTCTGATACAGTGATTGGAAGAGATACATTGTCACAAAAAAGTTTGGTTCTTTTATGACTTTATTATGGGTCAACTGTAAATGTGACCAAATCAGCTAGGTCAAAAACATGCAGCAACATGCGGCCTCTTAACTTCTTGTGAGTGATTATGAGTTACTATGGCTGGTGACTTCTCTGAGGCCATTCAAATAGGGCTCATTGGATACAAACGCCCACAAACGCTACAATAGGAAAGTCAAAGGAGCTCAGCACGGATCTGAAAAAAACGAATAATTGACCTGAACAAGTCAGGAAAGCCACTTTGGATTTCAAAGCAGCTGCAGGTCCCAAGAGCAACAGTGCAAACAGTTGTTTGTAAGTATACAGTACATGGCACTGTTTTGTCACTGCCACGATCAGGAAGAAAATGCAAGCTATCACCTGCTGCTGTCAGAAAATTGGTCAGGAGGGTGAAGAGTCAACAGAGAACCACCAAAGAGCAGATCTGCCAAGAATTAGCACCTGCTGGAACACAGGTGTCAGTGTCCACAGTCAAGAGTGTTTTGCATTACCATGGTCTTGCCTGGCAAGAAGGAAGCCCTTGCACCAGAAGCCGCATCTAAAGTCTTGACTGAAGTTTGCTGCTGATAACATGGACAAAGATAAGACCTTCTGGAGGAAAGTTCGGTGGTCAGACGAAACAAAAATTGAGCTGTTTGGCCCCAATGCCCAGCAATATGTTTGGAAGAGAAAAGGTGAGGCCTTTAACCCCAAGAACATGGTGGTGGTAGTATTATGCTGTGGGCCTGTTTTGCTGCCAATGGAACTGGTGTGTTACAGAGAGCAAATGGGATAATGAAGAAGGAGGATTACCTTCAAATTCTTCAAGATAACCTAAAATCATCAGCCCGAAGGTTGGGTCTTGGGCGCAGTTGGGTGTTCCAACATGACAATGACCTCAAACACACATCAAATGTAGTAAAGGAATGCCTAAATCAGGCTAGAATTAAGGTTTTAGAATGGCCTTCCCAAAGTCCTGACCTAAACCTCACTGAGAACATGTGGAAAATGCTGAAGAAACAAGTCCGTGCCAGAAAGCCAACAAATTTAACTGAACTGCACCAATTCTGTCAAGAGGAGTGGTCAAAGATTCAACCGGAAGCTTGCCAGAAGCTTGTGGATGGCTACCAAAAGTGCCTAATTCAAGTGAAAATGGCCAAGGGACATATAACCAAATATTAGCATTGCTGTATGTATATTTTTGACCCAGAAGATTTTGGTCACATTTTCAGTTGACCCATAAATAAAGTCATAAAAAAACAAACTTCAGGAATGTTTTTTGTGACAAAGAAGTATCTGTTCCAATCACTATCAGAGAAAAATCAGAGTTGTAGAATTAACTGGAAACTCTAGACAGCCATGACATTATGTTCTTTACAAGTGTATAAAAACTTTTTACCTTAACTTTTTAGGAGAAGTGGAGTTGAGACGTTGTCAGTCTAAGTGAAATCCACCTCTGAGGTGGGCTTCAAATGATCCTGAAATTTTGGTATCAAGTTGATCCACTGAGTCCACTCAAAGCCATGGACCACTCAGCTGTCAAGGACAACCTGGAAATGCTTTAATTGTACATTTAAGATTAAGTTATTGATTTTGAATAAAGTCCTTGAATATGTGTGTGTGTGTGTATATATATATATATATATATATATATATAAAAAATAGAAATACTGGGCCCATGATTGCTGGTAGTTCATCTCATAACATTCAAAGAGTGAGACAGTATGATTTGGTCATACTGATTACTTCAAACACACAGATGTGTGTGTCAAGAAGGGGCACACACAGAAAGACTCTGATGGAATGACATGATGGAACATTGTTATGCTGACACAAAGTTTTAGTTGTCTTATGGTAAAAGTCGTCTCATATGACACACTGCTGCTGCAATGGGCATGAAATATCTGGCTGGGGAGGGGGGATCGGGGGTCTCTGGGCTCTACGGGGTTAAACAATGCCTGTGCCATTATTACCAAACACACAGTTCAAAGGAGGCACTACACTGTCATACTTAGAACACAACAGTTGTCACTCATATTGATTCAGTGTGAGGGCATCTTCATCTCTAACTACTCTCAATTCTTGGAAACCAAACCTGACTCTGAAAACATCAGATCATATTGGCTCAAAGTAGAGTCCTGTTCTATTGGGTATTAACGCTAAGTGACCACTGCAGTGTGACTGCTCACTATTTTGTCTGTAGAAGCATTGAAGAGTACACATGAGGAGAGGATCACAAGGAGAATATGTGTGTGTGCGTGTATATATATGGGGGGCCAGCACACTATACTAAAACGCCTTAACCGCGTTGCCTACTCCTCCTCCTCAATGACCAATAATTATTTACTTTATGATGACAAATTTTGAATTTAACAGCTGCTTCGCTTCACAATTCAAGCAGTCCATATATTAAGAGGAGAGATCGATGTGACAGTTCAGGCTGTTTCAGTCACACATGCACACGTTAAGGCGCTTGAAGCATTGGCTTTATTACAATAGTGACACACATGTTAACACGTACAGTGTAATATAATTAGAGAATGTTCTTTTCTCTGCTGCTGCACCGGCCCCATGACCTGTTGCTGCTGCTTTGTTATTTTAGTTACTTAAGAAATAATTACACGTCTGCGTGACGCCTATGTGATGCCCGTCTGTCCACTGAAAGTAAATGGAATTTACATGCGCACGTTAGATGTTTGATGTCATCGCATAGGCGCTGTACACGCGTTTTTAGTATAGTGTGCTGGCATAAAATGCCCCTCATAGTATGTGTGTTTGTGTGTGTGTTTTCCTCCTGGACTTGAAGAGAAACATTAGGCTCTCTAAATCTCTAAATCAGTCAAATGCCTGATGCCTGAAATGCCTGAACAGCCTAAATTCTGGCATGAATACATCTCTTTAAAAGTTTAAAAAGAGGTCAGACCTGGACCATTCACATCTTGAGTGATCAGTCAGAGGCCATTCTGAACCAAACAATGATCTTGTAAATCAATCCAAACTATACTGATGAGTTCATGTGAAGCTGAAAAGAAGGTTATGGAGAAATCAGAACACAGACTTGTGTATAAAGGGTAGGGATGTATAAGGAGCTTGTGAGTACAGGTGAGGGAGTAAGTAACTTTTATTCACCTGTCGACCCTTGGGTTGAATGGTGGATGGCAGGTCCTGTGGAAGTAAACCGTTGATGACAGGAAGACATTGTTAAGCAAGATACAAACACTAAAACATTAGCATCAGATATCCTTCCTAAGAGAACTTGAAGAGAGACTTAAACCATACATGCACATTCATTTGCAGTCTAACTGCAGAGAGTGAGAAACAGGACAGAGTAATTCTCATCTGTTAAAGCAGAGCTGGCTATGGAGCAACCAAGCAAGCAGAGAGCAAGCAAAGCAGCTGTGACACCAGTAGGGACATGGTGTCTGTCTGGAGCCTGGAGCAGAAAACAAAGGAACTGCAGGGACTGATCAGATTTAGTGTTATGCACGACAGGAGCCTGGAGTGTGTCCCCTACACCACTGTGACCATGGGAGGACAAGTGTGTTGTATCAGTGGTGAGGCACAGCACAAAGCAGGCTTTATGAGGCACACCAATTTGTTAACTGGGATATCGGATGTGTGGGTCTTTTGCTTAAACAGATGAACTGGGAGAATTACACAGGATCCACTCAGGAGATCAACAGTACAACATGCCTACTACTACAACGATCACAAGTCAAAATGAAACAAAAATGACCCGTGATCAACAACTGACGGAAACACACGGACATGTACAAGTACCATCACACATCAACTTGACAAAGGAGACGCACCAGAAGGGAAGAGGAGAGAGAAATGGTTGTGGGTCTGTCTGTGGGGGTTTTCTGGGGTGGGGGTCCTTACCAAGATAGAACTGTTAATGCTGGAGTGGCCATTGGCAGGAGACTGCCTGGAGATGGTGGGGGACTCTTTCTGAAATAAGACACACAGGTCAGCAGCGCACAGCCACCACACATACAAATCTCATACACACATTCATGAACTTTAGGCCCACACCACACAAACACACAGGCCAATAACAATGGGCGATGGAGAGAGTTCATTTGTAGAACACAACAGACGTCCACCACAGTGTTGACGTAATGAAATGTGTCAACAAGACTTGGGTGACAACATCGGGGGACCCTCCAGCCTGCACATCCTTACATCACCACAGGGGGGGTGGTAGACTAACATCACATACTCATCTTGAGCTGAGACCATGAGGTCACCCCTAACACAGGCTGTCACACCTCAATATCTTACAGAGGTGTGTACACGCGCGCATGTGTGTGTGTTCTGGAGCAGCAGAAGAGTTCAAATGAAAATGAATAAATGTTTATGGATTAATCTCAAATATAATGCATTCATTTACCATCGTACTCATGTACTGCAGCAAAAAGAGAGGACTATAGAGATTGTAAAAAAATGAAGAATAAAAAGTCAAACGATATATCACCTTGGTTACAGACAAATTTAGTTTTGGTCATTTTTTCTCTGCAGATTCTGCAGATAAAAAAAAAGAGAAAAAAAGAAAAAACAAAAACAGACACAATTCAAAGCAGGCCTGTGGTCTGCACATCAGACTTTTCAAAATAAGAGTTTATTCTGTTGAGTGACAGCAGCACTGAGTTTCATGCTAAATAGAGATAACCACAATTACCATATCATTCCAGTTTTGGAAACTTTGGCACTGGTTTTAAAATCTGTTTCAATCCATTTTAAAATAACCTAACCAATTACATAGAAGGTTTTCCATGTCGAGGTGCCAGATTATTCCTTTCTGTCCCAAAAGGCCCCTTGGATCCTCTTAACTGTTCTGGAGTGTGTGACGAGGAGCCTTGAAGCTTTTGATTTACTGCTGTCTCAGTTTAGAACTCCCTCTGCTTCGTTTTGGGATGCTGATATTATTTTGGTTTGTGAATGGATGGTTTCTTCTACTTTGATTCTGTAGTATTTATAGTACTCTATCTTTATTCTTTTCTTTCTTTCCACTGGAGAGCTCTTTTGCTCTTTGCTATATAAATACACTGTGTATCGACTGTTTAGGCAGCTTCAACTCGATAGTTCTTTCTGAAGTCTTTTGTAATATATGTATATACACTAATAATACACTCTAATATGTATGTCCACACGATTTAAGAGTTTAAAGAGTTTAAATCTGTATAAATTAATACATCTGGCTGTTTGAACACACAACTCTTAAGGAAATCCAAACATAGAGCTTTGTATGCTTGTATTGACTGTACAGACACTGAATTGCAAGGCGTTTCTGTTATTTTGTCCACTCCCGTAGTGTGTGAGTGTATGTATAGTTGTGGTGGTTGGTCTGTGGGCAGGAGCAGGATGGGGTCACACAGAGAGGTGTGGCTCATTCTTGGATCAGAGGGGCAGATGGAGGTTCCGGTATCTTGGTTGTGAAATTGGTGTGCTGAATATCTGACCCAGCCACAGCAAAATACAGCAAAACACACACACACACACAGCACAGCACACCCCATACACACACCATACTTGGGTTACACACACACATGCTCAGTAACCAGGCAAGCAGTTAGTAATCAGATCAGAAGCTCACGATTAGCAGTAAGGGGGAGGAAGAGGAAGAGGTGTTACCTCACATGAAGAGCCCTGCGTCCGGTAGCTTGGCACTATTTTGAATGTGATGCTGCCTCGCATCTCCCTCTGTGGACACACACACACACACACACACACACACACACACACACACACACACACACACACACACACACACACACACACACACACACACACACACACACACACACACACACACACACACACACACACACACACATTTTGGCGATTAACACAGTCATATAGAAATAAACTGAAGAATGTATTAACACACATGCACACACACACTTACCAGCATCTTCTGCAGCTGCTCAACAGTCTGGTTGGCCACACTGATGCCATTGATCTCCCTGATCTCATCTCCTACGTGCAACGTTCCTGACAAGAAAAGAGAAAAGGTCAGAGAGGTCAAAGTGTCATCAGCCTCTGTTGACCTTTAACCATCACAAATTTAAACTGTATACTACAGTCATCATGAAACAACACACCAAGTACTGCCTTGCAGCTGTTGAAATGTTTGGCAAAGTGGATGCATGGCTGAACAACAAGGTCTGCCATGTTTCTACAGTAGCTCTGAACAGACAAACCAAACACTGACTCGAGAAAAGACCTTCTGTGTCTTCCACGCATTCTATGGTCACTGTAGTTTCTCCTATACAGTTGGAACAGGAGGGTGAGTGGAGTGGGCTGCAATCTGCAGCGGGAATCCGCAGCATAAATGTCAGTTGTGAAAAGGATAAAGTGTACCTTGTCTGTGGATCATTCCCCCGTGCATTATCCTTGCAACGATACAGTGGTTTGAGTCATTCATCTTCAGCGTGATACCCTGCATAAATTAACACACAAACACGTGCAAATCTGGAACCAGTAGATGATGAAGTGCAGAAGGCCTTAACAATAAGCTACTCAGTGGAAATGTGTGAGTGAGTACAGCAAATCTGTTCAGGTGTGTACCATTGGCTCATCTGTGTTCTTCTGGAACTGGACCAGCCGGACTCTAGTGACATTTTCCAGGTCCATGTCTCCGTTGGTGCTCTCTGGGGAGTCTCCGTTCAGGTAGGGTGACGTGGGTGGGGGTGTTACCCGCAGAGCCTCGTCACTGTAAACCTCGTGGGCGACCACGTCATGGGCCTGCAACAAGGCCTGTGGACATACACAGAGTTTGAGTGAGGCCTGGCTCACAGGTGGAATATGAATATGATGATGGGAGTGCTTTGGCTACAGTATTTTACCAGCACCACAGCCAGACACATAGGGCGGTACAAATGTTAGAACAGGTGAGACAGTTTTTTTTGACAACTTGTACATTAACATTAACTTGTTGATAACAATCAGCGGTGAAATCTGTGCTATATGGTCTGTGTCTTCTGATTGGCTCTGGGTCCAACATTTTTCTGTTCTGTATGGGTTCAGGACCCAGCTTTGAAATATTAGATCCAGTTCAAGTGTGGTATAACCTCCATATGGTCACAATCATAAAATATTAATATAATATATTTCAATAAATCATTTATTGAAATAACAATGACTGAACAAAAACAAAAGAAAAGAAGAGTTACTAGATGACAGTGCTTTTAAACTGAAAAATTTCAGTTGGCTATCAATATGAAATCAATATTGTAACTGAGACTGAGACTGTGGGACTCAAACAAAGCTTGGGGAAGAGTGCACTGACTGTCTCTGTCGTAGTTTAAGGTATTCCACCTTTTCCACAGGTGCTCTTGGTATGTCTGAGTTAAAACAGGATGTTTTGTGGAGAAGCAGAGGTGACTGGTGCCTCACACCAAGAGTGTTTGACTCTGCTCTTCTAACAGCCACAGAGGGCTCTGAGTGGCAACAAACTGGTCTGAACTTCAAACGACAGTAATAAAACCTCAACAAAGGAGAAATCAACACAAGGCAAAGATGGGGTAAAGAACTTATGATTATCAGATGCACTGGTCGAGTTCTCTGATAAGCGAAACTGTTGAAAACAACCTCCAACATATTTGACATTTTCACTGTATTCCACCAGATTCAATCATTTTCACATTGTAAGCCGATGCATGAAATTCTTGTATATTTGCCAGTTATATTATGGAGCCGTGTGACCACCTGGGACCCAAGAGTGTTTTTGTGTGTGTGTGTGAGTGTGTGAGAATTAACAAACAATCAACATCTCATTTAACATTCAGGAAACAGGAAATAGGAATAGTTTGACATTTTGGGAAATGCGTATTTGTTTCATTTCTGCCAGTCAAATAATAATATCAGTACCACTACATTACCACTACATGGTACATTGTTACATTACATTGTTAGTGATCTGTAGCGATGCTGCTAGATTGACTTTGTTACATTTGGACAGAGCCAGACTTGCTGTTTCCCAGTCTCTGCTAAACTAAGCTAAGTTAAAATAGACTACGCAGCCCTTGGTTTTACCTCTGTACATAATGCACACAACAGAAATTTTTGGTGCCTCTTTTTCTCCCTTTCTACGTCACTATGAGGGATCTGACCCAACACAACATATTGCATCAGACACGCCTTACGGACCTCCATCCACACCTCCCCTCCTGTCTCATTCTTCATTCATTCATTTTTACAGGCTGCTCCCTCTCCTTCCATTTCCTTTAATGACTGTTTCTCACCCATCATTTCACTTTGATCACATTAACTTCCTCTCTGTTGGTCTGTCTATCTGACACTGAGCAGGCCACTGATCAGATACAGAACTCAGACAAATGAATGTGATAAGATAAGCAGGGTAGACTGCTGACAGCTCTAGAGGGACTTTTCCTCGACTCGATTAACCCTTACCACTCATCAATTCAAACAGCGAATGTTTAATTTATGGAGGTGCATTCAAGTGTAAAACAAATACAAAACACTGCAACCTTGTACATATGTTCACCACAGTCATATTTCATGCTTACATGCTGAAAACTCTCTCTCTCTCTCTCTCTCTCTCTCTAAGTCTGAGTGGTGGCGGTGGAGAGTGTTGGAGTGTGTTTTGGAGAATGGTTGTGCTCCTGTTCTGAAGGTTTGTTTCTTGGTTTTCACGGGTGATTTTCACAGTTTCGTTCTGTTCACACAAGTTTCTTTAATCGCTGGTGGGGTACAGGGGACTGATCAGCTCCTGTGCGGTTTTAACCGGCACGCTGTTCGGTGGCATGGCCGCCACCGGCAGTAACAATGGAGCTGGGGGTTTTAGGAATCTTTCCCGGCGGCATGGCATTAAAATACCGGTCAGTGTGGATCACTCGGTGGAGGAGTGTGGTCTGGCGGTTGGGGAAGTTGTGGGATACGATGGTGCTGTTGTGATTTTTCTTGATTCAACAGACAAAGTTGGTATCGTGGTTGAGCGAGGAATTGCTTTGAGAAATACATTTGTCCAAGTTTTTCCTCTGGTTAATCCAGTGAAACGAATCATCGTATCCAATATACCACCGTTCATCAGTGATACAGTATTGGAGAGAGAGCTTTCACGACACGGCAAGATAGTGTCGGCAATGAAAATGCTCCCGTCGGGTTGTAAATCGCCCAAATTGAAGCATGTTGTGTCCTTTAGAAGGCAAGTGTTCATGGTCTTAAGTAACGACGAGGACGAGCTTAATGTAGCCATGAAGTTTAAAGGTCATGGGTTTGACTACACAATTTTTGCAACTACGGAGACAATGAAATGTTTTGGTTGCGGGCAAGAGGGGCACTTGGTGCGCAACTGCCCGGATAAGGTGCCGCAGCCTGTGCCAAGCGCACAGAGCGCACAAGACGCGCAGGGCGCACAGAGTGAGGGTCAGGCAGATAGCGGGAGCCAGGCAGACAGCGGAGGTCAGGCTGACAGTGGGAGTCAGGTGGGGCAGAGGGAAATAACAGCTGGGGAGCCTGGCACAAATGCGCGACAGGAAAGAGAAGGTGCAACCACATCTGCAGCAGCAGACAGTGAGCTGAGTCAGATCAGTGTTGGAGAGGGACAGGAAGGAATGTATATTGACGAGCTTGCAGATGACGGGGAGAAAAGTGTACTGGACGATGGAAACATTTTCAAAGTGCCATCCTCTAAGAGGAAAACAAGGAGAGACTCAAGAGCAGTTAAATCGAAGAAAGGAAGGAAAAGTGACACAGACGGTTTCTCTGACACTGATAGTGAGCGTGAGCTTTCAGATGCGTCTATTCCCGATGGACAGAAAAGTAATGGCTACAGTCTTGAGCAGATCAGGAGTTTCCTAGAAGTGACCAAAGGAAAAAGGGATGTGGCTGTAGATGATTTTTTTCCAAACCAGTTGTTGTTCATTCATTCTGCTAAATGGTTAATGAGACAGAGAGATGCTGATGGGCTGAAGGACACAGAGATTTATCGTCTTAGGAAACTGGTTTATAAGGTGAAAGCACAACATGACAAATGAATCAAAAAGTTAATTATTTTCTTTTCTGACCACCTTATGCTTGGTCATGAGTAGTTTTAGAATTGCATCTCTAAATCTTAATGGAGCAAGAGATGTAAAGAAAAGAACAATGTGCTATGATCTGTTAAAAACAAAATGTATTGATATTGCTTTTGTTCAAGAAACCCACAGTAATAATGAAAATGAAGTTGACTGGAAGAGGGAATGGGATGGGAATGTTGTTCTAAGTCACAAGAGCTCAGTGAGTGCTGGGGTGGCAATTCTTTTTTCAAAGAGTTTTCTGCCTATTTCTTTTGATTTACAAGAGATTGTTAAAGGCAGATTAATTAAAGTAGTTGCTAAATATGAGAAGTCTGTCCTAGTCTTGTTAAATGTATATGCCCCAGTGAATCCTGGTGAACGACACATTTTCCTAGAAGAACTAGAAAACACCTTGTTAAGTTGCGCCTCAACGGATATTTTAATTGTAGGAGGGGATTTTAACTGTACCACTGACGATCTGGATAGGAATCATGTACAGTGGTGGTCAAAAGTTTACATACACTTGTAAAGAACATAATGTCATGGCTGTCTTGAGTTTCCAGTTATTTCTACGACTCAGATTTTTCTCTGATAGAGTGATTGGAACAGATACTTCTTTGTCACAAAAAACAATCATGAAGTTTGGTTGTTTTATGGCTTTATGATGGGTCAACTGTAAATGTGACCAAATCTGCTGGGTGAAAAATATACATACAGCAACATGAATTAGCAATTTTGGTGACTTAGAAAGTCTTGTCAATGAAATGAGCTTTATAGCATGGCCTCTTAACTTCTTGTGAGCGATTATGAGTGACTACAGCTGGTGACTTATGTTAAGGGAATTTTTCAAGAAAACCCTTGAATTAGGAGAACCGGATTCAAAGTATCAAAAGTTTAAGTTGAATTTATTGTTCTTGTACAAGAGGAGCGTTTCACAGTGCAACACACCAAATGAGTTACAGAGAAAAAGGCTCTCTGAGGAGCTCTGACAATTGGTTCTTATACCTTTTCCCTAAAAATGGGCTGTCTTAACCCCTGCCAATTGTTAACAGACAATTTACATATTTACTTCAAAGACTATTATTCTTCTATATGCCCCCTAATCTAATTGTCACCCCTCTTATCTGTATCTGACCTTTATTCCTAAATTTTACCTCGCCCTGTCTTGTGAGTATCACCAGAAGGAAGTGTACTTATCTTGTGAGTATCATCAAAAGGAAGTGTACTTTACGACATGTAATAAATGGGAACACCTGAACATTGTAAAAGTTGAAGCATCTAAATAGCAGTGCAGTCTCAATTTTTATAACAACTTCTCTGAGGCCATTCAAATAGGGCCCACTGGATACAAACACCTCCAAACACCCACAGACGCTACAATGGGAAAGTCAAAGGAGCTCACTCCTTTGACCAAATGTGACCAAATCAGCTGGGTCAAAAACATGCAGCAACATGCGGCCTCTTAACTTCTTGTGAGTGATTATGAGTTACTATGGCTGGTGACTTCTCTGAGGCCATTCAAATAGGCCTCATTGGATACAAACGCCCACAAACGCTACAAT
The DNA here is from genome assembly GCA_014281875.1 of Nibea albiflora. NCBI lineage: Eukaryota > Metazoa > Chordata > Actinopteri > Sciaenidae > Nibea > Nibea albiflora. Next base: position 23,951,983 of record CM024796.1, read on the forward strand.
AGGAAAGTCAAAGGAGCTCAGCACAGATCTGAAAAAGCGAATAATTGACTTGAACAAGTCAGGAAAGTCACTTGGAGCCATTTCAAAGCAGCTGCAGGTCCCAAGAGCAACAGTGCAAACAATTGTTTGTAAGTATAAAGTGCATGGCACTGTTTTGTCACTGCCACGATCAGGAAGAAAATGCAAGCTATCACCTGCTGCTGTCAGAAAATTGGTCAGGAGGGTGAAGAGTCAACCGAGAACCACCAAAAAGCAGATCTGCCAAGAATTAGAAGCTGCTGGAACACAGGTGTCAGTGTCCACAGTCAAGCGCATTTTGCACCACCATGGACTGAGAGGCTGCCGTGCAAGAAGGAAGCCCTTGCTCCAGAAGCGGCATCTTAAGGCTTGCCTGAAGCTTGCTGCTGATCACATGGACAAAGATAAGACCTTCTGGAGGAAAGTTCTGTGGTCAGACGAAACAAAAATTGAGCTGTTTGGCCACAATGCCCAGCAATATGTTTGGAGGAGAAAAGGTGAGGCCTTTAACCCCAAGAACACCATACCTACCGTCAAGCACGGTGGTGGTAGTATTATGCTCTGGGCCTGTTTTGCTGCCAAAGGAACTGGTGCTTTACAGAGAGTAAATGGGATAATGAAGAAGGAAGATTATCTTCAAATTCTTCAAAATAACCTAAAAACATCAGCCCGAAGGTTGGGTCTTGGGCGCAGTTGGGTGTTCCAACAGGACAATGACCCCAAACACACATCAAAAGTGGTAATGGAATGGCTAAATCAGGCTAGAATTAAGGTTTTAGAATGGCCTTCCCAAAGTCCTGACCTAAACCCCATTGAGAACTTGTGGAAAATTCTGAAGAAACAAGTCCATGCCAGAAAGCCAACAAATTTAACTGAACTGCACCAATTCTGTCAAGAGGAGTGGTCAAAGATTCATCCAGAAGCTTGCCAGAAGCTTGTGGATGGCTACCAAAAGCGCCTAATTCAAGTGAAAATGGCCAAGGGACATATAACCAAATATTAGCATTGGTGTATGTATATTTTTGACCCAGCAGATTTGGTCACATTTTCAGTTGACCCTTAATAAAGTCATAAAAGAACCAAACTTCATGAATGTTTTTTGTGACAAAGAAGTATCTGTTCCAATCACTCTATCAGAGAAAAATCAGAGTCGTAGAAATAACTGGAAACTCAAAACAGCCATGACATTATGTTCTTTACAAGTGTATGTAAACTTTTGACCACCACTGTAGAACCCAATACTCAGTCAAGGAAGATGCTGAAACGGATTATTGAGACCTATGAGTTGGCTGATGTGTGGCGATCTAAGCACAGGAACACAAGACAATATTCCTGGGCACATAGTAAGGATAACTGTATCTCTTTAGCGAGGCTGGACAGATTTTATTGTTTTAAACATCAAGTGCAACTTTTTAGATCTTGTTTCTTGTGTCCAGTAGTTTTTTCGGATCACTGTTTGGTAATAGGAAATGTTTTCATAAATGGGCTCAAATCTAAGAGTGCATACTGGCACTTTAACACTGTGCTGTTAAATGATGGGCATTTTAGAGAATGTTTTAGTTTTTTTTGGCAACAATGGAGGTCTGCAAAGTCTCAGTTTTCATCTTTACAACAATGGTGGGATGTTGGCAAAGTACAAATACAACAGTTTTGTAAACAATACAATTTCAATGTCACAAGAGAGACCACCCAGTCGATTAGGGAGCTAGAGATGAGTATATTGGAGTTGGAGAGTTTAAGTGCTTCCACGGGAGACCAAGGCCATATTCAGACACTCAAGGACAAAAAGGCTACTTTGGCGGATCTGCTGGGGCTTAGAGCGCAGGGGGCATTGGTCCGATCACGTTTTCAAAATGTCTCTGAAATGGATGCTCCATCTAAATTCTTTTTTAACCTTGAGAAGAAAAATGGTCAGAGCCGGCTCATTCATTGCCTTCGATCAGTTGATGGGAAGGATCTCACTGAATCATCTGACATAAGGAAAAGAGCCGTAGATTTCTTCTCCCAACTCTATGCCAGTGAATACAAAGAGGATCAGCTGATGTCTGAGGTTTTCTTTTTTGAAAATCTGCCACAGGTAGCAGCACAAGACAGCGCATAACTGGAGGGCCCACTGTTAATGCAGGAGCTGCAGGTGGCGCTGCTGAGCATGGAAAATGGTAAAGCCCCAGGTTTGGATGGTCTTCCGGTGGACTTCTATAAGTCCTTTTGGCCCATATTAGGGGAGGACTTGTTTGAGGTCCTAAGTGACAGTGTGTCCGGGGGTAGATTGCCTCTTAGCTGTCGGAGAGCAGTCCTTACTCTTCTCCCTAAAAAAGGAGACTTGTGTGAAATCAAGAACTGGAGGCCAGTGAGTCTGTTGTGTGCTGACTACAAAATCCTCTCAAAAGTATTGGCAAATAGGTTAAAGAAGGTGATGGAGCAGGTTGTACACATTGACCAATCATATTGTGTCCCTGGCAGATCTGTTAGAGATAATATCTCTTTAATTCGGGACTATTTGGATGTCTCTAAATTTTTGGATTTAAAGTTTGGCCTGATTTCTCTTGACCAAGAGAAAGCTTTTGATCGGGTGGAGCACAACTATCTATGGAAAACTCTTGAGGCCTTTGGTTTTCCCCCAGGTTTTATTGCCTTGACTAGGGCCCTTTATTGTGACATTGAAAGTGTAGTGAAAGTTAATGGTGGCTTAAGTGCTCCTTTCACTATAGAGAGGGGCATTAGGCAAGGTTGTGCAATGTCAGGTATGCTGTATTCTATAGCCATTGAACCTATGCTATGCCAGGTGAGAAAACAACTATTAGGGGTAAAATTAAGGGATACCTTTTTACCCTTGCATCTTTCGGCTTATGCAGATGATGTTATGGTGGCTGTAAATGGTGAAGGTGATATTGAGAAGCTAGTAAAGATTACAGAATGTTTTGGTAAAGTCTCCTCCTCAAAGGTAAACTGGGACAAAAGCATGGCACTGTTAGTAGGGAAATGGCAGGGGAATGAGCCTAAGTTACCTGCTGGTATTAAGTGGCTGAAGAGTGGGATAAAGTATTTAGGTGTTCACCTGGGTGACCAGTCTGAGGAACTGAAAAACTGGGAGGGAATGGTAGAAAAGGTGGAGGGGAGGTTAAAGAAGTGGAAGTGGCTGTTACCCAGAATTTCCTATAGAGGGCGTACACTTATTATCAACAACTTGGTGGCCTCTACTTTGTGGCATCGCCTAGCTGTAATAGAACCTCCAGCAAATCTATTAGGGAAATTACAGAGTATCATTGTCAACTTCTTTTGGGATAGATTACACTGGATACCTCAGAGTGTTTTATTTTTGTCAAAAGAGGAAGGTGGGCAGGGTCTGGTACATCTAGCCAGCAGGAAGGTGGCTTTTAGATTAATTTTTTTGCAGAGGTTTCTCTATGGCCCTCCGGATTTACCATTGAGACAGGTTGCTGATTTTATTTTTGGACAAACTGATGATCTAGGTTTTAGGGAGGCACTGTTTTTTATGGATTGTTCAAATTTAAATTTGCATTGTGTGTCACCCTTTTATCACAGTGTGTTTAATGTGTGGAGACAGATGGAAACAGGCAGAATGGGCTGTAGCACTTCCTTGTTTTGGCTTCTGAGGGAGCCAGTTCTTAGGGGTGCTCGGCTAGGTGTTGCCTGGAAAGAAGCACCACTGATGTATGAGACTTTTAAGGACAAGGGCATAACAACATTCCGGCATCTGCTGGAGCTGGCTGGAGCTCACTTGGACAATGCTACAAATCTGGCGAAAAGACTGGGGGTCCGTTCTGTTCGGGTGATCGGTCTGGTGTTGGACAGCTTCAGGAAGGCATTGTCGAGTGAGGACAGAGCACTGCTGTCAGGATGGTCTGCTGGACAACTGATGCCTGAGGATTCTGATCCTTTTCCCAGGTTGTGCATTAGGCCTAATCTTATAGATTGTGGAGGTTCCCTGCTGGAGCAGGGTAAAACGTGGATGCCACTGGACGCACCGGGAAAGATACTCTATCAAGGCTGTGCCAAAGTCTTTAATGAAGGAAAACTTAATGGAAGGATAGACACAACTTGGAGAGAACATTTCAAGTTGCGTGCAGAGGTGAAACCTGTATGGGCTATGCTCTATAAACCGGTATTAACAAAAATGACTGGAGACTTGCAGTGGCGAATTTTACATGGGATTGTGGCAGTGAATGCTTTTGTGGCACTGTTAAATCCAACAGTCTTAGATCAGTGTCCTTTTTGTTCTATCAGAGATACTATATTTCACTGTTTTGTGCATTGTTCAAGGCTACTGTCTCTTTTTGGAGCACTCCGCACTTTATTGCTGACCTTTAAAGAGCAGTTTGAGCAAATGTTCATTTTTGGCTTCTCTTATGGTAAGAATAAGAAGAAAAAAGGTCGCTTATTGAATTTCCTGTTTGGTCAGGCAAAGTTGGCAATTTATTTAAGTAGAAAGGAAAAGCTGGACAGAGGGCAGAGGTGTGATTGTTTGCAACTTTTTAAGAGGTTGGTGAGAGCACGTATTATGTTTTATTATATATTATATATATTATATATATGGAATACAGTTATTATGTTAAGATGAAGGATGAGGGAGCTTTTCAGAATGTGTGGGATTATGACGGTGCACTTTTTTTTTAAAATGAACTGGAAATTATGTTTGTTGATGCGCTAATTTAATTTGTTGTTTTGTGTTTTTATTTTCATTGTTTTATTTATTTATTCATTTTTTGTTTTGTTTTGTTTTTTTCATTGTTTTGTTTTGGTTTTTTTGATTTGTTTGATTTGACTTGTTGGATTGAGCAGTTTGTGGTGTAGAGGTGTATTATTTTCTTTGTGAATAAATGATTGGTTAAAACTCAAAAAAAAAAAACTCTCTCTCTCTCTCTCTCTCAATGCATGTTACTAACTAAGCTTCTTCCCCGGAGTTTCTGTGCTTTCTCGTCCAGCAGGTTCTCGTGGATCGTGGCTGCTGCTGTGGTCTGCTGTTGACGTCCACCATATACAGCATTACTGTCCTTATTGCTACCATCTCCACTACAGATTAGTTGGTTAATGACTTATTGCTGCTGTGCATCTGTGTCTCTCTATCTATATCACAGATTCCACAGTTACTGTAATCATTCTACCATCTATTGTAATTCATTGTAATTGTACAATATGTTTGTGTTGATTGTTCTGTACATGTGACATCCATTGCACGTCTGTCTGTCCTGGGAGAGGGATCCCTCCTCTGTGGCTCTTCCTGAGGTTTCTTCCACATTTTTTCCCTGTTAAAGGGTTTTTTGTGGGCACGTTTTTCCTCACTGGAACCGAGGGTCTAAGGACAGAGGGTGTCACTCCCTGTACAGACTGTAAAGCCCTCTGAGGCAAAATGTGTTTTGTGACTGTAACCAGTATCATCAGCAGTTCTGAGTGTTTGTAAAGAGGCCTCCTGCACCTGCCTAACAGGCGTGAGAGTCAGGGCTCAGTTGTGGCTGTTTTTTTTGACTCACCATGAAATGTGGCTGGGTCAGTATCCGCCTGAGTTCTTTAGCTTCGTGGTTCTCTGGGTAGCAGGAGATCTCTTCCAGTACCTGCAGAGTCGTAGAAAGAGAAAAAGCAGCACAAGAGTTTGTTTTAAGCCACAGGAGCTCTTCTTCTTTACACCAATCGCACATACATACTGCACAAACCTCAGACCTCATTTAGAGACCGACCCAAACAACCTCACAGTCCCCTCTCAAACTGCCTCCTACATCTCCACAGCCAGTAAGACCAACATTAAACAACGATCAACGAGTCAAGGAAGCCGGTCAAGACTTTGCCCCTCCTCCTGCCCTTTTGATGTGACTTGGTTTGATGTCAGCTCCAGTTATGTTGCGCCTGGCTGGTGAATGTGACATTGTAGAGGTGAGGCCTCTGAGGGGGGGTGTGAGCACCACTGAAACCGGCATTGTTCAATTTCGATGCACTCTCTTCTACAAGAAATCTTGTCATTTAATCAGATTTATTTGTTGCGCTCAGGACACAGCATATGTCATCATTTTATGTCGTCCCTCATGGTGAACTGAATCAATACAAAGACAGTAAATCATTATTATTCTTATTATTATTATTATTTGCAATGCTGGCAGAAAGTTATAAAGTAAGCTTTAAAAGAATGTTAACAATGTATTTATATAAATGAATAAAACATAGTGATGTTCTTGCTCATAAAAATATTGAGGATGTGAGCTATCCATCCACTCTTATCTGAGATTAGGGGATGTAGCTTTCACTTCATTTCACTTCTTTAAGTCCTTCTCCTACCAGCCTTACTGCTGATATCTTTGCATCATTTTTTACAGGCAAAGTGTCAGCAATCAGCAGCCAGCTCCTAACACTGCAACGTGTAGCAGTCCTACTACATGTCTACTACAGTAGTAGTAACTCAAAAGTTCCCCTCCAAGCCAAAAGCCAGCTGAATGACAGCTGTCTTCCAGCCAACTGCCTGCCAAATTCCAGCGGCTGGAGTGACCCCCCTCCTTCTCCTGGGCGTGTCTATTATTTACTGTAACTCCACCTATTTGTTTAATTACAGGGTATGACCAGAAGATGCCGCTTCTCTCACAGAATCTTTTTACAGTTTTTACCTGGAGATGACATAGCTTACACCTCATTAGCATTCTCGTTGCTCAACCTTTTGTTTGCACTTCCTGGGCTTTTAGGTCTCCCAGTGTCATACAAATCACAGAGCAGAAAATGGCTGGTTTAACTACTGTGTACTATACAGTAGCCTTGTGATTTCAGCGTGTTCATGAACAGGAGGATTTTAGAACCCCATAGGTTAAATCCCGCATAAATAAATTGAACCATAAATGAAACTCCATGAAGCAAGAACTTTTTTGTGAATTTCCATTAAAGAGGAAGAGTTACTGCCACCCTTTTGAAAGATTTTTGTAGTTGTGTCGGTATTCAGTGCATGCTTTAGGCCAGGTGAGCCTGTACAAACAACTTATTAGCATTCTCATTGCTCAACCTTTTGTTTGCACTTAATGGGCTTTTTGGTCTCCCAGTATCACACAGATCACAGATTGTAGCTTGTTTGACTCCTGTGTACTATACAGCAGCCTTGTGATTTGAGTGTGTTCATGAACAGGAGGATGACTTTTTTTTTTTTAATTACCAGTTTATTTGAAAGGGGGAGGTGGGCATGTTGTTGATGATGTTGTTGTGCGCCACATGGAGCTGTACATACGAGTGGCTGCAGAGGTGCCTCAGTGTTATCTTATCACAACTTATCTTTTCCATCAACCGATCCATGGATCACTTGGTGCCGGTCTGTGGGGCTGAACGGAATTGCGGATCAACAATGATCCGTTGCACAGCTAGCCACATCCATGATTGTGCTCTGGCCCAGCTGATCAGCTCACCTGCTCAGCCCAGCGTATCTGTTCAGATGTGTCTCTATACAGTCTACTTCTCCTCCCCGTGGACAAAATGAGGCAAATGAGGCATTGCAGCTAGTTTTCACCCAGGCCAAGGACCAGTCAAGGACCAGACACGGACCTGTCACAGAAACACGGGAACTCTTGAGTTGCTACATCTGTACATGGGGATCTCTAGTTCAGCTCTTTCTTAGTTTGAATCCTACCTCACAGAGCGCTTGTTAAGCATATCCTGGCTTGGACAGTTGTCCACTTCACATCACCTCACCACAGGGGTGCAGCAGGGCTCGGTGCTCGGGCCCCTTCTATTTGCTATCTACACCACCTCCTTGGGTCCAATTATCCGCTCACATAGCTTTTCCTATCACTACTATGCAGATGACACTCAGCTGTATCTATAATATTTTCCTGAGGACCCCTTGGTCTCTGCAAGGTAACCGATTGCCTCTCAGACATCTCCACATGGATGAAGACACACCACCTCCAGCTGAACATCTCAAAAACTGAACTGCTGGTCCTCCCAGCCAAACCTACTATATACCATGACATCAACTTCAGGATTGACTCCCTGTGTCTTGCCCCCACCAAGGTGGCAAGAAACTTAGGAGTCAGGAATGATGACCAACTTACCATCACTAGTCATGTCACCTCAGTTGCTCGGCCATGCCGCTTTGCAGTTTACAACTTATACAACTACAACATATGTTACCTCACAACCGTTGTGTTCCTCCAATGAACAACCCCAGGCACTGCCACCCGCTCACCCAAGGCAATCCAGACTCTCTCGTCTGTTGTTCCATGTTGGTGGAACGCACTACCAGTTCCTACCAGATCAGGGGCTTAACTCCTGAAGAGAGTACTAGCACTGCTGACAACTGGACATGATAAATCTACTCCTTTAAGAATTTATTTAACACTTAATGATGCACAACATTTTCTTATCAAGCTATACCTTGACTGTTCCCTTCTCTGTAAGTCACTTTGGATAAAAGCATGTGCTAAATGACTAAATGTAATGTACATGTATGTGTCTCTATGTTGTGTATGTCTGGATGTCAGATGTGTTATGTGTATTATTTTCATTGGAGTACTGTGAATACATTAATCTTGACAAACAAGTGTTCTTTGAGTCACACCAGTAGATTTTGAGCATACAGGAACAGGAAGCTGTTATACAGCAGTAACCTTCATGGCCCTCAGTCCAAACCACCTCCAGTTCTGCCTTATGCTCTACTCATTAGTATTATCAACATGGCCGTGCTGTGTTGGGGTCTTGAGGCTTACATATTCCAGATGTTTCAAAGCGCCTCTTGCTTCATCTTGGGAGGAACTCTTAAGTGGAGGAAGACACAGGAAGAAGAGTTACACAAGCTGTCATTTGTCCTTTTTTCGAAAGCTCATAGGTGAAAGTTTAGTGATAGAGTCAGAGGAAAGTGAAGCTCCACCCCTGCCTTTAATTAATGCCAGCCAATCAGAATGGGCTGTCAATCAGGGCAGTATGTGAGATTAGTATCAACAAGCAAAGCAGATAACGTCACTCCCAAGAAAGATTAGTTCCAACACTAACAGAACTTGTTCAGTAAGTTTGGAGGTAAAAAGGTTTATTAGTGCAGTCAGAGCAAAGATTTGCTGAAGTTTGAGGCATCTTATTGTCGTCCTGTGGGGCCAGAAACACTGGAGGCTGCAGTCTGATTGGTTTGCATTTCAGTTTCAGCCTGAGTGAAATGGTGAAGAAAGAACTGAAGAGAAGGAGGGCAGTCACTAAACATACAACCTAACCAACCCTAACCAGTAAGAGGTGAAGACAAACCTAAGCTCTCCTAAATCCTGGAGCAGTTAATTCCTGCTCTGAAAATCAGGACCAAATTTGCATCACACCTGGAAATTGAGACTGACTAAGCCACACTTCCTATCCTGAGACACTTGAAAAATGCAGGAATATATAGTGTCTAAGTGTTAAACCACACAGAAGACAAAAGGTCTGCATGGGACCAAAAGCAGACAGTGTTGCATCTGTTGTGGCTCCTTCAACAACTGAGACAAAGACTGATTTAAGTAGGAAAATGTGAACCAGACTCTTTAAGCAGACTTGAACTCAGGACACAGTGTACCAGAGCTGCGTTAATTAACCAAGTCTCTCTGACATGAACCAAAGCCACATAAAACAGAGCTTGGCTCCCCTAAATGGCTTTCCCTGTCTTAACAGAGCAGGGATTTAAGATGCCAGCCTTTACCCACTCCCTCACTGTTCACACTTTTTTAATTGCTCCCTAAACAAAGCACACAACGTGAACTGCTTGCATACACGTGTATGCATGTGTATGCTACACATGTAGATACACTCACAATGCACACCACTGATCCACAATTTCCTCCACACACTCCTGCTTCTTTCACGCTCCTTATTTAAACTGAAGGTCCAGTGTGCGCCCTCCTCGAGAGGTAAACACACAACCCCAAACTAACAGAGTGTATATGAATTCATCATAGTCAGTGTTAAACCCTGGAGAGCATAACACAACTCTGTAAGAAAGCCAAACCACACTTTTACAGCACAAATACACTGCAGCATCTCTAACGAGGAACGTTAAACACAGAAGCCAGAGATCTTTATCAAAACAGCTGCTCTGACAATGGGCCTGAATCACATGAACAAATAACCCTGAAAAGGTCACTTGAGTGTGAGAGGAAGCTCACAGAGGACTCAATAACCGAATAACATAAATAATTGAATAATTCAATCTCTCTCTCTTAATGTTTAAGTCAATATCATTTCAGTGTAGCAATTAATCCACTGCCTCAAAGTATCATGGTCTGGCCTTTGTTCTGGCCACAATGGTGCGGGCTCCAGGACCTACAGTACATTTACTCAAGTACTGTGTTTAAATACATATCTGAAGTACTTGAACTTTGAATATTTACTATTCATACCACGTTAGCTTTAACTTCACAACATTTTAGAGAAATATTTTATGTTTTACTTCACTATGACAGGACAAACAAAGGACCTGAATGGGCTGAGGTTGAGGTCACCCTCAGCCCTGCTCGTGTCTGGTCAAAGTGGATCAAAGTGGGTCCAGTTGAGTCTGGATATTATGATGGAATGTGTTGGGTTAAATCGGAGTCATTCAGGTGGGGATCAAGGCAATCACATTGAGACCCTTGAGAGGAAGTTGTCTCCATCCTCCATCATCCAGTCTCTGAATCTCTGGCATCATTCCTTCAATTCCTTGAAGTACATTGGGAATTCTGTTGCTAGAGTTTTACCTGGCCTGACTCATCACCACAGTTATGAACAAAAGCCAACTTTACCATTGCTCCATGTTAAATTGCATATGTTAGTCCAGAACACAGGACTGTATTTACCTGTATTTACCTTCTTGCTCCTGCCCAAGACTCATCTGACAAATAAGCAGAACGAATGTCACATGTTTTTTTTACTGAAGATAATTTATAAGTAATAAAATTACAGTTGAAGTATTTCCAGATTTGCTGACGCCACCCAGCACACATCTGGGAGGCCTCTGGTTGTACCCAGATCCCACCTCACACAGAGAGTGGCTTCTCTAAATGAAGTGAGCAGGTGAGCAGAAAGATCCACAGCAGCAAAGAGTTACATCTTTAGTGAGCAAGAGGCCAGAAGGATTAATACAGGCTGAGCAGTGACAGAAGTCAAGAGAGAGGCCAACAACATGAGAGTCAGTCATCTTTACAGCATATTACATTCTTTGTTATCACACATCACATCTCTGTTAATGCAGACATGTCTTGTGTGTGTGTGTGTGTGTGTGTGTGTGTGTGTGTGTGTGTGTGTGTGTGTGTGTGTGTGTGTGTGTGTGTGTGTGTGTGTGTAGGAAAGAATGTGTGTGTGTGCTCCTTCACCTCTTTGGCTCTCTGCACGGCATCACTGGGGGGGTTTCTGATCTGTGGGGATGACTTGGTGTTGATCTTATCGTAGAGCTGAAAATAAAAAATACAAATCAATCAGTCAGTCAGCCAGGGAAACTGTGATCAGAGCTCTGCTCTGAGGTCAGCAGGATGATCCAGACGAGAAACCATAGCACACATTGTTTTTCTTGTTTCTTTCCAGTGAATTTTGCTTCTGTTGAGTTTCATTTGAAACCTTTCTGCAATTTTCTATTACAACGCAATTCCTTCCTTTAGATACACGCTCTTCTACTAACCCCTTTTAAGATGTTTAAGATGTCAAATCTTAAATGTTCCTATACACAAGCTGCCTGGACAGACCACACACATTGGCCCCTTGTCCAATCTTTTCTCTAACCACGTTAATCATTGGTCCCTGACATCCTGGACAAACCTGTGGATCGGATCCCCTCGCTCCTGATGTCTATTAAAGGGATCATTGTTAAAAATGTTAAAATAAAGCAGGATATAAATTCTGCTTAAATGGATTGCAGATGACAGCAAATTTAAACCAACTGGACAGGATAAAGAATTCAATTTTCAAACATTCAAAGATAAATATGATTTGAACAACCCCCCCCAAACAAAAATCTGCAGTCACTCTTGCTTAACTAGTGAAATAAACAAAAACTGAAGTTCAGTTCTTTTATTTCTATCCCTCAGTTTCGAGCAGCTTGTTCACTCCAAACTGTATTAATAAGTGTCTTCTTGCAGCAGGAACAACTGCAACAACAACTTTGGCTGCAGGACACTAAGGCGGAATCTGTATATTCAACTATCTGGATGATTGTTCATTGGATCATGTTGGGTTGCCCAAAAAACAACTCAAACAACAGAATAAAAAAATCAAATGTAATACTACTATAATATTTTAAAAGCAGTGCAGCAAGTGTTAGGCCTTTATCAGGAAAGCAGAGCTGCAGAGATACCTTTTCAGGTTTCTTTTAAAAATATTAGATTCTCTGATTTCTACAGGTCATGTGTTCTGTAGCTTTCGGGTGTACTGGACAAACTTTGCTGATTTTCTTTCTGGGAAACTCCAAAAAATCAGCAACAGATGTTCACGGTGTCCTCTAAGTCAAATAGTTGATAAGAAAGTTAGAAATGTAGCTGGTCCTAACCTATTAAAGGCTTTGTATAATAGGAGGAGGCTTCTACATGTCACAAAAAAAGTGAGTAGAGACTCTTGGTTCGGCTTAATAGCTGAGATGTAAAGTCAGCATAGTGAAGATTGGTTAAAAGCATTATTTTATTTATTCCACTTGTCCTCAGCGCTCTATCTATTACTGCTCTTTCTGTTTGGTTCTGTTTTCTTTGACACTGAATGGTTTTCTCATCTCTAGACTGAAGGTTGACAGACACAAGAGCTCTTTATTTATCCCCTTTGCTCTTTATTTATCCAAGTCCCAGCTGACTAATAAACTGTACTGACTGACTGGCTTGTATGGGCCTAAGCAGAAATGAATATGGCTGTATTTAAGAAATTTTTAAGCTTGTGAACAAAATGTCTGAATAAATGCAACAGCTGTGTGTTCGAATCAAAGCCAAAGACACACACACACACACACACACACACACACACACACACACACACACACACACACACACACACACACACACACACACACACACACACACACACACACACACACACACACACACACACACAGGGAGTCACAGAAACACAGTGCTTTTGTACCAGACAGATGAATACTTCTGTTCTTCCCCCTTACAGCAGCAGCAGCATGTGATGTTGGACACCATCACAGACCAGATGAACGATAAACAAACAGTAGAACCAACATTACGCTCACAAATTCTTTATGATCTGCATTCTGTACATTGGAGTTTTAATATGTTGTATTTAACAATAAAGTACACCTAAGCAGTTCAGATTGTGTCAGAGGTACCAGGCTGTGTGTTGTTAGACCACAGCTATGTGGTCTTGTTTATAGCTATAGCTATTGGACACACTCCAACGACTGTCATCACAGAGAGATAGGGACCATGATGAATTATAAAAACAGAAGAGACTGCACACACTTTCAAAAATTAGCACGCAGCTGTAAGCAGCCAAAGTTGAAGAAAGTCATTTTCTTCATACAGTATGTAGTTGAACACACACACACATGCACAGACACACACATAACATAATCTGTAACATCTACAGTGAAGTGAAAAGTGAAAATACTACAAATAAATAAGAAATAAATAAACTGTCAGTAGGCAGACACTCCACAGAAAGTGTTACCAGACAGTCTAATAAAATCTAAGATGGCTGATGTTATTTAAAGAACCCTTCTACAGGAATGAGCAATGGAAAAAAACAGCAATAAACCATCAGCTAATGCAGTGAACAGGCAGTAAAACACATGGAATTTTTCTGTGAGGTTTGTGTAAATCTGACTCATCCGACCAGCACAGTGAGATGTGTGTGACCTGCAAACCGGACTGGTACAGAAGGAGGGAAGGGGGGACAAAAGGGATTGTGGGAGTACATTCAAATAAAAATGTGTGCATATTTCTGTTTGGAGGAGGCAGGTGTATCTCTCCTTAATGTGAGAACCTGACACCACCAGAACAAAGAAAAGGGTCGTGGGCATGATGATACACACCAAACACACGTCTGCAGTGTGCATCTGTATCCCTCTCCATGAACAAACACAACTCACTCTTCAGGAAATCCTACCAAAATAAAGCAGAAAGCCTGAGGGCTGAGTCATACAAATGTACTGCACCTCTGTACTATCAAGGAAAGAGTTGTCAGTTGTTGAGATATGAAATACAATTATCTGAACTGTGAGGGCTTTGAATTAAAGATGAACTAGAATTACAATACATAGAACATATAAAGATGCTGAAGCCTACAGCTGTATAAACTCTAAAAAACAACATTTAAATATGCAGATCACATGTTTCATGCTCACAGGCACAACAAGCAGCTCTTCTTTTAAGATGAATATGATACCTTCATTTCCTATTGAAATGTTCTGTTTCCTTAAGAGCAACTTGTTACTCTGTCTCCAAACAAATGAAGGAGGAAAAGAAATACAAATGCACTTGACTGAAGCGCCTCATTATACACGTCAAACACCAAAAACCCAGGAAGATCCCAGGCTGACTACAAATTAGCTTGAGGCATCTCTTGACAAAACCTTCTTCCTGCAAACACATCAGAAAGTAAACACACTCACCCAGGAGACGGTAAGTGGTTTGTCAGAAGAACCCAGCCAACAGAATACAAACGAGACATGAGTTATCAAAGCCAGGAGGCTCCATCCGTTCAGTGACTACAGGATTTCTGGTTTCCTCACTGTCAGTGCAGTAGAGGCTACTTTGAGCCACACAGATAGTGATGGAGGCTGTGCTTGTTGTGAATGGTACTGAGACCTGACAATAGAGGCCATTGTTCCCTTGCGGTCTGAGGCTACACTCTTCTGTCCTTTTCTGACCCCCCACCTCAGAGCAGAGCAGAGAAGAGCAAAGCAGGGGTGTGAATCTAAGGCTGAAAAGGAGACATCTGCAACCCCAGGCTCCCACTGACACCACTGCGCGCACACACACATACGCATGTGTGTGCCCACCCTTGTGATTTTCACACAGGTTTGATGAATGGATGTAAACAAGTCTCCACCTAATTATCATTGATATATACAGTATATAACTCCGCTAGAGAAGCAGATAAATCATTTTTTATTTCCACCCTTCTTCTACCTTTTCAAAACCTGGTGCCTACATCAGCGCTTTCAGACAGGGACAGGCAAACTGGACACTGGTGGCGTTTTTCAGTTCATTTCAGTGCGGGTCGTGCCTTTCTGCATCGGCAGCTCGCAATACGGGCGTTGTCGTAAATGTCACCTGCGTGCAGCGAGAGAAGTTGAGCCAGATTCAGCTTTTGATCGGTCAAACTTCCACAGACAGCCTGAAATGTCTCTGAAGCAGAGACTATCCAGGTGGATTCACGGACTAAACTCTGATAATCTACCTGTGTGTATGTTCTCCCTTTGTTTATTTATTTCATCTAAATCTGAGTCCGACAATCTACCTCAATCTACACTGCAAAAATGTAATGAACCTGATTGTTTCACAGTGGTTACTTTCAGCAGGTATAGACACGCCCACAGCAACCCACCTCAGCTCCCCTCAGCCTCCCAACACAGCGCTCACTCTCTGCGTTGGTACTCGGTGGTACACTGGATTGTCTTTGCTTTTTCTGTTCTTGGCTTCTGCCCACTTGAGGTGGTCTGTGTGAATTGTCGCGTGCTGCTCACGTCAAGCGTCAAATAGAACTAGGTGTCGTGAGGTGTCCGTAATGGACCACGGCGGAGCCGATGGGGTTGACTGGAATGGCCGGGCTCACGCAACGCACCGCTGATAGGCCCGGTGGGGTTTGGAAGCTCTATTGGCAGCTAATGATTATATTCATTATTGATTAATCAGTGGATAATTTTCTTGATAAATCCTTCCATTTTGGTTCATAAAATGTCAAGAAATAATACAAACTGTCACAGAGGACAAAAGAAGAAGGAAATATTCACAATGAGAAGCTAAAAATGAATTATAATCATGACGAATCTATTGAAAGCTACTCTGAAAGCTCACTTCTTCCGAACTGCACACATTGTTCAAACTTTTCATCTTTAACAAAGACATTTCCACTCACTGTTCTTAACTGCTCTGCAAAGCATCATGGGAACAGTCCCAAAAACATCAGGGGAAAGTCATGACATCACACAGTCTCGGCAGGTTGCACTTGGTGGTGATGGCCAGGTTTAACGCTTGTTAAACTCTCCGACCTGCCAGCAGCTCTGCCATGGACTGAACTGATTCTCTCTAAACAGCATATTGCTTTCAGATAATGTACTAACCCTTTATCAAATGACTAAAACTGAAAAAGGGACTTGTACTTGCTTTGAGGACATCAATCCTTAAATTTAAACTATAAGTCCATACTTTTGAGGAGCATTCTATTCTTTCATGTTTCCATCCTTTCAATTGTTTCAAACATTCTTGTGTGTGTGTTTCAAACACACTTAATAACAACAAAAAGACAAAATTATGCTCTCAGGGTGTGACAGAGACTGTGCACTAATCCAAAATCCAGCCTCTCTGGTGGATGCCGGGAACTGACCCAATATGGTGCTGATGTGGTGAAGCAGTTGTTGTGCTTTTGGTTAACAGATGGCTGCTGTGACCTACAGCACAGCTCTGTTAGCATCACCGAGTCACAGCAAGAAACAACAGAGGATTCTTAGTTGAGTTCACTGCTTGCACTATGCCATCATGTGTGTTAAACACATACACATGCACAAGAATTACATTAAGTCGTGTTTCTGACAGTAAAGCTGCAGCCAAAGCACCATCTATTTATCCATAAAGGAGCTCAAACTAGTGGCCTGGGTGCCTTATCCTACATGCTTAATATTTAACCTTAAGTGGGGATTTAGTCTGACAATGCACTATGTCAAAGCACCGTTAATCAGTCTGAATGTGGTCACATAAGAAAACACACACATGTGAAAGACATGACTTGTGTTACATCCTGCTGATCTGTACTGAGCATGTGCAACTCTCAACAAAGTGGAAGTGGGAAGGAAGCAAGTTGGCTACCTCATTAGCTACTTCCATGCACTTATATGTAATTCACTTATTTTGTCATCAACATTTATGTATGCTAGCTTAATTTTGAGCTGGGTGTGACACTTACATCGAGCAGTGTGTGTAGATGCTGGTCCTGGAAAACACTGTGAAGGAAATCTAGATCCTTTTCACTGCAGTCTGTCAAAGCGTGGATCTCCTCTAAACTGTCCAACACTTGAGACACAGCTCCTGCAACACACACACACACACACACACACACACACACACACACACACACACACACACACACACACACACACACACACACACACACACACACACACACACACACACACACACACACACACACACACACACACACACACACACACACACACACACACACACGCACATTAGAGCAATAGTCCATCAGCCACCTCAAGGTTCCCTGAATGCCTCTGCAGTATGCACATGCACTTCACTCAAGGATAGAAACATTGTATTCATTCAAAGCAAGTAATGAAAGACAAAAAGTCGGCCTTCACTCATTCTGAAGTGACTGAACAGCTACAAACAGTACAGCACACACACATCCAGTGGATACATACGTTCTGCTGCTAATAGTCCTAGCAGACGGGAAGCATTAATAGAAACAGACAAACAACTTTGTTGGAGCACACTGGTAATCAAACATCTACAGAAAAACATGAACATGTTCTGATATGTGATAGGATTATATAATCAAACTGGAGTGAACAACTGTGCTGAACTGCATTTCTTTGTCTTCCAGTAAATGTGCTCAAATAATCAGCAGCTCCCTGTGTGCATAGTTTGCCTTTCACAGTGTAATAAATCTAAGAAGAGCGTGTTTGCTTGTAATAATAAATGCCTGTGCACAGAAAGCTTCAGAGAGAAAGTGAAAACAACAATAAAAACAGAACAAAGAAGAAGAAGGAAATCTGAGGGAGGAAGCGAGTCATTGCTGAAATGGTTAACACATGTTTGTAAGTGCATGTGTTTGCGTGTACCTGAGGAGGTGGGGTCATCAGAGAAGTCATGGAGTTCTTCAGGGGGGTCTCCATAGAAAGAATTAAACTTGTGACTGGAGACTGCAGCCAGAACAGCCCCCTGAAACAACAGCAGAGAAGCATGGATGTGTGGAGCTGTGAAGATTTACCTCAACATGTCATGACAACAAGGCTTTACTGTTGCAAAATATGACAATAGTTTGTGTGAGGATGCAAACCTTGAGCTTTCTCCTAGAGTTGAACTTTCTCAGCTGTTCCACAGTCTCTGGTAGGTGGATTTTGTAGGCATATCGGTCCCTCTCCTTAGAAATCCAAGATCAGAAAATTACTCAAGCAAAGTTATAAACGGGTGTTTATGTGGGTGTTTAGTCATCATGTGGTATTGCTGCATGAAGCATTAGCAGGTGTACAGAGGTAACATTTTCATGTCTAAAGTGTGAGAACTGTGGTTGATGGGTCAAAGTGGTTGCGTTGAGTTAAGGAAGGAAAAGAATATTAGGATTGCATGATATTGAAGTTTCAGTGTATATACAGCCATCCAGTCTAATTATGCAACTGGATCTTGATGATGCATGTTGTAGAGACCACCATCCACAAAGCAGGAAATACATTTTCAGATTTTTGAGGTAGTCGTGAGGTGTTAAATGGTAAATGGCATGTCCTTTTACAGCTGAAACCTGTTATTTTGAACATTCTTTGGTCATTAAGGCTTTGCGATAAGGTGAAAAAGTAAAAAGACTTGACTGCAAAAATAGCTAGCAAAAATTGTTGGATTAATGGGTCAAATCAGATTTGACACATTTCACTGAAAAATAAGCTTTATTCTCCCACCATGCCATGCTGCTCCTCAAATACAGACACAAACCTAAGTTCACTGATCAAACATCCAAACCTGTCAAGTCTGAAACTCTGAGGCTGTTTGTCTCTCATTAGTGCAGACAAGGAACAATACACTGCTGTGATATGAGTTCTAGTCTGCAAAGAGGAAATTACGCCATGAAACTGGAACATTACATGTACGGACACAAGAAACATCTGTAAAAAAACAAACGATGATGACCAATGACCAATGACGAGACAGAGTCAAGACCACGTCCAGACAGTATTGAGCCTACTTAGGTAACTAACATGTAGCTAATGTTCTACAGATCTCTTTGGTTGCGGCCCGTGCCTGCCAACATCACTCTTGTTCTTTTGGATGCTGTTTTAACAGATGAACTCTTTGACTAGAAAGAAAATTATTAGTTTAATTTGAAGCAGGAAGTTTTACTTCCAAACACTGTAATGATATAATGATTACTTCCACCTGAAGTGTAAAAATATTTTCAGTTCATTGTGAAACTGTGGTGGACAAATTAGACATTATTATTTGATCACAAGTACTACAACACTGTTCTTATGTGAGCGATATCTGTCTAGATGTTTGATATATGCTTGAATTGAATTGAGCTTGGCAAACGATGATTACCATGACTGACAGGTGCCGCTGAATGCCCTGCATTACCTTGAGCCACGGGTGGTTAAGAGCCTCGTAGACAGTGATCCTCTCAGCAGGGTCCAGCATCAGCATACGCCTCACCAGATCCTTAGCGCTCTCTGAGATCTGGCTCCACTGGCGGGGATTCATCTACAAAACACACACATGAACACAGACTTTTCAGGACGTTTCTGGGATAGTTTCTGTGGCCCTCACATAAGTTCCAAATTCATCCATGTGTACCTGCTCCCTGTGTAGTCAGCTCCATGCAACACATTTGAAACTAGGCATGCTTTTGACTATCATTTACGATGAGGTATGAACTATGGAAAGTGTTAGCTGCATGAATTATTATAGCAGGGAAATATTTGAATAAAGCCATCACCTTGTATTTGCCCTTGCAGATAGCTTCAAACAGACGCTCCCTGGTGCCATAGAAAGGCAGACACCCTGAGAGGAGGATGAAGAGGATGACCCCACATCCCCACACATCCACAGGTTTACCATACGGCTCTCTCTTCACCACTTCTGGGGCCATGAAGTGGGGAGTCCCTACCCTACCTGAGTTTACAAAGGCAGAGTGGTGTTAGTGTATCACTTCTGAGGTCAGGTAACGAGAGTGTAAAATAATAAAAATGAAATAAAGTATGCACAGTGAGATACACACACACACACACACACACACACCACACACACACACACACAATTACGCTTAATGGACTCCTTTATTCTTCATAAATTTCTATTTTTATGACTCAGATTTTGCTTCCTATTTTGAAATCTGTAACACTTCTATTCATTTCTTCTTTGTATTAATACTGGTAACAAGTGTTTCCCTGCAATCACCTCTTTATGAGAGCTGAACTATTAGTTTCCTGCAATAAATACTATTTATATAATATGTTACACAAAAGAGGAAACAAACCTTGTGGTGTTTCCTCTTTTTCATGTCCACGTTGAAAACTTAGACTTTTAGAGTGGACTGAAGAGGACTTTAGTTGCCATCCTTTACAAAGCTCCAGTGTTACTCTTCTTTACAGCTAATACAGTTTAATGTGTATTTGTCAAAAGGAATGATTATATATTATGTATGCCAAATTAGTTATTAGCTTTTCCTTTTCCTGGCGTACCCATGAATCTACAGACTCACAAAGTAAGTAAAGTAAGTAATGTGGTAACACTTTGTGTTACCACATTACCTTCATAATGAGGAAACTCAGGTCCTGAAGCATGTTTTTTTCTTTTTTTTTTGCATTTCTAAGCAGATTGTGGGGAAGTGACAATGCCTTCACTCTTTGCTAGATATGCTACAATTTTGTTTTTTTGTTGTTATTCAACTGATTGACAATATTAAATAAAAGAGACATATCATTGTCATCAGTGAAATGTATTTCTAAAAATGTTAAAATGAATGATAATGCAAAACAACAGTTTAGTTTGAATCCAAATCACCTGTTTTCAGTCCTTTGTGCATCTGGACATGTGTTTAAAGAGGGAGCATACCTCAGGAAGTCGAAGTATTTTCGTTGGATGATGGAATAGGTGGAAGTTAATTAGGATAAATAATGCATGTTGTAAATTATATAATATTTCTGGTTACTGGTATATTGCAGAATTTATTATGTATTTGTTGGGAAAAGCAACGTCCACAGCTCTACTCTGACAGGCTGGTCTGAACTGCAGAGAGGGTCTATCAGAGTATGTACAGTATATGTTGAGCATGGTTTTGACTGTTGGGTTTTCAGTTCTGTATGTTATGGGCACAGTAGCACCAACCATCTTTTTTTAGTTAAATGACTAAAATAAAGACTAAAATTTTTATTTGATGAATGAATAAAAGTCGACATGTTTTTCTGCACACCTCCGTGACACTTTTGTGACCGTGCGCCTCTCTTTACGTCACAGATTTATGGAGTCATGTGAGTGATGTGTGTCAGGTCTATTTGGCCCAATCCTTTCCCTGATGTTAATATGCCATTTGGGGACAATGAGTAAAAATACTGAGGATCTCCTATCACCCCCTTCATTTAAATCCTGCCCCATCACACATGTACTGTACAAAAAGTGTAAAAATGAACATGGCTGTTCGTGTGTATGTACGGCTGTGTTTACTGTACCTCCTGCCACCAGTCCCGACTCTCCTAGCTGGATGGCTACTCCAAACCCCCCCAACTTGACTGGAGCAGAGTTTTCTTTGGACGCCAGCAGCACACAGTGAGGCTGAGAACGAGAGAAGAGAGACAAGACTCATGATGTGATGGTCATATTTTACTAATTAAAGAGCGACAGCCTCCTATAAATAACAAAATCACATGTGCACGACACACCCAAACCATCACCCACCCCAACCATACACAAATAACTGACATGTAGATCACAGGAGAACAAGGGATCTACATTTTAGGTTTCAGTATTTTCAGCAGATTCAGTAGAGACATACAATTAATTATGTTTTGCTCCTGGCAAACATGTTTCTGACTTTCATATAACAGAATCAGGAATAAGAGAATACAGCTTTTGCTGCAATTGTTTAAGGAGAAATTGACTTATTCAAATGTTGTTAGACATTTGATGGGGGAGATTGATCAGTAATTACTTTCATGGTATCAAGTAACCATGACTTTTCTGGTTGTAAGTACATGATTTTGCCTCTGCAGATGAGCGGGCCAAGCCAACGGTCATGAAAATGTACATGGTTACATTTTTGCTGAATACTTTAAGGACTTCTTGACCATGTCCATGTCCATATCTCAGTTTATAGAAAGTTTTGACGTAGTTAGTTTTGATGTAGAATACAAGTTGTCTTGTCTCAGCACTCAGCCTGTTAGACATGTAAAGTAGGAGTGGGTAGGATTCAGTATTAAAACCTTCACATAAGAGAGGACTTAGTTACCAGGCTGGTTAACGAGGTCAAGGTGTAAATCATACACACACACTGACTGGTAATAATGCCTCTGCTCTGAACCAAGGTTTGATAATGTGATGACATGATTAACATTTAAGAGCAGGTATGATTCCCTTCCTTGACCCTCTGCATACACATTTAGCTGGAGAGGTTAACAGCAGCTAATGTCTCGTGGGTGGCAGTTCAAACCATGGCCTTGCTTTACTCTGAAGGCATTGCTTTAATTATTGTAATGGCATACTGTGGTATTTTGGGAGCCTTTTTCTCTCACAGTTGGTTACACTCAGGAGATAGCTCCATATTATAATCAGAGCCAAAATTGGAATGCATATTGTGTATATGAAAGTGGTACATGCTATGTGATTCCACTGCTAGCTCTCATGGGTGTAATCAGAAGGTCTGCACTAAGCCCTGCCCTCTTGTTCTCTCTATCTCAGCCCAAATTCTGCATAGTGGTTGTAAGGAAAGAGGGGGCTGACCACAGCTTGAAGAGTTCGCTCTACAACATCACCACATTCTCCACTTCAGCATTTCTCTCTCTGCTTTCAGCAGCAGAGCTGAAATAAACAAAAGAAAGAAGCAGACTCTATGCGGTGCTATTTTCATTTGAGCTTATAATACGCGGCCACTGAAAGATAGACAGCAGAAAAAAAAAGCAAATACACGATGACAGAAGCAAAGGATCTTGAACTTTATGAGTCTTTCCAGGAAAGCAGTTTGGAAAGTCTTTCCTACAGACAAAATACAAGGGAATATACTGGACAGACTCAAGTCACCACAAGTGAACCAATCTTTAACGTTTCTCAGTGACTAGGTAAGTACTTAAGCTCCGTTTTGAAACATTAGCAACACCTTTTAGTTTTTTACAAGATAACAAGCAGCAAGCTGTGAGCAAGGAACTACTTTCAGTTCCTGATCTTTTTTTCTGTGTTCTGCAAAATTCAAAGATGATGACAAAGAAAGTTACCTGTTAATTTACACAGCAAGTCATCAGTGCTGTTCTGTGCTTTCCATTTTCTGTTAGTATAGTGGTCAGCTGGTGTTCTATGTGACTATTGAGAGCAGGATTAATGTTGATTTAGGGCTTATCCGTACAGCTTGACTTGGTTTAGTTAGCTTGCACTAATGAGTCAAAAACATTCCCAGTGAAGCCAAAATTATTTCAGCGTTGTTTCCTTCCCTTTGCAGACCTGAGGATCCCAAAACACACCATGGCTAAAAACATCACCATCACACCTGCTACAACCTTCCACACTCCAAACAGTGAAATGAACTTGACTATGACTCCTGACCACCAAACACCTTGTGTGGATTATGATGCACTACAAATCCCGCTGGCAGTGCTCTACTCTATAATCTTCATCCTGGGTCTAGTTGGGAACTTGGTGGCTCTGTGGGTTTTCTTCTGTGTTCACTCGAAGAAGAACTCTGTGCGGGTATTTCTCATAAACGTAGCTTTTGCAGACTTGCTGCTGGTGGTATGTCTGCCATTCAGGATTCTCTATCACAGCCAAGGTAACGTCTGGAGCCTTGGGCCCACTGTGTGTAAAGTAGTGGGCAACCTTTTCTACATGAACATGTACATCAGTGTCACACTGTTGGGGTTGATCAGCGTGGATCGCTACCTCAAGATCCATCGTGGTACAGGGGTGCAGTACAGACTTCAGTCTACAAGGTGGAGCACCGTCCTCTGTGCAGTCATCTGGATTGTGGCAATTGCCTTGACCTTGGTGCTCCTAATGTCAAATAATCACTCACAGATGAACAGGTTTGTGATGCCTTTAATCAAACTCATCTATTTATTGCATATTACTGTTTTATTCAGAAATTCCACCGTGTTTCTTGCCTCTAGGTGTTTCCACTACAAGCGGCTCCAAAATGCAAAGTGGAAAGCCTACATCAACATCTTTTTGGTGGTTGGCTTCTGGCTCGTATTCATCTCTCTGGTGGTATCTTATGGAAAAATTGCCCTCAAGCTTCTGAGAACATCACACGAGAAACCAGATCTTCCCAATGCGCAGCACTATGCTCGAACCGCTAGGAAGTCTTTCTTCATCCTCTTTCTCTTCACCATCTGTTTTGTACCCTATCACATGGTCAGGGTGTTCTACATAAAAACCCAGATCACAGACTCTTCATGTTTCTGGCAGGGTGTGGCTGACAAAGCCAATGAAGTGGCTTTGCTATTTTCTGCCCTCAACAGCTGCCTGGATCCTGTAATGTACTTCCTGTTGTCATCATCAGTGAGGAAGGAGGTGCTGTGCTTGGTGAGCACCATGTTTTGTGTGCGAGATGTTACTGCAGTCAGCGGGAGCAGCTCCACTGCTGAGTTGGATGGTAAGATTGGGAGGACTGACAGAGGACAGGCAAATGTCAGTTTAACCAGCAATGTTAATACAGATACTGGGATGTGAAAGTACTCTGAGACAGTGAACCTCCAGTGTCCCAACATGCTGGCAACTGCAGAGAAATAGGGCAGTAGCAATAGCAAGGAGAGAGAAGTGGACTGCTGCTCTGCTCGATACAGAACACAGACTCCACACAGAGGGAAAAGATGCAGGAACTATCCTGAATTACACATCTCTTCAACAGCAGTGAACTATGTACCAGTTTCATTATGTATGAGTGTATTGTGTCATTTTCCTAACATTTATTAACATGCTGTGTCATATTGTTAAGCATTTCCGTTCACTTTAATAACAACTCTTTCTTAAGCTACGTGGTGACAGTATAGTATGTATGGTAAAGACAGTGACATGAGCAGGATTGTATGGAGGCTGTAGCCACACTGACCTTGCACCTTGCGCTGTAACTGTATTTTTAGTAATTTTGCTTTGATAGCAATATAGGAAGGGCTGCAAACCTAAGGCTCTGGTACAGGTACATTTATTGCCATAATTGTGTCCGTAAATAATTTTCAGTAAACGATAGTATAACTACAATTGATTTGCATAACGTGTCAGACAAAGTGTGGACTCACCCGCAGAACAAGCTGCAGATAAAACAATCCACTGCCTTAAGGGATGACATTAATTTTCAAGGTATTTGATCTAAAGCTAAAGTACTGAACAAACTGACACTTTGACTGATGATGATGGTGATGACGACGACAACGTCGTCAGGGGAGATATTAGCATTCATCCTCAGAGGGACAAAAATGTCTGTTCAAACTGTCATGCCAGTCCATCTAATAGTTGTTGACATAGATCAGTCTGGACCTAAGTGGTAGAGTGACTGAAAGACAGACTCACATTTAACATTGCCATCCATAGAGTCACGCTCCGGTATGTCAAAAATGATTCTTTCTAATTTCCCAGAACTTCCAATTTACAATGAATTCAAACAGAGAACAGCTATAAACTCATTTTATAGATAAATAAAATAAACTAGTAATCAACTATCAAGATTGATCTTTTTGTTTGATATCTATTTCACTCTGTGGCAAAGTACTCCTGAAATAAAAACAATGTGTGACTCTGCAGACCATTCTTTCACCAATCTACATACGTCAGAGATTCACACACTTGGACCAGGATATGCTATGAACTAGTACCGTATTTTCCAGACTATAGAGCGCACCTGAATAAGCCGCACCCACTAAATTCCTTTTAAAAATCAATATTTTATCACATATAAGCCGCACCAGACTATAGTCGCTCTATTTCCTTCACAGATAGCCAGATTGGTGGCCTTCAACTTAAAAGCTGCATCATAGGAATTTCTTTGTGTGTTTTCCATGATGAGAGGGTGAGGGTGTGAAAATACTATTTTCCCTGGGTTACATGTGCCAAGAATAATAACTGGCGTGTTCTTCTTTGCACTGACTTCCGCTGCCCGTTGCGTTTTTGAACTCCCTACTAGAGCGCCCTCCTGAGGGCTGAAGAAAAATCCACAGAAATGCCTCATCTTTGTGTAAACCGCATGTTTCAAAGCGTGGGAAAAAAGTAGCGGCTTATAGTCTGGAAAATACGGCAGTCGCTTGCTATCAAGATGTTGTCAAGCAGAAGGTTTCCTGGCACTTTTCTTTTGACTTCTTTAGGCCTACTTGGCCTGGCCATCTTTTTAATTGGCCTAATTAGGCATATGCATTGACATGTTTTTTTATGTGCATTAAGTCATCAATAAATCTGATCAAAGTAATTTACAGTTGACACTTGTGTTATTTATGTGTCCTGGTCCACTTTGTTGCATTTTTAATTTATAAATGTAGGCTACTTGCATGCACAGGTTGATGCCACATTTTCAGAGGGTAGATTGCTTTTGGCTGCCATGGAATTGTATGTGTCATTGTGAGGCTATTGCAGGGGTCGGCAACCTTTTTTGCTGAGAGAGTCGCGAAAGCCACATATTTTAATGTTTTAATGTTTAATGTTTAATATTAAAATGTATTTCCATGAGAGCCATATAATATTTTTTTATACTGGAAGTGTACCGGGGGGGGGGGGCGCGGTGGACAGCCCAACATACTGGTGCACGGGAGCGGGGTGGATGGCCCACCATACTGCCGGCTGCGGCGGTGGGCGCCTCTGCGATCCACTTGATCACGTCTGGCGATCGACCGGTAGCTTGCGATCAACGTATTGGGCACCCCTGTTTTAGTGGTACGCAGTACCGGACCGTACCGGCTTACTTTCACCCCTCTGCGAGCCACATGCAGTCATCAAAAGAGCCACATCTGGCTCGCGAGCCATAGGTTGCCGACCCCTGGGCTATTGCATTGGAATTCCTTTTTGACATATAGGCTTTCATAAATAATATCAAATAGCATGTCCATGTGTTGAGTTCGTGTTTTTTCAGGCCAAAAGTGTAATTTGGCCCCCCAAGGTCCCACTTGAAAAAAATCTGGCCCCCTGACCAATTTCACCCTGGCATCCCTGGTCTAGACTTTAAGCTGGATCTTCATGTGATTCACTTGTATTCAAAGCACAAGTGTGCCAAAGCACAAAGGTAATTTTTCTTCTCATGGACGAGGGGAGCAATTTGGTTCAGCATTTACAGCAAACTTTAAAAAAAACAAACAAACCTAAATCATATAATTCTGAAATATATTATAAAGGTTTTATTAAGTTTTCTCTTATTTCTGTTGGTAGTCTAGTGGTAAAGACACACTCTCTAACCTGTTTTAAATATGACTTCATCTACGAGTATAAAAGCATAATGTCATTTTTAGGTCTACATGGAAAGGTTTGTTGAGCCCCAGTCATGTGCAACAGTAGGCTATAAATATTGGACAAGTATGTGTCATAAACCTTGTTCAGTAATTGTACATAAATTATTGATGAGGGTTTACTGAGTGTCTACTGATGTTTGTGCAGAAGTCTGTGAAACTGCACGGGGAGAGTTTTTTTTAATTTTTTT
Organism: Nibea albiflora; assembly: GCA_014281875.1. NCBI lineage: Eukaryota > Metazoa > Chordata > Actinopteri > Sciaenidae > Nibea > Nibea albiflora. Next base: position 23,979,682 of record CM024796.1, read on the forward strand.
TTTTAAAGAAGACATGGTCCCCTGAAGGGCCTTGGCTTTTCATACTGAAGCAGACAGCAGATGGAATCAAACAACCTCCAATGTTCCATTTCCATCTTTCTTTACTGCCTTATCTTTGATTCATTGTCCCTAAGCACACTACAGAGGTCATCATTCGGGGGGTGTATTTTTTTCTAGCCTCACCCAGTTCCTCCAATCAGGTATTTGATTTTGTATGTTGTCAGGCTACAAATATGTAGCAAAACACCAGGGCAACAAGAGATATTTTATCAAGTGTTGTTAGAATTTTACAGTCAGTGACTCACTGAAATCTGAGTCTGATGTTGAACAGCTGTCATAATTGAGAAAAGAGAAGCTCTTATTCTCTTTTCTCAATTTTACTGACTGTAAAATTCTAACAATATGGGCACAAAAATAGGATTTAGAAAAGTGAGCAACATGTTCAGCCTGACCTATGTGGACACAAGTCTCTCTCTATCTCTACAATGATACCTAAACACACTGTGAATCTATACTGTCCTCAGTATGTTGCAAATTTGTCATGCAGTGAGAAATAAGTCAAAAGGTAACCTGTGTGGATTTGCTGTAACATATTACAGCAGCATGTATCAAAGAGTGCATTTGGTGAATATATGTATACTTGGGTGGAGGAAGCTCTGTCCATGGGGGACTTCGCTTGGGGAGGGTTTCAATTCAAGTCCAGCACAGACCAGTCAGTGTGGACTGGTAGCTGGAGAGGTGCCAGATGAACTCCTGGGGGTAGATGAGGTGCCACTGAGCAAGAGACCAATCTCTGATCATCAAACTGTCTGACTATGTGGCAGCCCCATCTCTCTCTCTCTCTCTCTCTCTCTCTCTCTCTCTCTCTCTCTCTCTCTCTCTCTCTCTCTCTCTCTCTCTCTCTCTCTCTCTCTCTCTCTCTCTCTCTCTCTCTCTCTCTCTCTCTCTCTCTCTCTCTCTCTCTCTCTCTCTCTCTCTCTCTCTCTCTCTCTCTCTCTCTCTCTCTCTCTCTCTCTCTCTCTCTCTCTCTCTCTCTCTCTCTCTCTCTCTCTCTCTCTCTCTATATATATATATATTAAAGGGACAGTTTGGGTATTTTTAAATAAAGTTGAATTAGATACTTGTTCAATCATAGCATAGACAAGAGACACAGCACAGAAGCTAAGCTACGCAGTGCTGTGGATAGGGGCCATATTTACCCATATGAAAACATGTCCACCTCAAAAAAATCCATATCACTCCAAGTGTATAACATGAAACCCTTAAATTCATGTTAAAACATTTGTGCATGTGTGTCTAAAATAACAGAATGAAAAACTGAATTTCCCCACAAAGAATTAATAAAGTATTGTGTGTGTGCGTCGAGATGAAATTAGTTCTAGTGGTTGTCCATTGGGCACATAGTGACTGAGTTTCTGTTTGTTCAGGCTAAATGTTCTCAAACAGAAAAGATTGCAGCAGCAGCACTCTTAGGAGGAATGAGGCTGTTAGAGTGGTGGCAGCTGATGAACAGCACTTATCAGTCTAACAGAGAAATGCTTTGCGGGCAGCGTGCAGGAACCCTCCTTTATCTCTCATGTGATGGTCTATCTGATGCACATCATAAGCGTGCAGAAGGATATCCTGTATGAAGCTATGAAACTAAATGTTCATCAGGGGCAGGTCTCTTAATATTAAGGTCTATTAATAACATTAATATCGCTTGTTTACACTCTAAGTTATTATCAGGTTCTGCAACAGGCTGATGAAATGCATCTGTTATCAGCCTGTCTGTTGTCCATTGCACGCAGTAAATACAGAATTATCATAGCTCAGAACAGCATGCACAGTACAGAAATCACACACACAGAGCACATAGACAAATTCATTGAATTCTGTCTGTTTCACAGAAACTGTTTGGCAAATGGCTTCAATAAGATCTGATGCTGCAGCTGTAATGACCCTGAAATATTGTCTGAAGACAAAACACTTTTAAAAGTTTAAAGTTTTAAGAGTGCATTCATCCTAAAGTCTATTAATAACTTTTTTTTTTACTGTTTTACTGGGACTTGACTTTCTTGGCTAACACTGATAACAGACTTGGTTAAAGATCTGTGCTCAGGCTCATATAGTCACTTTCACAGATTCTTCAAAAAAAAAATAAAAAAACACAAATTGCAGCAAAGATGAACCCAAACCAGTCAAGCAGATGTTGGAGAGGATGTGAGGAGTCCATTTGCATCTATTTGACTATGCCCATTGTTAGATAACTTTGGGAAATCATTTTTTACCACTGTGAATGAAGCATAACCCAGGCGAATGGATGGACCTCTTACAAATATTACAACAGCAGCAGAAAAAGCCATTACAACGAGTGGTTAAGAATTTTAAGGAGCTCTCACACAGTGAAAAACAGACATGTATGCTGGGATTGAGGAGGGAATCCTTCATACAAGGATGGACACCACTAATGAAGGTCATCTTTGAACAGGGGTGTAGTAAAGGTAGTGTGTATGACTTCTTTTTCAGTAAGATAAATAAAATGGATACTGGAGTCAATATATACTGTATTTGGATGTGACATGTATTTATAACCCAAGTTTAGTTTCATTTTGGTAGTTTTATTTAGGTTGATTATTTTTATCCATATTTTCATGCTGAATTATTGAGATACCTTATACATACTATAACCTCTCCTAATGTAAAAGACAATCAGGGGCTGATTTGGAGCTAAGCAGATAAACTATGCAGGCACATCAATATCTAACACAACAGCATTTTCTCACTATTGAGTGTATGCTCAGAATGAATCATGGTCACTACTCATATTACTTAACAGCCCAAAATGGGACTGGTGTGTCGGGCAGGTTGAGTTTAAACTAACAGACTGTCTTTAAACTTAATCTGGCTCATCATTTGACTTGAGTTATAACAGACTTCCATGATTCTGACTATGGACTTGCTTCCTTCCACAAATGAGAACCTTCTGTGAGTGTTGGAACAGAGCTGCAGACTCCACAACGAAGTCTAACAGAAAAACTATGATTATTGTAGACATATGATTTGACTAAGAGCATCACACTGCAACACACAAGATTAATCACAGTGTGAAAAGAAGCCATCTTTAACATGCCAGGTAAGAATGTCTGACAATATGAACGCTGGTGTTTGTACTAAAGTCTTCCTGCAGAGAATCTACTGTATGTGATATTCTAGGTAAGGCGTATGTCTGCGCTATGGTGACTCCATTCATATAAGTTTACATCAAAAGATTGCTGTATGGATTCCTCAGACTGCTCAACACAATGTCAGGATCTGTGCCTTGCACATCAAACATTCAGCATCACTTCAACTTCAGTCTGAATGCACAAACACCGGATGTGTGAACAGTTTCACCTTCACACTGTACACTGATGCTCGCTTTCAGCGCTCAAACCTTTGCATTCAAATTTAGTCCAGATAAACTAATACTAATAATCAGTTTGCAGTGCATTTGCACACACACTCTTTGCAGCAAAGAGAGGGGCGAACAGGCAAACACACAAATGCACAAAAATAGACACACAAACACAGCAGTGCTCATGTCACCAGTGGAGGTGTGTATAAATAAACACAGAGACATTGTGGTGTTTTATGGACATCAGTATTTAAATGAATTCAGTGACTTTCATGAATGAAAATATGTGGCTCACTGAGGAGATAATGCAGATTCAATACAGCACTGCATGTGTATGAGTGTATGGACTGTTCTGTGTGTGTGTCCTTTGTAAAGTCAGTCCTGTGCAGTACATCTGATAAGTACGGTGGCCCTGAAGTGCAAAACACAATAGCAAATTCAAAAACACAATAGCAAATTGAATAACACATTAGAAAATTCAAAAACACAATAGCAAATCGAATAACACATTAGCAAATTCAAAAACACAATAGCAAATTGAATAACACATTAGCAAATTCAAAAACACAATAGCAAATCGAATAACACATTAGCAAATTCAAAAACACAATAGCAAATTGAATAACACATTAGCAAATTCAAAACGGAAAGGGTAGGTACCCTCGGGCGACATGAATCGTTTCTGATTGGACTGATGGTGCTTTGAACCGGAAAGACATTGTTTAGGGTATCGTTTACATGTTTTCAAAATATGAGTGCTGTTAGTGACAGCGTACGCGCTGTTTTGAATTTGCTAATGTATTTTTCGATTTGCTATTGTGTTTTTGAATTTGCTATTGTGTTATTCGATTTGCTATTGTGTTTTTGAATTTGCTATTGTGTTTTTGAATTTGCTATTGTGTTTTGCACTTCAGGGCCACCGTAGATAAGACAGTCTCTCTCTCTTATTAACTGACGTACTGCCAGCAAAGTGTACTTAGCAGAACACAGTAATCATGCCCCTCGATGGTTGGTTGACATATCAAGATTTCTGCTGTGACTCCTGTCAGTATTTCATCACAATGGTGGAGATGTTCATCCAACACTGAAGCTATTGAATTGCTATCGAATATGAACAATAGCATTTTGACCATTAGAGAAATTAAGTCTAGAGGCAAAAATGTGGGTTTGAAATGTTGGTAATGTGGTAATAAAGCCATCGTAAGTACTCACAAGCTGCTTATTAACATTATTGTGTGTTTATGAGCATACAGATGTAGCAACTCAAAAGTTCCCGTGTTTCCGGGACGGGTCCTTGGCTTGTCCTTGACTGGTCCTTCGCAGGTCAGTGACTGTAATGTAATCCCCGCGATGACGTCAGTGAGACCCCGACTGGAAACGCCCCTAAGCAGCCTGGGTGAAAAGCAGCTGCAATGCCTCATTTATCCACAGGGAGGAGCAGTGATTGTAATGTGCTGCTCTCACCGTAGACTGTATAGAGACACACCTGAACAGATACGCTGGGTGCGTGAGCCGATCAGCTGAGACAATGGATCATTGTTGATCCGCGATCCATTCATGTCGCTCCCCACAGACCAGCACCAAGTGATCTGTGGATCGGTTGATGGAAAAAACAAGTTGTGATAAGATAACACTGAGGCACCTCTGCAGCCACTCGTATGTACAGCTCCATGTGGCGCACAATAATAACCTCATCAACAACAACATGCCCCCCTCCCTCTTTCAAATAAACTGCTAATTAAAAAACGTCTGATGGACCGTGAGTTTTTTCTGTGTAACTTTTTTAAGGAGAGAGAGAGAGACTGCGCGAGCGCGAGAGAAGAGACGTGTCAGTAATTCAGTAAGGACAGATCAGCCTAGATGTTGTTGATTTAGTAAACAGTGACATGTTAGATATAAACACAATAAATACTCAGCCTCCTTTGTGACTATTGAATAATAACATAACCTAATAAATCTGTTGGCTGATTTCCAGTCTGGTCCAATCGCCGGTCTCTGCGGGTGTAGGCTACATTATGTGTCGTCAAGTTTGGACCCCCCCCCCCCCCCCATTTACTGTGTTTTCATTTTTGTCCATCCCATAGGTTAAATCCTGCATAAATAAACTGAACCATAAATTAAACTCCATGAAGCAAGAACTTTTTTTTTTTAAATTTCCATTAAGAATTTCCATTCCAGGAAGAATTACAGCTGATTAACAGATTAAATTTTATTTGTATAGCCCAAAGTCACAAAACACATTTTGCCTCAGAGGGCTTTACAATCTGTACAGGGAGTGACACCCTCTGTCCTTAGACCCTCGGTTCAAGTGAGGAAAAACTTGCCCACAAAAAACCCTTTAACAGGGAAAAAATGTGGAAGAAACCTCAGGAAGAGCCACAGAGGAGGGATCCCTCTCCCAGGACGGACAGACGTGCAATAGATGTACAATCTACACAGAGTTTGCTGCTGGTATCCAGTACTGCTGCCTTAGTTTGGCCAACATGTGGTTCCTTCCACAGTGACCTAGTGGTTCATGAATATGTTTCAATAACAATTTGGACATGTGGTGGTTCTTTGGGAGGATGACAGGGTGTTTCTGACGCTCTGGCATGGTCATTCTGTGTAGCCTTCCTCCTATAAGGAGAAGTCCATCTTGCAGAATTGGATCTAGCTTACGAATGTGGCTCTGACAACTTACATGAGCATTTTCCTTTTGCACGGTCTCCATTTAATCAGGAAACACCTCCATTTGAGCGTAGTGTATGATTGCATTTTCTGCTGTTTTGATGTTGTTCAATGTTATTGGTTGTACATTCATGCCTTTTTTCATCTTTCTTTCTAACAGGTTTTCTTTTTCAGATGCAGGGATCTTCGTGGTAAGGTTGCTAAGTATTTCCTTTCTTTTTCGACTTAGGTTCAGGAGTATGTCTTTCAACTTAAGAAGCCATGCAGCTGCTCTGGTGAGTTTGCTCCAATTTGAGTGATAGTGAATGAATGTACGAGTAGGATTTTGTTGTTCCTTCACCAATATGTTCATGATGAGGATGTCCCCTTTCACTTCCACATCATCATCTTCATCTTTCTGTAAGACAAGTTCAGACTTGGGCCATTCAGATTTCTGGTCTTTGAGGAATCCTGGGACGTTCAGCCAAGTGCTTGAATTGAGGAGAGTGCTTACCTTAAGACCACGAGACGCACAATCTGCTGGATTCTATTTTGTGTTTATGTATCTCCATTGTTTGACGCTTGTCATCTCCCTGATTGTGTTTACTTGATTGGCTACAAATGTTTTGAACCTTTTGTTCTCATTCTGAATGTACTTCAAATGTACTATCAGTCCAAAATATAGATTTTTCCAGTCGAAGTTGTAACTCTGCTTTGACCACTCCATCCATCCGTACTGGGAGAACTGCCCCAGTGAGCTCCATTCTTGGCATTGTGGTTTGTTTTAAAGATGCAACTTGTGATTTCCCATCATGAATGAGATGTGTACTTCATGTTTTGCATTGGTGAGGCGGAGGTATGTGACTCAGCCATAGCCACTTTCTGAAGTGTCACTAAAATGATGCAGCTGGGCAGATGTTATCGCACCAAAGGTCGTAGGCTCGAGGCACCTATCAACACTGAGCTCTCCAATAGAGCTTAATCCTGCCATCCACTCTTGCCACACCTGGATGTAGTAGTCTCGCAATTCCTTGTCCCATGCGTAGTTATGCTTGCAAAGATCCTGCAGAATGTTTTTGGCAGTGAGAATGAATGGACAGGTAAAACCAAGGGAGCCGTACACTGAAGATACAACAGACAGTATTCCTCTTTGAGTGATTAGCTGATTTTTAAGCCTTACTGAGAAGGTAAGTTTGTCACTTTGAATTTGCCACTGTATGCCAAGAGTTCTCTCTGTTGGAAGTTCATTGGAATCCAAGTCTAGGTCTTTGACCTTTTTAGCTCCGTCTGCTTGTGGAATGGACATCAGGACTGTTCTATTCTTACTAATCCATTTATGCAATCGAAAACCTCCCATTGAGCAAGCCGCTTCAAGCTCTTTGCATAATTTCACAGCGTCAGCTTCCGTAGGCACCAATTTTAAGAAGTCATCTACATAAAAGTTAGACTTGATTGTGTCCACTGTTTCAGGCAGAAAGAGATCATTGAAATCTTCAGCACATTGTCTGAGAGTGAAAGATGCACAACTGGGTGAAGATGATGCTCCGAACAGATGCACCGCCCTTCTGTGTTCCTTTAGTGGTTAGCTCAGGTCACCATTCGGCCACCATAAAAAAACGCAGAAAGTCCACATGATTCTCCATTACTATCACCTGGTGAAACATGCTTTCTATGTCTGCCATAAGGGCAATTGGCTCTTGTCGAAAGCGCAACAGAACACCAGGTTACTGGTGAGGTTCGGACCTTGGATCAGCTTGTTATTCAAAGATGTCCCCTAGAATGACACTGAACAGTCAAACACAACCTTCAGGGAGCCCTTCTTTGGGTGATGCACTCCATTGTGTGGAATGTACCACACCTTTCCACTTTGAGTAACCAGTTCATTGGATGGGACCACCTCAAGGAAGGCTGTGTACTCTCTATGTACTGTATGTGGTACCGTTCATTCCTTTCAAATTTTCTTTTCAGGGATATAACGCGCTGATGGGCCTGCTAGTTATTTGGCATCATTACATTATTGTCTTTGAATGGCAGAGGTAGGTAATAATGGCAGTTTCCTTGATTTTTGTAGACATCGTAGACATAAACTGTTGTCTTCAACTGACATCTAAAAATGGTTCTAAAAATGCATGGGTTGTTATGACTTTGTCTGAGGCTGACGTCTTTACTTTCACAGGCACAATTGAAAGAGTACATTGGGCTGTACCGGCCCCCATTGGGTGACTTTCATTCACAGACAACACTGCGCTACTTCAGCTTGAATGTTATCGCCTTTAACTTTGTCCTTTTCCTTTTTAGTAGGAATGTGAAGGATCGTTGGATGTAGCAAAGAACACGTTTCACATTTCATTCTGTTTTTGCAGGTTTTGTCCCTTTGATAGACAACCAAAGCACATCCCTTTTTTTTCATGCTTTTTGCTTCCACATTTTTTCCCTGTTAAAAGGTTTTTTTGTGGGCAAGTTTTTCCTCACTCGAACTGAGGGTCTAAGGACAGAGGGTGTCACTCCCTGTACAGATTGTGAAGCCCTCTGAGGCTAAATGTGTTTTGTGACTTTGGGCTATACAAATAAAATTTGATTTGATTCGATCCCTTTTTGCTTTCAGGTATTCTATTTTCTCAGCATTTGGTTTATTCTCGAATGCGTCACAGTTTTCCAGTTTGATTTTTTTTTCGCAGAATATGCAACAGGCAATCGACTTCTGTTTGTGTCCTGGCTGTACAGACACCAGAGCAACTGTAGTGGCAAAGTTAGTGCTCCCACTAGGTTTGGCTTTCTTTCGCAGCTTGGCACTGCTTTGCTCTCAGTAGGGTTATGGATGTTGCCAAAGACTGGATCAAGCAATGCCCTGGACTGTTTCTCAATAAACTCTACCAAGTCTTTAAATGTTGCCCTGTGGTTTTTGCTATCTTGCATGTTACACACATGTGCTCGCCATCTATCCCGCAGCCTAAATTGATACAACGAGTCTTAGGTTGGTGGAATTTTCAAGCTCTCTCAATCCAGCAATATCCTGCATAGTGTTGTAGCAGCTACGCAAACAGGGTGCATATGAGCGTAGGTCATTGCCATCTTCTGGCTTAATGGCTGGCCAGTTTAATGCTTTATTCATATACGCTGAGGCTATTTTGTAGCTATTTCCAAAGTTGTACACCACCAGTAGGATCCATATGCATAAAACGCTAAACGCTCTTCCTTTGTGTATTGCTGTAAATAATACAGTCTGTCATCCATACTGTCTGTCTTTCTTTCAATATAATAACTTCGACAATTCTCGCTCATTCAAGAGCTCATCTTCAGTCACTTTGTCAGTCATTTTGCATACTTAAACTCAAATCTTCCAACACAAAGTTCATTCTTAAAGGAGGGAGTTTTCGATTTTTTTTCTAGTTGCAGATGTTTTTTTTCAAATCTTGCAGGCAGTTTTCAACATTTTGTAGTCTTCTTACTACTTTCTTGACGCCGATAGATATTTTCAATAGTTGACAATTTACTCCACACATAAACTAAAATGGCTCTTACATTCCATAAAATTAAATGTCATGTAAACTAAGTAATATATTCACACATTTCCAAGCGATAATCCATCGAGGCAATTGAAAAACTGTATCCCTGCTGGCCTCTCTAACCTTCCACTTCCACGCACTAAACATTCCAACCAGCACCCTTTGTCTTAGACACGCACTTCCCTAATAGTACAAATGCATCTAGTAGCCCTTTCATGCATGGGCTCCAATCCAGGCCAAACCATGACTCAAACATATTCCACATTTCACCAGCAGGTGTCTTAAATGGAAAGTGAACACAAATGGCTCCTACATACAGGTGGCTGGCTACGGACCCCAGGAGCAGAAATTGGAATAGAGACTAATTTGTGTGTAGGGACTGTGTTCTGCTTTGACTGTGACATGAGAATGTGTCAGTACATGTCAATACAGAAAAAAAGAAAGGCATGTCAGTGCATGTAGGAATTATGTAAGATGTCACAGTGTGGATACAAGTTGGTGGAAACAGGAGATACAGAGGAGATACAGGGGATTTCAGTATGCTGGTCTCATACACATAATGTAACAGCCTGTTGCATCTTCTATGCACTCACCCACTGAATATTGCTCACACAAAAACAATGGGCCTGAGCCTGAGCCATGGTTCAGCAGTGATTCAGTGGAGGAGAATTATTACTGTATAGTCTGTGGTAACTAATACCTGAGCATGGTATATAATATGCATTATGAGTCTCAGAAAAGGCAATGAAATGTAGCCCTGTGGCTATTATTTTCATTTATTCATATACAGATATGAAAATGTTTGTGTTGGTAATAAATAATAGTTCATGAAGTGTAAATATGTTTAAAAACAGTCATTTCATATGCAGTTAAAAGTCAGAGATAAAAGGGTGGTGTTAGTTTTAAAATCCATGTGATTGTCGGCACAAAAAATTAGGAGACCACGTTTGTTCGTGGGGTAGTGAAGCATCTCTTTTAACTCTCATCTTTGAATGTATGTAGCTTTAACCAATCCTGTCCTCACCTTGTTCAGGTAGGAGGGGCATTTGGCATAAGAGGGAGAGAGTGAGGGCCGGGAGAGCCCTGGACCTTTGGCGGGAGACTGTAGCTGCTGTACTTGCACGTGGCTCACCGCACTGTGTTGCTGCACTCCATTTTCTTGCTGCTGAAACTGCACCTCGCCTTTTTGCTCTGACTGTTGCTGGACTCATGAGTACACCATTAACCCTCTGCACGTGCTTTTATTTATGCTGGTTAAAACCCAGCGAAGCGGCCATTTGTTTTCGGCCTCCATGCTTACAAACTTTGACCAGGCCTGCAACGTTTCTTTAATAGCCCGGCGTGAATGTGTGTGTGTGAGTGTGGGCTGTGGACATTTGAGTTTACTTTATTTTGATCTCCATTCTCATTGGGTTCATCATTTATGTACCAAACTTTTCAGAGCATTATGAGTTTTGAGTACCGTTATCACTGCATACTTTAAAAGTCAATGGTGAATTATTGGACTAATTTGAAAATACAATTCAGAACCTTGTAATAAATAATTATTGTGTTTCACCAAATCCTTTGTTGTACTTAGTTATACCAGAGTGATACTCTTTGGATAACTTTAAAATAGGTTAAAGGGAACTTTCATTTTAAAGGGGAAGTACTCAATTTTGTGTTACTTCTTAAACATTATTGGAGGCACCGCCAAACTATTTTATATCACATTTATGACAGGTAGCGCCATCTCCAGATGAACTCAGGCCCCGTCCCACTGTACTACAACACCCCAATTATTTGTTAGTCAAACTGGGGTTACAAAAATAAATATAAAGGAAGTACTGCAATTGAGATCTGTAAGTCCCGCATGAAAACCATTAAACACATCATAAGAAGGGAGGCTTCTGGGAGAATTGTGTTTGCTGCTTGTTTGTGAATACAGAGTGTGACGGAGGAGACAAGACAACACTGTGAATGCAAAGCCTTTTTACTGTCAGGAAGGCTCTCCTCATTATAAGGGTTGGTTAAAGGGATAGTTTAGGTATTTTGAAGAGGGCTTTGTTTGCAGAAGCAGACAGAGATCCTAGTGACACCTGGCTATGATCTGTCTGACCATCTGCTCTAGGTAACACGCTGACTATGAATAACAGAACTCCACTTCAAAATACCTGAACATCCCTATAAAAGTCTCTAACACAATAGCAGCAGACACCAATACAGACATGCACTTACACCACTAACACACTGCCAAGAGCAAATGCACTGCCCTTTTCACACAGATGCACAATCAAATATCAGACAAATCCAATGTGAGGGTGAGATAGTGAAGAGAAAAGGCATTATATATCAATTCTGCTGTGGAACTATAAGCTGGCTGTCAATTCACTTTTTACCACCATCCTCACACAGCAGGCTGCAGCCATAGTTTCATTCGGAACACTCAAAGTAAATAACTGTATATTTAAAGTGAACGGACATGTGTGCTGACGTGTCACTACATGATATGAAAGATGACATAAGCTGATGGAGGACACGTCCAACCATACACACAGCTAGGACCTGAACTGCAGAACTATAACAGAGCACACGATGACAGAGGAATGAGGGAGAAATCAAAAGCTGGCAGTCAATCAGAAAATGTCAAAATGCTAAACACGTACACCAAACCCACAAGCTTCATGACTTTTTCAGGTTTGGGAGGCAGCACATTCTGCTGTATTCAGAACAGCTCTACATCAACACCACCTAGAGGAGAAGAAAGCAGCAGCAGCAGCTGAGACCTGCAGATGAAGACCTTAGCTAGTAGAGTGCGCTGCATAAAAGACTCTACTTTCTATTAGGTAAACATCATTTTATCAAACAAAAATGGAACCAAATGGTTAATTACACCAACGGGGTAAATGTTAAACACTCCAACAATTAAAAACATTCAACATTTCTGCTTAAAGTTTCACAGCCAGGCCTGAGCCTTTAGTCTTGTCTACACAAGTGTTCATTGACAGCTGCAGCAGTCATTTTTCAACAGATCAGCAGATGCATGAATTATTTTTGTGGTTGATTCAAAGGAGTGTCGTTGAATCAGCCACACTGATGATGAGGTCTGTGTGACGATCATTCCACAATCACCTTGCAGCTTCAGCTAAGTAATGCTGCAGAAAACATGGAAACGATTCATGAATCAGACATACCTTGACATCCCGGTGGATGACATTGTTGTCATGGCAATAGCGTAGCGCCTCGAGAATCTGCCTCATGTAGTGACTAAGGAAAAGACAGTTGTACAATTATTGCTGTGGTTTTCTGCATTTCAGTAATGGATGCAAACATCAACAGATCAAATGAATGAAACCTCACCTGGCCACCGCTTCACTGTAGACAAAGCCAGCGTCTGCCCTCTTCACAATCTCAAAACACAGGTCTGCTCCATCCATACTGATACACACACACACACACACACACACACACACACACACACACACACACACACACACACACACACACACACACACACACACACACACACACACACACACACACACACACACACACAGTGTGGTATAAAGGTCAGGACAGAAATCTGGATAAGAAAGGTCACACTTATTAAAACTTCAACACTGTTTCTCTGTGATTGGCTGTAAAGGTGAAATAGCAGACACAGGTCAGTTGGGGAGAGGCTGTAATTATGTGTCTCTGCAGGTCGAGGTAGAAACAAGCTAGATGAGCACAGCTGCCTGTAGTTAAGCTGATGTGATGCTAACAATCAACCTCTCCACTGGATCAGGCTTTTAGAGGACTCAAAAAACAAACTAAGATTGAGCAAATTAGACAAGTGAAGGTCATGAGATATTTTGTATGGACTTTCAAGCAATATAATCACTTCAAAATCTTATTATTGAGAGTGTCTGAGGCCTAATTCCAGTATGTGACACTGATCCTCCACTAGATGGAGCTCATTTGTTAAAAGGAGTAGAAAGAAATGTAAAATCCACACTGTAATATCTCATCCAATATTGGAGTTATTTGTTTTCCATGTGACTAATAGAAGAAAAATACTACAGCAATATCTTTGCACACTCCTCTTCTTTAATGAATCACACAGATTTTATAAATGAACAAATAACGTCAGCTAATCACTTAATGAACTGATAATTATTATTAATCTGTCCGTCCTGGGAGAGGGATCACATTTTTTCCCTGTTATTTTTTGTTTTTTGTGGGCATGTTTTTCCTCACTGGAACCGAGGGTCTAAGGACAGAGGGTGTCACTCCCTGTACAGATTGTAACGTTCTCTTCAGAAGGATCATAATGAACAGTCATGCAGCAAATCTTCAGGAACAGAAGTTGTTGCTGTAATGCTGACATTTAATATTTTGCATTCATGAAATCCCTCCAGAGTCATATACAGTAAATAGATAACTCTAATGACGACAGATTCTCAGCCCAGTTAAAACCGGGTTCAAGCATGGGGTGACAGCAGAGCACACAAACTGGGAATCAATAAGCTGCTGGGGATGGATTCTTAAGCTGCTGCCATTAGGTCATTACACACTGCCTCAATCCTGTTTACTTTCACAACACACACAGGTAGTGGATCGAATGACAACCCTCAGATACACATATGCACACATACACAAACACAGAGACACACACACACACTTAATTATGACCCAGGCATTCAGTTACAGCCGATACTGTCTCTCATAATTGCTCTACTCCCATTCTTCCACCAATTACAGAAACCTACTCTTTATTGTCACTAGGCCTCTGCACCAATTAAACACAGCTGTTATGGAAGACTTGGCTGCGGCGCGTCCTTATTTCTCTGCTCCTATCACCTCACACCGCTCAGCCGGAGGGACACATGTGAAGCTGTCCCTGTTTATCCACCATGTCTATTCTGCACCAGTCGAATAACAACACAAATCTACCTGCACTCCTATGTGTACATTAGCGTGTGAGACACACAAAGAAACACAAGCTTGTGCAAAAATGAGCTCCCGAACCACAAAGATTCCGTTAAAGGCAGTTCACTTGCATTTCCTTGAAAGTTTTCTCCCCAGCACGGAACTGTGTGATAGAAACCCAAGCACTTGCCTGTGCAGTGATAACAGAATCAGATGATAAAGGAATTAGTTCTGGAAGAGGAGGAGAGAAGAAGATACAGAGCAGGCAGGCAGGAGTGCAGGGAAGCCACAGTTATGTGAAAGGCTGGAGGTAGCAAGTGTGAAATCTTAATCTCATCTCTGTTCCTTCATATATATATAGTACTGGACTGGACTCACCCCCTGCACACTGTCTCCCCCATTCCTATTATTCCTTATTTCTTACCCCACCCCCATCCAGCTAACAAGCTTTCTCATAACAGTCTGATTACATAAAACCACCACAGGCTGCACTTTCTCTCCATCCTGCTATTGTTGCAACTGTCCTCCAAGTGCTGTCTCCCTTCTATCCCGTTTCCTTCCTTTCTATCACTCGGCTTCCTTTCTATCACTTTCTCCCGATACCACCTCATCCTCACGCTCCTGTAGATGCCACATATTTCACCCGCCCCACACCTCCTCCAGATATTATCATTCTCTTTCACTCTCATATTGGTTGTGTGAGCTTTTTGATCTGGCGGTGTGTGATGTGTATGTTTAGTCACGAATCCTTACAATTCAAAAACCATGTAGAGCATCCCGTCTGAGCTGTATGTCTCCAGCAGCTCCACAATGTGGGGGTGCTTCAGCATGTGGCAGATGCTGGCCTCCCTCTTTAGATCTGAAAACACACAAAAAACAGACAGAGACAAGGCAAGATGAGAGGGGCATGCAGTTTAAAACAGAACATATGATCTGTTGATGTAGTAATATGTGGGGGAGATCAATGTGTTATGATTTATAAGGTGTTTAACTAAATAACTCTGTTAAGGTTCTCAGGCGTCCGGGTCATCTTTCTTTGAGTACAGTTCATCTGGACACTGGAATTGGATGTAGATCCATGAAGTTTCACCTCTCATCCAGTTCAGAGCTGAGGCATGTTGTCTACACCACACCTGTGAAGCTCACCTCACTGTACACCTGCTTACCTTGACTTTCAGCAGCTTAGCTCTTTGCTCTGTTCACAGAAAGAAAATGGAGTGCACAGCACAGTATGAGAGTGTCACTCCTGATCATATCATATGCAGAATGCCTCTGCTCTCCTTTCGTTCAAGTGATGTTTGTTTGTATCCATTATTTCAGACCCTCTTACTGCTGGCCAGCGCTAATGTTTGTGCATACTGAAGCTGGAAGGAACAATTTGGGCTGGCTGTTTAGAAGAATCACTGAGGAGAGAAGACAGACACAGCAAGCCACACAAGGAAAAAAATCATGACAAGTAGCAGCACAAATCTGTACATTTCATATGAAAACAAGAAAAGATACATTCGTAGTTTGTTTGTGGCACTGCACATGCTGCATTAGATCACAAAGACTGAAATGCTGACCATCACACACACCCACACACATACACACAGCTACAGCATGTGTGCTGCTGTGCACTGCAGTAAAACATAAATAACCTGATCATTGAAAATTACAAACAGCATCACATCCACTATTTTCTTGGATGGCCATTCTACTCATCATCATTACCAGCGACCATTTCTCACATTCATCTGGCATTAATTAAAGAGTTTCAATACAAAGACTCTCTCCCTCAGCTGATGACTATATATCCACATATTCAGCATGAATTAGCACATTTATTCTGAACAACTAATTCAATTAATGGAAACCAACTGTTGCAAATTTACCATGGTCAAAGCTGGTATGAGATTCAGAGTTTAACATTTTAATACCAAAAAAGTATCATATTTAATACCATTTGTTTAAAACAATACAAGCAAGGTGAGCAGATGAGTGTAGTTTGCGAGAAAACACTGTTCTTTAACAAAACTATCACAGAATACTAACAACAGAATACTAACATGATCAGAACACTATTTTCGAACACATCTGGGGCGGTGTTTAGCTCAGTTGGTAGAGCAGCCATTCAAACATAAAACAAAAAGCACACACTCAAGAGAAATATTTGCCTGATCAAAGAGAAAGAAACATTCATTCATTCATTTAAGTTTGTGTTAACATCGACACTGTCTGACAGTGAGCTTTTCCTGTAGTAGTGACTATGTTTCACAACAATCCCACTTTAAGTTAATAGAACTTCCCCTAACAGCCCAGTCAGATTTAGACAGAAACACTAGAAAATGACATCTGTTCAGCCCAGTTTGATTTGTCATGTGCAGGTTAACATTGGTATGATGATCAAAAAGGTCAACTCAGCATGAAGAGCACCAGCTATGACAACAGCACTGGACATAGATTATAAAAAATTGTCTAGAAAATACAATAAAAAAACAAAAACAAAAAATGGAAGTGATATCATGACCGTCCACCAATGAGCTTGGGTCTGCCCGAGGTTTGTGCCTGTTAAAGGGAAGCTTTTCCTCGCCACCATCGCCAAGTGCTTGCTCATGGTGGAACTGTTACACAGAGTACAGTGTAGACCTGCTCTGTAAGAAAAATGTATATCATATATGTATATCAAAATGTATATCAATCCATGAGCAATATAAATAAAACTGAATTGAATCGAATTTAACAAAGTGTACTTAACACTGTATGAATGAAAAAGGTGTGAGGTTACTGTCATTAACTACATTTAATGTGTTACAATTCTATTCACAACCTGCTGATGGCCTGATGAAGAGAAGAAGTTGTATTTGTGTTGTATTTTAGTTAATATGTACACTTTCCTCACTCACTCATGTTGTTCACGCTGGTCAGTTTGACCTGTCCAACCAGCCAATCTTAGAGAGAGGATTTGATAAACAATAGGGATTTTCCTTCACTATGAACATCTGAACATAGTCTATCCCATATATCTATATTCAGATTTTCCACAAAGCACTTCTTGCCATTTCTCCTCCTGGAAGCTGTTGTTCATTTCAAAGGTTGCAGAGAAATATACATTGCTGAAAATGCATCACCAAGCATGCTTTACTGCATTAACTTCTAATATCAAGCTCTCATACTGAAATAGCTAGGCTGTGCCAAAATACAGTCTATGGCAGCTAAATATTCAACACTCCCAGTGAGGCATTTCCCTGGCTGCTGCAGCTGCTGAAGGTGATTTATGGACAGGAACACCGAATGGGAAAAAGATGGGACTGACTAGATGTATCTGCAATAATGTGATAGGTGGCATGCAATATCTCTTACTGACATGCACGCACGCATGTGCACACACACACACACAAAATGAAAAGTTACTGTATTGTTCTTCTATGTACAAAGTGACATTTAATTGAGCTCAGAGTTGAAGCCATGAGCAATTTGCTACTGCAAGGCTCAGTGCTTACATTAAGCTAATCCTCTGAGGACAAGCACAAGACGGGGGCTAGCTCCAACATGGTGCTAATTCTGCTAAAGGATAAGTGGCTACTTCACACACACTGCAGGCTGCCACTGCAGGCTAATGTCATCTGGTGAGCTTTCTACTCATGTCGCCATGTCAAAATGGCTGCTATTCACCCATTCAACTAGTCCATTACTTCAGCTGCAGCTAGAAAAACTGACACTTTTTAGAAGTTCCAAAAAACATCCTGATTCAAAACAAAGTTAATAAGCTTTCAATTTCCATATGATATGACATGATATGATGCTTATTTAGGATGACAATAAAAATCCCATTGCGCCATCCTTAATCCTAAACTTGATTCCTGATATGTACAATTCCATAAACAAATCCAGGGTTGGTGATTGGGACATGAAGATCCAGCTTAAGACTGCTTTACAAGACTTGTAACAAAAAAATCAACAGACTGATAAATTGTGTTGAATCATATTTTCATTATTTTCTGAATCGCCTCCAGGGGGAGAGAAACATTATTTAATTGATTGGAAACTGATTGATGAAATTGATGGCACTACAGCAACCCTTGATGGCCTACGCCTCTGTGCAACCTTCTCAACTCAACTCAACTTTATTTATAAAGCCCTTTAAAGACAGCCACGGCTGACACAAAGTGCTATACATTAAATAAAACATAAAAGACATAAATAAGATATAAAACATAAAAGAAAATATAAAAACAATAATAAATGATAAATAGTATTAAAAATAATAAAACAGAAACAGGATCTCATACTGGGTTAAAAGCCAAAAGAATAAAAATGGGTTTTAAGACGCGTTTTAAAAATGGACAGAGAAGGGCTTGTCGAATGTGTAAGGTGAGGGCGGGAGAACCTTCCGCCACACTGTTCTGTAGATGTTCTGGGATGTGCACAGCCTTGAGCCTCAGGAAGAGGGGAAAAGCCCACGTAAGGGGGTGACTGAAGTTTGATGGACGTGTCAGGATCCAATCATAATGCGCAGCCTCATCAACGTGATTGGACAGTGTTTTCCCATGATTTCGCCCTCTAGACTGGACAAAAACATTTAGTTTTTTTTTTTGACAAACCTGTTTTACTGGCTGCAATGGGGTTGTGAAGAGGTTTTCAAACAATATGGTAAAAAATGCTCCAGAAAAAACATCTCCTATACAACCTTTAATGGCATTTAGTGTTGTAGTTGCTCATTGCAATCCTCTCCCCTCACACTTTCCTTGGCCATGAAACAAAATGTTTAATAAAATTGTTCTACATTAATGTCCTTCCAATAGCACTTACTTTGGTTCATGGATTTAATCAGTTTAAATGAATGAATCGTCCAGTCTGCAGTCCAATTCAAGCAGTAATTGATGACAGATGACAGTCTTGGGGAAGTCTTTAAGGAACTTACAAGAAACGCAATGTAATGATAATATGTGAAGCAGAAACAGGAAAGGAAAGGAAACATGAAGAGCAGATGAAGAAGTGGAGAGTTTCAAAGGAAAACTTCAAAGCTGAAAAAAACAACTCATCAGGTTCTTCATTAGTCCACTTCACTACACCAGATATTCACACTTCCAAGGCATTATCATAGATTCTGTCCACTATTGATTCCTGTCTGGCAGGAGGTTCACAGTTTTACAAAAAGTACATATCAGTAAATTTTACAGCCCATAAAGAATGTAAACCATAACAGTTAAAAACTGTAAATTGTAAATCAGTTTTAAACAGTTTCTTCAACAATAAATTACCGTAAATAATTTAATTAGAAAAAAATTGTAATTTTTACGTTTAAACGTTTTCTCCAGAAAATATACGATGCCCTGCTGTAATAAAAACCTTGTACAACTTTTAACAGTAAAATACTGTATTTATTCAAGCAGCACATACTGTAATTTTTGCACTTATTTTTCCTAAAGAATACAGTTTGTAACTGTTAAATGTGCATACTATTGTGGGAAATACAAAAATGTACCCTAATCTTTCTAGCAGTGCATACTGTAATTTTTGCATTTAATTATCCTCAAGAATACAGTTGGTAAATGTTAAATTTGCATACTGTTGTGGCAACTACAGAAATATACTGTCATTTTTCTAGCAGTACATACAGTAATTTTTGCATTTATTTATCCTAAAGAATACAGTTTGCAGATGTTAAATAGTGCATAGTGTTAGTGCAAAAATGCTGATGATATTGATATTGCAATTCTTGCATGCTTTCTCTTAAAAAATAATCTTTAACTATACACATGGTTATGGATTTTGCATTAAATAACAAATAAAATAAAGTAAGATTAATATGCACTCAGCTACTGAAAAACGTTATAGAGATGAGATATACACTGTAAAAAATATCAGTAGATTTTACAGTTAAAGAATGTAAACCATAACAGTTAAAAACCGTAAATTGTAAATCAGTTTTAAACAGTTTCTTCAACAAGTAATTACCGTAAATAATTTAATTAGAAAAAATTGTAGTTTTTACTGGTTTTCTCCAGAAAATATACAATGCCCTGCTGTAATAAAAATCTTGTACTACTTTTAACAGTAAAATACTGTATTTATTCAAGCAGCACATACTGTAATTTTTGCACTTATTTTCCCTAAAGAATACAGTTTGTAACTGTTAAATGTGCATACTATTGTGGGGAATACAAAAATGTACCGTAATCTTTCTAGCAGTACATACTGTAATTTTTGCACTTATTTTCCCTAAAGAATACAGTTTGTAACTGTTAAATGTGCATATTATTGTGGGAAATACAAAAATGTACCGTAATCTTTCTAGCAGTGCATACTGTAATTTTTGCATTTAATTCTCCTCAAGAATACAGTTGGTAAATGTTAAATTTGCATACTGTTGTGGCAACTACAGAAATATACTGTAATTTTTCTAGCAGTACATACAGTAATTTTTGCATTTATTTATCCTAAAGAATACAGTTTGCCGATGTTAAATGTGCATAGTGTTGTGGCAATTGCAGAAATATGCTCATGATATTGATATTGCAATTCTAGCATGCTTTCTCTTAAAAAATGTCTTTAACTATACACATGGTTATGGATTTTGCATTAAATAACAAATAAAATAAAATAAGATTAATATGCACTCAGCTACTGAAAAGCGTTATAGAGATGATATATAGAGACATATATAGATATAGAGAGATGTTTGTAACCTACTGTAATATAATTTATTTGGTTAAATAAAAGTCACGTCAGTCACATTCAAGTTTCCTGCCTGTATGCAAGTTTGAGAATTGCATACTGTTGTGCCCCCCACACGCACACCCAGCAGCCAGTCTTAATTAATGGCCCATCAAGGGGGTCCCTGCTTCTAGTCCGCTCGTACTTGGAGATCTGGCGGTAATTTGGAGGCGGCAGATTTGAACGGGCCAATCAGCACGCAGTATCCGAGGACCCGTCCGACTCGGAGTTTGTGCAGAGAGACTTCTCATCCACACTTCTCCGTCAGAGCTGCTCTCTTTTTCAGGTATGGAAATACTACAGAACATTTCAGAAAGCTAATAGTATATTGCACTCCGTTAGTTGAAAGGAGTATAAAGTTTGCCTTTCAGCACTAGCTGTAGCCTACAGCTAGCTTATGCAGCATTAAAAGCGCACAGCTAGCCTATCTGTTTCACGTCACTATTGCTGTATGCTAACCGTCGCGGTAGGCTATTTAAGATGTATTCATGTAATGTATGTGCAGAAACAGTTAAATCTGTTAAAGCATTTGTTCTCCATTGCAAACTGCATAGCAACGAACCGAGGTGTATGTTCAAGTGTGTTGCAGCTAGTTGCAAGCAGGTGTGTACTGGTTTTGCAGCATTAAAAGCGCACTTCTATCGGCATCATAATAGCGTGCCAACAGTTACTCTGGACACAACTTTAACGAGATTAAAATGCACAGTTTCTATTTGTGAAAAGCAGTGTGAGGGGATAAAAGCTTTGGTTGTTCACTTTAAGGAGCACATAGTAGAGGGGCGCCAAATAACTTGCCCTGTGAGAGGGTGCACCCGTGTGTTCAGTGTAAAATCTTCTTTTACCTCTCACATGTCCAGAAAACATAAAAATTGTTTGGAAAATGTGATTTGTGAAACAGGTATTAATGGCTCAGAGATCAACCTGTTTGAGTTTTCTGTATTTCAGCAGATATGATGGATACACAAAGGACATCCGTGATGCCATAGGAGCAGCACTTCCAGGTCTTTCACATGAAGTTGTGGCTGCTCTAGAGGAGGCTTTGGAGAAACTCGGTACTACAACCACAGATTTATCACTGAAGGAGACTTATTGCCTGTGCTGAAGCCCATACAGGCCAGAAGACTGGTTGCTGCGTGGGCCCACAATAGTAAGTACTTTGAAATAAACTCTTGTGTAACTTTTGCATAAAAATATATATATTTGACAAGGATGATGTACAGCATCACATTTACACCTGGTAGTTCCTGGGCAGGGGACAGCAGACTCTGTTAGAAAAGGAAACTCTACATTAACTTTACCTAACATTACATAATTACTCTACACAGGTAAATTTGATATCAGTAACACAATTCACAAAACAAAAATTGTAGCAGTTAAAAAGTACTATAAAATATACCTGCATGTATATGTACAGTAAGAACTTGATTAAGTTGATATGGCCAATCAGTATGATAAATCTTTCAAGATAATTGCAGTATTCAGATTTATTATAATGTCTTGTTTTGATAAACTACTTTTGTTGTACCTTTTCCAGACTCAACGGCTTCAACTTCAGCCATGGCATCTTCCTCCCCACAGTCTGCTCAGTCCTCTCAATCTGGACAAAAATGGTGAGCGCCTCTTAAACTTCCTCAAAACTGTTTCTGGAGTCTCTCCTCAAGATACAAATTTGGTGGTTGTTTGGCAGTTACTATTGCTTCAATATACACTACCCAGTGGGACTGCAATCAACACTGGAGTTCCTCCAGAGGTAATTCTTAGATACATACATACATCATCATCGTCACTGAACACACTCCTCTGTCTGGTGAACGTTCTGTAAAAAGTCGTTCTCTCTGCCACAGAATCAGAATGTGGTATCTTCCTGTTAAGATATTTAAAAACATAACATATTAGACACCGTAATATTTATCCTTTCTTTTCTTCAAGGTGTTTCTTTTCAATAAATCCGGAGAGAGGAACGGAAGTTGAGCACAGTAAGAGGAGGAAGGTCTTTGATGTCAACGCAAGAGTCCTCACACTCATCGCCGACCTTGCAGACCATGAGTGGACCATACTTTGTGAGTCATGTGATGATGATGTTGCAGTATTTTTAAAAACTGCATTTATTGTGTTTTGAGTTTACACAGTGTAAGATGTGTATTTTTTTCCATCTTCATGTACAGCCTTGCAAATGAGGTGAGTTGTTTATGTTGGAGACTTTTTTGAATGTATATATAAATAGCAGATAACACTAATAACACAAATAAAAAGCAGGGGTCTGGTTTTATGCTGCGCCACTGTCACGGCTTAAGGAACCTGTGGTGATTTTACTGTTACAAGTCAAATTATCGGAACAGCAAGAACAGTCATGTAGCATTTTAGCTTTTACTTGCTATTTCAGAAAAAATACAGTGGTGTCCACATCCGTTAGAAAGTTCTTATTAATGTGCATTAATCTCAATGTCATGTGGCATGTGTCCCGAATTCTGTGTATTCAGTGTACACAATGTTGTGAGAAGTTTGCACAGTGTTCATTAAATGGAAAGTTACAATGAAGACGTTTGGTTTTTGGATGTTTTATGTACAACGTACTTATGGTTTTCCATGTTTTCACCATTAGACAAAAATGGTAACTTATTGTTTTCAATCTAATCGATGGACAGTTTTACCAAGTAAATTTGCACTTTTAAATTTACAGTTAATCCTTTCATATTTCATGGCACAGTGTACTTTTTAAAAAATGCTTTAATGTTAATTTTTAAGCAAAACAAGTTTTTTTCCCGGGGTAAAAACCTGTGGTTTTACAGAACATTATGGATTCAAACACAATAATTAACCGTAAAATCAGCAATGTGGGTTCTCTTTTACCGTTATAGTATAGAATATATACCCATCATTTTTACGGTAAAGTTCTGGCAACTGCAGCTGCCAGTTTTTTACCGTTTAAATATACAGACAAAACCTGTATTTCTACAGTATTTTATAATTTAGACAATTAATTTTGCAGTAAACTATTTTCATATTTCATGTCAAAAACCGTATTTTATATATCATTTGAATGTAACTTTATGGCTAAAACATCATGGTTTTCAATGGTAAAAACATCATCATTTTAACAGTAAAATGTGAAATCAAACATCATTTATTACCGTAGAATCAGCAACACTACCGTAATTGTAAAAAATGTCTTGCTGTAATTTTCACGGTAAAGTTCTGGCAACTGCAGCTGCCAGTGTTTTACCGTAAAAATGACATTTTTTTTTTTTACAGTGTAGAGAGATGTTTGTAACCTACTGTAATATAATTTATTTGGTTAAATAAAAGTCAGTCACATTCAAGTTTCCTGCCTGTATGTAAATTTGAGAAGTGCATATTGTTGTGCGCCCATACACACCCAGCAGCCAGTCTTAATTAATCGGTCCCTGCTTCTAGTCCGCTCGTACTTGGAAATCCGGCGGTAATTTGGAGGCGGCAGATTTGAACGGGCCAATCAGCACGCTGCATCTGAGGACCCGTCCGACTCGGAGTTTGTGCAGACAGACTTCTCATCCACACTTCTCCGTCAGAGCTGCTCTCTTTTTCAGGTATGGAAATACTACAGAACATTTCAGAAAGCTAATAGTATATTGCACTCCATTAGTTGAAAGGAGATTTAAGGGGGGAAAAAAAGAGAAAAAAAACGTGTAAAGTTTGCCTTTCCAGCACTAGCTGTAGCCTACAGCAAGCCTATCCGTTTCCCGTCACTATTGCTGTATGCTAACCGTCGCGGTAGGCTATTTAAGATGTATTCATGTAATGTATGTGCAGAAACAGTTAAATCTGTTAAAGCATTTGTTCTCCATTGCAAACTGCATAGCAATGAACCGAGGTGTATGTTCAAGTGTGTTGCAGCTAGTTGCAAGCAGGTGTGTACTGGTTATGCAGCATTAAAAGCGCACTTCTATCGGCATCATAATAGCGTGCCAACAGTTACTCTGGACACAACTTTAACGAGATTAAAATGCACAGTTTCACTTTGTGAACAGCAGTGTGAGGGGATAAAAGCTTTGGTTGTTCACTTGAAGGAGCACATAGTAGAGGGGCGCCAAATAACTTGCCCTGTGAGAGGGTGCACCCGTGTGTTCAGTGTAAAGTCTTCCTTTACCTCTCACATGTCCAGAAAACATCAAAATTGTTTGGAAAATGTGATTTGTGAAACAGGTAATGAAGATGCTCAGAGAGATGCAAGTGCTACCACACAAGAATCTAGTGTGCCAGATGCAGAAGACACAGTCACAGACGGACCACATTTCAGTGACTTGTATCTTAGAAATATTTGCATGTTTTACCTAAAATTACAGGGACAGCATCTTCTTCCAGCCTCTACCATTCAAAACATTGTAGAAGAGATACAGAATATACATGAATTGGGACAGACATACACTTTAAATAGATTGAACTTGCTTCTTAAAGAAATGTCATTTGCAGATGAAGAAAAAAAAAATCTGTGACACAGTAAAGCAGTCGGACTTGTTTTCAGTTTGCCATACAGGGCCCATGAGAACTGCTTATAGTGAGGGCAACATATGAAAATCTGGGAACTAAATCCTTACCAAGAAATTTCTTCACAATTATGTTTAGGAAGGTGTGTAATATCATGTCTTAAAATGTTAAAATTCAGCTCCTGTGGGAAACCTCCTAAAAAATTGCTCAAAGTTGGTACTTGTAACCGATTTTTGAAAAATCGAAAATGTTAAATTTGGCTTTAAGTAACTTGTGAGGGGTCAAACTAGGGGTTTTTCATGATTCTGAGTTGATTGCAAGTATTAGTCTTTCATCAAAACCTCTCCTTAGTGCAAAAACAGCCACCCCCACTTTTCCCACTTACTGCATTTTCAGCCATTATTCATGAATAAAGGGTTCCAAACCCGCCCGCCTACCCAAAAACAACAAAAATAACCCAGTTAACACTCTGAGAAATTCTGTCTTTTTTCTATTTGTCTAAAGCAACAGCCTCATATAAGGTAATAATTGTTAGGGCAGCATTAGTTTTCACCAAAACTGCTCCTTAGTGGAAAAACAAACATTTGAATTTGAAAAGTAGCGTTATTCGTTTATTTCAGTATCTTGCATAATACTGATCCACTCTGCCACACGCTTCATGTGTCAATGTCTGAGTCTTCTCCGAAATGAACATCATCACGAACACAATTCTTGCACGTAGTGCCTTTGCAAACTCCACATGCCGAGATACACCTGACACCATTCTTTTTGCAGCTGCAGCGGCAATCGCTGCAATCTCCATTGCAATTGCAGACTGTGAACTGAAGAAGCTCCTCAGGAGCCATGGGGTCTAGTGTTGGAACTGGCTCATATCCCTGAACACCTAATGTCCATCCATAGTCACTGGGTTCCAAAGACATACTCTTACGAAGGATCCAGTCCCGGGAGTGCTGTGCCCTCTGTTGGAGTCTTTTGTTTGATCACCCCAGCTGCTGCTTTCTGTGAGAACATGTTGTATCGAATTGAACCCAAACTGGTATCTGGTGCATGGTAAATGCACTGAAAGATGGCTATACCAACTTGAATCACTGCATGTAAAGTGATTACACTGCAAGTAAATTTGCACTTTTAAATTTACAGTTAATCCTTTCATATTTCATGGCACAAACTGTCATTTTAAAAAATGCTTTAATGTTAATTTTTAAGCAAAACAAGTTTTTCCCCAGGGTAAAAACCTGTAGTTTAACATTATGGATTCAAACACAATAATTAACCGTAAAAATCAGCAATGTGGGTGCTCTTTTACCGTTATAGTATAGAATATATACCCATCTTTTTTTTTTTTTTTACTGTTTAAATATACAGACAAAACCTGTATTTATACAGAATTTTATCATTTAATTTTGCAGTAAAATATTTTCATATTTCATGGCCAAAAACACGTTTTATATATCATTTGAATGTAATTTTATGGGTAAAACATAATGTTTTTCAATGGTAAAAATAGTTATTCTAACAGTAAAATGTGAAATCAAACATCCTTTATTACTGTAGAATCAGCAACACTACCGTAATTGTAAAAAATGTCTTGCTGTAATATTTTTTTGTTTGTTTTTTTTACAGTGTACTGCAGGTGGACATTCCATTAATCTAGAGAGTCTGTATTTGAACAAAAGGTGCATCTCAGGAGGGATTCAGGAAAGTGACTAAAACCTTACATTTCTACAGTTAAAGATTGAACTGACATTTAAAGAACTTTTCTATAAACACTTTATTAGAAAGGGTCTTGAGATGAAGGAAAGGTGGACTGTGTTCATCACATCTGTGTAACTATCATTTCTATCTGTCTTTACTTACCCTCTTTCTTTCTTTTTGCAGAATGGTTTGACTATCCGAGTACCAGCACTGGATTTGTTTAGTCAGATTGATTTTCATTTCTGTATGAATATTTTTGTATTATATTCATACCGGTATACTCTAAGACTTATGAGAATAATGCATTCATTCATTCAGTGTTGGAGCTTAGAAAACCTCATGTCAGAACTCATGGTGCAAGCAAACGGTTTTTTGCACTCTTGATATGTAACACTTGCACTGTTGACTGTCCTAACAGACAAAAATTCTTGATTCAAAAGTGAGTCAGTCTCCATAAACGGCCAATGTCACAACAGAAATAAACATGTTTACAGCCTGGTACAGATTTTTTATAGAACACACCTCAGGTTATATTATGGCTTAAAGTTGTGCATATTTAACAGCGTGGCTACTTTGATTGACAGGTGGGTGTCATTACAGATGGCTTATTAGAGCACCCAGGCGTCATCTGACCCGCCCCAGTGGAGCCATTCTGATCCACGTCTTTGCTGTTCTTTAGATTAGCCAGGATGCAGAAGAAACCTTCAAGTGACACCACTCATGCCATGTCCATTCTTTATACTGAAACTTTATACTTCCCACAGAAACTGAAATGAATTGGCAGCAATATCTGAGACATCTTACACATCAATCACTTGATGAATGTTTGCTTTTGTTGGTCTTTCCTCACACTGCTGTCATCATGAATAAAACTCACAAAATATGCTGCCATGTTAAAAATAAGTAAAAAACAAAAAAAAAAACAAAAACATCTTTTTAACAAAACTGACATGAAATGTCCTCACTGCTATCCCTACACTATTCACTTCAAACACACTATTTGATATCATATGCTCACTGTATGGAGACAATATACAGTAAATCAACAGGTGGTCGAGCAGGTATGCTCGTATGAGTATCCATGGTGATGGCAGATTCCTGCACACAGTTGGAAATGTATTTCATTGCCACTGTTTACATTTATTCCATCATGATCTATGGCACTGCTCTCCACAGCTGTGAGTTTACATGCAGAGCAGCTGCAGAGAAAACCGGGGAAGACTAGAAGAGAGAGACAGAGGGAGAGAGAAAAAAGAAAGAAAGAAAGAAAGAAAGAAAGAAAGAAAGAAAGAAAGAAAGAAAGAAAGAAAGAGAGAAAGGGGAGGAGGTGATAAACACGTGATCTCTACAGTGATCCTTGTTCCTCCCGCTGCGAGTCAAATCTGCAGTGGAAGGAGGCCTTGTAACACATCTTCTACACCACACAGAGCTCAGAGCTCTGAGCGAGTGTGTGTGTGTGTGTGTGTGTGTGTGTGTGTGTGTGTGTGTGTGTTATGAGCTGATTTCAGACCAAAATCGGCAGTTGCCAGAGGGGTGCTAAAACCCAAGAAAAACCAACAGCAAACAAAAAAATGCAGTGACATGCTGTGGAAAAGTTGAGCCAGTTTCAACTTTTGGAGAAACGCAACCCCAAGTCACACCGCAGCCACCAATCACATGATCAGACCAGTTAGACCGCACCACAGTCATCCTGAAATGTCACAACACTGACTGATATCCAGCTGGAGGGAGAGCCCATTGGTTCAAAGACGTGGGTGGAAATACAGAGAAATAAAAGAGTGTGAAGGAGGCGGGAGAATGAAAGGCAGTGGGAAGTGAGTAGGCGATGGCACATGATGAATTTTGCTCATTCTCTGGCTAACATTTCTCTCTCATCCCCTCGGAGGACTGACCTATTCGTAGACAACCCTCTAAGCAGGCTGAAAGATACAAAGTGTTGTGTGTCTTTGTGTCAGGCCCCTCTTGGCCAGTCCATTGCCAAGGCACAAATCATTTGACCCACTTCCCTTGGTCTGAGCTCTATACAGTGTGTGTGTGTGTGTGTGTGTGTGTGTGTGTGTGTGTGTGTGTGTGTGTGTGTGTGTGTGTGTGTGTGTGTGTGTGTGTTGTTGTTGTTGTTGCTTGATTAATGTAGTGCTCTGTTACGGCTGCCTGCTCAAGTGAAACTACTCTGCTTTCTACAGGCAACAAGGAAAGCAAAGTGACAACAAATCAACAAAGAGAAGAGCCGGCTGGAGTCTGGAGGGAGCACAGTTTGATGGATTCCTGAGCACTACAGTGATAGAGGGCTGATATAAATGACTGAGGAATGTGCTGACCATGTACCATACCATACCGCACATGTGCACACACGCGCAAATGTATACATATGATCAGAAATGCTGGCAGTGAGGAAAAGTTGTAGCATGAGACAAGCTGTGTGTCTGCTCTCACCTGGAGAGAGAGTGTTCATGTCCCTGCTGTAAGCTGTCCTTTTTTTTTTATTTCACTAGCCACTAGCTGCTCTACTTCTGTTAAAGTTTAACAACAAAGGTCTTCATGATTTTACACAAAAATATCAACATGAAGAGTAACTTGTATTTACACGTGATAGGTCAAATCAAGAATAGCTGCCTCTCACAGACACTTTGTAGCGACCAAGAAACAAAACCTTTCAAAAAGAATGGATAATGCCACCAGGGACACATTCTGATGCTATGTAGCTCACGCAGCACGCCCTGTAAGTACTCATTTTGAATGTGTGCTATCAGACAACTGAGCATGAAATAATGATTGGTCTTGTTTGATTAGTCTCAATGGTATTACCGTTCGGGTAGTATTTATGTTAAACAATCACCATTTTATACTTTGATAAAATCAACGTCTCTAAAGATAAACTGAAAAGGCAAACAGAAGAAGATGGAGAAGAGGAGGGAACAAACCTTTGACCTGAAGAAACTGAGCAGTAAGCAGGCTCTGTCTGTGCTGCTCAGCTGAAGCCCAGTTTGGACAGAAAGAAGCAGAGGTAGGCATGTTCCATACTGTTCTATTCCATAGTGTGGATTAACAGGTGTGTCTAAAAGATATGTCCACGTGTAAACAACGTTTTTGGGATTAATCGCTGTGAACATGAATGGAATGTTGAAGAAAAGGCTGAGTCTGACTAAAGCAATCCACACAGTTCTCACTGACATTTTCTCATTGGCAGTCTTCTCAAACAACATCTTAACATGATCATGCACATGTGCAAATGTGCACCTATCTATTATCTAGACTATTTCTACCACCTACAACCATAAATGAGACAGTGTTTCTTTTTGGGGTTAGGGTTTGGGGGGGGGGGGGTGGTAAAAGCTTAACTGAACTAAGGAGAATCTCTGACATGCCTGTCATGCTATATTATATACACTGGATCAGCAAGAGGGAATTAGAGAAAGTAAAGAAGGATACTGTGTAATGTGGGAGGTAAACATTCATTATCTTTACCTCACAGCATGTTTGCATAGTGACAGCAGAGGCTTCTCCACCCATGCACTAAATGACATACAATGCATGTCTGATTAACTGAGATATGAAGTTTTACAATCCGCTTCATATAGCCACACATCTATCTACTTTCTACATTACACTGCTGTAAAGTATAACCACTTAGCAGCTAGGGCTGGGCAATAAAACAATCTCGATATGGGATAATGATGAAATATACAAGAGCTAATTTATAACTTTGAGCCCTTATTCTTGAGATGGATAGGTCTAACTGCCAATTACACAGCAGAAATCAAAGAGACTCGCAGTCAGTCTTGCAGTAGATGTCCACCTCCTGCAGCAAAAACACACGTTTGTGAAGAAAGTGGTTTTAAAAATGTGATGAAGTAAACACATTGAAACTCCATATTTAATTCAAATAGTAAAAAGACAACTTTTCAAATGTTGAAACTCAGAAGTTTGATTGTTTTTGAAAATGATATGTCTGTATCATTTTGAGTTTGATGTCCGCGTGTTTGAAAAAAATGTTTGAAAAAAGTTGGACACTGTCATGTTTACCACTCTGTTCTTTTAATGACACCGGCAGCGTTGGGCTTGTATTATTAAATAACTGACATGTGATCAGAGGAATGATGTCTCTGTCATTCCCACTCTGCACCCCATATGTCTCTTCTTGCACTGCCACTTATGTAACTTTATGATCAAATCAAAAGGAAACAATGCTTACAATATGATGACATTCCTCTGCATCTCTCTTCATCCTTCTCAGTTCATCTAACACCCCCAACCCCACCATCCACCATCTTTCATTCAACCTCTCCATCACCTCTCCTCTGCTCATTCATCCAGCAGGAGATGTTGTCTCATGTTTGAAAAGATTCGTCTAGACCAGCACTTCTTCTTCTTAACCTTTTCAGTCATGACAGGCTAAGCTCACATTCTGGTGTATTTCTTTTCAAAAACCAACCCAGGTTAGCCACCTTGTGCCCAACCCAACCTCTTATACTTCACATACAACACACATGGTAAGGGGAACAAAAACGTGTTATTTATGTGGTGTGTAGTAGTGATATTAGGCCTGTATATTGCATATATACCTACATGTTTAAAGTCAGTCCCTTAAATAACCTGAACAAAGGGTATTTTTCTTAAAGAAAATGTGCAGTGGAGGGATATTTCTTTCCTAACAATTACTCTCAAGGTGCCCTAGCCGTGGTTTAGTAATTAATGGTGTCAATGGAACAGCCCAAAGAGACAGCAGAAGACTAGGTCTGAACTGTTTGTGAGGAAGTGAATGAATGAGAAGTAGTTCAGTGTGAAACAGACAGCTCAGTGTGTGCTCAGTGGACAATAGCACAACAAAGACAGGCTTTGACCTTGCATCCCGTCAACTTGTAGTGTGTAACAGAGTAGGACAAGACAAAATTATCAAAAGCAAATGATCTTCTGGAACTGGAAGCAGCACAGAGTGAGTGACAGACAGATAGACATAACAGATTACGGTCTCTTACCCTCTGTACTGAGTCCAGGACTGGAGGTGAACTGGGCCACATCTACGATTTTGACCGCAAACTGCTGCCCTGTTTCTCTGTTGATACATCTTCTCACCACGCTGAATGGACCCCTTAACAACACAGATGATAAATAAAACATTTAATGTGGTGGCAATGTTCACAATTGACAATATGTGATCTTGACAATATTCACTCTCTTTTAGCTTGGTTTGAAGGAAATCCTGAGAGAAATACATGTCTCTTTAGCTGCTAAATGCCCTCATTATGTTCACCAGCTGGTTGCAGACTTTGTGTTTGGTGCTGGGCAGGTAACACATATTCCTCACAGAAACAGGAAAACAGCGCTGAGGGTAGAAAGGACACAGTGAATGGTGAGAGGGAACAAAAGCAGTGAAGCTGCATGATTAAACCCAACAGTAAGATGAAAGATGATAAAGCTCTCTGATGAGCTGCAGAGCAGGCCTGCTGCAGCCCTTACATGAGTGCCTGATCATGACCATTTGAGCCGATAGTGATCCATTTGAAGCCAATGTTCGAAATGTCAAAACAGAATGTGGATTAGCTTCCTGTTCTTCACCTGGATCAAGGCAAACGCCTCAGGTTCCAGTGTAAATAAGAGCTTGGCTGTCTACACCTCACGACTCTGGGGCACGTTATTGTGTCAGAGTACATAGATGCAGAAGTGTGGGTTCTGCACAGCACTGTGTGTACCAGCATATTGACGCATGCTGAGAAGCCAGGACTGTACTGTACTGGTTCTCAACTGTATCATCCTACAGTGGAGTGAGTGCATCATCCCATTCAGTCAATGGGATAAATAGAGGTCTACCACTCCAGGCCTGCAGGTTAGAATTAACAAGGCAGCAGGTGTCAAGTTTAGATCTGTGTGATAATTTGTGCAGCAAAGCGAATGACTCAGACTACACCAAAATGGAAAATTTACACACAGCATATTTATCTCCTCTAGTCCTGCTGGCAGGGGACAGCTTAATGCAGGCCTCCACATTGTTAGCTTTTGGCACAGTAAAAAATTGACATGGCACTCTGACTGGTTCTACCTGAACCAGTGATTAGTGCCCATATACTGTTAGCTGTGCCGTCTGCTGAGCCATCGAGATGAATGGGCTAGGCCAGATCTCACCCATCTGACGACACTAAACATCAACATGGTTGATAGACTAATGAGCAAAAGTATTTTGGGAGGCGTGCTGATATGCATGCCAAAGACATCTAAAGAGGTTTCAATCTGTGACAGTATATGTTGAATGAAGTGATTTGTCTCCAGGTGCTGTAGTGTTCTATCAGAGATCTGAGATCACCAAGAATTGTTCAAAAAATCTTCAAATGTATCTGTGAAGTGATGTGGTGACTGTGACGGTGTTCACATCAGTATCATCCTCATCAAATCATTTAGTGACCCCTCACACCCTATGGATGGGGGGTTGTCACAGACCAACTTTGCATTGATTTGCAGTTACACTTCCCTCTAAGGAGACAAGCACTGCACACACTGTAGGGGTTCAATCATTCAGGCCTGTACTGGTCTGTTCAGGGCTGCTGTAGAAACATGACAGTTCAACCTGGTGGACTACATGATGATCCCAACGGGTCACTAGAAACACATCCTATTCCCGATTACCTAAGATACTTGTTAATATCAGATATGACACAGTCACATGGGGCTATGTCACACCTACTGAGCAGGTTCAGCTCTGTAGTCCCTCTGTTCTATGGAGGCAGCCTTGCTGCAGCCTGTCACTTGCATCATCTCATTCCACACTTTCACACTGTGTTGTCCCCTCTTGCCCTCAGGCTTGTCACTGTATTTGTTTCTTGTGGAAAGCTCAGAGCTCCTCTTGATACCTAAAATACCTCCGTTCTGTTGGGAAATGGCTGATCTAATGAATTCAAGCAGCAGATCTCTTACAGGGAACAACACAGAAATGGATATAACCTGTTATGAAGCGAGAGAGACCCTCAATGAGCAGGTATTCAATGCCATGTTCTAGCATACAAAAGTTCTATCATTTAGTTCTATCATTTATTAGAACTCATTATTTTATATGTCAAGATGACCTGGATCACACATATTGAAACATATTGATCACATATTGAATCATAGTCACCATTTGGGTGATTTGGTCTGTGAAGTTGAGTGAACAAAAACGATAGTCACAATGATTATATTGCACTTCCATCGCCCGTGTTTCTGTGCTCATATCTCTTTGATACCATCGTCCCTGTCCTATGGATGAACCAGAAAAGTCAGCAGCTGGCTGGGTTCACCAGCAGAGCAGCTTTTAGCTAGTGGAGACAGACGGCAACCTTCCACAAACATACACACAGCACAGACACAAACACTACCTGCAGCCTCCTGCAAATTACCCATCCACAGCCAAATACACTCAGCACGATACCAGTGCTAATGTGAAAGAACCCATTTCACAGCTACAAAAACACAAAACAGCACCCCCGGCTGCAGCAGACAGCGTAATACCCACTGGCTGGGGACTGAACACAAGTAGAGCTAGGCATAATTGTGTGTGAGGCTCTGTGAGGCAGTCTTTGCGCACAAACACAGACTGGTTGAACAGATGGTGATCAAGCTAAAGCTGCTTAGCGTCAGAAGGGTGAGGTAGGATGGCACTGTGCCCAAACATGTAGGACACACACACACACACACACACACGGTATAAACATAGATCAAACTGAGACTGAAATAAACACAAGGAGTGTGACTGAGTAAACTGCCACTTTGATGGGGGCGAGGACTTTCTGAACACAGGGACAGGAAAGAAAGGAAAGTGTGATCCAAATGATAACCTTTTTCTAAAGCCCTGTGGGATGTGAAGAGCCAGGCTCTGTAGGGAAATCTGCCTTTCCAGCTGAAAGATAACACCAGCTCGAAAACAATGAATTTGTCAATTTTGGGGAGTCAGCACTTAGAGCCGAGTGAAAAGTCTATCTGATATTAAAGTCAAAGTCCAGCAGGAGTAGCTTTCAACCCAAACTTTGTTGAAGCAGGTACATTGGGTCAAAGAGCTCTCATTAGTAATGCAGCCAAGTTCTCCACTGCTGCGTTATCTCCCCCTCGCGCTACAGTCCAGTTGCTTCACCTCTGCCCCTCTTCGCAGTGCAGCAAATGTCAGGCCTGGCTGAAGGCTGCACTCTGTAGAGCGACAAATACGAGGTCCTGGAGGAGCTGGGACAAAGAGGGAGGAAAGAGGAGAGACGAACGAGGTGGGCCATGATGTGAAAAAATAGTCATCCTTGAATAAGTTGCTTACTTGAGAAAAGAAAAAGAAAAGGTAAAAACATGAAGGTAAGAAAAGTTCTTGAATAGAAATCAGACAGGTGACAGCTGCAGTATCAGTGCTTCTTTATTTTTCTTTCAGGTGTGACTGTGATGTTCATGCTTTAGAAAGTGACCACCATAAATGTCTCATTCTCTAATTCATGCTTTGTCTGCTGCTCCCTCTCTTCATTAACTGTGTGGATCACTTGATCACTGACCAATCTCTCCCTCTCTCTTTGAGCCGGGAAGGAGAGGCCAACTGGATAAATGAGGTGATTACAAACAGCCATGAACAAATCCAAAATGTACCATTTTCATACCATAGCAAATTTGGTATTAGCAGCCTGTTAGCAGTCTGAGCCCGCTGTCTGTGTTTACTGTAAATAAGATGCATTCAGGCACAGTACTGAGTGTAGGTCAACTATGTTTTGGCAGCACTCAGTCAGAACATGCAATCACTATGGTTACACATCAAAACAAAGGAAAATAAGCTTAAGTATAAAAATATGCTTCGTGTCACGTTTGCGCTTATATACAGTAGTGGGAGTGAAAAATTGTGATACGCAAATGAAGAACTCTTAAAACAGAAGCGCGAGGTCGGTGACTGGTAGGTTGTGTTGTCTTACTCATTGGTAATCATTTAACAGGATCTGTTACAGAGTTTACAGACCTGTAAAATTAAGTGTTAACAACATCAACTTGATTTTCTTCTACTCAAACACAACGTGACCAAAAAGAGCTCATATTGCAACAGTGTGACCAACATGATGGATTAATAATTATCATCCCAACACACAGTGGACGGGTGGGCGTGCATGTGTATATGTGCGCATGTGTTGAGCAAAGAGGTACTATGGAGCAGATGAGGTTTATTCACCACCTGGGCAAGCACTAAGAAAAAAAGGTTTAAGGGGCACTATCCATCTCCCACACACATCAGACTCACAACACTGGAAAAGAGGAGGTGATGGAAGACTCAAAGGGAGGACGTGATGCGGAGGGAAACAGCTTTGAGCCGCAGACGGCTCAAGTGGCGGAACTGGGCATCTTGGATGAAATCAACTGTACAAGGAGGAGCCATTCTGATTTGAATGGAACTCAGCTGCATGCAGTGTCTGCCATTATGGCTCTGAATAGAAGTCAGCTGCACATGAGCTGTTCAGATTATTCCTGCACTTTAGCCACCCTCACCAAAAAAAAAGTGAAAGAAAGAAAGAAAGAAAACAGGAAGAGGCTGAGAGAGAAGGAAGACGTGGAGAGAGGCAGAAAGAAAAACATGGACAGGGAGAGTGAAAGTGATGGTGGAGAAACAGTGTGAGGAGGTGTGTGCAGATTTGAATTCATATTGAGAAACCACATGCACCCAGTGCCTCCATCAGCAAAGTAATCAAGGCAGCGCTCACTCCACATTTATCCTCCTCTTTCAGTTCACATGTATACTTAAACTACGAGTCAGTGAATTTTTAATCTGTTGATCTGATTATATCAATATATTGTCATAAAACATGTTTTCCCCATTAGAATTATGATTTATTGTTTTGTAAGTGTCTAGTAATGGCATGAAATGTGTTCTTCAAGGTCACAGCGTGTTGCTTACTTAGAAGAATGTTCACACAGTGTTTGTTGTTAATGATGTAGCTGATCAGAACCAATCAGCACCAACTGGGTGTGTCCACATCTTCAACATAACACTGAAGTGGAGATTGACTAGTTTATCGATCATGGATTGCAATGTTTGTGTGTGCGCAGAGAGAGAGAGAGAGGGAGAGAGAGACAGAGAGAGAGAAACAGAGACAGAGACAGAGAGAGACAGAGACAGAGACAGAGACAGAGACAGAGAGAGAGAGAGAGAGAGAGAGAGAGAGCAGAGTAAAGAGTAAACAGGTGTGGCCTTTAGTCCCACAGTTCACAGCAATAAGCACTTGATGACCACACAACATCTCCCGACCTTTACTCTCTGCACTTGAACTGACCTCACAGGTACGAGGTGTTGCTGGGAGCTGGGACTTTGATTTGTTTATGCTATAAGTAACCCTGGGAGAGGATGTGGGAGCTGCATGGAGCAGAGAAGAAGATTTGCTGCATTCCATGTCAGGGTAACCAATGGGAATTTACAACAGCATCAAAAAGATAGTGTGCCCTATATTGCATGCCATCTAGCTGCATCTTTGTGTGTATTGCAGGTAGTAAAAGGTGATTTGCAGGCCACAGTCTTTCCCAACTTCATAGTGCATCAATCACCCTGTGTTTTATTCCATAACACAAGTCCATAACATCGCTCACACACAGGCTGGGTCTGATGGGCCAAACCAGTGCTGAGGACAACTCCACCTCTATGTACAGTGTGTGTCAGTCAGTCAGGTCATCAGAGACAGAAAAGGTTGACCTGTCACCAGCTTCACTCATTATATTAGACTGTGGAGTGTCGCTTCCATTCTCTAAATATCAGCATGAATGAGACAAAACAACTGAACGATGACAGAAAGAAAAACTACATCCAATGATGAAAAACTGTGGAAACCAAAAAATGTTGAATATAATGTAGAAGTAATCACACCTATAGTCTTATGAGTGAAAAAAAACTAAACGCTATCAGGGGACCAGCCAAGAGGAAACATTCACTAAATGAACGTCATTTTACAGCTCTAATCAGGCAGAGTGAGGGGCACACAAAGACATACACACTGATGGTTTTAATGCAAGAGGGAAAAGGTGCAGCAAAGCATGTCAATGTAAGTAAGGACTTAGCCTTGGCACATGTGGGTGCATGCTCTAACAGGTGACAGGACACCTACAATCAGTAGTAATTTAGACATGACATGCTGATAAAATCCCATGATGCACTCAGCTCTTCTCTATGTCTCCTCTCACCTTCCATACATTTGTTTCCCATTCTACCATAAAGGGAACACATCTCAGTTTATTGAGTGTTTTCAAACCTCTGATCTGACAAGAGCAGCTCAACAAGTGCAGCCCTTCAGAGACATGTCTGCAAATGTCTGTGGGAGTGCAGCTCTATATGCTTTACAGGGACCCAGCAGTGCCACAAATTCAATTAAATGTCTGACATTTCCCAGCATCCACCCAGGGGCTTCACTGTACAGACACAAGACGTGCAGAAAATGGGAAAAAGAAAAAGAGCTGAGTGAGTGAGGGAGGGGGAGAGAGTGAGGGGTGGTGAAGGGGAGAGAGAAAGAGAGAGAGGAAATAAACAAAGAAAAATCAGGGCTAATGTGACAGAAACAGAAAGATAGATGATAAATGTTTTCATCAGCAACAGATGGGGAGAAAACCAAGAAACTGCACCAACACATAAACACCTTCCTCCAACAGTTTACTCCTACCATCCCTGTCACCTACTCATCCCTCCATCCTTGCACAGCCCCCAATTTTCTCATCAGTGGTCTGTTCTACCTCCCCCCTGTCTATGAATCCATGTTGTCATCTCCCTCTCCTCTCTCTGGTGGATTGGTTATGTAAGGAGGCAGAGCTAGGCATCTTATTTGAGCTCCCATGGGGATTAGGCAGAAGCCTGGTCATGCCAACACCTGCACTGCTCTCTGAGCACACATACACAGAGAGGGCACACATAAACTGTGAGGGCACGCGTATGATCAGAAATACTTTAATAATCCCAGGGGGAAATTATTTTTTGTTACAATATTCCAGTGTACAAACAACGTATGTTGGTAACTGGAGCAATCAGATCAGCAAAGAGAGCTCATGGACAAAAAATCCAGGGACACTTTCACGACCATAAAGACACCAGGAGGCTGTGGCAGGGAATCCAGGCTCCCACAGACTATAAGACTGTTCCTCAGTCCTGTGAAGACAGCATGGACATCCTTAACAACCTCAACAACTACTTTGGAAGGTTTGCGGCACTAAAAACCACACCAGCGAGGAACGCCACTCCACAGCAGAGCGATCAGCTGCGGAGTCTGGACCCAGCAGATGTCCACCAGGTGCTGAGGAAAATCAACCCACAGAAAGCCACAAGCCCAGACAGGATACCGGGCTGCTTGCTTAAGGAGTGTGTGGACCAACTGTTTCATGTCCTCACTGACATATTTAACAGCTCCCTGAGACAAGCCACTGTGCCTTCATGCTACAAAATCTCAGTCATTATTCCAGTTCCAAAAAAAATCCACCATTACTAGTATGACCTAGTCTTCAGGATTTGGTGCAACAGTTGAAGTCTGGCATGGTTGTTGGTGCCAGACGTGCTGGTCTGAGTATTTCAGAAACTGCTGATCTACTGGGACTTTCACGCACAACCATCTCTAGGGTTTACAGAGAATGGTCCGAAAAAGAGAAAATATCCAGTGAGTGGCAGTTCTGTGGGTGAAAATGCCTTGTTGATGCCAGAGGTCAGAGGAGAATGGCCAGACTGGTTCGAGCTGATAGAAAGGCAACAGTAACTCAAATAACCACTCGTTACAACCGAGGTATGCAGAAGAATATCTCTGAATGCACAACACGTCGAACCTTGAGGCAGATGGGCTACAGCAGCAGAAGACCACTCCTGTCAGCTAAGAAGCTCACATACTGTTTGAAGGTCGGCAGGACTCTAATCCAGGTGACAAGTCTCCTGACATGATGATGAGGACACTGGTGTGTTTGGTCTGCAGTTTGGAGATGGTGGTGTGTATGGTGCTGCAGGCAGATGTTGGGTTTGCAGAGGGAGGGATGTACAGGACAACGATGATGACATGCGGGATCTCTCTAGGCAGATAGTATGGACGGAGTTCAACGGCTAGCAGTTCAACATCTGAGCTACAGAGCTGTTCTTTAATTATGATGTGACCAGGATTACACCATCTGATGTTAACCAGAATGGCAAGCCCCCCGCCTTTCTGTTTACTGCTCTATCTCGGTTGGGCTTTGGCTGGAAGCCATCGACAGAGACGTACTGGTCCGTTATGTCCCTGTGCAGCCATGTCTCCGTGAAGCACATCAGACTGCTGTCCCGATACTCTGCGTGGCTCAGAGTTAGCGCTGTTAGCACGTCCTTTTTCTAAGAGACCACACATTTCCCATAACAACTGAAAGGAAACAGGGCTTAAATCTTCTCCTCTTCATAGTCCATTCCATCTCGACCCTCCTCTGCATCCCCGATGTGTCTTTCTCCAGAGTTCAGCTGGTATATCGGCAGGTCTTGCTACTATGCCAGCCGGCATTAGCTCGATCAGCTGTTCCCCAGAGTAAACAAAGGCAGCAAGCAATGTTAAAAAAAAAACACACACACACACACACACACACACACACACTAAGGGCACCCATATACACCGAGAGAGTCAAAGTGTAGGACTTAAGCACTCTGGTGTATACCTGCAGTGACAGCGGTCACTTCAGAGGATTTGATCAAAGCTAGCTTTAATATTCCATGAGTAACATTAGAGATGCACTGATGGCTGGTTGAATGAACCACATAGACAAATGTTTTATAGCTTATTTCTTTAATTCTCCACTTTATTTTACTTTCTACCCACAACCTACTTCAATCTGCTCACATAGCTTTTCAGCAGCCTGACCTGCTCCACCTCTTGCTTGACTTTCTCAGTCACTACTTTGTTTTATTAAGTCGCCCCAGAAACAACTCACGTTTGGGATTTTGTCACTCATAATTTCATTTCCATCTAACCAGTGTACTAAGTGTGGAAACACTGCATGGCCTTACATGTATTGCCAGACAGACAGACAGACAGACAGACAGACAGACAGACAGACAAGAACAGAACAGAGAAAACAGC
Organism: Nibea albiflora; assembly: GCA_014281875.1. Taxonomy (NCBI): domain Eukaryota; kingdom Metazoa; phylum Chordata; class Actinopteri; family Sciaenidae; genus Nibea; species Nibea albiflora. Next base: position 24,020,985 of record CM024796.1, read on the forward strand.
TGATTTAAGAAAAAAGTCAGAGCTTGTTCGGTCCACACCAGGCCTGGAATTTTGTCATTTTAGGGGCAAGGCCACTTGGCCTTTTGTGTTGTCAATTGGGCACAAAGGCCAAAAGCCAGGGCACCCAGGCTTAAAAAAAACAATGATTTTAAGTCCACGTACATAATGAATTCTATGTGCTTATTTTTTTTTAAGTTGGCTATTTTTAAAAATGTCTGCAAGACAAGTTTCCCTTAGGGGACAATAAAAGCAACTGAACTGATCTGAAGTACACAGGAAATGATTAAGTCCATCAGTCACTTCAAAAACTGTAAAACTTATTGCACCAATTTCCACCCAGTTTTTGTTCAGTTGACACCAGATGTGCAGGAGCATCTTCAGACTGTCCTCAAAAAACTACTACACAGATTTTTCATTGATCAAGCCTACGCTGCATCAAAATGTTTGTACATATATACTAGCATATAGGCTACCTGCCCTTTTCTACTGAACGTCACTATTGCAAACAGATTATGTAAAGTGACTATGAACAGCCAGCACACATCAACCAGCTGTAACCAAGCAGCAACATCAAGGATCATAAATCCATAAAAATGACACGTTATGACCAGAACCAGCAGCTCGGCAGAGGAAAAACTGAACAGCAAGCTAGCAAGCGTTGAGGTAAATGTTACAGGCTGTGGTCGGCACGTTAAAACTGGGTCACCATTGGAGTGATATAACGTTACGGTACACGCAATTTAACGTCAACTCATATGTTGAAATTCCTCTTATTTGTTCACTAATTTAACACACTGTCTGACCTCAGTCCTGGTGATTTCTCTCCTCTCTTCACGCCAGTCTCAGACCCAACGTCACAGCCTTGCGGACAAGAGGGTGGGGGGTGTGTTTGATGAAGTGTCATTATAGCCCGTCCAAGCGGTTCATGCCAGGCTCGAATCAAACCCACCACTGATGATGAATGTCATCAAAAGACGCTTTTTCTCTCAAAAGACGCAGGTGTCAAAGCTGTGTTGACAGGAAAGAGGCAGAATAGAAAACCGCATAACGAACGGGGGCAGTGCGGGCGGGGCATCAAGGCCACCGTGGCCTTTGGACAGATATTTTTTTGGCCCTTGTGGCAGTTGTGAAATTAATTCCCTGGTCCACACTTTATGTTAACTGAGATTCTAACTCCACCCCTACACCTTGACTAAGCTCCATCATACAGGAGCTATCTGGAAAAATAACCACTGTACTGACACTTGTGATTTTGGACCAAAGGCTTTTTTTCAGTGTGGCCTAATGTGGTACCATCTGGTTCTGTCTGCCGCCCACTACAGCTCCGGGCTGTGCTGGCCTGTGGAATGGAGCCAAGGCTGCAGCAAATGCACACAATTAGGAGAAAACAAGACCACATAGTGAGTGCTAAATGGTCTAAGTGAGGGTGCAGGCATGCACGTGAACATGAGGACATGCTTCAAGACTGGATAAAATGCGGATGAATTAAAGAGCCTATGTACACAGATAAACAGTACAGCTGCTTGGGCACCTCGGCAGTGCCCAGGAGGCGAACCAGCACCTCTACAGACACGAGTCCACTCTCTATATTTTTGGTCCAGGACTTGAACCGGCCACCCTCCGGTTCCCAAGCCAAGTCTCTATGGATTGAGCCACTGCCAGCACATACATGTATGACCTGAAGACTATCACAACATATGGACTGGAATATGACAACAACAATCTAAAAAAAAAACAAATCTGCTGATAGTGAAGAACTCATCACTGTTTTCTATTATCTTGACACAGAGGAATGATCAGGTCAGATGACTTACTTTGTTAGGATGGATTGATTTTAAACTGAAAATAAAAGCAGAACACAGGTGTTTAATGGTGGCTCCATCTGTCTGAATATAGATCTCTGAATTCATACTTGGAGAGTAAAGATGGGGTCAGTGCATCTGACAAACATACTCGGTCACCAGCAGAAAACATTCACATGTGAGGAGCTGAAAGTTTGGACGTGAATTCAACAGCTGGATTCATTGAACTGATGGATTCATTGCCTGATGTTTGTTACCTTGCTGTGGAGTTGGAGCTGTGCAGCCTGTTGCCTGTCATCTGACAGCTCACTGACAAACACATTGCATTTCTTGTAACTACTTCATAATTTAAGTCAACCCAAGTCAAGTCAGCTGTCAGTGAAACGCTTTCCTCATGAGGCTGCAGCAGTAGCATATGTTTGGGCTGCATTAGCAGTAACTTAACACCGCATATTTTATGGAAACATCACCACAGACACCCGGTTTGTGACACTGCACATATTGCCTCAGGCCTATGAACTGTAAGCAATATTTATATATTTGAGATAGATAGTGACCTATTGAAGCCTTGGGAAAACATGTCAGGGGAGCAAGAGATTCAACAGTAAGGCAGAAAAGTCAATGGACGACAAAGCGAGAAATTAATGGAGGAGAAGATGAGGACGTAGGAGAAAGATGGAGTAAAGCATAAATAAATAAATAAATAAATAAATAAGATAGAAGAAAGGAGAAAAGAGATTTGCTGAGCAATGCTGCTTCAGGACTGTGTGCAGAGGAGACACTATCTGGATTAACTGGCTGAATGCTTTCCTAAGTTTGAGTAAGAACCCAATTGCTTCAGTGAGTAATGCCCAATCATTACATATAATTATGGTAATTAATGCCAGATTATCTCAAATCGAAGCAACAGAACATGAAGAAACCATGAACACACACAGAGTCAAAGTGAGCTCTTCACATCCATGACTGTTCACTAAGGGCCGACCAATACATCAGCCAGCCGATACATCAGACCGATATTTGCATTTTTTTACTGGTATCGGCATCGGCCGATGCGTGGGTGTGTTCAACGATTTATTTTATTATTTATTTATTTATTTAATTTTTTCAGGCCTGATTAACAGACAGGCGCATGCACAGGCAGCCCTTTGTTGTCGGAGACGCTGGAGAGCAAGTGCAGCGCATACACTGCCCCTCCCTCGCTGGCAGAGTGCAGCTGGAAGTTTTGGAAAACTCACTCCAACTGAGAGCGGGGCGGACCAGCCATCGCAGAGCTGTGTGTGTTTCTGGGAAAATCCACCGGGCCCGTCTGCGGTGCGTTGCGTGAGCGTGGCATATTTGGTCCGTCCTGCACATTCTTCTACTCCACGTTCTGCTCCTACATGTGTAAATATGCTACGTAGTTACTGAGTTTCACTTAAGTCTGTTTTTACGACCAAACTGCCGGTCGTAAAAACAGACTGGGTATTTTATTTTGAAAATCTACCAGATTCTCTTTCTGTGTCTGACTTCCACCTGCTCTGCGTAGATTGACGGGTGCTGCTCGCGAGAGCGGATGGAGCAGCCATCACAGCGCTGTGTGTGGAAGTGACAGTTGTGTGCCGCTGTGTGCGGAAGTGACAGTTTAAAACTGAAATGAGATATTTACCTTCTTAGTACAGCAAAATGGAAAACCCTTAGCTGAAGACGAATCTTAATTACTGGAGGCAAAGGAATAGGGAAACATGGTGTTCATTTTAATAAGAGCAGCACAAACAAAGCACAGACATGTTGTCTTTACTATGTTATGATTTATGTGTGGTAATCATACCACTTAAAACTAATGAGAATGATCAGCTATGTAATGGGCTTTAAAACTGTTAAACGTAGCACTTTTAAGAGCAAATAACTGAAATGATCTCATTATTTTTTAATCAGTTGTGCAGACACACTGTGGAATTTTCTCATTAATGAAGTCTTGTGAAATAATGAACACAAGACCTCATTTTCTGCTCTGCCTTTTTCGTTTCATTTAGAAGCTCTCAGACTAGTTTTACATCAGAAGGCATATTGAGGGGGGGGGGGCATAACAAACAGCTCAAGAGGGGCTATAAAGCTGTGTGCTTTACTTTCCATGGTCCAGTCTGGGTTCAGATTTAGGACACTCCTATGTTAGACTGCTCTATATTTAAACAGCCACAAAACCATGGCCATCACCACAGCCTCATATACAGAACAGAATTATTACACCAGGCCAGACCCTCCAGAAAGCTTCTCTACTGGGAACTCAACCACACCCATCAGCCTCCGTCACTCAGATGCACTCAGCTGACCACAAACCATCACGATGCTCTGAAATAAGTAGTGGAAACTCTGACACTGCTCCTTTGGAATCCTCCCTGTACCAACACAACTCTAAAACACAGCTCACGCTGCACAGCTTCAGTGCAGACAAATCAATGAAACTTTTGATTAACACCACAGTGCATTTAAATAATGAAAGGGCGAGGTAAGCGCAACAGAAAAGCTGCTGGATTTTTACCAATAGAGCAACCATGAATTTGTCTTTTCACTGACAAAGAGTCCAGCCTCGTTTCTCAGAGCAATTAATCACGATTAAGTGATCAAGACAGATGCGAGAGTGCAAGAGAGAAATTGGTGTGTGTCTGTGTGTACTTTGTGAAGTGAATCTGCACAGTGGTCAGCATATTGGCTCGGCCATTTCCTCCTAGCTCAGGCTGCAGTCTATAAAAGTTAATGAGCCCACTGAGCTGGGATCTGGAACACAACGAAGCGCGCACGCACGCGTGCACACACTCATACAGTATGTTTCTATGATTGCAGAGACATGTAAATGAGCACATGTGCACCATTAATCCTCCTCCCAAAGTCCTGTCTTCTAAGGCTCACATTAGGCAGGACATTGTGTGAGGGTGGGCAGGAGGTTACCTCCCTGTCTCCTCAAATTTCACACACAGTTCAGTGGTAAGCCTTCTTACATAACACTGCTCCTGAACTTCTGCTGTGCTGGCAGAGAATTCTGTGAGCATGTATGTGTGATTCACACACCACTGTGAAAGACCCAGCCCTGAGGATCCTTTCACTGCTCAGTAATCACTGTTCTATACCAGAACCATGGTTCTGAATGCCTGATTCTCTGCACCTCCCAAAGAGAGAACCAGGAGACATCAAAATACAAAATACACCTCCACCACATTAACACAACACTGCTTAAAGGGGCACATGTATGCAGACCTCTCTGTCAAACCTTTAACTCATTTAATAAGAAATATTACTCCAGAGGAGAGGAGAGGAGAGGAGAGGAGAGGAAAGGAGAGGAGAGATTTTGACCTCACTCCTGTTCTTTAACTGCTCCTTTATACTTGATTTCTTCCACCACCCTCCACGATGAGAAGACAGATTCTTCTCATTGTTGCTCAAGACTGTTGCCCAAGGACTGAGAGTGACTCTGCATGCAGAGAACAAACACACACATGCCCAATGAAACATTCTCACATCTGTCCAACCCTTTACAGTCACATGAACATGTCACCAGTCTCTTTATTTGTAGCTGTGCAGCATCAGAGCGACACTGTTCACAACGAGCACATGGATATTAATGTTCCAATCTGTCGCTCCAGATTGTAAATCAATTCTCTGGCTGTTGGTCATGTTATGACCAATTATCCCAATATTCTGCACACTGGTGGCTTATCTGTCATTTGCTCAAACTGACCTATAATATGTGCGTTTGTCTTCAGTATGTGCATCAACCAACCACAAAGACATCTGCTAAAACACTTGACATCTAATCATGTTGGCTGCAGAAGTTCGGTGACATCCTTCAGTTAGAAACCTGAACATCAAATCACTGTGACATTCACATGACTCTGAAGCTCAGAACTACTGCAGTCAAACTGAAACATTCTGTTTCTACACATTAAACATCAGCATTTTGTGCAAATACTATAAAAGTCATTATACACACCTGATAAACACTCCACTAGGCCGTAACCCAAATAATAGCTTCAGTATATCAGAGAAATGAAAGCTTTGGCTACATTTTCAGTATCAGCTTGAGTCATCCCCATTATCATTAGAGTCAGAACGGCATCAGCTTTTCCAACCCCCACTTTCTGCCAGCTCTATGACTTCTCCAGGACTTAGCAGCCCTGCCAGAGAGCAAGAAGCCAGTCTTCCAGTTTTTGCCAAGTTCTCAGGCGGACTTCAAAGACGCTGAGCTGCCGTTATGTTCTCTTCTACCAAAGAGGAGAGGTTTAGTAGCCTCCAGGCCAAAAGAAGGAGAAAGAGGGAAGAAGAAATTAACCATGGCAGGTAGACAGACAGAGAGAGGAGGGTTGAGGAGAAGTGCAGCAAGGGTCACTTCCTATTGTCTCTTCTGTTTGCATACATCTAAACTGTAGGAAAAAAGACAGACCTTGTTTACCATCTTCACTATGTTGGCTGTAAAGCACCACCTCCTGCCTTCTACACCATCCTTCCTTGCTCGCTTGTTGTGCTGTTCTTACACTGTCAGCTCAGTGGTGAATCTACGTTCTGACACAAAGTCTCACTTTGACATGTTCACTTCCAAATCTTGATCTCACCCCCACAGTCAGATCAGATATCGGATTTCTTGTGCAAGTCAGCATTCATCTACCTGTCAAAATTTTGTATCCACTTCCTCATTCAGTGTTTTTTTTCTTCATTTTCTAAATTGTAGATTAACTCTGAAAAGATCAAGTCTAGTAAATATCACTTTCAGACATGAAGATCAGCCATATAACCAAACTGACTTTCATGAGGACTGTGAAGACCAGGAATTAGCTCTGCTGCAGAGGAGAAGTTCATTACAGTTACCAGCCTCTGAAACCAACACTGAACAGCAGCTCAGATAAGAGCCATGAAGCCACATAAATGCTCAAATTCAAGTAGCAGACACATCTCAACATCAACTGTTTTGTTGCTGGAATGACAGGGGGAGAAACACTAGGAATGGAGATTAGACCAGTGGAAATCTGGACTTTGGTCTGGGAGCACAGCTTGAGAAAAACTGTGAGTGTGCATGTGTGTGTGTGTGTGTCAGCAGAAAGCTATGAGCAAAGCCTTTCTCACAATATGTTCCTGTGTGCTTGTAAAGGCCATCTCTGATCCTGTGTGTACTGCAGTTACAGCCCCCATATGCATGAACAAGTCACTCAGCACTATAAACAGACTGAATGAGTGACCAAGCCTCTGACCATCTCAGCAGGACCTTTGAGCAAAGAGAAAAGCTCTGACCTTTACCTTCACTACTGCCTTTCTCATTTCATCTGTGGGTGTCTGAAGACTGCAGCACAGCCCTCAGTTCACTCACCCATTCAAGCTATGGCAAGGTCAGTGATGTGGCAAGGTAGTGATGACAAGATGCTCAGAGGGTGAAACCACAAGATCAGGCTTAGTTTCTCAGCAATCACTCTTACTGCACGCTCTGTCTCTGTAGAGCACCTTCAAACAATCGTTGGATGCTGAAGCATCAAAGCTTACATCCTGTAGCCAAAGGCCTACTGGTTAGTTCTGTTAGATAACATTATATATGTGTAATATCAAAATCACCTCCTGTCTAGTCAGTTTACTGTCAAAGACAACAAAACCACCAAACTACACTTTTTTAAAATCAATATATTGTTTCAGCTCTAATCAAAGTTATAGTCAATGTAATCTGATAATGTAATGCCTTTTATGCACTATATTTGTCTTTCATCTCTTCTCTTGGTTTTATTATCTCACTTCTAACTGTTAAGATCTGTTCTGTTAGAATGAGCTTGTCAATCACGTGTGAAGCACCATGAAGTCAAGCAGTATCCTCTGTGCCTGTGAAGTGAAGCCTATGCAGGCATACCACAAAATTGCAGTTCCTCAAATGTCCACTTGAGGCTGGCTCCAGAAGTGAGTCAGTCTCCATAAGTCCCCATGTTCAAATGTCCAACTTCACAGCAGACATAAACATGTTTACAGCCTGGTACAAAAAACAGTTTTGGTCTCTATAGCTAATTTCCCCGTTCATGACAACTGTACTGAGGGTGAATTTATATAAAACTCACCTGTTCACATTATATTAAGACTTAAATCCACCACACTGAGCTTCAAACTGGCACTTCAGAGGTAGTGATGTTACTCATGTGCTATCCATTGTTCATACTGCTTGAATTGTTTGAATTACACTAACCTGGATGAAAATTGCAAATAATCCTTGTCTTTCCTTTCTTGTATCGAACACTATATCACAAAAGGCGGACTGAAAACTGTAGTTTAATAACTTTAAACATACATTTATGGTTGAAACTGTGAATTCTATCATGTAGATTCACATAATATTTCATAGCCTTGAAGCTTGTCTTGTGTACAGACTGTTACTTTTTTTTATCTTGGACAGTCCTTTGAGCATTTACAAATCAGGCTGCATGAACCTACCATCACCATAATAATAAAGACTATTATTACCATTATGACTTTCACTTTGGTCTCCCAGCGCTCATTTCAAATGAATCAGTTGCTTTGTCTCTTGTTTTCATTGGTCGTGTGGACATATGCTTACACACTAACATGGATCCATCCCACTAGAAGCTGCCATTTATTTTTGTGGATAGCACTTTTGTTTCCATTTTGTCATTAATCACAAAAGGTGCTGGGTGACAGCAGTAAGGCTTACTAAGTGCTCTGGTGTTGGCTGTTATGCAGCATCTGTGATACTGCCTACTGCGACAAGCCTAATTTAAAGTGTTTATATCACACTTTCTGGACATTTCTGAAACCCTTCTGTGACTGACATACAGCTATCCCTCTTTCTTTTATATTTACCAACCTGGTGTTTCAATTTATTTTGCAGTTTGACACTGTTAATGTTACAGTCTGCAATTCACTTAAACCACTGTGTCAGACAGCTGTACACGTGCAACTCCAAAGCTCCTGGGCTCATGTTGTAAACATCAACACTCTCCACTGCTCCAAGTCCAGTCCAGACAGAGTGAACCAACTGCACAGCTAAAGGCAGTTACATGTAGTGGTTCATTTAGTAACAAGTCCATCAGAAAACACAGAAATGTGATTCTAAAGTAATGAATCAAATTTATAATACAAATCATTTTAATATTCTATCCTAGAACATCTAAATGGCCCCTTCAAATAACCCAAGAGCTGTGGAACACTCAGTATGTTTACATGCAGCAAGAAATTTGAATTTCTGATTTATCAGACTTAGTTCGGACTTCTTATAGTACTTATAAACACCTTAGTACGATCTACTTTGGATCACATTGGACATCTCAAAAACAGATAAGAACACCTAGATAATTCATTCATAGTTGGATATTTAACACCATGTATACTCACCAATCGGATCTGAAGAGATTTTGCATTCTGCACATGCACGACTTTTTCCTCCGGGCCTTTCACCCGGAAGCCAAAAGACCTGTTCTTTTAATATTCATTATTAGGACGAAATAATGCACGAAAAGTACGCAGCTGTAGCATCCTCCATCTCTTCGTATGTAATCTTTGTTTGAATGTCTTCAGATAGTTTGTTGTTGCTGATAAGTAGAGGTCGAAAGTGGCTCTTTGTTGAGAGGGCTACAGCGCCACCTAGTGTAACGGAGTCAGCCATGCTCCGGCCGTTTATCAGACTCTCTGAACGGCATGTATACTCAGACAAGTGATCCGGTCTTATGCATGTCATTATCTGATACCATCAGAAATTTTAATTTCTTGCTGCACGTAAACGTACTGAGTGACACAGTTCACATCTTTCGGGGATCAAGGATTGAGTTCAAAGAAGTATTGTCTGACACATTTTCTACTTTGAATCAATGCAATTGTAAAACCTGCTCTAAAATGCTATTTTACAGGTTCTGAAGTTTGTATTTGATGTTTTTCATTAGAATGTATCTCAGTGGAAAGTTTTTGCTGCACTTTTTTGCTGCACAGTGAAGCAGAGTTTCATCTCCAGGGTCCTGGTCTACCTCAAGGTGTGTAGTCTGCTCTTACTACTGAGATGTCCTTACATGCTCATGAATCTTAATCCTCATGGTTGGCTCAAGCCAGCGCTAAAGCTAAGATTAGCCCACATATGCACACATACATACCGAGAGGTCACCCACACACCCTCACACACACATTGCTACAAAGCAAAAGATCACATATGCTTTGCATAAACACACACAATTATACACATGCCAAAGAAAACACTGTCTGTCTTCTCTTGAGCGAACGCCTGAGCAAAAGAGAGTAGTTGACATAGCTGGCCAGACATAGAGAGGCAGGCCACTCATTTGGACAGATAAAATCACTGCATTGCACACACAGCTGAAGAACCACGCGTGTTAATGTGAATGTTAATTCCAGTTTTTTATTTCTTTGATGGTCCTTTACAAAGAATGGAGCTTTATCCCTTATCCACTCTTTCTTACATCCACACTAAACCTGAAAATAGCTGCACACAAGCATAAGCACAAGTTACTGTTAAAGTCACCTGGTTTCAGCTCATCAAACACGACCATTTGCTGGCTCATGTCATTGTAAAGTCAATCCTTTTTTTGAGGTTGTAGACTGAAAGACTGACAGGCTAATTTGGCTAAAACCTAAACACCTAAAGTATAGATGGAGGTGGAACGCAGGAGTGAACAGTATGGAGCTGAGTATCAGCACACTGACCAGGCTGTCTCTCTCACTCTACCAGACGTTATCGACAATGCAAAGTTTGCCAATCAAACAAAGACAGAGGAGAATAAATCGTGAAGTGGACTCAGGATCTTTGTAATGTTAATGACAGGGGATCAACTTACATTTAACTCACATTCATTCGCTGAGTCTCACTGGCACAGTCAGGTACTACTGATCCAAATCACACAGCACGACACTGAGCCCACACTGTCTGAACAGTGAACTGCAGACTGGATTAGGTATTTATAGTTTGGGTGGGAATCAAAGACATACTGTGACTTACTGTGTGTTCATATGACAGAAGCAGCTATATGTGCACTGGTGCATTCCAGTGTAAGTGTAAGGGAGATGGTGACAGATTAGAACAGGGCTATCCAAACATCTTTTGAAGAGGGCCAGATTTGACAATGTGAAGATGCCTGGGGGTCAATACTAACATTTTAAAAATGAAAAAATACCCCAATAAAAGTTCCATACAAATGCACTGTTTTTTGGGGGGTTTTTTTGACAGTGTCACCAAATCTAAGCCAATCAAGCGTGCGCAAGACTAAAACAGTTCTTCCTTTCTTTCACATCTGGAGTCAGATAACACAATACATTTTATGCAATATGTTAAACTTGAATGAAGTTGATACAAATCTTAACCTCATGTTCCTTCTAAACACGACGTATTATGAGTAATGTCTGTTAACATTTAAGGTAAGAGCTGTGGCTCAGGAGGTAGAGCGACTAATCAGATGATCAGTGGTTCGATCCTCGGCTCCTCCAGTCTCCATGTCAAAGTGTCGTTGGGCAAGATACTGAACCCCAAATTGCTCCCTGTAAGTCGCTTTGGGTAAAAGCTTCAGCTAAATGACACAAATGTAATACATTTTTTAAAAAGTATCACTCTTGCTTTTCTCTTTAACAAAATCATTCAGAAAGTAATATTTTGTGTTACATCTACAGATATAGAACAGCAGCTGTTATGTCCTTAGAGGCAGCCAATCAGACCTCATGTTGCATGATCATCAGTATGAAACCTACAGCATTAAAGGGAGCTGCTCCTCTGTCTATATAATCACTACTGACTAAAATATGACACCAGAGTCTGAGTGTGTGGCAGCAGCTTGTTGTTTGTTATCATTGTTGGTATTGAAGATGACAGGTCTCTGGCTGCCTGGGCAAAACGTTCACTGTCATTTCAGGGTGTAGATCGTCATTACATCATCATTACATCGTTTACTGTGGTATTTATCATAAGATAATAAAAAAGATGGAGGGAATGAGACAGAACATGTGGATTCTACGGATTGCATTCCTCTGCAGGTCTATATGTATTCCTCATGTTCAGTAATGTCATGTGTGAATGTGTAAATGTTTGTGAATGTATATTTGTGTATATGTAATATGTATGTAATATTCAGAATTACACAGAGCACGAAGTTCACAGAAGTTTTGGCCCTGAGGCATCAACACTTTTATCCTGACATGAGAATGTAGCTGGGTGCTATTTAGATAATTATTGTGTGTGTGTGTGTGTCTAGCTTGGTCAGGTCTGGGAAAACTGCTGAGCAGTGCTGTTATCACTGTGCGTGCGTGCTGTTCATTCTTTAATAATGGATCTGTAGGTAATGCCCCACAACTCTGCTGTCGTAACACAACTGAACAAATACTCAACTCACTGGGATGGACAGAAGTTTAACATAATGAGGACATAATGACATGTAGAATATGTGCCACGGTTTTGCTCTGTCCTCTGCCTGGCATCAACTTACAGCGGGCGCGTACAGTGTAGCGCCAGCCGTATTCACGCGAGATCACATGAGAATCCTGAACGTACGCTGTTGTGGAGAAATTGCTGAAGCCAAAGGTCAGTGGTGAGGTCAGGAAGAAAGAAAGTGTTCAGGAGCCTCTGATGTCTTATGCTGTATTATTTATTAACACTTGATCAAGGAGAACTAGAGACATTCTCATAAAGCATCAGAAGTGCCTGAGTCAGTCTCACATTCTGCCCAACTCATGCTGGTGGATAGACTTTAAACCCCGAGATAACACCACAAACACTATACGCCCAGAATTAGGTAAAGAGAATGTTTTTACCATGGATGGTGTCTTCGTCAACATGATTACGTCTGGAGACACAGATGTCTGTTTACGCATATTGGAATGTCAGTGGCAAGCTATCTATTATGTCTAAGCATGCAGCACCAGAGTCCTCGACCCTGGCCACAACAGTGTTGAGATAGGATGGCATCTACTGTTGCCAGTCAAAGACAAACAACTAATACTGCCGAGGACCTCAAGGCCCACACATGACTTCATGTAACCTTGTATAATGTGTCTGTATGTTTGTGCTTTTATTATATTCCATTTAAAAGTATGTATGTGTCACTCAGAACACCACAAGAATAGAAAATTCCATAACATACGCAAGTCCCTGTGATAAACTGTGTATAAAAGAAGAATAACAAACAGCCAACTTTGCTTCTCCAACGTGGGAGAGACTATAAAAAGGATTTGTTGTGTCATAAATTATTGTGTGTTGTTCCACTTCAACAATTAGTCTCTCGTTGTTCATGTTGAGACCCTTTGATTGATTGACAGCTGACCTGGTGCCACTGGTCATGACATAATGTTGACGTGAAGCTGTGACAGGCGACATGAACTGCATGTTGTGTTTTATTTTGAAAGGGGGAAGAAGTGTATTATGTTGATTCTGTGTCTGATTTCCTGTCTGGTGCAATAGAATAGAAATGCTACGGCATGATGGCGCTGCCGAGCGGAGAGACGCTGCTGAGACGTTCCGTGGCACGCCCGGTGTGAGTGGTTTCATTGATTATAGTGGCAGCGATCAGCAACGGTGGCCGCGACGCAGCTGTTCCGCGGTGTTCATGTCCCCGGTGTGAGTTAGGCTTCAGAGTAAGGAGATTCAAGAGAATGGCGGCGAACATAAATCCAGCACCTTCATGCTTAAAAGCAGAAGTGCTCCCACCACTTCGGGTTTAACCCTATGTGATCAGATTGGGCAGATCCGCCCAAAAAGTCCAAAGTTGTACATATCTGTGAATATGTCAGAAACGGTTTATGATGGATGTGTTTTTGCACCGTTTTCCTGAGATTCCACTGAAGACGGAGATGTACAGTTTGTGACTGTCCGACACTTCCTTGTTGTTCTATGTCACTGCATAAAAGACCAATCGAAAAATGGATGTTTGGCCAACGAATGGACATACGTTACTAGGCACACTAGTAACGTTTAACTAATTGAGGTTCCATTCCATTCAGGTTACCATGGCGTTGCTCCAGGTGGCAGGCTGCAGAAGCAGCTCCCGTAGTGTTTTTTAAACTTAGTTTATTTAATAGTTAGTTTTTTTGCTTGTTTTTTATGGGAACGCCTACAACCTGTACATACACGTTGTGACAATGACTGGAGGACGTTTTTGTTACTCTGGCCGATAAGCGTAATGACATTGTTTACACGCATGAACAGCTGATTGCGCTGTGTAGGCCTGTGATGTTGCCTGGAGACAGACCTGTGGTCCCAGAGGAGCTACGGAGGAGACACCGGGGTTGCAGATCTGGAGTAAAAAGGAGGGAGAAGAAGAGAAGGCATAAACCAGCGGTCCCGGCGATTGTTAGGAGAAACGTGAGGTCTTTGGGGAACAAGACGAACAAACTTGCAGCGCTGGTGAAGACCGAGAGGGAATACCGTGAGTGCAGCATCCTTTGCTTCAGTGAAACTTGGCTGCACTCGCACATCCCAGACAGCAGCGTGGAGGTTCCGGAGTACAGTTTGGTAAGGGGGGACAGGGCAGAGTGACAGAATAACTCCATAAACACTATTTTTATTGAATGACAGATTCCCCTCAACTTTCTGGAGGGTCTTTGCTTTGCTAAGTGGCATGCCTGAGGCAAAAATACATGGGACCTTTTGTATTGAAAGGGCATTATTTAATTGATCTTCACATATTTGGTTGAAAAACTGCATATGTATGTCAGGCAAAGGGAGCGAAAAATAATAATAAATAATCATTATATATATATATATATGAAAATAATATTTTCAATTAAAAACTCTTCACTAGTACTGTTTGAGGTGTGATGTGACAAAAATCAGATTGATTTTGTCCAGCATTTGCAAGCTGTAGAGTCTCTGCCCAGTCAGAGCCATAGATTCACAAGACACTCACAAGATGTCACCGACATCACACTGTCCCTTTCAGAAAATGATGCAATTGTATCGAATCATATCGTTGGCTGAATAATAGGGCAGTGGTCCCCAACCCCTGGGCTGCGGACCGGTACCGGTCCGTCGATCAATTGGTACCGGGCCGCACAAGAAATAATTAATTATTTCCGTTTTATGTATTATCTCAGTATGGACGATCTTTTATTTTGAAAAACCTTTTATTTTGAGAAATGGTTCTCTCAGTCAGTAACGTCTGGGTCACTTGCACGGCGTAACGGTAACGATAGCGACCAGTCACGATTCAGAGCGCTCCGAGGCCAAATGAGTCTTGCTGCTGCTTTAGTTGGCATATTCAGACATATTTCCTCACTACACCTGCACAGACACAGAACATATGGAGTGTGGATGGCCATCAGCTCCCACAGTGCTCCAGGTGGCATGGCAAAGACCAACAAAAAGTGACAGAGAACTGTTCTTCCATCCATTCTCCATCCTGTTGCCTCAGCTACAGAGACTTCATAGAAGTCCTTTACAGGAGCAAACATCTCTCAAGGACAGCTGACAGCCTAATGTAAGCTGCTGACAGACTGAGAAAAGAGAACACGTGAGCAGACACTGAACAAGGCGACAAGTAGGAGTGACACAAAAGAGTCAGAGAGCCCACGGTGTGGAGTGGAGTGTTTGGTGGATGCGTGGGCCACATGGCTTGTGGTGAGATGAGAGTGCCATTTTCTGATGTTCCATTTAGCACTCCAGCCATGGAGAATGCTGCATCACAAAGAGGTGGAGAGCTGAGTCATATCAACACCTACTCAACCTTTGGGCTGAGGATCCTTTGACACGCTTTAACTTTGGTGAACAGTAGCACTTTCAATAGTGACAGTGAAGTGATACCAACATGACTTACTTTACTATGATGATACTTTACTATTTCTACTGTTCTTTGCTCGTCTTCTATGAAATGTCCAGTTCACCTTCATAACACACGCCGTTTTACAGGCTGCACAGGAAAACACTGTGATGATGCTACAAATGCACAAGCTGCTTTGTGACCGCTGAGCATTTACTGAGCGTGCATTACCAGTTCTCTATTGACACATTTGAAGCAGGAGTTGAGGGAGAGCACATACACTGTGCAGAGAGTGGAAAAGAAAATGAAGTGCTAATTGTGCGTTGTACTGTGATATTGTGGCAGCTTGAAGTAAGACAATGTGGTTTTCCATCCAGTGAGCATTGCTCTGTCTGTCACTGAGCCCCAGTTGCACTTACAATGGGGCTGGGACACAGCATGTGTCACCCATCTGTTAGACAATATGTCAACACAACCATAATGCTAAATGCTAAATGTGGCCGCAGCCCGTTACAGCCCTCTGCATGGATGATCCTCCAAATATCCACTGCTTCCTACCCTCATCTCCACGCTGCATTGCTTTACTTTCACATCCATTTGTTTCTTTTCTTTAGTTTTTTTCCAATCACGCTCTTCTTGTAATCAATGCAAACCATTGTTTGAGCAGTGTGTGTGCTCAGGTCTTTATCAGTATTTGAGGTGTGTGTCAACAATAATGAGAGATTGGATGAAAGAAATGAAATCTCTTGACATGAAACACACACAGCTGGATTCATGTGGTATAGGTGCATGTGGATGTACTGCACGTACAACATGAGCATGGCCTTCAGTCATATGTGGGTGTGAATCCAGAATGAAAACAGCTCCACTTGTATGACCTCAAGCCTCAGCACAACAATGTAAAGCTTGTGGGAATACACCCCACCAAGCATCAGCCACCTGCAGCCACTGGGGGTGACTGTAGCCCTGCAACAACTTAACACCACAACTGGATTTTAATGGTGAACAGCAACAAGCAAAATGAAGAATGAAGAGCTAATGAAGCTTGACTCTCCATCTTTGAGACAGATCCTAGGAAAGAAAAGAACTCTTTCTAAAAAAATAAAGAACAAAAATTGTTTAGAGAATTGGGAGACCAGGTTTTCACTCAGCCAGGAACTTTTATGTAGGCTGCAGAAAAATACGGCTGTTGAAGATTTAGCTGTGCTCACCAGACAGTTATGCTGGAATTCACATAGACACACATAATTTGGAATTTTGAGGAGAGAGGTTAAAATGACCAATTTTGTGGAGAGTAACAGAAAGGAAATATTACTGCCCGCAGTAATCTGAAAAGAGTAATGAATAATAAATTACATATTTGAGTAAAACTCTGATTTTTTGTTATAACACATGTGCACAGTGTGCATTTAGTCTACCAATCTTCATGTCAACCCAGAGACAGGTTAGGCCAACAGCAATCCATCAAAAATCTGGGATCCCAATCTCATAGATCACCACAGGACATCAGTATTGTATGATGCCTTTATTTATAATTCAGTTATTTAGCCACTACACCTAAAGTCATTTATAAAAGTAGTTGATGGAGGCCAAGGCCAGGATGAATCCTGTGGGTGTCTATAGACTGAGCTAGCATCCAATTATTGACTACATTAAAGCATATAGGAGCAAATGGCCTCTTCTTTTACCAACATGGATCGTGGATGAAACTTCATGTGCTGACATGGATTTGAAATTTGGAGCTTTGAAAACAGAACAGAGTGATATTACAACAGTGTACCTGCAGGCCTTCATGCTTGCTCTTAACAAAGAGTTTTCCAGTGTTAGAAAGAGGCCTTGTGACAGGAAACACTTCGATTCATGTTACAGAACTCAATGTCACATTTCACAATGCTTTTGACCGTTCTATTATTAACCGTGGTGCGCCTCAAGGATCCATCTGAGATCTTATTCTTTTCTCCGCACACTGATGTCACCACTGCTCTGCTTACGTGTTTTTCCAACCCCAGTCTTTAAGTCTTTCCATCTGACTTTAAAACGGGGCGTCTGCTAATAAAAATGTTGATATTTTCATTCAACTTGATCACATTTATGCGACAGGCCTTTACTACAAAAAAACAGAGTTACCTTTCCTGCAATGTATGTGACAGCACAACAAAAGGTTTAGTGCAGTTAGTCCATCTTCAGCACGGGGGCTTCATACTTTGACCTCATAACTCTAACCTGTCTCAGCATATCTTTTGCCCTCCCAACACTGAACAAATAAGCCTGACTGTCACTGGAAGCACATGCTCTATATCAAGCACATTCTCCTTCACATGGTTGTTGGGAGCCGGCAGTGAATGAGTTCTCCCAAAAGCAATTTTTAAGGTTTGAGAAGGAAATGTTTTGTGTGCTGCTTGTTGGGTGTTCTTCTTCCAAGAGGCCCCAGCTGTAGCCCAGGTGACAGTGTGTGTGTGTACTGGCATGCAGCATGGAAATTGGCTTAGATTGAAAGGGCCCCAAATGAATGACGGTGGGGAAAAAAAAAAAAAAACAGGAAACAAGAAAGTAAGTGAGTAAAAAATTGCACTGAAATGTAATTTCCTGCATCAGCGACCTTTGGCATGTTTAATCTCTCTGAAACCAAAAACCAGCAGCTGCTAAAAAAGACGTGATCTACAAGAACTTTAGATGTTGTAGAGATCATCGTTCTAATGTGTTCCCCTGTGTTATGAACCTGCTGTTAAAAAGAATTCTACACACATGACATCTCTGTGGGGCAGCACTAAGACACACACACACGTGGGTCCCATGGGAAACCATACATAAATAATGCATTATGAATCACCTTGTAGCTAAGACAAACCTGCTGTGAGCACACAAACTCACCCTGACTCAGAGACACGTACGTATGAACAAACCCTGGGAGTGTGTGTGCACACACACTGGGCTTCAGCGCCCTTCAGTACAAATCAATGGGCAGAAAATGAATGAACATCAATTGTGATCATTGATCCTGCAAATCACTTTTGTAGAAAATATCCAGAATTCCCTCCTTTAAACTTCTGAGAGGTAGAGTGGATGGTCCACTGATCTCAGTGTTGGCAGTTCGAGCTCCACTTCCACGCATAGTAGACCACTAATCGTGAGTGTGTGCATGAATGTGTGTGGGTGAGTAGTAAAAACCTTGGACAGCACTTTGGACAAGAATCTGTTTAAATGAAGCCATGAACATCTGTCTCACACAACAATACTCACTGGTCCAAACGAATCCGTAAGCTGCAGCATGGGTCTGCTGATCACTTACATCCTATGTCAGAATAACTGCTACGAATAACACAAAGTACTAACACAATTAAGACCTTAAAAAGAGTGCTGTCACTTTTAATGTAATCCAATAGCACAGATCAGGAAGAAACTTTGGAGGATTTGCACACCAAATTCCAGCCATACCAGAGCAAAATTACCTGCTATAGATCTCTGAGGGAGAGTGACCTGGAAGAAACTGTTTAGCCAATCTGAGACCACCACACATCACAGTTTCACAGTTACAATGAAAAGGAGGATCCCACACTGGGGAAATTCACTGTTACAGTAGCTCACACTAGCATCACACTATATGCTGACATTGTTGGACATGTCTGTGGAATCCACATAATTCACATGGTGTCATCGAAATGTGTCGATTAGTGGAATGAGACAACAGCAGAGTGAAAGGCCAGCCTTCTACCCACAGCATCCAGGGAGCCTCTCACTGCAGATTCAGACCATGCCAAATCAATAACTTATGCTGGACCAGTGTTTATCACTGCGAGTATGAGACCATACTCCATGTGTATGTTAGTCAATGACAGAGCACCAGCTTAGAGACCCTTAATTGTTAAATGTACAGTACAGATTGTAAAGCCCTCTGAGGCAAAATGTGTTTTGTGAATTTGGGCTATACAAATAAGATTTGATTTGATTTGAAATGGAAGAAGAATAACCAATAAGCTAGAGATGGCTTGTTTGTGCCTGCCTCAGGTCCTTCAGAAAGGACCGCTTGAGGCTAACATGAGGCTAACATCACTCATATGCTGTGCATTGTTTATAGTATCAGTAATTTAAAGACAATGCATTGTTTTAAATTTTAGAAACTCTGACAGAAACAGGAAAGTGCCGCTTTAGAGTAAATGTTGAATTTAAGTTTAAAGAATCTGACATCTCAACCCATGACGCTAAACAAGCTGTGGGAGTACTTCACTGGGTAGATATTGTGCGACTTCAACGGGGCTTGTTCTTCTGAGGGGCTCAGCAATACTTCTCACTGCACACAGGGAGCAACTCACATCTGCTCAGTGCATTTTCTCCAGCACGGTGATGACGCATAAAGATTTTAGTGGCTTTAGTGTGAGATTTCTGCTATATCATCTATGTATAATTGAGCATGCTAGAACCAGCTTTTCAGCACATTTTCTCCTCCAAGCTCCAACAGAGACGATGAGATATAACACACACACACACACACACACACAAAATGCAGCCAAACCCCAAACAACACGTGAGAATTCACAGACTCAATTCAGTCACAACCACTGCCACAGTATTCAAGAATTGCAACTTTAAATTTTGCATTTCTTAACTGCAGAATTGTTCAGTAACTACTGTAGGGTTAATTACAAAGGTTTGATTAGCATGGAGCTAAAGGAGCATCCTGCATCCAGCCAGGCAGACATCTCAACCACTAATAAGCGACAACACACACACACACACACACACACACACACAAGACAGAGTACAGAAAACCAATTAGCAAACGCTATTATTCTAAATGACCCCAAATTATATTATTGTCAGATATTGCCCCATCACTGATATCTGATTTGATTATTTCTGGGATAAAATTGCTTACACTAATCCAGCAGAGTACACTGCAGCTATTAATGCCTCAGTGAGAGATAACGTTGTATTGAAGATATATAGCAGAGGTGCTGTTGATGATGTGACACGGCAGCAGTCAACCACAAGCTAATGTGTGTGTGTGTTTTACTTTAAAAAGAGAAGAAAGATGACCAAAGAATATGGTGCTTTAGTAGAGAACGGTGGTGAAAACTAACTAAGTGAAAGTACTTCAGTACAGTTCAAAGTAGGCTCCCATAATTGACTAGTTCCATTTTCTGCTTTATACTTCACTCTGAGGCTGTCACCATACCAGAATTTTAAACTTCGATACAATATTAGTATAAAAACAGCTCTACAGCTCATTTGATCATTTGTTCTTTTGTAAATGAACAACTTGTACACAGCGTAACAAACAAACAAACAAACAAAAAAATTGCTGAATGTTTTTTTTTTGTTTTATGAATGTTTTATTTATTTTTATATACTGACTTTTTATTTTCAGCGTTCATTTCTAGAGCTGGTTGACAGTGTATGTTAAATGACAGAACACGTTACAAAGTAGTTCTGTCTTGAAGTTTTGAAGTTATTTGTTTAAGAAAGCAGCCTTCTGACCGGCATATTGACAATGTGTGAATTTTTCTCCTCCAATATCTGCTCTAGGCTGTAGTGAACATAACTGCCATTAAGTTTAGTGCTTGGTAGGCTGCCTTTAAAACACACTTAGTCCTGACGACGTAAACAAAGCAGTGCTTAACCTACTGATGCACGGTCTGCTGGTGTGTGGGTTATTAGTAGACCTCTGGCAAGTCCATCAATCCACAGTAAGGCTGGCCACTAAACATGCTCAGACATTAACAAACCACGGTCAACTCCATCAGAGACATGACTCCTGCAGTGGAGCTGCCTGAGGAGTGGAGAGTGGAGCTGACTGTCCTGACGTAGGTCAGTGTTTCACACGAGTGGGTGCAAACGCCTACGCATACACAGAAACACACTAAACCTTAGCCAAGCCTTTAAAATGCATAATTAACTAAACTGGCTAAAAACACTCTACTCTTCCTGAGGGAAAGCAGAAGGATCAGGGGGACAGACACACTTAGAAACTTTGCTCATTTTTAACTGAATTTCTTGCACAGAAAGCTGAAACGGCAGCACTGGAGCAGTGAAGTTGTAGGTATTCCATTCCCTGTGGATTACAGGGTGATTCAGGTCACTCCATGAGGTGAATGGGACTCGAGCACAGGAGACAGAGTTGGGCCTCGGGCTTATATTCCCTGTCACCTCTTGGAAAAGGACACACTAGACCGCACAACTGCAAGAACTGACACGCACCACATACACACACATTAAGACATTCCTCCTTGGGCTCATAGTAACGACACTTTGCAGCACCCCCAGGTGTCCTCCTAGGCCATAAGGTATGCATATGGAGAGTATTTCATTTTATTCATAGTGGAGCAGAGCTCTACAGCTCTACAGCAATGGATGTTATAGGACAATATCATTGTTAAATCCACAGCGAGCCCGAATATTCAGGACGGCAGGGAGCGGGACGTAGATCCATTCAGGTGTGTAATATTAACTCCTGTCCCTGGCTCCATTAACAGTGGAGATGACACATAAACTCTCAGTGGCCTGTGTCTGTAATATTGTTATATTATAAAGAATATCAGCATGCTGTGATTCAGTTCAGCATCACAACCTCGAGTGTGATATGTCTTCATTTCATTCAACAATTCTATGAGCTCCATTAATAAGTTCACAGTAGTAAGAGACAACAGTATGTGTTTATTTAATCATTTTTTGGCTACGCCACCACAAATGTACAGCAGTATTAGGACTGCATCGTTGCTAAGCAACGCATCAACATTTCCTGAACACTACTCTAAGAGTAGACTTAAGACTTTCCTTTTTGATAGCTTATAGTTAGGGCTGGCTCAGGTCATCCCTTAGTTATGCTGCCATAGGACTAGACTGCCGGGTCTCTCTGTCTCTGTCTTTCTCTCTATGTGATGAGTTTATATTAACATCATTTTGCAGCAACTTGAGCAACAGGGCAAATAATAGCCATTATGAGATTGACTGTAATAGCTGACTGGCTACCGCACTAACTCAGATGTGATGTGAATGAGTGAGATGACAGTCAGAGACAGGGTAATATTTAGGGATGCACCGATTGTGAAATTCTGGGCCGATACCAATACCAAATAACAACTTGGCCGATGCCGATATTTTTTATTTGTTATATGTGTTGCAAACTGCACAACCTGGATCTTTCTCGAAGCCTCCCAGAAGCCACTCTAGCTCGGCTACGTTGAATACTTATCTGTTCTACTTTTGACACGAGCAGCACATGTCAATCTACACAGAGCACCTCGAGCGGGCGGAAGCCAGACAGAAAAATCAGGTAGATTTTCAAAATAAAATACTGCAAGTCGTAAAAACAGACAAAAGCGAAACTAATTAACTATGTAGCAGTGTTAATTTTGTCACCCATTTTTCAATTTAGTCTTAGTCTTGTGTCAAAGTTCATTCTTAGTCTTAGTCACTTTTAGTCTTTCACAAATCATTTTTTCACAAGTCATATTTTAGTCGACTAAAAGTCTTTTATTTTTGTCTAGTTTTAGTCAAATGTGAACACAGGGTATTTTAGTCCAGTTTTAGTCAAAACATTTTTGTCCTTTTCTAATCATTTCAGGAATATTTTATTGTTTATTCATTCCAGTTCACTTGTGTTCCACAGATAACACACTGATTAAACGTCTTGATTGAATTGGATGAATTCATCTTAAGAGGGTACCTTTTGCATCAGTATCAGACACCTAGGGACGTGACAAATCGAGGGTATTTTACGAGTATTTTACCTATTACGTTCTCGCAGGCCAGATAAAATGATGTCCCGGGCCATATTTGTCCCGCAGGCCATGAGTTTGACGCGTATGTAGTAGACGAAAACAAGAAGGACGTTTTTGTTTTATTTCTTGCACGACCTTTTCGTCTTATTTTTATTCGTCAACAAAAACGCACATTGGCACATTTTTCGTCAGTGTTTTTAGAACATTGTATTGTCTCGTCATCGTCTTGTCTTAGTCACAGGAAAAAGGCTCGTTGACGAACATATTTCATCTTGTCTGACGAAATTAACACTGCACATGTGGAAGCATGTTTAGAAGAACATACACTGGGAAAATGGCCAAATCTGAACAAGTAAACAAAGTTTGGCAGGTTAAACGCTCGCTTCTGAAACTCTCCCAGTGGTGTTTGAAGTTGCGTGCAGGACGGACCAAAACAGCAGCACGTACGCAACGTTCCAGAGACGTGTGGAGTGGAGGTTTCCAAAAAAAAAAAGGAAAAAAGAAAGGTTTCTCCTCAGCACAGCGTTCATGCAACATGTAAATCAACATATAAGCATCAGCCCCTGCCATCAGTGAATGTCATCTTTATCTGTCGATGGCTGTTAAGGAGGCCCATGCCGACTAACTGTGCACCACTGTCTGCTCTGCTGTGATGCTACATGTGCTGCAGACAGAGCTCAGACAGTCGTAGTAAGTGTCCTCTAAAGGGTTAACATCACTGAGAGCTGCTTCATGTCTCTTTTTAATTGGACTGAATGGCTCCTCATTACAAACGCTGAAAGCAAAGTTCACACAGGTTGCACAGAATCTGAGCGTTTTAAGACAGTACACTGGACTGGACCGGCAAAACCAGAAACCTACTCAACCCTATTCACGCCACAACTTTTTTCTAAGGATGAACTAGAAAAGAGCACAGCCTGAGGGCACAGGGTGTCTCTTATTGTGTGAGTCAAACTAATGCACTGCTTCCCTCCACTGTGACCCTGACCTGGCCTCTCTTTCTCTCTCATACTCCATCACACATTTACTCTCCTCATGGCTTCTTGCTCCTAACATCTCTATTGACTTTCTCCCACCCTCACCCCATCCTCTTACTTTTGTGCCTCAGGACACCACAGCATAACGGATGGGTCAGTCTGACAGCAAAGCAGAGTGAGAAAGCACAAAACATGCACACAGATGACAGACAGGCTTTGGTCCAAGGTCAGTGCTTTTTAAACACAAGTACACTACTCAAATTATGCATGTAAGTACAAATTGGCACACACAATTATAGGGTGGATCCTGTACGCCTACAGAAATCCAACTAAATCCAGGGGACATGCGGTGTGTGTCCCCTCACAGCAGTGTGAGTGGTGATCACCCTGCTGTAAACAGGACATTTCAGGATGACCCACAGACACCATTATGAGATCCAAGACATTGGGCTTTTTAAGTATGCCTGTCTAACTGCAGTGCTGTCGTTTGGTTGGGTTTTCCTCTAGTTAATCCTCCGGCCTCTTGGGATCATAAACCACCACTGGTGCTTCAGTCCAGTTCTAAGAAGCAGCTGTGGCTGCTGATGGTTATCAAAACATGGACATTATTTTCTACTGTACTGATACTGTATACATTATACTGCACTCTACTGCATCTGTGTTATTTTAAAAAATATAGATCGTAATATGGGTGGTGGTGCAGTGGTTAGCACTGTCACCTCACAGTAAGAAGGTTCCTGGTTTACATGTTCTCCCCGTGTTGTGTGCAGGTAGACAGGCAGGTAGGCCATCCAATCATTTCATTCAGGCCAGATAACCTGATTAGCTGGGCTCATTACAAGCCTGCAACAGGGAAAGATCCAAATAATGCTTCTAATATACATTTCCCACATTAAGGATCATTGTAATAACACCAATACTACTAATAAAAAAGAATTATATGAACTGTGATATCTTTGATACTGGTATCATACTGTGAAAATCTCACAGCATTGCCGCAGCAGCACTCGACAGAGAAGAGCAGGTCAGCTGATAACACTGACAGACAAACATCACAGTCTGTGGAATGCAATGAGTAAGGCTGCAATTCAGAAAACTAAGACCCTGTGTGTGTGTTTCTCAAACTCTTTTGAGAGTTGTTTAGCCCCGTGCTTGTGTGTGAGTGAGAGGGAAACACACTGCTTGTGACTGTGTGGGATAAAAAGAGTACACACCATTTCTCAGGCCTGCCTAAACATGTAATGTGTGGGGCAGGTCTTATCGCCCTGTCAAACAGTCAACCATCTCTGTGACACCGCAGAAGCCCCAGAACCAGTCAGCCTGCTATGACTGACTGTGTCTGTCGAGCCTGCCAAGCTCTTCATTCACACGGAGCTTCTGTTTGTACGCCCAATAAAGTGCTTCATTCAAGAGCAGCAGTTTGGATGGCACAGTCACTTATTCATGCATCGGTCAAAACAGTAACCTCATCTCCTGCACTCATTCGACTGCCTCGGCTGAGCATCAAAACAAAGTGACTGTCTCCTGCAGCATTGTCTGCCCCTCGGCTTACACTCCCCAGCTCCTTTATGACACCATGCCAGGTCAAGCTGGAAAGTCCCAGGTGTGGCACTGGTACTGTGCCATTAAACAGAACAAAGCTGAATGCACAGTATAAAGACTCGTGACAGGAGAGGCTGGGTCATCAGAGGTAAAGATACAGCTTTCTCAGGAGCAGCATAGAAACATTAACAGTGCTCTTATTAACACTTTTATTCATATCTCAGCGTATTGCAGCTCTAATATGATGCACACTTTTTCTTGGGGGTTTGATGTTGATGATCAGGACTGAAGGATTGTGGACTACTGAAACACAGCCTAGATTAAATGTCTGGACTCCTCCTCCTGTGAACAAGCATTCCCAGAAAGTGCCCTGCTGCCGTCCCAGCCTCACAGTGGATATTATTTCAAGCCTGGATCAGACCTTCATTCACTAACCATGACCAGATGTGCGCCGTGCATGACTCATGATCTGCTGCCCTGCCCTTTAATCTCTGCACCAAGTTGCCAACTGCCACTAGGTCAAAACACACCGCTTCATAGCAAGTACCGTGTGTTTGTGCGTCTGGATAACACACACACACACACACACACACACACACACACCATGCAGGAGGGTGGGAAATACCGCCACATGGTTTTATCTTCATACCGGAATAAAACAATAAAAAAAACTGTTCTCACGTCCATGGCGTCATGTGGCTCCACAGAAACACAGTAACAGCACACACACTCCGACTCACATCACTGTGCATTCACTAATGCATACAGAAATATTACCACGCTTTGGGGCGTGCGTGTGCGTGCGTGCATCTGCGCGTGTGCCACCCACTCGGGATATTACAAGGAGCTAATTGGAAAGTCCCAGTGAGCGACGTTAACCCTGAACAGAGAGGAAATGAGCAATGCAACACTTACTTGCCAATGACCTCACAGAGCTCGTACACATCTTCAAAGAGAATGTCGTCGTCCGCCATAGTCCGACCCCGGCTGGGGAAGAATTAGCCCTAAAATGTGCGTCCTAAACCTGATTAGGCTGGTGAGCGGGGAAGCGAAGGCCACGAGCAGCTGACATACAGAAATGACAGACAGAAATAACTGACAAAACGCCCTTGTAGTCGGTAGCGGCGCAGTCACTAAAGAGTTTCACAGAAACGGCTCAGAATTCCAGTTGATGCCTCCTTCGTCGACCCCCCGCCCCCCAAAAAACGCTGCGTCGCTGACAGTGAATCGGCACTGGGGGGGGGCGCAATAATCCAGTTTGGGAGTCCACCGGCTCGGCCCCGCCTTTCCCACCGCTTCCCGGTATAGTACTCCGGACTCAAACACCAAACCACACGTCGCTGTCAAACACACATGATGGTAAACTAGTCCGCGTCCGCCAACGGCTCAGACGGCTCAGACACTGCTTGGAACGCTGTACTCAGAGGAGGAAATGCCTGCACACAGCCAGTGAACAGTGCACATCAGGCTCGGGTTACAGCACTGATCCAGGTGGTTATAGTAAGCTTCACTTCACAGGCAGTCACGGGTTACACTGGTATTTTCAGGGATGCACACACACACAGTAGTGTGTGTGACGAGCGGCTTAAAGTCTTCACTGTACGACCAGAGGCTTCAGTCTCCGTCTCTGTCTGCTCGGCTCGGTAACACTTTCCAGCCCGTTGGTTGTGTTTTTTCCGATCACTCTCGCCTGTGTGCCTGGACGTTCAGCTCCAAGAAGCATCCGGTAAGCTCCTCCTACACGGCGCTTATGAAACTGCTCCACTGTCCTCCATTTTGGCGCCAAGACGTTGCCCTGGATTTTCCACCGAGGCCTATACGCTTTGAGCCAAGATGGCGGAGCAGCGGCGCCATGAAGGCTTTTCTAAAGCCGCAGTTTCCTTTCGACTTTTTCAATCGATGGAAATGAAGTGGAGTTCCCACGCAGAAGAGAGTATGAATGATTATGTCCATTGTTGTTAACTGCTGCCCTCTTCAAGTTGTGTTAACTTTCTTAAAGCAGTCAAACCTCATGTCACATTCAGATTTGAGTGGCAATGGTGTTCAACAAATATTCATCATGTCAGGCTCTGAGAATCTGATGGGCCTTTTATTATTTGCAAATTGAACAAAGAAATGGCAGGGATACAAATGCAAAGACATCCAGAGAAAAAGTTGGACTATCCCAAAGTTCAAGAACTATAGCCAAAGTTCAGCCAAGTTCAGCCATCCCCACACCTTTCTCCTGCAGCTGCACCATGCCCCCCTCCACATTGGCATAACAGTGAAAGTTAATTGAGTGATTCCTAATACAGTAATGTTCGCAAAAGAAAGCATAAAAAGTGAATAGAATCGGTCCAAGCACAGAACCTTGTGGAACTCCATGTCTAACTTTGGTGTGCATGGAGGATTCATCATTAACATAGATCGATCTGAGAAATAAGATTTAAACCAGCTTAGGGCGGTTCTGCCAATTAGATGTTCAAGTCTCCTGGATATGACGGTCAGTGGTGTCAAATGCAGCACTAAGATCTAACAGGACAAGTACAGAGATGAGTCCTTTGTATGATGCCATTAGGAGGTCATTTGTGACTTTGACTAGTGCGGTCTCTGTAATGCACTGACTCCTGACTGAAAATCCTCAGATAAACTGTTCTTATGGAGAAAGTCACACAGCTGATTAGCTACAGCTTTCTCAAGTATCTTAGAGAGAAAGGGAAGGTTTGATATCGCTCTGTAATTGTCTAAAACCTCTGGATCTAGAGTGGGCTTTTTAAGAAGAGGTTTAATTACAGCTACTTTAAAGGACTGTGGTACATATCCTGATAATAAAGACTGATTAATCGTATCCAATAAAGAAGGGCTAACTAGAGGTAAAACATCCTTGAGCAGCCTGGTTGGGATGGGGTCTAAGAGACAGGTTGACGGCTTAGATGAAGAAATTATTGAAGTTATTTGATGAAGGTCAATGGGAGAAAAACAATCTAAATATATATCAGGTTTTACAGCTGTTTCCAAACTTGCTGTATCAGAATGCAGATCAGTGCCTGTCAAAGGCAAGGCAGGATGAATTTTGTCTCTAATAGATAACTTTATCATTAAAGAAGCTCATGAACTACTCAAATTCAGAACAGTAAAGCTGCAGAAAAACTGAGCTGAAAGACAACAAAGCACTCTGTAGACCTAAGACAAACTGCATAAACAGCAAAATGAGGTGATAATTGTCTGTCTGACTTCACATGTAGTCATTTGATGCATTATTCATATGAAAGTATTTATGCTTTAAGTAAAAGTGCACTGTGTGAAATACCATTTTGAAAAAGAGCTAAGGTGTTAGCAATAGAGGTTTGTTAGATTAAAAAATTCCTGAACACATGCTAAGACATCTCTTATGCACATTTAGCTTACCTGCTTTAGGAACAATTGCTCTGTATACATCACTTTATCAAACTCTGTAGTGCCAGGGACTGTTTTTGACGTCCAGGCACACCAGTACACATCACAGAGGCAGATCACGGCAGTGTTTCTTAATGATATCCTCTGTTGGTTCTGGTTTTGGAGTATTAAGTCTTGTCCCTGGCTGAGTCTAAAGGAAAGCTTGCTCCATTTTCTGAGAGCAGAACATCCCCGCTACAAGGCTGTAGGAAAACTATTGCATGTAGAATGCATCATCATTTTGCTGCAAGAATCCATAGGAGCTAAGACATTGGCCAGCAGTCTAGAGTGAAAAAACAGTACAGATATTTCTGTCTGCCCAGTTTGGATTTGGGAGTCATTGTGTTTGTTTGTTATAACATGCACATCCTACATGAGGATAAGAGCCATTCTGGTCTCTGGGTTCTCTCAGCTCAGGCAAATGTCAACAAGTGTAATTCTTGACTCAAAGCCTGTCACTGGTTGTCAGCAAATCAATTTTCCTCTGCTTAGTTGAGACTAATTGTGTTCTATCTCGTCCCTGGGGCAAACAAAAACACACAGAGGATGATCATTATAAACCTGCCTGATGCAGGAAAGAACGAGTGGATCTTCTAATGTTATTAGCACAGCAGGAATCAATGCTGCTTAACGTAGCCTGGATCAATGGACATCACGGCCCACAGTTACCAGTGGCGCTAAAACAACATTAAATCCCACTATTAAGCATTGAATAAATATTTTATAACGTCACAGTCATCACAGATTAAAAGCAGTTTATAATGCGCTAACAGTGAGTTTCTTTATTTATTTTCAGGACTGCTAACACTCAACATAACAAAGTGAGTGGTAGCAGTCCCGAAATGAAAATACAAGCTCATTGAAACCAAGATCATTGAAAGCAATGAAAGTAGCGGGGATAGTTTCAGCAGAACTCACCTGAAGCTATCTGAAGCGAGGAGGATCCAGAATGGTGCAGGCTGGTGGTGGTAACAATCAAAAAGTAGGAGCTGAGACAAGACAGGGCTGGACGTGGATGGAGAATGACTGGCAGATTTCCTGTTAGATATCACGAAACAGGTTTCCAAAATAATTCACTAGATCGAGAAAGGAATGAATTCCATCAAGTTGGAGCTAGCTTGTGCTGAGCTTTGTAGGTGTAGGGTTTTTTTTAAAGATTATTTTTTGGCCTTTTCAAGCTTTATTGATAGAGACAGCTGAAGAGTGACAGGAAATGTGTGGGAAGAGAGAGCTGGAAACACAGAGACAGCTAAAGAGTGACAGGAAATGTGGAGAGAGAGATGGGGAATGACATGTGGGAAAGAGCCACAGGTCGGGACTTGAACCCAGGTCAGCCGCAGTGTGCCTTCACATATGGGGCGGCTGCTCTACCGACTGAGCTAAGGAGGTTTTGAAGGAGGGATGGTGTGATGAGCAACAGCAACTGAGTTTTGGTACATTGTAGTTTGTTTAGGATTTTGGTGGATATGATATGGAAGTAGTATGGAGTATGGAAGTAGAGAAGTTATAATTGTTGACAATAACTGTACATTAAATGGCAAATTGTGTGTATGGGTTTAGAAGAGCTGCGCTCACACAAAAAAGACATGTTTTGTTTTCTGCCACTACAACATGTCCATGTCCAATGATATTGTCCCACAGTGTGTGTGTACTTGAAGGCTGGAAGAACCATGTGTGTTTTGTCATCCATCCATCTTCACCATGTTTGACTCGAGTAGAACAGTTTGTTTTTGTCATACTTTATTTAAAAAAGTCAAGTCACATTACTTCTATACATTTATCAAATGAAATGAAATTTTATTTGTATAGTCCAAAGCCACAAAACACATTTAGCCTCAGAGGGCTTTACAGTCTGTACAGGGAGTGACACCCTCTGTCCTTAGACCCTCGGTTCCAGTGAGGAAAAACTTGCCCACAAAAACCCTTTAACAGGGAAAAAATGTGAAAGAAACCTCAGGAAGAGCCACAGAGGAGGGATCCCTCTTCCAGGACGGACAGACGTGCAATGGATGTCACATGTACAGAACAATCAATACAAACATGTTGTACAATTACAATGAATGATGAAATGACAATGAATTACAATAGAGTGATTACAGTAGCAGTGGAACCTGTGATAGAGATAGAGAGACACAGATGCACAGCAGAAGCAGCAAGTCATTAACTAACTGTAAACTGTAGTGGAGATATGGTAGCAAACTCTCTCTTGTACTCTCACACAATGGGTGTCTTCTACAGTATCTTTGGCTTGATGTTCCCAGAATGCAAATGCAAAGATATGAAACATGGGAGAATTGAGAAAGACTTTCTCCATTTTGACACACAGACAATATGAACAGAAGTTTATTTCAGATTTATTCATGTTGTCATCACTAATGTTATTGCTGCTACACTCATACACACATAGATAAACACACAAGTACACACGCACTTAATCTGCACTAATCAAATGCACAAAGTCTGAACTACTGTTGATTTTCATTAGAAGTTCAATGCTGTTGTCTATAGGCACATGAATGTGTAATGATTCATGATGAAATTTAATGGCAGCACTTTAAGGACAAACAGAATCAAAAGAGTAGATTATAGGCAGACAGGCAGATATTATAGTATAATACAGTACAGTGAGTGGATAAAGGTTTGCAGAGCTGTGGATGACAACTGAGATGGGACTGTAATGCACTGGAATGTGCTTCTGGAATCACACTCAGCAGTTGTAAAGTAATGAAGCCGTCTGATCTGTGTTTTTCTCATGAATTCTTATGACAAAGTATTCTTTTAGATCGGGCTGTCAAACTCTTTTTAGTTCAAGGGCACATAAAGGGCCAGGCCAACAACCTATACACACCAAAACCTCCACAGTTTCCTTTCTTTAACTCTGAAAAAAAATCAAAATGAATGAATCATCAATTTACAAAACAGACAAACAGGCTGAGATGTCTTAGAAGTGCAACAGATCTCAGTATTTCCACATTCAGTCAGCATGCTGTCATTCCTAGAATGTCCAATGTCCGTGATGTCCATTACAATGTACACATCACAAAACATCTAGTCACATGTATTTTGAATTGGAACTCGAACAATTTAAATCCTGTATTTGACTTCTTTCTTTGTCCAGCTGACAAATTGGGAATAGCATTTCATTTCCATTAAAGATTTATTGAACAATTGGAATTGCGATTTGCAAAGTCATCCAACGGGCTGGATTGGACCCTTCAGTTCATATATTTGACAGCCTTCTTTTAGACAATATGTAACATTTAGCAGCGGAGCCCTGCGGATACTGCATGATGCATTGGTCTTCTAATCAGCCTGACGAGAAGTGATACTGTGATATGATATGTGAAAATTAACTGTAGTTATAACCATTATTGCAAACGGAACTTCTCATGATACAAGAGCTGTACAAGTCTTTTTGATGTTGAAGTGCTGGATTCAGATGAGAGCTACTCCAGTGAGCTAATACTGAAGTGAACTTTTATTTTGCCATCATGAGTTTGTCTGTCCATCTAAATCCAACCGTGAACAAGCATTGTTTTCATGATATTCATGATACTCAAAGACCCTTAAATAGTTAAAACCATCAAATAACACAATGAAAATATGAAACAGTTAATGCAAATCAGTTCTTCAGAATTGAGTTTTGAGGAGTGATTTGAGCGTAGACAGGTTGGTACAGTCTCTGAGTGTTCCAGAGTGAAGGGAGCAGCTATGGAAAAGCCTCTCTCAGCCTACCGGTAGGTTCAGAATTTGTCCACGGTGGTGGTGACTTTGAATTGGCTCCTATATGGGACAGACAGGCAGTGGAGTTTATGGAGGACAGGGGTGACAGAGGTGCTGTGTTTTAAATAGGAAAAGGCAGCTCTAGTGGTTTGGTTGATATGGCTGTTCAAAATGACCCAGATGTTGTGACTACGTGAAGACAGAGTGGAGATATTGGTGGTGACGCAAAAGATGTGCATAGTTTTGGTGAGGAATTTTGGACCAATGATCAACATGTTTATCACTTCAATTTGAGTAAGTTCGCTTGCATCCACTATTTCTTTCAGTGAGGCAGTTGGTCAGAGTGGATTGAAAGGTGTAGTGAAGGTTTTAGCCAATATGTCGAGCTGGATTCCATCTGCATATAAAGTGAAACTGTGATGGCATATGATGCAGAGCAGAGCATGTAGAGGATTACCAGGAGTGGACTAAGTACCAAACCCTGGGGGCACCTTGGGACAGACGAGCAGAGGAGGTGCAGATGTTGATGATGATGAAGTGTTGTCTGTGAGATAGAAGAGAGCAGCACGGGGGATGTTGAAAAAGGATTTAAGGCCTGAGAGTTGGATTGTGTGGCTGATGGTATCAAGAGCAGCAGTGAGGTCCACAAGGATGAGAATTCTAAGGTGGTACGAGTGTGAGGACAGGAGGACGTTGAACACTTTATAACACATACACACTATTAAGCATTAGTTAAGCATTAATATAAACTGAATTCATCATTTATAATGCAACACTCATTAGTATGTAGTTTATAAACACAGTTACTCTTCACTGATAAGCACAGTAGTTATATTTTTACAGTATATACAAACACACAATACCAAGACAAAATACAGCAGACAAAGACATTAAAAATAAATAAATAAACAAACTACTACCAGCACTTACTCAATGCAGAGGAAAGAAAATAAGTCAGGATACATGTCACTGTCACAAATGTCCCAGAGTGTCCACACACCCACATAGATAGAGACCAGGAGGGGAACGGCACATACTCAGTATGGATAACTACTGTAGCAGATATCATAATAAGAACAAAACAGTGCAGTGCAGTCAGGTCCCATTTTGTGGTCTGTTCTTATTGATATGTTCTATGAAAGGGCCCCAGAACTTCCTAAACGTATCTTGGGAGTTAAACATAGAAAACCGAACTTCTTCCAGTATTTACATCAGAAAAATGCTGTATAAATGATGAATCCAGTATTTACTAATCTATAACTACTGTGCTATCATTGATGAGTAAAACATTTGTAACTGTGTTCATGCATTATAAATGATGAATTCAGTATATATTAATGCTTACCTAATGCTTAATAGGGTGTACTCGTTATAAAGTGTTACTAGTTGAGGACTTTGAGGAGGGCTGTTGCTGTGCTGTTCTGTGATGTGGTGTGAGGAGAAACTAGATTGAAATGGAAACAGGTTCTTGGAGATGAAGTGGGCTTTGAGTTGGGAGGGAACAGCATGTTCCATGCTTGACGGAAATGAAGATGGGAAATTGACTGGAACTGACTTGCATTGTTTGACCTGCATTCTTCCACTTATGTAATATTGGCAAAATCAGACGCATCGTGTCTCAAGCAGATTCAGAAAAACTAGTCCATGCATTTGTTACTTCTAGGCTGGACTATTGTAACTCTTTGTTATCATGCTGCTCCAATAAGTCTCTTAGGACTTTGCAACCAATTCAGAATGCTGCTGCACGTGTTCTGACAGGAACCAAGATCAGAGATCACATCTCTCCCATTTTGGCTTCCTTGCACTGGCTACCTGTTAAATCTAGAATAGAATTTAAAATTCTTCTCCTTACATACAAAGCTCTTCATGGTCAGGCACCATCATATCTAAAAGCGCTCATAGTACCTTACTACCCCTCTAGAACACTGCGCTCTCAGAATGCTGGGTTCCTTGTGGTTCCTATAGTTTCCAAAAGTAGATTGGGAGCTAGAGCCTTCAGCTATCAAGCTCCTCTTCTGTGGAACAAACTACCTTTCTGTATTCGGGAGGCAGACACGGTCACCACCTTCAAGAGTAGACTTAAGACTTTTCTTTTTGATAGCTTATAGTTAGGGCTGGCTCAGGTCATCCCTTAGTTATGCTGCCACAAGACTAGACTGCCGGGGGACTTTTATCTTTTATTAATTGTAATTCATTGTCATTTTATCATTCATTGTAATTCATTGTAATTATACAATATGTTTGTGTTGATTGTTCTGTACATGTGACATCCATTGTCCGTCGTAGTTTTTCCTGAAGCAGCAAGCAGATTCCTAAAGCCGATGGAGCCTTTTTTTCAGTGCACAATTCCATAATTAGAATGTTGGTATGTGTGTGATTCTCACCCTCAGGGCAGATACAGAAATCTGTCAACAACAACAACAACAAAAAAACACTTCTAACATACTTAAGCATACACACAAAATTGGTCAATCACAGACCAATCACTGGGAACATAAACAACTGGGGATTGAGGTCACCAACGAAAACAGATTCCCCTGACTGGAATATTCTAATAGATTTTGCTGGGGCTGCAAGGGGGGGAAGTAGTTGGTAAGAATTGGATTTAGGTATTGTTGGTGAGTGCTGCAGTAAAACTATCTCAGAATGCTTTATCTCCTTGGCCGCCTGGGCAACTGCCTCTCTAATCCATCTGACGGGAATTAGGCTATTAAAAATCACACACATGCATGAACACATAGTCATGTATATTAGGCTCACACACAATCACTGCATGCATGCAAACAGAGGCACAGACACCCAAAACCACTGCTAAAATGGGGAGAGTGCAACCGGCTTGCTGGGTCTAACATCCCCTCTGGTCCACAGGGACCCCGACACCATGAACTTGTAACCCGCACATATGGACACTCTATGCATGTAGATGCAGCAAGAAAGAGGGTCCAAAATACACAGTCTATCATTATTCTCATCATGTAGCTGATTATAGTACAGAGAAAAAAATCATTATCCAATCCTCCAAGCATGTGCATGGCTTTATTCACAAAGCAGAGCAGTATATCTTAATAGTCATGGTAATACTTCTGGTCTATTGTTCCAGAGGAGATTGAAGAGTGATAATGAGACCCCTGAGGAGAGTGGGTTTAGTGGCCAACAGATGCCTAAATTTAAAGGAATGAATTGGCATTCTGGGAAGCACCAGAGCCAGCAAGACTGAGGTAAAACAATACTGTACTCTAAGGGGGAAAAAAGTTAGCCTGACTCTGTCCATCGGTGACAAAATCCACCTATCAGCACTTCAAAAGCTTGTTAATTAAATGGATATAGATCTAGTCTAACAGCGGTCACAATGTCCTGAAAATTAAACAAGATATGTCACTTGAATGTGCTTTCTGGAACAACACATATAAGCGTTTTCTGATTTGTGTCTACTATAGACAACATCATTTGTCTGTGCCTGAAACAATTACAGATTACAGTTTTCTGATCTGACACTATTATGATCAAGTTTGTTTTTTATATTTAGATGATTTTTTTGGCCTTTCCAAGCTTTTATTGACAGAGACAGCTAAAGAGTGACAGGAAATGTGGAGAGAGAGTTTAAACTTAAGTTTAAACTTTAAACTAGTTTAAACTTAATCAAAACTACCTAGTTTTGATTAAGTTTAGGTACAAAATATACCTGCTTAAGGTCTGGGAAATAGTTCTGGATATGACTTCATTAAAGTAAGGGTATCGTCATGGTTGTCATGGACACATTTTATGAAAAGGTTAAAACACGAAAAAAAAACTAAAAACTCAAATCAACAACATAACGTGAAGAAAAGACAGTTTAGATGTCAAAGTTGTCTTTTGAGGTGAATTGTCCATCTACAGCTAGCATGCTAACCACCTAGCTTTGGTAATAAACCCTTCTTTTAAATAAACCTTTTCCTTCCACTGTTCATTATCTGTCATCAGTGAAGTGCTGAAATACCTCAGTGAGCCATTGCTTTACCTTACAGGCTTAGAAGCTTGATAAACACTTGTTTCAGACAGAAGCTCACAGTGAAGGACTTTTTGGAGAGTCTCTTCATGTTCATGGACAGAGATTGTTAGATAGATAGTTAGAGATGTTAGGGATTCACAGGGCCTACGGAGATTAGGCTGGAGAGCAGCAATTAAACCATGACACAAATCTCTATCTGTCTCTCCCTTCACCTTTCTCTCTCCTCCTACCTCATCCCAGACTCACACAACTTTGGGTTGCTATGGAAACTATTCCCTCCCTCTTTCTATCTCTACCTTGTTCAGTTGCTTGGTGGTCTTGCATCCTCATCTCTTTACCTCCATTCTTACTACACATTCATCCTGTTCTTCATTAACTCTTCATTAACACCTGTCACCTTCGTTATCACGTCTCTTCTCAAGCAAGCAGTTTTAGTGGCACCACTATTTTTCTCTTCTCACTTCTCTGCATGTTGCTCCCTCTATCTGACTTTCTACCTGTCCTGCTGCTTGCGGCATGAAATCAAATGTTAGGTCTGAGCTGGCACTGAGAGAAACCATAAGGAAGGCAGGTGGTGGAGATAATGAAAGAGAGACAGACAGAGGGGGTAAAGAGACAGTGCGAGTGAGAAGGACGGAGGAAGGAGTAAAGAAACAGAGAAAAGGGAAAGCTAGCTGTGTATCAGGCTCACCACAAGGTCCATTTTGAGTCTGTTCTGTAGTATTGTATCTCAAACTCACCTTAAAATTTCCACCAGAAACAACGTAACCTTTCATCGGGTGTAATTGTATCAGTGTGCTGTCTCATCTCACTATTTCAACAGAAAGAACTAATCAACAGCAAAGAAAATAATTAAAATGAAGTGAGTGAGCGTACCTGGTGGTGCACAAACTACACTGCTCAACTCTTCTGCAAAACCAAGAAAACACAGTGGCTCTTCTGCAGATACAATGCAAACGACAGTCATTATAAGAGTTGTAAAAGTCTCGCCACACTCAAAATAACCACGCCTACAGTGTATGTATGCATCAAGCGGCAACTAGCTGTGAAATGCAGCCAACACGGAAATGCCAAAAACTGCAGTTCCTCAAAATGACCACTTGAGGCTAGCTGCACAGCTTGGTACAAAAAACAGTTTTGTCTCTCTAGTTAATTTACAGTACACACTGTGTCTATATGACAAACCACTCACAAACCTTTAGAAATGATGTGTAGTCACTGCTCAGCATCTATTTCATAAGACTCTTCCTGCCTTTGGTCACCCACCTGCTCCACCCACCGTTCATGACAACTGTACTGAGGATGAATTTTTATAGAACTCACCTGTTCAAATGATATAAAGGCTTAAAGTTAATACTGACAAGTGGGTGCTGTCACAGGTGGCTTGATTGAGAAACTAGAGGGGTATTGCAGAAAACCAAGATAAGGGATTAAGTCGGGATATGTTGGTTATCCTGGCTGAATTTAGCCTCAAGTCAGTTGCATGAAAGCAACTCAAACTTAACCCGGCCAAGATACTATGGTGATTTATTCTCTGCAGCTAGCCTGCTCCAGACCAGGCTAACAGCCAGGCTAAAATTAATCCCAGTGATTCACGTTCACCGTCAAACCTGTGAGGAATGAATGTGTTTTACAGCATGTCCATGGTCTTTCTAAGTATGTTGCATCATTTTAATTATCCTGACACATTTCTCATTTCAGTTAAATCTGTTTGTAATTGAGCAGTCCTTTTATATTGATTCAAGTGGTAGTATTATTACGCAGGTCAAGTGAGATAGATAGAGATAGATAGATAGATAGATAGATAGATAGAGCCGGTCCGCTATTGTCTGCCAAGCTTTCTCACGTTTTTTAATTATGGCATTGGTATTTTGCCTATGCCATGATATTTGGCCTTTTTTTCTCATAATATCTTCTGGCTCCTGGCTTAACATAGCACCTTTTCATCCTGGCTCAGCAGACATGCAACCAATTAAGCCAGGATACGCCGACCAAGCTAGGTCAAGCTGGGCTTGCTTAATTATCCTGGATTTCTTTATTCTAGTTTCGTGCAATACCCCTCAGGCTTCATTCAGCCTGTCTCAGCTCCACCAACACTCAACCTCATACACCCCTGCTGCTCCTTTTACTCTTTTTCCTCATCTATCTATCATTTTCCTCATCTATCATCTTCCTCTCATTCTCAATCACACAATCTCCCCTCTGTATTATGTCTGTTGTGTTATATCTGTTATTGCAAGTCTTTGCGTAACTAAAAACAGGCTTATATTGCCATGCACAGTGTTGTAAAAGTTCACATTAAACAAGAGTTAGCTCTACAATTTATCTCAAGGTAATTTATCTTGTTATTGCAAGAAAAAGAAGTGCAAGTGCGGCCGTTCTCAGCTTCTGTTTGTTTCTGTCAGTAAACAAAAGAATTTGTCTTTCTCCACTCCAACTGCTGACTCTGAGGGATGATATCTGTCCATCCATCCATCTTCTCTAACTGCTTATACTTATCAGAGTTGCGGAAACCTGGAGCCTATCCCAGCATGTATTGGGTGAGAGGCAGGATACACCCTGGACAGTTTGCCATTTCATCGCAGGGCTGACACATGGAGACAACCATTCACACTCACATTCCACGTTCCACTCTGGCTTCCTCCCACAGTCCAAAGACCAGGCACCTTCTTAATGGACAGTGCTGCCCTGCCTGTGGTAATGTAGACCTACACAAGGTAGCTAGGAAAATGTTTATGTGTTGCTTGGCAACAGTGCAGTCCCAGTCCAATTGTGGAACCCTTTGTGTCGGCTGAGCCAAATAAATGATTAATGTCTCTCGTGTGCTTGAGGAGTAGGGTGGGGACGGGGTCCAGTCCACTTTCACCGCTGATTACAAGACAAAGAGGAAAAGCAGTAATTCCAGACATAAAAGATTCAGCAGATGAAATAACTCCCATCCAACACCCATCAAAGAAATCACTTTCTTCATATACTCTCTTAATGCTGATCTTTCCCCGTGGGAGTACAGTATATGTTTAAGAGGAGTCTTCTTTAACTGTGTGGGTGTAATCCATGTCAGACTGGCTGTGAGATCAAAGTCTCTTTTCTGTCATGAGCATGAACACTTTCATCACACTGATAAGGTGTTGTTGTTTCGCCATGAACATTCTGGATTTCTTTGGATTTATTGCCATAATACTTAAACACTGACGGGCCTCTTTCTAAAGCACTGAAAGCGTCCTCACTTCTCCTCTCCTTCCATTCTATTAATTCCTTTAGCATCTCTGCAACTGCTGCACTGGATTTAAAAACCTGTGGTCGGGGCTGGCTGGACTGGGACATTCTGATAGAACATGTATTTCTGTCCCTGCAGCTCTCTCATCACAGTGACAGCACAGCTTGTTCTCACTGGTCTGCCTGTGTCTGCTCTCCTGTATTGACAGACTCAGCATTGTCAGTGTCTTTCTCAGGTTCTGATTAGTTACTGTGGAATTTAGGTAGTCTGCAGCCACAGTCTATTCTTATTTTGAAGTAATAATCTAGTGGAAAATTGTGACAGGTCTCATACTGCTGCTACCAGATTAGCAGTTAACTAACAGTTTTGGCCTCCATTTTAGTCCAGTGGACATCAGAAAAGAAGACACAACATGTGTATGTTTAAACAATGGGCTAACAGAGGTTTATGTAAAATAAGTGACCTATATTTAGATGGGAATCTGATGACCTTTGACCAATTGGTCTGTAAATATGATATACCTAGAAAACATTAAAATACATCCAGTTAAGGAGTTTCATAAAATCACAGACTAACTCTCTGGATAGACCCTCTATGTCAGTAATAGAGAAGTGTGTTGTAAGTAATAAGAATGGTCAAGGCCAGCTGTCAGCATTGTATGATATGTTACAATCCAAATCGAAGGACAATTCCCACTGTAGACTCAATGCATGGAGAGACGACTTAGAGATGAATATTACAGAAAATGAGTGGAAAAAAAGCCTGTTTAAAGGCACAAAAAAATACTATAAACGCAGCAATAAAAAATTATACAATACAAGTGGCTATTCAGAACGTATGTGACACCAGTAAAACCACATCACTACAACCCCAATATTTCTGATAGCTGTATAAAATGTAATGATAGTTCTGGTACTTGCACGTGGGAATGCCAAAAAAATTCAATTATTTTGGAAAGATGTAATTGACAAGATTTCATGTATGACAGTGATTCCATTTGAGGCAAAGCTTTGTATATTAAGTATTTATCCTGACCATTTTGTACCGGGTCGCAAAATTGTCTCCATGATTGAACTTTCCCTGCTCCAGGCTTGGAGAGTGATTACATTGAGATGGAAAAGTATGGTCTGCCCTACACGGAATGTGGTTACGGGAAATGGCATGGTCATGTTTGTCACTGGAGAAATTAACTTATGCTGTCAAAGGGAAATTGTGACATTGCTGTGCTTGTGTGCTTGTAATGTTTGTTTCTTTTTTTTCTTTAAATAATAATAAATATATTGTCAATAGCTTTTGGTTTCACAGCACTGTGGTGGTATTTAGCTGCTTCCTTCTCTTTCACATAGCAAGCTTCCCTTCCACTCTTTAGGCCCCACCTGTGTGTCAGGTGTCAGAGATAGATGTGAGGTCAGCCTCTCAACAGGTCATGCTGCCCACAATGCAAGTGGCCAGTGGTGCGTGTGAATGGGGTCATGCCTGGGAGATGGGAGTCAGAGAGTGAAGCTGCCACCGTGAATAGGGAAGAGAGGGATAACAAATCCTGAGACTGTGTCCCCTCTCAGATGTTTGTCCCTTCTTCAGATGCTTTGGGGCCAAAGTGAAGGAGGCATGCTCTGATGAAGGCAGCCATCTTTCCTCTGCTGTGTGAACAATTTTTCAGTTTCCCACTGCAGAACTCAGTGAGGTGCTGCTCTGCTACTATTTGTATATAAATAGATGTCTCTTATCAGTGTCTCAGGCTGAGAAACTCTATAAGCTAGATATGTGGAAACATTTTCATATTCACTCAACTGCTCTACATCACTTCAATTAACAGGGTAATGGATTCATTCACCCTCTGCTCACAGGCTCTGAATTAAAAAAATCAGTTGAGTTTATAATTGTGTGTGTGTGTGTGTGTGTGTGTGTGTGTGTGTGTGTGTGTGTGTGTGTGTGTTGTGTGTGTGTGTGTGTGTGTGTGTGTGTGTGTGTGCGCGCGCGCACGCTTGTTTGCATGTGTATGTGCAGTGTGCTTTAATGCCTGTCTAGTGGCACGTCTCTGGGGATGTCAGTGTCAGTCAGTCAGTCCACCACTGTCCTCCTTCATGTTCTGTAACTGTTGGAATGATTGTGATGAGGTTTGTACACAGATGAAATGATGAAAACTCAAACTTAATTTACAACTAGGTTTGAGAGGTCCAGGTTTGAATCCCAAGGTGACTAAGTTCTACTTGGCATAATGTTGTAATTCATGAATTCATGCATGTGCATGTTGAATCATTATGACGTCATGTCATAGATATAACATGTATGCAGGTAGTAAATTTATAGGTGGTGGCAGCTTGTTTCTTACTGTGTACTGTTTGGGCTCTCAATCATTACCTATGTTTAGTGGGACAGGTAAAGAGGAAAAAGCTGGTTTATTGTGCTGATGAATAAACAGTCACAGCAGGCGAGAGATCATTTCATGTATGCAGGGACAGGGTAAGATATGCAGGCAGGAAGGTAAGTATGGGAGCTAATTAGGGAATTGACAGGTGTGCACGAAGGTGTGGGGGTCAAACGATGAATACTGCAGGCAGAATGGGAATAACAGGCTCTGACATGAGGGCGTGTTTCTAAAAAACAGGAAATATTAGGCAAAAGTATTAAGAGCAGGTTGTGGCCATGACAACCTCATAGATGAAATACACTGCTTTCTGTTCCACCTGCAGGAAATGTTACAATAAATAAATATTTGAAGTTGTTCAGCAGTATTCACATGTCCAACCTCCAGGGCTCTGATTTCAATGAATCCATGTTGATGATGAGAAAAAACAAAATTTATGAGCTCATAAAACATTAATGCTTCTCATCACGTTTTACCATCAAGTTGGCCCCTCATAGACTCCTTTACTCTTTCTGTGCTGCAGTAAGGGTTTTTCAGTGAGACCACATCTACTGACTAATACTTTCCAGTCAGTAAAGTGCTGCTGTGTATCTCAGGTAGATTGTCAGCTTGATTGTGTAAATTGTGGCAAAAACAGTGTATTGTCCCATTTGGTTTATGAGTAATTTTGATGGCAGTGAAGAAAGCAGAAAGTAGTCAAGGGAGGCATCAGATTATGATACAACGTCTCTGCATATGACGCTGAGTCAAGTTATACTCCATATACCTGTACTTGTACTACGTAGAGCAGTATAGTACAGGTATATAGTATAGATATATAGTACACGTACCTCAAATTTGTGTTAATGTACTTACCTTGTTGTCGCAAGTCGTATTTGTATAGACGAATGGAGAATTGATGCCTCCTACTTATCTTCCTATCTCCTGTGAGTCGCATGATGAGATGATGCATATCATCATAGTGTTGTTTTACAACACTACCTAAAATTTGCTTCA
This sequence comes from Nibea albiflora, assembly GCA_014281875.1. NCBI lineage: Eukaryota > Metazoa > Chordata > Actinopteri > Sciaenidae > Nibea > Nibea albiflora. Next base: position 24,064,427 of record CM024796.1, read on the forward strand.
AATCTGTGATACATTTGGATACAGCCAAATGTCCCAAATGCATACAGATTTTTAGTGTGTAGTGTAGTTCACACTGGAAAAGTCATCCAAAAGCAGCACATTATTCACCCACAATGCAGTGCACATGGATGAACAGCTCTCAAGATCAAATCAAATTTTATTTGTATAGCTAAAGTCACAAAACACATTTTGCCTCAGAGGGCTTTACAATCTGTACAGGGAGTGACACCCTCTGTCCTTAGACCCTCGGTTCAAGTGAGGAAAAACTTGCCCACAAAAAACCCTTTTAACAGGGAAAAAATGTGGAAGAATCCTCTGGAAGAGCCACAGAGGAGGGATCCCTCTTCCAGGACGGGCAGACGTGCAATGGATGTCACATGTACAGAACAATCAATAAAATAAAAAAATAAAAGAGAGAGAGAGAGAGAGAGGAGAGAGAGCGAGAGAGAGGAGAGAGAGAGAGAGAGAGAGAGAGAGGAGATGAGAGAGAGAGAGAGAGAGAAGAGAGAGAGAGAGAGAGAGAGAGAGAGAGAGAGAGAGAGAGAGAGAGAGAGAGAGAGAGAGAGAGAGAGAGAGAGAGAGAGAGAGAGAGAGAGAGAGAGAGAGAGAGAGAGAGAGAGAGAGAGAGAGAGAGAGTCAGTCAAGGGAGATGTGACTACATCTTCAACCAACTGGTCGGCATAACCCAGAAAGGGGGGGGTCCCCCGGCAGTCTGGTCCTATGGCAGCCTAACTAAGGGTTGAACTATAAGCGCTATCAAAAAGGAAAGTCTTAAGTCTACTCTTGAAGGTGGTGACCGTGTCTGCCTCCTGAATACAGAAAGGTAGTTTGTTCCACAGAAGAGGAGCTTGATAGCTGAAAGCTCTGGCTCCCAGTCTACTTTTGGAAACTATAGGAACCACAAGGAACCCAGCATTCTGAGAGTGCAGTGGTCTAGAGGGGTAGTAAGGTACTATGAGTTCTTTTAGATATGATGGTGCCTGGCCATGAAGAGCTTTGTATGTAAGGAGAAGAATTTTAAATTCTATTCTAGATTTAACAGGTAGCCAATGCAAGGAAGCCAAAATGGGAGAGATGTGATCTCTGATCTTGGTTCCTGTCAGAACACGTGCAGCAGCATTCTGAATTGGTTGCAAAGTCCTAAGAGACTTATTGGAGCAGCATGATAATAAAGAGTTACAATAGTCCAGCCTAGAAGTAACAAATGCATGGACTAGTTTTTCTGCATCCGCTTGGGACAGGATGCGTCTGATTTTGGTAATGTTGCGTAAGTGGAAGAATGCAGTCTTTGTTTTATGTGGACATTAAAGGACAAATCCTGATCGAAAATGAGGGAGAGGGAGAGTTTTCAGTAAAGGGAGATGTGACTACATCTTCAACCAGTACCATGCCTGACGGCATAACCCAGAAAGGGGGGGGGGGGTCCCCCGGCAGTCTGGTCCTATGGCAGCATAACTAAGGGAAGGCCTGAGCCAGCCCTATCTATAAGCGCTATCAAAAAGGAAAGTCTTAAGTCTACTCTTGAAGGTGGTGACCGTGTCTGCCTCCCGAACCCAGAAAGGTAGTTTGTTCCACAGAAGAGAAGCTTGATAGCTGAAAGCTCTGGCTCCCAGTCTACTTTTGGAAACTATAGGAACCACAAGGAACCCAGCATTCTGAGAGCGCAGTGTTCTAGAGGGGTAGTAAGGTACTATGAGTTCTTTTAGATATGATGGTGCCTGACCATGAAGAGCTTTGTACGTAAGGAGAAGAATTTTAAATTCTATTCTAGATTTAACAGGTAGCCAGTACAAGGAAGCCAAAATGGGAGAGATGTGATCTCTGATCTTGGTTCCTGTCAGAACACGTGCAGCAGCATTCTGAATTAGCTGCAAAGTCCTAAGAGACTTATTGGGACAGCCTGATAATAAAGAGTTACAGTAGTCCAGCCTAGAAGTAACAAATGCATGGACTAGTTTTTCTGCATCCGCTTGGGACAGGATGCGTCTGATTTTGGTAATGTTGCGTAAGTGGAAGAATGCAGTCTTTGTTTTATGTGGACATTAAAGGACAAATCCTGATCAAAAATGACTTTACGGTGGAGTTGGAGGCCAAGGTGATCCTGTCTAAGGTAACCAAGTCTCTAGAAAGAGAGTTTCTGAGGTGTTTGGGTCCAATTACAAGAACTTCAGTTTTATCCGAGTTCAACATCAGAAAATTGTAGGTCATCCAACTTTTTATATCCCTAAGGCACGCTTGCAGTTTGGCTAAATGATTGGTTCCTTTGATGCCAATCTGATGTTCCAATCTCTATAAAAGAATTTGATGGTCAGTGGTGTCAAATGCAGCACTAAGATCTAACAGGACAAGTACAGAGATGAGTCCTTGGTCTGATGCCATTAGGAGATCATTTGTGACTTTGACAAGTGCGGTCTCTGTGCTATGATGGACTCTAAATCCTGACTGAAAATCCTCAAAGAAACTGTTCTTATGAAGAAATTCACACAACTGATTAGCTACAGCTTTCTCAAGTAACTTAGAAAGAAAGGGAAGGTTTGATATCACTCTGTAATTGACTAAAACCTCTGGATTTAGAGTGGGCTTTTTAAGAAGAGGTTTAATTACAGCTACTTTAAAGGACTGTGGTACATATCCTGATAATAAAGACAGATTAATCATTTCCAGTAAAGAAGGGCTGACTAAAGGTAAAATGTCCCTCAGCAGCCTGGTTGGGATGGGGTCTAGGAGACAGTTTGACGACTTAGATGAAGAAATTATCCAAGTTATTTGATGAAGGTCAGTGGGAGAAAAACAGTCCAAATATCAGGTTTTGCAGCTGATTCCAAATTTGCTGTATCAGAATGCAGATCAGTGCCTGTCGAAGGAAAGGCAGGATGAATTTTGTCTCTAATAGTTATAATTTTATCATTAAAGAAGCTCATGAAGTCATTACTAGTTAGACCCAGAGGAGTAGATGGGTCAGTAGAGCTGTGGTTCTCTGTTAGCCTGGCTATAGTGCTGAAGAGAAACCTGGGGTTGTTCTTGTTTTCTTCTATTAATGAAGAGTAATAGGCTGTTCTGGCATTACGGAGAGCCTTCCTGTAGGTTTTAAGATTATCTTGCCAGACTAAGCGAGATTCTTCCAGTTTAGTGGCACGCCATTTGCGTTCAGAAAATCTAGAAAACAAAGTACAAATACTGTAAACATGCAGTATTATTTCATTTTCTGTCATGTATTGGTGAAGTATGTATTATATATTTTATATATATATTTTTTGCTAAAACATTCTATTGTGATGATCAATATGCAGTACACTCTACAGAATCAGTAGTTAGGATGGATTCGGGACACAATACATTTTTTGTCTGTTCAGTTAGAACAGAATTCTTTTTGTCTGTAAAGGTTGAATAGATGCGTGTGTGCTTCCTGATCATTTCTCTTCCATGTCTTTATAGATGAGCTGTGCTGCATTTCCACATTTAAAACTGAATATGACTCTAAATGACATTCCTGTCAGTGTGCCTCCTCTATGGTTTAATGAGTTTGAATTAAGAGCAGCATCCAACCAAACCAAGTGCGATCAGAACAGATTCCTTTGGATGCTTTTCTTCTGAAAATTTGAACCATCAGAATAATTACTTGTTTTCATTATCACATTGAATACACTACTACTACTACTACACTCCCTACAGCCTCTGTGGGATAGTTCCATTTTAGCAAATTTACATAATGAACTTTTTACGTTATTCTTAAATACAAAATATTTTTTCCTAAAATGATTTTGTTGTGAAACTCGTTTAGTTTTTAGTGACACTGAAGATGCAGTCAACTACAGCAGCTCAACACAACCAGGTTGCCATTTGTGGAGACTAATTTAGAATGAGTTGTGATTAGCTATTTCAACCCTCTAAGGCATTATTCATATAAATGGAACTCATTTTAACCAGATGGGATTGTGACAGTGGCAGCTGATTCCCTTAAGTGCTACACTTGAGTGTTTATTTCTCTGATTTCACTGTAATGGACCATGGGCAGGAGACAGGAGAAGAGAGCCTTTATTGTATAGGGAGAGTAAATGAGAGTGAATGTGAGAGGAAAAGGCTATTTTGGACTCCATGACTTGACTTGTACTGCTGTCATTTTACTTGAGGGGTTCCACTGCAGGTAGGGTGGATTTACTATTTACCCCAGTTCATCACTTTATAGAGATGTGAGAGAGTGACACACTACCAGGGTTGGAATTAAAACTCTAAGCCTTGTGTAATTTGATTTGATTACTCAGCCCATCAGCCATCAGACAAAGCCATGTCTTTCTCTGCAGTGGGGTCATTCCTGCAGCCAGATGCTGGTTGTCTTTCTCCTCCAGTGCTGTACTGGACTCTCTAGAAGTAAACCCAAGGATCACAACAGACTCTTTTGTTATAGGAGAACCAGAACAAATTGCCTCATTTCCCTTCCATCCACGTTCCCCTCACCTTTCTCTTCACGTCCTCTTGATGTTTCTGTTCCTCCTTTGTCCTCTCAATGATCTTACCTTTCTCTAACTTGCTACCCTCACTTTCTTTTGTCTATGCGATTTGACAGAGTGAGTGATGTTGATCATTACTTGGCTTTGATGGCTCTGTATCAGATGCTCAGTGCTCCGTCAACGTCATCAAAAAACATTCTGAGGCTAATGGTCCAGCTCTGACACTGGGATCTAACTTCAGACTGAAAAATAACCAACAGACTATACTCACGAGCACAGATTTTAGTCAAGGTTTAAGGAATAGTTTGACATTTTCAGAACTGTGTTTATTCACTGTCTTGTAATTGATGTATCACTCCCATATCTGTATGATGCAGATGAATCTATATCCACGAGATGGTCAGGTTAGCTTAGCATAAAGACTGGTTTTATCCAAGGGTAACAAAATCTGCCTACCAGCACCTCTAATAATAATTAATCTATTTCTCTAATATGTCTAGTTTGTTCATATCATAGTAAAAATATAGTATAAAACAACACAGTGTGGGGGCAATGTTTAGCTCAGTTGGTAGAGCATCCGCCCTACCAACTGATGAAAGCTCAGTCCTCACTGTGGAAGCCCAGGGTTCAAATCTGACCCCTGCCTCTTTCCTGCATGTCATTCCCCATCTCTCCCTCTCTCCCCACATTCCTGTCACTCTTCAGCTGTTACTGTCAGAAATAAAGCTTGAAAAAGTAAAAAACAAACAAACAAACAAAAATCAACAAAATGTGGATTTAAAGCAGTGGTCCTTGCTAAGCTTCCAGCTGGTATCTATAGCTTCATATTCAGCCAGGAAGAAGTGTAGACCCCAAAATGTCAAACTATTCCTTTCAGAAATATATGGAAACACACTCTCTGACATAGTCTGGATATTGTGCAGATTTTCTTTGTTCATGTCTGTGCATGATGACATTACATCAAATATGTTCCATAAAACATGAAGCTTAATTTTTCCTCATACGTTGGAAGTGAAATGTCTAGCAACAGAAAATGCTGTAATCTGTTGAGGATCGTTCAGTAAATCTTGCAAAGGTTCCACCAGTCCAGAACAATAAGTTTGAAAGCCTATAGCACTGTGATATGGAGGGAGCGGATAGCTCCATCCTGAGCCACTGATTCATAGAGGGGCTGCTGTTTCTAAGTAACTGTAAGACAGGTGGGATGAGGAGGAACAATGACTGTATTAACTGCAAAGTCTATATTAACAAATGTGTAAAATGTATTGTACACAGCAGACTAGATGTATTCAAGAAATAGACATTTTGGAATGCATGTTTACGTAGTGGATATCAGAGGGTATAGCCAACGTACAGCTAGCCTATCTAATAAGGTATAGCGCAGAAGCTCGCTAATTCATGTGTTACATCTTGTTTGTTTCATTTGTACATACAAAAGCCAGGTATAAAAGTTGTAAGTTAACCTCACAGTGATTAATAATCTGCCTAAAAATAATTTGTGGCTTTCGAGGAGCTTATGGGCGTATGTTTGTCCTACAGACTGTTTCCCCTGTTTACAGTGAGTCAGCAGATATATAGCTATAGCTGAAGCTTCATATTTAGTATACAGATATGAGTGTGATATCAAACATCTCATCTAACTCTCTGCAAGAAAAAATGCCAAACTCTTTCCTTTAAGAAGCCTTTATTAATCGCTTATAACATGTAGACTGCAGACCTGATGCTTTATGAAGCAGTGACAAACACCGACTATTTAAATGCAGCGTTACCAAATAGAATGATAAGCATCAAAAAGGATATTTCACAAAGTTAGACAGCATATAACCATTTTTTCTACAGCCTAAACCTCATATCTAGAGTGTCTCATTAGTACTGTAAGTAGTCCTCATGTTTTATAAAAATGTCTGTATGTGGCTTATATTCATTTAAAAAGTATGACTACTTTTTGTCTTTTGCTGCATGTCACTCCCTCGCCTCTCCTTGCTCTGATATTCTGTGATTTTGCTCCAGTCAGCTTGATAATAGGAAATAGAAAAATTATTTTAAAAAGCATGTTACTTCTAGATCGTTGATGATTGTTTATCCTATTCCTCTGGAACTGGAACAGTCACTTAAATAAAAACATATTCACATTTTATTTGGCAGCTTTATATTTTTACATTTTGAAGCAGCAGAATCACCGAAAGAAACTGTTCTCCACCAGAAACAGTTATTTTTAGTACTTTGTTGCTGCAATTCACCTCAGCACCCTGGGTAGAGATTCTGATCACCCCTGATACCAGCCGACGAGAAAACAATCTAACACTGAGACTTGGAGTGGGAACATTTAATGGTAGATTGAAGACGATTTCACTGTTGAGGGAACTTGTGGGGGTATAGTGCCTGGGGGTGGATGGCGGTTGCCTTGGCCACAGCTTCCAGTCCCCGAGCCTCACAACACTGCCATCTGAATTCAATCCACAGTCTGACAGATTGGGAGGTAAATTGACAGTGTCAGATTTCATATCACAGCAAGATGCAGTGGGGCCAGGAGCAGGGCTGTAGTCTAATAAAGAGAGGACAGTGCGTCTAATGGTGGTCGGGGAGGTGTGTGAGCATGTGCATGTGCATGCAGATGTGTTGACACTTGGAACAGAAATGAATACTGCCCATGCAGCTGCTCTTGAACTGCAGTTACACAATCTTTGTGCAGACTGGGAAGCATTTGCAGTCAGAGCCTTGTAGCCTGGTGTCAGGAACTGGTTAAAATGACTAAGCCTGGTGTAACAATCTAGGGTTAGCTATTACAAGTCAGATAGGAGTAATGGGAACAACATAAGTGCAATATGTTATCCATCAAACCCAGTCCAGAGACATCATGACCAACCCATGCTCTGGATTCATGTGACAGCAGGTCTCCCTCCTCATATTTGTTTGTGTGCACAGAAACTGAATATTTACAGCAATTATAGCTGCACATGAGAGAATCAGCAGAAAGAAATGATGATGTGTGATTGGATGACAATATTTAGCTTTGTGGAAATCAGACTATTGACTTTGCTTTAATGGTTGTCACCTGCTGCCCTCTAGTGGTGGCATACGTAACTGCAGTTACAAATCTACGGTGGCCGGGAACCCTCAATTCTGCAAATAAAAGAAACGCTGCAAACAAAAAGAAACACTGCTGCGAATAAAAGAACCACTGCAAACAAAAAGAAACACTGTTGCAAATAAAAGAAATGCTGCAAACAAAAAAAACACTGCTGCAAATAAAAGAAACGCTGCAAACAAAAAGAAACACGGCTGCAAATAAAAGAAATGCTGCAAACAAAAAAAGCCACTGCAAATAAAAGAACAGCAACAATGCCAATTTTTTAAAAAGCCACAAGGAAGTGAATTACCGGGGACTATTATTGCTGGTGCACCTGTGTTTTTTATGTGAGCGAAGAAGAAGACTTTGAGACATTAGACCACATCAAAAAATTTCCATACTTGCTGGGTGAAGTACAGCAATGTGCAAACATAGCTGCAAGATTCATGAACTGCTGCGACCACAGAAGGAGGTACACAGAATAGTATACGGAAAGGACAGACATAAACCACCCCCTCCTGATGGACATAATTTAGTTTGTACATATTGAACAATTTAATTATTATTATTTCATATTCCTGTATTTTATGTTAAGACATTTATCTGTGCTTCTTGTTGATGTCATGGTTTTGAATTGAATTGAAGAAGAAGAAGAAGAAGGAGAGAAATACGAAGAAAAAACGGATGAACAAGTAAATGTAAAGGTCAGTGTTCACTGTCACTTCGTGACTGTACTTGTCAATGTGTTGGCCATGTAGCCCCAGGTTTGATATGAAGCTGAACTAGAGGATGCTGTGTATTGTTAGCTTTGAGTGACTCTGGAGACAGGGGAATCTGCCAGTAGCCTTTGGTCAAATCCAGCGTCGTGAAAAAGTGAGCAGTGCCAAGGCAATCCAGGAGTCGTCGACTTGGGGCATAGGATAAGCATCGAACCGCGAAACATCATTCACCTAGTCCACACAGAACCGATGGGGCTACACCAGGCACTGTTGGACTCTTCTATTACACCCATTTCCAACATGGCTTTCAATTCTGCCTGAACCACTTTTCTCTTATGTTCAGGTAACCAATAGGGCTGTGAACGCACTGTCACGCCCAGGTGAGTCTCATCGTGGTGTTGAAGAACACATCAGCGTAACGCTGCTGAACCTGGCTATGTCTGCTCTCTGGGACAGTGAGAGATGGTCTTCACAAAGGAGCGAGGCAGGATTGGTCTGCCCCAATATAACTGTCCCAATGTGTGGGACAGAACGTATTGAACAGCAGTTCAAAGGGAGAAAAACCTGTGGAGGCCTGGGGTACCTCGTGCACTGCAAACAACAGAGGATCTAGCCACTTATCCCAATTACGACTATCATCGTGAACAAACTTACGGATCATGGACTTCAAAGACTTATTCAGGCGCTTGACAAGACCATCAGTTTGAGGATGGTACACACTGGTCCGAATTGACTTGATGTCCAATAATCTGTACAGTTCTAGCAGTGTTCGTGACATAAATTGGATCTCTTTCAGGATCCTGACTCGGGAGATAACTTGAAACAGTGCCCGCGCCACGCTCTTTGCTGAAATGATGCGCAGCGGCGCTGCCTCTGGATATCACGTTGCGTAATCCACAAGAACTAACACAAAGTGATATCCACGTGCACTCCGGTGAAATGGCCCGATGAGGTCCATCCCAATACGTTCAAATGGGACCTCAATCAATGATGATGGGCGCAAAGGCGCTCTCGGGACGCACACCAGCGGTGCTCGTCTGCCCTTTTGCTTCCCAGCTGGGTCTTGTTCCGGTGGTTCTGGAGGACCCTATTGGCACCTCAGCCTTGGATGGTCGTCTCCTCTTCTGGATTACACATCGATCTATTTATCTTCAAATGACCATCTCAGGTAATCACACTGAGACACTTTGTTTTCACCTGATCAATGCACCTCAACAACCCCTCATTTTGGGGTTTCCATGGCTTAAGAGACACAACCCACACATTGACTGGTCTACAGGAACCATACTGCAGTGGAGTACTCATTGTCATGTTGCCTGTTTGAAGTCTGCCCTGTCATCTGCCTCTGGTCTGACTGTTTCCTCTGAGTTTCCAGACCTGTCAGGAGTTCCTAAGGAGTACCTGGATCTGAAGGAGGTGTTTAATAAAGCCCAGGCCACCTCTTTGCCGCTGCATCGCCCTTATGATTGTGCCATTGACCTCCCCCCAGGTACATCCCCCCCAAGAGGGCGACTCTTCTCCTTATCAGCTCCTGAGACCAAGACAATGGAGAAATACGTCAATGACTCCCTGGCGGCAGGTATAATAATACAATCCTGCTGGAGCAGGATTTTTTTTTTTTTTTTTGTGGCCAAGAAGAACAAGACCCTGCGCCATTGCATTGACTACAGAGGACTTAACGATATTACCATCAAAGACAGGTACCCTTTTCCATTATTCTCCTCTGCTTTTGACCATTTTCTCCAAACTTGACCTTCGTAACGCTTACCATTTGGTGAAAATCAAGGAGGGTGATGAGTGGAAGACGGCATTCAATTCTCCTAGTGGTCATTATGAATATCTGGTCATGCCATTTGACCTCACTAATGCACCTGCAGTCTTCTAGAGGTTGGTCAATGATGTTCTGCCCGATCTGCTCAATGTGTCTGTTTTTGTGTACCTGGATGACATTCTCATCTTCGAAGTCCAAGCAGGAGCATGTGGTGCATGTATGGCAAGTCCTCCAGAGGCTCTTGGAGAACCAGCTCTTTGTTAAAGCAGAAAAATGTGAGTTTCACATCTTAGAAGTATCCTTCCTGGGTTTCATCATCAACGCTGGCAACATCCGGATGGACTCGGCCAAGACCAAGGCAGTTACTGACTGGGCAACTCAATCCACACGCAAGGAACTTCAATGTTTCCTGAGATTTGCCAACTTCTACCGAAGGTTCATCAGAACCTACAGTTCAGTGGCAGCTCCACTCATTGCTCTCACCTCCCTCAAGGAGCCCTTCCAGTGGACCTCCATGGCTGAAGCAGCCTTTGGTGAGTTAAAGTCATGATTCACCTCTGCTCCTATTCTTGTCTTTCCAGATCCTGCTTGTCAGTTCATCGTGGAGGTTGATGCCTCGGACACCGGTGTTGGAGCAGTTCTTTCTCAGCGGTCAGCTGAGGACCAGAAGCTGCAAGGAATTATGACATCGGAAACAGGGGAGCTGTTGGCAGTCAAGCTCGCACTGGAGGAATGGAGACACTGGTTGGAGGGGGTGGAGCAACCATTTGTGGTCTGGACTGACCACAAAAACCTTGAATACATCTGATCTGCCAAGAGACTGAACTCTTGTCAAGCTAGGTGGGCCCTTTTCTTCAACCATTTCGTTTTCTCTCTCTCATATAATTCAGGCTCAAAAGACGTCAAGCCCAATGCGCTGTCCTGCCAGTTCCAGTCACAGTATTGCCCATCCCAGTCTGAGGGTATTCTCTCACCTGCATGTATCACTGGGGCAGTAACCTGGAGGTGGAGGATAAGGTAAAACGCTCCCACTGAACACCCTGTTCCTAGTGCTTGTCCAGCCAATCAGTTGTTTGTTCCTGTCTCCGCTCTGAGGTCCTCCAGTGGGGCCACTCTTCTCGTCTGGTTTGCTATCCTGGGGTGAGACGCACTTTAGCTTTTGGTCCGAGTTTTGCAGGCTGCTGGGGGCTACCGTCAGTCTGTCATCTGGTTTCCACCCACAGTCCAATGGTCAAGCGGAGCGGATGAATCAAGATATGGAAACAGCTCTGCGCTGCCTTGCCTCCCGCAATCCCTCCTCCTGGTCTGAGCAGCTCCTTTGGATCGAGTACGCTCATAATACCCTGCCCAGTTCAGCCACCAGTCTTTCACCCTTCCAATGCTCTCGGGGGTACCAGCCACCACTCTTTCCAGAACAGGAACGGGAAGCCAGTGTTCCCTCAGTTCAGGCATACATCAGACGGTGTCGACGCACTTGAATGCAGGCCCTTGGATGAGCTACGCTCTTCTGACTTCGCAATCGTCGCAATCCTGCACCCCGTTACTCCCCCGTTGTCGACACGGGATCTTCCCTTCAGAGTGGACTCCCAAGAAGTTGGCTCCCTGTTTTGTGCACCCATTCCCGATCTCTAAAGTAGTCAATCCTGTTGCTGTCCGTCTTCGTCTCCCTTCATCCATGAGGATTAACCCTACATTCCATGTTTCCAAGGTCAAACCTGTTGTTGAAAGTCCACTTTTAATTTAACTTAAATGCTAACTGCTGCTCTGCCTGAGCGCAGCCTCATGGAGCTGCTAGCATGACTGTAGACTTCACATTTCTACACATTCAACATCATAAAATCTCACTTGTGACTCACACTTTGTGTGTACACCATCTTTATACAAATATATGATGGAACACTGTCAAATGCATCTCTTAATACTTTGTCATACTCAAAACATGATATGGTTTTCCAAAGGCCTTTACTGTGTCATTGCTCTCTGGCCAGTTCAAACATTTACTTCATCACAGCTGCTAAAGATAAAAGTCAATTTTGGACTTCAACTTTTGAACGGTTTGGTTTATTTAGCATGAGCACGACAGCATCATCAGCATAGAGTGTAGCTCTATCAGGTAATTAACACTATACCTGTAACATTGTAATCCTAGGTTTGATCACTTATTTTATTTCTATATTTATTTTCCTCTTAGATACTAATATGTAGATATATGTTACATATGTTCTTTTGCCTTCTTCATAATTTCAATTTGTGTAATAAGTTTAGTAACTGCAACTTCAGCAGAACTGGCTACGTACACATACCCCTGGATGGAAACCACACATAATACATTAAACTGCAACCTCATCAACGTACAAATTGATACACAGGTACATTTTAAGACGAGTAAAAGATTTATTTCACATTTTTTTCTTTTTAATATCACCACTTTTGTTTGAGGAATCAAAGACATCAGATAATTGCACAGAAGGAGAAATGGATGGAGGAACAGTCAAAATTCTCCAGAAAACAATGAAGAAGGATTGGATCATGAATAACCGGACATGATGTCAGCTGATGGTGCTAGTATTGTAGTTTGGAGTGTGCTGGCTGTGTTTGTTCTGAAGTCAGAAACATTTTTTAAGAAGGGTTCAAATGTCATTGTTATCATTGTCCAATCATTACTTCTAGAGTTGACCTGGGTGAGCGCAAAACCAGAGCATGTGCTGAGGTGAAGGGGGGGGGGGGGGGGGGGTAGGTAATGTGAGGAAGAGCTGGCAGGTCAAAGGTCAGTACACACAGGGTGAAAGTAAGCAGCTAGAGAAACATGAGGGCACCACAACAAGGGCAGACAGATAGAGAAGCACCGCAAGTACAATACAAAACACACAGACTTAGCTTCACTGGAGATAAGCAGTTTGATCAACCCAACAGTCTGAGCTCTGTTATTCAATGCACCGAGCTTTACCTGAGTCGGATTTGTACTGAGCTTATAACTCAAGTAATACAGGGAATGTTGGAAAAGAAAAGGTTTTGGACGTGCTGTTAGACAGCAGGGCTGTGAAGGTGTGTCCTTGTCCCTGTTTACTGACAGTTACTGATGACCCATTAAACCAACGACCTGGTCCATCTGACATCTCACCTCCAGTGCAGACAGGAGGGGAGCGGAGTAAGTGTCAGAGTCACACAGGCACTTGAGAGAAATAACAAAAACACTATGACTTCCATTAAGGCACAACATATAACTACATTTACACACACACACACACACACACACACACACACACACACACACACACACACACACACACACACACCAGTCTTTGGGACAAAAACAGCATGATTCTACTGGTGGGCATACAGGGCTACACACACACACACACACACACACACACACACACACACACACACAGTTCAATGCTCTTCCAAACAGACGCACAGCAGAGGAACTCTTTCAGATTCAGTCATGTGTCTACCCCCAAGATTACCAAATGTTAAAAATAAAACATGACTCCTACTCTGACAAATGACTGAACATCAACTTCTCGCAAATTGTAAATAACAGTTATTTTTTTACTGCAAGTTGTTTTTCAGTTGAAACATGATGATATTCCCCACACATCTAAAAGCTGTAATCTATAATCTGTCCGTCCTCACTTTGTCATCTGTTGCCTTGAATCTGTTTTAAGAAGAGGCATTTTCTTTACTCTTTAACAACTCAAAACCTTTCTTACAAAACATAAACTATGAGCTACATCTTGTGTGATTTCACCTCTATATTATTAATAAATAATGCCATAGAAGTCAATAAAACAATTAAGCATCTCAAGTGCAATGAAGTAAGTCATTGAAATCTATCACTCTACTGCTGGAGGCCTTCACAGAGCAGGCTGGCCACATCTTTACGTGATTCTAAAATGGCTTCAAATAATAATGCACATATCAGTTTCTTTAAAAAAACAAAACAACAACAACTTTTTCTTAGTGTTTTTGGTTAGCTACAGCACTACACTGTTCATCTAAATTATGAATGAAAAAAAAGGAAAAATATATGTCAGAAATGTGATCATATTATAGCAACAAACAGTTGTGTGGAGTCTGAAGAAAATACATTCGAATGCTTCCATTACATTTATCCCAACATAACCATCCAGAGCAGCTTAGTAGCAATACACTGCCCACAAATACGAGTTTGAATTAAAGGATAAGGCTTCTGCATTTTTCTTGTTCTGTTTGTCACTGTCAACAAATCCCATGAAATCTCAATAATTCCCCACCCTGACCTTACTCCTCCTTGTAGTTTATGCATTGGGGACTATTTTCAGTCAAGGATTTAGTGCACTATTAAGTCATATCTGACATAAGCGCTGAGTCGAGGGATTAATTGAAGGTACCGTGTGTTGGACAGGCAAATTATGATTCTTGGATATATAAATAAAATTCACATGACTTGACACTGAAAATGTTTCAACTTCAGCAAATGATTTGAACTTATTAAAGAAAAACTACTGCTCCAGTTCTTAATTGTACTTGAGTAAAGAGGGAAAAGGAGAGTTAGAGTTCTTAGTGAGTTTTGAGATCAGTCACATTCAGCATTCAGCAAGTACAAATAAATGCAAAAAAGTTTGCCAAAGTTTGTCTCAAAATAATGTTCATAATGAAAGAAGATGTCAGCCAGTGTGTGCCTCACTGATGGATTTTTAATAGTCTGGAGTCTTTATACAGAGGAATGACTGAATCAGCCTTAAACTACACAGACGTTACTTGATGAGTTCATTGTTAGTTTTGGTCTTTTCATCGAATTTATTGACAATAAGAAAAAACACAGAATATCACAAGCCTTGTTCTTTAACCTCCTCTGTGATTTTGTCATGGGCAACAATGCAAGTGTATTTTTTATCATGATGTTGCTGGATGTCATCAAACAGCTACAGCTGCTTGGCCAGTATAAATCAGCACCCAAAAATCAGCTGAGGTATTTAGATACTGAAAGCACGCACGCACGCACACACGCACGCACACACACACACACTTTGTACACAACTGACAAACTCACAAACAACCAAACAAACACAAACAAGCTCATATACACACAGAAAGCATGATGAGTTAATAAGGTCATATGTAATCAAGAATGTGAATGTCATTGGCAATGTATGGAGTATAAGTAAGAATATTATAGTGACAGATTTTGAATTTTTCCATTTAAAGGTTATATATATGACATTTCAAACATAATAGCAGTAGCAGCAAACATTTATTTGCTCTGTGAAGTTAGAGTAGAGCCACAGAGTCCTGAGCAGAGAATGACGTCACATTGCTGTGGTGTTTTCCAGCCTTGCTGTGCTTTGTTTTCAAACCTGGGTGGGCTGCAAATTTATGTTAGAGTCTCTCAGTGTGCAACTGAGGAGCGTGAATGAAACTGTTTTTCTATGCTATGGTGGTTTCTTAGCAAGATTTCTTACAACCAAATCAGAGCTGGTGACTGTTGGAACAGACTAACAAAGATGGTTTTGTTGAGTTTTGTTTCTGTCCAGTTTGAATGAAGCTGGATGTTGATGGTGTGCGAGGTAAAGTTATTGTTTTTTTGGAGTTTATCTCTGTGGAAATGCTTTTCAATCTGAGCCAGCAGTCAGTGGCAAAAACAAACATTTTTAGTGGAAGTACTTTGACGTTCCCAAGGACTAGCTACATTGCTTAGCGCCATTGCAGCCTTGCTAGTAGTTTCACATCTAACTCTGTGAATGAAGGTTTTGTTTAGAACAAATCAGTGTTGGTGGCTGTTAAAAAGACTAACAAAAAGCAGTAAAATTACTTCAGTGGGGTCCAGGTTTGGTCTAAGATGCTGTGCTCTATGTGACATCCAGTATCAGTCAATTTCATATATATAACCTTTAAGAATTGATTCTGCTCTTTTTCCTTCATTGGTTTCACAATCTGACATAGGTTGATTGTGGAATTAAACGTCACTCCTCTAAAGCTAGCATCTCTCAACTCAGTTAGTTAGCATTTTGCGTGATCTGTCTTACAGCACAGTGTTTCTCAAAAAACGACCTATAGCCTATGTAGTTCACTACTTTGTGGTTTGGCCATAAAGTAGTGAAGTAGAAATAACAGTACAGTGTCTATTGAGATGTGCCTCCATGAGATGCAGAGGAGTGATGTGATGGGTGTAGGCAGTTTAACTACGAGGAAGGAGGCCCTTCCTGTAGGCCACCAGGCCAGCTGCAGTGGCAACAGACAAGAAGGTGGATGCTCCTATAAACTTGAGGAGACGACCGACTGAAGGCAAATTCCTCTCCCAGAACGTGGTGACAAAAGGAAGTGCAGGGACCTCCTATTGGATAGACAGGAGGAGGGATTAAGTGACATTGATTGAACTTTTGAGTTGAATTCAGTTACATATGATATCAAACATTCAGAAAGATTTTCCTCACCGGACACTCAGGCTCCGTTTGCCAGATCTGACTCTGGTGAATTTTACCCAGTGCACACATGACCTGCAATGGAACACATTGGTTGTTCAGTCAGTAGAAACACATCAAGATTGAAACCATTTATTTCAACATGAGAGCCTTTTGAGTGTGGCAGTGTGAGCACATCTGCACATTGTTCCTCAGCATGATGTTATTTTTGTGCTATAACGCTGATATTCTATGTTCTGAATATCCTGGTTTGTGAAGGTGCAGTGTTTTGGGATTGTCTGTGCTCTGACCTCTCTGGCTGCCCTCTCTCCAGCTTGTACTGCCCCCTCCATGTAGCCGCTCCATTCTGTGGCCGTCTCTGTGCCCGCAAAGTACAATCTGCCAACCGGCTCTCTCAGCACCCTGGGGACAGAAAAAGACAAAAAGGTGTTCTTTAATTCAATATACTGCCATTACTCTGTTATTATGAACATTTGCCCCTGACCACAACTATTACATAAAAGCAGCTGCAAAGTCTTCTTACTGCAGCACACAACTGTGCAATGTGATGATGAATCAGCTAGTCTATAAAGCTTTAAACACTGAATGAACTTCATTGGTAAGAGTTTTATTTTTTTCTGAATAACCTTGTAACTCCACAGCTGACACCTTTTAAAAAAAGGAAAACTGTTTTGTTACAGTTTTTTCCAGTTGCTAACACACTGAAATGACGTGGATAGCACAAAGATTTAAAGTGACACACAGGGAGCAAAAACTCATCTCAAATCTCCAAAACTTTAAACACATTTTCTACTTTACACACATTATGCAATTCAAATTTTGCAACATATGCACAGCAGATATATTTACATTGGAGTGAACTAAAATATGTTCACAAAACAGTGAACTGAAAAATACAATGCAGAAAAAATAATAAAGAGTAAAGTATCTCTACCTCTCCCTCTTCCTCTTTCAGCGATGTCTTCCATTGTTGTTGTAAAAGAAAAAAAGATGCTCACCTGTGCTCTTTTATTGCTTACTTCCTGATTGAAGTGTTTTTTACACAATGTAAACAATTACATAAGACCTGTTTGACCAGGTGGCAGATATAGTGGCCAATGAGCTCATGTAGTGTCATTTTAAATGGCAGTGTTTTGAAATCACAAACATGTGACTTTCTGTCAGATTTTCGTGTCTTATGCAGAGAACTGTGTTCAGTCCAATTAAAAAGTGACATTTTGAATTGCAAAATGTGTAAAGCAGAAAATGAAAGAATCTTTAAATATTAAGAAAGACTTAGACAACACTTAGCAGTTCTTTTTGTGTGTGTGTGTGTGTGTGTGTGTGTGTGTGTGTGTGCATGTGACTTACTTGCCATATTGGGTAAGGATTCCTGGAGGGAAATAGGCTGTGTAGCAGCCCCCAGAGTACTCCTCTTCACACCAGTTCTTCTCCTCATAGTGCACCGGCTGACAAACACAAATGAGCCGACATATAAAAGTTTTAACTAGTGATACAACTCCACTTTAGCTGTGTGAAATTTTTGCCTTTATCCAAACTCACATGCAGGGCCTCTTCTGTGCCAAGCACTCTGGAGTAGATCTCACAGATCTTCCTCAATCTAAACACAACAAGACAACAGTTTAGATTCAACTGATCCTTCAGCTCGTAAGGGAGCATTAATCTAATGTTCTGTTTCCACCATGTCTCTACTGTACCTCTCCTCTTTGGTCAGCCCTGATAGCTTTCTGCACTTGCGGGCAAGGATGAATCTGAAGGAGAGGTAAATGACAATGTTATCTACTGCTTACATGTTGTGTACACAGCATGGCCTGAGATGGAAACACTGCACTGTTTTTTGGTTCCATTTAAGGAAAATATTAATGTTACACCATACAATGATATGTCAGACTATAGGGTGCGTCCCTCATCAGTATAATATATAAGATTTTGAGGAGAGTCTGCAGAAAACTGTAGGCTGCAGGCTGTTATAGAACTACATTAAAGCATATCCCTGGTCAAATTCTATATTGTTCTTACTGCCATCAAATTCCATGAGATGACCCAAACCAACAATGAAATGATCCATTAACAAGTACGATACTATAACTACACTATGTCCAAAGTTTGATACATCTCCGACCTCTGTGACACAAAGCGATGTGTGTGAACACGTTCCTTCATTACTGTAGTTTAGTCTGAGTCAATCACACAAACACTGTCCTGCTCTGTAAATACTTACTGGTTTACCAAATGTCTAAATGGTAAATAGACTGTACTTATATATAGCACCTGTCTAGTCTTCTGATCACTGAAGGCACTTTTACACTACACATTGTATTCAGCCATTCACACAGTGACAGCAGAGGCTGCTGATGACACAGCCTTCAGGTGCAATTTGGGATTCTGTATTTTGCCCAAAGACACGACATGCAGACTGGAGGAGGCAGGGATCGAAACCTGACCTTCTCATTATTGAACTTATTATGTTATTAATAACATAATTATTATGTTATTATTATCCACTACTGAACACAGTCCGCAACAAATGCACTAGTTATTCCTGCTTTAGTTACATGTTTTAAGAAATTACTGAGTCTTTCAGTAATTTCATTGATTTACTTTTAAAGGTTTGCTTTTTAGTAAAAGCAGAAAACATTAAACGATTAACAAGATGTTGGTTTTGGTTATTTCATGGGATTTGTTGGAGAAAAAAAACACACACACACACTCGCCTTTTAATGGCGTTGAGACAATCCGATATGCAAGTGTCAGCATACTTTTGGCCATATATTGTATGGTACATGATCATAATATTTGCAATTTTGCAGAGAACTGGCTGAAGCTCCATATTCACCCCATAATGGCCGGTACAGTCCCATCAGGCTTTGTGTCATCCAGCGTCAGGCCAATGGGAGCGCCTTCCTCCTCAATCACCATACTGCCACAGTAACCTGGAGACACAAGAGTGTAAAGATAAAATGAAATAGGACACACTACAGCTTCCTTATCTCCTACTCTCCATTTCCTGCATACCCTTCTTCCTCCAGAAGTTCTCTTTGTAGTAGACCATGCACTTGATGACAGAGCCCATGGGGACACGGTGGATCAGCTGGTTCCTCAGCGGTGGAAGCTCAGGGTTAAAGTGCATCTTCAGATTCAGACCAGGTGGGGTGGCCACAATCACATACTTGGCCTAAGACAAAGGATGTCAAATAGGACAGGAGTGTGTGAGCTGCTGCTCAGGGCACAGGGCAGCACGTTGGCAGGTAACCAGAAGATGGCAGCAAAGAACCAAACTATCAGCTTTATGATTCAGAATCTGTGGGAAAGCAGTGGATACTAATGCATCCATGTCTAAATGTTCTAGTTTTAACTCATTCATGTACAGTTGTAGTAGTTTGGCAGTGGTTCCTCTGGGGGGGTCATATGATAAATCATTAGTCATTAGATGATTGATGGGACTTGCAGCCCTACTGTGTAGTAACTCATCTGTCAGATAAATGTAGTGAAAATCACAGCATGTATCTCTGGACTGCAGTGGAGGAGAAGGATAAACATAAAATGGAAACACAGTAAAATACCTCCAAATGATACTGCAGTACTTGGGTAAATGTACTCCACCGCCGTATGGCTGCAGCACATTCATAATAACTCTTTGATGTGCTTACTTTGTAGGTCTGTTTGTCTACCGTCTCAACCACCACCATGTCTCCACTCTGGTCAATCCTGTGGACTGGAGACTGCAGCTTCACGAGGTCTCCCAGCTCCTTGGCCATGCACTCACTGATCTGACTGGAGCCGCCTAAAAACTTCCTCTCCTGCAGAAGTAGACAGAGAGATCGGATCAGTCACCACACTTTTTGATGTCAGTCAAGTCAGTCGCATTTTGGGTAAGATTGCTTCCTATCCAGTCTGATCCTGCTCAGAGAACTCTAGGAGGCTATTAAACCTATATTTGATAGCAGCAATGAAATCTGTGTTTATCCAGTGTTACATACTGGTTATCCCCGACCCTCCCTCTTTTCTTCACCACACAATCTCAATGATGGTGAGTATGATGAGAATGAAGAGAAATGAAATGCTGCCAAAGCTCTGATACACAAAATGAAATAGGCAGAGACCTTTTCCATATGGTTACTGTCAGCGTCTCTCCATTCTCACTGATCAGAAACACATTGTGTGTGTCCCACAGTGGCATTTGGATTAATTTTCCTGCCAGTCGCCGGAAAATTATGATCTAAACCTAAATCAGTCCTGGCAGTGAAACAGACTGAGTGAGTCTGTGTTTGTCTTGTTTGATTAAAGAAGTTTAGTTGTCCAGCTTCAGTGGAAAGTTGCCCTGAAAGTGAAGAATACCACATGTGCCTCCATATGGGGCGCTTATATAACTCTCTCCTTTAAACAAAATGTCGTCTCAAATGATGTGTTTATGTCCATGCGCCCATAAACAAGTGTTCATGTTATAAATGGGACAGAACTTGATCAGGGCTGGCCACAACATGTTTATCTGCATCCCATTCCTCAGTGGCTATGGTAACAGGGTCACTTGGCTACGGGAAGTATGGTGGCAGAATGTGCTCCCCCAGCACTCCAAGAAAACAGCTTTTGTCAGGCTCATTATTATGCTACGGTGATCAGCAGCAGCAAACTAAAGTAAATGTATTAGGGCTGATTTAGGAGCTGCCTGTTTGGCATGAGCGGTTGTGTCTCTGAAGGTTACAGTGAGCCAGTGAGTGAGTACACTTCTTGGCCAGCCTCCTCTGCACTGGCCTCAGTCCCTCAGCAGAGATTAACTGGAAAGCCGAGACCACATGTGTAGCTGCCCACATGAACAGATACAAATATTTATCGTGCAAACACACACACACACATTTGTGCAGACCTACCTGTCCACCATTAGTGGTGGAGAAGATCCTCATGGTTCCTCCACACTGTTTGACATACCAGAGGAACCATAGAGCGGAAACTTCATGGGGCTCAGACGTGACATTCACGTTGACAAACAGTTTGGCGAACTGGCGAACAGTACTTGAAATAGAGGACAGGGATTAAACCAAGAGTTAGACGTCAGTACTTCATAACACACATGGCACTATTATGTTGTATAATGTATCTATGAGATCCTCCTACTCTTTATTGACAATACACAATAATAAATGGGTAATTCAGGCTCACTTCTTGCCAAATGCCAAAAAATAAATAATGTTCAAAGAAATACATAATCAACCTATGTTCAGAGTAACACAGTTCACACTTAACACTTCATTCATTGCTACCTGGTCCAGCAGATACTTTCAAAGAGCTCCAGCATGGTCATCTTGTCCCACTCCTCAGCATGGGGAGCTTTCCATGGAGCCTCTCTGGGAATCTGAAACACAGGAGCAGGTTGAGCAAGGAACACACATTTGGGAAAGGATGAAACACAAAGAGAGAGTAAAATCAAACCATAAGGATGATTCCTGCTTTACCTCCTTGCCCATGTCATCCATTGTCCGCCACAGGTTATTAAAGTCCAACAGGACAAAGGGGTTCCACATGGGAGGGAAGGAGCCTTTGAATGGGTAAGACTTCCCCTGTTAAATACATGTCATCATCAATATCACCACCAACATCACCAAAAACCCACCACCCTTCTGAGGACAAAGTTTTCCATCAAAGTAACCTTAAAAAATGGAGACTTGACAAGTCTCTCATATAGTATGTAGCCTGTCATATGTCATACAGTAATAATAGTTTAAAGAAAACCCACATTAGCTGGCCTCCAGTACACTTAGAATGACTGTGCACATTCTGATCAAATAGCACTAGAGAAATCCTTGGCTTGGTATATTTCCAGTTGTTCAACATTTTACAGCTGATGAAATGATCCAGAGCCCTCAAAGATTATAAGAATGTCCACAGTCCATGTGTGTGCTGTTTGTCTGGTGTATCCAATAATTAACCCCAGTTAAAGACTGAGTTTTGCTGCTTTGCGCTGTCTTTACTTCTGTTGTAGCTGCAGGCTGAGAGTACCAGTCACTCTCACACTGCTGTATTTGCTTGACCAATAACGGCCTCTTATTATATACAGTATCTTAAATTGGCTTGTCATGTAATTTTATCAGAATGACTTTAATGATCACATAAAAGCAACAAATATATCGTTTATTGTGAAGATAGAATGTATGAGATATGACTGAATGACAGACACTGGAAGACAAGTCAGTGAACATTGACCATCATAAAGTTTCATATAGGCCTGCTGATCTACACTACTACTCGTAGTACTAACTAACCCACTGGACGCTGCAAGGTCAAGACTGTGCTTCTTATGAAGCCTCAAAACAAAACTCATCTCACAAACAGACAAAGAGGGGAGATTACGTGTCTCACAACGTTCAGCATTGCTGCTGTGCTCAGAATTGTCCATTGCTGTGTAACAACAGGTCTGTCACCATGGTGATGCTGGCCAAGTGTATACAGGAGGAGAACTGCACAGTAGGGGAAGGGGATGGGGAGAGGAGAGGAGAGGAGAGGAGAGGAGAGGAGAGGAGAGGAGAGGAGAGGAGAGGAGAGGAGAGGAGAGGAGAGGAGAGGAGAGGAGAGGAGAGGAGAGGAGAGGAGAGGAGAGGAGAGGAGAGGAGAGGAGAGGAGTGAATGCATGGCAGTATCTGTTTCCACATCAGGGAGCAGTGAGTCAGCCTCATTCAGAGGAGAAAGTGTAAACCTTTGGTCCACTTAACATAATCCCTGGCTCTTTGATAACAGAGTGAGGTGTTGTAAAACCTCCCAGAAGTGTAAGGCATGTCCAGGTCACAAGAGTACAATTGCCCTGCACCATAACCCCATTGAACGGGGGCCATGAGGTGGCCATGCCCCTCATAAGCCTCATACTCTGGGGAGGCTGCCAACTCTCAACTGCCAACTCTTGATGTACATTAGTACACCAGCACAGACTTGTCTGTTTTAACAAAGACTGTGACTGTGAGTGGTGCATCCTCTGTCATGGTTAGCCTAAATGATACCACTCCTAATGGGACACTTAATGGCTAAGGTGACGGCGGGGCCTCATCATTAGAAACTCCAGATGTGTAACAGATATTACTGAAGCCATGGGACTGAGCATTGTTGGCGTGGTCTGGATGATCCTGGATGATCTGGATGACTTTTCCTAGCAGGAAGAGGAGAGATACTGTGTGTCAAATACTACTGTCCCCTACCCTCCTGTACAAGTCTGTACATCATGCTGGTCCTACTCAAGTGAGATGATCATGATCACTGTATGTACAATGGGCCAGTGGGAGCATATAGATACTAGTTCATGTACAAGAATATTGATGCTACTGGCTCTTAACAGAGATGTGCAGCATCTGAACACCCTTGGCACTAAGGACAGCCTGAGAGAGATGGATTGGTATTTATAGGTGCTGCCCTGGTAAGCTAACCTTAAGAAAGTGTGCAGGAGGACTAGCAATGTAAAAATAAGGGAGAAATCACTTGTTAATTGTCTGTTGAACACACAGAGATCTACAATGATGAAGTGGTGATGTCCCTTTTCTTAAAAACCTCATTGAGCTTCTTTGATCAGGACACTTTTGCATCCCACCTGGCCACTGACACTAACACGCCACTGAATCTGTGTTGTTTCATAGCAAACTATACTCTGTATACTAAGAAATAGTGGACAAAGCCCACAGGTGAACTGAGCATGTACACCACCAGCCTGCCCGAGCAGGGAGTCAGCCCTTCAAGTCACACTGCAGTGATGTCACCTTTGGGTTCACTTTCAGCTTTTCTGCCTAATTTTATGAAGAACCTCCCATCAGGCATCAGGTTTAAAACTTCCACTTTACACTGCCTATCCAGCACCAAACTGTAGACAGATGGCTACAACTATAGTAACTATATATAACTATTATGTCTTTTTCATCAGCATTGTTTTCAGAGAGCAGCAGACAAAAGCCTTTGATTAACTGACTGTAAGCTAAGACAGTGTAAGCTACTGTCCATCACCAAACAACAGATAGAATCAACTCAGCTCAAAATAGAATAAATATTGGATTCATCATGTTGACTCCAAATAAATGCCTGTGTGCCTTTGTATGCTGGATAAGGTCAATTATTTAATCATACAGTCACCCTATTAACTTCATACAGTCATAAAATGTTAGAATCATTGAATGCAGGTTCACAATATCTCGTTATCTCAACTATCAAACATTAATATGTGTGCCAATTTATATTTTTAGACTGAAATGATAAAAGGTGCTGTTGTTAGTAACAAATACGGCTCAGTAACTAATAACAGGACATAACGGCTGCTCAGTTGCATTAAGTGTCCCATTTACAGTGAACAATGAACAGCATATGACTGCCACTAAGTTGAATGCAACTATCATTAATAAACTAGTGTTTCCTGTTATGACACAACAACACAATCACCCCTCTGAGAAAGGGCGGATTCAGAGGTTTGGACCACTCTCACCAATCACTATAGCTATTTTCATCAGTTTTTCTGATGTGTGCTGATAATGTGTGCTACTGGGCCATCCAAACAGTAAGCAGACAAAATTAGCAACTAAAGAACCAGACAGACAGAGCTACAAGCAGTTTGAAATGTAAGATTGATAATGTTTACCATATATATATACTTCAACTACAGAGGGCGTAGTGAAGTTTATCTTCAAATGAATCAGCCTCTAACAGGCCCTGACAGGCCTTATGAAAATGGAGAAGGAATGGAACTGCAGAACTACTTTCCTCATCAATAAAACATTCAACTGTTGTAAAGATACTTGCACGATCATCAGCCATATTTCTCATTGGTTCTGTCAACATGCAAACGTGCACAATTGCCACACTGCTGGAGGAGGGCCAGGACAATAACATGCTCTTTCTCAATCTGTGATAATCAGAAACAGTATTTAATCAAAGTCTGTTTCCCCATCTCTGATAGTGATACCTCATTAATAAATCCAGTGCTGAGGGCTGCAGCTGCCTGTAAGGCAGTACTTTGCTGATAAGGGAAACCCGCAATGGCCTTTTGGATTACAATCCGCCATAGAAAAGCTGATTAGCTACGCGGCTTGCTTGGAAGCTAGCCCTAATTACACGATGGCTTCGCACACATGCTGGTTTACTATTACACTAACTTGTGACTGTCCTGTGAAGTAATGTAGGCACTGTCGGACAGGTTAGATCAATGCAGACGTCACCCTGTATGCTTTGCTCTGTTAGTACATTTGGACTTGCGCAGTGAGCAGGAAATATTTAAATACTGTGTTTGAGAGCTTATTCATCTGAATAGCTTCTTGGCTAATCCAAAGCTACTTACAGTCAAAACACAGTGCAGTGATACTCACAACTACAACATACATGTTTGAATTTCCATGTGGTGAAACGAAGAGAATGGATTGATTTAGATTTATTCTGTATTGCTGTCGAGGGGAAAGGTGCAGATAACAGATCCAATGAAGAAAAAAAAGTTCCCAAAACTTTCTGTATGAACCAGGCTTAAACTGTATGATTAAAATGTGTGGATGTTTGGTCCCACTATGTACTAATGCACCACACCCATGGTCTGTTTGTCTGTAATGTTAAACGATGACTAGCTCACGAGGATCATGTTACTTGATCATTTCTATGCCATGACAGAGGCAGCCACATCTCTGACAGCTCCATTGTAAAATCAGCCCACCAGCTAATAAAGGAGGTGGATCCTCTTGTCCCATAATGCACTAACACAGACAAATACACTGTCAGACACTGATAGAGGTGAGCAGCTTTTGATGAGCCATGCTGCCATGGAAACCAACCAGGAAGCTACCAGGGGCGTGTGTGCTTGTGTATGTGAGTCTGGGTCGTGGAGTGGATCTTACAGAGATAGTAGCCAGGGAGACACGCTCCCTTGCTGAGGCCACAAAATGCTTCACAACATCAGGGCTGTCCGGTCAAGTCCTTCACTAAACCAAAGATTTGTCTTCTAACTGATGTTGGTGCCAAATGTCATGTTGGTGACATTTCACAGCACTGCTGAAGTAGGTCATGTACACAGTATATCAGCGCTAAGGACAGAGTGGCGGGCTGAGCAGCACACAGAACACTATGAAACCAGCTTTACAGCATCTTTTCAATGGACAGAAGAAATGTTTAGCAAACCCAAAGTAAGAGCATTATATGTTAATCAATAATATGTCACACTTAACCTGATCAGAGCGCACTAATCTGTGTGTGTGTGTGTGTGTGCGTGTGTGTGAATGACATCTTTTGGACATCCCAGCCTGTTGACATGACAGGTGAGTGTACATGTTTACATATCTTTGACTTTGATTCTTTCATAGCCAATTTAAATATTCTGCTCTTTACATTCAGTAATGACTTCTCTATGCAGTAAATTGAACAGAGTCACATGACACAATGTTTCCATTACTCATTGATCTCACTCTTACAGCAGTATCATATCTGTATTAGGATACATGTAAAACATTTCCTACTACTGCTACACAGTAAAAGCTGTGACTGTCACTGTCATTAAGCATTCATCATTTAGCAGAGTGACAGTATTTTGTGTGTAAGTGTATTAGATTTCATTGTATCGAGAGGTGTTTGTAATATTTTGGCCCCTTGTGTGTGTAAATGGAGGTTGGTGGTTTCCATACAACACAGTGAAAGTGAATTTGTGTGTGGGTGTGAGTTGTTGTCCACACCTCTGAGCCAGAACCTCAAAGTCCATGTATGAAGGTATGATTCATTGACTGGAACAAACTGCCTCAAATCAACGCACAGAGCTGCCAGCCACACACATAGTCCAGTGATTTACAGTAGGGTTAGTTTGAGCAGGGTACATGGCAGCTAGAGTAAATCAAATCACATACAGAAACCCAACTGTGTTAAGGACAGCAGTGCGCCCACACTAATGAGAAATGAAATGGGAGAGGGATCCCTCCTCTGTGGCTCTTCCTGAGGTTTCTTCCACATTTTTTCCCTGTTAAAGGGTTTTTTGTGGGCAAGTTTTTCCTCACTGGAACCGAAGGTCTAAGGACAGAGGGTGTCACTCCCTGTACAGATTGTAAAGCCCTCTGAGGCTAAATGTGTTTTGTGACTTTGGGCTATATAAATAAAATTTGAGCAATGAAGAACAAGAGCCAAATGTCTCTTTCTTCCTTACGTCTTTGTTTGCTTTTGCTATCCTTTCAACCACTCAGAGGAAGGAGAAACTGCATTATAGAAATCCCTCAGGCAAAGATTAGCATCTGCAGTCTGTAATGCTGGAGAGGAGAGGAGAGGAGAGGAGAGGAGAGGAGAGGAGAGGAGAGGAGAGGAGAGGAGAGGAGAGGAGAGGAGAGGAGAGCTGGCTGCTCGGCAGCACAAGAAGGAAACAATGTTGGGTTTTCTTCTGCACAATAGTACCAACACCGTCCATCAGCTGCCACTTCTAATTATCATCAACCAGGGTAACAGCTCTGAGGAAACAAAGTTCCTTCACTGTTATCCTGTGTGCATATTAGAAAGCCAACACTGTTTTCATAACATATTTGAGTTTAATTTTTTGTTAGTCTTGACCATACCCTCTCACTGGCTAAATTACTCAACTTGTCAGAGCATGATCACAGTTTGATGACAAAGAAAACATGTTTACCACATCAGTCTGTAGCTCACTGAAGGAGTGTCTCTTCAGCTTTGGATGAGTTGCCTGGATTGCTGAAGCATGTACAGTTGAATGTGTTGTCAAAACCAGAGGAACATGTTGCTGT
The DNA here is from genome assembly GCA_014281875.1 of Nibea albiflora. Classification (NCBI taxonomy): domain Eukaryota; kingdom Metazoa; phylum Chordata; class Actinopteri; family Sciaenidae; genus Nibea; species Nibea albiflora. The sequence continues at coordinate 24,092,553 of CM024796.1, forward strand.
CAGCAGATTAACTGTCATTCTTGAATGATGCCAGAAGATTAACACAGACATCAAATTCCTGTCTATTGAATAATAGCTCATACCCAGGATGTTTGCTTTATGTTCTGGGAATGGTCAACACTTAGTGCAGAACTCAAAATGAAGGGCACATCTATAACATGTGGGCCTGCACAAATATGACATCAGCCAAAGACGGAACACACACACACACACACACACACACACACACACAGATGCTGGTATACTCACATTGACATAATGCACCAAGTTCTCCTGCTCATTGACTTTGTAGGTCTTTATGCCGTACTCGTGTGCCAATCGGAGGATGCGGTTCTGAGTTGGTCCGATGTAAGCCCCACCCAGATCAACCCACTTTGTTTCCTTATTCTGAAAAAAAACATCAGAAGATAAAAAGACAAATGTAAAAACACATTCTTTATTATACATTCATTGTTGTTTGCTCTTTTAAATTTGATCTGAATTTAGTGTGTGACAGGTCTAAAAAGGTTTACAGTAATAACACCAGAGCACAACAGAATCCTGCTGCACAAAACGTCCCTTTTAATAGCAGTATCTGCCTTGGTGTTAGCTCTCCTGGTCTTACCCGCACAGTGAAGGTGCGACCACCAACCCGATCCCTGGCCTCCAGAACCACAGGGCTCAGTCCATTGGCTTTCAGCAGCTTCGCTGCACTTAACCCTGCAGATGGACAGAGAAATGAGTCAGGTGAGTAGAAGAGAGATTAAAGAGGAGTGAGTCGGGATACATATAAGCAAGGAAGATGAGTTTCAAAATGTGACTGTTGAACAAATCTTTTTTCTCTACTTGTCACCGTGACATGTGTGTTAGTGCATGTATAGTTGTTTCTCTTGTACATAGAAAGGATTAAGTGAAGGATTAACTACTAAAGTTTGCCTTTACATTAACTTGGCTGGATGTTGAAGGAGCTATGGGTAATATAGGAGAGTAGGGGGAAGGGGAATCTTTGCAGGAGAGAAACACTTCCACAACAAACCAGCTGACCTGCTGATCATGTGAGTGAAAAGAGGGCAGAACAAATATATAGTGACTTTCTGACCCACCACAGAGTCTATGGCAGACAGGCAGAGGCAACAGCTTTAACATACTGACCTCAGGCCATCCCTGCTGTAACTTTAATTCAATAAGACATAACATAAATGCATTTAGGCTTGAACACGCATATGCAGAGGATTTGTGTGCAGTATATGTCTCAGCTGCTGTACAGCAGGTTTTCTGCTGTACAGCAGCTGAGACATATACTACAGAAACCATATGGAGAAAGTAATTTGTAAAAGATAGAGATGAATGCTTACTTACAAGGTACCATCCAAAGTATGTGGACACCTAAACCCAATATATATGAACAACTCATTCCAAAATCATGGCCATTAATATGATGCTATAACTGCCTCTACATTTCAGGGAAGGCTTTCCACAAGATGTAGAAGCCCAGCTTCAGGCATTTGAGATCTAACAGAGATGCCAAGTGGGAGGAACTGTTTGTTCCACAAGTGTTTTTTCCATTTGAAACCAGGCATCTTCAGTGTTAAAATATAAATATGAGTAGGTTTATGTGTAATATTTATTATGGGTACAGACTTCTAATTATTTCAACTTCGTTTTGCCTGTCATTTTAGAAGAGTGCTCTTAATATGACATAATCACAGGTTATGTCGTTGCTCTTGTTGCTCTTGGCTATTGTTTAGGAGAAGAAGCCAGTCAAAAGTGATTGTAGCTGGATTCTTGCTTAATAAACCCAGACTACATAAGTGAATTGATACAAACTGCAGATTGTATCATTAGTTTTCTTAACAGAGTAATCTTGTAATCACTGCAACTGATGTGGGTGAGTTGAGGTGTCTCGCTGGGTGAGTATTGTCTTTTAGTATTCTTAGGGCTTTCCACAGGCACCTCACTGATCACTGATCATCCCTGATGCTCAGTAGATGGCTATCAGTGAGGTTCAGAGTGGTTTTAATCCTAGGCTGTGCATAATTTGTATTGTTTCCAGGTGGCTTCTTTCTATAGCTATGTAAAAGGTAACAAGAACTGTGAATTTTGCATTCTGTGTTTTCCTTAAATATACAGTGGTTTCTGAGCTCTTTTATCAGAGTGGCAATGTGTGATGTCCATGAAACATAGCAACATAACAAACAAACAAGGAACATAAAACTTGTTTGTTATGGAATTTTCTGTTCTTAGGTTACATGTGTGGGCCTTGAGGTCCTCAGCAGTATTAGTTGTTTGTCTTTGACTGGCAACAGTAGATGCCATCCTATCTCAACACTGTGGTGGCCAGGGTCGAGGACTCTGGTGCTGCATGCTTAGACATAATAGATAGCTTGCCACTGACATTCCAATATGCATAAACAGTCATCTGTGTCTCCAGACTAGAATATGTTGACAATGACACCATACTTGATAAAAAAAACATTCTCTTTAACTAATTCTGGGCATATAGTATTTGTGGTGTTATCTTGGGTTTTAAAGTTTATCCACCAGCATGAATTGGGCAGAATGTGAGACCGACGCAGGCACTTCTGATGTACTTTGAGAGTGTCTCTAATTCTCCTTGGCCAAGTGTCAATAAATAATACAGCATAAGACATCAGAGGCTCCTTTCTGCCTTCCTGACCTCACCATTGACCTTTGACTTCAGCAATTTCTCCACAACACCGTTCACCCAAAAGTAGACTGTTCTCTATGTAGCACTCTGCAAGACTGTTGATTTCCTCCCCATATATGATATGATATGCATGCTGCAGCATTAATGTAACCTTCAATTAAACAAACAACCCCAGCCCCTGAAAACCAGCCCTAAGCCAGAAGTACACAAATGTCCATACACCTGTATACCTGGCCATGTATTCATGTGGCCGGCGTTCTAACCAAGCTTGATAAATACTGTATATAATACAACCGCAGACTGGGCTTGTAATAGACAGAGTGAACAGCCTCAGGGGATACCCACATCTGTGAAAATATTTTCTTAGACTCCAGCTAAGCGATGTTGAAGCTAGCAAAGTTTATACTAGCTTTAATAATGTAATATTATAATACAACTTCAGCCTTCACTCCCTGCACAAACACACCCACCCTGCCAGGCTTTGTAGAAAGCATTAGCTCTGACCAGAGGAGGCTTACAAATCTTGCCCCATTAAATTGATACTATTACCTGCACTCAGCTCATAAGGTCAGTCTCTGACTTGGAAAACAAAGAGCATCTGTCTGCATCTCTCGTTTATCCCCACAGCAATCACTGCACAAAGTAATATTCTGTTGGGATATTGCTTTGATCAGGAAGCTTGTTTGTCTCAATTGAGACAAGAATTGACATGAATGAAAAAAGCCTTCTTTAAATATGACTATATGATTCATAGAAGAAGTGTATGTATGAAGCTGTATAGTTCTTCATAGAACTGTATGAAGCTATCATCTCTTCACATCATCACAACACTGTGCCTCCCCCTGCTGTGTACCTCCATCCCCCCACCATGAAATGAAGAAGAGGAATGAGCAGTACTGCTGGAAAAATCAACATGTTTCAAATTGTTCCCCAACTGAAGTTCAGCTGAGAGGCTGAAATTCAACTCATGCAGCAGCAGTGAGGCAGAAACACCAAAGAAAGAAGGAAAACGTGTACAGAAGAATCAAACTATTTAAAGAAAAACTTCTTTTATTGCTCTGTTTTTCCCTCCAGACTATATGCAGAGAGAGAGAGAAAGAGAAAGAGAGAGAGAGAGAGAGAGAGGGAGAGAAAGACAGAGAGAGAGGGAGAGGGAGAGAGATTTAGACACTAGGCATACATCTGCAGTCCTGAAAGAGAAACAACATACCACACGCTCACAACCATTCACAACAACATTTCTTGGGTGGAGCGGGGGTGTCTGCAATGTTTAAAACTTGGGTGAAGTTTAAAAGAGACGTTCAGGTTGAGATACTGAACTATGTGGTCAGAGAACTGGGGTAACATTAAAAGAAACGATCACAATAAGGGATTTTGTGTGGCCCACACAACTGTTTTATTGTCTCTCCGTCTGAACACACTGTAGAAAAAAGGCATGCATGTGACTCAGGCGTGCAAACGCCTAGATGAATGGCAGAATGTTTTTTGTGTATTCTTTAATAATCATTAAACATTTTCCATTCTACCCCTGGTCATGAAAAATGTGCCTGAAGGGATTCCAAATGGAGGATAAGGGTCAACCCTTCTTCTCTTCCTCCCCTTGTCACTCTGCACCTAAAGACATGCTTGATATTTATCAATCAAATGCAACTGCCTTGAAGCTTAGTCCCCCTGTCAACTGCCTTCCTGTCATCTGAGGGGCAGCTGGTGTGCATTCAGCATTCCCCTCCTTTGCGCATGTGCATTTAAGGAAGGATCAGACAAGAGAAGAGGGGAGATATGATAAGTGAGGTTAATTGTTGTTCTTCTTCCTGTTCTTTTTACAGGTTGTAAAATCCTCAACATGTAAAAAGCAGGTGCAAATTTGTGCAGGTATATTGACTATAGTTGTTAGAATAAGGAATAGAATTGCATGAAAATCTCAATAAAATATTCAAATTTGACAAGAAAAATGTATGTAGAACAGGGGACCTCTTGGACGACAGACAAACAAACTGAGACCCCCATGTAAATAGTAACAGTTTTTGTCAAAAGTAGCTTTTTATTTCATATTAATGCTTGCAGTTTACTCATGATTTATTTATTTTTGATAGATTTATTTTTTAATTCTCACAAATTACTTGGTAAAAATTGGCGGACCCCCTGCAGTACCTCTGCAGACCCTTTAGGGGTCATGGACCCCTGGTTGAAGACCCCTGGTGTAGAATGAAAGGACATAAAGAGAAGAACACAGATGTGATATCTTTCGAGCTCATATTTCAGAATCAAAATCACACAATGTCACCTCGAGCACACTCAAAAAAGCGGACCCACTAGACCAATGGTCCCCAACCTTTTTATCATCACGCGGGGGGTCGCGCGACTCTGGTCTGGTACCGGTACGCGGCCTGGTGGTTGGGGACCACTGCACTAGACTACTGCATGAACATTATCCTTAACCTTATCTTCTTCTACAATGAACAATGTCTTACCTACACGGCATCCATCTGTACACTACCACTGCTCCTTCTATTGACATTGGGGGTTTCTAAAATGGTACTGGGCTATTTGAAAACCTACCCATAACAGCAAAGCTAGAAGCTGTTCAGGCCCCAAATGGTTCAACAAATCCATCCTATAATCAAGCCATAATCAACAAGGTCACTCCAATATCCCTTCCATCATGTTGTTTATGCACTGGGTTGCACACCAATATGTTCTCCATGGTCCAATGCCACTGCTGACTCTCTCTCCTGTTTCTCATTTTGGAAGTTCAGAAGCTTTGTCTCTCTCAGCAGATAACCACCAATACTGGTTTCTTCATATGACATTCATCCTAATCCTACCATAAGAACCGTAACTCAGCTGCTGCCTTCATGACAAGTACAACATATCCTTCTTTCCATGCATCAAAACACATACCAGCAAGTTTATCTTAGCGGCATTAGCTTCCTCTCCAACCAAAACCTTAAATCTGGTCAGCTTTTTCCCATCTTGACTTAAGTGAAGTTCAACCAATGCTCAATGTTTTCCTCTCTCAGTCTGGATAAGTGGCTACTTGATTCTGGTTCCATCCAGCCTCCCCCTCACTGAATAGTTTCCCCTCATTGCAGCAAGCAGACCAAAGAAATTCAAGAGTTCAAGCTTCACTCACAATCTTTCATTTGTTAACAAATCATTTAAACATATATCTGCTTGTTGATGGTGTGGCCTGTGCTAGTGAATTCTGCAATTAAAGATTATTATTACTTCATAAGTAATAAAGATTCAGACAAGTTTCTCTCAGGTGGAGTTCACTTGCAGGCTTTGTAAATGTTCAGCTTTCATTAATTAAGTATGAAGTATGGAGTATTTCTGTTTCAGCATTACCACTTTCTGATTCTTTTTCTGAGGTTGATCATCACACGCCGCTCCTTCTAAGCTCTTAGGGCACTCCTTGTTACTTGCTGTATGAAATAATGCTGCTTCAGTCCATGAGGCTGCTGAAGCTCAAAAGACAAATGAGCACAAATCTCATTCAAAACTGTTTGCTGCTGTAACATAGGTTAACTTGTTCTTCTGACTCACACCACTGCAGTTGTATGAATGCCTCTGCTTCTATTTTGTGTCTTTTCTTCTCAATTATCTCTTTTGATTTCTCCTTCTCTGCTGATTCCCCTCCACTGCTTCTCTCGTCTCATCTCGTCTCGTTTTGTCTCGTCTCGTCTCGTCTCCTCTGCACACAGCACCTTGGGGCTTTGGTTGACCTAATTGTCTGCTCTCTCTGAGATGTTTAAAAGAAAAATTGACGACGATTTTTCTTTAGCCATAGTCTCACATGTAAATTTATTTATGCATTTGACCTGAAGCTACTCTGCATTGAGGAGTTTCTGGTGTTTTTTTTGTGCAGATCCACAGTACTATAGTACACACAGATGGATGCATGCACACGGATGCAAATGCACACACAATCCTTTTCATCTTCTGCCCTCTGTGCTGGAAAAAGAGACAGGGGCAGACACTGTTTCCCTGACAACAGTAATTGTTAAGATAGAGCCACTTGGCAGGAACAAATTGGATTTGTTTGTATGTATGTATGTATGTATGTATGTATGTATGTATGTATGTATGTATGTATGTATGTGTGTGTGTGTGTGTGTGTGTGTGTGTGTGTGTGTGTGTGTGTGTGTGTGTGTGTGTGTGTGTTTAGAAATATATAGATAGATAGATTTTTCCACAAACAGCTGCATCGCATGAGGACCATGACGGCTCCATAGGTTAGACATAGACCAAAGAGAGTCACAGCACTGCTACACAAAAGTACTTTATCATGCCAGACACTTTATAAAGGCTCTTTTCTCAATCCACACAACAAAGTAATTCCCATTTTAATTATTGTGAAGATTGATAATGCAAGAATTATATCCCTATGAATAGTAATGCAAAAAGTGATTCATCCGATGAAGACCAGAGAGCATTTTAAAAACAGTTCTCAGCCCTGTATGTGTCAATGTGTCTCTTTGCCTACATGTATTGACTGCCAAGCTGTCCAGAGTGTGCCCAAATCTGACCCTGCATGCTGGCATACTGGGATACACTGCAGCTTCAGTCAGGTTGCAAACATAAGCTAGCTGGTCAGTAATGGACATTTGTTTTCTTGTGAGTGTGAATTTCATTTTTTACATTTTTAAACATTGCTTCCATAAAAGGCCATTTCCTGCCTCTGCCTCGTCTGACTTGCCACCTCTGGCTTACCACCTGTTGTTCATCTTTTCATTTAGAACTGCGCTTTCTATCTTTTGTTCCCAACGTTTGCCATTTACAGTCGTCTAAATTGCATTAGCAGGTTTCACCCACTGCAGATAACAGCTGACATGCGCCTGCAGCTCATATTCTACCCGCAGTTCTTCTTTGTCTGTTCTTACATTAATACATATGATACACATATGTTCATGAATGATTTGTACATGACAAGATGCAATAGCTTTTTTGTGTGTGTTCATTTCAGTTCAAATGTTACCACCCAATGTATGAGCCACTTGCAGCCATCACTAACACCATCTATCTGTTTGTCTCATTTATTAACTGAAGTCTAAAAGTTCCCGTTTTTATGTTAGGCTAATCAAGCGCTGACAATCGCTCCATATTTCACAAACAGATTAAATTCACTATTTACTTCACAGAGTTATTCAGATTATTACTAACTGAAAAAACTATTCACTGAGTAGGTTGCTTTTCACGAGGGATGTAGTTCTGAAGACTTGAATATGACAAAATCGGCACATCAAAATCAAATCAACATGCGTCACTATGCTTAATGTGTAACACCATGTTCTCTGAGAGAGGCATCACATTTGACCTCCATTAAAATCTTTAATGAAACAGGTTTCTCAACAAATCTCTTGATAGCTGCTGTACTGTCTTCTCAAAGGATTCTGCATTCAGATGCCATGCTGACATTTTTCTTCTTTTAAAACTTACTTGTGTGTGTTGTAGTTGTGTGTCTGTTTGCACCTCAGCAAAGACTTGTTTTCACAGGAACACAAACAAAAAATCCAATACCAACTGAGTGACAAATGAGCCACTTGAATCAGGGCCCTAAAAGGCTCCATATTGATCCAGAGGGGAAGACATTTATAAGACATGCAGCAAGGACATTTTCCCCGTCTCATGTTCTCACCACGGAGACACTGATTGGCTGTTTATGGGAAACAAACTGAGGAGCAATTCTGACAAGCAATTACGCAACGGCTTGAAATTCAGACAGGGAGACATGAGATAGACCCGACGGAGTGAGAACAACGTGTAATGATTTGATTTTTTGTTAACTCAAACGTTTTCCAGTAAATATTCTATCTAGATGCTTTATTTGCTACATACAATGTTACAGTTTCTTGGAAGCTAATTGATATATGATTATGGATGTGCCATCAGTGTGTGAATGTGTATGAATGGTTAGCTCCTCAAACTGATGAGCGATTGGCACCTTGCATGGCAGCCAATGCCATCAGTGTATGAATGTGTGTGAATGGGTGAATGAGATATGTACTGTAAAAGAGCTTTGAGTGGTCAGAAGACTAGAAAGGAGATATATAAGTACAGTCCATTTAGCATTTAATGTTGTTGTCATTGCATCTTCATGCAAACATTAAAAACACGAAAAGCAGTTCTCTCTGACAGCTGATAAATCATTAACCTGACAAACACTGAAGAGAAAAGGAACATTTGTTTCCCTCCACAGAACACCTGTCTCAAATCCCACGTTTCAAATATCACACACAGAGATGCAAACATCCATCAGCTGCATGTGCTTTTTTCACAGTCATTGTCATCATTTATGAGATTAATACAGCTGAGATTACTTGACACACACAAGACAAACACAGAGGTGCAGGCGTGCAGAAAATTACATATGGAAACACACATACTGTCCATCTAATGATTATATTTGGCAAGCCAACAGCTTGTCTTGTTTGCACAGCTGGACACAGAAAGTGGTGCTCTAGGATTGTAGCCATGTTGATGGTAATTATACAAGCTGTCAGAGAAGCTAAGGGTTCATGCTGCCTTAGGGGCGTTACGACATGATGTCAGTTCATTTTAACCAATGCTGTATTGTGCAGCGTCAACAGGTGCATGAGAAATGTAGTATGGGATTGAGTGAGGAGTATGGGATGTTACTTCATGAGACTAAAGCATGCCGTGTGACTTTCAAAGAGGAAGAAGACGTAAAAAAAGATCAGCTGACAGTTATGAGCATGTGTGTGGATGCTGCTACTAAAGTCATTTAGAGCTGCTGTTCATGGCTTTTACCAGATTTCTAGATTCCAGAAGAACAATGGAGCACATCAAGCATGCTGACACTTGAAGCACAAAACCTCTGATGACATACGAGACTGAAGTGTATTCATTGCACACTTACTCTGTGAAATTCCACTTTAAGAACAGGGACCAGCCAGCATGTGCTGTGTGTGCCATAGCTCATAGCTCATAGTCTTTAGGTGCTATCTTGACATAACATTCCCTGATCAATGATACAAATTCTATTTGTTTATTAGCGGATATTTTCTAATGTGGCGACTGCGCTAACACAGCAGTCTCCCCTCCAGTCAAGATGGAAGCCAACAAAAATGACGACTTATTCATCTCAATTTGAATGGATCATAACAGATAGATATGAAATTAATGTGCAGATGCTTCAATTCAAGTAGAGACCAAATGTGGCCTACAACAGAAGACTGATTTAAATTCCATTCATTTGAAAATCTCTGGCATATTTAGTGTTCAATAGCAGAGAGAGAGCAGTGATGAGTGAAATGAAAAGTTATTTAATTATGACCCAATGAACAAAACATTGATATGTTAAGGTTACTTGAGAGATATGGCTCATAGACGATCGGCAGAAAAACGTGACTCGTTAATGTCAGAGGATTGCTATGGTTCCTTCATGAAGCAGGAGATCTTTGACATGTGCTACTGGACAGAAAGAAGAAGACAGACAGACAGACACACAGACAGACAGACAGACAGACAGACAGACAGACAGACAGACAGACAGACAGACAGAATAGTGCATTACAGGTTATTATACATTCACATTCAAGTTATTTTCATCGTTATCGTCAGCTATTTGTGTGTGTGTGTGTGTGTGTGTGTGTGTGTGTGTGTGTCTTGTGTGCGTGTCCAATGTGCTGTCCAAAGTTTAAAGCAAACCTTTGTCCTCAGGAGACCTGCCTGGTCATTTCTATCAAGATTGTTGTAAATTTATAGTTGTTTAACTTTACTGCCCGCTCTGGGTAGAGTCCGCAGTCCAGAACCGCAACCCTGTTCTCTAAATCAGCACCTGCACAGTTTATTAGGGACTAGTGTGTTACCACTTAATTGTGCAATCTGTGTGTTTCAGCACTTCCCCCCTCTTTCCATTTCCACAGCTACCTCAAGTTCTCCATTCCTCTCCCTGTTTCCCGTTCTCCCTTCCTGAATTCTCAGACGCTTTTATCTTTCTGCATCCTTCACTGCTTCCTAGCTCAGTCAAAACAAGAACAAGTGGTTTGCTGTTTCTCTTCCCAATTATTTCTGTTTTCCCCTCCTCTGTCTTTCATACCCTCTTCCTTGATATGCTGCCCCGCTTCCTCTGCTGCTGGTTTGATGACAGGCTGTCACAAGTGTTAAATATTTTCTCAGAAATTGCAGTGGGTCAGAAAGCTGCTGGCGGGCAACAAAATGACAAGTGCATTCGCAGGCAAATGGAGAAACACATCTCAGGAAGATGGGTGATAGAGATAGAGACAAGCAAAGACAGAAAAGAGCACTCCCTCCCCCCTCGCTTCATCTGGCCTTTGATTGGACAGTGATTGTTATATGTGGACCTCATTGTAACCCAGTAAAGGGCAGCAGTAAACAAATGGTGTAATTATAAGACCCTAATGTGACACGAGGGAGGAGAGGCTGTGCAGGAGAAAGCCAGCGGTGGGCTGTCTGCCAGTGTTATTAGATTTACTTTTCTGTAGCATTTGTTTTGCCTGTTTGGCTGCAATCTGAACTGACACTGACCCAAATTCAGGCATGCACACCATTGATCTGTCACTCTAACAGAAAAGGGAAGGAGGTGGGGCAGAGGGGAACAGAAAGACAATAACTTGACAGACGTGTAAACCCTTCTGCTGCACTTGGCACCAACAAGACTGACAGCTCATCTGCAGCAGCAGTCACAGCAGTCAGAGACGCTTCGCTGAAAAGGTGTGGCGCTGCAGAAAACAATAATGTAACACCATTTTGCTTTACCTAATTACTCTGTTCCAACCACACAAGCGCAAACTGACAAGATATAACATGTAGCTGAAACAGCCTGTGCTCATCTGTGACACTGAATACTGAATAACAATAAGAATCCAAGTCATCTGGGTGTGCAAACCATGTGTGTACTTTCTGGACCGAGTCTCATGAGATAACAGCAGTCTGTGATGTCAGGTTCTGGCCTGTAGTATTCCCATCAGAAAGTCTGTGTCTTTGTCAAGGACTCCATGTTTCCTCTGATGAACTAACACAGTGTCACACACACACACACACACACACAAACACACACACACACACACAATAAAAAATGAACTCGCAGGCCTTTTTAACATGCAAAATAAGCAATGCCAGGTATTGGTGTTATCACCCTGCAAACCAGCTGCTGATAGAGTAAATGCAATCCATCCTCAGTGTCACAACTCGTCTCTAGTTGGTTCATAACAACATAAAAACACCTTGACAATAAGTCACGTGTGAATCCTCTCTCTCTCTGCCTGTGTTGGTTGACACAAAGTATGCCCTGGCTGATAAGCTGTTACTCAACAGGCTGTGCTGGTCGTGCAGCGGTTGACTGGAGAGGTGTAGTCTCACGGAAGCGACGTGAGCACGGACAGAACACACGGTTCATTACGGAGAGGAAAAAGACGCATCCTGCCAAGATAAAAGTCTGTAATTCTCAGAGGAGTTGATGAATGAGCTACACAACACGAGCAGCCTCCGTGCCATAGTTTGTGTGGTCACCTTCCACAAAGCACCGGCCGCTACATCCCCGATCTCCACCTTTCAGTTTATAGTTTGCCTCTCTGCACAGCGGAGTGAACTTTACTACTGTTCATCCTACCTGATATTCCTCCGCCGACCACTATCACATCGTAGGTGTTGTCGGTTGCAGTCATGGTGCTGTCCGTTCTGCTGTGCTCTCCGCGCTGCAGTGTCCGCTCGCCGCTGAACTCAGGGCGCACGGAGGAGCGCATCTGTATTAAAAGCGCCGGGCTGGCCCCCACCCTCCAGACTCCGCCCACTGATAGTGGAGCAGCTCTGCTCTGTGCACGCGGAGGATTACTGGACGTGCACAGCGTTACTTTATATTGCATTCATGTGCAGTATGTGCATGTGCAACAGTTGAAGAGTCGGACTTTGCGCCTCGTTGTGCACAAAGTCTTCTCTTATCAACAGTTATCTAATAAAGGAGCAAAGTTCGAAGAGCTGCTGTAAATCTTTGATCCATTATCTTTTCATGATATCCACGGTCATGCCTCCAATGAATGCATTCAAAAGTAGATTCCAGTTTTGTCTGATGTATGATGTATAAAGCCTGTGTATGATCCAAACATCACCGAGAGACCTGCCGAGGAAGCACAGGCCGACATTCGATGGTCACAGTGGGAGGTCTGATGTGTGTTCCCAATTCACAAGTGTTGACAAAAATCCAAAAACTAAGACACAGATGTTAGTCATGGGGAAATATCGTCACAGTCTGGTTGACGTCTGCATCCTCCAGCTTCTGTTGCCCTCTGGTGGCTGCTTACAACCAGCTAAGAGTAGATCTTTCTCCATGCTGTAGCCTGTGACGTGCACGGGGCCTGGTCATGTGATGTGGGAGCGTTTCAGGAAACCAAGGATACATTCGAGCATGTAGAGATGCAGCTGAGTTTGTGATGGGGCCGAGGTGTTTGCCGTAGACTCAGACAACCAGTCACTTGGTTCACTTGGTTGATTTATTAGCTATAAAATGCCTGACTTCAAAATTGATGAGCTGGTCAGTTGACCTTGAGCAGCAGAAGATGTTTTACAGACATCTTTGTCATGTACATTTTCAGGTGGGTTGATGTTAAAATAAGAGCCCCTAGTGGGTTAATCTAACCACGACTGTGCTTGATCCTAATCCTCATTTAATCTAATTTCTGGAATAAGCTACTAATGTCCCACGCTAGTACGTCCCTGTCCTTACACGGAGTAGAGCAGTGTGGAAAAGACGAGGAGAAGAGGGAAGTGATTACATACACTGAGGTACTACAATGGAATGCACCCTGTCTTTGCCCAGCTCTAAGTGTATTCCAAGACACATTGCAGTATAACATATCCAATACAACACCATCAGTACGTAACAAAACCTGGAAGCTCAAATCAGAAGGAACGCGTAATGTACTGTAGGTGCTATGATAATATTCTGCAGACGTCACTGTTAGTGGAATGTGTTCAGCTATTTGGACTGGACACAGACGTCCTGTACAAGAAGGGTCGTCTCCTCTTACCAAGGAGACTGAGGTCCTTTGGAGTGTGCAGGACTCTGAAAAACCTTCTATGACACTGTGGTGGGATTTTCATTATTCTATATAGTTGTCTGTTGTGGAGGAGGAAGCAGAGAGAGAGACAGGAAAAGGCTCAACAAACTGGTGAAGAGGCCCAGCTCTGTCCTGGACTGTCCTCTAGACTCCACAGAGAGATGTTAGCAAAAGTGACATGATGAACAGCTCCTCTCACCTCCTGCATCAGACTGTGGAGGCCTTAAACAGCTCCTTCAGCTACAGACTGCCACTCCCATCATGTAAGGAGAGCCCCCACAGCTCCTTCATTCAGACAGCTGTCAGACTGTTTTATAAAACATATTTGTCTATAGAAGATGCTAACGGTAATACAGGACATTAGTAAATACAATGTGTGTCTGTGTGTATATTATAAAGTATGACATCATATACACCTGACCTCACGTATCAAGAAAACAAACTCATCCTCATTGATATATTGATGAACATCAACACATAAATATATTTCTTCATAATGGAAAACAAATTTGGATCATGGCATGAAAATGTCTATGCCACCTGAATAAAAAATAGGTTCAGATCACCGATTTCTACCTTATACTTATTCTCTTCATGCTCATTAGATCACCATCCATTACCAAATCACACATACATAATCACATTTAAATATAGTGATTCGATACATATCCTGTAAATCTTATGTGTCTACTTGTTTGTGTTTCTGGACCCTTTTAACACTTCCTGTGGATCAGTCTCTCAGGATGATAACAGGTCATGCTGGCTGATGACATCATGATATCGAGGTCTGAGGGAAACTGGTGGACAGGTGAGGGAATATAACACAAAGACAGGAGACAGAGGGAAATGGAGCAGATGTCGCCATGACAATGTGTGTGGGAGGTGACAGTTTAGAATAGCTGCAGAGAAGAACACATTCTTTGTCTTTTCCTCTGTAAGGTGCCTGCATGAAGGTTTATCCCAGGCTCAGTGGGAGACAAAATACACAACAGAATACACACTTTTATGAGTACGGGGAGAGCGGAATAGTGTACATTATTTTCTTGAGCAGAAACTGTACGCTGATCCTCTTACGTTCATCTTTACTGAGAGATGCAGAGACCATGCTATTAAACTGAACTACAGGTGCGTGAAGTGTGGGCTGTCAGCAGAGGGCAGTAGTCGACTGGACTTCACAGAGACAGACTTGACAAAGAGTCAGATTTCAGGTGAAGTATTTGTTTTTGAATCTGTAGTGTCAGTCTTGGGCACATCTGTCCTTCACAGAGACTCTTACGATTACTAACCTGTTTTCAGTCCACCTCATTCATAGTGAGATGTTCCACCAGGAGTTTTCTGTCATCTTTTTTCTGTCTTGTTCACACTGTCCAACTTTTTTCAAACATGTTGCTGGCATCAAATTCAAAATATCATTTTCCAACAACAATCACAGCATTTGAAGTTGTGCTATTTTCAATTAAATATGCGGTTTCAATGTTTTGCTCATCATCACATTTTGTTTTACATTTTACACAGCGTGACCTATGGATGTGTGTACATTACTACAATGATCTTTGCTTTACTGTGTAAACAGAGCATCTTCTCCACAAGAACAACAATCCTTTAATAAAGATCTATCTCATGGCTTGCCACCAGGAGTCATCATTGATCAATATGACAGCTCTTTGTTGCTCTCCTCAGTTGTTATGTCAGTCTTCATCTTTGTCGAACTACTCCAAGAGACTACCACAACAGGACTATAAAATGTCTGTTCTAATACTATATATTTTTTATGGGTTTGTTTATCTCTTAACAAATGGATAAATCATATAGATGTCTGGTTCATCCGTTGCTGAAGGCCCTGATGATATAATAAATGGGACTAGTTAGTAGAACTTGATTAGTGAAGCTACACCTTGTTTTTTTCACAAAGACATTTTTCAGGACAAAATCATGGTAATGGAATATAAAGAAACAAAACTACATTTTTATTTTTTCTCCTGTGTCAGCAGGTGTTAAGTGTTACCATGGAAACAGATTTTAGTAGCATAATGGAAATAAAAATGTGGTAAGTCTATTTCTCTGTGACTCACATTGGATTCATCAGAGCACAAAATGACTGCATCCGTCGACATTGACTACAGTTCTACAGATCTAAAGTCTTTCAGTCTTTATATATCTATATATATGACGTGGGACTTGTGACATCAGTGTGGTGAGGTCACGTCTTGTTTTGTGTTTTTGTCTCGTCATTTCCTGTTTTATTTTGAAAAGTAACTCTCCTCTCGTTTCAGGTCACTTGCTCTTCCTGGTGTGTCACCTGTCTGATTGTCTTCCCTAATCACTGATTGTGTGCACCTGGTGCTCCCTTCCCTCCATGTGTTTAGGGCCCGTCCACACGCGTATGTCTTTGTCAAATCCGGCTTTTTCGAGGTGTCAAACCGGTATTTTTTGAGAACGGGTCCCAGAGTGGGAAAATCCTAAAACACCGGATAGCCTGGAGTCGTCTGGATGGCGAATGTATCGTATCAGGTAATGACATGCATAAGACCGGATCACTTGTCTGAGTATACATGCCGTTCAGAGAGTCTGATAAACGGCCGAAGCATGGCTGACTCCGTTACACTAGTTGGCGCTGTAGCCCTCTCAACAAAGAGCCACTTTCGACCTCTACTTATCAGCAACAACAAACTATCTGAAGACATTCAAACAAAGATTACATACGAAGAGATGGAGGATGCTACAGCTGCGTACTTTTCGTGCATTATTTCGTCCTAATAATGAATATTAAAAGAACAACAGGTCTTTTGGCTTCCGGATGAAAGGCCCGGAGGAAAAGGTCGTGCATGTGCAGAATGCAAAATCTCTTCAGATCCGATTGGTGAGTATACATGGTGTTAAATATCCAGGTGTTCTTATCCGTTTTTGAGATTTGAGATCTAAGATTTCACAACTGTGCGTCTTCCAATAGAGAAAGACGCGTATCAGAAGTTTTTGTAGCCTTTTGTTTTCACTCTGTTCAGAGGGTTACTCCTGCTGCCATTCCTGAATAAAGTTCACTTTAATTACATCTGAGTCTTGCCCTGAGCCCATCCTGACAACTCACTATGAACGTTTTGCTGAGTTTATTCATTGTCTTCAGGTTTGAAGAGTTCCAAGGACATTTTGCAAGACAAACTCAATGAGTGATTGTGCTGAGACTATTTAAGCGTTCCAGCATGATTGCCATCATTGTATTCATATTTTCTTTGAGTATGTGTATACAAAGGTGAAGTCAGTGAATAGTCATATTGTTAACCCTCCAGCACATGGCTGTTGTCCATGTTTCACGTCTGGCATTTTAATGGAATGCTAAACACACATGTGAATTTCTCTTGAACAAGGAGGCAAGTATAGTGCTGTCCAATAAAATGCCTCTTTTCTGTGATTTTTATTAAACGCTTGGATGGTTATGATTAGGATCAAGGATGAATAAATGTGCAATGTCTGCTGATGTGAAGGGTTATAAAAAGACCACATGTGCGTGTCTGTCTGCCTCACACCTGGAAGTAGACCGGGCTGAAAAACTACATTTTGATGAATGATGTTCCTGAATGAATGATGATCCTCCTTTAATTAGAAAGTCTGGAACTTTCCATGCTTCATGTTTCTCAGCTTGGACACTCGTAAAAGTGCAGTTAGCATCCGTTCCACAGTCATTATCTTGTTCCTCTGCCATTCTGTCACACTGGTTTCCCAAACAATTACACCTCTTGCCTCATATCACAAAATGCCTCTGCTTCTCTAATGTGTGTGTGTGTGTGTGTGTGTGTGTTTGATGAAAGAGAGACAGCAGAGACAGGCAGAGTTGAAAGGAAAACAATTCTGTCAGGTTCACATGTGAAGCAGCTGGGTGAGCTGTCAGGTGTAGTCGGGACTGAAACCTCCATAGAACAGCAAATTGTGCTGTTTCACAGGGAGGATAGACATCTGTATAAGATGCTTATATTTTATGTGTGTGTGTGAAAAAGGTACTGTGCTGAACACTGTTCAGCAACACATACACAAATATTTTTTAAGCAGGATTTCACGGCTATGCAGAGCCAGTTAAGTTTGTCCATTATAAGTTATTATAGAGACACGGCAGCTCTCAGCTCTGTGGAAGAGGTGTCAGAGAGGAGTACATATGAAAGTCTCATTCTAATGTAACAAAATGATTGTTATTTTCAGGTGATTATACACTAATGAAAACTAATGAGTTATGAATATTATATATTATATTCAAAAAAATATTAAAAAAAATAGAGACCTCTAAATGTGACACACTGGACCTTTAAAGTGTAACATTTATGGACGGCCATTCAGTGTATTTATGTTGTATTCATCTTTTTCTTTTTGTGGTATCAGCCTCACTGTTTACTCATTTTTCACAGCTGTATCACAGCTGAGAGCAAGTTTTGCAAGCTGACAAGGTGATCAAGGTGACACCCTCTGTCCTTAGACCCTCTAAGGTGAGGAAAAACCCACCAAAAACCCTTTAACAGGGGAAAAATGTGGAAGAAACCTCAGGAAGAGCCACAGAGGAGGGATCCCTCTCCCAGGATGGACAGACGTGCAATAGATGTCACATGTACAGAACAATCAACACAAACATGTTGTACAATTACAATGAATGATAAAATGACAATGAATTACAATGAATCATAGAATGATTACAGTAGCAGTGGAACCTGTGATAGAGATAGAGAGACACAGATGCACAGCAGCATCAAGTCATTAACTAACTATAAACTGTGATGGAGATATGGTAGCAATAATGACAGTAATAATATATGTAGTGGACGTCATGCAGGACCACAGCAGCAGCCACGATCCATGAGAACCTGCTGGACAAGAGAGCACAGAAACTCCAGGGAAGAAGTTTAGTTAGTGACATGCAGAATGAGGGACAGGAAGCAGCCGTGTTAACCCTTTAATGACATTCAACACAGGGGACAAGAACTGGAAACACTATAGATGATATACTCAGTTTTTATACATGTTGACAGGCCCAGTTACCTCTGTAACACAAGAATGGTAACTAACTGTCATGTTAATCCCCGCCTCAGGCAAACTGAATGGGGTGGGTCACAAACCTGGGGGGTGGTGCCTCTGAAAGGTTAAATAAGCACTGGCTTATTAAATCAAACTTAGTATTGCCTTTTTCCCTCCATAGAACCTGCCATTAGTTTGTTCTAATTCATGCTTTATGCACTGAAATGTTTGTAGTGTCATAAATTTGAGTTTTGATGATGAAGAAACCACTATTTGTACAACAGAACTGTGTTTTTTAAATTCAGATAAACTGACCACAAACACTAATGGACAATAAAGTTTTAGAGCCTGGCACACACACCGCATGACGATGAGAGTGAAAACGTCTGCATAGCACTGTTTCAAGAGTCAGAACATTGGATATGTCATTAATAACAATATATGACAGGCAAAAGCAGCACTTTTATAAATCTGGCGCGATAAAAGCTACAGTTTCAATAATGTTGACAGGAAGGTCACAAAGATTCAAACAGAATAGATTACAGTTCAAACTAGAAAGACACTCAGAGAGCACAGACCTCTGCCAAGGCCAAAAGTCCAGTCTTCTATCATCTGCAAACACAACCACTATATATGTCTGTATTACAGCTGATCATCACTACTAAAAAAAGGAAAATAACTTGCATATCCGCCCTGCGATTCAGATCCACTCCAATATTTCATGTGTTCTACCTCGGCCCATGTTACACCCCTCCTTCCACTGAGTTTTCTGAAAACAGAGTCAGTATTTTTGTGTGATCCTACTGCCAGACAAACAAACAAATAAAGAGCAGCAGCCTCTGTGGTGGAGGCGAACACTGCTAATCTTCACAGTCTAGTGACAGTCCACATCACCACCCAGGCACTGGCTCAACCTTTATCTTCTTTCCCCGTCAGAGCTCCTTACTCCTCTGTTATTGTTCACCTGATGAGCCCTCCTGTCAGCACCACTCATGTTTTACACAGCATGATGAAAGTCTGCAGGGAGTGTGTAAAATGTTATTGGGTGAATAAGCACGGCGCAGGTGCTTCTCTATAGATCCACCACATGTTGTCGTTCTTGTTCTCATCAAGCCTCATCTTTTCCCATGCTGCTTTTTCATGAGGCATGTTGTTTTGTTGTCAGATGCATGGTGGGGTTTTTATGGAGCTGGCAGAAAGCTCTTACAGATAGTTGTAATGGGTTCTCATAGTCTGCTTTGTGAGCATGTGTGTTATGAATTACGGAGGCCTGTATATGTGTGCAGAGCGCCTCCACAGTGTGGAGGGTCTCCATCCGGCCCAATGGGAGCAGCAGTTTGTGGTGTCTGGCCTTGTGTGCTGGAGAAATATGCCTTGTGTAGTTTTTACTGATTGAATGCACATAATGGAGAGGGTAGAGTCTCAAGGGCTACAGGCCAATTGTAGGGCCTATGTGAGGTGTATGATTGCTCCAAACTATCACTCCCAAGATAACAACAAGCATCTTGAGCCACTGCCCTCCAATCCAATCTAATAATCAACCAAAAATGCTCTGGATATCTTTAGAGTCAGGCCCAAGGCCAAGAGAATCCTGGGTCTTGTGAGTCCTGAGGGTTTGGGAGGGTGCTGCTCCCTGCTCAGCTGCACTCTTCACATTTGCAGGCTAGGATGTATCTGTAAGTGGCTGTAATACGAGTCCCACCAGTGCAGCGCAGCCTCACCGCCTTCAGTTTGGAGGTGTGTGGCCGGCAGCAGGAGCAGGTGCTCTTGAAGGGCTGTTTGAGCACCGAGCTGAAGGAGATGAGGGGGTCGGAACGGGTCGTGTGGCTGCAGTGACCCTCACAGCGTGCCAGCAACACCATCTGGAACACAGCACACAGAAAACACAGAGTTAAAGAGAGTCATTCACACAGGTTTTTCATGACGTTAAGTTCTGTCAGGGCTGAGGAATGGCTCTCTGGGTGCAGTGAGGGAGTGTTTGATTCTGGTCTAAAGTGAGCTGTCCATTTTGGCTCAGAATGCTTCCTAAGTCTCCCGGCCTCGTCCTTGCACCTGCAAACTGGTACAACGAGACCAGTCTCACATTCCTCCACCTGCTGCAGCTCAGAGCTCAGGGTCACGCAGTCAGTCGAACAAGCTCCACCATTTTCATCCACAGTGATCTATGTCCAAAACCATCCAGTGCTGGTACTTGTGACAGGAACATAACCACTGTATCAAGCTTTCTCCATGTCAGCTCACACACACACACACACACACACACACACACACACACACACACACACACACACACACACACACACACACACAGAGCATAGGCCTGATTAGTGTTGTGACCATCCGTCTGGCATTCCTCTGTGGGTCACTGCATTCCTGTCGCCTCCCTAAACAGACTCCTGTGTCATGTCCTTCTGTCAGCTGCTGTGTGTCGCCACCCATGTACTGACTCTGACAAAAGCCTGTCTGGGGCCATGGCATGGTGACACACACACACACAACACACACACACACACACACACACACACACACACACACACACACACACACACACACACACACACACACACAGTGTCACCACTTTGAGATCATTTGTCTTTGTCCCAGCTGAGGATCAGGCTGATAAACAGCAACAATTCGACCTGTCCTCCTCACACACCTCTGTCTGCACCTTCTCTGCTCCCCTTTCATTCATGACCAGCTCGTTTTTAATAAAAAGTTGATACAACAGTGATTCAGCTCTTTGTGTATTTACTACACCAGTGATAGAGAAGAACTCACCAGCAGTGACACCCGAAGCAGGATGTGTTAGAGACAATGATAGGTGAATGACAGTTGCTGTAGCATGTCTGGCTGTAAAATGTAGCCTATGTGCAGACGTGCCAAAAACTGCAGTTCCTCAAATGTCCACTTGAGGCTGGCTCCAGAAGTGAGTCAGTCTCCATAAGTCCCCATGTTCAAATGTCCACTTGAGGCTGGTTTCAGAAGTGAGTCAGTCTCCATAAGTCCACATGTTCAAATGTCCAACTTCACAGCAGAAATAAACATGTTTACAGCCTGGTACAAAAAACAGTTTTGGTCTCTATAGCTAATTTCCCCGTTCATGACAACTGTACTGAGGGTGAATTTATATACAACTCCCCTGTTCACATTATATTAAGACTTAAAGGTATGCAGGATTAAGAGTGTGGACACTTTGATTGACAGGTGGGTGCTGTTACAGATGGTCTGTTTGCGCAGCTACGTGTTATTCAGCCTGCATCAATCCATCAATGATCCATGTTTTTGATGATTTTTAGATTAACCGGGAGCACAAGAGGCAGGACTACTCTTCTCCATTCTGAACACTGTCAGTGGTTCAAACTGATAAACTGGCAAAGCTGTAAAATGCTCATGAAACACATGTTTGGAATCTTCCACAGGTAAACAGGTTAAAGAGGTGACAGTATTATGACTGGGTATAAGGGGTGGCCTTGAAAAGCTCAGTCACAAGCGATGAGGCGAGGTTCACCGATGGTTTCAATTAATTTATCTACAATCCATAAATCATTAAAAGATTCAGAGAATCTCTGCATGTAAAGTTCCAAACCAACATTAAATGTCCAAATGACCTCAGGCTTCGCTGCATTAAATACCCACATGATTGTGTAAAGGACATTACTACATGGGCTCAGGAACACTTCAGAAAGCTGTTGTCAGTAACACAGTTCATCACTGCATCTATAAATGAAGTTCAGACTCTTATGAACAACATCCAGAAATACTGCGTCTCTGGACCTGAACTCATCTGAGATGGACTGAAGGAAAGTGGAAAAGTGTGCTGTGGTCCGATCAGTTTTCTAGACTCTGGATGTTCCTTCGGATGAATGACAGCTCGGACTGTAGGACTGGTTGTTTAAGTAATCACAGTGTATATATGACTGCTGACTATCACTCTACCCTAACTTATGAAATACATTGATCATCATTTACTCTATATTTGTAACTATAAACCTACAGGATCATCAAAGTGTGGTGGTGCTTCAAGAAACCTATGAATTTCTGAGCAGCACACCGACATGTTCATATCTCAACCTTCTTTACCACACAGATACTCCTAGACACACACACATTGAGCAGGTGGATTCTATGTGAACAGTTCATACTATGGTGTATGGTGTTCTCTGTGTACTGTAATAGAAAGCCCGACTCATGCTGTGAGTACGTTCAGCCCTTCCTTCCCCGAGCTGAGCTGAGGTTTGGCCACCTGCTCTATGCACTCCGAGTCAGAATATTAAAAAAAGACCAAAGGAACAAATGCACTGGTGCACAACAAAAGGATGGAATTTGACAGCCAACGGTGCTTACATGTCCGGTGGGATTCATTCTCTTTACATAAAGCCTCTGACATGTCCGAAAAAAACACCTTCATTTAATTTGTCTTTCCTCAGCCTATCTCTCTCCCTTTAGCCCATGGCAGAGGCAGGAGAGAGCAGGCTGACAGCAAGACGTCCACTTCAGCCAAAACTCCCAGTCCCAGCTGAGGTGCAGAATATGTCTGCAGCATGGCCCATGTCCAGCACCACACACACACACTCCCAGAGAAACCAAGCGTGACTCGTCTAAATGACAGGGATGGAGATAAAGAGAGTAGAGAAAAGATAGAAACAGGGCTGGCCAAATGGAGGAGGCTTTTCAGGGGCAACAAGAGTAATACTCGTAGAGAGAGAGGAATGTGTCGAAGATAAATGACTCTGAAGTTAGTGCTGGAGGATTTTTATTTGGCCGCTGCTCCAGGATTTTCTGCATCTCTGAGGTTTGGTTTGAAACAAACTTTTTTTCCTCATATTTGTAAGAAATGACTTCATTTGTTGGGGGGACTGGCTCTGTTACTTTAAACAACATGTTACCAAAAATGAGTGAGTGACTGCAATGAAGCAGGTTGGCTCACTGTGTGTGTGTGTGTGTGTGTGTGTGTGTGTGTGTGTGTGTGTGTGTGTGTGTGTGTGTGTGTGTGTGTGTGTGTGTGTGTGTGTGTGTAGATGTTCCTGCCTTACCTTGGAGTTGCACTTATAAATGGGGTGTGTGATGGTCTCCACAAAGTGGTGCCTCATGCATCGCTCTGGATCAGTATCTCCCAGGTGTGGGTGTCCATTATCACTGGCCTTGTTGCTGCTGGCAGACTGGATCGAACCCAGCAGAGGGCAGCACATCAGGACCAGCAGCAGGCCAGAAGGGGTGCCCACAGAGATTGAAGGTTTCATGATAAGACCACCCGAGGCCCTCGATCCACGCTGGATATCCAATGCGTCACCTTGCTCTGTGTGTTTCTTTCTATTTCTCTTTTTGTCTCACCCAAGTTGCATTTCAGGGTCTTGCAGAGGAAAAGGGAGATGTCTTTGTCTCTGAATTGTTCCTGCTAGTACAGTGGAGGTTCAAGGTCAGTGAGCTGTAAGGAGGAAGGTAGCAGGATAGCTGCTTCCTCAGGCTGCTCCATCCCCCTCAGTCTGGATCTGCCACAGTCTGGAAGAAGACAAACAAGGAGATCAGTGGGAACATGAACTGATAAAGAAAAGAAACAACATTGTGTGTGTGTGCAGGCAGCATATTTTGTCTGTTAGTCATGTGTGCATTCATGGGAACTACTATAAGTGCTGTAGAATAGATCTCACACTTCCTTGATGGGTGTGTGGTGAGCTACCTCAAACAGCTTCAGAAATATGTTTGCCAGTTTGGGTGATTGACTGCTTGATGAGTGTGTGGGGGTCTCCAACCTGGCTGCCTAGTCCAACTCCTTTATCCCAGTACACCCACACACTGCACACACATGTAGACACATAAGTCCTGGTGCTTTTATTACAGAGGAGAAACTTTAGCCATGCACAAACAGCCTGCAGCCAGGCCCTTTCGTCTCCCTCGGAATGACTTTTCATTAAAACAAATCGCTCTCCCAACAAGCCCTCTCATGACTGCAAACCCTCTGCCAGTCCTGCAGCATATTTTCACATGTATTCATGTAGTCTAGTTTTTTTCCCGACTTCATAGTTTTATTGTCCTCCTGACAATAGGGTTCGTGTTAAGAGGCAGTCTGGTGCTGGCTGAGGCAGATTTGCTAACAGGCAATGTGTTGTGAATTAGAGAGAGGTGTGTGCACATGTGGGATCAAGGAGTATAATGATCTGGGTTTAAGGTTCAATATTTGTTTTATATTGTTAGTATTGGTTACCTGGTCTCTTCAGAAATGTGCTTTTAAGGTTTTTTATGTTAACATGTCATGTTAGCATGTGTATTCAGGAGTTGGTCTTGTTGGATTGGTTTGCAGTAGCTACTTAGTTTGTGCATAAAGTTCCTCCTAACTTCTAAATCTTGGTTTATACTTGTGCATCATGAGTCTATGCATATAGCTGCTGAAGCTATGCCACAGCTCATGTGTGAATTGGGTGAAGGTGGGCATAACATAACTTCTGTAGTGATGAAATGTAGGTACGAATCTGTGTTTCAGTTTATTGATACAGTTTAGAATGAGCGGGAAATATCAGATTATGCTAAACTAGGTCACATTGATGGTCATAGGTCTTAGAGTGTGATGTTATTGGCCAAACATTGAGTCAGGTGTAAATGTTTTAGAATCTTTTCAGGTTACATCATTATGTAGTGTCTTGTGTTGGTCCGGATGTGTCAACCACATTCTATATTACTCCTCACTCTAAATGGATCCCATGTTAGAAAATAACTGTAAATAACTTGCCTGTGTCAGTTGGTTCAGTTCATGGAACGATGTAACCGTTACACCTGGTAGTAAGTGGATAGAGTAACAATCTCTAAGCAAGAACTAGTTAATAAGATGAGATGCAACCTGTGTGAATAATCTCCATACACTTACATTATAAGCCCTTCAGTAAGGAAGATTGAACCAGTTGCTAGTCTTCATGTGCCTGTGAGTATCTGTACATGAACATAGGAGGGTGTGTGTGTGAAGAGTGGCCTTGTGCCCTGAGTCTTCCACATTTGAACTGAAATCACAGAATGCATCAAGTTGACTGGAAACCTTTATACACCTCCTCCCCCATGCTCTGTCTTCAACCCCCTCCCATTCTAATCCCAATGTTTTTGTTTCTAAGGGGAATCATTTAACCTTAACATTCCTCCTGAGAGAAATCGAAGTATCATTTGGCCTGTTAAAATAAATACTCCCTGAGATGTTTTGTTGGCCCGCTGAGCGTGTGCTGCAGGGTTTATATAGCAGATGGTCCAGACTCCTTGGAGCAGCCTTACACAGCCTGCACCCATCAGCACCTCCAGCCCTGCCAGCCATACCTGGCCAAGCATTGCTATGGTATCATATCATTATCATCGCTATCACCATCATCATCATTCGGGTGCTTGTCTTGGGCATTACACACACAAGGTATATGCAGCAGATATATATGGTGTATGCCCAGAGACCTAGAGAACAAGCAGTACAAGTACTTCTCTCACTCCATGATAGAATAATACTAACTGGCCCCAGGTTTTCTGTATGTGGTACACAAGGAAATACAGTATGTACTGTGCCCTTCTTATTAACACAGAGTCACAATTAGCTATTATTGCTAGCACTAAAGGCTATGATAAATGTTTTTATAATAACAACTGATCAAATGACTATGTACTGGGAAAAGAGTATCTCACAGTGATTCCTGGACTGTTTCCTCACGCTCACTGCATCATTTTCAGGGCGCAGCAACAAGAAAAAGCTTACAGCACAATGCACTCTACCTGCTCAGCACCGACCAGGAGTCTATGTTAATGACCTAGTGAACATATTGTAGCATTTAGCACCCAATGAATCAGATATTTCCAAAAAGAGACTGAATAATACAGATACAGTGAATATACATTTGGGCGCAGTAGCAGATGTCCAGTTGATAGTCCAGCACTGCATGGAAGAGCAGGCAATATATAAACTCAGTAAAAACACATAAAATCAATTCAGATCAAACATTACAATGTTTAATCTAACTGTATGATGTCACACAAGAAAAACATCCTGCATAGCCACAACTGCCCTCACACCTGCTGTCTGATCCTGTCCCTACCAAGAAGTAAATCAAAAGACAGGAGTGACCTTGTAAATACGGGACAAGCCAAAAACTTTACTTTATCCCAAATGTTGTCACATTTTGATTTACAGCCAACTATGTCCTCTCTGATGAACAATTAGTTAAGTGAGGCAGACATTGCCATCATTTTCTATTGATCTGCCTGTTATGTAGCCAGCTGAGGCCGGCCTGCTCTGACTGCACTGCTGCACAAACAGGGACATCCCTCACTACAAGGTGACCATACATCATAATTACTGTCTCTTTTGGAAACTTGTGCTTAAGCTTTGAAAGCTGCTGATATTAGTGCATAGCATATGGATGGCAGCTGGCTCAGATAATAGGGCTTTTAGGATGATATGGAGTTAGTATCTGTGTGATTGAGTTCATTACTGTACTGTGAGTGTGCAAACTGAGTGCTTATCCCTGTGTGTGGTGCTGCGCTGCTTCCCTGCCTGTCTGTACTGGAGGATGAAGCAGAAGTAAACAATGTTAGGAGGTTCAGGGCAGGGTCAGGGCTGTATTGTGGCATCCTCTCCCCCAGCTCAACCACACCAGAACACAGACACATAGAACTCACAGATATCATTATGACCAAGTGTAATGACCTAAACTGTTTGTTTGGAATCTCTTTCTAATATTTAAAAAACAAAACAATCATGACTGTGTTCCACTGTAAAGTGCACCCTTCTTCATGTTTGATATCTAACACTTCCTCCTTCATTCCCAAGTCAGATCAGGCATCTGTACCCCTTGCTTGTAATGCGTAGGTCTGATCTACAGTGATTATGTTTGGGAGGAGTGTTGGATCAAAACTCACTCTGTCACCTTGGGTCCTTACTCCTTTCATTACAAAAAGCAGCTATATTGGCAGACAAAATCCACATAATACAAAAAGTCATTCATTCTAAATTACCCATGAAATTTCAGCTCAGTTAAAGTAAACAACTTCACTTGATGACAATTGGAGAAAAACTGCTGCGAGGTCAGGCTCCATCCAAGAAAACTCCACCAAGAAAGTCAAAATTTCCATTTGATGAAGTATGAATAGGCCATGGTTAATGCCTTGGGCAACCTACATCAAGCCTGAATGGCTCGAGTCCAGGTTCTCAGTTCTGTCATCCTAAAGCCTCTATCCTGACATCAGTGACACCAATCCATGTTCAGAGCTCAGTGGAGTGGGTATACTGTGCATGTGGTGAAACACACTAACACTAACAGTGACCACACTAACGTGGATAAAGAGATATTCTAGTCCAGTCAGAAAAGAAGGGAGAGTGGGCTCTGCTGTGTGGAAGCCTAGAAACTGGGGTGACATCCAGAAATGAACAACCTACCCATGTATGCAGTGCTTCCAACAGAGGTGATCCAAAGTGGTGTCTTAATTATCATAGAGGAATTGCTTTTTGTGTTGAACCATGACCCTAGATCAATAGAGGCAATCTTCGACAAGGACTGCAACTATAAAATATATTTATTGTGGTCTTGCATGTAGGGCTGTGACAAAAACTGCATGGCCACAATACTGCGGCCATGTGATGCCTACTGCAGGGTTTATTTTACTTTTATTTTGGGTCTCCAGAAAGATGCTGCATTTCTAAGCTGCATCACAAAGCTTCTGAAAGAGATACGATTGCACCGACCAAAGCCGATGTTGTATGGCACAGCAGTAACGTAAGCCTTTCCTGCTCAGCTTCCAGACCGTTATTTCAGACCGCTAATCCCCTTCACTTTACCCGCAGTTCCAGCCTGAAATGACCATCCACTCGCAGATTTGGTTGCTAGCTAACGCTGGCTAAATGTGTATCCAGCTGACTGAGAAGATGCACTTAATGGCTACATACATGATACCGATCACCCTCGCCTGCTGCTGAAGAAGACAAAAGAAACACTGTTCTTATGCTGGAGTGTAGCTAGTTTCTTTCTAACCCCGAAACCCCACCGGGCACATCTCTGTCAAATCGTGGCCGAGACGCTGTCTTGGGCCATCATCTACACAACTTCAAACTCCACCCGGACCGTTTCAGAAGCATTTAGCCCGCCAGACTTTGGTCATTTTCCTGGTTTATGTGCTAATCATGTTTCTACATGTGTAAATATGCTGATGTAGTACAACTGTATTCCTTTTGTCTGTTTTTATGACCAGCATTTTGCAGGGTGTTCTAGTTTGAAAACTGACTGCATTCTCTACGCTGTCTCTGTGTCTGGCTTCTGGCCAGCTCGAGCTGCTCGCAGCGTCCATCAAAAACTGAGCGGAGGCCCACTTCTGGGACGCTTTTGAACTGGATGGCGGCAGGGCCAGTGGAGTTAGAAACACTGACTAGAACGGCTGCGTGTAGGTCTGGCAGCCGCAGCGCACATGAAGCGTGTGGCTTTTTAACCAGACGGATGTCTCTGTTTTTCTCGGTAGGTGTGCTAAGTGCTGACACAGTTGACCGCCATCCTGATTAAAACACCTTGAGTACATGCATACATGTGTGGTAAGGTAAGTGGCATTATTCTTTGGTCTTTGATTGAAGATTTGATCATGAATGAATTGATCATGACTGACATGACTAAAAACTACCCTGGTTTTCATCTAGATTGAGCGTTTAGTTACGCTAAATTCTGACAGAACTTAATAATTTCAATAGTTTGGCACAACAACCCAGAATGTCTGAAGCATTCTCCTTTATCTGACCAATGTGAAATTCCTGGTATTCAAAAACATATTAAAGAGCCAAAGCTGGAGGCCCACAAGCAGATGAAATGATTCATCAGCATGCATTATATGTAACTACCCACATATTAAGTGTGGAACCTTATCTCTAAATGTGAATTTACTGCTTATTAAAAGACATATCATATATCATCTAGCAAATCAAATTTTGTAATTTCCACTTCATTTTTCTAGATACAGCTTTATCGCCATGGGGCAGGTTGTTTAAGAAGGGCCCGGTATCTGCAAAAAGTCCAGTCTGGGTTAGGAATATGTGGGGAGCCAAACCAAAAAATATCCCTCCTTACATACCGCAGGACCTCTGGTTTGAAGCTTTAGGACTTTGGGAGTTATGAGATGGTGATTCCAAGCTTAAGGAGTGCACATATTGTGATGTCTCTGTTAGAGACCATGGTGGGAAAAATGCCTCCTCCTCTCCCTCTCTCCCACACACACACACACACACACACCCACACACACACACACACACGCACACACACACGCACGCACACACGCACACACACACACATGCACACACGCACACACACACACACACACACACACACACACACACACACACACACACACACACACACACACACACACACACACACACACATGATAATTAAATGTTAATTTAAGGTCAGAAATTATATTTGGGAGGAGTGTGAACACGTGAAAACACAATTCAAACTCTGATGATTCTAAAAAAATAATGACTATAACACAATAGTAGATACAATAACACAATACTATCAATACATAATAGAATTGGTAGTAGCAGCCTGAATGCCTCCTGTTACTTATGAAAACACACTGATGCAATGCCCAAAAGATCTGAGGTGCAAAAAAAGACTTTTGCTGGAGAGGTAAAAGTGAAACAATTATCTGAAAATCTGTTATGAAAAGTGACACACCATGAAGTCTCCCAACTGTTGGAGCCATATGTTGTGTAGAACAGACTTTCTCAGTCCACATTTTACGTTTTGTTCTTAGCAGTGGGGTGCGTGTATAAATATCCCCGTGCCCACCTTACTTATGGGTTTTTGTTCTCACACAGAGTATAGAGGGCTGTGTGCTGTGGTCTTGTCTCTGCTCTGGGGTTCTAAACATTGCTGATGAGTGATGGCACATGGGTCAG
Organism: Nibea albiflora; assembly: GCA_014281875.1. Classification (NCBI taxonomy): domain Eukaryota; kingdom Metazoa; phylum Chordata; class Actinopteri; family Sciaenidae; genus Nibea; species Nibea albiflora. The sequence goes on from CM024796.1 coordinate 24,123,127, forward strand.
GCTGAGGAGTCAAATCTTCAGAGGGATCCTCCGCTTTGTCACCCAGGCCAGCCAGCAGCTGAGTACACAGTTGCTGTGCGAGGACGGGTCTGTCTGCAGTGGCAGTGGGCAGACACCGAAGCAGAAGAGGGAGTGTTAGAGAGAAATGACAGGTAAAGCAGGGGAAGTGTCATTTTTGAGCCGTCATCAATGCCTTTCCTGATCTCTGGCCCTCCCTTTCTTCTTCCTTCCAACAACATCATCACACTTCTTTCTGATTTGCACCAGTGCTTTATCATGCCGCCCCTCAACCCCTCCCTCCATTGTTACACCAGCTTTTAATAAACTAAAGGGCAGATTCCTGAGTGGAGCAAGTGGTGTGGGCAGACCCACAGACCTGTCCTCCAACAACACACACATATACAGTATATGCACACACACGCACACTGTTTGGCATGCAGAGTGCCAAGCTCTTCCACTGTCTACTGACGCCATCCCCTGAAGCACACACACACAAACTTACTCTACCTCTCTCTCCCTCTCTCTCTCTCTCTCTCTCTCTCTCTCTCTCTCTCACACACACACACACACACACACACACACACAGACACACACACACACACAAACACTCACCCTCGCCCCACGTGCCAACCTCCTAAAAGCTAAGCTCCTCACTAAATATATCCCCCCCAGTAAAGATAAGACAAACAGTGTGGATTTGAGAGCGGTGTACAGCCAATGACAGACAGCCATGTGAGCCAGAGCTAAGCTTTTGTTAGCTTTACAATTTAGGCTTTGCAGAAACAGTGGAGAGATAGAAAGGGAAGATAGTGGGGGACATATATGTAAGAATATTCTGTGATTTCTATTTATTCGTGCTGTTGTTTATCATATCATGGTGTGTGGGAGCCAATCGGAGCTACATCCTCCGTTCTCTCCATCCTCATTAAAAAGAAAGAAAAACACTGGAAAATGCAGAGGTTAGCACCAGTGCATGAAACTAGATCAATCCTCCATTCAGCTCCAAGCCTAAGGCGCTCTCGAAAAGAGCAAGCGAAGGAGTCGTAGGCATGTTTGTTTCATTGCGTTGGACCAGGCTTCTTGGGCAGCAGAGATCTGTCGCATGCTCGTCTGGCAGGGCGGTGGTAAGGATCTTCTTGATGGCCTGCAGTTCGTGCAGAGCATCCATTTGTCAGAAGCACATTCCTGCGGCAGTGAGACATTGTGAACTGCCTATCGGAGCTTCAACTGTCCAAATAAATAGACTCACAATGGGCCCCTGTGTGTGTGTGTGTTTGCATGCATGTGTGAGAATATGAAACATGAGAACACAAAAACCAACCATGCACTGCTCTGCCAGAGCATTGCTGTCTATCTGCACCTGGCTGAATGTGCGATCTTTCAAACACACCTCCTATTCCTCTTCCTCGCCTTTCTCCTCTCTAAACAGCTCAAAGGTGATTTTTAGTTGGAGGTGACGATGCACCCACTTCCTCTTTCTACACAAACAGTTTCTCATCTGGCGTCACTAGAAGTGGAGAGTGATGGCTGGAGGGATGTTTGCATCACACAGTCTCGATCTCTTTTTCTCTCTTTCACTCTCTTGTGTCACCCTCTGTCACTCTCCCCTCCACCAGCCGTCTTTCTCCCCCCCCTCACGCGCACATCTCAGTTTCATTCTGTTTCTCCTATTTATTGTTTCTTTGTCTGGCACTGAATGTCCTCCACAGGGTTCACTCTTCTCTTTCTCAGATACCCCCCCCCCAGTCATTTGTAGTCACTTCATATTTCATTTAAACACCTTCTCCCTCCCTCTCACACACACCTCTCCTTCTCAGTTAGATGGAAGTGGTAGCTCGTCTCCTCCTCCGCCTACCTACCACAGAGTCTATTATATCTGTCATCATCTCCTAGCATAAGCCAGCAGCCTCAGATTCCAACAGAACAGGGCAAGTCAATCACACACCCAGACATAAACGCACACACCTGTAAAACACATATCCATATGTATCCAAAGTTACACACACCACTATTAACCTCATGCTCCACACGCTCCCTAAAAACTCTGCAAGTTCCACTATGCTTCCAGGCTCGCTGTCAGTGCCTGATTAGCAAATCTACCGGCGCCAAGATGTTTCCTCCTATTACACATCATGTCACACTATTTCCTAATCAGAACCATTCGCAGTTTCTGGCCCCATAGTGAGCAGAAAATACCTGCAATAAAAGAGGAATGTGCACCTGAGCTTTGGGATATGCAGAGCAGAACACATGAGCAGAAGTAGAATTAACTCAAAACTCTGCATGAATATGACCGTGGATCATGCATGTACAGCTCTGCAACAATGCATAGACTGAGTTAAAGATTTGTTAAAAAGTGCCTACAGGTTTGGAAATGATCTTCATTGTATTGGATATTAAAATAAGCAGCTGTAGGTGTGTTGATCCTGAGGTGAGACACCCAGGCTGGTGGTCTTACCTTCAGCAGCCAGCAGCAGAAAGACAGCAGAGGTATCCAGAGAGAGGCTGAGATCCTGCACGCAACACTGGATTTGTTGTTCAACTATTGTTTCCCAGCCAACTCTTCTCTCATGCTTTTACCTCTCTCACACACTGATTGTCTGAGCGCTATTCTCTCCTCCCTCTGTCCTACTGTCTCTCTAACCTCCTCTCTCCCTCTCCCTCTCCCTCTCTCTGCCTCACTCACACACTCTCTCACTTTTCTTTAACAGGGAAATCACCACTAGAAAGAGAGAGAAACCTGGATGCTCTGCCTGTGAGGACGATCGTCACATGTGGATCGTGACACAGCAATCGTATATCATACCCCCCCACCCCTCTCTCTCTCTCTCTCACACACACACACACACACACACACACACACACACACACACACACACACACACACACACACACACACACACACACACCAGCTGACGCACTGACACGCTCCACAGCAGCAAATGGGAATTCCAGCCCCGGACAGCTCTGCTCACCCCATCAAGAGAGCACTGACCAAAAGCTGCAGCCAGTTTTACGAGGTCAGGGTTATAAAACTGTTAGCAGATTTAGTTTATTTAAAAACAACTGGCCCCTGTGGCCTTCCTCTTCACGCGCTTTCTCCTACCATGACATGAAAGGTGGGGGTGTGCAGGTGGGGTGGGTGAGGGGGAGGAAGTGAGGAAAAGAAGAGGGGGTTAAATAACCCACCTCTGCGATCTCCTCCTGATGGGAACATCTGTGGTGTAAGGACAGTTACCGCAGTGGAGACTGTGATGCTGTAGGAAAAGTTATATCTAAGTTATATATACATATATATTATCAGGAATGTTAAATATGTCAAGAGAAAAACAAACCGCTCAAGCCATTTTCAACTTCACTTATCATGATCAAGTTCTGCAAGTGTTCAAAATTTCTCAAACACTACACATGACTGAAAAGAAACTATGAATTCATCACAAAAATAGAGGGGTGGATACAATGCTCTTTCATTTAAGTCTGGATTATTTATCTTCATCTGTGAACAATTATATGATGGTCCTATATGTGTGGAAATGTTGAAAACAGCAGCAATCTAGCCAAGCACTGAGCAGAGCGGATCCACACTGCAATGACCTCTTCCATCATTCTCACGTGGCTCAACATGAAGACAGACACCCTGAAGATATAAAAGGGACAAACTGTGATGAATGGGTAGCTAATAATGAAGGAGGCATCACTGTTACCCTGAGACAAGAGCGGCCGTATCTTTCCGAGGCTTTGCACACAACTGCTGCCAAATGATTGCGATATATTACATCAGTTGCTTTGCTTCTCTCTCAGCATCTCCGGAATGTTAGCTGCTGTTTAAACAGTTTCAAATGAGCAGGGTGATATCAAAAACTGGCAAAGGTATAATCCTCTAAATGAGGTGTAGAGAGAATTTAGAGAAAAAGAGGAACACAGAACCAGACATGTAAGTCACATCATCGAGTAGCGAAGCAGTGAGGATGCATTCTTCCATGTTTCACAGAGACAGACAGGGAGCAGGTCGGGGAGGGCTCAATTAAACAAGAAAAAGGGCGGTCAAACAGAGTGGGAATAAAAATGAGCACAATGCCAGATTAGGTGAAAAAATAACATGAGCTGTGTGAGGCTGACAGCATATGTTCAGATACTCATTGTATCACACACACAGACACACACACACACACACTGGTATGCAGAGTCAAAACTCTGGGGAAATAAGGGGAGTAAGCTGCACCACACTAAGTGGGGCTTAGTGGGTCGAAAGTTTAAGAAGCACAATTACCTGAAAGACCTCGGCTGACCCCCAAATTTCTCACCTTCTGTTCCCTCACACACGCACGCACACACACACACACACACACAAACACACACACCTTCGAAGAAGCGATTTACAGCCGGCAGCGGGAGAGGGTGAAAACTTATACACCACCAACAGGCTCCTAGAGAGAAAGAGAGTGAGAGACCCACGTAAGCACAGTTTATATTTTGATTACACTTTCAGGCGTTGTAAATGATCACCACTGTGAACAGTGTCAAATGAAATGCTCATAACTCACCTGGACAGAATCTGACCGCCTCTCCTTGGCTTACTCAGCTTGTGTCCACATGAGAGGTGGTGACAGGGAGTGAATGGCTTCAGATAATGTATCATAATATCACATTAAGAAAATGTCCATCCAAGCCAAATGTGAATCCCATATGCGGGAAGGAGGGTGGGGTAAGAGGCAGAGAGGGGGGAAGAAAGCCAGGAGCCAGATATGTCCAGCAAAAGGAGGGGATACAGCAACATGACATACTGACGCAAAAGCAGCTTTTTGACAACTTGTAAAAACGTGTTCACTTTCTGCAGCAATTGTGGGTAAACAGACAGTAATAAAAGCTACCTTGTTCCTGTATGACAGCTGTTGACAGGTTATTTGCTTTTTGAGATGATGAACTTTTTACTCCCTCCACAAGTCCATCTTACTTATGCACTACTGCCTGGTTAGTCGCACCCTGTGGCTGTTGACACTAGCGATTAGGCCACAGGTCAGGTTGCACGCTTGTTACATCAGTATATAAGTCAGTGACTGTTGAGAATGTGACGTGGCAGTTGTCCCCATCTTGATCAAGATGTGAGTCATCTTCTCCTGCATATCTGCTAATCCTGTTAGCAGGGCAGGGTCACATCACAGCTCAAACACACATTCAGCGGCCTATGGGCATGGTGTCCGAGCACTGATGGCCAGTCTTTGTTCCATTGTAAAAGAAGTAAAGAGTTAAATATCTTTCTCTGTCAGTCTTTTACCAAAGCTCTCTGTTCTTTCCTTCAGTGCACAAAAGCCTGTTTCAAGCCGGTTCATATTATCTGTGAGAGGCACAAAGCTGTGGGCCGACTGAGGGCGCACAGACGTACTCAGTCTTCATTTGGAAGATTGATTTCCAGACTTATTTTAAGCTCCACGAAAACAAATGGAAAGGGCTATAATTTTGAGATTTATGTGGACCGGTGAGCAACAGAAAAACAGCCGTATTTGCCTCAAAAACGGGAGCCTGAGAAACGAAAAATAACACAAAATAGCCCCATAGTTGTAATTTACAGTTGGTGTAGAATAACTTTCTTTTTTCTTGACCACATAAAGCAATGTCACAGCAGCTGCCAAAGATAACTGATGTTTGATGAGTGTACCAGGTCTGCTCTTGGAGGAATACCGTCTAGTACAGGAATAAAACACCAGTATCAAAGAGAGACTGCACTTCTCAGATGGTGCTCAGAGGAAGCAGTGAGTGCAGACTATAGTGCAGCTAATGATCCATTTATTTGCACACAAATACACAAAGAGCATGATATTGCATATGGAATGAGAACAGCAGCCCTGTGTGTGTGTGTGGGGGGGGGGGGGGGTAATTCTGAGAAACAGATAGAGATATGGAATAATGAGAGAGCAGCTAAGTGTTTCCCGATGTGCACCTGGGGCAATGGCTGACCCTGTAAAGCCTAAGCCCTCACTCCCTCCACCCCCTCCCCCCATGCCAATGCCCATAGGCACAGAGGAATCATTGGAATGAGGGAGAATGTCCAAAAACAGCCTGCTAAACTCTCTTCATCTCTCTGTAGAAGTGCCGTTGGAGAAGGCCTCCAGTCTAGCCCAGACGGAGAACCCTGAACAGACAGGCTGCTCCATCTTTAATACAGCTCTCCTGGGACACAATGCTAACTGACATCTTTATGATAAGGAGCCAACAGGTAGGCAGACACACATTTTTAAAGATTTTTTTTTGGCCTTTTCAAGCTTTATTGTTTGGATAGAGACAGCTGAAGAGTGACAGGAATGTGAGTGAAAGAGAGAGAGGAATGACATGGAGGAGAGAGGAATGACATGGAGGAAAGAGGCACAGGTCAGATTTGAACCCTGGGCTTCCACCAAGGACTGAGCCTTCACACATGGGGCGACTGCTCTACCTACTCAGCTAAACACCACCCCAGCAGACACACATTTTTGCATGCATGTATATTCAAGAATTTGTGTCCAATCTGAGTGAATCATTTCGAAGTTTGTTAAAGCGACGATCTGAAACTCAAATATAAACAAAATGTTGCCCAACCAGAGAAAAAATGCACCGGTTGAACTAGCTTTCACTCCCACACCAAACACTGTACAACGGCTAAACCTGTGTAGCTAATAGTGTTGTAGTGTCTGAGGCTTAAATGTTTCTCTGCATTTGAAATGTCTGAACCAGGCCCATTGTATTCATTACCGTTAGTTAAAGGACCTGTGTGTAGGATGTGGTTGTGAATTTCAAAGCCCATCCAGTCGCCATTTGTTCTCATTGAAAAGAGTTTAGTTTATCCGTTCAGGGCTATTGTAGAAATATGGTGCTGGACAGGAAAAGGACATGCTGTGTCTGTAGATGTAACCTCATTCTAAGGTTACAAAAGCACGATGGTTCTGGTGATTATACACTAATGAATACGTAGTTTCTCTCTCTCTGTGTTTATTTAGCTACCTTATTTAGAGAAACGCAGATTTAACATTAACTCAACTTCAACTCCAAGGAAAAGAACACAGTCCCTCTTTAGATACAAAGGTTTCATTCTAAGGTAACAAAAACATAATCATTATTCTGATTGACGGATTTCTGCATTTATTTGTCTGATACACAACATGAAAACATAGCCATGTATAATGTATTTATTATCTATCATATTCTGTAAATCTGACACACCAGACCTTTAGCTTTTCATATAGCACTATCATTAGATTAGAACTTCAATTTGTCCAATACTTTATGACTAAACACCTGCATAACTAATCAAATGTTAGCATGCTAACATGTTTATTCATACTGTACATCAGAGCTTTTAGTTTGGAATGGTGACATACATAAAATCCAGGTACTCAGAAACAATTCTAAATTAATTCATTTTAAATTGTGTAATTAAATCAAGTGAAGCAAACATATTAAAACATGAGACTTACACAGTGATATCAATTACACAAAGTGAACTGAAGGGCCAACATTTGCTCCTCTGGGGGAACAGTTCTGAGAAAAACATCTGAACGCAGGTGCTCTGTGATGTGTGTGTCTGTGCGCTTCCAGGTTTACGATTTGTTGTCATGAGAAAAGAAAGGCACACAGCCAGTAAACAGAAATTTTCCCCCTCTTGTTCTCAGATATGTGTTTGGACTTCATAGATTAGCCATGACTGCATCAGACGTGCACATTCACATGCGTGTATGCAAACACATAAACCTGCATGTGCACAAATGCACTCCGATCCTCTTAACTCCAGAGACATTTATGACCTTCCTGCATATCAGTTTTTACAGTGCAGTGCTCCTGAGCAGAACAGCAGTAAAGCAGAACGAGGACAAAACTGGAGAACAGGATTCTTTACAGTGAGCCTCCATATCCTGCTTCTGCTGAGCAGAGACAGAAACAACAGCAAGCTGTTTCACATTCACACAACATCTACAGAACATTGCATGCTGAGAGTAGACATCATCTGGGAGGAGGATTCATGGAAGTTTTATTCCTGTGTTCAGCGAAGATGAAGATGCCAAGGTCCTCTCATACAACATGTAGACCAGTATGAATGAAATTCAACTAAGGCAATAAAACTACTACATACGCCTATGAAACCACATCAAAATGCTGCATTATATACATGCCAGTTCAAGGGCTTCCCTGGCCTCTGCCTCTTTGTTTAGAATATTATATTATGGTATTTTTTCTTCACTGGCAATAATCAAAGTGGGAGTGTCACAATTACATGGTATGAGCCACTCAGCCACCTGTGTATCATATATTGAATAAAGAAATCTATCATGATCGTGTTGGTACCATTCTTATTGTCATCAATCCCATGAAAATACCAAAACCAACAATTAACTGATCCTAGTAACAAGTATCCTAAGCCTAATGCATCGCGTTCCTCCATTGTTGTCCAGAAACTATTAAAAAACTCACATCGGTGAGTCACCGTTGCACCATCTGGCCATGGTCCTGGAAGCCACAGATGGGCTGGAGAAAATGGAAAGTATTGAGAGACACTTAACACATTGCTGTTTTAGACTTTGTGACTATGTACTATTTGACTAATCCTACAAGATGTTCTTTACATTATACATGACAACCGGATTTCAAAGACCACTGATGAGGATGGACTCATTCAGTTTGCTGTTGCTGTGCCACAGAGCATGACAGGGCAGAAAATGCGAAATGTGGGCACAAAGAGACAGAGTGACAGCAGGAGAGGGAGTGGTGCATGGGGAGAGAGGGGGAAACTTGTCGAAGTTCCTCCCTCACTGTCCTCCCTCTCTCACACTGTCCTCCCTCTCTCACACCAAGCTACAGAAGACAAAAAAAGACCAAGTGTGTACTCAGGAAGCTCCCTGCCACCAGCGACCGCACCGACGTCACCCTTTGTGTTTGGCTGGTGGGTGACTGGGGAATATTTTAGTATGTGTGAAAGCAGACAGAGAGGACCTGATAATGCCGTGGGTGATGTAATGCACTGTTTCTGTGCTCAGTGTGAAGGGGGGTAAGCAGGAGGGGTGAGTGCATGTGTGTGTTGGGTACATAGAAAGGACTTGGTGGTTGATTACCTAATGTTTGACTTATCCCCTTACTAGAATTTGCAATGCAGGCTCTGATTACAGTGGCGCCTCAATCTGAACAAGCTGAGCCTTTTTAGCCAAACACATAATGATGGTGCAGATCTTCTTAATCTCCCAATATTTTTCCCCTGTATGCTTCTATATGTTTGAATTGAATGTAGGCAAATATATCCACAACTATTAGCAACAATAAACCACTGATATGTTAATAAGTCTCAAACCTAACCAGGCTGATAGAAAATGACTGCAGGCTGATGAAAATGATGTTGCCTGGATACAAACTCTGACTTTTGGACTCATTACAGCCCATCTTTATCTGTACTTGCTACAGCTGTGGACACCTCGTGAGGCAGCTGGATTTGGGAGATCATTATATCACACACTTTAAACTATTCACTTGTGTCTGAACCACGGTGGTTCAGAACAATCAGCATCCTATGAGGAACTACTGAGTTACGGCAGTTGTGATACTGGGTGTGTGTGACGACCTGTGTGAGAAGTGACTGTAGCACAGGGTACGATGCTCCCTCCTTTTCTCTTCAGCCTGGTCACATCAGACTTTAAACACAACACTGTCCGCTGTCACGTCCAGAAGTTCTCTGATGAGCAGCCATCAGAAACTTAGCAAAAGTGACATCCATCATGAACTACTCCTTTCACCTCCTGTATCAGACTGTGGAGGTCTTAAACAGCTTCTTCAGCAACAGACTGCTACTCCCATCAAATAAGAAGGAGAGCCACCACACGTTCTTACATTCCAACAGCTGGTAGACTCTTTAACACCTGCATGACTTCAGGACTTTATTCAGACTGACTTTTTAAAATATATATTTCTTACTTATCGGTCATTTCTTATCTTATCTAAATGAGCTGACGGTGGACTTTGGGGAAAGGCTGTGGAGGAACTATGTCCCCTTTAATATGAGTGGGTTCTTGGTAAGTGAGTAAGAGGACATCTTCAAGTACTTTGGTGTCCACATCACTGAGGGCCTGGCCAGGCAGGTGTGGGTAAACAAAAACAAAAGAGAAAAAAAAAAGACTCAAAGAACCAAGAAAATAATCCAGAAGCATAAACAGGGCCAGATACACAGTTATCACAAACACAAGAAACCAAGAAACAACATAAAACCATGAACAGACAGAAAACATGAAACCAAGAAACCATGAACCGACAGAAACCATAAACGGACAGAAACCATAAACGGACAGAAACCATAAACGGACAGAAACCATAAACGGGCAGAAACCATAAACAGACAGAAACCATGAACAGAGAGAAACCATGAGCGGACAGAAACTATGAATGAACAGACCATGAACAGACAGACCATGAATGGACAGAAAACATGAATGAACAGACCATGAATGGACAGACCATGAATGGACAGAAAACATTAATGGACAGACCATGAACAGACAGAAACCATGAATGGACAGACCATGAAAGGACAGAAACCATGAATGGACAGGCCATGAATGGACAGAAAACATGAATGAACAGACCATGAATGGACAGACCATGAAAGGACAGAAACCATGAATGAACAGACCATGAAAGGACAGAAACCATGAATGAACAGACCATGAATGGACAGACCATGAATGAACAGACCATGAATGGACAGAAAACATTAATGGACAGACCATGAACAGACAGAAACCATGAATGGACAGAAACCATAAACGGACAGAAACCATAAACGGACAGAAACCATGAATGGACAGAAAACATGAATGAACAGACCATGAATGGACAGACCATGAATGGACAGATCATGAACAGACAGAAACCATGAATGGACAGACCATGAACAGACAGAAACCGTGAATGGAGAGAAACCATGAACGGACAGAAACCATGAACGGACAGAAACCCTGAACAGAGAGAAACCATGAACGGACAGAAAACATTAATGGACAGACCATGAACAGACAGAAACCATGAACGGACAGAAACCATGAACGGACAGAAACCATGAATGGACAGACCATGAAAGGACAGAAACCATGAATGGACAGAGATCATGAATGGACAGAAATCATGCATGGACAGACCATGAACAGACAGAAACCATGAACAGACAGAAACCATGAAAGGACAGAAACCATGAATGAACAGACCATGAAATACAGGAACTATATAGACAGGACTAATCAGACACAGGTGAAACAAATCAGGAGCAGGTGCAAAATCACAAAGGGTGGGAGACAAGACAGGAACTAGAAGACAGACAGTGGAACTACAAAATAAATCAGGAAACACAGAAACAAACTCGAAACTATGACAGACCTAGATGCTGCATACTGACTCTATGGTGTGTGTAGCTCACATTTTACTGTGATTGTTCTTTTATGAGTATATGTGACAAACAATAAACTGGATTGAGATGGAGCCAGTTTATAGTCAATAGACGTTCATTCCAAGGACAATTTCCTGTCTTATCAACAGGTCTGTTGGATGCAGTGTAATACCCTGTCATCATAATGTGTTGCACACACGCTGCCCAGAGCTGAAATATGGTTCTGCTTTAACGCCTTGTGTCTTTTGTGTTATCTAACAGGCCATTACTACCAAATCATTTTATACAAGACAACAAACTTTCTAATTGTGCACACACATCTCACCTCCCCTTAAGTTTTATACATCTCCCTGGAGGTACACAATGAAAACACATGTTGGTTAGCTGACAGACCATGTTCTTTAATTGAAGTAGTGTGTGCATATGTTTATTCCCCCTTCCACTTTGTGTCTATGCTGAGGTGGTGGTTGCTGGGTCACCGTTGTTTGACTGAAGGCTGAATACATCACCCAGGAGGGAAGAGTAGTTGATGTTTTTCACTGTAGCCCCACGAGCATCAAACCTTGCATCCATTTCAAACTGGAGACGACAGGAATACACAAGTCACTACGCAACTCTGACAGCAATGAAATACTTACTATGTACTACACAGTCACTGAATATTTTTAATCTTGCTAATATTTTAACTTTGTTAGTTTGTCTTTGAAAAGTAGCTTCAGTTTTTAGTGTGTGTTAAAAGTTATCTAACATCTGCCTTGTTTAAAGTTTTCAAAAAGAAAGTGTCCTTTACCTCCATTAGACTGATTAAATCTTTTACACAGTAAACAAATTGAATTAGTACCAAGAGTGTTAAATATAATGAAGAGAAAGAAAGGAGGAAAGCTGGCAGCTCCTGGACTGCAGCAAATACAAGAGATCGATCTGGAGTTGATGTCACTATGTCACAATACTGGTGACACCTTCAAAGGTGCACAAGGTTGAGTGGTCAGTTTTTGTCTAAAGGAGGGCAGCAAAGTCGAGCAGAGACTGTGCGACTAGTTTGGGCTTAGAACCTGGTGAGGCCGAGAGCAGCTGGAAACCGTGTAAGAGCAAAACAGAATTAAGTGAGCGCTTTGACGCATACACACATCCACACTGACCCACCCCACACACACGTAGATTCAGCCCACTTTTATACTGTCTGTGCAAGCCTCAGTTATCATACCATGGTGTGTGTGTATCTCCTGCTCACCTGTTTGTTCTTGGTGGCATTGGCAGCATTACATAATAAATATACAAATGCAAGAGAAAAGGAGGATCTGCTTCCTGTCTGAACACCCTGTGTGTGTGTCTCTTTCTCTTTCAAGTAATTTTCCATGCACAATAAATTAACCTCTTGTCAATTTGACCATTCCATCTCACTCACTTGATTCTGCTTTTGGCTGTCTTACCGACCGAGTCATCATTGCTTCCTACATTTTTCTGTGTTGTTATTTTTGCTGTTACACATTGCTGTCCACTGTCTCTCTCTTACCTTGAAAGTGTCTTCAGGCACTACTAAGGGAGCAGGGTGCTCTATCCAGTTAATGCCTGCCAGGAAAGCATGGTAGTCAATGTCGTCCCCATCTGCAAATCTACAGCAGACATGCATCCAGATTAGAAACAGGTACATAATATGCCGTAGCCTCCAAATAACATTAAGCTATTTTGCTCTACTTTCAATGCATGGTAACATTCTAAATGCAGGTTGAGAGATTTTTCAACCATGCCAAAACATTTTCTGTCCAAACATCTGGGCTATACTTTACAATGAATGAAATGAATCATGCAAAACCTCTCTGAAAATGCAGTGGGACCTTGGAACTGTTCTAGCCTGAACTGTGCTGTGGGCTCTTACTTGCTGAGCAGACCTCCCAGCAGGTTGTCAGGCAGAGGAAGCTGGAAGGCCTTACAGACGGTCCTTGTCTCTTTGGTGGAAAGACGACCAGTTCTGGAGGGACATAGCAAAGCAGAGATGCAGGTAACCAATGTAAGAAGAAAAAAAAAATCAGCTGTACATACAGCTTTATAAATCATGTTTCTGTCTTTTTCTGGACATGTGGTTACAACCATTTGTTCTGTGCCCACTTTGCACCGATAATGACTATAATTCATGCAAATTTTACCAACCTCTTTTGGACAAATTCATGAAAACAAGCTAAAAAATGCAGAAAAGGCCTTCTTAAAGCAACTTTTCTCAACAGATTTTCGCAACAGATTTTAAATAATTTTATTGCTATACTGACTCGTAATCAGGTGAATGGTGTCTTCCTACGTCTGGTCTCACACTTTGTAACTTCATGCTTTGGTTATGTAAGTCATAAATCTACTTCACCTACACAACTATTTGACTGACTCTGGTGAAACTGGATCATATTTTATGGAGAAATTGTTTTCTGGTTTTCCCTCTTTTGTCCTCCGGAGAGTTTCCTGATGGACAGTGAAGTAAACTGCTGACAACTGTAGCTACTGTTAGCTAATGTTAGTTTGGTTTGTTAACTGGGCTGCCAGGACTGTGAGCTCAGAGGACTGGGTGAGTGTTAGTGTTTGTACCACCGGCAAGAGGTAGTTTTCAGGCTGGGGCGCAGGGGAATACTGATGGGGAGTAAGGCTATGCCAGAACCGGAGCTGGGCAAGTGGTCAATGTAATATGATGACAGAGGTGAAAAGACCAAAGAGGACAAGAAGCTGCTGGACAAGAGTAAATGTGGGACTGACTTTTAGTGGTTGGTGAGAGCTTGGTGAAATAAAAGTCTGAAAGACAGACGCAGAGCTGGGCTGACTGCTGTTGGACTAGTCAGTAACATTAGCTGCTGCTGTGTCTGCTGTTGGTGATCTGGTTGAAGTTTGACTGTCAGCAAAGTTGCAGACTCACTAGTTTTTGATCAGAAGTAATGTAATCAGAACAAATACTCGCTTACAGCTGAACATATTTACCACAGTGGGATTACACTCTGGGGGTGCTAAATAGAAAAAATACCAATTTCCATGCAATTGTCTCAAATTGAATTTGCATAAAAAGAATGTGTGTTTGTGAAACAGAGGATGCTTCTCCTCTGAGACCACAGTTGTTTTCCACAGTGATGCTGTGCGGTGCAGAGGTCCATTCTTGTCATGCCATCTTCATTACAGGGATGTTGATGAACAGTCTGACACTAACTGAGAGTGTCAACACAGCCACATAAACAGACAAGTCAGCTTAACCTCGTGGCACTGTTGACCTCCATGTCAGCTAACCTGGCCTGTGTTAAAGGTCTACTACATTTGGATTGGCACTTCTATACTGCATACATGGAATAGGCATGTGATCCTATGCACAAAGACAGACAGAAACAGACCAAATATTTGTGTGTGTCCTCTGGACTGCAGAGCTACATGCCATACAGATCTTTAGGGTCCATCTGGTTCTAATGCTCCACTCTCACACTGCTGGAACTAATTGTTGCTCTGAGATATGGGGCCACTAGCTGCACGATTGATGTCTTGTTGTGAAGCTATCTGTCTGTGTGTGTGTTTCTGCTCTAACAGTGTTAACATCTGTGTGTTTGTGAGTGTGTGTGCTCCTACTTGTGTCGATCCTGGTGTGTGAAGGCTCTGGCCATGTCGGGGAGTTCTTCAAAGTTCTTCTTCTTAAGGAAGTCCTGGGCCACAGCCAGCATCAGACCCAAATCCACCTGAGGCTGCTCCCGCTCTGAGAAACGTCTGCATAGAACCAGCACCTCATGTACTGATAGTCCGCAGTCCAGGCCCATTAGCAGGCCCCTGTGGTGCGCGCACACACACACACACACACACACACACAAGAAACACTCAAAAACTGACTGTACGCCATATCTAATTTTCAAAGCAACCATGTATAGCATTGCTTCCTTTTCCTCTTATAATAACATCGTTTGACCATCCTGCCACCTGATTGATTTCTTCTTCCTGGTTATACACATGTTTAATTGCTAATTATCATTACAATGTTTGCAGGAATTACACTTTATGATCAGGTTTTACAAGTACCAGATGGGCTAACAACTGATCATCCACTCCAGTACATACTATTGCAGGAGGGGAGCACTAGACAATTTATTTAGTTTATTTTGCAATGTTACTGTACCTGAGTGATTCATACGGGATGAAACCAGTATTGTTGGGGTCACTGAGAGCCAGGAACTTCCTGATTTCACTTTGTTTCTCCTCTGGAGTAGAACGTAGTTTACTGAGGATGTTGCCCACATTGGCTTTGGGGAACTTTGGACAATTACACACAGAGATGCAATCTGCATTAAGTAACACTAAGGATAAAATGGATGCTTCATAGTAATACACAGCTAATAGCTGACAGAGGCATTGTGGAACCATGCTAGCTCTAGCAATGTGCTCAGGAAACAACCTACCTCCTCAGCATGTTGCTCCATGTAGTTAAACGTGTATTCATCAGCATCCAGAAGTTGGAAGTGCTTATTGTTGAGGCACAGGATAGCTCCCACGTATAGATCCTGAGCTGTAAAGTACTCAGACAGCTCGCTCTTAAACAGCTCCTGGCCTGGCTTCTTTATACGACCACGCTGCAGAAACTTACCACCAAGCACACCTGATGCATGATATGTGAGAGACGGAAGGATGAAAGGGTGGGTCATTTTTTAATCACATTTAATATAAAGTACATTTAAATTCAGACTTATATTATTTTGTTTTACATCATTTACATCCATGTGACCAAATACCTAACATTTTTACCTGAATTCCTCAGTGGACGCTCAAACACACTGATGGAGTCATCGCAGAGATAGAAGGATATGATGAATACCCTATCTCTGTCAACTGCATCGGTGGTCACCATTTTGGCACGGAAATTCAGCACATTACTGTCTAGGCCACATCTAGGACATAAAGACACAGCAGAGTTGAGGGTCACCACTAACACACAAATATTTCGGTGTGTAATTTGATTGTGATCAATTTATCCAACCTGTCTTTCTCCATGAATTTTTGGAAATCTGCCTTTGGAGGCTTGGGCAGCAGGCCCTTGCAGGAGCTTAGTGAGTCCTCCTCTGAGCCAAAGCCATTGTAGGGGGGCACAGGCCTCAGGGTTTTGGGAGCTGTGGGAGCTTTGTACTGCACTGGGTTGAAGTCCTCTGAGAGGAAGAAGGAGAAAGAAAAGACAAAACACTTAAAAGAAGATAGGAACCTAGGACGGGGGCTGAAATGATCCATGTAGGATCCCAGTAGCTTGGTTCTGACTGTAAGCCTGAGCTGACCTCTGACTCAGTCAGACAGAACCCTCCATCAGAGTGGCCTTTAACCAAGGGCTCCACCTGGTTTTCTACTGTGACTAATGAAGTGAGCCCCAAAACCTGCCCAGGGTGGCAGACCAGCTTGGGTTTCTCCTGCTGGAGAGCTGTGTGCCTCCTGCGGTCCCCCACTACCTTTAACCATGGAGACATGGAGAAACAGCTGTTCTGGAGGGCCAAGGTATCTAATGTCAGGAGGACAAGCGCTGAACTCCATAATGTGTTCTTATATTGACTTACCAAGGAGTGAACGAGAGAATTAGAATAGTACAGAACTGAGAACTGAGTAACCCCAGTCCAGTTTGAAAAACAGTCTTCAGTTGGACTAACTGTAGAGATAAAAACAATGCACCGTTAGTCTCAGTGATCGGTTTTGTAGGAAGGTAACCACTCTTGCTGGTGCTTGCTCTTACTGCCTCTTAGTGTTCAGATGAACGTACTGCAGGTATGAACAACTGATGACTAAAAATCTATTCAAATGTGTGACTAGATTGAATTTAATTCTGCCTTTGGAAATAAAGGAAAAGCCAATGTCAACATATATGTGTATTATGATATTATGTATGTGTTTGTATATTAATCACTTAATTTTGTTCAACATGTTTTTGCACAGATAAAACATTTGATGTCACAGTACAGAATTTAGTCAAAACGTTTGTACCCATACTGAAATAAAAAAAAGAAAAGGAAAATACATGAGGATGGGTTACCTATGCCATATTTGGAGCGGTAGTAGTCTTTGGTGAAGTCATCACAGTCAGTGATGATCACTCTTCTGCCCCACACATTCACCTCCCCACCCACAGTCAGATCACAGTCCTTGTAAAAGTCCTCATGGATAGCTCCTGTCTGGAAGACAGACACAGAAGAAAGAGGGAAGAATGAGATGAGTGAGAGAAAAGTTGGAATCATCTAATTGGGCTAAATGTTTGTTTAGATTGCATTAATGTTAATGACCCTGTAGATCAGCTGTTAGGATGAATTACCTTAATCACTGCATACTTTTGGCCACACAGAATAGCTTAGTTTTAGGCTTACTGCCAAGAGTGCAACTCCTGGGTTACATGATAGACTCTCTCACTGCCAAGTAACTTTATGACCCCTCAATGAACATTTCACTTTTCATCTCTATTTTTCTTGTTGTCATGTTCAACATGTTTGTAGTTTGAGTGTGGCTCAGACAGGACATACCTTGAGGCTGTCCAGTATGAAGCGTTTTCCCTGACTCTGGGAGGCAAACACATTGAGCACTGTGCGGTCTGTGATCTCTCCAGGCTGCTTCATTTGGGCTGGACGCTACAGACAAATAATAAAACAACTGAAGGACAGAAACGGTTATACAAAACACAGCAAACAAGGGGTTTGGACAGAGTGAAGAGAAAGAGTAAAGATGTGATCTATCCTTGAGGACATGGTGGTTTCCCATTGGATGGTGGATTCTGGTCAACCTTTGGGGGTGACATTTAATAAAAGGCATCAGAATAAACAAAATTACTGGACTGAAAACACACACACACACACACACACACATGCACAATAGAGGCCTGGCTCTCTTTCAAGATGAATTAGGCTTCAATCAGTAACTGGAGGAGAAAGCCAGAATGCTTGAGGGAAACTGGATGCTACAGCAGTCCTGTCAGAATGAATTAGGTCTTATTGAGGAGAAGGAAGGTGGGAGAAAGATGAAAAGAATTCAACAACCCAGAAAGAGAGGACTGCAAGCCTTTGGGTTTGGAATAACTGGCTATAAACAAGGAAGTGCTCATAGACAAGGAAAATGAAGACACTGAGACAAACTGTGGAAAACGTTCTGCTACATTCATATACTCCCTAAATGTTCCTTATCACCTGTAAGAATTTGTCGAGACTCTGGTTATCATTGTATCATGATACTTCACCTTAGGTAGTTTGCTGCGGTTTAAAAACTTGGCCACGGTATCTCTCCCGGAGTTTGGTGAGATGACCTCCCGGATCTCTATGGTGTCATCAGCCAGGAAGTAGTGCAGTATGAGCTCCCGGGAATCCTCCAAAACCGTGTCATTCCAGAGGCAGTAGAAGCGCAGGACTTTGCGGTCATGGTCCAGAAACTGCTTAAGTGTGTCATGCCTCTCATATGGCCTAAGTGGCTTCATACTTTTCTCAGTCTGGATGAGGGACCATGTGAATAAATGAACGAATTATTATTTTAAATTTTATAGACTAAATTATCACTTCATTCAAAACATAATTCATAAAAAACATGAAATACATATAATGTATACCTCTTCCCGGAGGTTGCTGTAGGGGTCATCAGGTACAGTGGTGCTGTCATTTAGGTGCACACCCAGTTTTGTGAGAAAATTCCTTGTAAAAGAGTCACAGTTGGTCAGAGTGAATGTGCGTGAGTACAGCACCATCTGTTGGTTGATATTGAAATGGAAGATGTTGTAGAACTGGTCCTCATCCGGGGGAGGCAGTGGGATACGCTGGCGACGAATAAGTGTTCCTGCCACAAAGAACAGCAAACACAGCAATGTTAAGCTGCAATCATTAAACTGCTCATCATATCTCAATAAAGTTGAGTGTTGACCTTTATTTAACCAGTTGGAAACATGAGTGCAGGAAACTTTTTTCACTGGAGCTATAGTCTCAAGACATTTGCTGTGATGTTACAGACACCTTGAGGGATGCGACTGTTCTTGTATTCTGGTTCCACCACCTGTATGGTATCATCTTCCAGGTAGAAGAAGATTTTACACTTCCTGATTCTGTATGTCTCATCCCATGACTGAAGCACAGCCTCCTGAAAGTATGCTTCAAAACATAAGGCCTAGAGGGGCAAAAAAAGGCATTTCATCAAATGATCATTGACTTTCACAGACATGAAAATGTTCAGCCTAGTGCAGCATTGATGACTTTCTTTAAACTAACTGGGTCAATAGTACAATCCACTGGAGTTACTTTACTATACCAACTGACATATTAACATATTAAATAGGAGTCATATATAACCAGTAACAACCTTAACAACTACTGTGGACAAATATATGTGTGTATAGCTGGTAAAAACAATCAATATCATGTCAATATCGATTTCAAACTGTTCACCTGTTTGTCAAAGGCTACCCATGATGGTAAATGACTACCCTGTCCTTTAGGGTAAACAGAATATTTTGGTTTAATCTTCTGGCCAGCTAACAGCTCTCCTCCGATGCCTGGCTTCGCAGATCCCACCAACATATGAACTCCATTGGAATAGTCAAAATGTTGGGATTTGTGAAATCTCTCCTTCCCCAGCTGCAGGACAGAAAAGAGAGAGAGAGAGAGTCAGCCTGGATAGAATCATAACTTATATGTGTGTATGTATATATATATAAAAGTTGTCTCTATTGTCTGCTCTCATAAATAAATACTTCTTGTTAGAATTCTAAATAAACGCACATCTAGCTCAGCTAGCTAGAGGGCCTGGTACCTTAATATTAGCTGCTAGCTGTCTTCTATTAAGTGCTGATTCGAGCAAGTGTCAAATGTACCACACGTACCTGTTTATTAGGAGAATTCCCGGGCAGAAACGGTAAAGCCATGGCTGTAATAATCAAAACTGGTCGGTTTCTTTTTTCAAACAACTGAGCAGCTGTAAAGTTCCAACGGTCTGTTGTTGGTTACCATGGAAACCATGTTTAGGGACGTCTCCCGACAACGTTCCTGTCAAGGATTTTCAAGTCATTTTATTAAGTCAGCAGCAAATCAGAACACAAGTTGTCAAATATTCTAATAATCTTATTTAACACCAAGCCGTTTATGTATCTGTTTTATCTTTTTTTCTCTCCATTTATTACCTTGCTCTGTCATCATGTTGTGTGTCATTATTTGTCTATATGATTGTATAAAATATTAATAAAATTGTATGTCTACTGGTGTAGGCATGTACGCACAATGCGAGACTTTTAAATTTCCACTCAAAAATACAAAGAAAAAAACATGATACTTTCAATGTAAAATTTGTCATGGAACTACCTACACTATTAATGTTCCTTCCATTTATCCTTTCCAGCAAACAAACAGGCTCCCAAGCAGCGCCCTGAATGGAACGGGGCTTTAATTTGTATCATTGGTAACACCTTGTTTACCTACTGTCAAACTGTCTGCAGTTGTAAAAGGTCTATTTTTGTCTTCTTCACATTCTAACCATACCTGAAAACTAAATTTACTTTTAAGCACAGACAGAAATCTGTGGTTAATTATAAGTGAAACCATCCTCACATAATAAACGCATAACACTCAATGACTGTAAAGGCATCTAAGAGTCCAGCTAAGAACTGATACTTACACCATTGTACATGAAACAAATGAGAAACCATTCAGATCATTTGGGTTTTTTTATTTGTTCATCAAACTTACATCATAGACAAACCACAACCATCAGTGCCGAAAGCATCAATTTACTGCTAAACAAAATACATAAAAAAAAGAGATGAGGCTGACATGATCCATCAAACATGTAGCACCACTACAAAAGGCATAACAATCAAATATCTCTCTGTTTACGATATCTGGAAATGAAAAATACAACACTGGCACTGTCAGAGTCCTATGGGCTTCACCTGCCATGTGAAGATTAATTTAAATCTACTTGCACTTGACTTGGCTTCATTGTGTGCAACATGGCAACAATAACAGTGCATATTCTTCCATTGTGGTGCAATGCCAGTTTGGTGGAAATAAATAAATACAAAAATTTAAATATTCTGAAGCGCTTTTCGATTAATTTTGCATATGTATAATTATTATTTGGCTTGGAAAGTGGAGTACTTTAAGAGGGTCATTCTGGTCAGACCACAAGGTCCCACATCAGATGGACCGTGCTTGTTACATGGTGGTACACAGTATTTAAGAAGCAAAAAGGACGTGCAGCTTGTGTAGAAACACACAGCTACTAACTAATCTGAAATTGGTTGCTTCCTGCCATTAAACACTTAAAAACCATCCAGCAATAATTTGTCATTTTCCCCTACAGTTTTCATGTCATCAAAGAAACACACACTCATCACATCTGGCAGATCCTAAGACGCCAGGCCAAGCAGGAATCCTCCAATGAAACCACTTGTGACAACAATGTTTTTCTTCACAAACTCTGTGGACTGAAAAAGACAGAAGATACGTTTCAGTCAGAATGTTTTAACAACAACAATAATAATAATAACAACAATGAAAAAAACATGTTTGACTAGCTTAGTGCAAATCATTCTGTAACTGAAAGAGGGGAATACTGTTGAGGTAAAGTTCTCATAGCCCTTGCCTTTTGTGGCAATCAAAACAACACACACAAAAAATCTTACCTTCTCAACAAATGTGTTCAGCTCTGGGCCTGCCTGATTGGTACCCTTCTTTAACTGTTTCTTAGCTTTGTTTACATCTTTCTCTACTCGCTTCCAGTCCACTTGGATATAGCCAGAATTGTTAGCTATCTGAAGAAAAAGACAGGCAAAGGAAAAAAACCCAACAGATTAGGACAGGTTATGTTCAGAAAAATGATAGACTTAAAGCAACACTGCCTCGCTTTTCTGTCATAAAATAACTGGTACACTGACTTGTAATTATCTGAATGGTCTCTACCCACTCTGTGCCCTGTACGCCTGTTTCTGCGCTACTACAACTTTTTGCTCTGGGTCCTATCACTGCAAGAAGTACGTAACGCTTTACAGCACTAAGTCACACACCACCAACTATCTGACTGATTCTGGTGAAACTGGATCATATTTATGGAGAAAATGTTTTCTGGTTTTCCCTCTGATGTCCTCCGGCTGCTCCGCCTCAACTCTCTGTGATTTACACACTGACACAGTAAACTGATGTAAAATATAGCTTACTGCTGTTAGCAGTAAGCTATATTGCTGTTAGCTAATGTTAGCTCAGATTGTTAGCAGGGCTGCCTGGACTATGAACTCAGCCTGGGAGAGAGTTTGTACCTCAGAAGTTTTGAACAGCCAAGAAGAGTCAGGTGGGGGGCACAGGGCAATACTAATGTTTCCCAGAACCGGTGTTGTGCCAGAACTTCTATGTAATGTTGCTTCAAGCCATATATGTTTATGACTAGTGATGCAAGAATACCTGCAACAGCAGAAGACCTCCCCCTACAGATGTAGCAGCAACCTTTCCAACCTTCTGGAAGAGATATCCCACACACCTAAAATGTATCAAGACAGAGCATATAGGTTCATCTTAAATACACGTTTTTATCTGTAGAGTTGTTCCAATTACAATACCAGTATCGGAAATTGCTCCAATACTTCCGAAAATGCTGGCATTGGTATCAGTGGTATTCAGCTTTTCTGTTTCTTCAATATATATATATATATATATATATATATATATATATATATATATATATATATATATATATATATACACACACACACACACACACACACACACACATATACACACACAGCACAAGTATGGACAATTATATAGATACAGATATTATAGACACAGGGCAAGATGAGAGAAAAAGAGGCCAGAACATAATCTAAGACAGATGACAGAGCTACTGATTTAACACTGGGATAACGTAGAACATAGAAGAGGAAATATGACGAGGAGCACCTGAAGGCAGCAGAATATTTACCATCCACTCACTCCTCCTATGGCTATCTGCGTGGCCACGGAGTATTTCTCTGCTACGGGGCCCGAGTTTGTCCCGAAAAGACGATTCCACCATCGCTGACGTTTGGCATATTCTGTCAGGTCTACGACTTTGTCGTAAATCTCCCCTTCCATATCTTAACGTACATGGAAAAACACAAAAACAGTCAGCATACAGACGCAAGTGAGGGCTAAAAACACAGCACTACAATAATAAGTTAATGTGTACAGTAGTACTATTGTTACAAACTTAAGAGAACATTGTAACCGCTATATTGGCCACACGTGGTGATACACCTTATCAGTTAAGACGTTTGCGTTAACGTCGTTAAGTTAAAGGTTACACTGAGCTGCGTGAAGTTCACAGGCCGGACAACAAGTTAGCATGAGCAGACAGCTGAAAAGTTAGCTCTTAATGCTACGTCTGTAGCCGTCGCAGTTTAAAATGAGGAAAGGCAGTTTGAGTGACTCCCACGTGCGAGGTAAACACTTTCAGAGCATGTCTCGTGTGCAGTTCAAGCTCAGAATGTCCGGTGTCCCGGTTCAGTCGGAGGTTCAGTGAGTTTACAGGCCTGCTGAACTTACCCTTGTCGCGGTTCGCCATTTTGGAGTGCACTGCTCTGTCCTCAGCTGCCTGCACGTCCGACGTCATTTGCATAATTTTGACGGCCAAAACACACTGGGACTGGAGCAAGTCTGCCTGTACACTGTAATAATAATAATATTAATGATAATAATAATCATAATGAATTTTGTGAGGCACGTGCAGAACAAAAGTTTGAGTGATATAAAGTAACTAAGCTTAAGCATGATTATCACCAAAAAATAATGACAGTGGGCAGAGTATGACAGCCTGTGTTGCGTGAAGGCATAAATTCATGCATGAATACCAATCAACTAAAGAATAACTCTACAATAGTAGCAAAAATTGCTACTCAGGTGGTAAATGCTTTATGTAAGCATTGTAATGTTATGTAATTCATTAATTAATTAAATGTGTTAAGCTAAGTTAATGTGTTAATTTGTGCTCAAGCACATTTACTTTTCTAATATATATCAATAAGTACTATGTACGTCTATGTGTGTGCCCCATAGACGAATATGACAGTTATTTTGACCAGTAGGCTGCTTTAAAATACAGTTACGTAATCATAATATAGCGGGAGTAACCAATCGCAGGCCTTAAGGCGGGTTAATGGAAGCCCATTTGATGTGTGCGTGAGCGTGTACGTCCGCGTGCTCGCAGCACATCGACTGGAGAGAGTCACGTGACTGCACACGCCGGTCACTGATTGGTCAGGCAGAGCAGAGGGCGTGCCGTCGGTGGCGGCGTGCGTTTGCCTATGTGACACAATTACAACAACTTTGAGCCGATGGTTGGGGAAGTTTGCGATATTATTAAGTAACACTCACTCTTAAAAGCCAACATTACATCAACTCCATGCATAAATTGGCACTGGAATATACGCTGTGTTTCGATGTACAATGAGGAGAATGCAGGGTAACTTGAAGGGATCATTTCCTTGAGGATTTGGCAAGAATTACGCTACGCCCCGTTTTAGTCCTGGATAGCTGTGCAACACTTTGGTGTTTTTTGCGTTCTGTCGGAGTTGCTCGGTCCCATCGATCTTCCCATTTCTCCTCCATGAAGTCGTGCGGAGTGTCGCTCACAGCCTCTGCCGCTGCCCGGAGTCTCGGCGTTGCTGGTAATGACGAGGAGAAAATGGCGTCGGGAACAGCGACTGAAATCGAAGAGGACTTTCCGAAGCTAACAGCGCAAGAAAAAGAAAGCTTGGTCGGAACTGACAGGTTAGATGAGCTGCTGTGTGAACAGTCTCACCCGCTTCTTTTTTGCAAATTCATTTTTCTTCCCTCAGTTTGAAAAAAACCCCAAATATGATTGCCCCAAGTAACACGGAACCGCCTGTGTGTTGTCTGTCCTCTACTTGCAGTTCACTGTTTGGATTTCATAGGCTTCAAGAAGATGGCGCCAGAACGAAGGCCTTGCTGTTAAAGGTATGCCACAGAATGGGACCACAGTCGCCTCTCTGGGTTATCTCGTGTGATTAGTGCATATCCCACCTGAAATAAGTGTTACAGACCACCCAACGCGACACACGCTACATGGCTAGCTGCGACGTATACAGCCCTCAATTTTCCAACTTTGAAGCTGAAGCAGCTTGGCAGTAAGAAACAGCTTCAAAACGGCTGAGTGTAAAAACAGCTCTCAGTTCTGGACGTGCTTTTTGTATTTACCAAGCAACGTTTGTACTGCCAAGCACAGGGCGAAACTACTCCAGTGCGTGTGTGTAGTAATAGCAAGTAATAACGGTAGACAACGTTGTGTCATAGTGAAATTGCAGGACGGTATGAATCGCCACCCTGCTGGACCTGGTGGTGTCACCGGTTGTTGGGAGAATAGGTACCATGCACGTGATAGCATTGTATCGACTGTTTAAAACGTGCATGTCATAGAAAGACTGGTATATATAGCTATGAACACAGCGAGAGGCAGACACGGTGAAGAACACACATGTACCAGCTGCTCTTACTTTGTTACATACGCCGTGTAGTGTAAAGAGCTCCGAGGTGAGCTTAACAAATGGAACACCTGGCTACCTAGCTAACTGTTGTGACTTGTGAGAAAAGTGTGACAGCGGGGCTCTGAAGGGGGGAAACGCACACTTCCTTAACGTTTACCGAGAACAGAGACATGAAGCTGTCAGATACGTTATTAACCAGTCGTCCATCCACAATAACGGCAGCCACAGTTTGTGTTGTGCGTCAGCTCACTCCGGTAGCATGTAGCGGCTAAATGTCTCCCTCCTCCACTCGCACTTATAGCGAACGTTACCGTGGCACCATTTAGCTGACATTATCGAGGGTGAAACAAGTGCATGGTGGTATTTTAGGGCTGCAAAATAATGGCTGCTTGACTTGGTCCAAGATGGCGGGGATGGGAAGAAAATATCTAGCAAACGTTTGCCAGCTAACTAGCAGGCTAGGCTAACCACCATTCGCAAACAGTCGCATCACGACGGAGGCGATCAGGGTCGGTAACAAAAAATGATTATGATTATAGAGAAACCATGGGCACCGACCTACTGACTGTGTAGGGCTTGATGCACAGATAGCAGTCGTGTTCATGCAGTCCATGTTATCACCGTCAGACTTCCTGTGCCTGACCTGTGTCTTCAACATGTGGCTCCTGGGCTGCTTGTTGTGGGGTTCACTGTTAGAATTGTTCTGTTAGGGTGTACTTTCACATCAGGCCCAGTTTTGCATTCACTTCTGACATTTCTGTCGTTGTCTTTCATATTGTGTTGAATACCTGGTCAGCCTACAGGCCTAGCCACAATACATCATTAAACTAGATCTGATCGTGGGATCTGTTTTTTGCAATAACGTCACATGTGCAAGGCTGTGTCATATTTCATCATGTTCTTTCTGTGGCATAAATATGTATTATAAGTTCCTTTTAAACGCATCTCTGGACTCTACCATTTTAAAATGTGGGGGAAGGGAGAATACTTGATCAGGATGATGCCTGTTTAAACTGATACATATAAGTTAATATTGGTACCATCCCAATACAGTTTCCATACTTGGAGCTTGTGTATACTGTCTTCTGAATTTCACTGTCTCTGCAGGGTGCTCACTTTGGCCTTGGCTAACCTATGTGGCACAAATTTATTAGTAGAAGGACTGCTTGGCATTACACCAGTACTTCCAAACTGTGTGTGATATTGAATGTTTTTATTTACTTTTAATCATCAAATTGTGAGAAAATGGTATGTGAATTATTTCTCCTGTGGAAGTAAGCATAGACATTTTTCACAAGAAGTTTGAGGGGTGGCACATGATTTTATTTTACATGTTCCAAACAGCATAACCTGTTATACCAAGGCACTAGTCCAAAGAATTCCATTATTTCGATACAAACAAGTACAATATGCATTGTAGACATGGATTTGAATGGATCTTTTCAAATCAGTGTAGCTAAGTCTCTGCTGATGAATGGTGCATGAATTATGTCACATCCAAACATACTGGTCAGTTACTAAATACATGCTTATTGAAATTGCCAATGTGTTTTTAGTTTACAAAGGGGATGCTTTGCCTACCAAATAAAATCGCCACTATCCACCTGCAGTGGTGCCCAGTGAGGGATATGACTGACAGAAATTGTACCAGATATTGGCATATTGGTTTGCCAGTAGGTAACAGTTTGGTTTCACATAGCTATGGAGTTGATTATAAAAGGGAGCATTTAGACAGGATCTGGTGCTGCAGCTAAAACACAGAATTTTCCATTCATTTGACTTGGGGTTGTCGATTTGGCTGTGGTGAGGCGGCAAGACATTATCTGCTGCAGGTCACTGTGTTAACAATCTAACATTCTGAAATAACAGAACCCGCTGTCACGCTGAAGCTGCCAATCAGATGATTAGACAAACTGCTACACAGTCAAACTCAGTGTCGGAGTTTAATCCACGAATCCACCTGCATAACCTACCTGTTGTGTTTGACTTATTTTATTTCATGAACCCGGCTAAATCTATGTCTGGCTCACAGTTTGTGTTGCAGAAGTTTTCTTTAGTTTGTGTCTGAAGGTTTAATGGAGGGAGAGAGCAAACATTGGTCACGATACACAGACACATAACCTCACAACCCCACACATGCCAGATAACTGTGTGATGATTTGCCCGATCCTGTCTGTATGTACCCTAAGATGTATATTTGCAGCTGTGTGCTTGCGGACAAATAAACACTAATAGCTGTACAGGCACAATTTGCATTTCTAATCATTTTAATAGCATGCTCACAGTGTGATCATTTTAATGGTGTCTATGTTAGATGGAGATTAGATTCAAAACAAAGAAGCATAAGAAACAAGTTTTCCTATTCTGATGTGAATGAACCGATAACTGAATGTGGCCTGTACTTGACATAGCTCGTCACAATACAGCACTTTCATGACTTTATAAACTTGTATCAGTTTTTATTTAAGTAATGCAAAACTCACTTATACACACACATACATTTTCTAATAATTTCTCTTCACTGGCTGCTGTGTTGGTTATGAAGAGTCATTTGTTTAGCCGGTGTTTAAATACTGACTGAAGAAGAATGAAAGAATCCAGAATGTCAGGCTAAAACTTGCTTGCTACCTACACCATTTATAACTTGATCATTTTTGTGTAATCTGTATAGGATATACCAACCATTGAATTTTTCATCGCAGACGTGCAGCACCTTTAACTCAACACGGCTATTGTTTTTTTCTTTCAGGCTGTTAGCTGCTATGATGCCCTCATCCTGAAAGCAGAGGGGAAAGTGGACCCTGACATTTTCTGTCAGTTGGGCCACTTCAACCTCCTGCTGGAGGACTATCCAAAAGGTGAGAGTCAGACCTGTACCTCAGGATGGCTTGTTTGTTTTCTCACCTTTATATTTGCCTTTTCTTGTCTTTATTGATGCTGTGTTGTTTTAAAATGTTTTCTTTTTTATTGTTATTGTTTTTTTGGTGAACTCTATCACATAATAATAACTCCATAACAAAAATGTTATGGAAGCGAATATGAATGCAAAAAAGAGTAGTAGATCATGGAGTCATGTTATGGGTGCGCATTATTGTTGAACGTCTTGAGCATGTAACACTGTCACTGACTGTTCATAATCTCCTTCTGTATCCTGTTCTTTTCTTCATCTTTCCATTTTCTCAGCATTATCTGCATACCAGAGGTACTTCAGTTTACAGTCGGACTACTGGAAGGTGAGTTTGCCGAACGCTTCATGTTGGTGTAAATGATACAGTATAGTCCAATGAAATCTATGTTTGTAATGACTGTACAGGCACAATATGCTGTGAAGCCAAATCATTTCTAGTCATGGCTGAAGTCAAAAACCGCAGACATCACTGATGCTTTGTATGTTTTGTGAACATACAGGGTTTTTATGTCTGTACGCATAGTTTGGTAAACTTGTACATTTATTTTTGTATCTGTGAATTCTTTGCTCAAAGCTTGCACATCTTTACAGGCTGAACATGTCTGCCTGAAAACTCCGTGTAGCAAGTTTGTGCACTCACTTACAGGCCTGAAAGACTTGAATTCACAACCTGTGAGGCAGAAACACTTTGGCACTTTGGCAGGAGTGTGTGTGCACTCACATAGACTTTTGACATATTTACTGTATTTTGCTCTGAGTTTTAAAGAAGGACAGGCAGGACATACAACCTGACCAATCAGCTTTGTTGGAGCTGCTACAGCAAATCCAGTTGGTCGATTATGTGACAACTATTTTGCTGTAAGCCAGCTAACTTTAACTCTTAACTTTATAGCTAAGAAAGACCATTGTGTGAGATAGTGGCCAAACAGTTGACCTGTGAAGTTTGTTTTCTGTATTGAGCGATCTCTAATGTGTTTGTTGCCTCACACTCTGCTACTAATGCTCACAGCATGCTAACATTACATTATTCCTAATGTAATCTCTGTCAGAAAGCAGCGTGGGAGAGAGAGATCAGTTAGCTACACAGCTGACCGTCTTCACTTTTCCTGCTTGTTTTAGGGACTTGAACACATGCGTAAATGCGTTGTGGTCAGGTGACTCTATTAGGAATATGGCAATGTTTGGCCATAGATCTCTGTGTTAAGTATCATCTTTTGTGCTGCGTTGCCCCGAAACTGTGACAGTTTTAACCCACTGAATGTGAACATCCTCAGACACATTTAAAGCTGTGTTGTGGCTCTTTAATGTCAGTCCCTTCATTTCAAATCTGAAAACATGATGACTTCCACATGTGTACTTTCTGTGAAGTGACCAGTAGCAACAGTGCCTGAGAGACACTGGAGGAACTGAGAGCAACCGAGGGTGCATTTATGACCAGTAAACAAGAGCCTCAGTAACACAGTTGTAGGTGTAGTACACTTTGTTTCTAGATAAATAGGAATGTAACAGGGTTTCCCCCTTTGGCTCTCTAGACATATTAGAAAGTGAAATAACTTGCACAGAAGATAAGATGATTTCATACAAATTGATCTGGTTACATGTTTGATTGAAGCTTTATTTTACCAGGGAAAACATTAACCAATGGCCTGCTTGTATTGCTCAGGGGTGTTACTTGATTGTGAGAGGTGCATGTCTTTCCTATATTGAAATCAAATGTTGCTAGCAGTATAAATTGATACCTATGAGAGAATCTGTCAACTATCGTCATTAAACTCGGTGACTACATCAACATTGTTGACAAGATAAGACGAGGTTAAAATGAAGTTCAAGTTCAAAAGAAAATGTGTATCAAAATCTCTCTCTGTTTGTTGGTAAAAAAGTGGAGATGACATGTTATAGAACTGTGCTTTACTGTCACTAAACTCGTATAACTTTCATGTATATTCTGTAATATCCTACCTTTTTACACCTCCTGACAAATGAATTACTACCATCACCACTAATAACTGCAGCAATCAGTTCTATTCAGAGAGAGTGCAAGCAGTGACGGAGGGTTGGGGCAAGTTAAGTTAACAGTAACAACAATAAGGGTTTGGTACAGAGTTGGCCTGTCTTCAGTTAGTTGTTTGTAAAATCAAACAATCACTGTAGTGGCAATCTTCTATCAGTTCAATAATCCTCTTTACCGCCACTATTAAGCGAACCATTGGTAAAAAGCTTGACTGGTAATGAATCTTCCAACAAGGTACAATTTTACTTTAAAAGCAAAGAACAAGCTGTGTTGCTCCTTAGGCTGCTTAATCATGTCTGCCGTCTAAGTGTCTGTGACATTACCAACATTCAACTTAAAGGAGTATTTCAAACATTATACAGCTAAACTGTTAAACACTAACTGTCATTATGGCTCTTACAATGACTCCATTTTCTCTTTTCAGTAACAGTAACAGTAGTTCCTACATTACACTGCTAATACAAGCTCAACACTTCACTGGACAGAAAACTTCATTTCTTAAAAAGACTTTTATTGGGGCGGCCCGTGGCGTAGCGGGTTAAGCGACCGCCCCATGTATGGAGGCTATAGTCCTCGCTGCAACTCCCGCATCGGACGCCCATTTACTGCGTGTCACTCCCCCTCTCTCTGCCCCCTGTTTCCTGTCCATCTTCAGCTGCACTATCATTAAAAGGCATAAAACGGCCCAAAAAAAATCTTAAAAAAAAAACTCCACTCTGATTCATGGCTGCTCATTGGAGCAGGTGAGTCATGTACAACACCTCGGTTGTCTCTTTGAGCATGTTTACATCAGTGACCATAAAATAGCTTGTAAGGATACCACGAATCTGAAGACACTGAAGGATGATGTTGACTAAATATGATTGCAAACATTTGACAGGATTAAGACACTAAACTGGCTGACAAAATGAGCAGCTGGAAATGAGAATCCTAAAGCTGAATTGATTTGCAGGCCACTGTTTGCACAACGTGACATGCCTGTGACAGATTACAATCCTCACCATCAGGGGAGATTCAGGAGAGGTAGCTTCATTGTTATGAGTGACCACTTTCACACCGCTTTCACATTTCTGTTGATACTTTTTTGTTTAAAATATTGATTAGAGCATCTTTAAACTTAAAGTGTCTCTTTTTGCCTCTCTTGATGACACGTGCTGCTGCATCGCCATGGAACATGTTCATATATTTGTTACTGCCTCGACACTACAGAGTCCTCAAAAGGCCACAGTGTGATAGGGCTGTGCTTTAGTTGTTGACACATTAGTGTGTGTGTGTGTGTGTGTGTGTGTGTGTGTGTGTGTGTGTGTGTGTGTGTGTGTGTGTGTGTGTGTGTGTGTGTGTGTGTGTGTGTGTGTGTGTGTGTGTGTGTGTGTGTGTGTGTGTGTGTGTGTGTATTGACATGTTAGTGCTGGCTAAGGGGTGTATTGGTAACACATCTGTTGAATCTGATAGGAGCACTGCAGATTCAGATCCAGTCGTCTTAGCTGATGTTAATAGTGACATAAAGAGAAGTTAGAGCTACTGCAGCCCTGTACATTCAACCGCAAATGCTGTACAGCTGACTCCACAGACACAGCTGGCAGAGCAGTTAAGTCATCCACAATAGTGTGCCTCTCTGTAATGAATGAAATGCCAGCCTTGTTGGTTCCTGATATTTATCCAGGATCATGACATTGTTTTTGCTCACTCCAGGGGAGAGGACTTTCCTAGATGTGGTGTGATCTTGTATTGTGCATATAACAATGCTTTAGCATTCTATGCAGACATATTTGTCTCAGTTTAGATTGCCTACAGTCCCTGCTCATGGCCTAGATTTAAATTGTCCAATCAGCTGTGATATGATGGTGTCCAGCCTGTCCCCTCCATGCTCTCTGTGTGGATGAATAGGTTTGGTTTGATGTTTCACTGTTTGGTGTGCCAGTTAAGCCGAGGTGCAGAGAGTTGAACTGTGATCAGACCTGACATCTCTGGGCTCCTCTGGGTTACAGATCTCCACAATAAAATGAGGGTGTGAGCTCCTCTACCCTCTGCTAGATATTGGTGTGGGGCAGAATTCTCGTGGTAGCAGCACTGGTGTATCAATCTACAGTTTGGAGTCCAGAAGCAGGGCTTACAGGCCACAGTGTGGTTGACTAAATAGTCATCCTAATGGTTGACAAATGGAAGGGGATACTTTTAGGGCAGAAAGTTGTGTCAACATAATTGTGTTGATGATGGAAATACTTTGATTTATGTTTAGTCAGTCTCTGTGACTCTTTGGCTGAATGTCATTGCTGTTCTGCTGCTTGAACACTTGAATGAAATAATTTGTGTAGTTGTGTAGTAGTAGTGACATCACTTCCTGTGAAGAACAGTTACTGGTCTTCTATATCATCAACAGATGCTGACTTTGATGGTGAAGTGATATTTCAAGTTGGGGGCAGCAACTCGACTCATCTATTGATTATTTTTCTGATTAGTCTCCATTGTTCCTCTTGTCTAATGGCACAGGGAAGCATGAGCTCACAACAACTGCAGTGCTTCACATTTTGTATTTTCATAAATCCCATTTTGGCTACACACTAATGATGATATGTCTTTGTATAAAAAAGACCAGATTTGACTGATTATAAACGATCAGGGATTTAGGAGATAGGTGGTCTCCGCCCGACTGTGAAGATATGTTACTAATCAATACAAAATTGGCTATATGTCCATAACTCACTGATAACTAAGACCAATAACTCAGAGTTTATTTTAATTGAAAATAAAAGCTTGCTTCGCTGTAGTGCTGCTGATATGACAGCTCAGCTTGAGTAGTTCATTTCCTGTAGTGTGTGTGTGTGTGCTTGTAGTGGTGCTAATGGGATTTGCTCTGGCTGAAATCTTTTAAAGATATTTGATTTAACAGTATGTGATCATTCAGCAGGGTTTTATAATATGACGGGTCAACAGATTTTTATTGTCGACATAATTGATTACTTCGACTAATCGTTGCAGCCCTGATTTTAAAGTCTGAATGATAGAAAATGATTCTTTTTGTATCATGATGGTTGTTTCGGTTACTTCTGATGTTCTACAGGACTTCATGTACTTCTTGAGACTTGCTTGGGTGACTTGCAACCCTCCTGTACTGTGTATGAAGAGTTACATTTCCAAACCAGTTAACTGGCTCTAGCTGGCTAACCTTTAGTTATCATTCCAATGCTGCTGTTTCTAACACATGTCCACCATTGTTTTTCAGAATGCTGCCTTTTTATACGGCCTTGGCATGGTTTACTTCCATTACAACGCATTTCAGTGGTAAGTTTGGTTTCATGCATGGTGTTTTTCTGATCCTGGTTCTTCATGTTGATTTGAAAATACAGTGGGCAAACAGAGTTTCATACCTTCTTGAAGACACAGTGACATTTGACCTGAAGTAGCATTTGAAGCTGGATATCATCATTTTGTGTGTGTTCAGCACAGAGCTGGCTTCAGCATGTGCTTATCATTAGCACAAACACAGCGAGCCTTGTTTCCTAAAAGGTGCCTTCACTCTAAAGTTGTCAGTTTTTAACATGTGTGCATATATACAATGAAACAACAAGCACCCATTTAAAGTCTCTTTACTGGACATTAACAACTGGGTCTCAGTTCCCCTCACTGCCCTCTCTTTTGACCTGTAGGGTTAAACATCAGAGTCACTAACACACAGATGGAATAGATAATAAAAACTCCAGGCATAGGGGCTTCCCCTCTGTGGTCATCGTGGTGACTGAGTAAACTAGCAGCTAGGCTGGAGAAATGAGAGTGGACTCAGACGTTTCACAATAAAAGCCTCTATGGTGTCCCAGTTGTGATGCTACTCTGCTAATGCTGCATGTGCTGCAGACAGAGTTGAGAGGATTGTATCCACTAAATGATTAACATCACTGAGAGCTTCATGTCTCTTAATTTTTCTAGAATGGCTCCCAATTACAAATGCTGCTTCAGTTAGTTTGCACAACATCAGACTGGTTTAAGCAAATACACTGGACCAGTAAAACAGGAAACAGACCCAACTCCATCAGCTTTCAGTTAGATAATTCCTGTTTTTAAATTGAATCAGTTCTGTGCACATTGTTTGCATTCATGAACATCCACACCAAAAATGCAAAAGTCACAAGCAGAGCTAGAACCTGCAAGCTCAATAGTTTGACTGGAGGCTGCTTCCATATAATGAAGTGATGAGAAATGTATAAAAGTAAAGAAGGAGCATCACTTCGCTTGTGCTTGTTAACTACACTACATTGATTGGCCATTGCAGGAAAAGCACAGGTGTAATTAATGAGATGAGGTATACCTGTAAGCCAGCATGTTCAGTACCAGTGCCATGAATGTGACAGTGTGCCTAAACATAACCACAGTAGTTCAGCTATTGCTGAGCTGTTGAACTATTACCAATACTCTGTAAACTGTCTGTGGGCAGAAACCCCTTCATGAGGTCATTCCTACCTGTGCGTTATTTCTGGGTGACAGATCTCATGGTCAGCACTGCCCTTACTTACTCAAAGTTGCCAAAGTAGTGGAATAGAATACAGCTTTCCAATCTGTCAGACTATAGCAGCTGGCATGAGATGTTTTTGTCTGCTACTGTTGAGCATGATTTTTCTGCCACAGCAGAACTCTGGGCCAAGCCTTTTAACTTTGCAATCACACCGGTATTGAGACTTTTGACAACTGTAGTTAGATTAGGGCTGGGTGACATGGACCAAAAGTCATATCTCAATATTTTTTAGCTGAGTGGCGATACTTGATATATCGCTATTTTTTCCATGGCTGGATAATTTCATATGTCTATTATTAATGGCCCGCTGGTAAATAGCACTCCCACCACTCATGCTACAAATCCCACAACGCACTGCAACAGCTGACACACAGTTCAAGACCTGTGCACCAACTCTAACCCCGCTGTTCTGTTGTTTACACACTAATCAGCGGTCCAGTGTTGACATCTTAGTGACTTTGTCGCTGTATTTTGCGACTTTTCAGACCCTCTAGCCTTTCGTTTTTTCCCAAAAAGCGACTAGTGACAAATCTAGTGAGTTTTTCTGGAGTTATTGGAGAGGAGAAATAAAAGTGAACTGGTGGCTCAAGGGAAGAAATGTATTGTCATTTTAACACAAAATAAACTATATTGATATGAACGATATGGTCTTGTGCTATATTGCGTTTGAAAATATATATCGATATAGATTAAAATATCGATATATCACCCAGTGCTAAGTTAGATGTTGTTTGAGGTTGTCCAGGCAATACCAGTGCCCGCCGTAGAGGTGCAGATTTGCAGATTATTACCCACAGTGGCACAGTTTTTGGAAGCCATTTTAAGACTCCATCGCCTTAGAGGTGCACAATATGAAAATTTCTTCAGCTAACACAATAGTGATAATTGCCTGCTTCTCATGGCCGATAGCATTAAGATTATTTCACATTTTATTTTTGTATTTTAAATAGAAGATGATCCACAAAGACAAAGAACAGTTCTTTTTTTTTTTTTTTTTTAATCTAGTAATGTTCATCAAAAAACTTTGCACATTTGATAGGCCAGTGGGCAAAAAAATATTTTTTTCTTCCGTTTACATCATGCTTCTTAACCCTCCTATTCTCCTCAAATTTACTAACACTTTTTACCCTTGGGGTCAATCTGACCCCAGGTATGTTTGCCTCCAGAAAATGAGTTACAGAAAATTGTTTTGTGATTTTTTTGTGTCAGACACTTTGTTTATTTGTTGAATACATAAATAAGCCATTGATAATGAAAGCTGACCTGTTCTCTAGTGCCACCATCATGCCAAACTTAAACCATCAGGCCAAAATTAGAATTCATTTATCTTGAAAAGTTTTCATTCAAATCTTCTAAAATTTACTGACAACATTAATGGCCACAAGAGTATGTACCCTAGTGATTTTGGTGATGATACGACCTTTCCTGTAGCGCCACCATCAGGTCAAACTTTGAGTTTGCATCTTAAAAATCTTTCATCCAAATCTTTTCTAATTTGGGGTGCACATTTCATGACTCTCACAGAAACAACCATATTGATTGATGTTGGTGACCTGATTTGTACACCCCTGCCAAAATAAGCAAGCCAGTGTAAGGTTCCAAATCAGCTACATCCAAGTCTCTCCAACTGTCCCCATACATGCGCTTCCCCTCTAAATTTGTCATCCCAAGCACAATATTTCCAATTGATGTGTGTTATGAAGAGTTCAAATGATGATTTGATGTCTTCAGTGTGGCTGATTGCAAATCTGGTGAGGCCTGGAACCATTTTGATAACATTAGTAGCACTAAGTCTACCCTGCTGTTGATGTCGGGAAAGGGACCATGTTATCTTTCCATTTTTGGAGGTGACCATGTCTGCTGGTTGTTGAGAGACACCAGGAGGGTCAACATTCTCATTCTCATCAGATGAGAATCTCAAAATCACGGTCCATCTCAACACAATCGTCAGTGTGAGTTCAGATGGTCACGCACACAGACCTTCATGTCCATGGTTGGAATAGTTGTTTTCTTTACCCCCTTTCATGTATCAACTCAAAAGTATCACCACTGTACCTGCAGGTGTGGGGTTATTAGGTCATACACAGAGACAGACACGTTTTACACAGCTAAAACAGCTTGGGGTCAAATTGACCCCAG
Source organism: Nibea albiflora (assembly GCA_014281875.1). NCBI lineage: Eukaryota > Metazoa > Chordata > Actinopteri > Sciaenidae > Nibea > Nibea albiflora. The sequence continues at coordinate 24,160,548 of CM024796.1, forward strand.
AGGAACACCAATGCGTGTAGTATGTGTTCAGCACATTAGAAAAATATCATCATGAAAATGTTTTGCTTAATCAGTTGTCCCCATCAAATTAGGAAAAGTCATGAAATATAAAGCAAAAAAAACAAAGGCAACTATTATTTTTTGAATGATAAACATTGAATGGGGTCAAATTGACCCCAAGGAGAATAGGAGGGTTAAAAGTGAATCATCATTTTACATCCACATTGCCTCCTTTCAGCTCTGCTAGCTTTCTTTTTTTGTCACTAACTTCTTATTGATTCCATTCAGCATTGTTCCATTAACATTCACCATCTCACATACAGTGATCCCTCGCTACTTCGCGCTTCACCTTTCGCGCCCTCAGTGCATCGCAGATTTTTCAAAGACATGATCATATACGCATTAAACATTTAAAATGTGTAGCCTGAACCAAGGGGGTCCATAAGATCCATTGTTTTTACCAGATAAAATCTGTTCTAAATGGTGTTACAAAATCCACCCAGTTATTCCATAAAACCTTGAATTTATCTGATTATAGTCTAACTGAGAAAAAATATTATGCATCACTTCAACCCAATCCTCAATTTTAGGTACCTCTGTTTTCAGCCACTTCCAGGTGATGGCTTTTTTTACGCGCCACAAACATTGTCCTGAATAAATATTTATCCCCTGAATTCATTATTTTCTGGTTCCCCTTTCCCAAGTACAAACCCGCAAATGTAAACAGAAGTTCCACTTTCAAAATTTTCTCCATGCTTTTCTTTAACTTGCCAATAAGGTACGATAGAGGTGCACTCCCAGAAGATATGGAAATGATTGGCACCATCTTCTCCACATCTTGTCTCCAACATCTCGTATCACAAGATTTCTGTTGTGTTGGTGTAATAAAATATCTGACTATATTTTGCCAACCATATACTCTCCATGAGAGGGAACATTGCTGTTCCATTGCTGTTTATTGATCTCTTCCCACTCCTCCTCTGATAACATCTGTCACCCCTCCTTCTCCCACTTCTCTTTTATATATATGTATTACTTTTAAATTCTCCACTTCTTTATACAATTTTGAGATTCATTACTTGCCTGGATCTGATTCATATGCTATCTGGCAAATTTAAAGAGACTAACAGTGAGACTATCCGATTCTTATTGTCTAGGTCTGGTTGAGAGTAGAGATTTTTGTAGTACCTTTACAAAGCATTTTTCTCAAATTAGTAAAATAATCCCTGATTTTATATATATTATTAATTGCCATTTACTTTTTAATTTATAGGCCAGCAGCTTTGTAGATTTACTTCATGCTTCATAATACCTCTGTTTCAAGTACATCAACTTTTTTTAAAATCTCCTGTCATTTATCTCTGTTTTAATCCTTTTGATTACTAGGTTTATTTTCTCATCTACACAATTTTTTTTGTTGTTCTTCTAGTTTCTTAAGCTCTGTTTCTATTTTATTAAGTCTATCCTGTTTTTGCCTTTTCAAATATGCCGATTTAGCTATTAGTTTCCCTATTACCGCTTTACACATAGGGGTGTGCAAAAGAATTGTCATGACGATACTAACTTTCACAATATACTGCATCGATTCTTGATGCCAAATATCGATTATTAATAAAAATAAATAAAATAGTTCAAATGGTTGGGGAACGTCGGCCAAAAACAAGCACAATACAACTTGCCCTCCTACAGATGTCGTTGGAGTTGTTGGCGACCGCTGCCTTCACGCCAGCGGCATTTCCGGCGGGCTATGCAACTGCTATTCGCTATGCTATGTGACAGTCACTAGATAGCTAGGGAGAGTGAGACAGCGTTTTTCAGACGCAGCACTGTTGCCTCCCACGTACTGCGTGAGAAGCAAACTTTGCTAAATCTCCCTCACCACAAATTGATTACAGACGTCGCCACTCGCTGGAACAGCACGCACGACATGCTGGAGCGCTTTTTAGAGCAACAACCTGCCATTCACACTGCGCTGCTGTCTGCCGAAATAAGTCTGAGAAGGACATCTGCAGCCTTACCGAGTGTGACATAACAGCTGCTGAGGAGGTCGTCGCTGCAATGAAACCTATGAAAGTAGCTACACTTGCAATATCAGAGGAGACTTTGTTTTTTTTTTGTTTTGTTTTTTTTGTTATTCAATAAATTCAGTTATGAATTGAGTTGCTCAGTTATGTATCAATTGAAGACGCTACCCAGAATATAATATGTATAACTGTCCTTATACATAAAAAAATAATCTATCCTTGAATATGTTGAGTGAGGTGATGAGAAAAACGATCTTTCCCTTTAGGATTTAATTCCCTCCCCAAATCAAAATCCCTTCCCCCTCTGTTATCATCAAGTCAAACATTTGCCCGTAAAACAACCAGTTTGCCACTGGGGGTGCATATACATTTAAAATAGTGACTAATTCTCCCTCTAACCTCCCCTTAATTAATATATACCTCCCCTGTTTATCCGATACTTCTGAAAGTTTTTCAAAAATAATTCTCCCTGATATTACAATGGCTACTCCTCTCCTATGACCTGTTCTATAGGATGAAGAAAATACCTGATTATATCCATTTCTTTTAAGCTTTTGATGCTCCTTCTCTGACAGGTGGGTCTCCTGCAGCAGAGCCTCTTTCTTCATTTTACCTAATATCTTGGACCTTTTTAATTGGGTTGAGTATCCAATTTACATTATATGATGCAATCTTTAATAATTTTTTCTGGGTAGCCATATTTGCTAATTTTCCGTTTATCCCTTATCCTTAACTTATGATTAACTTCCTTGCGTGGGGTCTGCGTTTTGACCCTAGCTGAGTCCTGATGACAAGTCCGCTCTGAGGGATATGCCCTTCCACCTAGGGGAAGTGGGCCCTCTATACTGTAGTCCTCAGTTTTGCCCCACAAACTCACCCATGACTTTGAAGGTCTTTTAACATTCCCAATTCGAATGTGCCCATCTCTGAGCCTGGGGAATGTGTTGGTGGGGGTAGGGAGGGTTCCATGTTGGTCTCTGGAGGATGGACTACGTCACCCTGAGCCCAAGGTCTGAAGGAATGCTGAGCTGTCAAACGGTGACTGTTACTTCACAGGGCTGACGCAGTACTCACTCACAGAGTTACTGGACCAACTAATCCAGCTGGACGTTCCACAGGCACAAAAGATGCTTCACCCCAAGAAAGCATCAGGTTGTCATTGTCAATGTGATTTTAATGTACACAAGTATTGATCATGTACAGTACACCAAATGGTGTCCAAATAATGGAGGCACATTGTGTTATTCGTCTTGCCTTCTGGGAAAAATGTGCAGTTTTATTTGAATTTATTTGTCAGCACCCATTTCTGAAGGCCAGAGTAGCTCTTGGCTCATCTTTTGGCTAGACTCTGTCTTGCGCTGTACGTCACAACCTATTGTATAGAAGAGCTGTGCTCTCCAAGCATTCACTATGGATTCCAGTGAACAAGGAGAGGGCAGAACACAGGGAAAAGGAGGGAGGGACCAGATAAACCAAGAGGAGGCACAGAGATGGGGGCAGTGAGTTCAGTGTGTGTGTGTGGCACCCTGTCAGCAGTGAGCTCAATGCTCGGCTGTTTCATACGGGATAAGGGCTTCATGCTGACATGCCATTGTTGCCATAGTTGCACAATGCGTGGGTTCAATTGGAAACCTGTGTTTGTTTGCTTTTAATATTCTCTCGTCTGTAGTAGTTGATTGCAGTACAGCCATTGCTAACACGATAGCATCCTGTCAGCATTTTCATCTGCCTTTCATAGAGCAGAAAAACTGTACACACACCAGATCATTACATTTCCGTCTTGTCTCAGTGTGAAAAACTTAAAAAAATGGGACAGATGTTGCTGGGTCACACTTTAAATCATTTTATAAATAAGTGATATTACACGAAATAAAACATAAGCAAGATGCATGTATATTTAAATGTATAATATTTCCATGGAGATACACGGGGTCTGACTAATACCTGGTGTGTGATGGAGAAATTGCTGATTGATGAAATCAGCTCAGGAGGAAACAGTGTTCAGGAGACTCTGAAGTTTATTGAAGCTTGATCAAGGAGAATTAGAGACATTCTTAGAGTTAATCAAAAATTGGTTTCACATTGTAACAACTCTGGTGGTGGTCAGACTTTAAACCCCTACAGATCACACCACAAATACTATACGCCCATGGCTGAGGTGCCAGAATCACACTTATAGGATGGCCAAACAAATATACCTCATTGGAGGATCTTGTGCATGGCCAGAACGGAGAGCTTTCCCAGATGCCATCGAGGAACAGCTCCGTTGATGAGCACTAAAATCAGGCCTTAGTCACAGATACTGGTCTGCTATGCTCTGCAATAATCTGCTGCAATGTGCTGCTCCTACTGCACTCTGGAAAAAAACAAGCAGGAAACATCAAAGGTACCTTTTTGTTTGTCAACAAATGATGTCAAATCCTGCAGAGTCTGCGTCCAAATGTCATGTCATGACATGTGCTGGCCCCAATTTAAATATTAGGAAACTGGCCATGCCCTGACAGGCTTCTTTCCATTAATCCTGCGCACTTACTCTTTGTTGAGTCAGTGAAATTTAATGAGATACCGTTGATCCATGGTGTAATATCTGACCTGACACCTCCAAAATTTGCCTAAAATATACATATTTTCTCTTTAAAGACAGCTATGACTGTCTACATTACTAATGTATTGGGTATCACCTTATAAGAAATTTTGTTGGCTTTCATGTGGTACCTCTGATAATGCTCTATGACTAATGGTAGTGAAGTTATGAGGCAAAATGTCATGCGTTTTTTGATAAAAAATAAACATTTAAACTTCATGGCTCATGAGGAAGGCAACCTTCAGTTTCTTTTGACTCTGGCCACCACAGTGGTGAAATAGGCTGGCACCTGCTGTTCTCAGACAAAGCCAAACAACTACTACTGCCGAGGACCTCAAGGCCCATACGTGGCCTTGTGTAACCTGAGCATAGACAATTCCATAACACCTGGAAAACAATCAGCAACGTCAGTAGACCCATATATGTAATGGATGTCTAGTCCCAGCCAAGTAACATTAAAGCCTTTTGAAGACAGAGTTTCCCAAACTGAATAGTCACATATAACATTGAACTGAAAACTTTTTCCAGGTACAAATTTGACTACTACCTCCGTCAATGTTGCACTTATTCTCAAGCTTGCAGCACCATGTCACACAGCTGACGTGACCCAACAAGTCAAAAAGATCAATGTCAATGTAATCACTTCCAAAATTCAACAGGTTTTTATCTAATCAAACATTCAGCTTCAGTTCTAACAAGGCAGCAGCTGTATTAACAAGGTCTAACAGCACCATAAAGTTGATTTCATTATTGTAACAGGAGATACATTCCAAACGTCTAGTTGATCAGATTGCTTGGTCGGAACCGCAGAGGACACAAATTGGTTGTATGTACGCAGAATTTCTAGAAAAAAAACTGCTGAGGGAAAGAGACTTTGTCACACTCACTCTGATGTTTGAAGGAATGACCATGCTGTGTGATAGAGTGATGAGTCCACCTCTAAATCTCATACAGACATGTTGTTAACTTGTAGTTCTTTAATGGTAGAGTGTAAGTGCATGTTCAGACATGGAAAGACAAACTGGACACTGGTGGCATTTTTCACTTCATTTCAGTGGGGTCCTGCATTTCCACACAGACAGCCGACCGACATTGCCACAATACATGTCACCAGCGTGGTAGGTATAGACATGCCTACAGCAACCCACCTCAGCTCCCCTCAGCCCCCCAACATCGCAGTCCCCCACCACCGGTTGCCAGTTTGCCTGTCCCTGAACACGCACAAAATGAGTGACAGCTGGTGAACAGGGACAGGATTTGGAATCCTCCTGTTAAACTTTTAAGCACATCATAGCATTGTTATAAGCTCATCATCTGGGGTTTAAGGTTGTGAAGTCATTGTCTGTTCACACTAACATTAGCTCAGGCAGCAGTGCAGAAACAATAATGTCTCTTTGAAAATAAAGTTTGCTCTAAATTTAAAACATTTCCACTGAGAAGTGGCTGGATTCAGGTTCTGTCAGTGTTAGATATCAGTCACAGTGGACTGTTCACTCAACAATCTCTGCACTCATGTTACCTTATGCTGTCTGTTTATATACATTCTACAGACATTTATTATGGCAGCTTTGGTCACCAACCAGTTTAGTGTAGTTTAATTACACAGCTACAGTTAAGCTAGCTAGTCAACAACCTTCCATCAGCTTACTGTGGAAGAAACTTCTTCCTGTCTGAATGTGTCTTTTTTCAATTTGTGACAGTCCCAGTCATAGTTAAAGCACCATATTTTTATTATTGAAGTACTGAGTCATATCGTATTGTTGGTGAAACCACCACTGATTCCAGCTGATTAAAAGTCAGCCAATCAGGTGGTAAAAGAATGAGACCTACTGAATACTTTCAAATCTGCCACACTTCTGTTTTTAATGAACGTTCTTGATTTGATCTGTTTTTTTCTTTCTCCAGGGCAATCAAGGCATTCCAGGAGGTGCTTTACATTGACCCCAGCTTCACAAGAGCTAAAGAGATTCATCTAAGACTGGGTCTCATGTTCAAAGTCAACACAGACTACGAGTCAAGCTTAAAGGTAAATCTTAACCATGGTTATTTTGGTCAATCAGTTCTTTTTTTCGTACATAACTATATCATACAAATGCATGTAAGAATGAAAGACAGCAAGAGAGAGAGAGAGGCTTATACAGAACACTAAAGCTATCTGAAGTATAAAATGCTGAAGCTCCATAAACAGTACTACTGCCAGTAATCTGCTGAGGCTCTCATGAGGCTCAATATTCGGTTTCTCTTGACTGTCCGTCAGTACTCCAACATTAGTCCAGCATCATAAACACATGACAGAAACATGCAGCAACATGCTGTAATTGTTCAAAGAAATATTGTTTAACATGTATTAGTATAATTTTCACTCCAATGTCTATTCTATTTTTTAGAATCTGTATTTTATAAGAATCTGACCTTTTAGTGTCATACTGCTCTTATGGAGATCTGTGATGTGTCTCTTGAGATGCCTGCTATTCTTACCACACGTTCTATGGACATATCAGACCTGTTTGATATTGAGCTAAAGAACAGGCAGCCTTGTTAAAAAAATAAAAGGCGTCTGTCCTCTGAAATGCTTGAAGGCTTTTTATTTGAAAGGGATGCAGGATGTCTTTGGTCTGTACTAGCAGCATTTTGCAGCAACTTTAACAAAGCATACAGGAGGCATTACCCTCCTAATAGCTGGCTAGGTACCTCACTGACACACTGGCTGTCAGAGACAGCGTTATATTAGTTATCTATAAGTAAAATGATGAATCATTTTTTAGAATTTACAGTGTTGTATTGTACAAAGTAGTTCCAGCTTACCATGAAGACATGCTAACTGTGCACCACTGTCTGCTCTGCAGTGATGCTACATGTGCTGCAGACAGAGCTCAGACAGTCGTAGTGAGTGTCCTCTAAAGGGTTAACATCTCTGAGAGCTGCTTCATGTCTCTTTTTAATTGGACTGAATGGCTCCTCATTACAAACGCTGAAAGCAAAGTTCACACAGGTTGCACAGAATCTGAGCGGTTTAAACTCAACACGACTGCAAAGTCAGTTTGACAAAATCTAAAATTGACTTGTCCAACACAGAATGTTTCTGGATTCATCCAAAGAATAACCACAGCAGGAGTGCAGTGGAATCATTGTCCATTCATGGCAGTCTGTATTGTACACCTGGTGTACAGTCATAGAGGCCTCCTTCCTGCCTAAATAGCTGTGACCTCCCCAGTCCTCAGAGTGACAAAGGCTGGTGGATCATCTGTCCCATCGGCCTGAGCTAAGCCCCGTCTTCTCCCGACACCTGTGATTCATACATGTCCATGCAGTACGGAAGGGCTGTCTGACTGGAGTCTATAGATCTATTGTCTGCGAGTCCTGGTTCCCTCTAGCTACAGACAGCTACCTGATCCTGGGCTTTGTCCCACTCCAGACATTCTGTGACTGATATGTTTTAAGACATAAGCGTACTGTCGAGCCTTGTAAAGCATTGTTTAACATTTAATAATCCTAATAAGAATAATTGTTAGATTTTAATGCTCTGACATAGTTTGAACTAGCAAACCGAATTTTCACCAAGGTGGTATTTAGTGTTCATGATATTTTGTCCACCCTCTCGCAGTTCAGTTCACCATTGCAGTGTCTGTGAGATGATGCTCTGTATAAAGTGTACATCCACCTGTGCTGATGTTCCCGTTGCCACGGTATTGAGCTAAGTAGGCTGCACGTGCTGCACGTCCTCACACTGTCTTGGTCACACCCCTCGCTCTCAGCCCTGGCTCATTGCCAGCAATACACACACACTGACGGAATCTCTCTCTCACCCACACACATGACTGCCCCAGTTATCTACAGGGAGGGGTAGGTGCCAGTTTTTAGACGAGCAGAGATTGAATAAAGGTATGAGAGGGAGGGAAAGGAGAGAAGGGAAATGGAAAGGGAAAACAGAAATTGTGGCAAAAGACAAAAGGCTTTGCTGCAGATGATGAGTGCTGAGAGGAAGTGACCGCAGACACGGGTTTCTCTGAAGGGCACAGGTTTCATGGAGCTTCCTCTTCATTCATTCCCCCATTGGATAGGGAAGGAACAAGCTGCACTGCAATTTTGAATATTACTGCACCTAGCTCATAATCTGTAACCATGACATGCATACACACTCACATTAACTTAATTCCATTAGTGGCTGCTAATTTCCCCAGTGGAAGAATGGGGGTTGTTTGTCTACTGTATGTTAGTAAGGTGATGAGTTGGCTGTCTTTGTAGAGCTGTGTAGCCACAGAGAAGAGCTTTGAGCTGAGATAGGGGGAGGAGGGGGGCTGTTCCAGCTTTGAGGTATTGTGTGTCATCTCTCTGCACTCTCCACTGCAGCCGTCTGCTGAATAGTAATCTGTGACACCAGGCAAGAGAGAGAAAGAGGGAGCGAGCAAGGGAAAGAATGATTGCAGAGAGAGAGAGAGAGAGTAAGGAAGGCGAGACATGGGGAGGGAGGTGGAATGCCAAGCTGACAATCCTGCTGCATTATCTGCCGGGTGGTAGAGCAAGTGTGAAGAAGGAAAGATAGACGGGACAGAGGGAGAGATCTACAGGAGGATGCAGAGTGGGGTTCCAGGAGGAGTGTGATGTGCCAGCAATCTAGGTAACGCATTCGTATGTGTGTGTATGAATAGATTGTCTAACATTAAGGCATCTGGCTGTGATGAGTGTGTCTGTTCTTTTGTGGATCATAGCTCTGCTTAAAAGGAGTGTACTCTAAGCAAAGTCCTGTCTGTGTGTGTGTCTGTGTGTGTGAGTGTGTGAAGCTCTGCTGGCCCTCAGTGAAACATGCAAAGAACGATCCAGCTGGACACTTGATTTTTATCTGTCTGACACTGAGCGTCTGTGAGGCTGCTGCTGCATGGCTACAGGTTTCTCCTTTAGGTGTGTGTGTTTGGCTTCCAGTTATCTTTAGCTCCTGCCTAGATGATAAATAGAGAATATTTTCCTTTAAGGTTGCAGCCTTTTTTCTTTTTTCTATGATATCCACCACAGTGGAGTATGGCAGCAGTACAGGCTGTTCTCTGTGCTAGATTCTTGTGCAGTTCCTGGTTTCAGGATGTCCTTGTGTTCTCATGCTGCGCGTTTTTACTGACTCTTATAAGAACCACTGATGGCGCCTTTTCAAACCCCTGAAGCTGTGTGTGACTGCATCGGGTCATTGTGCAGCTTAGTAACGGCAATGAAACCGGTCACCTTGAAACCACCTTTGGGTGCCTGAGTACTAGTTTACAGATTTCCAGGATCAGACATATTGCTGGAATTGAATGTTTTACACTATCAGCTTCCAGCAGGCAGATGGCACCTCAGTCTGCTCTGCACAGTCGTGATGCCCTGAGGCACTACAGTGCACACAAAGTCGTGTGCACTGTAAAGCATGAGGTCAAATTAATGGTGGCTTTTCTCACCACATGCCAGAAGTAATAGAGTTGCATGGAAGTCTTGAGGTGGTCAGGAGAAATCCAGCAGAGATAGAGCTGTCTCTGTGTGATGTGCTCATACGAATCTGTTCAATGACCCTGGATGGAGGTACTGGCCAGTAGTGTGCCACGCCTTGGCAGCCAGGCTGAGCCTCTGCAGACATCTGCCTTAGCCAGCAGTGCTGTCTTTGAGATGAATGGAGCAGGTGCCATTAGAGCTGCTGGATCCCAGTGTCTTATTTTGAGGACTGCTCAGGCAGGAGGAAAGAGGTGAGGTTGGAGCAGAGTGATCCAGAGATGACAATATCTGCTCAGTCCCTCCAGCTATCAGTGTACTCTCATGTTACAGTCAGCAAGGTTCATTCATAGTCTGCTGTGGATCATTGTGGGAGTTTATTAAACAAGACAGGATGAAGGAAAATAAGAATTTCTCCCTTATTTCCTTTTTAAAAGTACTGCTGCTTGTCGCAGTCCAGTTCTTCATATTAGCAGTATGATTTATGTGATGTATGTTTATTTTAATCCTGCAGTCACTTGCTGTATTAGTAACTATCATATGCTGTTGAGCATGTAAACGTTTCTTTATATTCATAATAAGATGCCTCATTTTTTTCTCTACAGCATTTTCAGCTGGCTTTGATCGACTCCAATCTCTGCACTTTGTCAAAAGCTGAAAGTAAGTAGCATTCTTATAATTACCACATGGAAACCAGCCACAGGCTGCTGTGCAATATTAGATTGTATTGTCAGTGGTAGATGGCACACATTGAAAGGGCACAGGAATATTTCTACAGAGAAATTTTTCCTCTCTGCTGCCGTTTCCCCACTGACTCTGCCCAAGACTAGGGTTGCCTAGGAGACAGTGCATGGAGAGAGAACTGGAAGTGCTCGCAAGCACATTGCACATACACACTGTGATTTCAGATTACATGTACACTCTGGGGAAACTGTCCCACTCCCCCTCCCATCTGTGCTCCATACTGTTTGCAATCTGTACCCACTGAGGTCAATGAGGTGAGCGTGTGATGTAGTTGGAGGATGATAAAGTGAACTCTCACCCTTCTTCCCTCTGTTTTTTCCACAGTTCAGTTCCATATCGCTCATTTGTATGAGATCCAGGTAAGCAACCCATTCCATTCTGTTTGAAAACCAGTTTAATGTTGTGTCAGTGTTGTTGTACAAATGGTTATAGACTTTTTTTTTTTAAATGATTCAGCTTGTTCTTCTTTTTATCTTGACAATTTCTTCTTGTTCTCTCAGAGTCTGACAAAGTGGCACAATTATTATTGTTTCTGTTAATGAGCAAAATTATGTTTCTGTTGGCTGCCATGGCTGTGTATATGATCAACAACACAACGGTTAGAAGCAAATACCACAAATTTGAACTTTTATTTATTGGTACAGAGCTTCACTAACCTGTGTTCAAAGCTGTTATCAAATCAGTGGCTAGTTATACATAAAAAAACATTTCTCATTTACAATTTTTGTGGACTACATAATTCTATATCTGTTTTGATTTTCTCAGTCTTGTCTTCTCAGACAGTGTGTGTCCAAACTTTTGACCGGTTTAGTACTTTATGTCTGTATAAATAGTAGTCTAAAATACAGATTTGTTTTTAGAATGATAAGAAAATGAATGGAATATAAACAAATAGGAAAGTTCGAAGTCTCCTGTGATTCTGCAGCGCCTCAATGTGCATCATTCACAAAAACTTGGTGTTGTGTTCCTTAAATGAGAGGACGTGGGAGCTGCCCACTGATGTGTTCACACAAAGGAAGAATTGTTCTTTTCTTTCTTTTAACATGGTGATGATAAAATGAAAGGCTTGTAAATGAAGGTGTGATTGACATTCTGCCACCAGGCTGCTGCTGGTTGATCAATTTAAACTGATCTGTCTATTTGAATTTTCATGTCAGAGACAAAACAGCTTAGTCAGCTTTCGAATGATTTTATCAGAATTTTCAGTGATGGCTGTGTTGAAAAGAAATATGTGTTGGCTCTTGCATGCTTCTGATGTTTAAGTGTGTCTGTGATACCTCAGCCTGCCTGCTGAAATTGTTGCATAGAATGGGCGTCACATCAGCATTCCTGGAAAGAGGCATGCTGCTGCAGAGCTCACTGACTGATACACACAATATGGAAGCCGGAACTATGAATGAAACTCTACTCAAAGAAGTGTGTTTATGCATCATCCACCAAAGGGTGGAAAAATTCTGATTGGTTGATAGGTGTCCATTTAGTGTGATCTGCTTTTGTGAATTGATACACTTTAAATGTGGTAATCATAAACATTTTAAAGACAGTATTTTAAACTGCTGGATACAGTAGCAACAGTACAATAGTAAGCTTTGGGTCCACTATCCACTGTCATACATGGAATTGCTCCACCTTTTTAAATCATATTTGATTCAGTTTTCATTTAAAAAGCACCAAATCATATAGGATCTCACAGTTTCCTTATAGAGCAGGTCTCGGCCATAATCTTCATAATATTATTTACCGAGTCTCAACAGTCCAAGAGGCAGAAACCATCACATGCACATACACTACCGGTCAAAAGTTTTAGAACACCCCAATTTTTCCAGTTATTTATTGCAATTCAAGTCACTCAAGTCCAATCAGTAGCTTGAAATGATACAACGGTAAGTGGTGAACTACCAGAGGTTACCCAAAACTTTGTTTTTCAGTTTTGGGTACATTTGAGTACATTTCAGAACAATAACACAAAATGGGTTAACAATTGATAGCTGTCCTGCAGCAACAGAGGGTGACCAAGCCTTAAAAAGCTGGTGCTACTAATTCCTACAGGTGTTCCAAGTTTGCTCGATTACTAACAAGCCCCTCTGTCAGCATAAAAACAGTGTTTGAACACAATGTGGTACCATACCCTCGTGAGCATCAGTTGAACAGTATTGTACTGCAGAAAGTAGTGTGTTGCTACAGAAATGGCAAGAAAAAGGCAATTAACAGTGGAAGAGAGACAGACCATCGTAACACTGAAAAATGTAGGTCTTTCCTACAGAGAAATTGCAAAGAAAGTCAAGGTGTCAGTGAGTACAGTTTCCTTCACCATCAAAAGGAAGTCAGAAACTGGGGAAAACTTTGACAGGAAGAGGTCTGGCAGACCCAAAGCCACAACTGAATCAGAGGACAAGTTTCTGAGAGTCAACAGTTTGCGTGACAGGTGGCTCACAGGACAACAGCTTCAAGCACAGCTTAATAGTGGTCGTAGTAAGCAAGTCTCTGTTTCAACTGTGAAGAGAAGACTTCGAGCTGCGGGTTTGACTGGACGAGTTGCAGCAAGAAAACCATTGCTAAGACGTCAGAATAAGACAAAGAGGCTTGCCTGGGCCAAGAAACACTGCCATTGGACTACTGAAGACTGGAAAAAGGTATTATGGACTGATGAATCAAAATTTGAAATCTTCGGTTCATCACGCAGGATGTTTGTACGGCGTAGAGTAGGTGAAAGGATGCTTCCACAGTGTGTGGCTTCAACTGTCAAACATGGAGGAGGAAGTGTGATGGTCTGGGGTTGTTTTGCTGGATCCAGGGTTGGTGACTTGTTCAGAGTGAGAGGCACCCTGAACCAAAACGGCTACCACAGCATCCTGCAGCGCCATGCAATACCCTCTGGTATGCGTCTAGTTGGTCAGGGGTTCATCTTACAGCAAGACAATGACCCAAAACATAAGTCCAAGCTATGCCAGAACTATCTTGCGAAAAAAGAACAAGCTGGTAAACTTGAAAACATGGAGTGGCCAGCACAGTCTCCAGACTTAAACCCAATTGAGCTGGTTTGGGATGAAATGGACAGAAGAGTGAAAGCAAAGCAACCCACAAGTGCCACACATTTATGGGAACTTCTGCAACAGACATGGGAAGAACTTTCTGAAGAATATTTGATTTCTATTGTAGAAAGAATGCCTCGTGTGTGTTCAGCTGTTATATCTGCCAAAGGTGGCTACTTTGATGAGTCAACAGTTTAGAATACATTTTGGTCTATAAATTGATTCCATAATTTCTTTTTTGACTCTAATTGCTTATTTGTACTATGCTTTCACGTCTGAGTGCAATGAGACATTAAACGGCATAATTTTCAGTAAAAACACTGGAAAAATTGTGGTGTTCTAAAACTTTTGACCGGTAGTGTACATTCAAGTACTGTCTGTAAAGACAACAAAGTCTTTTGCGGTCGATGTCTATGTTGGATTAGCTTCAGATTGATTCAGTATGGTTGATAATGTGTCTTTACCTTTTAAATATGTTCATATCAGAAAGGTACTCTGTATGATCTGCTAGAGGGTAAAGGCTTGTAGTCAGACTGGAGGACGGCGGATGGATCAGCCGGTATTCTCTGGGCTCTCTCCTCTGAGCACAGGCTGCACAGACCTGTAACCTTTACAGCAGTTTGAACAAGACATGCAGAAGAGCAGCTCTGTAGACTTTGGTTCAAACCTGACAGAAGAGTGACTGGACCTTCGTCAGTCCACAACCGGCCTGGCACCCGAGTCACCTAGAATGATCTCCTGCACAGTGTTTGGCATTAAACCCAAAGGCTTTCTGAAGATCAGATAAGTAAATAAAGTTGAGCTGAGTAAAGAGGTCATAACTCCAGCAACAAGTGGATTATATAGAATTGTTTTAGGCATCATTTCAGACTTCAGTCATGTACTACGTAATGTATGTACTGTAATGGCCATCAAAGCCCTTGCGTGTGCAGCAGTTCTCACACATTTGAACATATTGAATGAAAGGTTAGCTCCTTCAGATGTAGCATCTCATTTTCAGTCACCAATACAAAATAACTGTACTGTAGCTGACATCCAAGCAGGCCTGCAGCTGCCGACCTGCTGTCTTTTACTGTGCAGCTGCTGCACACAACAAAGTAACATAAGAAATGAATGACTATTTACACTTACTGGTGTGACCATGGTTTGAATGTAATGAGTGTCCCAGTCACTGGTTTCTAGTATCAATCTGCTGTTAAACAGTCTGAACATAAAACCTCCAACTGAAATTGACAAGATTTTCTGCACCCAGCTCATCACTAAAATCTTTGGTTTGAAAGCTGTGAATTGATCAGTCAGTAACTGTCAACAGCTATTCTCTTATTGTGTCATGTTGCTGTGTGTGTCTGTCTGCACCCCACTTGATGACAACTGTTAGTCCAAGCAGGAAGGAACCACTAAGAGGCTCGCTCATTTATGTGCCCCAAGTGTCAGTGTTTACCCTGAGGTGTCTTTATTGTGAGCAGACAGGAAGAGTCCAGGACCAGTCTGCGTGTCTGTGTCTGTGCATATACACTCACACACTCATGGACGTCGTAGGGGGTGTAGAGATGGGGGTGGGGTGCTCTTAAGAAGACTGCTTGAGTTGATAAGAGAACATTCAGCCTCTATGAATGGGTTCAGACCCAAGGTCAGTCAGGTCGCCAAGTTAAAACAAACAGACTCACCTCAGACCAGGCAGCTCAAGTTTCCTAAAATACAAAAAGTGCAGTGCCATGGACACACACAGACACACACTTGCCAGACGTGTTGAGTCTGTATGGGGGGCATTTCATGCCTGCACACTATACTAAAAATACACGTTTGATACCCGTGCGTACAGGCACGCGTATTGCGAGTACACCAAATAATGAAGGGTGACGGGTGATAAGTGTCATGCCATGTCATGCAACGTGGCGCACCGAGCCCAAAGGCTCAGCGGGGAAAATGACATTTTCTAGTTATGAGTTGTAATTGTGAAGTGAAGCAGCTGTTCAACTCAAAATTCGTCATCATAAAGTAAATAATTGTTTGTACATTGAGACGTGAGTACACACATGCCTCCGTTAACGTGTGGCAAGGCACGAATGACCCCTTGTTATTTGATTTCCACCAACAGTGTGTGCCTGTACACTCATGTAGAATTGTACTGTACAGTCACACGTCTCCATGTCATGTATTTGAGGCGTAGTTCACCGCAGTTCGCATAGGCGCTGTACACGTGTTTTTAGTATAGTGTGCTGGCATAAAATGCCCCCCATAGGGTGTCTGGCCTGTCCTGTTCTACAATGACCCTCCCCTCTGTGTGTGTGTGTGTGTGTGTGATTACGAGTGTGAGGAGGACTCTTTGTGTCTGTCCACATTGAACCATAAAACACCCTTGCCATCCTGTCTGGCTTAAACAACCTCTCTGCCTGTCTGTCTCTGTCTCACTTTGTTTTCCTCACCCTCTCATTCTGTCTGCAGAAAAAATACAGAGCGGCGAAAGAAGCGTATGAAAGTCTGCTCCAGTCAGAGAATCTTCCTGCACAGGTGAAGGCAACCACACTGCAACAGCTTGGTGAGTGTCCCTGTATCACATATTCTTATCTGTTTGTATGAATGCTGACCAACCCTAACCCTGCCTGGAATTCCATGGAGAATTTTTGGAGAGCTATGAACTACTTTGTATGGCAATGGATCGTGCATGATGGGACTGCATTGTGCTCTGTGCTCTGGTTATGTCCTCTTCTTCTCAGTGGGAGTCACACCGACACATTTTTTCTGCTTCTTTTACCTGTTTTTCAAAGTGCTGGTTTGAGTGTGTGTGCAGAAGAGCATTGTTTTCTCTTGTCCCCTTCCCCCACAAACGTGCGTGTGCACATGCACACACGCATTCACACAAATTCAAAATGAGGATGTGTGGGTGCACTATGAGGATCAGGGTTCATTTAGAAAACTGTTTAGCTAATATGTTTCTGCTCATTTCGCTGTGTTTTAGCAGAGTTCGAAATTACATGACACACATTTTGAGTTGATTGAGTTTCGCAGTGTTTCATGTTTTATTGCTAAATCATTTGTTGGTCAGTGACGTCGAATATGGCAGCATGTAACTTCTGATTGTGCTGATTGTGGGTCAGAGGCAGAGGGAGGGAAGACAAATGCAATCACAGAATCAGTTTTGTCCATGGTGGGATTTTTCAAATAACACTGCAACAGTCATGTTAGTCTGCTGGTCGAGTCAAATAGAATGGGTTTGCTTCACACTGTCACTAGAGTTGTTCTGATACCAGTATCGGAAATTGCTCCGATACTGCTGAAAATGCTGGCATCGATATCGACAACTACTGGAGTCCAGGCACAGATCTGATACCACGTAATTAATTAATAATTAGTTATCTGTTTACTGGTTAGCTCCGTTAAGCGGCACAGTGCTAAAAAAGCTAAATATTCATGTTGATGGAAATGTGCTGGGATCTGCTGACACACTGTGGCAGGTCACTAAACGCTGAAATGTGCCACTTCTGAAATCTCTGTAGAACACGCAGTCACTAACTATGAATTCTGTATATGTAATCTCAGACAAGCTAGAGGACTGCTTCAAATTTGTATTAATAGACGGAGAACCTGTCTGCAGTGGTGCAGGTGTTCATTTCACTCCAGGCTTTGCACTTTGTTTTTATCATATTATTGGGATGCATCTTGAAATGAAATGAAACTAAATTGTGAAACACCCACACACACCTCATTTTACTGAAACATATTTGAGCTGCATGTGATGGGATACAAAACAATTTGGTTTTCATGACATGCCCCCAACACTATGGAACAGCAATAATAATACTAATAATACCAATACTAATAATACCAATAATAATACCAATAATAATAATAATAATGATAATAATAATAATGATGATGATGAATCTTTCAGGCTCTTTGTCTTGTCTCTTCGCATACAGTCGGTGTCGATGTTGCCTTGGTGGTGAAAAGATATTTCTTATCGATCCACAGCCTACCGAAGGTTTGATCATATGATGCCTGTTTCCGAGATGATCAGTGTTTACTGTGTTTTCATGTAAGGTTGTGTGTTTGATTTAGTTTCTTGTAACAGCTGAGAGAGTAGCAGATGGAATGTCATATTAATACATTTTCAGACATTTGCCTGTGCAAAGAGAGAGACCTCGCCCCCCTGCCCACTCCAGTCTACCCAGTTGTAAAAGCCATTTCCAGTTTATTCCGCTGAGGTTGTCATGGTGACCTGTTGAGCTTGCCACAAGTGTATAACACGGGACTCACACCGGGCGCGTAACGGCAGCGTTACGGCTGCGTAGCGAACTAGCCGTATTCACGCGAGAATCCTGAACATACGCGAGTCCCCGCGATAAACTGTGTATAAAAGAAACAACAACAACAAACAGCTAACTTTGCTTCTCCGGCATGGGAGAGATTATAAAAAGGATCTGTTGTGTCATAAATTATTGTGTGTTGTTCCACTTCAACAATTAGTCTCTCGTTGTTCATGCTGAGACTCTTTGATGGACTGACAGATGACCTGGTGCCACCGGTCATAACGTAATGTGGACGTGAAGCTGTGACAGGCGACATGAACTGCATTTTGTGTTTTATTTTGAAAAGGGGCTGAAGTGTATTACGCTGATTCTGTGTCGGATTTCCTGTCTGGTGCTATCTGCTCTGTTGAAATTGACGCGGTTTAGCAACGGCTCGCGTCAAAAATAGAAGTGCTACGTAAAGATAGCGCTGCGGAGCGGAGAGACGCTTCTGGGACGCTGCTGAGACGTTCCGCAGCGCGCCCGGTGTGAGTGGTCTCATTGATTATAATGGCAGCGATCAGCAACGGCTGACGCGACGCAGCCGTAACGCGCCGCTGACGTCCCCGGTGTGAGTTAGGCTTCAGAGAAGAACCAGGGAGGTCTGTGCTCACGTCTGTTTGCTGCATGTGTGCGTGCATGCATGCGGGTGGCCTCCCTCCTCTCTTTGTTTTTGCCCTTCCTCTTTGGTTACAGAGCTTTGGAAGGACAAACCATTTGTTTAGTTGGACTCTTCTGCACAAACATTTCTGCTTGCACATTTTGTCTTTGGATTCAGGTGCTGTTCTATACGATTCTACTCCACAGTACTCTAATTCTTGCACAGAATAGCTGCTGTTTGGCACACTGGTGCTACCTCAGGACTAATAGCGAACCCATCCGGTTTTGTTTGAGTGAAGTCTCAAACTTATCTTTTGCTCTGCTCCTGCAGGCTGGATGCATCACACAGTGGAGCAGCTGGGGGACAAAGGCACCAAGGACAGCTATGCCATCCAGTGTCTGCAGAAGTCTTTAGAAGCAGACCCAAACTCTGGCCAGTCCTGGTACTTTCTCGGCAGGTAAGGGCATGGAACTTGTGTGTGTTTTGCAGGGTTTGCCTCTGACCTGTGCTTTCACAGATTACAATTTGTGAGTCCTGATTATGAGTCCTGTTTGTCTTACCTCGAAGCCACCTGTCTGTTTGCTCTGATAATAATCTTGGCTACAGGAGCCATTTGTTGCTTGAATACAGGTCAAGCCAGCCATTGATTTAGCTGGTTGATTAACTCATATTTTACGCTGTAGGACTATTATCCTTAAACGGTTCACTGGTGGAAAAGACCTAGTCTGTCCTGAGATCAATTCGTACTAAAACAGCCGTTAGCCACAGGGTTGTGTGCAGTGTCGGCGGTGCTGGTGTGTATATTTGTTGTAAAGACTGCTGTCAAACAATCATGAAATAACTTTATTTCTCTGATTGAGCAGCTTTCTCAACACCCACGCTCCCTCGTTCTTATTCACAGTCTATTTCAGACAATCAACACCATCTCTTAAACAAAGGGGCACAAACCAAAGGAAACTTCTTGACGACACTGTAAATTGTTAGACAAAGTTACTGCTGTGTTTTTTAAGCAGGCATTATCTTCTCACACCAGTGGGAACAGCTCATTTTGAATTTGTGTCATTATTGAGGTTACAATGTAATCCTTCTGGGAAATTGCACACCGTTAAAATATTATTTTATACCACTAACTGGCTTTGGTTGTGCTTTGCATGATCACCAGCTGTTTGGATTAACAAGATCCAGCCATCTATTCCCTTCCTGGGGTCAATTTGTGGTGGCAGCAGGTTTAGGTTTAGTGATGGAGACATCCTGCTCCTCAAAAGTTGTTCTGAGATGGGGGAAATAACCTGTGCACCCAGTTCGGGGTCTGCCCCGAGGTTTGGACATGCCCAGTGCACTTCCAAAGAAAGGTATCTAGGAGGTTCTGATCAGATGCCTGAAACACCTCAGCTGGCACTTTTTGACTGAAAGGAGCATTAGCTGCATTACCTGTCCAAGCTCCTAGCCCCTAGCCCTGTCTCTAAGACAGAGCCCAACCAGCTCATGACCATAGCTGAGAGTTGGAATGTAGATAAACTGGAAAATTGAGAACTTTGCCTTTCAGCTCAGTTCCCACTTCACAACGGTCGGGTACCATATCTGCATTATTGCAGACACCACAGCAGTCTGTCTGACCATGTTGCACTCCATTTTCCCGTCACTCATAAACAAGACCCTGAGTTAAACTTAAACTCCTTCACTGAACAAGGTGCGATTCACTATATGTGGATGTTTGACGACCCCTCGCCTCCACTTAGAACATTATGAGCATGGTGATAGAGAAACAGGCGTATCTGTACTTATCAGTCTGGCCTCACGTACTCTATCTGAATATGAGATGATACTGAGATGAAGAGAGTCGTCTTCAGTCTTTGACAAAAATTAGCAAAATAATTGATGACAGAACACGTTGAGAATGGCATGGATTGATTCCTCATTAGACAGGCCACCTCAGGAGGCAGCGAGTTGATGATTGTGGCAGTAATTCCAAGCGTGCGAGAAGAGTAATAGTCCTTTACAGTAATTCAAACTCTGGGACTCTGGGAGCAGATGTTAATGATTCACTTTGTTTCTTGTCCTTCTTCTCTCCTCAGGTGCTACTCCAGTATTGGGAAGGTGCAGGATGCCTTCATCTCCTACCGTCAGTCCATTGATAAATCTGAAGCCAGTGCTGACACCTGGTGCTCCATAGGGTAAGGACAGAAGTTCAGCACAGTAGAGGTCACAAGTATGGGGATCCTACATCTGTAAGGCCCTGATGTCTTAGACTGGGGTTAAAGTGGGGAACCATTTGTTTTCCGTCACGTCCAACCGGTCATCAAACTAAAATAAATCATAAAGTCCAAGTCTTATTTTGAACTCTTTGGTCTTGGCACATGTTTAATTATTTGTTTCACAGTGCACATTTCTCCTTTCCCTCTTCACGTATCTTCTGGCTAAACTAAACACGCTGATTGATAAACACACTGGGACTAACTGCCAGTTCACTTCATCATCCATGTTATGGCCTTGTTGTCAGATAGGGTAACTTTATCCTCTCTTCACCTGTCTCTTCTTCAAATCCACTTCAAATCCTGTGCCTGACCAGTATGTCTTGGTTGCGTTCACACCTGATCCTGATTGAATAACCCAGGACACATCCTAATGCCTGGTGTAAACAGGGCTCAACTTTCTCAGGGAGGGAGAAATGGCTGGTATGTAACAGTGTTCAGGGGTGGCAGTGGATCTACAAACTCGTCTTGGATATACAGTAACTGCAGTGCAACAGAGGACATTGTCCCCTACAGCTCAGTTTCTCACCCTCCGCCTGAGTAAAGGCTGTTTGATGGGTGCAGAATGTCCTCTAGAGTTTAGGAGAGTCTGGAGGTTGGTGAGAGATCTCCCCTCTTCTGCCTTCAGGGTGCTTTACCAGCAGCAGAACCAGCCTATGGACGCGTTGCAGGCCTACATCTGTGCTGTTCAACTGGACCACAGCCACGCAGCTGCCTGGATGGATCTGGGCACCCTCTATGAATCCTGTGGCCAGCCGCACGATGCTATCAAGTGCTACATCAATGCTACGCGCAGCAAGGCCTGCCTCAACACAGCTGCACTCACACAACGCATCAAACTGCTGCAGGTAGGTGTTGCCATTTCTGTAGCTGATGCCTGCCAACCAGTCCTGTCTTTAGAGAGAGTGTGTGTGTGTGCGTGCGTGTTTATTGCCAGGTGTTGTCGAGGCAATCAGCTTTTTTAAAATGCAGATTATGCTTTTGTCATTTTGATTTCTGACCACTGAGATATGAATAATGATTCATATTGGTGTGTTTAAACACATTTTTCTCACTTGTAATTGTAAAGCATACCTTCATGGCATTGAACATTTCTATTCTGTATATGGTTACCATCTCTAGGTAAGCAGTAGTGCCTTTCTTTTCTAAGTTCAGCACTAAAGTTTGTGTCTTACACAATTTCTCCTAGGCTCAGTTGTGTAACCTACAGCCAGGTAGTCTGCAGAATAAGAGTAAAATGCTTCCTAGTATTGAGGAGGCATGGAGCCTCCCCATTCCTGCTGAGCTCACATCCAGGCAGGGGGCCTTGAACACTGCACAGGCACAGCAGGTGAGATCCAGCTCATACAAGAGACTCCAGCCTCTTGGAAATGACTTTAACATTCAGTTTATGAGGACTATTAAAACTGAAGTCTTGCTCTGATACCTTCAGATGTTGTATCCACATCAGGCCATATTCATGGTCATCAAATTCTGTTTTGCATTAGTGGCCAGTATAAACTTCTGGACCAAAAAATAAAAAGGGTTGAGGTCTGTAGGGATTGCAGCGAGGCCCATTTTTCAATAATTGCTAAATAGAATATAGTTGGCCTTCACTGAACCTCTGTGTCACATGACAGGTTTTAAAATTATAACTGCTATGATAAGTCATGTCCTACGACTCTTAGCCTTAATGCAAAGATGCAAGAGACATCTGTATGTCTCTAAAAAAAGAAAAAAAGAAAAAATAGAGTTGTCTCCTGTCACATTGCTCTTTGAAAATGAGACAAAACTGTAGCTGTGGACACAAGAGCTAAAGCCACCATCATCACATCAGTTTTATTTAGTCCTCTTAATTTCTTTGTCTAATTTGTTTTCATGCTCTTTTGTCTATTCTAATCTTATCGACATTGATCATCCTCTTTTGGCTGCAAACAGCATCATCCCCATCATTAGCACCTGCTTGAAACACAAGAGGAAGAAAAATGTGTTTTTTTTTATCAAAGCAGTTCCCAGAACACATTTCAGGTCATTTCTCCTCACTCTAGTGTCAAAGTTTGAGGTGTAATGTAACCACATTCTCTTTGTAAACAGTATGAGTTGTGTCAGCGATCAGTGAAAGAGAGCACAGTATGAGGTGTGCATGCCCAAACAACCCAATGCAATAATGCAAACTAATGTTGCATTATCCCACACCATACCACAACACCAATACTCTGATTATGACCTCAATCAGCTGCATTAAGGTGATTACACAAAACAGTTTTGTAATCAGAGTATTGTCATAGAGGCAGTATTAAAATGCTCCAGTTGTTGTGCATGCAAATATATGGAATGTGTATCCTCCAGTGCCACTGTGCAGAGCAGTTTGGATCTCTGGCTGTGTTTTTGGACTGTAGTTTACTTGAAGAAGACTGAAGAAGCTTTTAATGTTAGTCCAGCATCTCCTCACAAGCTGTGTCTGTACTGGTTTCCAGGCCTGTAAGGGGGAGGGAGGCCAGTCTGCCAGCAATCACACAGACCCGCAGGCCAGTCCTGCCAAGAGGAAACGCACTGCCAGCCCAGCTAAGGTACAGCTCAGGACATTACTATTGTGCTGGACAGTTGAGGTGGAGAGCGATGCTGCAAATGTTTCTGCCTTGCTTCCAGGGTGTTGCAGACTCCTGGGCAAACAGCCCCAATCAACAGCAGATCCCCAGCTGGTACCTGACACCACAGAAGCTCCAGGTAGGAAATGCTCATTTTTAGAATTTGATAGAAAATTTGTTCAGTGTAGTTAAGTCTGTCACATCTGATGCCACATTATGACATAGCAGTCCTGTCGCTAATGGAAACTCCTCAAAAATGCATCTATACATATTTCTACATTGATGACGAAAGAAAGTTTCTTCTGTTGATGCTGGGTCACTTCACAGTCTTCTTGGTGATTTCAGCAGCCCAGTTTGGTAACTTTGAAGCACAGCATCCTGGGAGATCGGTGGTTAATTTGCATATTATCAAATGGTTTCTTTGGGCATTTTGTTTTTTCTTCCATAGTATTAGATCGGTTGAAGTGAGGGAGAGACATGCTACTGAGCTGGATGTCTTAACCTCTACAAGTTCCTTTATGAATAGAAGTTTTGTTGTGCTGATTTATGACTGCACTAAAGTGTGAACATAATAAACCACACAAAGGTTACACACACATTAATGCTTTATGCAAAGCAGTGCTTGACAGTATCTGCCAAATAACACGCATCATGTATTTAACTTGCTAATTACAACTGATTGTAAGCTGCTGAGTTAACACAACGCTGTTGTGAAATGTGCAGCACCTGGATCACTTGCGGACCAACCGAGCAAACCTCAAGCCCCCCCAGGTGCAGATGCTGGAACAGCTGGAGAACCAGTTCTCTCTCATGCAGCAGCATCAGCAGCAGGTACACACGTGCAACCTTTATTTACGCAGGGCTGAATCATTTTGTATCGGCTACATGAAGCTTCTTTCAGTCATGGTAGGTTTCCAAACGCTAACGTAGCCTCACAGCCTTTGTTTCTCTCCTGTCAGATGAGGCAGCAGGCAGCAGGTGGCCAGCCTCGGCCCAGCCTTCCCAACGGTCCTTTGGCTGAGCCCTCTCACCACCATGCAGGCCTCCCCCACACCTCCCCCCTCAATCACACAGCCATCCGGCCCCTGTCTGTCACCCAGCCCACAGCCAATGGATCCTGTTCTTCAAGTCCTTCAGCGGGGCTGCTGGGGCACCTGGACAAAAATCATGCCCTGGGACTGGGAGATGGTGGCGCGAGCAACGGAAACGTGCCTTATCTGCAGCAGAACTCTCTACCTCACAACTGCACAGCCGCCAGTCACCCCAGCACCAGCAGCACTACCAGTAGTCCCAGTCATGCAGACGAGACCTGGAAGAGCCAACAACGCAACACTACCACTCAGGTATCCCTCGGGCTCTGTTCATGTTTCCAGGCTTCCCTCTTGTCTTTCAGATGATCTCACATCTGTCTTTGTGTTTTCTGTTAGCAAAGTATTTGCTGTTGTGATGATGTGTCTGCATGCAGCATATTTGATTCTAAAGTGATTATTGAATGGTCCTGTTTCTGCTCTCTGTCTCTGTCCAGGGGCTTCAAAAAGGTCCAGGTTCACATTCGGCAGGTCCCAATGGAGAACCCCCTTTCTCTTCCTCCTCCTCCCCTCAGACCTCGTTCTCTTCCTCTGGCATTCTGAATCAGGTTGGACATTCCTCTGGGCCCTGCACTGCCTCCTCCTCAGCTTCCTCTTTATCCCCCACCTCTCCCCAGACCACACCCAACCACTTGTCCTCGCCTCCCCACTCTGCTACTACCTCAGGGGTCCACACCAAAGACACCACGCTTTCAGGGGGCAAAAATGGCAGCAATGGTGCTGCAGCCACTTTGCCATCAGGTCCAGAGGCCGTTGTCAGGCATTCCGTAGGGACACAATTAAGTCCCAGCACCACCCCTGCGCAGGGATTGACTAATCACGTCCAGCTGCGGGTGACGGACGGCTCTGCAAGCCTGTCTGAGCCTGGCTCTCCTGCCCCTGGCGTACTCACTCCAGACAATCCTCAGCTCTCAGCCTTGCTAAAGGGAAAAGCCAATACTACCAGTAATGACGATAACAATAACCACAGTAACCATGGCGGGCCTTCCTCAGAGAAAATCAACAACATCCACCCAGGTCTCCACAGTGACGCCAAGCCAATATCAGAGCAGTCGGTGGCATCCTCGCCTCTTCTAGCCACTGCTATGTCCTCTCCACACTCTGCAGACTCTCACACCAACAACAGCCTCTCCTGCCTTAACCACCCGTCCAGCACCAACAACCAGGGACCTACAGTAAACGGGAAGGGGCTGGAGGACTCCCAGAGCCCACTGAAGGTGGAGCCTTCTGTAGAGAGATGCACTGTCCCTGCTGGGCTGGCACCCTGGTCCTCGGTTTCTATCTACCCCAGCTCCAGTGAGGTGCTCAAAGCATGCAGGTAAGAAGCCTGCATGGCACCAGTGTTCACTCCTCACTGATTAAAGCATTATTAAGTGTGTGCGAGCTAGAGAGAGCAAGAATCAGTGATGAGGAACACTTTGGGTTCATGTCAGACAACAAAATGTTCACCAAGTGTTTTAGGAGCACTGCTTCCTGTGGTCTGATTACAGCTAACAACTTGATTAAGTCAGTTAACCAATCATATGAGGTATGTGCAAAGTCAAGTGTTGCTATGAACCATAGACGTCAGCCTAGTTGTGAATTTGAAGTTGGACATATCAAGGGTGTCTAGCTTCCATGTCCAGAAGTATCAACAAACTACTGAACAACAATATTCCAGCAAAAGGACTTCACACTGTTTATTGCTTGACTTGGTAACAGATTGCTCAGAGATCAGCTAACCATGGTTAATCCATACATACAAACATTTTGTCCTCTCCCCTCCCTTCTGCATCATAGAGGAACACAGATTAATTTACAAAAGCTTCTAATCAGTACTCTGAGTGTTCTTCTCCAGATGAATGAATTCCTCATCCTGTGAACTAAAATTTGAGCAGTTATATTGTTGGATAGACATCATCATCAGTGCAAAATGTGCACTGCCATCCTGTTTGTGGCCTGTTCTCCACACTACATTATATTGCACATTTCTAGTTGCTAGTTAAACTGATCTCCCTTCTACTCTGGCTGCAGGAACCTGGGGAAGAATGGCCTGTCGACTAGCAGTATCCTCCTGGACAAGTGTCCCCCGCCACGGCCACCTCGATCGCCCTCTCCGCCACTGCCAAAGGACAAACTCAATCCCCCCACGCCCAGTATTTATGTACGTGCAGCAGAACCACTGTTGAAGTATTCATGTTGTTGTTTGTTGTGTACGGTGTCACATCTCGCAGATAGCTCCTTTTTAAATGTGTTAATGCTGCTGATATGTGTGGAGTCAGTCCATGTCACCTGCCTGCTCCTGTGTCTCCTCTCTGACATGCAGCTTGAAAACAAGAGGGATGCCTTTTTCCCCCCCTTACATCAGTTCTGCACCAACGCTGCCAACCCGGTCACCGTCATCAGAGGACTGGCTGGAGCACTCAAACTAGGTACGACGCAAACAGCATGCACTCCACTCTGGATCCAGTGTTCGACTTTGAAGCATCTGAATGGGTTTGAGCTGTTTGATTGTGCATGTGGTGGTGGCAGCAGTTGTGAGCATGGGCATCTGGATGTTTCTGTCTTGTCCAGTCTCACGTGGCTGTGGGTGTGTCTCTGTAATGTGTGTGGATGGGTTTGACATATTTGACAACAGCACCACCTGCAAGTGGAAACTGTTACTGCATGATTGCTGTGGAGAAAAGCAGTTGACTTTGCCAAGAATTTACAAACATCTGCTGTGCTGTTCCAATGACTTGCTGCCCTGTTATGCAATGCTCTCATCTGACAGGTTGTTCCCTGCTTCTTTCTTAAGTTGCATCCCAATGTTACAATAAGACAAGAACAGTCTACTGCTGTGAATCTGACAGTCACCTCCAAGTCTAAAGTCTCTGTCCTTGATCTCCATCAGTCAGGAAATAATATTTGAAACACATTCTAAATTCTATTTAAAATAATATTTCCCTTGCGTCTAACTGCTCTTTGGCCTTGGCTCCTCTTGTTGTCGTACACTCAGATCTGGGCCTTTTCTCGACTAAGACCCTGGTGGAGGCCAACCCAGACCATCTGGTGGAGGTGCGAACCCAGTTGGCTCAGCCCACTGATGAGAACTGGGACCCTAGTGGCAACAAGAAGATGTGGCGCTGCGAGAGCAGTCGCTCCCACACGACCATCATCAAATACGCTCAGTACCAGGCCTCCTCCTTCCAGGAGTCTCTACGGGTCAGTAGGGGGTGATATGTTGAACATCTGTCACAAAACCATAAACCTTTGATAGAATATGTAGCAAAACGGATGTGTGTGCATCATATCATGGATATATGTCATTCTGAGATGGGCTGTGTGCCTGAAAGTTGTGTCTGTACTGACTGACTGTACCAATACTGTCCCTGCTTCTGTTATGACAGGAGGAGAACGAAAAGAAGAAGGAGATGGAGGCAGAGGCAGGATCTTCAGACAGGTCAGTGTTGTTTTTCTTCGGTCTTCAGCGTGTCTTCATCTTAGTTTTCTGTTAGTCACCACATGATGCTCTCGTGCTCTTTCAGTGTGATGCGGCGCAGGAAAGGTCCTTTCAAGCACATCAAGTTCGGCACCAACATCGACCTGTCTGATGAAAAGAAGTGAGTGAACCCATCACACCTCTTCTCCTCATTTCCCTGATCTTTGGTTGGGGAAACATGACCCTCCACTCTCACATGGCAAACCTCTAACCTTTGACCTTTACAGGTGGAAACAGCAGCTTCAGGAGTTGTCTAAACTGCCAGCTTTTGCCAGGGTGGTATCAGCCGGTAACCTGCTCAGTCATGTTGGACACACCATCCTGGGCATGAACACTGTTCAGCTCTACATGAAGGTGCCAGGGAGCAGGACACCAGGTACACCTGCACAAAATAAACCCCATCTGTACGTCCTTGTTATTGTCCCTTTTCTCACTCTGTTAGTAACCGAGTCACTTTCTTTTGTAGGTCACCAAGAGAACAACAATTTCTGTTCAGTCAACATCAACATTGGTCCTGGGGACTGTGAGTGGTTTGCCGTGCCTGAAACGTACTGGGGTGTCATCAATGACTTCTGTGAAAAGTATGTGACCAGAAATGATCTCTTTAAAGTTTCTTATCTGTTCCCCAAAGTTGACACTGATAGCTGTGCATGTTCTCGTCTCTCACAGGAACAACATCAACTTCCTGATGGGTTCCTGGTGGCCCAACCTGGAGGACCTGTACGAGTTCAACGTGCCTGTTTACCGGTTCATCCAGCGTCCTGGGGACTTGGTCTGGCTCAATACAGGCACTATTCACTGGGTTCAGGCCATTGGCTGGTGCAACAATATTGCATGGAATGTTGGACCCCTCACAGGTGAGAAGGATGGTGATACTCATTACCGGCTGTGTGCTAGAACAGAGCCTCTGGGAAAAAATCCTCCTCCCTTCAGACTTTCAGGCAGGTACAGCTGTGTACTAGTTTCCACTGATACAGATGAGAAATGAAGAGTGCCTTCCTGGTTTTGTCCTCAGCTCATCAGTACAAGCTGGCAGTGGAACGTTATGAGTGGAACAAACTGCAGAGTGTCAAATCCATCGTTCCCATGATCCACCTCTCCTGGAACATGGCCAGGAACATCAAAGTGTCGGACCACAAGCTCTTCGAGATGATCAAGTGAGAACTCTATGTTTCCCTTTAATTCTAAAAAACTGTTGTGTGTGTCTCGTGCTATCCTAAACTCACCTCCCTTGTTTCAGGTATTGTTTGTTACGGACTCTGAAGCAGTGTCAGATGCAGCGGGAACTGCTGTTGGCTGCGGGAAAAGAACTGGTGTGGCACGGGAGGAGCCAGAACGAGCCAGCACATTATTGCAGCATCTGTGAGGTAAACACACATTCTTTCTTTCTGTAATTTGTGCAGTACGGTGATTATAATACACAGCAGGACAGATGCAGAGACAAAATGATATGATAAGTACACCTATACAAAACAACACCTTCATACTTTCTGCTGCATTCCTGTTGACTGATGACTTCTCATGCCCAGGTGGAGGTGTTTGACCTGCTGTTCGTAACCAGCGAGAGCAACAGCAGGAAAACGTATGTGGTGCACTGCCAGGACTGTGCCCGTAGGGGGAGCACTAACCTGGACAACTTTGTGGTGCTGGAGCAGTACAAGATCGAGGACCTCATGCAGGTTTATGATCAGTTCACACTTGTAAGTACTGGGCACAAAACCAGAAGTGGTACTTGTCTCACTGAGACCAGAGTGGGTCAGTTTAAACTTAAAGTCTCCATGAAACAAGAAGCAGTGCTGTTTACTTCCTCATTTTTATGTTTCCTGTGGAGACAGTTAGATGGGGAGGGACTTGTCGTGGGTACTGATTGGCATTTACAATAGGCAATAGCAAGCGTGCGTTACACCCTCACTGCTATGTAGTTCAGGTAACGCTATGAGCTAGTGTCAGCCTCTACCTTCCAGTGAACATGGTCAGACCCAGGACTGAACACAACCTCTCAAACCAGCAGTGGCCAGTCTGTCAGGGAGTACAGCGGCGTGCTGAGGTGGTCTTGTCATGGGGTTTGGCTCCTGGCATCCTGACGGTTCAGCTAGCTACACAGCTGACAGAGCTAATAACAGTTAGCTGTTCTCTACTTAACAATCTTTCCCCGTTAGCTTCAGACGTCCCGTCTCATTCGGTTCTGTTACCTGCTAAAAGCTAGCCTGGGAAGTCCCATGCTGCCTTGCACGATCGTTCCGATCCGAAAGACAGCGTGGAAACCCGTGCCAAAACGCTCGCCACTTGTGATGTAGTCTGGCAATAGTTAACTACTTTAGCAAGTAGTTAGGCTCAAGCTATCTGTTCATCAGGAAAACTGTGCGAAGCAGAGCAGCTCTCAGCAGGTAGCACTGTGCTCTGGCGGTGCCAGAAGAGAGAAAGCATTTTATTGGATGTAAAATTAGTACACATCATCATCATTCTTTTCTGGTTTATCACAAAATGACATACCATAGCTGAAAACGACTTGTTGTCATTGTTCCAGATGGTGGAGTGTAGGTAACTTTAAGAGAGACCCTCAATGATGCTCACTGTCATGTCAAAGTTCGATGAGCTCAGTGTGTTTACTTTGTGTTTCTACAGGCGAGTCCCCTGCCTTCCTCCTCTTGATGGTACCACTGTTGTTCTGAGGACAGTTGAACCACAGTGGACTCAATCGGAAACTCTCCGGAAACCTTTTTTTCTGATATTCAGGAAGTAAGCCGGCAGTCCTCAAACGGCGCTCTGTAGCTATCCCATAAGGCAGCTGCGTGAAAGCTTTGTGTCTATGCAACCTGCCTGACTGGCATGCCTCCCCCCAAGTGGACTGGAGGGGGTGGCAGCTCCTCCTGTCACCATGACCAGACTGTTCTACTGCTGGCCCAGCTGGACTTCACTCGAAAATACACAAAATTCCACATGAAAATCATGAATTCAAGTTTTTGTACATATTCTGTTTTAACTTCACACAAAGACTACTGACTTGATCGTTTTCTTTTTCCATTTTTGTATTCTGTTTGTGAGTTGACGAGAGCCCCCCCCATGAGATGAGTCATTAGGATAGCTGCTCTTTTGTATGTTGGAAACCTCACTGGTCAGGAAAACAAGATTTAAAAAATGTTTTGTAATGTGAAAAGTTGAATGACACATTCTTTGCAACATTTCCCCCCATTTTTCTAAATCAGTTGAAAGGTTTTTGCTGGATCTCTGATGAGTTACTTTGTGATGGGGGAGAGACAAATAGCCAAGTTACAGAGAAAAGGGGTTGCACATAGACGAAAGAGTGAACTTTAATTTGTGTTTTTTTATTTTGATGTAAATTGACACTATTTATAAATGCATATTTATTGCTTGAAAATATTTGTTGATGGAATGCTGTAATTTTTTTCCAGAGTCCCTGCCATTAAATTTGAAGGAGCCTTGTGATTTTAAGCACAGCCCCTCATACATTTTCTATATATAAATAAAACTGCTTAGTAAGCGTTGTACAGAGACCTTACCTTAAAATGGGTTTATTGTTTGAAGGATGTTTTATGAGTCAATAAACAAAAACTGTCTTTATTTACACTTGCACATCTGTCTGACTTTTTCACACAGCTTGTTTGTGATTGGTGCATCATCTTTTTATAGATACTGTGAGTGTAAAACGGCCTCCTTTGGAATCCAGTATACAGAAGTACAAGCTGTTCTGCTTTTTGCTCAGTGCTGTTATCTGTCAACGCTGGAACAATCCCAGTGAACACAGGATAAGTAATCCAACAAAACTGAATCCAATATGAAAATGAAAGTATAAAATCAGTTCCCTCACACGGTTCAAACACTGTTCAGTGGGTCAGATATGTACTTTGGAGTGGTACTGAAAATTCAACCCAAAAATGGCTCCACACACAGCACGCCTTCAGTTTCATGCTTCAAAATAGCCAAGAGAAATAGTCGGAACTTAACTGTGAGGAGCAGTGTCTAGTATTTACTGCTATCAAGCAGTATAGTTTCTCATTGCAGACGACTCATGCTGTCTTTCAGAGTGATTCCAGTGATTCAGAAACCTGGGAAATCACAAAAGGTTGTGTCTAGAGCCAGGGCTTAGTTTGTCTATGCTGGGGCAGAAACATGGAAGAGGACCATGGAGGTACTGTAGGACTGGATAGCAGATCCAAAGAGTCAAATAAGAACTGTTCACTAGGTTTTCTAGCATGTTGGTTTACTTGCAGCGTCTCGCACAGCTGGCCTCACCTGCAAGCTCCCATTCAGCTCACACACTTAACATCATGATGACACATTAATTTTTCCATGATCAAAACTTCATAAAAAAGTCATAATTAACCTTGTTTACAGTTAATTCTAGTTGGATATACTGTAGCTAGCTTTTCTTAATGTATGTATGCAAAAAAAAAAAGATGTGTCCTATTTTGCAGTGACATTGATACAGTAGGAATGATGAATTTTACAATTCTAACGCTGGGGGCTGATTGGAAACCTTTTAGTAATGTTTCACCAACAAGCATGGGAAGGATTATGTACAGACATTCATGTTTCCCAGAAATACATAAAATTATAAGATTACTTTATCTTCAAGTTTTATCCATCTTACAATTTCATTTTCACCATTATTACATGGTTGTAACTATGTTAAAATTAGGTTTGGGATCTGATGTGAAGAACAGAAGATAATCACTGGCAAGTTCACGGCCGCCATTTGTCCGTCTCAGTTGGTCTTCTCGTTCGCAGCAGGCTGCCAGGAAAATCACCATCTTTGCCAAATGGATCACTGGGAAGACCATTCAACACTTTCTCACATACAGCACTTCACTTGCTTCATGTAACTATGGAAACATTTTGGCAGTATATTGGTCATAATATGGGGATGGTATAGTAATGTGTAATTTGTAATCACACTTAGATAGATTCCAAACTAAGTTTTGGGATTTGAATGCGGCCTGCTGCGTTGGATCTAAACCAAGAGCAAATGAAAGAACCGTTCTGGGCTACTGAGTAAGTGAGAACAATGCAGATGGCAGATGAAGGCTGTGTTATGTAAGTGATTCTACATGTTTAGTAGTCACTTGGGATTTACAAAAGATTTGTCACCCTGTTTGTGTATTAAGGAGTTGGTAACTTGGATGTCCATGAATGTTAGTTAAGTTATGAAAAAGGACAGTTGCAATTCAAAGAGCAACAACTATCTGACTTCTTGTCTTTTTTATGGCAGTATTGATTATTTTTCCACACAGCTGAAGTCTCATTTGGTGCTTGCTGGTCTTGTGCACAGGGAGCTTGTTATCCCCACAAACAGTGCCATGTACAGTCCACTGCAAACATGTCCACAGTCAGATCTTTGCACCATTACAAAGACATAATGCCTCATTAAATGTACCCGTGGTGCATCCATTGGACTGGGTCCAGCAGGGAACTGTTTCTATCTGAATGAAGTCTGCCAGAATAAAAGAAAACACATCTTGGGGTGAAAATAATGTCTAAGAACAAAGCAACTATGTGAAAACAAAAGCTTTTCTGATGTTTCTATCTGTGATCAAGGTTTTGATATTTTCGTCTCCCTTCAGTAGGTTATCTTAAAATTACAGCATCCTAAAAAAAGAGCTGATGATGCCACGATTTACGGGAGGTGAAAAGAGGAAGTGACCAGTGTCGGTTTACAAAAGAGGAACAGAAAGCAGTGTCTTCTCCACGAATGAATGGATACAAATCATGCAACAAGCCAAATGAATTATTATGCGATTTGTTTTACTGATTTTCTCTGATCACACTGTTTGTGATTATATTATTGCAGATCTACAGTGCTGTGAAAGTATTTGCCCCTTTCCTGATTTCTTACTTTTTTTGCATATTTATCACACTTAAATGTTTAAGATCATCAAACAAATGTTAATTTTAGACAAAGATAACCCAAGTAAATATAAAATGCATATATGATGATTTCATTTATTAAGAGAAAAAAAGCTTTCCAAACCTACCTGGCCCTGTGTGAAAAAGTGATTGACCTCCTTGTTAAATCATAAACTAACTATGATAAAAACATTTTTTGAAAGATGATGAATTCCATTACACTGTGTACTTGGGTTATCTTTGTTTAATATTAACATTTGTTTCATGGCACTGTAGAACAGTCTCCTGTCATGGCTGATTCACACTGGATGATATCACTCCATCACTGTTCTGATGTAAAATCAAGAATAGAATTTAAAATCTTTCTCCTCACCAACTTTTGGTGATCAGGTCAAAATGTCAATTTGTCCAATACTTGCAAAACATTCAGTCTCAGATGTCTTTTAGAGTGTGAAGTAGAAAATCATGCTATCATGCTAGCATTAATTACCATGGTGAACGTGCTAAACATTCGACTATATAAAACATGGATGTAGTTTCTGTAACATCAGTGTGAAGCTCAGTGTGGTGACTTGGTTGTCTCTTGGTTAATCTAAATCTGGTTAATCTGGTTACAGAAACCAACACCCACCTGTCAATCAAAGCAGCCACACATTCAATTATATATAACCGTAAGCCTTAATATAATTTGAACAGGTGAGTATACAAATTCAGCTTTAACTGTTGGATTTAATCACTTCTGTGTTGGCTTCACTTTACAGACACGGAGGTTATCGTCTGGCATTGCAAAGGAAGAAAGGAACATCTTTCTGATGCTTCTTATTTGACTTGATCAGAGAGTATTGAGATAGAGAATGATTGACTTTCAGTCAGGCTTAAGCCACACTCAAAGATGATTGGTGCACATCTTCACAGTACGAACACTGGCTGGTCTTTTCTTTCTACCAGTACCCTGCAGTTTCTCTTTTTATGTGCCTCATGCACTGACATAATGATGATAATGATGTTTGACTGTGCTGATTAGTCTCTAATTACTGCTAATCCAACTACACAGTGCCTGACTATAAAGTGTTTCATGTAATAGTAAAACCCATGAAGCATTAATAAAATAACTATAGAAAACATAATTGTGATTAGATTGTTGTTTAAATAGTTTTTGGCACAAGTTGTCAAAGATCAGCACCTTTCTTGATTTTATAGAAAAAAACAAAAACCCTTTAAATATTTTTTTTGGCACTTTGTGTTTAAAAGTTTCATTTCAAATCTTATGTATAAAGAGAGTTTGAACTACAGATCAGTCATGTGATGCCTTTTTGGGCTACCGTAGCTGCCTACCTGTGTCCACTCTGTGCCCTGTACCTGAGTGTGTGTGCACGCCAAGTGAGCAGTAAACAGTAGTCCTGTGCAATACCGGTCTCGTTCTTGTGTCTCCATTCAATATACAGAGTGAGTACATTACATGGTGTCAGAAGTCCATCAAGAACAGTACACACAGCCATGTATACGCAGGTGAAAAAGAAGATCTGGGTAAAGTCTTGGATAAGTTTGCCAACTACATAAGACCAAGAATAAAAATAAATAAATAAATAAAAAGTAAAATCTAGCTGTTGTCAGCAATAGAGAGCTGTTATAGCTCTCTATTGCTGACACAGTGATACACCATCATGAGTGACCATTATGATGAACATCATTTATTTTAAGTCTGTACCATATACACAGTCCTGCTGCCAGCAGTAATCCAATTAATTCACACCTAAAAAGTCTCAGACAAAAGTACTATTGTAGTACTATTCCTGTGTCCAGCTGTTCCAGGAAGTCTTTTTTAAACAGAGTATACACTTTGTCAGTTGGAGCTGGTGTGACCACCATTTACATGAATGCTTAGTCACCAGGTGTGAAATACATAAGTAATAAGCCTTCTAATAATGATAATAATATAATATAATAAAATGAATCTTTTTGATAGGTGCCTGAACCATTTAACATGCATGACCCTCACCCTCACCTTTCTGCAAACTTTATGATGGAGGATGTTCATTGTGCTCACTGTGTGACATCCATTGTGCTGCCGTAGCAAAATGAGCGCTAAGTGTGGGATCATTCATCTCTAACAGGGCCTGCAGGCATTGTACTTGACAGTTATTTCATTATCACAGCCACAGGTGGCTCAATATGCTGATGGACTGACAGCCACTTCAACCAATACACCTTTAATATATTATGATCCCTTTTGAATGTTCCAGGCTAAAAAAAAGGGCTGGCAGCCTGCAATTTTTCTCCATGTCCACTTACCTTCAGTTGTGAGCAGGGGCAGGCTGACATTTAAGAAAATATCAAAGCAGGAAGTGGAGGCACAACCTTGTACAAATTTACAGATTTTATGAGAGTTTCCATTTCCTGAAAGGAAGACATTCACTTAGCATTCTTCACATTTTTGAATGTGGATGTATTTAGATTCACTTTTTTTGAGCTGCATCGGGATTTTGTTGCTGTTTGAAAAATGTTGAAGAGCTGAGTGTACTTGATGTGCAGCACGTTTGTGAACAAACTCAGACATCCACAACAGAAAGACCCAGATGGTTTGCTCAGAGTTGGTGGAGTGAAAGAAGAGTGATTGTTTGAATCCTAGAATGGTATGATAAGAGATGAAACATTTGAAGATGTGTCATGTGACGCAGCCCACACTCTTCTTTAAAATCAGCTTGCACTGAAAACCTCTGTACGAGAGAGATTTAACTTTTTATATTTTATATTTTTATAACAGTTCCTGTAGATCCTGCTCTGGGTTTAAGAGCACTTCCTCTTCTGTGTATCTGTGTCAGCAATGGTTAGCGCTTGACACTCATAAGACTAAAACCTCACATTATAAAAATCCAGACTGGAGCTGGCCTCATCAACATGTTACATTAATACTGTCTAATACACTATAATGTCTTTAAATTACATGTAAATATTCTGCATACTGTGAACTTTTGCCCACTACCTGGTGTAAAATGATAGACATTTCTCTTTTTTTTTTTTCTTTGGCCTTTTTATGCCTTTAATGATAGTACAGCTGAAGATAGACAGGAAGCAGGGGCAGAGAGAGGGGCAGTGACACGCAGTAAATGGCCGTCGGATGCAGGAGTCGAACCGGGGCCAGCTGCAGCGAGGACTGTAGCCTCTACACATGGGGCGGCTGCTTAACCCACTATGCCACCAACCACCCCATGATAGACATTTCTCATATACGAAAACTTACCTGTTCAGAAATCCATTTCTGATTCTAGATGTAAAGACATTTTACCCCAAGAGCGGCACATTTTAATAAATAAAAGTATCTTCATGAATTCAATTTAGCCCGTGCTTCCTTCAGTTAAAACAGGTCCTTAGTCCTCAGAACGTTTTTGGTCCCCAAGGTGTAAATCTGCCCGAGGATCTTTAATCCACATTATCCCCACATTATCTCTGCATCCTCTCATTTCCTGTTAGCACTCTTATTACTTTTATTGTAAATCAGTGATGCATATTTGAAGTTTGAGTGATCGATGCTGGAATCTGGCTGACTTTGGGTGAGTGGCGGGGCACAGCCTGGACAAGTCACTAGCTTTACAAAACTACTTGGGTCTGGAGTGTCTTATATGGTTCCTCCAGAATAAATGTATGGTTAAATCTATTCCTTCTTGCAATTTACAGATTCAGGAGATAGGTTAAACTGCTGGACACAAGATGAAAAGTGCAGATACACATACATCACTCCGCACAGTGAAAGATAGTTAAGAAAAAACATGTTTGAGTGGAAGGTGGTCAGGTTTGTTTTGGTGACCTCTGAGTTTTAAAGAACCCTCTAGAATACTACTGCCACTGTGGCCGAGGTCAGTTTTGTATTATGTGCAGTTACAAATGTCAATAATACAGAATACAATGTCCATCTGTTATACTTATACATATATTATACACACTTATACTTATCCTTATACACAGATATTACAATAGATATGAAACAAGCCAGCAGATGTCACTGTAGTTATGAGATGCACGTTAACTTATGGCTATTTAGCTCTCTCTCTCTCTCTCTCTCTCTCTCTCTCTCTCTCTCTCTCTCACACACACACACACACACACACACACACACACACACACACACACACACACACACACACACACACACACACACACACACACACACACACACACTCTTAAAGAGGATCAAAGCTGTTCCTAAATCCTGAAGGTGTATTCCAGATGTCTTAGTCACTCATGTGAGTCAGCGTGTATTTGTTCCGTTCGTATTTGTTTTTACTCTTAAACCAAGTGACTCACACTTTAGTTGACAGAGAAAACATATGCAAGTATTTTAGAACAGGAAATGGATGTACAGAAGGGCAAAAATTATATTTCTTGGACTTTGCGGATCAAGTGCTTTCAGCAGCCAAGAGGAAATCATAGTCATTTGTGGAAGTGCTGGTTTGTGAGGAATGTGTGTGAAAGGAGAGCAGACTGCCGTTAATGCAGAAAGCCAAATATCTGAAAGCGATGACACCCATCAGTCTCAGAGCAGTCTGTGTTCATCTTTCTCTCTTTATTTTATTCATACTCATTCATTCATTGAAATAAGCAGGCAGAGTCCTGCTGCTCACCATCTTTGTCAGCTGATTGTTTCCTGCAAAGAATGGAAAGTAACCTTTTTAAATGAAACACTCAATATGAGAATGAAAGAAGCAAAATCGTCCTATAATACAGATTAGAAAAACGTTGAAATAAATGTTACAGAACAAACCATTAGTGTGAAGAAAAAATGACGTCATACTAAAAGAAATCACATTCTATAAAGTAAAATGATTGTATGAAATGCAGATGTGAAAGGTAAAGTGTGCTCTTCATATTCATGTTATGCTCATGATTTATGAACAACTGTCTCTGTGTGTTTGTTTTACTGAGCTCCTATCTGAAAGCTGCAGTTTCATGTCAATTCATACAGATGGATTCTTATTCATTTCACTACCTCCAGCGTGTGTTCAGACCACCTGCAGCTTTAAAACCTTCAATCATTATTCAACTTTTTTCAAACTGTCTCTTTAAATGTGTGTAAAGCTGCATACTGCTGCTTTACACACATTCTCAGTCCTAGATTATGCAGGGTTGTATATAGATTATATGTGATTATATATAGATTATATATGGATACTGCTGTGGACGTTAGATGAGGCTCCGCAGTGTGGCGGTGCTCTGCATCACCAGCCCCGTCAGCTGCTTATATACCGGGCAGAAATAGGCGCAGCAGCCGGTGCGGACCGGTGACTCAGCCGCGACTCAGCGCCGTCGCGGTGGGTCGCGTGCGTCTGGCGTGGCGCAAGGAAGCTTCAAAGTTTATTGTTGTTGTTTAAACGTTTCGACTTGAAAACGACCTCACAAGGGTCTGAGAGGTGACAGACACGGAAAGTGTGCTGTGAATGGAATGAACAGGAGAATCGACAAATGTACATTGAAGGCCATTCATCAAATTATTAAGTGTAAAAAAGTCCCCTCATGACTAAGAAGCAAAATAGTGACTCATTTCCTGTGGAGGCTATTTATGTATGTGCTATAAGTTATTTATATAATTCACGTGATTAATGTGCGGTGGAACAGATGATCAAAGTCTAAACAAAGGAAAAATACTGCGTGAAGCGCAGACTGCCTTCAAAATGCCACCCCACAGTGAAGAATGAGCTCCATCAGAGAGGGTGTGTAAAATAATAATAAAAAAAAGACGTGGTAAAATGCCCCAAAGGTGGAGATAGGATGCTCCACCCTGGCACGCTAAAAAACCCCAACTTATTTACAACTCACTTAAAAAAAACCCATAAATATATATATACAGTATGTGATATATTATATATATTTATGTATGTATGTCTTGTACAGGTTCAAATGTTCTGTATGTTCTCAAAATGTACTACATGTATCAAAGTAAAAGTACTCCTGATACTTAATGCTCTTTCTTCAAAATACTATATTATTATGTGTTATATAATATATTATAATATAATATTGTTAACACTGCTAATCGATATGGCGCTAATGTTATCTACAAACTCCTGTGTAGTTTCATTTGAACATTATTCAGATTTTATAGGTTTGGTCATACAATCACTATAACTACTGAATACATGTAGTAGAAATGTACTTCATGTTGGAGTATAAAGTAAAATATTTCCATCTGAATTATGGTTCAAAGTATAATGTAGCAAATGAATGATAAATGCTTAGGGATGCTGCTGTGATGAGGCTCTGTGATGCCCATCATCAGATGGATGACAGTCCTCCTGTATGACTGAAGGACTGAGTGGAAGCTCACCTGTGTCTGCCGCCATAAAGCGTTCAGGGCACAGCATTCCTAACACTAACTCACCATCATGTTTTCATGATCCGTCTGCTTCGTGCCAAACAAACAGCAAGGTCTCCATGTGCTAGAAGTCCCCCAGATTCCTCCTGGATGAGTCTGAAGGTTTTGGAGTTGTGAGTCACAGGAAGCTAGGAAGCTTCGGGTTAACTTGATATGAGCGTCTCGTGATTTTTCACACACACACACACACACACACACACACACACACACACACACACACACACACACACACACACACACACACACACACACACACACACACACACACACAGTCACTGAGGTGTTTAACAGCCAGTGATCATACAGGATCAGATGTACTGGCTCTAGATGATCTAGAACCAGTTTCAGAAATGAATAAAAATGGGATGAAATATGAAATATTCCTCTTAAATGTAGTAGAAGTATTCAGTTGAATACTGAAAGTACTGGTGCAGACATGAGCACAGAAACATTTTCCTCTGACCGTAAACCTCCTGTTCATATTGGCTGTATATGTGCTGAAGGACAAAATCCACTCTGTCAGTAAAATAAAGAGGTTTGTTCCTTTAGGTTACTATTCATCCACCACACCACAATACCTAAAAATATGAACTTAATCAGACTACTGAAGTCTCGTATAACTGTAAGATCATGTAACAGCTTCCATCTGAAGGGCATTATGCTTTAGAGCTTTAGAGAACCAGTGACTACAGCAAACAACAAACACACAAATAAACATCTTTCTATGAGCACCTGACTATAGACAAAAAATGTGAATATATCTTTGAAATATTCTACTTGAAAAATAACTTTAATAAGTTACTTTCTACCTGTGGAATTTCCCAATCATCCATCCATCATCAGATTAGCAACATATTTAAGTTTTTACCTCATGTGGGAAACAATGGAATGTAAAAATCTGGCACTTCTACACTGACTCCTACAGATTCCACTTACTGTGTACATGGTGTGTTTTGTCCACATCCACATCCATGAAGGGGTAGATGGTGCTAAACAGTGAGCTAAAACAGATTCAGGCGATGATGATCACCACATCATCTTCTTTCCCTTCTTTCACGGTCACCTTGTTTTCATGTTGTCATGTAATACATTGATTTTAGCTGCTAGGTTCAAGTTTCAAGATGCTGCTAATTGATTTTCAGATTGTGTTATAAATAAATGTAAAAGTAGGGGAAATCAACAAATTCAGCAGATCAAAATGATCATAAAGAATTTGTTGTTGCTAATCACTTTTAGAGAGAAGCAATCTGATGAGCTGATTTTCAGGCTTTGTATCAGGTCTCCTCCACATTCAACACTGTTGGAGTGTGTGAAGCATACAGAGAGTTACAGAAGAGCAAACACAAAGATATTTCTCACAGAAAAAAATGTTCATTTATTTCACAGGAAGACAATTTGTCATGCTGCCATGTGGCAGACATGACATTAACCATTGTGTCTTATCAAGCTCCTGGGAAACGCCATGGTACATTTTTTGCAATGTTTTTTCCTCTTATAAATGATCAACCATCAGAACATGAGGTTGAATTGGTGGGTGTCGAGCTCAGGACTGAATCATAGTTCAAAAATGTACATGGGGAAAATATTTAACTACTCATTCTGATGCAATTGTGGTTTTCCCAGTGAGATGTCTTCTGTGTGTACCACATATAAATGATACCATCTTAATATTAATCCATTTAGCATAAGATGATCTTACTCTCATAGGACTGAAATAAGGAACCAAAAATCATCTAGATCTGACATTATTGTGATAGCCAATTTAGCATTATAAATACTGTTACATCAATTTTCATGGATAAACTAAATTATCTTCCAACCACATAGAAAGACGTTACTAGGTTAAGTCCCTTGTTTCCATTCCAACTCTTGTAATGGAAATATCTAATAAAAATATATACTTGAAATATTTAAGAAAACAGAACATTTCACACTGTGTGTGCGTTTTAATATTTGCTGTATTCTTTGCATGATCCCAATATCATTGGTGTAACTTTCTAAATTGGACTATTATCCATGTTTTTGTATCACAGATAAATCTGAAGAAATTCATCAGCTGTTGATATTTAAGTTTCATCTCATAAAGTTGAATCAAATGAGAAGCAGGCACCACGCACCTCTGCTCACTGTAGCTTGTAATGGAGCTTTCAGGTTGGAGGGAAGCCACATGGTGGCAGTGTCAGCAAGTACTGTCAGCTCATCTTTGATGTTCACATGAAAACAGGCCTTCATTCATGTTGGTTTCCCGCTTCCAACAGACAACAATCCTCCGGGGTAATACATCTCTGCGAGCTGTGAAATCATTCTCATATATGCAGAATTTGAAAGGAGGCCCCTGCAAAAAGCAGATGCCAACCCAACTGCCACTCTGGGCAAGTGTCCAAAATCTTCACATTCTTTCTCATGTTATACTTGAGTCACCATGACTCTTCCGACAATCATCAATCAGTGGAGAGGTCAGTCTAACAGCCATTTGATGGTTCACGTTACTAATTTGAAACAGTGGTCGAATCAGCCCACAGCGGTGCCGTTTAGTCTTTTTTTGTCACATTTTGGTGCTGTGAAAATATGGATCGTCCCACAGTAAACTAGGGGAAAGGTTAGGGAATATGAGTAATGATGACTTGACTGAGGAGCAGATACAAAAATACATATATTTACTAAACACTTATATTAAACATAATATTTTGTTAACAGGCAGGCATAAAGAGAAAGAGGTGGATTTGATATTCTGTTTGTTGAAGTCATAAAGCAACGTTCTTCCTGACAGGTGCTCCACTACCTGGGCAGTGAGGGAAACTCCACCACTCCAACGGATGTGAATGAAGGAGCTCTTTTTATAGACTCTGTTGACATATCATAATCTCATCACATCGTTTCACCTGTCCCAGACACTGAACCAGAATACTCCTATTTTGCTGTAGGGCATCGTTAGTTTGGTTTCACATTGACTGGACCTGACTGAATCGATTATCATCACGTTTTAAGTAGGACAAATGTGTGTATGTACATGTGCATGTGCATGTGCGTAATGAGCAGATACAGGAAAGCCAGCTGAATCTGGGATTGTGTTACATCCTTTTACAAACATATCAGAATACTTGGTCATCTGAAGTGCCTCCACCAGTCATCAGATTATCTGGCTTTGCTGGACAGTACGGTGCTTTCCACCTACTAATGCAGTATAAGTCACTGGCCCTTGACTAACCAGCAGCACTACACCGCTGCCTCTGTGCTGCCTGCAGGCCCCATATGACAGATGTTGTTTAGAGGTTGACCAGCCGGCTCCCAGCTTCGACCTGCTGTTGTCCCGGTGCAGAATGACGCAGGTATTGCACAACATTTTCCTTGGTTATGACTGTGTGACATCACTGGCTCCTC
Organism: Nibea albiflora; assembly: GCA_014281875.1. Classification (NCBI taxonomy): domain Eukaryota; kingdom Metazoa; phylum Chordata; class Actinopteri; family Sciaenidae; genus Nibea; species Nibea albiflora. The sequence goes on from CM024796.1 coordinate 24,204,253, forward strand.
TTAGTGCTTGCTGTTTCCCAGTTCCTCTGACGCGTGATACACTCTAACGATCACACTGTTATGTGTAAACACCGCAAACAACTCAAAGAGCGCATGCACACACACACACACAAACGCACCTACACAAGTCCCGCTGTATCCATGGAGGCACCTGTCATGCATGACGTCATATATGAGTCAGGTGAATGCATGCATGCATGCGTATGGGTGTGTGTACAGGCTCCTGCTGGCTGTGGGATGTTTGCATAATCAGCACAGCCGCACACCTTGGTCACAGGGTAAACTTTCCACTGTGCTCAGAGAAAAAGACCTCCGTTTCACACTTGAGTAGTCAGGGAATGGCCTACTTTTACAGAAGGGACTGATAGGAGGTGAAAGGAGAGTGCCATTCTTCTGGTTTATACAATACCTGTTGTTAACAGTTCACAACTTTGAGAAATGCTCTTATTCACTTCCCTGTTGAAAGTAAGATGAGAACATCATGTCACTCACAATTCTGTATAATAAATATACAGATACAGCCAGCTGCTTTGCTTAATTTAGCTTAGCTTAGTTTAACTTAGTTAGACTAAGCTGGCCTGGGACTGTCCAGAGATAACAGACCAATCAGCACCTTTAAAGTTCACTAATACCTTTTTTTCTCTGGTTTATTTAATCCCCACAAAAACTGAAGTGTGATTTTATAGAGTGAAGACTGACTGAAGATACCGCTTTGTGGCTTTTGTTCCTCCAGACTAGGCTAGCTGTTTCTCCTGCATTTAGCCTCAAATTGATATTTTTATTTAACTTTGATATTCTGATATTTTATACATTACATATACTGACATCTTCAATAAAAAATGTAAAAAAGTAACAATGATAAAAAATGGAATCGTTATCACATACAGCAACAACAAATTAAAAGGGTCTTTCTTTTGGTTACCAATTTTCTTTTCGTGTTAATAATAATGAATACAATTTTACAGAAATAATTATCTAAATGAAAAATCTGAAATTTCAGACATTTCAACCAAGCAGCAACCTCTGTGGCTGTGAAGTGAAGTGCAGAACTGCAGTTCCTGAAACGTCCACTTGATGTGGCTCCAGAACAAGTCTGTCTCCATAAGTCCCCATGTTCAAATGTTCAAAATTTGGTGTCCATAGCTAATTTCCCCGTTCCCCCATTAAGAGCATGGACACTGACAGGTGGCTACCGTCACAGGTAGCTTGTTTGAGCATCCAGGCCTCAATTAGACTGCCTCAGTTTTACCAATGCTCCACCTCTTTGCCCATTTTTGGAATGGCTGGAAGTCAGTGGCTCATAAGAAACCTGTAAAATACAGTCTATGGTTTCAATACATGGACACAAACTGTTACTAATGTTAATGACAGCAATTAGAGCTGCTCTTACACCCCATAGTAAACAGAATTTTAACTCTCTGGGCTGTGAGCATATAAAGATTTCACCCAATTACAAAAATATAAAATCATGCCATGATTGACATGTCGTGGAGGCAGATGTTTCAAAAATTGTACAAATTCTACTTAATCTATCTGTGTGTCACTACAAGGAAAAATATCCTCATTTAAATGATTGAAGTATTTTGATCATTCTATTGATGATGAAGAGTTTAACTGCCTTTCACCTGCCCAGCAGACTTTAATGGTTGACCTGTTTTTAGCCTGAACGATGCAACAGAGACCCATCTGTTCCGCTCCTATGAATGATCATAAGGCCAGACTGAAGCATCTAAATATAGAAAGGACAAATTAAATTCAAATGACTCAGCTGCTTGATGACTGAGACGGGTGACTTATCCCTCCTCAGTGCCCTGCTTCAGTCGGTCAATGTTCTGCCTTTTAGCAAACATGCACACCGAGCCGGGAGTCACTTATTCCACTCTGGGTTGCCTCTAAATCCTTCAACTGTTAGAGGAAGTAGGTTGGGTGTGGGGGTGGTGGTGGGAGTGAAAGGAAGATGGGTGGAGGAAGGGAGGGAGGAGAGAAAGGCTAAATCAGTTGACGGTGGAGAGGAAGCTCTGTCATATCCAGGAGGAAGTGTGAGTCAGTGCTCGTACATTCTTGGAGGCTGATTCAGCGCTGCACAGGAAGTGGGAAACGCTTACTGCTGAGCTTTAACACCAGGAGGGAAAGAACCCTGTCTGGAGTGGTGTAACTGTAAAAAGAGTCCCCCGGCAAAAAAACCCCAAAACAGCCCGAACAAATACACATTATCACACATGCTCACACATAATCTCAAAATCGGCTCCCAGACTGCTTACAATCTCAGAGGAGCTCTGCTAGCACCGGAACCAGAGAGAGGTGGCTACTACTCCAACAAGACAGAGACGAGAAGAAAGCCTGTGCTACCGGGCTGTCAGAGAGGAGGAGGAGGCTGAAGGGTAGTGCTCTGGGTCTTCCTCTTTTTCTTTAGTCCCCAGAAATCTCCCCTTCCTTATCCCTCTCAAGTCACTTCTCAGATTTCACAGCTCCAACTATGGACAACTTAACCCATTCCTTTCCTGAACAAAAGCCTTCAGATTCATCTGAGAGCAGTGTGTCACTGAGAGAAAAGAGGAAGTGATTACAGATAGGTCCAACCCAAAAATACGATGAAAGACATTGCTTAAATATTGTCCTTATTTCACGGGCCTTCATTTGTCCTCATCAAGTCTTAATTTTGAGGTTTTCCGGATTGTGACCTACATTTCCCTGCTATAAGCTAAAAAGTGACATCATGGTGGCCATGTGGGTGGTAGTGATGGTGCTGTTGGTAGAGAGAGGGGGTGGGGTGCCGGGTTGTTTAGAGGATATTTTCTCCCATTTACACAGCCACGGACAGTGTGTCCCACCCAGACTCTCATGATCACTGGCTCTGTCCTCATGATAAAACACCGGCTTATCACCAGTTTCCATTCAGCTTCTTAGTGCTTATGTAACGTCAACCCAGGGAGGAAGTGCTTTCTGCTGTGAATGAAGAATGTATCTGTGTGTGAGTGTGTGTGTGTGTGTGTGTATGTGTGTGTGTGTGCGTGTGTGTGTGTGTGTGTGTGTGTGTGTGCATGTGTGTGTGTGTGTGTGTTGGAGGACAGAGGAAGAGTAAGACAACACGTGGAGTGGTACAGGTTTCCACATGAGAATAAACCCACCAAACATGCAGGACAGTGGAAAAAGTGTGCTCAGCTGATTAATGCACACACACACACACACACACACACACACACACACACAGCCACACACACACACACACACACACGTTCCCAAAGTCTCTCACACTTCTTACACACATCACTCTCACACTGTGTCTCTGTCTCACACAAAACCATGTTGTATTGTATGGAGTGTTGCTAGGAAACAAACTAATTCCAAACCTCTTGAAACAGAGCGACTTACTCCTCGTTTCTAAGCCAGTACGTCAGGAGAGAAAAGGGAGAGTGAAGGAGAGGGGATAGGAGGGACGGGGGTGAGGAATGGGGCTCTAAGAGACAAGAAAGCAACTCTCCCACACAGAAAAGCTTTCACTCTCAGCAGGAACAAGTCCACAGACTCATCAGTCTCCTGGTTCAACATCAACTCGGCGCATGAAAAAGCATTAGAGTGAATGACGATATACATTAAAGTGTTCGCATAGTAAACCTGCTGTTCAGCACTCCTCTTCACCTTTGTGAAATGCAAATATTTCTGTGAGGAATATGGGGGTGACAGCTGTGGCCAAAAAGACTTTTAGCAATCATATTGTAGCGTAGGGCTGAAAACAGATACTCATATAACATAAGTTGGGCGCCAGACAGGAGCATAAATCAACCTGTCACTCATTAAATAGAAAAGGATAATGAGTAAATTTAAAAGTATCTGATTAACAACAAAAGTCCCGCTAGCAGATAGCCCCAGCTACAAAATAAATTCAGGTCACCAAAATATCTGTAAAGGAAAGATTATTTAATCTATCGGTTAATCCCAAACGAAAAAAATAAACTCCTTCACAAATAGATTTCAAGCAATAAATCAAGGGTTTTTACTAACAATTGCAAATTAAATTTAGGTGTCAAAGAACCGAAGAACAAAAATCGCATTCACCATAAAACATCACAGGAGAATGGTTCACTTAATAAAAATGAGTTCAGGCAGTTCATTTGGGCATCCCAAGTAGTGTGAGAGGGTGTGTAGGTGTGAAAGGGGGGGGTGCAAGAGTTCGGTCGTGTTCGAATAGTCCAGAAGTTCAGTTTTGTAAATATGTATGCAGGTGGAGAGGTGTGTGTGTGTGTGTGTGTGTGAGGGGGACAGAGGCCGGGTATGGAGAGAGGGATCGGCGGATCCAGGGGATGGTCTAAACACTCCTGAGAGGGGAGAAGAAGCCTGGAGAGAGACAGGCAGATACCACTTAGCTGTATGTTGTAAGCCCCAGACCAGCTACAGCTCCAAGTGCCGCGCCAAAGACAAGAAGTTTGCCTTTTCCACACAATCCGGGGTTGCTTTTTGGTCCTGTGGTGCTTGCATATTTCCTTTCTAGCTTCTATATTTGTGGATTTCTCCTGCTCACACTCGCTTCCTCCTATCCTCCTCCATGTGGCTTGGTGTTTGAAAAGATCTCCCCCTTCCCCCTATCTCACAGGTGCTCTTAATGATTTCCTAGCTCCTCCCCCTTACCTGTGGGGAGGAAATGCAAGTCTGCACTTCCTGCCACACTCTCCCCCCCTTGATAAGACCGTGCTTAACGATAGCTCAGAAATGGCAGTAATGGATTTTGTCTCTGACTTCACTTCTAAAACCCTAAGAAGTCCTCTTCTTCTGAGCTTTCTTGTAGCAGGTCTAATATTTTTTTCTTTCCATGTGCTCCAAGTCCTCGGCACTGGGGTAGAAAGGTTTAAGGTTGCAGACATGCACAGTCCTTGCATCCAAACCGGTGTCTTCCATAACAACTTGGTAATTCAGTGGTCCGAGTTGTTGTACTACACGATAGGGACCTCTCCATTTTTTTGCTAGTTTAGCCGTGAACTTTTCTTTAGCCTTTGACAGAGGAAAATTTCTAACCCATACCCTTTGTTTGGGTTTAAAACCAACGTTTCGGCGGTTCTTATTGTAATTCCTCAGTTGCCTCTTCTTTGCTTTTTTTATGTTTTCCTCCACATCCGTTTTGAGTTGTGTGAGGTGATGCACGACATCATAAGCAGGCTCATCAGGGGATAAAATCCTACCTTTCAGAATTTTATCCATCGGACTGTTCAGTTTTCTGCCAATCTGTAGTTCAGCGGGTGTTACACCTGTAGTTTCTTGAACAGCAGAGTTTATGGCAAATCTGAATTCTGGAAGGTACTGATCCCACTTACCATGATTTTCATCCAAATATGAGGCTATCATAGTTTTTAGAGTACGATTGACTCTCTCCGTCATATTGGTCTGTGGATGATATGCTGTGGTGAGTTTGGGAATCACAGTCCACTGGTTACAAAGTTCACGAAATAGAGAAGACACAAATTGAGGTCCCCGGTCAGACAAGATGAAATCAGGTATTCCCCATCTTGTAAAAATGTCCTTCCTCAGAAATCGGGCTATTGTTTGAGCTGTAGCAGTTCGCAGGGGAGTAAATTCAACCCAACGAGTGAAATAATCCACTACCACAAGCAAGTATTCATTCTTCTCCGAACTTCTGGGTAAGGGTCCCATAAGGTCAATGCCAAGCATCTCATTAGGGCCTTGGACAGTTGTTTGTTGCATCCTTCCGGCAGGTTTTTGATTATCGGCTTTCAGACTTTGACACATAACGCATTTCTTTATAAAGTTTTTCACATCCGTCCACATTCCAGGCCAATATGCCACTTCATATAACCTTTTATAGGTTTTGAAGATTCCAGCATGTCCACTCAAGGGATTTTCATGATAGTTTAGGAGCATTTGTTGAACCAGACTACGGGGAATGTAGAGCCGATAGTGGAACTGATTTTCTGACTTTTTTGTTTTGTGATACACTTTATCTTCCTGGATAGCAAAATCCTGATTCACTTTGCTATCTCCTTCCGCAAGCTGTTTGGTGATTTGTTCTATGTCAAGGTCATTATGTTGTTCTTCCCGAATGGTTTTAAGGGATATAGGAGCAGTCTCCTCATCGAGAGAGTACACACAACAACCGACAGTAGAGGGAATTCTTGAAAGGGCATCAGGAGCATGGTTAAGTTTTCCTTTCCTGTACTCTACAATAAAATCAAACCGTTGCAATCTGAGTGACCATCTAATCAAGCGACTTGTTGTTTTTGTTGAGGAAAGGACCCACTTTAAGGCAGAGTGATCGGTAATGACCGTAAATAGCTTAGGTTCAAGATAGTGCTGCCATTTTTCTAGTGCCCAGATGACTGCAAGGCACTCTTTCTCTGTGACTGAGTAATTCTTTTCAGCTGGGTTTAGTGTTCTACTGGCATAAGCAAGAACTTCCTCAGTTCCATCATCCTTTCTCTGGGTAAGTATGGCTCCAAGACCAGTGTCACTTGCATCAGTATAGACGAAGAATGGATGGTCTGGATTTGGATGACCCAGGACAGGTGGAGAAATCAAGTTTGACTTAAGTTTGTCAAAGGAATGCTGGCATGCTTGACTCCAAATGAAAGGTTTTCCTTTCTTTTTTAGGTCGTTCAATGGCTGAGCAACTTTTGAAAAGTCTGGCACAAATTTATGATACCAGCCTGCCAGCCCCAAGAATCTCTGAACTTCCTTAAGATTCTTCGGCACCGGATAGGACCGAATTGCCTCAACCTTGTCAGGATCAGCACTAACCCCCTTCCCAGAGACAATGTGGCCAAGGAATCTGATTTCCTCCAGACAGAATCGAGATTTCTTGAGGTTAACAGTCAGATTGGCTTTACAGAGACGACCAATTACAGTCCGCAAACGCTCAAAATGTTGAGTCACAGACGATGAGTACACAATTATGTCATCCAGGTAAACTAGACAGATCTCTCCTCGTAGTCCTTCCAAGACTTTCTCCATTAGTCTTTGGAATGTAGCAGGTGCATTTTTAAGTCCAAAGGGCATCACATTAAAATGATATAATCCACGGTGTGTAATGAAGGCTGTTTTTGCTTTGCTTTCTGGATCCATCGGTACTTGCCAGTATCCACTATTTAAGTCAATGGTAGAGAAAAGAGTGGCTCCAGAAAGTGACTCCAGAATTTCATTGATGTTCGGGAGAGGATAGGCATCGGTTTCGGTGACAGCATTGACTTTTCGAAAATCAACACAGAACCTATGACCGCCATCTTTCTTTGGAGGTAAAACGACAGGAGATGCCCATCCTGAGTGGGAGGGTTCAATGACTCCAGAATTAAGCATCTCTCCAAGTTGTTCTTCCACAATAGCTTTCTTGACCGGTGAGAGTCTATAAGGCCTTTGTCTGATCGGCACACAGGCAGTGGTATAAATGGTGTGCTTCAAAACATCAGTTTTCCCAGGTTGGTTAGTACAGACCTGTGGGCTAGACTCAAGGAGATTTCTTAACAGATTCTTGTCACTTTCCTGTAAATGAGCATCCTTCACAGCAACATCGATGTAATCTTTCACTTCCATTCGCACAGGCTCCAGAGAGAGAATGGGAGGTGGAACAGAACTTATTAGTGAAAGATTCAGGGCTGCTTTGTTCTTGGTCATTTGAGTGGTTCTTTTGTCATGGTCTCTTTTCTGTGAGTAGTGGGCACTACCAGGCTGGAATGGATAAGTAACAGAGGGCATTGACTTAAAGCTATACTCTTTATCAGTCACATTGATGATCATTCCAACACTAGAAATAAAGTCTAAGCCAAGAACAACACTATAGGCCAATGCTTTTGGTGCCAATACAGCTACAGGTAAGGTGGACATATGCCCATGAAGAGCCATAGTGAGATTTCCCCAACCAATTGGAGTAGCTGCTTCACCATTAGCCAGATATAGTGGACCTTCTGTCCATGGCTGAAGGACATCTTTGGAACCCTTCAACTCCAGCCAAAGATATTCATGAACAAGAGTGTAACTGGCCCCAGTGTCAACTATGGCTTTTCCACGCCATGTACTTATGGAAATAGGCACAATAAGTTGTCGGGGACTAGGAGAGGAACCAGGGGGAGTACAAGAAATCTCTGAAGTTGATCCCCTTATTGTCTCCTGCAGCTGCTGTGGTGATTGTTTTCCAGATTTTACAAGTGACACAGAACCATTACCAGACGGACCTTTTGTTTTTTGTGAGCGGGATAAGTGTTTAGGTATCTGTAGCCTGGAAGACTGACTGGAAGTGTCTGGTGAACTGTAATGTGGACAAGAACCAGGAAGGTGGTTACCTTTGCATCTCCAACATAAGACAGGTGGTCTATTTCTTTCAACAGGTGGACCAGTGTGCATGGGTTTAAGGGAAGGATTAACATTTTTAACACACATTCTTGAATTATATTCCAGCTGCTGTTCATGATCTTTCTCAAGTTGATGGCCAAGGCGCACCAGATCTTCCACAGTGTCCACACGACCCCTGATTTGACTAGCCAGACGAGGTTTGATGTTTTTCAGAATCAGCTTAACAATACTAGCCTCTGTAAGAGAGGGTTTCCATCTTTTACAGAGAGCTCTATAGGAGAAAGCAAAGTCTCTGATGGTTTCATTTTCTTGCTGTTTCCTGATTCGAACACGCTCAGCTAACTCATCCTCATAATCTTCGGCAAGGAAAGCTGCCAGAAAAACGGTCTGAAACTCACTCCAAGTAGTTACCTTAGATCGGGCAACTTCCCACCAGTCGCGGGCTGTTCCCCGGAGTACAGTTCTGAAAGTGGCAAGAATATCAGCATCAGCTAACGGATGAAGAGCAAGAAAGTCATGACACTTTGACAGATAACTGAGGGGATCAGGATCATCATTAAACCCACCATATGTAGGGAAGGTTAACTTAATGTGATCACTCTTTGTAACAGCTGAGTTAGGGGTAGCAAGTGATGATGATTTATCCCCGGGATAGGGACTAGAATTTGAATAAGAAGGAGAGGTAGATTTAACTTCTACCAAGAAAGATTCAAGTCGTCTGTCCAACGACGTGATTTTCTGTTCAAGATTATGCATTTGTTCTTTCCTCTCTGTCTCTTCCTTTCCAAGATGTGTGATCAGTTTTGTTATCGCCGAGCTATTTTGGTTGGCTGTTTCAACCAGCTGGTAGATACTTTCCTGAGCAGTGGTGTGAAAGCATTTCAGTTCTTTCTGGAGTTCTATTTGAAGTTGCTCCACCATGAAGCGGATTTCTGAAAGAAGAGAAGTTTCAGAACTTTTCAGCTCTTCTTCCACAACCAGTTTAATTCCCTTCACCAGTTTATCCATTTCTGTTTCCACACTTTCCTTATGAGAGATGATCTTTGAGAGAAGGAGACGATGATTGTCACTGGTTTTATCTATAAGAAATTGAAAATGTTTAGTGGAAGACGTTTGAACTCCTTCAACATCCTTGGTTAGGTTATTGATTGCTGTACTTTGTGTTTCTATTGCCGTAAGAATCCTGTCCCAACCCTCCTGGGTTTTAGCTGCAATTTGATTCAAGTCCCGTGCAGGAGTAGGGATTGCTCCTGGAAGTTCACATTGAGACTGAGACAGTGAATATGGGGAAGAGGCTGAAAGAGTGAAAGGACCTCCTCCTGGTCCAGGCGAGGATTTCACAGCTTCCGTTTCCCAAATGAGTGATTGGTTTATCGAATGGGCAGGTTCAAAGTGAGGAGAAAACGGGGCGTGGCCATGAGCTTCAGATGTCTCTACTGGAGGTGGCCGTGGTGTCTGGAAATAAGTCTGTAAGTGGGTACTAAATACCTTATCAGTACGATAAGTACTTACAGGTGTCTGCACATCGGGAGCTTCTATGTCAAGGGCAACTAAGGGGGACCCAGACGTGAACTGTTGATCAGTCATAATGTGATAAACAGAGAATGAGTGACTTTTTTACAAGAACTAATCACAGTCTAGCATTAGAAATTGTCACCACAAGCATGTCATAAAAGCATTAGTCAATAATATTCAATCAAGGTTCAATATTCAAAACAGTGAAGCGTATTTAAACCCCAAATAATGATCATGGATTATATGAAATAATGAATAGTCACAGAGTTACAGTTGAAGCAACCGCCGTAATTTCATTCAGTCATTCACATTTCATGGTTCAGGGCCCCACGTTGGGCGCCATTTCTGTAGCGTAGGGCTGAAAACAGATACTCATATAACATAAGTTGGGCGCCAGACAGGAGCATAAATCAACCTGTCACTCATTAAATAGAAAAGGATAATGAGTAAATTTAAAAGTATCTGATTAACAACAAAAGTCCCGCTAGCAGATAGCCCCAGCTACAAAATAAATTCAGGTCACCAAAATATCTGTAAAGGAAAGATTATTTAATCTATCGGTTAATCCCAAACGAAAAAAATAAACTCCTTCACAAATAGATTTCAAGCAATAAATCAAGGGTTTTTACTAACAATTGCAAATTAAATTTAGGTGTCAAAGAACCGAAGAACAAAAATCGCATTCACCATAAAACATCACAGGAGAATGGTTCACTTAATAAAAATGAGTTCAGGCAGTTCATTTGGGCATCCCAAGTAGTGTGAGAGGGTGTGTAGGTGTGAAAGGGGGGGTGCAAGAGTTCGGTCGTGTTCGAATAGTCCAGAAGTTCAGTTTTGTAAATATGTATGCAGGTGGAGAGGTGTGTGTGTGTGTGTGTGTGTGAGGGGGACAGAGGCCGGGTATGGAGAGAGGGATCGGCGGATCCAGGGGATGGTCTAAACACTCCTGAGAGGGGAGAAGAAGCCTGGAGAGAGACAGGCAGATACCACTTAGCTGTATGTTGTAAGCCCCAGACCAGCTACAGCTCCAAGTGCCGCGCCAAAGACAAGAAGTTTGCCTTTTCCACACAATCCGGGGTTGCTTTTTGGTCCTGTGGTGCTTGCATATTTCCTTTCTAGCTTCTATATTTGTGGATTTCTCCTGCTCACACTCGCTTCCTCCTATCCTCCTCCATGTGGCTTGGTGTTTGAAAAGATCTCCCCCTTCCCCCTATCTCACAGGTGCTCTTAATGATTTCCTAGCTCCTCCCCCTTACCTGTGGGGAGGAAATGCAAGTCTGCACTTCCTGCCACAATATAAGTAAATGTAATCTATTATATTTTGGAAGCAATGCCCTATAGAATCATTGGGTGCTCCCCAACTCCAACCTAAAGGACTGCACTCAATCTGAATAACCTAGGGCTTTTAAAGGACTTACATGCAGTTGTAGGGAAGAGGAAGCTGTCATTTCAAAATAGTGTTAAAGCCAAAAAACTTAACATGAACTCTTTATCCAGAGACAAAAATGACATGCAAGATACGGTACAACGATCACTGACATCTATTCAGCTGAAAATATAATGAGTAATGACAGGAAAATCCCACTGAAGATCTCAATTTTAAGGTAAACTAAGGTAAAATTAAGGTAAACTACTTAATAAATAATAGAAGATGCTACAGCAGGGACACTCAACCTAACCTTTGAAAACAAACAGGTGGCCAGGCAGGTAAATAAACACATTAATATGAAGTAACATGATCGGTTGTTGATCATTGGTCGTCCACCCATGAGCTTGGTTATGCTTGTGTTTTCTGCCTGGTAAGAAGAAGTTTTTCCTTATCTCTGTCACCAAGTGCTTGCTCATGGTGGGAATCGTTACGTCTCTGTAAATGACATCAAGAGTACGGTCTGGAAATGGAAAGTGTCATGAGATAACTTCTGTTAGGCGCAATATAAATTAAATTGAAATGAATTGAAATTTTATTCAATTTACAGTGACAGATGATGACAGAGTGTTAGGGAACACTAAGTAGTCTGTAGGATTCATCCTCATACAATTTCATGGCAATACAAACAATATTTCTTATATTTGACAAACAAAAACTGATCAAAGTGGTTGACATGCCCAAAACCACTCTGTTGCTCTTTGTTTGCATGATGGTTATATTTGGGATTTATTATAATGTAACGGTGCGATCTGTACTTCTGGCAGCTCTGTTGAAAAAAATGTGCTTTATGATGGGAAATATCCTCAGGAAATTAAGACGAAACTGATGAAATTCCAGGAGACTGTGAAGTAAAAGTGGTATTTATTTATTTTATTAAGTGCAAACTGACTAGTAACTAAAAAGAGAAGAAAAAAACTAAATTTTAGTGTATGTATGAACAGAATGGGGTGACACAAAATAATTTTTGAGAAAATCAAATGGAAAACTGAAAATGTATTTTGTAATATAATATTTCCTCATCATGTCCATCTCATGTCCCTGGACCAGCAGGTTAAACCTGAGTTACATGCCCCCCTTCTCTGGAATAATGTCTGCCACTATGTGTCAATCATAGTGGTAGTCAGCTGCTTGTAATGTCATTACCAAGGTGAATGGGGGCCAACATTCTTTCGCACTCAAGCACACACACACACACACACACACACACACACACACACAAACACACACACACACACACACACACACACACACACACACACACACACACACACACACACACACACACACACACACACACAGAACAAATGGAGCATAGAGACACTTCCACCCTCCTCTCATGTGCTCTTCATTTCCATCCTGCCATCTCTGCTCTCCTCTGCTGGCTTACTCACTCCCCCTTTAGTCCCTGCATCCTCTCTCACATCGTGAAACACTGAAGCTAAAGGGGCAGAAAGATATCTCACAATTCTGTTCCCTTGACAGGGTCCATCCCTGACAGTGGCTGGTCCTCTAGCCTGTCATGTCACAGGCTTTAGTGATGTGAGGTCAGCTGCCTGTCCATCTGTCTGACACGACAGGGAATGTGATGCGTTCTCTGCGTCATCAGAGTGTCCCAGAGACAGTCCAACCAGAATGCCAGTCTCATACTTGTCTTAGTGTCTCTCTCACCATATTCATGTCAAACTAATTTTAAGAACTGATGTGAGTAGGGCCAGTAATAGGCTTTTAGTGGCCCTAAGCAATATTTTGTTTGTGGCCCTAAAAACTCTTAGTGTAGTCAACAAATCACACACACCGCTAACTCTCTCTGAGGGCTGGCAAATGGAAAACAGTAACATTATGTAAAAAGTAAATAAAGGGAAAAAACAAATTGTTCACAGACTGTGGATTCTGCAGGCTCATTTTGTCCAGAAAACAAACAAACTAGTCTTAAACTAGAAAATCAGCCTGGAAATAGAAAAGAGAGAAAGAGTTCTTATCTGAACTATTTTGTTTGGATTAGTGAGGTTTTACCATGTCTGAATACTTACTGAAGGCTACAAAGACACTTTATTGTCTGACTTGTTTTCGGCCAAATGAAGATATTAACCAGAGGACCTGTCTAATAAATGAGAGTGAGGATAACTATGATGATAATTTAACAAACATAATCCTATATTTTCATGAGGGAGGAGCTTTGGGGCTTTAGATTTGTCACATATAATTATGTTATAATACAAGATTTCAGCATTGAGGACCAATCAGGCTACCTTCATAATTTTATTCAGAGTCAGAATTATAAAGTTTCAGGGCGTCTCTGTGACCATAGTACTAGTACATAATACTCATGGTGGCGGAGGGAGAGACACTGAACGAAGCCATTTACACAGATATACTACAGACAAAGTCACTATTTCACAAATGTATGTAACACGCAACAGGAAAACTCTCTGCATCAGACGAGTTCTCACATGACAAAACTTTACAAACCAAGTCTCAAAATGACATCACAGCTCTGTGATGCAGGCAAAATCTAATCTAACATTGCAGTGCCAAGCTGCATACAAAACACAGAAAGAAAAGAGGCAGAAAGGCGGCTGTGGCTTGCAGGTAGAGCGGGTCATCCACTAATCAGATAATCTAATCAGATTCGATCCCCGGTTCCTCCAGTCTGCTGCAACTGCTCCTGTAGGCTGTGCCATCAGTGTGTGAATGTGTATGAATGGTTAGCTCCTCAAACTGATGAGCAGTTGACACCTTGCATGGCAGCCAATGCCATCAGTGTGTGAATGTGAATGGAGGTACATAAGTACAGTCCGTTTAGCATTTACCATTTACAAGCATTGTGCAGCAGTGAGTTCTTCAGACCATTTGGAGGAAAAAGACAAATATGAGTGTGTCGGACACTGTGATCAGCAGCACTGGGGCCCCACAGGGAACCCTTCTTTCCCTCTTTCTGTTCACCCTGTACACCTCAGACTTTCAGTTCCACTCTGAGTCCTGCCACCTGCAGAAATTTGCGGACGACTCCACAATTGTTGGCTGTGTCAGTGAAGGGAAGGAGGAGTACAGGGGCGCTGTGGACTTCTTTGTCGTGTGGTGTGGGACTAACCATCTGTATCTCAACACCACTAAGACAAAGGAGCTGGTGGTGGATTTCCACAGGAGGAAATCTGCCCCCACACCCATTTTCATCAAAGGTGTGCCTGTGTATGTTGTCCAGGATTACAAATACCTTGGAGTACACCTGGATAACAAACTGGTCTGGGCCAAGAACACTGAGGCTGTTTACAAGAAGGGCCAGAGTAGACTGAGGAGGCTCCGGTCATTCAACGTATGTAACATCATGCTGAGGATGTTCTACCAGTCGGTGGTAGCTAGTGCCATCTTCTTCGGTGTTGTGTGCTGGGGTAGCGGGCTGAGGGCAGCAGACACCAACAAGATCAACAAGATCATCAGGAAGGTTGGCTCCGTACTGGGGGTCCAACTGGACTCTTTATTGGAGGTGTCTGCATAGTATCCTGGTCAACAACGCCCACTCTCACCACCTTACACAGGAGCACCTATTTTTAGGAGCACTAATTTTACTATTTGTACTTATTTTATTACAGTTTATATCAAATTGTACAGTCCATATAGTTGTATATTATATATACGTATTAACTGTCATTTTGTGCATTTAGTTAGTGAGAGTTGGCAGCCACTGAGTGAGCCAGTCAACTTAACACAAAGTGAGGAGCAAGTCCAAGTTAATGTGGCCTCACTAGCAGTTGTGGCGCTAAGAAACTGCATAGCTCTCTTATTCCAGCAGCCAGCCCTGGATGTGAGAGCAGATCTAAAGACTTGTCACAGAGTACAGGTAGAACTTAGACGCATTAGAAATACTCTGAGGTCACCCGGTGCAGCTGTATGTCCCCCTGTGTGTCACCTGCATGGTGAAGGCCAATGAAGTGGCTACTATTTATAAGACAATATCAGTGAACCAAGGTTGTCAACATGCATGACTGACTTATTCCATTCAGGCTGTAGTGAGCTGGCAGTGTGTCAGTTATGAGCGGCTGTCCCAAAATATACAGTATGCTGCCATGTGTGTGCAGTATACAGAAAACAGAATATATGTACAGTAACAGTCAGAACCTGCTCATTCTCAGGCCTGATTCACGCAGTCTCCTCTGAACAGTTGATGTTGAGATGTGTCTGCTACTTGAACTTGAGCATTTATGTGAGCTGCTATTCATTGTTGATTTCAGAGGCTGGTAACTGTAATGAATTTCTTCTCTGCAGAGCTAACTCATGAGAGTCACTTTCATAAGAGTGTTTGATGGTTTTGTGACTGTACTTGAAGACACATTCAAAATTTTCTGAACTGACTGACCTCAATATCTTAGAGTAATGTTAGGCTTTTAACATGTAATATATAGTTACATATATGCCACATATTTGAGATATTATAGGAAATCATCATGTTGTCATTATATTTCTTTACCAATTGTACTTTTAACATAAAAATAGATTTGATTGGATGTGGTTGTGAAATGATTTCATATTAAAAGACTGATAGGAATCATTTTTAACTGAGCTCTGTTAAGGTAAATTAACCACTGAGCTATTGGTATATGGACTGCTAACAAAGAGACTCTTTGGAGGGTTTTCTGGCTGGGGGCAAGGGGAAATGCTGAGGAGGAGCAGAGCCAGTGTTGTACTAGAATACCAAATATCAAATGGTACATAATGCTGCTTGATGAAACCAATAAAGCCTGGTGAAACAAATCAGTCAACTAAACTCCAAGCATTGCTTAAGGAAGTTATTGTAATTAGTCCACATAAAACAAATTTCGAGGACTACATTCATCCACTTATGTAACATCACAAAAAATATTTTGGCAGACAGGGTCAACACTTTTAAGAGTAGACTTAAGACTTTCCTTTTTGATAGAGCTTATAGTTAGAGCTGGCTCATCTCCACTACAGTTTATAGTTAGTTAATGACTTACTGCTGCTGTGCATCCGTGTCTCTCTATCTCTATCACAGGTTCCACTGCTACTGTAATCATTCTACCATTCATTGTAATTTATTGTCATTTTATCATTCATTGTAATTCATTGTCATTTTATCATTCATTGTAATTGTACAATATGTTTGTGTTGATTGTTCTGTACACATGACATCCATTGCACGTCTGTCCGTCCTGGGAGAGGGATCCCTCCTCTGTGGCTCTTCCTGAGGTTTCTTCCACATTTTTTCCCTGTTAAAGGGTTTTTTGTGGGCAAGTTTTTCCTCACTGGAACTGAGGGTCTAAGGCAGGGGTGTCAAACTCATTTTCAAAGAGGGCCATATTAGCATAATTAATAGTATGAATGTAACAAAATGCACTGTAATTTAAAATAAATTAAACTACACCTTATCATATTGTTAAATAACTGTTTCTGTATTTATTATGTATTCAACTTGCAAATATTACATATGCATTTGCATAGATGTAAAAATAAATGTTCAGTTTGAAACCCACATTACTTTAATCAGTGTTCAAACTATTTAAGCAAATAAAGAAAAATATGTGAGCTATAATGGATGGCATCTCTTACCACTGTGGACGGGCTTACAGTCAACTGAGAACCCAGCATTTCGTACAAACAGGGAAAGATACCTTTTGCGTAGTATCAGATGCCCAGAGGCGTGACAAATTGTCGGTGGTCAAGAATTATGGGTAATGTAGGCCTTTCCACTATCCAAAACATACGAATAAAACTTTATTTAACAGAATCGAAGGAAAGAAAATCATACTGAGGGCAAGAATATGAAGCTATCTTATTGTTGAATTATCAGAGACAAATGTCGATAATGTCATTAAAAGAAATCCTTAAAATAGTGAAAAAATACTTCTGGGCAGAGAGTCCTCAGTTCTCCAATCACATTGATGCTCACAGTGTCATGTATCGCTGTGATTGGGTTATTATTGGAGTGAGTGGAGTGGAATGGAGTGGAGTGGAATGAGTGAGGAGCCTCTGCTTCAAGCATCTCTTACCGCCACAGACGGGTTTACATTGGAGTCAACTGAGAACCCAGAGTGTTTCATACTGTGGAGGATACCTTTTGCATCAGTATCAGACACCAAGGGGCGTGACAAATCGTGACAAAGCATTTTACGACTGGGAAAGAATGTATGTTGACACAATCATGCACCTATCACGTTCTCGCAGGCCAGATAAAATGACGTGGTAGGCCACATTTGGAAGGCATTTGGACAAGCATTAGAAGGCTTGTGAGAATTTTTAATAATCTGCATTATGATAGGAAAATGTCATTTTGATTTTGAATGAAGATATCTGACTGGAACGCCCCTGCAAGGTTTTCTGTGCAATCCCAGTCAGGTTGGGTCAAGCTGAGGGACGCCTTCACACCAAACTCTGTGGTAGGTTCCTCCTCTGCCTGGTGAGTCAACAGGTTTGGTATGAGATAATGGAATGGTGAACGTGCTATGATTTGCCTTGCTCACCAACAGTTTGAATTTCTGGTGAAGTGTGGTCAAACCAAAGTAGAGGCAGGCACAGTATGTGAAGCCTACATTGCACTGCAGTAATTACTGGTCTCTCCAGTCTACAATCTGGGATATCATCTTCCAAGAGATGCTTAGTCACTGGTTTTGACTTAAAGTTTTGCGCAACTGTCATGATTCAGTGTGCGTCATCAAGTATCAAATACATTTATGTCCAGCCCTTGTCGTGGTTGTCTATGTGCATGTAAGGTGGTTATCTAGACACGGATGTGGTTAACCATGTTTGTTTACCTCCAAGCCTTTTTTTGCCACATCATCATCTTTGATACTTTGATATGTGTCTGCAGCAGCATTAGAATTAGTTGAGTGGACATATCATTTCACTGGTTTTTACTTAGTTTAGACATGCAGTCTTATAATAAAATGAAATCCAAACTTGATGGATATTTAATTGTACATTTCTATAACTCAGCCCTCATCTTTCCCCCATCAACCTACATCATAAAACAAGATAAAACAAACAGAAGAGAAGTTAATCATAAAAACTAAATTAAACTAACATCTCCAACAGTCCAAAATAAGAGAATTAAACGTGGACTCCTGAATATCAGGTCCTTGTCCTCTAAAGCTGTTTTAGTCAATGAATTAATATCTGAAAAACCTCTGAAAAAGAAGATAATAACAAAGGAGGTGAGCACCATGGTATACCCAGGTTTCTCTTCAGCACTGTAGCCAGGTTAACAGAGAGCCACAGCGATACTGAGCCATCTATTCCTTTAGGTCTAAGTAGTAATGACTTCATGAGCTTCTTTAATGATAAAAGGATTTAGGGTGCATCATAGCACAGAGACCGCACTAGTCAAAGTTACAAATGACCCCCTAATAGCATCAGACAAAGGACTCATCTCTGTACCCATCCTGTTAGATCTTAGTGCCACATTTGACACCATTGACCATCAAATTCTTTTACAGAGACTGGAACATCAGATTGGCATCAAAGGAACCGCCCTAAGCTGGTTTAAGTTGTATTTCTAAGATCGATCTCAGTTTGTTCACGTCAATGATGAATCCTCCATGCATACCAAAGTTTGTCACGGAGTCCCACAAGGTTCTGTACTAGGACCACTTCTATTCAGTTTATATGTGCTTCCTCCAGTGAACATTATTAGGAATCACTAAATTAACTTTCATTGTTATACTGACGACACCCAATTATATTTATAAATGTATTTATATATTTCATAAGCCTGATGAAACCAGTCAGTTAACTAAACTCCAAGGATGCCTTAAGGATATAAAAAGTTGGATGACCTACAATTTTATGATGTTAAATTCAGACAAAACTGAAGTTCTTGTAGTTGGACCCAAACACCTGAGAAACTCTCTTTCTAGAGACTTGGTTACCTTAGACAGGATCACCCTGGCCTCCAGCTCCACCGTGAAGAATCTTGGAGTTGTTTTTGATCAGGATTTGTCCTTTAATGTCCACATAAAACAAATTTTGAGGACTGCTTTCTTCCACTTACATAACATCACCAAAATCAGACGCATTGTGTCTCAAGCGGATGCAGAAAAACTAGTCCATGCATTTGTTACTTCTAGGCTGGACTACTGTAACTCTTCAGGCTGCTCGAATAACTCTCTTAGGACTTTGCAGCTAATTCAGAATGCAGAGATCACATCTCTCCCATTTTGGCTTCCTTACACTGGCTACCTGTTAAATCTAGAATAGAATTTAAAATTCTTCTCCTTACATACAAAGCTCTTCATGGTCAGGCACCATCATATCTAAAAGATAGTATCTTACTACCGCTCTAGAACACTGCGCTCTCAGAATGCTGGGTTCCTTGTGGTTCCTATAGTTTCCAAAAGTATATAAATATATAATAATAAATAAAATGGAATTGAATTGAATTATAGGGAAAAAGAGTATATCAAGTACTTGAAAAAATAATAAGTTCAGTGCAAGGACCTTTTACAGTGATGTGTAAGTGGTTGTGAATTCATACCTAAATGTGGGACCAGCTGAAAAAGATCTGCTTAACCAACACTTTGCTTCCATTCCTCCTCATCTCACCATCATAAACCAGCATCCTGATTCAGGGCCATCCATTTTTCTTTCAATTTCTCCAGCAGCTCTAAGTGTTGAAGTGAAATACAAATAGATTATCTGACTTCTGACTAATCAATGTTTACAACACACACATGGGACAGTAAATCAGGACCATTTACAGTGGACCAAACTGTGACTATTAGCAATCTGAGCCAACCTAAATATGGTTCTTGGTGAAATTCCTTTGAGGAAATAAACTCTTCTGATTGAGTACTTCAATTTTACTTTTAGAGCACCAAGACTTCCAAATTCCAAATTCCTCAATGGAGGAGGACAGATCTTTCAAAACTAACAAATCACTGATGAAAAATTAAAATAAAAATTGGTTGATGTGACATCACTTTGGTGAAGGTTTGGTAAGGTGCAGGCAAAATGTTGATTCGGTTTGTGTTAATAAAAGAACGTGTTTTGGGTCAAAATAAGTACTTTGTTAAGGTTAGAGAAACATTGTGGTCTGGGTTAAAATTACTGCGTTATGGTTAGGGAAGCTTTGGCGTCATGATTGCTATAATTACAACTTTCTTTTAAGGTTAGGTAATGGCGGTGGTCATGTTAAAAGAAAAGTTAAAAGACACTGACTGATGGTGGAAAATGAACAAATGTCTCACTGTCAACGCCCCACATTTTGTTCACCCATCCATCCCGACGTCCACCCTCTGTGGACTATGTGGCTCTACAACAATGTCATTATACTTCCTGCTTTGCTCCTGACAGACAAGAGTCATAATTCTGATGATTGCTAGAGGGTTTTGTAACTAGAAAGTAAATAAATGTTTTTAGGTCATTTGCTAAGGTCTCTTTATCATACAGAGACTGTCTGAATAAGGGTCTAAAATAACAAAACCAAGGCTGGGGTAGAAGTGTCAACTCTTTCCTTGTGACCCCCAGTACAGCCTGCTAAATCCCCTGCTGGGCTTCTCTGCCTGTGTAGGCTTGTTGATGGGAGAGCCCTCATTGCATGACACTTGTAACTTATTACAGCAGTGATGCAGACAAGCCAGGGGACATTGTGTTTTTGTAGCCATGAGGTCAGACACTAGCTGGTGACATCATGGATGCCATTTTCAAATGAGAGTACCTTCACCTTCTAGCCTGTCCTCCTTGAAAGCGTTTATGTGTGTGATAGAGGAGGCAGATAGCTCCATCTTGCCTTCATTTTCTCTTTTTTCATAATTTTTTCCACCTGTTATCACTCTTCTTCTCTGCATTTAGTTGTTTTATATTCTGACAGTGCATGCAGTCCTCACACCAAGCACATCATCAACAGCTTATCAAAGCAACAATAAACCGCCCACACACACCTCCCATTACAAGCCATTAGCAACCAGTCGCATTGTTGGGATTCTCATAGTGAGTCCTGATGGATTTGTTCAGCTCATATAATACTGTCACAAAAACAGAGGTTGTGCTGCTGAACTTCAGGGCTTGAGTAGTGAGACACAGACAAGAACTGATGATGGGAATGAGTCCAGTGAGTCAGTGTGGGAGAACAAATCCATGACAAATGCAAATCCATTATAATTATACCCAGAGGTACAGGTGATACATCATACAGGTCATATCTATCAGCCGTAACAAGGATGTTTTTATCTTTCTGTGTATATATACATATGAACAAAATGCTTCAGTAGATACAAAGTATTTTATTTTACAATATACATGACGTTGTGTTTGAAACATGTCATCCAGGGAGGAAAATATCATTAAAAAATCATGTTAAAATTATGTCTTTTGCCGACATGCAAAACCTATGCAAAATTTTTTATTTGAATTGAGCTGTAAAGGCACACCATTCACTTCACGTGTAAGCATTTGCACAGCTTTTTCAAATGGCCATCTCTATCAGAAACCTTTAACTAAAGGACTGGTTTAACTTCTCAAGTTCATTTTAACACATTACTTGCATGCCCTCTGATGTGTGCACTGAAAGAGTTATTGATGGCTGTAATTGTTCCTCCAGTCCATATGTTTTAAGTGCAAAATCTGCTCTTTGACTTTCCCTATGCAAATCTCTGCTTGCATGTTGCAAATTTAGTGTAACAGGCCGCTGAACAGACAGAAAGGATACAGAGGAGTATGACTTGGGAGACATCCATTTGTTTTGACCAACGCATGGCTGAATCATCGTATTCAGGTCTGGTGTCATCTTCTGATATTTTTTTCATTATCGCAGAATCTGTCTATGTTACTCATATTAGCTTCAGATTTTAGACATTATGGAGAGATCCCTACAGGGGCCAATAACTCATTATCATATCTTTGATTTGATGATAGACAAAGACAAAGACTGTGTGGGCTGCTGTTGACACAACGTGCTTTACGGCAAGCGTATTCTGTCACTTCCGGTTATCAGTGTTACTGCCACGGTGCAGTGAGGCAAAAATCATCATAGCTTATTTTTCATTAGGCTATACCTTTTTAATCATGTAGCCTAGCCTATTCACCATCATCTACGCTCTTGAATAAAGATAGGATAATTCTTACCTGGTTACGCCAATCAGAGGTCACTAAAATTAATGTTTCATCAATGTGTGCATACGCCAAAACAATGTCGGGCTCTGTAGTTTTCTCTGGACCCTTGCCCAATGTGACCAGTGATGACATGTATAGCCACATGTCGTCATTTCATTGCTGGTTGTCGAGGTGGTGTCCAGCAAACGATGTGGGCTTCATAGATAATTGGACATCTTTCTGGGGAAAACCTGGTCTGATTAGGAGAGGCGGCATCCATCCCACTTTAGATGGAGCAGCTCTCATATCTCGAAATATGGCCAAGTTTATTAGTCGACCAAAACTGTGACAACCCAGAGTTGAGACCGGGAAGCAGAGCTGCAGTCTTACATGCTTCTCTGCGCCTCCATTAGTGCAGCTGCCCACCCAGTCCTTTAGTATAGAGACTGATTGATTTATTTTGTCTCACTGAAACCTGGCTGCAGGAGGATGAATATGTTAGCTTAAATGAATCCACTCCTCCCAGTCATTGTAATGCTCATATTCCTCGAAGGTGGTGGAGTTGGAACCATATTTGACTAAAGTCTATTAATAAATCCTAAACCTAAACTGAATTATTTAACATTAACAAATTATTTTACATTTAACAACACATATTTAAACATTACAGCTAATTCTATTTGTTACAGTATATCATGCTCCTGGCCCTTACTCTGAATTTTTATCTGAATTTGCAGAATTTGCATCAGGCTTGATCCTTAAAACAGATAAAGTAATTATTGTAGGTGATTTTAATATTCATGTGGACAACCACAATGAAAGCCTTAGTACTGCATTTATCTCTTTATTAGATTCAATTGGCTTCTGTCAGAGTGTAAATAAACCGATTCATT
Organism: Nibea albiflora; assembly: GCA_014281875.1. Lineage (NCBI taxonomy): Eukaryota > Metazoa > Chordata > Actinopteri > Sciaenidae > Nibea > Nibea albiflora. Next base: position 24,227,419 of record CM024796.1, read on the forward strand.
GTCTGAACCACACTCTTGATCTTGTCCTCTCATATGGCATTGAACTTGATGTAAGCCTTTTTGTAGAAACTCCTACAGCAGATGTTTATATGACAGTGCTGTTGCCAAATTTAATGAAGTGATTCCTTCAGTATTGAACTCAATGCCATGTCTCAATGTAGCAGAGGACTTGTCTGCTTCCTTAAGCCCCTCACAAATAGATCATCTTGTTGATAGTACTACAGGCTCATTACACACAGCTCTCAAAAGAGCACCTCTGAAAAAGAAGATAATTAAACAGAGGAGGTTAGCACCATGGTATAGCCAGCAGACCCGTAACTTAAAGCAAGAGGCACGTAAATCTGAACACAAATGGCGTGCCACTAAACTGGAAGAATCTCGTTTAGTCTGGCAAGATAATCTTAAAACTTACAGGAAGGCTCTCTGTAATGCCAGAACAGCTTATTACTCTTCATTAATAGAGGAAAATAAGAACAACCCCAGGTTTCTCTTCAGCACTGTAGCCAGGCTAACAGAGAACCACAGCTCTACTGACCCATCTATTCCTTTAGGTCTAAGTACTAATGACTTCATGAGCTTCTTCTTCTAATAACTATTAGAGACAAAATTCATCATGCCTTGCCTTCGACGGGCACTGATCTGCATTCTGATACAGCAAGTTTGGAAACAGCTGTAAAACCTGATATATATTTAGATTGTTTTTCTCCCATTGACCTTCATCAAACGAGAAAGAGAAAGCTGTAGCCAATCAGCTATGTGACTTTCTCCATAAGAACAGTTTATTTGAGGATTTTCAGTCAGGATTTAGAGTGCATCATAGCACAGAGACCGCACTAGTCAAATTTACAAATGACTTCCTAATAGCATCAGACAAAGGACTCATATCTGTACTTGTCCTGTTAGATCTTAGTGCTGCATTTGACACCATTGACCATCAAATTCTTTCACAGAGAATGGAACATCAGATTGGCATCAAAGGAACCGCCCTAAACTGGTTTAATTCGTGTTTCAGATTGATAGATTGATCTCAGTTTGTTCACGCCAATCATGAATCCTCCATGCATACCAAAGTTTGTAGCGGAGTCCCACAAGGTTCTGTACTAGGACCACTTCTATTCAGTTTATATGTGCTTCCTCCAGTGAACATGATTAGGAAGCACTAAATTAACTTTCATTGTTATACTGACGACACCCAATTATATTTATAAATGTATTTATATATTTCATAAGCCTGATGAAACCAGTCAGTTAACTAAACTCCAAGGATGCCTTAAGGATATAAAAAGTTGGATGACCTACAATTTTATGATGTTAAATTCAGACAAAACTGAAGTTCTTGTAGTTGGACCCAAACACCTGAGAAACTCTCTTTCTAGAGACTTGGTTACCTTAGACAGGATCACCCTGGCCTCCAGTTCCACCGTGAAGAATCTTGGAGTTGTTTTTGATCAGGATTTGTCCTTTAATGTCCACATAAAACAAATTTCAAGGACTGCATTCTTCCACTTACGTAACATCGCCAAAATCAGACACATTATGTGTCAAGCAGATTCAGAAAAACTAGTCCATGCATTTGTTACTTCTAGGCTGGACTATTTGTAACTCTTTGTTATCAGGCTGCTCCAATAAGTCTCTTAGGACTTTGCAGCCAATTCAGAATGCTGCTGCACGTGTTCTGACAGGAATCAAGATCAGAGATCACATCTCTCCCATTTTGGCTTCCTTGCACTGGCTACCTGTTAAATCTAGAATAGAATTTAAAATTCTTCTCCTTACATACAAAGCTCTTCATGGTCAGGCACCATCATATCTAAAAGAACACATAGTACCTTACTACCCCTCTAGAACACTGCGCTCTCAGAATGATGGGTTCCTTGTGGTTCCTATAGTTTCCAAAAGTAGATTGGGAGCCAGAGCTTTCAGCTATCAAGCCCATTTTGGGCAGACATGGTCAACACCTTCAAGAGTAGACTCAAGACTTTCCTTTTTGATAGAGCTTATAGTTAGGGCTGGCTCATCTCCATTACAGTTTATAGTTAGTTAATGACTTACTGCTGCTGTGTCTCTCTATCTATATCATTTTATCATTCATTGTATTTGTACAATTTGTTTGTGTTGATTGTACTGTACATGTGACATCCATTGCACGTCTGTCCGTCCTGGAAGAGGGATCCCTCCTCTGTGGCTCTTCCTGAGGTTTCTTTCACATTTTTTCCCTGTTAAAGGGTTTTTTGTGGGCAAGTTTTTCCTCACTGGAACCGAGGGTCTAAGGACAGAGGGTGTCACTCCCTGTACAGACTGTAAAGCCCTCTGAGGCAAAATGTGTTTTGTGACTTTGGGCTATACAAATAAAATTTGATTTGATTTGATAAAAGGTCTGCCTTTGTGAGGAGGCTTCTCAGTTTCTTTTGTTGTCTGGGCTGTGGACACTCATTATATTTTCACCTGCACTGTCAGAAGAGTGCTGCAGGGCTGTGACAATACTTGGACAGCACTCCCCTTTTTCAGTTTCTTGCAATGCTCAGTGGCTTCATATATGTTTACAAAGTCAGTTCACCTGCCTCTGCAGGTCTGCTCCTTTATTTATCTACCTATCTGTCTAGTCTCTCTGCAGTGTGTGTGGAAAGATGACTCCCCTTAGAGAGCCTGCCATCAGAAATAATCAGTCAGAGACACTAAGTTGCAGTTTAATTGTATTGTATTACAAAATATGAGATACCATTAGAGTTTAGTTTCATCAAGTAAAAACAAACTTGTAGATGTAAAAGTTGTTTTGGGGTCCATGGGTCCATGGGTAAGGTGTCAGAAAGTGTGTGACTTTCACAGCTTCACACTGAGAAAGTCTTCTAAAAGCATTGTTGGTGTGTGTGTGTGTGTGTGTGTGTGTGTGTGTTGGCTGCAGGGAAGACAGTACTGTCCCACTAATAAGGAGCTGGTCTGACAGCAGTATGACAACCTCCTGACAGACAACGACCCGGCTTTGTGCTGAGTTACTAGAATATTCCTGGCATCTCTTGCTCGGGGTTAACTCCTGGGATGCAGAAGCAACACTGAATCAATTTAGATATTGCAGATTCCAGATTCTGCTGAGATTTTTTTCTCTCCCTTCAAATGTGATATTCAGTCAGACAGCACAAGTCACTCAGTAGTATAATTGTGAAATATTTTTTTATTGAATTGTCAGGGTCAGGCATTTGAGGCACATTTACAGAACAGATGAATTCTTACCTTTTTAAGCACATGTGAATTATATAAGAGCTGCTTATATTGCTAGCCAGAAACCCAGCAGACAATGTAGCTGTAGAATTGAACCACACAGAAATCTACATTGTATGCCAGGTTCAGGACAAAGCAAAGGTTCGTCTCCTTATCTCAAAGCCCTTTTGAACATGCATCGATTAACACTTTTCTTTTGACAAAATCACTCCTTGAGATTAGTTTAACTTTCATAGCCCTTACCACGGACATTTAATACAAAGACGACCTCACAGAGGGCGAGGGGGAGAGAGCGAGAGAGAAGCAGAAACAGGCAGAATTAAAAGAAGAATGGCGGAAGAGGAAGAAGTGAAAAAAAAAAACACACACACACACACACACAAAGCCTTGACAAGGGCCCCTTGTGGAGTTGTGACACAGAGAACATCCTGTCTGTGGGGTCACAGGATGGAACCCCCCTGACATTGCAGCCAATCAGAGGATTGGAATGTGCCACTAGCCAATGGGAGTGGAATGGGTATGCTTAACCGGGAAGTAGGCAGAACCGTCGGAGACCCAGTAGCCAGATGTAGCTGCTGATTGCTACACAGGATCTACACTGCCTACTGAGCAACCAACAGCAGCCACAGAGCCATGAACCGTGAAGCTGACCGGTTTGGTCATGCCTGGGTGGAAAGACTCTGCACTTCTGTAGACACAGCTGAGTCCATCTATAGAAAGAGTGAAGAGAGAGAACAAATAGCTCTATTATATAGCCTATTAAACACAGACAGAGGTCAGAAATAAGTTGAACACTGAGTAAAAAGGGCAAATGATAAATCAGAAAGTGATTACGGAAAGTGGCAAGAGTCAGTACTGAAGATGATGTAAAGATAGAGGAGAAGGGAAAGTATGGTGGTAGTAAACTGAAGGGAGGAGTTCAAGCAGAAGACGAAGAGCCTAAGGGAGGGGAAGGATATGGGAGATTATCTGCTGACGAACATCTCCAAGCGTGGCATTATCAGTTGCAGATTCCTGTCATTCTTTCCCATTAGCCCTCAGGCACAACAGACAGTGGCCACTGCCATGTGGGCTCTGACACTTAGTCTGACAGACAGTGGGAGCACTGACCCAAACCTAATAAATTACGACTAAGACACAGGTGACTGCAGGAGAGGAGAAAGGAGAGGAGGAGGGCTGATCTCTCCCTCTCCTTTTTTTCCGCTTTGGCCGCAAGCCTAGCTCTGCATACCTGAGGCCTCATGACCATATTGATCAAACATCCTCTGACCAGCTGATGGTCACTTGACTCCAATTTCCTTTTATTAAGGGAAATGTGCTGGCCTACTATCTCCTCCCTTCCTCCTCCCTCCTCGCATTCCATCTCTCTGTCACCATTACTGCTCCTTCTGCCTATGTTTGTCTCCTCTTCTTCTCACTTTTCTTTATTTCAACTCTATGCACCATGTTGATGAAAAAGGTTAAGAGAAGTTATCCCACACAACTTTGAGTTGCGTCATTTGTCTTTTTTTCTTACAGCAGCAATCTCTCTGACAGCTCATCTTCCCCTTTCAAGTGTGGAGGAAAAACTATGCTGGCTGAGAATACACCAATGGCTACAACATTTAGTTTGTCTGTTCTGAGCTACTATTGTCAACATGACAACTCGGCTGACTTCATGGAAGAGGAACATTTGTAGCGGCTGTAAAAAGCTCATTCTGCAGTAACAAAAACATAATGACCCTAATTTTCAGACAGCCACTGGACCTTTAAGATTAAAAAATATCTCAGGGATGTGGTTCTTTGCTGAATGGGAATTCTAGAAACGGAGGGGAAAGGGTAAAGAAGTAAAGATAAACTGCAAATAATCCATGAATGACTCTCACCTCTCCTTGGAATGGCTTTGGGAACACATGGTTGTTCACTGGTGTTTTTGGAAGAGCGCAGAATTGGCTGAGCTGCAAATATAAAAAAGAAAGACTCCAGTCACTAAGTATGCAGATATACAGGAAGAATGTAACACAGATTATGAATTATAGAGGCTGTCACGCTGCAAAAAATAAGCACAGCTGTATGTTAAAGCTATCAACAGCACACTAAGTACGTGTGATATTAACAAGTTAGGGCTGGTGGGCCTGAGTAAGCACACAGGGCCAGAGATAAGGTGATAAGTATTCTATGTCTTATCTCTGTCCTTTTTCCATGCTTTGGTGATGCTGCCACCACCGCTGGTGAGAGAGGTCAAAAACATCAAAAGCAATCATCTTTTTTCCAATGAAAGTGAAGCGTTAAAGGTCCGAGGCTGAGGCAGACAAAGATGACAGAGGAACTGAAAGTTTCTCAAAGTTAATCCCATAAGCAAAGAAGTGATACCAGATGACAGATTTTTAAATAAAGATCTCACGGCAGTATTTGAGGAACAAAATTCAAATCAAAATGATGCAGAGTCTTCACGTTCAATCACATGTTCTTGTCACTACTCTGGAGACTATAGTGGTTGTTCGACACCATATCCCAAAAAGGGCATGTGCAGTCCTCCCCAGGGTACAGACTGAACAGTAACAAATGGAACAAAAGCAATACAGAAGGAAGTGAACATTTCAAATTCAGAGAAAAAAGGGGAAATGACACTAAAAATGAATGAATGAATGAATGAATGAATGAATGAATGAATGAATGAATGAATGAATGGATCATCTGGGATTCAACAAGGAGTTTAAGTGAAGGTTAGAGTAGACTAGGAGTTGAGGAAGGTGGATCTAACAAGGGGTGAGTGCTAGGAGGCCTGAGGACGGGTGAGGAGAATGAGAGGGGTGAGAGGGGTGAGGCAAGGCGTGCCATTCCATTCCTGCCTTGCACTGGGCAAGTCTATTCCTAGAGTGTGGTATATGGCAGTTGATGTGGGTTTCCTCTTAGCTGCCTGGAAGATGACTGGGCCTGACCACATCCACATTCACACACACACACACACACACACACACACACACACACACACACACACACACACACACACACACACACACACACAGTGTGCTCCACAACTGCATACAAACGCAGCAGATATACACTGAGTTGTACACACAAACACACACGTGCACACACACATATACATTCTGAGGGGAGCAAAAAGGAAACTGAATCATTACCCTGCCCTCAAAGTAGGGGTGACCACTGTACAAGTATGTGTGTGTATGTGGTGTATGTGTAAAGATAAGTTACACTTCTGCAGTAAGCAACATTGGTTCATTGGTTGTGTGGATGTGCTGTTTGTTGCTCAAGCACGTGTGAGTGTGTGTGTTGGATGTGTGAGCTGGGTGTGGATGTATTCCCTCTGTCTGAATGTGTTTGTGTGTACAGTACGTACTTCACCCCACTCCACTGTGAATATTATCTATAGTTATTATTATTTTATTATTTTTTGGCCTTTCCAAGCTTTTTTTTTGATAGAGACCTCTGAAGAGTGACAGGAATGTGAGTGAAAGAGAGAGAGGGGAATGACATGCAGGAAAGAGCCACAGGTCAGATTTGAACCCTGGGCTTCCACAGCGAGGACTGAGCCTTCACACATGGGGCGGCTGCTCTACCAACTGAGCTAAAGTTATTTTTCCAAAATAAAAAAATAAAACAATCTGGGCATATATATAATCAGTGAGAAAACTGGATTTTAGAAAAGCTGCTCACATGAAACACTTTCTCTCTTCACTGATGGCCTGAGCTGTGCTCATCGGAGGAAGATCTTATTACTGTCAACAATGGTGCAGCAAGGAATACAACCTTTGGACATAACCCACTCTTATGCATCAAATATATGTGTATATTTATAAAGCATTGTTTATACTCAATATTAATGGTAAGTGGTATGACTGTTTCAGCTTTCCTACAGCCCCATCTTTGTTGCAGGGTTCATAAAGTAAAAATGGCCAATCAGAAAAAAGTGTGGTTTCTCTGACAGACAGAGATGCCTTTGAGACAAGCGTACAATACAGTGCACACCAACAGCTTGCCTCCAATTAAGCAGTTGTTCCACAAGACCAGCAGCCAATCAGATATGAGTTCTCAACTCTGCAGGTTCCATTAAAACCCCAGCCTGATTGGTTGTGATGGGTGAGTGAAAGCGTCCAACCAAGAGAGCGAGCCAACAGCTCTGATTCTGTGGTTATGGAAGCTCAGTCTTCCCTGCCACCTCTCCTCTCTATCCAAAGTCATTCCCTGTCCCAGAATATTCTCCTGCTACTCAACCAATGGTCTCTGCCAGACAGACTGCTGAAGTCACTTTCTCCCACTCCTCTTAGTTTTTTTCTCTTTCTCCCCCTCCCACTTTCTATACTTATTACAAACTGAGGAGATAAAACAGGCTTTACATGTAAAGTGATCTCAAATGGTTCCTTTGGGTGCTGCTAGGTGGCTGTTAGTTAAGGTGAAGCCTGAGTCCAGGCTTATAGACCTTAGAGCCAAAGAGCTTCTCCAGAGGGAGCCCCAACCTCGAACACACAGCCTGTACCCCAGCTCCAGCCCCAGGCTCAGCCCCAGGCCTAGAGAGAGGGGTGTCTGCAGGCTCTTCCAGGGGGCTGGACTGATGGGAAAGAGCTGGCAAATTGACCAAGGAAAGCTAACTCCCTCCTCAAGCTGCTTTATGAAGGCCTGGCAAATGTGCCGAGAGCAAAGAAAGGAGGCAGCAGAAGAGGGGAAAATAGGAATACACAGCACAAGGAAGGATAGAATGACGAAAAATGTCCCAACGTCCAAAGTTAGCGTAAGGGCATTCCTGTGTCCCTAACCCTCTTGCCCTTTGTTGGGTCACAGGACTAGCATTGCACCCTGGCAAACACAGCCATAAATCTACTTCATCAGTCCCTACACAAGGCACTGTGGAAGGTCTAATATAATATAATGTCAGCTCTGTTAGAGTTGAGTAGGGTGCTACAACCTGGCTACTGATACCTGAACTGCCTCCACCCTCAGTGCTAACACACCCATTGAGAAATAGCCCAAAGAAAACTGGGGAAAAGAACTCAAAGAATATATCAATATTAAACTATCAGACCCCTATAGTGACTAGTTTGAATCAAGAGCTTGATTCTTGATCCAGCAGATCCATAGGAATCACAAGGGTTTTATTCTAGAGGTTTCAATGCTGTTCCTGCTTGTATCATGTCTACATGACCACAGTTCCTTATTGACGTGCTCCTACTGCAGCCAGTTTGAATAATCAACCAGGCTGAGTCATTGTGTTAACTGATTACCTTTGGAAAACAAAAGGAACACCTTAAAAACGCAGCTCTGCGGGCCTTGCCCATTGATCCTGGTTTTCCATGACGTGCATTCGTCTCTACAGCCTCTTCCTCGCACACAAATGCACGCACGCACACACACACAGCCACTTATTGGAATTCAGTGGGGCCCAGGTAGGGGAAGCTGTGCCCATATATGAGCAAAGGAGGAAATAGGCCAGGTGTGTGTGGTTAGTACACCGTTGGAACGGGTGTTCTTCAGTACACAAAAAATGCACACACAGAAACAAGACACATGCACACCAGGCTTCTTCTGTTGTGCGTGCACACAAACCAAACTGCATTTAGCCCTGTGACGTCTAAGTTATATCGCTGAGCTCTTAACTGTACAATCAACCGCTGACTGACAGATTTGTATGAGTTACTTGTTGCTGTATAAACAAAGACGAGTCATGTTAAAAAGAAAGTAGGGAAAAGAAAAGAAGGAAGAGTCAAGTGAAGGTTAAGATTATTCCAGTTTTAGAAACATAACTGTCGATGCTGGCACGCACGCACACACAGCCACTATGTCTGACACCGCCTGTGTGTGTGTCCGTATGTATGTGTGTGTTCCTATTACACCAAAGAATGTGGTTCAAACTGAACCCTGCCATCAGTAACTTACGGCTTAACTCCTTGCTGAGTCATCTGCATCTGCCAACTTTCATTATGTAGCCGTCCAGTGGATGTCTCTTTCAACAGTGTCTCTTGTCCTCCACACCAACACATCCACTCACACTAGTGTAGCCACTATATATCTGACAGCAGATATGAGACAACTGTGAAGTCTGTTTTTTTCCTATCAGTATTATATAATATTATATTACAATTATAATTAGCATTAAATGTCATTATGCTCATTATATACAACAGTGTAGTGAAACTAATATTTAGCAGTGTAGACACTCTTCTTGGTGATTTTTTTCACCAATAATGACAAAAAGTTCAAACCAACTTGAACATAAACACAACATGACGCTTCATAAATGGCTTTGCACTAGAAAGTTAATGTAAAATAATTTGTGTCACAAATTTGTGTCCTGTGATACATGTGCTCCAAAACTGAATAGATTCTTCTGTGGCCCATGTTACACACTTCCATTATCATTAATCAGCAATGTCAGCAATCTTACAGACACAGTATTGTCTTGTTATTGTTACAGTATTGTTTTGTCTGGAATGCTATGAGACAGCCGTGCAGTTCCATTGGTCCTCTTTGTTAACATTTTAGAATAATAATAATAATAAAAAAATAATAATCCAAGACTGATATTAGTGACTTCTCACTAATGTTTTATATGCCCTGGAAGTGTTAGGCAGCAGAGCGGTTGGCCCTCACATCTGCTTCCTGCCAAGTAGGACAGAGCAGGGTTCATATTGTAGGCAGAGTGATAAGACAGAGGGCAGATTCCATACTAATCTCCACCAGGGAATTTAATCTCCCTCATCAAGATACCTGTGATGCATCTCACCGCCAATCTCCCTGCTATCACACACTCATGCCGGAAATGCTGTCTTGATAAGCGCTGATAGATACTTGCACTCCAACATGACAGTTTATGACTGGTTTCTTATCACCACTTCTCACAGTCTCTCTCTCTCTCTCTCTCTCACACACACACACACACACACACACACACACACACACACACACACACACACACACACACACACACACACACACACACACACACACACACACACACACACATACACACATTTCCTAGTACCATAAACTATTCAAGTAGCGTAAAGTAAAGTCACGGTGGAGCATTCAAAACTGGGGAATTAATCTTTAGAGAGCCCGTGCGGCTGCTGATGTGTTGCATTATAACAAAGAGACAGAGCATAATGTGCATGCATGTGTGGCTATAGGCTGGACTGCCAGCAGGCACTGACATGGTGAGTATGGACTCTCTGTGACCACACACACACGGACACACACTCAGTTTGTCTCTCTTTGTTCTTGACAATATTACTTCCTTCAAATAATTCCATTTCTATACGTTTTACAGCAGTCTAAAAAGGTAAATGGCATGCTAGAGAAATCTGTTTCTCAAATTTATCCGAGTGATTCAACAAGGAACACTATTACGTATTATCGCTGGAGAACTGCCATCTTATTACATGACAAGTGAGTAAGAATAATGATAGTTGGAGAGAGCATCGTCTTAGTCACAGAGAGTGGGAGATCATTTGAAGAACAACAGCTAGGCAGACAGCCACAACGTTTAAAAGTCCACAGCTTTAAGACACACACACCCCAGTGTTCAGCTTGTGACTAAGCCCCCTTAGACAAACACATGTAACCCAGAACCACTAGCACTGATTCACTGATTCACTCAACTGCTCAAACACTCTCTCTTTGTGTCTCACACACATTTTCCCCAACATACACACACACAGACAAACATATATGGGGCAGCTGTGGCTCAGGAGGTAGAGTGGGTCGTCCAGATGATCAGTGGTTCGATCCTCGGCTCCTCCAGTCTCCATGTCAAAGTGTCGTTGGGCAAGATACTGAACCCCAAATTGCTCCCTGTAAGTCGCTTTGGGTAAAAGCTTCAGCTAAATGACACAAATGTAATGTAATCTATACATGCAGAAGTGCTTTAAGAGGCGGTAAGAGAAGGCGAGAATGAATCTAAACATCAAGCAGTCATCGCTCGTCATTCCCCTCACAGCCAATCACATCAGCCGGCTGCCATGTCCATTCATAAAGAAGCCACACTGTACTGTCCGTGCTGTATAATACTGTATAAACCCCCCACCCCCACCCATACGCTCAGTTCATTCATGCTCTCTGCTGCTAAAGCAGAAGGAGTGGACTGTGCTATATGTGTCAAATGAAGGGGGGAAACACAGCATGACTGAAGCAGAGAGAGGAAGTGGTGCCTCTGTATGAAAAAAAAATCCTATTAACCACAGAGATCTATTTTTATCACATAGCTACACCTCAGACCAGCATCGTCCTTAAGACACACTGCCAGACGAGACTATGTCAGGTATTTATCACTGACGATAGTACATACCATACATCGTACTTCCAGTCTAATCCTGGCCGTAGTACTGTGAGTACGCCTCGCAGTGTGAGTGAGTGTGAGCCAGACAAGTCGACTATGTAACAGTGAATCAGCTCCTCTGTAACGCGATCACATTGTGAGGTAACGCTTCCTCCGCCACAAATGACCATTCAAACTCAGAACAGCTCAAGACCTGACAAGCTGAATGTGATCATTCACCGGCTTCATGAATAAAGACTCACAAGTCATGTGACTTAGAGGTTCACATTCAGGCATTTCCTCTATTTTTCACACTTTTTAAGAAACTTTGTTCTCTATCAGATTGCTGACAGTCTACAGACCGGCACTGAAAGTCCCCTGTTCTTCTTCACAGTTCTGTGTGCTGCTCAGCCTATTAAGGATCTGGGAGCAGTTTCTCAACCTTAACTTGTAACATATGATATCCATCAACACAGCAGCTCTACTTTCTGGGAGTATTTTCCTTTTCTTTCTTTTTTCACTTACCCGTCTGGGTGAAAGTAGTGTTTCCTCCCAGCGCTGAGTTTGGAATGAGGGAACCCCCCCTCACCACACAGTTTCTTTCTCTCGGGTGTCTTTCTTTAAGTTTTTCCTCTGTTTCTGGGTGTCCTTTGCTCTGTCCTTGCTTCAAAGAGGGATTCCGGGTTCCCCCTCACTTTGCTTGGTCCAACAGAGTAAGTGAGTGAGTAAGAGATAGATAGACAGATAGAGAGAGAGAGAGAGAGAGAGAGAGAGAGAGAGAGAGAGAGAGAGAGAGAGAGAGAGAGAGAGAGAGAGAGAGAGAGAGAGAGAGAGAGAGATACGCTATTGGGTAACAACCTCTCACCCACGTCACTGTCCACGGCTGTGAGGGCAAGTCACACAAAACCTGCCGGAACTCAGCTTCTAAAAGATTTCATCCTTACATGTCTCCTCATCTCTTTCCCTGTCTTTTTTCCTCCTCCCGTTGCATTCTTCTGAGTGTAATCAGTAACAGGCTTAAAGTGACAGCAGCACACACACACACACACACACACACACACACACACACACACACACACACACACACACACAGACAGTGTGTGAGGCTCCCTCTGGGCTAAAGGTGCTTTCCCAGAGCTCTGGAGCCACTATAGCCGTTAAACTCCCTATAAGCCCAGCCAAAGTTGCGCTATCACATGTTTCACAGCAGCCTACTCTCTTCTCTCTCTCTCTCTCCTTCTCTCACCCTTCACCCTCCCTCAGCCCCTGACTGACACTATCGGACATACTCTCTCACACACACTCAGGACCGACGCTGCACTCTCTTATAGTGTGGCTGTTAAAGAGGGGGCTGAGCCTATTGCAGCAGAGGGCAGTGTCCTGTTACACAGCTTTCAATTGAGGTTAGGGAGAGGACATCCATTCAGAAAAAAGAGAGGAGGGAAGAAGGAGGGGGAGAGGGAGGAGGAAAAAAGTAAGGGCAGCCTCTCTGTCTCTCTCTATACGTGTGTGTGTGTGTGCCGGGTCTTCACTAGCAGGAAACTCCTCGGCCAGAGAGTTTGGGGTGTCTGTAAAAAAAAAAAAAAGGAGCTGTCTCTAAATAAGGGAAAGGAGGCAGGGACATAAGCAGTGGCCCCCCCACACTGAAAACACACACAGCGGCCACAGTAGAGGGGTCTTTATAACTTCATTGGCAGCACTTCACTCTCCACCCATACACACATACACCCACACAAATGTGCATCTGAACTGTTCCATAGATTTCAGTCTGATGGATTATTATTTCATAAATGATTTTTAAAAATGTTCTGGTGTGACGGAAAAGACAGATGAGCAGCTGATTGTGACCACAAAGTACCAGAGTTTACAGGCCAATAAACGTGTAGTGACCCTGTGGTGACCACAGCGACTAACCAGAAAGCACCTGAGTGGACCGACAAAAAACACAACAGTGACTGCACCAAGGACAGCCTCAGACATAACCAAAGACTCAGAGGTCATTGTCATCTGTTGACCCCTCACCTCTAATACTGACCTGCGACTGCCCCCACCCTTGGTTGACCACCCTGTTCTCCACCTCCCTTCTTCTCACCTACATCCTGCTATTTTACCCCACTTCTATTCTCTGCCACGCCATCTGTGCCAACCACACCTATCAACAGTCCTACTTACCACACCCAACCCCACCCCATTCCTCCTCCCTTGTGGTGTTTGGGGCGAGGGTGGGCGAAGGTTTTGAATGGGACTCTGAAACTTCAGGAATTGCATAGTTGGTTGGTTACTCACAGGAGGCCATGTGACTCATCAAAGGCCATGCTGCACCCATGCTACGCACCCGCTACAGATATTGTGGTGCGCAAACATGCACACACACTCACACACAAACATTTTAGTGGAGCTGGAGAACTGCCTTTGTCAGGATCCATTCATAACTATTTATATAAACTGAGTGAGTCATGTAACGAGTTGTGTTAAGTAATATTTGACCTATATACTCTACTCTAGAGAACAACCTCAGGTCAGAGGTCCCCAACCTTTTTGGTTTGTGACCCCTTTATTTGAGTAATTTGTGACCCATTGGCTGTGTATGTCAGATTGTTACATTTGAATAATTTCAGAATATTTTCCTGTGAAGGTAAATCTGTCCTGTATTTCACAAGAAAAAGAAAAATGATATTTTTGTTTCTTGTCACGACCTTTGACATGAAGCTGAGAACCTCTGGGTTGGATCACCTCATGGACAGTTTGAGCTCAGCACATCTAAAACATCAGCCTATCTGGCTGGTTGGTTGGTGGATGGTTACGCGAGTGAGTGGGTGTGGTGAATCACAGTGTAGGGGTTTCTGTGTGCCACTGAGGCCCGGCAGCAGGCCGGCGGGGGATGACTCAGGGTTGGAATGGGTAAATGACTCCAGACCTGCCGGCAAACAGCAGCATTAACCTGCAGGAGTCACAGAGAGCGCTGTCCTCTTGTCTGACTGGGCACGTTATCGCATCTTATTTGATGTTCCGAAACAGTAAAGTTCTTTTTCTTTCAGATAAATGATATTCCTGTGTGGAGATATTTCATTTCAGCCATTTCACTGGCAGCTACCTGACAGAAGCAGTAACGTGACAGATTGCTCTTGATCTTGTTAATCTTGTTGACCTGTTCTGCAAACCTAGGATGAGGTTTAAATTATGTTTTCTCTTAGGGGTAATTTCATGTTAAAATTGTGCTACATGACAAATTATTAATCTACAATCATTTAAGCAACTAACAAATTAAAATATGATTTATTGTTTATTTTTTATAATTATACTGATAATCTAGATATTAAATTTAATGTAATGTTCAAATTCACAATAACATTTTCTTTTTTGCTGTATGATTTATCATGATTTGTAATTAATTCAGGTGTAAATGACAATGACTCTGCTTGTGTGTAAAGTGCTGAAATTTAAAAAGTGACATTAAACGTTGAGCTGAAGTTTGTCTTAAAGACTAAAGTTTCACAGTAAGTGAGAGGTTTGCCATTTTAGAATGTGACTCAGTCTATTGTGGGCACAAACTGAGCACCGCCTGCTCGCTTTTTCTGGGTGGATACAAGGGCGTAGATGTGTTTCAGCACACACGCACGGCACAGGCGGGGGCCTTTCCTTCATGCAGTCATACACACAGACACACACACACACACACACACACACACACACACACACACACACACACACAAACACACAATGGAGATTGCAGTGGAAAGGAAGCTGGGGATTCCTGAGATTCCTGTGGACAAAAAGGTGTGAACTCAAGCAGCCGAGCAGCCTGGGAATTCTGCTGGGTTGGCTTGAGAGGCAGTTTAATGGCTGGCCAGAGTTGCTAGTGACACATAGAAAGAGATAAAAAAAAAGAGGGTGGTGATATAAAGTCAAGGAATTCAAAGAACAGGAAAGAGAGAGGGACACAGAGATAATGTGTCTGTGTATGTCTAAATACAACTATTGTCTTTACTCTTTTAATCATTTACACTATGTGATCTAAAAAACACATCTGTTAATAATCCAGCCAGTAAAGAGTAATTCCAGAAATGTGGAATTTCACCCCTTAAAAAACAGAATTTGTCTGGAGATGTATTTTAAATGATCTTAGTTAAGGAAGCAAAACGCTCAAAATCAGATTATTGTCTTAATATTGCATTTTCTGTCCAGATAAACATGGCCAGAGACTGAGGGTGATTAAGAACCTGTGACAGTAGCTACAGGATATTTTCATGCAATTGTCAAGTAAGTTTTGAAATGTCAGTGCAGTATGGGAAAATGCAGAAACAGCAGCTTTTCTCCCAGACGGTTGAATAAAGTGTCTTCCTGAATGTAATGTAATGTAATGTGTGTGTGTACATATATATATAAATACATTTAAATTAAATACATATAAATAATTTTTTTTTAAATTAAAAAATGTCTTACTCAATAACAATAACCTCATGACATATACGTGCACACACACACACACACACACACACACACACACACACACACACACACACACACACACACACACACACACACACACACACACACACACACACACACACACATTCCATCTCCTGTCCTTGGTTGGTTGCAGGCTGCATGTGTTTCTTCAAGGTGTGTGTGTGTGTGTGACATTTTAGTGAATGAAATGACGTCGCTGTTACGTCTGTTCTTGTCCATCATTGGCAGAGATTTTCAGTTGTGGCAGAGACAGGTGCATCAAAGATAAACTTTCCATGCTGCCTGCCTGTGTGTGTGTGTGTGTGTGTGTGTGTGTGTGTGTATGTGTGACATAGTCTACCCTGACTATATTAGGCCAGTTTGTTTCAGCACAAGGAGACAGTGAGCACACAGATACAACTGTGATGTCACAGTCACGCTGGGGAGGCATGACTCTTCGTCTTATCTCTCACCACTGTGCTTGTTCTACATTCACTGTACTGCAGTAGCATGTGCAAACTTCTGTTTCTGTGTGTGTGTGTGTGTGTATGTGTGTGTGTGTTTATTGCCCTGTGATAACCCTGGACATTCAGTTACACACGGGGATACCTCAGCCCTTCTGAACCATCGAACGCAATTTGAGTTGTGATGCTTTTGAAGTTTCCATTACTTATACAAGCGTCTCCAATTACATCACCGTGAATACTTCTATTGTGACGCAATGGATAACCATTAGGTTAAGTTATATAAAGTAGTATCTGTCAGTGGTAACTGTAACAGTGAAAGTATTAGTGAAAGTAAGAAAGGATAATTGTTTCTTTCTTATTTATTAGTGATCATTCCCATCAGTTGTGCTTTATGCGTTATTTCTGGGAATTTTATCTTTCTTCTATGTTTCCAAATATTATTTTTTTTCTAACCTGTCATGGTCCCCCTCCTGTTGGATGTCTCTTTCTGATCAAATTTGTATTGGTGAGTACAATGTTAATATTACCAGTAGTGAAAAAAATACTACAATCCTTTACTTAAGTAAAAGTCATAATACAACAATAAAGAATTACTGCAAAATTTAAAGTACACATTTGACATTAAGGAGCCTTTAGCCAGTCACTATAAGTGACAGGGTCCACTGTGAACGTGAAATGATGTACTACTGTATAAACAGTTTGGATTTCAGTTTGGAGTTTTGGATTTCTATTATATCTGTCTTTGCTTTGCTCTTTTCACTCTTTTGATGGCTCCTTGGGAAAAGGTGCTCAGGGTCACATGTTTACAAGCACCAATCGGAATAAGATTTGATATGAGGCTTAAAGGTCATTTTTTTAGAGGGGGAGATTATACTGTCAATCCAATCAGATTGAGTGTTACTGTTTTTTTAAAATTTATTATTTAGTCATCAATATAACATGTTACAGAAGGTTTTTAGAAGCTTACTATGTAAGCAGTATCATTGCAATTTTAGCTATTTTGTTTATTGCTGTATAGTTTAATCCATATGAGTGTTGCATGTCTGTCTATCAAACTGTGGAAGTAATTAGTAAATGGCTTATTTGAATTTCTTAGTAAATCAAAACAGTAAAATACATCTTCATAATAACAATAACAACAATAATAATGATAATAATGGTGATAACAACAACAACAACAATAATAATAATACTTATTATTATTATTATTATTATTAGTAGTAGTAGTATTGCTATTATTCCATGATACTACAATAAAATGTAAGTACTAACTGTCATAACAACGTCACTAATTACTATAAAGTAAAGACACATTACCTGTATGTATGTATGTATGTATGTATGTATGTATGTATGTATGTGTGTGTGTGTGTGTGTGTGTGAGCGTGTGTGTGTGCTGTTAGACATTGCATGACGGCATTGTGACTCCTTTAAAGGAACCCACCGGTGTAGCGCTCCACCCCGTCATCCCTGCCCTGTGAGTCCCTCTCCTCTCTGCTCCTCCTTTCCTCTCTGTCCTCCCCCTTTCCTCTTCCTCTTTCCTTCAGAGGTGTTAGAGGAAAAACAGCCACAGTATCTCTCTCTCTCTCACAACATGGGCTATGTGAAGGCAGAGAATCTGCTGCAGGCTGGCCCACTCACAGGATATAAATGCTGCGAGCCATGCCAAGGCGGTGAGGGGTCACACTGTGGAGAATGTGTGTGTGTGTAATAAGACGCAGTGTGTGTTTGTGTGTGAGGATGAGGATGACTGTGTATGTCACACGTGAGCTCCCCTGCTGGCTGGTGGCTGTCTGAGCAGCACCACCAAGAGCAGACGCCCTCATCCTGACGCTACAGGGTGGAGAGGGCTTCTTGTGAAACATTCCACTCTCCCCCACCACTCTGACCAGAGGTTTCCTGCCCCCCCCCCCCCCCCCCCCCCCCCCCCCCCCCCCCCCAACTCCTTCCCTGCCTTCCTTTTTGCCTGTCCCATCTCGCCTCCACACGCCAATGTTATCCTCCAGCATTTCCCACCACCCCATCTACTGTGCTCTACACCCCTGGACTGATCCCCTGGCTCCAGGCCCCACGCCCCAGACTGGTGGACTCCCTCTGGGTTTCCTGGAGAACCACCTTCCATTATCAGAGCAACCGGCCCAGCCCAGAAAAATGCTGAGCTGACTGGGTCATTTAGAGTCTGACCTCCACCTCTGAGGATGGATCTCCATAAACTGAACGATGATAACTTCAGTTTGTGTATTGATTAAGGGTCTGGAACTAAAGACTAGTTAGACTTATACTGAGATCTGAAAAATATATAGTTTTGTGGGAGCTGTGGTAGCTCACCCACAAGGGCCTACCAGAGCATGCACCATGGATCAAAGTGAGGCAAGAGTCCTAACTGCAGCATCCTGGGTTCGACTCCAACCTGGGCCTGTTTCTGCACTCTATATGTTCTCTCCTTCCCCTGCCTTCCCCTTATTTGATCAGTACTCACTATCAATACAAAGATAAAAAGCTTTAAACCTACTGAAATACATTCTCTAAATTAGTATGTAAATTATTATTTAATTTTAATTTAATTATTTAATTAATTATTAAATTAATTATGGTACCCGATCTACATCTGAAACATTCAAGTCATTTTCAAGCTCTTGTTTCAGCTTATTAATTGTGAGGATTTGCTGTTCTCCTTCATTTGATCAGATAATAAACTGAATGTTTTGCACTTTTGTCCAGACAAAATATGCAAATTGTAGATGGCACCAGCTGACTTTATCTATTTTTCCCACAACTTTCTAATAAGCAGTCCCAGTTTGTGGAGATATGATCAGTCACAGAGAGTGAATTATCATCCTGTACATACAGTAAGAGTCATGCGTTGTTTGTAACTCTCATACTCACATTGGATTTGATGAAAGCCACATTTATGTGAACTCAAGGCCAGAAACATGTTTATTAACCCAGCACAATCACCGCTGACGAATGCTCTCTATCACTTATGACTAATGGACTATGCATACGTATATGTGCATGCACAAGTGTGGAATGTGAGCATGTCATTCACAGAAGATTAAATGGACATGCAGCATGGAGTTCTGTTTTCTCAGCCTCTTCCTTCAGAGAGCAGACAGAGTGAGAAAGAGCAAGTGCTTCCAGCAGATGGGGCTGGGTCTGATACGGCCATCTGTCTCCAAAGATCGGGCTGGGGCTGTGCTATTCAGAACCTCTCTATAGTTATGCGTAAAATATAAAAGAGTGATGTTGGAATTTAAGAGCTGCCTCTTATTGTCTGATACCAACAACAGCTTTAATGTTTTAATGATTCTAAACAGACATTACAGACAAAACAAAAGATGCAGACTCCATCCTTGTGTCCTGTAAGCATCAGCTTGTCAGCAGTTGTGTTTTTCTCCAGAACCTTGACACTTTCTGAGACTCTTTTCACCACTCTCTCTCCTGTCTGCAGTTGCACCACTTCCCCTTCTCTCACTGACTCTCCAGGACGTGTACACTCCTCATCATCAACTTCAATGTTTCTTCGATGCTGGCAGGGAGAAGATTCTATCAGTGTGTTTCTTCCCTCAGCGGTCTCTTGTCTGGGGGCTCTGCAGCAGGCTGACTCACAGCCCTAGCCTACTCTTCCCTCCCACTCCTCCCTCCCACTCAGCCCCAGCCGTACCCCAGCGTGGGAGGCAGCGCAGCCCAGGACCAGAGCCTCCGGCTGGGCACACACGTGCAGCCAGCACGGGCCCACGGCTCTGGAGCTTTGGCTTTCATTCCCCTCACCCACACAGAAACAAAAACACACACACACACACACACGAAACACACACACACAGCCTACCCATATGCAGTACCTACACTGATTTTTAGAGCACCTCTTTAATGATGTCATGTGCCTTACATCTGAAGTGAGCAGAGGCAGGGGAAACACGTGGGAGTGTGTGGGCTGTACAAGCTGTGTATGTGTGTGTTTGTGTGTGAATCATGCTGCCAGATTCTTTTTTTTTTTTTTTTTGGTTTACATTAAGTACACTAAAATGTTTTATGTACACATGTACTGTTAGCTACTGTAAGTAAAGAGCTTTGAACATGGCTGAGCTCAGTTATATGTTAAATCACAGCTGCAGGGGATTATTATGATTGGGAAGTGTAGTATTTTATGAGAGGAAACCCTGGTAAAAGACTTGCACTAGAACATGTGCTCAGAGTGCAACAACAAATAAATCAAAAACCTTCATTTGACAAAGAGTCGGGTGTCTGCAGCCAGGGGTAACGTTTCCATTTGTGTTTACATTATTTCTACTTCATAAAATCATAAAGTCTTACCAGCAGGACAGGAGGCCTCCACCGTCAGTATTTGCCACCTTATGTATCATGAAGAGTTCAGGCTGTGAAAAAACAGGTGGCAGAGGAGCACGTCACTCAAATCATACTGTGCCTTCTTCAAATCCTCTCATCCCTCACGCCTTTATCCAACTAAAATGTAGAAGACATTTACAAAAAATTGATAGACTTGAACAGTATCACACATTGTAGGATGCCTGTACTGCAAAGAGGAATAATATTCAGAAGGGCCAGATTGCTCATTAGAATATCTCACATTTGTGTGTGGGCGAGCTTTTAGCAGTCTTTCTCCCTCTAGTCCTCAGCTCTGTTCCAAAAACACTGTTCTCTGTCCAATACCATCCGGGATGCTAACCCCAGGCTGTCCGCTAAAAAAGTAAATCAAGCAACTTCTGTCCCAAATTTCAAGTATCTGACAAACGCTGTCAACTTTTTAAAACACACATCCAGAGTAACAACACCACGTTTAGTCCTTCACTCACTGCCATGCCACTATAAATACCGATGAATATTTTAAATGGATGTTGAACCTACATTCAGATCATGAAATTCAAAATATTATATCACAGCACACACGTGGAGTCATGTCATGGTTACACGTTTGTGATTTGACAAGATGACACGTCAAGGTGAGCGAGCGTCACAAGGCACTCACAGCAAAAGAAATCCCGATACACCAAATTCCTGGTGAAAACCACATACCTCCAAATTGAATTGATATTCATAGATTTGTCACAAAGACAAATGTGTATGCGCACAATAAAGTATTTCATATTTTGTTGCATGAAAGCAATACTCTCTGATCCTGATCTTGAAAAGTAAAGAGCAAAACCCTGCAGGAAATAAACAAACATTCTATTTCCGTGTGCTTTTATCACGGTTTATATCAGTGATTGCTAAGTGAAACAAATAGAAGATTTACAAATATATATGCAAAATTTAGAACTGGTATTACATTAATAACCATATTGAGTTTCATGTGTCACAAGTGCCCCCTGTTGGATAAAGCAACCTTGTATCTGGAGCTGAAGGCGTGTGGTTTTAATTAAAGTGTTCAGGGAGAAAAATAACAAAATAAAAAATGTTCATAGATTATCATGAGACTGTCACTGAATCTGAAATGAGCATGATGGGCATTAAACACCAAAACAAGATCGACTCAATTATTTCTTAGAAAGCCAACAATGCAATCATAGTAGGTCAGTCACTCAGAGTGCTCCTCTCTCTCTCTCTCTCTCTCTCTCTCTCTCTCTCTCTCTCTCTCTCTCTCACGGACTCTCCCCCAGGGTAAACGCATTCCAAAACACAAGAATTTCCTCCAGCCCAACTCACATACCACCTCTCCTCCCTCTCTCCCCCTATCTCTCTGTGTCTCATGCACGTGCATGGGTTTGCGCGCACACACATGCATGTGAAGAGTGCTCGATGGTCTTACCAGAGCAGACCACACACTGTTGCAATGCCATGTTCAACAGTCTCACCACCGTGCTGGACGATCACACGAACAATGCCGAGGCTCACAACTCTCACAGAGAACATTCAGAAAGTTCAATTCAAAAGCTCGTAATCAGCACAGCACACATGCACGAGCAGCTCTATGTTTGCTAATTATGATTTCTGTTGTTTTAAAGGAATAAATGTTAACAGCACAAATCCATCATGAACAGCCTAAATGTATACCTGGATGTGTTGTGTGCTCTTGCACCGCAGTTGGAGTTGTAAGTCACAGAAGAAAAACAGTCCGATTTGCAGACACCTTCCTCGAGAGCAGCGCTCCTGGATCTCTCCGATACACACACAAACACACAAAAGGCAGACTGAAACAAAACATGACGAGGGCTGCACGAAGTGTCGAAGACACGCAGAGACGGCCGCACATATATGCGGGAGAGAGGAGGAGGATCGATTTATCTCTCTCAGTTTTGCTGTAGTGAAGTTGTATTACTCATCTGATGAGTCCCTGCTCGCTCTCTCTCTGCTCTGCCGCCTGCCTGACTGCCAGTCCGTCCGCCCGCCTGCGGGGCTTTTCACCGGATCACTCGGAAATGCCACCGACTGGCTCTGCAGCCTCGTGGAGACTGGCTACACCAAACTCACATCAGACGGCCGCAGCTTCGTCCCCGCGTCCCCGCCACAGAGACGATCTCAGCCCGCAAGAAATCCCCCCCGCCGCCCCCTCAGGCTTCGGGGACCGTCCCCCCGGTGCACCATATAAGAGACCGCGGAGATTAATAACTGAAAAATGATGCCACTGTCGGTGAGAGAGGTGCGTGTAAAGAAAGAACTGAAAAAGAAGGCGAAGAAGAAGAAAGAAATAATAATAATAATAATAATAATAATAATAATAATTTCTGATCAAACCAGATAAAATCAAAACTGCTATAAAACTGCTATAAAACCAAAGCTACCAAGTAAGTGAACGAGACAAATATTAGATCAATATTAAGACAAATATTAGAATCATAATTTCTTCTTCTTGTAAAAATAGAAAGGGGAGTATAACAGAATTGATCAAGTTTCCAGAACAGATCTTCACGTTGTTCTTTTCATTTTAGAAGCTCTCACCAGTTCACACACACTGCAGTGCACGCTGAACAAATCTCACGCAGTCCAGCTAAAAAGCAACATTTCAGTCTTCAGCTCTGGACAGAATTAGATGTTGTTTTCTTTGCCGTGTGCAAGGTTAATTATAAAATGGCTATGCTTCACAAAGTGGGCTCCAGGAACCTCCAGGGGTCCTTGAAGATTTTCCAGGTGGCTCCCAGTAAACTGGTACACAAGCAGAATTTTACTTCAGTTCCATCTTATATTCAACAGGTGCAGAAATATTATATTCCTCAACAAAAGGACAGAACTCTCTCTGTTTTTGATGAAAGGCACAACCTCTCTTCACACCTAAACAGACATGCTTAAACAGATAAAGCTTCAGCTTCTTCATTCTGCGCGAATAGAATTAGAGGAGATCACCACAAATCAGCTCCGCTCATGTATGTTTTCAGTCGGCTTTAACCAAACACTAAGTGTGAAACATTTTAAAATCATAACTTGACTGAGAAACCATCTCATGCTGCCCTCCCTTTGGGGAAATACACCTGCAGTGGGATTGTACCTGCTCATTTAAATGTTTGCATCTGTATTTGTCTAAATTTCCTGTGAACTGTGCGAGATGATGTGTTATTGCTCACCTGCTCCTTCCCCTTTGCTCTTGCAGGCTGTATCATCACTCTCAGTTTGAGAGTGAAAGTGATTTGCTACAGCAATCTGGGAAATTAACAAAATGTTTTCACTGCTTGTGTTCTCACTCCACTGGCACAAGGTTGAGGAGGTATGAGGTCTATAAACCACACCGACAATATTACCAGCATGATGACTGGAGTTCATATTGTGAAATTCCCTGAATAAATTACTGTGCCCACTCTTTCTCTTATCTGGTTATGAGTACAGTTATGACCTCAGTTTCTGGTATTTGGGATGGGTATTTCTTCAATGTAAACTTCCCGGAAATATTTTGTATTAAGAGGTTTTCTGTAAGCCTTATGACAAAACTCATTTGACCGCTTACATGTCAGCTCATCTCTTCACTGCTGAAGTTTTAATTTAGGATTTCACCTTGACTGGCAGCCATATATGGATGTGTGAAGAAAGGAACAGACGTTTTTTACACTCTGATCAAGGAGGATCAATTTCACCTCGGAGCTGCTTGAAAGTTCATGAAACACTGTGACCTTTAAATTTACTGTTAAATGTTTGGCCTTTGTGGATTGTCATGACTGAAGCAGGAAATGACCCAAAAAAAGATGTATGTATGTATGATGTATGTTTAATGATATCTGTTTATTGCACAAGCACAATGTGCTCAGTCTGCCGCGGTGCGACATGCAAACACAGAAGTGATTGGGGGTAATCCCATACTTTCCCCTTCATGTTTCTCAGCAGAGGGTCTATGTTTTTGCTTCTGATCTGACTCGGAGTGAGCAATATTGATTCCAGGTCAACAAAAATGCCCTCCCCACTGCCACACATCATACACACAGCAAGCATGCAGCAGGACATCAGAGGACACCGGGGAAGGTTGACCCGTAATGTCCACTGAACTCTTTCCTGTCTGCCCCGAATGCAGACGACAAACACCTGATGAGATACCAGCCCTGCTTTGAAGTCAGAGATAAAGATGTTTGCAAGGGCATGTTTTTACATTGCAGCGTTTGATAATGCATTGTTGCACGACGACAGCAGAAGAGATGAAACCACATCATTTCTGGAGCTTCCAAAAAACTCAATTTGACAGAATTTCTGGTAAAATCGTAAAGTTCACCATCAGTGGAAATCTTTGCATTCTTTCCACTAAACCAATAAAATTCATAAAATTGCACTCAAGTGTTTTTTACTTGAAATGCTTAACAGTACAAGGGTAATCCTCTTTCAAGCCAGTTGTTATTTTACAAGCCTCTTTGATAAGGTTGTTGACATGAAGCCTACAGACAAGCCATGTCATTCTTTGAGAATTTGTCATCACAGAACTCCCCTTCAGCTCTTGGTAGTTTCAAAAATTCAAGTCGGTGGCGCACTGCAGAAGTCAATGGTTTACCATTGAAGTAACTGGTGTACCGCAACGGTGGTAGGTCTACAATACCTCCACCAGTGTGTTTCACTGCTGGTAAGTTGGCTCCCAGGCCCATTGTGTATATGCAGAGGTGTAGTGTGTGTTTTCACTGTCTCCTCCCTGGGAATTCCCCCCTGTTCCAGGCTCTAACAGCCTGTTGGAGCCGCAGCTGTATATATGTGTGTGCATGCGTGTGTGTCGGATGTATACACAGTTCAGTTATTCGCATTTCAGTGCACGTGTAGGCATGCGTTAATGCAAGCGCGCGTGTGTATGTTCGTGTGTTTCCTCCCTGATTCCCAGGGTTCTGCCGAGTTAAACCCTCTTAAATGTCCCCCTGGCTTTTGTCCTCACGTTTCAGCCGAATTTCCCTGCGTTCATCCCACCATTCAGACTCTGTGTGTTCGAGCGCTCAGGAATGCATTGGGTTTGACAGGCGCCCCAACTGTGTGTGTGTGTGCATGTACATGCGTGTAAATGAGCATAAAACAGTAAGAAAGACAGAGAGGTTTGCAAAGGGGAGTTTTTTTTTTTTTTTTTTTACTCCACCTTCTTTTGATGTAAAGGTACTGGGTTGGACTCGGAAACACACAATCACCTTACATTTGCACACACACACTTTTCACCTTTTTATGCACACACACACTCAACACCCACACACACTTTGAGTCACATGTGCTCTCACTCAAAGAGAGCTCTGCACCCACTCACCCTGACACCCACACAACCACCCACACACTCACGTGCACTGCCAAATAGCTCTCACTCTTTACCCTCCCACCCTATCCCCTCCCCACCCACCACCACCACCACTGAGCACACACATGTCAACACACACACGCACGCACACACACACACACGCACAGTTTCACATTAAGTGCCAGGCATGCGCCTGTTCTGCTTTCCTCTTTGCTTTGTGAACGACCCGCAGTGATAAAATAAACACAAATACGTGATAATCACATTCCAGACATTTCTCTCCTGCCGGTGGGAAGTTTCAACTGGTTCTCTGCAAGAGTTGGTTTGACTGACTGCGTGTGTGTGTGTGTGTGTGTGTGAAGCGTGTTCAACCCGGAGAGAAAAAAGAAGAAAGAAAATGAGGGAGAGAGGGAACAAAGAGATCTGGGGCGAAGTCTCACACATTCCTCAGTCCTGCCAATATCCTACCAGTATACCAGACCATCACACACACACACACACACACACACAAACACACACACACACACACACACACACACACACACACACACACACACACACACACACACACACACACACAGCAAGAGACAGCGCGATCTGAATAAAATCTCCTCATTAGCACTACATCTGTGTCATGAAACGCTTACACATTTTTTTTTTTTTTCAAATCATTTCATGCAACAAAACATTTAAACAAAAACTTCCGCTGACAGTATTATCAACCAACCCCAAAAAGACAGCACTGCATGGGACAGAAAAGCTGGAAAAGGTGAGTAGAAATAAGCCAATGAGTGAAAACACAACAAAATGCAACTCTATTGAATGTGTCTGAATACAAAGAGTCCTACCCTGTGTTATGACTTTTTTGTAAGAAAGAGACTCAGGGGCAGAGACGTAGTGACAAAGAGGCTGAAAATGTGAGAATCATGCTCTTGTGTTCAAAGAGTATATGTAGATGGAACCTACCTGAGCACATGGCCCGCATGGCATGCACACTTCCTCAGTCAACACGCTTTGTTTCTCCTCCTCTCTGCTGCTGCATGCTTCTCCTCCATCTGTCTATCTCTCTGCGTCTCTCTTCTTGTCTTTCTCCCCCTTCCCCTCTTTGCTCTCTCTCTCTCTCTCTCTCTCTCTCTCTCTCTCTCTCTCTCTCTCTCTCTTTCTCTTTCTCTCCTCCCCTCTCATGCTCTACAAGCCGTCTTCTCTCACTCTGCTGCTCTCTTCAAACTTCTCCACTCTTTCCCTCATTTTGCACCTCATTCTTCTTCTCAGGCTCTTGCGCTCAATAAAGTTGTCCCTCTTTATGCAAGTGAGAGTGATCCATGAAGGCAGTCTTAACTAGAAAGTCTCTCTCCTCCCCGCGCACCGCCTGGTGCCTGTGTGTAGGTGTGTATGTGCGTGTGTGTGTCTGTGTATATGTGTGTGTTGCTTCCTTGCCAGTCCATCACCTCCATCATGTATTTAGCCATTTTGCTTTCTTTTATAGTCTACCTGTCCTTTCTCTAACTCTGCTCTCATTTGTTGCTCTCACAGATACACACCAAAGTCTTGCATGTGCCATTTTAAAATTGTCAGTTGTTTTCCCATATTTCTTCCTCCATGGCATAATACAGATAAAATCCAGCTTCTGGTTAATTTCTCTTGTATCTTTCTCTAAAAAAACACGAGAACAATCTCAGCCATTTATACAGAGCAGCAAGGGCAAGTGAGAGAAAATGTGAAAGGCGAACAAATAGATGATGCAAGGACAGCGACAGAAAGTTTGTCATACAAGATGCTAACGGCCTTGTACAGAGGAATCATATGATAGAAAAAAAATCTGAGCACACAACACCGTGCAACACTACAGAGATTCATTTTGAAGCTTACTGTCACAATATTCAAAATAAAAACAGGGAATTTACATTTTTAGGGTTTTAAGTGTAAATGTAAATGTAACATACAAATAGTGAAATACTTCAATTTATATGACACTATGCAGTATACCAATTCAGAGGAAATCTTGCATGGATTCTGTGCACTGACATCTTTTCTACTAGTCCAGGAAGTGCTTTGTCATTAGGGCACATGGAAAAGGGGATGATAGTCAGTGCACAAAGACCAGGACAAGAGACCAGGATCCATGTTCTGCACGGTTTACGTTACTTTAATATTGTTATTGTATTATATTTAACCAAGATTACAACCTCAATTGTAACCTTGAGCTGCTATAACATAACCATGTACTATCAATCATACCACTATTCTCAGCTGAAAACCAGTGTATGCAGTTATTTAGAAGATTATCTGGAGGCAGGTGATGTATATGGTGCAAGCCAGACTCAGATCTGGAAGCAGGCTCATGAAAGTCCATGCCTCAGTTTCAGTGACATTTCAGGCTGACGGTGGAGGAGTTTGACCAGTCTGATCATCTGATTGGCCACTGTATCATGACATCAGGTTGCCTGCACCATCGCAGCCAAAATACTGTACAAGGAGTAGGAAAACCTCCCTTGGTCTCTCCAAGCCTTTAGCTTAGCATACAGAAACTGGACCAAGACTTCCTCTTCTGTGTGCTTGTCACTGTTTACAGTCCAGTTAACAACTAGAGACTCGAGACTAAGACTTGAGAATGAAGTTGGAGACGTCTTTGACCAGACTGGTTCATGAATTACATTTTTAAAAATCAAATTAAAAGCTAAATCATTGTCATTCCTATACAAATGGAAATCGGAACACTTCCAAAACCACAACCTCATCCCTTGCCCACAGATTCTAGATCCATATGCCTGTTCATAGAAATGACATTAAAAAACAACCTGGTCCAACCAAGGAAGCTTTGTTATTGGAAGAAAGGTGTGCTGTGTGAGTGATAGTCACACACTCTTCCCTGGGAACCTGCAGCCACAAGTTTCCCTGCACTGGATGTAGGGAAAGCAAGAAAACACATACGTGTGTTGACGTTGCAATCAGAAATTCCAAACGTGGTTTAGTAGGGCAGCGGCAACCCAAACACAGCTCAGGGGGCTGCGAGAGGGGATGAATGTTGTCCATAATCTGCCGTTGTCTTTTCCATTCCCCCTCCAAATATTATCCCATGTTTCCACCGGCTCCATAATATTATGGAAGGGAAGTGGATGGGGTATCTGGGTGCTTTCGCATGTGAAGGGACAGCAGTCACAGTGCAGTTTGAATGTGTACCGTTTTTTTAAATTTTATATTTGACGAAAGAGCTGAGAATTTGTGTCTAACGTGCCTTGTTGTTCTTCCTGTCTTTCGTCTTCGACACAAATTATGGCCAGTCTGACGTCTCAACAGAGGGAACTTCCTCCAGTGCACTCTATAATGTCACATAATAACACAGACACACCAGGCTGTCTGCCACCATGGTGCACATTTACTCCATCAGCGACAAGAAATTGGCAATGAAGGCTAGAATGTGAAAAGGAAAAGGTAGATTGATTCGTAATGCTTAATTTACCCACAAAGCATGCTGCCTACAGTTGGAGCCCACATCCACCAACAATCAAGGCTCGATAAGTGATTTCATCTTGCTTTCTGCTTTTACTGCTGCAGATTGGAAACTCTTTGGGAGCAGTCTTTCTACTGAATGACCATCCTGCGTGCCCACGTCCTCTTTGAATCTGCCCTTCTTCTTCTGGCCAGCTGTGTATGTGTATGTATAAGTGTGTGTATATGTGTGTGGGAGTGTGAGGGTGAAGGAGGACCACTCTGCGTGGGCTGAACAGTGCCCGGGCTTTCTCTGCTGTGGTGTTAATAGGCCTTTTTCTCCCCTCAGCGGGACACAGAGAGCTGTCATTTACATGGAGGTAATGGAGTGATGTAGAAGTGGTTGGAATATGTGTGGGCGAACGATGATGAGGACCTAGCACCTCTATCTCTCTCCCTCTCTCTCATTTTTTCCCTACTCTTGCTTACAATCTTCCTCTC
Source organism: Nibea albiflora (assembly GCA_014281875.1). Lineage (NCBI taxonomy): Eukaryota > Metazoa > Chordata > Actinopteri > Sciaenidae > Nibea > Nibea albiflora. The sequence continues at coordinate 24,257,366 of CM024796.1, forward strand.
CTTTCCCGTCTCGATATAAGTCACATTCTCTCTTTTTCTTACATTACTCATCAAGAGGTTGTTGTGATTGCTGCTGACTGAAGAATAAATCCTAACACCAGAAGGTAAAAATTAAAATGCTCTCATCTGAGCATGTTTTGTTAAAAAATCCTACACAAGTCAACAGAAGGTAACTGTAACCAGAGGGAGTTAATAGAATTAAAAATCCCTGCATACTAATTGGATATTCTTTCATAACATATTTACAATCATTTAGTTATCAAAGATTTTTTGTCTTGCTTGGCAGTGGCACTATGTCAGTGGCTGAGCTTGAGCGCCGTCCAAACACATGGGAGAATGAATTCACTCTGTGGGAGAGTAAAATAGCCTGAGCAGAAGTGAAGGCAATCATCCAGCCAAGCTGCTACCATGAATTTAGTTGTTCAATTAAATGACACAAATTTCAGTCAAAGGGTCTAATTGCTTTTCTGACAGTTGTGTCAGCAGTTATACTGACACTGAACAATCATTTGAAAACCTAAAGAAATATTATACTGTGTTCTCTATCTGCGCAGGGATAATCTCCCATGAGTTAGTTAGTATCTGTTATGGAGCTTTTTTTTCACATAATGATCTAGTTTGAGTTTGTATAGTCATATTGAACATATCACCTTTATATCACCAGAACTGTAGGTCATTTGTTTCCTTTTTTTCTAAACCCTGTAGTGGACTTTTGTCCACATTAACAATATTCATGTTTTTTCCTGCATGTGAAATGTATTATGAATTCCTGTCAAGTCATAATTTATGATTCATTCAGACTCATCTGCTAATGTCCGTGCAAAGTAAGAATAAATATGTGTTCTGAGTTCAACAGACCAAAGCAGAAAGTGTTATTAACCACCCAGCCACATTTAAATGATTAAAAATACTGACGATCATAGTTTATGAAATTAGGTGTCAAAATCAGTAAATGAATTCTCAGCTCCAGGACTGTGGGGGCATGTCCGCTGAAGGTGCTGAAGCTACACCCACGCAGTGTTGACTGTGCCCAAGCCGCGCCCACTCCAACATCATATCGCCAGGCAGGGAGGGGTGGGGGTCCAGCACAGCAGTGCTCATAGACGGGGCACTGAACAAGAGGGAGAGGAGTGCAGTTCCCACACACCTGTCTGTGAATGCAATGAAAAGAATTGGCTACAGCAATTTATTGATGTTAGAAAATGTCATTTTTATTAAAAAAGGCAAGTTTTTACTTTTTTTTTCATTGATTAACCGACTTTATGGAGGCTGGCGTTCACTCACTCACTGTTATTGACTGTCTATGTCCCTTTACCAAAGCTCTCTCTCTCTCTCTCTCTCTCTCTGCTGGAGGACACCAGAAAAAAATATGATCCAGTTTCAACAAAATCAGTGAAATAGTTAGAATAGTTGGTGTGTTATGTATTTCACACAGGTGATCACACCGAGAGCACAAAGTTACATTGTGCAACAGACGTGTGAATGACCATTCACCTGATTACAGTGAGTGTGTAAATCGACATGATTTAAATTGTGTTGTTTAATAGTAAAAAGTTACACAATGTTGCTTTAACTGGTGATCTGTTTAGTGTGAATTAATCACATAAAGTAATGGTATCTGGCAACAGGAAACCGAGACACGTCCTATATGCATTAAATCGTCATATGATTTTTTACTCTCATTGTGAAGTGTCACCATACAGCTGTGGCCCAGGAGGTGGAGTGTGCTGACCACGATCTTCATCAGATGTTCAGTGGTTCATTCTCTGGATCCTCCAGTCTGCATGTCGAGGCGTTCTTGGCCAACCCTGACTGAGGGGTTAAAAATTGTTTATAGGCTACCAATATTAGACGTGTGCAGGAAATGGTACAGACCATCATCGCCTGGCCCCCGTCCCTTTAATCTCCGTAATGTCTGAGCGTTGTGAAGCAAAGTGGGAAATAATCGAATGAAATCAAGACAGAATCAGAAAAGAATTCAAATTTGAAAAGGACATTTTGTGGCTGATGCTGCAAAATGTTTTAGATTCAAAAATAATGTTACTGATACAATAATAACATTAACAGTCCACTGGTACTAAAAGAAGAGAAGGAGTCTGGATAGAAGAGCAGCAGACAGATTACAGCAGAGAAATGGAGAAAGAAGAGGACAAGCAACATGACAGCCCAGCAGGTGTACTGCCTGACGTCACTTCATGCAACTCAGATGTGCACATGTTCAAGAAAAATGGAGCCAGTCCAGACGAAAACAGCTGGAAAATGTTGTTTTCAGTCCGGCTTTGTATGTTGAGTTTCTTGTAAAACTAGATAAGTAAAATGATAAAGAGACATGTAAACAGACAAAACGTGATTTGCAGTTTCTCTTCAGCTCATTTGAAACAAAACTATAACCTCCAGTGTTCTGCATTGTGGAGCTAAACATGCAAGCATTTTTTTGAGAAATCAGGTATAATTTGTGCACATCATGTTCTAAAAGTAGGAGTTTCTTTGCCAAGAAAGGTACTTTTGCTTTGCCTGTTAATGCCGAGGCGTGGAACAGTTAAGGTCTTTGAAGAAGGGATTGTCCATAGGAAAGTTTGGGATGGTAACAGTAAATGACACACAAGTGTGTGAAAGTTTCACTGAGTTTCAAGTCTACTCTGATCATTTGATGTCAGTGAATCTTACTGAACAGAGAAAACAAACAGGAGAAAATTTCCCTACAAAGTTTATAAACAAGTAATGCCTACACAAAGAACCGAATGAAATATTAATATTCAACATTTTCTATCAAAACAGTTAAACAACAAACAGTTCTTTCACTATATCAAAATTTTGCTATAGTGAAAGCATGATACACACTGCATGTCTGCTTGTTACTTCATTAAAGATATATTAAGCTTACACTGAGTGAAATAAATGTTTTATAGCTTAACATTATATTAAATATTCTAGATATCTTATTTTGAAATTTTATGTTGTATGTTCGGAAACTTTGAGTCTTTTCCAGAATCTAAAATAAAACTGAGTGGGTTTGAACAATGGGTGGCTGTGCAACATGCAGAGACAACAGCAATAAATAAATAAATAAATAAATAAATATAATAAATATAATAAAGCTGAAGTCATCAATGGTAGTCTTAGTAATAGTCTTAATGCAGAGATAAACAGTTGTAGGGAATGATTCCAAAATAGCAGCAGCAAGTTTAGTTTAGTACCAGGAGACACACATGGGGGATCAGGGGGGATTATCCCCTCCTCTTCCGAGAGAAGGGTGGTCCCATCATCTTGTCACTGACAGGAAACACTCACCACAAACCAACGTCTTCTCCCACCCAGAACACACACACACACATGCACACACACACGGCTGCACACACAATCCATCACCTTATATGCACAATATGATTGCAAAGCCATCAGTCTTACACTTATTTGCGTACTAAAATAGCTCACATCACTGTGATGGGAAAATACTAATGCAAATGTGAAAAATAACACTGTACACATACATAAATGTCTGTGTGTGTGTGTGTGTGTGTGTGTGTGTGTGTGTGATTTCCCTTCACCTTGAACAGGGAATTCCCCTCTGTTTTTTCTCTGCAGTGGGGACTCTCTCACTTGTGTCCCGGCACGGAGCACACCTCTCATTCTGAGCGCTAGAAACTTTTCTGAATTACTGTCTACCTTTCAAACTTCGTTCCCTTCCACATCTTTGATGTATCATCTTAAAGATGACACTTCCAGCTCTGTCACATGACCCCGAAACAATGACAGCTCTTCTTTTCTGTGAAAATAATGACCACACCAGCATCATTTCATCTCAGTCATTGCTGTGTGTTGTTATAAAAATTGAGACTGCACTGCTATTTAGATGCTTCAACTTTTACAATGTTCAGGTGTTCCCATTTATTGCATGTCGTAAAGTACACTTTTATTAAATACTTTTAATATTTTGATGATACTCACAAGATAAGTACACTTCCTTCTGGTGATGCTCACAAGACAGGGCGAGGTAAAATTTAGGAATAAAGGTCAGATACAGATAAGAGGGGTGACAATTAGATTAGGGGGCATATAGAGGAATAATAGTCTTTGAAGTAAATATGTAAATTGTCTGTTTACAATTGGCAGGGGTTGAGACAGCCCATTTTTAGGGAAAAGGTATAAGAATCAATTGTCAGAGCTCCTCAGGGAGCCTTTTGCTCTGTAACTCATTTGATGTGTTGCACTGTGAAACGCTCCTCTTGTACAAGAACAATAAATTCAACTTAAACTTTTGATACTTTGAATCCGGTTCTCCTAATTCAAGGGTTTTCTTGAAAAATTCCCTTAACATGTGTTACAGAATGCACACTTTTATATTAACTTTCTGACACAGGTAATGATTCTACAAAGCATGCTCTCTATAAATATGTATCTACGGATAACCATTATTATTTCTAAATATGAAAATGCAGAAATAACTAAATTAAAATTGTGATTAAATAAGTTTTTTCTTGCCATCATTGCCAAGTGCTTGCTCATGGTGGAACTCTAAATAATATTACAAATAGTACGGTCTAGACCTGCTCTGCATGAGAAGTGCCATGAGATAACTTTTGTTAAGATATGGTGCTATATAAATAAATTTGAATTAAAAAGCGAAGCAATCACAGTCTTCTGCAGTTATTTTCAACACATGCTTTCAACACATGGTTTGAAAATATTTTCATAATTATTCAAGAAAATAAAATATGTCAACGTTTTAATAACTAAACAGATAAGTGGAGTTCAAACGCTTTAGAGCATTCATTCAGTGTGGTGAAATATAGGGTTAGTTGAAAACCTTCTCATCTTCACATTATAACAAGATATTTTCAGATTCTTATCAAATATTATATCATTATTATGATACACGATATAATTCAGTGTAATGTTGTTGTGAAACAAAACTTCCCCATGTTTCCACAAAATCAAAGCAGCTCATCAAAACAAGAAGCTGTTTAAAACAACAGGTGCTGTTTGTGCTCCCAGGTCAACAAATCCTGACACTCCAGGTTGCCTTGAAGATAGCAAAGTCTCATTTCCAGCACGAACCACCTGTTTCCTTGAGATAGAATCATTTCATATGTTGTTCATATAATTGTAATTTCATCAAAATGGCAGCAATACGATGAATGAATTGGCTCTAAAGTGTTTGCTTATAAAATTGTTGAATGAATTCAATGAATATTTCTGGAAGTATTTACAAACTCAGCTCAGATAAATTCCCATCTTTAAGAGAAGCCATTTGATCCTCCATCACAAATACCAAATGTCTGATTTACATGGCTTGTTGTTGAAGTTGGTACTGATTAATGAGAGATAATTCGGATGAAATAAAACACAAATACAAATAAAGACAAAATAAAGAAAACAGTCATGGAAAAATAATGAATGTCAGTAATAAACTAGGGAAGTTTCATCCTGATATCTATGAGTTCAAATGTTCATATTCATATGTAGTGTTTCAAAATGTTCATATATCATTAAAGTCTGTAAAGTAAAAATAAATGATTACCAAAGAAGAAAGTGTTATTAACCATCCAGCCAAATTTGAACAATTAAAAATATCGACAAGTTTAAGTGTCAAAATCAGGTAAAAAGCCTTTGCAGCCTTCAAAGGCTGCATCAACTGTTAAATGAGACGGTCTAGCCTTCAAAGCTTTTCCTGGTTGCGTCACCAGTTGCACACCTGCCGTCAGTTGGTACTTTTAACGTACCCGCTTGGTGTTGCCATTGTTGTATGTTTCCCAGCACTGAACAGCGGTGCGCAAAGGATCTTGGGATATGTGAGGCTGTGGAGGATAGTTGTGGTGCATCCTCGAAAAAGAGGGAAAGGAAGGCTGCATTTGAAGGAGCCTTCGGATCATCTTCAGATCTTTTTCAAAATAAATCCATTTCTTCTTCATCTCTTTGTGTTTATAATGATTAGCATACAGAGAAGTACAGATGCTAACACGCTGAAAGCTTTTATACTGTTGTGGGTTAAGGAGGCGGGGAGAATATAGTCAGGGTGGCCTCAACGCATCATCGAGCCACCCTTTTAGGACCACCCAAAAAAATCCGGGACTGAAAACGGATAAAAAAAATTCTAACTCCACATTTCAGTAATACATTGTTCAAAGTCTTTTCACGTTTTAACATATATAACATATAATGTAATTTGAAAGAAATCTTGGAATTGACTTAACACTGTCTTTTAAGAGTCTGATTTATAACATTTGATTCATAAAAATAAGGAGAACATGGGTTATTTATGGCCTTTGTCTTGTGGTTCATGGGTTGATAAAAAATGCACTCTGTAAAAACCTTTTACTCAAAATGAAACTTGAATTTTGACACTAGCTTATACATTTATGTATTTTATGTTTAGATTTCTATCGAAATAGAAGCTTGGAAATTAGTGCTAAATCTGCTCGAGGTTTCTGCCTGTTAAAAGGGAGTTTTTCCTTGCCACTGTCACCAAGTGCTTCCTCATGGTGGAATTGTTGCTCCAAACTAAGTAGTAGGGGAGGGGTTTTCTACTTCTACACAACAATGGTACACAACTCAGTGTGATGTACCACTTGACTTGTGTGGCTAAATTATCATAATTATTACAAACTCCGGCCTAGAACTGCTCTATAAGGAAAGTGTCACAAGCTTTTGTAATGAATTAGCATTATAAAAAATTAATTGAATTACTTTTATTTAAACATCATATTTTGGGAAACCTGTCTTGATGTGAGTATTCAGCTGAGTTTCATGGAGATATCTAGTTTTTCACATTTTCACTCTGTCTGAACCAGAATCATTTTTTTGCTCAGAAGCTTCTCACAGAATGAATGTGCCGTGGTGTTTTGGTGCATAAAACACACAGCCTGTAATGTCTCCCCTGTAGTGTCAATGCTCTCCTCCACATTCATCGTGACTGATTTATGATTTTGTTTTTTGTTTTTTGCCATAGGCCAGCTGGGAAAATTGTGTACTGTGTGACGGAGACTCAAGTGTCCTTGTCCCTGCTGATCTATAAGCACGGTATGATGCAGCTAGTTGAACCTTCACCGCTCTGATGGGGAAGGCACTCGAGAAAAGTCAATGAGATGTTCTCCCATTTTAGGGCAGGAGACAGAGGCACACAGAGCTGAATGACATTTGGACTGAGTTAAGTTTAGCTTTGGAGGGGCAACAGAGAACGTTAACAGCTCTCTGTGGCACACAAGCTTTTTAAAGGTCTAACATAGTGTATGACGGTGAAAGACTCTCTGGGTGAGCTAAACTTTTTTAGGTATTGTAGCGATGGAAAATGGAGACATGGCAGAGGGAAGAAGATGCAGAAATGAAGGTACCGAAGACATTTAGAGCACTAACACAGTATGATAACTCAAACAAAACACGAACATCTTCATTAATGTGACAACACATTCACAGCATTTAGAAAACACTCAAATCAGATCAAATTTTATTTGTATAGCCCAAAGTCACAAAACACATTTTGCCTCAGAGGGCTTTACAGTCTGTACAGGGAGTGACACCCTCTGTCCTTAGACCCTCGGTTCCAGTGAGGAAAAAGTTGCCCACAAAAAACCCTTTAACAGGGAAAAAATGTGGAAGAAACCTCAGGAAGAGCCACAGAGGAGGGATCCCTCTTCCAGGACGGACAGATGTGCAATGGATGTCACATGTACAGAACAATCAACACAAACATATTGTACAATTACAATGAATTACAATAAATGGTAGAATGATTACAGTAGTAGTGGAACCTGTGATAGAGAGACACAGTTGCACAGCAGCAATAAGTCATTAACCAACTAAGCTGTAGCAATAGTAGCAATAAGGACAGTAATGCTATATATGGTGGACGTCAGCAGCAGACCACAGCAGCAGCCACGATCCATGAGAACCTGCTGGACGAGAAAGCACAGAAACTCTGGGGAAGAAGTTTAGTTAGAAACATGCATTGATGGTAATGATGATTGGAGAGAGAGAATGAGAGAGAGAGAGAGAGAGAGAGAGAGAATAGGAGAGAGAGAGAATGAGAGAGGGTTTTCAGCAAAGGGACGTCAAGTGGATGTCAGCAGCAGACCACAGCAGCAGCCACGATCCATGAGAACCTGCTGGATGACAAAGCACAGAAACTTTGGGGAAGAAGTTTAGTTAGTAACATGCATTGATGATAATGACGATTGGAGAGAGAGAGAGAGAGAGAGAGAGAGAGAGAGGGACAGAGAGGGAGAGAGGGAGAGGGAGGGTTTTCAGTAAAGGGAGATGTGACTACATCTTCAACCAGTACCATGCCGAAGGTACCATGTGAAGGAAAGTGTGTGTGTGTGTGTGTTAGCCCTGTCAGCTGTCCATAATTGAACTGTTTATGCCTGAAGCTCAGCAGTAACTGTGTTTTGACCACAGCAGCTTTTAGTTCCATTCATTGGTCGTAATTAGACATCAGCCTCACGTGGACCTGAAATGTTACTGTCTGTGGATCAATAATCTATCTGTCTCTGTGAGTCTTCTACACATAAAATCCTAAGAAGAAAGATCTGAGTGTGAATAATGAGGGGGAATCTGCAGGATAAGCAAATGAAAAAATAGACATCCTCCTCCTCTGAAATATGTTTTGGTCATCATGCCTTGATATTTGAGCTTCACTGTGCTGTTTTCATGTTTACCTGCTGAAGGAGGCGCTCACCTTAAATCTCTGTTTATGAGATTTAATGTGAGGTGAGGTATTTACGATCATTTAGTGACATCACGTCTAATGTGGCGCCAATCATAGTCCAATATGAAACTTAGTGGAAATCTCTGAAGCAGAGACATCTTGTGTTCAGCAGTTACTCAAGAAAGGCATTTGTGCAAAAAGGAAGACAGTGAAGTGGAAGTAGAGTCATTATTGTCCCTCGTGTTATTTGAATGCTCCTGTGCTGCATTCCAGCTCCATCATCTGCTGCCACCAGACACACACACACACGACTTCTTTATTTGCTCCACTTGATTTTGCTTTATGTTTCAAGTTCCCTGAAACATGATGTATAGAAAGGTGGATATTTATTGCCAACTGACATGAAATTATTAATTTGTTAGAAGCTTAAAGTACATATGGCAGCCTTTTTTGTTTATGTCACTGTTCTGCTAAGATACACTATTAAGGTAAAAAAATAAAAACATTCAAACATATAAAGGTAGATATATGTATAAAAGTTTATACAAAATTACATAACCATAAAAAAGATTGGATAGATTCAGATATATATAATAATAGACAAATGATCCAGTTAAAAAGTAATAGACAAACTAACTAGATAAATAATTGGAGAATCCAAGTTAAGTTAAAGATAGGTAGTGTTAATGTTGTGTTTTAGTATTTACTGACTGCACTCTACAGCTATTGATTATATGTTTAGCATTAGTGAAATTATTATTAGTAACCTGTAACATAACCAAAAAAAATGGGCAGTTACAAGAAACATCATTGCTCATGAATGATGTCTGATTAGGTGATGGGTTCCTCATAAGTATGACAAAGCTAATGAGGTCAATGAGTAATTCCTATAATTGATTCCATTTTATTGATATCATAACAGAAATGATCTCATGACACTACATGACATACAGAGCAGGTTTAGACCATACTCTTTATGGTTTATTTATTAATTATGCTAATTTACAAGTCAAGTGGTACTTTACACTGAGCTATTACAAGAAATTCATCATTCCTTCACTGTTGTTGTGTAGAAGTAGAAAACCCCCTCCCCAACTACTGAGTTTGGAGTTTTAATTGGGAAGTCACCATTAGATCATCAGTAACTGAAGCCACAGACTGAACTCATAAATGTTAATTTATGCTAATATTCTCTATATGTCAGACAATTAATTAGCACACCACACAACATGCTAGCCCGTTAGCTAATCATCATAAATCTGTTACATTCTGTCTCTGAGCTGTGGGTCCCACATTTGATGGTGTTGATATCTCCATGGCAGATATGCCAGCCTCCCCAGTTGGCTGACTAGTATCTAGTGCTGTATAGTTTAAAATAGTATGAGAACTTTAATGCAAATATGCTCTGGATATGATGGTGTATTTTTGGGGATTTTCTAACTGGGAATTTCTTATGAAATGTCAGCATGCTCTGTATCTCCCCAGGGCGGGGTCAATGTGAAAATTCACAGACAGAAGCTAATAATTAGACACTTCATCTCACGTGTCTGACAAAAAAGGGACACTTCTGTTTAACACAGCAGGCTACACTGGCTGCATAAAGAGTCATATTTCACTTTTTAGACTCTCCTGACTTTCATGCATAACTACACTGATTGTGTGTGTGGGGCTGTCAGAATATCTTGAATGCCGCAGCTCTGTGGATAAACAGATGGAGTGTAGATGGACACATGTCTCTGTGTCTGAAATCACTTCCTATTCATCATATATTTCTATATCTACCTCCTGCCATTTTATTTGGTGCTTCAAAATTTGAAACAATGGAAGTGAAATCCCATTTTGAGTCCCCTTTTCTTTGTGAACGTAATGATGTAACTGGTCTATGCATTGCTTGCACCTGCTCTAAGCTCATGCATACAGAATTTGTGCCATGCCATATACTAATGATGAGCTGCTTAGAAGACAGAGAAAGAAAAAAATGAGTGAGCATAGTGCATATTGTGAGTATAACGCTCTCCATTCTTGTTGTGTGATGCAACTGATCTGTGCTCTTGTGTAATGGCATCAGCACACTTCAAACAAAAGACTCGTTGGATCATCTAACCGAGTCTGAACTGTGTCTAGTCAATGCTGGAATCTGGAGCGCTGTCTACAACAATTTTTGGAACTTCGGAATTTTTGGAAAACCGGCACATGCAATCACATCTACTTCATGCAGCTAGTGTGCAAAACAGGCATGATCTGAAAGAATTATTGCATCCTTTTTATAACCACAACCATTTTACTTCTGATGTTCATTTCAAGCATGCACCGACCTGTGTGATTAGTAGTGATACTGTAAGTCCTCACATGTCACAGCAGGAAAAGCACATAGAATAGAGCCACTAATGATTGTTGTATTTAATGTAGGTGTGCCAGTGTCAAGGTCCTGGTATTATGCATCATGGCTGTCTGGCATGCTGTCACTGGACCAGAACCATCAGTCAATTCATTTGTGACACCTGTACATCAGAATATGACGAGTTGAAATATCTGCCCATACTCTCTGGGTTTATGTGATTCTACAATGAGTAAGTAGGCTATGTTTTCTTGCAATTGCAATTTGCACTGGGTGTTTTATTTTGAAAACTGACTGTATTCTCTTTGCTGTTACTGTATCTGACTTCCTGTCAGCTCCACCTGCTCTGTGTGGGTGTGTGACGAGGTGTGCGTCACAAATAGACCAGCTGTGTCTACTCCATAGAGCAGATCAGAGGGTTGCTTCTGAGACACTTTGAAATGCACCGTGATGCTTCTGGTAGAATCTCAATCACTGTCTTCAATAAACGCGATCAGCTCCACCAGCCGTGGTGCAGCCAGACTGCATTGCGACCATATCTGGTGGAATTTAGAGGTAACCCTGACTTAAATCAAAGGTATCAAATGCTTCCAACACTATGAAATTTCACCCCAGCTCCAGCAGCAGACTGGCAGGACTGTTATAGATATTACTCTATTGAGCAGCAATGCAAAACCTCTTTTTAGGATTTCAGGCTATTTTTTCCTCCACCTTCTCATGTGGCTACATAATTATGTAACGACATGTACGCTCTGACAAAATGCTCCCAAATGCACAGTAGCACTTCAACTGAACAGAGCTGAGATCTTTCTACACATAATGAGTTATTTGTAACCCTAAGGTGGTTTACATGAACACAGCCAATACTTACACTTTGATCCACATAGCATCTCATACAAGCAAGGGGTACCCTGTGCCTGTAAAACCTAAACCCACCATGATAGGTGATGTGGTATGAAGAGGAGGAATCCACACCTGGAGGTTGTGAGGGTGGATGGATGGTACAAAAAAAGGCCTCCCAGGAGACTTGGTTCTGTATCCTATATGAAACCAACATTAAATGCTAAGATATAAGTTTAAGTTGTGTTACATGTATCTGTGACTTGCGTAAACCTAACAAAGTAGTTTGGGTGCCTGAACCTGACCAAACTTTGAGAGTTCCACAGCGTTAACTGGCTGGTAAAAAGGAAAGGATTTGTGGCACCTGTGGCTGTTTCGTACAGCCGCTAAAGCGTACCCTGTGCATCTCCATGAGACCTTGAGAGGTGTGACAAAGCATCAGTATTTGAAGACTTGAGATAGACACATGCAGAGACACAGGTATTGAAATATTAGGGACATTCCTGTGCTATTGTTCCTCTCATGAAACTGTTGATGTTTAGAGTCTGATAAGAGTTGTCCTGTCTCGTTACAACTGACATACTGCGAACAAACACATACACTGACACACCGCCATCACATAGACCATACACACGCTTCTCCTACCACCTCTCCTGGGTTACGTATTACACAGTATAATGGTGGATTCTTCTCCTCCTCCCCATGTACTTAACCTTGTGTCTCACCTGTGTGTTTTCAAGATAACAGCCAGAGAAATTCCTGCTTCAGTGGCCGGGTGCTGCAGGGTTCAGTCGTTCTCTGGATGTATATGGAGGAGGCAGAGGACTCATGGGAAGACTTCTCCCTGGAAATGAAGCATCGTCCACCTTTGTGTGTCAGTTCTGCCTCCTCTCCCCAGCTGCTTTTACACCTACGTCCTCCACCCTTGTCCTTCCCCTTCTCGTTGCTCTTCTCCTCCTCCTCCTCCTCCTCCTCCTCCTCCTCCTCCTGCTTCTCCATCCTCCTCCCTCCCTCAGCTTCACATCAAAGAGGAAAAACACATGAATACAGTGGATGTGGCAAATTCAACAGAGTGGAGACAGTGTGAGCTATCTGTTGTAATTTTAAATCCCCTTTAGATTTTTGGATTACATAACATTACGTAATTGCATGTGTAACTGTAAGAATATTTGGGAGGCACTATGACCTATAATATTCTGCAAAAAAACTTCATCTCTCCCAACATTTCACCAGTAAGAACGGCATCAAGCACATGACAGAGCTGACTGCTTTAAAGAGAAAAGACTGACACAGAAGTGAATACCTGCTCCTTGAAGGTAAAGCATGGGATGACATGTATCAGGAGAAATTAGGAATGGCTGATAAAAGAGCAGCGATAAATGTGGTGGGACTACATGACTGATTTATGTTGTGTTTCTCTGTGTTATCCATTGAAAGTTTTCTGAGAAAGAATGAGAACATGAGAGCTTAAAAATGGAAATCCCCTGTCCTCACCTCTATTCATCTATCTCCCACTTCTTTGTTCGATTTCCCCTTTCTCCTTATCTTCATTTATCTCTCTACCGTATGCACATAACACTTTTCTTTTGCCAACCACACCCAATATTTTAGTCCAGTAATTCTTAGGGCGAGTGTTTGCCACAATCAGAACACAATTGTTAGAGTGCCCACTGTCATACCTGAATATCAGTAGACCAATTCACCTCAAGAGTTCAACGCTGCTTCTCTTAAGAGCAAATCATAATGAAAATTGTAGGTTTACGAGCCAGAAAGAAAGGAAGGAGGAAAAAAGTGAGGAGCGCTGTTTGGTTTCTAAGCAACAGTTAACGCTGGGTGCAGCAAGAGCTGCAGGGTGGGTTCCTGTGTTCCCATGTTTCTGCCTTCGTCTCCACATTCTCTTCTTGAGGAATTTGACCTGCCTGACCTCTCTGAATATGTCTGGATTTACCCTCCCCTCCAACACAAAATCACAGTGCACTGTAATCAAAAGCCTTTATGAGAGCAACCCCCTTTTTTGCCTCTTCATCAGTGGTAGCCTTGGCCACAAAGCCATGTGTGCTGTAGCTGACATGTATATTAAATTTAACAGCTCTTCTGAATAATTTTGCATCCAGTATTTCATGCTGTGTACAGGCCAGATTTGATACTTGCTGAATGCTGAAGTAGAAAGCCAACTTTGCTGAAAGCCAACACAGAAATTAGCCATCACTGTGTGCTAACAGAGTAAGATCATAATTAAGAGTAGAGACATTCAGAAGAAGGTGTAACACATATTAACATTCACATTAAAATCCTATTAAACACTTTGATGCAGTATATGTGCACAGACACTTTAGTGTTCTGCAGCTGCAATTTCTACCTCAAAGATATGCCCTAGAACACACAGTATATGATGGACAGGAAGCATCATTTTTGCAGCTATATCTGTTAGTGTGTGTTAGTGTGTGTGTGTCAGAGAAAGGAGAGATAGCATGTGTGATTGCACATGCCTGCAGTGGGGTGAAACATGGAGGTGTATGGGGGTTGATCAGACAGAAGGCCATCTGAGAGCACGGTACACACTCCATCTGGACACACATTCACTGTGAAAAAGAGTGTGAAAGAAGAAGAAAGAGAGACACACACACAGAGACACACACACACACAGACACACACACACAGAAGGTGAGATGATCTTGAATCAACCTGTAAAATTTCCACCAATGTCGCTACTGTTTCATTTTATTTGCGTAATATCTATTTGCACATATTACATAGTGATGTATGTATGTATCACTCTGTTTATGTTTTTATTCACTGAAATATTTTCACATTATACAAAAATACAGATAGTACAAATGTGAACGTTTAAAAAAATATATAAAACAAAAGAATAAAAAATAAATGAAGAGAGGCTGCAGGTCTATCTGTCCATAGAGAGAATGGGCCATTCAACATTGCAATCTATAAATGGCAATGACAAAGTGATTTTTCTGCCATTTTCTATATACAAATACAATACAAAATGCTAGAGCTATCATAGTTGCTCGCCCTGGGGACAATTACACCACTGCTAGTATCTGTGGTGTCTCTGATGTGTACCTTTAATTTATGTCAGGAAATAGTGCTAGATTTGACTGGTTTTGCTCTGGACAAGCAGTCTCCATCATAAGTTGAGGCTGTTCTGAGCTCTCTGTTCTACTTAAGCTCTTCCTGTTAAATAAACAAATTAACTGCACTGCACCAATGAAACCTGTTACTGTGTTCCTGTTATCTGTTTCTGTGTTTCACTGCTTTAGTAACAACATTTGTGAGGATTCTGAGAAGTTGTTTGAATCAATCAATGCAAGAGGATGATCTCATGAATAGAGGCCCTGTAGAAATGTTTTTGTTGTTGTTTTTTTTAAATCAGTTTGAGGGATGTAAAATAATATCTGTGTGCAATTTTATGATAGATAAAATTCCCTACATCTCTTGCAGCCCAGCCAATATTTTACTTATCACTATCAAGATTCTTTCCACATATTCTAGCTTGAAATCTGCTCTTGAGCTGTGAATCCTTCCAGAATTCACCTTTAACACTTGGATTAAACTGCTCTGTTCGTTGCTTAAATGACATAAATAAAGCATCATGTCATTGATGAACATGAATTCCCTTTACCAACTGTTTATTCCATAAAAATGACCTTTGGGTTTGAAATCTAAATGGAGGAGTAGCTAATATTCATATTATGATTCTCCTAAAATGTTGTATGCCCATGCCCGTCTGGAGATTTTTCTTCTGTGTTTTTTGTTGTAATACTACTACTGTGATAACAGTTCCATAACATTACATGGATCCACGACCAAGGAAATTTGCACATATTACATAGTGATGTCACTCTGTTTATGTTTTTATTCATTGAAATATTTTCACATTATACGAAAACAGCATAAAGCATAAAGACTACTTTTCTGATCTCCAGACATTTTTGGTGAGTTAATCTTTGAGAATGTTTCGTGCTCTCCTCTAGTTACTCTCTGATTTGTAAAGGTGGTTATACTAAAGTAGGGAAACCTTGTTAACCTTGTCTCTTGTGTTTGTTGTGTCGTTCTGCTGTCCTTTCTTTTCTGTGTAAAATTGTATCTATTGGTAGAATATGGTAGAAATTGAATATAATATTCATTAATCCCCTGAAAATAAGAATCATGTCTTCTTCACCTTAGAATTTATATCTACTGACAAAGTGGGTCTTCTGATCTGGGGTCTGCCAAATTTCATCACAGCATGATCTGTCAATGTTAAAGGTCTTATTTTGAAGGAATCTAATGGTACGGCAGAAGATACTTCTCTATAGCTTAGCAGAGGGCAGCAGGGTGAACAGGCTGAGGCTGGAGTGGGTATTGACACCTCACTGACAGAGTAGACTGGTACCAGTGATGTTCTGGAAGGTTTTAACCATGAGCTGCTTGAGCCCTCCTGCCCTGGGCCATGCACAACACATGCCAGTTTGTGTTGGTGCAGGGATCTTGCCTTTTTTTTTTTACATTTTGTTTAAAAAGATAAGTGTTTATTTCTTTGAACAGAACTTTACAGCCCATTTAGACAGCCATAACTTCATGTATATATTTTATATGAGGAGGAAAAATGGGAAACAAAAAAATCAATGTCCGAAAATCTTTAACCAATAATGCATAACAACACACATAACAGTTCTTGCATATGTTTTGGTTGCTTTTCAGTGAAGTTGGCAGTTCTCTCCCTTTAACTGGCAAACTTGATGCTCCATTGACATCGTTCTGACCTCATCATTGCCCTCCTCGATTTCTGTCATATCTGCTTGCAAAACTGCAAAAAGATTTCCAACCTGCCCCATCTCTTCTGTGGCCTTTTCCAGGGACTGTTGCAATTACTTGCCTCTTTAACCTCTCTTCTGCCAAAGGGTTGCTTGCTGTTAGCTCTGCTGGCTACGCTAGCATTCACATTTTTGCCATGCTGCATAATCATCTCACAAATCAACAAAGAGCTTTAACTTGCCTGCCACTTAAAACTAACCCAAACAATCAAGTTTGACTAGCAAATTTGTGAAGAGAGTCACAAATTTGTTCTCCAATGGACAACTTACAATGCATCTTTTGTTAAATGGGTTGACTATATTTTAAAGTTATTAAACGTTTTCTATTTTCACACTACGGATTCATCCTTCAAAGACAAATGCACAATCAAAAACACACTGCCTCACCACTGGCTGCTGTTCCACTTCCTATTTTTGCAATATGTATATAGTCAGTATCATCAGTATGAATAACCACCCCTCTAGTAACTGAGATATTTACATGCATTTATTCTTCGTTTCTGAGTAGGGATGGTGTGTGCTACAGTTCAGAAAGATTTTGCCAGCAAAGCAGCTGATAAGCATGAAGGAAAGTGAATGAACATTTGTATCTTGAATATGAGAAACTTAGAAAAATTAAGAAAATTAGGTAAACACACGTTAGCTTCTTAATTATTTAAATGACAGTCCTTTATAGGTCAGTATGCGCATGCAGACCATCCACAGAGTGGTGTGCTTATAAACTAGCCACACCAGCACTAAAATCATATAATCTCAAATCTTGCAAACTCACTCACACATACACACACGTCATTGCAGAGGTGTTGAGAGAGTTGACCTGTGGTCCTATAATCAGTGCTCAATGCGCTCCATTGTGTTATATAAGGGAGCAGCGGGTGCTAGTCAGATCCTCCTACAGATGCCTGAGCAGTCACGACTAACGCGGATGTTCTCCATCCATCCACTCAGCCTGGCTAACGTAGACTTCACCTTAGCCTCTGCTCCTCAGTCCCACACAAACACACACACACACACACACACACACACACACACACAGATTTACAGGCTGTATATGTCCTTTTCCACAATTATGTAAAAAAAAAAAAAAAACCCTTTACAAATAAAATAAAGTATTTATAATGTAGAATTTCTGTGGTGGAGAATGTGAAGCAGGGCTGAATGAAGGAGAGAAGTGCAGAAAAGAGGCAAATATAAAATCAGACATGTTGTACAAACGTTAGAGCACAAAAAGCTACAGTGCTAAATGCTTCTGCTCTGTGATAATACATATGATATGATCAACTTCAGCTCATTCTACAAATCCCAGAGGTCCCACATCCTTCAGATGTATTTTTCCAATCTCAAGGAAAGGGTTATTTCACCCTGAAGACCTGAAGCTGAGCCTTTGGGACCTAAGTACCTCAGGCACTGAGAAGCCTGTAGCTGAGAATAGCAGGCAGATCCTAACCACCATCTGATGTTCTTATGCAGTGCTGTCTGCAGGGAGAGAGATGAACCCTGATGAATAAATATGAAGATAACCTGCACCTCTGCTGCACTTTTTCTCTTTCCATTCCCCATATGGTTCTACTGAAGAGAAGGATAGAGGGGGGAAAAAAAATCAGATTTTCAAAAGAAGCCTCTGGGCCATTGTATTTGTCTATGTGCTTGTGCATGTGCTAGTTTGTGATTGTGTGTGTTTGTTTGTGTATGTGTGTATCTAACTCTCCTTCTCTCTTTGTGTGCCACCATCTGAATGTGTGCATACGCAGTAGTGTGTAGTTGCTCTGTGTGGGCGGCACTGTGTAGGAGTGTGCTGTAGCTTTTTGACAGAGCCTCCAGTAGCATGTATTTGTGAATCTTTTGTTTTATTCTCAATCTCCTATTCAGCTCTGCAGTAATCACACCTAGCAGTGCCGCTCAAGTGCTGCTGCCCTTGAATGAAGGGAAACAAAAAAGAGCTCTTTAAAGACTCGTTTTCACTGGCCATTGTGCCTCACTCATCAAAGCTGAACGCTGACAGTAATGATAAACGATTCCTATACATTGATTATTAAAAAAGATCAATAATACCTAAGCCAAAGTGTTGTGTGTTTTCCACCATAAATCAGTGCAACAAACAGAAACCAACAATCACAAATATCAAACCAGAACCTGTTGCATATGTGCACTTTTGTTTTGAATATGTAAATACTTTGATATCTGCAGTGGCTGGTGCACTTCCTGGGCACAGTTTGTGTTCTGGCTGAGTAGGAAAGAGGTGTGGGTGGGGGATCAATCCATTCAGGGCCAAATTGTACCTTGTTTTGACTATCAGCAGGTCTACAGTGACAGTGAGAAAGAGGCAGAACAAAATGCTACAAGTGCTTTACAGGAAAGACAGAATAGAAGAGACACAGACTATATGTGGCACACTTAAAACATGAATACTGTTTTGTTTCTTTTTTGTTCCGGTGGTTCAAAAGAGCAAGGAGAGCAAGGCTCATTTCCAAATCAACAGCTTTGCAACACTAATAATCTATTTAGTCTCAAGTTTTCTATATAGAATGACCCTATGTTTAATAATGCTAAGTAGTTATGGAAGATTACAGTGCAGTAATGTGTTCAACAATCTTGTC
Source organism: Nibea albiflora (assembly GCA_014281875.1). Classification (NCBI taxonomy): domain Eukaryota; kingdom Metazoa; phylum Chordata; class Actinopteri; family Sciaenidae; genus Nibea; species Nibea albiflora. The sequence continues at coordinate 24,276,599 of CM024796.1, forward strand.
TTGCAGTTGAAATGTAGGTACAAATCCAAAGCAAGCCTAGTCTTAGCTGATTCCTGTTCATTTGCATGGGTCTTGCATCATTTTCAGTGGATACAATATTCTATAAAGTCTGTGTTTCACCGAGATTTACTGATGAAATCCCTGCGATTATTTAAAGAGATGCCTGACACTAAACATGTGATAAGTAGTAGAGCCCACATGCTACCATGCGTGTCTTTTTAGCTGGTTTGGTTGATGAACTATATTTGCTAATCCAAATGAGTCTACATGCATAGATCCTTAAATGCTTGATGAACATGTGAGCCTCCTAAAGGAACATGAGACATGAACATCCTGCTTGGACAGGATTAGTGTGTCCAGGAAGGCTGAGTAAATCTGCATGCACTGATGAGTGGATGTCGAATTTACAAATCACTTTGCTCATACAAATTTTGTTCATTTTCATTTTTAGATTTGTGCTTCATGTTTTGTAAGCTAAGTGCTCACATCATTGTTTAAATGCACAGCAGTGAATGCAACATTATGAGGCTGAGTTCTTTTCAGCTTCAGATTCAAGGTACTGTAAGATCTGTGCCTCTCTGAATGAACAAAGGTCAAAACCATCTGATGTTTTTCGTTCCAGTCTGACAGCAATACACTGTCTTCTTTTTATACTGTGTAAAAGACAGGTCTGTCGTTTTCATGTTGAGCTGTGTACATCAACAATTCACTTGATAACTGGCAGGAGACGGATGTAGAGAAAGTGCAAGAGCAAGACTGGCAGCTGTGAAAATGAGACAGAGTGTATTCTGATCCTATATAAATGCTGTGAGCTAAAAACAGACGGCTTTATTGGCACATGGATGCACAATGTTCTGTGCATTCCATTAAGGGCTGTATAGACAACTTTGAGTTTGTCTTTCATCAGGACGAGGGCAAGTAAGGTCATAAAATCTAAATCTAAAATAGTTTAAATGCCATACGGTGTATTGAGGGCCACAGCTTTCCACAGTTCATGTTGCCATTAAAGTAGACACAAATTAAGTCAACCAGAGGATTAAAGCATGCATCATCATTAAAACTATGACACGTGCTCTCTGTGTGTGTCTACCTGTCTACATATTTACATCACAGCACCTTAGTGTCTGTTTTGTGGCTTTGGAGAGATGTCCAGCACATAAAGTACTATAATTCATTGTACAAATGTCTATCTGTGTGTGTCTGTGTGTGTGTGTGTGTGTGTGTGTGTGCGTGTGTATCAGTGAAGGCTGTAGAGAGTTTTAGGAATGCCGGCGAGATCAGAGACACGCAGAGAGACATACATTGCCCCATGTAGAGAGATGTGAAGTCAATGATGTGTTGTGTAATAATCGAGGCATTTCTGCCTCATTTGTGCTGCCAAAACTCCAGAATCTCGCAGCTTCTCTCAGCTTCCACACTTAATGCATCCGATCTGCACGCCGTCTTTACAGCACTGACACTGCCTTACACCAAAAACAATCATTTCTAGGCAAATGTGTTTGTGTGTGTCGGCCTTGTGCCTGTAAGGACTATTCTATGTACCAGGGATGTTATCAAATCAGAAGAGTGCTGAAGAGGTCAAAGAAATATGAGGCTCCTGACAAAACATGGAAATGGAAAAGAAAATTGAAGCCTCAGAGAAACTTTGAAAACATGCTCTTTTAAAGGCAGAGAACAGTGGATTGGTTGAGCTCAAGGTCTTCAGTACAGAGCAGCCTTATGACTGCGTAGGTGGCTGGGCTGTGCAGCATTGCGTTAGTAGGCAGGGAGGAGATATATTAACAGCAGCAATGCTGTAGATCGTCAATTACCAGGACTTCTGCACTGACAGTTCATCCTCTGGCGCTAAGCCAAAAGTGTCCTGACTTCATTCCACCTACCTCTGTCACCTGGCCCTCTAGCCCGACCCCCACACCCCATAATAATCTTCTCCATGGGGGGAAACCACAGAACGGGTGCAGCAATAGGCACAGTTATTTAGGGCATTATACTGTCAGCTGATTTCTTCAGGCAGAGCTGGTGAGAGTAATGGCCACACTGGATGATTTGTCAAGATTTGGGGTAGGGTGAGATGCAGACAGAGTGAGAGGATTGGTGGACAAGATGAAAGGAAATTCAGCAACCACACCAATTATTCAGGATACCTTTGGTTCTTCAAATTCTTTTTGGCTTCCAGAATGTTTTCTTCATTTGACAAAGGTTTAGGACCTCTTTAGATGTGTGTGTATGTGAGTGCGCGTGTATGTGTGGTTGTTTACTAATCAGCAAGTCATACCATGATTTATTCCTCCAATAGAAAGGGCTGTTGCTGATGTGGAAATTAGGTTGATTCATTTTCACAGATCATGATTCTCATCATTCAAAGAAGCAGTGCTCGTGCTCACTGTGTAGACTGACAGTTTCAGGAAAGCACAGCATGAGTTTTCTATTGCATATGAAACAACTTTGATAAGGTGAGGGAGGGCTGAGAGGAAGGAAAGAGAATGAGACATATGTGAACTGTAGATAACTTGGATTCACAGTATTGATTTCAAAGGTACACCCATGGACATCCTCAGTATGTCAGCATATTCCAGACTTGGCTAAGTATTCTTTTTTTGATCCTCTGCTATAATCTGCATCAAAGCATGGGATCCATATTAGAGGACAGAGGTCTAACAGTGGCTGAAAACCACACTCCAAGTGTGCCTATGTCATAAAGTACCTGGCCAGGGGTGTGCAGTGGTGAAACTTCTTTTTGTGCACAAACACCTGCAACATGACAAATGGTTTTAAAGTAAGATTGTCCAAGTGCAGTTTTTAAAATAACTGATCACATCAAAACACCAAAGACACAAGTCAGAGACGTCTGTATAACAGTGTTCAAAACACTTCGGGAACATGGTTGGACAACACATTGAAAAAGAGTTCAGGTCAAGCGTACTGAAATATTCAACATGATTAGCCTGATGAGAAAAACGGAACGAAGTGATTAGTCTGTTAGTAGGTCTCTTAATCATTTCCCTCACCATTCCTCCACCATTCCCCCACCCTCATAGAGAGAGCAGCAAGAGTTACAGTAAGATGGAGATGAGATGAGTCTGGACTTGAGGTGGCACAGCATACACATGTTGTTGTTTGGTATGGGGTGATGATACCTACAATGCATTTGTAGTATGTCAGGTATATCTGTGGGCGAGCAGTTTGGCCATAGGGTATGTCCCATTCTTTTGCTGTGTGTCATGTGTGTGTGTGTGTGTGTGTGTGTGTGTGTGTGTGTGTGTGTGTGTGTGTGTGTGTGTGTGTGTGTGTGTGTGTGTGTGTGTGTGTGTGTGTGCATTTGCATACTGTGGATTCCTGGTGTGCAGGTTGTATGTGGGAGCAGAGAGAAAGCACCTGGCTGAGAGGTGAGTCACAGACGCAGGTAATCGCTCTGACATTTAATTCTAATGATGAAGTACTGGGAAGATAATGGTTCCTACTGGCATTAGCAAACATGCACGTACACACACAGCTGCATGCAAAATGCAAGCACACAAATACACACATAAAAAGCACCTCCTCAACACTTACCACTGTAAAAACCTGTGCTTAAGACCCTGACTCATGCACATTAAGGCAGAGAATGCGGAGGAGGGAGAAGTGTATTGAGGCCCCAGACATGATGACAGTCAAAAGGACACTTACACAGCCAAACAGTGCCAGCGCTAACAGGAGGCAGACGGCAGCGATGAAGGAAGAGGGATGGAGAGGGTAAAGAGGTGACTAATGCAGGAGATGCTGATTAGCTTACTTGAAAACACAGTGTAAGAGTCAGCGAGAAATGGAAAGTGAGTTTATAGTTTCTTCAGCCAAGTACACTGAAAACTCTCCGATGAACTGTTTCACTGTGGCGGGAAAGGCCAATATTCTTACATGTAATATTGTAGTCACCAAAAGAGTGGGCAGTTTCACAAGGTGCGACGTTTCCACTTCTGATTGCTGGTGAATTTATTCGAAAAGTCGAAGAGTAAGATGCAGTAAATTAAAACGGGGTTTTCTCAGTTGCCAGTCTGTGTATTTGCATGTGCAATAATTATACCGTCATGCATGCATGTGTGTGTGTGTGTGTGTGTGCAGAGCTCATCAGCATGTTTAAGGTCACATCTGATGTCACCGTGCTTCCCCACAGTGAAAGGGTTGACTGCTGATTGTGGTTTGTCTGACTCACTGTGGTTTCCCTGTATCTCTATCAGATATAGCTGTATGTGTGTGTGTGTGTGTGTGTGAGGGAGAGATAGCAAAAGATTGACCAAAGGAGTGAGAGACTTTTCAGTTGTGTTGTGACTCAGATGTGTTGTGGACTGTTTCCTCAGTCGTAAATGGCAGGGTAAATGTTAGGACACTGGGTCACCCTCCACACCGCAGAGATCGCAGCTCCGTCTCTCCTCCCTTGCTTCTGAGATTTTTTTAGGGTTTTTTCTTGCGCCCACACACTGAATAACGCAAAGTACAAAAGCCCTCATTTATTTAACCTCTCTGAGTTTTGATGTTTTTGACACACTGAAACGCCCATGTGGTTTTGGGAAATTCTGTCTTTGAATTTCTTGCTCTTTTGTTCTGCACCCTCCACCCCCACCCCCACCACCATCCTCCAAGAACAGCCACTATTTACTGATTGTCAGCTTGTGCTAAGACTACAATGACTTTATGAGTGACTGCAATTGTGTATTAAGACAGTGCGTGTGTTAGAGAGACACACCAAGAGAAAATTACACGTTTGATAAAGAAATCAACTGCAGGCTACCAGCGCAGCACAAGAGCCCTCAAAATTTCACTTGTTGCTCTGGTAACAGCAAGGACAGATTCCGGTGAGTACCGGTGTAAAGTAGGGAGTGCACACATGTCATTTATGTGTGTGTGTTGGTTAAATGTGGTTGCGGACGACACACACCTGTCTTTGTGCAGGACCCACAGGGTCTTGATCCTCATCTCTGACGGTCAATACAGCATATTACTCAGTAACATTTCTTATACACCCCATTCTATCCCTCTTTTCACTGCTTGAGTAAGCACAGCCTCATTCCTTTCAGTTGTTTAATAGTGGTTTGCCCTCACTAATGTACATCGCTCCTGCACAACTTTTATTTTCATCATCATTTTCTATGTCAGTGTAGCATTAGTGGCCTTTGCTGTCAACACATCTTTTCTTTATTTGGGGATGGAGGGGGACTCTCTTTGGATCGTGTCCCCCCTCCCTTTCATCCTTGTATCTCCATTAAACATGATGCTTTTCATCAGATTCAAAACCGACAGTCCCTTTCACCAGGTTGTCACGCCCTCATCATTGTGCTGCTATTTAACGATGAAGCCGGCAGCGGAAAAATAAAATCTTGAAAACTGACAGTCACTTCTCAAGCGTGGACCATTTTTAAACAATGTTTCAATTTTACTTTCGAATGAATATGTTTTCTTTTTTTTTTGTTGCTAAAGCCCATGCTTGAGTGGTGGAGGTGAAACCCATTATAAGATGTGTCGGCGGAAAGAGGAGAGAGAGAATGAGTGAGAGGGGGAGAGAGTGGCTCTGTGGTGTTCGATGAGTGGGCTGCCATGCATTCTTTTAGCCTTATTCACAGAGTAAGCGTGGGCGGCTAATTCATGTTTGCATTCACCAGGTTTACCTAAGGGGGAAATGTTTTATTATATGCTGTCTTTGAAATCGATGACTAATTGTACTCTTTTCTCTTCTTCTCCATCCACTGTCTATCGCTAAGCTCCATTTTCTCCTGATCCTGCTTCACACTTTTCTCCCCTCGTGTCTCTCAGCGCTATCCCCTTCTGGACTCGGATCTGAGCTGCAGTATTCTGTGTGACAGTCTTGCAAACTCCAGCTGCTGCAACATACAGTACAGCAATGGTGAGGTGTGATACTCACACCTAATACTAAAATTTCTTTTTTTTCCCCCTTCCATCAGCGAGCAAAACAAAACACAAGGAGCACAGGAGAGCAAGACAGACATGGCCTTGGGAAGTGAGAAAAAACTGAATTGAGATCTTAAGAAATGGAAGGAGAGTGTGATGGAGGAGCAATAAGAAAAAAAACTGAGGGAGAGAAAGAAATGCATTCTCCCGACATGAGTCACTTCTGAGTGAAAGCTTTGTAATTTAAGCCACACACGGTGAAGAAGAAAGAGAGCAGGAGAGATACAGAGGGAGCAGCAGACAAATGTAGACATTATCCATCACAAACATCACCAGATTGAACCACAGCACTGTAGGTGGGTTCAGTTAAATCGGTGGGTACCTGATGTGGTAATACTTTGCAGCTTGATTCCAATAACAATAATCACACACTAAGGAGTTGAAAACAAGTACAAGTAAAACAATATTATCTAAACATGCTTCACCACATCCTCATGATTCACTTTACCAACCACACAAACACACACACATGATGAGAACATGATGTGTTGTCGTGATGAAAAATATGCAAAAAGGTAGACTGACATTTTGCTAACCACAGTACTTTATTCTGTGTATTCTAACTATTAAGTCACCAGAGAATACAAATAATTCATATGGAGGCCAAGTGAGTTCCATTAAAGTCAGTACAATCAAAGATGGGATGGTGCCAGAGTTCTTCCTCACTCGCAGAAGAGTTGCTCAGCAGTTAGTACGTACACTCAGTGCTGCCACCTGTGGCTGCAAACTGTGTTGCAGTCATGGTGCTCATGGTTCAGAATGTGATTAAGCAGGTTCTCCTTAAAAACAAAGTGAGTGAATACATTTATTAAAATTCAGTCATTTAAATAAAGCCTGTATACATAATTCTAGCATGATCTCAGGCCTTAACATACAACCAGTCTTTACCGACTGACCCAGCTCAGCAGCTGAGCGTGAACCTCATTCAGATTCTGGTTGCCTAAATATTACAGTATTTAGTTTTCAGCTAGATTCATCATCATTTTCCTTTTACTGCCAAACTGCTGAAGGAAACCTGAAGGTGCTGCAGTATCCTAGTTTCTACCAGGTAATCCAGGTGGCATTTTTGGGTTTCTCAGAACCTGGGTGAGGCCTTACCTTTTTTTTCTTCTATTTTTATGTTATATACAAAAAATAGAGAATGTAAATAGTTATCTTAAAGCAACGCAGGTGGAGCAAGTAATAACATATATCAGTTTCCCCTCACTGCCAGTCTGATGCCAAGCTAGGTTAAACACACTTCTGACTTGCCTCAGATATGAAAATGATATTGATCTTCATATTTCACTGGCTGAGATGGCAGTGTTCCTTTAAATACATGTAGCTATATTCTAACTACCAAAATGCATCAGCTGAGCACCACCATACAGGTGCTCCAAAGCAGCAATCCTTCACATCCAGATTATCACTTTCTATTCTGTTATTTCCCTCGTAAATACATTGCTTGCATGTACATTATTAACTCTAAGGTGTTAGCTGGTATTTTTTGTTTCTGCATCTGATGCCACAACTTCAGCATCATAGATCCAAAAACATTTTGGCTGAAGATGTCAAATCTGTTCAATCCACATGGCCGACTATACATGAGTCATGTGGTATTTACCATGACCTACCTCAAGCCCTACCTCCTCTCTGACCACCAGCTACTATTTAATTTACTCTGTCTCTCTCTCTCTCTCTCTCTCTCTCTCTCTCTCTCTCTCTCTCTCTCTCTCTCTCTCTCTCTCTCTCTCTCTCTCTCTCTCTCTCTCTCTCTCACACACACACACACACACACACACACACACACACACACACATGTGCACAAATCTGCACGTGTTCTCAAATACAGCCCATCCACTTGACAGCTGGTGTTTTTTAAAAGAATGGTCAGTAGGCCTTTTGTGTTTTTTTTCCTTCATCTTGAGGAACAAAAACAGAGACACATGTTGTGAGTCACCACAGTGTGTCATGATGATCCTTCAGAGAGGATGGTGTCCTGTGTTGGAGGCGATGTGTTCCCACAAACAGCAATCCGCTTTTATAAGCAGCACTGTGCTACCTACAGGCAGGGCAGCGGACAGAAATGTAAGAGAGCATCTATCTAATTGACAGACTTCATGAGGGGACTGCATTGTCACTAAGCTGCACTGACAAAGACAGAAACATGTAATGTGAAAGGGGTCATGGGTAGTTATGAACCTACAGAGAAACAGCTGTATCTGCAGCTCCCCTCAGCTTAAGGTGCTGTAAGTTTCAAGTCACTGTTTTGGTTCACTCTCACTGCTCTCATAGCTTTGTTTGAGGCTGCAGCTGTTTCCAGTTAGAAACAATTCTAAAAACCACTCCACTGTGCACTACCTGTTCAGACAGACAAAGTTAGAGACTAGCTGGTGAACATGTTGGAGCATTTAGCAGCTAAAGAGACATACTACAAACACAGTACTGGACTTAAATACTGTAACTCCAAATGAATGACCCTGATCCCCACATTCTGTTGTTTACATCACAGTTAATCCAGCCAGCAGTGTAAAAATAAGAAGAAAAGGCATCATGTATGAGGATATCATTGGGCATGTAGGTAATATCTTTCTTTATGTGTCTTTATATTTTCTTACATTAGACGAGTCGACCTGTTTACATTTAAAATTTTGTTTATTCAACTGTGAAATGAATCCTCAGGAACATCCCTAATTTTAATGCTACAGACGATGATGATGATGATGATGTGGAGCTCAGTTTAACTGCATTCAGTCCTGATACTCTAATGTAAAGCAATAAGCATAATAAAATTTAGAAATGAATCATATGTTTTGTTTGTATAATCTTAATTTGAAAAGTAACCACTAACTGTAGCTGTCAGATAAATGCAGAGGTGTAAAAAGGACAATATTCCCCACTGAAATGTAGTTGATTAGATGTTTAAAAAATATTGGAGCATAACATTGAAATCCCTAACCTCAGTCTATTTGGTGTAATATTGCTGGAAAACTTCATTGCTGATTTCTTATTCACAGAAAAAAACAAAACTCTTTCATTCTCTGAGAAAAAAGATTCTAACAAATGGCTCTGCAGCTGACACCGTGCTGTGGGTCTGTTTGTCAGAACTGTGCAGCACACTCACACTTCAGACACATTATTGTTTGGCAGAACCAGTTAAAAACCTTCAAACTATGTTAATGTTGCAGTATTACCATTCATGACTGACCATCATTACTGTAAACATAAGCACAAAGTTTAGCTGAATACACAACAAGCCTTTCAATCATTACAGGTGAGCTGTGTCTCATACAGTATGTTCAACTTGTTCACAGTGTTTCTGTCTGCTATGCAAACCACGTTGACATTACTCCACACAAAGCACACAATGTCACCGAGCTTTAAGATGGATTATCATGGCTGTTAGAGGAATGGGAGCAGCCATTATGAACCGCTTACATTTTCTATAACTTAAACTGTGTTATTGAAACCAATGCCTCACAGGGATAGAAAGCAGCACAGGTGGAATGCTAAACCGGCATTGTGATGAAATCCATCACTAACTTCCTTTTTGAGGGGGTTCCCACTGAAATCAACAATGCTGCTCTTATAGATACTGAATGAGAATAGAATAGGATTCTGTTTCTAACCACAATCCCAACCAACAATCATCCCAGCAGTGTTTGGAGTTCACCTAACAGAGGAAGGACTCCGACCTGGTTTTGAAACAGAGCTCGAAATGAGGGAAATCCCTAATATGGAAATTAAACACCTGTGCCAGGAAGCACCAGGAACTAAGGTGAATAAAGTCGTCTTTCCAATGGGTGCACGCCGCACACTCAGCCTGAAGTTTGCCCTGTGCGTGCGTAACTTACAGTCATCATTACCCAACTGTTACAAGTCATTCCAAATCTGTGACAGGGCAGAACTGCAAGTTTCTGGCTGAAGTCCACCGTCAGCACCAGCCTGCTGCAGTAGCAGTGTAGTTGCTGGAGTCGGCAGGTGGCTTTGATCCGCCACCAGTGAAACTATATCAAAGGACACACAGGTGATAAAGCAGTGCAAAGTAATGTTCCTCCCTTCCCAGTCTTCTCGTCTTCTCGTTATCAGTGTGGCCTACACCACATAGCTTTCAGGTCATGCACTGTGTGGACAAGCCCACACGTGGTGCTTTAAAATACTGTCAGGAAAATGAGTGTCAATTTAGTTTTAAAGCACCCAGTTTATTTTGGTGGAACAGATGTGACAATTAATGTTGAATGTGTAATGTTTATTTAGTAGTAAAATGGGTGGTCAATTTCATATTGCTATGAAATCTGCTTTATTTAATATAGAATTAATTCAAATTAAACTCTAGTCTATACTTCCAAGAAACTGTTCAAACCTTTTCCTTCCTTTAACTTTGTCTAGCCTCTTCGTTAATGGACAATATCACGTGAAAGGCACTTTCATGTTACGTAAACGCCAGCAGTTTTCATTTGTTGTATGGAAGCCTATCACTGATAAGGAGCAAGACATCAAATGTTTTTCATGGGGTAACTTAGCAACCTGTGAGCAGGGAACACTGGGCTGAGATTTGAGGCAAGCTAAAAGTTCGACCGTCTAATTGCTGACATCAAAGCAGACTTTCACAAGCCATGTGACATCACCCTGCGGTACACTGGTCACACACAGATGGTATTGACCTAAGCTACATAACCTCCAAGTACTTGAGGCCAAAATAACAGAGCAGCCTGTGCTGAGTATATGGTTAAGGCCAAAGTATGACACGGCATTCTGGTGTAAAACTAAGAAAATGTCTTTTTGGCAAGTCTATGCATAAGATTTATCTTTAATTTTCATTCGGATAGGATTCATTAGCTGTATCAAATATATATATTTCATGAATGCAGCATAAAAAGATTACAGGTTGAAATGAAGAAGAACTCAAATTTTAACTCCAGTTGATGATTTTTATGTCTATAAACCCACTGCCTTTCAAGGCAGGACCTTGAAAACACAAGTATCTTGAAAGGCCTTTTTCAGAGGCACAAGGTCTCTCTCTGCCGTGGTTTTGTGTTGTGGAGAAAAGCAGTGATGGGAGTGGGAATGCTTCAGCTTTCTCCTCTAACAGAAAGTCACATATTTCTAAATGAAAGGCCTTTCGCAACAAGGCTGCAATCATGTTTCTCTGAAAAGGCTGTCTGCCCTTTGGCCTCAGATATCTCTTATAGGCAAGCAAGGAAAGGAAAGCTAGAGGGAACAAATGAGAAAAAAGTGTATTGACAACCATTTCCTCACTCCCTTTTCCACACCTCACCCTTTGTTCCTAATATGGACCCTCTGTCTGTCTTTGCTCCTCCTTTTGAGTCCATGTCAAAGAAATCAGTATATCTGTCCTCTATCCATCCAGCCATCTATCCATCTCAGGTATTTGAGCAGGAATTAGCAGGTAATGCCAAAGCATTGTTTCCCACACCGAACACTGAGGGGTTAACAGAGCAGCGTAGGAGTAGTTTCGATCCGTCAGGTAGGTCAGGTTTCTCTTAACATGGCTGCATACCTGTGTGAAACTGTGTGTGTGTGTGTGTGTGTGTGTGCATGTGTGTGCATGCATTTGCACGCTTGTATCGGGACACATAAAAAACAGACAAGGAATCCAATCATTCTTGATATGGCCAATCAGACTTCCAGATTTGCTCTAACAACGTGTTCAAAGATTCAAAGATTCACTCCATATCGGCTGCACATCTTTATTCACAGAAACAGATTTAAAAACAGCAGAATGATCACTATCTTTCAGTAAGAACCAGACAAGAGAAAGAACATTTTGTGAACATTCATTCTTGTAAATAGTAGTAAGTAGTAGCATCCACTAAATAACTTCCTTTGATCTTGCAACGGCATCACACTGTCTGCATTAGTGGATGGAGACCAGTGGTAGACAGTTCTGGAAAAAGCCAGTAAGGGGACCTTCGGTTAAGATTTATTAATTAATGTGGCCAAAAGTATGTGGACATTCCTGATGCAGTGACATTGTACACAGACAGTATAAAGAATGGACAGCATAAGCGTGGCATCACCCATACGTTTCTGATTTTAAAGATAAAAATCGGGCTCTACCCACTGCCATCCCGGATGCTTTCTTGTGGCAATACAACAATAGGTGCCATGACAAATATGAGTGAAAATAAATTATAACTTATTTTATTATACAGGTTGTCTTATCATCCGACATCTTGCAGTGCTAGATTAAATAAATGTGGCTCAATGGGAGCAAATCCCTGCAGCTAGATGTGCGAAAGGTCTTCTCAAATGTGGAGGCTGTTACAGCAGCATATTAATGGCCATGTGGGTGTAATATTTTAGTGTCCATATACTTTTGGACATGTGGTGTACATTAACTGAAGCCACTTATAGTTAAAAGCATCCCATTTAGATTTAGCTGGTTACAGCGTGGCATGGCTCAGTGCAGGAATAGCCAGTTTGATACAGTATGGGTGGTGTAGGCAAGAGCAGAGATACTTTGAGAGTTATGCTCTTTAAATTTTAACACACACACACACACACACACACACACACACACACACACACACACACACACACGCACGCACGCACACACACACACACACACACACACACACTCACACACGCAGACTACTGCAGTGACAAGTGTGCATTCGGACTGAGTCACCTTTTGTTTATGTTTTCAGCTCCTGGGAGGAAATGCAACAGACAGAATGTTGAAGCTCTGAAAGACACCATGCATTATCAAGCATCCTTGCTTGCCATGCTTTGTGCAAGGACAGGTTGAGTACCTGTAATCAGAGAGAGAGAGACTTTCTCTTTGTCTCCCAAACTACCTTGCACTCACTGAAAAACTTTGTCTTTGGCAAACGACAAATAAACAAATATTACATTTCTGTGAAAGTTTTATTTCTTGCAGGATTTATTTTGGAGCTGTGTCAGTATATTGTTATTAAGATTATATCTTCTAAATTATTCAATGCTGATTTGTTTTGGAACGAATCAGTGTGAAGAAGCCCAATACTGGTTTAAATGAGTTATTAACATGGACATTTTTTTACATCCATGTATAAGCACACACATGCACACACACACACACCTTGTTTAATCCCTTTCATGGCGGGTGGCTGTGCAGGCGGATGCTGTTTAAACAGAGCGGGCCCTTGATGTGGGGCCTCTAGGGGCCAGGTTTTGTGTGTGTGTCTTTCACCCTGGATGTGTATGTGTGCCTCTCTGAGTTTTCTGGCCATGGGAACAATGGTGCTTTAGAATGTGAGGTTACTGGTGCACTGACCCCTGGCAAATAAGAGCCATGTTCTGGCATTCCAGGCCTGATTGGCACTTTGAGCCTGCAGAGAGCTCAAAGGAGACACAGGAAATGTGACCAGTGTAATTGGTTATATATTAGCGGAGCATTCTCCCCCCGTTTAAATGATGGAACATTCTTCAGTGACACTTAGGTGGATGGGGCTGAGATTCCACCAGCTACAGGGAGAGAGGGGAAAGGACAAACAAGGGGGTAAAGAGGGGGGAGAAGATGGAAGGAAAGGAAGACAAGATGAGGGGAAAAAAGATAAAAAGCAAAGATATTTGTTCCAACCTTATTCAGAGAATTGAGGGCTTTTATGCAGGAGAGTGACTATGGAGAAAATATTGGGGTGGGGTCATCTCTTGTGCACCTTGTGTATTTACCCTGGTGCTGGTGAATGGGGCTGTCATGATATGCTCAGCACTCTCCCTCTGAAGCGTGGCGAAAGGGGAGGGCTCTGTGTGGATAGGGGCAGGAGGGGGGTGGAGGCCAAATCAGTAGCTTGACCTTTGACTTGGGGTGCTTGGTCGCAGTTCATGAAGGCTTCATCCTACACTCCTATGTGTCATGTATTTGAGTGCCATTGTTCATTCGCTTTCTGCAGAAAAGCCATTTGTGCATAACAGACATATCTGTCAAAATAACAGCTCTCATATTGGCCTGTGAAAGTAACTTGAAAATCCATGCATAGATCTGTAGACCAGTGTCTGAGGAATGAGTTATTATCCCCTGAGGCTCAGCTAGGGGAAACTTCAGAGGACCCACAGCACCACCCTACATTCCTTCCTTATACAATGAGTAGAAGGATAGAATGGGTACTGGTGGGTGCTAATGTATTCACTAAGGTGATCTTATCTAGGCCCTACCCATTCAAAAAAATGCTTGTTGGGGTATTTTAGATAACATTAGTCTGTCAGAACCCCCAGTGCACACACAAACGCAGACACAGACACAGACACAGACACACACACACACACACACACACACACACACACACACACACACACACACACACACACACACACACACACACACACACACAGGTATGTGGCTTTAGGGTAAATGCAAAACACAGAGATCTTGTTGTAAACTAGAGACTGTCAGTTTCTGTCTGTCAGGCCATTAAATCCTATGGGAACCTTGAGGATCTTGTCAAAATGTACCACCCACTCGCATCAAAACAGAGACAATCTTTGAGTTTGCTGAAGTTCACAAAAAGCAGATGACAGTTTATGAAAGTGGAGACAAACAGATTCCCTTTTACATCCATGCTGACTTCAAAAAAGCTTCTAATGGTGCTTTAACTCATTTAGTCCCATTTTAATTACAGGGGACAACAGAATTTTATTAAATGATTCAACTGAACTGAACATTCAACATTCAACATTCAACTGAATTATCACCAGTTAACACCTGCTCTACATCTTCGTTGAAATAGGTCTTTCAGTGTTTCAGCACCACCAGCTCCTCCATCAACATCTTCACTATCAAGATCTGCATCTGCATCACAAATTCAAACCCTCATCTCTATGTATTTTCCTAATGCGCACAGTATGTATGCACCTCTATTTGCACTGCCTGCATAAACAAGCTTATTTTAACTGTTCCACCACATATTTCACTGTCCTCATTCAAACTATGACTCTCACAACAATTTTCTATATCTGCTCACCATTCTGCACACAAACACACTTTCCCCATTATCTTATGTGTAAATGTAAGGTGGGCGAGTTGATTCATATCCTGCGTTGTTAGCCATGAGAACCAAAGAGCATTCCTTTGCATTCCATGCTGAGGTGAACACCAGGGTTGAGAGGAAGAGACAGGCATGTCTGTGGATGTCAGTGACTCACTGTCAGATCACTCTGGATCATCTGTCTTTGTTCAAAGAGGCCGCCATAGTTCACCCTGTCAGAAGCTTGGGCTGGGTAGAGAATTTTCATAATTTTTCATCTTCCTGTAAACCCCCCAAGGGGCTGTATTTCAAATGGGAAAAATGTTGGAGTGTTGAACTGGCTGAAGGAGGCTGCCCTCTGGTTTGAGGAAAAGCTTGTCCGTAAGTGAGTTAAAGCTCTGCATTTGTGTGGTCAATCAGGTTGATCTGATGGGGGAATGTCTCCTGAGTGACCAACGTGAGGATTACATGCATGCACATACGGACATGGCACTGGTGAATGAAAACACACTTTCAAACACAGACACAGGGATTTACACAGGTATTTAACAAGCTCTTTGTGCAGGTCAAAGTTGACTGCAGGCCCCTCAGGAAAAAGGAGGGGTGGAGGGTGGCTGGAGAGGCAACAAAGAGGAGAGCTGGGGAATGCAGGGGGGGGGGGCTGATTGAAACAAATAAATCTTAAACAGACATTAACTTTTTTACTTTCCTCTCCTAATCTTTAAAATACACAGCTGAGTAAAAGACTGATGTGTATCTATATGACTTTATTTTTGAAAGATGAAACAGATTTTAATCTGTTCGAATGAGCCAAAACACATCTGAGAGGGATCAGGTAAAAATGCAATAGTGTAATCTATCATGTTTCATCCTGTCAAAGCAGCTTTAAAAAGGTATAGATAAGACAAAGACAAGATCCATTTAATGCTTCTGAACTGTGTAATACATTGTCAAAGAGCAGTCCAGGGGTTGGGACCACCCAGGAAACCTCCATAGGTCCAGAGAATATTTTAGGATGTTCCCATGAAGATTGATCGTATAAGGAAAAAAGTCAATCATATGTTTAGACTGTTTAGACAGATTGAAATGAAATATTGAAATGATCAGTTTTCAGGCTTCCTCTGATCGAATGAAATAAACTGAAATGGAAATTATTGTAATTGCTTTGGCATAGCTTATTTTTTTACAACAAAATGTTTTATGAGAGCTACAGCCACAGACCTTCTACATGTTACATTTAAAGACACAATTATTTGCTCCCTGCTGATTTATCAGTACATGACAAGCTTTCCAAGAATGAAGGACATGTAAAAAGATAACCATAGTCCACTGACTTGCTGAAGAACTGAATAACAGACCTTTCTTCCACTGTTCAAAATCTCACTCACAGTATTGTTCCTTCTGGAGCAGAGGTGACTATATACTAAAAACCTGCCTGCTCCTTAAAGCAGACATGCACCAACAAGAAACAGACAATTTGTGCAGAATGATCTGTGGTTGTTTTAAGATGCCCATTCACAACCATGAAGCAAACTCAGTCATAAGGCCCAGCCAATTGGACAAATGACCTGAAAGAGTGCAGGGAGATTATTTTCAATTGTATTAATTACTCAGGTTATGATTTAAAGAGGTCTTCCTGCCTTGCTTACTCAATGGGTCACTCCAGGTCAAGAAGAAATTACTGGACTAATAGCTCCCTCTTGTGTCTGCATGTTGGTAAAGGTGATGTCTATCATATAACCTGAGACTCATTCTTTGTATCACCAAGAGGCAGTGGACTACTTTCATCTGGTAGATGTTCATCTGACCAGAGACAAACTGAAACTTTAAACACAATGAGAGCAGTGACGAGTCAAAGCCCAATAAGAGCCACACTGTGCTTGCTTTTTGTCACCAATAGATGGTGCTGTTGAATACTTTATTCACACAGTTGTGTTTCCAGATTCCAGCTGCACTGTGACTGCTATGATCGGACCAAACAGAAACATTGCTTATACAGTATGCATAGTGTTGTGTACACTGTATAAGTTTAGTTTATGCGGTGTGTACTGTGGCTCTTCACAGCTTCATTTTGAACGCATTCTGACTGCTGTGTCTCAGCAGTGCATTCCTGTGGTGAATGTGTCTGTGAAAGGAAAAGAATCTTCAAAAAAAAACAAAAAAAACTGCTGCTCCTGTCTTTGGTGGTGTTGGGACTCTGACATTTTTGAAAGGTTTAGAAGGTGTGTGTGTGTGTGTATGTGTGTGTGTGTGTGTGTACTATTTCAAGAAAGCAAACAGCTGAACAGATTTTTTAGTAGGCAAAAGTGAAAGGCTTCCATTATGCACCATCTCTCTCCTTGTGCAATCAAAAAAAGAAATGATTAAAAGTGTTATTTGTGTACCAAGAGGCTTGAGAGAGTTTTTCTGTCATTTATTTGTACGTTTGTGTGGTAATAATGTGAAAATATCTTGCTGTAACAGGAAAAATGTTGACACAAGAATAAACGTTACGCTACATTACACAGGGGTTCTGAAGGTTTTCTTTTTCTGGCATGGTAACGTGATGCCATGCCATGTAAATATAGGCATAGACATTTTTCTGGAAAGGACAGCCTCAGATTGAAGTCTTTGAGCTAAAACAGAACTATCTCAGGGGAAGAACATAGACATGAAATTAATATTGTTATTCTCATCTAGCACTAAGCCATCCAAATTTCCAAAATGTTTGAATATTCCTTCCGTCTGTCATGTATGATTCCAGAAATTGATGAAGGAATTAAATTAGTGCAGAGAACATCACTGACAAGTTCCCACGAACTAAAATATCTTCTACAGTTTGGTCTTTTTAAGTTAAACACAAAGATTACATTACAGTTCATAGAATTTTGGACAAGACAGTATTTGCTCTTTAGATCTGGAGCCTGTTGGAAAGAGAAGTGGATCTCTATATGTAGATATCTGCATATGAATGTAGAATCTATAGGTGAGGAACCCAGATTTGGGCATCAATACCCTTCGATCACTGTGCACCAAACTCAGAGCTGCTGAAAGAAAATGGCTCAAACCCAAACTAGCCGATGACCTCAAAGGCTACCAGACACTTTTATCCTCTTTTTCAGCCAGCGTCACTGCTGCAAAGACTGCTTTTTACAACGACAAAGTCAACAATGTCACTGACACCCAGAAACTTTTCTCCACCTTCAAATCACTACTCAACCCTCCGCCTCTTCCTACTCTTACCAGTCTTACCGCTTATATCTTTGCATCATTCTTTACAGACAAGGTGGCAGCAAACACCAGCCAATTCTCTGACCAGCTAACTCCCAACCCGACTCCTAACACTGTGACATGTAGCAGTTCTACTACATGTACTACTCCGGCCCAACTGGGCAGCATTGAATCAGTTGCTCCACTTTCGCCACCTAACACAGTTGCTTGCACTTCATTTTCTGGCTTTACACCCCTCTCTGAGAGTGAGGTATCCAAACTGCTGACATGTAGCCGTCCTACTACATCTTCGTTAGACCCTATACCAACAAACCTTCTTCAGTTCATTAGCCCAAACATCACGTCAGCTATCACACATGTGATAAATGAGTCACTGACCTCCAGCACTTTTCCCACTGCATTCAAAGCAGCTCGAGTAACGCCTCTACTCAAGAAACCTTCACTCAACCCTGCTCAGGTGGAAAACTATCACCCTATCTCACTTCATCCTTTTTTTATCCAAAACTAATGTCGCAAAGCAACTCTCAGAATTCCTCCTACAGAACAATCTTGATCCGAATAAGTCTGGTTTCAAGAGCGGTCACTCGACTGAAACTGCTCTGCTCTCTCTGACAGAAACCTTAAAAGAAACAAGAGCAGCAGCACAGTCCTCTGTCCTCATTCTACTTACTTCAACTTATCAGCTGCCTTTGACACAGTTAACCATCGCATCCTCCTCTCTATTCTCTCAAACATAGGCATCTCTGGCTTGGCTCTTTCCTGGTTTAATTCTTACCTGACAGGGCGCTCATTCAGTGTATCCTGGCTTGGACAGTTGTCCACTTCACATCACCTCACCACAGGGGTTCCCCAGGGCTCAGTGCTGGTGCCCCTTCTATTTGCTATCTACACCACCTCCTTGGGTCCAATTATCCGCTCAGATGGCTTTTCCTATCACTACTATGCAGATGACACTCAGCTGTATCTATCATTTTTTCCTGAGGACCCCTTGGTCTCTGCAAGGTAATGCCTTGATTGCCTCTCAGACATCTCCACATGGATGAAGACACACCACCTCCAGCTGAACATCTCAAAAACTGAACTGCTGGTCCTCCCAGCCAAACCTACTATACACCACAACATTAACATCAAAACTGACTCCCTATGTCTGGCGTCCACCAGGGTGGTGAGGAACTTAGGGCTCATGATTGATGATCAACTAACCATTTCCAATCATGTTGCTTCAGTTGCCCGTCATGCTGCTTTGCACTTTACCACATCAGAAAAATCAAATACTTAACACAACACACCACTCAACTCCAGCTGTGGTCATTTCAAGACTAGATTACTGTAACGTCCTCCTGACAGGCCTCCCAGCCTGCACAGTGAAACCTCTTCAGATGATCCAGCGTGCCTGGTCTACAACCAACCCAAACGCTCACATGTCACCCCGCTGCTCATCGAGCTCTTCTGGCTACCTGTTGCAGCCCGCATTAAATTCAAAGCGCTAATGCCCGCATACAAAGTTGTCTCCGGTACTGCACCTACCTACTTGAATGCCCTTGTACATGT
The DNA here is from genome assembly GCA_014281875.1 of Nibea albiflora. Taxonomy (NCBI): domain Eukaryota; kingdom Metazoa; phylum Chordata; class Actinopteri; family Sciaenidae; genus Nibea; species Nibea albiflora. Next base: position 24,296,248 of record CM024796.1, read on the forward strand.
ATATGTTACCCCACAACCATTGCACTCTTCCAATGAGTGACACCTGGCTCTGCCACCTGTTCATTCAAGGGAATCCAAACTTTGTTTGTTGTTCCATTGGTGAAACACACTACCAGTTCCTACCCTGTCTACCTTTAAAAACTCCTGAAGATCTCCAGCTCTTCAGAGATTACCTTCCCTCCAAGCACTACCTACAATTGATATGATAAATCATGATAAACATGATAAATCTAGCCCTTGAAGAATTGTCATAGCACTTATTGTTGCACTAATGCTTTCTTATCGCACTGTACCTTGATTGTTTCATTCTCTGTAAGTCGGATAAAAGCATCTGCTAAAGGACTAAATGTAAATGTAAATGTAAATGCATCAGAAGTGTTCCATTTCTGTTTGTAGTATTGAGCAGTCACGTTTGAGCAGTAGTCTTTGTGGAAAACAAAACAGACGCAACACTTTGGCTGAAATGTCATTCATCAGTCAACCCATCAGCCATCTGATGACAGTTTAGCTTTTTTAAAAGCTGTTTGTATCCACCACACACTGAACTTCACAGCAGCACTGAGAATCCTGCAGCTGACGTCCCAGAGACTACGTCCATATTTTATAGAGTCTATGGTGTCAAGTCTGACTGCAGATGAAGTCAGGTTGATTGGTAAGAGGAAACAGTATCATGACTGGGGGGCATCCTTGAAAGGCTCCTCACCATTCATCAGACTCAGATACAATCTATGGAAAGCAACAGTGAACGTCCGTGACCTTTGACCACTCAGATAGCACTGCATTAAAACCCCACATGACTGAATAAAGGATATTAAATGCAGGGTTGTATTTGTCTGTCATAACATTCACAGGTATTACCAAACATCATTTCGGCAGCTTCGACATGTGCAAGTCTGTGACTCTTGATGCATGAACTGCTGGCAACAAATGATAGCTGTCATGAGTGTGCAGTAGCACATCATGACTCTGGGATGCTTTAATAGTTAAAATCATTCCCTCAGTCTATCTGCCTCAGAGTCCTATGTATAGTATGCAGGGTGACGTGAGTGGAAACACTGAGAGGGAAATGGCTGTCGACTGATTCAGCTCTCAGCTGGGGGTCGAAGCCTTGTCTCGTGGGACTGAGCTTAGGATTCCTCCAGTTTCAGGATGTCTGCTCTAACATAGGAAGCAGGAAACCTGTTACTCACATCAGCCAGCCATTAATGATGACATCACTGATGTAGAAAAGAGTGTGCATGGGTGGAAAGAACACTGAAATACACTGCCTGTGCAAAAAAAAAAAGTCAGCACCTGGATTTAACTAAGCAAATTGGTAAAAGCCTTCCATTGGATTGGAATTACTGCAGTAATTAATATGGTTCAGTTAGCAACAAGTTATTTAACTCTAGCTGATACAGTGAGTAGCTTCTCCATTCTTAAACAACCATGTCAGAATACTGTATCCTGTGGTCATGGAAAGTATGTAAATCAGTTTCAGAAGGGTCAAACTATTGGCCTGCATCAAGCAAAGAAAACAACTAAGGAGGTCCCTAAAACTACTCAAATCAGATTAAGAACTGTCTGATGCATTATTAATACCTGGAAGGACGGGGGTGAAACATCATCTTGGGCACATTATTGTAAGAAGAGAGGTGGATGAAGTGATGCACCCATCATGCCTAGTGCCCACCGTACAAGTCTGCAGGGGTGATTTTATGATCTGGGGTCACTGCAGTTGGTCAGGTCAGGTTCAACAAAGTTATGTCCCCAAAGAATGAGGTCAGCTGACTACCTGAATATACTGGATGACCAGGTCTTTATTCACTGACGGCACGGGCATATTCCAAGATGACAATGCCAGGATTCATCTGGCTCACATTGTAAATGAGTGGTTCAGGGAGTATGACACATCGTGTTCACACATGGATTGGCCACCACAGTCCAGACCTGACCTCAGCCCCATTGAGAATCTTTGGGATGTGCTGGAGAAGACTTTGCTCAGCGGTGCGACCCATCATCAATATAATGATGAAAATAAATGTTGTGACATTGCAGAAGCTTATCAAAACAATGCCACCGCAAATGCATACACAAACATATTGTACAATTACAATGAATTACAATAGATGGTAGAGTGAATTACAGTAGCAGTGGAATCTGTGATAGAGGTAGAGATAGACAGATGCACAACAGCAATAAGTCATTAACCAACTAAGCTGTAGTGGAGATGGTAGCAATGACAGTAATGCTATATATTGTGGACGTCAGCAGCAGACCACAGCAGCAGTCACGATCCATGAGAACCTGCTGGATGACAAAGCACAGAAACTTCGGGGAAGAAGTTTAGTTAGTAACATGCATTGATGATAATGATGATTGGAGAGAGAGAGAGGGAGTGAGAGAAGGTTTTCAGCAAAGGGACGTCAAGTGGACGTCAGCAGCTGACCACAGCAGCAGCCACGATCCATAAGAACCTGCTGGATGACAAAGCACAGAAACTTCGGGGAAGAAGTTTAGTTAGTAACATGCATTGATGATAATGACGATTGGAGGGAGAGAGGGAGAGGGAGAGAGAGAGAGAGAGAGAGAGAGAGACAGAGAGAGAGAGAGAGAGAGAGGGAGAGGGAGGGTTTTTCAGTAAAGGGAGATGTGACTACATCTTCAACCAATACCATGCCTGACGGCATAACCCAGATAACCCCGGCAGTCTAGTCCTATGGCAGCATAACTAAGGGAAGGCCTGAGCCAGCCCTAACTATAAGCTCTATCAAAAAGGAAAGTCTTAAGTCTACTCTTGAAGGTGGTGACCGTGTCTGCCTCCCGAACCCAGAAAGGTAGTTTGTTCCACAGAAGAGGAGCTTGATAGCCGAAAGCTCTGGCTCCCTGTCTACTTTTGGAAACTATAGGAACCACAAGGAACCCAGCATTCTGAGAGCGCAGTGGTCTAGAGGGGTAGTAAGGTACTATAAGTTCTTTTAGATATGATGGTGCCTGGCCATGAAGAGCTTTGTAAGTAAGGAGAAGAACTTTAAATTCTATTCTAGATTTAACAGGTAGCCAATGCAAGGAAGCCAAAATGGGAGAGATGTGATCTCTGATCTTGGTTCCTGTCAGAACACGTGCAGCAGCATTCTGAATTAGCTGCAAGGTCCTAAGAGACTTATTGGGGCAGCCTGATAATAAAGAGTTACAGTAGTCCAGCCTAGAAGTAACAAATGCATGGACTAGTTTTTCTGCATCCGCTTGGGACAGGATGCGTCTGATTTTGGTAATGTTGCGTAAGTGGAAGAATGCAGTCTTTGAAATTTGTTTTATGTGGGAATTAAAGGCCAAATCCTGATCAAAAATGACTCCAAGATTCTTTACGGTGGAGCTGGAGGCCAAGATGATCCCGTCTAAGGTAGCCAAGTCTCCGGACAAAGAGTTTCTGAGGTGTTTGGGTCCAATTATAAGAACTTCAGTTTTATCCGAGTTCAACATCAGAAAATTGTAGGTCATCCAATTTTTTATATCCCTAAGGCACGCTTGCAGTTTGGCTAAATGATTGGTTTCATCAGGCTTGATCGATAAATATAATTGGGTGTCGTCAGCATAACAATGGAAATTAATAGAGTGATTCCTAATAATGTTCCCTAGAGGAAGCATATATAGACTGAATAGAAGTGGCCCTAGTACTGAACCTTGTGGTACTCCATGGCAGACTTTGGTATGCATGGAGGATTCATCATTGACGTGGACAAACTGAGTTCGATCTAAGAAATATGACCTAAACCAGCTCAGGGCGGTTCCTTTGATGCCAATCTGATGTTCCAATCTCTGTAAAAGAATTTGATGGTCTATGGTGTCAAATGCAGCACTAAGATCTAACAGGACAAGTACAGAGATGAGTCCTTTGTCTGATGCCATTAGGAGATCGTTTGTGACTTTGACTAGTGCGGTCTCTGTGCTATGATGGACTCTAAATCCTGACTGAAAATCCTCGAATAAACTGTTCTTATGAAGAAATTCACACAGCTGATTAGCTACAGCTTTCTCAAGTAGCTTAGAAAGAAAGGGAAGGTTTGATATCGGTCTATAATTGGCTAAGACCTCTGGATCTAGAGTGGGCTTTTTAAGAAGAGGTTTAATTACAGCTACTTTAAAGGACTGTGGTACATATCCTGATAATAAAGACAGATTAATCATATCCAGTAAAGAAGGGCTGACTAACGGTAAAATATCCTTGAGCAGCCTGGTTGGGATGGAGTCTAGGAGACAGGTTGACGACTTAGATGAAGAAATTATCGAAGTTATTTGATGAAGGTCAATGGGAGAAAAACAGTCCAAATATGTATCAGGTTTTGCAGCTGATTCCAAACTTGCTGTATCAGAATGCAGATCAGTGCCAGTCGAAGGAAAGGCATGATGTATTTTGTCTCTAATAGTTCTAATTTTATCATTAAAGAAGCTCATGAAGTCATTACTAGTTAGACCCAGAGGAGTAGATGGGTCAATAGAGCTGTGGTTCTCTGTTAGCCTGGCTACGGTGCTGAAGAGAAACCTGGGGTTGTTCTTGTTTTCCTCTATTAAAGAAGAGTAGTAGGCTGTTCTGGCATTACGGAGAGCCTTCCTGTAGGTTTTAAGATTATCTTGCCAGACTAAGCGAGATTCTTCCAGTTTAGTGGCACGCCATTTACGTTCAGAGTTACGTGCCACTTGCTTTAATTTACGAGTCTGCTGGTTATACCATGGTGCTAACCTCCTCTGTTTAATTATCTTCTTTTTCAGAGGTGCAATAGAGTCAAGCGCTGTCTGTAATGACCCTGTAGTACTCTCAACAAGATGATCTATTTGTAAGGGGCTAATGGAGGCAGACAAGTGTGGCAGGAAGTGCAGACTTGCATTTCCTCCCCACAGGTAAGGGGGAGGAGCTAGGAAATCATTAAGAGCACCTGTGAGATAGGGGGGAAGGGGGAGATCTTTTCAAACACCAAGCCACATGGAGGAGGATAGGAGGAAGCGAGTGTGAGCAGGAGAAATCCACAAATATAGAAGCTAGAAAGGAAATATGCAAGCACCACAGGACCAAAAAGCAACCCCGGATTGTGTGGAAAAGGCAAACTTCTTGTCTTTGGCGCGGCACTTGGAGCTGTAGCTGGTCTGGGGCTTACAACATACAGCTAAGTGGTATCTGCCTGTCTCTCTCCAGGCTTCTTCTCCCCTCTCAGGAGTGTTTAGACCATCCCCTGGATCCGCCGATCCCTCTCTCCATACCCGGCCTCTGCCCCCCTCACACACACACACACACACACACACCTCTCCACCTGCATACATATTTACAAAACTGAACTTCTGGACTATTCGAACACGACCGAACTCTTGCACCCCCCCTTTCACACCTACACACCCTCTCACACTACTTGGGATGCCCAAATGAACTGCCTGAACTCATTTTTATTAAGTGAACCATTCTCCTGTGATGTTTTATGGTGAATGCGATTTTTGTTCTTCGGTTCTTTGACACCTAAATTTAATTTGCAATTGTTAGTAAAAACCCTTGATTTATTGCTTGAAATCTATTTGTGAAGGAGTTTATTTTTTTCGTTTGGGATTAACCGATAGATTAAATAATCTTTCCTTTACAGATATTTTGGTGACCTGAATTTATTTTGTAGCTGGGGCTATCTGCTAGCGGGACTTTTGTTGTTAATCAGATACTTTTAAATTTACTCATTATCCTTTTCTATTTAATGAGTGACAGGTTGATTTATGCTCCTGTCTGGCGCCCAACTTATGTTATATGAGTATCTGTTTTCAGCCCTACGCTACAAAGTCCTCTGCTACATTGAGACATGGCATTGAATTCAATATTGAAGGAATCAATTCCTTGAATTTGGCAACAGCAGTGTCAGATAAACATCTGCTGTAAGAGTTTCTACAAAAAGGCTTATAGTCCAATAATATGAATTCGAAGGTTATTAAAAAATGGTCAGAAAGAAGAGGATTCTGTGGATAGACTATTAGATGATCAAGTTCAATGCCATATGAGAGAACGAGATCAAGAGTGTGGTTCAGACAATGAGTCGGTTTATTTACACTCTGACAGAAGCCAATTGAATCTAATAAAGAGATAAATGCAGTACTAAGACTATCATTGTGGTTGTCCACATGAATATTAAAATCACCTACAATGATTACTTTATCTGTTTTAAGGATCAAGCCTGATGCAAATTCTGCAAATTCAGATAAAAATTCAGAGTAAGGGCCAGGAGCTCTATATATTATAACAAATAGGATTGGCTGTACCATTTTCCATGTTCGGTGAGTGAGGCTAAGAACAAGACTTTCAAATGAATTATAATTTAGTTTAGGTTTAGGATTTATTAATAGACTTGAATCAAATATGGCTCCAACTCCACCACCTCGACCATTACTTCGAGGAATATGAGTATTACAATGACTGGGAGGGGTGGATTCATTTAAGCTAACATATTCACCCTCCTGCAGCCAGGTTTCAGTGAGACAAAATAAATCAATATCATAATCAGATATTAATTCATTGACTAAAAGAGCTTTAGAGGACAAGGACCTGATATTCAAGAGTCCACATTTAATGCTCTTATTTTGGACTGGTGGAGATGTTGATTTAATTTTTATTAAGTTTTTATGATGAACTCCTCTTCTGTTTGTTTTATCTTTAAACAATGTAGGTGGACGGGGGACAGACACAGTTTCTATACTAAAGTATTGGGTGGGCAGCTGCTCTAATGGAGGCGCAGAGAAGCGTGTAAGACTGCAGCTCTGCTTCCTGGTCTCAACTCTGGGTTGTCACGGTTTTGGTCGTCTAATAAATTGGTCCATATTTCTAGATATGAGAACTGCTCCATCCAAAGTGGGATGGATGCCGTCTCTCCTAATCAGACCAGGTTTTCCCCAGAAAGGTGTCCAATTGTCTATGAAGCCCACATCGTTTGCTGGACACCACCTCGACAGCCAGCGGTGAAATGACGACATGCGGCTAAACATGTCATCACTGGTCACATTGGGTAGGGGTCCAGAGAACACTACAGAGTCCGACATCGTTTTGGCGTATTCACACACCGATGATACATTAATTTTAGTGACCTCCGATTGGCGTAACCGGGAGTCATTACCGCCGACGTGGATAACAATCTTACTGTATCTACGTTTAGCCTTAGCCAGCAGTTTCAAATTTGACTCGACGTCGCCCGCTCTGGCCCCCGGGATGCATTTGACTATGGCCCCCGGTGTCGCTAACTTCACGTTCCGCAAAATGGAGCTGCCAATGACCAGAGTTGGCTTCTCAGCGGGTGTGTCGCTGAGTGGGGAAAATCTGTTTGAAACGTGAAGCGGTTGGTGGTGTACCGTGGGCTTCAGCTTGGGGCTATGCCTCTTTCGGGCAGTCACCCAGCCTCCCGGCTGCTCGGGAACTACCGGGGAAGGGCTAGCTGAAGCTACCTTCGGTGGTACCGCACCGGCTACAGGGGACTGGCTAACTATAGCAGCGACTGACTGTTCTGTGGCGCGGTACCGTGCCTCTAACTCACTGAGCCTCGCCTCCAAATCTACAAATAAACTACATTTATTACAGGTACCATTATCACTAAAGGAGGACGAGGAGTAGCTGAACATGTGGCACACAGGGCAGGAGAGACGAGGAGAGGAGAGAGGAGAGCAGAGAGGAGAGAGGCCATTGCTATAGCTAGGCGAGAGTGTGACTAAGAGAGACAGGTAAAACTATCAGATTGCGGTTACTAGAGTTTAAGAAACCTGTTCGTGAAGACAGAACAAGTCTTAAGGCAGTGTAGAGTTACGTAGACAGTCACTGATGTGAAAAAATACACGAAAAGTTGTTTAAGTGAGCAGAGCAGAGAGCACCGTGGCAGTAACACCGATAACCGGAAGTAACAGAATACGCTTACCGCAAAGCACGTCCAGGTGTCGCCTGGAGAGATACCAAATACCTGCAGAAGTAATGTCCATGTCCCCATTTGGTTTCTATTTCTCCAAATCTTCTGTCCTTAAATGAGTCCCAGCTCCTGAACTGTCATCCTGTGCTTTTTTATTTATTTATTTATTTTTTTTAATTTTTGGTTACACAATGGTGTGGTCTATCTCTGTCTCTTCAGCCTCCTGTGTGTCACTGGTGATTAGCTACACAAATGCAAATGAAAGGTTTGGATAAAATTCAAATTGCAGGCCTCCTCAGGAACTAATCAAGATTTAAATAGTGAGCTAGATTCATAGTGAAATATATACTGTAATAGTGAAACAAAAGGCTGGAAAGGTACAAGTATCAAAAAATCACAGCAATGTGACTAGGCTAAGTCTGCTAAAACTTCTAAAAACTTTCTTCCTTGGAAAAACTAGAATACATTGGAGCAATGAGAAAGAAAAATATCTAGTTTAAGCAGTACTCACTACTTCTTAAGGTGTGATTCTGCACAGGTTTCAGGATTTTTATACAAACAGAACACTACAATGCTGCAGCCTGTTCCAAACATGGAGGCCTTTTTGGAAAAATACCCAGAGTATGTTTAGATTCCAGCTGTATAAAGAGATAATAGGGAGAAACAGCCCTGTACTATGTTTAGCTTTGAGTTTGTTGTCAACACATATAGTACATGTGTAAATGTGGTGTCCAGGCTTGTTTTTGTAGCTTTTACATACTGTATATAGTGAAGGTTCTGTTGATTCTAGACAGATTTAGCTCATGGTCTTTGGTTTTGGGTGTTCAAATAGAAAATCTACATGACTAGAATCTACAGCCAGGGTAGCAGCTCTGTGAGGCAGTATTATGGGGAATAGCTGTTATGTCTTGTCAAGTATGCTGAAGTTAGTTATGTTCATGTTCAGCACTTCCTGTTTTATTTTGTACTCACCTTACCTCACGTACTCGTTTCAGACCCAGACTTCCTCCCTTTGTGTGATTTTCCACCTTTGTAATTGTCTGCCCCGCCCCTGATTGTTTCACCTGTGTGCACTCCCCTCATGTATAAATAGTCCTCACATCCCTTTGTCCTTGTCAGCTGGTCCTGTAACGACCTGAGTAAGTTCTGCACCACTCCGTGCAGAACTTGGTAATCCAACGAAAAGTATTTATTGTCCAAAAAACAAATAAAAGACACTCTCAAAGAGGATGCAAAAAATCAGCAGAGGGCGCTCATAAAGAGGATCAAAAGGTGAACATGGGAAAACATGAAGACCGAGTGGTCACGCTAGAAAACATCTGCAAGAAATGACCAAGACGAACAGTGATAATAGATTATATAATAATACATTTATTAAACACGCCTGTGTTACATGTACCGGCTGGTACCACGTAAACAGATGTATATTCTGTAAACAGGAGAAATGAATGAGACGGGCAACCTTGCTTCCGCTCGTTTCAGCCTCGCTCAGCAGAATCAATTTATTCTCAATTTGCTATTAAACAATAAAACATTCTCTTTATAACCATTCACAAATCAGCCACCACAACCAAAACTCCTAATCACATTTTGTCTTGTCTTCAGTGTTCTTACTGAGTTACGATCTGTGCTCTTATTCACAAAATCTTAATACAACAATCACAATGTTTATACTCTCGCAGGTTGTATTTTAACCTTACATGAAATTACCATTCCTGCCCTAGTCACAGGTTTCTTTGTATGAACATTCAATAGCTCTTAACAGGCTACTCCTAGCATGAAATGATTTCCCTGTGCAGGCTCTTACGGCTTTACTGTTTTTTTTAGATGTAAATAAACCTTTCTTAACAGAGTTTAACAGTTTTTACCTATTTAAACAGTATCATACAATGTTTTCAGAATATTTATACATTAAACCAAATGTACGGTAGCACTAAATAAACCCCTGAATGACACACCGCGGGCTAAAAGTATACGACGCCATGTTATGCTCATCGTAGAATGCTAGTAACATTCATTCTTCACATTACATACACGTTTTGATACCATTCTTTTTCCAGATAACTCGAATATTACTCAACATATTCCCAAAGTAAGCACCAGTGAATTACAGCTTTACCAACCTGTAAACAGGAGAAATGAATGAGACGGGCAATCTTGCTTCTGCTCGTTTCAGCCTCGCTCAGCAGAATGAGAGAAACCGTCCGTGGTGCCCTAAAAAGCCGTAAAGTGACCCTCGTAACACCTGCCATACAGTGCCCCGCTGCCTCCTGCTGGCTACGGATGGGTATAACATGTTAATTTTCCACAACAGAAATTGGTGCGCTGCCTATTGTAGACAGGTTAGGAGCATCTTAATGCTATTTTCAAAACAAAATACACTATCAAAATCGTGACTTCACAATTGTGGCGTCACACATTCCCCCACAAAATAGAAATGGCTCCCGACATTTAAAACCTTATTCTGAAAACCTCAACATATAATACACATTTTCAATATAACAATGCCGTGTTGTATGGGCTGAATGGATAAGCAGGTGGAATGTACGGTGCAAGCCCTGTGAGTGGTGTGATATGGTAAGGTGTCGGCCATGCCGGTATGAAGGGGCAGGCTAGTGTGGTAGCTGCATTGACAGTGGTGCGAGGTTGTAGTGAGGGGTCACCTAAAGTTTGATATGTGAACAGCTGCCGTGGCCTCCTTTCTCTAGCGGACCTCCTGACCCCTCTGGACGTGTCTGTTACTGGGGTGGGTGAAAACCTCTCATCATCATTAGGAACCAACAGCCCATCTCCTTCACTGTCCATCTCAGGTGGTGGTGAGTCAGCGAGTGGCCGTGCTGCCGGCTGACTGTCCCTTTGACATCCATTCTCATTGGCAGGTGCATTAACATGCCTCTCTTCCCTACCAGATACTGGGACATGTCTGTCTTCCCTTTCAGAGGCGAGATCCCAGTGAGTCTCAGTGGGCAGGTAATGATCACAGCCTCCTCTTTCACGTCTTGTTTCCCTTACAGGAACTCTTAACCAATAACCTGCAGTACTCTCATCCGAATCAGAACAACTTGTGCCACTTCCTTGTTTTCTCCTGTCTTTGTCACATAATCGGTCATGACTTGATCTGATTTGTATCTTTGGGGCATGTTTCAGTCTCTGTTGTGGGGCTTCAACAGGTAGATCATTTACCACTAGCAGCAAATTGCGGTGGAGGACTCTGGTCTTGCGTTTGTCCCCTGTTTCAGAGTGGACTATGTACACCGGGTTGTCTGCTATCTGCTCTTTAACAACATAAATGTTCTTTTCCCAGTACGACCTAAGTTTCCCTGGGCCGCCCCACTCCCCAAGATTCCTCACCAGTACTCTGTCCCCAGGATGCAAAACTACACTCTTAAGTCTTTTGTCATAATAGGACTTGCCTCGTGCGCTTGCCTGTTTACTGTTTCCACTGGCAATTCTGTAGGCTTCAGTCATCTTTTCAGCCCACTTTTCCGCATAGCTATTATGTGATTCTGTACTTTGCTCGCCTACCAGACCAAACAACAAGTCTACTGGGAGATGGGGATGGCGTCCATACAATAGAAAGTAGGGGGAATATCCTGTGGATTCATGACACGTGCAATTGTAGGCGTGCACAGTTTTTTGAAGATGGTCTTTCCACCGCTCTTTCTCCTTATCAGCGAGCGTCCTCAGCATCTGCAAAAGAGTCCTGTCAAACCTTTCGGCTGGATTTCCCTGGGGGTGGTATGGCGTCGTCCTTGAGTGTCCAACTCACCTTGGACCTTGGTCGTGGTGTAGCCTGCCGGGATATCCAAAGCGTGGGATGAATTCATCAAAGATGCGATCAGCTGCTGTCCGACCAGATTTGTTCTTCGTCGGATACGCTTGAGCGAATCTGGTGAAATGATCCACCACCACCAGGATATATTCATACCCACCCCGACTGGTTTCAAGATGGAGGTAATCTATACACATGGCGAGTTTGAAGTGATTGAACCCATTGGGGCACGCACATGACCAGTGGGTTTCTTTTGTTTTATACAAGGACACTTCCTTGTAACATATTCCTCAACTTCTTTTGCCATGTATGGCCAGTAGAACCTCTCCCTCGCCAGAGATAGTACTCGCTCTGTGCCGATGTGGCCCATGTCATCGTGGAGGTACCTTAATACCATGGATCTGTATCTGGCAGGGAGGACTAACTGTTGCCTCTCATGGGTCTGTACAAAAGCCCATCACTTAAGTACAACTTGCTCCACTCATGGAGGAGTCTCCTTGCTGCTCTGATCACTGTTTTTCTTGTGTCATTTGTCAGGATCGTGTCTGTCTCTTTTAGTTTAATGATCTCTCCGACTACTTGATCTTCCCTTTGAGCTTTGGCCAACTCCTCCTTACTGATAGTTGGGAGAGGTGTAGGGGGGTCTTGGTTGGCATTTGTGGTGAGGGCAAGGGCAGCAACCCAAGCGACATCCTGCTCCTGAGCTGCTTTTGTCCCGTTCCAGGTGGCCTGCACCACTTCCTGTGACATCTCTTCAGTACACTCTTTCACATACTTGTCAATGTCGAGGGGTATGCGGGACAAAGTGTCGGCATCCGTGTTTGTCTTGCCGGGTCTGTACTTGATGTCAAACCTAAAGTCAGATAAGTCCCCAACCCAACAGTGCCCAACAGCATTGAGCTTGGCCGAGCTCATTACATAAGTTAAGGGATTGTTATCAGTATAAATGGTGAAGTGTGGAGCGTAGTACAAATAATCCCTAAACTTTCCACACACTGCCCATTTGAGTGCCAAAAATTCTAATTTCCCACTGTGCAGATCATAGTTTCTCTCGGCCGGTGTCAGTGTTCTTAAACCATAACCTACAACTCTCAGCTTTCCGTCCTGATGGACCGGTGGATTGGTGAGCCTGTTAATGAGGTGCTCCAGCACTCCCTGGTGCTCTCCGGTCCACGCCACAGGAGCCTTGGGGGACAGTTGAGGGCCTTTGATCTTTATTTGGGGAAGCTGTACCATTGACAGGCCAGGCTTAACCTTGAGAAGCTCATACAATGGTTTCACGATGCGTGAGAAATCCTGGATGTAGCTACGGTAATAGCTGAGGAAGCCCAACAGCCGTCTCACATCACCAACTGTATGAGGAGTCTTTGCCTTGAGGGACTGCACCGCTTCCAGGTCCCTTGGGTCAATGTGCACACCTTCCGCCGACACAAGGCGTCCCACATACCTCACTTGTCTGCGAAACAGTTCACATTTTTCAGGTCTTAACTTTACACCATGTTTTTGAAGGGCTTTCAGGACTTTGCGAAGTCCCTCAACATGTTCCTCAAAGGTTTTTGAATAGCAGAGAATGTCATCCAAATAGGGGATACAACACTCATCCCTGAGTGAGACCAGCATCTCTTCCATACTCCTTTGGAAGGCTGCCGGGGCATTTGAGAGGCCAAAGGGTATTCTCACCCATTCATACAACCCCCATGGCGTGACAAAGGCTGTGAGATGTCTTGAGCCCTCTGCCATGAAGCCTTGGTGATACGCCTTCCCCTGATCAAGGATGCTGAACCAAGAGTGCCCCCCTAAAGTGTCAGTCAGATCTTGGATCCGGGGTAGGGGATACCTGTCAGGGATGGTTTTTTGGTTCAGTAGACGATAGTCAATACAGAGGCGTAGCGACCCATCCTTTTTGCGGACACACACAACAGGGGCTGCGTAAGGGGACTTTGACTTAACAATCCACCCTTTGGCAAAAAGATCCTGAATGTACTCTTTTACTTCTGCAAATAGTGGCTTTGGAACAGAGGAATAGGCTTTCTGCACCGGGATGTCATCTTTGGTGTTTATTGCCAGCTGGAGGCTTGGGATACAGCCAATGTTGTCAGCATCCCTTGCAAAAGCAGATGACTCCTCGTAGAGCATTTTGCTCACAATCTTTTACTGTTCTTCACTGAGGTGACTTATCCCAACTGGTGGCTGCCACTGTGATGGTGTACAGGTCGGATCAGCTGGGGTAGTAGTGATACTCTGGACCATTACATCCTTTTTGTCAGGTGAGTCTGTCTCAACAATTTTTTTGATTTGTTGGATGGTGCCAAGTGAGGATTTTCTGGGCAGGGTAATGTTATGTTTTGTATGGTTTCCCAGAGGCACCGCTAAATAGGGGTTTCTTTCGTTCTGAATTTCCATCAAGCCCTCGCCTATGTCTAGCTGCTGTAGCTGTACACAACTTTCTTCTGGTTCAGACAATACTAATGCGTCAGCTGGGTCGAGCTGAGGCGGCACCTTACACTTTACCCAGGTTACACTACCTGCAGGAATTACTTTATCTTTCTGCCCTATCCTTAAGCATCCCTGAGGTGCATCAGTTTTTTTGGTCTGCACAAAGTGTACAATTCAAGTCTTTGCTGTGTCTTTAGGGATGGACATGGCTCCACCTAGCAGTTGAGTTAAAATGGGGATTAGTCGCTCTGGTTTTCCCTGGATCACACTCTCCACCACATTGAAACCGATCAGCGGCACCTCCAGGGGTACTGAACTCACAAGGAAAGGTACGTTGATTGACAGGTGGGGGGAAATCTCCTGGCTTTATGATCCTTAGCACTCCTCTAACTATCTCGGAGTCAGTGAAGCTGTCTTTTACCCCCTCTTCGATCTGTCTACACACACTATTGTAACTTATGTCCGATGAGTGATCCCCAATTTGGCCTCCCTGAACTTTGAATTCACGGCGTTGTATGTATGAGAGGTCTCTGAGGGGCACTACTGGTTCCAATGTGTGGGGTGGGACAGCTTTTGGTTGTGTGCTCCGGTGGAGTGGGATACTGTTCGGTGCACTTGGTTCAGTGTTTGTAGGTTGTGCAGGGACATGTTGTGTGGTGGTTTGTGATGTGGGCACGCTTACAAATTGGAGGATCTTCTTACTCAGATCCTCATAATTCAAAAACATCTGCTGAATATCATCTGGCAAAACACTGAGATTGGCGGGTGTAGCAGTATCAGCTGTGTCAATGGCCATATGGGGATTAGCCCCAGCTACAGTGGCTACCCTTGGATGATGTTTTGGCTGTGGCTGTATGAGCTAACTCAACAGGAGGAGAGGTGACATTAACAGACACTGGCCCTACAAGTAGTGTAGCATCACCATGAGACTGCACCATACCCTCAATTACATCGTTCAAGGCTAGCAATTCACCCATACCACTGTCCTCGGAGTCTAAAAGGTCCTTACTGTACATAAAGGCATGGATGTATTCAAAACACCCCTCTGCGTCCCCGCTTGAGAGCTCCGATGGGTCCTTGCCCGGAAGTGAGCCAACCTTTTCAGCAATCTGGAAAAGTTCGTTGGACGACAGGGAAAGCAGGCTCTTCCTGATGTTCCACACCAGGCTCTTCCTCTCTGTGTCAGCCATGGAAACGTCCTCACCAGTACTACAGCATGTCCCTCAAGTTCAGCTCCGGTCAACGCTAACCCTCAGCTCTCGGTGGGTCACAGGTCTCCTGGCTCCTCACAACAGCTCACCTCCAGAAACGGGCACCAGGCATGGTACAACCAGCTCACTCTTTCAGTCACGGATGATGTAGGTTTTTAGGATCAGCTACTAGCCAGCATGGAGAGCCGATCCCGGACGAGCCGCCAAGAATCTGTTATACGTACCGGCTGGTACCACGTAAACAGATGTATATTCTGTAAACAGGAGAAATGAATGAGACGGGCAACCTTGCTTCCGCTCGTTTCAGCCTCCCTCAGCAGAATGAGAGAAACCGCCCGTGGTGCCCTAAAAAGCCGTAAAGTGACCCTCAGAACAACCAACACCCAAAATCGTGACTTCACAATTGTGGCGTCACACATGCAAAAATCTGAGTGAAACTCTAATAAAACCTGGTTGAAAAACAAACACTCATTTTGCTGTCATTCTCACAGTCATTCTCCCAGGCTTCCTTCACTGGAGGATGCAGACAGGAGCTGATAGCCTGTTTAAAAACCTTGTGTTTTAGTTAAATCTCCAAGATGAAGATCAATCAAGAGCTTTAATTTGACAATTAAATAGTTAATTAGTTATTGGGATGCTCCACTGATGGATTGGAAGAAGATAAAGTGAATTAAAGGCGCACCAAAGACGTCCAACATACTGAAAATCTGTAAAGATCTGCTAAAATGGCCAGTTTTGGGAAGGATGTGGAAGTGGATTGGAAACATCAGGGTACATCCAGACAGATGAACATGGCTGTTGTGTCGTGCAAACATTCACATGATTCACTGATCACCATTTGATATATTTAGAAAATATGTTCACAATTATAAAATTCAAAGCAGGGTAAAAATATTTTGAAATCAGGTCCCAGAATGGTAGCGTGTCAAAGACTGTAGCTGTCCACTCAGCTCTGGGTCTCTTTCCAGGGACATCTGTGTCTGACTCAAATCTTGGTGAAGTAGTACGCCAGCCCTACAGCTGGTTTGGCAAATAACGTCCATGAGGACTGTTCAGTAATGGGACTGTGCTTTATGGACTGACAGATTGAGGAGAGGCGGAGAAAGGCTCTGGCTGAGTCTGCTCCATAAATGGCACAGATGGCCACGATACAGAAGCAAGACGCATACAAAGGTAGTCTGAACAGAGGTCTGAAAGCATTTATTAACTGATAGCTATCAGTTATCAATTACTAAATCTGTGTTGTTCTTGATCAAGTTTTTGAACAGACATTACAGGACAAATTACTAACATTTGGACTATATGACTAAGGTAACTTTTTAACCATGCTTTTTCTTTTGAGTGAAAATGATCACAATGTTCAAATGAGGGACATCTGAGCATCCCAAAAAACATAATCAGCTGGTTCAAGCTGATAGAAAACAGCAGAGTTAAAGAGGCATACAGGAAGAGGACTGATGAGATGCAGGCTAGAGGAGGAGCAAACAATATAACAACATTGCTAGTGGCATGACACGTTTTGACATATTGAAGTTCATTACTCCATTTGTACACAACAAATCACCTGTCTCTGGCAGGTGAAGCAATTGTCCAGTATTGTACTAGTCCGTAGTTGAAATGTAATGTTGTAATGTTGCTGTAATCCAATCTAAAATATGTCCATTTAGCATGCTTATGTTGTTCACATTGTTAAGTGTCTGACAACCTTATGAAAAAGACCCTACAAACAACAAATTCATCCTTCATCTTTCACTTGATCCGGTCTGCGAAATCTCTTCTATGGTCACACAAATTACTACAGGCTGCAGTGCTTCCCCAAAATGCTGGACCAAATTCAAAACAAGATGTTCCCATTAGTCAAAGGTCCAGGTCAAAAAATACAGAAGTTAATCATTAAAGAAGGAAAATTCCTTCACATTATTTTGATCTCAAAATATTTTTTTCACACACTCATTTGTGTAATTGTGTGAGAGGGTGTGTGTTGAAGAGACTTTGTACTCACTGGAACTGTCACTGTTCCAGAAATTCTGCTGTTGTCTCTGTGAAATCTCAACATTAGTACAACACAGACTGTCTGTCTCTGTGCTGGACAATGGGACTGTTGTCTCAGTGTCAGAGACAGCAAAGTGTTTAAAGTTGGGACACTTGGGACTATATACATATATTTACCATGGCAGGATCACACCCAGTTTCTCTGCTATGATGGCTGAATCAAATCAAATTAAATCAAATCAAGCCCAAAGTCACAAAATACATTTAGCCTCAGAGGGCTTTACAATCTGTACAGGGAGTGACACCCTCTGTCCTTAGACCCTCGGTTCCAGTGAGGAAAAACTTGCCCACAAAAAACCCTTTAACAGGGAAACAATGTGGAAGAAACCTCAGAAAGAGCCACAGCAGCAGCCACAATTCATCTGCACAATGACGCAGCATATGAAAAAAGCATTGGATACCTGGAAGTGCTGTTTCTTCCCCCATGGAGGTCAGAAAGTCGCTTTGGATAAAAGCGTCTGCTAAATGACTAAATGTAAATGTAGAACTGGTCAGCTCAGACTTAATTGTTGGGGCTCACAGAAACAGAGGTGTGTGTGTGTGTGTGTGTGTGTGTGTGTGTGTGTGTGTGTGTGTGTGTGTGTGTGTGTGTGTGTGTTCACTCAGTGAAGATAACATGAAAGCTATTATTCAGAGCAAGAAGTGGTTCAAAGGAAGTTTTCCCTCAGAACACAACAATGAGCTCCCGTCACTGTTCGGTTCGATGTTTAGTGGTTCTATAACATCACACTACTTCATCTGCAACTTTTGTACTAGTACTACTACTACTGTAGTAGTCCTCTGAACAACAAAAGAATTTGACACTACACATCCCATTTACACACACATCCATTCACTGACAGCAAAGGCTGCCATGTCAACTGTTTATCAGAAATGAACTAATCCCATTCACACACATCCGTGGCACAGCCTTCAGATACATTTCAGGATTCAGTAACCTGCCCAAGGACACTTGGATTAAACCCCAGATTGAACCTCACAACTTTTGATCTCTAAGCTACCCCTTTGATAGTATGTTGGACACCCTTATCTTGACTAGTAAGAAGTTTGTTCTCTATTCTTACATTTAACATTCACAACTTGAAGCTCCCCCGAACATTCTCTGGAAGGAATCCAAACACTTGGTGTACTCCTTAGGTTGAGGACTTGCATTTCACAGTGAACTTACAGTGTGTTTAACATAGTGCTTGTGAGCTTGGTGTTCCTCTCACACTTTATTTTAGCGAGACTTTGTCCTCTGACCCACGGCCTTTTCAGCTCAGGAAGGTTTTCTCTCTGCTTGACCCTCTCTCCCACCCAGAATGAAAAAAAGAAAAGCTTCCTTAAACCGAGGCATTCTTGATTTCTTTGTTGTTAAACCCCCCAACACAGTCAGACAGTGACTGTGAAATTACTCATCCATCATTTGCTTGGAAATTTTACCAGATTGGACTCACAAAACAGAGTCTGGAACCTGAAAAACCTCAGAACTATGGTCACAATAATGAAAAATGGATAATAGAAGTAAAATAATCATATGGAATGTTAGAATATAGCCAATTCATTGTAATATGGCCTAACAAAAAATAGCTCAAATTATAACGCCCCAGAGGTTGAATCCATACATAAAACTTAACAAAAATTTCTATAAGCCTAAATGACTGAGCAAAAACTCATTTCAACTCAGGTGGACAATACAGTCAATCTTTCAAGTTTTATATAAATTTGAAAAAAGAAAAAGTACTGAACCTTTACAAAACATGTATATGCGTGAACTGGGAATTCACAAATGCATCAAAGGATAGATTATGAGGTATGATTTAATGTGATAACATAGTATCACATATTGGCAGCATGTATGAATGAGAACACAAGGAGAGAACAGATATTTAACAGATGCCCAGAGGTCAGCCTCAGCATGGAGTCTGGTATCTGATCTCCACAGGTGATGATAACTCTCCTGTCATGCAGGATTAAATGTGTTTGGGTTATGAATGCTTGCTAGATAACTAATGATCTTAAGTTGTCTGTCTGTCTTATAATGCTCTACTTGTTAGCCAATGCTAGTGTTAAAGGCCGCATCACTAATTTAGCAAGGTGACGTTTTCTACAACTGTGCGCCAATCAGGATTTAACAATATCTGAATCAAAGTTTGAAGTCTGAGAGGTCGCTTCACTCTTTTTAAAGGTCCAGTATCAGAATGTGGAAGAAATGCTGTATTCATATATATGATTTCATTATCGATAATAATATCCACAGATGTCATCATATCGACCTGCCATGTTTATGCAGTAGTACAGAAATCCACAAGGCTGTAATATCGTGTTACATGCAATCTGTAAATTTAATATGTATGCATATTTAATATGATGCGAAGAAGATATGTGTAATCATTTAATTATAGCTAATGGGCACACAATACCCATGTGAATATCTCATCAACATTGCATTAAATGTTAGATTATACATGCTTGAACTGGAAAAGAATATTTACAGTATATTAAAAAGCTTTACATTTAGACTGCAAACATCACAAACACACTCACCTTATCACACAAAGAAAGGAAAAGTATGTAAGTAATGAGTGTCATATGTATGTGTGTAATAAAGGAGAAGCAGCCAGTGGAAGGGGCTAAGTTTAGTCAATATCAAATTTGAGCGATCAAATCTTATCAAACTACCCCTCCTTAAATCTCTGATTGTGATCTCTGGCGCTCTCTATATATACACTGCAGTGTAGCCAGGAGGTGGGGAGGGAGGCGGGGGTCGTATTCAAGGTTAGTTCCTGTGTTCCAACATGGAAGTCTGCAAGTCATTATGGATCTGTGCTGCAGTCTAACTATCAACTGCTCCTGAGTACAGAAACAGCACATATGGCTGATATTTCAGATTCATGGCTCACTTACATTTTGTCATTATACATCCTCAGCTTTCATTTTTAGCTACTAGTAAAAGCTTTCAGGGGTCAAAAACAAAAAAACAAAAGAATTTAGATTTTTGTATTATAATTGTTCAATCAAATAAGTCACTGGACCCAGTGCTACCGTAATGCCTGCCCTTTTCTTCAAACTTCCCCTTGTTTTAGTTCCACAGATTCCTTTGCACATTCCCAAAGTTTCACTGCACTCAGACCATTAGCATACAAGTAACAAAAGTACACATGGAATGGATTTGGGAGTGCATCGCTCCTATACCCAGGATAAATCAGGCAACATTCTTTTCCCTTTCTTTATTCAAAACTAATGTAATGCAGGAATGTGTTTTGTCCCATTGAGTTTGGTGATGTGGTTCATTGCAATCGGCTCCGGTGAAGTGAACTATACCCACATCACACGCCACCTATACAATTTTCTTCTGGACCGGTTCAAGCCCATATCCAATAAGCATATTCATTTTTAATTCTGGAGAAGAAGGTCCACTAAAGTGATTATCTTGCCAGCATCAGATGCTTTCATCCAGGTCAAAGAGACGTTGTGACACATCTCCATTAGGCCACCACAGAAAGTGAAGAAGGTCTACGTGCTTCTGGGAAACCTTCACTTCACTCAACATATTACACACATCATATTTTATTCTTAGACTCTCTATTCATATAGACATGGACAGGTTTCATATAAATGAAAAATACAAACACGTATCATTTTTAGCCTGTAACCACCTCATCCATGCAGGTAACTCATCTCATGGGTAAGTCTAAGGTTCACACTTAAACAAGTTATCTCTATAATGGATCTGCTATTCCCCACAGAGCAGCTAGTACACGTAGGATTTGAAAGCTCCACATGTTCAGGTCATTAGCTGGGAATGGCCAGAGCAGCCCCATGTGGGGATTGACTCATAGTCTGTCCTCCTACACCACAGGCCATATATGATGTTTCACCCCTATGAAAGGCTCCCTATTGACATGATGAATGGCCTCAGCCTCATGGTGCAGCACTCGGGGAAATTGAGTCACAGTCAAGAGGTCAGTCAGGTCATCGAGCCTGGTTTACGCATAAACATAATCATCCTAATATACACCCACAGGCATCGCTGGGTTAACACACTTACAGGCCACTTAGCTGAGCAAACTTTTCTGAAGATTCACATGTCTCAATGGTTATGTTGTCTGCCATGTCAGGTGATTAAATTAAAGACTTTTCAGAATTTCCTGCGAACTTTCACAGAGAATTAATGTGATGCACTTTCTCTTTGCAGAGTGAGCTCTCAAAGTTTCAAATCCCATATTTATTTATACTTAAGTATTCCAAATCCCTTTTTACTTTAAAGGTTTGTCTTTGTACAACCTTGTACTCCTCCTCTTTAAATAAAACACACAGTGATGTAGTTTGTCTAGAAAGTGATGCAAGTGTTATCGTGTTATCACCATGATGTATGAGTGAATTGTTGTGCTTTAAAAAGCACACACATACATATTGTAAGTGGTTTAAATATAAAGTATACAGTGAAACCAAATGATAATTCAGTCTGAAGGGGATAGCTTTGCTTTAGCTAATATATGAAGGAAAATGCAGTGTCAGAGATATTTTTGTTGTTATTATGATCAGGTATCAGCATTCGTTTCTCATATTAAGACTGATAAGATAAATCATTCCCTTGCATTCCTGTGAGTTTTCATTTTGTGCTGTTTGCACAAGGTGTGCGCAACAGGAGTGGATGGGTTCCTGGCCTCAGCAAAACACTTGTGGTTGGTATTAAGCTCCACACCCAGAAGCCACCAAAACACACACACATACACATGCATCCACCCTCACATACTTTCACAGCTGCTCTGTGTTTTCAAATGTGAAGTCACATGTTAAAGTGGAAAGAAACACAGTGAAACATTGGACACAACCCTGCTAAGAACAATGGACTGAGAAAGAGTGAGAAAAAACTCAGTGTGTGACGTGTATCGACCTCTGCACGTTGCTCAGTCAAATGTGTATGTTCCTGCTGAGCTCCACTAAATGACATATGAGAATCATTAGGTTATTTCAGTCATGTGTAAGCACTTCCCCTTTATTTCTAGACTAGCCTGTCTCTTTCATTATGTTCTGAGCCAAAAACTTGGTGGGTGGATGTAGTCGAGGAGTCTGCTTCAGGAATATGTTGAGAGGAATACATCAGATTCCAATTAAAGGATGTCTCAATCTCTCCAATGTATTTTGCCTGCACAGTTTTGGTCACATCCTAAACACCTGACAGAGGATTTTCTGTTTCTATGTCTGCTTGAAGCTAGTAACATAATATTGTGATATTGTGTCAACAGTCCTGCTTGAGTTGAGCGGTCTCTCAAAGGCCAGCCCACTCTGCTGCACACCAACATTTTACATCATAAAGAAGTCCTTCTATCAAAGTGCCGTCTGTATAGATGTGTTTTGTATGCATGTGTTCTGTAAATGTGTATGTGTTTAACGTGTGACAGGTTCCTCTCTCACAGAGCTCTGTTCAGAGGTCAAGGGGTAAGGTTAAAGGCCATGGTGTTTATGAATGCAGCGCTAGACTGGACGTACTGCGTCAACAGAAATTCATTAGGGTCAGGATGTCACTGTGGACTGAGACACTGTTTCCCAAATGGCGTCTAAAATTGCCACCAGGTTGTTATGCGGCACAGTTGATGTAGAAGTGTGTTCAGATCAAACTAACAAAATGTTATCTGAAGCTTAAAGTGATGCTTGACATCTTGAACTGAGACCTGAAAGATATAGAAACAAAATGATGTGATATACTAGAGACACTTCCCATGTCTGTAAGTGTGTGAGGTTAATGACTGAAAGGCATTTTGGTTTAAAACAGACTTCAGGATGTGGCCATGTGCACTGAACCCAGACCATTTAAAAATTAAGAATGTAGCAGGCTGTCATTCATCCACATACCACCAACTGTTTTATGAGGCATATGAGAATTATCAGGTCCTCTCGAGCCCTAAGTTTCAGAAAGAACTCAAGATGTCAGCGAGGTTTAACACTCACCCAGAAAGCCTTTGAACAGAACATGTGAGACACAGATGGGTGTGGGTTGTCTGACTTTGTGAGAAGTCTGATTTTAACAGGGGGAAGGGTGGTGCGCTGATGGATATCAAACAAACTGCAGTTTTTAAAAAGCTACTACAAGATAACTTAACAGAGAAACATCAAACAATTTTTTTCTCAAAGAGCTCAGGCTGTCTGTTTTCAGAGCTCTTCCTGCCGTTGTCTCGTCACCATTTTCTTTTTAATTTTTTCCAGCTGTAGGTAGCTCCGCCATTTCCTTTGTGCTTCATGGGATAATCAAGTCCACCGAATATATTTGTCAGATTTCTAGTTTTAGCACATACTCAAAACCCAGTTTGAATGTTTATGTTTCTGTTTCAGTTTCAGCCAGACAGACACTGTGGATGCAAAAAGAAGGCTGGCATGGAGACACAGATCTCCTCAGTGAAATAAATCATGGTGTAAACATCAGGACATGAATGAACACATCATTTCTAAGATCTTCTGGACGCTGCATGTTGAAGTCAGTGGGTCAGCATCAGCTGCACATGTGAACGCCACATGCAGCATGTTTGCTGTGACTGACACATCTGCCTCCTTCATGTATGTGTACTTGCATATGAATGTAGACCACCGCTTATGTGACTGACTGCCTGAATGCAATAAAGATCTGATGGAAGTAAAATACATGGTTCATCTGGCAGTCCTGGGAATGATTTGCACTCTGGCTCATTCACAGTGAAGTGAGCAGCCTGTGTAGTAGGCAGACGACTACAGTGATTCTGCACACAGAGAATGTAATTACAGAGTAAATCGCAAAGACCTCTTTAGTATAGCACACATGTAGCAATCAGTGTTCTGTGTAATGACAGCACAATAAGATACCACAGAGAGTATATCCAAGTCCACCTTGGTAAGTTCAACCCACCATAGAGGGAGCACGACCTCTGTTGACTTTAATTCAGGCATGCTGACATCATGTGAGCAACAACACTCCATCCTGCAGCTGTTAATATCAGCCAAACATGCTTTAGGTCCCTTTTTCTGCCCTCATCATCCAGCAGATATCAATTTAACTGTAGTTTCACTGTCTGGAGAACCTGCATGTGACTCTGATACAACTTGTGAAGGCATAATTGTTATCCAGTCATAACGCAGAGGCCTGTAGCTGAGTGTGTCCCGTCTCCTCATGCAGTGTACATAAACAAATACACAGCTGACAGCGGCAAGCATTCTGGAGTACTTTTAAATGGCTTAGCATTATTTTTAGCATGACTTTACCGAAGATCCAGTGGTGTGTCTCCAACACACCTCCGACACACTTGCAGCACTCTGGTTAAGAGAAAATGAAGATAGGTGATGAAAGTGCACTATAAATAAAACATGTGATTATTGCATTATATAATATATTTTGTACAGGCAAAGATATGAGGGAAATGTTTTCCACTTTAAATAAACTAGCTGCTATACAGCCTGCTGTGGCAGTGGCACATAATATACAGTGTGTTGCCTTTGCAGTGAGAGTGGATGTGGCTCGGACATAGTGGTTTACTTTTCTTTACTTAGGCCTTAATTACAAGCCAAAAAGGGAAACTTTCTTAGAGGAAATGGAAAGAGTCTGATCTGGGCCAAAAGAACACATCATAAAAGAGCAAAGACAGTCACTGCAATTATATTATTCTGCCAATAAACATGTAAAGACAACCTTCATTTTTGCTGTGAAGAGTTAGATGAACAGAAAATGGGTGTTCAGCCTCCAAGTTTAAAGAGCTTAAACAGCTCTGAGTTTCTGGACACAGCACCAATACAAACAGCCGCCTTCGAGGTAGATGTGAAAAAACAGTCTACTAGGAGAAAATCATGGATACGGGTGAGGTTTGGGGGCGTTTCTGTTGGCTTTAAAAGAGGAACTTCACACTGAGTCTGATTAAGGTCGTTTCTCTTCGCCGTGATCTGTCCAGCAGGAGGGCAGCCTGTCTCACTTTTCTGAAATGCGCTTTTAGACCGCTCCTTCATATGTTGCGCTTCTGTGAAAGCTAGAACCATCGGGAGAGAAACTTTACAAATGTGTTCCTCGTGAATGTTGCAGACTGAACTGGCAACTGAGGAGGTAGGTCCTGCAATTGCGTCGACTAGAGTCCGGAGGCTGAGGTTTGTGTGTGTGTGTGTGGACATTTCTGGGAAAGCCTCCAAAGCTGAGTTTTACCAAGAGAACCAGGGAAGAAACACAAAGCACAGAGGCAGCAACAGGTTTCTTACATTTTGTCCGAGGTTGCTCCTTCATGCGCCCAGAAGATCGTCTCACCGGAGGAAGGAAATAAACAATGCCCGATGATTGTATACACAGAGCTGTGGGGATGTAACCGTTAGAGCCAGTGTACTTTGGAGATGTGACGTGGTCCGAAACTTTTCGACGAAGTACTTTTTCTCGGGGCTGAGGAATTATCAAACTCTTGGATGTTTGTAGAACAGAGATTATCTTTGCTACTGACCAGCTCGGAGTATACTTGAAAACGGAAGTTCTGGATATAACTGTTTACGCACAACAAACTCTTCTTTTTTCTCCTTTACTGTCAAATAACGAGCAGACAGTGAAGAGGCATGCTCTGAAATACATCACTGGTAGACTAGTATGTGTCCTCGCTGCACACTCTATGTCTTCATCTGGAATTAATTGATTAACAACCCCCAATGCACTAAAGACGCTCCGGGTTCGCGGCTCCATCACTGGATCTCTGTCTTTCCCTCAGTGTGTTTACTTTATCTGACACCTCGCCAGAATGCACAGGGCTTTCATGCTCGGTTTAGCTCTGATATATCTGCTTACCTGGACAGGTGAAGCCGACAAACAGACTCACCTCAAGCGAGTGCAATTGCACAGACGCGCGAGACACGGACGTGTCCAGTTGGGCGCAGCGGACAGAGAGCGCTTCGTCGGTCGTGTGCGCCCCGGGTTTGGTTCTGCAATTTCGGTGCACAGCACCATAAAGGGGGGAGATGTGCAGGCTGACGAGGGTGTTCCAGTTTCCGCCAGCACAGAGACTGTGCGGGGCAGGAGAGCAGAGGGTCTGGGTCTAGTGCCAAGAAGAGGGGTGGCAGGACAGATAGGCTTGCCCCGTCATTCGGACATACTGCAAGATGAGGGCACCCCAGGAGCAAGAGCAAGAGTGGCTCGCATGCCGAGCAGCGCCGGGTCACCAAATCTGCTGGCCAGTTTCGCGGGAAAGAACCGTGTCCTGGTGATCACGGCCCCTCATGACTCAGATGGTTATTACCGACTGATGATGTCGCTTCTGAAACCAGATGTGTACTGCGAGCTAGCCGAGCGACATGTCCACCAGATTGTTATGTTTCACCAGGAGGGAGAGATGGGGGGCAAGGTGAGGAGGATCACCACGGAGGGGAAGGTAATGGAGGAGCCGCTGGACACAGCACTCATTCCCAGACTCATGAGCTTCCTCAAAATGGAGAAAGGTGAGCTGAAGGCCCTGAAGGAGGTGATGACACTGTGACCATACTTTGTGCTTTGTTTGTATCTGGGATTAATAATTATTTCCTTTCTCTGAAGTTCACTTTCTCTCAAGTTAAGTGAAGATGCTTGTACCTGATGAACTTGCTTTTATTCTGTTGTTGTAACCAACCTGAGCTCAGCTGGATGGGAACATGACAGAGGAAGTACCTGACGCTGTTTCTACCCAGTTCTGATTAGTCATGTGATGACCTGCAGGTAAATTCGGGATGGTGCTGCTGAAGAAAACCCTGCAGGTGGAAGAGAGGTACCCCTACCCCGTGAGGCTAGAGGCCATGTATGAAGTGATCGACCAGTCACCAATCAGGAAGGTGGAGAAGCTCAGACAGAAAGGTTTTGTCCAGAAGTGTAAAGGGGCAGGTGTGGAAGGTCAAGTTGAAGAGGGAACACTCACAGGTAATTCTGTTGATCATTTATACTGTTTCACAATTATTGCAGGAGGTGGGGGTCTTCAAAAACATATCACCATGCAGATTCTGGATACATTTGATCATATTTTTAGAAAGGTCTGCCTCCACTCCAATACTGGTGGTGAATGTACTTTTGTTTGTGGTACACAGCATGAAAATCCTTTTTTTTTTGAAGAAAAAAAAGAATTTTCTTGTTACTCAACATCATCCACAGAACACGCTGACCACTGTTTTCATCAGAGGAAAATAGTTTTAACAGGACATTGTTCTTCAAAAAGAAAGGTCATTTTTGTGTATAATTTCAGAAATGTTCTGCATGGCTCCTCTAGATATCACAAGTAAGGAGGCCAAGTAAAACATGTTTCTTTATGGAATGTGTATTTTAAACCATGAATTTTACAGAAACTGAAAGAATTAGCTCACAAATAGGAAATAACTATAGGAAACCAAAGAAGAAGAAGAAGGAGAAAAACTCTGATCTATATTTCTGTGTTTGTGGACCAGTAGATACACCAGCAGAAAGAAAACCAGGAAAGAAGATCCTAAGAAAGCCAACAACAACAACCATGGCTGCCACGACCACAACCACAACGACGACTACACGATCAACCACAACTACCACCACCACCACCACAACAAGTACAACCCGGCCCACCACCACAACTGGAGCAACAACAACCACGACTAAAGCAACAACCACCAAACCCACCACTACCACCACCAGAAGAACCACCACAAAACGACCCACCACTACCACTACCACTACCACTACCCATAGACCGACCAGAGCCCACACCACCGCCCTGTGGCTCCCAGCCCCCAGAACCACTGCTGATCCTTACTATTACAACCGCAGAGAGAGGGAGAGGTACCCAGCTAAAACCACCCCGGCTGGAGACAACCGCACTGACAAGGACAGAGATCCACACAGCCGCAAGCTCGTACCCATACACAAACCCACCAGGATCAAACCCACCAGGAAGAAGAACGGGGGAGAGAAGGTGATCCAGTGATTCAGATTTAGCTCAAGTGTTGCACACAGATTGTGTCTCTATAGGGATCACTTTATAAACATCTACTCAGCTTTGATATATAAAATCATATATAGAAAATGTTACTTATCAGTAGACTTTATGTGGCTGTGGAATGGGCCTTTTAGTTTGGGATGCTAACCATGATGGATGGCTTGTTAGTGGTTATTAGTTAGTAAACTTCACTTTTGTTTAGTCGCCCTACAAGATTTGTTTTTCAATTCAGTTCAGTTGTATTTATACAGCACGATAGTATCATAACTTCAGTTATCTTGTGACACTTTCCATACAGAGCAGGTCTAAACTGTACTCTTAATATTATTTACAGAGACCAACAGTTCCACCATGAGCAAGCACTTGGCGATGGTTGCAGGCACAAACCTTGAAAAAATGTATTTTTGCCAGCTAAAGTGTATAAAACACTGTCTTGAAATGTTATTTTAATCACTAGTGTAAATGTATTATGTGACAATTAGTCTTGATAAAGAAACTACATATATTTGTCTGTGCAGGTGCTGACTAATGAGTATGAGGACAGGTATGAACCCAGCAAGCCAACAGTAAGTGATCCTGAGGAGACAGAAACCTTCACCGAGACCAGTCCCACCAAGAGCAAGAGCAAGCACGATAAGCTTGACAAGAAGAAGAAAAAGAATGACAAGGCTGCCAAGAAAGCAGAGAGGAGAGGAGGAAAGGCGGGGAAAGAGGGAAAGATCGGGGGAAAGAAAAATGGAAAGAGACTGTTGAAGTACCCTGAGAAAGAGGACTACCCGAAGCCCACTAAGAAGCCAACGCCCCCACCAAAGGGATCTCTGGCCTCCTTCCTGGACTACTTTGAGAACAGGAGGCGGCTGCTGGTGAGAGCCTGACATAACTCTCTCACCTGTTTCCTGTGTCCTGTCCAGGGGATATTAGGGCTCAGATACAGTAGTATTATTAAACTGCATTGATCTATCAACTCGCACACGCACACACACACACACACACACACACACACACACACACACACTGTGTGTGTGTTACTTGCTTTCTTACTCAGCGTTAGATGAGAAGACAGACAGCGCTGTCATGTTTGTCTGCTCAGTACAGAACAGTGCATACATACATAAAATGATCTTCAGAGCAGCGATGTAACAGAAGTGTCTGGAAAATCCATTTTGTTTCATCGCATTTTGTTCCCTCCGGTCCAAAGACTGGACTACACTTTCATTGCAGAGCGTCACAGTTTCTGTATCCTGCATCAAAGTGTGGAGCGAGTCATTTACAGGATACTACAGCTCCAATGAGAGGGGGTTTGTTTTCCAAAACAGAATACAGGAAAGTTATGAATGCCAAAAAAATCAACATCATAATGGATTGCTGATTATTTGTCTCTGATGTCAGATAGGCTGATGTGGTGTGTAATATGAATAGGCATAATGTTTGTGGAGCAGTCTTCCTCCATCTGACAGGCTGCACAGCTGTGTGCGAGCAGACTGTGTGTCTCTGTTTTGCAGGCAGTATAGATTCTTATCACAGCAGTGCTATGGGCAGCATGGGAAAATATGCCCCATCCTCCGCCTGCAGGTTAATGTAAACATCACCCCTGTAGCACACTGCACAGGTCTGTTCGCCTGAGAGACGCCTCACTGAAGAGCTGTTTTCTGTATCTGTGTCACGTGGGTTTAGGCACTGCTGCACCCCTTCAGGAGACCAGCAGCAGGTCTGAGTGTGTGAGATCTATAACATCTGAACTAAAACTTAGAGAAACAAGTTGGGGGATCTGGAGGAGGGGACACACACACACACACACACACACACACACACACACACACAGCTAGGAGACAGGAAGTGAATGCTGCATATTGGAATGCTCTATCTTCTGTTATGGAATATCTGCATCTGATTATACATGACACTCTTCCACATCGCCCTCCTTCTCTCTCTCCAGCTGATTACATCCCCCAGTGAAGAGAACAGTATGTATGTTCAGCAGAGGGACGAGTACCTGGAGTCTGTGTGTGAAATGGCCATCAGGAAAGTCTCTATCATTACCATCTTTGGCTCATTGACCAACTCCACCATGAAAATTGACCATTACCAGCTGGGTGAGTAGCTCCCACATGCAGAAGTTGCTGCAGTTCAACGTTTACTCACCTAACCCTTCCATCTGGCTGAGCAGATGCATCCTCCAGTGGACTGTAGGTGATCTTTGCAGTTGCTGAGTCATGCACCTACTCTGAATAATAGTTTATTAGTTAGTTTAAGAATCCAAAGTCTCAGAGAATGTTTCCACTCAGAGCTGTAGTTTGCTTTGATGAGCACTCGACTGTGCTTTGCTGTCGTCTCAGTCTGTGGAAATCATTCATGCACATTCTAAAGTCAAAAAGTTTCAAAATATTGTGAATATTGAAAATGACAGCTCTTCGTGCTGACTGATTAGATTTCATGAATATTAGGATAGAGGCATTGCATATTTATTTATTGCTTTATTGCTAGTTGTGGCACTTTCATACTTACATAAACTACATCATAAATAAGCTGCACATTTTGCATTTTTTATTTTTCTGAGAGAAATTAGCAGTTTTGGTAAAAACATAGTTTTCTATTGTCTCCACTAGAGTATCTATTTTTTCTCAGTCTTTACCACATTCTTCTCTGCTCCATTATAAAGACTAAAATAAGTCAGGTATTCTGTTATTATATCAGCATCAGCGCAATGACCCAGGTATAAATTGGATGCAAACACTGTATTCTCACCATATTGTCACACACAAGTTAAGACTCAGTAGTCGTTGACTTGTGACTTCCCATCTACAGCTACAGTAAGTGCAGAGGAGATCTTACTGTGGAAATGTTCTCCATACTAAACAGAGACAAGAGAGCCAAGAGAGCTGCCTTCTGCCACGTCTGCTGTCCTGTCCTTGTTTTACCTTCTTCGTAAAAGTAGATGCTTTCAGCAGCGATCTCTACTCCAAGTATAACATTCAGAATCTACACAGACTCTGTCAAAACCACAATGCTGTGTACTTCGCTGTGCAGGTGATACCAGACAGAGCTGACTTGCATCGCCTGTGGTGTTCACTCTCTCCCTAACAGTATAATGTTTTGAAATATTACACTTTTATTGTACTTTTAGTGATGAGATGGGAGTGTGTGAGTCCTCCTACAGCAAGTGAGATGAGTTCAGCAGCTGTTAAAGTCCACTGCTGTCAGAATACCTTACTTGTGTATCATCCAAAACAAGGGGAGTAAGTCTACCTCCTCTGGAACTGATGTGTAAGCTGGAGACAATGAATTCATCACCCCCCACTCATACCCACGCAGACACACACACACACATGCACACTCTCTCAGTGCAATTATGACAGCTTTCTCTTCTCTTTTTTTATTGCACTGCTAACGACGTGTTCAAAGGGAAAAAGCACACTGCTGTTTTTATGAGATGTGCTATGTCATTTGTGCTTGGCAGCCCTTCATATTTATAGCTTTCTCCAACCTGACGCTTGGGTTAGCACGTTAACGTCCGGATACACAAACCCACTTTGTAAAACTTTATTAGTCTGTCATTCCACATGACAACAAGTTTTTATCCAGATGGAATGCTGGAAAAAGTGCAGCGTTGACGTCACTCGCCCCCACCCATGCAAGGAATCGGTTACACTTTTGTTCCATTTACCGGCCAGCCGGTCAGTTTGTGTGTTTCGGTGTGTGTGTGTGCATGAAATACTGTATACAAACAACTGGTTCTTTCAGCGTTACCCCTCCCTCCAGTTAGGGTGACCTCACTGAGTTGAAATTAGAGTTGGTGGGTTGGTGAACACCATGTATTGGACATAGAATACATTTGCTATATATGTGTAAGCTGTCTGACTGGGGTTTTCCTCATTTGCTCATTCACATTACATGGCACAGAGTGGGTGAACCGACTTCCAAAAAACACTGTTCTGTGGTCTGTGTGTGTGTGTACATATGCATGGAGGTAGTAGTGATTAAAAGTTTTTGCTTTGGTCTGTGTAAACGCCAGCTACAGTATATTTGGAAGGCATGTGACCCTGCCAGATATCAGTGAATAAAAGCTGCTCTTTGTCAAGTTTGTCCCTGATTCTCTCTGCATGTTTCCATTCTGCTCTTCACTGCAGAGTCAACCTTGCTGTCATTTCACACATGTTTTTCAAAGGAAGGTTTGTTTTGAGCTGAGAAATGGAAAACACATTTTACTCTGGAGAACACAGCGTGAGCTCAACACTCACATTCTGTTTGTGTTATTATGGTTTATGGAAGGAAATCATCTTTTATTTGTCAGATCTGACAACTGACTGTCTCACGAACATTGTGTTTGACAGATTTACATTTTTCCTCGGATCTTTGGAACAAAATATTAAAACCAAAGCTGAGATGTCAGAAGTTATTATATCTCATGTGTTTCACTGAATATGCTGCATAGCACGAGCCTTTTCTGCACACAAGATAGTATGAATGAATATATTTAAAGTGTTTCTTATCACTGTCTCCTTTTGTCTCCAGAAAATGACAAGCCCATGAAGGGTCTTCGTCAGGAGGACCTGGTGAACCAGGATCTGATCACAGAGCTGAGGAAAGAGTTTAGCATGACACACGATGACTTCTACATGGTCCTCACCGACACAGACATTAGAGTCAAGGTAAGGACTTACTCTTCATAACTTTGTCTCAAAGTTAGAGGCTGGATCCTTTAGATAGTAGAATACTAGAACCGATCATAGAAGTCAGGATATATTATGTTCAATATGCCCCTCATGCCATGGCTCCTTTAGCTTTTAATAAAGGATATAACTAATAATAAAGACGTGGCCTCAGTCCAGTGAAGCCCAATAACCTTCTGTGTGCATCCCTACTATATATGTACAGAAATCTGTATGAGTACAGTGCTTTACAGCTTTTCTTCGTACTGCTGTTGTTCTGCTGCTTCATTCTGTTTACAGGTTCACCATCGACCTGCATGGCACTTTCATCTTCTCTTTCTGTCTGAATGTTCCTGTACTACTAACATGCTGCCTTCAGCAAAACACTGTTTTAATTCACATAACATGACATCTGCCCAAAGCCTGTGTTTGTGTATGTGCATGCCAGGGTAAATCGCCAGGCTCTTTATGGACAGATCCATCAAAGAGGCCAGTGTTCACCTCTCTGCTGACAGCGGCACAGAGTGGGAAGTCTGTGAACACACAAGGATGTGGGTGTGGGCATGAGACAGAAAGTGGCAGAGTGGAGAGAGGTGTGAAAGAGTGAGAATGAGCTGTGCAGGAGATTCAGCATATCCTGAGTAAGGTGCGAGAGTGTGTGGCCATGCTTCAATTCTTTTCCTGTGTTAGATATCCATGCTGAGAATGCTTCACACTTTGTGAAATCAAATCGGATGTTTAACCGTCATGCCTTGCACTTCTTCCCAGAAGTTCTAAAGAATGCCTGTGATGTGGCAAAGGCCACAGCACATCTACTAACACATTCCAACTCCACTTCACTTCATCACTTCATTGGAAGCAGCTTCGCCATTGTCTGAAGCATTGGGTTCTATTTTCATATCCTCTGTGTTGTTTCCACAGGCATATTGATTTATTTATCCTGCGGCTTCACTACATCTCAAATCAACCTTTGTGAAAGTATAACCGCTTCTCGTTCTATTGTTAGCAATCCTATGAGGTTCCCATCGCCATGAAGGCTGTATTTGACTACATTGACACCTTCTCCTCCCGTATCCGAGAGATGGAGCAGCAGAAAAGAGATGGGGTTGTCTGTAAGAAAGAGGATAAGCCCAGATCTTTGGAGAACTTCCTCTCCAGGTAAAGGCTTCTTTTTAATACAGTCCATGGCTACAATTATGATGTTCTGGGAAGGCTTTCCACAAGATTTTGGAGCTCCCATCCAGCCACAAGAGCAATAGTGAGGTTGACCACTGATGCAGGGTCATAAGACCGGGCTGCAGCTTCAGTTCTTCCCAAAGATGTTGGATGGGTTTGAGATCAGGGCTTTTCCACACAAAGCTATGTTTTTATAGATAGATATTGTATTAGTTAAGTGTTTTGCTGAGGAGCTGGTAGTTTTAGAATTACTGGGTGGTCCTATCAGACTGCGTCCACTTCCATCAAACATCTGTAGCTTTACTCAATAATTAGCTGGACCACAATTTATAGCATTTACAAGCAGCACCAGGCAGATTGCAGCAGCCTGGTCAAAATAGCATAAACCCTGTCGTAACTCAAGGCTGAATCGTTGCAATCACATATTTCCCTGAGATGTCGACACCAGGCAGGCTGTCTTTTGTTACCATGGAGACCTGGATTCCAACTCTCTGAGATCTGGCAGGTTTTTCACCATAATTCAGGGTTGTCACTCTCTGGCAGTAACAGTACAGGAATAGTATATGTAAGCACAAACTCCAGTTTTAGAACAGCTTTCACTGCTGTGCCGCATAAATCCAGGCTTAAAATCTTCTGTGATTGTAGGTTCCGTTGGAGACGCCGCCTGTTCATCATCTCTGCCCCCAATGACGAGGAATGGGCCTATCAGCAGCAGCTGTACGCCCTGACCAGCCAGGCCTGCAACCTTGGTGAGTTCACTCTAAATAGTTCAAATAAAACCATAAAGAAAACATCCAAATCACCCCCTTTTTATTTAACATGGTAAATACTTAAACTATGTGGCTGCTAAATGTTCCAATATGTCCCCCAGCTAGTCACTATCTAGTGTTGATCTGCTGTTTGGAGCTAGAAGTGGATATTTAGAGCTTTTTGCTGAAAAAATGAGACTGTGAGAGCATTATGACCAGAAAAGTAAAGTTGCAAATTGAAAAATGGAGTGAGGCTATAAAACTCCATAGAGCTGACAAGGACTGCAAAACTGGGTGATAATTCTCTGCGGGTTCATCACTGAGGACAAACCCAGATGCATATGCAAGTTGTTAAGTTCTAAACCAGTTGAAGTAATTTTGAGAGACCCACAGATGAGGCACGACTTGAAGCTTGGAATGCAGAGACTTTTCATTTATTTGTAGATTTCTGTGTGTGTGTGGTTTAAGTTCTTCAACGAACCAAACAAACATTCAAATGAAATATCTCAACAGTAATTGCATTCAATATTAAACCAAAAGTAGAATGATGTGCAGCCTCCACCAGTCAAACACATATGTACAGTAGCAATCATTACACACCAGTCAACTCAGGAAATATCTATGCTCACCAGTGAAAGAGGCCCAGTTCAGTCCATTGAGATCAGGACTCATCCATTGTTTGATGAGCTGTTGGTTGTGTGTTAAGCACTGACTGTAACACTGAGGTTCTTTTGTGCTTCTTGTTGTTGGTTGTTAGTGGTTGTTCAGAGACTATGCACTGGAGGACATAGGTCCTGTGTAGGGTTGACTAAAATACTGTTTTTGCACTCGGACTGTCATCTGAACTCCTGATCAAACCACTGTTTTACATCCCATAATAATATCCAGCCTCTCAACTGGAATTACTGACTTAAAGGGGAAAATCACAGCTACATTTTTACAGTTAGTTTGATGTTCAAGTCCAGATTTATTTAACTTAGATGTTTAGATTAACAGTTGTCCAATTTCTAATAAAGTCAACCATCAGTCAATCCATTCCATTATTAGCTTTTTCCTGCCATCTATTGGGAACCGTACTGACAGAACTCACACAACAGCAGTGGTCAAAGAAATAACAGACTGTATAGCCACTCTGTATGGGATATCTTAAAACTTCAAAGTACTTGGCAGGATATCACTAGAGCTACATTAGAAAATTAGACAGTTGTATGATTTCAGTGAACTCGTCCCTTTATTGTGTTTTCCGTTATACTTTTAGTTTGCCATTGCGGAACCATTTTTGCACAGTCACTCAGTGTGGCGAGTGCTGTGAGGACTTTCTCCTTTTCTGTCCTCTCTATGTGTACTCAGCGGGAGTGGCTTGGCTCATGCTGAGTACTTTTTCTGTGCTCCAAATGATTTCCTGCTGCTGCAGGCAGAAACAAACAAACAAAAAGGAGGCTTAACTTCCGAGGAAAAACATACCTGGAGGAGAAATCGTACTTTGGATTGAATCATCTGATCAGATCAGCAGAAAAGATGTTTTAAATCATGATTTCAATACACATGTTCACCTTTAGAGGCATATTTTGAGTAACTGCAATTTAGCAAAATTTGTGTGCATACTGTGTGTGGTGTGTGTGTGTGTGTGCAAAGAGAGATGTGCAAAAGGATCCCAGATGACGGAACTGGCATGGGGCCATTGTGTTCAGTCTGAGGCTAACAGGCTTTTTTCTTTCCCTGACGACATCCTTTTCATTCTGTCAGTTAGTCAACTTTTCCAGAGTTACTTAAACGTTATTACTGTATATCTCAAAAAGAGACATTTACCTAAACTTTGCAAATCTCAACAATCCGACGTGTCGGACAGATTTATGTAAGATAAATGTAAAACTTTTAATAGGCCATGGTGAACTCCCCCCTCAGTGAAAAGCAAATAAATGCTGTCATCTGGAGTTTCTCCCTGACTTGAACCTCATGTTCCACTCTTGTTTATATGAATTCAGGATTTCTGACATTTTCTTCCAGGCTCTTCCTCAGCGTGCTCTCACAGTGCTTAAGCTAGTCAGGAACAGTGTTTTGACTGTTGACTCTTTGACTCTGTAAAGAGTTCATAAGTTGGATTAACTTGTTAATGGATAATAAATATGCATACATCTTTTATTAATCATTGAGTGAATCATTAATAAAGGTCATGGGTCATCTTTATTAATGATGATATCATTATGACAAACTGTTCGACCAGCTGTTAAAAGTGGGGTCAGTCATACTGGAGAAAGATAGTAAATTGTTGATTTCCAGGTCATCAAATACCGACACTGTGCTGGAAATGAGACCCAATTATCAACCGTCTTCCTGCAGGATGTCAGTATGTCAGCAATTGTCTTAACACCAAGCTGAAAAGCTGTCCTCTACTGCCCTGTTTAGCCTGTTTCACCTTCTACCACAACCAGCAGTGATGAGTGAATGCGTGAATGATGATTGGGTGGTGTTAGCAGTCTGCTTTGATGCACATTAACCACGCCCAACTTAAATCACTGGATAACAGCAAAAAACAGATTTTCAGGAATGTGCCGTTACTTTTTTGATAATATCTTGTAGGAATTTCTTAATGTTAAATGTTTATCCAGATGCTCTGTGTCTCTTTTGGTCAGACAGTCAACATTTGTAGTCCTCAAATGAATTGAGTTATTTTTAACAACCCGGAACCATGAAGGTTTTTCCAATTTATGGTTTGTTACTGACCTCTAAAGCCTTTACAAATGATTTATTAACCACTAAAAAGCCTTTAGCTACAATATATGCAGCAAATCTGTCATAAAATATGCTTTATTAGACAGTAGTGACGTCAGTATGTACAGTATGTCTGTACACTGTTTTTTCAGTGAGAGTGAGTTGGGTGACTGAAGAAAAAAGCTTCTTTTGCTTATCAGCAGGCCCAGACCAGGGTCTGTGAGGATTTTTTCCCCCTCATGTGTTGCT
The DNA here is from genome assembly GCA_014281875.1 of Nibea albiflora. Taxonomy (NCBI): domain Eukaryota; kingdom Metazoa; phylum Chordata; class Actinopteri; family Sciaenidae; genus Nibea; species Nibea albiflora. The sequence continues at coordinate 24,334,044 of CM024796.1, forward strand.
CTTGGCTGGGCTGGCACCCAGGGCTGTTCCCTCTCTCCCTGCCTCCAGACAAAGGCCAGTCCTGCTGACTGGGCTGAAGGCCCGAGAGGTTTGATCCTGGTATTCAGCTCTTGGCTCTCTCCAAGTAAAGCCTGCGTTCTCCTGTGTTTAATGTGGGCTTTCTCACTTCAGAGGAAACAGCTTTTTGGCAGGACTCTTCGGACCACCACGCTCTCCTCCCTTTACCTAGAAACCAGTGCTTAGGATGGTTCCAATAATAAACAACCACAGTGAAATCAGCTTGGATAAGCAGAAGGTTCAAAAAGTGGATGAAAAAACATTTGGTCAGAATATTACAGACACGATCTTCATAAAGCTCTTTGAAGTCTGACTTTACTTTAAGATATTTGCTTCCCTCTGATCACTGTGCTTGTCGTTGTCATGGTGACACAGGTCTGAGGCACATCGCCATTCTGAAGTTGGTTGGCACGGAGCCGCCGGATATGGGTGGAGTCTTGGAACTCTATCCTATCAATGGTAAGAACTTTCTCTTACGCATAATGAATGGGAATGTGGGTCAGGCATGTCTGGGGCACACACACACACACACACACACACACACACACACACACACACACACACACACACAATATCTACTTTTACACACAATATCTACTTTTACTGAATGCTAACAGCAGTTATTCTCTGTACAGAAATCTAAACTTAAAGGTCCACTTACTGTTCCACCGTCCTCAGAGGACCTACAAAGATTTGTTATGTAACAAGCACAGTGCTGCTGCCATGACTCAGAATCCAAAAATGAATCATTTCTTTCATCTCATGTGGCCGAGTAGATGTTGCTCAAGAAGTTTTAATCAGAGCAGGTGTGAACTTTACTGGGATCAAAGAAGTCAAGCTTATGTAAGACTGTAGAAACTGGAGCTGCTGCCAGTCGACAGAAGCTGTTGAGGTTTCTGTTTTTGGTGTTTGAGCTGAGCATGTAGAGACACCGTAAATATAAAGCAAGTCTGCAAAGGAAAACATGGCTGTGCTCTCTCAGCTGTTAAATGAAAAATTGTGTCTCATTCCCAACCTGCTCCATCCAGGGAGTGCTACTGTGGAGCGTGAAGGGCTGCCAGCCACCCTGGTGAAGGACATGAGGAACTACTTCCAGATCAGCCCAGAATACTTCTCCATGCTGCTGGTAGGGAAGGATGGCAATGTTAAGTCCTGGTACCCATCACCCATGTGGTCCATGGCTATCATCTATGACCTGGTAGACTCTATGCAGCTACGCAGACAAGAGATGGCCATCCAGCAGTCACTGGGTATGCGCTGCCCTGAGGATGAGTATGGTGGCTATGGCTACCATCAGCATGGATATGAACACGGTTACCAAGACGGCTATCACCAGGGCTATGGTTACTAACCTCACCCAGCTGGTTCTTAGCACGTAACCTTTTTTTTAATGTTTTCTACAAATCCTCCACCAGCCAGCTGGCTCACATGCGGTGAGGAGTCCTTGAATGTTTTGTAGCACTTAGTGAAAGCCTCAAAACTGTTGCTTTCACCTATCCAGTTCTTTAATATATAGCATAGTATGCTGCAAGTAATGGTATTTTGCAAGGGGCTTCAATCAGAGCCGGTTAGTCAGTGTGTAGATGAGCCAGGAGGGTTCAGGGATCTGTTGTGTGTTAGTTTTTGTCATGTGTCATTTGAAGTGTTTTGCACGTTATAATATCTGTCTCCTTCACATGCCTTCCAGGTCAAATTTACATACTCATTTTATCAGCACAGACCTTTATTTTGTAGATAATGGGCTAAAATAATACATATATGTATTTATTGGACATCTGTTGCATTTGAGGTGGTTATCGACTATTGTATGAAAAGAAGCGATCACATTATATATTTCTCTTTTGTAAAGTTTCTGTTGCTACACAATGTTCTTATTTATACTCTTTGTGCTACATGACAAATAAACATTTGTTTACTATCAGTGGTGGTCTTTGAGTTGCTTGCTGTGCACAGTGGATCAACAATCACCTGTAAAGTTTTACTTTAAACACTTCTTATTTGAAGCTACATCTCCTCCTAGTGGTCTAATAAGACAATGAAGGGAAATTACTTGACTGTATGGCCATTTAATAATGAAGACAATCCGTTCATATATTAAGACAAATTTATGCTGTACTTCAGTATGAAACAGAAAAGATGGCTTTTGCCCTCCTCATGGTCCCTTCAGAAGTTCCAATAAACATGTAGGGCAGCTAATAATTGCTGAAATCCATTGGACTTAGACATAAAACGTGTCTAAGTATTCACAGGACATGTACATTTTTTAAAATTCTTTATTCGTTTCACCTCTCAAATATCATCACTGTTACTTATATTAAACAAAATGGAAGCAGCCAACAGTCACACACACAAAATTTTATGGCACAAACAAGAATCATAAAAGAACTAGATTTCATAGCATTTCACAGCTGTATCACATCAATACATGTGTAAAAAACAATATTCAAGGCCAAGTAAGAGAACCAAGAGTTTGTTGTGCTTTCAGAAAGTCAGACATACTGACTGCTATATCATGCTTAACATTCCCTGTACACTGTAATGGAAACAACAGTCCTGTTGTGTGTGCAAATTTCTGGCAATTTACAATTACGCGGTCATTTCTGAAGCTATAGTATGTGAATTTGTAGTGACTGTGTTATTTACCATGGTTGAATAAATACTTCTTTTACATTTTGCCAACAACTAATAGTGTAAACCTTACAATCATAATACTGTCTGCTGTGTGGCTCTGCTCATTAAACTTCAACCATCTACAACCAGACAAGTTGCAGTGTAACAGAAACCCTTAATGATCCCAAATGACAAATACAAGTGGTGGTCCCCAGCATGTACACTATTACTATCACTGCTGTTTGTTCCACTCATACAAAGACAGGCACATTTCAAAATATACACAATAGTTGACTCATCACAAAGTCCATCAACACTGCCGTTTACCCACCGACAGTCATTCAAGTAAATGCTTTGACAGATCAAATGTGCCACCGTGATCTGTTCACCATTTCTCTGCTGCAGCTGAATATTAGCAACAGTGAAGAAGAAAATCTTCTGTCCTGTTGGTGAGCCATGAGTCAGCACTACAAAGACTCCTCCTCAGATTCACTGTCTGTGTTGGGCTTTGTCAGGAGCTCCAGCTCCTCGCCGTCCTACAGCAGAAAACACAAAGACTGACAACTTAACTTAGCAACCTTTTTTGTTCAACAGTTTCCTCTTCCAAAATTCAATAGACTACATGACCTAATGAGATTAAGTGAGGTGAGGCACCAGCCTGAGTTTGAATGCTGTTTTCATAGCAGGGAATCAGATTTCCTCCTACATTAAAGAAATCACATTATAGAGAAATGAGAGCCAAGTTTTCTACAGAGAATTTGGTGTGTGTGTGTGTGTTTGGGAAGAGAGAAAGGGACTAAACATGGGGTTAGGAGTTAGCAGTGTGTGGTCTTATGTGTGTGACTAGTGAAGATGTTTTTGTGGTTTGCTCCGTACCCCTCTGGACCTCTCGAACACCTCTCCATTGATGACCCGCAGCTTTTCCTGCTGCAGGCTGTATTCCAAGTCCTTGGGCCGGCTGGCATTGTAGATAAAGATGGCCAGGAGGACCATGGGAGCCTGGAGGAAGAAGTCCAGTGAAGGGTGGAACTCAAAGAGGAAGAGGGAAAGGCCAGTAACCAAAACAGTGGTGATCTGGCCTGTCAGCACATGGAACATGTTGTCTCTAAATTTCAAGATGAAGGCCACAGATAAACCAAGGGCAGCTGGGGAGAAGACAGAGAAGAGTTTGACTTTTTCAAAAGTTTTTCACAGTTTACATTTTTTATCTTATTTCAGCAGATATTCAGCTTTTATATGGAGATACCTCTCCATTCACTGCCCTTACAATACAGCATAAACAACAGCCTATGCAGTCCAGAAAAATAACTTGTTGTTGACAGATAGGACAGTGATGGAACCTTTTTGTCGAACTCTCAGGAAGAAAGCAAACAAGCATACACTACGGCCAAAAAAGTTTGTACTGTTCATTTAACCAGGGTAGTTTAGGTTGTCTAAACCTAACCATAGAGGCATTACATCACAAAACACTCTTATCAGTTGCTGTGGAAGATATTGACCTTTTATTATTTAAGTACGTGATAACTTATCCACCATTCAACTCACCGGTGACCAGCACTAGACCCAGGGAGTAGACATTATGTCCATGGAGGAGCCCGCAGTGCATGGTGAGGCCTCGAGCCTCACTGCCAAGCCCAAGGGTCAGGCCGTTAAACAACACACCAAAGGCATACCTACAGAATCATGCAAGAAAGAAATGAGATTAGAATGGAAGAAATGATTGTAGCTATGTGTCTTCTTGCCATGTGTGTTTTTTTCAGTAGTCGCTCTCACAGTTTACTGTTCTGGATGAAGATGCTCTCTGTGAGCTGGTCTCCTTCTTTGAGGATCTTCTCATTGTAGATGTTGGCCATGGCGGAGATAAAGCACTGGAGGAGGAGCAGGATGTGACCCACACCCAGAGATCGAAGCTTCTCCACTAACCTGTCCCTCCAGGCCTGACCGGGCAGGGACGACACCCACGTTTCACTGGCACTGTAAGGGGAGAAAAGAAATGTGTTACACCTGATAAGAGAGTGTATGTTTTGTATGAACTGCTACTAGCACAACACACTTGAAATTCCAAATGAACTGTTGGTAGTTGAGATGTATTGTGGGTTTTGGAGGCAGGATTAGGGTTCTGACAAGGAAGAGGAATGAATGAAATAAATATCTCTCGCACTGCTGCGTGTGTTGGAGTGTTGGAGTACGCCTTCCAGGTATTTTCATCACCTATTAATGTATCTCTGCACTCATCATGTTACCTGCTGTTCCTCATCTGCTCCAGCAACTGTGTGTAGAGAAGGCAGGAGTTGGACGGAGTGGAAATGGGGTTTGAGTGGAGACCTGGCGCGGCAATGGCATTTTGGTGGCCTCCTGATCCTGTTGTCAAGGAAACGATGGACAGAAAGAGGACAACTAATGCTGCCCATTGAACCCAGGACAGGCGCCTCCTGTAGGAAAAAAGAGAAACAAAAATTGGGTTGGTTTGATGTACACTTGACGTGGCTGCAGCTGCACAATTGTCACATTAGTCTACTGAAGAGCAGAACATTACAGAACTAACAAGTGACCCCCTTACTTCAGAACAATTCTGAAGAGCACAGCTGTGGTCAGGATGACAAAGTTGGAGAACAACACTGCCATGGCCTGGGAACACAAGGAGGAACAGTAGGTTTAGATAAAACATCAGAGTGATAGCACAAGTCTATGGACGGTACATTTTGTAAAAGCTCGTATGATACGAGAGCATAAAATCTACATTTAGATAATTCTCTTCACTGTATTCCCAGCAGGGTTTCAGAGAGTTAGGGTGCAGTTGGAATGCTAATGGTGGCTAATTGGAAATCATTTCCTCCAGTAACCCTAATGTAAAGATGGCACAGAAAATGCTTCCTTAAACATTAAAGTCTTAACTAACAGGCTGCAGGTATGTCAGCACGTAGAAGATGATGAGGTTGTCGAGAAAGTAGAGGAAAGCAGGGACAGCCCACTTCAAGGAACCGAGGAAGGAAACACTGGAGGAACAGCCCAGCTCTCTGCATGATCGTCCTTCTAAAGAAAGAGAAAAAAATGAGTGAATCAACATACTGTATCATCTCCAACACACACACACACAGACACAGACACACACAGACACAGACACAGACACACACAGACACAGACACAGACACAGACACAGACACACACACACACAGTGATTACCTCGAACTATGACCCTGATCGACATAACTAGACAGAAGAGCAGTTTGAGCGCCTCAGCAAGTAGATTGACTGATGCAGGGAGGAAGTCATACTTGTTCTCTGCAAATTGACCACAGATAAAGAGAAACAGTCAACAAGATGCCAACACTTCAGTGAAACACACAGAAAAACATTAAACACCATCACATCTGTCTCATTGTCAGTCACTCACCAGCATTGGCAGCGAATTTAAGCAGCAGGATACGACTGGTCCCCAGGATTATGAAGCCCAGGCCAAGGGCCAGAGTGTAAGCCGAGGAGCGGGAGCACAGCCTGGGGCAGGAATGGCAAGACACCATGGCTAGGACGGGACTGGATGCAGTCAGAATTGCTGGGACACATAAAAAACACAGACGCTGCTGGTAATACAGAGGTACCGTGGCTTTCACTTTCAGAATACTGCAAAAGAGATGCAACAATACTAAGATCAACAGTCAATGGACAGCTCACACACCATCAATGAAACTTCTACAAACAATCAGAACTCACAGGGTAGAAAGATCAGCAAGCAAAGTGAGCCAAATCCTTGAAGGTAAAACCTTTTGAATTACGCTGCAGGAGCTGTGTGGAAGATTTTGATGGACATTTTATGACTGGATTATTTACTTTGTGGGGAAACAATTTCTCTCTAATGCCCACTTGTGAAAATCTATATCAGTATCTCAAGAAAACCTCTATATCTTTATGTACATGAGACTATGCACACCTCAGTCATGTAGCTCTGGTCATGTGCTCTTGCACTCAGTAGCTTCAGCTCACTTGGTGAGCAGTGAACAGCCTCTAACAGACCTGACAGTTCCTCTCTGTACGCAGACACTGCACTCAGTCAGCACTTCGTTAGCTCATTATATTAAACACATGTCGTCCGTGGTTCCAGCTTCTCTAACGTGTAAATTACATAGAATATTTGGCCTGTTGGTCAGACTAAACAAACCATTTGAAGAAGTCGCAGTAGGTATTTTACTCCATCCAGAGATTCGCAGTACATGGTAGGTGTTCTAATGTGTTTCCTACACACGTCAATGCTCACCATTACAGTACAGTTATATTTCAGTCAGTCAGTCTGCTCAGTCACAGAAGTTCAGAGCTATGTTAGCATCAGCCGCCATGTTTGTACACTCCTCTGTTAAACTCCGCGTCTTCTTTTCATTATCTTACATATATTTATGAAGACGCTGCCGATCAGATGTGAACAGTAAACACACTTACTTTATTTGATTTATTGTCCTCTCTGAGAAAAACATAACTGACGCGGCTCCCTTCACGCTTCCTGTTTCTTTCTGCGCATGCGTACTGGATGGCACAGGTGCCGCGGTGACGTCATCTCTCACGGACTGCAGGCACTCCATGCACACTGTGGACTTTGTCCCGGTCCAACAGGACCGAGCTGACCGAGGACCGAGCACGGTGTGCTGTGCGTTCAGAGGCAGAGACAAGGCAGAAGAATTTAGTTTACACTTTCACTTCATGTATTATTTATTACTATGAGTTAGTGACACATGAAGGTGAATACTGTGCTATACCCAGAGATGTAACAAAGTAGAAGTAACAAAATACTGTACTTAAGTACTAAAATCCAGTATCTGTGCTTTTTTGGAGTATTATTTTTTTCTTGTACTTCCACGGACAGGTTTCAATATGCTTTCCAGTTTCACTGTTTCAGATATTCAGCAAATTGCCAAATTATCTTTGTTGTTGTGATTGATGAAAAAAAAAAAAAAAAAAGGAAATTTATTCTAGAATGTTAAATCAATTGTTTTATGGACCCACCCCCTTCTAATTGCTAGGGTTGTATCTGTAATAAATTTGATCTTTCTCCTCTCCCAGTGGTATATTTGCACGTGATCTGTGACCTCCCTGATGACCTCCTTTAACACTTTGTACACTCTTGGCTTCTGTGTAATTACAAATGTTTTGTGATATTTGTGTTGATCCCATTCTGGCTGTGCTCCCTGGTGGTCTCTAAATGTGATAATTATGAGTATTCGGTAGTTAGTATTGATCTTATGATCAGTAAAAGGGGATTGTTATGGAATTTTCTATTCTTGCGTTACATGAAGTCATGTGTGGGCCTTGAGGTCCTCAGCAGTATTAGTTGTTTGTCTTTGACTGGCAACATCCATCCTATCTCAACACTGTGGTGGCCAGGGTCGAGGACTCTGGTGCTGCATGCTTAGACATAATAGATAGCTTGCCACTGACATTCCAATCTGCATAAATGGACATCTGTGTCTCCAGACTAGAATATGATGACAATGACACCATCCTTGGTAAAAACTCTCTCTTTTATCTCTTATACCTCCTGGGTGTATAGTATTTGTGATGATATCTTGAGGTTTAAAGTCTATCCACCAGCATGAGTTCAGCAGAATGTGAGACCGACTGAAGCACTTCTGATACATTATGAGTGTTTCTAATTCTCCTTGATCAAGCATCAATAAATAATACAGCATAAGACATCAGAGTCTCCTTTCTGCCTTCCTGACCTCATCATTGACCTTTGACTTCAGCAATTTCTCCACAACAGTATGAATGAATTGATGAACTGGATGGCTTTCCTGAGGCAAGCCTATCAATAGTGACCTAGCATTAATAGCATTAGAATTAATAGCATTAAAAATTCTCTTACTATTCTCCTAAACAAATATACATTTAAAAATTGGTTGCGTGTTGATCATAACTGATCTAAAGAATCCCATGTCTTGCTTTGCATATGGCAAACACAGGAATGACACAGAGGGCAGGATGGCTTGAGCACTTTTAGACAGGCACACTACAGGGAAAGGAGAGACAGACATCAAATATCAGCTATGCTACAGATATACATGCTTGTATAAACCAAAGAGGGAGACCATGAGGCATTCTTAAATAAATCCCCCCAAAAATCCCATCATTACAAATATGATCTGTAACATTGTGCTGTGTCTCATGGTACATTCTCACAGAGCATCAACTGAAGCAGCATTCCCAATCCGAAAAACATAAAAAGGAATATAAACCCTCATGTCAATAACTGTATGAACTGTATCTCCTTGCCTGTTTTTATTATTCCAATTACAGTCAAAAGTTTGGACAGACTCTCATTTAAGTATATGGTAAAGTGTGTCCAAACATTTCATTGTTACTGTACATAGCATAATGTAATCTTGCACTATCACAAAACAATAAATGAAACTAATTCTGTATATTTAATGAAGGAAGGAAAAATTGTTTCAAAACACTGCAGAGACTATGTAATACTCTGCTATACCACACTGCAGCCTTATGCTATTCTCACCTGCAGCAACAGCTGTGAATGAAGTCATATTGCAAAAACAAAATATATGTTATTACATATATAACATATACACTATAGTGTATTAAGATGAAACTCTGAAAAGTAGTTCAAGCAACAAATTATGTCATGCGATATACATATATGGATATTGATCATTAACCGTTAGTATAGTACACATGTCTAACCCTAGTAGAGTTAAAAACTCTTGCCTTGGACCACCTGTGTCAATTCCCTCTTCTAAAACACCTGCATCATCAGTGAATTTGACCAGCATGTTTTTCAGAGTATGTTCTAACCTTAAACCTGCTGCATCATAAACATTAGCCCATTATTGTTCCCTTACCACATACAGTATGTGTGTGAAAGATATGGTGAAAGATTGAACAGATCATGGATTTAATGCTCAAATATATATCCAATAAATAAATAAGTGATACCCTTTCCCCACCTCTCTCTCTCTCTCTCTCGGTCAAAACATCATAAACTCCATACAAACCACACAACACTACTCACTCCGTACAGCGTTTTCAAAACAAACCGCTCACACAATCACTTCCGGGCCAGATCCATCTTTTGGTACATTCCCTTTTTGTCTTTGTAAAAGTGTTTCAGGGTTTGTAAAAGTGTTTCAGAGTTTATAAAAGTGTTTCAAAATTTGTAAGTGTTTCAGAGTTTGTAAAAGTGTTTCAGAGTTTGTAAAAGTGTTTCAGGGTTTGTAAAAGTGTTTCAGTGTTTATAAAAGTGTTTCAGAGTTTATAAAAGTGTTTCAGAATTTGTAAAAGTGTTTCAGAATTTGTAAAAGTGTTTCAGAGTTTATAAAAGTGTTTCAAAATTTGTAAGTGTTTCAGAGTTTGTAAAAGTGTTTCAGGGTTTGTAAAAGTGTTTCAGTGTTTATAAAAGTGTTTCAGAGTTTATAAAAGTGTTTCAGAATTTGTAAAAGTGTTTCAGAATTTGTAAAAGTGTTTCAGAGTTTATAAAAGTGTTTCAAAATTTGTAAGTGTTTCAGAGTTTGTAAAAGTGTTTCAGAGTTTGTAAAAGTGTTTCAGGGTTTGTAAAAGTGTTTCAGAGTTTATAAAAGTGTTTCAGAATTTATAAAAGTGTTTCAGAATTTGTAAAAGTGTTTCAAAGTTTATAAAAGTGTTTCAGAATTTGTAAAAGTGGGGTTAGGGTTAGTTTACCAGCCACTGTATAAAAAGGATTGCTATTGCCTACTCTGTAGTATATAGAGTCGTTCAAATTGACTTCACATCAGCCAGCATTGCTACACTTCTTATGATAAACAGTGACTTCACCTCTGGGTGAAGTATGTATGTTAGGTTATGTTATACCTAACAGGATGTGTTACAATTACACATCACACCTGACCACACCCAGCTGTGATGCATGTGTTCAAGAGGAATTCCAGAGACTCTACCCTTCAACCCAAGACCAGAGCAGCTATGTCTTAATGCATCAGTAATAATAACACACTATATATAAAATGTTAAAGGGTAAGTATAGTCTCTACAAGCAGGGCTTCTACTACATTTTAGATAAACTGCAGGTGATATAAGGCTGACATCTGCATAACATAAATTTAGCATAACAAATTTTTAACACTCATCCTCACTGTGCTTTTCCAAAGAAATAAGCACACCCATTAGCAGTGACTCACAGCACGCACAAGGTTTGAATTACAAGAAAGAAAAAAAAAAGCAGAGACAGTTCATTGCCCTGGGACATAATGTTTAAATGTGTGTGTGTGTGTGTGTGTGTGTGTGTGTGTGTGTGTGTGTGTGTGTGTGTGTGTGCGTGTGTGTGTGTGTGTGTGTGTGTGTTTCTGTCTGTGTGTGTGTGTGTGTGTGTGTGTGTGTGTCAGTGACAGATAAAGCAGAGCAGAGCTCTCTGTTATATCACAGCTTCTTCACTTGCAGAACAGACCGGTCCCACCTGTAGGATTGATAGCAGATATGAGGCTCTGTTCCTGGGCTGGAGCATGGCATCTCCTGCCTGTCCTGGTTCTTCTGTATGTCTTCCATGTGAAAGCGTCCAAGCATGAACCAAGGGAGAGACACTATTACATTGCTGCTGTTGAGATAGACTGGAAGTACTCTGGGAATGACACAGACAGGTAGGACGCTGGTTCTGTGGCATTAAATGGAAAATATAAGATATGCAACTGGTACTGAAGCCTATATTTTTATTTTTTTTTAGAAATCTATACTATTTTGAAATTATACTATTCTGTATTGTATTTTTGTCTCATTATTAATACATATTTGTTTAATTGAATTGTGTCTGCCAGATCTCATCTGAATAATCTTGTTAAGAATACTCATGCAGAAGTTGTTTGTACTTTGTAAAAAACAGTCCAGTTTGTCCTTTCCAGCTAGTATCAGTGTTATGACACACACACAGATACTAGGTTACACACATTAGCTGCAGAAAAGTGTGACTTAATATCTCTAAAGTCCATATCTTGTGGATATACTGTGCAAAGTGAAGTATTTTTCCTGTGTGTTGATTCATGTTTTGTGTTTTTCCTCCCACTCCTCAGGTTTACTCCCATCTATAAGAAAGTGGTCTTTAGGGAGTATGAGAAAGACTTCAAACAGGCTAAGACTCATCCCGCCTGGTTAGGTAAACTTCGTGTTGGGGTTATATGAAGACTCTAATTACTTACCCTTACTTATACTCATCCTGTCTGCAAATGTACAGTCAGCCCAGAGAGAAACATTCATTCCTAATCACTTACTGGAAGGGAATGACTGTGTTAGGAGAAGCGGTTGCATAATATGGATGGATGGGATCGATATGCACATAACTATTGTTTAGAACATGTTTGTTCCACTGGATTCCTAACAAGAACAATGTTGTCCAGTACTAGCACACAGACATACTACAAGCCATTAAAGTAAAGAATATAGCCAGCTGTCAGCACCTATATATTGATTCATTTCTTGGAAAAACATAAAGCAGGCTAAATATATATCATGTTTATTGCATTGATGTACCTTACAATTTATGCAGCACACACAGTAAACAAAGATTGAGTCAGTATGACACTTGGTTACTTGGTCTGGTGTGTCATGGTGGTGTGCCAGATGCTGTGGATTCCAAATAAACTTAAGGCTGTCTTCCTCTGCAGGACTACTTGGACCCACACTGAGGGCAGAGGAGGGGGAGACGATTGTCGTCACTTTCAGAAACATGGCGACTCACCCGTATAGCATCCACCCACATGGGGTCGCTTACGGGAAACAGTCAGAAGGTGGGTGCCTGTAAGCACAGCTGCAGATGAGACTGACAGCTGTGGCAAACCTGACAGCACTCTACAGATCAACACAGTGATCTGTTCGTTAGGGTCACTGTGGGGACTCATGATGTTAATCACACAACATTGACTAACCCAACAAACAACCTTGTTTGTCTTTTTCTAAAATATTAACCAGGACAGACAGATAATCAAAGCAGGCGGTACTGAAGTCCAACAGGAAGCCTTGCTAAGCCTTAGGAAATCACTGTCTGTGTCCTTTTCTATGCAGAGAAATAACATTAGTGGCATTCTGGATGGAGGAAATTAATACTAATTACTTCTTAATTCACTCGTAATGCAAAACAAAGAGTCCAGAGGAATTAAAAATTAAAGAACAGCTTGTGGGGAAGTCTTCTTTATGTCTGGAGTAACAGTTCACAAACTTTGTTAGGAAAATAAATAACATCCTCAGACCTCTGCTGGGCTCTGTATTTCATTAATTAGACTCTTCAGGTGGTCTTCCATCTCAAATCTCTCAGTTCTTTTTTTTTTTAAATATAGGAGCCAACTACTTTGACAACACATCACAGAAAGAGAAAGAGGATGATGTGGTGCAGCCTAACAGGGAGCATGTTTACTACTGGGAGGTGACATCAGATGTTTCTCCACAGCACAGTGATCCTACCTGCCTCACCTACTCCTATATCTCCCACCAAAATGTTGTCCAGGACTACAACTCTGGCCTCATTGGTACTTTACTCGTCTGCAAGCCAGGTCAGTAGTAACATGTGTTTCCATTTACACCTGAAATGAAAATGAAAAATGAAAAGACCTCACGCTCTCCACTATTCTTTCTGTACGCAGGCACTCTGGATGAGTCAGGAAAACAGATTGGCGTCCACAACGAATATGTGTTTCTCTTTGGAGTTTTTGATGAGAAGGAGAGCAAGTACAGCCCAAAAAGCCCTTCCTCAGATGACCATGTTAAATATACCATCAACGGATACACAAAGGGATCACTGCCTGGTTAGTCTGTCCCATATTCACTCATTTTGTTGCTCATTGAGTTGAAGAAGTCATTTGGTTGGGCTAGGATATTATCTTGATTTGAACTTATCTTAAAGGCAAAAGAAAAGCTACAGATTCTCACACATGAGAAGCTGGATTTACAAAATTTATGGCATTTTCATTTAACAACCATTAATTGATCTCTTGTCAGTTAGGTTTCTGTTGATTTACTAATTAACAGACACACCGAAACACATCCGTGACTGTACTGACTTACCCACAACCCCCACTTCAAATCACTAAAGCACACCTATTTAAAATTGCTTTGATTTTTAGCTGAGTCTAATGAGTTTTTAGTTTGGATTTTTGATGTTTTTATTGTTAGTAGTAGAAGTTGTATTATAATTATTATCATCATTATTATTAGTAGTGTTAGTATTTCTATTAGTATTAATATTAGTATTAGTATTATTGTTGCTGTTGTTATCCATTCATTTTCTAATGTACAGGTTTACCAAAGATCTGAATTAACTTGTCAAATTATTACAGATTTCTTTATTTCTTCATTAAGATGTCAAATTAGTTATTCATTTTAGTGGTTGAATGTTATGCTGGATTCATTTCTGACTTCTTAGAGGCTTAGATTTGGGTATAAAAAGGTGAATTCAGTTTGAGATATATCATTCTCCAGCTCCACATTAAAACACTTCATCACTTCCTCTCTGACAGGTACAGACACTTTGATCACAGGAAGCCCTGCATAAATAAACGTGTTCAAAGATGAGATACACAAAGTGGCCAACAGTTTCCTTGTTTCTTTCCAGATGTAAGTCTATGTGCCTATGCCCCTGTGAGCCTGCATCTGCTGGGTATGAGCTCAGAGCCTGAGGTATTTTCAGTGCACATGAACGGGCATGTGCTGCAGCAGACCAGCCATAAAGTATCGTCTGTGGGCCTGATCAGCGGTTCCTCTACCACTGCAAGCATGGTGGCTCTTCACACAGGCCGCTGGCTGCTCTCCTCACACACCATCAAACATATGGAAGGCAAGTGTTTCAGTTAACAGTGATGAATTGATCCATCATCCACCATGGATAAATGTTTTTGACCAATGTAACAAAAAAGGAAAAATTATGTTTTTGTCATTGCAGCTGGCATGCATGGTTTTGTGGATGTGAAAAAGTGTGATCGCTTCCAAGCTCCCCGGCGAAGGCTGTCCATTGCACAAAAACGACAAAGCACGGAGTGGACATACCACATCGCTGCAGAGGAAATTGTCTGGGACTATGCACCCAACATGCCTGAACACATTGATGAGTAAGCAGCCTTTACAGATAGATTTATTAGATATATGTTTGATAGCATGCAAACTAATCAGCCATCTTCCTGTAGCAAGACATTTGTGTTTACACCCTGCTTACTGTCAAAAGAGAGGCTGTGATAGTGCTGCTGAGAGAATCTCTCAAATATTTAAGTTAACAGTTTTGCTTTAGATCAAACCTTTCTCTAGTGCTGACTCAGCATTAAAACAGTGAGGAGATACATCTGGCAATGTGACACTAGACAAAGACCACTAATAACACCATAGAAGTTACATCAGTGTTTCCAAATGAAGTGCAACATTTCTCTGTGCAGGGACTTCAAGTCAAAGTACCTGAGGCAGTCATCGACACGCATAGGTGGGAAGTACAAGAAGGCAGTCTACACACTGTACAAAGATGAGTCATTCACTGAAAAGTTAGAGAACAAGCAGCGGAAAAATGAGCTTGGAATCTTGGGCCCAGTGATCAGAGCACAAATCAGAGATGTTATTAAGGTGAGATCATATTCAATTAAGTATACGGTACAGTATGGTATATTGAATGACTTCCAAAATCATAAAGTATATTCTTAACCCGGCTGACACCTGATGAAAATTTGAGAACAATGTAAGAAAATGGCTACAGTTGCACACTGCTCATCAGTGTGGATAGAAACACTATCAAATTAAAGCCATCAGTACCAAGAGAATAACCAATAATTTCACATTATTTTGTATTTTAAAAAGAAGTTCAGAAACTGTTTTTGGACACCAGTTATTAATGTTATTGACCAACAATAAATCAGCTATAATGTCATGATACATAATACCATTAACTAACCGATTGTCAGTATTATTATAATAACTAGTGGTTAACTGTGCATCCTTAATGAGATGTGTCATTGTCTACAGACTGCATGTCCTCACACATCTTCTGTCCTTCTACAGATTGTTTTTAAGAACATGGCCTCCAGGCCCTACAGCATCTATCCACATGGACTGAGCATAGAGAAGTCAGAAGAGGGAGTCAGCTACCCAGCAGGAGGTACTAAATCTTTCAAATTGACAGAATACTCTGGTTTGATTATATGAAATAATTACAAAGGAATTTATGTAGTACATATATCCTAATGTTACCAGGCAACCAGTCTCATGGTGTTCAGCCAGGTGAGACTCGTACTTATGAATGGAGAGTGCTTGAAGAGGACACGCCTTTGGAGAAAGACTCTCGATGTCTGACACGAATGTACCACAGTGCAGTGGACACACCACGTGACATCGCCTCAGGACTGATAGGACCAATGCTCATCTGCAAGAGTCAGTCCCTCAATGTCAGGAATGTACAGGTAAAAAGATTCTACACTGCATTTCATTCATGCCTCCAGAGGATGAATTCATACTGACTTCGGTGGCTGTGACTTTTCCTATAGCGCCACCATAAGGTTTAAATTTGTATGTTTGGTAAAATGTTGAATGGTAACTATTAATTGGTTTGCCATGACATTTGATACAGACATTCATGTTCTCATCAGGGTGATTTGTAAATACTTTGGTGATCCCTTAATGTATATATATAACACTCCATATAGAGCAGGTCTAGACTGTACTCTTTATAGTATTATTTACAGACACCCAGTTCTCACCATGAGCAATAATTTTGCAATGGTGACAAGGAAAAACAAGCAGAAACCTTGACCAGGGTCCAGCTCATGATGGACAGCCATCTGCCACGAACCAGTTGAGACCAAATGAGAGAACACACCAGCTCCAGAGAGTGACAATCACAACTCTTCTCCTATAGTTAACATTACAAAAACAGCATATCCTTGCAAACTAAAAGTTAAGCTGCATATCCGTGGGTAAGTTATTAAGTACTATCTGACACACAAATGTTGGCCAGAACTGCTGGAATAACAAGTTAGTGTTGTGTGGCTTGGCCCACACCACTTTGTTTGTTTCCATTTTCAGAGGCGGGACTGAACAAGCACCAGATTTTTTTATCAGGGTTCACACGGAGCTGGAAACTAGCATAGCCTACAATTAACCACTCACACCATCTTTAATTTTCTGAGGAGGATCTAAATTTAACATCTTGAAGATATAGTTGGCCGTAGGATAATTCAATGTTCGCAGCAACATTTCTCTTTTCCATTTTCAGCTATTTTCAATTAATTTTAGTTTTGTTGCATTTTCAGGTTAACAGTTGCAATTGATGATTTCTTCAGTTTTGTTGTATTTTTAATAATTTACCATATAACCAAAATGGGGCAAAATGTTTATCCAGTTTAACTCTGTGTTACACTTTACCTTTACATATGTCAGCTGAGAGCAGACAAAGAGCAGCATGCCATGTTTGCTGTGTTCGATGAGAATAAGAGCTGGTATCTGGATGACAACATTCGCCAATACTGTGATCGTTCCAAAGTGAACAAGGCAGACCCAGAGTTTCATAAATCCAATGTCATGCACAGTAAGTTTAGCCAGAATCAGATTAAAGCTAATACAAGTAAATTCTACTAGATTTGATATATTTACTCCATTATTTGCTCACATCTAACTGCATTGGCTTCAACTACCTGTCAGATGACTACTGCATGTTCATTTCCACACAGCGATTAACGGTTATGTGTTTGAGAGTGGCCCACTCTTGGGCTTCTGCAATGGTGAGGTTGCAACGTGGCATGTGTCCAGCATTGGAGCACAGGAGTTCATCCAGACAGCAACGTTCTACGGCCACACATTTGAGCTCAATGATCGGAGAGAGGACATTCTCAGCCTCTATCCTATGACTGGAGAGACCATCACTATGAACATGGACAACTTTGGTCAGTCAGTTCAATCTGTAGGGAAAATATTCTAACAACAAAAACTAAATATGTGCTATTAATTGTAATTGTTTTTGTGTCTGTCTTAAACCAGGTGTCTGGCTTTTGGCCTCCCTAAATTCCCATGAGACCACCAAAGGAGTGCGCATAATGTTTCAGGATGTTGAGTGCTATCGGGACTACGTGTTCGAGTACACTGAAGAAGAAGGTCTAGAGTCGAACACAGATTTTACAATGTGGAGGCCTCCGACCATGGATGAATATAAGGAGGAAGAAGCAAAGCCAGAACCTGAAAAAAACATAGTGGAGGAGGAAGGTGACAGGACAGCATTCTATGCAGACGTATTAGGTCTGAGGTCTCTGAGGAATCAGTCTGGTATGTCAGATGTAGAGAAGCTGGACCTTTCTTTCCTCAACAACTATGATGATATTGATGTGCTCAATGGAGATTCGAATATCACTCTTTACCTCACAGAGAAAAAGAGTGAAAATGAGGCCTTGATTCCAAAGGAAAATGTGATAAATGCAACATTATCACCAAACTGGAAAAAGTTGGATAGACTTAATCTGCTAAACCAAAGTATCAGTGAGAATACAACAAACATGCAGATCAGAAGTACACAATCAAGTTTTGACAATCCTCCTATGTATAAAACAGAGAACACAACTGATGTCCATGGTCTAAATATGTCACTAAATAATAACAGTATAACCACAAATAGCAGTACTTCTGTCGTCTCCAATCTTGATAACATTACAGTGACTGACACAAAGAACATAATGGTTTACAACGCTTCAGCTTTGTCAGTGGCTCAAAATGTATCTGCAGAGATTATCAACGTTACAGTTGATAATCTTACTTCTGTCTTGGAGACTGAAAGAATGACTATAACATTGACTGGTGATAATCAGACTTCTGTGGACATAATCTTGGTGGAAGACTCTGAGAGACACACCAGAGGGGATATGTTCTCTCCACCCGATTTGAGCGCCAACAATCTCAACAGTACACTAAAGAGCAATGTCACCCTTCTGTCACGCAATACTACAGAGGAAAACCATGTTAACATGTCAGCAGATGGATTAAACCATTTATTGTCTATTCCATCCACTGGTGTTGTAGAGGGTGACATCGGCAGAATGGTTAGACACAACTTGACCTTTTTTGAGATGGAGGTGGAGAGTACAGGCAAGAACACCAGTGACAATGACTCTCTGATCACAGCAAAAGAGCCAGAGTATGGACTTCAAATGAATTCCCCTGAAAATGCAACATTTCCAGCTAATTCCAGTCTTGAAAATGTAACATATATTTTGTTTAAAGCTGGGCCCTTCCAGAATGTCACAATGAATATATCCATATCAAATTCATCAGACGGGATTAGTTCAGAGAGTAGGGAGAATATCACAGATCCTCTTGCAGAGTTGAACCACACGTTCTCTGTGGACAGTTTCTCCAATGAGACTATGATTTCAGGTAACTTATCTGTTTTTGGCAATGCAGCAAGTAAGAGCTCTTCTGAGGAGCTAAGTGGCTCAGAGAGTAATGAGGAAGTGTTTATCTACATTAAAGGAAACAGTACAAATTTGATTAAAACCACTGCTGTCAAAACACAAGGGCACAACTGGACTTATGAGGGAGCTCACCAAATAGTACCCATGGAGATTCCTGATTACATGATGAAATATTTTGGGAAAGAGACCCCACTAACAATGACAACTCCAAAAAAGATGAAAAAGGTGAACTTCCGACAGAGACCTCAGAAGGGCCATGGCATGAAAACAAAGAGGAGGAAGGAATACAAGCCTCAAGCAAGGAGTGGCTTACCATCTCCTCGTGGATTCAATCCATTCATGACCCCACGTGGAGCACGACCCAATATACCACAACCTGTCTCTGATGAGGAGGATCTCATTAACATACCTGTGGTCATCGGTGTGCCCCGGCCTGATTTCAGTAACTACGAGCTATATATTCCTGGGGATGAACCAAAGCATCTAGGGCTTAATGGCCAAGATGTGAAGGCAGATGAATATGACTATGTGCACTACAACGACCCCTACAGCAGTCATGAAGATATCAAGAACGCCTACCAGGACGAGACCACTAAATATTTCTTACAACAAACAAGTACAAGTGTCAAGATGTATTTCATTGCTGCAGAGGAGGTTGAGTGGGACTATGCTGGCTACGGACAGAAGTAAGCTCATATACAGCCATAAGATAAACTCACATGACATTTGAGAAGATGTGACAGTTCAGATTTATTGAAGGCACATCCATACATGCAATGTTATTTTACAGGAGGCAAGAAAAGTCACAACTAAACAGCCGAGAGACGAAGTTTACAAAAGCTGTTTTCAGACGTTACCTGGACAGTAGCTTCAGGACACCCGAAGTCCGTGGCGAGATAGACGAGCATCTAGGTATCCTGGGACCTGTCATAAAGGCAGAAGTTGATCAAACTATCATGGTAAGACTGTCAACATCGGCAAGCTAGAATCTGTGTGGCTATTCTTTCACATTTCACATTTCACATTTTCAAATTTTGTTTTTTTTGTGTGAAGGCTGCATAACATAATTTTCTGCAGTATGATTGTTGTTTTATGTAAACCAAATAGTTCAACGTTTTGGAAAGATTGATACTTTACCACCCAGTTAGGTTAGCTCAGACTGAAATCAGGGAAAACTAGCAGCTGACTTGAAATGTTAATGACACAGAATTTGTTTTTTTGTCTTGTAGGTGGTGTTCAAGAACAATGCCAAACGTCCATATTCCTTACATCCAAACGGGGTTTCTTATTCCAAGGTGGCAGAGGGTCTAACTTATGAGGACAGATCTAAGTACTGGCATAAATTTGACAATGAGGTTCAACCTGGTAGGAACTATACGTATATATGGAAGGTCAATTCCATGGTTGGGCCAACTCCAGATGAATCTCCATGCCGTACATGGGCCTACTATTCAGGTGTTAATCCTGTGAGTAATTTCTGCAAGTAATATTTACTATTTATGAATGCAATTTAAGCAGTGGGGCCCCATACAGACAATGTTAATGCCTATTACCGCCAATCCCCTTTTTAAACCCTCCTTGCTAGATGCAGCATTTCAGACCTGGTTTGGAAAGGGACTTCATTGTGTAGGGACCTATTCATTAATGGATTGTTTGGCTCTTTTGACCAGCTTGTTAAAGAGTACAATCTAGTACAATACATAATTTCACTCATACATTCTTTCCATCATTTCCGCACAAACCTCCAGCCTGCCCACTTGATGAATGTCTGAAGCTTAATCTGTCCACCATCTGAAAGAATGGTGGGGTGAAGACTTGGGTATGGAGCTTTCTGTGGAAACCTGGCAAAGAGCTATCAGAAGAATACACACATCCTCAATTTGTGGCACAGATTGGTTCAATTTAAGATACTCAATTGCCTGAACCTCTGTGGAGTCAGACTGGCTCAGATATACCGCGGCTCAGATCCAAACTACATTAGATGTCATCAGGCCCCTGCCACTCTGGGACATCTGTTTTGGACACTAAAAACTACATGTATTCTGATTAGATATTTTCAACACATTCTCTTACATTTGTAAAAAAAAAAAAAAAAAAAGTATTGACCTAGACCCATCTCAGTATTCATGTTTACCCCTAGCAACAGTGAGCTATCAAAACATCATTCAGACTTCATAGCATTCTCAACATTACTAGCCCACTGACTGGCGTGACTTTTAGAATACTTTACAAGTGAATGTGATGCAACCACCTTGGATCCAAAGCTTTTTTGTTTTGCATTTTTCTGTTCATGGGTTTACTATTGAAAATGTAACAAGTAAAAAAAGTATAAATTAATGTATGTAGGAAATTTGTAGGTATGCATGTTATATCTGATGCACACAGGAGATTGCATCCATGTATGGCATTCATGCAGCTGTGTCTTTTGGCTCTCTGCCAGTCACAACTGTTTTGTTTTCCTCACTATAGTTTCTTGAAAACTGAAATAAAAAAACAATTTGAAAAAAAACCCAATGCAATTTAAAGCCACCATAACCTACAGTGTATGTGGAATTTGAGTTGCTGGCTGCTTATTAAATCTTGTGTATGCTCTGTCTCCTAGGAAAGGGACATACACTCTGGCTTGATTGGGCCTTTGCTGGTGTGTAAAAAGGGCACCCTGGACAGAGAGTTACCAAACATGAGGCAGTTCATGTTGCTTTTCATGACCTTTGATGAGTCACAGAGCTGGTACTACGACAAGAACTATGACATGATGCAGAGGAAAAACCGAAGGAGAGCGATGGACCCCAACCTGAAGGAGAACCTGAAGTTCCATTGTAATGCATTATGTACCTTCACCCTAAGCTGGTTTAAATGATCCTCCAACCAAAAGTGTGATAACCAAGAATTCTTTACCATATTGGTTTACATAGACAGTGTTGATAATATATCATTGCGTCAAAATATATTACTGTAGGTCAACTTCACAGTCCAATACTTTTTCTACTATGTACAGAACAGAACTCACCTGAAACTCACCTGAAAATGATAAGTCTTTTTATGTCTTCTTTCTTAAGCCATCAATGGCATTATACACAGCTTGAAGGGCTTGAGAATGTACACTAAACAGCTCGTGTGCTGGCACCTGATCAACATGGGCTCTCCCAAAGACCTCCAGAGTGTTCACTTCCACGGACAGACGTTCCTCCACAAGAAGACCACCAGTTACAGACAGGCTGTCCACGCCCTACTACCTGGTGAGCAATATAATGTGTGTTAATGTGCTTTTGTGTTTTCCAGTTTTAGAATCAGAATGTGTCATCATTATTACTGTACTGAACCGTTTGCAGGGAGCTTTGCTACTCTGGAGATGTACCCATCCAAACCTGGCCTATGGCAGCTGGAGACAGAAGTTGGTTTCAACCAACAGAAGGGCATGCAGACCCTCTTCCTGGTTTTAGATGATGGTACAAAAAATCATAAACATCCTGCAACATATACAATATGATATTTGAACTAAACTTCCATTCTTTTATGTGTTTTAATATTGAAATGTTGCTTGTATGTTTGCCCCAAGACTGCTACCGTCCACTGGGTCTACAATCAGGCAGCGTAAAAGATGAACAGATCACAGCAATCAACACTAGAGGTCAACATGCTGCCTCCACATTTCTTTTGGAAACAAATTCACTGTGGTCCTACTGAAATCCCAGTGATTTGTGGCTGTTTTGCATAAATATTGCAGTAAAGACCAATAAGTCATGACAGTATTTACTTCTTTATAGGATACTGGGAGCCCTATCTTGCCAGATTGAACAATCAGGGTAAATACAATGCATGGAGCACAGAACAGAACTCCAGCTGGATTCAGGTGTGTGATGAAAGTGTAATGAGTGTGTGTTTGACTAGATTTGTGCATATGCAATTGCGATGTGAATAAATTCTGCTACTTGTGGATTTCCCCATCTACAGGTGGACTTCCAGAGGCCAGTTGTGATCAGCCAGGTAGCCACACAGGGAGCCAGGCAGTTGTTCCAAACCCAGTTTGTGGAAAAGTACACTATCTCCTACAGCACTGATCGTCGCAAGTGGACCTTCTATAAGGGCGACAGCAATGACTTCAGGAAGGTGAGGGAAGTCTGATCACCTCATTTATCAATGCAACAAGCCACAAACTAAGAGAGAGGTCTGTAATCACCGTCATCTTGCAACAGGTATTCATTGGGAACAAGGAAGCCCATGACACAAAGAAAAGCACCTTCTTTCCTCCTGTGATTGGGCGCTTCATTAGGCTCCACCCTATCAGCTGGTACAACAAAGCTACAGTCCGCATGGAGTTCTATGGCTGTGAGCTTGATGGTAAGATGTTACTGTGCATGTGGGTGGGTGGATTATATACATTCATTCATAAAGCTTCTTGTCCTGATATAGGCCACAAACAAATATGTGAAATCTAAAGAATATTCCAACACAGAGACAAAAGATTCAAATATTCCCTGGAAACTCATGGTGAATATTTATCCCACACATTATTTTTTTATTGTTTTTGCAGAGTGTCACATCATAATGTTAGAAAATATTAGATTTGCAATATATGTACAAATAGACATATACACCAATCCTTACAGACTCATTTTTTCCCCCTTTTTTTTTTGTTGCCCTTTTTTCTTTATTGATAGAGACAGCTGAAGAGTGACAGGAAATGTGGGGAGAGAGATGGGGAATGACATGTGGGAAAAGGCCACACAGATTGGGATTTGAATCTGGGCCCCCACAGAGAGACTTTGCATATGGAGCTAAATTGAGCTAAACGCCGCCCCATCAAATAATTTTTTATTTGTATAGCCCAAAGTCACAAAGTACATTTTGCCTCAGAGGGCTTTACAATCTGTACAGGGAGAGAGAGATGGAGAGTCCCCCGGCAGTCTAGTCCTATGGCAGCATAACTAAGGGATGACCTGAGCCAGCCCTAACTATAAGCTCTATCAAAAAGGAAAGTCTTAAGTCTATTCTTGAAGGTGGTGACCGTGTCTGCCTCCTGAATACAGAAAGGTAGTTTGTTCCACAGAAGAGGAGCTTGATAGCTGAAAGCTCTGGCTCCCAATCTACTTTTGGAAACTATAGGAACCACAAGGAACCCAGCATTCTGAGAGCGCAGTGTTCTAGACGGGTAGTAAGGTACTATGAGTTCTTTTAGATATGATGGTGCCTGACCATGAAGAGCTTTGTATGTAAGGAGAAGAATTTTAAATTAAATTTAATTTTAAATTCTATTCTAGATTTATGAGCTCTTATACATGAAAACAACCAACAAAACAACAAAACAAACCCCACAAACCATCATCATTTGTCCTTGATTTTCAGTGTACAATTATGCTCTTTCATACATAGTGACAATATCCCTACACATAAGTGAGCTTACAGAAAATAAAATAAACTGGTAAAAACAGAAATAAATAAGGGACAGTGAAACAAAAGAGAATAATATATAGCTAAATACTATATATCTTTTGTATAGGACTTATACAAAATACATACATGTTGAAATATATCACACATGCATGGATAAAGTGTGTAAGCAGACCATAAATAACATAAGTAAAATATAAAATAACTAAATGAATAACTAAAATGTAAAATAAAAATAAATAAAATAACTATATAAATAAATGAAGATGAATGAAGCTACACAGCTTCATACCTCACATCAAGGCTCAGGAGTTTGTCTCTACATTATATAATCCACTTCAGAAGCCCTGCAAAAAAAGTTGCCTCAAAATACTTGCCCCACTTGCTAATAAATAAGTCCATTCGTCCAAGTCGTTTATATGACATTTTTTCAAATGCTGCTACCCTTGCCATCTCTACAGCCCATTCCTGTGTTGAAGGCTTTCCCACACATTCTGGAGTTTGTACACAAGGATGTATCAATGCACATGTCATGACGCAATGTTGCCTCAGTTCTAAAGAAACTGTTCTCTCTGGCTGTATGCACTCAGAACACAACACAGTGACACAACTACTGCATGAATGGTCATTAATTTATAACCAAGGAAATATCTTAATCCTTAGTGGTCCATTGTTATCTGACTCTGCTTCTACGTTCTTTACCTTTTATTTATTATCTGTTGTGTCTATGGAGTGAGACAGGCCTGTCCTCTGACCATTACCACAGTAATGATAAAATGGTGCCTGCTTTCCTAAATGCAAGCAAACAGGTGCTCTGTATCTCAAGGAGAAGAGGTCCGTGTCCCCATAACAATCCAAGATTTAAAGGTCCAGTGTGTAGGATTTAGTTGCATCTAGTGGCAAAATTGCAGCATCGCAAAAATATTCTTATTTTCAGATGAATATACATGCATGAAGTTATGATGATTAGTTAGTTATGATTGTTATATTCCATGTCTGCCTTATTCTGCAAATAGAGGCCCCCAATCTTACACACTGGACCTTTAATACTGTACTTACAGCGACCTCAAGACGTGTTCGACCCTGTGTAACTCCAGTATGTGAGACGCTAGAAAAGAAAGTTTTGTCACAATGTTTCTGGTGCTGCTTCTTTGTTTGTCAGTAGGATTACAGAAAATTTCAGAGAAATTATAAAATCACATGCCACATAGGCAAATCATTTTTCATTTTCATTACCAGTGTGAGAGGAGTTGTAATACAGACAGAGGTGGGTCATCAGAGGTGACTGGACAATTAGCCTTGATGGAGTCTATGCTGTCTTTGCTCTATGTGCTCTTCTACATTTGGATAGTGTTTCAATTTTTTGGAAAAACAATCTCACCAGTAGATTCTCCAGAGCACATGGAATTTAGGCAGTTTTATGACTGTGAACTTATTGATACATTTTTGTAATTTAACTATATTTGCTCTGCTCATATATCACAAGCCCTAGATAAAGCATGTTAAATTTGCCAATGGGACCACTGTGATGATAAATAATTTCTCCTGGTTTAGAAATACTTTCTCCAAATGACCAAAATTCATGTGCACACACAGTATATACTTGTTGGCATACAGTTGTGACAGTTTGAGTCTCCTGCTCAGGCTGCTCAGTGCCTCTGGGGATGGAGAGCGGACTGATTGAAGACCATCGCATCACAGCCAGCTCCACAGCTTCCAGCTGGTACTCAGGGCCCTGGAGACCCTCCCTTGCACGCCTCAACAGACAAGGCACTGTCAATGCATGGCAGGCTAAGGTACAATAATACTGATACTGACATCACAGGTCAAATTGAATACGTTCAAATTTATAGTGAGCATCAGGTAGGCCACAAAGAAGGCTGCTGGATCTGAGTGACCTGCTAGCAGTATGCACACACCTGCACCCCCCACACTAATTCTTTCCTCTCTTTCCACAGTTTAATGACATGAACCAGTGGCTTCAGGTGGAGCTGCCACAAGTCAAGAAAATCACAGGTATAATAACACAAGGAGCCAAATCTCTGGGAAATAAGATGTACGTTGTCTCCTACACTCTGCAGTACAGTAATAATGGGCTACACTGGGAACAGTACACAGATGATGAGGATGTCACTTCCAAGGTGAGCTGTGTCAAAATCAATAATTGCACTAAGCCAGTTCACTGGTTTCTTTGTCTTTAAACAATGCCTCTCTCTCATCAAATCCAGACTTTCTTTGGAAATACTGACAACAATGACCACGTGAAGAACTACATCTACCCTCCTATTTTCTCCCGCTTCATCCGAATCATCCCGAGAAGCTGGATGAGCTCCATCACTATGAGAATAGAGCTACTAGGGTGTGACTTTGAGTGATGCACACACATTCATACCAAATGATGAGAGGTCAGGTCAAGCATTCACTTCTACATCCAAATAAACACACACACAAAGTGAAACACACCACAAAGTGAAACACATCTGGGTGTAGTCCCTACAGGAGGAGGATGCACATGCTTTCTGTGCAGGCCAACACATACAGTACGGCCATTTGTTAAATGCTTTCTTGTGAAACTCAACTCCTGTATAAATTAGGACTGCACTGGAATGTTGCTTTCGTTCCAAATGAAGATGGATGTTGAAACCATGTGGCATGCAACAAAGTGAAGTAATACAGCCTTTAAAAAATGATTACAGAGTACAGTTTTATTATACAAATATATGCCCAGTTAAAGTTGATTTTAAAACTCACTGGTAAGTGAACTATGAGTGATCTTAAACGTTTTGTCAATAGTTTGTGTGTCTTTAAAGCACATAGCATTTTTAAACTGATATATGACATTTGTTCATCATAAATAAAAATGAATGTAAATATGTTATATGTAATAAGTAGAGATCATGAAATGTATTAATAAATATGATTACTATTTTTAGTTTTTAGCATCCAGGTCAGTGATGTATGAGTGCATGGCGAGTCTTGTCATTCAGATCATTCTGATCTGTGAAGACAAATGAACTCATAGATAGCTTTAACAGACAACTAGTCTCAGGCTTTGGGAATACTGATGAGAACCAGCTGTTAGTCTCTGACACAAAAATGAATTTTATTGTTCAGAAATTCTCCTGTTGCAGAAGCCAGAACTGGTAAAAAACGAGTGTCTTGTTCATGGACATTTTAACAGTAGATTATCAGGCTGAAGGTCTCAAAGATAAAGACCACCCAGCTACTCATCTAGACTCCAGGCACAGTGTTGGAAAACAACAGTGTTGCTTCATGCCTGAGAAACAAGTGACACCAAGCCATGGGCAATTACTTGAGACCTTTCTACTACATCACACATGCTAATGTATACTGTGTGAGGTGGATGAAAAGTTAGAAAGAAGTGAGTATGTTGAGCACGGAAAAAACATGTGATGCAATTGTGGCAGCGCACCACCAGATGTCCCTCCAACTTCACCTTTGCTTCAACATCAGGACAAAATGTTTGCATGTTGGTCAGGCACCTGATAAGATTGCTGAATATTATGTTGTACAGAACCAGAAGACTTCCTGTCTGAGTAGAGTGCAGAGCTGTAAACATGTATGTACTGGTATGTTCTGTACTACTCCATATTCAAAGGGTCATGAATATTTAGAGAATTATGACAAATAAAAAAATAAAACCTCATGATTTTCAGCTCACCGTCTCATGACAGAAGCGACACAGGAATCATACTGAACTGATATATTCTGTTTGTTCCTATAGAAATATGAAATCATGTTGAATAATTATTCATTTTCAGGGACTGTTCGGACCCAGACGTTCACACATATGCAATATCTTGCACCATGTGAATGAAAATCACTGACAAGGCTCATGATAATCATAGTGATGTTTTAATACACATTCAGATCCTAATGTACACCATAATAATAATAATAACAACAACAACAATAATAACTCCATCACAGGCAAAATGCCACTGTCAAGTCAAGTGGATTAAAAGAACAGATTAAAATGTGTTACATACATGTAACCAGTCTATAATATTGCATCATGTATTATATGATGACCACTTTTAGGTTTTGTAGTGGAGTCAAATGTGGAAATGAGGAGCAGGACTGTACTGAATTATCTTCCATAAAGAGTCCATAAAGTGTCTTCTGTGTGATGAGCGACACAGCGTGGCCTCGTTCTGTCATAATCTGCCCGGAGATAAAATATGAAGTGCACTTCATGGCTCATGATTATAAATATCTGTGTGTTACACCTCTGCCTGGCAGGTGACACATAAGTTGTTTACAAACATACTTTTATGAGGGAGACGTCATCTGAACGTAACTCCAACCGGGTAAAGTTTTATTGGTCACTGCACGTACACCCGTGCGCGCACACACGCACACACATTCACACGCCTCTCCACCCTTCTCTGCCTCGGTCGACCCCGCCCCCGCTGAGCGGGGCTCTTTAAAAGGTGGCAGTCCTCGGGTCGGGGGTTAGTTTAGAGTGGGACTATACACGGAAGGACGTGGATGTGAGGTTATATGTGACACAGACCTGCAGGACTGTACCGGATCATCCCAAACCCGATTCTGTAATCATGAAGTCTCCAAAATTGAAAGCCCAAGGTAAATATCCACGACTGTTTACATTAGTGCCACTTTAGGTTCACAGTATTCCTATAGGAATTATTTATTATTTATTATGAATGTTTTTTTTTAACATACTTCTCTAGTCACATGTTCATATTGTCATAATATTATTCTCCACAGTCAGGTCACTGATCCCTGCATTAAGCTGAAAGTCTCTCTTGAATATAAATACTTTTTTTTTTTTACATGTTTTGTTTTGCTACTGTCTTGCAGCGAAGTTCGTCCAGGAGGAGGATCTGACCGACGTGCTATGTGAGTTTGACGCGGTGATGGAAGACTTCACGTCGCCGGTGGAGAAGCGACACTTCAGGTACGACGAGCACCTGAAGACCGTGAAGAGGAGGAGCAGCGCCAGCGTCAGCGACAGCGGCATCAGCGACTCCGAGAGTAAGTTTGAGCATTACGCATACTGTGATCTGCATGATGGAGCCATGCCACTACGACTGATGTCATATAGAGACATTTAGGAGTCTTAGGGTTTAAATGATCTCTTAAATGTGTACGTTAAAAAGTTCCCCATTAGACCTCCATGACACCTAAGACTCCTGGATGGAGATCAGGCACCGTGGAGATGATATATGGTTTGTTCTCTGCACGTGTCATGTATGGATGATGGGCTGAAGGAGTCCTGAGTTCTGTTGCCACACGATACACTTCCAAGAAGTCAGTCTTGTTATCTGAAACTCATAAACTCATTGCCTCATCTCCACTGGAACCAGTGTTACTCCTGTTCCTCCTGAAATATCTATCTGTGTGCTGTATCTTGCACATGCACGTATGTTCTCACCTACCATTACACATGAACACACACTGAAAGAGAGGGAGAGAGATAAAGAGAGAGAGAGAGAGAGAGAGAGAGAGAGAGAGAGAGAGAGAGAGAAATCCTTGATTCTACTCCAGAGATTTTGGCATCAGTTTAGACTACTGCTGCATATTTTGGCACACCTGCTGTCATATATTACACAGTGTTTTAAAAGTCTGCTTCTCCAGCTGAAGAGCTGGCCTTCAGCTGGAGAAGCTGGCTGTGCAGCCTCTAACCCAAATGGGATATAGCTTCATATGCTGACATAGAGAGAAAAGTATGCTTCTGGTCCCTATGAGCAAAGATAGTTTGCTGAACAGTGTGAGTAGGTTGGGACTTCCAAGATGCACAGATGCGTCAAGATCTTCAGTTTTTCTGGAAAGGCTGTCTGTGGAACTGTTTAGCAGCAGTGCAGAAAGGTTGTCCAGTTAACTGCAGGCCAGAATGCCTTGCTGTCACATGCAAGACAGACTCCAAGAGGATTCGGGCAGCAGTGAAACCTTTGTAATTAAAATGTAATTTCATCAACAATTTGTTAACGGTGTATAACTGTAGTTTTTGTGGTGTTGTATCATCAATTCCCACAATACATAATACTAATACAGATAGAATGTATATAATTACCACATTACCACTAAGGCTCTTTGCTGTAAGCGGTGATAGAAGCAGGGGGAAGGTGTTCCAACCTGCGCCTGTGATGCAAATGAGCTTGTTGATTTGCTCAAGGGATCAGATTCCTGCATGAGCTCTGTCCTCTCCATGGCAGTCTGATGAAGAGGGACCTGTCCCAGGCAGGAACAACCTATTGTGTTGTAGCCTGATGGATGGACTGTTGAACATGCAGATTAATGACATAAACTTTGCAGGGTCTTGGAGATCCACCCGAGAGAGTGTGTGTCTATGGGTGAGGACTGAAAGAAGGTAGAAGAAGGAGAGTAGAGACGAAAACTGAGAAAGAAGAAGGTTTCATGTCCAACTCAACTGCTGACGTTAAGACCACAGATCTGTGTGTGTGTTTGTGCCTGGGTGCTCCCCGTTGTGTGTGGCGTCTCCTGTCTCTGCTCTGTGTTCATTGCTGAGTGGTGGGAGTGGTACAGGTCAGAGAGGAGGGAGTAAGTAAGCAGTTGACATCTGAGACACTTTTAAGGTCCACTTGAGTTCAGCACAGTGGAATGAGACAGACAAGGAGTGCTTAATCTTTTTTCACACACTAAATTCATGCATAGATAGTGGTCAGAAAGGCTGACTCTTAGCATACACTTCTTCCCGTAGTACAAATATCTAGCTTCACATTTAGCTTCTTCTCTGCTTTCTCCTTTCTCTTTTCCTCCATTTCCTACCAGACAAACAAAGTGAAAATGTTCGATGTTGTGTGGTGGCTTGAAATATGATCTGGCAGAATCAAAGTGGCCATTATATCATTTATGTAACCATCCGTTTAGAGTTTGGGTGGTACAGGGGAGACAGAGACAGCAGCTCGAATAAGAAGGTACTCTGCTCTCACGTCAGACACTGAACATATCAAACACAGGACAACCTGGTATATATGTTATATATTATCACAACAGCCACAACAGAGTCACACATGGTATTTTTGGCTTTGGTGTTGCCCAGTGTTGCAGAGCAGAAATGTTGGTCATAACAGTACTCATCAGCTGGCTTTAGAGTGCAGTGACCAAAGACTTGTACAATCTGCCTGTATCAGAGTATGTGTTTGTGTGTATACACACCACTGTGTGTGCAAATACAAGCACATGCATGCGTGTGACACACCACAGAGGAAAGGTGTCATTAGAGGAGAATGCAGTGATTACACCCTGAGGATGCTCCACTGACATAGATCAGAATTGTGTCAGTTGTGTGGACTACACAGAACAGAAGATCTCATTTCTCTGGACTTTGTCTTCTCTCTCTGTGTAACAGGTGCAGAGTCACTCAACAGGAACAGCTTCAGCTTCAGCGATGAGAGGCTCAACTCCCCCACCATGCTCTCCCCTACCACCAGCTCACCCCCTCTTATGTCACCAAAACGTGAGTTACACTCCTCAAATACTCCTCATAAACACAGAAACTGTGATGATGTTGCATACTGAAAAAAATCTAGATGAACTCACTCTGTCATAACATGAATGCACAATGTGTACATGAGATTTTGGCATTTGTAGCGCTCTGGTTTTGTAGTCAAAACAGTTTGACCAAATAAATTTGAGCAGACTTGAACTAGAACTGTTCCAATCCAGGAATCCATCAGCTATCGTATGACATTTATGAGCTTATTATTAGTTTATATGCATGTAGCTCATATGCATTTATATGCAGATATCTCTTTATAGGGGGTAGTAAAAATTGCAGAGGCAATTTTGGTCTGGATATGCGTCCGCTGGCTACACTAGATGTCCCGAAAGGCTAAATCGTTACCAAACGACAGGCAGTGGTTTCTGAGATTGAGTCTCTGGAGACAGAATCAAATCACTATAATGAGACATGGGTCATAGTGACAAAGTATAAATCAGTGCATAGCATTGTGATTGAAGACGCTTACTGTATGATGGAGCCCTTCACTCTTCATAGTTTGAAGTCTGAATCTCTTTCTCTCCCTCGCAGCCAAACTCGGCGACACTAAAGAACTGGAGGACTTCATTGCTGACCTTGACAAGACATTAGAGAGTAAGTGCTAATGCAATGTAGCTGTCAGAACCCCTGATGAATTAGCCCATGTGCTGGTGGCGCCCGCTACTCAGGATTAACAGGAGTGTTTGTCCCTATGCAAGCTATGCTAACGACCACTCATAAAGTGACACAGGAGCCACTCCCCTTAGGTTTCTAGGAAACAATGATGTGTCAGGCCTACAGTATGTAGGAGCTGGGGCATTTCATGTGGACTATATGGCCTCTGGCATTACACTGGAAAGAAAGAGAAGGTATCACTTTTCACCCATCACTCAAATTTGAAGAAAGTGCGGCTCCTAACACCGTGAAGTTTGTGCACGCCACACAGTGCTGTGAACTGGGTTTTCTATTTTGTCCCATCCTTACGCCCCTCATCTCTTTTTCATGTACAGTCCAGGCTAATTTGTGTTGGACCTCTTCTTTACTATGGTTGTGAGTGTTGGAACTTGTATCAGAGTATCAGGAATGTGTGCTGGGGCAAACCTGGGCTGAAATTGTAAATGTCAGGAATGGAATGAGACATAAGTGGGAGTTGAAATGCTTCCCTTATTTCCATGTTTTTTGCTTCCACCGCTCTGCTCTGTTCTGTGTTTGAGCCAGTGAATGTCCATCTTTCATAGCCTGCAGGCGTCCAGTCTCTCTGTAAAGTGGGACATTCAGTCAGCCAGTTGGGCAGTCAGCCAGCCCCCTGTTAGCCCTGGAGAATGGTGTTTATTAGGGCCACCAGTGTTAACAATGACCAGCCGAACGTCTGCCACTCTGAGAATAGAACTGGCAACCAAGGAGCTGGGGAGTCCTGTTCTAATCGGGTCTGTCTGTCTGTCCGTTCTTAGGCATGTGACAAGGAGGCTCAAAGTCATCCTGGAGTGGAGCCATGAGGGAGGTAGGGAGTGGATGTCTGGACCCCCCAGAGCAGCTAATATGTGCCCGGCCCCCACACCAAAAATGAACCAACAGGATACAGCTGGATGGCAAAGCAACTTTCAAGTGGCTCCACCATGACATCAGGTCTAGCCAGCACTCTCCTAAAGTTAACCCAGCAGAGCTTTACTAACTCCAGTTCGCTTGGCTCCTGGGCTGTAAGGACTGCAAGGCGGGTCAAAGTAGCCTTGTAGGGAACCTATGGACAAGAAAACTTGCAGCCATGAGGTAATGGACTCCATGAAACATTGTGAGCAATGAAGACATGGAATATTTGCTGCAAAAAGTCACTGGAACGTTTATTGTCAGAATCATAAATCATCCCAGCACACAGACCAGGTTACACTCCCTCATCCAAAACTTGAGCTTAAAGAGTATTTAAAAAATAGCTTTTTATAATAGAAATATATTTGTAATTTTATAGAGCTCCTTATTGTTTTTTGTGAAATATATTTTTGTATTGTATGTAAATAAATAATAATTGTTTCAAATGATAATTGCCTTAGTATTAACAGACCATTCAGATTAAGTTTTGACATTCTGGAATAAAAAAAAGTTGGTTACATGTTTAAATGTGAACTGAAAACTTAATTCTCCCTGACAAAAACTGGAAAGCAGTATGTGTATTTAATGTCTGCCAGAGTTAATATTAAAGTATGAATTGTTTTTCTTTTACTACACATGCCTCCTCTCTTTATTTTGGACTAGAAATTAGTCCGAAATCTGTTCTTCTGTCATACTGTTTTAGTAATACAACTCAGATCTGGATTACATGTGGAGACCTGTTCACGTTTCTCTCTTTAGAGCTGCTGGCTGGCTCAATTGGAGCAGTAACACAGTGGATATCTTTGAATAACAGCTGCCTAGTCACCACCTCAGCATTTTATTAACCCACCAATATATTTCCTCACTGTGTCCTTCTCCCTGTTTCTTTGTGTGTTTCAGTGACCTGCTGATTTCCCTATGAGGTTTTAGTTTCCTTTCCAGGACTGTCTTTGTGCTGCAAACATAGGCACATACACATACTTTAAATCATGTTAAACTGTTACATTTGTAGGTTTTTTGGCAGTACATATTTATTTTTTTTGGAATGTGGATGCAGTTCTCTAATGTAGACTCACCAAAATAGTGTAGGAAGAGGGACATTCACTTCCTCACAAGAATGTACTCAACCATGCAACAACACACTGAAACTGAAATAGATATTATCTGTCTCTTACCTTCTGTGCTCATTAATCAACCACTCAACAAAGCAGGGGCTTATGTAACCGCTCTAGCAACAGGGTCTATTTCCAGAGGTGGAGGGAGACACAAGGGTGTGACCCCCATTCCTGGCTCAGCAGCAGGTGTAGCTGAAGTAATCTAATGTCAGAGGCACCCCTCTGTCTGCTGATCACCAGGGGTCAAAGGTCACTACTATACAGGCAGATACACTTCCATGTTAGTAGCATATAGTGCAGTGCAGCAGGTGCAGAAAGACTCTGGACCACAAGTTTTGCTCTGCTTTATGGACATAAAGGAATACTTTTCTTTTCTTTTCTTTTTTTTTTACTGCTGTTGTAGGTCGTAATTGTAATAGATCCTAGAGTGTATTTTGGGTCAAACTGTCAAAATGCTGGATCCTACATTCCCCATAATGCAACTTAAGAGTGTTGCAATGTCGCAATAAAGACAGGCTTTCTGTTCTATTCTGAGTCTGAGTCTCCAAGTCCAGACAACCCTGCTTACATCATTATGACATCATAAGGGTTATTTTCTCAGACTTTTGAAAACTCATCCCAGAAGACTTTGCACAGTTGTGTTTTAAAGGCTGTATTTCTTATGAACAGTAAACTGTTTTATCATGTGTAAAATCAGTGGAGCTTTGATGATCTTTCTTGTAGCTCTGTGCCCCTCTTTTCCTTCAGCCACTGACTGATCTGCATCTGCACTAATTTCTGCAGCAGCCTTTGATTTTATTTCCTATGAAGTCTCATGTTTTGAAGTGCTCAAATGAGACCTCAGACTGTGAATAGCAGCCATGCACAGCTGTGAGGGACTCTCAGCTTGTGGACTGTGGGTCCAGCCACCCTACTATCAGTGCATGCCAGACGATGTTAATCTGATGGCAGGAAGCTGGCATGGAGACACCCATCTCCATGTTGTTTCTTCAGTACAGTTGGCAGAGGGAAACTATGGGCGCGATCCCACTGCGAGTGCACCTATCTGCCCTGTTCTGCATCATGGGTATGATGTTTGGTGGGTTTCAGCCCGAGGCTGGACAGCTAGCACTAATCTGAGAGACCATGTTGACACTGCACATGATCCCCTGAGGGTAGGGGGTGGGTCGCCCTTTCTTCTAAAACAACCTTCCCTCTTGGCAGAGGTGGGCATCTTTTGGCAGCACGGGTCAGTCCTGTAGAAGTGCTGGCCTTCCAGGGGACAGCCTGTATACACAATGGGCTGTGGGAAAGTTGGAGACTTTGGCAAGAGGCAAGAGAACAGAGTGGTGTGGGATGGGTAGAGGAAGATAAGACAGTGAGGAGCCTTTAGAGACAGAAAGCCAAGGTGCATGATGGAATAGGTGGATGGTGAAATGGAGAGAGAAAGACAAACACACTAAATCCTGCAACCATGTGTCAGTCTTTACATCAACACAGATTCCTACGGGAGGCCCTTCAAGACTGCTAAAGTGGTCGTTCTATGAATAGGCTGGGCAGAGACACACAGATGTGTGTCCACATCACAAAGAGACAGAAATACACAGAGCCAAATATCAGGTTCAGCTTTCCACTGGGTCTTCACAGCACTGGGGTCCAGATGTCCCTGCTGGCGGTGCAAGGAGAGGGAAACATTACTGTTGGTCGCTCTAATAGGCACACATGTGATAATGCTATTTTGTTCTGCTGTATACTGCATGTATGAGCAGGATGGTATGTGTATGTATATGAGAATGCTTACCGTGTGTGTCTTTGCCTTTCAACTAAACTGGTTGACCCACAGAAGGAAGGTCCAAGGTTTGGTGGCTTCTTGCGTTCATGTAGACGTGTTCTGATTTTCTCCAACAGCCCAAGGGCAGTAAAGTAGGTGAACTTGAGATTTCATTTGCCCATATCTATAAATATAATCCTTGCTTCTAATACAACAAACATATCTACTTTGGCTAACGTTCTTCTCAGTGCTGTGAAACAGTGGCTAAAACACTAACAGGGTTCTAAAATAGTATTAAAAGGATGAACAAGGATGAACAAGGGGTGAACCAGTTACATGGAAGCTGAGATCTTGGCAGAGATATGGGGTGGCTGTGGCTTGGAGGTAGAGCGGTCAGATGATCGGCAGTTCGATCCCTGGTTTGGTCCCCTCTAGTTTGCATGTCAAAGTCCTTGATCCTGGGCAAGATGCTGAGCAGGTAGAAGAGGTGGGCTTAGGATTTGCAGCTGAAGCTCTGCTTCTACAATTGGTAGTCTTAAAGTGGTCCACCATGGCAATGTTACATTTTCAAAATAAAGCTTCATTATTTTAGTATTTTAGGTAAGTTGGGCAGCTATGGCTCAGAGGTAGAGGGATCATCCAAGTGTACTGAACCCCAAACTGCTGCTGAAGGCTGTGCTATCAGTGTGTGAATGTGTATGAATGGTTAGCTCCTCAAACTGATGAGCAGTTGCCACCTTGCATGGCAGCCAATGCCATCAGTGTTGGGACTATATAAGTACAGTCCATTTACCATATCTAGACTTTAATGATCGCAATTTGACCTCTGAACTCAGTCCATGACAATGACAAGCTTTCACCGTTTCGACAGATGAGTCAACACACTTTCAAATGAGCATTGACAGGCAGGTTTGACTGTCAATGCTGATCTTCATCCACTCAAGATGAACTGGCGTGGGCGGAGTTGTGTTTTAGGTTTTGTTTAAGTAAACCTTCATAAGGTTTACTTATGTTTGCCCTGACTGAAAATTTATGACCTCATCAAAGTGATTGTGTAATAGAGTAGCTGTATTAACTTGATCCATGACAATGTCTGCCTTCAAATGTAAAAGCACTGGTGGATGAAGTGTTATGGCACTGGGGGATGATTAATACTTCACAAAAAAAGAAACCTCCTTTTGTCTGTGTTAATATCACACGACTTAAACATAAATTTAGCCTCATCTCCACCTCATGAATTAGATCACACTTTTCTAAGCAGGCGTACACATTACACACACCCATCCACACACACACACACACACACACACACACACACACACACACATACATAATCATGTGACTCGGTCCTGAAGGGAAATCTTTTTGGCTTGTTTGGTAACTAAGAAACAATTTTGACTGTGTACACTCATTTCATTACATTAAGATTTCAAAACACATAACACAGGGTGTTATGACAACATAAATAAGGCAGAGAGTTATGTAATAGCTTGAATCTTTCTGCCATTTAAAGTTCTTCCTTTTCTTCTCTGTATCTCAGTGGGTCAAAGTGTTCTGTCTTTGTGAAAAGCTGAAACATGTTCCTAAGGTTTTTTGTCCACAAAGAAAAAAAAGAAAACTACTACTTTGCAGTAGTTGTAGTAGTTGTAGTAGTAGCAGCAGTAATTCAGTAGCACTAGACAGTAAAATGTCGGCAGTTATAACTGAGGTGGAGATTTGTTGACGTATTCTTTAACAAAACATTGAATCCTTTATTGCTCCCAGTGTAAAATGCAAAAAGGGAAATGCATGTAATCATTGGATGAATGCATCTGGCAAAATTCAAACCACTTCACTACTTCATTTTCACCAAGAAACAGTCAATTCATACATACACAAGTCATCTCAAGACAGTTGTGTCTACAGAGTTGTGAGGGTCATGCAAGGGTTAAAAAGATGCATTGACAATGTAACAAGTTATTGAGGCTCTTGTGGACATGACTGTCTGTTTATGTCTGTTTATAAGTGCTCATTTGAGTACATTTGAGCTTTCAGGAAAGTTTTCCAGTTATAATTATGACCTAAATTTTGATCCTATTACATTTTTGATTTAAAATGACACTGATCCACTGTCTAACCAGAAATTGTGGTTATATGTACTTATCAACACATACTGTTTTATTCATTTTTGTCATTGTCTTATTATTCCTAACAGCTCAGCAGATTTTCCATGTGGCTGTAACTGATCACAAGATGAGAAGATGCTGGTGTTTGCCTTGTGAATAGAAGTGGTGGTCTGGGCTCGGAGCCTGCTGCCTCCTCAGCCTAGGTTTCGACACATCTGTCTCCCTTGGCTCCTCTTACTGTACTCTGCATTCATTTCCTTTGTACTTGATGTGCATTGATGTGCTCTTATACAATTTGTATTTTAACCCTCATCTTACCAAAATGTTTAACATACAAGGACTACTGACTATAGGACCCCTGGGGACCCCAAGAATAAACTGCTGTAAGAAACAACTATCGTATTTATTCTTAAATCAGATTAATACTGATGAATAAACGTTACCTGGAAAAAAACACAGATTGTTATTATAGTAGCCCCCATTCACGCCATCATCATACTCTGACAGTCTTACCTGTTATTTTTCAACACCGACATTTCATCTGATAGTCATTAAAAAAAAAAAAATTTATTATGAAAAGATGCATTTCATACGTGTGTATGAGGGAATCTGTGTCCTGTAAAATCGACTGGGTGGTTTTGACTGGTGTCTCCCAGGAACCAGTACACTGCTAAAAAGCACTAATTAAAAAGATGAACAGTAAACAATGATATAAAGTCATTAGGAAAGAGTTCATGACAATGTCATGAAAAAAATGGAATGATGAACAAAGCATAAGTGAGATATGACAGAAAGTACATAGTCAGGAGGGTTATTAGAAACAGCAGAAAGAGAAACAGCTCAAGGAGATGGGGAGATGGACAAAGAGTCAAAGAACTCTGTATTGTATTTGTAGTGTATTTGACAGACTGATGGTTGAACAAAGAAAAGACAGTTTCAGTGCTTCTGCATTAGGAACAGAATATGAACAATATAATCAAACTGATGAATAAAGACCAGATCATGTTCATTCGTGTGAATCATACAGGACGTTTACGTGGCCGAGTAACCAGTTCCAGACAGACTGAGTGTGACCCTGTGCTTTCACAGTGATGAGTCATTGCAGTGCTGCACATGTGATGAATGTGGTAACTAAGGATGTAGGATTTAGTGGCGTCTAGCAGCATGGTTGCAACCCCCTCCCCTCTCTACCTCTTCCCTACAATGAAGGAGAATCTATCGTGGCTGCAAAAGTCCCTTGAGAGCCATATTCTGTAAATAGGTACAGTACGTCCATGCACGTATGTACTACCTAACCACTGACCTTAAGGCTGCGTATGGGATCTACAGATTTGTGTGTGTATGTGCATGTGTGTGTGTAGCACCAGGCAGATCCCAGATGGCTCTCTGCTGTCGTGGTTCTCCTCCCTATTGTCAGACTGGGTTGTCTGGCTCACATCTGTTGCTCTCTCTATTTTCTGCATTTATCCTTCTGTCTTTCTGCATCTTAATTACTCTACTACTAAACCATTCCATAATGTATTCAATGCATCCCTCTATCTCTGCACCTCCCCCATCCATCTCCCCCTCACTGCTTCTTTTTAAAGGGCGGTGAGCTAAAAACTGACCTTCTAAACTGCCTGTGTCTTCTTTTACATTTGATCACTGGAGGCATTTCACCACCTCTTTGAATCTGTCCAAAAGAGGTGGTCACTTTGGCAAGGATATACATAACACTGAAGAATATTTATCCTGTTTATCCAGGATCTCTTTGTTTTTGAGGAGTAAAATTAAGCATGAAAGAGGTGGGCTTAGGAATTGCAGTTTAAGCTCTGCTTCTTCAATTGGTATCTCAAACAGTGGTCCACCATGACAGGGTCATGTTTTCAACATATTTTAACAGCTAGTTACACTTTCAAAATAAAGCTTCATTATTTTAGCATGTTATGTAATGCTCGGAGGTAGAGGGTCGTCCACTAATCAGAAGATCAGCGGTTTGATCCGGGGTTCCTTCGATCTGCATGTTGAAGTGTCCTTGGTAAAGATAGTGAACCCCAAACTGCTCCTGAAGGCTGTGCCATCAGTGTGTGAATGTGTATGAATGGTTAGCTCCTCAAACTGATGAGCAGTTGGCACCTTGCATGGCAGCCAATGCCATCAGTGTGTGAATGTGTGTGAATGGGTGAATGCGAAATGTACTGTAAAAGAGCTTTGAGTGTCAAAATCTATAATTAGGAAAAATGTGTTCAATTATAATAAGATCAAATAAAATTAAAGCTGCAAGCAGTATTGGACGGGCCCTCGCACTTGACGGTCTGGCACGTCGGAAGGCACCATGCGGAAAAGGCGCGAGCCTTCGAAGCTTTCAAAGCATTTCGTTCAATTGACCACACACATTAGCTAGAATTGGGACAAACGGTCAAATCTGAGGGAGCGCCACGCCCACACAGTTTCCTCAAAATTAATAATTTTGATAATTTTACTCAGGACATCTATACAAACACACCTACCAAGTTGAAGTCAATTGGATGAAATACCTATGAGGAGTTCGTTCAAATAGGACCCCTTCTCAACCAGCTTGAAACACCAAAAATTGATTTTCATTTTAAAATATCTCGCTTCCTGTCAATTTTAGCCCATTGTTCCAAGAGACTTTTTTGTATAAATTTGGCTAAATTTTCATAACTCTGGGTCTAAAACTGGCGGGGCTGCCTGAAATAAAAATTCAAGGGGGCGCTATAGAGCAATTCCGCCCCGCCCCCTAATTAAATATGCAGCCGACTTTTGCATCTTTTTGGTCTTAATAACTGCAAGAAGTTTCAGACAGGTCTGAGACAGTATATGAAAGCACCACAGCTTTTGCCTTCAAAAACAGCCAAAAAGTGTGGAATGTTGAATCAAAGGGTGAAAAATTTAATGGAGTGCCACGCCCACACAGGTTCCTCAAAATTCATAATTTTGATAACTTTTACTCAGGAAGTCAATTGGACATAATCCCGAGGAGGAGTTCGTTCAAATATGACCCCTTCTC
Source organism: Nibea albiflora (assembly GCA_014281875.1). NCBI lineage: Eukaryota > Metazoa > Chordata > Actinopteri > Sciaenidae > Nibea > Nibea albiflora. The sequence continues at coordinate 24,375,534 of CM024796.1, forward strand.
AACCGCCCAAAACAGCAAAAATGGTGATTTTGATGCTTAAATATCTCGCTTCCTGTTAATTTTAGTCCATTGCTACAAGAGACTTTTTTGTAGGTCATGTCTTCATCGACAATTCGGCTGAGGTTTCATAACTAAGAAAAATTCAAGGGGGCGCTATAGAGCGATGTTGCCCCGCCCCCTAATTAATTATGCAGACGAAATGTGCGAAATATTGGTCTTAATAACCACAAGAAATTTCAGACAGCTCTGAGAAAGTATATGAAAGCCTAACACTTTTGTCTGAAAATTAGCTAAAAAGTCAATGGAGTTTCATTTTTTATCGAAAAAATCTGCACGTTTGACTTTGGCCCTCTGATGAAAAGTTGAAATTCTTTCTCATATGTCAACCCCAAGGCCTTGACAACATCTACACCTAGTTTGAGGAGGATATAGTCAATATTTTCCGAGCTGGACGTCATCTTGTAAAAGTGGTCTTTTCTGGCGCCACTAGGAGGCGCTGTGAAAATCACCAAATATTTTTATGGAAATGTACTCTAGGCCAGACTGCCATTATATATCAGATGTTTGGTGAAGATTGGAGTATTTTTCGCAAAGTTATAGCGCATCTAAATTTCACGACGACATGCCAAATTTCGTGGCCCCGCCCCTCTGGCGCAGTAAAACTTACGATTTTGATAACTTTTCATGGTCGAGGCCTTAAGAACAGACACGCCAAGTTTCAAACAGATAGGATGAAAGCCCTAGGAGCAGTTCGTTCAAATACGACCCCAAAACCACGAAAACACCAACTTTGAAACAAAATAGATGCCGTACGCTTTGTGATAGCCTAGGTCACCAAGAGACTTTTTTGTGTGTCTCGGTGCTTTACATACTCCCACTAAATTTCGTACATGTGGATCAAACCGTGTCGAGGGGCTCCTCCGACAACTGAAACGTAGGTGGTACCGTAGAGTCACTTTTACATGTCCACATTCGAGGCCCCCAAAATACGTAATTTTACGCCCGACTTTGGGGGGGTATGAAAAGAGTTTTCGAGTACATATAGGTCGTCGAAAATGCGTTTTACTTTGCGGAAGAAAATGACCATTTGAAAAACAATAGGGCCCTGCACACTGTGCGTGCTCGGGCCCTAATAAGTAATAGAATGAACAGGGTAATTTCAAATACTGAAATTTGTTGTTTGCTGCACATGAAATATTTATCATCATCATTAAATATCATCCAGCAGCTGCTTTATCAAATCAAATCAAATTTTATTTGTATGATGTCGGACTCTGTAGTGTTCTCTGGACCCCTACCCAATGTGACCAGTGATGACATGTTTAGCCGCATGTCGTCATTTCACCGCTGGCTGTCGAGGTGGTGTCCAGCAAACGATGTGGGCTTCATAGACAATTGGACACCTTTCTGGGGAAAACCTGGTCTGATTAGGAGAGACGGCATCCATCCCACTTTGGATGGAGCAGTTCTCATATCTAGAAATATGGACCAATTTATTAGACGACCAAAACCGTGACAACCCAGAGTTGAGACCAGGAAGCAGAGCTGCAGTCTTACACGCTTCTCTGCGCCTCCATTAGAGCAGCTGCCCACCCAACACTTTAGTATAGAAACTGTGTCTGTCCCCCGTCCACCTACATTGTTTAAAGATAAAACAAACAGAAGAGGAGTTCATCATAAAAACTTAATAAAAATTAAATCAACATCTCCACCAGTCCAAAATAAGAGCATTAAATGTGGACTCTTGAATATCAGGTCCTTGTCCTCTAAAGCTCTTTTAGTCAATGAATTAATATCTGATTATGATATTGATTTATTTTGTCTCACTGAAACCTGGCTGCAGGAGGGTGAATATGTTAGCTTAAATGAATCCACCCCTCCCAGTCATTGTAATACTCATATTCCTCGAAGTAATGGTCGAGGTGGTGGAGTTGGAGCCATATTTGATTCAAGTCTTTTAATAAATCCTAAACCTAAACTAAATTATAATTCATTTGAAAGTCTTGTTCTTAGCCTCACTCACCGAACATGGAAAATGGTACAGCCAATCCTATTTGTTATAATATATAGAGCTCCTGGCCCTTACTCTGAATTTTTATCTGAATTTGCAGAATTTGCATCAGGCTTGATCCTTAAAACAGATAAAGTAATCATTGTAGGTGATTTTAATATTCATGTGGACAACCACAATGATAGTCTTAGTACTGCATTTATCTCTTTATTAGATTCAATTGGCTTCTGTCAGAGTGTAAATAAACCGACTCATTGTCTGAACCACACTCTTGATCTCGTTCTCTCATATGGCATTGAACTTGATCATCTAATAGTCTATCCACAGAATCCTCTTCTTTCTGACCATTTTTTAATAACCTTCGAATTCATATTATTGGACTATAAGCCTTTTTGTAGAAACTCTTACAGCAGATGTTTATCTGACACTGCTGTTGCCAAATTCAAGGAATTGATTCCTTCAATATTGAATTCAATGCCATGTCTCAATGTAGCAGAGGACTTGTCTGCCTCCATTAGCCCCTTACAAATAGATCATCTTGTTGAGAGTACTACAGGGTCATTACAGACAGCGCTTGACTCTATTGCACCTCTGAAAAAGAAGATAATTAAACAGAGGAGGTTAGCACCATGGTATAACCAGCAGACTCGTAAATTAAAGCAAGTGGCACGTAACTCTGAACGTAAATGGCGTGCCACTAAACTGGAAGAATCTCGCTTAGTCTGGCAAGATAATCTTAAAACCTACAGGAAGGCTCTCCGTAATGCCAGAACAGCCTACTACTCTTCTTTAATAGAGGAAAACAAGAACAACCCCAGGTTTCTCTTCAGCACCGTAGCCAGGCTAACAGAGAACCACAGCTCTATTGACCCATCTACTCCTCTGGGTCTAACTAGTAATGACTTCATGAGCTTCTTTAATGATAAAATTAGAACTATTAGAGACAAAATACATCATGCCTTTCCTTCGACTGGCACTGATCTGCATTCTGATACAGCAAGTTTGGAATCAGCTGCAAAACCTGATACATATTTGGACTGTTTTTCTCCCATTGACCTTCATCAAATAACTTCGATAATTTCTTTATCTAAGTCGTCAACCTGTCTCCTAGACTCCATCCCAACCAGGCTGCTCAAGGATATTTTACCGTTAGTCAGCCCTTCTTTACTGGATATGATTAATCTGTCTTTATTATCAGGATATGTACCACAGTCCTTTAAAGTAGCTGTAATTAAACCTCTTCTTAAAAAGCCCACTCTAGATCCAGAGGTCTTAGCCAATTATAGACCGATATCAAACCTTCCCTTTCTTTCTAAGCTACTTGAGAAAGCTGTAGCTAATCAGCTGTGTGAATTTCTTCATAAGAACAGTTTATTTGAGGATTTTCAGTCAGGATTTAGAGTCCATCATAGCACAGAGACCGCACTAGTCAAAGTCACAAACGATCTCCTAATGGCATCAGACAAAGGACTCATCTCTGTACTTGTCCTGTTAGATCTTAGTGCTGCATTTGACACCATAGACCATCAAATTCTTTTACAGAGATTGGAACATCAGATTGGCATCAAAGGAACCGCCCTGAGCTGGTTTAGGTCATATTTCTTAGATCGAACTCAGTTTGTCCACGTCAATGATGAATCCTCCATGCATACCAAAGTCTGCCATGGAGTACCACAAGGTTCAGTACTAGGGCCACTTCTATTCAGTCTATATATGCTTCCTCTAGGGAACATTATTAGGAATCACTCTATTAATTTCCATTGTTATGCTGACGACACCCAATTATATTTATCGATCAAGCCTGATGAAACCAATCATTTAGCCAAACTGCAAGCGTGCCTTAGGGATATAAAAAATTGGATGACCTACAATTTTCTGATGTTGAACTCGGATAAAACTGAAGTTCTTATAATTGGACCCAAACACCTCAGAAACTCTTTGTCCGGAGACTTGGCTACCTTAGACGGGATCATCTTGGCCTCCAGCTCCACCGTAAAGAATCTTGGAGTCATTTTTGATCAGGATTTGGCCTTTAATTCCCACATAAAACAAATTTCAAAGACTGCATTCTTCCACTTACGCAACATTACCAAAATCAGACGCATCCTGTCCCAAGCGGATGCAGAAAAACTAGTCCATGCATTTGTTACTTCTAGGCTGGACTACTGTAACTCTTTATTATCAGGCTGCCCCAATAAGTCTCTTAGGACCTTGCAGCTAATTCAGAATGCTGCTGCACGTGTTCTGACAGGAACCAAGATCAGAGATCACATCTCTCCCATTTTGGCTTCCTTGCATTGGCTACCTGTTAAATCTAGAATAGAATTTAAAGTTCTTCTCCTTACTTACAAAGCTCTTCATGGCCAGGCACCATCATATCTAAAAGAACTTATAGTACCTTACTACCCCTCTAGACCACTGCGCTCTCAGAATGCTGGGTTCCTTGTGGTTCCTATAGTTTCCAAAAGTAGACAGGGAGCCAGAGCTTTCGGCTATCAAGCTCCTCTTCTGTGGAACAAACTACCTTTCTGGGTTCGGGAGGCAGACACGGTCACCACCTTCAAGAGTAGACTTAAGACTTTCCTTTTTGATAGAGCTTATAGTTAGGGCTGGCTCAGGCCTTCCCTTAGTTATGCTGCCATAGGACTAGACTGCCGGGATTATCTGGGTTATGCCGTCAGGCATGGTATTGGTTGAAGATGTAGTCACATCTCCTTTTACTGAAAAACCCTCCCTCTCCCTCTCTCTCTCTCTCTCTCTCTGTCTCTCTCTCTCTCTCTCTCTCTCTCTCTCTCTCCCTCTCCCTCTCTCCCTCCAATCGTCATTATCATCAATGCATGTTACTAACTAAACTTCTTCCCCGAAGTTTCTGTGCTTTGTCATCCAGCAGGTTCTTATGGATCGTGGCTGCTGCTGTGGTCAGCTGCTGACGTCCACTTGACGTCCCTTTGCTGAAAACCTTCTCTCACTCCCTCTCTCTCTCTCCAATCATCATTATCATCAATGCATGTTACTAACTAAACTTCTTCCCCGAAGTTTCTGTGCTTTGTCATCCAGCAGGTTCTCATGGATCGTGACTGCTGCTGTGGTCTGCTGCTGACGTCCACAATATATAGCATTACTGTCATTGCTACCATCTCCACTACAGCTTAGTTGGTTAATGACTTATTGCTGTTGTGCATCTGTCTATCTCTACCTCTATCACAGATTCCACTGCTACTGTAATTCACTCTACCATCTATTGTAATTCATTGTAATTGTACAATATGTTTGTGTTGATTGTTCTGTACATGTGACATCCATTGCACGTCTGTCCGTCCTGGAAGAGGGATCCCTCCTCTGTGGCTCTTCCTGAGGTTTCTTCCACATTTTTTCCCTGTTAAAAGGGTTTTTTTGTGGGCAAGTTTTTCCTCACTCGAACCGAGGGTCGAAGGACAGAGGGTGTCACTCCCTGTACAGACTGTAAAGCCCTCTGAGGCAAAATGTGTTTTGTGACTTTGGGCTATACAAATAAAATTTGATTTGATTTGATTTGATAGTCCAAATTCACAAAACACATTTATCCTCAGAGGGCTTTACAGTCTGTACAGGGAGTGACACCCTCTGTCCTTAGACCCTCGGTTCCAGTGAGGAAAAACTTGCCCACAAAAAACCCTTTAACAGGGAAAAAATGTGGAAGAAACCTCAGGAAGAGCCACAGAGGAGGGATCCCTCTTCCAGGACGGACAGACGTGCAATGGATGTCACATGTACAGAACAATCAACACAAACATATTGTACAAATACAATGAATGATAAAATGACAATGAATTACAATGAATAAAAGATAAAAGTCCCCCGGCTAGTCCTGTGGCAGCATAACTAAGGGATGACCTGAGCCAGCCCGAACTATAAGCTATCAAAAAGGAAAGTCTTAAGTCTACTCTTGAAGGTGGTGACCGTGTCTGCCTCCTGAATACAGAAAGGTAGTTTGTTCCACAGAAGAGGAGCTTGATAGCTGAAAGCTCTGGCTCCCAATCTACTTTTGGAAACTATAGGAACCACAAGGAACCCAGCATTCTGAGAGCGCAGTGGTCTAGAGGGGTAGTAAGGTACTATGAGTTCTTTTAGATATGATGGTGCCTGACCATGAAGAGCTTTGTATGTAAGGAGAAGAATTTTAAATTCTATTCTAGATTTAACAGGTAGCCAGTGCAAGGAAGCCAAAATGGGAGAGATGTGATCTCTGATCTTGGTTCCTGTCAGAACACGTGCAGCAGCATTCTGAATTAGCTGCAAAGTCCTAAGAGACTTATTGGAGCAGCCTGATAATAAAGAGTTACAATAGTCCAGCCTAGAAGTAACAAATGCATGGACTAGTTTTTCTGCATGCGCTGATTTTGGTGATGTTATGTAAGTGGAAGAATGCAGTCCTTGAAATTTGTTTTATGTGGACATATAAGGACAAATCCTGATCAAAAACAACTCCAAGATTCTTTACGGTGGAGCTGGAGGCCAGGGTGATCCTGTCTAATGAAACCAAGTCTCTAGAAAGAGAGTTTCTGAGGTGTTTGGGTCCAACTACAAGAACTTCAGTTTTATCTGAATTTAACATCAGAAAATTGTTCCAGGTGGATTCATGGACTAAACTCTGATAATCTACCCATGTGTGTGTTTATTTCATGTACCCAGCTTCTAAATTTACGCCACAAAATATAGTGACATGAAGAAATTTAATTTGATTTGTGTCCGATGATTAGAAACAGACAGACAGCGAGAGAGAGAGAGGGAGAGCACTTTGGTAGAGAGACATAGAGTAACAACACAGAGAGCGAGCGCCGGCCTCGATAAAGCTGTTATTAATCAGTGAAATGAAAAGTTATTTCCTGATTGTTTCACAGCAGTTACTTTCAGCAGGTATAGACACGCCCACAGCAACCCACCTCAGCTCCCCCTACCACCGCCACCACCACCGCACCCCCCCACTACTGGTTGCCGGTTCCCCTGTCCCTGTATGAACGTGGCCTAAGATCTAACAGAACAAGTACAGAGATGAGTCTTTTGTCTGATGCCATTAGGAGGTCATGTATGAATCATTTCCAGTCAACATTATTTTAGCAGAAACACCCATTGGTATTAATGAAGCTCAAATACATGCCGACTTCTGTAACACCTCCTCCTGCTTTTACTTTTCCTCCCATCCTCCTGTTTTATCTTTCATCTCCTCCCCTCCTCCGCCGTCCTAAGCTCACCTCCTCTTCCCCACCCTCTTTCTTTATCTGAACAACTCTTCTTCACAGCTAAACTTGTTAATGTCCATTGTCTTTCATACCTCTTGTTATCTTCCATGTCTACACTCCTGCTCTTCACGCTAAACACGACCTCTGGCATTTCTAGGACTGGGTTTACTTTTTTGACTTCTTTTGACCTCCTTTCTCCCTGTGTGCTTGCTGTGCTGCTCCTGTGGCCGGGTTATAAAGGTGGGTCAGGATTTAGCTTCAGGCTAGCAACAGCACCCTGCCATTAAGGCTGAGTTTACATGTGACCAGACTTTCCATGGGAACTGGACCCTGGGGTGGAAAACCTCACCTAAGCTTGCATGCTAATGGTGAGAACTTTCTTCTACATTTAAGTATTTAACACATGAGGAGGGTTTCTGCTTTGATTCTCAGTTCCTCAATTCCAGTCAATGTGTCTTTGGGCAACATACTGAACCCGATCCCTGCAGCGTCTCACACAGCTGCTTCATCCCTCCCGATGTTGACCATAAATTGCAACATCCCCGGTCATAGCCCGTCCCGGGACATGTCTCTCTCCCCTCCCCTCATTTCCTAACATCACATCTGTAAATTTAAGTAACAGAAACATTTTCAGAGTTTGTTTGGTGCTGCTGTTAGAAATGGGGTCGATGAGAAAGGTTAGACTGAACCACACATTAAATGTACCATCAAACAAAAATTTTTGGTTATAATTAGTTGTGGTTTCATCACTGTTAATGAACCTTTTACATCACGCCAGACTTGTGGACAATAAAGAAAAAATGAGAGTGACTTTAGCAAACAGTATTGTGTTTAACGAACCAGTTCTTACTCACAATTTTGAACTACAGCAGTCATTTCAACAGAAAGATGAGCAATTACTGCAAGTGCCTCCTTGGGGCTACGTCTCCTCTTTTATCCTCAACAGAAGAACTAAAGAAGTCTGTTTGATTTTCAGTGGAGTCTGCAGGTCATCGGTTCAGTGAAATCACCCTGCATAATTACTGCCCAATACAGGCAGTGAGAACAAGCCAAACACTGTCCTCTTTGACAAAGGACAGGGGGGTTCAAAGTCCTTTTAGCCCTGAGCCTGGTGTGTGTGTGTGTGTGTGTGTGTGCGTGCGTGTGTGTGTGTGTGTGTGTGTGTGTGTGTGTGTGGTGCTTCACATCATTCAACATTCATATAATACACCACCGCTTCATACCAAAAGGGTTGAGAAACCAGGATTTGTCCTTAAATCTTATTCAAATGTACTGCATCTCTCATCAGCTGAATATTTTTAGGTAAGGGATAACAAGTTGCTGTCAAGTTAAAACATTTAATTACGCCTCCTGTAGATCCTATCATCCTGTCGTCCTTACAGCACACACAGACAGAGAAATTTCTATGAGAGGCCTTAACAAGACACTGCATGCTTCCTGTCTGTCTCTCTGAACTCTGCTGAAGGTATTTGTCATGAAGTAGAGTTGAACTGAGAAACTTGTAAGTCGGCACATGAGTGGAAGTCACACAGTTCTGATGAAAAATGTTAGCTTAGCTACCACAAGCAAAAACAAAGCTGTTAAATCCTTCCATCCCCACTGAGTGCTGACTTTTTCAGAGTGAACTACTACTATTTCACGTGAGACTTTCCAGTTACACTTTACAACACAAGTGAGGAAGACAGGAATAATCTGATAATTAAGAGGTTAGTGAATAAGTCAAACTCTGTAGTAGGTTAGAACATATGGAGCAAAGAAAATGCTATGTCAAACTTATCTTTAACTTTTATTGTTTGTTTTTTCTCTTTTTTGACAAATCTCAAAATAGACAGTAGAGATGCAGAGATGCAGAGATGGCAGATAATGAGGTTCTGACCATGACCTTCAGCACGCACTGACAAAGGCAAAGCTTTCGATTTTCTAGCCCATCTAGTCATTTATTCTTCTGCAGTCCTGATGCATGTACGCTAACCTCTTTAGAAGCCGCCATTTTCTTCTCACTTCTCACACAGGTCGTCTCACACAGCTGCTTCACATGGTTAACCTCACACCAACAGGAATCGACATGTTCACATAATCTAATTTATGTAAACAGTGCAACGACACAGTTACTCCATTATAATGATCTTGCATTAGATATAAAATGTCCTGACTGCACAATAACAAGTTTGCCTGCAAGTAACTGACAGCCTCCTGCATCTTGTGTCGACAGGCTGTGTCAGTTGGCGGAAAAGGAAGGATCATTCAGAGAAATGTATTTCCTGACTGTTGAGGTAATTAGACCCACCATGCCTCTCACACACACATGATTAACCAAATCACAAATTCTGGCCATGTTCATTGGACCTGTTTTGTTACATTTATTCAGTGAAAGAGCGAACAGGATAAACCAAATGAATGTTACTGCTGTCTGTAATTTCCTTACCAATTAGGTAGCAAAATAATATTACTGACTATTATTAGATGAGGTCATCAGTAGCAATTATCTGGGTAATGACATTTAGTGAGGGAAGTGTGGGAGTGGACAGGACAGGAAAGAAAAATATCTTCCCTTGAAATTCGAAAACAGGTCTGACTCCTGGCCTCTGCTCCTGACTGGAGTAAAGGTCAGGAAAGACACACATGCACACACAGTCCTCTGCTGTTGCTGTGTTGTCTTTGAGAGGTATAGTCTTGGGAGGAATGCATGTGTGGGTTTGTGTGTGTGTGCAAAACTGTTGTTTTCATTTACAGATACATCAAGATAAAGGCTTACAGATAATTGCAGCTTGAGGAAAAGTGGACCGCGTGTCCTTTGGTTTCTCTAACAAACTTCAGGAATCCACCTGTCACCATTTCACTGCTTCATTCATCATCATTATGGTCATTACTGCTTCTGTCGTCAGGGCTGTTGTTGAGGATAGGTGCTGGCTTAGACAGTCTACAGGACTCTACAGTTTTGAGGTCAGCTGCTACAGCTTCACCCTTGTTTTGTGTGTGTGGGGAGGAAGAGAAAAGAGAGGCAGATGAAACATAGACACAAAGATGCAGCACATGCACTGACTGAGGGAGACTGTGATGCTGCTTGCACCATTCCTTTCTTCATCATTCATCAAGACAGTAATGTAATTAAGGGACATTCATTTAAATTTGTCTGAACTAGCAGAGTTACTATATTCTATAAACATATATGTCTACCATACAGTAGAATGCAGCTGAGAGAGAAACAGAGACAAAAAGAGAGCGATACAGGGCTGGTGCTAACATCTTGCCAGACCAGCTTGGTTTGACATGGTGGTGTGAGAGAAAGCAGGAGGAAGGAAAGAATGAGAGAGTGGGAGAGGGACAGAAAAGAGGAAGGAGGGAGGAGAAGGAAACAGAGGGGAGAAATCTGCAAAACAAATCAGTGCAGCAGCATCTGTTGTGCACACTCAAATCACCATGCAAGAAGCGGAACAACTTACAAACAGCAATGACACCGGAAAAAAAAAAAAAATCTGCTGTCAGTTGCAGCCTGTAGCCATGACAACGAGTCTCTGTCCAAATATGTTTTGGGCCAACATGATTGCACAGACAGAAAGGATGCAACATATTCTCATGTGGCTATGAGCTGGTTACACCACTACTCTCAACTGCTGCACCTTTGAGCAGTGAAGAGTCCACACATAATGTCCAAACACAAACACCACAGTTGGCTGATTTTACCGATGAACAGATGAGAACTGCATGTTTCAACATCTATCAACCATCACCATTTTAAACCATCTGTCCATATTCAACATATATATCTCATTAAAGAACTTTGCTGTGCACAAATGTCTAAAATATTTGTATTTATCTATTTTATTTATGTGCACCATATCACATAGCTGATGTGACTAACAACTCAACAGTCACAAGCACATGAATAAAACACTGTTCACCAGTAGTCAAGGACAACAGTATTATCATATCTTTTCTGAGAGCAGACCAGAGTAACACTCACTGCAAAACCACATCCTGTGCATGATGTAAGACTCATCACAGGACTGTATGAAAGCTGCAACTCTGTGAATGGAAAGGATTACTAATGAAGCATTCACTGAGTCTGAGGCCTGATTTCACAGGGAGTGAATGGACAGGACTGTTTGGCTTTAGATAGTCAGTTTGCCATTTTACACTGAAAATCTTATCTTAAATCTTAATTTTATTGCATTGTTTTTTTCTAAGGTTCCTGGTTCGAACCTCGGCTGGGGCCTTTCTGTGTGGTGTTTACATGTTCTCCTCGTGTCTGTGTGTGTTCTCTCTGGGTACTCTGTCTTCCTCCTACAGTCCAAAGACATGCAGGTTAAGTGATGACTCTACATTGTCTGCAGGTGTGAATGTGAATGTGAATGGTTGTCTCTCTGTGCCATGTGATGAACTGGTGACTGGTCCACGGTGTACCCCGCCTCTCACCCGAAGTCAGCTCAGATAAGTTCCAGCCCACCATGACCCTGATGAGGATAAGCGGTTACAGATATTGGATTTTTTTTTTTTTTTCTAATTTTGTAAATGAAAATAGCAGTATATGAATATGGCTGGGGTGGAGGGCTTGTGGAGGCAGACATGGGAGAGTTCAAATAGGAGTCTGGGTCTAACTGGTGAGAATACAGACAGTGCTATACCAAGTGGAAAGGTTTCCCTGAATTAGCCATGTGGATTTGCTCTCATAATTAAAAATGCTCCACTCTTACCAGGCCAGGCTTACCTGAGTTATTCAACAACCATGCACGAGTTCAGCTGGCTAAATGACTTTTCCAGTGAGGCTCTGTGTTAATCTGTTGAAACTTTAACACTGTGTGTGAGTGTGTGTGTTGATAGGAAAGACTCTAAACTGCAAACATCTTTAAAACAACACTTAGCAGTAAAAATGCAACTGTGTTGAAACACAAAAAGTGTTCCTTGACGTTTCTCACAGCTTTTTTTAAGAATGACCCTGCACTCTCTCCATGCACACTCCATGTTTGCATTTCCAGGCCAGGTGGATTATGTAGTGCCCAGGAGTGATAAGATGCTGGAACTCACTCATCTGGTTCCTTTCAGCTCCAAGCTCCAGATATCCAGGCTCCTGCCCCCAAAGGGTAAACCCAGACACCCTGCAAATGAAACTTCTTTTGCTGAGTCAAGCATTAATCTTTGACCAAAGGTGTTAGGCAATAAATGCAACTATGAAGTCTTGTATGCTTAAACATGGTATTTGTTATGAATAGTCTACACAACTGGGGTTCAGATCAGGTACCCCAGTAGATTTGTGCAGATCCCAGGTGGACCCAAACTGATGTTCAGCATAGACTGTTTAGTCTGGTTATTTACTTTGACATTTAGTCATTTAGCTGATGATTTATCCAAAGTGAAAACAATGAAGTGACACAGACATGTTAGTGCAGCAATAAGTTCTAGAATCCAGGTCCAGTTGGAGAGGGGGATGGATTTATCATGTCCAGTTGTTGGTGGTGTTGTAGAGGAGGTCCTTTCTGAAGAGCTGGAGGTCTTCAGGAGGTTTTTAAAGGTAGAGAGGGACGTGACTGATCTGGTAGGAACTGGTAGTGTGTTTCACCGATGGGGAACAACAGACAAAAAGAGTCTGAATTGTCCTGAGCATATGGGTGTCAGAGCCAGGCGTCGTTCATTGGAGGAGAGCAGCTGTCAGGAGGTGACATATGTCTGTATGAGGGCAGAACCGGAGACAACTTTGGAGTCAGCATTAGAGATCTGAATTTAATGTGGGCTGCTACAGGTAGCCAGTGGAGCTGGATGAGCAGCAGGGTAACATGTGACCTTTTGGGTTGATTGAAAACCAAGTCTATTAGGAGGGCGTTATACTAATCTAGTCACAAGGTGACCACAGCCTGTATCAGGAGTTTGTAGCATGTTTGATTTCTCTGATGTATTTCCTGACTGTTGAGGAACGGTCAAAGGCAACTGAGGCAACGTGATCAGGGAAAGTGCAAAATGACATCATTAATTGGAGGCAGATGATGCTATGTTGAAATAGAGTCTTGTAATCCTCTCTTTACAGCAGACTGTTTTTCATCGCTACTCCAACTGTCTGACTGGCTGCCTGTATATCAGCATATCAACATTTCTGTGTGTCAGGTACTCCGCCACTCTGTCTTTGGGTCTGTCAGCAGCACGACTCATAAGGCTCCTCTCAAGATTCAATGCACAGCTCAATTAGAACTTGACAGGGGCAGGTGTCAGGTGGTCATTCTGTGTGTGTGTGTGTGTGTGAGTACAAGGTGTGGTTGTCTGCCAGACCCAAGAGGGATCTATTTTAACACAAGTAGACCAGTGTCTGTCTCTTTCTCTTCTTTATTTAACCACACACTTTTTTCTCCAAAGACTCAGACTGACATTAAGAAGCAGCCCACTCTGCACACACTGACCTCATGCTGATGAATGATCACTGTTGACTCATGTTGTTTCTGCCCTAATAAATCTGCCATAAAGCTTTGGGTCTGCTTTTGTATCTCTCTTCTGCGTTATTAGACATTATTACTTCTCTTTCTCCTAAAAGCTTCCTGTTTCTTCCTATTTTCCTATTTCTTATTACAAGAATAAAATCATGGCCATACACACACACACACACACTACTGTTTCTACTACTGTTCATACAAACACTGGGACAATCACTCTGTCCTGTCTGTCCTGCTAAGTTGACACCAGATCAGCAATCAATCCCACTGACCAGTCAATGTCTCCCTGTGGAGTCCGTCTGTGTGCTGTGTACTGCAGGGGCCAGTCATGCTGCAGTTTAGCCTCCAGGCATCACATTTAAAGTGTGCTTGTGTGTCAGTCTTTCTGTTTTGTCAAACACAGCGTCCAGACTGATGACATTAGCCAAAAGGACCTGAAAATAGTTTGTTTCGAGGTTTGCGTGTGAATCTGCCCAATTTACTGCAGCAGCAGAAAATGTGACTGACTCATAGAGTGTGTGAGCATGTAAGAAGGGGGCTCACAAAACAAACACACACACAATGACTAATGCATGTAATACACTGCTAGTCTAGACTTCTTATCTCCCTGTTGTAATCATGCAGAGCTTTTTAAAATAGGCAGACCAGGTGTGCACAGGTAAGTGTGTGTGTGTGTGCGTGCGTGAGCCTAAAGTCATTTAGAGTCACTGCTAACCCCGGGTGATAAACAGTGTGTCAATAAAGCAATGTAGCACAGACAGCAGTGTGTAATTATCACCACACTTCTCTTTCCATAGGCCAGACGGGTCATGCAGAGATTATAGATTGAACAATAGAACAACACATACGACATACAGTGAGTAATAAGCGGAAACATTTGTTTGTGATACTGTGATATTTTGTCATTGAAAGTCAAAAGTCAGATACAGCACATAGGGTACATTTCCTCTAATTTGCAGGAAGAGAAGGTTTGTTTGGAATAAACAGACAAGGCAGCGATACCTCAGATAGCATGTGACTGAGCATAAATAATAATGTTCAGGACCCTCATTTCCAGAACACAGAGCAATGGACTGAGATTATAAAAGGCTGGTGAGGCAGAAATAAATCTAACAACATCAAAAATAGAAACTGAGATTAGAGCAGCATGTTCTCCTGGAGTGGAAGGTGTTGAATTAAACACGTTTTCCTCAGCAGTCCTCTCAGCATTAACATGGAGGAGAGCACAGATGCTATCTGATGGATCGTGAGGAGTTGCACAGCATGTGCTGAGTTGTTTTGGCAGTGAGGGTGGGCGGTTGTGGTTGAGTGAGTGGATCATTACAACACATGGAAAAAGTGACCATGGAGGAAATGAGAGGGGAGTGGAGAGCTCTGTGATTCTAAGAAGGTCCTAAGAATTAAGAGCTTCTGGTCCCCTGCAGAATAATACACAAGGCAACTACACACTCAAAACACACACATTATTTTTCTTACTGACACAATGCTTCTACTACATTAAATGTGTTCTCACACACCCCATAATCATTTTTCTGATTAAAGTGCACTAGGCTTTTATTGTGGCTTTAAATGACTGGCTACAGGCGTGGAAACCACACACATCCAAAACATTAGCTTCTCATGAGCTGAGAAAAACTGCCCTGAGTGGGACAAATCAACTGTGTGATGTTAAGATGATTTTATTCAAATTTGTACATTACATTTACATTTTCTCCACATAAAAACAATTAAATAAAACTAAATAGACTCAAAAAGTACACCATATGATTTTAGTATGCTTCTATGCACCCAAATATGAAGCTTCAACAAGCAAACA
This sequence comes from Nibea albiflora, assembly GCA_014281875.1. Lineage (NCBI taxonomy): Eukaryota > Metazoa > Chordata > Actinopteri > Sciaenidae > Nibea > Nibea albiflora. The sequence continues at coordinate 24,390,996 of CM024796.1, forward strand.
TATGATAATACAGGCAAAATGTCTACAGACAGACTAGTCCAGTTTTCACTTTTGATCCTTCAAACTAGAGTGAGAGAGAGTCAACGGGGCACAAACGTAGGTTAATAAAAACAGGTACAGGACCTCTATCAGAGAGGATCATTGGAGATTCCTAATAAGAGCAGCTGTTCATCAGTGAGGTGAAGTGAAACTGCTATAGAACTTGATGCACGTGGCTGTGAACGGGCACAGAAAAAATCTGACTGCATAGAGTGACGTCATAGAGCTGAAATACACATGTTAAAGATGTACACACGGCTGGGTCTGTGCACGCCTAATCTCTGAAAACACATACTCTACACACACAGACACACTGAATGAGAGGATTTTCTGCTAATTTGCCTTGTAGTGGCAAAAATGTTTGTGTGTATGTTTGAGAAGCAGAAAGAGTGCTGGGAGGTCCGGCAATGAAAGCCGAGCTCAGATTCCTCACAGGACTGAGACCAACACGGGTCTAGCAAGCAGGAAGGAAAGGGCTTGTGCATGTTGACATAGATGCACGCACACACACACGCACGCACACACACACACACACACACACACACACACACACACACACACACACACACACACACACACACACCACACACACACACACACACACACACACACACACACACACACACACACACACACACACACACACACACACCAAGGGGTTGTGCAACAGCGGCTGCCTTTAAAGAGTATGTGCAGTCAGGTGGGAAATTCCCTTCTTACAGTCTCAGCATTCCAAAAGAGTAAAGTTATTGGCGGGTGGCAGATCCATGTGCCGGTCAGGTGGCGCTTGTATTGCCCTTCCTGCATGCGGCGGGTGTTTTTCTTTGTGTGACAGACGATAAATGAGCAGGAAGTCCAAATAAGTGGGGCTGTTTCAAGTTCAAGACCCCTTCCTTCCAAGTTATGTTGCTCACAACTCAAAACAGGACGAGGGCGAATGTATGAGTGCGTCAGTGCACTGTCGGTCAAAAACCCAAAACAACAACAGGTTAGGCTGTGTGTTTTATCCCCACATGGGGTCTGAGACAGGCTCCAGGCATTCATAATGTCACTGTAGTTACCAGTGTAGTTGCAGTGTTTCATAGTAGAGTACAGTCACAATGAACAAGATCACAGGCTTCTTGCAGACCACATTGTACAGGAGTTATTCCCCAGGGACACATCACAGCAGCTAAACACTGTTTAACACAGCATTGTATAATTTTACAGACAGACTTCTGTAAAATCAGAAACATAACTGTTCCTTCATAACAGTACACAACACAACATGACAGGTCTGTACAAAGGCAAGTTCCCAGACCTGACACAGCTCAGATGAAGTGATAGAAGAGTGCGTTATCATTTTCTAAAGGTTTTGAATGCTAAGATAAGAAGTGAATGTACGTGCTTGTGTGTTTTTGTTTGTGTGTCATTCTTAGGCACTGGACAGCATTGTAGATGTAAAGATCTGCTGCAGTATTTGGGGGATCTGCTTGGTGTCCATGGCAACGAAGGATCTTCCTGCTGGCAGTGTCCTTTGGAGTCTGAAACAAAGAGAAAAGATACAAGTTTGAGGTTAAACCGAGGGACTGAACTCCAGCAACAGAATCGTTTCCCAAGATAAAAAAAGACAGACAAGTGCTTGTTTGCTGGGTGAATTGGTACAGTGTGCGTGTGTGTGTGTGCGTGTGTGTGTGTGTGTGTGTGTGTGTGTGTGTGTGTGTGTGTGAATGAAAGGCCTGTCATTCACATGGTGGAGCTTAGGAACAGGACAACACAGCCACTTCTCCTTCATGTCTTTTTTTGTCCTTTCATTGCCTCCTTTGCATACACATTCCTCTTTTCCAATTAGTAGTTTGTCCTCTAAATGAGGACACATACAAGTATGGACAGTCAACAGGGACAAAAACAAACTCCCCAAAGCCTCCTAACCTAATATTACATACACTATTCTCATTCTGACTTGAACCCATAAACTCTACATACTTTTAACTGTCTTTTCTACCCACCATTGGCTCTTGGATTTAAAGTTTTAATTTAAAAATTTAAAGTTGTATAATAAATACTGAATATTTGGTATCCATGGTGACAGTCCCCTGCTGGTGCACCGGTATAATTGTGATGCATTTTACATCACCCAGGAGTTTTCCTATAGACTCCAGCATAGTCCTGCATAGACCAAAGTATGGAGGGCAGACTGGGCTGGATAGGTGCCAGTTCACTTCCTGGGCACTGCCGAGGTGCCCTGAACCCCTAACTGCTCCTGCCGCTCTGTGGCTGCTCATCACTCCAACAACTCTCCACATTTGTGTGTGTGTGTAACATGCATGTTACTTCCTTTATTTGTACCCTTTACTTAACTTTGCAGAGACACATGCATCCCTCACCTTTCAGCCTGATCACCAAGAGATCCGATGAAGATGGCAAAGGCATTGACCTGTGGGTCAGAGGTCAGGACTTGGGCAAAGCGCTCTGGCCGGATGCCATAGCGTTCCAGGTTAGCATCGCTAAGCACCACCACAAAGTGCTCGTCGGCTTCTTCTCGTGCCAACTCCTTAATGCTGGCATTCGTGCCCTCCAGAGTGTAGTCACCACTCATGCAGAACTGAGCGTGGGCATGCATGGTCTGCAGGGCGGGGATGGAAAGAGAGAAAGTGAAGAAAGCAACAAACCAGAGAGGAACAGTTTAACGAGATGCTCACACTTCCCTGACCTCACTCTACAATACTCAGTGCACTGCACAGGTGGAGGCGCAACCCTGGGAAGGGTGCCTGCAAACAGCACTGAGCATTGAACTCATGGGCTGACTTACAATTGCATGTTCATGGGACACTTCAAATTCCTGGACAAATATCAAACTACAATGTGTGAAGGAAATTTTAAAAAACTACATTTTTGCTACATTTTCCAGTTAATGTCTAAATTTAGATTTTAGACTTCTGAGGCAAAGAAAGAAACACAACAATAACCACTGTTCAGTATGTCTGGATGCGTCTGTGTGAGAAACAGTCAGAAAACATGGGTGGACTGATTAAGAAGCTGTACCTTGAGGACTTTGAGTCTCTGCTTGTTGTTCTTGGGGACTTTGTCCACTCTGACCAGCTCGATGTCGTAGCCGTCGCCTGAGTGGCCCACTATGTCATACTGAATTGATAAAGATGGTACAAAGGTAAATGTGTCAAACCACATGAAAATAAACAGCAATAATAACAATGTTAAACCCTGTTGTGTCACCGGTCTGAATATTTCTGGGGCACTTTAAATCTGAATCCTTCTGAATTCAGAATTCAACTCTGTGCGTTGCAAACAACTGAGGGCAAGTGAACAATAAGAGCTGTGAGTGTCGGTCATCTACAAGTGATCAAAACACTTTTCACCTCAAAAAACATTCACGGCAACGGCAGAGGCCGGTCTACGCTAGTCACAATTAACGCGAGAACAGCTGCGTTTAATTAAACTATAAAACAGGGGCGGTTGCTGAAGCGTCAGCCGTCAAGTCAAGACGTACATAGGTCAAGATGAGCAAGTTTACAGAGCAAAAGGAACCAGTATGTGCTCTCCAAACCTGTTGTTGCCTCCAGTCCACACAGAAAATATGTTGTCTAAAGATGCAGAAATCTAACTAACCCCGGCCTCTAAAACAGTCCTCACACACTGTTGCCTCCTTTTCCATGGGCTTATGGAACTGCCAATCCGCAGTCAATAAAACCAATTTTATTACCGCTTACACCAACCATCTTTCTCTGGAGCTCCTTGCTCTCACTGAGACTTGGATCAAACCAGAGAACACAGCCATGCCACCCTCTCCCACACCCCCCATCCTTCTGGTTGAGGAGGGACTGGCCTGCTAATTTTCAACAAATGGAAATTATACAATGGAAATATATAAATTCACTCAGTTGCTCCACTTTCGCCACCTAACACAGTTGCTTGCACTTCATTTTCTGGTTTTACACCCCTCTCTGAGAGTGAGGTATCCAAACTGCTGACATGTAGCCGTCCTACCCTATACCAACAAACCTTCTTCAGTTCATTAGCCCAAACATCACGTCAGCTATCACACGTGATAAATGAGTCACTGATCTCCAGCACTTTTCCCACTGCATTCAAAGCAGCTCGAGTAACGCCTCTACTCAAGAAACCTTCACTCAACCCTGCTCAGGCTATCTGAGGCTAACTATCACTCTGTCTCACTTCTTCCTTTTTTTATCCCAAACTATTGAACGGGCGGTCACAAAGCAACTCTCAGAATTCCTCCTACAGAACAATCTTGATCCGAATAAGTCTGGTTTCAAGAGCGGTCACTCGACTGAAACTGCTCTGCTCTCTCTGACAGGAACCTTAAAAGAAACAAGAGCAGCAGCACAGTCCTCTGTCCTCATTCTACTTACTTCAACTTATCAGCTGCCTTTGACACAGTTAACCATCGCATCCTCCTCTCTATTCTCTCAAACATAGGCATCTCTGGCTTGGCTCTTTCCTGGTTTAATTCTTACCTGACAGGGCGCTCATTCAGTGTATCCTGGCTTGGATAGTTGTCCACTTCACATCACCTCACCACAGGGGTTCCCCAGGGCTCAGTGCTGGTGCCCCTTCTATTTGCTATCTACACCACCTCCTTGGGTCCAATTATCCGCTCAGATGGCTTTTCCTATCACTACTATGCAAATGACACTCAGCTGTATCTATCATTTCCTCCTGAACTGCTGGTCCTCCCAGACAAACCATGACATCAACTTCAAAAATGACTCCCTATGTCTGGCCCCCACCAGGGTGGTGAGGCTTAGGGGTTATCATTGAACCATTTCCAATCATGTTGCCTCAGGTCATGCCGCTTTGCACTTTACAACCTGTTAACATAACATGCCACTCAACTCCTGACACAAGCGTTGGTCATTTCAAGACTAGACTACTGTAATCCCTCCTGACGGGCCTTCTGGCCTCCACATTGAAACCTCTTCAGATGATCTAGAACGCGGCGGCATGCCTGGTCAACAACCAACCAGTCATCCCACTGCTCAACAAAGATCTGGTACTGCACCTACCTACGTGAACACCCTTGTACATGTATATGTTACCTCACGACCGCTGCACTCCAATGAGTGACGCCTGGCTCTGCCACCCATTCGCTCAAGACAATCCACAACTTTTTTCATTTGTTGTTCCCCGTTGGTGGATCGGTTCCTACCAGAGCAGAGGCGTCCCTCTCTACCTTTAGAAACTCCTGAAGACTTCCAGCTCTTCAGAGATTACCTTCTCTCCTAGCACTACCTACAACTGATATTATAAATCTACCCCTTTAAGAATTGTCATAGCACCTATTGTTGCACTAATGCTTTCTTATCGCACTGTACCTTGATTGTTCCCTTCTCTGTAAGTCGCTTTGGATCAAAGTGTCTGATCAAATGTAAATGTAAATGTTATCTCCATGCAGCTAGAACAGAATGAAGTGTAAAGACATGAGTGTGATGGTGCCGAAACGTCGGATCATAATGATACTCACTAACATACCTGCAGTATGTTAACCCTGTCACACCTAAATGCCTCCCATAGACTATCCATGACAACTGGCTTACATAAGGCTGGGTCAGGCAGGCACCGTGGGCTCCACTCAGCTATTTCAGGACCCAGGTATTATGTATATGGGCTATTTCTAATACGGCTGGTTATGACTGTGGTGGTCAAAGGCATGCGACAGTGTGTCTCATCCGTCCATATCACTGTTGCTGGGTAAGAAGCATGTTTCTTCAAACAGTTGTCTTGTTTTTGTACCATCCATTTTCTTTTCACTTTATAAAAACCCAGAAATCCTTCATTTGACCTTCACATACATATCTTTATGTTTGATTGAAACCACTCAAATGAAAGTTCTTTTTGCACTGATATGCACATTTTCTGTTCCATTTTTGGTTTATTAACGGGCTCTGATGGCTGCAATAAAAAGGCCATTAAACTATAAAGAGACAAATTCTTCAGACTAAAGTTTCATCAGGCGACCTCTATTTACACACACTGTCAAATAGAAATCCTTAGTAGATATACAAGCCTCACACACCACACACACACAAAATGTAAGACTACAGATACCATGGACACACACAAATGAAGGTGTGTGTGTGTGTGTGTTGTCTGTTTTATCAGATGTACTTTTAGATAAGGGATGTAAAAAAAAAAGCAGTTCAACTGACATGATGAGCAGCACTGAAATGTGTGTGTGTGTGTTAGAGTGTGTGTGTGTGTCTGTGTGACACTGATATGTGATCAGTATTAGGTTGGGTTAAATGTCACTTAGGGGCCAAGAAGTCTGTCTGTCTTCAACCTTTTTACCCACACTTGTGTCTCCCTCTCACTCCTTCTCTATTTCTCTCCCTCCGTCTTCCGTATGATCTGACTCTCCTGGCTGAGGTGGTCTCTGCACAGACCAATCAAAACTTTGAGAAAAGAACCCGGCTGGCACATAAACGTAACCAGTAACAGGCAGGTAATGAAGATCAAGTCTGACTGGCCATGGCAAACCAAGTGGCTCAGGGACCTGAAGTCATGTGATAATTTGACCTCAGTATGTTTTGATTCATAAAACCACTAGCAGGAAGGTGAAAGACCATTTGTGGCCTACGTGTACTGACCGAGGAATGATCCAGATAAACTCTTACATTGCTTGTTGTGTGAAATTTTATGGCTACTGTAATGGTACTTGGTGCTGTGGGGGAAACCTGATAACAAATCGTTTCTTGAACACATATTTTAGTTCCTGGTAAAACAAAAATACATGAGTTCTAAATTCTAAGCCAGGAACAAATGGCATATGAGAGTAGAGTCCCTCTGTTTGGTACGACATTCTCACCTTGAACTTGTGCTCATAGCTCTCCAGAGCCTCCATGACCATACACACAGCCTCCATGGATCGCTCCAGCCTGCCGTCCACGCCGTTAAAGCGATACATGCTACCTGACACATCGGCCAACACCCGTAAACGTTTGGGTTTCTGCTGAGGACTGCCCAGCTGTGAACGCATGCGGTAACATACAGACAGAACACAGGATTTTTAGAATAACAGAAGCGATAATGATTAGATTAAATGTTTTTAAATTTAAAATTTTTCTGGAATGTGGTGTGGCTTACTTAAAATAACATTCAGCACAGGCAATACACAATTATTTCAACTTCAGGCCAGACCAAAACTATGTAACGTTTGGAGCTAAATAAGGTAGAAAAACATGGCATGCATATTATGGTTAGTGTGTGTTTGTATGATTAGTGTGAGAACTATCTCTGTGTTGTGTGTGTGTGTCTGTGTGTGTTGGCTTTCTCGAGCATACATGACAGCAGAAGAAATGCCTAGAAACTGTGTGTGAGCTCGAGCAGAAACACAGGGTGTAATAATAATCTCACACACACCACTGGAATGTATCGTCTGACGGATAAAGGTCAAAATTATGTGTGTAAGCCTGGGAGTGTGTGTGTCTGGAGGTGTGGCACAGGAAAAAAAAAAGCTTAAGTGTGGCTTAAATATCTGTAGCAACACACACACACACACACCTCTGGGTCCAGCTCTCCCCTGCGTTTATATATAGCCTTCTCTCCAGTCAGTCCATCAATGATTTTAGCATCATCCAGTTCTCCCAGAGCCTGGTTCTTCAACCACTGTCGCTCTTTCCCTTTAGCCTGCAACAAATAAATAACACATTTCAAAATCAGTGTGGGGAGGATGATTTCATTTTGGTGGGGCTTTCAGAGGCAACAAATTGGGAAACAAAAGCAACAAAAAGCAGATAGTTCTTCATGCATTGGGCTAGGCAACAACACAGTGTGAGTAAAGCTCTTGGGCAGTTTCACGTGAATACATTTGTCACACGCTTCACCTTTCCTCCCACACTCACTGAAGGGAAGAGGCAGAAGGCTGGAGGGCTGGAGGGTCTTTGAAGGTCTGACCCTGTTTATTTATGACCCTCCAACTTTTTGCTGTAGCCAAAAAGTGCTTGAAAGGAGGGAGGAGAGAGGACGAGGAACATCACTTTCTCCTGTTTTCAGTGTGAGTAATGAGAGCTACTTTAGAGAAAAGAAAGCTAAAAAAAGAAGGAACGCAAGAAGACAGATTGGCCACCATGTCGCACACAGCGCAGGTCTCCTGACTTCACATCGCTGATAAGAATTCACGTATGTAACAATAGTTGTTTGTTCACTTTTTTGTAGACAGATAAGACAGGTACACATTCCTCAAGATGTGCAGTACAAAGTGTACAAAAGCAGAAGACAGTAGAGTTTAACTAGGACTGAAAACACTGGCTGGTGTTCTTTCAGAATGGAGAAGTCCTCTGTAACTCAACTCTCTGTGATTTACAGAGTTTCCTGATGGACAGTGAAGTAAACTGCTGACATCTGTAGCTGCTGTTAGCTACTGTTAGCTCAGTTTTCACATGTTCCAATACTTGCTCATGCTCACATGAAAAATGGATGGGTTCAATCAAAAGGTTCTGTCTTCTACATTGTGTATCAGATCAAGATGTAAATACCTGGAAATAACAGCTGAAATGTTGATCTTTTGTATTATATTCATCTTTTGATGTCAAACCCAAATGTTTTCAGTCCACAGCAAAGATAAAGGAACTGGCCTCACTGTTCCAAAACTTTTGGAGGGGACTGTATGACTTCAGGCATTTCTGTCTGGAAAGCCGCTCCATTGTTGAGAGATAAATAGAGAGGGATTTCCCTCAGGGAGTCTGAAGTAGGTGGAAACAATATACAGTTTATTAAAAGCTTGCCAGCTACGGGAGGGGGTGTACTGTGTGTGTGTGTGTGTGTGTGTGTGTGTGTGTGTGTGTGTGTGTGTGTGTGTGTGTGTGTGTGTGTGTGTGTGTGTGTGTGTGTGTGTGTGTGTGTGACTCCTTAAATCACTCTACAGGTATGATAAAAAATAACATGACTTCACAGCGTCACGCCTGCTGGGATTGGTATAATCTCCATCGTCTTTACAGTGGGGGAAGAAGCCCGAGGCTACAAGGACAAATAGAAACAATACCCAACGCTCATGCTCATGCACGACTGCAAACACCTGGATGGAAAACACAAACACACACACACACAAACACCTACCCACCCCAACATATACAAAGAGAGCTTCACACCTGGATGAGAGAATAATAGAGCGCGGCTTAGTGTCGCCGCTCTGTAATCATTCTCACATGCTGCATGATTTTCCTCTCGTCACATACACGCACATACACGTACACACACAAACACACACACACGCACACCAACCCCTCTTGAATGCATCAACACACGTTCCCCTAAGAAGCTCAAACAAAGGGAGGAAAGTCTGAAACAAAATAATGAAATGGAGACAATATCACATCCTGGATTTTTAACCGCCACTCCTCACGCTTCTGCTGTTCATTCACTCGACCAATCAGAATGCTCCTGTGGTATCATGGCCCCTACCTCCTGCCCCAACATCACATAGGGGGTTTTATAAGGTCAAATTCGTCATTTATCAAGTTCATGACCCTATGACTGCTGTTGACTGGTTAGGCCTCGCACTGTGGCAGTTCGGAATGCACAGTTTGTTGGATTCAACTAAAGTGATCTGAGGCAGTCAGACCTGTCATTACAAACAACTGCTTAGAGTAGAAAACTTGTATGAGTGTGTGATATTAGAACAGGGCCATATGACTATTGATAAGACTATAAATGACAAGACACTAATGATGCTATTAGTGTTGAAGTGTTGAAGATTGTGTATTCATCAAGACAAACAATCATGTTTAAAATAAAGAGTGTTGTGCTGAGTGGAGTGAAGCCAACCTGTAAATTGTCCAGGATGATGCGTAGAGACTGAACTTGTCTCCTGACAGCGTTGGAGAAGCGCTCGTACGTGGCAGCATCATACTCACTCATATCGATCTCCTTCAACCTGACGTGGAAGGAAAACACAGAAAGACACAGACCCATGCTGTAAGAGGAACAACTTGCCTTCATATGTTTTAGGCAAAGCATTCAATGCATACAATCTGTTGGATTTGTAGTTTTTCATTTCAGCTTCAAAGAGCTTTAACAGAGGTTTTTAGAATCGGTGTGGCTCACAGTGTCTGGCTGGTTTCTTTCTACCTGACCAGCTCTCAATGATATCACTAGAGTAGGCAGCACACAAAATTTTTAATGACAATGGAACAATTCGGTTGAGTTGTTGTACAAACAGCTGCTGAAGGAGATACCTGAAGGCATCACTGTACCTGCTCCACCAGAAAATAGAATCAACACAAGAAGCTAACTATACTGCTCAACTGATCCCACTGCACCACTCAATTCAATATTAAGACACTAAGTCAAGCCTGTTGCAAATGTAGACATGAACATCCACCCTGATTTACAACAGCAAGGACTCACTGATGATGTTAGATGAGTTTCACAACACTCTGCATGTCACTGTATATTTAGAGCTCTCTGAACTTCACTGCTCTCCCAGCTCAATACTGCAAACTTGTACACACTGTCATTACTAGTAAGCTCAACTACTGCAATAATCTTGTTGGCCCATAGATCAACACATAATTTATTTATCTGCTGAATTCCTGTTGGTGTTGCAACTGATTTTAAGTCTTGTTTTGGTCTACAAATCATTAAATGGTCTCGCTCCAAACTACCTGTCAGACTGGCTTTAAGATATGTACCCACTAGATCTATCAGATCAGATCCTGGTCTACCTACAGCGAGACCACTTTTAGAGAGGAGGATATCATTTTATTCATTTAAATGTTTTTATTTCATTATGTTCAGCTTTTCAGTGTTGCATTTAATGAATGAAATAAAGTATATCAATATATAATAATAAAGTTTGATTGATTTCTGCCTTTAAAAACAGGTATGTCTGTGGAAGCATGTTTGACCGGCTGTCTCTGCTGTGTGGTTTTACAAAAACAGCTCAGGTGGAGGGATAAAGAGTGAAAATAGACTCAGGACACCTGTGGACAACCTGACACAGGGGTCAGTGTTGTTAAATATGGAGCCCCTTTTGCGTGTGTGCATGTGTATGCTCTCTCCAAACCACACCTGTGGACATGACAAGACAGGTGGGCTATGCCTGCTGAGCCGAGCTTATCTGTATAATCCCACTGTGCAGGTACTTTAGTATCACTGACACACACAGACACAGAATCCTCATCTGGGTGTGGTAAGGGTCTTCATCATGTTTGCATAGAGTGTGTATGCTTGTGTCTGTGTGTGTGTTGGAGAGACAGGTGGGGGAAGTCTTTGCCAGGCGTTTGAAACTATTGGTGACAACCAGACTTTGACCACCACAGAGATACAGAGCACTTTATGTGTCACATATGTGCTACAACCCTGTGTGCATGAGAGTGTGTATGTGAGAGAGAGAGACTGGTTGCATGAGAACAGAGTGAGACAGATGTGTAGACTGTGATGGCATCAGCCATGCAATCAAAAAGATCAACTACACACACACACACACACACACATTCAGAGGACGTCTACCAACAGCATACTCACCAATACGCACTATAAGAAACAGACAAAAGTAAAAATGCAAACCAAGATGTAGATCGCTGTACTGAGTGCAGGTGCACATTTTATGTTTTTATGTTCCATTCATTCATCCATCATCTTACCCACTTGTCCTATCCTGTCATCACTGGCCCCCGTCTATCACAGGTCTACCTTTTACACAGTAACACCTATGGATACACATATCCTGACTTGTAATCAGGCGAACGGTGTCTCTGTTATTCGTACGTCTGTTCTCACACTGTGTAACTTTGGGCTCCGGGTCAGGAGAAGTACGTAACGCTTTACAGCATTAAGTCAGCATTAAGTTAAGAGCTGGGCTGACTGCTGTTGGACTAGTCAGTAACATTAGCTGCTGCTGTGTCTGCTGTTGGTGACCTGGTTGAAGTTTGACTGTTAGCAAAGTTGCAGACTCAATAGTTTTTGATCAGAAGTAATAATGTAATCAGTGTGTAATCATTTTGTGTGATCAGAACAAATACTCGCTTACAGCTGAACATATTTACCACAGTGGGATTACACAAAAATACTGATTTCTACGTGATGTTGCTTTAACCTGACCATCCAAGCTTGTGAATTACTTTCTTTGATGAATAGTAAACTTGTATGATTGATTTCTAGTCCTATGACACACAAAGTACATCACACTCAGTCCAGTCCACTTATTTTTGACAAACACACAGTCTCCATGTCTGTTTATCTGCATTCACACACCACATCAGGTCAACCCACAAAACAGTCCATAGCTGAGTGGCTCTCTCCACACATTCCTCGGTGTGCACGTGTGTGTGTGTGTGTGTGTGTGTGTGTGTGTGTGTGTCTATGTGCTAGAGGATGCGTGAGACTTGAGCAGACACTCTTGGCCAATGGCCGTGGCTATTTCCTTCAAATTCCTGAACCTTGACTTAAACGGGAGACAGAAACCAAGTGAAATTTACCACGCAATGACCACAAAACAATGACTTAGGCTGACACTCCCAGAGGCTAAACACACAACACAAACCTTCACAAGCCTTCACACCGTTCAAATATTTGGTTCTGATTTTATTTCTCAAAAGATGATGGGGTCATAGGGTCATGAACTTGATAAATGACGAATTTGACCTCATAAAACCCCCTATGTGATGTTGGGGCAGGAGGTAGGGGCCATGATCCCACAGGAGCATTCTGATTGGTCGAGTGAATGAACAGCAGAAGCGTGATTTTCTTTAACAGTGGCTTTGCACTTGGACTTGTTGGTTCTGTCAAACATCACAAAAATATCCAACCTGCTGTTCATTGTGGCTGCCTTACTGGAGTATTGAAATATTCCCAGGAGCATTTCTGTATTGTAATACAAGTATGAAATATTGTGTATTGAAGTGAGCAAGTTTTGGGTTTGGTTGGGCACCTATCGGAACACATAGTGTGTCGAACACACTGAGAAACAATCAGATCTCTTAATGTTCTGAAAACTTTTATATTCATCAATGAATGAATTTTTGTAGCTTCAAAAATTGTATAAACTCAGATAACATGAAAGTTTGCAGCTATGGAAAAAAAACATATCCAGAGTGTGCACATGCTCACGTGGGTGTTTCATGTTTTAGACATACCTAAGCCTGTTTTTGCTTGTGTGTGTGTGTCAGGTACTCAGAGGTTTATGGAAAGATCACAGTTTGATTGATGCTTAACCTAAAGCTAAGTAAACAAAGGATTGTGCGCACACATCAGTGAATGAGTAGGTATGGAAAAAGCCTGACACAGTCGACCTGGGATATGAAAAAAAATGAATAAATCAAGCAGCAGGTGATGTGTGCTCACCTGCTGTCATAAACAACAGTCGAGCACAGTGACATCTACTTGGAAGCAGAGTATCAGCATGTAGCTACAAGATTTTCTCTGGGCTTAGTGGGACACTGACAGACAGGCAGAAGACAGGGGGAGGGAGTCAAAGGAGAAATTTAGAAACCAAGTGAAATGACTACAAAGAGGAAGAGAAGAGACAAGAAAAGAGAGGAGAGGCAGAGAGGTTGTCCTGTTGGTGTGAAAGAAGCCTGTGTATGAGGAGGAGCACGCAGGAAAAGGGGGAGGACACGGAGGGTGGGGGAGAAAAGAAAGTTAAGAAAACGAGAGCATTTGAAGCAAAAAGAGAGAACAGAGACAGCCTTCATGGTTGAGCTGGTGAAAGGGGTGTCCTCTCGACCCTCTGAAGCAAATCTGTGTAAGTGTAGACGCACACACACACACAGCCGGGGAAGCCTGTGGTTGCTTGCCTAGGACGGAGCACTATAGTGACTTGACTTGACACACAGGCACCTTTCCTCAACTGGACAGGCGTTGGTCATGCATATGGTCTTGTATTTTCTGTATTCAACGTAGCCTTACCTTTCTTTGAAGGCTTTCTCTCCCATTTCACGGGCTGCCTTGCGGACCTCTTCTGGAACTGCATCTTTCTCAGCCTGGGAAACCTGGTACACCCTGTGCCCTGCATCCAGTCGATAAGGGCCCCCTTTGCCACCCAGCCCTGCTGTGTCTCTGCCACCTGCAAAGAACCATCTTATTAGGGATGAACCGGTTGACAGTTGTTTGAGCGTACATTTTACACTCACCAACTAAGTAATGAACTCAGTACAATGTCTGCGTTCAAGCTTCATAATATATCTTCAAATTGTTTGTTTTGTCTGATATACAGACAAAATACAAGAGTACAATACAATCAAGAGTGTAAAAATATCTTGTTGATTTAATTCAGCATTTGGAGGATAGCTTTGTTTCAGTGGTTACCTGTGCCGCCTGCCCACTGGTTTCCCCCAACGTGAGGAGCATTGTTGGGGTCGATCTTGCCATGTTTTGGGGCAGTGACATCCTGGCCACTCTCCCTCTGGATGGTAATCTGAAAGGAGAGGGATGAGACCAGAGAAGCCTTTGGTAACTTTCTGTGTAAAAGCAGCCTCTGATGTGAGGCACAGAGAACAGACGCCTGAGCCTATAAACTCATCATTCAGTGGCATATCGTCATGCATATAGTAACATATAGTTCTTTCAGGAACAAGGTCTCAGGGAGGTTTTTTTTTAGAGTTATACTTCCTACTGTATGTCCACGGCTCTAATAATATCAATAGGAACGATAACTGAGTGTCAGTCTAGTTTTTTAATTTAATTTTAATAGTAAATAAATGTCAAATGTATGAAAAACTGTCTAGATGCTGCAAGAAGAATTCCTGCATTTCATATAAAAAGTATACACACCGACACACACACACACAGTGATTACACAAACAGTTAATGAATATGGGGTTCCAAATGACTCAGAGAATCCAGTTTCATTGGACAATAACAGTGTTGAACACTCCCCTGTAGTTTTAAAGAAAATACATTGGTGCTTGTACTCTTTATATTTCCAAGCTCACACAACCTCTCTGGAATCCCTTTTGGGTTAACCTCCCGATGTATTGAATGAGTATGTGAGAAAGCCATCAAAACTCTGAAACAGTCAGCTACCTACCACACAGTCAGAGCATGAAGAAAATGGACTTTCTATCTGTACAGTCTGAGGTTTTGGCAGGATGGACAGAATGGGCTCTGTCCCTCTCTGCAGGAGAGTGATGGAGGGGAGATACGGAGAGGTCAAAGCTTTGGATTTTTAGGTCCATCTCAATGGTGCCATCAGTGCCAAAATCAGCATGCTGGCTCGCACACAGTGGCAGGACGGCCGGCCCTGAGTCTGGCACTGAAGGAGTGAGTGAGGGTAGGTCAGGGGGAGACCAAGTGCATCCCGTTCAGCTCAATTCTTCCAAACTGCTGGAATTTGAATGGCACTTTGAGGAGATAAGGTTTGTGTTTTCTGCCTGGTTTGTCGTGCTCCGTGTGGTTGGACACAGTCTTATCTAGCAGGAGCAGCAGTCCAGCTGTGAGGGACTCCTCCTCTCTCTGCTGACACACTGACCACACCTCAAACGGACATACACAGTGACAGCTTAGGCTCTGTTCCCACATCTACATCAAGCTGCTATATCAGCAGAATACTCTATATTTACTGCAGATTACGAGGGTCAGTTTGATATAAACCATGTCAGATTAGCAGGGTGAGATAATACTCACTGTAGGAAGCAAAGTTGAACACAATATGTTTTATTGCTCAAGCCAGTGTCTGGCAAACTTTTGACACTTCCAAGCTCCGCCCTTATGACACACATTAAATACAGTAGAGCAGGCTAAGAATAGACAGCTTATGCAGGTTTATCCCTCATAAGAAGATTATTTATTGTTGACTGTTGTTGAATGCTGAATGGAAGCAGTTTAAGAACCAGAGCTAGTTCAGTGGGAATGGGGACGTCCTGATTTACACTAATTCTAATTTAGTTTGGAGCCATGGTAACAGTGTTTTTCAATCGTTCATTTACCTCCGCTATGTAGCAGGACTATGTAGCAGGCTGATACTGAAACAAAATATTACATACAGGAAATACAAAACATTTTAAAATATGTAATTACAATAGAGCTTTCCATTACTGTAGTGTCAGTGAAGATCCACAGGAAGTGTCTGTGTGTGTGAATCTGTGTGTAAAGATGAACCAATGTTAACCTCAGTAACCAGAGAGAGTTTGGTGCCATAGCTCTGCGTTGAGGTAAAGGGTCAGCTCACCTTCAGGAGCTCACCTCCACCATGTAACAGCTCTCTGATTACACGCATGTGTGTCTGTTCGTGTATGTCATACACCACATACAGCAAGAAAACAGCAGCAGAACATGAGCTTTGCTGCACACATATCTGTCCCATGTTGGGAAATGAGTGTGTGTGCCTGATCCACGGGAATGTGGCTTCAAAGGCTTAGCTGTACCGGCTAGACATATCACCCTCACTGAGTGTTTATGAATGTGGTCACGACGATCGCCTGATAAACGCCACACACACTTTTTTCCCCTGACAACACAGCAACACTTCCACCTGACCTGTCTGCGCATCTGCTGAGCCCTCATGCTCATTCCAAGTGTCTCAGAAATCTGTTCATCGGAGAGGAGCGATGAGGATTTCAGTTTCCTGAACACAGACTTGTCTCAGTAATCCACCCTTGTCATCACACTGTATTTAGATAAAACTCTTGCTGGTGACAGCATAACACATGAATGTGTCCGCATGCTGGTAATGGCCTCTATTCTGGCTCAGTCTCAACCGGTAAAGGGGTGACTAATGCTCACTGCACTCCCAGTTTTAGAGAAATGATGAGTGACGCTCTACAGCATGTGTCCATTTTGGGCTCTGAGTGGCTTTTAGAGCTGCCAGTCACTCGATTCAGGTTCCTGCTCTGGTTGTGAGAGAGCTGTGAGGTATTTGGCCACTGCAGCTATAGAATGGTGTTACAGTGCACAGATCTATGTTGTTATATATACAGTAGCATCATGTTTTCTTGTTCTAGCTGTTCATGTTTTAATGTCGACTTGCCTTGTATCACTTCTAATGTTGTAAATGAGAATTACTTCTCAACTAACTTATCTATGTAAGGTAAGAACACAATAATAAATTATGTTGTCCATAAATGACATATAAATATCTGATTTAGGCTCTGATGTGCTCCTTGGTGGCCATTTATAAAATGATTTCTCAACACACTCATTTCTGAGTACGACTGGGTGGTCTGCTCTTTTTCCGGTATTTAGTGAAAGCATGTGGAATCTACTTATATCTATTTTGCTGTTAGCAGTAAGCTAAAGATGACACCTTAACCCCGAGACAGAGATGCAGAAAGAATGGGGGAGCGTGGGCTTTTCATTTTTATGACTGTGGGAATCAATGTCTTTACCCTCTCCACCTCGCTCTCCCTCTCCCTCTGTCTCTCTCGCGCCTCTGCAGTCCACGCTTTGTCTTGTAGGATTAATAGCATCATAAATTTCTAATTCTCCCTTTAGACGCCTAAAGACACCGAATGATTTAGGAGTGCTGGTGTGTGTGTGTGTGTGTGTGTGTGTGTGTGTGTGTGGGTGTGTGTGTGTGTAAGTAAATGCCCGCCCATGTGTGAACTTGTACTGGTATAAAAGCCTGTCTGTACATGAATGTTTGTGCAAGTGTGTCTACAGTATGATTTCATTTTGTGTGCAACAGTCTTTATTATAAATCCAGTGTGTGCTGTGTGTGTGTGCAGGTGTGTAAGACACTAAAATGTAGTAATTTGTACTTGAATTATGGTATTAAGTATATGATGTGGTAACAAGGCCTACTGTACAGTTAACATGTTATTTGCACAGTTCCAGTGGGTTACTTTTAACCACTGCTGTTTACAGATTGTGGCAGAAGTCTGCAGGGCACGGCTGCACACAATTTGAACTTTGAAGGAGCAAGTGTGTGTATGAGTGTAACTGATAAGCTAGTTTGAGTGGAGCAACGAAAAGGAAGGAAAAAGGTGGCGAAGGGCCAACCGGAGTAATAGAGGGCAAGAAATACCCTGACAATGACACATAAAAACAACCTTTTATATAATCGAGTGTCAGGCTGAGTGACTGGAGATATAATACTGAAGTGCAATGGACGTGCTTTTATTATACTGGATACCTGCAAACACCTACTTGGCACAAGAAGCACCAGTTAAAGAAAAGATGTGTGTCGCGTGTGCAGAGACATGATGACTGAGGTCTCCGGTGTAAACTGATGATGTCAACAGTGCTGTAATGGAGCACACTGACAGATGAGAGGAACTATTGACACACATGTGACTGACACACATGTGACACACACACAACTCTTGAATGTGTGGACTATGATTATTTTCAAAAACTTCCAAGCCCTTAATTATTCTTCTCAAATTCACAAACTTTTAATGAATTCAATGACCTGTGGGAAAATCTTTTTTGGTCCAAACTATTAGCATGAGACTCATAAAGAGGGTCATAAAAGCAAGGCAAATAATGCATACGTGCCATATGCAAACAGGTAGCTCCAATGGAGGTGAGGCGTCAACACACTCTGAGCACAGACACAGAGAAACTTTTATGCAGGCATGTTTAAATACAGTAGTGCTACTGTTGTTGCCAGTGAGCTAACACGGAGCACAGGCACAGTCTGTGAGAGTCTGACCTACAGTGGACTCAAGGCACCCCATCAAAGATGACCTGCGTTAGGAGGAATCCAGACCAGACAGAGACCTCATGTGAAAATCACAGGTGTGCAGGTGTATAGGAGTCCATAGATTAATCAATGAATCCTCAGTAAAAGTATTAATTCATAATGTTGTATAATGTTTGGCTCAGTCTGCATAATGTTGGACTCAGTGGTCAGGCCTACATAGATTCTCTTGGGAAAATCTATATCTCTGGATCCACGGCAACACAGAGTGAGTATCAAGAAGTATAATGACGACCTCTTGTTGTCTCTTTTCTCAGGAGGAAATGTAGAAAATAGTGAAGAGTCATACAAATAGTGTGTTTTTATCTTACATTTATTCCTAAAAACTTAATAATCAAATTGTTCATTTGTATTATAAAAGATTCAACAAATCATCTTTGATGATGAGAGAGAAAACATCCTTATTACAAACCATGTGATGAACTCTCTCTCAGGCACAGATGTGCAGATAATACATCCCACATCTGGAATTTGACTGCCTGTACTGTGTATGTGGGCACCTCAACAAAGATCTCTCAGTATGCGGGTCTGAATGTTCTGACCCACCCCAAAGGTCAGACCTATTGCATCATCAGCACAATAGCCATCCATTCATACACACCCACCCTGGGTACAGCCGGGTCATAAATTCTGGGCCTGGAAACATTATGGTTAGCATAAAATCAGGAATGTTTCAGCATCTAATGTATTCTAGCAGAGTGAGGAAAGTATGTAAAGTACGGAAACTATTCCCAGGAGTTATTTCTAAAGTACTACTGCCCCTCAGTGGTGCTGAAAAAAACTACACGCTCCAAGCGTTTCACTTCATTTACACAATTACTAAGGATATCCAAGAAAGACGCTGTCTTTGTTACCTGTACAGGTCTGCCATCCTCCGTCCCGATCATGTTCCTCCATTCCATCAGTGATCGCTGTAGGGTGTCCAATCCTGTCTCCCAGAGACGGACGTACCCACCCATATCCACTGTGACCACACCTCCAGAACCCAGAGGAGCCATCAGCACATCGGACTCTGACACCTTGGACAGCCAGTTGGTGTAAGGCGACACGGTCATTGACCTGCCAATCACAAATGTGTACAGAAGTGTAAACAGTCACTTATAGACGTCATCAAAAGAGATCATCAAGACTCGATGAGACTGAACTTTTCTTGAATGTGTGAATGTTGTCAGTCCAAACAAAGGCACCCCGCTGTTTCCCGGCTCAACATGATAACTTTAGAACTACTTCTATTATTTCTTTGTGTTCATTGACTGGTATCTTCATCCCAAGCTGTCTCCACTGTCAGTCACTCAATGTTCTTGTTCCCTCATGTTGGTACTTCCCTCACTATTATGTGAGGAGCTCACAGTGTTCCTGGTTAAATTGTCTATTTGACTTTGAAACCTTGTAACCGTTACCGTAAACCATACTGTCACACAGCGCAGGAAGTTAACAGGCTAAGTAATATGCATAATGTCAAATTTACAATAAAATTCAAATCACCTTTTCTTTCCACCTTTTTATTTTTATTAAAAACTGAACCTGACTGACACATACAGATGTTGTAACTGTATGACAGTGGTTTATTTCCATAAGGTATTATTATTATTATTATTATTATGTTGCCTTGTTTACAATGTTTAGCCTGATATAAAATTACTAATTTAAGTAATTATTGTTTCTCTGTGTAAAGTCTGAATGACTTAGCTGACATTTTATTCTTTGGTGATACATAAGAATTCAGTGACACAGAAAATCATAGTTTAAAAGACTAAGTTTGCCAGTTCATAAACATCTGGAAACAATTCATTTGTACTTGTCAATGCAATGCTGTTTCTGACCACTAGCTGGTGCTAGAGGATGTAAAATGATAAGACATGGTAAGAAACAGAGTTGTTTTTACCTTGGAACTGGAATATATTTGACTTTCTTGGAGTTCAGGTCAACCACCTCCAGGTACGCCGCTGTCATCGGAGGTGTGACATCTGAGTGACAAACAGGAAAACAAGACTTTACACATGGCACACATTCTCTTTGTTGTAAACAAATTTCTCTGAGCTCATTTCAGTTGAACTCTGACCTTTAGGGTAGACTTCCTTCAGGGGCACCTTGTTGGGTGGAAGGGCCCGTACCACCTGATTAGCTGAGAGCAGACTAACACAATTGTTCTGTTTTGGCGTGCTTGACCGAAGCCCACCTCTGAGGAACGTGTGAGCCCCGCTCTCCACAGTCATCAGCGATAGGTCAACAGGCCTCATAAAGCTGTACACCTCATTATGGGACTGGACGAAACAAGAAATCAAGAGGAAATCATCATGCTTCCTGTATACCAAGCACACAGTGCAGATTCATATTAATATTAATATTCATCAGTTCAGCTCTGGCACGCACACTAGAGTACCTCATTCAACCCATGCTTTCATTGCTTTTATTCATGTTTTTTACCCATCTGACTATGATTAGCCACTCCACTGCATGATTAACACTGATATACACATTCATATGTAATATGATAGTAGTGTATTGCAGACCAAACTTCTTATATTTTGTCATACTGGACACCTGGAATGGGCATAAAAACTCTGTCCAGTGCAGCTTGATATTAAATTATTATTTCAAACTTATGTTCCAACATAACAATAACAACAATATTTAACTATGTGGTCTCCTCATCTCACCACGAGGTCCGGAAAGCCCACGATGAGCTGCGCGAATGAGCCGCTGTCGGCCAGTATTCGGTTAGGTGAAACAATCTTTTGGTCCAGAGCGGCGCTGAGGTTCTCATTTGGTAGCTGGTCACATGACATCATCTGGGGTACAGACATCTCAGCTGGAATAAAGAGAAAGAAGAAAGAGACATGTCCTCGATATTAATGCGCTCACTGCAGAAACTCTATATTTCTTCTTTAGATCACTGTCATCAGTGAGGCCCACTGAGTTACTACAGTGACTTGTGACCTTCAGCCGACTGGCTGTGGCTCGGAGTTAGATCAGGTGGACCACTAATCAGAAGATTGGCGGTTCGATCCCCACCAGTCTACATGTTGTGTCCTTGGGGAAAATCCTAAATTGCTGTGGACTATGAGAATGGTTATGATGAGCTTGCATGGCAGCCAATGCCATCAGTGTGTGAATGTGGGTGAACTGTAGGTGTTGGTGAACTCATTCAGTCTAGATTGTTGTTGGACATTAGTCATAACTTCACATTCTGTTCTCACTAACTGGGATATTGACCGAAACACACTAGTCTTAAGACACTTGACTGGTAGATCTCACCTTGACAGGTGAGAGATCTTGTCAAGGCAGACATATGACTGCATACGGTGCTGGGTCCCAACAAGGGACACTTTCTGCCACTGAGTAAACTGATGACCCCTGACTACATACCATATTATATCATATTTTATGAATATGTCTCGTGTGTCAACATACATACATCATACATACTTAACTTATGTTACTTATTTCTTCTCATCGATCTATGAGTTGAGCTGAGTTTTCTTAGCTGCATATTTTTGAAGGCTCTGGGGATGACGTGAACTCAGAAGAGAACAAATACGGAGACATTGGCCTGTTCTGTGTTTTTATAAAACGTTTTACTCTAACCCTTAAAATTAAGAGGGCCTTGCAACCTCTTGTGGAGATTTGGAACCCCAGGCTGGGAACCGGTGGCCTACAGTGCCAGTATGTATCATGTATCATTATATATACCTGTGCTGGCTCTGTGGCCCGAGCTGACTGCGTCCTCACTGATGCTGTGGAGCTGACACACTCCAGAGTCTTCAGCTGTCATATGCATGGGCTTGGTCAGCAAGAACTTCCTATTCAGGGGGCACAGACAGTATGTTGCATTATAAATGATTCAAACCTTTAGATTCTCAGAGAAGAGAAAAGAATCTCAGGGAGATCTGATGTGTCTGTCTGTTACTCACTTGTTGGTTTTACTCTCCAGCAGTAGCCAGCGGTCCTCTGCCACAAGGAAAACCGACTTCAGGTTGACAGGAAGGGATATGGAGTGAACCTGGCCTTCCAGCACATCCAGCACCTCCAGCTGGTTGCTGCACACCCAAGCACACAGATCAGCGATTAATATATCACATGACTAAGACTGTGCTGTTTAACAGTACTGTGGATGATGTCATTTAGACCAGGACAACTTACCCATCCTCCTTATAGAAGAGGAGCCAGTTTTTGTGGGCAAAGTCATGACACATTTTATGGCCTCCCTGAAAATATACACAACACATTAAAGCAACATTATGTAACTATTCTGCTATTTTCTATAAAATAACAGTTTTTTAAATCCTGTTGATGCTGATGACTGACTTGTAATCAGGTGAATGGTGTCTGTAACTTGTGATAAGTATATATCTTAACTTTACAGCACTAAGTCACACACCACCAACTATTTGACTGACTCTGGTGAAACTGGATCATATTTTATGGAGAAAATGTTTTCTGGTTTTCCCTCTGATGTCCTCCGGCTGTGATTTACAGAGTTTCCTGATGGACAGTGAAGTAAACTGTTGACAACTGTAGCTACTGTTAGTTAATGTTAGCTCAGTTTGTTAGCTGCTGACAGCTAATGTTAGCTCAGTTTGTTAGCCCAGCTGCTCAGACTGTGCTAAGAAGAGAAAAGGAGAGAGCGAGCTGGACAAGAGTAAATGTGGGACTGACTTTTAGTGGTTGGTGAGAGCTTGGTGAAATAAAAGTCTGAAAGACAGACGCAGAGCTGGGCTGACTGCTGTTGGACTAGTCAGTAACATCAGCTGCTGCTGTGTCTGCTGTTGGTGACCTGGTTGATGTTTGACTGTTAGCAAAGTTGCAGACTCACTAGTTTTTGATCAGAAGTAATGTAATCAGAACAAATACTCGAGTACAACTGAACATATTTACCACAGTGAAACTAGCGCTAAATGACAGTGTTGCTTTAACTTCAAAAATTCCTTTGGAATGATTTGTTCAGTAATCATTCTTCACTCTTTGAAGTGTAATCTGTACGCTCCATTTGAAACATATTCTGCACAGGATAATGCATTCTAATTCATCAAAGACAAATACAGAAAGTATATTTGTTAATTAGTCATTACACGAACCTGGGGGAGAAAAACATGACACAAATGAATAGTAGGGATGATTCTGTGTGGAGACACTGAAACCTCTGACCTGTTGTTCCTTACTGCTCCACCAATTTGAGGCTCTGGTGGTGGGCTGCTCACTCTCTGGAGACAACATGAGTCTCCGCACGGCGCCGGTTACCATGTCCAAATGGAGAACTGTGTTACTCTGGCAGAGAGAACAATTTACAGACAGTCAGGCAGACAGTGGAATGAAAATGACAGACTGGATTCAGAACTAAAGGCTATAATACAGATATAAGGAAACAAATGACTGAATTGACTTAATACAATAAACAGTGAATCACAAGTGATGCTGCCTGTGTCTTTTGAGTGTGTGTAATTATGTGTGCTTTTTACTCCACTTTCTTTGGACAATTGTAGTACAACGTCAAAATAAATGTTCTATCACTTTTGCTATTTACATGGTCAACAACTAGTCAGTGACTATAGTAACAATTTCTGCGTTATGTTTTTTCTTTATAGCACTGCTTGAGCTACATGTCAGAGCCACAGTTCTTTTTGTGAACATCCCTGTGGACATTTCCTTATTGTTTGATCTTCATTCATTGAGTTGTACTGATGCTCTTGATGCAGTCTGTTCATTTCAGTTCTATACATTAGGACCAGATAGAGCCAGATCTGTGTAATGGTACAAATCTCAAACAGAGACATGGAACAAGAGCTGTTTCTGTAATATCATCACTTTCTGATTTGATTGATTTTGACTGGCGTGTCATGTAAATCAAACAGAAACTATACAGATCCACAAAGAAGAACAAAGAGACGAGATGTGGTATAAGCCAAAGCCCAGAAATGAAAATCATGGAAGATTAGCACAAAGAACCTTATATAAGATTTAATTCAAAACCAGGGCAGTGGTCACTCTTTGCCAAGTTAAGAAGTGGTACCCTACAACTGTATTCCTGAAGAGCAGTGTTAATGTGTTTTCTATGATCTTGGTGTTGTTAAGGATGAATCTGTTCTCCTGGCCGTGCACAGTGGCTAGAGGAAACCCTTTACTTTGGTTGTAAGAAGGTGATGTGTTCAGTTGGCTGTTAAATCAGTAGATCTTTGTCTCTGTGTCCACCACAATAAGAGGTTTCTGTCATAGAAACTGAATGTTATGAAATGTTTAAATTATGATTTGGCCATCATGGCTGCTGCTGTTGCTCTCTGGCCAGTGTCTTGTTAGAACATATGGGCTTTTACTAATTATTAATAGCCCTAATTACTAATTATTACTAATTACTAATTGGACTTGAAGTGTGTCGCATGCCTTGTATGCTGTACACATTGCTCCACCACCACAAGCAGAGGGTGCTCTTCTCCAGGTGCAGTCCCTGAGATCTGAGTGATGAAGTTCATTCAGTTCAATTTAGATAGACATATTGTCTGTGTGTGCCTCTGTGTTTGTGTGCTGTCTACAGTTATATCAGATGAGCAGTAGCACACTGTGTGAGTGGTGTGTATTGGGTGAACTGTGCAAAAGGCTTTCGTTTGTGACGCACTAGGCTTCATCTTCAATTGAGTTTTATGAGAAGGAGCCACAGGGGAGCTGGCCTCGGCCCCGGCTACCCCGCTTCACACTAATGGTTTCCTTATGGCCTTCCATTCCTGACATACACTACTGTACTGAGGACTGGTCGTGCTATTCAGAGGAGGCAAACCCCATTTCCTGATTCTAAACATATACTGCCTGTGGAGGGAGTGTGTTCATGTGTGAGCACATGTGTGTGTCCTGCATGTGTCTTCTGACACTTTGACTCAGGTTGTGTGTGTGAGATTGCTTTTTCATGTCCTTGAACGTAGCATTATTATTTTTGTGCAGGCTTTTCCTGAGCTTTATATATATATATATACATATGCATGAATTTATGTATGAATGCCTATTTGTGTATATGTCTACAAGTGTATATGTGTGTGTGTGTGTGTACACGATGGTTCCCCTGATTTCCCTGGAAGGACAGTGACCTGTGGATGAACTTTATGTTGTCTGGACCTCTTCATTTTTAGACAGACGTAACATGATCCATCACAGTGGTATTTTTAGAAGTCCTCCTCTTGCCTAATATGCACCAGCTGTACAAGCGTTCTGGTTGGAGAAATAGCTAACACGCATTGTTCTTGTCTTACGCTCTGCTGTCATACACCAGGGTCTTATGGGGTAAAAGAGGCTCAACAGCAAACAACCAGTAACCACCAGCCATTTTAAGAAGCTCTAACAGACTTGTGCATAGCTATTTTAAATCTGTCAGGAATCTGTGGTTGTCCTCCAAAACAAAGTCTAAATACCGGTGTTGCGTAAGTGTCACGTTATATGTTATACTGGTCAGTAAACAAGGACATCAGACCAACAGAGACTGGACTAGAATATATCTGTGAACACTGGCAGTTTGTGTGTGTGTACAGGTGTGTTCTGGCACATCATTTACATATGATTCCACAATTTCCTTGTACAGTGTTTGACTGTATATACACTATTTAAGTGTTCTCTCTGAGAACCACCTCCACCTCACTATATAGCCACAGCCATCTGTTCTTCTCAGTATCTTCACTGTGTTTTATCTCCAGTTCTCTGTCTCACAGGGTCTCTGTGATGTTTTTGACCACTGGTAGCGCTGTAGACCAATGTTGTTTTGCTGCTTGTTCACATGACATCTATACATGAGGATGAGGAGATGCACAGTTATGTCAGCTGCAGAGGGCAGTCATAGTTAATAGCAATAATGTACTGTCAAAGGTACAAAGTCCATCAATGGAGGAGAAGAAGAATGCAAACCAATGTAAACGATACAGGTTTCAAACCAGCTGATTTGTACAGCCAAATATACTAATTAAACACATTTGTTTTAAAGGTGTTAACACATTGTTTTGCACTGTATAAAGAGAATCATCTTCCTAGGGTAAAGGTTGGACCTCGTGCAGGAAGTGATGCACAAACAAGGCCTCCTTATTTTGTTAGTGCCCACTGATTTCTGGGATTCACTAAAATTTTCTTATTTTTGCTTAAATGAGAGGGACATGTTGAGACATTTTATTGATTGGATTATTACATTTGTGGACTAAGGAAACACTATTGATGCAATGATCATGAATTTAATTGCGTGTGTTCAGAGATTGCACAGGCCCATCTGATGAGGCTGATGAGCTGCTGCTGAGCTGTTTTAAAATTACCAAGAGGACTGATTAATGCTCTGGAAACACAAGCCGGTCAAATCCCATGTCTCCAAACTTGTCTATCCATCTACAAAACGTAAGAGAGGTTTAAGAGCTGTTGCTGCATGAGGCCCATTGACACATGGTTTGGAAACTTAACTGCTACTGCAAAGCGGTTGACAATGTCATGGCAAAGACGTCTCCAGCTGCAGCTCTCCGTGGTGTTTGCAAGTCAACTGGGGGTGCTACTGAGACAGCCGAATATAGAGCCATCACCCCTGACACACTTCCCACAGTCCCCTTAAGCTGAATTTTAAATGGGCACAAACATGTATATAAAATATGTATATGTAATGTGGAAACACAATGGAAACTCCACAGGGTCCCTTTAATATGATCAATAGCCTGTTCAGTGACTCCACTGGGAGACAGCAACATTTTCCCATGGGCATCAAAAGAAGAACATGTATTAGTAATTGAATCTTATGTAATCTAATCAGTGTGATTATGTCATCATACAAGCTTGTCTTTGTGTGCATGTGTGTGTCTGAGTGTGTGCCAACCTGCTCCTCGTGCAGCACCACCTGTCCATCCAGAGGACTCCCAAGTGGAGCAACAGTGACAAAGGGCTGCCAGACGCCGCTGATGGTCCGGGGGAAGACGTCGTAAAGCTCCATGCAGTGAATCATATCCCCACGCTCCTTCATTGAGTACAGTGACACTGGGTTACACGTAGCCACGTACAGAATATCTGCAAGACAAAAACAGAGGGACTGCAATTATTTTTCTGTGATGTATGTCTGTCTATATTCAGCTCTTTTTTGTAAGTAGATCTTGTATACAAGTCACATATGTGTGGCTGAATTAAATTATGTTCATGTTCTGCCATAGCTCGCAGCAATCCCATGCAGATTCCATGAGAGATAGTTGAACTGGCAGGTTACAGTTACCTGCATATATTCTGTATCCTACAGCTACTTTGTGACACTTTAGATATTAAATGTTAATTTTTGTCCTAAGTGTACACTAAAGAAAATATACTTATGGCTGAGAGTAGCTGGATTCAGATCACACAGCTACTGCGGGTGTAGAATAGACCTTCCTGCCAAGCTGACACTACGCTAGAAACTCCACTGTCATCCCCTTCTGAGCTGGAGAGGTTGTTGAGTGACTGCTCCTTCATATAGAACAGCAGCTGTTAATTCACTTTTAGGCTAACAGTTATAGAATTTACATTTTTTTTTCTTTTGTCATTGCTGAATCTACATATATGTTTACTAGACCAGTGACCAGTGTGCCCTGTGTGTTATACTATGCACATAATTTGCACTACTGGAACATTGTCTAACTCAGGATGGATGGTTTTCAAAAATAATGGATTAATTGATGCAGCTGAAACAAAGATATCATCTTTTTTATTCTACTCATTCTTCTTCCTTGTTATGTGTCATATATGACACATTGTTTCCCGTCTCTCTCTCTTTCTTTGTTATATACTTCATCCACTGTGTCCTCTAATATACCCCTAAGTGACCACAAAAGCTGAGACCTGAGAATGTATCCTGTAACAGTGCAGATGATGTTTCTGTGTGAGTGTATACCATCTTTGGTGGTAACATCGCAGATGATGTTGACTTCATTCATGGGAATTTGCCAGTGGGCTTTCTCTTCGCTGAAACTCAATGCCCTGCTTTCCTGTCTGTTGCTGGGGTAACACTGAACACGCAGAAACACGGGACCCTGAAAATACAAGACACACACAGTTCAAAAACAACACTAATGTTTAACGTTTATGGTTCGGAGTAGCTGGATTCATATCACGCAGCTACTGCAGGTGTTGACACGACGCACAAAACCCCACTGTCTTCTCCTTCTGGAGAGATTGTTGACCGACTGCTCCTTAGTACAGAGCAGCAGCTGTGGTCAGTTTAAAGTTACACTCAGTGTCGGTTACAATCAATCTCAATGGGCGCAGTGTATTATAGCAACAGCAGTTTCCAGAGGTGTTTTCTGCTGTTTAAACTCGCTATTAGATTCAAATAAATTTCAATATAATTCAACCACAGCCGTGTTTAAACCTATAGTGAGGTGGTTCTGTGTGGACTATCACATTACTATTGAAGTTCTGATCCTCAGTCAATTTAGACCGCACATGTGGTACACGTGCTGCTAGTAAACTTTCAAAATAATGCATTTCCCTTGTGTGTTTACCTTGATGTCTATGGGGTGTGTCTCAGTGGGACAAAGCAGTTTACGGCGAGCGTTGCCACCTTGGTTTGTTGTCCAGTACCCTGTCATCTTGACCTCTGGCAGGGGCAACCTAAAGATTGAAGGTCACATGGTGACAACTGCCTTTACATTGTAAATTCCTGAGATATGAAAAGTGAAATAGTTGTGACAATAGAAATAAATGTCATCTGCATTTGTGCTTTTGATATGTTGATGTGCTCCAGCACAATTTTGCATCCCCAGTTAAAGTAAAATTAATTCATCTTATGAGGGGCTCACCACAAAATAACTTCATATGGAAGCTGTGATCTGCTGAGTAGCATTCCATGAGGACAAAAGGCTTTAATTTGATCCCACCGTCTCTAGAGAGGGTAAAGAGTGTGAGAGTGTGACTGAGTCCCTGCTCAGCGTGTTGTGTCTGGCCAGATGTTTACTGGTCTTCCCGTGAATCATAGCTGGATTGTGGCCACAGTCTTATTGACTGCAGGTGGGACGAAAGATGCAACAAAACAGAGATTCCAATGGGGATAAACGAGTTGGGGGAGGGACAGTCCTCCAACCATAAATATTTCTATTAATGGAAGCGCGATGAGGTACATGAGAGACTGTTACTTGTTTTCCATGTCCAAAATTGGAAATCAAGAGACAAAATATTTGCTTTTATGTACACGAGACGTTGTGGCATATAAACTGTTCAAGATGAGCTTTAAATCACAAAAACAAAGATTCCAAAACCTACAAAAGATCCTCTGAGCTCATGATGTAAGCAGAGACATAAAGGAAAGGACAATCCATACAGATAGTTCTAGAACTGTTGAAGGAAAATACTTGTTTCTGCCCTGCTCTGTTCTGTTCTCAAGATATGACCTGAGAGATTTATAAAACAGAATTTATCAATGGTACAGGTCAAAATAAAACCACAGGAGACAGAAGAAACAAATATTTTCCTTTATTTAAAAGACACAGCTGTACATAATGAGGCATTGTAGTGGATATAAAATCTTATCTTTCCTATATATATATAGGAAAGGCGAGGTAATGTGAATGATCTGAACAGCCATTAATGTTCATGCACTTCAGGAAGCAGTGAGAAGATTTCATGGATGCCTCAGAGTTCCATATAGTCTGAAAACAGTCATCGGGCCAAAGACAACATCAGCCGATTTCAAGCATTTCAGGATTTCAGTTTGAAAACTTGAAAAATCACAAAGTGATCAACAGATCTGTTTAACGTAGGGGTTCTAAAAGGGTTCTCCACAGAAAGAGTTCTTCCTATAGGCTCTGAGCTGTGAAAACGTGCTGCTGATTAGCTTCTGGGAAGGTTCTTTTAAATGACAATAATATAAGTGTAATATAAGTGATAGACACTCAGAGAAACAATTTTGGAGGGTGAAAAATCTATATTAATAATCTGTTTTGTTAGCTTTCATTCCTAAAACATAAAGTGTAATGTTTGTGAATTTTTCAGTTCCATAAAAGAATAAAAACATCAACACAGCTCAACTGTAATTCAATGCAAATTAATCTTCCCATTGTCTTTTAAGGTAATTTGAAACCCCCCCCAAAAAACAGATGATCACTGCTATACAAAGCAGGTTATGGTGACTCATATATTCCAGTGGCCCTGCTCTAAAAGCTCTTGCTGTATTTTGTCTATTCAGTTATTAAAAGACTTATTATTATTAGACTGAGTGAACTTTAGCCTATCTGTGGTGACCCAGTATTCTTCTAGTACTAGTACTAGTAACCCTTTTCCGACAGGTCAGGTGCATTAGACAGGTACTGATGTGCCTTTAATGTGTGTGTTTGTGTGTGTTATCCTAGCTCTTGATGCCTTACTCCTTAGCCAGTTTGACGGAGCTGGGCTTGGCTCCAATGGGAATCCCGTGCTTGTGCAGCGCTTCGATCAGAACCTCTCGCATGTCTTTGTTGTATGAGTCAAAGTCAAAGACATTTCGCACCACGTTGGCCAAACCTTCGTCAGGGAATTTCTGTTGGGAGGCGAAGTGGAGTAGAAGATGATGGAAGGGGCGAGGAAAAGGGTAGAGAAGATGAAGTAAGAGAGTGAAGAAGGATGGAAGTAGGAAGAAGGCAAGAAAGAGACCGGGGGGGGGGTGAAGAATATAAAAAAGTGTCAAAAAAGAATAAAGTTAATAATATGATTTCTCAACAGCAGGGACAGGTTTCTAGACTCTAACCACAAAACTGATGCTGCTTCTGTGAAACAATTAACATAATTACAGAGATTACCTCAATCTCACTCTCTGTACAAT
Organism: Nibea albiflora; assembly: GCA_014281875.1. Lineage (NCBI taxonomy): Eukaryota > Metazoa > Chordata > Actinopteri > Sciaenidae > Nibea > Nibea albiflora. The sequence goes on from CM024796.1 coordinate 24,422,390, forward strand.
CACTGTACAGTGATTGCAGTGAGACTTTGGTAAATATGCAATAAAGGCAGAGAAACAGAGGACAGAGGGAGATAAGCAAAAACAGAAAGAAAACTTTTCTCAATGGCTAAAATGTTGGGAAACATAATCCAGATCATTGTGGGGGAGTCTGTCTCAGACAGACAGACAGACGTCAGTACATTTAGTTTTTTTTACACACATCTGACATGGACACATGCTTCCTTCAGCATCACCTTTAACACACAAACGAGTCCATTTCTTATTACTGCAAACTGAATGGTTACCTAGGTAACCACAGTTCTCTGAAAACAGAAGGAGGTATCTCACAACCAATCATACACACTACAATACTGCCACGGACAAATCAGCCTTAGTTGCACAGCAACTTACCATGAGCTGAACCCACAGTCAGAACTGAGTGTGCCAGTAAAGACCTCCAAGTGGTAAAACCTAATAAATGTTTGTGGAACGGACATCTGTCAGCAGAAATATCACCCACAGAAATGTGGGAGGCTGGAGTCCCCGACTCTAATAGGTCAGTGATATATTTACTACTCAGTGTGACAGGTAGTGGTGAGTCAGAGTCTTCCCTCTGTGAGAAGGAGCCCAAGATACAAGGTTACTCTACCTAGATCTTTCAGTCATGGCCAGATGGATACCCAAGGGTCTTACAGGACAGAATGAATTAAGCTGCCTCTCACTTTTCTCTGCTCTAATATGGGGCAACATCCATCCATCCATTATCTGTAACTGCTTATCCTCATCAGGATCGCAGTGGGGCTGGAGCCTATCACAGCTGACTTCTCAGTCAGAGGCAGGGTACACCGTGGACAAGTCACCAGCTTATTGCAGGGCAATGTGCAACATAACTATCCAAAAGTCAGTGGAAAACTGCAAACAGGATGTGTGCACAGACAATGCATGATGTCAGCGCCAGCAAAAGGATAGTTTTCAAAGAGAGCCGCACTTAATGGGCTCAAACGGCAACCCTCAGAGTGCAAGTTCCACAAAGAAACTTAATGTCTACGCACAGGCCTCAGCCAGTAGACTCCGTTTACAGACCTTCTTATCAGAGAACGCTGGCCACTTAGCACACTCCCAGAAACCACACTGCAGGCTGAAATTGTGGAAAAATAAACTTTAATGACGGAAAAGCTTTACTATTCTCCACTAAATGCTGCAGGAGTCATAACACATGCTAAGACAGGCTAATGACCCGACCTCATGGCCTTACACCATCTCTCAAATACGTTCCACTTACAAACAACAAACGTGTAGAGAGTACCCTCGTGCTCAACATCACCGGGAGATCCAACTCAGATTTACTCTTTCATGTGCCTCATGCAAAGAGCCAGCTGGAGGTGAACACAGCTGGGTCTCTTTGTACGTCGATGTAGTGAGGAGACGCAGCATTGGAAATACTGCATCCTTAACAAGCCAGGCCATAAACACTGCTAGGCACGCTCTGTGATTACATCTGAATGTACAGTAAGCAGCAGCTGTAGCTGAATGTGTGTGCCTGGAATGACTTAAGAACCCTGGACTGTGGGGCATTGTTAGGGTCATAATTGCACTCTCAGACCTATATATTTCTATGTATTTACACTGTTAGGCCTTTGAATTGCTGAACAATCAATAACAGCCTCATTCCAACTGGTTACAACTAGAACATGGATTGAATTCAGAGAGCATTGGGCACTATTGATCGGATTCCTATTTACCACAAAAACACAATTATGACCAAACGTGAAATGGTAATTAGGCCCTACACTGGCTATTGCCTCAGAAGAAGAAGAAGCAATTTAGAGTGTGACTAAATTATCCTGCATCCGTACCACTCCTACAGATGTCAATAGTGGTGGTGATTGATGACAAAACAGGGTGGTCAGTGGGGAAATCAAACATTAGGGCTTATCCCTGTGCACTGAATTATTGATCTTCAGTAGTGGAAGCATGGATCTTTATTTCCTTCTTCTCTAGGTCCTGTTCTTCTGCTCCCTCGCTGTTATTTTCCCCTTCTCACTGGGCAAAACACTGTGCACATTTCTAAAGACAACAAGGAGGCAGAGCAACGTAACAGCCCCGATCTTTGAATGCAAACGAAATAAGCAGACTGCTGCATGCAACCACTCACAGAAACAGGTTGAAAACATGCCTTTTTTTGTTTCCCAAATGATGCTACAGCTAACCTACAGATGACAATGATGAAAGGAAAGTGAAGAGGAGGAAAATGAACCATGTGCACCATGGCTCCACACTGTTCATCTAGAGAAGGATAAATGAGTGGAGAAGCTGCTAACTACTGAAACAAACTAGAACGGTAAAGAATAAAATGTGATAACCATGGGAACAATGATCTCTGTTAAACATTCCAGTATGTTAAACTGTGTCTCTAAAAAGGATTTTTAGACAAGCGTCTTTACTTCTAAACTCCTCAAAAAATGATTCTAAATAAATTGTTTCCCAATCTAGTCATTTCAGACCGACTGAATCCAAAGGAAGGGAGGATCACACGCCTTGATGAGGATGTTTGGTGGTACAAATGAGTGAATAATGAGGGGCATAGAGGGATGAATGGTAAAGAGTGTGGGCAGAGGTTGAGAAAAGCAGAGGAGTGTGGGGGACTTTGAAATTCAACACATATAATGAGAAACATTACAGATAATAACCCCATCCCAGATTTATTCTTTTGCCCTCTGCTCAATGTCTTCCACTGTGCCTACATCTCCCAAACTCTCCCTATGACTCCTGTGCCTTTCTTTTAATTCAGACTACCAAAAAAAAACTACATTACAATTTCTGTAACCCTAGCTTCATACAATGACTTGCTGGGGTGGGTTTGAATCTTTTCATTCATTACCAAATATATATATATACACTTTATTGAAGCATCTAGCAGGGCACGATTAAGGTCACATGATCTTTATGAATTATTGATCAAAAATAGTCTGAGACCAAACCTTTGAAAACAACAAAGCGAAAGAAGAGCTCAAGGTTGTTTACCACCTTCTTACCTGAAGGTGTTTGACAATGTTGACCACCTCTCGGGTGGAGTATGGGTAGGTGATGGTGCCCTGGTCGGCCATGGACCTCAGCTCTCCAAAAGCTGCCACCAGCTTCTGCAGAGTGGCATCGGGAACATCGGGGCCGTACTGTTTGAGCATTGCCAGCTCTGCCTGGGGCTTTGGATTGTCCACAGCATGGCAGCTAAAGATATCACCTATTCAGAGGACGATAATTAGTCATCCTTTCCTGTCGTCATAGTTGATCAATTTATGACCACATTGACACTATTCCACTCCTTCATGGTTCACAGCAAGGAATGCAAGTGCTCCTGCAGTTTGATGTCTGGAGACGTAAAAATAAAGCTTAAAAGACACTGAAATTCCAGCCTTTAGTGAGTGTATATATTGGTCTTATCAGTCCTGCTTTGGGCACCCTGGTGGGGTCTAAGGCACTGACCATGAACTGTGATGTCCACAGTTTGGGGACCTTTGTTGCATGGCATTCCTCATCTATACCGTCACCCTAATTTCTGCCATCGCCATTGTTTCTTGCTCTCTTCTGCTTCCTGAGACCGGCCTCAGCTTTGGATATCTAACAACCATATTTAGTAGTTTGTGGACCAGTGAAAACAACAGATGATCTTTTTTCCTTTGATGCAGAAGGGCAGAGATGAATTAGATCAGATCTTCTGACATGAGACATTTCAGTCCCAATTTATCCAAGCAGCTTAGTTTTTCAATATATCAGTTTGTTATTAAATAAAAGACAAGATTACAAGCCTTCTGCTGCAGTGTGTGTGTGTGTGTGTGTGTGTGTGTGTGTGTGTGTGTGTGTGTGTGTGTGTGTGTACCTAGAGCTCCAAAAAAGTCATTGCCCAGGAAAGGAAAACCAGGTCGGTTGGCCAGAACAAGCATCCTGAAATCTGGGTGCATGACTATGGTGTTGGGCCTCCTCTCAGCCTCTCGTGGATCTTTGGAGGATACACAGTCATAGTTAGCACACAAAATAAACAAACACAACAAAAGAGGCACTCACGCTCCCTGTTTTTGGATCCGTTTCACCGGGAGCCGTGTCAAGTTTGTGTTTATGAAGTCTTCAGGTTGTGTTTACATTCTTCTGGGCAGAAGAGCTTCTCAGGAATGGAGAAGCTGACAGCAACTAGTGTGGTTACGTAGGACTACTTGGAAAATCTACAAGTTTACAGTCCAGCATGATCCAAAATCTACTGGTACCTGTCCATAAAGGCTTTTATCCTAAGCCTCCTTTAGTGGCCTTCATCTGCGTTTTACTCCTATTTGTCTTCTGGGACATCCAATCCTCATCACATCCATTTAATAGTCCTACTCCTGTCTGCGCACTGTATCTGGGACATGTCTAATGTCAAGGTGTTCAACCCTGCACCTGTGTGTCAATGTGTATATGCTTGTACCTGATATGATTCTCCGTCCGTCAGCCAGAATCATCTCTCCGCTCTCCACCAAGGTTTTGAGGATGCAGGTGACGTTAGTGGGAGCTTTGTCTGCCTCGTCAATCACTAATATGTGCCCCAGTTTTACTGCCTTCACCTGGACACACACACACACACACAAATCAAATCTAAATAAGACTCCCCAATTCACTTGGGGAGTATAATGTCACCAAGAAATGAAAAACTATAAAACTATAGAATATAAATGTAGGTGGGAATCAAGCACCATGACTTCTGGACTAAAGAACATATACTATGAAACAGATATACAAGGCTCTTCCTGACTTCCATGTAGGTGAAATGTTTTAAAATGACTGGACCATGTGTTCCAAGATGGCGACCCATTGGGTCACTGTGTGCCATGTCATGCTGCTATACCAGGTATGACCACTATGCCAGAATGTCACAGAACAGAGTTACTCCTTTGGGCCCAATGTGCACACACAGGACAGGATAACAACAGCCTTTATTACTCTTATTGGTGCCATTCATTTTTTAACCTCATTTAGATCTCTGCATGATCAATTTCAAACTGAGTAGTCACAATACTGAGACACCTGGGTAGTTGTGCAGGACCTTTACATTCAATGTTTGAACCTTAATGCTTGATAACACCAGGAAGGTGTAAGTCGACATTTAGCTCACATTCAAAGCTACAGAGGCATTGTTGATTAAATAGTCAGACATGAATGTGAGCCAAGGAAAAATGGATGTTGACTTCATGGAAGCTGGGGGGCAGAGACTGAAAAAGCACACTGCCTTGCTTTCCCTTGTTTTAGTGTGATAAACTGACAGGAGCACGGATTAAAGGATTAAATGACTGGACTGCCAGCTGAATATCTACAGGATCACAACTGGTGACTGAAAAGAAACCCCAATTTTCTGTTTCTGCTTCAACATATGCAAGAAAAATGGTCCTGCGAAAATAACTAAGAAGGAAGTGTGTGTGTTACTAACTGACCAGTGGTGAGTCCTCGTATGTGATGATGCCATCTCGCACAGAGGGCTGCAGGGTCAGAGTCTGGACAGTTGTATCCCTGGTGGAGCAGAAAACAAGGTTATAGACACACACGCACAACAGAGGTGTGACACTATAGAGGTTCATTTATAATATGTAATATGTAATTGCACTTTGGCTTTCATTTATTTAGTGCTGAAAAATCTGTGATCTTGATCTAATATAAAATTTGCCTCTGCAGCTTTAAAAAAAACTGTAATAAATTCATTATTTATTTATTAGGAACAGATTTTTCTCTGAATAGTTTATTGGCTTCCAACTGCTAGGATTCTGGTAATATCTGTTAGTATGCCTGCCGATGAACATGGGTGGGAGTGAGAGTGTGATAGAAAAGTAATGACTAATGTCTATAACGCACATACATCCCATATAATACATTCAAAATGTGCTGTTGTGCAAAACATTGAACCTCCATAATTAATTAAAAATAGCACAAAGACAACTTCAAATGTTTGAAAAAAGTTGGACAGTGTGAACAGAAAAAACGTGTGAAATGCTGAAAGAAAACTGCTGGTAGAACATCTCACAATGAAGGAGAGGAGAGGCTGAGTGTTTGTGAAGTAAAGATGTGGAGGGGTCCACCACTCTGTGAAAGACTCTGCAGTGCAACAATTTAAGAATAATGTCTCTGTAAAATGGAACAAGGCTGAACATTTGTTGTGGGTGGCTGTGATCTTCAGCCTCTCAGACAGCACAAGATCAGTGCATGGGCTGAGGAACACATTTGGATTTCTGTTTGGAAATCATGGACGCAGCATCCTCCAGGCTAAAGAGGAGAGGGACCATTGCTTGTTATCAACATACAGTTCAAAAGCATCCGTGGTGGTATGGGGTTGCATTAGGGCACATGGCATGATGGGTAACCTGCACAAGGCTCCATTAATGCTGAACTATATATACAGGTTTAGGAGCAACATATTTTGCCAAGCAGACAGTGTCTCTTTCATGGCTGGCCTTACATATTTTATCAGGATAAAGTCAAACCCCATTCTGCACGTCTCATCAAAGTCTCATCAGTTCACAGACACTTAACAGAGCAGTAACGTGACCCTGTCCATCTTTTTTCAAAAGTGTGTTCAATATTTCGTAAGCTGTCTTTGTGCTATTTTCAGTTAAATATGGTGTTTCAATGTTTTTACATTATCATATGGTCTCTCCACATGAATACCATTTGATCACCATATCCATGTTAGTGAACAAGGGCGTCAATAACACTGTGCTCGAGTTCAACAAGCCTGCAACACAAGCATCTCCACAACAACTTCCCTAGTGGTGTCCAAAATTATCCCTCCCCCTTTCTCTGAACATCTCTCTCTCTCTAAACCACCCACCTCCCAGCCCCTGCCTCCTCCATACCTCACAGTGTGACCCAGGAGCTGTCCTAGTTTCCTTCCTGGCTGGCTGCATCTCCCTTGCTTTTCTGAACCACATCTCTGTAGGCTTTCAGTCACTGGCTCCCAAAAGCCACATGCACAGATCTTCCTGCCTCTGCTCAGGTCTAATATTAGCAGCTGCTACAGTAGCTAACCAGGCCACATCCATGCTCAGCTCCACCTCGACTTTCACAAGACTTTGAAAAACTACACACACACACTCACACACACACTCACACACACATACACACACACACACATACAGACACACACACACGCACACACATATACAATTTCTACATGTGGATGTTTGACCATAGATACAGTCTCAGTGATCATCACAGATGGGAGTCACTGACTCTGAAACAATGCCTTCTTATTAGTGCCACGATCAAAACGAGGCTTCTGCCTCTGAGTGATCGAAGCTTCGTTCAACAGCAGGGCTGATTTCACAGCACACAACACACTGATCTATGGATGAGCAACTCTGACCTTATTTTCCTGAGGTGTGATCATTGACATGTGATTATTTATAGAAGCAGTGGACCCAAGTTAACAAGCACTTCTTCAAATGGGTCTTTGTTAATATGGGCATGTGTAAGTCCTTGTTCTGCTGAAGGATGGCCTCATTTACTGATGACCAAAATAGTTTCTGACACCCTTAGATGGCAAGGAGAAAATGCTGGCTGCTCACATCTCCCTGAAATAGGCTCAGCTCACCTTATTGGAAAATTACACGTACTTTAAAGAAAGATGGGATTATTACTCCTGAAAAGCATTAGACTTTGCCAGACACAGTAGATAAGACAACTGTTAGATATCCAACAGTGCTGACAAGATGTAGTGTTGAAACACCACAAAGGACTGAACTTAAGACTAGTTTTTAATGCACAAAAGAATCAAACATGCCTTGACTGACTTTTATTTTTATTATTTTAGAAGATGTCAGATTCTCAGAATGGAGGATGGACAAAAGAAAAGCTGCCTTGAGGCTCTAAACACTCAAACAGGATTTAATAAACAAGAGAAAGTTCACGCTCATAAAACCTTAAGTAGTTCAGTTGAGTTAACATCATAGTTTAGATTGTCTCAGCTTTTAGTGGATTGTGTTTGTGGAAAACACTTTGATTCTCCTCACCTGTGGAGCTGCAGGTACTCTCTGGGTCTGTTCAGAAGGTGCAGGAAGCGGTCCACTATTTTATTCTTACCCACGCCCTATGAAAGCATACAAGGACAAAACATTTATCAACCAGGACAATTTAATAAAATCTCAACACACCAATTGTGTTTCAGAAACATAAGCGAGAGAGATATATAAAGAGGTGTGCATTCCATCCGCAGAGAGGCAACGCTGAGAGGGCGAGCCGAGTGTCCCTTTTGATGGTGCTACGTTCTGACAGGGGCTGTTCTCTGGGACTCCCACAGGCTTCCACAGAGCCTGCCTCTCCTGCATAGCTGCTGAATCTCTCAGCTCTCAGCCCTCTCTGTCAGACGTCCAGTAAGCCGCTCTGACAGCTCCTAATATCTCAGCTTCGCCCATGCATGGTCATGTGCTCACATTTGCAAATAGCTTCTCCCACGCTCTCACATGCGTGTGCACACATAAACATTAATGCACAAATGCACACAGACAACCTCCCCCGGGCTGCCGGTACAAGTCCATTTTCGTTCCCTCCTCTCCCTCCTCATCTCCCTTCCCTTTAACCCTGCCCATTTGGACGTGACCACGGGCAGAGTGTATCCCCAAGGAAGTGTTACATGTTTCCTTATGGGGTGGGAGGGTGACATGAGGGACATCACACAGACAGAGCTGACATGTGTCCCTGACTTTACGGAGACCCATTGCTGCAAAAACAAGATAGACAGCCCCCTGCAAGCACAAACCTAACCTCTGCTTATTTTACATGATACCAAAGCAGGATTGTGACTGTGATCATGATTGGACCTTGATGGATAAAGGCTCTTGAGGCTGAGTCTCAACAGGGTCTTTACAGGAGAAAGGGCAGCAGGAAGTTCAGTGTTTCAAAGTATTTTCCATTTGTCACTCACCTGGTTGCCCACCAAGAGGAGGTGCTCTCCTAATATAAAGTCTTTCAACATGTCTTCCATCACCATCACATGCTGCAGAGAGATTTAAACAGACAAACATTCAACTCAACAAATAGCTCAGAAATTCTAATTAGTTTTATAGACATACACACATCTCAGATGGTCATTGTGGTGAATTGCACATCTCATATTCTAAAAAAGTACTGTTGTCCCTGTTTGAAGATGAAATCTATTTTAAAGGCACATAGGTTTCTGCTCTCCGTGTGTTTTAAGAGTTGTGCTTCTACTCTGAAGACAGAAAACAGGTCATTTTAAAAAGTAGGCCACCCTCTTTGCTCTCATCCTATCTCACCCTCTTCCACCCTTATTTCAGTCTCCAATACAAGCAGGCAGAGGAAAAGGGGCAGAATGAGGACAGAGAGAAAGAGAGAGATAAATCTGGGTCACATAACGTCACCAGTACTGCCAGAGGATATCAGAATGTTGATTCCTTTGCTGGTTCCTTCCTGAGATCAGAAAGGAGACACCAAGGTCAAAGTTTCACCTGGTCAAATTTATCATCTACCTTATATGGGCGTGGCATGTTTTCCAAACCTAATGTATGCAAAAGTCATTCCAACATCAATCACCTAAAAAATATCCAACCTGCTGTTAATGCGCTGAGCAGAGCATCAGCAGCAGGTGTAACTGATAAGTAACAAAATGTCTAACGGCCTGAAGCCAGTCGCTATAGTCAGGTAGCTGAATTTAAGAAGTTAAAGCTTCATTTGAGAAAACATGAAGATGAAGAAAGAGTCTGTCTAAATGTACTGGCTATTGTTGAGAGCACAATTTTGGGTTGCTTGTGTTTTTATAAAAGCTCGCTACCTGTAATTGCTGCCCGCCCAGAGGCGAGTCCACATGAAACACAGACGGTGACAAAAGTAGGACTGGGATGAATGTGGAGAAAAGATTTGTGCTTGGAGACAGTATGCAGACTTGGACAATCACTGCACGACGTGGGCGTAATGGTCCTATTTTTGGTGTCTGTAAGCTAAAAAACTGGACAACGCAAAACTCAACGTACCCAACTTCCTGAATGAGGTTTGTCATTGCTTCTGTCCTGTTTGAACCGCCTGATGTCCATTACTATCCATTTATAGATGTGAGGTATGTACAGTAGTGATTTTGCATGACCTTTACTCTTTGTTATAATGACCGAAACCACAAGCTGACCACAACCATTCAATGAAATCAACAGTGTCTTCCTGCTGTACACACCGATGTGATCAAATCCATCAATAACAGCCAGAGGTCAGTTACAGTGTTCTGGGGAGGACTTTACCACCAGGTCAGGACTAAGATAAGAATCTCTAAGACTCCAGTGGCTCTGAAAAGAGCCTTGCAAGAACAACAAAAAAGTGTAGCTTTGGAAAATATCAGCTAATACCAGAGCGAAAAGTCAAATCCTTCATAATGAAATAATGTCACAATGCAACCAGGATAGAGTAATATTAATAATAGCAAGGAAGGAACAGGAACAAGACTGCAAAGAAAAAGAAGTCGTCTTTTCATTGGAGGATGATCAAATCTGAATGAACAATAGAAGAACAATAGTCTGAATATTCTGTGGTGAAGAGTACATAGAATGATCTTTCTCAGTTTGAGAGAAAAAACCCCATAAAAACAGCAGATTATCATTCGTTGTTTCTAATCCCACTTTTAGCCCTCATATCATTTAATCTGGGTCCTGTCCTGGAAATAATTGTCTTTTTCAACTCATCTGAATCATACTGTGGATTTGTGAAATCTTACCGATTTGGTTTAGACTGATGTGTATTTACCTGGGGATTATCATAGAAAAGCACATCCGGAACCTTAATTTTCTCGTTGGGGTTGTAGACGGGAGCAGACACATTTCCAATAGTCAACACACCGTCCTTTACCGTACCTAGAGAAACACAGGAAAGGCTGTCACTCTGTGTGTGTGTGTGTGTTTGCGTCTTAAACATAGTCTGTTGCTGTTCGAAAGCAACTCCACTACAACTTAGCAGCTTCTTCAATCAAATTTACTGATGGTCCATATACCTCAACCAAGCCATGACCTGCATGACTGTGAAGTGAAGCCAATGTGGAAAAATGTGTGCCAAAAACTGCATTTTGTCTCCATAAGTCCCCATGTTCAAATGTCCAACTTTACAGCAGAAATAAACATGTTTACAGCCTGGTACAAAAAACAGTTTTGGTCTCTATAGCTAATCTCCCCGTTCATGACAACTGTACTGAGGGTGAATTTATATACAACTCACCTGTTCACATTATATTAAGGCTGTTTTTTATTAGAGCTCTTAAGGTTTATTTCTAATACATGCTCCTGACAATGGGTCATCTTCAAATGTTGATACTAAATGACAACCATGGCGCTCAACCATGTGCTCCAGTTGAGTAAGCCTTGGTCAGAACCCGGTCAGCTTTCTCCTGTCCTGTACTCAGATACATGTACATGCTAGGCTCATCTATGTTGAAATGACCACCAAATCATGAACAGGGTCAAGAGTGCCAAATTGTCACATCATAAGTTGACTAAGTTACATTAATCATTAGTTAGTTTGCTAAAATTAGTTAAGATGTGACTATAAAAGTACATTTTCTTTGTGGTGAGTTCAAGTGAATATGGGTTAAAAATCATTTGTAAATGATTGTGTTCTGTTTTCAATAACACTTAATATTTAACTATTTAACTTTTTTGGAATCAGGTTTGTATGACTTAATTTTAAGAAGGGTGAGCTGTGCATGTCATTCTTTTTTTTATTCTTATAGCAGCTGTAATTATTTTGTTTTTATTGTCTTTGAGTATATATTGAAATCCTACTTTCTGTGGCATTTCTTTATCATCAGAGGTGGAAAATGATACTGGGAGATACATCTTGCCTGACCTCTGTGTGATAAAACTAATTAAAATATTGTAAACTGCAGTAAAGAATAAAAGTTTTTGACCTGCATACTGGTTGAATGAGACACACTACAAATCTGATAAAGTCAGTGTTCAGACTAATAAATGAATGGTTTACTAATACTGATCCAGTGGATGCTCTACAATTGAAGCTTCAGTCTAAACCACAAAATAATAGTAGCTAAACTAATGAAATGAAATGAAATCCATTTGGGGACATGTAGATGACTGGAACTTACAGATGAAGTCACGAGTGTCAGCAGGATCTGGTTTGTCCTGTATGGAGAAGCTGGAGAGGCTTTTTTCAAGAGAGGCACGGGCCAGACTGGGCAGGAACCTGAAAGACAATCACACTCAGTGACTGGTGCACAAACCATCATCAGCATTAAAAACCACCTTGTTTGTATGGCATAACATGAATAGTGTATCACAACTCAGATAAACACAGAAACAAAGAATATGTGTGTTTGTGTGTGTTTTGTGGACCTGGAAAGACAAGCCTTATTGACAGCGTGAGCGATGCTCTCCTCAGGGTAGTGAGAGAGACGGCGACAGATCCTCAACAGCTGTCTGGTGGAGAGAGAAGAGGCCAGAGACTGTGCCTGGAGACACACATACACACCATACACAAATACATGACTTACACATCACAAACACATGTAAACAAACTGGTAAGAGTGCACAGACACACTTACTGTGGGGTCGTTTGTCTCACGGAGACTGTGAGCGAGGTGCAACAGTTGTTCTGCTGCTTCCGTTGGAACATTAAGAGTCTAAAAGTGAGAGAAAAAACAAAGAGACTGATGGAGAGATGAAGAATTGACACATATATATTGTTATATTAGACTGCATTAGTGAGGAAATAGTAAACTGGAGACTGAGTGTAGGTACAGTACATATGATGTACTGGATGAAAAAGGCTGTCTGGCAGCAAGGTAAAGCAGTGAGAGTAATCTAAATTTAAGTACAGTTCAAGCAACATTGTTTAGCTTTTCACCATAAACAGACAGATTTAAATCATGTTGATGATACACTGACTTGGAATCAGATGAATGGTGTCTTTGTCATTTGTACATCTGTTCTCAGACTATGTAACTTTGAGCTCTCGGTACGATCACCTGTGAAAACTTCGGCACTAAGTCACACACCACCAACTATTTGACTGATTCTGGTGAAACTGGATCATATTTTATGGAGAAAATGTTTTCTGGTTTTCCCTCTGATGTCCTCTTCGGCTGCTCCGCCTCAACTCTCTGTGATTTACAGAGTTTCCTGATGGACCGTGAAGTAAACTGCTGACAACTGCAGCTGCTGTTAGCTAATGTTAGCTCAGTTTGTTAGCTAGGCTGCCTGGACTGTGAGCTTGGAGCTCCAGGAGAGTGTTAGTGTTTGTACCACTGGCGTTTTGGACCACTGGGAAGAGGACGTTTTCAAGACCGGTGGATTGGGGGGATGCTGATGGGGAGCGGAGCTGGTGTCATGTGGAGCTGAGCAAACAGGCAATGCAGCCTCTATAAATACAGCTAATTGCTAAAAGACTGAAGAGGATGTCGATGGAGGAAACTAAGATAAGAGTGAGCGAGCAAGAAGCTGCTGGTCAAGAGTAAATGTGGGACTGACTTTTAGTGGTTGGTGAGAGCTTGGTGAAATAAAAGTCTGAAAGACAGACGCCGAGCTGGGCTGACTGCTGTTGGACTAGTCAGTAACATTAGCTGCCTGCTATGTGTTTTGTTGTTGATCAATACATTTTTCGGCACAGCCTGTCCACAGCAGCACGCTGACTGTCATCTACAGTAGGTAATTCACTGACTATGCATAAGTACCTCATATAACCTCTTTAAAATAGCCAAACCTGAAACCCCAGCAGACAACAACAAATCCACTGGCATCTCGGTGGTTCAGTGGTTAAGATGCATATCATGTAACCCCCTCATTCTCCCTGTGTGTATTGTCTTTTTTATGCTGTCATACTATCAAACCAAAGGCAAAAATACCTCAACAAATCTGACAAAATGTAAAAGATCAACACAACAGCCCGAGGATGACCAACAAAACCAAAAATACTACAGAGAAGCTTACCACATTTAACCAACAACTAACTACATGGAAAGTTTGTGCTCACAGCATCCCAGTGAATGGGCAAACAAGGTCTGTGTTTGCGTGTGTGTGTGTATGTGAAGCAAACAAGTTGATTAACATCACACCTCCCAGTATCACTGCCAAGTCACAATTTGTTTGGAAAAACTTCTGTTGCTGAACTTTTGGAGTCAGAGTAAGTGCCTGGAGTACAATCCAAACGGAGATGCTTCCCATGTGGACAGCCTCCATGCTCTTAAAGTCTACACAAAGCTGGCTCCCTTCCCTCATCTCTAACTATCAATCACACAACAAATGTAACATCACAACAACAAAATCATTTGCAGCTAATTAAAGAAATAAAAAAAAAAGACAAAAAGACAAAAAAAAAGAAAAAAAGAAAAAAAAAAACACTTAGCACCGAACTACAGATATTTCACTTAGATGGTCCTTTGAATATATTGAATGTAAATCTGAATATATTGAATGTAACTCTGAATATACTCTGTTTATCAGGCCAACCTGAGTGTCCCACAACAGCCCCTGTGTACAATCTAAGAACGACCCAAGACACAAGATGTAAGAATAGCTAGGCTTTATTATAAACTAGATGGGGGCACTCATATAAACATATAGATCATATTCTATATGACCTGAGCCCTGGTAACACGGCATCTCCTTCATAAAAAAGCAGAACTATTAACGGAACACTCTGCTGTGTGTAGAGGTCTGTATGTAGGTCTGTATGGTTAGCTTCATATACTTTTCAGGTGATTTAATGAAGGTAAAACACAGTGAATGGCCGTGCGTACTGGCACTGCGCTCTGACGCGGCACTTCTCCACGACTGGAGAAGCTGCTGCGACTACAGGGATTTTGTCAACTCAAAAATGAGCTCTTCATCGTTCTTCAACGTATTTGATGATCGGCAACACATTGTCAGCTTTCGGCACATTACTCACACAGTGGACAGACACACAAATGCATGATGAGATTATGCCTTATGGAGATAATTACTCTGGAATTAAAAATGGTATTACTGCTGTATTAATCACTGTACCACAGTTTAATGGCATATATCAACCACAAAATGCATAAATTAATACAGTATAAATGAATATAGTGTACAGTGTATTTTTTAAATTTAGACAATGTGTGCTGCAGCTTCCACACGTTACTCAAGATGGCCACAGGCCGTGAAGCCGTGGCGTCTGACAAGTCAGTAAAGTTTCATTCAATTAATATATATAATTTTTATTTATTTATTATTATTTCATATCTTATTTCTTATCATACCAGTGTAAAGTTGTACACCGCTGTGAAAAAAAACAGACACCCAATTATGTGTGTCTCACCAGTCCCTGAATGAGTCCCATCTCCTCTGCTTTGGCCAGCGGGGTGACACTGTGGTAGAGGAACATCGTGAGCAGCTCTGGGCTCAACCACTGCTGACCTCTGCTGCTGCTTTCACCTACAACAGGGGGCTCTGCCAGGGCCAGCACCCTGAATGATGGATGGATGGGCAGGATGGACCTGAAAATGCACATACACACACACACACGCCAGACAGTTACACACTAGTAGTGGAAGAGACACACAGCTGAACATCTGTTCAAGTAGATGTAAAGTGCATGCGCACATGGTGTTTGTCAAAGCTGTGTGTGTGTAGGTGTGTGTGTGTGTGTCTCATTCAATCTATGTCAGCGACAAGAGCATGACTTTTGACAGCTGGCTGTCTAATCCTCTGATTCAAGAGGACAGCAAAGTCCATTTGTATTACTCCATAGACACCTACACTGCAACAAGATATATTTACCCTAATGTAGGCGGAAGCAGGCGCTAAATCATCATTGTCATTGGACAGTGTGTGAAAAGACACTTTATATATGGAGGCTGTTATTATTGGGCTGTATTGCACTTTCCATCCCAATGCCTGGGAGCTCTGTCTATCTCTTTTGTTCACATCCTCATTTTCTCCCCGTCTTGCTCTCTTGATTTTGTTTCATAATGTAGTCAGTTACACACATTCATTCAACATTAATAACATAATCTGTAAATGGTACACTGCCCCTTTGACACCACATGTGATACAATTTCTATCTGTTACTATGCGTAACATGAAAATCTAGCAGAGAAACAGGGACACGACCGATAACCTTTAATCCACTGCTTAAGCAAACCTGGACTCTTACTGTCTTACTGTCATTTTGGGAGGGGGCAGAAAAGTTTTCAATAAGGTGAAACACTTTCAAAATAAAGTTCACAATAAGGGATATGATTTGTTATTTGGTCTCTTTATAGTTTACTATTTAAGGATCCTGGTGTAGCAGCATAGATCTGACAAGAACTAGCAAGTTGCTAGGTAACAGAATGTGTGGGAGTACATTCTCATGTATGTATATATGTATGTATGTATGTATGTATGTAACTCATGCATACACTGATCAGCCATAACATTATGACCAGTGACAGGTGAAATGAATCACACTGATTATCTTGTTATCATGGCGCCTGTCAGTTGGTGGGATATATCAGGCAGCAAGTGAACATGTTGTCCTCAAAGCTGACATGTTAGAGGCAGAAGAATGGACAAGCATCAAGATTTGAGCAACTCTGGCAAGAGTCAAACTGTGATGGCTAGACGACACGTCAGAACATCTCCAAAACTGTTCAGTGGAGACAGTGTGCAGTCTGCTCTGAACAGGTGATGTCGAGGTGTGTCTGCTACTTGAACTCTGTTTGAACATTTCTGTGGGCTCTAATCTGAGGTACTGTTCATTGGTGATTTCTGAGGCTGGGGACTTTAATGAAGCAGAGGAATGCCTAGAGTGTGCAAAGTTGTCATCAAAGCAAAAGGTGGCTACTTTGAATAATCTGAACTATAAAACAATATGATTAACAATCTACATTGTAGACATCATTAAAACATCAAATTCAAAATAAGTTATTACATTCATAGAGTCCATTCCCTTCTCACAAATTGAAATGCATTCTCAAATGGGACTTGAAAGATATTTGAATGTGTCCAAGTTTCAACACATTATGTCTGAGCCACAGGACTGGACAAAGTGGAAGTGGATTTATGTCAGGCCAGACACCCCACCACAAACATCCTTCCTGCCAGCTTAGGTGGGTTTTTAAGACGTACACACATAACACAGCACACACAAACACATACCGAGTCATACACAGGGAACAGTTAAGGTCAACACCTAGTCACATTTCACACGGTTCACATACAATGACTGTTGTTGCCAAGCTGTAAAACTAAATGTAAATGTAACTGTTGTCTTATAATCCACTGTGCAAAGTGTTGCACAAGCCTTCACACTGAATGTATTACTGAAACTGCTCTTCCTAGACCAGATTTTCTATTCCCCCCTCACCTCTGCAGACCCAAGCATTCTTTAACTCTGGGCTATTTTCAGTCTGAACACCTGGTAAGACTCCCTCCCTGACAGGAGGCTCAGAATGAGTTGGACAATATGAAATAAAGTTTCAGAAGGGAGACATACGATTCAGCACAAACATACGATACGATTTACTCACTCATCTCTGACTGTAAGATAGACAGCCTTTAAAAGATGCCAGCATCACATATCTGAATCACTGTCTTTTTGTCTATTGATTTACCTGCTATACCATTGTTTCCTGTCTGTATCCCTGCTAATGCTCAATGGACTAACTGTCTGTCCAGACATAACTTGCAGCCCTCTGTCCATGTGTGTGTGTGTGTACCTCTCTTGCAGTTGCTGGTCACTAAACTGTAGATGTTCCTTTACTGTCTGGTATCTGTCCCACCTCAGCAGCCTGGTCCCATCATACAGATCCAACTCCCTGTCATGGAGTAACCTAGGACACAAAACACAGTGGAATGAGCTGAGAAGTGTTTGTGTGTGTGAGTGTCTGTGTGTTTTGTAATTTACAGCACCAGCTCACAGCAGAGGAGCAGAACTATGAAAAGACAACATGGAATACAGAAGATAATACAAGCAATGATATAAACAGATCATTCTAAAAATAACACAGTGGTCAGTCATGGAAACTATATTTTTAGCAGACTTGGGTACCTAGACAGCACAGCCAGTGTTCCCAGGTTGACCCTGTGTATACCGTCCAGAAGCAGCAGCTTCCCCTCAATGGCAGCAGTGACCAACGGAGATGGCCTCCATGCTGTGTCTCCATTAGGGAGAGTGTACCTCTGCTGGAGAAGGTCTCTGGCTGTCATGTCCTGGAAGTGGGATGCGGGGTGGGGTGGGTAGCATAAGAGATTACGAGCACTGTAGGAAGTGGTTCAGTGTGTATGCATCACACAGTGGAATTAGATAAAGCAGATCAGTCTCTAGACTAGTCCCCTTACTGCAAACGTTTTGTGCATGTTTGGGACTACCTACCTTTGTGAACAAGCTTTCTCTGTAATGAGCAAGCACTGAAATGACACTGTGAAATTGGCTGCGACTCAGGATTTGACACCTGATATTGTATTGTTTTGATCGTAAAGGAAAATACTATATTATTCAGTTTGACACCATTGGTTTAGCAGAGAAGCCAAACACTGGCCACCTTAGTATTTCCTTCATGCTAAGATGGAGAAGGTGACATGAGAGTGTCTAAATCAACAACTACAGGATGCCACAAAATTTTAAACACTGGAAAAAATAAAAATAAAAATAATAATCTGAAATCTTTTCACAGAATCACCAACTCCACTTTGAGAATCATTGCTCTAGATGCTCAGTTTTTCTCTACGTCCCCACATGAACTGGCCCTGCTGTTAAATTTAATTTATCTGCTTTACAGATAACAGCTAATGGCACATTTCTATTCGGGGGGAATCATCTGTGAAGCAAGACTGTCATATTCAGTATCACGCTACTGTGTCATGATGGAGACGGAGGGCAGAGGGGGGAATACAAGCATAGTTGCACAATTTATTCTGGACAGTGATTGTTGAACTCAAACACAGGCTTTGTATCTTTCTTTTAGTGCCACCATGAAGCAGAAAGAATTAAGAGAAAACAAGATACCCTGACACCGAGAGCGGGGATGACCCATTGAAGCTAAGATATGTATGGATAGATTTCTTTAGCCACCATTGTAAGGTCAGACAGGCAAAGGCTAGGAAGATGTTGTGGATGCTCATTTGACATTCATTTTGAAGAGTCATTAATGGGGTGACTGCTGACAGAGTGCCCAGTGTCCTCTACCACAGGGACAAATCTCTGCCTCTGCCTCTGTGTTTCTGGTAACCTACAAACATCATGAATGCCTGAATGCCTGTCTGTCTCAGATGTGAGCAGACCTGAACTGGAAAACAGCAGCCGGTTTGATAATTGGTTGTTCATAATTTTGTTTTTATATTGCTATTTTTGTTATTGTCATTATAACTTGTTGTTAATGTTACAAATATGTTTTTTTCTGTTATCAGTTTGTTATTACTTTATGTTGTTATAATATTCTCTGTATGTCAATTTTCTGTTCCTTATAACTATGAAATTAGGTGAGGCTTTAAAATAAGCCTGTCTGGGTTGTCTGCCTCTCCTTGCACTTTACATTGTTATCTTTGTCTTTTCTATGTAATTCTAACTGTGCAAAATAAAAATAAATAAATGGTTCCAGGTTGTGTAAATGGACCTGCAATGAATGATTAGCCCGTTATTGCGTCTGCTGATATGCACATACATTTTGATGCTATTCTCTGAATTATGGTTATATGCCTCTCGCTGAGAGCCGCGTCCCGGCTGTGCTAGTTAGTTACAATCTGCATCCATATGCTGCTCTTCAGGAGTATGCTTTTTTAAAGGTAGACTGGGACGTGAGAAGAGAACAGTTTGGTTTGCCCTGAGCATACAGGTGGCAGAGCCAGGCATTGTCTGAATTTGCTCACTAATAAACCCATGGACAAGTGTATACACTGTCTATGTTATCTTGGTGAAAGAAAAGTGTGGACTGGTTGTAAAAGTACACTGATCATGTGTAGATACACTTTCACCTATTGCAGTACTTCTATTTACAGTGGTGGTTACACAGGTTACATAAGTACGAGATTTCTAGGGTGATGCAGGATGATGATTCCTCCCCCTCTTTTTGTGTATTCCTTGATCAATTTCTGTCAGTACCGTGTGTAATATGTTCTGTTATGTTCATATGATATCATATGCATGTTCATAATTGCTTGAAAGGGTTTTTATTATTATGGTGTTTTCCATTGAAGGACACAACCAACAAATAATATATTTATATTCCACTCTTGCCTTACATGTCATTTTGTTTCCCAAAAATGGGATTTTCAGAGCTGACGAGATGAATTGCCCAGCAAAGGATTCCGCAATTCCCGCAGCACAAGTCACCTCTGACCTCAGCCAACTAAAAATAGCTGCAGCATGATGCATTAATACATACGGCTTCAGTGCACCCGTTTCCTGCGCAATCATCACACTGCTGACTACATTCCACAGAATTACATAGACACGTAGGGGAGGAGGTATAACATTCATAATATATTGTAGGAGGCCTTCATTGCTCTCCATCTTCAAGTCAGTGTTCGTTTCTGATGGTTTTAGTAATGGAATCCAGATGTGGATGGACAGACTAGAATGATTTGGGAGTTGACATATAAAGGAATGCTGTAGTTGGTGATTACACACCTCATGCTCTGTAGTGATTACACTAAATGGAAATTGCTTCAGACATAATCTTTTTTATTTACCTGGTAGAGCATGACTGGTTCTATGCTGTAGCCCAGCATCTCAGCGAACTCTCTCGCAATCACTGACTTGCCACAACCCTAGAAAATATACAAATATTCTTATTACAAAAACAGAGATCACATTGACAGTGTGTGTAAGCTGTACATAATGTGCCAGGTACCTTGGCTCCTATTAGACATATGTCCTTAGCCATATGTGATTGCATCATCTCAGCCATTAGCTGGGAGTGGCTTGGTGTACTGATGAAAGTAGGGCTACTGTTTGGTGGACGGAGACCCTCGGTGCCTGCTGGAACCTGAAGTTAGATAGAGACGAGACAGCTAATCATTCTAGAAAAGTTGGGGAAAAGCTTCCTTTAAATAGACCATGATTCACAGATGCATCACTGACACTGCTGGGTACAAAGTATGATGTATGTTCCAACAACATGGTGTTCTTGAGACATACTAGCATATTAGCAAGCAAAAGAATTATTGCGACACAAAGAAAAGACAAGTTCAAATACTTCGGAAAAGTAAGATTATTTGTTTGGCTGGAAGATCAGCACCACTATTCTTAGAAATATGGAATATATCTGCTCTCCCAAACCCCACACAGTGACTCACTTCACCCAAGAAGAATTAAGGACTGATAAAGACAAAAGCTCCACACTGAATTAGTCAGGCTACTGATACAGTGTGTCTGTCTGTGTGCGGCCTGCTGTTGTACAGTGGACAACTCTGAGAAGCGTATGACTCACTGACTCTGTTTGGTCAGAGAAATCTTTTCTAGTTCATAAGTGGTCATGTTCACAGGGAAGTCAGATTATTAGGTCTGATAATATAGAAAAATAAATATTGTAATGTCTAATTGTATGCCTGTCATTTTTTTTGACTTATTAATCGGTTTTACAAAACAAAAAAACAAAACATAAAACTTGAAAAAAATCAATAGTACCCTGTGGACTTTTGTTTGATACACATCCACCAATGGTTCTCACAGATGACACAATACACATTCTAGCCAATGGTCTCACGTGGTTGACTGACTAATCTCTAGGTGACAGTAATGTGCCAACAAACACAGTAACACACGAGCAAAGGCAGTGATGAAGGAGACATATATGGAACACATAAAACTCATTTTTAACAGTGGCTTGCAGCATAGAATAAAGTGCCCTAACAACCCAGTCTACTGGTACCTGAAAGGTGACGTCCTTGTCCACAACCCGTAATGTGACGTCTGCATAGCCTTCAAGATTCCTTGTCGTGGACAAAATGGCGCTGGGTGCTGGTTGACGACGACTGTCCAAAAGCTCAAATCTCTACAGAATGTGTATTTGCCAAAATGAATGCCTTATATCTTCTGTTCAGCACATTTAAGAACATTTTGATTGGTGGTTCACATCTTGACTTACACTGAGTACACCTTCCACAGCTGTTCGCCCATCCTTGCCCAAGAAGCTGTTGTATGGGTAAAGTCTGTGAATAAGCTGCTGGGAGGACAGCATTGGGAAAGTGTTCTGCACCAACACAAAGAGACAGGTATTGGACACAAGTAAGAATTCAATGCCATGTCTCAATGTAGCAGAGGACTTGTCTGCTTCCTTTAGCCCCTCACAAATAGATCATCTTGTTGATAGTACTACAGGCTCATTACACACAGCTCTCGACTCTATTGCACCTCTGAAAAAGAAGATAATTAAACAGAGGAGTTTAGCACCATGGTATAGCCAGCAGACTCGTAACTTAAAGCAAGAGGCACGTAAATCTGAACACAAATGGCGTGCCACTAAACTGGAAGAATCTCGTTTAGTCTAGTTTAGGCAAGATAATCAAGATAAAAGTTTCTCTTCAACACTGTAGCCAGGCTAACAGAGAACCACAGCTCTACTGACCCATCTATTCCTCTGGGTCAAACTAGTAATGACTTCATGAGCTTCTTTAATGATAAAATTATAACTATTAGAGACAAAATTCATCCTGCCTTTCCTTCGACGGGTACTGATCTGCATTCTGATACAGCAAGTTTGGAAACAGCTGTAAAACCGGATATGTATTTAGATTGTTTTTCTCCCATTGACCTTCATCAAATAACTTCAATAATTTCTTCATCTAAGCCGTCAACCTGTCTCTTAGACCCCATCCCAACCAGACTGCTCAAGGATGTTTTACCTCTAGTTAGCCCTTCTTTATTGAACATGATTAATCTGTCTTTATTATCAGGATATGTACCACAGTCCTTTAAAGTACCTGTAATTAAACCTCTTCTTAAAAAGCCCACTCTAGATCCAGAGGTCTTAGCCAATTACAGAGTGATATCAAACCTTCCCTTTCTCTCTAAGATACTTGAGAAAGCTGTAGCTAATCAGCTGTGTGACTTTCTCCATAAGAAAGGTTTATTTGAGGATTTTCAGTCAGGATTTAGAGTCCATCATAGCACAGAGATCGCACTAGTTAAAGTCACAAACGATCTCCTAATGGCATCAGACAAAGGACTCATCTCTGTAGTTGTCCTGTCAGATCTTAGTGCCGCATTTGACACCATTGACCATCAAATTCTTTTACAGAGACTGGGACATCAGATTGGCATCAAAGGAACCGCCCTAAGCTGGTTTAAGTTGTATTTTTTAGATCAATGTCAGTTTGATCACAACAATGATGAATGCTCCATGCATACCAAAGTTTGTCACGGAGTGCCACAAGGTTCTGTACTAGGACCACTTCTGTTCAGTTTATATATATGCTTCCTCTAGGGAACATTATTAGGAATCACTCCATTAATTTTCATTGTTATGCTGACGACACCCAATTATATTTATCGATCAAGCCTGATGAAACCAATTAGTTAACTAAACTCCAAGCATGCCTTAAGGATATAAAAAGTTGGATGACGTACAATTTTATGATGTTAAATTCAGATAAAACTGAAGTTCTTGTAATTGGACCCAAACACCTCAGAAACTCTCTTTCTAGAGACTTGGTTACATTAGACAGGATCACCCTGACCTCCAGCTCCACCGTAAAGAATCTTGGAGTTGTTTTTTATCAGGATTTGTCCTTTAATGTCCACATAAAACAAATTTTGAGGACTGCTTTTCTTCCACATGTAACATTGCCAAAATCAGACACATTGTGTCTCAAGCAGATGCAGAAAAACTAGTCTGCGCATTTGTTACTTCTAAGCTGGACTATTGTAACTCTTTGTTATCAGGCTGCTCCAATAAATCTCTTAAAACTTTGCAGCTAATTCAGAATGCTGCTGCACGTGTTCTGACAGGAACCAAGATCAGAGATCACATCTCTCCCATTTTGGCTTCCTTGCACTGGCTACCTGTTAAATCTAGAATAGAATTTAAAATTCTTCTCCTTACATACAAAGCTCTTCATGGTCAGGCACCATCATATCTAAAAGAACTCATAGTACCTTACTACCCCTCTAGAACACTGCGCTCTCAGAATGCTGGGTTCCTTGTGGTTCCTATAGTTTCCAAAAGTAGATTGGGAAGTCAGGTCATCCCTTAGTTATGCTGCTATAGGACTCTCTCTCTGGATTCTCACCAGCACGTGGAGGGCAGGAACCAGGTTGTCCACAGGGAAGTCAGGAAGACCAAGGCTGGATGACTCTTGGGAGCACAGTGTAGTGGCTAGTGACAGCAGCTGGGACACTCTGACATGCAGAATATAACAGAATATTGCACATCAAGAACTACAACTAACCAACTGCCAACTAAGAATTGCTCAAAGACTACACAAGAATACTCACAAGTCCAAAAAGTGTTTTAAAAAGGTCAACAATTCAGTGTTAATGTTTAATTTACCTTTCTGCAGCAATGTTTGGTCCTGCTGTGTACAGCAGCTCCAACTGGTCCTGAGTGAAAACATTCAGGAGACAGACTTCACGAGACAGCTTCAAAACCTTCAAAATCTAAGCCAATGACATTACAGATGTGCTGACAACAGTTCTATACACTCCATTTATTAATTAACAGTAATAAGAGACAACGCATGTTGATTTAATAAACATATATTTACACAAATAGTTCCACATCTGCTCCAGGACTGCACTGTTGCCAAGCAACACATCAACATTTCCTGAACACGAGCTTGTTAGTCACTTTGTGTATATCATGTATATTTATTCGTACCTTTTTCTCGTCTTGATGTCCCAATAAAATCAAACATTTAATATTACCATTAGCATCAAATAGTTAGCTGCTGAAAAAAACACACATGATGGACAGTAAACTAACAGTACTGTGTGATTTTAGTCAGTTAACCTCATTCCTGCAGTTGTCTCCCAATAAATGAACGCTCACAGTGAGTTTGTACAGTTGGCATATGACGTCCCTTATCTCGTGTTTCTCAACTGATGTGTTTCTATGATCACATAAAGAATGTTCAGATGTCAGATTTCTTCAAGGGACTTAGGTGTCATATTTTCCCCGGACAACGCAGGGAGCTTTAGTTTACTTCAGACTGCTAATATGTTCATTTTTGAACATTTTGACAATGCTACAGAAATACTAGGTAATTGTTGAGTATGATACTGTCGTCTAATGTTGACTGCTGTTAGTTATGGCTTTGATTATTGGTTGTGTATTAATTACTGATGGTTTCTGACGTGTGCCCCTTGTGTGTGCTTTTAAACTACTTGAAGACATATGTTCAACAAAGATAGATGACAACCATTAATGTAACATTATAAATAACAAGTATAACCTGCTGTGTCACATTGTTCAAAATAAAAATCCTTAACATTTATTTATTTTTTGACATATTACAAAGTTTAGCTTAGTTTAGTTTTAGTTTTGTCCCATTTTCTCTGCACGAACCTTTTTTTTCTTTTTACAGGGACTATGTTTTAGAAAGAAGCTCCAATAAAGTTTGTTTACAGTGTGTTATGTGGATTGGGGAGAACCTTTTGCCAAGTCCTCTTCTCTCCTTATCGAGACATTTTGGTGGTGAGAAAATGTTGATGACTGATCCTGATCCTATGTATCTTAATCCTTGGACTGACCTTGAATGGTAGGTAATAGATGTCTCTGGCCTGGAAGCGAGAGCGGAGAGGAGGATCCAACGGGTTGCCCTTGTACTTGGGGACAGGAAGACCAAGAGCGATGACCCGGAAGTCCTCACTTACACGGACAATTTTCCAGCTATCCAGCTCCTCTTTGGTGTGATCCTTCAATGTAACAAAGTATAAAACACTCATCATCATCATCATCATCTTCTATGGTCTATAACTGAGCAAATTCCTGTCTTTTTACACATTTTATGTAATGCCGTTTTGATGCATGCTACAGGAATGCAGTCACATTAACAAGTACAGACTCTGTACACTGTCAATGTCACACAGTATTTATGGCAACAGCATTTATTCCTCTAAACACAAGAGGAGCACTGTAGGAGTAGTGTGAAAAGTCACTGCTTAAGTGTGAAGATTCAGACAGATATGGCTCCATAAAACAGCCATAATCACAGAAAAATATCATCGTCTTAAATGTAAACCATTATTATTAACCAGAAAGGTTTGACTGAGGTCTTCAAGTCTTCAAACCCTGAAAAAGAGTCTGAATCTAGTAGATGAGTGTCTGACCTGTAGCAGCTTATCATAGCGTTCAGCTGACATAAGGAAGCGTCCGTCCTCCAGCTGCATCTCTCTGTTCTCCAGCAGGTTGTTAAGGACAGGCAGTACATTTCTCTCCGCCTTCTCTAGCCCTTCTAGGACCAGGACTCGACCTTGTGTCGCTGCCCTTACAGCGCACTGCGGACACACATAAGAAATCGAGACTAGTCAGTGAATTCAATCAATACTTCAAAAATAATGCAGGGAAAGATGTAGGCATCAGGAAATGACTAATTTTAAGTCTAAATGTTGCTCATCAGTTCAGCCTCAGGTCAAAAATGCTGCTCCATTGTCCTGCATGACATCTGACCCTGTGTAAATGTTAACGGTGCTAAAAGCATTCATACAAAGAGCCGTCTGACTGTGCATCAGTTCTTACTGCCCATGCTCTAATGACAATATGAGCTTGCCATAAAGCCTTTCCTCAGGATGTCCTCAGTTTATTGTGTTCAGAACATCCTCCAAACCAAGCTTCAAAAAAGTCTCAGCTGTTTTAGGAAGGCCTATTTTCTACCACGAAATGTGGGATTAAAAAAAAACTGCGTTCTACTTGGTTTAGTTTATACTACGTGTGTGTGTGTGTGCATATATGTGTATGAGTAGACGCACATGTCCGCATCAAAAAGCACATCTGACGTCAAAAGGCAGGAAACTTTAGCTGTCTGGGTGCACCGCAGAGCAAGTGGCCATATAATTAGGTTAACATGTAAATACGTGGCAGGTTGTGTGGGAAGCGGAGCCATAAAACTATAGTGAGGACCAGATGCTCTATATTTAACTCTTGATCCATTTTCGGCACAAACGCTGTAATCAGATAATTGTTAGAAATGTAAGTGACGCAGGATGGCAAGAGACGGGGAAGCACAGAGCAGCCTTGTTTTCTGTCTGACACTGCCATCCCAGCAGATCCTGAGAAGCTTTTAGCAAACATTAGCCCTGCGAGTCTTAAAGAGACTCCAACAAATAGAATACTGAAAGGATGAGGAGTGAATATGAAGAGTCATGGGGCTCGTGTGATATATAAAAGCCTTTTTCCATATTATCTCCCACACTGTGCCCCCTCTGAGCGCTACACAAAATGCAATGGAACTACTTTTATGTGAACTGGGATGTTTTTCCAAACTGTTTGCAGGTTAGACCCAAGTTTGTAAGTGATCAGAGGACAATGTAAACTGATACACAAATCACACAAATCTCTATTACTGCATGCATTTCTGATATTTCTGAAAACATACAAAGCATTATTTATGCCAATAGGGAAATTCATTGAATAACAATCAAAGCGGCATACTTGACTAACATCCTTCAAACACATATACAATCTAAGCTTTTACTGTCTTCATGTCTGTCATCTACACTTGTGTGTCCACGGCTACTTCAGATTAGTTTTGGGTCTACTTCCATCATATATCTTTGATGTTTAATAATAGCTCCATTTGCGTGGCCCAAATACCTGGTTCTAGGTTTCTAAATTTACAACAAACAGACCTTCTTGTTCATCTTTTTATCTCCATGCACATGTCTAGTTTTGTATAAATTCAGCATGAACCGAGCCTTGCACAGAAAATGGCATTCATTGTTACAAACATCTCTTTTTTTCCTGGTTTTCCCATATGTACCTGACACTCAAACAGGACTGTTTGGGTGTTTACTTGCTACAGTATACGGAGTATTGCCTAGAAAGTGCATCCAACTAATTTATTTCTAAAAATGACTTGCTGCAGAGGCTAATTATCGGTTGCCTACATGCAAGTTTTAGTTCAAATTCAGCTCTAGTGGGGGCGGACAAGCTTTTTATTACTGTAATAGAGTCTTTTTTGCTGTGTGGGTTTGAGGTAAGCTGCATTACATAAAAGCCTGCTAACTGGCAAGAGGTGACTAGAAAAGTCAAAAATACAACAGCCATGCGATTGCATCCATGTGACTTCATCCTTCATATGAAAAGAAAAAAAGAGCTTGAGCTTAAAGAGAGTGAGAGTGAAGTGGAGGGAGGGGAAGGGACGAAAAGAGTTAGCACAGGGACTGACACATTAAGTCTGAATATAGGGCTCCAAATCAGCACAGGGCTCTGAGGAATACTTGAATGTTCTAGTTAACACACAAGCACACACCTCCTACAATACCAAACTATTCTCAAAGAGAAAGCTTGCTAATTTGCACCCACACAACTTTAATCCTTTACACAGTATGAAGTGTCAGATGCTGTAATGTGCCTATATACTCACTGATAGCACCCAGGGGCACATATTAATACACCCAAAAATCAACTACATCTTCCACAAGTTTTATCCAATACACCAACTCATAAATGTGCACATGCCAACACAGACACACACATTTCTTCAGATGCCAAAAAAATCCCACAAGTTTTGAGAGAGACTAAAAATCAGCAGTCTCTACACATTTACCATCAATAATGTCCTGTTAGAGTCAAGTCAGTTTTATTTACATAGCCCAATAACTGCTCTGCAAATGGACATCTGCTTTTATTTGGATGAGGAGGTGGGAGACGAATGAGCCTCAGGGAGTTTAAAGAGTTGGCTAGCTCTCCTCGTTGCAGGAAACAGAAAATGTTTCAACCAGCCTTAGTAATACATTAATGTGTGATCAATGGATAAGGAGCAGTGAACAGACAGGAAACAATTATTCAGAGACAGTTAGGACCAGGATATGACTATTTGTCTAAACCAGTCATGCCTGGTTTAGACCCTTCTTTGGAACTAAGGCTGTGTGTCTGTCAACATATGTCCACTCTTGGGACATATTTTCCTGACGTAATAAAGCAGGAGGTGATGCAACTTCATAGTGCAACAACTCATGGGAGTGGTGCAGCAGCTTCTGAAAGAGGCTTGACCACCAGCACAACATTTACCTCGAAAGGAAATACAAATCAGTGTCCAGAACAAACAAAATAAACTACTCATGGTGGAGTCTGGAGGAAGTCTCCCAGCCTGAGGAAAGAAGCCGCTCTGTAGTCTGCTGTTACAGCAGTAGATACTCGTGTATCACTTACCAGAGGGCAGCAGGGTGAACAGGCTGAGGCTGGAGTGGGTGTTGTCTTTAAGTATCTATGGGCTCTGTACTGACACCTCACTGACAGAGTAGACTGGTACCAGTGATGTTCTGGGAGGTTTTAACCATGAGCTGCTTGAGCCCTCTTGGCTATGCACAAACCATGCTAGCTTGTATTACTTACAGTCGTGATGCTTTCTCTCTCCCTTCCAACTTGTAAGAAACTCATTAGTTGTGAGTTTTCTTGTTCAGGAATACCAGGCTTGTGAGTAAAGACTAAGAGATAACTGCGCTGAGAATAAAACCGTTAATGCTTAATACTTTTTTTACACAGATGAAGCCATGTACTAATTAGCTGTGGATAATGACATGACTGAGTAAATGTTAATTATCACAGTTTATCATCATTTGTCACTGTTGTCTCCTCCATGTTCAATGATAGGCTTTAATGATCACTCTTGTGTGGATTTTGTTTTGGTTTTTCTCCATGAATATGAATAATTGTTTGCATGCACCCATGAGAAATTAATGGGGATAAACAGAGGACAGAAAGTTCTCCTTAGAGAAACCAGCCTGGATAATGAGGAACCGCTGGTCTCCATGGTTACTTCACTTACAAAGTCAACAGTGTGTGGGGGTGTATGTTTGCATAAAGGTTGATCGATCAGAAAGTGGCAAGGAAAGAACCAGAATGGAATCATAAGGGAGGAAACCACTGTTATGATGTGAGAACAAATCTTTGTGCTGCTCACATTCATTTGGCTCCAATGGCACTCCATATATGTATTATATAGAACTTCAAATCTTACTGTGTTTAAGAATAATGTAGTTGTCCATGTAGGAAACACAACATAAACAGGTAGACAAGGTGATACAGCCTTTGCCAGCATCCACTGAGAGAATAGCAGACTCCATGCTGGTGCAACACAAATAGACAGACATCCACATTCCTACTCAAAGAACATGCAGCAAGTCAGATTCAAGGATTATTGGATGAAAAATGTAATGCCAAGCACGGCAAATACCTTGTTTTATCTCCAACTAGGGTTCTTGGGATCATTTGGGATCCTGCTTGTTGGACGGTGTGTATATCCAGCAAAAGACTATGAGCAGAGAGCGGATTTACCTGGTCTATGTAGAAGGCTGTCCCTGAGCGGATCTCTCTCCTCTGTTTCAGGTCTGTCTCTGTAGTGTCCCTGGACAGTGCCACGTACTCTACTTCCCGTTTGGTCAACTCCTGATTAACATGAGGGAAAAACTTGTCTTTATGCAGCAGTTCAAGGTTTAGACTTTAGCTGAATAAAAATCTAAACCAACACATATCAATGGTCCACTTATGAGAAAATAACAGTGAGTAGAGTTGTGCCATATAATTCGGATCATTTTAAATATTAATCATTATAATTATTATTCAACATAATTTATATTGCGGTAATGGCAATATCCCAACGTATCATGTAATGACACCATATCAGTAACACAGCAACAAAAAACAAGTAACAATTTTAAATTTTAATAAATCTACACTTCCAGAAGAAACTGCATATTTCTGAGCTGTAATATTATATATACAGCATGAATTACATTTTAGGTGGAATCTTACTTTACAACTATTTTTTTTCTTTCTTGACGATAAACATTTCAAGAATTTCACAGTGTGTGTTTGTGTGTACTCACGAGATACTGCATAGCTATGGATCGTCTCAGGGGTCCTGGGGGACCGATGAGAAACACATCCTGACCCAAAAGATCTTTCTGCATAATCCACCGTAGGTGCTGAGCCACTGTGTGAGATAAGGAGTCTGAAACTAGCAAAAGAAAATGTTGTTTTATTCCTCTCATTTCACGCAGACTTATTTGGTACAGAAATCTCTAAAACTCTTGCAGACGGAGAGAAAATGACATACTGTGTTTGACAGGAACAAGTTCTGGATTCTGGGGTGTTTTCAGTTTGTAAGAGATCTCTCCAATCTTCACTGTGTCACCTGCAAAAATCCAGGTAATCAATACAAGAAGCTCCTCCACATACAATTCTAATTATAGTGAGGACACTACAGTATGTTTATTGTTAACGATACCTTTGATACAGTAACAATATAAAGCCCTCCTTTGCACCTCTCATGCAAACACTATGTTCATAATATAATAATAATAAACTTATAAAACCTTTCAAAGCAGAGTGCAAAGTATTTTATAATAAAGCAGATGACAATAAAACAACCCACAACAAGGTAAAATGATGTGACATAGAACATACAAACTAGAGGCACTGGTACGAGTTTGCAGCTCTGATCTACTCAGACAGGTCATTCCAAAGACTTGGAGCCCTCACTGCAACGGCTCTGTCACCTTTGGGGATAAATCTGGACCATGGAATAACCAGGAATGACACACATGAGGAGCTCAGAGAGCGAGAGAGGATATTGGGCAGTAAAAGTTTCAGCTAAATCAACGAAACTTGGGGCACGGTCCAGGTAACAGTGTAAAGAAGCCAAAATATGTGTGATGGGATCATCACTTATACAAAACTTACTGCTGTTCTAAAGTTTTTGAATTTCAGAAGGACTCTTCTAAACCATGAAGAATAATAACCCTACTGTTCCTTTTTCTCAGGAGACATGTTGTCATGTCTGAAGAGAAAAGCACATGTAAATAATAATAATATGAATGTGAATATGAATAATGGCTGAATTCCATTTAGCTGCTTCATCTTCGGGGTACTGGTAGTAGTGGGGTCAACAGGTGTTTCCAGTCACACTAAATAAGGTTCTGTTTCATTCACCGCAGCCGAGCAATGGGATAAAAAAACATCAATGTCCACGATAATAAAAAATAATATAGATGTCACTTCTGACTGGCTGCCATGTTTGATGGGCGGGACAAGATCTGCATCGAGGGAAATAAGACAACACACACACAGCTCCACAGTGTTTAGCCTCGGTTTGTGTCCACTAAAGGTGCTCAGCTGTGTGAGCAGCTATGTTTTTGTTTGACATATAAAGAAAAGTTACAGTTACAGGCTAAAGAAGCTTGAAACCCCACTTGAAATAGCTTATTAACCTTTAACCTAGTTAAATGCTAACCTCACACTCGCCCGCTGGTTGTGCTCAAACAGCAAATAGAGCCAGCAGCCATTACTCAAAGCAGAGCAGCAGAGCTCATGATGTTTCTCTCTTGTCACTCCACATTAGCCAGTTTAAACACTGCACTCCGTGCGTCAGGAGTGTCATAACTTGGTTCCGATCAGGCCCGTTACCTGAGGCTGTGTTGATGAGTTTGACCTCATGTGTTCTCCACATCCAGCCGTCTCTGCCCAGCACAGCTCCCAGAATATTCCGCATTCTCCTCGAAGCGACGGCCGCTGAGCCGCCACGTAATATCTGAGAATGCATGTTTAGACTACGCTGCTGTCATGCTTCAAATAACCAAGAAAGTAGCGGTGATCGAGGATCAGGCTGTGTCCTGAGCGGCCTCATTCCATTTCATAACATCTGTCAGCTCACTTTCAGGGAGTCGGAAGATAACAGAAGAGGGACAAATCGGTCCGCTGCTAAAGTCTTCCGTAGGTGTTTCACTTTTTCGACAAGCGTTCCGTTATTACATGTCAATGCACGCAGCTTTTAGTGCAGTGACAGACTGACTTCTTTTGAAATGCGATTTATTTAATTAGAACTTATATCTGAGTGGTTTCATTATTTTACATAATTACGCGTTTAGATCCTATATGACACATTGTTTCAGTAAGATCATAAAGACAGCACGTGTCAGTATATTTTTGTGTGGTATGTATGTGTCTGTTTAAGTAGAGAACAGAACAGTCTCATATAGATCATATCTCCATATGATGCTCATCTTGTATTTCCACTTTGGGACTATAATTATATTTACATATAACTCCAATTATTTGACGGTGTGTATATCCAGCAAAAGACTATGAGCAGAGAGAGGATTGGCTGCGGTAATTATTTTAATTACCGGAGCCCATCTGTACCTCTCAGTGTATCCAACTGTGTTTTAAATATAGTCTAAATCTAAGTCTAAATAATATCGGTTCTTATAGCTCACAGAAAAAACATAACATTTAGCATCTGCACCAGTCTATAATGAAAAAATAACACGGTGTATTTTTGTTATTATTCACAAATCCATCAAAATATTTGAGCAGTCAGTTTATGTAGAGCACACTTCAGAACAAACCTAATAAATGATCAGTAATATGAGTAACGCGTTGTGTGCAGAGCAGACACAGAGCAGACTGACTGATGAACTGATGACTGACCTCTGAACTGTTAGTGAAATTAGCAAAGGCGAGAAACCTAAAGGGGTGACGTCATTTTAAATGCACTCACGCACGGAGTTGTTCACGTGCACGCGCGCATGTAGCCTACACATAACTCAAACTGGCGTTATGCGCGTGCGATCGCCCCCGGCGGGCCGTGACAGAACCTTGCGGTGCCGCGCGCCTTTCAGCCGGTTTGACATTTATCACGTGGAGCGCTGATAGGCTGATAGGCTCGGCTCTCCACAGAAGTCCACGGGGGGAAGAGAGCGGGCGGGCAGGCGGGAGGAGAGAGCAGCTTGTTGTGGTGTGGTGAAGGGAGGACGAGGCGAAGCAAACCCCGTCTGTTCAGTGCGCATATGAGCGGTGTAAGGGCAGCGAGGCAGACTGTGAATCCCTCCACCTTCCCCTGATTTGGTTTCTTTTCTCCCCGGAGCGGACGCAGAGGTCTGGGACTATGGAGGATGTCTACCATTACACCCGCAGCCCTGCCTGGGAGGAACTGGTTAGTACAATTGAAAAGCGGAGACTTTTATTCTGTCATTTAAGTGGGATCCGCTCAGTTCCAAACACAGAAACAACAAGCAGACTCTGCAGCAGGGCGCTCATGTGTTAAGCGGTCTAACACTTCGGAGGTGTTTCATACGGCGTCTTTTCTTTCTGTTGCCGTGAT
This sequence comes from Nibea albiflora, assembly GCA_014281875.1. Classification (NCBI taxonomy): domain Eukaryota; kingdom Metazoa; phylum Chordata; class Actinopteri; family Sciaenidae; genus Nibea; species Nibea albiflora. The sequence continues at coordinate 24,456,592 of CM024796.1, forward strand.
TTGTGTCGTGGACTGTCGTTTGAATTCCACAAGGTGTCGATGTCTTTAGAAATGTGAGTTCTGTCCAAAACAGAGCCATTTCTGAGTTGATTTGGACTCTTTGGGTTGCATGGACTTATTCTCAGATCGAAAAGTGGGAGAGCCTCTGCTCCCTGAACCGAGGACACATTTTAAGGTTCCAGATATTGTAGAGCAGCCTGCCCATTTCCATGTGGAATCCAAACACAGTGCATGGAGATGAGTTTAATAACTCTGTCATGTCAGATGAATCCAGTCATTCAGTTCCACTTCGGCACAAATTCAAAGAGCAGGGTCGATGTTATTATATATCTCCTATAGGCCTATCATTACACACGAACATATAGCAGTTAGGACATATGATCGCAGTATTTATTAATTCATGAATTAATTAATTTATATTTGATTATAGCATCATGATCACTCCGCCTACTTACAGTTGTTGAGCTCACATGAGAAAAAAATAGTAATTAGATTACATTTGATTTTGTGGCTCTACTCGGATCCTGTGTGTGTGTAAAAGCAGCCGCTAGGGTCTGCCATGCCGCGGACATGTCCACCGGTTCACGGAGTGGATGAGGCGGTCTCTAGGCTGAACTGGCCGCGAAGGCTGGAGCCTTAACCATCAGCCGAGCAGGGGACTGGGGCGGGAGGGGGGGTTTATATGCTGTGGAGCCCATCCCCACCGTGCCGCGGCATGCTACATCCCCTATGCGTGTTTACCAGCCCACACACACTCCAGAACACAGCCGTCTTTATCATAGAGACAGGGAGAAATGACAGCGAGGAGAGACGCTTCTCAGCCGCTCAACAGCTCTCGCCTCCAGGAGAGGAAGGGAGCGGCGGACCGGGCAAAGGCTAACCCCGATTGGTTTTATCCCTCCCCCCGACAGGAGCCGGAGAAAGGGCCGGCGTCCACGACCGGGATCCATGCCCATGTGGTGGGGGCTGTCGCCGTCTCCGGTGCCGCGGACGAGTCCTCTGACAGCGAAGCAGAACAGGAAGGCCCACAGAAACTGATCCGGAAAGTGTCCACCTCAGGACAGATCAGGAGCAAGGTAAGACACAGCAGTATGTTCGGCTTTCTTTCTCACTTTTTGGAGGTGGATGTTTGAATTTGGAGCGCTGTGTGTTTGGTGTGTTTGTGACTTGCAGTCTGATCTACCTGATGCTGTACACCAGTGGACATCAGTGTGCTGTGGGGTTACCTGTAGGTACCGATGAAGCACACTGCCCTCAGTACTACTCTGCCATGTAGGATTAGCAGGACTGTAGCTCTCTAGTCCAGCACTTCATCTTTTTAATGTTCTAATTGCTGAACAAGAAGAAATATCACAAAAACACAAACCTGTTGCTCTGTGATCCTAGTAAGTTTAAAGAGTAGTACAGCCTTAGTAAAAGTACAGCTCATTTGATGTAATTAATTTATTAACCTACCTGTGAAAGATTGATTAGTTCTTTTTCATTCAGTCATTCCTGTAAAGCACACGATTATCTTGGCCGTCATTTAATTCTACCCACAATAATCCAAATGCTAATTCAGAGTTCAGAGAATGCATGAATATATCTTCTGTATGTGTGAGTGAGATTTAAGTCAGCTTCAGTAATTCATATAGTTTCAGAAATAAAAACAACCCGCTGCATCCCTGCATTTGACATGCAGTGCTAAGTAAGAGGATGCTGTGCTAATTCTTCCTCTGACACCTAATCTTTCTTGGCCCACTTATCTTTTACACTGTAAATGAGTGCCGTCCTCCATTTAATTATTGACTGCTCCGCTCCACCCCACCCTACATTATTCAGCATGGGAGTATATTTAGAGATTCTGGGCTGAAGAACGTCTGGTCGTACCTTTCTTATGTAAATTACCCACACCAGTGAGTGTAGTGCTACCTAGAGGATATGTTGCATGTCTGCATTGACCTCAGTTACTTATTTTCTGAATAAATGTATCAACAGAAAAAAAGAGAGAGAGACAAAAGCCAATCGGAGCTTTTTAACTTCAAAATAAAAAAAGAATGGATTACCACTTTAATTTTATGTCCTTTGACAGTTAAAGCATTATTATGTTGCACTCAGAGCTGGTGTAAAGGCTGATACAGTATGAGTGTAAACACAGATCCACCCGATGACTGTCCCTCATCAGCTGATGTTTGTTGAAATATCCTGAAGGGCTGTTTATAGTAAGTTGATTTTTCCATGCACACATGGAGTGATTCTTTACTCACCTGTCACCTCTGAAGTTACAGTGGAGGGTTTCAGAAGTGGATGAAAGTCCTGTCAGCATGAGTCATGATGATGTACACTCTGACTGCAGTAATGTACGTATACTGAGGGGATGCTGATTGCATTGGCTGGCAGAGAGCCCAGATCATCTGTTCTGCCAGCTATATACAGCATTCTGCATGTCACACTGGAATTAGTTCATACTGCTATCACAGTGGTCTAAAGCACTTGGACTGTAATTGTATCAGTGTGCTTAGCATGTTGACATTGTGCTTACGAAGGTCTCAGAGTTGTTGTCATGTGGGTCAGTGGGTTTTTTTTTCTGTGTGTGTATGCTGCAAGTTACTAATGGATCATGCAGGCACTGACTCACTGAGTGTTGTTCCACTGGGTTATTTGCTCAGCTCTGGACAGTGTGTGTGTGTGTGTTGGTGTGTGTGTGTGTATGCTTTCCCATCACATTGTCTGTGTCCACCCCCCTGGGTCCACTATCTCTCTGGTTCTTTGGTTGCCACAGACAACCACGTCTTTTGTCCCTCATTGGCCAACTCCATGGCAATGCTGTGTATAAAACAGCTGGTTTGGTTGAAGACGCACGTATGTCACAACAGGTCTCATCTCCTGTCTTATATATGCCTTCTCGTTTAGTTTGATTTCCAGGAAAATGTCAAGTAAATCAAAGCAGACAAGAAGTGAGTGAGGATGGCCCAGAGAGTTTGCAGAAATGTCTTAACTTAACAATTCATTTAACACTGAATGGAAGCTTTAACAGGCCTTTAGCAGAGAAAGAGAGAAGAACTGGACTAAATGAATTGAAAGTAAATGAACCATCATCATTTTTTAAAGATTTTGACACTGTCATGTTATAAAATGGATATTGATCACAGTGGAAGTCTAGTGAACTGTAACTGTGTTTCTGCCTCTGCAGCTGAAATCATTCTGACCATCTGTAGCTAACTTCTATGTTTGTCTGCCTGATATCAACTATTGTTGATAGCCACTTAGAAACTCATCATGGCAAATCAAGATATTGGCAGCTGTGAATAGTTGTTGCTGCTGAATGGCTGGCTGAAGCAGAGATTAGATGTCGGGTGTCATTTATGTTCTGAGATCTCTCCTATCAGACAGAAAGAAACGGGCTTGGACAGCACAGAGAGGGAATATGATACTCCATCATATGGCCATCAAACACGGTCATTCTTCTCTTCCCTACTCATCTGGTAATTGATATTGTTGTAAATGCATTTCAGCCATTAAGCTAGTTAATTGCAGTAAACATGTGGTAGAATCAGATTACACGTTGCTTAAATATATGAGGTTGAATAACAGTCTTTTCATAGACTCCGCTCTCCTGTCATCTCCACTCTCAGCCCCCTCTACGTCTTTTCAGGGTGTGCTGTTGCAGCTGAAGAGAGCTTATAAACTTGTGACTAATGCTGTAGCTGTGTGATTGAAAGCAGAGCTAACAGCACGCTGGAGCCTGCTGCTGCTGCTGCACAGCGGACTGGGAAAGCTCTGCACGCCTGACACAGAATAATCCAGATCTGATAGATCAGTTAAATGGGGTTTGGGATGAGGCATTGTGGGGAATATCTATCTTCAGTCCATGCTGATTTGATGGTGAAGCTATGGACTAAGCTATGGTTACTAGGTATTATTTGTTAGTGTTTTTTTTAGATAAATGATCTATTTTTCTGTTGTTTTTTCTGGTAATTTACTTCTTTGATCATATTTACTCATAAAAGTCAGTCAAATAGAGAAACATGTAGCCACACCCTTCCTCAAAATGCTGTGGTTTTTGCCCACTCAGATCTTTTGTACTTCTTATTGAGAAAGCATAGACCAAACTTGTTCCTCTTTGTACTGAAACTATTTTTAAACAGGAAATTTGCCATACATTTCAATTTATTTGATATGACAATGGAGTGGCGCAGTAGTGCAGTGGTTAGCACTGTGGTCTCACAGCAAGAAGGTTCTAACATCAAGCCTGTGTAGAGTTTCACACTCCCCGTGCCTGCATGGTTCCTCCGCGCTCCGGCTTCCTCTCGCAGTCCAGAGACATGCAAGACATGGCTCTGAATAGAATTTTTTAAAATTTTGTGTTCAATTCAGTTTCCGCTGTGTGTTTGTTTTTAGTTAGTACTATTTGAAAATGTTTAGTTCTTTTTAGTTCCAGTAGTAGTCAAATTGTTTTTTAATATCTTTAATTTTTCCGTGTGGGGTGTATGGAGCAGAATCGGTAATACAATGCCAACACAATGCTATGTGAGTCATGTCGACATCCTTGACTCAGTAAACACATCCATCAGTGCTTCCTTGCATTTGTTGTGACAAATTTGAGCACATTGGCATTTTGATTTTAGTTTTGATTTTGATTCCAGTTAAATTAAATGTTTTTTCATGCCTAGTTGTAGTTAACTATAATGACCATGTCTCCGTGTCAGCCCTATGATTGTCCAGGGTGTACCCACGCCCTCATCGTCATCTGGGATCATCTCCAGCCCCTCCAGATGATGTGATGGGTTGACTGGAACACAATGCTGTAGATGAGGGAATGTATAGCTCTAAATATGATGCAGTTACAGTTGTCATTTGTTTCACATAGAGAAAATAAGCAGAAATATGCAGAAATAAGCATGTGTGAGTATGAATCATAACATGTACTGTATCATAGTCCAGTGTGGCACTGAAACAATGTACATTTGAATGCTTTTTTGTCCAAAGCTGAGGTAATTGAGGTAAATGTGTGCTTGCCCTCGACAATATCACTTAACCTCCCCCGTACCCATTCGAAACATGTAGAAGTACTTGTATATGTAGTCCACTTGTACAGGAGATCACAAACAGGGGGAATTACCCCTTCCCAAGCACAGGATTGTAATTTTCCCATCACTATGGTGAAAATTTAACAGTTGGAGGAGGAAGGGTACAGAGATGCAATTACAGCGACAGTTACAGGAGATGGTGGAGGTGCGGGGGAACCAAGGAAGAAATGGAGAGAGATGTTGAGAGATTCAGCACGAGTATCTGAAAGACTTGATTGTTCTGGCTCCACAGGCACTGAGGTCTTTCTCAGGAATGAACAATGACTCTGTAATGGAGGGATAACAAAGTCTAACTGCATGGAATGATTCCAAAGACATTGGGCTTCTCTCAGCAGCCAGTTAGCATTCACTAAAACTAAGGACAACTAAGTCAGCAGTCCTCTACATGGACTGGCCAACAGTTGCAGCAGTTTAGTCTTGTCGGTCATGAGGTCAAACGGCCAGACAGGAAAGAGATATGTGTCTCTTTTTTATCAAGACCCTGGTGCTGTATTTAAAAAAAGTTGTAATATTGGCATTGGTCAGAGATAGAGTCTTTCTTTCTTTCTCTGAGAACTAACTGACACAAGTCTTATATTTAGGATCCTGAGTTTATCGAGGAATAGACATTTTGGGAAATATGCTTATTTGCTGTCTTGTACTTGTATTCTCATGTCTGCTGAGCATAAAGACTGGTAGCAGGGAGAAACAGCTAGCCTGCCCAAAGGTAAGAATATCAGTCTAGCAGCCTATCTCTTTGTTTAATTCATACAGCGATTTGTTGCCGTGTCTGCTGGCTGCCTGGTAACCTCACAGTGACCACAAGAAGTCACTGCCTCTACCCAAGAAATTGTCCCCATCAAACATATTCAAAAAGCATGCAAATAGAGTACAGTACAGATTTACAGATTTCATAGCTAGAAAGCATTGGACAGATCATTTCGTCATTAGCTGCAGCCCTCTTCATGTTCACAGTTTACTAAGTGATTTTGTTGTTAACAGTGGTGCAATTTCGACCACGATTATCAGAGCCTAAGAATGATGATAAGATGAAGGGGCTAAGGAACAATATTAAGGACAAGTTTAGCAGCCCTGTACCTCTCTGAGGCTTATCATTTTAAGAATCCGTAACCTTTGCACTTCAAACAATTACCCTAATCAGAAAAGGAGGTGGAAAGTTAACCATTTTTATCAAATTAATTGGATAGAAACCACAGTGAGGCCCAGAAGGGATTGGTAATTGGTTTAGGACCCAGTGCTGTGGAGCTGTAAGGTAAGAGAGAGGGAGGCTATACCATAATGAAGTCTACTTATCCTTAGCTTAAGTTCATAGATGGTCAGGTCCTGCATGAACTAGGTATGTGAGTGAGCTGTTTGACTGACCGCTTGTCTGGGCATCGTCAAAGACAGGACGTAGGTCTGCTCTACTCTCTTCATTTAGCCTCTCAGGGAACTCCTGCTCTGCTCTTATCCACCAACCACAGCTGCTGGACTCATTTGAACTGCCTGTGCCTTTGTCCATTGTATAAGCGTGTGTGTGTGTGTGTGTGTGTGTGTGTGTGTGTGTGTGTGTGTGTGTGTGTGTGTGGTGCGTGCGGTGTTTAGAGGGAGTGTGTGTGTCACTATGTCAGTGGCCAGGCAGAGTGTGGGTGTAAGGTACATGGTGCTCAGGTTACTCATTTCACTCTGGCAAAGGACTCACTCTCTGTCTCACAATTTAGCAGAAGAGAGGAGCGGTGCACAGAGGCGAGCTCAAGGGATATTTATAGATCACTTCTGGCCTACTTGGCAACAGGAAGGAGATGAAGACAAGGAAAGGAACTATGGAGGCCAAGGAGGGACAAAATAGAAAAATGAAAATCCAACTAGAGCAAAGTCACTTCTGCTGCTCTGGCTGGGTAGACAGGATTCAAAGTTCCACTTTGTGAGGTTTTACTTAGTACCAAGACTAAACCAATACTTAACTAAGACTAAACCTCTGCACCTATGCAGCCTATGCAGTCATTCCAAACAAGGTTGTAAGGAGGTTTGCTTAAGTGAAAGACACTGTACTGTAGCTGTCACATTGTAATTCAAATATATATTGAGTGTGCATGGTAGTGTCAATAGGAGTACAGTGTATACTCTGCTGTGTAATGACTCAACTCCCAGCTTAAAGTAAACGGCACAGTTACCCACTCTGTGTGTTTGTCTCAATCAGTCATGAGGTGTTCATTAAGCTTCCCAGTTGTCACTGTGCACCCACCCACCCCAACCCCGCTTCCGGTTGGATTAGCTGTCCAAGTAGCCGCTTGCATGGCCTACAGTATGTGTATATGTTTGCTTGAATGTGCACATGGCAGGAGTGGCACTGCAAGGAAGAGGCGGGGGGGGGGGGGGGGGGGGGGGGGGGTGGGGGGGGTGGCAGCAAAGTCCTTATAGGGTAGTCAGCATTGAGGTTCTTCACCTTAATCCACCACAGGAATTTATTCTTCACGCCATACCTACGGAAAGGGAAGCATGGAATTAACGTAGGTAGACAGCTGCATCAGAGAATTTGCTGCGTGACTTCCTGTTGTGTGTGTGTGTGTGTTTTTTTTCCTTCAGTCATCATTTACGGGAAGATTTTTGTTGACACAGGCCTAATTTTGAGTTGTAGTTAGTGAGTACGTACACATCTTCTAAAAGACCTTGTACTACTTCTCCGCCACTTCTTTTCATATTTTCAGTAGTACTGCTCGCACTCAGGAACATCTCTCAAGTAATCATGGCTAAGCTGCTTTTGAAAATTGGGGCCATAGACTTAAAAACAGGTATTCTCTTATGTCTAGAAGCTTGAAAATAAAAGAATGGGAGAACAAAAGAATAGTTGTAACATGGTGCATAAAAAGGGAAACCGACATTAGTCTGGTTAAGGGTAAAAGGATAAAAAGACGATGAAAGAAATAATGAAAAAGACCATAATAAAATAAAATAAAAGATTATGAGATGAAAGGATAAAAATATTAAAAAAAATAAAATAAAATAAACATCATAAAAAGTCTGTAGAACGAGCTCAGTGAATTGTTTATCTAGAAATTGTCCATTACTATTTCCCTGAGTCAAAGGTGGCGTCTTCTTCTTCTTCTATCCAACCAACATTTAAAAAAAGGTATATAGTAGATATATACTTTACTGCCACATTAAACCATGGAGCCAGAGAATATTTGGATTTTTTGCTTCGTACATGACAAACAATTATTCATGTCTTAAAGTAGCTTGTTGGTTCATTTTCTTTCTTGATTTCACCTGTAATGAAAACTGTTTGCAGTGTACTGTGTGACACAATGTGTGTATCTCTGTGAATGGAGTTTTTCAGTAGGTAGCTTTTTGTGTAGGGGTGGAGACAGACATCTTGGCAAACATAACTCTGCAGGTCCGACGAACTTAAACCCAAAGAGAAAATCTCCTCTCTCCTTTTTGTGAAGCAGTAAAAGTAGCACTAACCATTACTAACCAGTACGGGGTCGTAGATGCTTTCTTCATTCACTGTGACATGCCAGTGTGTGTGTGTGTGGGCGTATGTGTATGGTGGAGCCTGTATTCTACAGCAGTGTTTTCTGTGTTTAAGTTGACACAGCTGGTGGGCAGGATGTCAGCTTCAGGCCTCTGTCTCTGTTTGTAATTCTCCCCTTAGAGAGCAGCCTTCCTTTGCTATAAATAGCCTCTGCATATGTGTGTGTGTGTGTGTGTGTGTATCTGTGTGTGTGTGTGTGTGTGTGTGCGCGCGCACACACGCCCCACCTCTCCTCTGTGTGCCCAGAGAGAATGATGTTCTTCCACACAGCATTTCCATCTGTGTGTTTGTGTGTGTTTTCTCCATGTCCACTGTTCCATGTCTCGCTGTATTTACTCTGTATGCCCATTGTGTGTTTGTGTGTGTTAATGAGCACAAGATGATGGTCATAATGATGATGAGTGTGCAAGACAGAGACGCACACATAGTGGCTTTATAGGAGGCAGGGAGACCTGATTTCTTTCTGTCTTGCTGTCCTTCCATCACTCTTTTAGGCTGAAATTTTCTTTTCCCTCTCAGCCTTAGCATCACTGTCTCTCACTATGGTTTACTGTGTTTTTCTTGTCCTCCTATGTCTTGCTTTTTCTTTCTTTCTTTCTTTCTTTCTTTCTTTCTTCCGTTCTTTTCTTTCTTCTTTCTTTCTTTCTTTCTTTCTTTCTTTCTTTCTTTCTTTCTTTCTTTCTTTCTCTCTTTCTTTCTCCCCCTCTACGTCCGCTGTTCTTTCTTCCTCTGGCCCAGAGGAAGGGGTTGAGTGAGAGTGGTGTGTGTTTACAGCTCTTCAGAGAAACGAGGGGTGGTGTGTGTGTAATGGGTTTCCTTTCTTCTCCACTTCTTGGCCTATTCCTCGTCTCTCTTGCATAAAATTGGTGCTCAGATTCAGACGTACACACACATAAACTGTACACACTTTTTTATCCTGACAGTTTCCTGTAGATAAATACAAAAGGGTATTCTATGTCTGAGAGCGAGATGCAGGGTGTGTGAAACTTTGTGTTACGTTCTGATGGAACCTTTCACTGATCAGAGGAGCCTTATAACTCTCTTCTATTTTGTCTTTTCTCCCTCCAGACGAGTATAAAGGAGGGCTTGTTGCTGAAACAGACCAGCTCGTTCCAGAGGTGGAAAAAGCGCTACTTCAAACTGAGAGGCCGAACTCTCTACTACGCCAAAGATGCCAAGGTAAGCTTACCTGGTGTATCCCAACGCTACACTCGATGTTGTGTCTCTGAACTGACTTAGTTTAGATGGAAAATCTCAAGCTGTGTTTATCTTCAGCATCTGTTCTCTAATCCTACAAATGACTTTCTTTAGTGTATGAAGTCAAAAGCTTTTTTGTTCAGCAGACTAAACAGTCTTTTGGAATATTTCTACATTTTGGTAAATAGGATGAGACTGATTCCACTCTCGTGTGTATGGTAAATATTTAGCCTGAGCCAGCAGCTGGTTAGCTTAGCTTAGCAAGACTGGTGACGCCTTACCTGTCTCAACAAGCTACCAAACTCCTGATACAGGCCGTTTTGATTTTAGGACTAGATTACTGTAATGCCCCCGTGACGGGCTCCCTGGCACTGCCAACAACTGAACATGCTAAATCTACCCGCCTCTATCATTTGAGTATGTCTATGTGAGTAGTACTTATTGCTGCTTGGCGCTCTGTACCTTCATTGTTTCCCTTTCTGTACATCGCTTTGGATAAAAGCGTCAACTAAATGACTGAATGTAATGTATTTTAATGTTCCAGCGCCTCTAACACTCTCTAACTAACCATAATATCGTGCTTGTTTAATCTGTACAGACACTGAAATGTTAAAAACTGACTGACAATTGACTTTTTTACAGGCGTTACATGGCAGACTATCTTTCGGTAGGGACCAGTAACTTCCTGGGGCCTCTGCTGGTTGCCTAGTAACTGGTCCCAGCCTGGTGATATTATGTGTTACTGTAATTAGTGAGCTGTAGAGGGGCTGATAGGCATATTTTGTTACCTTTGGACGGAGTCAGGCTCACTGTTTCCCCGTGTTTCCAGTATTTATGCTAAGCTAAGCTAAGCTAAGCTAAACTAACCCACTGCTGCCAGGTTTAATTTCTGATATAATCCGTGTACTGCACAGTAGCTCACACGTTACTGCATGTTACTTTCTGATACTGCTCTGGATCAAATTTGGTTCCTTTCTTTCTGGTCCTTAATTACTTATTATTGATTTTTATTTTTGTGTTTATTTAAAATACATTTTTGTTTTGAACTTTTGAACTCTTTACTGTTGTTGACATCTCTCTCCCCTTTGCTTCTAACCTAACCTCCCTGGCCTGGACCATGTGTGTGTGTGCCTGTGTGTATGTACGCGCACTAGTCCGGCAGTGCCCTGGCACGCTGGCAGGAGCGGGCGCTGCGCAGAGTGTCCAGGAGTCGCGTGTGCTGGCGAGTTCTGTCCGTGTGCTGGACGGGCGCACGACGCTCCCCTCCACCCCTGGGTGCCAGCGGATCTGAGGAAGGCCTAGTGAGAATTCGGGTCAGCACAGCACAGCCAGGGGCCAGAGGCCAGACCACCAACAGCTTAACCATTCCCTAATTATCCACTCACTTATACATTATAGTGCTGCATTCATGCCATATGGTGCTACTGGGTCAAGACAGGTTTAAATCTTAACATATAAAAATATCTTGACATGCTGAGGGTTGAAGATTTTACAGATGAGATGGAAAATCATTTAGACAGCAGATAAACTGAGGAAATAAAGCCCAGTTTGGAAACAACTGTTTTTTATTACCATATGACATGAATGCACAGTGTATAATATGGTTAACCCCAGGTAGGGTAGCAGAACACATATGTACAGAGGGTCAGGCCACGCCTGGATCAATTTATCTGGTTAAAGAAACTCATCCTGTGGCTTTTATTGTTTTCCACTGTACGTTGCCTGTCCTTCCCTGCAGCTTAAAGTCTCTTCATGGCCATGCTGGAAGAATAAAAAGATACATGAAGTAATATCAATACTTGTTTTCTTGGTTGTGTGTTATGGTAAGGATTAGTCACTAGTGAGTTCTCTCTGTCATGGCCAGACAGTGACATTAGCCTCTGTAGAGTCCCCATTCCCTACATGTCCATCCACTCTGGTGTCTCCAAGGTGGCCTGGCTGGCTGTGCTGCCCTGCGCTTAGGAAGCCTGACCTCCTCATTGATCCATCAGGGAGGTTACATCTCAGCACTGCATGGCTGTCCTAGAAGCTGCTCTCCTCTTCTCTCCTTTGTGATTTGAGCACCCAATGCAGTCAAATTTATGGATTCTGCTGTGTAACACTTTACGCTGGCAGTGGGAAGAGTAAAGCATGTCATAACCACAAAGCCTGGTGTAAAAAGAAAAACAGGAGAGAGGAACTGGAGGAGGTAGGAAAGGAGGCTTGTTGAGGTTGCTGAGATGCACCCGTTGAGCTCTGGATCTATGGGTAACAGAGGGTCTGGATGCTTGGCTTTGTCCTCCATTCACTGTTAGCTTTCATTAGAGCTTCCCTCAAGACAGTTGAGTGTGTGTGCCCACACATATACAAGTCTGAGGTGTGTGTGGGTGTTGGGCTGGTACTGTGGTGAGTGAGAGAGAAAGGGTAGAACATACTGTAGAACATACTCGCACACATACATACGCGCTATGGTGTAGCAGCTAAGAGCGAACGTGCAACAGGGGGCAGTGTTTGTGTTGGCATGCCATTCATACTTGGGCCCTCTTGGCCAACACTCCATACACACATTCACACACACTTGTAGGCTTGTATATGTGGAAGTTCTGAGACACACGCTCCCTCCACGCACGCACACACACACACACACAGTAAGTGTTGGCTGGTGTCCCTCTCCAGCCAGGCCTGGAGAGAGTGTCGTTAACTGGGCATTCCCTCTGACAGCTGCAGCCACTCACTCCTCCTACATGCACGCAAACACACACACACACACACACACACACACACACACACACACACACACACCACACACACACACACAGTCAGAGGGCATTCCTTTGACGCCATCGCTTTTTGGCCTGCGGCCCTTTAAGAGCTCAGCTGTGTGCCTTACGCCTCACGGCTCTGTTAGGATATCATGTTCCTGTGTGTAGACTCCGGCTCTCCTCTCTGTCTGTCTGCCGGCAATATTGCATAGAGTTGCCTCCAGCTCCAGCACATAGAAATTCAATAAAATGTATCAACATTCACCGTCCTGTTGTTAGCACTATTCTCATTTAGGTAGAGAGTCAAAACAAAGGAAACTCAAGAGATGCTCACTGCAGTGGAGGTTTATAGCTGTGTTGTGGTGAAGTGCATTTCCTGGTAGATGGAACAAACTGAGTTATCTTTTAGAGGGCCAGACAAATTGGAGTCATTGTTGCTGAGCAGAGCAACAGTTTTTCTTACACACTTTATTAACCCCTTCAGACCCATCCACTGTGATACAAATCATGTTAATTGATTCCAACCAATGAAGATGAACTTTTAAAAAGTGTTACTCTCTCTAACCCCTTACATGTCTCTCTCACACTGTCACTATCTAGTAAAGGCTTTTTTTTTAGCTCATGCAATGATTATAATGATTATAATTACAGTAATTTAAGATGGTATCAGTATTAATTCCAAAGTCATGGTTACAATATTTTGTTTCACTTTTAGAAAATGTCTCTACAAGGCCCTGAACTCACAAATGAAGAAGTTCTGGATGTAGTGCATAATTCAGTAGACTTAGAGATTAGATAAATATTTTCTGCAAAAGGTACAAACTGTGTATAATGTATACATAATACATTCAAATATAAATGAAATATTAATATTTGAAGAGAATCTGAGGTGCAGTATAAGACAGGCATGTTTTCATGGAGGTTTCATTTCAGCAGCGAGAAGGTGATTGAACTGTGAAATACATCCAAATGAAATCACTTAACATCTAAACCCATTTGATTATGATGTTTTGTGTCAACGGAGATGTTTGGTGTGATGACAAACATGAGCAGCATGTGTGCGTGCTCTGCAGGTTTCAGGAAAGTCTGTTAAGGTCATATCAGATTCTCAATTTGCTTGAATCACCTGTAAAAATTGCTAACATGATGATATATATCGTCACAATATAATTTATATAAAAACAGCGAAATATTAGAGTGTCCATGATCATATTTATGTTGTCAAAAGTGATATTTCTACTTTTTATTTTTTAATCATAAAGTAGGTCTGGATGCTTTATAAATACTGCGAGTATCAAAGCTCTGAAACGCACACAGTCCATTTTCAGAAACTCTGCCTTCAAACAAGCTGTCACAACTCCTCTAACATTGTGATGTCTCAGCCACACAGTCACCACTCTCAGACATGGCACAGCACAGCCTTCTTGGACAGTGTGCAGGAAGTCTACAATATGTCACTCTGAAAACAGTCAGCCAATCAGATGAAAGAGTGAGAGAGGAGATGGAAAGCTATGCTGATCTGTACAACCCATAAGAAGCTTGGTCATGGCCTTCATGTAATGTGATATTATTTCAACATTTTTTCTGATGACTGGAAAAGCATTGGATCTGAAGGGGTTAATGTCTTAAGTGATGACAATGCCTCATATGAGGCACCACCATAAAAAATAATCTGGTAAAAAATAAATAGTCTATAACATTTATATTTGTTTAACCATAGTGTCATGCCCTCTATAACATGTGTGGGTCACAACCATCTGCTGTTTCCTTTATTTTTACTGAATTGCAGTCCTTTCACTTCCCTTTACTTTGTCTCATTTTCAGTAAATTACAGGCTATAGATCATACACCTGTAGTGTCTTTTCTAGCTGTGAGAAGTGTTTAGGAAGTCTTATATCCTCATAATAGACTGCAGAACAGGATTGTTGGTTACATATTTGATATCCGGATCCTATTTTTTTTGTCATTTTAAGTGCCGCTCTTACACCTCTTTCATGACTCTTGCAGTAGCTTCCATTTTAGAGGGGACCTGTTCATTCTACTTTGTGTTCTTCATTACAATGCATTTCTCTCACAGCCAGTCACAGTTCTCTTCATACACTAGTATAAGTAATAAAAAGCTGAGTTATACCCAGTCTTGAAAAATATTCTCTTGTTCTCTTTTGTGCCCTCTGTCTGTCTATCTATCTCTTTTCTCCTCTCGGAACTGCTCTCTCTTTTCTCTCTCCCCAACACCTTCTCTTTTCTGCAGTCCCTTATATTCGACGAGGTGGACCTATCAGATGCCAGCGTTGCAGAGTCCAGCACAAAGAATGTCAACAACAGCTTCACAGTGAGTGCATCTTAGCCATCTGAGCACCTTTGCTCCACAGACACACAAATGTGACGAATCTCATGTTTCCCCTGGAAGTTCCAGCAACTATTAGCAAACAAGGAAACACACAGTTATTGGACTAAAATGACGTTTCTGAGTTTGAACATGTTAGAAACATTAAGGATAATGGGATTCATTAGGAATAAATGTACACAGCTCAAGGAAATATAGAAAATGTCACATAGTATGTCTTTAAAGAAATAGTTCAACATTTTGGGAAATCGCCCCTTCTTTCAGGTTGAGTTAGATGAAAAGATCAATAAATTAAATATGAAGCTACAGCCGGCAGCCAGCTGCAGTAGCATTAAGACTGGAAATGAAGAAAATTCAAGCCTGGCATTGTCTGAAGGTAACACAGTCCTGCTAAAGCTTACTAAGTAACATATCATATCTTGTTTGTTTAATCTGCACAAAAAATGAAGAGAGAACAATAACAGTTTGATATTTTACTGTTGGTTCTCTGCCAACACATACCCCTTTTCTTTTTTTATGCTAAGCTAACCTGGTGCTAAATGTAGCTTCACATTTAAAGGTCAAATATTGATCCTCTCAATTAACACTTAACCTAATCCTTTAATGGTCATCAAACTTTCCCCTCCATTTTTGTGATACTTAAACATTGAGGTGATCTAAGTTCATTTGACCAAGTTTATGAAATGTCATAGTTGTCCCATTAATTCTATATTTACAGCAGGTATTTTTAATGAACATGCTCAGCTACAGTGGACGGCACTCGCGGCCATTATGCATTCAGCTGGAGATCCATCAGGATTTACAAGAAAACACGTTTTGCCCTTCAAGGACAATGATTCACTGAGCACATTGTATACCTGAAAATGCCAGACCTAGTCATATTCAGATGATGTTTTATCACATTTCCCAACATTACTCCTCATGTTTTTGTCACATGCTGCATATCTGTTGGGAGAAGAAAAGTGATGTGACTGTGAATGGATGCTTGTTGGGGAAAAGAATGAGCAGCTGAGCTCGACGAGCGCGTGTGGGAGGTGGAGGGAAATGAACGAGTATTATGAGCGATGAAAATGAAAACAGGCAGTGAAAGAGCTAGTAGTGCCCTGTCCTTTCTATAAATGTCTCTCGTCTCTCCGGGTGTTGCTATAATTAGAAACAAGGCAGGAGCACGGTGCCCAGAAGAGAGTGCGCAGCTATTTTTAGCAACGCCTTGAAACGCTTCACTGAGTGCCTGTGATAGGTTCAACCTCTGCGTCCATATTCATAAATAAGATTATGCGTGCCTGCTGCGTATGTGCAGCATGTGTGTACAGTCGTGACTGTGTGTGTTTGTAGCAGAGTTAATAAACATGCTGTGATAAAGGTTTGAAGAAGCTCCACGTGAGCATCGACATCCCACTAAGATGTGGCGAGAGGGAGAGGAAGGAGGGAGAAGAGGGGAGGGGGTGCTGAAGGAGGAAAGAAAGAAGGAAGGGAGGGAACAAAAATACAAATAAAGAAATCTATTTGGAGGTGAAAGGTGTTAAATTGCTGGTTGATGGGGAAATCTAAGATGGCGAAGGGAAAGGTAGCGGAGTAGAGGAAATCCTGGAGTGATGTCACAGCAGAGCTATAACTGCACTCACTCACACACTCCCTCGGAAAAGGAGAAAGAGAGGGGCAGAGCGAGGTCGAGCATTGAGTGGGAGAGGAAGCTCACACTGCAGAGGGAAAGAGGGAGGATGGAGAGGAAGTGAAGACAGGACAGATGTGACTTGCTGAGAAGGAGCGCTGAACCGTAAAGCCAAAGGTAACGTGGTGTGCTGAGCATTGGCTCACCTGCAGCACCTACACACAACGTGCAAATCTCTGTAATGCATCAACCCAGACAGAGGCACGCGTGCCGACAGGGGGAGACCGGGCTTCGTCAGACTGTTTGTGTGATCACAGCTGAGAGAGAGAGAGAGGGAGAGAGTCAGAGCACTGCAGAGGATGCATTGCAGGGCTTTTGCTCTGACAGTGTGCAGAGTAATTACCATTCGCTGTCTGTGTGTCTGTCTGCCTGGTCTCCTACTGTCTGTCTGTCTGTCTGCATGTGTCCGTCGGTCCTCTGATGATGAGTGATGCTGCTGGCGTCCTCTATACAGGTTGGTGCTACACTGTTAGCTGATTTGAAATAGTGACTGGCTCATGCCAGTGCTAAGATTCCGAGAGAGCATCTGCTCAATGCATGTGTGTGTTTTCACAGGGGGGCAGGTGGGGCGAGAACCTGTCAGCACCATAGTCACTAGAACTGAATAACACTAATTGGACAATGTACTAATTCCACTCTCCGCCACGGTGTTACGCAGGAAAACAGATGTAATGCATCAAGAATATCTTTAATGTTATTAATAATTCAGGGAATAACAAACTGTGCACGTATTTCTGTGTGGATGTATCTTTACTGACAGGCTATGTGTTGACGCATACAGTCTGAAAATGTATGTGTGTGTGTGTGTGTTTGTGTAAACTCTATGTGACCAGCTGATCTGTTCTGCGCTGTGTTGAATATACGATGAGGCAGTGGTGCTGTAGCTTGGAGAGGGAGCACCTTGAAGTCCACGTGAGCGAGCGCTCAGCCCAACCCGAACCCTAAACTCATTAGAGACTCTGCAGGGACGCACCGCCTCTCTCACTGACTCACTCACAGTTATTGGATTGGCTCGCTTATTACTGTCCACTTTAAAGCCATGAAATGAATCTTGAGGAAATTGAGATCGCCTTTGGATTGTGTATTTGCACAGGTGGTAGATCCGCACTCTGATTAGTTTTGTAGTTAATATCAACTGTTTTGCACAAAGCTGTAGGCCATAGCTGTGCGAGCACATGCACATGTCTGTGTTGGAGGAAGTGAGCAGCTGTGACAGTTGTGCTCCACCTCCTCTGCTATTGTGCCGCAGCTCCCAGTGGATACAGGATCTGAGCACCACTGTCACTATGTGTGTGTCTGTGTTGTGGGTGTGTGTGTGTGAGTGTGTGTGTAAACAGTGACGGGTGTCCCTCATTATCAGTCTGTCTTTGGTGGTTGCCCCTCTACAAAAAATAACAATGTTCTCATCATTTAGAGATGAAGATGCTGATGAAAGAGCTACCTTTTGTTGTCACTTGTTATTACACACACACACACACACACACACACACACACTGATATATTCAGCTCTGAAGGTCAGTCATCAAGAGAGGTTTTCCACACTTGAGGGATGCCTAGAGCCATTTTTGGAAACAGCTGTTCCTGTTTCCCCTGGCAACCAATCTTATCACTACCCTGATCCAGACACAAGACACACATATACATGGACACACACACCAGCAGAGAGACAGGATGATCTATGTCCAAAGGGATCAATTTGACCCATGTGCATGCGCTTACACACACTGATGCACACACAGACACAAACGCAGGAATCCTCGCAGATCCGGGCGGAAAACTGGTTTATGATTAGAAGCTGAGCAAGAAAGAAGGAGAGCAACACATTTACTCCTGTTATACTGTACATGCTGAATGTTTGTGTCACTCAGACATAACCAAATATTGATCAGAGGTCAGATTGATTACAAGAGTGATTAAGGTAATTGATGAGGAAACTGTGTTTCAAGATGCTAGAGGCCCAAGATGCAACACAGAATATGGTTTAGGTTATTTACTAACAGAAAATAAGAATAAGTATGTCACTTTTGTTTAACTTGAAATACTTCTGCTCATCTAAGATCATGATGCCAGAGTTAAACACTGTTGTTCCATCTCAGATTGAAAAACTATAATTACCAAACTATGATCAAATGGAATTTGAGATTTTGTCCATGAAAGCTGAACAAAATGACAATAGCTCTATTCATCGTGGGGGGAAAATGCTGGCTCAGTAAAGCCGTTAGCAGAGCTGCTCTGTGTTCATCCCAGAGGGACTCCCACAGACGTCTCAGCCAGCCTCACGAGCTGTAAACAGAGAGGAAGGTTATGCAAAGATGAACAGAAAGATGAAAGATGTTTCTGGATCATTGGGCAGTGCAAATTTCCCAAATTCTTTCATGTATCTGACTTTGGGGAACTATGACTTGAGAATTGGTGCACTTAGCCACTTAGTCTTGACAATAATGACCTTGGCGGAAGCTGTTACATTAGCTGTGTTACATCATTTTATGTAACCCTGCTTTTTTACGTGCAATCACATGTTCATTTTAGGACATTGTTCACCCAGTTTTCTGTCTCTTGGCATCAACACCGGTGCCGCTCGAGGCATCATTTCCTCTAAAAGAATGTATTTAGATCATATCATCTATTTAATAATGTATCATTGTTATTGATTTAATAATGTAGATGCTCTGTCTCTGTCTGTTGGCTGTTTGCCTTCAGACAGAAAGGAGTGTTGCAGCAAATGTATCTTAAACACCCCAACGTACACTTACACCCATGCACATTAGACACAGAGCACTCGCACTGCACTCACAGTGATGTAGTGCACCTGCTGTTTTTTTCCACCTTGTTAAAGCCTCAGGTGCTGCTGGTCTAAACAAGCCTGTGGGCAGGAAAACAGAGGACTGTGCAGGAGAGAGGAATCCCTCTGAGAAAAAAAAACGGATTCACTTTGTCACAGAATCATTCACAGGAAGGAGAATAACAATTTCCTTCAGTGTTTTCACTCTTATACTCCATTTTCTCTGACTAATGGATGTGCGTTTAGTCTACAGGATGTGTGGATTGCACTGTTACATTCATACATTTATCTGATGTAACTCAAGAATAGAAGGAACTTCCACAGCAGCTGAATGCATGGCTCAAATAATGCTGAAGAGTTGGTTTGAAATGGCCTGTTGAAAAATCAATGAGCACTTTGTAGGGGAATAAGAAGCACTGTGGACTGTGTGCAGCACACGCTGACATAACACAACAACAAAATGTGAGATTCATTATGCTCCAATGTTTTCAACAAAATTAAGGGAGAGAGATCACCACTTCATAACAGGGCAAATATAGACAAGCAACCATTCACACTCACAGTCACCAATTCATTAAGTCACCTATTAGGTGCATGTCTTTGGACTGTGGGAGGCAGCTGGAGTAGAACCCACACAGAGAACATGCAAACTCCACACAGAAAGGCCCCAGCTGAGGTCCAAACCTAGAGCCTTCTTGCTGTGAGGTGACAGCACTAACCTCTGCAGCAGCATGCTGCCCCTCAAACAGAAAAATACATATTAAATAAGAGATAGATCACAGCAACTATTAGGACGCAACTAACTTTTATTTTCAGTATTAATTAATCTGTTGATCATTGCTTCAATCAATGAATTGTTTGGTCCATGAAATCAGGAAAAAGTAAAAGATGTTGATCAGTGTCATCTTGTTTTGTCCACAACCTGAAATGATTCAGTTTACTGTCATCGAGGACTAGAAAGCAGAAGATATTCACACTGAGAAGATGAAATCAGAGAATTTTTAATTTTTTATCTGGACTCAAAACAATTAACTGGTTACCAAAATGAATTAATTGTTTGCAGCAACTAATCGATTAGTCCTCTAACAAAATAGTTTAGTAAAAAAAATGCAGTGTTAAAATTGATGAAATGGTCACGTTGAATGATCCACTACACAAGGACAAGCTATGGCAGACTTCAAACTCAGGGCATGTTTGTTATCAATCATAAATGTGTGTGTGTGTGTGTGTGCACGCAGTACCAGTATCTCTCCAGCGATAACATAAGGACATGGTGACAGAGAAAGAGATGGAGAGAAAGAAGAGATGAGGGAGCATGAATAAGTGATGGGGTGTTGAAAGGGTGCTGCATGTCTGTAGGGTTATCTACAGGGAGACTATCCTTTAAACACACATACACGGGGAGGGGGGGGGGCTTTACTGGGGCGTTTCGCCTGTCAGCACATATCTGCCTCAAAGCAACATGAAGAGCTAAGAGCGAGAGAAAAACAGGGCTGAGAGAAGAAAATGGTGGAGCGAAGGAAAAGACTAACTCCAGAAGGTGTGAGAGGATGAGTGAGCTACAGTTAATGAGAGAGAGAGACAGAGAGAGAAAGAGAGAGAGAGACGGAAAGAAAGAGGGAGGGGGCTTCTCATCCTCTATCTCCCTTAAAGACGGAGCCGAGCTATCTCTCCTCTCAGTGTCACCGCAGGCTGAGGAGGAAAGCTGAAAACATCTCTCTCTCTCTCTCTCTCTCTCTCTCTCTCTCTCTCTCTCTCTCTTTAGCTAAGCATTTGTCTCACTCACTCTCACTCACTCACTCTCCCTCCAGGTGATCACTCCATTCCGTAGGCTCATCCTCTGTGCCGAGAACAGGAAAGAGATGGAGGACTGGATCAGTTCGCTGAAGTCCGTCCAGTCCAGAGAGCATTACGAGGTAAGGAACCTTTTCCCGAATCAACACTTGACAGATCCATGTGAGTTTGTGGTGGGTAAGGGGGGGCGAAGAGATGGAGGAGAGAGATGGGGATTGTTAATGCCGCAGGAACAATACATCTGTTAGTGCTGTTTGTCTGTTGGCTTACAACAAAAGTGTGCATAGACTAGTGGAGAACCCAGATGGGTGTGTTAAGTGTAGCAGGAACATGATTATGAAGAAGAGACACACTTCACGTTGAGAACTCCAAAGTACCAGAGAACACACACACGGACGCACATGTACAGTCACAGATCATCTCAATCAGAACTGTGAGTTGTGTCAGACATAAGACTCTGAATCTTATACGCTGTCCAGTCTTTTACCACGACACGTGTTATTGCTTGACTTTGCGACTTACGCGCCTCTTTTCCCTCAAAACTGTTCAGAATATTCTGCTGTCAGCGAAAGATGTCAGAGGAGTATAAATCTGGCTAAGATGATCAGGGTGTTTACAGTGACTGGTTGTGGCCAGTACTGGGAGAAAAGGAGCGCAGGAAAAAAGCGGTACTGCATTTTAATGGCTTTGATTTGGGAGGGAAATTCTTATATAAGACCCCATCCCTCACCCCCTCTTACTGCACTGCAATGCAGCAGCACCCCAGTGCTCACACAACACAGGGTACACACATGTGCGCATGCGATCGCACAGACACCCCTGCTGAGATGTCAACAAAACAGCATTTTAATGAGTGTCTTCTCTGATGGAGCAGTGTACCAGTGAGTGTCCCACTTTCATAAGCACCTGTAACAATTCCACTTATGAAACACACAAACTGAATCCAGAGCTGCTCAAGACGCAACGCCCACACTTGCACAGTACTGACATTAGCCTGTGCTCCACAGTGGACTCTCCCCAGACCTCGGTGGAAGTGAAATTTTGATTATTTGGGCATCAAGAATGATCATGTGAAAAGGTGTTAATATGCATAAAATATTGTGACGCTTACATTAGAATGAAATTTTACAATTTACATTTAGAAAATCAGCTACACAGTATCAGGTGTGATATAACATCCAGATCATATCTGGGTACAAAGACAAACCCTGGGAGAATCACCGATCCTGCTTTTGATTTCAACACTTTAAACTGAAATAGATCCATTTACAATATGTAATGGATGTTGTGACACCCCTAGAAAACAGCCAGTGACAGTAATATGCACTTATTCATATGTATGTATTTTCTGATCATGTGCTGCCAACCTGTTTTAACCTCTCCTTTGTCAGACGGCACAGTTTAATGTGGAACATTTCTCAGGGATGCACAACTGGTACGCCTGCTCCCATGCACGGCCCACCTTTTGCAACGTCTGTAAAGATAGCTTGTCTGGGGTCACATCTCACGGCCTCTCCTGCGAAGGTAGGAAGCACACACTAACTACACTGACACCGCACATGCTTTGTAGTATGAGTGTACACATGCCATGACTCTGTGTTTAGACATCAGACAGACTGTATTTCTATAGCAGATGATTTAGAACTGCAAAGTCCGCAAGTTGGCAAGTCTATACATACTTTGGAACATGACCACGACTATGTTGCGTAAGGACTTGTGAGTCATTGAAGTGAGAAAAATCTTTGTTCAAATGTCTGTCCAAGTGGAGCAGATTGGATACACCGGAGCCAGCATGAGTCTTTGAAATGCGAGTTGTGGAGTGGGATGTCCATCAAAACGTTAGCTTAAGGTAGAGGGAGTGAGGAGGCTCACTGAGGACTGCCATTAACATGGCACACTTCTATACCCGTCTGTACTGTACGCTTTCATGTCACTCTTGTGTCTTAGATACTGACTCAAACCATTTGAGTTTTATTTTTTGCACTTCACGTCTCTCCATTTAGCTGTGACGTGAAAAAAACCCTGTTAATGGATCCTGTGACTGACGCCATATCTCCTCACCTCATCTATGAATGAACAGTGAGGTGGGGGTGTGAGCTGAAGGGGTTGACACTATGTTTTGCTTTCTTTAAGCTGGTGGAAAATGCCAGTGACAGGCAGCAGACCTTAATGAGCACCATCTGCATATCCTCTCATTCTAATTTTGCTAATGTTCCCCTGTGAGTGTATGCGTGTGCATATTGCACGCATGAGCGTGGTGCGGTGTGTATGTGTAAGGCAGCGAGAGCCTCTCCACTCAGGGCTTATTATCTTCCACAACGAGGTCCTCTCATATCTAGAGCAGAAGGCTAAAGAAAAAGACATGAGAGATGGAGAGAGAGAGTCATTAGAGCAGCATCCAGCTCTTGTGATCTGAATCAGCTCATCCCACTCTACACACACACACACACACACACACACACACACACACACACACACACACACACACCTTTAGACAATAGCAAGATGCAATTAAGGTTGCAGGGCTTTCATCGAAACATCCAGTGGATTTTTACAGTGGACACGAGGGAGTTAATGGAGCTCTGTATTGGCCTCATAAAGATTCCCTTCAGTGTAGATTAATGGACACCATTACTACTACTATATAGCTCCAATTAAGCTATAGATCCACGCAGAAGTTGCTCAGTTTAGTCCGATAAGGATGCTGATGTCTGACCTAGAGTACCTGCAAATAACAGACAGCAAGAAGAATGAGAAACAGAGAGAGAGAAGAAAGAACAGAAGAGAGCAGGAGAGCGTCTCTATTAAAAGTCGAGGACAGCCAGCAAAACGGTTTCACAGCAATCAGCGCAGCTTAAATTTCCCTTCGATTTCCTGCACAGGACGCTCGGCGGGGATTGATTTGTGCTACCTAGCCCCCCCCCAGACAAACTCTGCTTTGTCTCTATTTCAGCCTCGCACAAACATTCACAGAGCCTAGGCACGATGTTTTCTTCCAGTTTGGTTTGTGAATGCTCAGGGTATAGGCTGGCCATTAACAGGCAGTGATTTCATGTCCTCTGAATTCCCTTAATGTCCCACTAATGCGCTCTAACAGCTTTTAGCGGTAGGATAGATTGAAACATCAATTGTTGGTCCGGATATGACTGACTTAGTTTGTATATTTGTGTAGATTGCCTAATGACAAGTGTGTGTGTGTGTATGTGTCTGTCAGTTTTGTGTATGAGCAAGGGGTGGAGTGGCACTGGCTTGAAGTGAAGTTTCCTGGTGTACAGACATTATTCATGAGCCCGCTAAGTGCTGAATCCTTAATGGAGAGAAAGGCGAGAGTTTCTCCATCTGCAGCTACAGGAAACATTCATGCTATATTTACATGACATTTGGCTCATTCAGAGCAGCCTGCATTAAGCACATTGAACTTATGTGTGTGTGTAAATGCTTCACATGCATCATGAGAGAACCTTGACTCATGTACTTGACAGGACGGGTGTTCTAAAACAATTACTTACACTTGCTATTCTAAAATAAGTATGAGTTTTCATGCTGAGCATTAGATTGGAGGATTGATGACTCTCATATTTGTTGTATAAGAAGCTGGAGCCAGGAAACAGCTAGCTTAACTTTGTAAAAAGTAGTAGTCCTTTGTTTGTTCATTCTGCACAAAAAAACTAAACTAAATGAACAACAAGTGATGCTTTTGTGAGAGTAATGTAATCCACTTAGTTGCTGCACCACTTCCACCTCTCAGCTCGCCACCGCTACCCTTCTAGGGTTGTAGGAAAGCCATCCATGTCTAGCTTGTGTTTGTTCAGTTTGATGAGGCTGAGATCATCTTTGAGGTCACAGATCATTTTATACGGTGAGATCAAGTTTCAAGTCTCAGCCTTCCAGTCATACTCAATTTGTCTAATTCCAATACTGTTTATAGACCCCGGTGTACAGAAGTGTTAAACTACACCAGGCAAAACAATTGCCCCAAACTGCACGGAATTAACATAAATTCATGGGTACCCACAGAAACCTGTTCATTCAGATATCTTGAGGTGAGAGGACATGGACCCATTCAAAGCATTATTTAGCCTCCTTCCCAACAAAGCCGCAGCCTATGAAAGACAGGCCAAGTACATTGCCGTACTTGCTATATATACATATATTTCGAAGATGTGCTGATGCGTCTTCTAATCTGCTCAAACTTTACTGGAAGATAGTGTGAGGCAGATGTGGTGAAGCTGAGAGAAACCAGGGCTAAACTCTGCTTGCACTACCTCTGACTTCACGTTATTTGGCCAGTAAACGTGCTGCTGAGTGGTATGATATGCGATGAGGATTGAGATCACGATGGGACAGATCACATGCAGCACCCGTTCAACTTTGCATAAAGTGACCGACTGATACAGAAACACACACACACACACACATAATACATATTATGTGAGTCACAGTCAGCACCAGAGGTTGTCCAGATGTTAACCCACTGATCCAGAGAACAGCAGGTAGCTCTTAATATGAGGCTGGATCAGCCTGTCGTGTATGGTCCAGGGTTTAGGTCTCTCTCAGCCTGACTATAGACTTCCTGTTGCTGGTTAGGGATGAATGCATTGAGACCCGTGATGTGGAGCTAAGTCCTTATGTTTTGCTTCTGTCTGTCAGATGTGGAAGTGCAGAACAGGTTAGCAATTACACCCACTGACATCTCATTAGGGTTTGATCCACTAGAAGACTGTATTTTGCTGGCTGTGTCTGTTTCTGAATCATGCATCAGTGTCCAGTGTTTTTCAGCCTGTTAAAGTTAGAGTCGGTGTTTATTTGTTGACATTTACATACCAACAAAGGCGATCAATAAATCAAATGCGTGTAAAAAGCCTGTGGCCTACCCGCCTGTCTACAACACTCAAAGCTCCCTGTGCCCAGCAGAAGGAATAAATAGGATGGTCTGGTGACTGTCTCTCTTTTAACCCCACTGAACCTTTTATATCTACAGATATCACAAGTCCTCTTCCAAATCCACCATGTTTCTACAGTAGCCCAGAACAGACAAACTAAACACTGGCTCTAGATAAGGATTTCTGTTTATTTGGAGCCACCATAGGTTACACTAGGAAGGAGATGTTAAAGTGAGGGCTTTGTAAATTAGCAGCTATTCATCTGACACACTGGTCCTTTAAGTTACCCTTAGTATCTGGTCATTTTTGGCATGGCCATGAACTAAATGTCATCACACAATTGATTCATTTTAGTTACTATAATTACTATTCGCATTCTACTATTTACAGTTTATGTATTTTTTCTTCTTTTTCTAATCATCATCATCATCATTTAATGCTGGAGTTACTGTTACTGTACTGTTGGAGGTGGAAAACATCATCTGACCGATGCATGTGTTGATTGTGTTTTTCAGTGTGCAAATTCAAAGCCCATAAACGCTGTGCTGTCAGGGCCACTAATAACTGTAAATGGACCACCCTGGCCTCCATAGGGAAGGATATTATCGAGGATGAGGATGGGGTAAGTTTGTGTGGACATTCATTATTTATTGAAAGGCCTACATCATTGTAACGCAGTAGGTTTTTTGTATACTGTAAAGATGATAAATGTGGATTTGTGATCTGGTCTGGATAAATAAATTTGACTTATCCGAACTAGGTCGCCACACCTTTAGGAGCTACTAAGAAAACTTCATGAGCCTGTGATGGTTAAAATGGCGTTTTACTCCTCAAGCAAGAAAACTTTTTTGGGAAAACACTGAAACTTTGGCTTATGTTGTTTGCCCAAACTAAAAGTCATAAGACAGAATTATGGATCCAATGCCAATGGATTGCAAAATTTCTTTAACTGTGTTTGTGTGTGTTGCACCTACAGATTGCGATGCCTCACCAGTGGTTGGAAGGCAACCTGCCTGTGAGTGCCAAGTGTGCTGTGTGTGATAAGACATGTGGCAGCGTACTGAGACTGCAGGACTGGCGCTGCCTCTGGTGCAAAGCTATGGTGAGACATCTGTCACATAGGAATAAAATGTAAATGCTGAATTTGCCCCTGCAAAATGATATTGACATGCACACGGGATTAAAAAGATACAAAGAGCTGATTGTTGAATTGTAAGGAGCATCACCACAACACTGATCTGATTTATCTCTAAATGACTGTACTGTTCTTCTTAATTGTTTGCAGCGTGTAAGCTTGTAGCTGTTTGCTTTGCATGCTGACAAGCACAATTAGGACATAACATCACATCATGTCATAAACACATGCCAGTTATATGATGCTCGTTGGATCCTATGAATCATCCATCATTCATCCATCCTGTTTTTCTTCCTTATTGAGTAACTTCTTTCAGGTCTGACTTTAGAAGAAGGATCAGCTGAATGACCCAGTTTGATGGTCCTGGGGTCTTCAGCAGAAAATATCTTATTCTTTATGAACTTCATGCTCCTTATCTCATCTGTTGTATCTGCTGTTCTTCTTCTAGGTGCACACAGCCTGTATGGACCTGTACCCTCGCAAGTGTCCTCTAGGTCAGTGCAAAGTCTCCATCATTCCCCCTACGGCGCTCAACAGCATCGACTCAGATGGTAGGCACCACACACACATGCACACACACACAGACATACGCGCACGCACATTGCAATCATGCTGACTCACTCAAAGGGTCAGAGGTTGATGCAGGGTGGCACCTATGAGCAATCATTACATTTCAGTGATGAACAAATGAGATTTCATCCCATTTGGTGAGCTGATGTCTTCTCTGTGAACTCTGACCCCCTGCTGCCCTGTCACACGGATGGATGGCAGCATCAGGGAGGAGAGGGAGAGCGTGATGATATACTGTGTTTGATCAAGGTATTAACATCCATTCAGGCACACACATGCCTTTTCCCAGCAGCCGCTTCTCTTGTAAACTGCTGGAGCATAGGATGGAATATCATTATTTGCACTCAGGATAATTGGTCTCAGCATCAGATCCATACCATCTTTTTACCTTCCTGCTAGTCACAGGGGGATGAGAGAGGGACAGGACTCTGGCATGTGTTCCAGGAAATTGTGCATTTCTAAAAATAGCCGTGTGTGACAGGTTGGCACACACACCTCGTCAAGAGCTTAAAATAGAACAGCATCTTGCTGCGAGATGTGTGTGGGTGTGAGGAGAATTCTAATTGGATGCTCCCCAACTTGCTGTAAGAGTGGACACACATACTCATCATGTCACATTTCATAAAAGCATACGAGCACGCTTACATCACACAAGAAGAAGAAGAGCTCTGCAGTTGGATTTAAAGCACTGTGAGGCTCCCTTCAGGCTCTCTGTTCATGTGTGTTTTTTCTGTGTGTGTGTATGTCTGTGTGTGTCTGTGTGTGTCTGTGTGAGTCTGTGTATGTCTGTGTCTGTGTGCGTCTGTGTGTGTCTGTGTATGTCTGTGTGAGCTTGCCAGAGCCCCTTTTCGATGAAGATCAGCACCTGTGAGACAGACTCAGATAAGCATGTGTGATTGGATTACTGTTGCTGAATCCAATGGCACACATGCAGTACACACACACACGCACAGACACACACACGCACATGCAGTAGACACACATGGCCACTGTCTCTGTAAAAAAGCTGGCATTGGCTAATTGGTAGCTGGATAAAAGAGAGGCAAAGAAAGAGAGGATGGGGGATCCAGATGAAGGGAGGAAGATAAGACGAAAAGAAAAGAAGATCATATTCTCTGGCTCCCCTCTCTCTGTCTCTCTGTTTCTCTCTCTGTCTCCCTGTCTCTCTCTCTGTCTCTCTCTGTCTGTCTGTCTCTCTCTGTCTGTCCTTCCAGGAGTTTGGTTGTAAATGGTTGGCGGGGCAGACTGTAACACGTGCTGGTGAGGAGAGAGAGAAAGAGAGAGAGAGAGAGAGAGAGAGAAATATGAAAGAGAAATATGAAAGAGTGGACAGAGAGATTAGAGAGCAGAAGGAAGAAACGAAGGAGGATGTAAGAAGGAGTGCCAGGCGTTGATAGCAGTGCCACAAACACACACATGGTGGAAGCCTTAATATGCAAAGCTGTCAACACAGTAGGGGTGTACATATTATGCTGTAAGCACAGAAACCTATTGTTGCATTATCTTCCACAGATTAGTATGTATGCACATGTGTGTGTATTCATGCTCTGCTATGTAGCTAAACACGTGTTTTTGGCATGTGCTGTGTCCCCACATATTAGCTGCCTCAGAGACTTTGATGAGGTTGTTTAATGATGACAGAGTTGACATACCAGCAGCTGAATGCAGCCCTGCTGCTCTAGTTTGAGCTGTACCATAATAACTGGTAGAGCGTTACAGGATCCATTCATCCTAACATCCCAGATTCAAGAAACGAAAAGCTCTCTGGAAGGACAGACCAAAAGACCAGCATAGTAAAATGACATCTTGGACAGAGTTGTAAACATGTATGACGAATATGATCTAGGAGGAATTCTTGAAACCTTCAGGTGCTGCCAAACAGACCTGAGC
This sequence comes from Nibea albiflora, assembly GCA_014281875.1. Classification (NCBI taxonomy): domain Eukaryota; kingdom Metazoa; phylum Chordata; class Actinopteri; family Sciaenidae; genus Nibea; species Nibea albiflora. The sequence goes on from CM024796.1 coordinate 24,486,186, forward strand.
CACATTACCTCCTCTCCACTGTGGAGACCCTGATGTTCATTTTATCCTTTGCTGTCACCGTTTCTCCACAGGTTTCTGGAAGGCCACTTGTCCCCCATCATGTGCCAGTCCCCTCCTGGTCTTTGTCAACTCCAAAAGTGGTGACAACCAGGGGGTGAAGTTCCTCAGACGCTTCAAGCAGCTCCTCAACCCGGCTCAAGTCTTTGACCTGGTCAATGGTGGGCCGCACCTTGGGTGAGGAAACAAAGTGAAATTTTTGATATGTACTGACACAGACAAATAAAACATCCACACATATAAATATAAATAGATCTGTGTACTGTATTGTGAAGCATTATTTGCTATAGGTGAAACATCAGCAGACCCAACAGAATAAGTGCTCTAAGTGTGTGTGTATGTGTGTGTGTGTGTGTCAGTCTACGCCTGTTTCAGAAGTTTGACAACTTCCGGATCCTGGTGTGTGGGGGTGATGGGAGTGTGGGCTGGGTCCTCTCAGAGATTGACAAACTCAACCTTCACAAACAGGTACTGTTTAAATGTTGCTTGTCGTTTGTTGGTCCTTATTCCAGAAGAATGATGAATCTGCATTTACATTGCCTAGCTGGTACGTTCATGATGGCAGGTAACCAGAGATCAAGCTTCAAGTAGAGACAAAATGATGTGTCCTTGGTCAATGTGCCAGCTCTTTGGCTTTGCTCATGGCCAGGTTACATAAAGACATGCACTCATTATACACACACAAAAACCCACACATAGACTCATTTCAATTGCAGCAGACATGTATTCCCTGATGCCAAATTAACCATCTGCATGTGTTTCAGTGCCAGCTGGGGGTGTTGCCCTTGGGCACAGGCAACGATCTGGCACGCGTGCTAGGCTGGGGCCCATCATGCGACGATGACACCCAGCTGCCCCAGATCCTGGAGAAGTTGGAGAGAGCCAGCACCAAGATGCTGGACCGCTGGAGCATCATGACCTATGAGATTAAGATCCCACCCAAACACAGCTGCCCCACCACGCCTGAAGGAGCTGATGACTGCCAGGTACTCACAAGAGTTGACAGATATTCACACGCATCTCTAGATCCAATCAAACCCAGCAGGGCTTCCAGACAGACGGACGTGAGCAGGAGGTTGTTGAGCACATGATGGAAATGCTGCAGCAATTCTCAATTTTCAAGTCAACTTCAAATCAAAGTTTCAAAACAAAGGACCCACAACAAGCCTAATGTATAGTACACTATTCTAGTTGTACTGTACTCCAGAGTTAGCTGAAAACAGTGACAAACATTTCTATTAAGAAAATAAAGTATAAGAAAATTAAAACATTAAAGCAACATTGTGTAGAAATTGGTATTTATGTGATTTATTTTCCTCAGTGTCAGAATAACTGGTAAATATGTTCAGCTGCACTCGAGTATTTGTTCTGATTACATTACTTCTGATCAAAAACTAGCAAGTTGACAACTTTGCTAACAGCCAAACATCAACAAGGTCAACAACAGCACCAACCACTAAAAGTCAGTCCCAGATTTACTCTTGTCCAGCAGCTTCTTGCTCGTTCACTCTCCCTTTTTTCCTCCCCATCAGCATTTCCCCCACGCCCTGGGCCTGAACATCTCCTCTATTGAATAGTATCCATTTTCACCAAAATCAGTGACATACTTGGCTGGTGTGTGACTTAGTGGCATAAAGCGTTACATACTTCTCACAGGTGATCGTACCCGTGCAAGTGCAAAATCAGGGCACAGAGTCAAAATGATTCTGAATGTGTGTTTCAATGGTCGAATAATTACACTGTGTTGCTTTAAGATACCACAACAACGACAAGATTTTGATAACATGAAAAAACAGTCATCAACTTTTTTGTCTGTGTTGTTTCTCTGCAGTTTCACATTTCAGCCTATGAAGACTCAGTAGCTACTCATCTCACAAAGATCCTCAACTCTGAGCAGCACTCTGTGGTCATCTCCTCTGCCAAGTGAGTGTTTTTAACACAGCAGAACGAGCCCGAACAGGACCTACTAGAATCAACAGAAGCCACTGACATGGTCCTTTCACAAATATAGTGTATAATACACAGCTGTAGGCAAAGACGTGTTCAAATGTGTGAAAGTTCTTTCAGTTCTTTCACAGTAAATTTGATTTTGTTGGCATATTATTAAGCAGAGCTATAAGTTGTAAATAATAAATAATGATACAGCAATTAAAGGCCCAGTGTGTCAGTGTGCCACAATATGGCACAAATGGAATATAATATTCATAACTATGTTTTCATTAGTGTATAATCATCTAAAAATGAAGAATCATTATGTTTTTGTTACCTTAGAATGAGACTTTTATATCTTATATCAGCATCAGAGTTCTGATTGAGACCACACTGATGTTTTCTCCCTGTGTATCAGGATCCTGTGTGAAACAGTGAAGGATTTTGTTGCCAAAGTCGGGAAAGCCTATGAAAAAAGTACAGAGAACGCTGAGGAGTGTGACACCATGTCTCTCAAAGTAAGTCTCAAAAACAACATCCATCATCCGCCCGTGCTGAAAGACAACTCCCTGTATATTCAGTTTCTACTGATTTGCAGTCCTCTGAATGCTGCCACAGCACTCTGTCTAACCTCTGTCTGTGCCCCCTCTCCTCTGTGACCACCAGTGTGCCATCCTGAATGAGAAACTGGACTCCCTCCTCCAGACCCTCAACACAGAATGCCAGGCTCTGCCTCCACTTCCCCACTCCACTCCTCCTATTGTTGAGGAGGAGCAGGAGGAGGAGGAGGAAGAGGAGGAGGCCAGCGAGGAGAGCCTGACAGAGCTTAAGGAGAAGCTGGAGGAAGAGGAGACAGAGAAAGGACACCAGCTGTTCAAAAGCAGGGAGCAGCTGATGCTCAGGGCCAACAGTCTGAAGAAAGCCGTGCGACAGATCATAGAACAGGCAGAGAGAGGTAACACACACCTGAACCCAGTTCAAACCCAGTTCAAACTATTCAGATGTTTGCTGAGAAGTGTGAATGAATCATTTCACTGGTTTTGAAATTGCATGAGGAGCAGATCTGAAAGCAGCGGTAATCTGCTGTAAAATGATCACAGTTTGTCACTATTTATGAAATACAACACACACACACACACACACACACACACATGCATGCACTGTGACATGTAAAACACACTGCCCTGTCTTATCTCTCCTGTGTTTCCTCTGTTCAGTGGTTGATGAGCAGAACGCCCACACGGAGGAGACAGAGCTGCCATCTCCTCTGGAGTTTAGAAAGGACAGCGAGGAGGAGAACAGAGACAGTGAGAAGGATGAGGATACCAAGGAGCTGGAAGCAGTGCCATGTAAGTGCACCATTATCACTGCTGCTGCTTAGGCTCTGTTTCAGATCTTTGACCCGTGTGGCCTGGTCCTGTTCCAGATCTGTCATCTGTGACCCGTGTGCAAACCCTTTACCTGCTTGGTCCTGGTGCCAATTCCCATCCGGGCCAAAACACTTCACCTGTGCAGCCTTTCCTGTTTGATTTCCAGGTTTGCCAGCTGGCATTGTTCTTAGTGACTGTCAGCTAAAAGACAATTTGTGCTGACACTTTCTAATGACCATCATTAATAAGTGATTAACTTAATTTTATAATCACTTTATTGTTTTAAAAAAAGGATCAATGCAATAATTGACATTATTTTACTGATGTCACACTCGCACATGAAGCAAAATAGCTTCTTTAAACTTGATAATTACGCCTGCCATGGCATCTTCATGACAAGCTGTCATAACAGAAAAAATGACATACAGTGACACTGAACAGTCCTAAACATTCATAGACTCCTTCATGTTCATGACAGGTATCAACTTGTAGTGATGACAGTGTCATGTCAGTATTATGCACGCCCTTCAAATAACTATTGTAAACTATGTAACTATTCTCAGTTTACAGCAACTTTATAATGATCATAATAATGTTGATCAACTATATACAAAAATATATGGTCTATCTATCGAGTATATAAAATGAATTAAGTGGGCAACAATAAACTGATAAACTAATGTATCAGAATGTAATTGGTCTCTTTTTAAGCTACAGCTTATAAAACACATAAAAAAGCAGTGTTTACCACCCGAGAATATATTCAGCTCTCTGAGTACCATAACAGATGTTAAAACAGAATTTTTATGATTATATATTATATTACTATATTATATATATTATTCATAAGTGTTGAGGAATCCTTAACAGAACCAGTCCATGAACCAGAGATACTTGGGTGGAAAAGGCTAGAAAAGAGTTTTTGATCTATTTATTATTTTAAATCAAGTATTTTCCATTCAAATTCTTGAAGTATTGTTGGTATTAAACATTTCTAAATTAATTTTTTAATCAAAAAAGTATATTCCTCTATGTACCACTCAAGGGAGGTTGCGTACCACCAGTGGTACCACAGTTTAATTTATTTAAGTTGAAGTTTTATCCATTTTGTTTGCTTGCTGGTTGAGGCCTGCTGTAGCTCTGGGCCACCTCATGTTAGGTTGAAACACATCCACTCCTCTCCTGAGAGAGGAAACAGTGCTGCAGTCTTGCCATCATTTAGGCAAACCTGAGGATATATAAAGATGTCAGCATCGCTCTTCTCTGCGGAAAGAATCATGGGCTAATGTTGTGAAAAAGGTCTACAAGATGATTCTGCTGAGAATCAATGCAACTGAAGAGCACAGTGGATTTAAGTATTGCCACCTTGTGGATATTGCACTCCCTGCACCTCAGAGAACCAGACACATAGCTAACGGAAAAAAAGTGCTGCTGACGCAAATCATGTTTCCTGTCATAAATAAACTCAAGGATTAGTGGCAAAAGAGCATGGAGAAAGCCTGCGATATATCCCACCTCGTTCACCGGGAGAAGCTGTGTATCTCTCCATCTTCAGTCTCCACAACAGTCAGCCTCCTAAATAATAAATGACCTGACCAAACTGTGGTGGCAGAGCAACTATGAAGCCTGTGTGTGCCTGTTTATGTGTGCCTGAGTGTGTGTAATGTGGTGAAGCTTTATGGACACATGTGCATGTTACTGTGTGTAAACATTTAGTGTGCCTGTGTGAGTGTGTGTGTGTGCGTGCGCATGCTTGCATTCGAGTGTGTGTGTGTGTGTGTGTGTGTGTGTGTGTGTGTGTGTGTGTGTGTGTGTCCATTGGCCACAGGATGTGTTATTGTCTTAGGGGCAGAAGTTCTTCCTGTTTATCATGGGGCTGCTTCCTTCCTTCCACACATTTTCTAGCTGTTGGAAGACTAGGAGGTATCAGTCAAACCCTCTGCTTTTTTATCCTCTCCTTGTTTCCTCTTATTGCCTCCTTACTCCTTCCTGACCTGCACACAAATCAAAAAAGCACAAAACTGCTGAAACCAACCTAACCGAACTGAGCTTGCAGATTCCATTTATAGTGCAACACATGTATCCAACATGAAGACACACATGACACAGCACGAGAAAATGGTGTGGAGCAGATGCAAATAAACCAGAACAAAAACATGAGTTAAATCCTTGTGATTTTGTACAACACACAGCAATAATTATAAACAATTATATAAAACAAATATAACCAACTAAAAGTCAAAGTTGCCCAATTATATGTGCATGCACTAAAGTGTCAGACAGCACTGTACTGTCAAAATGTCAGACTTGGTGAAATGTTCTTGTACATTTAACTTTTTTTTAACACCACCTTTATAAGCCCTTTATAATGCATGCTCTGAAGTCTTACTTTTCAGTTTAATGTTCATTCAACAGTATTGAACTGGAAAAATTCAACCAACCACTGATGACCAACCTCATCATGTGGATTATCCATTCAGATGTCTTTAGTTTAAAATGTTGTTTTCCAGCCCTGCCTACTCATAGCAGTTGCAGTGAGTTTTCTTATGCCCCCTGGTGGGATGAGAGGGGGACATCGCATTAAAAACTAATGCCACCCTGTGCTGTCTTTGCCCTAGAGAACCAGGAATATCGAAAAAAATATGTGTGTCAGTTTGAGTAGAAAAAAGACATCACAGTATAGATGTTTGTTTTTTTCTGTGTCCAGCTGCTAAGAGTCCCTGTTCTCCAACGGAGAGGAGGGTGAGCCGCAGCACCCAGTCCTGTGGCTCCTTCACAATCACCCCCTTCACCACCAGCAAGGAGAACCTCCCTGTACTCAACACACGCATCATCTGCCCTGGTAAACACACACACACAGAAGACATTATATATATTTCAGAGCATGCATATAGTTCCCTTTCCCTTACCTGATCTTAACAAAACACACAAGGACAGAATCACTCAGACATTTCAAGTCAGTCTTGTGTGACACATGTCTGTCTGTGTGTGTCTGTGTGCAGGCTTGCGGGCAGGACTGGCTGCCTCCATTGCTGGCAGCTCCATCATTAGCAAGATGCTGCTGGCTAACATCGACCCCTTTGGTGCCACACCCTTCATCGACCCCGACCTCGACTCACTGTAAGAGCCGTTCTTCTTTGTGTGTCTCTTTCATTTTCTTCTCCCTATGTGTCATTGATTTTTAAATGTATTTATTTATGATTGATTATAATGTATGTGTGAGTTTGGGCTAACTGTGCTTCTGTGGCTGTTTTTCCAACCAGAGAGGGCTACATGGAGAAATGTGTCATGAACAATTACTTTGGCATCGGCCTGGATGCCAAGATCTCTCTGGAGTTCAACAACAAGCGTGAGGAGCATCCAGAGAAATGCAGGTGAGACACTAATCCCAGCGTCTCTGGGCAACCGAGCAAAAGATATGCATATTCATGCTCATGTACTGTGAATTGTATGCACATTTTACTGTTTATAGCTGCACTCCTTTCATCTATCTGTCACACAATCGTTCTTTTATAGTCAGTGCTGAGACAGCGACATTTGGCGGTCTTCTCAGTTTATGTCATAGTCTCTCGGTGTTAACCTCACCCTCTGCTCCTCCTGCACAGGAGTCGTACCAAGAACATGATGTGGTATGGTGTTTTGGGCACAAAAGAGCTTCTGCAGAGAACCTACAAGAACCTGGAGCAGAAGGTCCAGCTGGAGGTGAGAAAGGGCAGAACAGCCAAGAACAGAAGTCTGAAAAATACAGATCGTATGTACAACTCACAAAGCCCCACCGCATCTAGTCTAAAAAAACGCTACTTGAAGTACATAGAGCCAGCTGCTGAAGGCTGACCAATCAGCAAACAGCAGGGAGTGATTATGATGAGGATGTGACTCTGCACTTCTCAACACTCTTAAATCTCTTGAAACACTATTTCATCTAAGTGTTGTAGATTGGAGGTGAAGCATGATTCTGCAACTGCCCAAGCCTGATTTTCACCTCAAATGTATTCAGAGGGTGAACCTGACTGCTGAGGAGAAACAGGCCTGCTATTTAAGACATTGTTTTATGTTGTCATACTTTAAAAGATATTAGAGTTAAAATCATCATAAATAATCTTAAATAGCAGACTGGATTTGACGACACTTGTACCTGTGCACTTCACTTGCTGCTTGGTTATTGTCTTTCCCAGTGTGATGGCCAGTACATCCCCCTGCCCAGCCTTCAGGGGATCGCAGTGTTAAACATTCCTAGCTATGCAGGCGGGACCAACTTCTGGGGTGGCACCAAAGAGGATGATGTGAGTACAGTTACACACAGAACCCTACATAATGTCCCATCCTGCTGCAAGTGCCCTTGGTAGGTGACTCGGATCACTTTTGGAGATGGAGTTTTTCTCCTCAAGCCCAGTCAGTCAGAAATCCTTCCAGCCAGACGTCTTCACCTCTCAGTCTGTCTCTCTCACATTCTTCGACATGAACTGTGCTACGACAGCCTGGATCCTGGTTTTAACATGACCCCCATAGCCTGGAGGTACAGGGGGAGCTATGGTTAGACATATATATGTGCTTGTTTGTTGAAGGCTTGAAGAACAAAGTCAGTACACATTCGCCACATTTAAAGTTTTCTGTTTGTCTTAAATACATTTATCTGTATTGTGGTATACATGTGTATATTTTAACACACTGCAGTGGATCTGAGTTTGACACTGAAACAAAGATTTTATTTCATTTGTTTCTTTGTAAATGGAGTTGAAATACACGTTATTGATACCAAACAGTGATCATAAAGGGATGAAGATGTTACCTCTACTTTTGCACTAAATCCAGTCAGGAATTTGTTGCTGAGTCTTTTATCTAGTGACGGAGGTCCCACATGGCATCACGTCTGAAGTTGATCATTTCATCTGGGTGAAATGTTACCTATCCAGCATTTCTTTTCTGCTGAGTGTCTCTGTCTGCCAGATGTTGACTCCACATTACGGTGACCTTTTCATGGGCAGTTTGCTTGCAGAGATCAATAACAGACTTGTTGGGAGCCTCTTCTCTCAGAAATAATTCATTTTTATTCAGGCTCCAGCTAATCTGAGTTGACAGGGCAAAATGTCTCCTTGAGGCGGGTTTTCACAAATTTACAAGAAGGGCTGATATACTGGTCTACAAAAACTCAATTTCACAATCATGTTAAAGGATAAAACTGCAGATATTTTTTTCTATATTTCTCTTCTTGTCAACATATGCCATGAACAGACCAACAATGAATTGTGAAGTCTGATGTAGCTTGTTCCTTTTGTGCCACAGACCACGGCATATTGATTTGGAGAAAATACCTAGTGTTTTTTTTTGTTTTTTTTCTAACCAATATTGTGATTTTTCCATTGTTTTTACTGTCCTCCGTTTAAATCGAAAACTCCCAAAGTAAACTTACCAAGATTTCAATAGAAAAATTAATTCATTTAGCTGACACTTAATAACATATAATACATTAGCAAGGGATCTGCATTTGAAATCATTTTCCAATTCAAGTACTCGCATGAACTATTGATCATTATGGAGTACTTGCAAAGCATTTGACTATAAAAAGAGGATCAGAAATGAACGCCCAAGAAAAAATCATTTCTGTAAGAATATCTGACTATCTGATACTTCTATTAGATCTATTAGATTACATTTTAATTTGGTCAATAATGCAAAATGAAGCAGTGAAAATGTCAAATATCAAATAAGCTGTGCTATAAAGAAAAATGTGAGAACACATTTCATACTTTAGGACTTGCCACTGGGGCAGAGTGGTTGATGCATTGTTGTGTGTTTTGAAACTGAAAATAATAGACCAACAGCAGTTTGATTGTTTAAGACTGAAATGACTGGTTGTAGAGGACGCAGTGTGCTGCTGCAGGCACAGTTCCTAAATGTCACCATTGTGTTGTACAGATCTTCTGTGCTCCATCATTTGATGACAAGATCCTAGAAGTTGTGGCTGTGTTTGGGAGCATGCAGATGGCTGTGTCCAGAGTCATCAAACTACAACACCACCGCATAGCACAGGTGAGAACACACACTAAAAACAATATGAACCTGCACATAAAAGAATGTGTACATCTTAACTGAGCCTCTCTGCCCTGAATCAGTGTCGAACAGTGAAGATTACCATCCTGGGTGATGAGGGGGTTCCCATTCAGGTGGATGGGGAGGCCTGGATCCAACCACCTGGAGTCATCAAGATCCAGCACAAGAACAGAGCTCAGATGCTCACCAGAGACCGGGTGAGAAAGAGGAGCAGTGTGTGTCAGGGGAATAAAATGAACCTGAGTGAAGAGGTTTTAGGTGAGAGATTCAGGTTTCTCATGACATATACTCATCCTTTGATTTTCCCTGCAGGCGTTTGAGAACACGCTGAAGTCATGGGAGGACAAGTTGAAGTATGATAAGCCTCCTTTGCGGCCTCACCTCTATCCTCAGCAGTCTGTGGATCTGGCTACTGAGGAGGAGGCTGCCCTGGTGCAGATGTGTGCCCGAGCTGCAGAGGAGCTGATTACAAGGTAAACACGGCCTGCCATGAATATCAGCTCTCCCTGTACAGGCCCACACGCTTTACTCATCAGATTCCTAAAGTTTGTGTTTATTATGAATCATTCCCACTGACATGTGCTCTGTTTAATCACAGGATATGTGAGGCTGCAAAGACCAATGGGCTCTTAGAGCAGGAGCTGGCTCATGCTGTTAATGCTGCATCTCACGCTATCAACAAAACACACCCGAAGTTCCCAGAGGTTAGCTACCAGCACACACAGCACAAAGTGCTCGTTCTTCTACATGTTCCTCCACCTTAGAGTTTAAGTTTTCTTTCTTTCTTCTTGCCTCTAGAGGTCACTGAATCTAAAGTTAAAGCTGTTGCAGATGTTACAGGTTTATCTAAAGCAAGAGTGTCAGAGAAACGGACGGACGGACGGACATATCACGTGTGTGTGTGACTGCCTTTGTGTCCTAAGAGGACCTACATTGTTAGTAAATTAGGCAGACAACACATGTGAATTCAGTCAAACATTTACAAATTATTTTGTCAAAACCAATATTTTGTTTTGATTAAATTGTATTATTGTCTAAAGAAAATCGAATCATTTGATGTGCAGTGTTCTTTCGTCACTTTCAGCTGCTTTGACACACTTTGTTTACATATGTTGCTGCATATTAAAAGGGGGATTTTTACTGAGCCTGTTAGCTGTTACCATATTTCATTCCCCTCGCACTTCTGTGTTTGTCGTACATACTACGCGATGTATGAGACTAATGAACTGTTGTCCTGTCTGCAGAGCCTGACCAGGAACACTGCTATAGAGGTGGCCAGCACTGTCAAGGCTCTGTACAACGAGACAGAGTCTCTCCTGTTAGGCCGAGTCTCTCTGGTGAGTTATTTTTCCCATCTCTAACAGGGATTTATGGTTATATTGATGACTTTTACTTGTGCTTGATATTATTTCATGTTTCAACCATACTATGGTGTACACTGTGTTAATGCTGTAAACTCAAAATGAAACTACAAGCAGCGGCCTCTGTCTGTTTTGAACCTTGTATTAGAAACATAACTAAGAATACTTTTGAATATCTGGAGAACAGAGTAAGACTATTTCTATGTCAAGTCAACACAGACACCTTTATTATCTCTAGAATTGACTGCTGAAAAGCTCTGCTCTCCCTACGACTTACTTCGTTTATAGAGCTCTTCATGGTCTTGGTTATCAGTGTAACAAGCCTCACTGCAAACGTGGGTTTCCAGACAGGCTAATCAGAGCCATCTCCATACTTCTCTGAGCGCCAACCCAGCCCTCCTGTGGGTTAGGGTTGTTTTATTGTGTGAAGCACTTTTGAAACAAAGTGCTGAACAAGTAACATATTTTTTTAGTTGATTGATAAATGGTAATTCTATTTTTTCCAGTATGCTGTCTGTACTTGATTTGAACTTGTTGTGTTCCCCCTTGCAGCAACTGGACCCACCAGAGGAGGAGCAGCTGTCCAATGCTCTGCAGAGTGTGGAGTTGGAACTGGGCAAACTGGGAGAGATCCCCTGGCTGTATCATATACTGCAGCCCAACGATGAGGAGGTAAGCAACCTCAGCAAACATTCAGACACGGATGAACATGTACACACACATTACGTGTAGTATTTCTACAACATAGATAACATTAGCAACATTCTGTACTCCTGTCCCTCATACCTAAGAGCTAATCTGCACACATGTTCTGTATTGTGTCTTCTCGCGTAACATGGCTCCAGGTAACGGGAGAGCTGAGTAGCTAAATGAAATGCTATAGGTTGACTGTGCTTATGTACCAGGACCACTCTCTGGGTTACGGCAAGAGGAACAGTCGCAGCAGCATGTTTCGGATAGTGCCCAAGTTCAAGAAGGAGAAAGCTGCCAAGAAGACAAGCCCACAATCAGGTAGGGTTGTGTCCGCTTTTCCCTCAAGAAGTCAGACAGACAGTCCGCTCAGCATGGGGATGTGGAGCATCTGCCATGCAGCTAATACTTTCAATTTATCCTGACTGGTCTGTCCGCCTCAGAAGTTACGACTGCTCCAGAATGATATTATTGTGGCTCAGATAATTCTACATAAGAAGATAAGTGAGGTTTGATTTGTCAATCATGTGCATTTTCTTCACATCACATACTATATTAAATACTGCTGCTAGTGGTAACCAGAACGATGAACTACTGTTGATACTGTATAACTGATCACTGTGCTCGCCCTCAGCAATGAAGCTGCAGATGCATGTACACACAAATTAAACAAGCTTCTGGCCACAGTTGTCATGGTTACCTTTCCCCATGGCCCTGACCACCTTCATATTACAGTCCATGCATAAATGTATCCCTGTATTTTCATTCCCCTGGTAGAAACACAAAGAATGTGTGCGTGTTTGAGGTCTTACATCCTACAGTGTGACCCCAACCATCAACTTGCACCCCACCCCCTGCATTCATGCTCTCATCCAGCTGTCAATACAGTTTCAGGAGGCGCAAAGGCAGAAGAACAAGGCTGCTCCGAAATCAGACAGAAATCAAGTTTTTGTTGAATACTGAGCAACAAAAGTCAGTATCAGATGACCAAAAAGTCCACTCCAACTGGATGTTTCTGCGTACTTAAACATAATAGGAGTGTGAGTATAGGTTTAACAGTCAGATCAGTTGGAAGCCCTTCCTCTCGTTGTGGGCTGGTTACTGATTAGTTGGGTTGTATTTCCTGCACAGGCTTCCGCCTCCCTTTGCCTCCTACTTTTTTCTGTGTGTTCTGATATCAGTCGATGACATGCATGCCCCCAGTCTTCCTGGAAAGGCACTGGCCGCTGCCTTGTTCTGACCAACCTTTGACCTTTGTCAACCTCCCCTCTCCTCCGCCAGCTGCTGCCACTGCTCTCCCTTCCTCTCTGATGTACTCCCTCCATTTTTCTCCTTCCTTTCCTTCAATGATTCACAATTTGTGTGCATATGTGAGGCTGTATGTGTGTGTGATGACATGACTCACATATACTGTAGGTGCGATGAGAGAGATGGTGTGTGAGAATAGTGCTGAGTGAGGTGTGAGAGCAACAGTTTTTGGCGTGTGTGCATACCTGTGAGGCACCCTGAGCCTCTCTCTGCTCTGCTCTGTGTGTATGTGTGTGTGTTTGTGTTTGTGTGTGTGTGTGTGTGTGTGTGTGGGTGTGTGTGGGTGTGTGTGTAGTGGAGAGATGGGGCACAGAGGAGGTGGGCATCTGGCTGGAACAGCTGAGTCTGGGGGAGTACAGAGACACCTTCATTCGACACGACATCCGAGGCTCGGAGCTGCTGCACCTAGAGAGGAGGGACCTGAAGGTACACACACACACAAACACACATACACACATCAGTTACCACACCTCAATCCCTCAGTGAATCTGTGTGAACTCTCTCTTCCCACCCACAATCAACTCTCTCTGTCTCCTCTTGGTCTACTGTATCTCTTTAACCCGTTAGACGTCTCCCTGTTTTGCCACCTCTCGTACTGTGCTGCATCGCTCTGCTTGGCTTCTACTGTCTGATGTTTGCTTGGTGAAAGAGACTCACTGTAACCCACTAACACTGTGTATCTACTGAAGAGGGGAAGCCTCTGGACAGGGCAGGGAGGGCCGGGAGTGGATGGACTAAACTGAGCTGTAGAGGGCCAAAAGTGCAGGCAGTGAGTTTAGTTGTGATATTTGAACTGGCTAGGCTCCGATTGTGTGAATCTCCCATAGAGTTTAAAGAAGGCTGAAATTAGATGCTGTGTATTGAATTTGTTATGATCCATGGGGACATTTGTGTGATTCCTTCCTCCTCAGAATGTGGGTGTGCACCACCGTGGAAACAAAGCCGCCACCCTTTTTGACGTACAGTACCAAAGGAAAGCATGAGTGCAACTAATGAGAGCATGAACACCCACACGGGCTGCAAAGAAGTGAAAAACAAACTCCCCTCGTGATCATGTCATCATGACGTGCACACATGAATCCTCTTCCTGTCATCCTGCACATGCCACCACGTCACATTGTCACAGGTTCTTGGTGCATACCCGGTTTAGGACAAAGCAGTCATATTATTGTCAAATTGACCTTCCAGATTTGATTTTGTGAAAGCACCCAAAATGTAGCACAAAACAATATGTGCGAATTATGTCTACAAACTGTGAACTCAATGAGAAAGAAAAAAACAAACGACAAAATGACAATTAACAGAAATTGTGACTGACAGAGCATAGAACAGTCATACCAACACTTCAATAAATCTGATAATACATTTTACACATAAACGTCTCTTAAACTTAATTTCATTAAAACCTTGTGACCAATGCTGAGCAGAGCACCTTACAGGTGAGGAATAAACATACCAGCGCTCTCTGGTGGACAAATGGTGTAACTGCAAACTCAAACTCTGCGGCAGTTTGTTGGTTCAAAAAGATGTTCCGCACATACATCAGTGCTCAGCAACAGAAAGCCAACGTGTGATGCTCCCTTGGCCCTTAGTCAATACACACACACACACACACACACACACACACACACACACACACACACACACACACACACACACACACACACACACACAGATATTATACCTGTGTTTTTTTTATGTGCCCCTCATTCCATTGTCTACCACAGTTTATCATCATCATCATCTCATTTGTCTAATTTGCTTGTTTTCCTGTTGTATTAAAACTGATTAATGTACAACTGAAACTATTAGTCAATGAATCAATTAGTCAATCAGTTCAAAATCAGTTCAGCTCAATAATTATTTTCATCAAATATTTTTTAAACAAAAATCCAACATAATGCACAGATGAATCAGTTCTGAAAGTAATCTTAAATTGCAGCCCTTGATAAATGTTAAGCACAAAGTTGTAAGTGGACTGTTGAGCATGCAGTCAAATCATTTCCAATGAAATGAATGAAGAGTGAGCAGAGTGAATGACACTGAGCTCACCAGGCGAACACAGTGCATGCGGAGTCTGCCTCTATTCAGTTTTTGCTTGATTAATTCACTGTAACTGTGTAACTGCAGTCAGTTGACCACAGACAAAAATACAGCGTCATTCTGCTGACATGAATGCCTCTGAGGCAAAATGTAGAACACTGTGTGATTCTTAAGAATCCTCCCCTTTCAGGTTGTTTCACAGCAAACATTTTGATTTGTCATAATAGGAAAAGAACAGATGTTCCTAATAATATTAACAATGGGTTTGTTCTCAGTAATCCGAGTGTGGCTGTGAGCCAGCATACACAAGAACAGGAGCCTAAAACCAAAAAAATCCTCTTTAGAGTCATCTAAAGCTGGTTCCAACTTCTTTCTAATTACAGCTACCCATATTGTCAAGCTGTGATTACACATGTCACATCCACTGCTGATACTAGATGAAACCTCATCCAAACAGCACCGAGTGTCGTAAAATAACCAGAGATAATTACATACTTATTTTACACACTTTCTTTTTTCTATTCCGTTAGTTCCAAGCCTTTGTGTGAACTTCTCTCCGCTTCCTCCGTTGATCATTGATAATGTTGAGCCTCTTTGCGGTTTCTAATTTGGAATATGTAACAGCAACAGTACATGAAAATCAACAAGTCTATAGCCATGCCAGTGATAACAGGAATAACGGCGTTAGTAACGGCGCTACTTTTTTCACTAACGAGTAATCTATTTGATTACCCTTCCCATCATTATAACGCTGTTACTGTTACTGCCAAAAAATGCGGTGCGTTACTGTGATTGAAGGCAGCTGTTTTTCATCAGACCAAAGCCGAGCTACAACATTTTTCTTGTTCCTCCTTCCTTGGTGAGGGCAGACAATCATATAAATGATGACGATTGGCTGAGGTTGAGTAAAATTCCATGGAAGCCAATCAGAGGTGGAGTTGGGCGTGACAACTTAGGACATTCACATGAGTCAAAGAGAAACGGAAAAGTAGCCTTCTTTAAATGGAAGTATAGCCATTACTTTTCCTTCCATCAAATGAAGCAAATGGGCGTAACCATGAAATGCACATTATGCCCTGGGAGACAAGAGCCTCTCCATGTCGGTGTCAAGCATAAACTCTATATATAAACATAGTAATAATAATATCTACAATACTCCATGACATTTTATTGGATGCTAGTCTCACTTTCCCACAGCAGTGTTAAAACAGTTTAGATTTGTGTACTGTGGATTTCTGTTATGTATTATATTAAGTGTCCATTTCATTATAATATTCAGATGTATCATAAATAATTGAACACGTACATGTATTTTACATTCCGTCAAAGAGGGATGGAGGTGGGCTCCATACATTTGAGCATTTAAAAAAATACTTGAAAGTAACACGATAGTTACTTTCCAAAGTAACTGGTTACTTTTATCATTTGTAACTCAGTAACTACTGTAGTTACTTTCTGGGAGAAGTAACTAGTTACTGTAACTAGTTACTTTTTTAGAGTAATTTGCCCAACACTTCTAGTGGCGCTGTGAGGTTGTAACTAACGACAGTGGTGGACAGTGGTTAGCTGAGGCTAGTGCTAATGTCAGCATGCTATCATGTTCACAATGCAAAAATGCTGATATTAAAGTTAGTAGTGGGCCAAGTTAGCAGCTAGGCCAACAGACGTTTCTCTTCAAGGAGCTTGTTTGGCTTCATGAACCACTGAGCAACTTTCACAGGAAAGAAGGGAGCCCCTCCAACACATCAAGCAGGGTGGGGAGGTGGGCCAGGTCATCCACTAATCAGAAGTTTGGTAGTTCCTCTAGTCAGCATGTCTAAATGTCCTTGGGCACATGGATATCTGTACTAAATTTCATGGCCGTCGATATTTCTGTTGATATTTCTATCAGCATGGCTGATAGTTATTAAAATCAGAATGTGGCTGAACTTTCTAGATCCATAAAGGCCACATGTTGCAGTGCAGTCTTTGCTTGTGTGGCCTATTTTCAGGCAACCAAAACAGATTCCATCAACCTTGATGAAATTCATCATGCCCCCCTATACTTTCACTTTAAACTGTGAGCATCAAGTCGGTGACTACTTTGTGAACAAAACAGACAGTTGTATCCTGTATTCTGAGTTATGACTCCTTCCTTTACTGCACTGACATTGGCGGCAGAAATGCTGCCCTTTTTTCTTTGCTTTAAATTATTTACATTGGAGGCCTTAGTTGGTGGTTTAGACTAGAGTTCTAGACTTAGCCCTTACAACTACTAAACACAGATGACCCCTTCAGTCTTGAAGATCATTAAGATGATGCTTTCATGTGCATTATTTGTTTTGTTAAAGTATTTTCAAAGAAACAAGGAGAATGATTGTAGAACTTTAATATCCTCACTTTTAACGGGCATCCAGCTCTTTTCCACATAAGCAGAGGCAATTTTATATTCATCTCCAAAAGGTTCAAGTCTCTTGGCTGCCCCTGGTGTATTGTTAAAGAAAGTCACTCCAGTCAGTTGTCCTCACCTCCACTCCATTTCTGAAAGCTGTGATGGAAGACTTGTATTGCAGAGTGTTGAGCACAGACGCATGATTCTGATTCTGATTCTCTGTCACAGTTTGGGTTTGGGGGTGCACATGTCCCATTTGATTTTTCAAGTTTTTCAAGCAGTTTCCAATGCTTGAGCTGGAGCATAGACTTTTAATAGTGTCCCGTTGTGTTTTTGGTTTCTGTTTAGGCCTAACGACTTGTGGTTGAGGTAAAGGATCAGGCAGAGCTGCAACATAATTTTTTATTTTCATCCATTTTAATCTTTAACAAAGATGTTGGCATGGGGATTTCATTTGCTTGCTCTTTTGGAATTGTTCCTCTTAAAACAAGAGTTCATGCCATCCTAAAGTTGAGAGTCACTGGCCACAATTTTGAGCCACAAGTGATTTTCAAGATCTGAAGCTTTCCAATTCCACATCAAGCTCTAATTGTTGTCTTTTTTTCTCCCCAACTTTTTCCTCTTGAACTTTCTAGGAAATGTTTCCATCAGAGCTGCTTTGTCAGCCTGCAGATGATGTTGAGGACATTTGTGATAGCTGGGAGTGTGATTTAAATTCTTTACCTTTTGAAGGTGAATGTAACATGACTACTGGCCGGCAGTGGTGTATAAATATATTGTACTATAATTGTGTGTGAAACAGTTCAACAGCGTTCAACTTGTCAAACTTCAAGCAACCTGTAGATTTGGCCGTGAAACACTGACCTTTAAACACCATTCATCCGGCTGTTTTCCAGTACAGCTTGTGCAGTCATATCACATTTGTTTAATATGAATAAAACAATCCATGCTGATCATATATCCAAACTCCACAAGCATCCAACCAGTCCTGGAGGGGGCCTGTGATGTACGCAGGTGACAGGAGTCCATTGTCCATGCAAAGTTTCTACATTTCTCGTGGTTTATTTCTCCAAACAACAAGCAAGCCAACGAAAAAACAAAGAAGTCATGCTTCCCGCATGCCTCTCAGCCCAGGTGCAGCCCCCATGCTGAGTTCCAATTCAAAAACAAAAATAAAACAGTATGAAGGTATGAATTACGCAAAGGTAAATATAATCAAACAAATTACTAGCAAAAGAAAATAATAACACAAATTAAAATTCATTCTAAAGGAAACATGACTGACTGATCAAACAATAACAATAAATGAGACACATTAAACCACATTAAATGGATAACCCTCAATACTTGTGTGATTATAATGCCTGAGATGCAATAGACCTTCCTCTGTGTGTTCTGAACATGTTGGTCTTGTTTCTCCTCAGGATCTGGGGATATCGAAAGTGGGTCATATGAAGAGAATTCTCCAGGGAACTAAGGACCTGGCCAAAGCCTCCATGGTTGATCTCTAAGGCGGAAGCAGACGCTACACGAGAGGGGAAATAAACATTCCCCTTACAGTTTGGGAGCACCGTACGCAGTGTAAAGGAGAAAATAGGTATTCGAGGAGAGCTGGATTTGATCCCTCTGCTTAGAACACCGTTGTGATGTTGTTAACAAGATACATTTGTGTGTTTGTTTGTGCTCTGGTGCCAAAATGACAGTCGAGAAAGCTGATGGAAGTGCAAAAGGAAGTCATGGATCGTCACAATAAAAGCCATTTCTAAGTTAATATACATACATAGCACACAATCAGGTATGCAAATTAACCATACTTTCGACAGTTGACTTGTCTGAGTTAACAAACTAGTAGCAAAACCAGGACTTCCATGAGTGTGGGATTAAGATTCAGTAGAGTTCGGTAGTGTCTAAAAATGTGATGTTTGCTGGATCTCTGCCTGAAACAACAGAGCTGCAGATGCATTAAAACAACCTTCAGGTTTCACTAGCACTGCCGTTCAGTGGAGACAGAGAAGATAAACTCCTAACATCACAGTCTAGGTGGGAATCTGGAAGGTGTGGTGTCTGAAAACAGTGGGATACTGTCGCATGCTATGCTTACTCAACTTTAGATATGTTTAATTGCATGATTAGTGTGTTGATTTTTTTGTGTGCAAAATAACACTTGAACAAGTTTTACATGACTTTAAGTATTACGATGCCATTTCTTACTACTGAAAGCATCTTTTTTGGTCTAAATCAAACTTTTTTTTCTAGCTTTAATTTATTTTGTTTGCATGATAATGAAGTGTCAACGATTTGTGTCAAGTGCCATATTTTCAGTCATTTAAAATGTAAAATGTGCTTTATTGGTAGACGTCATAAGAAGTTTTTAAAAGCTGTTGATGAGGTATGAATATATGGAATTAATATCTGTAAGTTGACACGTTCTCTGTAGATGTGAAAATCAGTACCAAAGTGAATGTCTAAGAAAACAGCTGAAGACTTTGTTCAGATTGCACCTCTTAATTTCATAGGCCTGTAGGTCTTAGGTCTTAAATCCATTTAATGTGGACAAGTGATTAGTATTAGTCAGGAAGAAAGTAAACATGGTTGGACTGAAGCCAACCACATATACTGTAGGCTTGTTGAGTTTTTTAAAGGAATACTTAAAAGGCACTTTTGACTTCTTGCTTTACGCAAGTGCAAATTCTCATATCATTACATAGAGTTAACAGTTCACCTCAACTTTTTAACTTTTGGCAGTTTATCACAGTATTTAACACTAATGAGAATAGGAGTTAGATATCAGTTTTGAATATGTAATAGAGCAGTTGATCTGCAGTCTGCATTGCATTGTTCAAGTGCAGCTTTTTCTTTCTTCAAATTACAAGTGAGATGTTGATAGAACACTACTTTGACTTGTTAGTTTCTTTTAAGACTGGTGGCATTACAGGGTATATTTCTATATGTGATGCTAAGTTTGTATATATATATGCACTGTATATACAGTATACCAGTGTATGCAAACAATGTTTGTAAGTGTTGTAGTCTAATGCATTTGTAGATTGCTGACATGGCATGCATTGTCAACAGCTAACACATTTGATTGTGTATATTACACCATAACAATTGTGTATTGTTGATTTGGTTCTAATCTATTGTACATGATAATGCTGTTGTATTCTAATGATGGTGCAATATTTTATCTCTTGTTTTGATACTGTCTCTGCAGCTTTCTGACATGATGTTTCTCAGTGGGGGGGGTGGGCGGGGTAAAAGAGTTTTTTTTTTTGTACATCTACTCCCCCTCGAGGTTTGGGGATTCGATTTTAAAAGTTAGACCCGTAGACAGACAGACTGCTTTTTCTTACGGACTCCAAATTTCTTCCAGCGGTTCACTAGTTTGTAGTTTTGCTCCTCTGTGCTTCCAAGATGATACACTAAAGTAGGACTGTGTCAATGAATGAGTAGAATGGGCAGACATGACTGTTGTGTTAATATGTAATATGTATCACAATGTATCTGTGTGCGTTTGGGTGTGTCTACTACCACAGTGGCATATTGTATCTTATCAGCAATTGTATATTTATCATTGCCAACTCATTTTATCATGTCAGTTCTTTGGAAAATAACGTTCTGCTTGTATATCCGTTTTAATTCTTCCCATTTCCTCTGAATCACATGCCTTCTGTTCAGAATTTGTTTCTGAATGTTGAATGCAAAAATTTAAAAAGACAAAAAATTTTACATCCTTCATTAAAGCTTACTAAACTCTAACAGAATGTGACAGGATCACATTCTGAATTAACAGTACTCATGTATTGTCTATAATATCCCAACAGAGGGCGATCTATTACACCTCACAGCTCTACAGTCCCTGACTCACACTGTTAAAGAGCACGAGTTGATTTCATATGTCGACAATCAAGTGTGTCAGACTGCTGTGTCGAACTTGCTGTAGTGATTCTCGTTGGAATGCAGAAATCAGTAAGGCTATACATCAAATTCTAATCCAAGAGAAGGTTTCTTCTCCTATGTGCTATAGTTGATCCTGCATCGCATAGCCAAAGATGTTAGTTACTATAGACCATGAATTGATAATCAAAGATTCTTTCCCATTTTGACTGAAGATCATTACTTGAACATAACCCTGCCTGTCATCCATTTAATAGATCAGATTCATTGTTAGCTATCTGCTCACAGCTAGCCGTTTGCTAGCCAGACACTCTGGACATAGGGTTCACTAAAATCTCAAGTGTTTTGGCCCCAGACTCCAGGCGAGAGAATGCTTGACCTTTTCCATACAAAGTGGAAGTAGCCACCTTTCTCCCTTGCTTTCCAGTGGTCTGTAAATAATGCTGCAAACTGCCTGGTTTTCAGAAACCAACGAAACCCATGCAAGGATCTCAGAAAGACAGGAAAACACAGAGTCTTTGACATGGTTCCTAAAGTGATGGGAGAAAAGTGAGTTTCATTTGTTTACATTATGTTTACAATGGCACAGTTTTAATTTTTAAGAATATATATGTAGGTATAAACAATATTTGCATATTTATTGCCTAAGGTTAAATGATATGATGTGTATTGTGTTTTCACATTTGGAATATAATGTTACAGTTGTCACCTGTATTATTATCTGGATGATTTTGGTAAAGTAGTTAATAATTTTTACGACTACTAAGTGACTGTTTTCTGTGCCTTTTTATGGTTAGAATGCATGGTTAACTATTTATTACAATTTGGAGTCACTGAGATGTGTATTTTTGTATTCTGAATAAATAAATGGTTCAGCTTTTGTTGTACATTTTAAAGGTGCCTTAAAATAGGCTACCTGTTCATATCTCTCTTCTTCAATAAAACCAAATACATATGCAGTGAGTTTCTGCCTCATTCTCATTGGATTTCACTTTCAGGAAAATGTGTGTGTGTGTGTGTGAGAGAGAGAGAGAGAGAGAGAGAGAGAGAGAAACCGTCTCCCTTTTACCATGCATAAATCAGTTTCAGAAGTTTGAAAACAATAGTTTTCTGAATAGTTACATTGTGACATAAGACTGTGGACCACTGTGACATCTGAAGTTCTCTTAGAACGTCCACATCCCTGAACACTCCACGGCCTCTCATCTGGCAGTAGCCCCCCCCCTTTTTTTTTTAACTATAAATGAGTTGGTTCTCCTTTAAGGTATCTCATGTCATCTCTTGCAACACATTCTCTTTTTTTTTACTGCCCATTCTCTTCCTCCATCATTTTACCAGTTATCAACAAGTTCAGTCACTTGAGCTTTTTTCCCTCCACAAGAAGCAAAAACAGATTTGTGAACCACATGCAATATGTCCAAGTTTCAAAGTTTCATCAACATGGCTGCTGATGTGGCCACAGTAAACATTTCCAGAATGTGTTCAAACAAATCGAGCAGAATTTTTCTGAGACGCATCGGTTAAGAAAGACGAAAATAAAAACACTGAAATTATCTGTGATGTAAGGAAATGGAAACATTAAGTCTATTAAGTTCTTGCAGACTAAATCAAACTTTTTTTTATTACATACAGCATATTTTTTCTTTAACCACCTGCACAGTTTTTTTTAATAATTACCCTTTACTAAAATGGTCATTTTGTTTTTTGGCCTTACCATAAAACTTATATGAAGCACTGCAGATGAGTTGTGTTAAGTACAGGTTATTTACCTCCCCAAATGGCTGAACAACTCAACATTAAAAGCTCAATCTATACATTTCCACTTGGAAATGATATTTCTTATTTTAGATTTATTGGTTCTATAGAAACCCTCATTTCATACAAATGGATTTTAGAGGCGCTATAGAAATGTGTCAGAATTATTTGATAATAGTTTTTGAGGGCCAAAACTGATACCCACTGACTGTTTGAATCATAGGGTTGGTAAATAAGATATATATTTTTAAATAAAATCAATGCTTTGAATGCATCAGATATTTAGATACATTTAAATAAATTAATGATATATAATTTTGTGCATGTTTTCACAGTTTTAGTTTATGTGGTTGAATATTCATATTAATCTATAGAACATAAATGTTGATCTCACACATTCGTTTGCCTGCAGTTTGATTGTTCTGCCCTCGACTGTGGCAGTGCGACACATATCGTTGTCTCGGGGTGTGACTGGTGATGCCTGAAAGTCTTGTTTTTATGGGAAGAACGGTGATGCACAGAGAATGGGGAGTCGGATTCATTTTTGAGAACAGCTGAAATAGACCTCAAGAGGGTAAGGCATATACACACCTTCATCGACTCAGTCAGTTCACTTTTAGCGTAGGTCCAGTTATTTTACCTGCTAACAAAGGTTCCAAACACTGAAGGGAGTGCGAGACACTGTCCTACCTCCACTTGTGATCAATCAACATGCATGCTGCCATTTTCTGGTCAGTAAGTCGGATGTAAACACACACACAAAAAACACACACACACAAAGAAAAACACAATAGCAACCACGGACTCTGTGATTCTATATTTACGTATAAAGCTGCATTAATCGGGGCAGTATGGGCAAACCAGGATGGGCGAATTTGTTGCTTCTCTTCAGTAACGTTAATGTGAGCACGAAGAGTTCACGATGGACGAATCGTTCATGGGTCGCGCATTAAACAGCGGCTACCGTCACCGCTGCTGGAGTCCGACACTGAGCTCTGAGGTAAAACCACTTGATGCAGGCTAATGGCTACATTTTGGAATACACACCACATACTGCTGTTGCTGAGGCATTTGAATCTACCTTAACGTTATCGTTAGCTCGGTGGTTAGGTGCTAACTAACGACAGTAAGGTGACATCACAGACCGAGCGGACTGCGGCCTGGTTCGGCTGCTAGCCCGGTGATTGACAGCCTGTCAACTAGCACGGTGCTTCCTTTGGCTGCGGATGACTGTCGTGACTGTCGTGTTCTGTCTTGTGCTGGTTTGTTATGAGCCGATGTGTCTGCACAGTGTACTGCGGCTAGCCAGCCAGCTAACCGTCGGTGTGTTTTGGTAGTCGTGAATCAACATCAGCATCCACAGTGTGTGTGTGTGCGGCTCCTCTGTGGCCTGCTGCGGCGGCGCGTCCAGCCCACAACAACCGGGAATATGAGCTCGCTAATCTTCTTCCGGACCTTCCATTAATAAACCCGTGCTAACGAGAGCAGCCTGGAACATTTCTTTGTACCACACAGATGCGTAGAACGTAACAAAGCTTTCTACAGTCAGGTTACCGAAATGTTTGGCCGTTACTCGTTAAAGTGGCGACGACAAAATGACATGATATGATATTGTTGCAAACATCCATATACATATACAGATACATAGAACACGGCTATTGTGTAGTCAGGCTGTTTTGTGAGAGTGAAGACAGGCTGATGTTTGTCAGAGAGGCCACCGCCACCACAGAGGTGACACTTTAAGGGAAAGACCACCCAAAAGCGGGATCTCCACCCAAATATAGGTGACGTCATCTTGTTGATCCAGAAGATGTATCCATTAACAGTGATGATGTCTGCAGATGATGCATCCAAAGTGGGTCTTAATCGTTGTTCTGTGGTTCTCTATGGTGCAGGGTTGAGCTGCTGTGCATCAATTATGCATTAGTCTTCATTTATTTTAATTCATGTAATTAATCACTAATTAATTTAATGAATCATTAAACTGTTAAGAGAAAAATACCCATTACAGTTTCCTAAAGCACAAGGTGATGGCACCTAATTCACCCAACCAATAGTAATAGATTTTAAAAAAGAAAGAATGTTTTGTGTAATTTATATATATGTAACTGGTTAGTTCCTAGCGCTGTCTGCGTTGTGTTTTGATGAAAAGGCCCAGACCAGGATATCTTTGGAGGCGGTCTCCGTTTATTCTGGCAAAATGGTGTAAATAACAACAAAATTGTCCAGTCATTCGTCATGAACTTGAGCTCCTCTTCCAAGTACAACAGCAATAAGGGGAGAGGTGAAAGCGTGAGACACAGTTATAGGGGGGCCCACAAAAGTGAACGTCGGGGTACGTCAAACGTTCCACATATTGGCTCAGGACACCGGACATGTCAGGTTCTAACTATTAGAACAGATTTTGTGTGATTATAATACTAAATATAACCGTTATATATTTGACTCTGTGACACATATTACTACTGCTGTCATGCCTCACTTGAATAGAATGGAGCCATTGTCAATTATTATTATTAGTGACCCTGTGCTTTGATACTGTGACAAGTCAAAGTGCTCAGCTCGAAGCTGAAACCTGTACTGTAGAGCATTTAGCCTGAAAACTGACAATGAATCAGTCATCAGTGTTGAGTGTGAGGCCACTGTTTGTTCTCACGGTGAACTGCAAGTGTCTCCCTGTGTTTCTCTCTCTCGCAGTCTCTGTTTATCTATCATTCCAGCCACCCACACTCAAAATTTGGCCCAACCAAACAAGATTTTAGACTACACAGTTTGTGTCCTTGACAGGTTGTTTTTGCCGTTTCTCTTCTGACATGATCGCAAACACCCCCAGAATCCTTTAGCTGCATCTGCTTAGCTCCATGACATTTGTATGCAAACTGATAATTAGTTAATTATCAATCAGCTCCTGAGGATTTAAGTTAGTTGCATTTAATTGCAGTTTTTCCATGACATGACTTAATAAGCACATACATGTGAGGGGTGTATGAGGTGATGATGTAGGCCGTACCACTAAATGCCAAAGCTGTTAACTGTTATTAAACATGAAACATCCCAGGCTAAAAAAAGCACAGTTGTCATCCACTTCATGTTGTTCATCTGTGTTCCAGATAGTCACAGCCATAATAAACGTCATTGTGCCTGCTTGCCTTGTGAGTGAATCGAGATGCACTGCATAGTTGAGGTTAGGCAGCAGTTGTTGGCTTTGTTGTTTTTGTACAGCCCACCAAAGCACCCAAAAGAAGCTAGGAGGTCCTGGATCACCAGAGGAAGCCAGTGGCATTCACTCTACCCCTCTGCTTCTCAGAATGGAGGATGGGCTGATGAATAGGACCGCCTGCCTGGGTCTAGACTCAGCTAGCTGCTTTGGACCATACCTCAAAGGAGAGGCTTGGATTTCTTGGGAAACTTTTCCTCCTTGTACACTGTAAATATTTTGCCTCCATTACCCACTCTCTCATGCTGCTTACCAAGTGTGTTTCCCCTGCTCAGAGCACACGCCCGTATTCTCTTGCGTCTCTGTTTGATCTTTGATGCAGGCCTGACTGTTTAAAGAATATCAAAGAAGCACGGCCTACTATAGCTTATCCTCACCAGCAGGACAAGTCTGGGCCTACTTTTAAGAGCCTGATTCATGTTGTTTTCACACAGGATGGAATAAAACATTGGTCTGGAGGGTCGAGTGTACAATCTAAAAAATGTAGAGCACAAACCAAAAGAGGATTGCCTCCTGTGGTGAGCTGTTGTTTCACAGGCTGGAGTCTGACAGTAACGGTTGGTTCATTAAATGTCTGAACGCCACAGGTGCAGCTCTTTGTAGCATGTAAACCACCGACTCTGTCACGCCACGCTTCCTGAGGAGTAGCTAGAGACAGTGTGATATGTCTTTGTTTACTAATAGTGCTGATAGTGTCATTGCTTTGTCATGTGATTGTTGCTGTGGTTGAGCATGAGACAGCTGAACATCACGTAAGAGCAATAGAGATCTCACATTGAACAATTGTGTTTTTATTTTACTGGCTGAAGAACGAGGGGGAGAAGCTCAGAGAAAAAATCAGCTGTGGACGAGAAGTGATGATATAACTTCTTTTTTTTCCCATGTAATTCACTCATTCTCACTCACCTTTCTTTTTACAGGTGAGCGGCCTGTCTGCCAGCCACGTGCTGCTCTCTGTTGCTATGGATGCATGTGCTCGTATCAGAGGAGTTCCATTAAGGCCCAGGGCCTCCGTCCGGAAAGAGGTCTGTCTGCCAGTACACTCAAATCTTTGAAAGGGAGTTTAAAGCACCACTCTCCAATGATCTGGTATACCTGCTGTTACATAGGATCTGCCATAGGATTCTTAGATGTACATTGACACCAAAATAATTTAGCTTCCTTCTCGCAAAACGCTGACGGCTGTATTCTGTTTCCACTCTGTGTCACATGTATGTGATGTTAAAGTACAGATTTGTATTGAGTATGATAATATAGTTCTGTTGGTTTTGTGTGCTTGTGATTATAGATTTTAATGGTACAATTACATCAAATCTTGGTTTCGCAGTTATAAAACATTGATTTGTTTCAAACCTACGGATGCATGAAACCACTTGAGCATTTTTTGTTTGTTTTGCAGTTTTAATAGAAATGAAAGAAAAAGATCGAGAATATCCGTCGCTGCGTTGATTATAAGTGACAGTTGATGTAGCTGAGCTAAACCACCGCTAATAGTGAAATAGATTAATTGTGGCATGCCTAGTGCTCATAGTTGTTGATGTTTACTCCAGCCTCTAATGTGGTGATGTGTTTCCCCATCAAATGGATGGACCAGTATGATCTTAAAAGTCTTCTAACATGTCAGTTTCAATATAATCTGTCTACCCAGAATCAATATTAAAGTCATGTGTAAAAGCTGGCTGATATAAAAGAGGGATGCACAAAGTGCATGCTGCTCAGTGTCAGGCAAATGCTTATGTTTCTCATCATTTCTGTTGGCTAACCATATATAAGGCCTAAAAGACACTGTGTGTGGTTGCAGACTGTGCGTGACAGCGGCGGGCAGTGTGTAAAGAGCCTCTTTAGGAATAAAAAAGAACTATGCAGCATTGGCTTAGAGCTGCCAACCAGAGACGCCACAAGACTGACAGAGGTTTGTCACACAAACCGC
Organism: Nibea albiflora; assembly: GCA_014281875.1. Lineage (NCBI taxonomy): Eukaryota > Metazoa > Chordata > Actinopteri > Sciaenidae > Nibea > Nibea albiflora. The sequence continues at coordinate 24,514,165 of CM024796.1, forward strand.
AGTGCAAACATATACAAAGCTCAGCCATATCCAAACATAAATACTGACCGTCCATCATCTGTGCTATTTCAGATTCATTTTGTGTGTCTGCCTGGTCAGTGTGAAGGGGAAGATGTCACCCAACAGGTAATTACACATAGAAGGTCCTACTTACTTGTCAAATTCAGTCCTGAAATGGTGGAGATGGACAGTGAGTCCATTTTTTTTTAGATCAGATGATTACAGATTTCCAGTTTAATCTGACCTACAGGCTCATGCGCCTCTGTGACTTCCTCTTCCCCAGGCTCTGTCATCTCTGCCAGCAGGGCTGTGTGAGCTCCTCAGGTCCCTCCATGTTCATGGCCTCAAGAATGACGAGGTTCTACTGCTCAAAGACTCCCGCAGACTGGCAGAGCACAAGGACACTGGGCTACAGGTAGGTGACAGGCCTTTCATACTGGAGGAATGCGCTCAGTCAGCATGTTGAGTAAAGCAGCATGCAAGTGAGCAGAAGGCAGGGAAGTGAGGGGGCAAGTACTGTGTAGAACTCGTGTTTTTCTGTGCTTGTAGATGGATCTACATCTAGAATTTTTTCTTTTAAAAAAGTGGCTCAAGATCACTAGTGTTCATGCCAGTGTAAGTAGGAAATAAACTGAAACATCTTTATTTACACAAGAGTCATGCACAATTGACAACATCATTGACAGATAGCTGACCCTTTGGCAGATGTTTATTATATTTTTAAGACAAATTAGACTTCATTAGTCAAAGTGAATCACTATTTCCATGTGGCATTTTCCTACTGTTTTCTTCCATTTGTTCATTTGAAGTCATTTCCTCACATTTCTGGCCTTGTCAGGAACTGACACAGCCATGTAAACAGACAGTCTGTCAAGTCTTTCTCACGCCTTTGAAAAAATGCAGGTGGGATAGACGGATGTTGTTTTTTTCAGCCCTCGATCACAGCCGGGCCCTGCAGCTCACTCTGTGATTTAGTTGTCCGTTTGAGACAGCGAGACCTCCCACCTATCTGTATTGCTCATTGAACTTAGACTTATTGTTATTAAGTTCTTTTGTATTCTGCACATGCAACAGATCAGCTTGCAGTACACACGATAACGATCATAAAAATACACTTCCTGCCCGTTCCCCTAGGACAACAAAATCCTCATGAATTCTGTTCACGTTATCAATTTGTCATGTACCAAGTGATTGTAGGACAGTTTATGGACTACCGCGGTCTGGCTGTCATTGCATATGCTGTAATTTTTTTCAAAATGAGCTGAATAAATCACCAAACATAACTCATTATTTCTCTTTCCCTTCTCTTCCCTTTCTTTCTCTTTCCTTCATTATCTCTTACTGTGCTGTTTCCCTTTCCCTCTTCCTTTTCAGTGTTGGTTAAAGGCTGTGTGTGTGCTGAGGCATAATCCCACCACTAGTGTCTACCCTCAGGCCAGTGTAGGATCTTTGTTGGGTCTGCTTGGGTGCTACATGGCAGGTGTTCGCTATGCGTTGGAGCTTCAGGCTCTTCAGAGGGGCACAGCTGAGCCCAGCCAGCCAGAGGATGATGACACCAACCAATCAGTCTCATCAATCGAGGATGACTTTGTCACAGCCCTGGAGCATCTGGAGGAGGACGACACAGGAGACAATCCCGGTGGGTTTAACATGTAATGCTTAGAGGCATTTAGTAGACTCTGGTCTCCTCTGTAGTCCCCTTAGACTTTTCTGAAAAAATCCAGAATTGAGATCTGAATTTGAAACTCTCTCTGTTTCCTCTCCTTCATGTCCATCTCTGCAGCTGCTTCCTATCACCATTTTAAAAAGCGTGATGTGGCGTCACAAACTGTCCCAGCCCACAAGAGAAGAAAGGAATTATCAGGCTCCCATGTTATCATAAGCTCGTCCTCAAAGTATTCAGCCAAACATAGGTCAGGTCCAGATGTATCTGTTACAGTGCAGAGGTCATCAGGTGTGGAATCCCAGTGGACTTACTGCAGTCCTGGAGCTCGTCTCCCATCGCCTTTGATTCATGTCAGCGAATCAGAAGAGTCAGACTGCTCCAGCCCCAGTCCAATTATTTTCCTGGATGAGGTGGGCTACCAGAAGAGTCTGCTGGCCAAACTTGACATCCCCCAGGTACCAGGGGGGCCCAGAGAGCGAGTTGAAGACTCAGACTCTGAAGTCAGTGAGTTCTTTGATAGTTTTGACCAGTTTGATGACCTGGAGGAGCTGAGCTCAGAGAGCTGCACTCTCGCACTGCCCCTGGATGCCATCAGTGCACCAAGCACACAGAAAAGGTCCGCTGAGTGTAGCACCAGTGGGTCAGCATCCAAATATGTGTCTAGGGGCTGCTCAACCAAGGGTATGAATCCTCACCGCTTTGATCAGCCCACTCTCCCAGCTAATGTGAAAAAACCCACTCCGCTGAAACCAGGCTCTCCCTACTCGCTTCACTCTGAGGTGCCTGACTCTCCTCGACCAGTGCAGACCCCCTCTGAGGAGAATGGTGGCCCACTCTTCAGTCCTGTCAGCTCATCAGCCTTCAGCCCTCTGGTGGACTCTTGTGGAACACTGGAGTACTTCTGGAAGACAGAGGAGGATGAACAGGACAGCTCAGAGCTACGTAAGCCCCAGGATCTCTGCTCTCTGTATAAAACCTACTCAGACTTTGCCAGCAGTCTGTCGAAAGAAATTGTGGGATCTGTGTGTGGCTACCAGTCTGCCATTGACATCAGTGACAACAAGAATCTCAGCTGTGTTTGCCACAAGGAATTCAAGAACCCTTCGGGCTACCTGATGAAGCTCTCAGAAATTCAAGAAACTGTAACAGTGGCCAAGCTGCAGAAGAAGTCACAGTCTCTGAAGGATGGCATTCAGAGGTTTGCCACTGACCTGGTGGAAATGAGTTTGGGCAGCGCTCTGCGAGACCTCCAAAAAGGTGTATCCTCCTGTACCACCACCCTGTGTCACCTAGCTGCCAGGCTTACCTCCTCAGTGTTTCAGATGGCCTTCCATGAGATCGGCATGCGCCATGCGTATGTGTTGAAGGAACGAGCAATCAATGGATTAGCTGGCTTCCTTGTTGGAGAGGCTGTATCTGGGGCGCTCAAAGAGTTCCTGACTGTGAAAAAGCAGATTTTCCACAGCACAGTGACACGTTTTGCTGCCGATCTGGCTGAAGAGCTCATTTTTGAAGGAATTATGGAAGTATGTCAGTTCTCCCACCCCTCAACTCCTCTCACCCCTAGTGGTTGGTCCTTTGGCAACAGGCAGGAGGAAGAGGAAGAGGAGGAGGTGGTTTCCTCCTATGCTTCAGACTTGTCTGAGTCTGTTATCCAGGAGGCCTTTATAGAACTTTCTCAGGCTGATGTTGCCTTCACTAGCCAAGCGGCTATTAGCGTATCTCTGGACAACATCTGTTATGTCAGTGCAGAGAACACTAGCACTCACACCTGCAGTACCTTTGCTAACCAGCAGGTTTTAAGTGCCAGCTCCACTGTAGCAGTCCCGGGGCCCTCCAGTGAGGATGCCACCTGCACAGTGAAGAAAGCCCTGTTCACTGTGTCAGGCATGGCCAGCTGTATTCCTGTGCCCCAGGCAGGCCAAGCCCTCTCTCACCTCCGGGAGTCTGAGGAGACGTGTCAGTGTAAGTCAAGCACGTCAGATACTCCACAGTCTAGCCCCAAAAGAGTAACTGTATCTTCCTCTGACACCACCACATCTACACAAACTCACCCTTACAGTCATGCATCTCAGACCCCCACACCCGGAGATGACTCCTCCCAAGGAAAGTCCCCGTTTCAAAACTTCTCTGGCAACATGGTGGATATGATAGTAACTGAGGCGTGCGAGCTGATAACTGCTTCTAAGATGAAGAAGAGTTTTGGTGACTGTGCTGATTTCCTCACAAAGACAATCGGAGGCCGAAGGGACTCCTCTTCTAAGCAGGATACTGATAATTCTGAGGCTCTAGACACGAGTTTCAGATATGACTGTAGAGAATCTGGGTATCTAAGGAAAGGCAGTCCTGTTGAGCAAACAACAGATCTTAGCATTCCTCACATTTCCTTTCAGACAGGCTCTCAAAGCCAGGGGAGAGCCAGCTGTGAGTTAGACCCCAGGACCAAAGGTGTGTCTGAGGCCCATCCTGTGATGATGGATACTCTTGATGTTCCGGGTGCAGAGATGGGTGGACAAAGGAGGACATCTGTTCCTGGGGGATGACTCAGGTCCGAGCTCTGGCCAAAAATCTGTTGGGACTCCTGGTACTCCTCCTTCTACCCCTCAGCAGCCTAGTGAGGTGTCCAAGGAGAAACAGATAAAACAGTTCTCCAAGAAGCTGAAGAGCAAGCTGGCCAAGGAATTTTCCCCTGCTACCCCCCCACCCACCCCTCACTATCAGCCTGAGCCTGGCCCAGGGCCAGAAGACATCACCCCTGAGGCAGACAAGGCTGAATTTATGCTCAAACTGATGAGGTCTCTCTCTGAGGAGGCGGATGGCAATGAGGATGAAGAAGAAGAACTGGCAGAAGAGGGTGGTGTCAGTGGCACTAATAGATGTTTAGAATCAGGGGGTGGCCGACATGAACTGAAACAGATGTCTGCTCGCAGAATGTCCAACAAAGAAGCTCTCCACTATGCCGAGCGGTTGGCTTGTCACATTGTTTCCATGGCAACAGAGATGGACACTTTAGGAGTGGCAGAGGAGGAGGGAGACATGAGCCATGGCTGTGAGATGAGGAGAGACAGTGTGGCTCAGTTCTCAGAGCAGACTCTGAACACCTTGTGGGTGTACGCTGGGGAGGTAGCAGGCGAGGTCATCAATGATGTGAAGAGGATGGTGAGCTCTGCACAGCAGTGTCCATATCACAGAACTCTGAGAAGAAGAAGTTTTGACAGATCCAGCTCTGAATGTTTGCACCACCACTGCCAACACCAGCCTCAGTCAAGTACAGACCAGAACAGAGACTGGAGGGTAGGGAGGCTAGCTGAGCAATGGTCTAATGACCTGATAGCGTCTGTCTTCAGGTCTCCAACTTCCACTTCAAGCACCATCTCTAGCTCTAGCTCTGGCCTGTCCTCAGAGTATCCCAGCTGTGAGAGTGTGACAGATGAATATGCTGGCTACCTCATCAGGGTACTGAAAAAGGAGGGAGGCAGTAGGGAGTTGGTCCTGGACCAGTATGCAAGCCGTTTGGCCTACCGTTCAATAAAACTGGGCTTGGCTCACGCCAGTCGCAAGATCAAACAGAGATCCTCTAGCACCCGCCTTCACTCCTCCAAGTCGCTGCCAGATGAATGGAAAGCTTCTGGTAGTGAGGCCTCGTCGCCCAAGGACCAAGTAGAGCCAGAAGAGGAGGCTCAGTGTTGCTGTCGAGAGTCTGAAGAACAGAGTCAGAGGGAGTACATGGATCTTTTAACCTTTGCAGAGTCTTTAGCTTACAACATCACCTGTGATGTCACGCGCAAGCTGCATCTTTCCTCCGCACGGCTGCCCAAGTCTCTCACTGACTCCTGTCTTTATAAGAAATCCAAATTTGAAGACATGGCAGAGAATCTCATCAGGAACTCCTTCTCCTGCCCCCTGTTGTCAAAGGAGGGTAAGAGCAAGCATTACCAAAGTACAGGAAGCCTGTATGATGGAGGCTACAGGAGTAGGGTGATGCAGGTCATTGAGCATTACGCCAGGAAGATAGTTGATGACACTCTGAAGATGAGCCTCGCGTCAGTTGGACATTTATCACGGGAGCACCAGAGGACCCAAGGCAATGACAGACACTCTCATACCCAGAGGTTGTCTGAGGCACCATCACTGGACCAAGCCCTGGGAGAGAGGGCATGTCGTTACTGTCAGATACAAGAATGCCCGTACTGCACCAAACTTAGCCGGCACCACCACCAGCCTGTATTACAGAGGAGGAAAAGGGGGCCAGAATGTCAGGTGAGGCCTGAGCAGCTCTCTAGCCTGGAGATTCCCAAGATTCACATTGACCTGGACCACAGGGTTGTGTTTGCAGAGGAGATGGTGTCCATGGCAATGGAGACAGCTAAACGTGAGCTGAGCAACACCAGCCTTAATGCAGACAGTGGCATCGGCCATGATGGAACCAGCTACGCTGAGAGCCTAACGGCTGAGATCATGACGTCAGCCCTGTCCAACATCTGCCAGGCTGCCAGCATCAGGTACACTGATACTGTATACGAGTCTGATCTGATCATGTCCATGTGTTCATGTTATGGCTATTCAAGCAGTTTTATTTAACTTCTCACCTAACGCTACCATTTTAAGACATAGAACTCCTTCATCACCATGAATGTTTACGTGTAGATATTTGTATGATTTCTGACATCCTCCATTTTCTGTCCTTCCATATCTGTGCATCTAGTTTTCCAGGTAGGGAAGCCAATGAGTCCTCAGTGTCCCAGCAGCTGAGTGTGGGAGATGACAGTCTGGGTAGTTGGTCTAACCTGAGCTTTGAGGATGAGCACCCAGACGATAGCAGCAGCTTCCTCCACCTCAGTGACAGGTATACATCCACTAGATTTCTCACACATGGCACACATTGCATATTGAATATCCACGTATCTTAAGACACAGTGTGCAGTGTGTCTTAAGATTTTCCCCCAGTGTTAATATTTTTACTGTTGTAATAACTATTGTAGTTTGTTTTGTTTTTTTGACACTGTTGCTGTCATATTAGGGGAGCCCCAGTGGCCTCTTCCAAAAGGATGACCACAACAGGTGGCCAAGTATTTTTTTTAAATGTTGAATGGAACATAAGAGAATGTTAAAATTAGAGTTTGAACCTTGCTTACAAGTGAGAAACATAACGTGGCACATGTGAGGAATGGATGCAGACATGGGTTTAATATTTTAGTTTGAGCTGCAGTAATCTTTTTCTTCGTCTTCTTTTTTCAAAGAAAGAAGTCTAAACTGTGATCTCAGCTTCTCACTGTGAATATTTTCGGCTTTGTTGAGTGCTCTATGACAGTAAACTGAATATCTCTGAATTGTGGACAAGACAAGACACTTGAGGATGTCATCATGGGCTTTAGGAAACACTGATCAGCATTCTTCATGGACAAACAACTAATGGATTAATCATTAATGAAAATAATTGTTAGTTGCAGCCTTTATGTCAGTTAGAGGAAGTTGATTATTTTTTTTTTGCATATTGGACATCCCAGGACATAAAAGAAAGAGAATGTTATCACTTCAGTGAAGCTGTGCGAGTTTGTGCTGTTCATCTTGTCAGAGCCAAAGCAGTACAGAAACACTCTTGTTGCTAGTGTTGGACCCATTTTAGCAGGAGTCTCTGTCTGTGGTTGAGTCTATGGGAGGTTTCCCAAGGTCAGCACAGTGTACGGTTTGGGAATGTCATTTCGTCTTCACTGCCAAAATGTAATCTTCTCTGATTTGTGTAAGCTTTGCATTGTATTTGAGCTTGAACGGATATGCTGTTAAAGGTTTTTTATGTAGCTGCCTGTGCAGCCAACTTCTTCTGAGAAAGTTTGTGAAATATACCACAGGGATAAGGACCAAGTAGTAGTTGTGACAGAATTAGCCTTCTCTTCTTGGATGAACATCGTCACTATGTATATGCATGTTTAAAAAAGAAAAGACAGCAGGGCTGAGTGAATGAGTATCAGCTCTCTGTGACATGGTCTCATCCACGTTTCCCGTCTTTGGGAATTAAGCTGTTGACATTTCTGGCAAAGGTTTGTATCTCTATGGAAGCAAAACTGACAACATTTGAGATTCTTTCCCAAGATACTGAAAGAACATAATGTGTTCACAGCTCATTATTTTGGCTATCGGGGCCAAGTTAATATATCATAATATTTTCTAAAGGTGTGTCTGAGTGCTCTCTTCACTTCAGGCAGTGTTTCTACGGGAACAAAGTCCACCATGTGTAATTCATTAGACTCTCTTGAAAAGTCCACTGCAACCGCTTCCGTGCAGCAAATAACGGAAGGGAGAAAAAAAAATCACCTTGGAGGGCTTATTGAGACAGTGAGTGTGATAATTGACTAAATGAAACTGCTCTCACCATGTGTCATTCACCCAAACCACAGGGAGAAAGCTGTTGCTGAGGTAATGCAGATTAAAGGAGGTATTTTTAGATATCAGAAATGTTCCTCCCTTCAGCCTCACTGAGACGGCTGCACGCCACAGTATGCAGGTTCCAGCCAGCAGACTGATCACTGACTAATTACAGAGCGTGTATGTTGTTGTGCTTCTGTTGCCAGCTGGTTGTCCTGGTGGAACCCACATGATTAATGGGATTATGTGAGGACAGGAATTTAATGATCTCACATTTTAGGCCTTTAGCAACAAATCGTCTCGATAAACATTACAGATGATTCAGATGGCAGAAAAGCATGCATCATTTAGAGAATCCGTCTCTGTTTTCAAGCTCACCTGACATTTAAAGGATTATTCCAAATGATAGAACGTCATCAACCTGAGTATTGTTTGTTGAAGCTGCATGAGAGTCATGGTCATTATAGCCTGGGATGAAACCTCTCATTATATTCTGATCTTTGTTCCATTTCAGTACCTCAGTGATTCTGTCCCTATTCGGGGGGGGGGGGGGGTCAGTGTTACAGTGGTGCGTTACCTTCCTTCTCTCTCCAGCAGCAATGGGAACAGCAGTAGCTGGAGCAGTCTGGGCCTGGAAGGGGAGCCGTGTGAGGAGCACATGTCGTTCTCTCCCTCTGACAGGTTGGTCAGCAACTGCTCGACATGGCTAACCTTCCAAAATACCCCTAAGACCTGGTGGCACACCTAGAATAGGACAAAGATGTTGTTGAATCATCAAATTTGCTGTGAGGCCAAAAAATACAAAGCAGAGTAGAAAAGCAAAGAGTGGAAAATCTCAGCACCAAATTGGAACCAGGATGTTGCTTCATCATATGAAAATGATTTCAAATATTCTACAATGGTATTTTGATTTATACTTTGTCTCATACTAGGAACCACCAGTCCCTTTGCATGACCACACTAAAGCTCTTAAGAATAAATGGGCTTGACATGGCATATGTTAATGTGCTCTGCTGGTTCTACATTACTTTCATGTAATTGGGTTGCTTAATAAGATAATTTGTAGTTTTATCATATTTGGTGGGTTCTTGCATTAATGCTATTGAACAGTTTGAATAGGTTCACATATTAGTCCTGCAGGTGCTGCCATCACAGGCCCCAAGATATGCTGCAGCATTGACAATTTTAATCTCTACTGTGAGCCATTACCAAACAGTAAACTGTTTTCTCAGGCTGGTGAATGTGTTTTTTCTTCCATCCATGCTGCCGCTTGTTTCGGCTTATAGCAATAGCCGTACTATCAATCAACATATAAATCAACATGAACTCGTAGGAAACCCCAGTATCATTTGAGGTTGAGAGTCCGCCACTGAACAGCAGCACTCTTCTAAATGCAAAAGTTGCCACGTTAACGTTATCCTTTTTAATAACTTCCATGTTTTTCTGGGTTTTCTTTCCCATCCAGAAAGTACATGAATTCAGTTCCGTTTGGCAGCTAACAACTAGTTCTCAGATGTCGGAGCTTCCCACAGACATCTGAATGCACCAACAAGGCAATCAGTGCCTTAAAACTCCATGATTAGTACAGACCCAAAAAATAGATTCACTGTAAGAATCTTAAGGAAGTTTCCGCATGGTTTAACATCAACTAAAACCAGCGGCTTCCTAGAACATCCTAGAACAAATCTGCTGCACATCCTCAGTCTGCAAACCATTGTTTCCTTCCTGTCATTTTGATTCCACCCTTTTAAAAATGAGAATACATTCAAGAGTAACCTGAACCCACCACATCCACACATGCAAAGCCTGTTGATGAAAGGCAGTGAACTGGACTGGCCATCTGCTGTTAGCTGGAAAAGTACAAGACTATACAGGACTGTGGGTAATGCATATGCAGCATTCAGTATATACCACATACATTTGTCTAGCAGGCTTTGAAGGCAATGTTGCAAAGCAATTAACAGCACGGCTTTGTGGCTTTATTGAGTTTCTTCTTGATGTGTCAGCTGTTTAATTCTCTAGACAAAAGCAGATATTCTGTCTGGTTGTTCATTCTCGGTTGATTTTTCATAAATCAATCATACAATACACTGATACTTATACCGTACAGTAATAGAGGATTTCACACATATCATCCACTCTTTCATCACTTGGCACAGAGGATCAGCAAATAGCAGATGACCAGTTCAGTGTCTGCCATTAGGTGGCAGGTTTCTCACAGGTTCAGGTTTGTGGTTGACTTACTTTTAACCCTGACAATTAAAAAAAAAAGAAGATCTGAAGACTGTCTCATGAAGTGAGTTGTTTGTTGTGTACTGAATTTTTAGTAACTTAAACTAAAACTTTAGTAACTTAAACTAAAAAAGAGAGACTTTGTGCAGCACACACACTGGTGTGTTTGTACTGTTATTGTCCTTTAATGCCTGATTTCATATCTAGTGCTGTCCTGTCTCTCTCAGTCCTCCTCACCGCTGCTTCATGATCCTTTTCATAAAAGCAGTGAATGTGAAAAGCTGTCTTAGACGACCTCCTTCTGGAAAGTAAATGATATCCTTCTGTGATATTGAGCAGAGTCTGAGTGTCTGTAGCCGAGGGCTGTGTCAACAAGACTGTGATTAACAATCTTATAAAGTGGAGAAATGACTGTTTACCTGTTGGCACGTCACACTGCAAATATTTGCACAATCGACAAAATGGATATGGAGTAGATTTTCAGAATGGAAGAATCAACATTCACACTGATCAAGATGTACTCTTTGTGTCGTTGTGTCTTAACTGACAAAAGACAGCGAAGCAGAAAAGTGCATTTACTGGAATGTAGAAAAAACAGTGACTGGAAATATGCTGCATGGGGGGGAGCTGTGTGTGTGTATATGTATGTGTCAGACGGCTTTTGATCAGGATTGCTTTGATTGCAGTGCTTGTGGCTTGTGATATCCTGCTATGCTTATATCAAAGACTGCTAACTTAAGCATGCTTGTTGTTGTCATTTGTAAGTCCTTGCACGCAGCCACATCTCCCGCTCAGCCATTCCTCCCTTTTTACTAACCTGTGTGACATTTCTCATCCAACAGTGACAATACAGAGGACAAGGAGACTGAGGTCAAAGAGGAATCCAGTGGTAAGGATGTTTTACTACCCACAACCTCACCTTTTGAGGAGTCACTAGTAATAAAAGGTTTCGTAATACATTAAAAGCTTCTGTGAACAAGACTTCTTAAAAATGCAGATTCTGGCCAAAGATAAACTGGCAGTAGAGGGAATGGGGGGAGACAGGCCTCTCTCCTAATTTGAGGTCTTTCTGTTTCCACTCCCCGAGACTCTGAACAGTTGGCCTTGATTCTGGCTGCATATGTATGTCTGTGTGCCTGTCTGAGTGTGTTGTAGCCGGGGATTTTACCGCCTCCATACTCAGCCACACTAATGCTCATTCATCTACTCCACTCCCTCCACATCACAGTCACTCTGCATTATGTGTGTATGGGAGGCCTTGGGGGGGGGGTCTTTTCTACTGTGGGAGCGTGGGAACCCAGAGTAGAACAGGGCTGGGGGAGCAAAGGGCTGTCATGGATTACACTTGGCGTGTCTGTCTGTACATTGATGTACAATACTTGTGTCTTGCCTTGTGTCTGATCACAGGAAATGGGCAATAAAAACATACATCTTCTTTGTCCTGCAGGGACTCTGTGTGTAGAAAGGACTCAGGTGCAGTCTCCCAGGACCGCTCTGGTCATAATGAACTCTGATGTCAGGGAGCTCGGGCGTGGCCCTCAGCACGTGACCCTCAACCCTCAGCTCAGGAGCATGCTGCAATGGGTGGCAGCCTCCATGGCTGACATCCCTCAGATCCAGCTGAGTCCTGAGAGAGAGCTACAGCAGGTGATTGCCCTCAGTCCATTCTGAACATATTCATTAGCCCGTGCATCAAACAGCTTCCCACTGCACTGTTTATCATTAAACATGAAGGCTTTCTTTACCGTGTCAGATCGCGTGTTGACCATTCATAACTTACTTTTAGCAAACTTCTGGCAACTGCAGAAGTACTCCCTGCGGTAAAGCACTCCCTGCTGGGAGTCACTGTTATAGAGAGTCCCTCAAATGACTTATTATTTGACTATCCACTCCAGTTGATGGATTTCTCTGAATGAACCTGCTAGAAAATTTACATTTAGGTCCCTGTCTTTCTAGCGTACCATCAAGTGAATGATAACTGTGTGTCCTTTCAGCTCCCAGCAGTGGTCCAAAGACTTCGAGACAGGAAGTGGAGGGTGGGAGAGCTGCTGCACATGCTGCTACGCTACTGTGAAGAGAGTCAGATGCACAGTCAGTCCCAGACCAGAGAGGAGACACTCCAGACAGGCAGAGAACTTCACCGCATCCCCCTCTTCCAATGGCTCCTGGAGCACGCCTAAGGCCTCTCCTCTTTCTTTTTTCTTCTTCTTCTCCTCTCCTTAGTTCCAAACAGGGCTTTGCAAAGTACACAGCTCCTAGAGGGTGCCATACCAATCAGCTGGTCTAACTCACTGATGAATGTGGGCGCCATGTGTTTTGCATTGCATGCTGTGACCAAGAGTACTCTCGTGTGTATTTTATTTGTCTTTCCACCTTCTGTTTTGTTGTTGCCATTCATTATCTGTCGGGCTGCACGTCATGTTGATTTAGTAAGCTGTCTCTGCCCACCTACACTTCGGAATTTGAAGTCTTCACACGTTGCTGCGTTTTTCTTGTTGAGTGACAGACAGAGAAGGAGAGGAGAGAGACAGAGAGACCCAACCCATCCAGACAGAGACAGAAGGAGAGCAGTGAGTTGAGAGAAAGAGAATGTGTTTTTTGTTAGGGAATCCCCATAGCTGCTGGGTGGATGATGTCATCACACCCACAGCTCACCTCTGCGGTGGTGTTTCCACATGTTAAGAGACCAATTGTGCGCACACATACACACCACACCCTCATATTATCAGAGGGAAACCAAGATACACTCACATCTGACGGAATTATTCCCTGTAGTATTCCATCATTGTACTCATGCACTCTGAATCATTTACATGTTATTCCAGTGAAGGAGATAAATGACTCCTTACATTTAACGAATGTGTTGCCATACATACAGATCGTCATCACTCTGTTTAACTTTAGTCAATGATCATTTTGCATTGATGATCACGGGCGATTGGTTTGGCAGTAGAATGATTAATGTGTTTGAATTTGCCTCTTGACAGTATTGGTGTCCCTGTTTTATCTACTGTAACTCTGCTTGCCTCGCCTCAATCTCCTTGTTGTCAAACTTAGTAAAATATTTGGAGTGGATGATGTTTACCGGGCAATTGGTATTAAAAAAAGCAAAGTATATATTTTTGAAGGTAGAGTATGTTTAATCAATCATGAAATGCTGCTCAACGTTATAAAAGAAGCCACAATGTTGGCTTAATTTTGCCAAATCTAGCTTATAAGGTGACTTTTCTTCCCTCCCAGTCACTACAGTCACTACTGATCATACAGTTACTACAATATGATCCGCTGGTTGTGTGTGTCAGTGGCCCATGCCAAGTGTGGGGAAGATCCAGTGACGCAGATAGTGGATCTTTGAGTAATTAAAGACACCCCACCGGTCTGCACCTCCAAAACCACAAACTAACAGCAGTGTATGTTGCTCAACCGTGGACTCACATCTTTGTCACCCACGCTCCACAGTCACCTTGTGGAATGAAGAATTCTGAATACCACAACTTCCACAGAGCACTAACTCCTCGAACACACACCCTTGTTACTCACCAGCCCTTTGTGTGTGTGTATGTCCACACACACAGCACTACCAGCTATTTGCTGAGATGCACTTTTTTTTTTTTTTTTTTGGTTGAGGAGAGACTGGGCATTTCCTGCCCTGAAGGCCTTCGGATCTGTCCCAGCCTCATCCTCCTGTGAATTTACTCGTATGGACCCCCCCCCCCACCCTAGCGAAAAACATTTGGGATACATTTTATTTCTATTTATTTATTGTTTTTCTTTGTTGTTTGTTTTGTTTTTTTAAGTAAGGGACCTAAGGATGACGATGCTGCAAGGTCCTCAAATTTCTATCAGGACTTCCTTCCAGAGTTCCAAACACTGTAATATACCACAGCCTCGCATCTACTATTATAAACTAAGTGTTGGTGGTGTTCACCTGCATGGCTTAATCTTCATTGACTTTTGAAGCTCAACATTCTTCTTCTTTGCAGTGTATTGGCCTACACTAATTGAGCTGCAGTGATTCGTCTGTGTCCATGCTGCCTCACAGTATGCTATAGGTCACTGCAGATGCCTCATCTGTTACTGCTTAATCTGTATGCTGCCAAACAGTCATATAATCTTAAAGGTGTTTTGTCCTGTATGATTTGTTTACATGCAAAAATGAATATATTACAAGATCTGCTATTTTTCAAAAGAAATCTAAACCAGAGTTCTGACTATGCTTTCAGAAATAAGAAAAACGACGAGTGAAGTGTTAACAGTGAGAGATGCATCATTTTGGTTTACATTGAAGGAATGTATTAAGAATTATGGATTCGACACATGAAGAAACGAGAGTGCATCAGTCTCCCTCAGTGTGAATGTGCGGTTGTAAATAGACCCCCCCCCCCCCCCCTTCTATTTTCTTTATCTGCTTTACATTCTTGTGCATCCCAAATGACCTATAGTGCTATATTGTTGTGTTTGTGAAAACTGAATGTGTACCTAAAAAGACTCCATTTAGAAGCAGATACTGTAAATCTGTTTTGCTACTGTTCCCCAGTGTTACTTTCTGCCTCTCTCTGAACACAAGCAGGAGGGAGGGAACTGTACCTCCACTCCACTAACTTCTGTTTTCTCCTGCTTCCTTGTAAAATCCTGCCGAATAAAGATATTTAATAAATTATGTAAGTTGTATAACAGTGAGTTCACCACTTGTTCTCCCTAGTGGCATTGCTAAATAGTTTACACATTCTAAGCTTGAAGTCAAAAACTCTAATAATTTGTTTATGTTAAAGCTCAGTGTGACAATAAAGCTTTTTCATGTGCTCTTAGTTTGTCTCCATTTAATGCACATCTTTTATCGTTATGTGTCAAAGTATGTTTACTGACTCACTGAAGAATAGTTACAGGTGTTGAGTATTTAATTACTGTTAAAGGGCTAAAGGTCAATTCATTGATTAGTGGATGAGCAGAAATGAATGATGATGAGAATGATAACAGTAGCAGTGGAACCTGTGATTGAGATAGAGAGATACAGATGCACAGCAGCATCAAGTCATTAACTAACTATAAACTGTGATTGAGATATGGTAGCAATAATGACTACTACTACATATATGTAATAATATATGTAGTGGACGTCATGCAGGACCACAGCAGCAGCCACGATCCATGAGAACCTGCTGGACGAGAGAGCACAGAAATTTCAGGGAAGAAGTTTAGTTAGTGACATGCATTAACATGTATTAATGAGACATGTATGTTTACAGATGGTGGTGGTGATGGGGAGGGAGAGAGAGTTTTCAGTAAAGTGAGATGTGACTGCCTCTTCAACCAATACTGTGCCTGACTAGGCACAACCCTGAAAGAGACAGACAGAGAGAGGGGAGGGAGGGGGAGTCCAGAGGCAGTCTAGTCCTATGGCAGCATAACTAAGGGATGACCTGAGCCAGCTACAACTACAAGCTCCATCAAAAAGGAAAGTCTTAAGTCTACTCTTGAAGGTGTTGACCCTGTCTGCCTCCCGAACCCGGAATGGTAGTTTGTTCCACAGAAGAGGAGCTTGATAGCTGAAAGCTCTGGCTCCCAATCTACTTTTGGAAACTATAGGAACCACAAGGAGCCCAGCATTCTGAGAGTGCAGTGGTCTAGAGGGGTAGTAAGAAATTATGATCTCTTTTAGATGTAATCATTTCTTTAGATAAGAAATACAACTTAAACCAGCTTAGGGTGCTTCCTTTGATGCCAGTTTGATGTTGCAGTCTCTGTAAAAGAATTTGATGGTCAATGGTTGTTGCTGAAATTTCTGGGTAGCACACACTTACACAAATAAAGATCTTGAGTCAATCAATTGGTCCTTAAAGGTTTTGTCATTTTATTCTTGCAAGAGGAACAGTTGCAACAAATGCACAAGACAGTCTGCAGAAAATGTTCAGGGTGGGGCAGTCCCACGCTGATTCTTATACACTTCTAGGGAGTATTTGTTACTTATTATGATTTACTTATCTAACTGTAGTAGGTACTGTAGCTACAATGGAGTGTGCTCATCGTTATCAAACCTCACTAACAAGCTGTGCTGGACCGTGTGAACCAAGGTCAAGTTTATACATCAAACAACAGCTGCTACAAACAACTTTCATAAATGAGAGAAATGTTTCTAAGTGCAAGGTACTGAGTAAAACCAAACAAGAGTATAAGGCACAACGTTTTGTACTTAAAAACCCTTTTGAAATATTACTGAGAACATGGCTATATATGGTTATAAAAGATCACGCAATCATGTAATATAAATTTTCCATTACATGGTGTCAAATGAGTCCTTTGTCTGGTGCCATTAGGGGGTCATTTGTAACTTTGACTAGTGTGGTCTCTGTGCTATGATGCACTCTAAATCCTGACTGAAAATCCTCAGATAAACTGTTCTTATGGAGAAAGTCACACAGCTGATTAGCTACAGCTTTCTCAAGTATCTTAGAGAAGAAGGGAAGGTTTGATATCGCTCTGTAATTGACTAAAACCTCTGGATCTAGAGTGGGCTTTTTAAGAAGAGGTTTAGTTACAGCTACTTTTAAAGGACTGTGGTACATATCCTGATAATAAAGACAGATTAATCGTATCCAATAAAGAAGGGATAACTAGAGGTAAAACATCCTTAAGCAGCCTGGTTGGGATGGGGTCTAAGAGACAGGTTGACGGCTTAGATGAAGAAATTATTGATGTTATTTGATGAAGGTCAATGGGAGAAAAACAATCTAAATATATATCAGGTTTTACAGCTGTTTCCAAACTTGCTGTATCAGAATGCAGATCAGTGCCTGTCGAAGGCAAGGCATGATGAATTTTGTCTCTAATAGTCCTAATTTTATCATTAAAGAAGTTCATGAAGTCATTAGTACTTAGACCTAAAGAAATAGATGGATCAGTAGAGCTGTGGTTCTCTGTTAGCCTGGCTACAGTGCTGAAGAGAATGGGTTGTTCTTATTTTCCTCTATTAATGAAGAGTAATAGGCTGTTCTGGCATTACAGAGAGCCTTCCTATAAGTTTTAAGATTATCTTGCCAGACTAAACGAGATTCTTCCAGTTTAGTGGCACGCCATTTGTGTTCAGATTTACGTGCCTCTTGCTTTAAGTTACGGGTCTGCTGGCTATACCACGGTGCTAAACTCCTCTGTTTAATTATCTTCTTTTTCAGAGGTGCAATAGAGTCGAGAGCTGTGTGTAATGAGCCTGTAGTACTATCAACAAGATGATCTATTTGTGAGGGGCTAAAGGAAGCAGACAAGTGCTACATTGAGACATGGCATTGAATTCAACACTGAAGGAATCACTTCCTTAAATTTGGCAACAGCATTATCAGATACACATCTGCTGTAGGAGTTTCTACAAAAAGGCTTATAATCCAGTAATATGAACTCAATGGTTATTAAAAAATGGTCAGACAGAAGAGGATTCTGTGGATAGACTATTAGATGATCAAGTTCAATGCCATACAAGATCAAGAGTGTGAGTGTTCAGACGATGAGTCGGTTTATTTACACTCTGACAGAAGCCAATTGAATCTAATAAAGAGATAAATGCAGTACACAGTACTATTGTGGTTGTCCACATGAATATTAAAATCACATACAATAATTACTTTGTACTTTGTTTTAAGGATCAAGCCTGATGCAAATTCTGCAAATTCAGATAAAAATTCAGAGTAAGGGCCAGGAGCATGATATACTGTAACAAATAGAATTGGCTGTAATGTTTTCCAGGTTGGGTGAGTGAGGCTAAGAACAAGACTTTCAAATGGATTATAATTTATTTTAAGTTTAGGATTTATTAATAGACCTGAGTCAAATATGGCTCCAACTCCACCACCGCGACTGGTACTTCGAGGAATATGAGCATTACAATGACTGGGAGGAGTGGATTCATTTAAGCTAACATATTCATCCTCCTGCAGCCAGGTTTTAGTGAGACAAAATAAATCAATATCATAATCAGATATTAATTCATTGACTAAAACAGCTTTAGAGGACAAGGACCTGATATTCAAGAGTCCACATTTAATTCTCTTATTTTGGACTGTTGGAGATGTTTAAGTTTAAGTTGTATTTTTATTAAGTTTTAATGACGAACTCCTTTTCTGTTTGTTTTATCTTTAAATAATATGCAGAAACAGCCTCTATACTAATGGACTGGGTGGGCAGCTGCTCTAATGGAGGTGCAGAGAAGCGTGTAATAGTGGTGGGTGGATCAAACCAAATATTGATAGTATCGATACCAAGTGGGTATCGGTATCAGATCGATGCTAGCCTGGTGAGATCGATTCTTTACTTTAAGTTCCGCTCTTATCTGTAATGCTGCGGTTTTGGCAAAGAGGAAACAGAGCAGGCACACTTCGCTCCCCCTCCCCCGTCTTGTGTTTAGCCATCACGTGAGTCACGTGACGTGACTTAGATGCGCAAAGCAAACAAACAAGCAAGTTGCTGGCTCAGGTTCATCAGCACACGCACAGAGAAAATACAACAGAAGAATGGCAGAGAGGAAGAGGAGCGTTGTTGAAAAGTATTGGTATCGGTATGGGCAATACTGGCCTGTATTTACTTGGTATCGGATCAATACCGAAATATGCAGTATTGCACACCACTAGTGTGTAAGACTAAGGGCAGGGGTCCAGAGAAAACTACAGAGTCCGACATCGTTTTGGCGTATGCACACACTGATGAAACATTAATTTTAGTGTCCTCTGACTGGTGTAACCGGGTGTCATTACCGCCGACATGGATAACAATCTTACTGTGTCTACATTTATCTTTAAATCTGACTCGATGTTGCCCGCTTTGACCCCCGGGATGCATTTAACTATGGCCCCCGGTGTCGCTAACTTCACGTTTCGTAAATGGAGCTGCCAATTACCAGAAAAATGAGAGAGTGAAAACACATCCCTCTCGGCGGGTGTGTCGCTGACTGGGGGATATCTGTTAGAAACTTGGAGAAACTTGGTGCTGTACCGTGGCCTTCAGTTTGGGGTTATGCCTCCTTCGGACATGCCAATAATGTGATGATGTGCCAATAATGTAATAACTTAGTAATAAGTAGACTGATTAGCTTTTTCATCTAACACTGAGCAAACACATGTAGGTCACATGACCACTGTTCTCTTCCTGAATTCTAGAACATTCCACTAAGTGATTTAACTACCATATACAGATACAACAAAAATATTCTCCAGTTTGGTGACAAAACCACTTACTGTTCTTCTCACTGTAGAAGTCATGTACTGTATCAGAAACTACACCACATCAAAGTCAGTGAAGTCCTTTAGGACTGAAACACCAGTGATGACAGCTTGACATTAACTACAGCGATTCCTCCAACCCTATTCAAAGGCTGTGACTTTACTAGCTAAGGCTGGTCCACCTTCTTACTGTTAGCTGTGCTGCAGGTGCCAAAGGAAACCAGGAAGGAATGTGTGCCTTTTAAAGCTGCTCTCAATAACAGTGCTACAGTTCTTGGTTATGCCTGGATACGACTGCACAAAACAGCCATTGTTGCTGTGTGATTAAACCACACCACACACGTACAGATACATACTGTAATTAGGTAATGTTCACTACAATGGCCAATACCTGTCAGCAGGCAGCTCTCTGTGTAGTGAATGAATGGAGGTGTCTGTCTGATGTGGAGGGAGAGGAAAGAAGAAAGACAGAAGGAGGAGGGGAGGTGGGAATACCTAATTGCAGGCTGTATAGTGATACAGGAGGTGAGGAATGTGTCTGACAAGCACATCTCTGATCTTTTGAGCAGCGGGAAGCCTGCTGATAAGACAAGTGGGCTCCCGGGCCAGCCATATGAGAATATGGTTGGCTGTGTTTGGTGACCTGACGGAGTCAAGTCATTTTCAGCAGACTTCAAATTAGTGGATATGTGAGCGAGTGTGTGGAAATCAAAATCTCTGCCAATTGTGGTCTCCTCTTGGTGAGAAAGAGGAATGGACTTACTGGGAAAATGGCAAGATTAGCATTTTATGCTTCTTCTTGTTACTGAACAACATGACAAATTATCCCATACAGAGTCAGAAATTTGGAGAAACAATGAGGCCACTGCAAAGTTTTAATCACACAACCAGACCCCAGGAAGACATTCAGTTACATTTGTATAGTTTCAAGGTTCATGACCTGTATTTTTTAGATATTTCATTCTTTTACTGTATTTCTGATACACAAAAGGTATTATCTTCATGTCTGGATCAGTGCGATCATGCTGTCAGTATGTGTCCGCACCCAGGGATGCAGCACGCGAGAGGGCCCAGCAAAGAAAAAGTAAAAATAAATTGGGAAAGTCCCATTACTGTACTAACTGATGTGGGTACAAACCCAAAAACATTTCAGCATGTACTTCTTGACTGTTTATTGAACAAAACATTCAAACATAAATAAATAGAAATAATAAGGCAAGCGTTTTACAGAACTCACTTCATCTTCTTCATCTGTACTACTGATATAGAGGTCTGCTAAACTGTACGGAAGAAATAACAATCCCAACTCAAGGTCCACTTACAAGCCTCTTCTTGTCATCTTGTCATCATCTAATGGCTTTTTTTTAACATCCAAGCTTAATGCTAAATGGACTGTACTTATATATCTCCTTTCTAGTCTTCTGACCACCACTTTACAGTACATATCTCATTCACCCATTCACACACATTCATACACTGATGGCATTGGCTGCCATGCAAGGTCCCAACTGCTCATCAGTTTGAGGAGCTAACCATTCATACACATTCACACACTGATGGCACAGCCTTCAGGAGCAGTTTGGGGTTCACTATCTTTACAAAGGACACTTCGACATGCAGATCGAAGGAACCAGGGATCAAACTGCCGATCTTCTGATTAGTTGACGACCCACTCTACCCCTTATCCACAGTCGTCTGCTGTGCTTAATATCCATAATTATAACTTTGTACATTTTAGGATTTTTAGGATCCACTCACTAGCACTTTCCAGAGCTTTCAGTCACATCGCACGAGAAAAACACTTAAACTAAAAAATGATACAGAGCAGCACAGTTGTTTTTACAGGTCAAAGCTGATTTGATTTAATAGTTTAAAGATTCAAAGATGACAAAAGCATTAATCGCACACTGACTCAAACATAAAGTCAGGGCTGGACATAATATTTAACATTAACATTTAACAAAAGAAAACCCCAGATTACAACAAGATATGGTGACTTGTTTTTAAGTAGGAATTAAGAAAAAAATCCAATCCAAAGTCATGAGATGACGATAAAGCTGTCCCCATTGAACAATATCCTATTGGCTCCTTCCTCTTCCTGGCAGTGGTTGTAATATGTATGTTATCAGTGTGTGAGAAAGCATAAGTGGTTGAGTGACACAGACTAACCATTATTTAGAGTGCGTCAATTGATGCTTTACTTGGCCACAGCAGAGTGAGAAGCCAGGATGAAACTTGGTCCTGGGCACTAAAACACGACCACAGAAACCCTAATCGAAGATTGCAACATCTTCACAGAAGTGAAGCCTGTGGAATGAGTCAGACACAACAGGAGTTTAGAAAGAAATCAGATGTTTTTATTAATCTGCTATGAGAGCAGGAGATTACAGACAGACACACACACACACACACACACACACACACACACACACACACATGCATTGTCGTCAGCAAACGGAGTACAGACGCAGCCGGCTGGTTCCTGCAGGTCTATGACAGGCAGTTATCTGAATGGAATGAATGGATGTATCTGACTGTCAGGGGGCAGGCTAAGGGGCAGCGGTCAGTGTCCATCTGGTAGTGTATAGCAGTTATTGTACAGAAAGTCATCAGTCAGCAATATACAGAGACAGACAGGAGCCCAATAGCATAACCACCCTCAGTCTGTTTCACAGTCGTCTGGACTGATGTTGCTGCCACACACATACACTGTCTCTGACATCAGATAGGCTGGGTCCTGGCTTGGTGTATCCCCCCGCCATCTCCCCCCACTGTGTCGATTTGTGAGTCACTGACATCACTTCCCCTCAAACAGCAACAAACGGCTGGGTTGTTGGGAGAGTCCATTGGATGAGGGAAAAGGAGGGGGGATGATTGAGTCAATCCCATGGAATCCATGATATACTGTACTGGGCTTTGTGTTGGAAGGGGAAAACCAGCTACGTCATCCCTACTAGGCTTTTGTTTACTCCAGCCTGAAGAACATCTCCTTTGTTTTGTTTTTCTTTTAATCTTCTCTTCCTGTATCTAGCTCTGCCTTTCATCACTATGGACTTAAAGGTGTGAGCAGTTAATGAGCCGAATGGCTGAATCACGGATGTGGGTCTGAGGTCATGCTAGATGACCTACTGTACTGTAGCATGCAGAACAATGAGACACTTCCATAGACTTTGACTTAAAAGCTCATTTAGAAATTCATTCGTGATAAATTGTTTTTAGGCAGAGGTGGAAATCTTACAGTCCAAAAAAGTCATGATCCAAATGTAATAATGAAAAAGTTTATGGAGTGGAAAATCAAATCTTTTTTTTTTACTTTTTCCAGCTTTCATACTGGATTTATGGATGAAGGGAGTGCTGAAGTCATTTTACATATACCAATATACCATACATACATACATACATACATAATTCCACCACCTGCACCTTGTAGAAATGTTTTACTATGGTTCAGGAATTAATTTATGCTAAGCTAAACTTCTGCATCCTGTCATGTTGAAATCAGTGCTTCACAAACTGTTTTATCTGATGTACTTCCACAGATCTGTCAGATGAGTTCAAGTAGCGCTTCAGTGACACCAGCTACATGTTTTCACAAAAAGGACCAAATGGATTTAATTACACAGCTGTCACTCATGATGTAAAATGTGCCTTTTTATAGCATCAACTAAGTGATTCAAATGGAAGTTATCAGAAGAATGAACACTCAAACAAACATCAGTATGATAAGAACAACCTAAAATAACAGAAAACTTCTCTGGGAAAAATTTGATGTGTACTTTGACCACTAGTTTGGAGGGGACTTCACCTCGAGTTTACTTTTGGGATCATTTGAGTTTGTACAAGTAAATATTTGATAGTGTGATTGATGAAGAGTTTATTCGCACACATCATTACTACCACTACTTGGAGTTAAACTAGTTTTCATGCACTCTATGTGAATGTTGTTTTTTACTGATAAAGAAACTTTATCAGTGGTTTAATTAGATACCCTTTTATGTTGGTTTTTGTTTCGTCATGGTAACGGAAGTTGTGGTGGACTTCCTTAATCCTGTTGACTTTACAAAGGAGGACACGACTAATGAAAGATCCCATGGAGTCACCACCGGGGACTTGGGAACACTCATCTTTCAAAACGTGAGGTGAACACTACCCATGACATTTCCCTGCTATTGTCTGCTTGTTTCCAGGAGTGACCACATAGTGATGCTGTAACTGTGTGTGTGTGTGTGTGTGTGTGTGTGTGTGTGTGTGTGTGTGTGTGTGTGCGTGCGTGTGTGTGTGTGTGTGTGTGTGTGTGTGTGTGTGTGTGTGTGTGTGTGTGTGTGTGTGAAAGCCAAACAGCCGGCATGGACAATAACACGGTTACTTTGATTCCCAGGGACCTTGGCACCATAAAAACTATCAGCGTGGGAGCGAAGAGATGGAGACAGTGAATACAGCGAGGTTGGAAGGGTGGAGTGGGGATGGGGTTGGGGTGAGAGATAAGAGCTTATGCCAGGGGGAACAGCTGAATCATGTCGAAATTATGACTGTTTATCTGAAAATGATTGGAAGGGAGCAGAAAGAGTGCACCGTGGGTGGAGGGGAAACATCATGGTCAAGAGGGGCTGATGGTGTTTCCCAAACCGACAGCTCTGTTTTGACTCACTGGTGATTGAAAACAGCAGCTGGAGCTTGGTGTGGACCTGGTTACACACTAAATAATATTAGGTATTATCTGTGAGCATTGGACATTGGTAGTGAGCCTGTCTGACTCACAAAAACAACAAGCATCCCTCAGTTGGTGCAGACTGCACACCATCGCTCCCACCCTGGAGGAAGAGAAGACAGCAGGCTTTCACTGTGTCATTCAAGAAAGGTTGCTTCATCTGCTGTTGTGTCTCTGCTCATTTTATGTCTGTTCACACCCACTGCTCTATTGATTCAGGTGTGTACATACGGTTTGGGTTTGACGGGTAGCATAACTGAGGAAACATCTTGATAAATCATCGTTCTTGATGACCTCAGGGTGCTTCCTGAATACTCACACCCACCAATCGGCGATGACAGTGTGGTCTAAGTCTTCAGGCCCGGGCCACTTTGATGTGACCACAGAGAGGAAGCAGAGGTCAAGTCTGGGAGATCATGACACGGCTAACAGAATAAGAGACGTCTCCTGCTGATGTCATGGTCGGTCCTGCCCTGGTGTTTTTCCTTTTCCTCCTCTATCCTCATCCTGCTCTTCCCAGCCCGGTTTTGATGGCAGTCGACCTGGCAATGGATTTCCTATTGTAGGAGTGAGTGCTTCACAAGAGAGATGTGGTTTGGAGATGAACGTAGCACAAGAGGTCGTCCAAGTTGTCGAGTACACCGCATTTTTCAATGCTTTGCTCATGCGCACCTCACTGGAAACCACACCCTCTGTTTTAAGCTGCTATATCTTCCAGTCTCATTACAGTGTATTGGGCCCATTCCAGATTACCATTTGACACAAATGTGGTGTGGGATTCCTATAGCTACTCTGCTACGTCACTGGAAACTCTACCCAATTCCCACCATCAGGGTTAAGTGTGAGGATGAATCCTTGTTTTTGGACAGGGAACACTGTTTGCACTGTGATGTAAGTCAGGGAGATGAGAGGAAGAAGGGAAGCAGGGGAGCAAAGAGGAAGGAACACAGGGTGAGGGGATGTAAGAGCACCGGGGGAGTGCTGACAGACTGTTTAACTTTTGGTGAATGTGTTGGGCTCCAGTGGGGGAGTGACATGTGTGTTCACAGGTGTTTTAAACAAGGAAAGCTTGGCTCCCACTGACTGAGCATCATTTATTTTGCAGCTGTGTGCCCACATGGGTGTGCACAGTACATACTCAGGCATGTTTTTCTATGCAGTGAAGTGTGCCTGTCTTTATCTGCACATTTTTAGCCATGTTAACACTAAAACTACTGGAATCCTATAACTACTACAGTGACCATGGCTGTTCCAAACTGGTCACTTGTGTCATGCATTTAAAGCTTCTATTGATGTTTTCAATTAAAGATCTGAATATCTGTCATATTTTATGATGCTGTGAAACAAAAAGGTTTTTCACCACATTGAAAATATTATTTTTTTAAAGGCGGAATGCCAACAAATATGATGTCTGAAAATGATTGAAGCAGAATATTTCATTTGATAAAAACATCTAGTGAATTTGCAAACTGATCACATTTATCTATTTATTTTTTATCTGACACATTTTATTGGAAATGTTTGAACCACATGAGTTCTACATGACATCGACTGCAATCATATCTAAAGATAATACTATATAATGCTATTAATATTAGTGTAACTTTGCAGAAATTGTATATAAATAAACTTTCTCAGGAGTCTGCCCTCGCTGCTTTCTACGCGGCTGATGGGGGCATCCTTCTCTTGGGGGGCGGGGACACGTGACCCCTCCCACAGCTTGTTTCCACCACCCCTCTGAAGGAAATCCAAGGAGCAGCACTAAAGCTACAACAGCCTGATAATTACTTTTAAAATAAATAATAACAGAAATGCATATGGGTCTACTGCCAAATCCGGTGGTGTCACTTGTCATTTAACTGTGTTTTCCTCCACACAGTCCAGAAGTGCCTGCTTTGATAGTCTGTTCAGTGTTCACCCTGACTCTCCCACACTCTGCAACCCACACACATCAGCTGAAATGGGATCTGCTTAATGGTCTGGAATATCCCTGTTTGGGCTGATCATCACTCCAATTTTCTTTTCAAATGTGTAGTTTTGATAAAACCACAGGCCGGTGTGATGCGACGGGAGAGGTGGAGGAGGAGGAAGAGGAGAGCTGGGTGTAAACATTGGAGTTGCTATGGAGGCGGCAGGGTAAGGACTTTTGAGCAAGGACCAAGACAGGGAGTGTGTGTGTGTGTGTCTCTTATGGTAGACTTTGAGTGACCTTCTTACCACAGAGGATGTGGGAGTGAGGGAAGAGAGACAAGTCTCTGCTCTTCATGCTGTGAGTCTTAAGAGGAGCCTCTCAATCAGATAAAACAGGCCGATAATAAACAGTGGAAAGATCTAGCCTTGTTCTACCTCCAGTAAACGATTCTCATTCGTGAGCAACAGGGAGACAGTGTGTTGTCCTTTTAAAGCACTTGGTTTATCAGATACTACTACAACAGATGTGCCCAGGATCTGTGCAATCAAATATTTATGCCAGGCAGCAGCGAAACCATTTCCTCATATTTGGCTTCTGTAATTCATGCATTTCTACCCCTCTGGTTTCAAAACAGGCTGAATCCAGTGGAATCATGCTGGTTGCTTTGAAGCCGAAATAGCCATGGGCAGAACCAGACTGACCGGATCCTGCTCACGGTGACTCCACACTCTGTCTATGAACCTTGACCCTTCACACTTGACCCCGATACCGATACCTCAGGTGGCACAAACTGCTGACGTCACAGTTCGTGGATGAGTGTGAGGTTGCTGAGTTTAATGTTGGGGTGAGTGCAAGGGCAGGGCTAACAAGGAATGCTCTTAAAAACCAGAGATAATCAAATGCTCAGCAACAATGCACGAGTTGGCCGGTGGCAAAGGTTAACACCCAGTCTCAAGTTTTATCTTTGCATGCAGTTATATGGCACTTTTGTATTTCACTCTCTCTCTTTGGGTCTTCTACTTTACATCTCTTCACCCTTCCTTTCTCATTCATGCTTAATCTCTTTTTTCCTCTTTTTCCTCTCCTCAGCCCTGTAGGCTTTTGGCTGTCTGTCATCATGTGAAAGAGCATCAGGTTCCACTCTTTGGCAGGCGGTTCATAGCAAAACACAGGGGCATGGAGACCGTCCAAAACACTCTTCCTCTCTCACACACACACATATCTGTGCATGTACATGCACAATTTAAGGGTCAGCCCAACGTGAATAAAAGTGTGATACAACCCAAATAATGTTCACTTGAATGCGTGTACAAACCTTGCCTCTATTCTTCGCTGCAACAGCACTAGGCTCCTGTCTCCTCGAGGAAATAACTGAGGGCACAGGAAACCCACAGCTAAACACAGGTTCTCACGGTGTATTAACAACCCCCTGACCAAGAGAAGAGCACTTCATAGTACCACATCCAGAGCCAATGCCGAGACCACGCCACGGCCAGCCAAGTCCAGAAGGTCGCTGGAGCTGCGACATTAGTTCAAAAGGTCTCCTGGGAAAGATAAGATCCACATCCTCGCCGGCTCTCTGAGCACACACTCCTGTTCTTGTGCTACATTTCAGAAGCAAAACATTAACAGAGGCACTTCTATATAAGTGTGGTAAAAATGAGAGTAATAGTGAGGGGGGAGTGTGGTTGTACTACAACATAACCGAAATCATGTGTGTGGTTTTATGAAGTTAGAAAGCCCATAATGATGGAGTATTAAATGATTGTAGCGCCATGAGGTTTGATGGTTTGAGGGGGGAGGCACATATAAAAAGCCAGCTTTCTCCCATGAACTCCTTTGGCACCCAGAAATTTGCTTGGATTTCGCAAACTCACCCAACCTACTACAACCACCCCTCCTTTCCATTGTCACTGCTTCTGCCTAAAATAACTCCTGTTCCTAAAGGAGGTTCGTTTTCTGCTGGGTTTTCAAATACTACTCTGTTGTTCTGCTGGCAGTGGGAAAACAGGAGAGGTTAGGGAGGTCACTCTCTGGGCTCACAGGAGCCACTGCCATGTTTAGATGCTGCAACAGCCACGATGTGTGACCGCTGGACAGTCTGTGGACACTCAGCCTTAATGAGGTGGTCCAGCAGTACCATGCGACAATACCTTATTGTGCATCTTGTGGGAGAATGGACACATAAGTGAATTATAACAGGAGGTGAGAAGGAATTAATAGTATCATCTACAGTTTATTTAGGTACTTAGCCCAGGCTGAGTGTAAGCTCAAGTGTCTTTGTTTCTCATGCAACACACAGAAGAGCTTACACTCCATCATTTAATGCTGCATCAATCAATATTTTCAGATTAATGATATGTCACATGATTGCGTGTAATGTGAAAGGTGTCGCTCTTACACTGAATTATCACTCATCTCTTTGCAGTTCACCTCAGCTCTGCATGACACTTGAACCCCCTTCGACTGTTGTTTTGGTTTAACAAGCCACATCTTTGCTGTTTTGGTTGGCCCTCACTGCTCTCACCAACCCTGTCTGCAGCAGGCTGCTGTTTTCAGTGCAAGAAACACGGCTGTTTTCTACCTGTGAGGCAACAGGAAGCTATGTCTATGATGTGCAGTAGGCAATCTATCTACCTACACTGGGATATTTTGAGGACATATGCTTATTCGTTTTATGTTTATTTTACTGAGAAATAAAAAGATTAATACTCTTAGACACGTAGTTGATTTAGCTAAGCAAAAAAGATGTAAAGCTGGAAGAGTCCATGGACCTCAAACTCTTATATCTCTCCTAAAACTCATTTTTATCTTGCTGCTTTTCCTCACTGATGGTATTTGTTAGATACTGTACTGTATATTGAAATAATTTTGTTTGGTTTTGGAATTTATTTTTTGAATTTTAGATTTTTGTTATTTGGTTTTGTCCACTGCAATGTTCTTCTGAAAAGTGCTCTAAATTATTTGAGTATAAATACATAAATAAATTAACATTATCATTATTTCTGGATGCAGCCACTCCAGCTCTTTCCAATTTCTCCCAGTCATAATGCTAAGCTAAGCTAAGTGTCTGAAGCTTCATATTTGGTGTACAGAGATGACATGTATCTATTTAAAGTGGCAGATTTAGAGAGCTCTGTTTACCCAATATGGCAGAAATGTAATACAATATTCATAAGTTTGTTTTCATTAGTGTATGATCACCTGAGAATATGAATCATTGCGTTTTTGTTACCTCAGAATGAGCTTTATTATATTATTTTTTATTATTATATCTACACATGCTGTGGGGGAGCTGTCCAGAATGGACAAACTAAACACTGGCTCTTTAAAAGGTCTGATGTGTTTCTCTCATAGGAAGGAGATGTGTGGAGGAGGACACAGCTAGATGTCACTAAATCCCATACACTGGTCCTGGAAGTGAAGTACATTTCCCAATATGCCGATCTATTGCTTCAAAGAAACAAAAGCTCAGTGTGCAAAGGGGAGTTAGAAATGACATTTATGGAGAAACAATACAATTACATACTCGGCTGTACTCCAATTCAGTCTCACTCCACAGGGACGTCACCATGATCAAGCAGGTAGGTGGACACTGATGACAGCTGAAAAACAATAACACATCATACAAACAGTTGCCATGAATCGAGATCTTTATTACAACACTGAAACCTGTCACTGTGGCAGGGAAAGTTTTGTTTATTGTTCACAGTGGGTAATCTTGGTCGGTATAATGCAACTAAAAGGTGGAACCCTGCAAAACAATGGGCTGATAGTTTAAGTAATTCCATTCAAAGACTGTGGTAAGACACAGTTTCAACCCATGAAAGGATACTTAAATGAAGGTGAGAGGAAATTACATCTGTCTGTTCATGTAAGAAGGCCTGTTAAGGAATATTTGTGGGCAGACAGAAAACACACACACACACACACACACACACACACAGTGTGTGACTCACAATGACGTTCTGTCTTCAGGTTTGGTATAAGTTTCTTCACTTGCTGTAATAGTGGAAATCCAGGTTTGTTGTCATCTGTTGTTGGGCCTCTGTAATAATATGATAATTAAGCATATATATATATATATATATATATACATATTATGGCATGCCGTTCAGGAAATTAATCTTTGAATATATGGAGTGAAACTTGAATATATTGAATGAAACTCGGAATATATGGAGTGAACCTTAAATATATTGAATGAAACTCAGAATATATTGAATGAAACTTGACTGATGTCAGACTTCAACGTGTGGATGCTGCAGTAAAAAGTTTGTCGTACTGGCACTGCGCTCTGGCGCGCATATATTGTTTACGCACGGCCATTCACTGTTTTACCTTCATTAAATCACCTGAAAACTATATCAAGTTAACCATACAGACCTACATACAGACCTCTACACACAGCAGAGTGTTCCGTTAATAGTTCTGCTTTTTTATGAAAGAGACGCCCTGTTACCAGGGCTCATCATATCTGCACTGAGATAGCGTATATGATCTATATCATTATATGCACTCTGTTCAGGGCTCTTATAGTTTATAATAAAGCCTAGTTATTCTTATATCTTGTGTCTTGGGTACTTCTTATATTGTACACGGGCTGTTGTGGGACACTCCTGTGAGGTTGAAGGTATGCTGAGGTTGGCCTGATAAACAGCTGCCTGGCCTGTTGTCGGAGTTTAAGTAAATATATATATATATATATATATATATATAATATATAATTAAAAATGAAGCAGCGGGCCACATGAAATCTGACTGTGGGCCGTGATTGGCCCCCGGGCTGGACTTTGGACATGCCTGTTAAGAGCTAGACCCGCTCATGAGATAACTTCTGTTATAATTTTTGGCTATATAAATAAAATTGAACTTAATCTGTCCTCAGTGCCTTATTAGAAAATATTGACCTACAGTAAGTGCAGCACTTTTCACTCAGGTAGTGTCTTCCATTAATGAAATGAATAATAATAATAATAATAATAATAATAATAATAATAATAATAATAATAATGAAATGTTACTTGACTGTTTTAGCTAGGTCATTAGGACATGCGATAGGTCCAGCTGATAGTGGTGCGGCCTCAGCTGGGTCATAAGTCAAACTATTTGGTCAAACTAATGGTCTGCTGCGTTACAAATGTTATGAATTCTATATATTGTTCTAAGACAGACTTGCAGGAGAAGGGTTGGATTTAGCTGACTCACCGTGCCAATCTCCTGCTGGGCCTTCTGGTTCTTCTTGCTCACACCTTGCAGACCTCACTCCTCATCACTCTATTCATGAGAATCACATTATACAGTGATGACCATAACAATGTTATGTAAATTACTATCTCTTGTAATCCTAATCTCAACTCCTGGACTGTTTATCATCATATACATCATCAGAATTCTCATGTTGGTCCTCTATGTCCTTTGTTACTTTTGTCACACTCCACTAATAAACACTGGCATCAGAGGGGTGGATGTTGAGAGATGGAGTGTGGTGATGGAGCATGTCACTGAGGTAGCTGGGGGAATGGCTATGGAGGGCTTTGTGAGTTAGGAGAAGGACTTTGAGCTGGCACCAGTGGAGTTTCTGAAGTTGTTGATGTTGATAAAGTGTTGTCTGTTTGTGAGATAGGACCTTAACCAGGAGAGGGCAGTACGGGGGATGCTGAAGAAGGATTCAAGGCATGACAGATGGATGTTGTGGTTGATGATGTTGAAATCTGCAGGAAGGTCCAGTATGACGTTGGTGATTAAGGTGACTAGATTTTGAAATTTAGAAGAAGTGATGGAGTGGACTGATTCACCAGTTAAGAATGTGGATCCTGGATTGTGAACAAGTTGGAGGCTTTTTACCATTTCTAGTGTAGAGAACAGGATGAATAACTCTTTCTAGGAATGAAAGAAACAAAACTACAGTAGTCATGCTCACAGCAACATGGTTCCTACACTAACATGACAACAATAAAGACTAAGGATCCCTCCTCTGTGGCTCTTCCTGAGGTCTCTTCCACCTTTTTCCCTGTTAAAGAAGTTTTTCCTCACTGGAACCGAGGGTCTAAGGACAGAGGGTGTCACTCCCTGTACAGATTGTAAAGCCCTCTGAGGAAAAATGTGTTTTGTGACTTTGGACTATACAAATAAAATTTGATTTGATTTGATTTAATGGATCAAATAGACTGCTCTAATGAGCTTTCAAGCTGTCACCTCAGCAGTAGTAAGTGTACTTACTTGCATACTGAGTGTTGTACTGATGGAAGAAACCATGATAATTATACAACAAACTGTCACATATGTAAACATCTATCAATCTAATCATATTACATCATATTGAGAGGCATGAACTAACATCACAAACTGTATGTCTTTTTGACAAGTCCCAGTAATGCAGTTGTGTTTTGCATGTTTGAGCTTCACTGTGCAGAGTCTGATACTAGAAGACTGTTTCCACATTGATCAGCTGAAGGAGGAAAGTGTCTCTGCCTCAGTTTAACTCTCAGTTGAACATGTGTACGTATGAGCAGGATCACAATGGAAACTAATCTGATTCAATTTACAACTCACACAGCTGTGATGTGGAAAGTGGAAACACAAAGTGAACATCTGCTGCTCAGATGTCTCCTGCTTGCCTGACAAGTTAAACTTCTGTCAATATAAAAAATGTGTATTTAAACAAAATGATTTTTCGTGTCTAAAAGCATGTTTGTATTTATTTATTTTATTTTTATTTTTCATGAAGTGATTACCTGGAATCATTTTCCAACTGTCTTGAAGGAGTTCCCATGTATGCTGAGCACCTGTTGGCTGCTTTTTCATCACTCTGCAGACAACTCATCAAATGATCTTAAGTGGCTTTAGGCCATGGATTGTGGCAGTCAGGTCATCTGGTGCACCATCACTCTCCTACTTGGTCAAATAGCCTTTGCATAGTCTGCTATGGTAGCCATGCTGGCCTTGAATTTTGAATAAATCGGCAGCAAAGAATCCCCTAGACTGTATCTGCGACTCAAACTCTGTGAAGCATTTATGTGTGCTGTTAATTGTTGATTCAGAGGCTGGTAACTGTGATGAGCTGACCATTGGTCTTCTTTCCTGGCACAGAGTCAGTGTCATCATAGCACTTGATGGTTTTCACGACTGCACATGACGCCAGCACTACCTCTTTCTCAAACATAAATGAAAGAGTGTGCAAAGCAGTAAAATAATCTAAAATATGAAAAATAGATCTTTGTTTAAACTGTGTGCTACTATATATTGTAAAGTCTTCAGTCTGAATATAAACGGATACAGAGTACATTCATTTCTTATTTTATTCAGTCTTCATTACATCCCCGTGGAGCTTACACTCACTGTGTATGAGTGTGTGTGTGTGTGTGTATGTCACCGGGGGTGTGGACGTGCGCGAGGGGTGGATCACGTGTCTCAATGCGTTTTTGTAAAGAGCCCATAAAGGGCTCGCTTTACCTGTCGTGAACTCAGGTCGATCTTGTTGCCAGTCTTGTTTCAGCGCTTTCCGTCTCGCCCAGTCTGAGCAGCAGCAGCAGCGGAGGCTCCCTCTGATTGGCTGCACGGGGAAACGAGCTCCTTCAGCCCACCCACCGCTGATTATAGGGGGGACTCTCGCTGTCTCACTTTCCTTCCTTGCATTGAGTCTGGGACCTGGCCCTGGGGCTGAACGGCACACACAGAGCGCACATCATGGCAGCTACCCATAGCGAGTACAGAGGCTACCTGCGGAACACTGTCGACATAGAGACAGGGCCGCACCGCTTCCACCCGGTGCAGAGCTCGGAGCCCACTTATCGGCCGCTCCTGTTCGGGACCCTCGCTGTTATGGGATTGCTCCAGGTGGCTTCCAGCGTGGCGATCTTATTACACCTGACAGGTTATCTGCAGGAGGTAAGCTCAGATATGACACGGTGTGGTCCGGTTTGGTTTGGTACACTGCGCAGTGACACACTTTGTAAAGTCATCCCGTGGCGTCAGAATGTGTGTAGTTTTAGTTAAGCTTTGGTGGTGTGTGTAAATATTTATCTGCAACTGCTGTCAACAGATCTTTACTCGGCTACAAGCGACTGAAGAGCGCGACATTTACGCAATTTTATAATGTCATAAAACTGCAGAGACGTGCCAGCTCTGTGTGAAGCTGGCGGTGTGCGCTCTTAGAAGTTATGTAGGTGTAATCTACAGAAGGGAAGAAGAAAAAGAAAGAAAGAAAGAAAGCAAGCCTTAACATCCAGCCAGTCGTGCAGTTTGTGCGCCAAGCTTTCGTGCTCTCTTGGCGTCTCTTTGATGGCGCTGCGCTTTGGCTGCAGGCACTTAACGCGCTGCTTCCATTCGCTATGAAAAAACACCCCCGGCTGATAGATAGCATCTACACAAAGCCCCGATGAAGACTTGTTCGCGGAGACGAGACAAGTTATTTCCAGCACAGTGAATCCGTCTTCTGGTGATAACATCTCAGCGTACACATACACAGATCAGTCTTTGCAAGATGACTTGTTTGTAAAATACAGATGTTTTCACTTGAGGCTCTCGGGCTGCAGTTTCTCTTGCGCATGTTTACATGCCATCTGGGGCTTATATCTGTAATTTATACGTGTCAGGAGTTGTAAACCTTTGAGCATAAGCAGAGCTGTTGTCAAGGAGTTTGGAGGCAGAGAAAGTCTGGGAAAGGTCAAGGAAGGCTGGATGTTCTAACAATCAGAGTCAGAGATGCTATCAGAAGTCAGTAATCTGTGTGTGTATGATCTTATAGAATAACATTTACATTGTGCCACAGTTGTTTTTGTTACTTACTTATGGCGGTTCTGGAGTTGAATAATTGTCGTGTTTCAACAAGCCAAGAGAGCAGACCACATCTCTGCTCTGTCAGGATGCTCCGAGTTCACCTGGGGAGCATCGGTCTCTCTCTCTGTATTTCTCTTTCTGTTTGCCTCTGTCTCTTTCTCAGTGTTTGTGTGTTAAATTTCTTTGGCTTGTCTCTGGCATAAACACATTGCAGTGTGGTGGTAGCTAGTTATGTGCTGGATGGGAGCCAGGAGGGGAAAATAAATAAAAGGGAGTGAGGCAAAGGAGTAAAAACCCCAGAGAGAAGAACAGGCGGCCAAAATCATACATGATGTTTCATTTCATGGCTGTTATCATATTTGTGTTACAACCGTGTGTTTGTGTGGTTGATCTTATTATGTGATGAGAGGGATGCAGGTCCAGATCACTACGAAGGAAGCATTCCTCAAATAGCCAGCAGCATGTCATGATCTCTGGTTGATCATGCATACGGGCGAGTGCGCAGACTTGAGTTTGGCAGATCATCATCTGCTTTCAGCACCTGTAGAACTCCTGGAGATGGAGAGGACACAGCATCGTGTAGGAATGCGCTGATAGGGCAACATTCAAACATGAGGCTAATGTGTGTTTTTATTGTTGCGTCTCTTTGTGCTTCAGGATGCGTGCTTTTTAATATACGTCAAATGATTCAGAGACAGTAGCCCTGAAAATGAGAACTCGTGCTCCAAATCTAGGCCCCTCAACTTTTTCCTGCTGCACTGGAATGCAGAGTGACATGTGGAAAATAACTTAACCCCCCCCCACACACACATACATACACACACACACACACACACACACACATGCTGAAACTGAACTGCTTCTGTTTATTGATTCTGTAAGTTTTATAACATATTCTCCACAGCCACACCTTCCAGGGAAACACTCAGAACAGATGGCGCTCACAATGTACTGGTTTTGACGTTGGGCTCTCTAACCTCGGCTCCTGTGTTTCTGTCTCCAGGTAGATTTGTCTGCAGCCCCACATCGGCCCATAGAGGTAAGTTTGACCCCCAGGCAACACTGTAACACAACACAGATTGTGACTGGAAGACAGCCCGCTCACATTTCCTTCCTGCTATGACACCAAACATACCTGTGGTGTTTGATCTGTATCACAAGAGTCCTGCTGTGTACAGCGCTTTGTAATCATTAAACACAGGAATGATTGCCATCACTGCAATTTTCTATTTCTACTTATGTCAGAGTGGCGAAACAAAATCAGAGCCAGAAATAACATGTCAGTGTCAACAGCAGCTTGTTACCTGGAATTTCCTTCTGTCAGTGTCAAGGGGAAGTACAATAAATGCAAGAATGTGGCAACGTTTGTCAAAGAAGAGAATTAAAGGATCAGTGCAGTGCTTTGCAGATTGCAACCCCCCCATTTCCCCTCTAAGGTGGCTGTAAAACATGCTGAAAATGTGAAAGTCTCTATCTGTAGGCAGTGTTTAGTTTGTGTGTTCTATTCAACATGGTGGACACTGAGCATCTATAGACATAAAAGTCTCATTGTAGGTAACAAAAACATAAAGATTCTTATTTTGAGATGATTATACACAAATAAAAACATGAATATGAAGATTATATTCCATTTCTGCCATATTCTGTAAACAGAGCCTCCTAAATCTGACACACTGGACCTTTTTTAAGCAGCAAAAAATAAATAAGATGATAATCTGAAATTTTGCACTGACAGTAGTCATGATTTTCCCATGGGTGTGTTTTTAGTACTCACCACAGCTTCTGTAAAGCAAGCACCAAACCATAGGTGGTCACACAGACTGGAGAGAGGTCAGACCACAGCAGGAAAAAAACACCTTTCTGCCTTCGATATATGTCGAGTAGCTTATCATTTAGGATTTTTCCATAAGCGTGATGAGTTGCTCTCTGACACTGTGCACATTACTGAGTCACTCATTGGCGTCAGTGGTTGCAGAGTGCTCCTTCAATGATCAGCAGTAGCATGAGGGAGTTATAAAATAGAGATTCTTAATTGCTGAAGTCATTTTTTTTTCCTCTAATCCCTTTTTGGAAGTCGCCGCCCGTTTTTTGGCATGGTTTTCACAGAGCAAAAGCAAAAACTATCCAGGAAGTAAGACAACAACAAGCTTTGCTTCACTAGTACTTACTGTAGTTTCCCATAATGCTTTAATTTCCTTTGAAATTATGTATTTGTGTTTGTTCTGGGTATCCCTGATGGAGTACTTACACAAACCACCCAGCCAGTCTTGGACTGAGGAGCTCATTGTGTCGTTAGCCCTCGGCTGTTTCCCATGCAGTGCAGGGAGACGTGCTGGGAGCTTTATGAGGTGTCAGGGTGACAGGTCCTCTTGGCCCACACCATGTTGTGTTAGGTCCAGCCCTAAGACCGCCGGTGCTCTCCGCTGACGGTTCAGGGGATTTGCCAGAGAGCAGGCCTCAGTGGACAGCTGTCAGTTCTGCAGTTTAGCTTTGGTGTGTACTCTTTGATGTGAGGCAGGATGTGCAGGCCTGGCCTACACTGTGCTGGGGCTGTGGTCAGTGCGATCTCAGGAGCGGTGAGAACACAGGACCATGAATCAGACATGGCTCATGATCTGCATGTTTACATTCTGTGGAGATCTGTACAACTGTGTAAGGAGGGGGTATGATGCGGTATCAAAAAAAGAGACGATCTGCTTTGGTGGCCAAGCTTTGAGTGAGAGGACTTTTGTTCTAACGTAGCATCTTAGAAACCACTCATCAACATAATAGAGATGGTGAATGATGTGCGGTGCATAGTTAAAGGGCTGAGATGATGCCTGCATGCACTGTGGTATTCCAGGGCCAAGCATGTGAAATCAAGTCAGCAGTAGCTAGATGTATATTTTGCAGACATTTCTCATTCATGCAGCAGCTCGGCCTACTGCAGAGCGATTGTCACCGTGCTGCACTTTAATTCTAGATCACACTGTAGATCAGGAAGCTGCAGCTGCTGCTTTGTTTAAATAATCTCTTCTTTCTGGTTAAAGAGGTATGACATGGTCTCACCACAAATCAAGATAGATCCCACAATGTAGGGCCAATTGGGAGCGCGTTCACAATTACTTTGTAGTGTTGGCAGGACATTGTTTACCCCTGTCTCATTCCAAGACGCTGCGCTATAAACATGTTTGTGCAGCAAATTGTTTTTGGAGGACAGACAGTGCTAATCTTAGTTTGAGAGCCGTGCAAATTTGTCTGGACTTGGGTTGTGAATAAATACTTCATCGTAATATTAGCACAACACAGGTGCAGTCTTGCAAAACCACGTTAATGGTGCGACTGGCACTGTAGATGAGTTTGTTTGGAATGTGCGGGAGTGTTTGTGCTCAGAGGCGCTGTGTGGTTTTTAAGTTGGTATGTTTAAAATTTCTATCCATTTCAACACTTTCCATTTCCAAGTTCCTCTTTCTTTTTTTAGGTGCTGGCTCACAATTAGGGTGACATGATATTGCCAAGATACCTGAGATTTGTGGATGAGCGCAAATTACTCAAACAATAAAACAAGTTAAGACAAATTTAGAAAAAAAATGTTTTCACTAATATTTTTAGTTGCTCATATTCATTTGTGTCCGATGATACAAATACATATGCAGCTTTTGAAGGAACTGCAACTTTAAAAACGTCATTTCACTTAAAGTCCTGTATGAGTTTAAGATAGTAGTTAGAGGCAGCAAACAAAACACTCACGTCTGATATTTTAATCTCATGCCAGATGTGTAAGAGTTGGCAACTCCGGTGCAGTAACTGTTTACTTGCTTGGAAACCATGTTTTCGTTGAGTGTATATGCTCTGTCTTGCCTGAGGATGACAGCCCGACTCAGACTGTAGATGGCAGCGTCACTGGCCTTGAATAGAATCAGCACTTGGGGCTGTATACAGTCCAAATACTTTTTGTGCCAAATCCGTGAGAAGCACAATCTATCTGAAAGGTTACACTCACCAGGAGGCCTCCCTGTCATAGCCTCCGGCAGCAAATACAACCACGGCTGTAATAAGAAGTTAGCAGGCCAGCCAGAGAGGATGGATAATACACACAGACATGCAGTCAGTGTACACTCATCCAGTTACTGTCTTCAGAGACGCACACACAATTCTTCACAAGCAGACAGTTATTCAAAGGGACAGGCGAGCAAAGCTGTGGTGAAATATGTCAAAATTGTATTGTTTCCTAAAGAGAAGGTGTGTGTGTGTGTGTGCACGGGTTAATTCTTGACGTCTCTTTACTGACGTGGGTGTAAGTTTCAAATTGGGCAACTTCTAGCGGACACATATATACTAAAAATGTGATGTTGTTTTGACCTTTCACTCTGTTTGTTCAATGAGCTTTTCCTCTTTTCTGCAGGAAGTACAGACGGAGCCAATGGTGAACGCCCTGAGAGACACAAGAAAAAACCGACGGTGCAAAACTCCAAAAGAGAGCCTTCCATCAGCGCATCTACCAATTAGAACAAATCAAGAGTACTCAAAGAGTGAGTCTAGTTCAATTAACATCCTCTTCTTGCAGCGCTACAAACACAATCTGGCTTCATTACAAACACAGTGCAGCTGTATATAGTGTTTGATTTACAAATAAATAATAGAAAGATTTACACATTGCTGAATTAAAATGGTTGCACTGCACAAACTAGCTCTCATGCAGGAATCAGTTCTTTCTAAACATTTGTAACTGTAGCTAACTGAACAAACTAACCAAGCTCACGTTAGCTTACTAATGTATGATCTGTTCAAAGTAAAAGTGCAGTAAGAAATGTAGTTGTCATATCTGATTCAACGTGATAACAAGCTGTCTAGTAATAACATAAGATGGAAAGGTGGCTCAGGTATTCTGGCCACCTGAAAAACCAGTCTCACTTTAAGTGTATGCTGTATTAAGAATATTTTCACCCTTTTCCTTGACAGCCTTTTTCTTTGGCACTAACTGTAGAACTGATGAAGCTAGTGCCAATATAAAAAAGGCTGTCTGTCAGCAGGGTAAAGCTGTAAAAATATAAAATAAAATATTATATAAATATAAAATATAATATATATTATGTTATATATGTGTATAATGTATCTCACGTTTTATTTTTGAGGCGGGCCTTTAAATGGCTATGTTCTAATACACTCTGTTGCTGAATATGTCCACAGAGGCACAGAACTCAACTATTGTGCCAGGATGCACGCTGACCAACACACACCTTTTACGTTTATTAGGTCATTTGCCTCTTTATCATCTGTACATGAATATGTTTTAATGTGGTATCATGATTTAGTGAATCAGTAGTTTGAAACCTGTCTAGCTACTGAGAATTAAGAAGGAAGGGCTTTATACAAAATCCTCTTTGTTTTGTATGTCAAAATTAAATGAAAAATGAACTGAGATTAACTGAAGCCTCTTTTGCTTTGTGCTTGCCATGAAGAGGTCGAGCAGAAGGCCATCACCATTGAATGGGACGAGGACCATGGATACCGCCACAGAATGGGCTACCAGAAAGGGAAACTGCTGGTGATGGAGCCCGGTTTCTACTATGTTTACGCTAAGATCTGCTTCCGCTACTACAAGTTACCACAGAATGTACCAGAGGATAGCACTCAGGTTGGGGTCCAACCAGTGGATGTTAGCAACACCCAGCTTATCCAGTATATCTACCATGAGAGCATCAAACAGAACAGCAAGGCTGTAGTTCTGATAAAGACCGGCAGCACCATGCGCTGGAACATCACAAGCTACAACATGTACTGCGCCCAGCAGGGCCGAGGCGTTCGCTTGGATGAGGGAGATGCCTTGTTTGTCAATGTGTCCAATGCTTGGATGCTGGACCAGGAGGGAGAAGGGACGTATTTTGGGGCCATAAAGCTGGGTAACTGAAATTAAACGTGGGGAGCGGACATGCTACTGAACATTTGATATGCCAAAGAACCACTGTTAGTGATTTATAATGTTGATTTGTCAAAAAAAGTGTATTTTTTTTATCGTACTTCTGTTGTTGTTTTTTTTCTGTTGCTCTTCGCCACATAGCCTTGGACCTGATGAAAAAGGTACTTGCCCCACCACCAAAATGGAACTAAAAAGAAACACAGCTCTCTTTCATCCAAGTAGCACTGGACTTTTTTTTTTTTTTAGACATTTTTGAAGTTTTGCGGTTTGTATTGTGAAATTCCAATACATTTTTCAGATTACAACATTTAGACTTGAGCCTAGACATGTGTTTATGCACTAATTAAACAAACCATGAGGGAGCGACTAAGGAAGTACGTTTTGTTGGCAGTAATTCCAGCGAGAAAGGATTTATTAATATTGATTGTTGGAAAAAAATGTCAAAAACAGAACATTGTAGCTGATAGAGCATCTGCTTGTACTCTGCAGATTATCACAGAATAAAAACAACATAACTCCCGCGGTGTGACCCACAGCAGTGAATGCACAAATGTTTTCCTGAAAGGTTTTGAAGTGTGAACAAGGCGAGCAATGAGGCGTCCTCACAGTAAGTAAGTCAAAGGTATGATCGAAATAGGCAGTTAGATGGTGATTTATATCATCCTCAAATCTCTAAGGCACCACTGAAACTTAACACCATGAAAAATTTACTTTGACTATGACATTGTTTTTTTAAGCAACAAAAGCAGTTTAAAAAGGTGTGTGCGTGTGTGTGCGTGCGTGTGTGTGGGTGTGTGTGTGCGTGCGTGCGTGCGTGCATGCTTCAGAAACTCATGTTATCCAGTTTGACTGGCCTGCTTCATTGAGGGCAATCACACGACAATGTCATTTTAAACTGTCATTTAAAGGAGGGAATGACATCTGTTTCTAACGTCAATGTCAATGTCAAAAAGCGATACAGATAGCTGGCCTGTCTGACCATAAATGACACGAATAGACTCTTGTCTTCTTTAACTAGAGGGACCAAATTGAGTTTGGTTCATCTTTAACTTAAATTTTGTTTTTCATTTGGCTCTACAGTGAGGTAAATGGGAATATGCACTAAATATTTATTTATTAGCTCTAGAACTACAGAGACGGGTCGTTGTTAAAGTGACCTTTCAGCTGTAAAAATCAATTATATTTTATGTTTGTATGACATTCATTATGCAGCACTTAGAGGAAATAGTAGACACGCTTTTTGTTACTAAAACACAGGGGCTTCATTTTAAATTCCATATTTATATATCTTGACTTTGACAATTCTGTGTGCACTTGCTTAGCCAAAAGCAATATGGATATATGGTTTCTTCTACGAGATTGTAGCATACCTGTAAGATCTTCATCTGATTTGATATTTTTTTCCATTCAGTGTTCTTTTTATTTATGTTTGTATGTTTTAATAAAAAAACTACTTTTGTAACAGTGTTTCATGTGTATTGACATTGCCCAGGACCAGGTCGCAGTCA
Organism: Nibea albiflora; assembly: GCA_014281875.1. Lineage (NCBI taxonomy): Eukaryota > Metazoa > Chordata > Actinopteri > Sciaenidae > Nibea > Nibea albiflora. Next base: position 24,556,437 of record CM024796.1, read on the forward strand.
TCTTACACTGTAAACTGACAAACAGGACACCCTGAATGTAATATTTTTGTGATGTGCAATTTGATAATCTCCACAATCTTTGGAAAATTCAACACTTGGCTATGGCCAAAGAGTGAAGTCACCATGTTCCTTTACCCTGCTGCAACCCCAGTCAGAGCAGCCCACCAGCTCATTACAGAGATGGGTTGTATAGAAAAACCGCCCACTGTTGCTGCAGTGCTGCTAACTCGCAGCAGACATTTGGACCACAGCAGCACAGAGCGACCTGCAGAATAAACAAGAAACAGACTGCATGGGATGGGAATAATGATGAGAATTTCATTACTTCACTGTAATGTGTGTGAGCCGTTTTGATCATTGTGGTGATGGGTCTCCCATGAAGTCCCACGGCATGTGCGAGAGAAAAACTGTTTTAATGTCGGACCCGAAGCCAAACAATTCCTTTATTGTCTGTACTTGGGCGTTCACCAGCATATGGCCAGAGAATGGTTCACACGTTTGTGCTGTATGCGGGGACCTCACACAGCTTTCAGCTCATTGTTCAAACGTTACTGAGAGTTTGAAATCAAATCTGAGGGTTTGAGGAGAAATCCTTGGCTGAGGTGTATGAGGAGCTGATTAGTTTTTGAGTTGTACATTATTTTCATTGCCATATTTTCTGAAGTATAAAACACTGACGGCTCCAACTGCAAACGCGTAATATTTAAGTGGCTTTAATGAAATGTTTTTGAAAAGAATGAGACATTTTTAAATGAATTTTGCGCTTCAGTGAGTGTTTTCTTAACTATTTTATGCAAATAACAAACATACTTGCACAGAGTTTTGCAACAACAAAACAATTCAGCTGTGGTGTCCATAGGGCTACTCTGTTTCAGATTGAAATAGCAGAAGCCATAAGTGTAAACAATGGACTTCCGTAGCGTGCCACCCTTTTGAAGTGACATGATTTCTCAATTCTTGGCGCTGAACAGAAACCATTAAAATGTGTTGTGTCAGTAAACATTATGGAAAGCTTGGCGTCTGCTGGACCCTAACCCCTTGAACATGTACACACACGTACTCCCACTCAACACATATACTCACATCCATATATATACACACACACACACACACACACACACACACACACACACACACACAGACAAAGAAGTCTCGCTTGCTGCAGTCGGAGGTCTATAAAGTAGGCCCATTTGGCAGAACTTACCGGCTTATTTTATTACTCACATGTGTAAAAACACAAGGGGCTATGGCAATGAAAAGCAATGGCCCAAACCTTGTCAGAGTACGTAGGTATGGATTTGAACTCACATTACAACATTGCAGGGCATAAAAGAGAAAGAAACTGCAGACTTGTATTTTCACTCCTGCCGACAGATCTTCAGATATTCCATGACGGCCTGTTGCAGATGTGCTCCAGTTGAACACGTAGGACTTTATTCATGCCTTCTTTGGTTTTATGATGTTACATCTCCATCAGACATTATTTCAGTCTTCTCTCTGTGGCTCAGCTAAGAGGTGGAGCTGTTGATTCAGAAAAACAAAGTCATGTGTTGGAAAATATATCAGGGTTTTTTCCCCAAATAAGCAGCACCAGAGGCATCAATATAGACATGAATACCATTAGCTAACTATGGGTGCTTGGCTTTATGAGACTTTGTGGTTTGGAGGAAATGGAGCACTGAGAAGTCAGTTTTACACAGCAGCTGGAGGGCTTTGTTATGTGCAGTCAGGTTGCTTGGTGTTTTGCACACTTACACACATTTAAATATGCCATTATGGACTCACACTCAAACTATAGTTGGATAAATCTGTGCCCACACACGTCAACAAACACGCATACAAAGGCACAACCAACCTATTTAAGACACACTCCTCTGCTGAGTCAGCACAAGCAGATATTTTCACAAGCCTGGCCCTCGCCCTTTGTCTTCACCCCGATTTAGCTCAGATGGCTCCAGCTTTTGATGTCTGATGTTTTTACCACTTGGCTAATGCTAACATTAGTGTTATTAAAACAATAACAGAGTGGGATTTACAGGCTACCCTGCAGACGCAGGGGCGTGAGATAGCAGGAGGTTCATTACTGTAACCAGGCCCTGTCATCTCCTGGATGAGCTGCTAGCAAAGAGCATGTATGCCAGTATGAGCTAGAATGTGTAGGTTGTCAGCCATCAGGAGGTATTCAATTAAAGGACACACCTATCGGTAAATGAAGAACTTATTATGAGTTAGTTCAACTGGTTGTCAAGCAGCTGAAACAGGGAACATGAAGGACTGGACCCAAATGTAGGCAGAACGGCGGAGTTCATATGATTTTATAACAAATATATCCAAAGTCCACAACATAAAACACAAGTATAACGACAGTGACGAAGATAAACTCACAGTGAGATGATGGAGCACAAAGACTAAAAACACAAGTGAGGGAAAGTGAAAACTAAGTGAACCTAAAAGGAGCAGGAAACAGGAAGTGAAGTTATAGACAAAAGAACAGGGGGAATTACAAAATAAGAGTATAATAAAACACATGAAACTCAAAACCATAACTCAGCACTTATCCCACTTTGAATATCATGGTGACCCTTCTGACCTCGTACTTGTCCTTTTTGACCTGGCTTCAGCACCATGGATAGCACATCTAAACTCAGACCATCAGTGCTTTAATATGTCATCTTTTGGAACTGTGTTATCCAAAGCTCAAGAAAATAACACATATGCAAATCTTGCACGTTTATTCAAAGAGCACAATACTGCCTAAGATACCCAACAATGGCATGAGACATCATATTTGTATACCCTACAGTTTGCTTCATAAATGTGGACTGAAACGAGAATGGTACCACTGCTGAAGTGCACCAAGCAAGGAACTATGTCCAACTGCTCCAGTGGAACTGTTCTTATTTGAGGATTTTCAGTCAGGATTTAGAGTGCATCATAGCACAGAGACCACACTAGTCAAAGTTACAAATGACTTTCTCATGACATCAGACAAAGGACTCATCTCTGTACTCGTCCTGTTAGATCTTAGTGCTGCATTTCACACCACTGACCGTCAAATTCTTTTACAGAGACTGGAACATCAGATTGGCATCAAAGGAGCTGGTTTAAGTTGTATTTTTTAGATCGATCTCAGTTTGCTCAGTTTGATGAATCCTCCATGCATACCAAAGTTTGTCACGGAGTCCCACAAGGTTCTGTACTAGGACCACTTCTATTCAGTTTATATGCTTCCTCTACCTACGACCTACAATTTTCTGATGTTAAATTCAGACAAAACTGAAGTTCTTGTAATTGGACCCACACACCTGATAAACTCTCTTTCTAGAGACTTGGTTACCTTAGACAGGATCACCCTGGCCTCCAGCTCCACTGTAAAGAATCTTGGAGTTGTTTTTGATCAGGATTTGTCCTTTAATGTCCACACAAATTTCGAGGACTGCATTCTTCCAATGACGTAACATAGCCAAAATCAGATGCATCGTGTCTCAAGTGGATGCAGAAAAACTATTGAACTGGACTGTTGTAACTGATTGCTATCAGGGTGCTCCAATAAGTCTCTTAGGACTTTGCAGTTAATTCAGAATGCTGCTAAATGTGAGTCTCACAATTTACGCTTTAAAATAATGACATGAAGAAGTTTACTTTGATTTGTGTTGTGATGATTAGAGAGAGCGAGCGAGAGAGAGAAAGAGAGAGAGACAGAGAGGGAGATTTGGTGTAGAGACATAACAATAACAGAGAGTAAGCACCGGCCTCGATAAAGCTGTTATTAATCTTAGAAATACAAAACCCCCCACCACCGCACCCCCCTCACCACCGGTTGCCGGTTTGCCTGTCCCTGTCTGAACGTGGCCTTAGATATGCTGCCATAGGACTAGACTGCTGGGGGATTCCCCCTCCCTCCTCTCTCTCTCTCTCTCTCTCTCTCTCTCTCTCTCTCTCTCTCTCTCTCTCTCTTTCTCTCTCTCTCTCTCTCTCTCTCTCTCTCTCTCTCTCTCTCTCTCTCTCTCTCTCTGTCTGTCTCCAGGGTTATGCCTAGTCAGGCACGGAATCGGTTGAAGATACTCAAACCTTCTCTCTCTCTCTCTCTCTCTCTCTCTCTCTCTCTCTCTCTCTCTCTCTCTCTCTCTCTCTCTCTCTCATGACTGTCCACCAATGAGCTTGGGTCTGCCCGAGGTTTGTGCCTGTTAAAGGGAAGCTTTTCCTCGCCACCATCGCCAAGTGCTTGCTCATGGTGGAACTGTTGGTCTCTGTAAATAAAGAGTACAGCCTAGACCTGCTCTGTAAGAAAAATGTCATGACATAACTTTTGTTATGATATGGAGCTATATAAATAAAATTTAATTTAATTGAATATATATTTTTCTTTGTTTACACTTTTTTGTTAACCACATGATTTTATTTCATAGTTTCAATCACTTCAGTGTCCAACCTGTGACTGTATATTATTTATTTATTTTATTTCATTATTTTAACAACCAGGTGGTGGTGCAGTGGTTAGCACAGCTGACTCTAAGTTGTCCGGAGGTGTGAATGTGAGTGGTTTTTTGTCTCCCTGTGCCCTGTGATGAGCTGGCGAACCTGTACAGGGTGTAACCTGCCTCTCGCCCAAAGTCAGCTGGGATAGGCTCCACATGAACATATACATATTTATGGGATAATAGGACAATGTATTATGTTGTATTTATATAAATATACAAACTGCCAACACGTAGTTATATGTGTGTCATATGTGTAAAGACAGAGAAAAAGGTAGGATCACATATTTATTATTTCTTTCACTGTTACTGTTTGAAAATGTGCAATTCTTCCATCATCTACTCATTCTCCTTTTCCTCATGTCCCTTATGGGGATCATTAAAGTTTTATTTAATGCAACATTTTCCTTTCAGAAACCTGCAGTATTTAGGGTTTTGATCACTGGTCAAGCCACAAATTCAACCATAGGACTTCAAATTACACCCGGCGGAATAATAAAGTTAAAAACAGGAAACAGTGTGGTTGAACTTGCGCTAATAGACGCAGACAATACAGGCAAACACACACACACAAATGCATCCCCACTCAAACAAACACACAGATGCACACATAGACATACAGAGGGAATCCCCAGCTGAGTCATGCAGCTGCAATCCTCGGTGTAATCCCGGGATAAAATGTCTCAGATGGATCAGGTAGCGTCCATTAAGATGTGGTGACACCTGGAGAAAGTCACAAGTACATTGACACACTAATCCTCATGAGAACACCAGCAACACTGAGGCCTCCTTCTGATCAACTCAGAGGTGTCAGTAACATTATCACACTCTTAAGATGAATCAAGTATTTTAACATTTAATCCAGGACATTGTGTCCTTTCAGTCAGCGGGTCTGATCTGTGATGCAGTGATGGCGAGGGGATGACTCAGACAAAGGGGTTGTGCCAGGACAATGTCAACATATGAGACCTAAATCAGCAGAGGCTCCCAGACTTCCCAAACCGCCAGCAACAACAAGCAACACACCCAGAATTGAGACGAGATGGAATGTCATTCATATGGTCCTGATTTCATCCCTCTCTCCACTCACTCCCTTCTTCTCAGATTTTTTCTGTCCGATGTCGAGGATGGATTGGCTGCTTGGCTGACTAACTTACTGACCCAAAGATCTGCTGAATGACTAATCTTCAGTTGCTGGTTGTTCTTATCATTGGGTCAGTGCTGGTTGACCTTTTGACATGTCACTCTCAGTTATGAGTATTCTTCGTATTGTTGTGACACTTGCTGAAGGTATTGGATAAGAATCACCAAGAGTAAATATGATGTCTTTTTAAAGGAGACGTATCATGTCCCTTTTCACACAATTCCCTGCTGTCTTAATGAAACGTCTGTGACATGCTTTGGTCAATGCTCAGTACTCAGTTTACTGTGTCTAATCAGCCATGTTCAGAATGACCAGTTTTACTTTGAATGTAAGTGAGCTGCTGCTCACTCCACACCATATATATATATATATATAAATAAATTAAAAAAGCTAAATGAAATGACTACAAGGGAAGCTACAGCCCCCCCCACCCAGCCTGTTTTTAACCTTTAAATCTATGTCACATACACATCAACACAATATTCAGTCAGTAACAGTTGCATGTGGCCGAGCATCATAGAGAAAAAAAAGCATGCCGCAAGAGAAAGAGAGAAAAAAGAGAGGCGGAGCTGAGAGGAGGCTTAATAAATGGAGAAAAGCTCTGGAGCAAAATGACACATATGTTCTCAAGCAGGTGAGATAGTTGCAACTGAGGGCTGCCCCCAACATGACTTCTTTTTCTCAGTCAGTTCAGCATACCTCTGCTAACCCTGTTCTGCCTGCACAGCATTTTGACACATTATGACACCAACAGCAGATGGAGATTGTTTTATTTGTTAATCTTTACAGGGACACAACTGAAGTAACTGCTCCTGAGTTAGCTTACAGCTAATTTCCATTTGTTGCCCCTGGGCAGGTAGACAAAAAACAACCACAACCCAATACATAAAAAAATCCATCAATGTGGGATAATAAATAGAATCAGTCCTATAAATACCATGCAGTCACTGGTGGTGACACGTTTGTGCTGACTTTAGCCAAAGTTTGAGGCCGGTTTCAAACAAAGCAAAGTTTCCTGAGACTCTAATGTTTGTGGGTTGAAATTCCACTTCCTCACTACTTTGACCTAGAAAGCGGATTGACCAAAGCCCATCCTCCTAAACTGTAGTGCTCAGTCAGTAGATGCTCTTGTAGTCCTACCAGAATTGTCATATGAAGGTATTAAGGAGTCATTGCAGGGATAGGCTGATGAGGATAAGTGGTTACTGATAATGGATGGATGGATATTTTGTCCAAATATTACAGTGATTATAATCTCTTGGTTTGTGATATATTACTCTCGGGAGATTCATTGAGTTGATTATTCATTATTAGTTGATTAACAGAATATCATATGCCCCAGTTTGAAGATTGATTTTCTTTCCATTTTCATGTTTGTTCTGCTTTTGGCATTGACTGTGTACACTTCCACGATGAACAACACTGAGCCAAAGATTTACACTCAAGAATGTTTGTTTGGAATTACTTGACTGCCTGAAGTAACTGTTGAAGTCTTACTGGTTGGCTTATGTCAGTTGTTTGATTGGCTGCTTGGTAATGAGTTCATTGGCTTGCTGACTGACTTGACAGCTCATTGGCTGATCTTTAGGTTGGTTGCTTTTGTGACTTGTTGGCTTTTATTAGCCACCGGGTTGTGGTGAAACAGCCTTGGCTGTCCTCCAGCTGGCAGTTTGTGCAGATTCTAAATATTATAATCTTTCCTTGCATTGTATAACAAATTATGGAGACAATAAAATTGTTGGTCACGGTGTAGACTTTAGTAGTTGCATATTTCATGCTCTCTTTAGGCTTGTATTTAAAAGAAGGAAGAGATGCTCGGGGCCAAACAGTGAAGACGTGGGTAATCTTTTATCGGAGCAAAACAAGTTACTTAGCTGGAAGACGGTGTATGAAATTGTGACCACAGGCCACAGGCAATTCACCAAGATGCATTACTTTCCATTACTCAAATGACAAAACTTCCCCTTTACACTCAAATGGAAATATCATGCCTGGCAATCTTTCTGACTCTTTGTCAAACTAGGCCGATGTCAGATGCAATGCATTGCATCAGATTTGATCTTTATCTTCATCTCAGTGCTAGAATGCACATATTCTGATTAGAGCAGCACTTTTCTCTCAGGCTGGCCTTGATACGACCACACAGCACATCCTAACCGCCAAGACAAAGCATTACCAGGAAGCCTTCTGCCACATTCTCTGTCTTTCAAATCCACATGGCTTTATACCTATAATCTCATTTCATTGAAACTACTCCCACTGGTTTTCCCCGTGTAGCATTGCGAACTCAGCCTGTCAGCGACTGTTTGGGCACTTCAGGAGATGAATTCTCATATTACATTGTGGACAATGAGAAGGGACAGGCGGCCAAAGATCTGCCTGTGGCGTGGTAACCCCTCCTTACAAATATGATTGTGTTATGTTGGAGAAATGTACAGACACAGCTTGACAGAACATTTGTGTTTAGTAATGTTACTCTGGGTTGAATGCAACTAGAAATCTGAGTAAAGACTTGACACTTGCTTGTATGTGAGTTGGGACCATTGGCAGAGAATTGTATTTTCTTAAAAACACGGCGAATATAACAGGTTAATCAGGTTTATAAAGAGAAAGCTGCAGGTGAAAATAAACTTGGAACGAGATCAGGAATGATGAGCCATCAGGAAACACTAGAAGGCAAAGGTTGCAGTAGTTTCACACAAAGTTCATCACATTCACTAATGCGGTTCTTGTCTTGGCACAGTATGCAGTTCTAAGGTATGTTATTATTAATAATTATTTTGTCCCTATGTGAACTCTGTAGTTCCTCCTTCATACTTGGAATGAAGGAGTTGGTGAGTGGAGGGGGTTGCAGCCTCCAACTACAATGCTATAATCACTGGGTTCTGCTTGAGGTTTCTGCCTCTTAAAGGAAGTTTTTCCTTGCCACTGACACCAAGTGCTTGAACATGGTGTGAATTGTTGAGTCTCTGTAGATAGTAAAGTCTCTGTATGGCTCTGTATGGAAAGTGTCATGAACTTCTAATATGATTTGGCGCTATATAAATAAAACTGAATTGAATTAATGCCACTAAATGCTACAATGCTCCTTTAAGTTTGAAGCAGAAATTTAAAAGGGAGCTGGAGTGCTGAGACAGACAGGAAACTCACACCGTGCTTGACATAACTTCAAATTGTTTTCCAGGAAAAACACTCGGGGATTTTGTAAACCATTAGATTGTATACAGATGATATTAATTTACTTCTGTGGTGTGTTAAGTTGACCTCTGTTTCTTTTTTTCTGGTGTGTTCTCTTCATATCAAATTCATACCAAGTATGACATCACATGCCTTCATATTTAGCCTGCTGGTTTTAGGGTGTCATTATTAAGGATCTGGGCTGAAGAAGAGATTTGGGCTGATTGCCACCAAAGGTCCAAAGAAACATAAACTTAGTACAGTTGGAAGTGTATGTGTATATGTGACTGTCAGATGTACACTGTTGAACTGTAGCTGTAAAATCACCGTGGGAAACTCTCAGTTTAGATGGTTCCTACCTCTTTAGCTGCACACAGCCTATGTGTGTTGCTTCTCAGTCCTTTTGTCTCCTCACATACATGGAAAAACAATGCAATGCTGTGCAGTTTCCTGCACAAACTCTAAAAGCAGCAAGATCCTCTTAAAGGTCAACTTCTGGGCTGCTTGTAAATACAACATTGTGGGTTTGTGGCCTCTTTTAAAATGCCATAAAAATAATGTTTAAAACAAATGCTAGGAAATCTGGGGACATGCTCAACCAGGGAGATTGTTTTGCATAAAATATAAGAAAGCACTAGTTTTTAGATTGTCATAACATGCAACATACAAGGAAATACTTGTGTTTTATGTGTTAGTTCTACGATAGACGAAGTTACTCTGCCAATGAGCAGCTCACACAGTCAGTCACTGCAGAGAGGAAGTTATATACAGCTGACATACTTTAAATTGCACTGTAGTTAACGGGCCTGTTAGCTGGCTACAACAATTATTCAACAAGTAGTCCTACAACAGTGAGCAACATGTATAAAACTAATGTGGTTGATTGATAGAAAAGGTAAAAATCAACAAAGAAAAAAATGGACTTCAATACTAAAGCAAGCAATTTATCTAGATAATATCATTTATCAAGCAATTTATCTAGATAATATCATTTAAAAAAGATACAATTCAGTCATTGTCTTCATTTTTCCACAGGTAAATTCATATTATGAGCTTTGTGTGTTTTTTCATAGGCTTAGTAATAACTGTTCTGTGTACATGACCCTGTTGGTAGAGCATCCCTAGGCATTTTCTGTTGTTTTCTATCAGATGAAAGTGAAAAAGAGGCACCAGTGGAAAGCCAGTTGTTTTCCCACTCCGGTGTGGGCAAGACTTAATTATACTCTGTCTCTATGGTCAATTGAGCAACGGTAGAGTTTGTAAGAATTTAGCTTTTCATTCGTTTTTTTCATTTGTTTTTATTTCCAAGTTTCAAAGTTGAACCTCAAGAAAGGAATCACTCTGGGAATGTAAGGAGCCTGAGGAGGTAGAGCAGGTCGTCCTCTAATCACATGATCCTCCAGTCTGCATGTTGTAGTGTCCTTGAACCCCAAATTGCTCCCGAAGTGTGTGAATGCATATGATGAGCTGTTGGCACCTTGCAAGGCAGCTAATGCCATCAGTGTATGAATGTGTGTGAATGGGTGAATGAGATACGTACTGTAAAAGAGCTTTGAGTTGTCTGAAGACTAGAAAGGTGCTTCTAAGCATATAAGTCTGTTTAGCATAATGGAATGCTGTTCCTGTAGAGTAATGTCAGAAACTACAGCTTCTGTGGCGATTTGGACATTATTCCAATTTTTGTTTGGGGCAACCTCATCAGCCCAGATGACCCTGCTCACTTCCGGTGACATGAGAAACATCCTGTCGCAGAGCGGCTGTCATCCATTTGCAGGAGCCAGCCTTCCAACCCACACTTGTCCCTGAGCTGCAGATTATTCCAACATGTCATAAACAATGGAATAAAGCTCTGCCCTCAATGAAAAAACTATTGTATATCCATTGCCTTCTCAAATTTGACAGAATGGAGACTGTCATTTTCATTACTGTATGTTTTCTTTTGCCTTGAATCATAGTCATCTGATTACATTCACTGTCACGCATTGCATTTTCTACTTTTATAAGCAAGTCTGTAGTTGATTGCAGGTGATTAGGTGCAGCAGTTGAGAATTGTCTAAAATCATAAAGCAGACATCACAGCAGCATGATGTGATTTTCTGTACAATACCTACTTCAGAATTCCTTATGCATACGATTCTGTTTCTCTCCAAACTTTGTTTCATTCTCTCTCCAAACTTTGTTTCTCTTCTGCATTTCATCACTGGTTCTTACACCCTGCGATGACCCATGATGACTTAAGTGTTTGTGATACTGTACAGACACAGTGATGGATGTAACTCTCCACTGAAAGCAGACATGACATTGTACAAAAGAGCAAACTGTAGATGGACACACACACACCTACTCATACAACAAGACACACACAGAAAGCTAGTAAAAACTTCCACCCACAGGGTTATTGACATGAGACTGTGCACCTCTGCCAAACATCCTTTTACCAGAATCCAGTCGACCTTGGGATGGGATCAAACTCAAATACCGTACTTACTGCTGGATTAACCAGCAGCAAGACCACATTTATGAGTTGGTGGGGATGCGTGTATGTTGCCGGAGATGTATCACCTGAGAAGGAAGACCCTATTTATTCTTAGTTAATCCTTCCACTGATTGGAAACAAACATGTCATGTAGAGCCATTTCCCTGCAGCGGACCGTCTGTTTGTCTGCTGTAAACCACAGCAGCGGTAGCAGATTAGAGAGAGGAATCCAGGAATCAACAACCGTCTGTCTGTGTGGTGTGGTGCGCTGGGGTTAACGTCAGTCTGGGAGTGGATCACACACACACACACGCGTGCGCACACACATGCATATACACACTCATACAGACTTTGATATACACAGGATTACATGAATGCATGGGCACACAAACACTATACACACAAACAGCTGTTTAGAATTACATGTCGAGGGTGATGAACTCTCTGACAGCACTGCGACTCATGCAACATTCAAAGACAGATGAGGACGTGGGAAAACACATAATATTCATAGATTTCTTGTAATCTCTCTTTGATGTGTAAAAGTGGAGTGTCGACTGCTGGCACTCTGCTAAGACCATAATTTGACAAAGGTATCTGTTTCCCAAAATCCACCCTGGGGGTATTCTTCAAGTTGCAAAATCAACAGAATCAGAACAGCTTACAGGAAATATGAAGTTGCAGCAGAGAACATGGTTTGAGGTATCAATCAAGCTCAATCAGTGTTCCATCCACCAGAAGAGCTTTCCAACAGCCCTCGATGTAAACCTTTGCTAATGCTCAACACTCACTGATCTCCGGCCTTCATACTGGATGGACTAACATCACTCATATTTTGTTAGATAGAATGATGGAAAAACCTGAGTGCTGCTTTGGGAAGACAAATCCTTCGCCATGGCCAAGCTGGGTACTGGCTGATTGTCACACTGAACGGACGCTGAAGGACAGTGTTCAGATTGAAGCAAGTCAAATTTACAACCTTTACTAAAAATAGAACCAGCACAAACGAGCTGCTCTTCATGTTTGATGTTCAACATGTTCAATCTAAACACTGTTGTACTGTTTCTGTTTCAGTTCAGAGGAACAAAACACACACTGTACAGTAAATACTGTATACTTGTGATATGGTCTAATTTTGGTTCTAAGCATCAATTACAGTTACTCAGGATACAAAAGAGTCATAGATAGAATCAAATCAAATCAAATCAAATCAAATTATTTGTATAGTCCAAAGTCACAAAACACATTTTGCCTCAGAGGGCTTTACAATCTGTACAGGGTGTGACACCCTCTGTCTTCCGATGAAGAGGAAAGACTTATGAATTTAAATTTCTAATCTAAGTAATCTGAAAAGGAAGGTTTTATGTTGCAGACTTCCAAATAATATTTGACCCCAGTACCATCTCTACCTTGTCTGAACAACCTCCATGAGCTTCAGAAAATGTTAGTAGTTAGTAATAGATCTTAAGAACTATGTTTAAATGTGTGTTTTGTCTTTGTTGAGGAGACAGGCTAAAATGTTAGTGGTGGGCTGTTGGGCATTCAAAACTATTTAATATTTTTCAAAAATAATATATATTAGTATAGTGATGTGCAGGTCCAGTATTGTAAGACTGGCACCAACCCGACTAAATCAATGCACATCGCATGACGAGCTAGAGGCTGGTCTTTTCTTTTCTGCCCCCCACACAGTCGTAGGAAGATCTAGGTTAAACGAACATCTCTCTCTTGCACTAATTTTATAGATCTCAGCTGTTCAAATTATTCTAATTAGTGGCTGGGAGGCGGAAGAGGCCTACCTACAGGACTACCAACATGGCAGCAACCAGCAGCACATATTCAGAGCTTCAAAATGGCTCTTCGGAAACGTGTGGGTGACATCACTGATATGCCGTCCATTCTTTATATTGTCATTGTTCACACTATTTAGATTTGAAATACCTGAAAAGCAAATGAAAGTAGTGCCCTGAAACATACAGTGTATACAAAGGATGATTCTCATCACAGCTTCTTTTCAAATATAACATTGAACATGTTCAGAGATATTCAAATGATTACAAGGTGTAGATAGAAGGACAAACGCATTAGTGTGACCATGTCCAGACACTCACCAGGCTTTGATAATGTTTGCTTAATTTACTCATTTTACACAAACAAATGAGATTTCAAGTTGACAGCATACAATAAATTAACACTGAAGTGGTCTTTTGTGCTTTTTAATACCCAAAAACACCCGATTTGAATCCCACCCTCCAGCACTTGGCCTTGGTTTGATTCCGATCCAGTAAGTGTTTGTTCCATCGCCAGTCAGAAGTAGGCAGTAGCTTTACTGTAAACACAATTATGCTAACTGTGGCAAGATTCAGTGACCACATAAAGGGAGATCGACTCTCACGCAAAACACTCGCTCAGGCACTCTCACACACTATACTTACTCACTCACTTACACGCTCATAAACCAAAACATGGCATGCATCTGCACCTGCAATCTCACGATACGGACCCACCAGCTTCTCACATGGACACACACCTACACGTAATAAACAACTTCCTCTGCGGTCCATATGATTAGAAAACACTTTGACAGAGAACAACAACGGTGCCGGCCCCCTCACTTCACACACACACACACACTGAAACCACAACAGACACTCCACAGGAGGCCGCACTGATGGTGTCCAGCACTATCTGCAGGAACACTAATAAGTACACGCAAACACACTCAGAGCTCAAGAATTAAAAAAAACATTTTGATAGCTAACTGCTGCACGCATTGATGATTCACACATGTGTTCAATTGCTGTCTCTCCTACATACACATGCACACACACACACACACACACACACACACACACACACACACACACAATGCCCAGTGTCTCACCTCAGACAAGCATCTGTTTGGTCAATAGTGTCATTTACAGAATAACACATCATTCTTTCCACTGTGGGAGTGGGCTGGGCTCTCTTTGGTTTCAGAGTCACTGTATTCCCTCCAGCCAACACACACATGCACAAACACAGAATCATATTCAACCTTACACACACCCTTGCACCACACAACTGTTATTCCTCTTAACTGTGAATTTAAGGGAATCCTCAGCCGGCGTGTTCCAGCGACATTAACACTCCTACCTCCCCTCACTGACCGCAGGCAGGCAAACTGACAGATTTATCTCGATCTCGATGAGTTTAAACAAGGTGCAGATTAATACTGCCAGGAGGGGAAAAGTTCACATGCCCTGACTGTGGTGTGTGTCACTGCCATTGCTAAGCCTCCTTGTCTCGGCCCCTTGACGCTGACCAGACATCGATCCAGATTGGCTGGATGTTTATTGAACATCGTTTGCGGGCTTGACATTTCCCACAGAGCACGGTGCATTAGTTTTATTATTCACCACAAAGTCAAGTGAAAGGCTGCGTTCAGTCAAACAAACCGCCATGAGGATACTCTGTTACTCAAGCAACACTTGAGTTGGTATGTAGCTGCAGACGTCACTGATCTCCAAGGTGACTTCACTTCACATGGAACCAAAAAACGCTGCATGCATGGCAGACTCCAAAGGCCTTGATTCTCCTAAATCTTAGTTTGGTGGAGTGTAAAGCTGGCTGCATCTATGCTGTAAGGCATGAGGGGATGAGGTGCTGTTTAGGACTGCAAACGTCTTGACATTTACTGTATCTGCGGCTTACAGGATGGTGATAAAAATCTGTGTCAGAGATAACCGAAAGACTGAAAGTGAAACCCAGCATCTGCAGCTTTTCTTTAGAAAGGTCATGAGGCTGAAAACACCCACAGAAAACCAATTAGTGTCCTAGCATTTCCTCTCCTGCTTCCTGTGTCAGATGTGGCCCCAAGATGTGGCTTTGACATTGAATGAAAATAACAGTTTCAGGGACGTAAAGTTACTGTGAATTCTAATGACCTAAAAATGTCATGGAAGAGATCATGTGGCAAGAGCTAACTGTCTCTGGCTAAGAAGCACCTTTAAACTGAAGGCTGATCAGAAATCTGCCTCTGCATGTCTTGGTCATAAGTATGAGATATAATGTGCGATAAAATCTCAAATTTTCTCATTGGGGATATTTGGCTTCACATAGACAAAGTGATGTCATTTTGTGATAAATCTTGAGCAAAAGAGATTATTTGCAGACAACAATAGTAAAATAGCAGATGTGGTTTTGTTGTCCACCAGTATGTGAAAGCAATAATCACACAGAGGGGAATTCATTTGAAAAGAGGCTAAGAGGCTAATCTTGAACTGTTGCCTCAGCAGTCCAGAATGTAATACAGCCACAAAACATTTGAGATCAGCAGACTGAATCTCTCATGTGGCTGTCATCACCACTGTGTGGATGTTCCATCTGTTGTCTTGAACTTGAAAATCACACTTGTAAACACAGAATATCATTAACTGAAGAAGTGGAGAGGTGAAAATGAACATTTTCTGTCAATCACAACATGATTGGATGTCACATTTACACCAGCCAATGGTTGATTTTCCAGTAAGATACGACTGATAATTAGGAGAAAGTGTGTGAGACACTTTTCAAAGAAGAATGTTGAAATCTGTCTTGGGACAAATCCCTGATCCAAGCAGCATGTTTCATTTCTGTGCTCTCACAAACTGGCTGCAATCGGCAAGCAACTGGATAATGACCCCAAAAACCCCAACTGCAAATCAACTCGCTGAGTCAAAAGCTATTTCTCAACTGAGGCACTGACGAGCCTTGCGCAAGTGGTTGTCACAGCTCTACATGTCAACAGGCAGCAGGCTGGTACCCACATATCTGGCTTTTCAAGACTAGCAGAGTCCTTTTGATTTGATTTGTCTTCCCAATAATTGCAACAATTACACAGCATTAGTTAAGCCTGTCCACCCATTTCTGTTTTTTCATGGAAGAGCAGAAGGAGTTGGGGAAGGACAATGCATTTACTGTAGGAAATGATGGTGGAGTCAAGCTAGGTGTTAACGTCTCCAACCTCAGACAGCTTTGGTGGATCTTGGATAGACACGTTTCTGGTAAGACTCCCTTACAGAGGAGCATAAGGCCAGGAAAGACTCGCTCATACAGTCGTCATTTGTCTGTGTGTGTCTGAATGTGCGTGTCTGTAGATGTGTGTGTATCTATTTATGTGTGTGTTTTAGAGGGTTTGGCATTGTGGTTGTGGTATAGATCTCACTTCTGAGAACAACACTGGGTCTTAATCTCCTCTGAGGGTTGTACATCTTGTGGTCCATATATACTACATTTATATATTTATGGTGACACAGATACAGATACACAAACACATACGGTGCAAAATAAAAAATATAGAGACAGAAAATAAAAGCATCCACAACATCCCTCAGTACTTTTTTCCAAGGTGCGGCCTGTACAACACCTCAACATCTCTGATTCATCAACATGGCATGGTGTTGTGGTTACATTAATGATCCTCCTCACCAGTGTTTCTTAAACCCAAGGCCCCACCAAAAGGTTGTGGTTGACCCTTTCAAATGCCGCTCTCCTTCATATTATCTTCTTATTTTGTCGTTTCAATCATTTTTCCTCAAGTTATTTTGCTGATTGATTGATGATTCCTCCAAGCCAAAACAGAAGTCAGGTAAAAACCTAAAAATGAAGGTCCTTCAAACAGAGTGGTAGACAAACTTTAAGTGTGTTTTGAGCAGTGAAGGAATGAAAACTGCAATAAACAATAAATTAAGCAAAAAGATGTAAGCTTATGTTTTATTGGGGGGTATTCATTCATTTATTTGCTGCAATAGCACATTTAGAAGATATTACTTATCTTTTTGTTGCACATAACATGTTATTCCCATTCAGTTCTTCTGTGAAAAAAGTTCTCTGTCTGCAGTGTTTGGTTAACAGAGGTAGAACATGACTGTGGTATTCACTGTTTCTAAGGATGTTCTCTGAAGGACAGATTACATAATATATAATGTTATTTTAGAATATCCAGCAAAGCCAAAGAATATTCTAATACCCCCGCACACAAACAGACAGTCAGACCATTTCAGTAAAATTCTCATAACCTGATGGGATACCAAAAACTGCTCCCTGGAGGAGAGTTTGTTTAAAGAGTATGGAAAATGTTCCCTACACATCCACTTAAATCTCAGCGTCTCCCTTTTTCCCCTCTCTCTCTCTCTCTCTCTCTCTCTCTCTCTCTCACACACACACACACACACACACACACACACACACACACACACACACACACACGCGCACACACACACACACACACCCAGACAACAGTCTGATGTCCTAAATTTCTGATTTAGAAAGACAATAACCACAGCGTAAACACAACAAAGAGACAGTTGGGAGACACTGAACCCAATCTCAAAGCTCATCAACATTCTTGACGGATGGTATTTGCATAATGTATCCAATCTAGTATGGTAAGACATGACCACAAGAAAATATACATCACAATTAGGCTGCAACATCCATGATTTATTGTATGAGATGGGTCCAGTGAAATAAAGCTCTTTGTGCAGAGCAGTTGGACAGACAGAGTCTTAGGAGACCTGTTTTGGTAGGAAGACCATAATTGCTTTGAATTGGCCCTTGCGCAAATCTAGCCTGTTACAGTATGCTGAGAAAGCATTATAGTGTGCAAATGCGTGTGTATTTGGGTGTTTCGGTACATGCATGCGTGACTGCACACGAGTGTGCATGTAGGTGTGTGAGTGTGTGTGTGTGTGTGTGTGTGTGTGTGTGTGTGTGTGTGTGAGTGTGTGTTTTGTTCTGCAATCCCCTGCCTTGATGAAGTGGGTCCACTGAGCCAAAGTATTGCTGAGAGTTCAGAATCATCAGTGAGGATCCTAGTGAGACAGCGAGCAACCACAGGTTTGGTCAGGACATGGTCAAGCTTGGGTCAGGGCAGGGTCCGAAGGGAACGGCTATATTAAGTCACTGAGTTTGTTTCAGGGAATGTTTTTAGTGAAAGGAGCTGACCCATGTTTTTGGGTTCATTGTACTGTAAGTTGTTTGTGTTATTCTTTCTGTTGCTCCTGAATCAAGCCTTCCTGGACTGCTATCATCTCGCAAATCATTTTGATTTCAACGTGAGCAATTTGGATGTTTGGAAATGTTATCAGGCTTCTGTACAAGAGAATTTGTACAGTTCTAAATCTTTCTGAATCATTTCTGTTTTACCACAGAAACTGGGCAACTTGTGTTCCCACAGAGGTTTTTGTATTCCATTAATCCTTCATAATGTGTAGCTTAGTATGGAATGTTTCTGCTGTGCCACACCGCTGTTACACAGGGAGAAATTTGTTTCATTTCAACACAGGAGATGACAAGGAGGTTATTTGTCATTTGCCTGTTTTAATTGAACTTGTTACTTACATTTTCTAGTGATTTCTGAGTTGGATTACATAATGTGGACTAACAAATGGTGAGTTCTGTTATCTCTATAAATATACAATGTGTCAGTGCAACAACCAGCTGTATGCTTCTTGTGCACATTTGTAGCCCCGTGGGATTTTCCCGAAGTTCTTTCCCAGACTCAGGGACAGCTCGTGTACATTACATACTGCAGCACAGTAGGTAAAATGCCCATCCATTCATGAGGAGGACCTCCAGTGTTGTCCTAACCTCCCATTACACGCCATCAATCTGTCACCGTCACAGCCTTGTTACTGTAAGGTCTGTTCCACTTGAAACAAGCCTCTAATTATACTCCCAGTCAACTCCCACTGGACCACATACTGTACGCTGCGCTAACCAGCCACACTGCACTGTAGGTCTGCATCCACAGGCAGTTTGCAAACGTTGTCATCCTGCTTTCTGTCCGTCTCTCTCTCTCTCTCTGTCTGTGTGTGCCTCTCTCTCAATTCCCAAACCTCCACTCAGAATAGCATATAGAAGCTGCCACAACACAGATTAACACCCTCCTCCAGCGAGCTGATGACATAGCTGTGGAAACGACACACGAAAAGACAACTACGACCACCGCTTGGATCTGGGGTCTGGGGCAGAGGATGTGAATCTGAAACCTGGTTAAACATAACAAACAACTCTCTCTCTCTCTCTCTCTCTCTCTCTCTCTCTCTCTCTCTCTCTCTCTCTCTCCCTCTCTCTCTGGGTCTAAAGACGAGTGGGAGTTGACACAGTGGCCCTGAAATGATTAGTGGTTTCTGTCATTTTCGTCCCACTGCATGTGTGTTAGTGTGTGTTTGTTTGTGCCTGAGTATAAGCAATGAAATAGAAACGGGGCACCGGGCAAACCATTCTGTGGGTGGAGGAAACTTAGAACCAATCCGATGATGACATTGCCCTTGGTCACACTGTTGACAGTTGCTAAGCTGGAAAGCTGTTATTTTGGCTTTTTGCATGAGGGGTAAATTACCAGAACACGTGTTACTCCAATATCAGACGAACATTTTGATGTGTGTGTGTGTGTGTGTGTTTGTTTGTGTGTGTGTTTGAAGCTTTGTTGTAGCATGTCTGTGTGCGTGTATATCTGTGTAGATGTCATCTCGAACCCAGCAGCCTTTCACCTCAGCCTCACCCCACTGTCTGCATCTTTTAAGCAGCTGAACTTGTAACCTGCCGTTTTAGATTAGACCAGAGTCTGCCATTATAAACACGGTGAGTCATGTTCATTAGAACTAAATGGATGTACAGATCAGACTGAGGTCAGCGCACTGACGATTAGAAAACACCAGTTGACAGACTGACTCCTCTGTGACAGGCTATGTTATTCTTGATCCACGCACAGCCAACAACTACTCTACTGTTTGTGGGCACGTTGGTAACTCTGACCGATATTTCTGTGGCTTTGATTACATTGCAATTAGAGCGAAGGTTCTTGATTTTTTTTTCTTTTGGTCACATTTTATTTCTTATGGATTTGCAAGCACAGGTCAAATGCAGTCATGATGTAAAACCATGTCACAGACTTTGGGATTCAGCTAAAACAGACAAGTGTATATTATCTTACTGTTCTGCATTTTCTAGGATGTCACTGAGTTGTAAATTAGCCCATAAATCATCATTACAGGGTAATATCTGTGCTCTGACCCCGGCTTTGTCTGTGTAATCGATGCTGGATGAAACAAGGCCTGTGTAATGCTAGATGTACAATGTGGACCACACAGGAAACTAGTGAGGATGAGGAGCCAAAAACTCTGCATACCTCTGCGCCAGGATGCCTCATACAATTTCTCTTCCCACCTTCAAACATTACCTTCTTGTCTTTTTTGTCTGTGTGTGTTTGCAGTTATTTATTTTTTTTCTTATCAGGCTTATGTTGCTTCCGCTGATGATTTATGATAATCTTTTTTGCCTTAAAGAGTGGAGAGTGTGTGAATGCATGCCAGCAGATGAGTGTGAGTAAAGTGTGTGGGAATGCACAAGACATGTGTGTGTAAAGTACTGCTGTCAGCGCTATCGGCCAACAGTCGAGGAGTGCCTTCACTGTCTTCCTTGTGGAGCCGATTTTCCCTCAGGAAGCAAAGTGACTCAGTTGTGGTTGGACATTGTTTGTGAGTGTGTGTGTGTGTGTGTGTGTGTGTGTGTGTGTGTGTGTGTGTGTGTGTGTGTGTGTCTGTGTGTGTGTGTGTGTGTGCGTGTGTGTGTGTGAGAGAGAGAGCAAGAGAGAGAGAGAGAGAGAGACAAAGTAAGTGTGTCTGTGTGTGCACATTGCATGCTGACATTGTTGTGTATGTCCATTTTAGTGTGTGTGTGTGTGTGTGTGTGTGTGTGTGTGTGTGTGTGTGTGTGTGTGTGTGTGTGTGTATTTTGCCATTTTTAGGTGATTACATGATTGAGTTCCAGGACTGGAATGCTTTTCTCAGGTCACTTTGAGGTTTACCGGTGTCTTGAAATATACCTCTCATTGCTCGCAGTAGGAAATGTTTTATGACAGTTGGTACAGACATCAAACCACTACACCCCATATGTAAAGTCTAAGAGGAGCATGCAGGGTGCTACCAAAACCAAAAGGCACCCAGACAGCACAGTGTAGGACTTGTCTCCTGGATAAGGAAATTGTCTTACGTTGTATGATGTTAGAAAAGTCAGCCAACTACAACTTCACACACATTGGGAATAATTTAAAGGGTCTGTATATACTTGAATCATGAAAAAAACACATCTTCTCGCTTACTGCTAGTGGTAGCTAACCATGCAGATAGTTTTGGTTTTATGTGCTGAAGTTTTGAAATATCCTTCTGTGAGATTTCTGTCACCACCCCCAATACAATGGAGGTGACTGGAATTCTGCTTGTGGTGTTCAAAGTGTTGAAAAATTACAATCGAAAAACTTAACAGCAACATCTATTTCTAGAAAGAATGTCTCGGCTGCCTGGGATAATCCACAGACCCCACAGTGAACAGTTTTCATTGGAAACACTTTCTACTGAGGAAATAGTCCCAGTGTAAGCTGCCCAGTGAGGTCTGTGGATCACCCGGTGTAACCAGGACATTGTTTCTGAGAAGACACATCGCTGCTGATATTTTAAAATGTCTTTTTTTTTTTAATACTGTGAGCACCAAAAATTCACCTTTATTGTATTATGGCTGCGATAGATGTTGAAAGGTCCAGTGTATGGCATTTAGTGGTGAAAATGCAGATTGCAACCAGCTGAATACCACTTCCCTTTCTAACCAAGCAGCAAGCGGCAGCCTCTGTGGCATGTCAAATGAAGCCATCAGTTCCTGGAACAACCTCTGGAGGCTGGCTGCAAAATGAGTCAGTCTAGATAAGATAAGACAAGACAAGGTCTCCCCATGTTCAAACGTCCACTTGAGGCTGGCTTCAGAAGTGAGTCAGTCTCCATAAGTCCCCATGTTCAAATGTCTACTTGAGGCTGGCTTCGGAAGTGAGTCAGTCTCCATAAGTCCCCATGTTCAAATGTCCAACTTCACAGCAGAAATAAACATGTTTACAGCCTGGTACAAAAAACGCAAAATTAACAGGATTAATTTGATTATTCATATGAATGAAAACCACTGAAATCATCTGCAAGGCTAGACATCACCACATCACAGTTGCCATCATATTGTACAATGAGTCTACTCTGTGTCAGGTTCTTTTTCCATCACTAGGATGACCTGCTAACACACTCAAGTACACACTAGTACACTCAAGACACTCAATATATTACCTATTTATCACATCCAGTGATGTCTATTAGTTCATTCAATAATGCTGAGGCTCTGCAAACACTTTTAAATTGTAACAGGCATGGTTTTATTTTTTAACATTAATGCCTTATCTCCTACTTACCAGTTTTTACCTGTACGTGCATTCATATTTTACATACCCGTACATAACTATTTGTAGCCTATATAGAGATTACTATACTATTACTATTACTATATTATTATTCCCAATACTCATCTGTAAAAGTGTGATGAAGCACCTTGCTACAGCTGCTTAGTCCAAGTATCTCCAGGAAGGATTGCCATACAGTTTCGTATATACATTTACAGATGAATCCTACTGATTTTCCTACAGCCAGTGGTGGAGCGAGACAATTTAATTAGTTTAGCCCTGTATTTTGAGTGACACAGAAAGTTACTTGTTTTTTTTGTTTTTTTTTAGCCTTTTCAAGCTTTATTTCTGACAGAAACAACTGAAGAGTGACAGGAATGTGTGGAGAGAGAGAGAGATGGGGAATGACATGCAGGAAAGAGGCACAGGTTGGATTCAAATCCTGGGCTTCCACAGTAAGGACTGAGCCTTTGTACATGGAGCGGCTGCTCTACCAACTGAGCTAAACACCACCCCAGAAAGTCACTTGTTTAAAGTGTGTGTGTATGTTGTGGATGTGCAAGCAGTCACAGAGAAATGACACCATTTTATATATTTATCAATCAGCAGCAGCTTTCAAAACTTTTGTAGCTTGTATGTAAAATTCTGCTGTTTGCAGTTTGGTTCCACTCTCTCTGTTCTCATTTTAATCAACAACAGATTTTCGCATCAATGTTTATGACACAGACCAAATTCCTCTTTCCATTCATTTCTATATGGGACAAAAGTTGGCAGAACCCAGCAATAGCATGTGTTTGATCCGCCCTCAGAATGCAGCAGTTAGTGACTTGAAAGCAGACTAGGCCTGTACAAAGAGATGGCTAATGTGGAGCTGCCCATCCCTTATAGCACCCCAACAAGTCACTTATCCTCTGTAATATCTCAATATATACTAGATTCATTGGCATACAATCTATTACATCATTTGTGGCTGAAGATGTACTTTAATGATGTTGGTGACCTTCTCTATTCACCGGGAGGTTAGCGTTTCACAAGATGAAATGTAATAAGCTTGATCCTAAACGACCATCTGGACAAAAAATCCAATTTGTCCAATACTGTTCTACATCACTAAAAATCTGCTCAGTTCCTGCTGAGGCTCTGCTAGGTACTTGTACTTTGTATGTGTTTGGTGCTAATTAGCAAATCCTGACAAGCTAAACCAAAACATTAAACATTAGACCAGTTTAATATAAGTATGCTAGCATCGTCAGTATGAGCATATTACCACGTATATCTTTCTAAGCACTACTGTGTCTCAAGCAGCAGCGTTGTGGCTGTGAAGTGAAGCCTATGTGGAATTGCCAAAAAAAAACGCAGTTCCTCAAACGACCACTTGAGGGCTGATTGACAGATGGGTGACGGTACAAGTGGCTTGTATGTCCACGTTTTATAGTCAGTGGTCTCAGTACAGGCTCCCAGATCGGCTGTAGACTCTTGTTAACTCCTGTTAACATTAGTTTGTTTTGTAGTTTTGTATAAATTATTTGTGCATCCATTTTTTTAGTCCATGCATGCCATGTCTGCTGTAATGCTGCAACAGCATAGGCATACACACACTCTATGTAGCTTTCCTAGCTAGCTATGTTTCTATCACTACTTAGTGAGAAGAAATCATTTTTTAAAATCAGCTTAGATGGTATTGTCATTGTAACTTTGCTGAAATGCTGGTCCAGCTCTCCTGGCTTGCACCCAGCTCTGGCAGAAAAATAAAGGGGATGTGCGACTTAAAACGTCCACATTGCTGGCCACGCATGAGCTCATTGTAACTCGACACGAAAAAGCCTTTAAAATAACCAATCTCCAGAGCTATAAAAACAAAGGGAGGTGATTTCCGACATATCAAGATGCTTTATGCTTTTCAAACCAATATTTAATAATCTCCAGAGCTTCATGGTTGTGTGTGACTGTTGGGGTGTATCTGAAGTGGACAGATTTTATTGTATTTTTCACTCAGAAGTTTTGGGGTGTGTGTGTGTCTGTGTAGTGCACTAGTATGAAGTGACCTCATTCTGACTGTGAAACACCCTCTGGGAATCCCCCAACTCACAACTGTTTGTATGCCTTCGCGTCCATACGTGTGTGTGTGTGTGTGTGTGTGTGTGTTTGTGTTGGTCTGTGTAGTTTTGCCATATGCTGAGGTAATGGTCATCCTCATGGAGACAACTCATCCTCAAACAGCCACTGGGTGGTCCAGTGACTTAAACAGTGACAACTGCTTGATGAAAAGGTACAAGAAGTGAGAAGAAATGAAGTTTGAAGTTGCCTCAGTGCATCAGACCTCAAACTCATTCTTCAAACAGGCTGAAATGTTTGTCTTAGCCCTGAGGTACACTGGGAGAAGCTCAGCTGTAATAGTTTTTACAGCTGTGAGGCCTGGCAGTTATGTAGGTAGGTAATGGATGCAAGTTCAAGCCTTTGAGTTTATTCAAATAAATACTTTCATTTGATCTCACCGGAGTCCATTTATCACATGCAGACACTCACACATCCACACACCTAGTGGTTATCAGGAGGAAGCGGAAGACCTGAGCGGAGGAAATTAGCATGAGAGTGAAAAGGCAGCTCTTCCTGTACGCTGGGTTCTCTGATTCATCTCTATTCAAGAACAACAGAATACCAACCACTGGTGACCAGACAGGAAGGGATCGGTATCCCTCACTCCAGTGGGAGTAATGTGGGTGTTTTGTGTGTTTACCTCGTGTGTCAGTGCACTACATTTGTGTCAAACGTGTTTGTTTTGTGCAGTTTGGGTGTTATGCAGGCAACGGCTTCCCCACTTTGAAGCTCTGGGAAAGAATCTTCCTCCTCCTGCACCTGCCCCCTTCATCCTCTCTGATGCTGGACCAAACACCCCCGATTCTCTCTGTCCCTTGAGTCTGTGTGCATAAGTCTGTGTACATTGTACCACATGTAGTGATCAGAAACCTATACAGCCATATGCCAAAGTAGGTCATTTGTCAGTGTCTTAAAAAAAACTCATGAGGGGGGACTTTTTACCTGCCACAGCTGGAAACGAGGTATGGTTATTACAAAGGTTAGTTATTTAAAGATTGCTGTCAGGGTTAAAGGAAAACATCGTTGACTGACAGAAGGAGATGCTGATTGGACACAAAGGAGGCATTTTAATTTAGAACCAAATCATTAAATATGCCTAGAATAATGTTCAGAACACGAGGAGGTAACAGCCATCTGTCACCTTTACTTCAGTGTCTGGATCAAAAGTGTTTAGAAAATATATAATAATAGAATAAAATCAGTGTCAATGTATTTTCAGGTATTCTTCGTGGTATTTTAGAGTTTGTCATTTCTTGATAAATCAAAAAAGTTGTTGATAATGTCATCCTGCACTCGGGGTTAGATCCAATGAAACGCTTTCTCTTTTCTGACGCTGCTGGAGTGGATTGCTTCCTGTTTTATCTAGTCTATGAGTGACTGTGAGGGCTGCTGTAGTCATCCATGTCCAGGCCTCACTGATACTGTACAAAAGCACATGTTTACAACTTTATTCAAACTGGATCAGTGCTATGATCTATAATAAAAACTATGATGAGTATGTGATAGACCTGGTGTAGTGGTGGTCGGACTCTCAGCTCCCTCTGTCCATATATAATATAATGAGCTATCATATGGACAAAGACATACACTAACATAGTGTCCAGGCGGAAGATTTGACCTCTCAGTCAAACTGCATTGCATGAATGTGTTCAGGCAGGAGTCACATGTAAAGAAAAAACTGTAAACTGCAAAAACCTGGAGATGGCCTGATTAAAAACACAAGCAAAATCAATACGTCAATACTGACTACTTCTAAAATTACACAATAACATAACAAAGTGCTAATTTTTCCCCTTTTACACTCAGTTTTGCTCATGGTCAAAGAAGCCATTTACAAGTCTTAACAAGCAGTGTGAATAAATAATATGTTGACTACATTTTCTGAAAAGCAAATCATAGAACAGTGCTTACAGTGTGATGGATTATATGAGGAGACCATGGCTTCACCTTCAGTGATGACAGACATGCAGACAGATAGAATATTTAAAACTACATTAATTCATATTTTTATATTAACAATGAGTTAAATGCATTAATGAAATGTCAAAGGAGTTGCTCAGAGGAACAAACCTACTGTACATACTACTGTCTACTGTACATGGCATTTTTTAGCCCACAACTTTACAGTTCAGTTTCATGGCTGCCACTCTTAGTGTTATTTTCATTGTTGGTTTCCATCTGACCACATACACAGCTACCACTATATCACCAGTGTGTAAAGATGTGCAATTGACTTTTTCTTCTTCAACAACTCCTAAGAAAACTATTTGTTTCTTTAGCTGCTTCATGTTTGACTTTCCTCACCCAATACTGAATACTTCTGTCTGTCTGCCTATTTACTGTATAAATGATATCTAGGCTAATTTTAGCGATCTTAGTTGTATCTTAGTGTATCGTGGGTTAGAACAGCTGAATGAGAGGAATGTTCTGGTCTGCTGTGGTGCTTTACATGATATTTGTCAAAGAATAACAAGCCTGATGTGTCTTTGGATTTGAAGTCACGCAAAGTGCTTTGCCTTCGTCAATCCAGCACCCTCCCTAATATAAGAGTCACGCTACCTTCTTCTGCTTTGGCACTGAATGTAGACAAAGTTGTTTTCAGTTGTCTCAACAACTGACTAATGGTGTCTTTTTTCAGGAGGACAGCCTTACAGACACTGTAGCAGACACACAAAGAATGCAGCTACCCAATGTTTTTCTCAGAAATACCAGAAATATTCTATACAATATCTCAACCTACACAACCCTGCAACTTAAATAAAATAACACAGCCAAGTTCAGGGCCTTTTCCAAGAAGCAGTTTGACTCCGCTGAGTAAAACCTTCTTCTTGGAACAGGCCACAGATCTGCTGTACCGTGTCCCAGAGCTGTTTCCATCTGAGCTGATTGAACTGTCCTGAAAGAGATCCACACAGCCTGAGGAGGCATCATACGATACCTTCCCACACCAGTGTCTCATCAGCTCACAGACATGCACTTATCTGTATTGATTAGGCGACAGAGCAGTGGTGTGTCTCCACCTCTGAGTATGTTCACTCTAGCCACAGACGTCACACACACAGTGTTTCCTGTTTATTTGATAGTGATACGCGCGAGGCGCCCACATTTTGCAAAACACACATCCATCATTATTCCCCACCCAGCCTGAACCCTTGCTTTAACCTAATCCAAATTTTTATTTTGAATTAGTAGCCCAGATAAAGCAGTTCCCTCATGTATCATAACACAAAGCATACTCTGCATACTGTAACAGTATCACATTAGTCAGTCAAACACTTTTCTTATGATGTAATAATACTACAGTAATGAAAATACTTTGTGTTTAATTTTTTTTTTTCTTTTGAGGTCTTACAAATGGTTGTGCCTGTTATTATGTTACAATCTTTGGACGCTGTGTAGAACAGAATCCAATGATTTGAAAAATTCTTTTCAACCTATATTCAATTGAACACTGTACAAAGAGAAACTATTTAACCTTCAAACTGATACATTGACTGATTTTTTAAATATACCCTCTTTCTGAATTTGATGGCTGCAAAATGTTCCAAAAAAGCTGGGATAGAATCATGTTCACCACTAATTGTTGGAAGTTTTGAAAGTGAAATTCTTTCCCATTCTTGCTTGATATACAGCTTCAGTTACTCAACAGTTCGGGGTCCCTGCTGCCGTATTTTGCGCTCCGTAATGTGGCACACATTTTCAGTGGGAGACAAGTCTGGACTGCAAACAGGCCAGTCTTGGCATTGTCTTGCTGAAATAAGTAAGGACGTTCCTGAAAAAGACGTTGTCTGGATGGCAGCATATGGACATAGATGATACTTTATGGCTGACCAAAGTAACTTAACTACCCCCAAAAGCATGTACTTTTCTGTGGCTGTGGCAATATGCTGTTACTTCTCTTACACACAGGAGAGTCTCACTTCCCACAACAAACCCGCTAGACCAGAGTATGAATTATACAGTGACCATCAGGGGGGTCAACTTTCTCCCTAGGCTGTAGGGGAACTCAATACTGCAGTGCAGCTCCTATGAGCCTTACAGTATCTTGCTTGTTTAATTTAATGTCTGCAGTCTGAAGATGATGTTCCACACAACAACTTTTGTTGTTGAGTCAGGGGACAACCAACAGCAAGATCATCATTTCTGCTCAAAGACAGACCCACACAATACAAAACCAGAACCAAAGCCACTACCAACATACCAAAGAGGTAGGCTGATGTGTTACCAGCAAAAACATTCAGGCATGTCTGATAGACTTTAATGAGGATATGATGCAGACACAAAAGAAGTTCAACTAGTGTCAAAGTTAAGAGGTGGTATGGTCCACTTTAGGGGTGCCTCAAAGATTCTCCTAATGAGAATATGGAAGTAAAGGATATGTAATATTTACAGTTACAGGTAAAAGCAATGTATAAATGATTTGACCCTCCGTAATTCCAACCCTGGCAGGCAAAAACGAAAACAATCTTTTTGAATGACATTTTAATGTTGGGGTCAGCCTATTGGTTGTACAGGGTCACTGCTCATGACCACTGACAGTATAAAAAGTGGACTGCATATGCTGGATGTCACCTGTGGGTTTCTGAAGAGCCAGCCTCAAGAAGCCGTTTAAGGAACCGCACTTTGTTGGCACTTCCGCATTGGCTTTACTTCACACGCACAGGAAGTTGCCACTTGCTCATGCTTATGGTAGGGTAGTGCTCATGTGGCCTGCTGCAGTGGTACATGCGCAAGAATCATTTGTCTCAAACTAGGATGTCAATAAGTGATTCGAGGCAACTCCCTCACTTGTTCCAGAGCCTGGCAGCTACAGATGCGCACCGTTCACTAGAAAATGGTAGCGGTCTGGTACTTTACAACATTTCATTAACATCGTGTGTTGAACCTACATACAAACAAGATCCTGAATCAGTTCTTTAATATGAATACTTTATCTTTGTTCATGTAAATGTGGACTGGTAATTCACTAGAGGAGGTTTTATGGGCAGGCATCACAAGCTGTCCAACACATGAACAATAACAATTAAAATGGTGCCAGTGTCATGCCATATTTTACATGTATGTAAATGTATACATTTTTAAGGTTTGAAACATTTCAATGTAGAGATGATCTGTGAAAAGAATGGCTCTGTCCATCACTATGTCACATACACGACTTACCCACAAGGCCGTGAGAGGCTCAGTCAGTAGTTAGGTTAAGGATGTGCCAATTTAATAGCTAAATACTGTTAAAGCTGCTAACCTAGCTTGTTAAAATGTCTTTATTACTGACATTGAAAAAATACAAATATAAATTCATGTGTTAAAGTTTCTTTTTTATCTTGATAGACACTACACAAATAAGTCATTTAGCCTCACTTCTTTAAATCTCTCAAAAGGTCAGCTGAACATGAACAAATGTGACAAACATGACTGAATATGAAGATGTTTCCAATAAATAAAATGAGTAATTAATTCATATTTGCTTGAGTATAAATGGAGCAGTTTGTTGTCTTATTTTCCTTGAAATCAGTACCATACCATGTAGTTCTTTCCAAGAAGTTTCCAAGAAATTGTTATTAGGAAAATAAAGACCCGTGAAATTAAGCATTTCACAAATAATCTTTTTACCATCACATATGATGTTCATGAGTTTCTTGTTGATCTTCAGAGGGAGGACATTTGCTGGATGACATCAGCAGTGAAACACTCCTTGCATGACTTCATGCTGAAGTAGAAGGGGATTTTTAGTCCCCCATGTTGAGAGCACCACCCTTTGTTCATTGTTTCCTCGGTCAGGTGATAACCATCTCTGCTGTCCAGCTCAGCGCTATTATGAGCTGGCACTTAGAGCTCCAACAGCAGCTGTGCCCACTGCCCACCTGGAAACCCCACCCAGTCTCATATTCCACACTGATGAAAGGGAAAGGTTCTGCGTAGCTACAACACACAAACACTCATAAACAATGTTAACAACAACAAGGTGTTTTATTACAATCCTCTGAAGCTTTGGCGACTTTGAACTGAAACCAGCCATTAGAAGGTCTTTCTACACAAAATCCTCTTTGCATCTCATCTCTTCATCTTGTTATAGATACATCACATACAACTTTGATTTGGAAACAAACAAAAAGCATAACGTATTTGGGTAGAGCT
Source organism: Nibea albiflora (assembly GCA_014281875.1). Taxonomy (NCBI): domain Eukaryota; kingdom Metazoa; phylum Chordata; class Actinopteri; family Sciaenidae; genus Nibea; species Nibea albiflora. Next base: position 24,587,180 of record CM024796.1, read on the forward strand.
TTCTTCCATCTGCACACACTGATTTAATTAAGAACCCCAAATATGATCTGAAGATGATGAGTCATGGCGTTGACCTTTGACTAAACTGGTAAAAAACGAACATCAATTCCGTTCCATGTCAGGCAAAAACCAGTCTGAGTCAGTAGTGCATGCCGACAGATACATGACACCAAAAAGTCAATGATTAAGGGTTTAATCAAAAACAGATCACAACACACACTGATCTGTAGCTTTAGATTTAATGTGTAGCTCCTTGCATTTATCCACCACCAAGGGGGGTAACTTTCTTCTAGTTATTCTATTTTTTATCATCTGAACACTGGTTATACATTTTCATTTGGACCAACTCCTAAAATGTCAAAAACACAATTTTCAGTTCAACTGAGAGTAGAGATAAGTAGTGTGTAGGCCTGCTCGTAATCACCATTGCACTGGTCGAGGATGTCCTCGAGGAAGACTCTGGCACAGTCTGGAAAGCTGTTTGTCAGTTTCATCAAGGCCCAGTCGTAGTCTACCTCTGGGTCTGGAAAGCAAACAGGAAAGCAATAATCCTCAAAGAGCACAATTTGATCATTACCGTTCCCATGAGTGCGCTGTTCAAAGAGGCTTCTTTGATTGTCATGACACACAAGTACAGTAGACTTTCTATCATTCTCATGCACAACACTTGGAGGTCTTATCATCACATATTTCATTTTCTGTTTGTGGATGATCTAATACAATCTGCTTTGATGAATAGTTACATGATCAGCCACAAAGAGCTGTGAGGCAATCCCCAAAATGCTGTTTCCTCTGCAACTTGGTTAAAAATGAACTAAAGGAAGAGAGAAAAGTAGGATTCTCAAGTATGCAGTCATTTCTTTCTGGCAGCCTGAAAGCTCTTCTGCCTGACCACTTTGGCATCTCTCCTCTACATCTCTCGGTCTCCAGATAAATATAAATGAAGAACTGGGCAACAATGAGAGATGGACAAGAGAGGGCGTCACTATACCAGGCAGGAGATTGGCTCGGGCAGGTAATAACAGAACGGAAAGGCCTGACCAGCACTCTGGTAAAATATAGACCCGGGCAACATGGATTGAGGATGTTGTGGGATTCCGACATGCACAACTGTGCCCACAACGGCAGCGCCAGGACAGGAGGTTTGAAATATTCTTGGGTATTTTAGCTTTAACCTCGGACTGGTGAAATCACTCTGCTGTGGCTGCTGTTTGGATGGGTCATGAGCCGGGCTATAAGGTAGGACAAGAAGCTGACTTCTCCTCTGAAGTTAGATCGTAAACTGCACTCACTTAAAAGTTCTCTCTAAGAGGTTCAGTGATGAGTCTCACCCCAGATTAAAGAACAGAATGTTATTTTAGCTTGAACTTTATCTACCTTTAACTGTCTCTGAATCTTTAGCATTTTAATTTATTATTAAGTATAATAAATAAGTATTAAGTATAGCTAATTAGCATAATTCAAACAACATTCAAAAGTTGACAAACCTGCAACAAATATTATACATCTTCTTCTGCTGTCTATAGACAGGCCACTCATCAAAGAAGCTGTCAAAAAATAAAAGCTGGAACAATTATAATATTTGGAATTTAAAAAATTATTTGAACAATACATTTTTTATTTAAATGTGTTAATGTTTACTTTACCACAAAATTATTTTTTGTGGGCAAGTTTTTCCTCACTGGAACAGAGGGTGTTTTGTGACTTTGGGCTATGCAAATAAAATTTGATTTGATTTGCACGTAGTTAATTTCTTATTATAAATTCATTTGAATATATTCGTACGGTAATTTTTATAATCAACACCTATAAAAATCCAAATGATAAATCATAATCCTTCTTATATAAATAATTACTTAATCCAATGGAAACCGTTTCTGTGAAAAGGAGTCTTTTAATGGTGAAAGAATACCATATTGAATTCATATTGATGCTATTATTATCATCATTATTACTTCTGTTTCCATAATAATTATACTTGTAGTTATCATTATTTATTTATTTATTTTTTTTCTGCTGTCCTCTCTCTCCCTGTCTCTCCCTCTCTAAACTCAGCCAGTTGTGGCAGATGTCTGTTCACTCGAGGTTTCTGCTACTCAAACTTTCTCTACTTTTTCTTGCTCATGGTGAAATTGTTGGTCCTGTAGTGTTTTGGTCTTTGGTATAGGTTTGTGTTAGTATGTAGGTTAAAATTATTGCATCATTTATGTCATAATATTAAGTATATAATTGCATGTTTTTTAAGAATATACAATAGTATGTTTTTACTAGTGTTTTAGGTTGGGACTATTAACTCTTTAATAGTAGACTAGGGGTATGAAGTGAGGATGTGAGCCATACACTTGCAGCCAAAACTTCAAGAGGGGAGTTTGAGCACACAGCCAAAAGCCACGAGGGTGGATTTTTGATCTTGCAGCGTCACGCAAGTGTTTTCCACAAAGGGGGCTGTATGACTCGCCATTATGAACCTTTATTAGTGTGAATCCACCAGTGTTAAAAGCAGATAATCATGGAATATCTTATTGTTTTGTAGCAGACTTTCCAAAAATTTGATAAGAAAGTGTTTATGGAAAGGCCTAAACAGTAGACTGTAGAGTTGAAATAAAGTTCAACAAGGTAGGGGCGGGGTGGGCACATGCTGAATCAGCGAATGTGAAAAATGCTATGCTAGCAAGTTTGGAAAACCCGGCCCAAAAAAGTAGATTGGATATTGGGGAAACACGTGATTTTGATACTATTAATTTATTGAAGGAGATTAAAAATGGGCGGTGCCAATGTTCCGATTTTTCCATCATAACAGACGATGTTCTGAGCTGTAAAAACGCTTTCCTTCATGAACGAAAACCGGCTGAATTTGATTGGCTGTATGAACAAAATGTTGCAGGAGTCAGGACTTAGTCTCTAACTTATGATCCAGGCCTTGGACACACAACAGTCTCTGAAAATAATATTATAAAGAGTACAGTCTAGAGCCTGCTCTGTATGGAAAGTGTCATGAGATAACTTTTGTTATGAGTTTAGAGCTCTAAAAATAAAATTTAATTGAACAAAACTAAAATCTGTCTGTATTCAACTGTTCAGAAGTGTCATAAGAGAGAACATAAAGAGGTTCGGTACAGAAGCATTCATTTATTATTATACTTAAAAGTGTGGAATATGAGCTATAATTCATTTGGATTTAACCAGGCTGTTCAAAGATAAAACAAAGTGAACATTAAATTCTAGAAAAAATGAGTTTCACTCCACGTGGTAACAATAGAATGCACACGAGCAGCAGCAAGACCTGCTGAAGAACAATAGGTAATGAACATGACTTTCTCTCTTTGTGTTTTCTTTCTTCTGTTGTGAGTGGCAGGTATTCATACGTGTATGGCAGCCATCCAGGTATCAAACTCAGTGTGTCAATCCAGGCCAATTATAAATGGGCGGGACTGCTCCTTTTGGTGTGTCTGTTGGCTGCAGGCCAAGAGTCTGTCAGTCTGGCCTGGGCTCGGCGCTCTAGGAGAATTTGACTGACAGAAGCCTAATGAGTGTGTGTTTGTGTGTGTTGGTGTCAGGCTTTTATGCCGTTGCTCTCTGTATCCTGTCTATAAATTCACATGCTTAAATGTGCTTGATATATTGCTCAATCCATAACAAGTAAAGGTTTGTGCCCAGGATGAAAATACTTTCTTAAACACACACAAACACACACAAACACACACACACCTACACACGTTTCCCACAAACTACAAGTATCAGCAGGATTTGAACGCCAGGAGCTACAGGATCATGACATGCCACACATAACTTCCTGCCTACATTTTTGAAGCATGTAAGGCCTTTGATTTAACGCAGACTAAACAGACAATCACGGTCCTCTAAGAAAGGATGAGGTGGGCAACTCTTGTCACATGTCTGATTTAGGTTTGGTTAACCAGCGTTGAGCCAGACTAAAAAAAAGACGTGAGAAACAGTAGACACTCTCAGCTCACCAGTTTCCTCTGTCCAGCCGGAGCAGCTCTGTTCTGGTTCTGGGTCCAGGTGAGCGAGGCGGAGCTGTTGCGCAGGGATGTTGGATGACTGGTCTCTAAAGCCCTCAGAGGCAAAACAGGGATCCTCTGCTTCGCGAATGCCTCTCCCCTTTGTCTCGTTCTCGCTTTCTCTGCCTCGGCCCTCAAGTTTTTCCAGAAAAGCAGAGTTCACCCTGTCCAAATATAATTCATCAAAAAATGGCTCACATAAAACAAAGTAATGCTGTACTTAACATGCTGGCAGGCTCTAGATGGCAGTCAGCGGGATGTGTTTGACAGCTTTTTATACTTCTGTACCCAAAATAACAAGAGGTCAGTAAACTGCACACAGTACACTTGACATTCAGAGACTGAGAAGGAAGAATAAAAAACATTAATCTTGTTGAGTTTATTTTTGCCTGTTTGTATTCATTTTTATGTTTCAGTTTTATTTGTGCACCGATGTGAATCAATTTTGTTGCAAAGTCGGAGAGAGAACCTGATTTTATTGTTAAATGTAAAAATATAAATAGTGTGCATACCTCCTGTGTTCCTGCTGAACTTCTCTCACACTTTTTGTCTCTCTCTGTTTATTCACCACAGCACCACTCTGACAAAAGAAAGAAAAAGATTAAAGGGAAGAAAAAGATAACTTACAGAATTTACCCTTGACAACTGAGAAAAAAGAAAAAAAAATGTACATTATCAGTATGAACCATACAAGTCTGGATTGGTATTTGCTTAGTGCCCTTCTGATCTACCGAACACTCAAAGCTCTTTTACAACACTTGTCACATTCACACACTGACAGCAGAGGCTGCCATGCAAGGTGCCAACTGCTCATCAGGAGCAGGAAACTTTGTATCCAAAGCTCTCACACTGACACAGTCACACACACATTACAGTCATGCACTGTACATGTGGAACACACCAGGACATGAACCAGTGACCTTCTGATTATGAGCTGGCTCACTTTACCACCTGAGCCACAGGTTATCGGGTCTTCAGCTGCTACACTGACCCACTGCACTACTGATATAGAAGCTACACAGCCAGTATAGTAGACAGGGCTTGTAGTTTCTGTGTTCTTTGTCTGTACACATCACTGCTACTGACAGTGAGACAAACTCTAATACATTTCTGAGAGAAGGAAACACCAGAAAATAAGCAGTAAGTGACTCCTTACCTTTGTTACTCTGGACTGTCTAAGTTCTATTTTACACTCTTTCTTTGTACACTCAAATATCAGCATAGCAAAGCTTAGCTTCTATATCAGGAGTGCAGTGGGTCAGTTATGTATATACTGTAGCCTCTGATAACCCATGACTCAGGTAGAAGAGGGAGTTGTCTGGCATCTTCTACATGTAGAAATAAAACCATTGAATACAGTCATAGAGTGCCATAAACAGAAATATAAATGCAAAAAAAACCAAAAGGCAATAACAAATATAAAATAATAATTAAGCATTTCCACATTTATTTGTTTATTTGTAAAACGTGGCCATTTCCAACATCTAGATCTAGAGCCAGTGTTTGGGCCACTGTATGTCAGTGCAACATGGCAGACTACTGGAAAAAAAAAACCTGATTATAGGATAAGATATAGAAGTTCTAAAGTGATTCTTATTTTCAGGTGATGATGAAAACACGTTGGATTTCTGTGAATGGATCCTCCTAAACGTTACATACTGGACCTTTAAGGTGCTTAATGTGACATCAAATATGATACACACATGATGAGGATGTGGATATTAAAACACTGCAACAGCAAATGGTAATACACAGCAAAGCAAACACATGGAAGTATGAACAGAACAGAAGAACAAACAAAGCATCTGTGCAGTGTGGTTACATTACTGGTCAGTCACATTGTCAATACTACTCTACTACAATTTAATGGATATAAATATACAGTACACACACACACACACACACAGAGATACAGCTCCTTCGGGGTCGCTCTCTGACTACTCAGTCAGTGTGGTCTTTATTTGGGATGGCAGGAGAGAAAGGAAGGGAACACATAGCCCACCTGTGTGAGCACTTTGTCAAGCTTAGCATTAAATCTCCCACTCAGACACACACACATGTATACACACCACACACACATGCCCACAAACAGAGGATATGAAGGAGAGATCAATCTGTTTTATGGAGCCATTGCTGAAAGAACAACAGATCCCAGGGTCCTGGTCGAAACCACATCAAGACGTTTGACTTTTGCTGCTCTGCAGCCACAAGCTTTCATCTCCTGATCTGTGACGTCTATCTGAGAGAGCCTGGGAGAGTCTGAAGAGGAGAGGAAAGGAGAGGAGACAAGAGCAGAGGAGAATAGAGGAGAGAACCCAAGAGGTGAGAGGTGAGGGGACGAGATGAGAAAAGACAGAACGAGTCGAGAAGAAGTGAGATGAGAAGGCAGGAAGAGGTGAGGCTTTGGTGCCGTCTGTAACCCTGGTGTCATCCGGTGAATTGTATCACCCATTTAACCCGTCTGCATCTTACTGTGAGTGTGTGTGTGTGTGTGTGTCTGTGTCCCACAATAAAACAGAGACTTCTTTATTACTGTAACTGACTGCACTCTGTTTCTTCCTCGCCATTATTTGACCTAAGGTCTCTCTCTGTCTCTCTCTCTGTCTCTCTCACCACCAACTTGCCTGGTGAAAGATTTGCATCAGGTCAGTGTGAGAAAAAAAGAATGAGGGAGAGAAGAGAAACGCACAACAATGAGAAAAGCCCAGAAAGAAAACATTTCCTCTCTCCACCGAGGGAGCTACGTATGCACTTTTAACAGTTCTGTCAGTCACCGCAAAACACACTCGCAGCAGAATACAGTGTGGAATACAGTGTGTGTCCCTCAGGCTGTTTCCTGCACACACTCTCTCCTGCTCTGCTGTAACGTTACTGACAGACACTCGGCTGGGTGGAGGAGCACAGACACTATTAGCACTATGTCTGACTTTCTGACAGAAGCTGTCAACACTCTTCAATAAATGTGTGTTTTCTGAGCTAGAAATAACTGTGACCTTTTGAAGGGGTTTACAGCAGCTATTGATTTGAAGATTTATAGCAGTGATTAGCACTAAAAACATGGGTGATTAAGAGGGAAATTATGCACAATCAGGGCAAGTGGTTGCCCCCTTTGGCTAACAAGGCATGTGATTGGTTGGTGAAGAGCTTGGGTTTCCTCCAGGTACTTTTAGTTAGTGCAGGTTATTCCACTCTGTTCTGACTTCTGCAGACTCCCTCACAGTCATGTCGTGTTGTGTCTCTGTCTCTGCTCAGTGTGAACTCTGGGAAGTCCCTTGAACTCCGCCTTCCACTCATTCCCTCCCATGAAAAGCAACAGACAGGGAGGAAGAGAGGCTGAGAAAAGAGAAAAGGAAGCAGAGAAAACAAAAGAGAGTGAAAGGAGCAGACAGACAGACAACATTAAGAGGCAGGAGAGAGGAAAAGCAGCGGCCCGGTTCCTCTGTGGGTTTACACTTACTTTTACTCAACCGTGAGCTTGCCGTACTGCTGTGTGCCCTGGCTCTGACCAGGAGATAATTGCAGGGGGATCTGGCTCCTCACCCCACCCGGCCTTCTGGGGATACTGATTAATACCCGCACTGCCCCAGACCATGAATACTCCGCACCCAGGAGTATTTACTGAGAAAACAGCTCACAGAGGCAGATATATTGGTGTGAATTACCACAGAGCCTCGACCCCACGGCCACATATATGAGGCTCAACGCTGAACCCTGGGACTCGCAGAGGAAATGTGTGTGCGCGCATTCAGGCACATACTGTACTGTGTCTCATGCACACTGTGAGTCGTGTATACAAACAAAACATGTGAAAGCACATACAAGAGCACGCACACACACATTATGTGGTTTCTGGCTTACCCTAGATGACGTGTGTGTGGCACTGCTGGATGCCAGTGGACCTGAACCTCTGCTCTCAAACCTCTGCAGAAAACTGTCAGTCTTCCTGTAATAAATACAAATATTACTCCCTCTATCATAGCAGTTTATATTTCAAAAGAAAAAAAGACACACACAAATAATAATGCATGGAGGAGTATTTGTTTACTCCACAGACACTCCACAGGCCTGGGATGCTGACAGCACTGGAGTCCCACAAAGTTGACCAGGTTTGTTTGTCCCTCTCTGACACTGCTCTCCCTGTTCTCAAGCATCTGATCTGCTCTGCTGTCTCACTCCATCCCCGCAGCCCCGCTTCTAAATATCTTCATTGTTTCTTCAGGTTCACACGTTGGTCTGCTGTCTCCTGTTTTTGTTTCTCTTGAAAGGAAGCCAGAGATGCTACTTAACAAGCAATTTCCGTCAGAGCCAAACATATAATATACCATCTAGACTCTCATTGTAATTGATTTAAAGTCTCTGGTACACTAGTGGAGAATATGGTATGAAAACCTTGTGCAGACCGTAGACACTCAGCATTAATGTCTCAGATTCCCTTATTGATATTTATTTGTTGTAAACCTAGAGTAGAATTTCCACTGAGTTTTTTTTTTTTCAAATCTTCTCATTGCTGGTGGTACAGTGGTTAGCCTCACAGCAAGCTTGCTGTGTTGCCTCACAGCATGAAGGTTCTGGGTTCAAACCCACCAGCCGGCTGGGGCCTTTCTGTGTGGAGTTTTCATGTTCTCCCCGTGTCTGTGTGGGTTCTCTCTGGGTACTCTGGCTTCCTCCCACCACCACTGGGTACTCTGGCTTCCTCCCACCACTTAACCTGCATGTCCAAAGACATGCAGGTTAAGTGGTGACTCTAACTAGTGAATGGTTATTTATCTCTATGTGTCAGGGTGATGTGATGAACTGGCAACTGTCCACAAATAATAAACCACTAGAACTCTTTCTCTAGTGCCACCAGCAGATTAACACATGCTTTTGAGTGAACTCTGCCATGACATGTGGCAGACACACACTCATGTTCCCCTCAGGATGAACTGTAATCATTTTGGTGAAGTTGTCCAGTACTTACTTAATACCTGCAAAACGAAGAACACTCCCATCAGCCTGGTCTATATTGTGTTTACTGTTAGTCAGCACACGTTAGCATACTACTACTTTGAACTACAGTAAGATGGTGAACATGGTAAACATTACGCTTTACATCAGCATGTTAGCATTGACACTGTGACTGTGTTGGCATGCAAACATTAGCTTTTAGCTGAAAGCAGAGCCGCTAGCATAGCTGTGGTATCTTAGTTGTAGTGCATTCTGTCACTCGCAAGTCACTCAGCTTCATTATGTGATTCATCATGTCTTCCCAGGAAATCCTTTGTTATCATCTTGAAAACAGGTATCACTGCTTCCAAGTTTGAAGAGGTAAATGGGGGCAATCAGAGGTGAACCTCATGTCACCTGTCTGCACGCTTCCGCTCATATTTACTGATATGCTGTTTTTCCTTTTTCTGCCAACAGAAATTGCAGCTTACTAAAAACTCCAATGATATTTATAGGTCAGCAGAGGCTCAGACATTGGGCGCTTCCTTTTGTAAAGGGCTGGAGATTGTGTCATCTGATGCTACATCTGTGACTAAGATCCATTGCAGAGCAAGAAAGAACACAACACAGCACAGCAGACAACACAATACCACACAGTGACAGTGATGAGACCCAAGTGAACTTGATCTAGGGCTGACCTGAGGTGATCCTGCTTGTGCTTCTCCCTCCTCCTCTCCTCCTCCTGTCGACGCCTCTCCTCCAGGCGCTCAGCCTGCAATGCATCACAGTCAACAGTCACCCCACAGCAGAGGATGCAGGGCATGCAGCCACCAAACAACAGCATGTATGGGTGATTTTTATCTCTAAGATCACTAAACACATTCAGAGTCCTTTGACAGCTGCACATTCAACATACAGTACAAGTATATAGAGTATGGTGTATAGGCTGCAGTATATGAAGCATCTGGTGCACTGTAATTACAGACATGTACTTACAGTACATCATGCCTGAATGAACATGACTTTCAAGTTCATGATATTACAAAACTCAACAACTTGTTGTTAATATACGACACACAATAAAAAACAATGAATTCCAAGATAATGTCCAATCAAATGTATAAAAAAATCATAAGAGACAAGTATGTAGTATTGTTCAAAAATATAGAACATAAGCTTATTATTACATTATAATATTATTAAGAACTGAAGTTACAAAGCAGTCACTTTGGTGCGTCAGCATCTTAGAACTTTTTTATTTTATTATAAGTGATGGAATTTCAGAGTATGTGCTGGCTGGAGAAACAAGTCTTTGTCTTTGAATTTCATTTTGGCACCAGTGACGTGTGCAGCCCGTCCATGTGGGTATTTACTGTAAAACAGGATATTTCTACCCTACAAGGCCAAGAGGCCGTCTGAGTCCAGGAGCAGGGTGAGGTGTATGCACCGTTTTTGTGGTTTGGATGGATGTATTTATGACCCAGAGACATGTTTTTGCCAGCCTCTTCTATAGACTGAGAAGAGACTGTTTGAGATGCATTGGTTTGTTTGCTGGATTACCATTACATTCCTATGGCTTCATAGAGGTCATGGCGCAACAGGAAAAGGTCTGTGGAACACCGCTTTGGTCTTCTGCATTAATCACCATTCCACATAACTACAGCAGTCCATTAACCACTATTAGTGGAGCTGACCAGACATGGAGTAGAACATGTCTGAGAACGGATTAAGGAGCTGTCCCATGAGACCATTAATCAGGTTGTACTCATAGCTTTAATACCGGGTGTGTGAAGACTACGCTCAGAGACACATGGGCCATCTACAGCTCAGGTGGAGGCTTGTCTCTACTGACATCTTGAGGTGAAACGTCATAATGTTTCTGACTGCAAGAAAACAAACATATACTGCAGTGCCATGTAGTGGTCGGATGACGTTTGTCAGCGGGGCCACATATCTTCATAGCACTACGAAAAACACCTAAATTAATCAATCCTTCTTTTTTGTACCACAGCTGAGACAAGGTGTTGATGTACTGGACTGCATAAAAGTTACCACTCATGTACGTAAATACAAAACATCAGAAACAACTTTTCATATAATGTAGTCCACCTTTATTACACCGTGATAAAGGACTGATCTGATCACCAGTTCATTGTATCCTGACCTACAGGCACAAACTAAACACACTACTGTGAGATGGACCCATGAGGCAAAGCTGGAATTACAAGCCTGCTTTGACTGAATGTCTAAGGCTGCAGCCACAGACCTGGATCTTACATCAGCTATTGTGAGGACATGTGTGCCAACCAAGACCTTCTGCACATACAACAACCACAAACCCTGGTTTACAGCAAACCTCAGGCAGCTTTGTTAGGCCAAGGAAGAGGCCTAAAGAAGTGGGGACAGCCAGCCAGGCCAGAAACACACTGAGGATGGAGGTCAAAGCTGCAAAGGGTCAATGACCCCAGCGTTAGTGCGGAGACTATCTGCCCACACTGTGCAGAATCACCCGAAGAGCTGAATGTGTTTTACTGCAGCTTTGATAAACCCACATTCACACCCATCCCAACCACATACACCCCCTGTCACACTGTCACCCTTCCCACTGACAGTGTGATTCTAATTCTCTAACTATGAGTAGTACACGTGTCATTTATTGACACATTTTCGACCAAAGACAGACCATCATAAACACACTCCACTCACCACTTTGACAGTCTTGTTGAGTCAAACTCACCACTATTCTATTCTACACTATTCAACTGTTAGAAAACAGCGTATCATTTATATTTTTGCACCCTGTGTTTTGATTGGCAGATCATTTCCTAGGGTCCATTTGCAGAGTTACTCATGGGAATATCAATCACAGATCAGGCAGAGATGTGACATTTTCTATTGAACTCACAGACCATAATTCAATGCGGCCACATGCTATATTTTGAGAAAATGGTGCAACCCTTTACTGGAATAACAACAAAACTCTGCTCACTGCTCTCCCTCTTACTATTGCAACTTCTATTTCTCTTTCCACCTACACTTACAACCCCGTGGCTGAGTGCAGTGCATTCCTGACATGGAACTCTGGGGTTTGCCATAAAGGCGCTCTGGGAAATGCAGGAAATCACTGTGCTGACCTTGCCACAGCGGCCCAGGGTTCGAATCCAACTTGCGGCCCTTTGCTGCATGTCATTCCCCATCTCTATCTCCCCACAATCTGTCACTCTTCAGCTGTCTCTGTCAGAAATAAAGCTTGAAAAGGCCAAAAAACATCTTTTAAAAAAGTGTTGAAGCCAAACAGTAAATTATCGCTTCATTTTAAAATAACTCCCTTGAGGTTGTTTAATGTATGAGGTGAAATGGACTGTACTTAAAGTGCATTTAATGGTTGATTTTAATGTTTTGTTTTTTAAAATAATTGAAATATATATGAAACAGAAAGGATGGTGAGTGATTTGAGGGAAGTTCTTAATGCTAAACTGAACACATATGGTAATGCTTTGTTAAAAAGCCAGAGTACAGATTGTCGGGCTCACCTGCTCCCTCTTTTCACCTTTCATCTTCTGCAACTTCTCCTCCTCTTCTTGTCTCCTCCTCTTGTCCAGCTCTTCCTTTCTCAGCTTGAAACGACAGGTCACATTAAATATGTATCATAGAAATAATAAATAATAATAAAGTGCAGAGTGAAATATATTATTAACATTCAATATAAACTGAAAGGATGGACATAGACATGTTTGAAGTACCTTCTTCTGCAGTTTGGAGCAGCGTTGATCTGTATACTGCTTCTGCCTGGCTTCAGCCAATGTTACATCACCACCTTGATCAATGAAACAACAGATTACACCGTATCAGTGAGTATGCATAACAAATGTTTTGTTGATGTTGATGATTTGACGATGTTTTGCATCCTGGTATACCCAGTCTCTCTGGATTCAGGTTCACACAGGGAACCTTGTTTGCCTCTTTCAATCTCTGAAGATCCTCCATTTCTTTCTGAGCCACTGCAGCAAAAGAAACCTTCATTACTTGGGAAAAACATGTTGTATGTATGAAGATCAAAATAAGTCATAGGATAGTTAGAAGCAGCGCTGTCAGCCTACTCCTTTGCATCTGGCTTCGTCGAGATTCATTAGGCGGTATCACAGTGAATCCATGTGAGCTGTAACGAGAACAGAGGCAGACAGAGACAGAGCTTAGTCATTAAACAGGCTGTGGAAACCTCTGTGATCTCTGAGCACTAACTCATGATGATACAGATACTATAGGCAAAGCTTTTCTCAAAAAAGTTTCCATATAGCAAATTAAGACAACAAGAAGTTTAATTTGGGCATTAATACCAAAACCTAACTGGTTATTACAAACCCTTTGGTGTTTGAGGTGTGTATAAAAAGTCCAGTAAGTTAGATTTAGGGCACTCTATTTACAGAACATGGCAGAAATTTTATATAATATTCATAAATATGTTTTTGTCACCTTAAATGAACCTTTTATGTCTACAGACACACCTGAGAGATAAATACAGAGAAAACCTTTCCTGTTTTATTTTATGAGAAGACATAAAAGGCTAGACAGGACAAGATGGTCCAAAACAGGATTGGCATGATGGGGCGAAGCATACTTTATGTATGAAATGGATGTACAAAAAAAAAAAAAGATTAAAAAAGACCCAATAACCAGGTCAGGATTTATGATGCGTATTAGGATGGTGCACAGGGGTCTGTTGTCATGGATTCCTGTGTGTGTGTGTGTGTAGAAATGTACAAGAGTGGTTTATTTATTTATTGTCTATTGAATTTGAACTTTTCTGTCTGAGCCAGTTCATGTGCGGACACCATGTGGGTCTCCATTTCCTTTTCCTCTTCCTCTTCTTCATCTTTATTTAAACAGATAACTTAAATCAGGCCACTGGCCAGGATGATGGCAGTAAAAGTAAAACAAAGAGTTTGGAGAGGATAAAATAGGCAGATTTCTGTTTTGGTGATTTTCACATGATGGCATAAACTCCAACATGTGGTGGAATCTAACTGTGCTCCAGTCTGACTTACTCCACCTGAAATTCATTTTGTACTTTTGACTTTTACTGCATCGTATTTGTACAAAGAGTTCATACAGAGTTACACTGATGTAGATAAAAGGGACTGTTGTGACTTTTCATGGCTGCCGAAGTCGGTCTGTAGATGCTTGAAAAGAAAAGAGCCGCAGCTCGTCTTGACTTTAATAATTAGGACTTTATTCAAAGAAACAAGTGAGTCTGAGATGCATCTCATCAAATCCTTCAGCCAAAGTGTCCAAATGCTGTCCTTGTTCTGGGCTAGGTCTTATATCCATAGAATTCATGAATGAACATCCTGAAAAGGAGCCACCTTCCATCTTTGTCTTTCATTATTTACTTTACCACATCTGTTGCAATACCAAGAGAGATGGCCAAAGGTCATCTCACGTATCATATAACTTAAGAAGAGAAAGACCTTGAAGTTCCACAGGACCACACTTTATCCTCCCACGAGAGGCGTCAATAGTATGGACTGTGTTTTCTAACAGATCTGCTCCTCATCCTCCTTAGTTGGAGATCGTAAATACTAACAAGCACTTAGGCTGCACAAAGAGAGCAGTCATTGCAGGTCTGTACAAATATGCCCTTCAGATGCACCTCATAATTAACCATAATCTTAGGAAAGATCAGTGACATATAAGGAGACTTGTAAGAAAAAATACTACAGGACAAAGATAATTAAACCTGTTACAAGATACAACATTAAAAACATAAATTAGTTAGAAGGCTAATAATAATCAAATGCTGCGTTCAAGTGTGACAGGACTGAGAGTACATTGCTGGTTCAGCTGCTGTTTATCATCACGAATGCTGGAAACAACATTTGAATCAACAGAAATGGTGTATTTATTTTTCATGCAGTCTTAAATTAAAATAATTTACGTGTCTTCTTCTTGTTATTCTGCTATATCACAATGAATAAAGTCATTTAAACTGCGGGTATGACACGTAAAGTTAGGATTTCCGAGAGACCATGAAGGCACCATTCTTCTCTTTACTCACGTGAAACGAAAGTGAAAGTGAACGTCACATTTCCACTGATAAACAAACATGTCTTTGTCAGTGAAATATATAATATAATATAATATAATATAATATAATATAATATAATATAATATAATATAATCCTACGTCTATTTACAAATATTATTAGTATTATTAGAACTTATGTGTCTTACTGTTGGGGCTGCCTGTCTGTCGCTCCTGGATTCCCGCAGTCTCGTTGATCTGTGTCGGGTGGATCAGGTCCAGGTAAGCCTGATGTGCTGTTACTGGGACTAGGATAGTCCCTGCTCGGGTTCTGCTGGTTCCCTGTGCCCCTCTGGTTCTGATGAGGATCCATTTTTATCGGACAGACTCGGACCTGCTGTCCTCAGTGAAGTCCTGCTGACCGGATCATTTAGTGAGTCATCTGGCAACTTTACTTTACCTTCATCAGCAGTGCGATGGATTCAATGCAATAGCGCCATCTGCTGGAATAAGTGCGTTTTAATCGCACATATTTTTTTCCTGTGAAAAGCATCATCATCAAAAGCAACATATTCAAACATGTTTCAAATCAAACTGAATTTAATAGCTGAATAAATCAATGAAAAATACATTTGAACTCTTGTGCCATCCTTCAATAAAATCCCTTTCAACACCCTTCGGGACAAAAGTGTCCACGTAGAAAAAAATCTTTTTTTTCATGAATCTCCTAAACAACTTCAAACTTGCTCAAAACTACCAATCATCCAATCATTTTCAGGATTTTAACCCTTTAAATGCCAGTTTAACTTGAAGGATTCATTATTTTTTACAAAAAAAATATGTTCTATATAACTAATAGTAGGGGCATGGAGTTTTGGTGGTGAATAGAGTCTTGGATATGTCAAAGATCAGCCAAAAAAATGATTTGATTGCATTAGTGTTTTATGTAATATCAAATACTTCCTTTCAACACCCTTCGGGTCAAAAATGGCCCATTGAGTTCCATTCAAACCACATTTTTTAATCTGACTGTCACTGCTGTATAAATCCATGCATTCTGGGATGTCAGCATTTCATTTTGAAGAAAATATTTGACATTTTCCACCAGATTCAATCATTTTCACACTGTAGGCCGATGCATGAAATTCTTGTATATTTGCCAGTTATATTATGGAGCTGTGTGACCACCTGGGGGGTCCAAGAGTGTTTTGTGCGTGTGTGTGTTGAAAACAGAACTCAAAATATGAAACAGAACGAAAATGCAACAATCATGCTGGTGGGTACCTGTATGTAGGGCAACGTCTCAGCATGCGATGGAGACCAGACTAATCCATTCTTTGCTGTCCACTCAGTGTCAGGATGGACGGCACCCCAGTGTCCTCTCCACTTTCTTATGAAGGGTCAGAGGCACCAACAGAAGGGGAGGACTCTGATGACAATTTTATGTCAGACTCCCCTCCAAGCTTGTGTCTTCAGATGAGTCGCTAGCAGATAACGGTTGCATGACCATTTCTAAAACTTTGTTTGACTGAAACGTCTCTTCATTTCTGTTCCTGTCCATCCAATAATATTGTAAATAGTTGGTGTACAGCAATTGACTGCACACAGTGCAATTTGGTTTGTAAGAGTTTTTAGAGTTTGTAAAGTGGCTGGCGCCATTTGGTTTTTGCATGGGGGGAGTGGGGAGTCAGTGTCCAGTGGTTTGCATGGATGAAGCTGTCTCTCACTCTGCTGGTTCTCCACAAGAAGCTCCTCCCTGAATCTACTCAGTCTACTCCCGCAGGGCAGGAAGATGAAGAAGCAGTGGTTGAGATGGGTGGAGTCATTCGCAAGTGCTTTGCAGGCTGGGCATGTGTTGTAAATGTCCTGGAGGGAGGGGAGGGGGCACCGATGATCTTCTCAGCTGCTCTCACTATGCGCTGCATGGTCTTCCAGCAGGATGCAGTGCAGCCGCCGTACCACACAATGATGCAGCATATTGAAAAGCCTTATTTGTGAGTCTAATGAGATCAACAATGACTAGTTATGCTTTTACAGTGTAGGAGCAAACGTGAGGACGTCAAAATGTGTGGAAACAAACCTGTTTAGATTTGATTAAGTTTGTTGTGATGGATGAAGTTTGACTTAAAACGTGTCAATATCAATTTAATTGAATGAAATTAATTTAACAGAACATAGAATCACAATCAGAGCAACTTTTTATGTACAAAGTTGATCTAACTAATTAAACTAATTATCAGATATAGCTCAAAATGCAGCAAACAATGCTTACAGTACTGAACGTCATAACTCCATCTGAAGCTGGCAGACCTCCCTCTCCTCCACTCCAGCAGGTTTTGCCACAGCATCCTGTGGTGCAGCGGCAAAACATGCACGTCAACAAAACTTCTTTTCCCTGCTGTCCACGTTGCTGCCTTCTTCGCTCATGTTCACACTGATCTTCTTGTTGAACGTCTTCACTTTCCTCATGCTGCTCCTCATTTTCTTCCTCGTCCTCATCCTCTTGCTAATCTTCCTGCTTTCCTTCGTGCTCCTCTTGAACGTTTGGCTGCTCGTGATCATGTTCCTCGTTGTACTCCTTTTCTTCTTCCCGATCCCTTTGAGGATGACCATTTTCCTCTTCCTGTTCTCCTTCATCATGCTCTTCCTTGTCATCATGCTGCTCCTTATTTTCTTCCTCGTCCTCATCCTCATCTTTTGGCTTGTGGAGATCATGTAGGTCCTCCTGCTGATTTCCCTCAAGCGCTTTGGATCCAGAGGATTTCCCTCCTCCTCCTTTTCCTCATCCTCCTGCTAATTTCCCTCCTGTGCCTTTTGATGATGACGATGATAGTCTTCCTCCTGCTCTTCATCCTGAAGATACTCTTGCTGCTCTTCCTCAGAAGGAAAATCATGTTGTTCTTCCTGATCTGATCCGAGTCTCTCTCTGACTATGACGATCTTGATGGTGAAATGCTGATTTCTTTGAGGAGTCTGATCTCACTCCCATAATGACAGCCTCTCATCTTCTAACCTAAGAGATCGTGGAGTGCCCTCCACTTCTGTAAACTAATGAAGGTGAATGTGAATGTGTCACATGAATCCAGCTCTGCTCAAAGAATGACCCCCACATTTCTTCAAAAACTCATTTATTGCGAGTTGTGGTATTAGAACTTAACGTTAATGTTGATTACAAACCAAAGGATGGACAGTTTAATGAAGACATTTGATGTGTTTTTTTTTTAATGGGACACGCACACAAAGGAAGGACAAATAAATAGACCTTAAACAACTGTGACTAATAAAGTTAATAAGAGTACAAAGTCTGAAAGCAGTGTATTCTTGATAATCTTGATAAAAATCTGAGTCAGTCAGTCCTATTTGAATGTCAAATGTGGTAATGCCAGTCTGTGTACGGTGTGGTCTGTGCTGAGAGGTGATGTTTAACTGGCACTGAATGTCGCTTGAGGTATTGTTAAAACATTACGATGTAGAAGATGACCAGAATCAACCGATGACTTTGACACAAAACGAATAAGGCAGTGAGGGTCTGCAGGCTCCCTCAGACAGATTCTGTCCCCTGTCTAGCACAGATCAACAAATACTGACACCACACACACTTCAGGGTAACTAGTGCAATTAGAGTAAACAAGATCACTGAGCCATCAGGTCATGTGGCCTGGAGACGGTTTTCACTGTTGGCTGTCTATAGTGAAGAATTAACAGGGATGATGGCCTACACTGATCAGAACCTTCCCTCTGGGCGAGGCGCCCCGCTCCATCAGACACCTCCAATTAGGGAATGACTTGTTTCAGTCCGTGGATCTTGGGGGGTTCTGGGAACACTCCTCCCTGCTCCAGTGTTAATTCCAGTGGCTGTATAGATGTCTCTGTGTGCATGGGCGTGTGTTTAATGTGTGTGTGTCTGTGTTTATCTTCTGAGGCTGAGGTGAGGTCACAGTTTGGGTTGGTTGGCTAGCTTACTCTTCAGGTTCTCTGCCAGCTTGTCCAGGAACTCAAAGGTGTTCAAGTAGTCAGCACGAGTCACACTGCAGACAGAGGGAAAGAGGAGAAAGGGCTGAGTATACCTGACTTAAGTAAAATCCAAGAATATCCTAGAATTAGCATCTAAGACCGGACCAAAAGTAAAAACTTTTTTTAGACAGAGCGCATAGTGGAGACAAGATGAAGATGAAAAGACTGTTGTCACATTCCTAACACCTCTTGCAGCCTCTGCCGTAAAGCTTTGTTGATCAGATTTGTTTCTCCAGTTAGATCCTTCAGACACACTGTCCACACTTCATTTGCACATGATAAGATCAAATGTGTCTCCAGACTGGGGATGTGCGTGATTAGTCAATTAAATCTTTCTGTGCTTGCCGTCAACACCAGAAATACTAGTCAGTAATTATTTATTCATATTTTATTAAAGTACAGCACTGTTTAATTGTTGTGTAACCTCACACAATAAATCTGTTGTGCATCTGGGATAGTGCTCTCCAGAGAAAAAGGATGGAGACATGTATGCTAGGTGAGGACGACATTAAGCAGTGAGACACAGTTACATCATAAAATAATAATAACTTTACATTATAAAATCATTTACTGAATGACAGGTGATGTTAGCCAATGTAGTGTTAGCTTAGCAGCTCTCTGAAAGCTCTAACAGTATCCTCTGTAACTTTCCATCATTTGTGATGTCCTTCACATCAAAGTGAATCCAGACTGTCGATCCAAACGGAAATTTCCATCCAATCGACAGCGAAATTAGTTATTAGGAAAATCCAAACATCCTCAACCTATCTGCATGAGGTGCTATGTACTACGTACACTGGTGAATAAAAAATAAATATGATATTGTACAATAGATGATACTAGACATGAGATAGTGATACTGCAGTGAGTAAAATCCTTCACAGGACAATAAAATAATTCTTATTCTACAGCTGTGCAAACAGATAGTGAAACACGTGAGTGCTCAATAGTGAAGACACTAACTTTGGCAGGCCTTTGATGCAGATAGCCAAATCCTTGGTCATGAAACCAGCCTCGATGGTCTCGATGCACACGGCCTCCAGGGCCTCAGAGAACACTCGCAGCTCTGTGTTGTTGTCCAGCTTTGCCCGGTGGAGGAGGCCTCGTGTCCATGCAAAGATGGAGGCTGCAGCACACAGTTCAAGGACAGGATTCAGTGCGTTCGTTCATATACAGTATGCGTGATATAAATAAACATGTTTCTTGGGGTTATGTTGAGATAGTTGCTTAATGCTCAAGTGTCTGCATCTTTTTTTACCGATGGGATTGGTGGAGGTCTCTTTTCCTTGCTGGTGTTGTCTGTAGTGGCGAGTCACTGTGCCATGGGCGGCCTCAGACTCAACTGTTCGTCCATCAGGGCAGATCAGCACACTGGTCATCATACCCAGGGAGCCATAGCCTGAAGCAGGGTCACATAAAACCACATTAACAACAGGAACTCTAAAGCTGAGACGGCAAAAGTCTACATCTAGCTTTTTTTTTTATTACAGTGCAGTTTTGCTGGGTTGAATCATTGACAGATTATAGATTAGAAAGGTTTCTACATAGTTCTTCACACAAACTTCTGAAGAAAACGTGTCGTCTTTACCCACCTTGTGCCACAGAGTCAGACTGTACATCTCCATCGTAGTTCTTGCAGGCCCAGATGAAGCCGCCCTCAGATTTCATGGCCTGGGCCACCATGTCATCGATGAGACGATGCTCATACCAGATACCTTTGGCCTCAAACTGAGCGCGGTATTCCCTGAACACACGAGAAGGTGGACAACACCCCTGAGTTGTGATCTACATCTACAAATGTGTGCACTTTCCGTTGCCAAGAGAGAGACAGAGTGTGCATGTGTTGTGCAAAGGATTTTCAAGTCCTTACTTCTCGTAGATCTCCTGGAAGATGTCTTTGAAGCGACCGTCGTACTTCTTCAGGATGGTGTTCTTGGTGCTGAGGTATAGAGGCCAGGCTTTGGTCAGGGCCATCTGGAAGGAACTGTGGGCAAAGTCCCTGATGGACTTATCTGTATTGTACATCCCCATGGCAACACCACCTGTGCCTGAACACACACACAGACACACATATATACAAGCCCAATTCCAGTGAAAATGGTACATTGTGCAAAATGTAAATAAAAACAGAATACAATAATTTGAAAATCTTAAAAACCCATATTTTATTCCCAATAGAACATAAACAACCTATCGTGTTGAAACTGAAACAGAGCGATGTTCACCATCGTGTAGCTTCTTTTAACAACTGTCTGTACATGTCTGCGAAGTGAGGAGATCAATTCCTGGAGTTCTGGGAGAAGAATGTTGTCCCTTTCTTGTCTAATGCAGGATTCTAACAGTCCTGGGACTTCATTGCTGATTTTTTTGTTTTATAATGCACCAAATGTTTTCTACTGGAAAGGTCTGGACTGCAGGCAGGCCAGTTCAGCACCCATACTCTCCTCCTGCAAAGCCATGATGTGGTGAAGGATGCAGTTATGTGGTTCAGCATTGTCTTGCTGAAATATGCAAGGTCTTCTCTGAAAGATACACTGTCTGGATGCGAGCATACGTTGCCTCTATGTACTTTTCAGCACTTATGGGAACTTTCCAGATGTGTAAGCTGCTGACAACATAGGCACTAATACAACCTCATACCATCAGAGATGAAGAGTTTGAACTGGCTGCTGATAACAAGCTGGATGTTCCTTCTGCTCTTTAGTCAGCAGGACACAGCGCCCATGGTTTACAAAAAGTAAACCTTTAATGTTTGATTGATCTGACCTCAGAACAGTTTTGCCTTTGTCCTCAGACCTTTTTAAATGAGCCTTGGTCCAGAGAAGATGAAGGTATTTCTGGATCATGTTCACATATGACTACCTCTTTGCATGATGCAGCTATAACTTGCAGTTGTGGATTGCACAGCAAACTGTGTTCACAGACAGTCATTTCTGGAAGTGTTCCTGAGCCCGTGCAGTGATTTCCAGTCGTTGTAATGCAGTGCTGTCTGAGGGCCCAAAGATCAGGAGCATCCAGTTTGACCTTTTCCTTTGCGCACAGAGACTCCTCCTGATTCTCTGAATGTTTGATGATATTTTACACTGTAGATGGTGGGTGGTGGCAAAGCCTTAGCAATTTTACATTGAAGAACATTTTTCTGAAATTGTTACACCATTTTCAGACATAGTTTGTTGCAGATTGGTGAACCTCTGCCCATCTTTACATTTGAGAGGTTCCTTTTACACCCAGTCATCTTACAATCTGTTGCCAACTGACCTAATTAATTAACTATCAAATACTCCTCCAGTGGTTTTGATTTGTGCTGTATACTTTCAGGCCTTTTCTTGCCCGTCCCAACTTTTTTTAGATGTGTTGCTGCCATCAATTTCAAAATGAGCTAATATTTTCCATGAAATGGTGAAATGTCTCAGTTTTAACAAGTGACGTGTTGTTTATGTTCTATTGGGAATAAATATGGGTTTGCAATACATATAAACAATATATAAACAATATAATCAATTTATAAGGCAGTGCTGGTTGTTATTATCATTGATATGCAGTATCTGACTGAATAACCAATATAACAGTGTTTCTTTCACACTCGAACAAACACTGAGAAATCCCTTTTGCTTGCAGTCATAACTCAACCTTTTATGTTCTCTGTGAGGTATCTGAGTGTTTGCTTTGGACTGATAAAAACAGAACAGGTGAATAGTTACAAGAGAAGTGCAACAAAAAGATAAGCCATATCTTAGATTTCCCATTTACAGTGTGAACACAATGGAAAATGTCTGCTCAGTTATATTGACTGACATGCATTAAGATGCGTTCACGTCTGCAGACTGTGTAATTATGATACTAAAAGTACACTGTCACAACTGTTGGGTATCTTGGCTGACCCACATGTGGTAAAGGGGTTGGAAACATGATCATAGATCTGGCTTGCTGTGTTCTTACCCTCAAACTCATGAATGACAAATTTAACTGGCTCTCCGTTTGTGGGTGTGTAGGTCATCTCCACTTTCCCAGGCCCAGGCACCACAAAGTCTGTGGCTTTGTACTGTGGGGAGCACATTGGGAAAGACAAAGGATTAATACAAGAAAGCAACAAGGCTGTTTGCACCCATTAACTACACCAGTGTGAAAAAAAGACACACATACACACTTGCTTCAGAAATGCATGATCTCTGTCCTGTAAAATGGTGTGAGATCAAAGTTCAAGTGAGAATGAGCATGACTCTGTACTCTGATGCATTACAACAGAGTACATAGTACATTGTGCATCCATGTGACATTGTCGAACGAGCAGTCATTTGACACTTCACCTGGATTACTAGAACTGTTGACTCTGACACAGAGCTGTGAGCTAACCTCCGATTTAGTTCTGTGACAATCCTGCAACTTGTCCTGGCAGCAGAGGTAGAACATTGAGATCCAAAGGATGATGATGAAATGTCATTATTGACTGAGTCTCTCCTGATGACATGCGACACAACTGTAACTCACTGAGCTCACTGAGAGTTGGCCAGTCAGCTTGTCAGTTTGCTGGAAATGATGCTTGAGTAATAGTGGTGTGGTGACAATAAGGGAGCTGTTTTCTCTGCACAAGAGATACATTACTGCTATAGAGTTACAGTTCCTCCTTTTGACTGGAGTCGTGCAGCTTTAGCTCCCTTCAGATCAGGATTAGTTCAAACCCTGATGTCCAGTTTGGACTAGAATTGGTCGACGCTCAGAGTTATTTTGAAGAGTAATTCAAATCTAGGCCACATTTTTCTTTACAACCCTGATTCCAAAAAAGTTAGTATGCTGCATAAAATGTAAATGAAATGAGATTGCAATGATTTGCAAATTCTATGTGAACTGCACAAGACAAGATATTTAATGTTCAGCTGATGGTTGACTTGGTTGACAGGTGATAGTACCATGACTGTGTCCAGAAGACTCTACCATGCAGAGAGAGAGATATGAACAACATCCAGAAACACTGCAGACGTCTCTGGACCTGAACTCATCTGAGATGGACTGAAGGAAAGTGGAAAAGTGTGCTGTGGTCTGACGAGTTCAGATTGTTGTTGGACATCATGTCATTCTAAAGAGGAAAAGGGCCGTCCAGATTGCTACCAGCGTCTGTGATGGTATGGGGTGTGTTAGTGCCCATGCAATGATGGCTAACTTGCACATCTGAAGGCAACATAAAGGTACATAGAGGCTTTGGAACAACATGGGCTGCCATTATTCAGGGACATCCTGCCAAGATGCTCCAAATGCGTGGCTTCATGGTAAAACAGTCCAGACCTGTGTGCCACTGAAAATCTTGAGTATTATGAACACAAAATAGACCACGGACTGCCGAGCAGCTGAAGTTGAATATCAAGCAAGACTGGGAAATAATTTCACTTTCAAAGAGTTCTCAATCCAAACAAATAGATCACATGACCCTGGTATGATCAGAATGAGTTCACAGAGTGCAGAAAGATGTGAGGGCAAACAGTCTTGAGACATCATGAGCAGGGTACCTGATCTCCATGGGCGTGCCTGCCAATAATGATGGGCTTGATCCAGCCGGGCACCAGGCGTGGGATGTTCTTGCAGATGATAGCCTCCCTGAACACCGTGCCTCCGAGGATGTTACGGATGGTGCCGTTGGGCGAGCGCCACATCTGCTTAAGCCTAAACTCCTCCACCCGCTTCTCGTCTGGTGTGATGGTGGCACATTTGATGCCCACATTGTAACGCCGGACTGCCTCCGCCGCCTCGACTGTCACCCGGTCATCTGTTGCGTCTCGGTTCTCCATACCGAGGTCATAACTTTGCAGGAAGAGACAAAACAATAGTTTAAAACTAACTTTATGATCATGCATCCTACAGATATATTTCAGTCTGTCTATATTTGAGTGCCAGTATAGGAGGAAGCAGAGATGAAGACCGTTTAGAATCTTGACAACAGAGACACGGACACAAAAGCACTCAGCTTCAAGTGGAGCTGTGATCATTTACACTTCAGTACACCATTACACACGGAGCACTAAAAACAAACATACACAGCTGTTTTAGTTGGCTCGAAGCTCATCTGTGAATGTTAAAGTACAGTGACTGTGATGTAAATGAAACACAGAGTCAAAGGACATGAACAGCATTAATGAGTAGTGAACCAGAGCGCTTCCAGCTCAAGGAACTGCTCAGTGCCAGAATTTTATTTGCTGCATATCTCGGCTAATTATATTTCTTGCAAGACCTGAAAGAGTGTTCGCATCTAGAATAGCCATTAACCTCCTGCCCCACTTCCTGCACAGTGCTGCAACTGTGCTCATTCTCCTCTGTCTGCTCCTTGTCTCAGTGAGGAGGAGAGCTGCAAAACCAGCTAGCAGCACAAAGACAAAGGAAACAAGGAATCGATTGTGTAAGGACAACTGGCCCTCTGCCAAGAACTGAAAGGACTGTTTTACACTTTTTACACTTGTGCTTGAGAAACAAACTACTGTTCAGAAGAAGTGTACTTAATCTGAACCCGATGTGCTTATCGTTCCCTTAAAGTATGTGCGTTCTTGTGGGCTAATTGGCTTTGTTTGAAAGAAGACATGACCTTTTACCCAGTTTTACCCTCCCCTCCCCCATCAACAGACGATACCAAGTCACAATACCTCCACGTTCAACAACTGAAACATACCGCAGAGGAAAGAGAGAACACAGTTTCTGGTTTAACAAGAATGTTGTCCTGCTTTTATTTGTTCAACCTGGATCACCTATTCAACATTCCTCAGGCACTCTGAGCCAGAAAACCTGAGCAAGTCTGATGTGTGGCCTTTGAGGAACGTCTATCAACCTTCAGTGTTTATGCTTTTATGTGAGATTGATCTATTTGACAAAATGCCCTGAAGAGGTCTCAGAATCAGAGATTCACTTTGTTTTTAAAGTGGCCTTATTGAAGACGCTCCTGCATGTTGAAAAATTGCTATTCCAGCAGAATAATGGTTACACCATATTAAATCAAACTTGGACTTGCACAATAAATGGTTAACCTTCACGATGCCAAACAAGAAGGTGTGATGACAACACTGGCAAACATCTATCAGATCTGCCTGAACAAAAGATTCAGGTTCAAAGAACGTTCAAAATGCTAACCATCTCCCGCCACTCCACAGCATGAAGATATGATCGAATGATGGGAACATCAGCGACTTGAACGTCACATAAAAGGTCATGCAAATAGCATGCAACTCCGAACAAAGTCCATGTAACAGATAAGAGGAGTGGTAGGTCGAACGGGTGGGGTCATCGTAAAAGGCAAATATTCACTAAGAAAATATTTGATCCAGATCTCCACGGTAACCCTCCCTCAGTGTGATTTTCTCCAGTGTTTAAAAAGTTGTCTGTCAAGTTATCTGTCATCCACGCGATCAGGTCTTGAAAGATTTATTTGACAGACAGAACTTCAATCACAGTAGACATTTTCTGTTTGCTACGATGGTTGATGTATAACACTGTAATATGTCCTGAATAAATCAAACAATATTTGAAATGTATTCTACACTATTTCTTTATACTTGACTACAGAAGTGTTGCTGGTCTCTACTGACAGCAGAATATCCACACGTATAATACTCAGAGTAAGTAAAATGATTTATAACATATAGGACTAACTTATTATTATCACGCTCCTACATTAGAACAATTACACACTGTAGCTGCCACTTTGTTGGTGAGATAACACTCTTAGAAGAAACCCAGGGACAAGACTCAGGGTGGACTCCACCCGTATTCAACAAACAAACCTCCGGGTTAGGTCCTAATCTCTGCACTCTAATGCTAGTTTTGCTGTTCACTCTCTCAAGCCAAACTAGAAAACCCAGTACGGCAGAAACCGGTTTTATTTTTGTATTTGCTCATTCAGCCTCTGCTTAGTGTTCCTAAGTCTTTTTAACATTGCAGTTCAATTATAGTGCATATTTGGGGGATATAATCTGCATATATTTAGTCACTTTTCAAAAGAAGATGAAAGTGTTGCTCTACAGTGCCCTCCATGCTACGATATGATGTGTGTTCACCTGTGCAGGTCGAGCTCCAGGTACGGGAGGATGAGTTTCTCCTTAATGAGCTCCCAGATGACTCGGGTCATCTCATCTCCCTGCATCTCCACCACGGAGCCTGCCTTGATCTTCTGAGACATCTTGAGAGCCTGGCAGTGACACAGGGGACACACAGACAATGAGGATTAAGAAAGAGAGATGGGACAGAGGACATGGCAGTAGCAGTAGTATTTCATCAAGCTACTGCTGGTTTGATTTATTGTTACCTTCCTTTACTCAGACAACAGAAGCTTGAGGATGTTGTGCTGCAGATCTTTCTGTAATATAATAAACTTACAGAAAGCTGGTCTGAGCTTGTGAACGTCCCTCTTTACATAACACTCCTCTGCTCAATGAATGAATTCATTCAAAACTTTAACTGCATGACGTCTGATCAATGACTCAGCATTTATTTGCTTAGCCTGATAAATTCCACAGTCATCTTTAAGTATGAATGAATCAAGAAAGTTGTGGTTATGACAGGTTCAAAGCACACTTGTAGATTTCGGTCCTTCTTTTTGGAAAATTCCAGGCTGTCGGCAGAAGTTACATAAGCAAGCAGACAGATGATCGCATGATGGGGAGGAGACTGCCAAACAGCCGGAGGCTGTGTCAGCAGGCCTGACCACCACTGCAAACCGTTAACGTTAAGAGAACGTTAAGGCGGAATGTTATGCCCGAGGCAGGGAGGAAGTTTGCTGAGACAGGCCGTGATGTTAACGTCACGCCGGTTTCCGTGAACACGACTTCATTCATTCCTCCAACACAGCGCCACAAGTGACACAGGCTGGATTCCATGTCGTCTGACACAGAGAAGGAAGCATTCTAGCCTTATTCCTGTCGCTCAGTGGTGTCAGCCTCAGTGTGCTAAGAGTGCAGCAGAGATGTGATGTGAGAACAGAACGATCCTCTGTGACGGGAAATACAGTTCACGGCACTGTACGTTAGCTGCAGACACGTACCTTGAAACGACAGTCAGAGCCGAGCCGAGCAGGAGTGAGGTCTGATCCGGAGGTTGACGTTAACTGAGCTCAGGGAGGTTCGAGCTGATCGAGGAAGGGCAGGTACCCGGCTTCCACCTCCTCAGCCCACTAACAGGATATTGGCCAATCAGAGATAGAGAGGAAAAAGCTAACCGCCAATCAGAGAAGTCCACACAGCAGGAGGAGCGTAATTAATTTCACGGGGATGAAACAGAGCTCACTGATTTTCTTTTTCCGCTTCCTGTTTATGTTGGAGTTTTTTTTTTATTTTGTCTTTGTTTTTTAATTTCAACATATTGAATCTGAGTGATTATGATTATAGATGTTCTGAATCCCCCTACATTCAAAAAATACATCTCACATATATATTTCAACTATATATATATTTTTTCCATCCATTTGAATGGCATGTTTTTAATATAAACTAACTAATAAACTTATTGGGAAGATTTATGTAACAGCACTAATAAACTCAAAATGACTGCATTCATTTTCACTGTTAGGGCAAACAAACTGTCTTTATTAATACTGAATGCATAGACCTGGTTCCTACTACACTACTGTGTAGTAGAAGAATATTGAGTTTATTAGTACTACATAAATATTATTACTTTGACATTTATTACTTAATTTATATTAAACCTATGTCGTTCAAATGGATGGAAATTTTCTACGTAATTGAAATGCATAAGTCCTACTTTTTTTTTTTTAATGTACAACACAATCCCTTCAAAGCACTAATGTATTTAGTTTTTATTTGTATGTATTTATTTATTTATTTAATTTTCTAAATCAGGGGTGTCCAAACCGCCCAGGGGCCAAAACTAACATTTTCGAAAATGAAAAAAAGTTACATACAAATGCCTGTAAATGTCCTGTAAGAATTGTATTTTTTTTTAATGTCAATCAAGCGTGCACAAGACTAAAAAACAGTTCTTCCTTTCTTTCACATCTGGAGTCAGATAACACAATACATTTTATGCAATATGTTAAACTTGAATGAAGTTGATACAAATCTTAACCTCATGTTCCTTCTAAACACGACGTATTATGAGTAATGTCTGTTAACATTTAAGTTTAAAACGTATCACTCTTGCTCTTCTCTTTAACAAAATCATTCAGAAAGTAATACATTGTGTCACATCTACAGATATATAACAGCAGCTGTTATGTCCTTAGAGGTTAATGGTTAGTGCATTCAGATGCTTCGTTATGTCAACCAAAAAAGCCAAATCTTCTAGCCATGCAGTGAAAATCCTAGCAGGCTTTGGACATGCCTACTCTAAATGATAGTCCAGTAAAATCTGTATCAAAAGATGCTTCACAGGTTTTATTCTATTCAGGAATGCAGACTTTTAGACAGACATCACTGAACGTTTTGTTAAGAGCACAAAACATTTAGTTTATTGATTTCCTGATCTTCTATTTTAGGATACAGAATTGTTTGAGAATTGAGAATTGATAGAAGACGTAGCTGTTAATGGTGACCAGTCATGTCATCCCAGCAGTTCCCATGAGGCTACTTTGGCAAATGGTTTGTTTGTTTGTAATGATCTCTGTACTAACTGGTTGTTGCAGTGGATATAGACGAGGAGACCATTAAGGCTCCTGAGAGACCTCTCTGTTAGGACAAAAATTGCTGTCCACATTAACACGCTGCCCTGCACCAGAAAGACGATGGGAATGAATCTGTTGACTGGAAATTCGATGACCAGTGGGAAATGCGCCTTTGTGTAGGTTAGTAATATCATATCTGTAACTACAGTATATATCTAACCACTTAGATAAATCTAATTGATCTAATATTTGTCTTAACTGAGCCGAACTTGACCGTTTTAGGGTTCGTCTGGCATGTATTCAGGCTATGCCCAAAACTCTCACATTTTTGGAATTCTGTATTTAAAACTTTGTCTGATAGACACATGGACACATGGATGAACACATGATGGAACCTCCTGTTAAATCTAGAATAGAATTTAAAATTCTTCTCCTTACAAACAAAGCTCTTCATGGTAAGGCACCATCATATCTAAAAGATAGATCATAGTACCTTACTACCCGTCTAGACCACTGCGCTCTCAGAATGCTGGGTTCCTTGTGGTTCCTTTAGTTTCCAAAAGTAGACTGGGAGCCAGAGCTTTCAGCTATCAAGCTCCTCTTCTGTGGAACAAACTACCTTTCTGGGTTCGGGAGGCAGACACTCCCTTCCCCCGAGTTTCTGTGCTCTCTCGTCCAGCAGGTTCTTATGGATCGTGGCTGCTGCTGTGGTCCTGCATGACGTCCACTACATATATTATTACTGTCATTATTGCTACCACATCTCCATTAGAGTTTATAGTTAGTTCATTGTAATTGTACAATATGTTTGTGTTGATTGTTGTGTTGTACAGATTGTAAAGCCCTCAGAGGCAAAATGTGTTTTGTGACTTTGGACTATACAAATAATTTGCTGTGTTTGGGGTACTTGGTGAGCATAGTCTTTTTTCCAGTACTTTGTAATGAGTATTGACAGAAATTGATAGAAGAATGGCTGTTATTGATAACGTGTCATGTTATGACATCAGTTCTCATGAATCTACTTTGGCAAATGCTTTTATTGATTGTACTTATTAGTTGTTGCAGTAGATTTGGTGATCTTGTTATTGAAGAGGAGACCACCAAGGGTCCTTAAAGACCTCTCTGTTAGGACAAAGATTGTCAGGCCCACTTGTATGCTCTTCCCTCCACCAGAGGCTGGTTTTATTGACAATATGTCAATATCCAAATGGGCTGGTGGGATCATGATCCATGGGTAACAAAGAGACCCACAGCTGAGCCAGCAGAAATACCATTCAGCAGTGAGCGGTGACCAAGCGGTTAACCCCACCGAGACTTTACTGAGAGAAAGTAACACAACTTGTCATAATACTTACTTAAGTAAAAGTATTATATAACCTTGTACTCTACGCTGATCAAAGATGTTATAACACCTGACACACTACCAGGTTTCATTGAGAAAACAGTACTTAATGTATGTTTGTTAGCTGTGTGGTCTCTGTGCATGACAATGCTTCAAAACTAAAACCATCAGCTTGTTTGGACCCATATAGATAACCTACATGTTATAATGTACTAATTATTGGTCATTACATGCACATTTATGTAATAATATAAACTATGTGAGAAGAATATAAACAAAATAATAAAGTTCCTAAAACTAGACATCACACTGGCTCACTCTGCTCAGCTGTCTAGTAATGAC
The DNA here is from genome assembly GCA_014281875.1 of Nibea albiflora. Taxonomy (NCBI): domain Eukaryota; kingdom Metazoa; phylum Chordata; class Actinopteri; family Sciaenidae; genus Nibea; species Nibea albiflora. The sequence continues at coordinate 24,618,439 of CM024796.1, forward strand.
TTTGGGGATCTGGGGCTCATTTCGTCAGATTGTCAATCTTGGCCAGTCAAGAGAAACATGCTATTGAATGCCATGGAGCAGTTTTGGGAAGATTTTCACAGAACAGACCTCCAACCTCCTCCTGACATTATCTGTAATTGTTGTTGCTGTATGGTAAGCTTGTATTTTAACTATATGCTTTAAAAATCATGCAGGTTGTGCACACCTGCAATCAACCAAAATTATTTAGATCAGCATTTCAAAAACGTTTTACCCATTGTACCATCTCAGAACATATTCACCTCTCCAAGAATCTTTTTATCGTTGACTGTTGCTGGAGATGCAAAGCTGAGCTTCTCTTCATTCTGTACTCTGAAGCCCTTCTATTATGTCACAGTATGTAGCGTCTGATTGGAAGATGTGTCTGTTTTGGACAAATCTGCCACAGATAACACTGTACTGGAATGTATTACACTAATGCCAGTGGAAAGGCAGGGTTTTGCACATTGTCCGAGTCAGAGAGACAGGATGCTGTGGCATTCTGGACACATAGCCTATGGATCCTGTCTTAAAATATATCAAGACAAAATTACCACAGGTGCTCTACAAGAAGCCAGTGTGTATATTTTCAATAGTGAAAACCACACACTGCACCTTTCATCAATCAATCAATCAATCCATCAATCATGTAGATAAGTGCTATATATAACACATGTGCCGGAAAGTTAATCAACAATAAGCCGATAAAGAAAATTATTCAATAAGCAGACCACAGCCTGCCCATGTTCTACAAATCATGAGTATATTGTAAAATAATGTAATTGCATGCTATATGTGTACATTAATGTGCAGATAAAACCCTAAAATAACATTATATTCCTTTACTATGTTTGAAAATAGTATAATATTAGCATATTAAGCAGTTATTGGTGGATTTGTCAACTTTGTCAACATGACATAAAACCAGACAGAGTTGATTGGCGAGATGATGAAATGGCATGTTTTTTCCCCCTGCAGAAAACAACACTGCAGCTAGCTAGCTTGTTTTTTGGATATTGCTAGCTAAGCTAAGGCTAGCTATGGTTTAATAAAAGGTATCAAGGTATCATAACAGAGAGATAGTGTTGATGTGCTCCAACTGTGACCATAGGAAAATTGATGTTCTTCTAAAATATAAAAAAGTCAAATCAGTACAGACCATGTGTGGTATTGATGCATTCATCCACACCCAGGAGAATTTATGGTTTATACAGAAATCTGACGGAGTTGACGGAAGCAGAGAACACAACCTTGATAGGATTTCTATGGAAAATATTTTTAGATGTTCATGGCATGCGTGCTTTATACATTCATAACCATTATCTTTGATTTGATATGTTTTCACAGTTGTAGAGGTTTTTAAAATGTTGGTATTTTCAGTATTCACAGTTCCTTTTAACTTTGTGGGTATGTCAGTCATTATTAATTTCTTTACTTTTTATTTAAATAAGACTTGTTTTTACATGACGTTCTCTTTGTGTGAAGAGGACAGGCTTTGAAATTGCTCCACATGACCAGAAGATGGCACAATCTTACTGTGCAAAGAGGACTGAACTGCACGGGGCCATGTGGTCCTGAGGAGAGGCAGCAGAGGAGTCCATCATCGCGGTTCTTAGATTTTATGGTTCTCTTATGAAATCTTCAATCAGTCCCACACTCTCATGTGGTTAATTCCGTTTTCATGTACAGCTTTATGACTTGAGTTAACCATATAGTGTATGTCGCTGGATTTTCTGTTTCATAAGCCGTAATAAAAAAACAAACAAAAAAAAACAAACAAACGCAGGTCTTGTTTCATGCAAACAGCAGGTGAAGACTCTGGATGAGCGGGGTCAGCCTATCATCAGGAGAAAGGCCACAACAGCATCTCTTTCTTCTTCTTTGTCTCCCATCTCCACTTTGAAACAGGACCACAGCTTGGCAAGACCTGAAAGGCGTCATGTGACTCTGCATCTGCTTTCGGCTGTGGCGAGATAACAACGCACCGAGAGAGCGAGAGAGAGCGCGCGCGAGAGAGAGAGAGAGAGAGAGAGAGAGAGAGAGTTGAGGAGGAGCTTCTTGGGATAAGATTCACTCCGCGCACCATCAGCATCAAAAACTTGCGGTCCGTCCACCCATCCTCATCTTGGTTTCGTGAACACAGGCTACTTTTGAATGTGTTTTTCCCCCGTTGGAAGGTGCACAGGTGCATCTCACGGTTAATACTCGATCTTTGCTGAGTTGATTATGGTCACAACCCCTACGGTGCCAAGGTGGAGCCACCGCGCGTATCTCGGATCGGTGCGCTTCTCCAGGGGCTGGGATGCGCACCGGGCACCTCCCGCTTCCTGCCAAGTTTCGGGTCTGAGCAGGAGTCAAGTGCTGGCCCGGGGCGCCGAGGCAGGAGGACCCAGTCGACTCGGAGCAGGATGCCGGTGATGAGAGGGCTGCTGGCGCCACAAAACACCTTCCTGGACACCATCGCCACCCGCTTCGATGGAACCCGTGAGTAACAAACAAAAGCCTCCTCATGATGTCTTCTGTCCACTGCATGTCAGAAACAAACCTCACTGTGCACATTTAGGAATGTCCCTGCAAAGAAGCAACTTTAAAAGTTTTACTCATATTCACCTTTTCACTCTGCCTCATGAGTGATGACTAGTGTACTGCAAAGTGACATCCTCTGTGAAAAGGCCAGGTTAGAAGATACAGTGTGCTTCTGGCTGCACATGCAGAGGTCATACATTCACGTAATAGACTACAGACAATGTAAATAATTTGTGTTAAATGGTTTTTACAGATACATCACATTCTAATCTTGTGTGTATTTGTAATGGCTGCTAAAATGTTTCCGATAGGGTGGATACAACTGAAGAGAGAAGAGTTGTTCTTTCATGTAAGGCCGGCTGTGCCTTCACTTGTAGTTTTATGACTGGGACTGCTTCCATTGTGCACCATTGTGTCTTGCATTCACGCTTCTTTCTGGGGTCTCTTTCAGTCAACCAGTCTCAGCACACATGTTGCAGCTCACACTATGAGGCCCACTTCTCCGTTTAAGTTCCCCTCTGAACCAACACCAGTCTTCTTCTATTCTGATCTCAATCTACGCTATTTAAGCAGTTTGAAACGAGGATGCTGAAGAGATGGAGGTTTTTTTTTCTTTGTCGAGGGTGTCTTGTGAACAGATGCGATGAGCAGCCCGTGTGTGTTTGGACCCATGCTGGGCAGGTGGGCGGGTGAGAGATGCTTATATCGCGTTTGGGCCGTTCATATCTCCTGCGTTGATTATTCAGGGCGATGGGAGTTTGTGTGAGTCTGCAAGTGAAACGAGCCAGTGTCCATAAACCAGTTATGTGTGACAGCATGATAGAAAAAGATTATTCCACCATGTAGCAAGCAAGATGCATTTAAAGGCAGGTCAGGATCTCCCCCAGATCTAATCTAACCTCTCAGCACATTTAAATGTTCTGACTTTGAAAGGCAAAGTGTTTTGTCTTCATGAGGAGTCAGAGTATCAGCTGTGACAAAAAGGAATATATATATCTTCACATTCTGTCTCTATTGTTAATGTTTCATATGGCATGGTCTACAAATACTAGGTCTCACACACACATACATTCACCCGCCCCCTGCACCCATGTACCCCACACAGAACCCTCACATATGCTGATGCACACATCAGACAGCAGAATGTGAATCCCATTTCCTTTCATGTTCTGTAGATTAACCCTCGTCATATAAAGAAGTGGTCTAACCCCATGCAGCTATTCTTCTCTGAGTGGCTAAAACACAGGCCTTCCAATCGCAGAGGTGCTGATAATTATACATCTCCAGCAGTACATGTGCAGTCATTGTAATTAACTCACATGGACGTCAAGAATTCATCCCTGGCCTTTCTGCTTGTCAGTGGAGGAGGGGTTGAAATGAGAGGTTGTGTGGGGGTGGGGAGGTGGGGAGGCGGGAGTGTGTCGCAGGATGGTGGTATGGGGGAGTGTGTGTAGCTACTACCGTGTGGTTTGAGGAGGGGGAGGATTTTTTTGACGTCTAAATATAAATCCATTCTGGGTGTAGCTCTGACAAACATGCAGCTATGTGGTTTTACACATGTGACATTAGTTGCTCATTAAATGAGACACTTCAGTGAGAGTGGAGGAGAAGGCCGGCTCTTTGCCTATCTGTGGAGATGATGGAGGCTTTGTGAATGCTGCTGCTGCTGTGCGTGTGTACCTTTATAAAAAAAAAAGCCTTATTGATGTGATGTGAATCAAATGGCAATCATGTTAACTAAAAAGCCACTCATCTCTGACAGAACCAGACCTGAAAGCACTTCATTTCCTCTTGTTGAAGACTATTAGCTGCCTCGTGTAGCTGCTTCATTGTTTTACATGAGTCAATCGACTGAATGTGGAATTGGACCATCTCAAATGTCGCTGGGCCCTTCAGTTCCAACTTCAGAGCAGAAAGACTGGTTCCAAAACATGCCACCATCGAATGAGACTCACACATCCACACACAGCTCACAGCACCTGTGACTCATGTCCACTGGGCTCTAAAACACATTCTGCACTGCTTTCTGCACTTTCTCTGGCTCAAACACAACACCTGAGCTGAGGGTTGAAAGTGTGCAGCTCTAACTGGCTACAGATGCAAGTCAAAATCAGCACCATACAGCAGGAAAAAGCTCCAGCTCCTTTGTCGCCTGATGGAGAGCTTGCAGATATATTAAAAGGTATATCTGCTTTTAAGCTTTTAAATGTCAGTGTTAGCACTGCTCCTTTAAACCTGAGACTTTTTGTCTCCTGCTAAAACAGTTCTGTAAATACTATTGGAAGCATTTCTCTGTAAATTAACGTGAGACCAGGGACATTACAGTCTACTCTAGGACTGTAACAACTCCTCAGATGTGAGGATGTGCAGCTTTTCTCTGCTTTCTTATATGTTATGAGGCTGAACATCTTTTGCTTTTTAACTGTTAATATGGCAGAAAACCCTAATTCTAGACATCACCATAGATTTTGATTTTGAGTCTGAATGGGTCATAGATGCAATGATAATGAAAATAACTCTTAGTTTCAGTCCTAATCCAGCAGATACAGATGGAGAAAAATGGATTGGTACAGCCCTGTAATTGAAACCTTCCACTTATGAATAGAGTGAATACACACTATATTCTGTTCAACATCCTGAGAAGATTCTTGTCAGTTTTCAAAGTGGTAGAATTTCACTAACAGTGTGAGATTACAGTGGGGATTCATGGTGGTAATTTCCATGCATTCGGCACTCACATCACGCATCAGTACATCACCAACAGGCAAAAAGTTGGAAATGTAATGTTTGGATTTGGTCTGATTTGACCTCAGCATGATCATTTAAGACACGTGTGTATAATTATTCACAAGGCCAAACACACACACACATACAGATGTGAAATGCTACATCACACTGCAGAGCTTCTGAATCATACACTTGGAGAAAGGTTGTTATTTATAGAGCCGGGTTATGACGTATGTCACAGCCAACACCAGAGAACAGTATGACAGCATTACACACACGTGCACATACACACCTTGTAAATACAAAATGTGCCAACTGACTACACATCCGGGCAATTAATGTTTATTTTGTTTCGTTCTGCAATCAGAGGATTCACGCAGAGCTCTCATTAAAATCATTATTTTGAATTTGCTAATATGTGAAAATTACAGTCTGGATGAAACTGGAAAGCGAGAACAATGAACGGAGTCCTTAGAAGACTCATCGTAAACATTATGTGTTCAATCAATGTTCATTTGCTGCTGTGCTGCCTGGAAAAGACAGAAGCTGTGCGGGACTTCACCAATTAATTGGTTCTATTAATTGAGTGGGTCTTGGCTTGGTCCTAATCAGGTTAGACCGGAGCCCTGCTTATCACGTGGACACGTCTGGACAGGAACTCTGCTAAAGCTGCCACCAACCTGCTCTCATCCTCTTCTACTGTCATGTTTCATTTTTAATCCAGATGGAGATGAAGGAGGGCCAATTTCTTGGAAATGATTCCTAGTGTCACCATACATCTCCATTATGTTATCACTGAAGCAGCACATTTAATATGTTTCCAAAGTGCATGTACAATGTAGAACAAATTCTTCATTTATTTAAGTTTTCTGGTGTCAGGCCAGTTAATCTGTTAAACATTTTATGAAAGGAAAAGTCTAATAAGAAATGGATGTCTTCATGAATTCAGTATTTATGCTGCCAATTGTGCAGCTCATATTGATCCAGATCTTTTGCTGCATCCATGAGTTGCAGCAGAGTTACTATGGGCTGAAATGTGTGCCACCAGAAAGTGAATTTGAATCATTTATATTTGAATTAGTTAACTTGAATAACTGCATTAAAAAATTGAATTTGAATCACACCATTTGAATTTATGTGTTCAGTTTGAATCATTACATTGAAAAACCTGAATATGAATTGTAATTTGAAATTGAATTTATTAGTTTGGAACTGAACATTCAGTTCGCACAATTCAAAGTCAAATATAAATCATTCAAATTCACTTTCTGGTGGCACATATTTCAGCCCATAAGTTACTTACTATATATAGTGGAGTATTGCACATTCATTTTATCTCTTCCAGCTCCATCTTCTCAGCCTGATCACATGTACATAATAGTCACTTTGCCATAAAGCCCCTGTTGCAAGGAGAAGTGTAGGGTAGCGTGGAAGAGAAAACATCACACTGGTCAGTAGGAAGAACATGCAGGAAGTCCAGGAAGAACAACCTGACTTTTATTTTCAGTCACCAAACAAAGACATGAAACAAAGAAAGATGGAGGGAATCCTTTGTTCCCGCTCCCACACCTGAGTTACATCTGCTGCTCTAAACCAGTCAGTTCTCTTCTATTCCCATCACATATATACTCTGCAAGCTCGCCTCTCCAGTTTAAACTGGCCTATCAGGGAATGCAGAGGTTAACAATTAAATATCATTTTCTTATAAAGTCTTAATGGAATCTTACATATATAAGCAGAAAACACTGTACATTCAAAATAAAGCAATTATATGTACAACATGCAGTATTTGTCTTAATTAGCTGAGATTTCCTCACAAATTCAATGCCCAATCAAAACAAAGTACACACCTACTCATACACCCCATATAAGGCTGACTGTTGAGGCGTGCTTCCTCTATAAGCACCAGGCCAAGATGGCCAACACAAAGGACTGAACCAGGTTAGAATTCCACTCCATTTGATCATGTTTTTAAATATGTTGTAGAAATGACCTTAATTCCAGCATTGACTACCACTGTGTGTCAGTCTCATCTCATATTGTAACTAGGTTAAAGAAAACAAAGAAAAGTGTGTCAGAGAGAATGGTCACTTTCTTAACAGAATTGGCCTAGTGGACAAAGAGGGAGCTGATGCTTCCTCACAGCGCTGTATTTACTGTAATCACAGAAGTAAGTTATATTACAGTCTGCCTCTCTAATAACTAAGATCACTCAATTATCTCACATCTCTCCTCTCCACCCATCATCCCTCCTTCACTCTTTTATTAGCTGCCTTATGCTCGTTTTTCACTCACTTTTGTGCTTGTGTCTATGTGCATATGCTGTACAGCAAGAGAGAAATTGACTACAGGGGGAAAGACTAGCACTACTTCCCCGTGCCGTGTTTGTGTATTTGTGCCTATGTTTGACAGCACAGATTAGTGATGAAGCATTGTCGTGTCTCAGGTGTGTGCGTTTCCCCTGTGGTCTTTGTGCTTAAACCCCCTCCTGGCTTCTCTTCAGGCAGGAACAGATATAATGATATGCCTAATAATGGCTAGGCTTGGCTCTGTCACGTTATGGTATTTGAAAGCTTCAGGCATCATATTTCATAGCAGATAAAAAGACGGAGAGCCTGCAGCATGATTCGGCTGCTCTTAGGCACTACAATGCTTTGAACTAAATGGTGGTGTTAGAATGGTAACATGCGTGCAGTAATATTTTAACAGCTAATGTTAGCAGCTGCTATGTTTCTATTTAGGTTAGCATGTTAGCATACTAGTATCTGTGAACTAGCACTGAACAGAAAGTACAGTTTGATATCAGGGTTGAAGTTCTAAAGCTTTTCATGGTGTGATGCACAGTTTCTGTGTGTTTCCACTCTATTATGTTATTATCTTCCACTGAGTCTTTAGATTTTAAATTTGGGGAACAGAGAGCAGTGGTATTTGATTACTTGGCTCAGTTTGGTAACTTGGTATTGGCTGATTGGCAGGTATCACAGTCAGTACTGGGAAAGATGTTTGACTGTTGCATCCTTAGTGGAAATATCACATCTTCAAGGGACAGACACTAGCCTCACTACAACACAACGGAAAAAATAAGATAGCAAATATTTTTATCTGTGACCTGGAGCTATTTATTAACTATTAACCAGGGTCACAACCATGTTGCAGTATGAATATGTTATCCAGTGTTAGCACTGGCATGAAAACTCATTTCAAAAAGTTAGAATTCATAGATCCTCAAAGCTGTTTACACTCTTACGGGGTGGTGTAGTACTTTTTTGCAGTTTAAATTTCTGAAAATGAATTTCTGGGAAATGAATGCAGTTTTTAAAGTCACAATGGGGACACACTGGTGCTTTGAAGAACCGTTTTATGCTTAACATTCTAATAATATCATCTTTATTCTTTCAAAGGTTCTTTGTAATACTGATTACTGGCTCTTTAAGTTGACCCTTTGCAGCAGTGTGACCTGGTTTTGATAAAACAGGACAGTTTGAACACTTTTGAACACTGAAGTTATTCTTGTGGTACCATTTCTAATTTAAAATTTTAATTTTAAACTTCTTTTTAGAGATAGCAATTGGTAATGTGATAATAATTTACATAAATACTACATGACATTATTGAATTTAAAAAGGAGAATTGAAAAAGTAATGTGTAATATTTTAAAATACAGTTCACGTTACTTTTTCAACTCAGCAGTATTAGGGGTGCAACAATATGCATTATTATAATGCATTATAGGATTTCAATGTTGATAATTTGTTAAACTTTGGTACATTAATCTATTGATCATTTTGATCCCACTGATACACAGCACAGTGAAGATTTTTCAGTCTTTTAGCTGCAGACACACTGATCATGGCGATGATGGCTTGCATAAATAGTGTACTGCATTACTGTGTGAATACTGCATGAAGGTAAAGTGGATGTGAATGAGGCAAATGAGGATGAACCGAGTGGCTGCATGTGGTGAATACAGTTCCACTGATAGCACTAATGTCTGTGATTTAAGTTCTTTGATAATCAGACTATACGAGGAGTTTGAGAAGACCTTGAAACAAAAATATGCTTTGAGGATGAATTTTAAACAGTGACTTGTCTATTTTAGACTTTCACAGTTTGCTCGGTCACCCTCAGTGACCCTCGCTGTTGGACAGACGTGGACGTGTCATGGCTGCAGGCACCCCTACGCTCCTTTCAATGCTAATTCATCGATTATATTTGACACATTCCCACCTGTGGGAATCCACTTGAGAAATGAGAATGTATAAATATCTCTAAACTTATATGAGACCTGTTCTGTTAATTATGTGGACTGTGGTTGGGGCAGGGGATTAATAAAAACCATCAATTAGGCATGCTCTTCAGCACATTCATAATCAAGAGAGCTCTCGACAAAGTGAGCTTGCTTCATGATTTCTGGATTTAACCCCCATAGACAGATTGTGGAGCTGGTTGTCAGTGATGAGAGATCTCTGCTCGCTGTCTGAATTAGGTCTCTAACTGATCATTTTCACCATTCAGACACTGAAAGGCTCCCACAGCTCAAATCTAAAGGCCCACTGAGGCTGTTTTCTTCCACATGCACACTCTAAGATACACGTGTGTCCTATCTTTCAAATAGTCATACACACACACACACACACACACAGTCTGTCTGACTGCTATAGTTTGCATTTCTGAAGGCAGTGGGTGAGCTGCAATCAATAGTGACCCAAACAATCATATATTATTAACAATGGCTGTTAAAGCAATCAATATGGATGCTTTCGCCGCCCACCTCTGGTGACTTGGTTTACTGTGGCTGCAGGTAAGACCATGGCATTGTGATATAGTAGCTGGCCAATATATTTGACTTCTTTGCTTTTTTCTCTCCATCTTTCCTTCATGTTCTTTCAAATGTAACATATGGGCAGTTCTCTTGATGGTGTTACCACAGTAAACATTTTCAGTATCACGTTCTGAACCGTGGCTATCAGCTTTACCGTCTTTAGCTTGACGTGTCATCGTGTCATCAGTTTTTCTGAACCGCCTGCACTTCTTGAGGGAGTGCAGCTTTTGGTGAATAGCACACTGCTTGTCTGAGTCCTCCAAATGTTTCTTGTCAAAGGGGTGGGGGTGTTGGTTTCCTAACTTCTACATGTGGACTGAGATAGGTCTTCATTTTCCACAGCTTTGCTGGAAGCCTCTTTGAGGTGCAGTGATAGAAGCTTGGAAAGCAAAGCTGTGGCCTGTTCTCATTTGATTTTGCATAAACTCAACAAAGAATTAAAATGGTGGTTATGGAACCTGATACTCTTGTTTGTACTACAAACCCCAGGTCAGCTTAGGTCAGGTAGGTAACCTTCACACTTAGCTACCTTGACTACAAGGAGCTGGAGTGTCATTTATAAAAATGTTACTAGATTTATATTTGAACTCAGACCTAAGCTCATTTCTGATCTTTATGTAAAAGATCCTAAGCCCATCTGTAACTTACATACCTGTGATCTATAAATATCTAATTAAAACTTGACAGCATCTGTCTTACAATCAGTGATTTTCCTTGATATGTTAGCACAAATAATAGTTTAGCCAGGAACAGGCATAGTTAGCTCATTCTAATGTGACACACCATTTACACAACATTTCATCCTGTTTTTAATTTAGGACACTTTCGTTAATTAATTTCTCACACCTATAATTCATTCATCAGCTCAATTCATCATTCTTATCTCATTGTTCCTAAAGCTAATGCAAAGTTAGGCAAAGGCTGGGTAAACTTTGGTGCAAAATTCCTTGTGACTCTCCTCCACCACCATCATTAGTTAGGTTGTTGCACTCACTGGTAGTCTTTGTTTTGATTTTTGGGGAATTCTCTGTAGTCTTGTAAAACGTTCTGCTACGATGGCCTCAGCAGAGACATGACTTCCATCCAGATGTTGTCACACATCTTCACAAATTTCTTAAATGCCTTAAGCTTGCAAAATAATTTGGTCCTAAATGTTGTTTACCCAGTTGTGGAACACTTTTGATTTAGTGAGAGCATGACAGTACCTGTTTATTGTTAAAAGGATCCCCATTAGCTGTCACCAAGGTGGGACGAGCTAGTCTTCCTTGGGTCCAAAAAAAAAGAAGCAAATGATTAACAATGATCATATAAAAACAAAGAAACATGGTAGACATTATTAAAACATCATCAGAAATTATTCAAAATAAGTTTTTTCATTCATTATTACATTCATATAGTCCATTCCCTTCTTACAAATTTAAATAATAATGAAAGTTATTTTGCTATTCAGCTTATAGCTTATATAGCTTATTGCTATCTCAGACCTTTTAGTCGAAAACATGCCTTCTGAGTCCACAAATAAGCCCTGCTAGTTGTTTGTCTCCCCATTATTTCATTAAAGGTTTTCAGAGCTCTTTACCATCTTGCTTTACAGCAGTTATCCTTTGCATGTAATCTTCTTTTTTCATTGATTTATTCAGTTTTGTAACCTGGTTTCTCAGTTGACAGTACTTGAGTCTGTCCTCCACTAATCCAGACTTTACTGTTCTAGATGTGGTTTCATCCTGTGAAAGACCAATAGGGAGTGAGGTTATGATGCTAAAATAACTTTTCTGATAACAATCAGAAGCCATGTAAGTCTCAGTGTCCAGGCAGCCCTTAAAGTAAACCAGAGGAAACAGGTGTCAAAATGTCAAGTTGAATTTTGTCATCTTTTCTCCAAACGGGATCATTCAATTTTGCCTTTTACTCCAGCATTGTCAAAGCATAATTGGAACAGTTTTTCAGTTATAGGAGAACACTCAATGGCCAGGTGAAGCGATGGATCAGCTGAGTGATGCAGGAAGAGAGAGAGACAGGTTGAATGCTCAGAGCTAGAAATAGACATCAAACTGGGTGGTCAGTGAAGATGTCACCATGTGCGTAAGAAATGAGAGGAGCAAAAGGACTGTGCCTGGGACTGTAATAGCAGTAAATGAAAGTGATGAAGCCAAAGCAACAGGGGGTACATTAGACTCCTCTGAAGTAATATGTTCCAACTGGAAGCAGATGAATCTGAGCTCTGGCTTTATTAGTATGGAAGAATTATCCTATCTGTATCCAAGAGCGTAGATTTTCAGTCTGAGAGCATGATTTCTCCTTTTCGTGCTCAGATTTATTCTCCTCACGCTCACATTTTGTGCTCGCACTCAGATTTCTGCTGCTTTCTTTCAAAATATGTGCTTGGACTCAAACATCACATGCTTGTGCTCACATTTCAGATACAGCATTCTCTTCAAAATGTTTATTAGCAAATTGTCTGAAAGCTGTTTTTATATCGCCTCATTCAGCCAGATTTCAGCTCCGGCTCCATAATAATGTGTCCTAGTTGTAAACTGTCTCTATCTGAACCACAAATGAGACAAATAAATGCAAAAATGTTTTGAATTCACTATTATCCTGAAAGGCACCAAAACATCAGCTGCAGTAGCATGTTCCACTTAAAGATCCAGCCACATGAAAGTCAGAAAAGTCATATTTTTTGTCTGATCTTATCCAGGCTTACTGTTTGTGTCAAGGGAGTCTCGTTGATTTGAAGAAAGCTTTTTTTTTTTTTTTTTAAGTGTGCATTTTTTAGATGGCTCAAATATGTTTTATATGTTGATTTGTTCCGTACACGTGACATCTATTGCACGTCTGTCCGTCCTGGGAGAGGGATCCCTCCTCTGTGGCTCTTTCTGAGGTTTCTTCCACATTTTTTCCCTGTTAAAGGTTTTTTTGTGGGCAAGTTTTTCCTCACTGGAACCGAGGGTCTAAGGACAGAGGCTGTCACTCCCTGTACAGACTGTAAAGCCCTCTGAGGCAAAATGTGTTTTGTGGCTTTGGACTATACAAATAAAATTTGATTTGATTTGATTGTGAACGTCTGAAAGTAGACGGGGCAGCAGGTACATTTGGCTGCTTTGAACAGACAGAGACACCAACACTGTATGATGAGTGAGTCACTGCACCAATAACCTGTACAGATGAGAAAAAACATAGTAACAAACACTTACTGCAACCTGTGAGATGTAAAATAGCTTAGTATGAGAGGCACTTACAGGCATCCTGTAGAGACAAGGAGACCACTTTAGAAGAAAATAAAATCATCTTACAAATCAACATTAACACTTGCTTTAGTTCATGTCTGGTCACAGCCATAAGAGCAATGTGTCCAGAAGTGAGATGCTGTGGGATGAACAGTACTCTGAAGTCACCAGATGGAGTCAGAGGTCCCTACGGACGTCCTTCTGAGTCCTGCAGGCAAACATACAGTAGAGTACACATATGGATCCTATAGCCATAGGATATAATTCTGTCAAAGATGCAAATGTATGCAGAAACAAGGACAAGGAGAAGATTGAGAAGATTAGAAATCCTGTCACTGGTCTCAGGCTGTAAAAATAGAAAGCACTGAAGTCCGACGTTCAGTCAGTTCCTACTGTGCACAGATGTCTCATTTAAAGCTCACATTCTATAAAATGAATAAGAAGAAAATCAGCGGTTCTTATGCAGGTCTATCAGTCCACCAGTTTGGCCCAGACTGAAATATCTCAGCAGCTGCTGGATTGATTATCAGGAAACTTTGTACAGACACGTGTGGTCTGCAGAGGATTTGATGCAGACACCGTCAGGATGCATTTTATTTTATCCTAACTTTCAACCATCAGTTCAGAATTCTCATATTTTCACTTATTTCCTAGGGGATGGTGTCCCCACCATGCTAAAAAAGTCACATGCTGGATCTTTATGGGATAAAACAGTGATAGTAGTAGTAATAGTAAAGACTCTAATGCATGCATTAAGACAAACAATAACACAGGTCTTTGGAGATGATGTTGGTCTGGTTTTCTCCCATTAACAACTAATATAAGTGATATAACTTCATCACACTGTGTGTGTTGAACTGTACACCATGCAGGAAATCATTGAAGTGGAATCTAGCGGACAGGGCAGCAGACAAAGTCCGCTCTGTCATTTAAATTGAAAAGGCCTTGTTTCAGGAAAAAAAAACAGATTATAGCATATGGCTGGGAGGAGAGCTAAGGTGGTGCAGGGCAGTTGGAAACTCTTCAGTCAGTCAGACACTCTGTCAAACAGACACAATGTCAGAGCCAAGTGACCCAAACAGGACTTGGCAGCGAGTGCCTGGGGACTGTCTCTGTACCTCCAACCTGCTCTCTGAACAGCCTTTTCACAGATTGCTGAGGTTGGCCCATCAGCCTCAGAGCACTTTTTAATCCAAGTGTGCATCCATGTTTTTTTGTGTATTATTAAACATGTGTTTGTGTGCATGTATTTGTTTTTGGATTGGTAGATGACCATTATATTGCATCATTAGCCTGGCCACTACTCTCCAGTTCTCAGTCTATTCCTGCTTTTGTGTAATTGCAGCAAATATTGACTTTGGAGAAGGTCTGTCTCTCCCCCAGCTTCAGACGGCCAGTGACTAAGCAATGTTCCAATAAAGAAAAACAATGCTGTTTTCCATGGCAGGGCTCTGGGAGTGGCAGCTGGTCAGAGAGAGTCTACTGTGAAAAAAACACCAGATGCACCTGTTACTAGACAAGACAGACGGGCTGTACTCGGCTTTACGAGGTCCCAAAGATAAAGTCAAGCCATTGCTGCTGCTGTTGTTTGTTGTGTTTTTGAGCCTCTTTTATTTTCTTCTTCTCTGACTAAGCGGTTTGTGCTTCAGGATCTCATGCAGTACCACATGTTCACATAATGCCCAATTGTGAAAGAGTATTTGCTGAAGAAGCAACAGAAAGGCATTGTTCAGTTGCATATGTTCACAGTTCTCAGAAGACGTGTGTTTGAGGGGGCTTAACTTGTATGTAGAGATACTGGCAAATAAACAGAGCTGCTGTAGACAAATACTCTAGATGCTGTTAATCCCTCAGCTTTGAGCATGCTCACATCAGACGTACATTTTGAGGGAAAACAGCATTAGCAGTATCAGTCACAATGATAAAGATATAAGGATGGCAGGGATTCACAAGGGCTGTTTGCACCATGACAGTCTGTGGCTGGGGTTCACTGCTCTCAACTCTCTCCTGAAAAACAGAATTATGAATCATCAAATCATCAGTGATAGCACACACCACCATCTTCTCCTCACAAAGTTTGTCTGTTTATTTACAAATTCACAAAAATTCATAAACCAGTAAACATCCCCTAACTCTCATTTTCAGTCCTTTTGTTATTTCAAACTTAAATACATGACCACAGTTGTTTCATGTTAGTGGGAAGCATCTTCCACGCACACTTTCACAGAAATTAACATAATATGAAAATAACATCACTATCTTTTAAGTACAAGAACATCCAAAGAATGGATCATGTTTAGCTTTACCCTGCAAGCTTATATGACTATTCATGTTTTGTTTATCTCAAAAAATTCACCATTATATTCATGTAATAATGTAAATGCAAATCCATGAAACATAGTACACACAGGGACAAATGTTCAACTTTTCTTTAAACACAAACCAAGCACATAACTGCTCATGTATAACTTCAGAAAAAAACTCTTTTACGTAAAACAATAAACGTTATAAACCCATTTTCCTTTAACATTAGCATTCATAACATGTCAGGATACGTCAAAAACTAAAATACAAAACAGCATCACACACACACACACACACACACACACACAGTCTACATACGCTAATTAGCCATTCGCGCCAAAAGTCCGCATCTTACGCTTATGAAGATTGTCCTTCACAATAAAATGTCGAAATTACATTCCACATTGGTTAATTCAGGCAGTAATAAAGTACTGTGCAAAATTATATACTTGTGTAAACATTGTATTTGTATTTGGGAACAAACAAAAAGTGACTGTGCTTTAAGTGACTGTCCTTCTCCATTAGGGTGTATCACACCAACATGAGTCTTAACCTCAGCAGATCTTTGTTACTCCTTGTAATTCACCTCTCATGTTGGCCTGTCAGCTCTGCAGAGATGCACCAGTGACTAACTGGAACTCCTTCCACATCTCTCCATGGTCAAACTAATGAGCTGTACGTGTGAATCCATTCTCATTTGGGTACATTTGTTATGTGTGTGTGTGTAGGTGTGTGTGATAAATTTCATGCATTGTATTAAAGGCTTCAAGCCGTTTGCATTATTGCCACCTCTCTTTATATAGCCTGCTACAGTCATAAGATTATGCAATTATGGCACCATGTCAAATTGATGAGGGAGACTATTGTGCATCTCCCTCAACCAAAAGGCATTGTGCAGAGTCAGTCAATTTGATTAGAGCGTGATTATTATTATTAGAATACCAAACATGGTATCGATACAGTGATGCTTTTTCAATCTTGTGTGTTTAACAGGATACAGTGTCATTCATTGTACAATTATACTTTTGATAACATCCAAAGAATGAAGTAATTTAAAACACACCTGCTGCTGTGAAAACAGAATCAGGGGTTAAAAGTCTGAAAATGTGAGTTGTATTTTTTGTTTTTTTGCAGTGGGTTGAAAGGTATTGCGTATTGCTTTAGAGTTCAAATCTCACACGCAAGTTAGGCTTTTATTAAGTCATGTCAAAAAGCTTTCATCCAGCAACAAACCTCAGCTCAGGCGAAACAACTCTGTTAGATTGAATCACATTAGAATTGTCCTGTATTCATTTATAGGCTCCTGCATCAAGACAGGGCTGAATATAATAAATCCTAATTCATCAAGAATTCAGAGCACAACACCAAATTGGAATCTTTCAAGCCAATCTTTCAATCTTCTCTCTTCCACACACCGCTCCCCTTTTATCTCTTATCAGGCCGTACGCATTATACACAGAACATTCAGAAATAGCTTTTGGTGTGCGTGTATGTGAGACCGTAGTTATACTGTATATTGAGTAAACTGTGAAGCTGACACTCACATTGAAGGAGCCTATTTGTGTTTGTTTTTTCTTATTTTTGTGCTACAGTGACAGTGAAGGGAGGTTTGAATGATGTTCTGTTCTGGTTAGAGATGAATGGAAACATTAAGTCTGTGCATCGTCATAGCAGCTCATCATCAGTCTTGTTGTTGATGTTCTACTTTTGTGTGTCAGTGTTGGTCTCAGAGGCATAGTTAATTATTAGCTGTGTGAAATGATCTGCCACTCACACACTTGCTTTTTAAATGCAAATAGTTTGTTAAAAATGTGTGTATTACAAATGGTGAATAACGATTATTCTATGTTTGCATAAATAAATTACATACAGTAGATTATTATTACAGATTTATTTTTTAGAGTTCAGCAGTTGAAGTGCAAAACATTTGATAGAACAATAATCCTAATAATAAAATGATCAAAACTCCAAAAGATATTTAGTTTACTGATACTTAAGTTTTACTGTCATGGAGGAGTAAGGAAAGCAGAACATACACATTTGTGAGTCATTTTAGTTAAATGCATAAAAGATTAAATACTTAAAATGCTTAAAGTCTTAAGCCGTTTTGACTTCAGTACCCATGCTGCTTTCAAACTGTCCACTTGTGAATTGTACACATCTCTGGACATTTTTTCATGATTCCTAATGCCTTTTATCAAACTCTGGTTATGAGAAAAGAAATTATGTACTGCCACAGTCTCACCAGACACTTCACACTTTGGCTTTGATTAAATTTCAGCACTCGAGACAAATGATGACAGAGCCATTGATATACATTGAGGAAAAACATACTTCATAGCAAAGCAGTAAGTGGACGGATGTGAAGGTGCTTAAGACAGAACTAATCTATACTAATGCACTGCTGACACGTTACAGTGGAGCTGTCACAGGAGCAACAGTAAATGAACAAGAGACTCCAAAGAGTATTTGAAAGTTCAGAGAAAAAAAATCTAAATCAACACACAATCATGTAAGTGCAATTAGATCATAATATACTTTTTGTGCAAGCTTGAGCTACTTTCCATTCAAATGGGTTGGAAAGAGTGTTGTTCTGATTACAAACATAAAGCCGAGATGGATGGAGCAGACATTGCTAATCTTTGCAGAGCAGACAGATGGCCCAGACATAACCAGTGTATGCAGAGTTGACAGATAGGTCTAGATGGGAACATGAAATATTTAGCAGCAGTAAATGGAGGAGGATGCAGTAGTATTCACTGTCAAGCCAAGACTGATTTCATTTGCATTCATTAATATTAACACTGTCACTGCTCTTCTCTGTCACAGGAACACAATCTATTTCTTCTTCAGCTTGGCCTTCACCAATTCACCTGTCACAGCATCAGCCATTAGCCCTGCATGATGGGGTGACAGATTCTATAAGAATAGTCTCAGGAATACAGTGCCAAACCCGTGTCTTTTTATCCTCTTTGGATATCTTGTGCATTCTTTATTAGATCATTATTTTATTATTATTTTATGATTTTATTATTATTAGATCGGTGACTTCTTCTTCCTGGCAAGTAGCAGTATGTTTATATCTTGTTGTGTAGATCAATATTTAACATCACCATCACAAGTATGTAAGTATTGATCTCTTGTTAGACTTATGATGGACAGTTTAAAAAAAGATTCAAATCAATGTAGCAGAACTTGAGATATTGACTTTTCCACACATATTTCCACACATTCTTCTTCCTTGACAAATCCACTACCTACATTAGGTACTATACTAACTGACTGCTGACAGGTCAGTCAGTGATTTAAGTGTGTTATGCTATTAGATGGGGAGTGGACTACAGAGGTCTAGTGAGCTCTTTAAAAAAAAAGAGGCACATCTCTCTGGAGTCAGAGAAGCTTTATACAACCTTTTTCCACATATGCACTAGTACTCCTGTGATGTACAAACAGACTTTGAAGTGTAAAATCAGTGGCGTTCCTGCTATACATCATGCTGCAGGGTATGGGTATATGACAGAGACAGCAGACCTTCATAAGTTGGCCCTGGTCAGCCCTCCTGTCATGCAGGACCTCCATATCACATCATTTCCTACTGTGCAAACACGATCATGGCTCAGGCCACAGTACAGGCTGGTGGAAGTAATTCACATAGCAAGTTTTTGCGGTGTCTGTCTCTCACAGCACAGCGCTCCGTGTGCACGGAGCCTCAACAACAGGTGTTGTTCAATGGATAACAGTGATGGTCCAGATACTTTGACAGTTTTTGTATATTTTGAGTTACAGCTAAATTTGGAAAGAAAAGTAAAAAAATCATAAACCTCTTTTGGGCTTTTTGCAAGCCATTACAGAGACTGACATCCAGTCTAGATGTATTTTTTGGACTGGGAGACAACTTACTTCCTCAGGCAGCCTTGTTGCTATGATCTCATCCCTATATAACATATCACAGTGAGACCTGTGTGGTGACACAATCCTGTCTGTGGCATTCATGTACAGGATCTCAAGGTGCAGCTTGGAGGAGCATAGTGTCCAGATTGGAGTCCTCAGAGTTGCATCTCTACTCTCTGCAGAATATGTGGATCTGTTTCATCAGTCTGTGGCCTTCAGCAGCAAATGTCAAAATATGTGGCCAAAATAAGTGGGTTGACTGGATAGGTGGAGAGATGTAGAAGGTGCTAAGTGCCAGTGTCCATGTCATGCACCCTGTGACCAAATCAATCATGGCTTATCAGCCATGATACGTTTAATGTCTACAGACTGATAGGAAATACTAGCATGAATGAAAGATGGTGATGGGAGTCGATGCCTTCTGTCACCATGTTTGAACAGTGACTGATAGTGTTCATTCATGACAGCTACCCGTAGAAGCTAAATGAAAACATTTCTAATAATTCATTTTGTGTGTGAGGCAGACAAGTTTGTCTCCTCTATTCAGTCTCTCCTGTCACCACTAAACAATGCCAATCATGGCGACACACCATGATGTCCTGCTGCTGCCTGGTGACCTGTGCTTCACATATCAATGGCTCATAGGTGGTGCCTGACCCACACACAAGCACAAACAATTTTAAGGTTGAGTATTCTTCATCATATTAATTGGTGGTTTATAGGATGTACCAGTACAACTTGTTCTTCCTCAAGGTTAAACATGAAATTTCACCCTGGCCATAGTTTCTATGGTAACAAAAACAGCAGCAATACAGCAGTTAAACTAACACAAAACTTTCAGTGCTTTCATATGCACTGAACACAAAATTGGCGTTGTTTTCATCCAGTGTTTTGCTCCATGATGCATTTTGTAAGAGATCCTTGATATGAATATGATATGCATTTCTTCTTCATAAAACATTTGCCTTTTTTGAATGGTCTGGGGCCGGCTACATTTCATGGTGCACTACAGTGTCCAACTGATGACAACTGATGGCAGGCGGTGACACAGTGATGTAGTGGTTAGCACTGTTGCCCCACAGCAAGAAGGTTCTGGATTCAAACCCAACAGATGAGCCTGGGGCTCTGTATTCTCAGCATGTCTGCCTGGGTTCTTTCCAGGCAATTGCCTTCCTTAATTGGTGAGTCTTAATCACCCATATTTGTGAATGTGAGTGTCTTCGTGTGTCAGCCCTGTGATGAACTGGCGACCTGTCCAGGGTGTACCCCGCCTCTCGCTCAATGTCAGTTGAGATGGGCTCCTGCCCCATGACCCTGATGAGAGTAAGCGGTTATGCAAAATAAACGGATGTTGGCGCGTTTGTGCTGTGTCATCCATCACCCATGCTGTCTGTGCCCTTGTGTCATGGCATGCAAACAAAACAGGCAACCTGGAGAAATGATTTGTTGTTACTTAGAGGAATTAATTAACACTTGAGGCTATACCAGTTTCTCACAGACCACGACACATAACAAGTGTCGTCGGCTGTTGACACCGACGAGAAGATGAAGGATGAAACAAAAATAATGAGGGTTCATATTCATTGTCCATCATGGGTTCTCATTACCCTGCAGGCTGCCAACTTTCCTGCGTCGGTGTTTCCTTCCTCCTCCCTGCACTCTGAGCTGCTTGTATTAGAGTTTTGACGTTTGTCATCCGGTCAATAGCGCAATGACAAACATGTGGCTGTGACAACAGACACCCTGTAAATAAATAAGTTACTTTCCACAGGAGCCTGCAGGAAAGTATTGCTGTAACAATGCACAGAGCCAAGTAATGGTCATTCCAGTAGCTTGGAGCTGTTGAAATGATTTATCAGCCTGAAATGAGTGTCAATAGCTATCTCTCATGCTGAGTGACACTGACGCACATGCACACAGAATCACATCAAGATCAGAGTCTATAAGTCTGTGTGTCTGTCTATTTACGAGTCTGTCCATCCACCTCTCTCCTCCACCTTCTGTCTTTATGAGCAGTATTAAAGCGCGTCTGCCTTTCTGTCTGTCCATCTGTTTATCTATTCATCTGCCAGTCTGCCCATCCAAACCGTCACTCTGTTTATCCACCTGTCTTTCCATCTGTCTGTCTCCGTCCAGTTATTATATCTGGCTGTCAGTCATATTGCTTTAATTGCACAGCAGTAATCATTGTGGATGCACTGTGTGAATCAAGTGCCTCATGTACCTCACCGCTCTCATTTTTCATAGTATGTATTTGGGGGATTTTATTTGGTCTTTGTGTGTAGGTATGAACCTAAAAACATTGTAAGAATCACAGAATGATATACAGTATCCTTATTGAATTTGATTGACTTATCGGAATGACTTAGCAACAAGAGAACAGATCATATTATGTTCTACCTTACATGCTGCTGTCAGAGTGCTATGTCCAGGTCTGACTTTGGACTTTTACAGAGTTTCCTGATGGACATTGAAGTAAACTGCTGCCAACTGTAGCTGCCTAATGTTAGCTTAGTTGGTTAGCTTCTGTTAGCTAATGTCAGTTTATTAGCTGGGTTTGCCCGAACTGTGAGTGTTAGTGTTTGTACCACAGGCTTTTTGGACCACTGGGAAGAGGAGGTTTTCTGGGAATGCTGATGGGGAGCAGTGCCGGTGTCCTGGAGCTTCTACAGCCTTTTACGGGTCAAGTGCCAAACAGTGTAAAATGATTTTCCCATGTCACTCATGGTGGCTTTAAGCTAAAGGTTGAGTTATGTAACACTACTTGAACAATTGTTCAGAAGACTAGAAAGGAGATATATAAGTACAGTACATTTAGCATTACAAATGAATTGTTCTTTCTCCTCTCTTATATGATGCTCCATTATTGAAGTCCCTGCTTACTTTGCAGGACAGCTTCCATCACAGCTGCAGTAGGCAAAACCTATACAAACCTATGCAAAACCTTTAATCTCTCTGCTGCTGTCTATCACTCTAAGCAGAGGGGGTTGGGTTCCCTTCAAAAACAGTGAATAGGCGTGCTCTGTCTCTGAAATGACCTGTGAGTAGCCAAAGTCTCCAGTCACAGGCTAGATTTTCTAAAGCCTCAAAACAGATCCAAGAGGGGGTGCAGAGTCTAGTTTTCTATGTTTGCCTCATGATGTGACTTCACTGAAGCAATTTCTTGTCCCCATGGTGTTGTATGTCAAGTTTTCCAAAAAAGGCTTCAATCTGAGGAGCTCACTTGTGTTGGCTCTGTTGTTTTGGTTAGTTGATGATTATTAAGTGTATTATTTGGCATCAGTTCTCTGCTGAAACTGCCCCAGATGTCAGTAAAATAATGCTATATCTGAGTAAGCTTACTGGGAGACAAGAACAGAAAAGAAAAACAATCACAGGCATGAACAGCTTGTTTCTCAGTCTGTTGTCTCCAAATTTCCTCAATAGCCTCAGCACTGCCCTTTGACTTTCAGTGTCTGTTCCTCTCTGTTAATTTCAACTTGCAACTTATCAGCCCATACTGCCTCACGGTTCACCACCTCACCCTATTAGTTCTTCATGCTCCAGGCCTGCTTCTGTGTAATCTCCACTCACAGTCATTGAAATGATAGGACTCTTTGCTTTTTATATGTTATGAACTCCATCAATAATAATAATAAATTTATTAATATCTACAAATAGGGCTGAGGCCATTCTATATTGGCCATAGATGTCATTGTGGTTGTTTGTCTCTGTGTCCTGTAATGAATCAAATGAAATTTTATTTGTATAGTCCAAAGTCACAAAACACATTTTGCCTCAGAGGGCTTTACAATCTGTACAGGGAGTGACACCCTCTGTCCTTAGACCCTCGGTTCCGGTGAGGAAAAACTTGCCCACAAAAAACCCTTTAACAGGGAAAAAATGTGGAAGAAACCTCAGGAAGAGCCACAGAGGAGGGATCCCTCTCCCAGGACGGACAGACGTGCAATGGATGTCATGTGTACAGAACAATCAACACAAACATATTGTACAATTACAATGAATTACAATAAATGGTAGAATGATTACAGTAGCAGTGGAACCTGTGATAGAGACAGGACAAGTACAGAGATGAGTCCTTTGTATGATGCCATTAGGAGGTCATTTGTGACTTTGACTAGTGCGGTCTCTGTGCTATGATGGACTCTAAATCCTGACTGAAAATCCTCAAAAAAACTGTTCTTATGGAGAAAGTCACACAGCTGATTAGCTACAGCTTTCTCAAGTATCTTAGAGAAGAAGGGAAGGTTTGATATCGCTCTGTAATTGTCTAAAACCTCTGGATCTAGAGTGGGCTTTTTAAGAAGAGGTTTAGTTACAGCTACTTTAAAGGACTGTGGTACATATCCTGATAATAAAGACAGATTAATCGTATCCAATAAAGAAGGGATAACTATAGGTAAAACATCCTTGAGCAGCCTGGTTGGGATGGGGTCTAAGAGACAGGTTGACGGCTTAGATGAAGAAATTATTGAAGTTATTTGATGAAGGTCAATGGGAGAAAAACAATCTAAATATATATCAGGTTTTACAGCTGTTTCCAAACTTGCTGTATCAGAATGCAGATCAGTACCTGTAGAAGACAAGGCATGATGAATTTTGTCTCTAATAGTTATAATTTTATCATTAAAGAAGCTCATGAAGTCATCAGTACTTAGACCTAAAGAAATAGATGGGTCAGTAGAGCTGTGGTTCTCTGTTAGCCTGGCTACAGTGCTGAAGAGAAACCTGGGGTTGTTCTTATTTTCCTCTATTAATGAAGAGTAATAACCTGTTCTGGCATTACAGAGAGCCTTCCTGTAAGTTTTAAGATTATCTTGCCAGACTAAACGAGATTCTTCCAGTTTAGTTGCATGCCATTTACGTTCAGATTTACGTGCCTCTTGCTTTAAGTTACGAGTCTGCTGGCTATACCATGGTGCTAAACAGATAATGTAACCACCTCATCAGGATGGATGGATATAATATAATGTAAAATATAATAAATCTCAGTGCAATTTGACTGTGAGATTTCTGTTTACTATGGTGTTCAGTGTGAGTTCTCTTACTGTGAGGTGTGTGTGTGTCTGTGTGTGTCTGTGTGTGCGTGTGGGTAGAGTCAAGTGTTTTCCAGACAACTGTGTGTGTGTCAGTGTTACACACAGGCAGTGGTGCATTGCCTAAAAACATTATAGTCTCACACAAAATGAATGATTGTTTGTAATCCGTTTCGATCGATTTCCATGTGAATCTCAAAGTTGTTTTTTCAGTGTGATGAAATATGTTGACAGTTTTCTAACGTGAACACTGCTCAGGTGCTTCTTAAAAAGAACTGAGGCTTGATACTCAGCTCTCATGCAGTGTTTGTGTGTGTGAGCGGCATGTGTGTTATGTGTGCACACAGCTGACTTAAACGTGCACAGAATGGGACATAACTGTCAAAGTGTGCAGAATGTAATGTGCAGATAATGTGTTGGCCACAGGACACATGAACTCTTAACCCTGCAATTACACTGTGCCATACACACACACACACACACACACACACACACACACACACACACACATATACGATATATATAACTTCATGAATTAGTTAAGCCAGAAAATGAGCAGCATTGAAAAGCTGTTGCCTGCCTACCTCCTCCTCAGCAGTAAGTAAGAATTTTCGTGATCAATGACAGTAATGAACAACTCTTTGCACACTGGGTCAATACAGCAATACACAACTAATGTATATTTTACACACACACACAAACACACACACACACACACACACAGTATTTATAGAACATTGTATGATCTATCTGCCTCGGCTGGGAGTGTTACTAAAAAAATGCAACCCAATATAATGACTAATTACCTATTAATTAACTACAGTAATCCAAGTATAACTTAGTTAAAGTAACATAATATCCTCAACACCAAAAATGCAAAAAGAGAAAAGATATATCACAATGACTTATATGTATTGTAAGAAAGTAGAACAATGTAACGTTAGAACACAAGAAAAGAAAATGAGATCTTTAGTGAACTTAGGCAGCCTGTTTTCACAGCTGGAAGGCAGAACTTGTACTGTACTGTGATGTTGTTCCTCTTTCTGCTTTAAAGACACAATCAAATCACATTTCAACCAAGTAATCAACCATAAATCAGTAACATAAAATCGTGCTAAACTGACCCTCGATGCTTTTCCTTCTTGTTCCATATTGACAACATAGCAAGTCAAGCTAAGGGCAGTCCTTCCTTTGCAGTGTACAGAACATGTAAAAAAAGAAAGTCAACTTCAATGAAACATCCAGCCTAGTATGGGAGAAACCCTTTGCAAACGCTTGTGAAAATCCAGTGTCTACGTCTAAGTCTGTGGTGGGAGTTTTTTTTAATCTAGTTTCTTTCCTGAAAGGCCTGCTAATGGACCCATTCCAAACCAATGTCAAAAGAACAGGTGACTTGTGTGTGACTCCAGTGTGTGACTTGTGTGTGTGTGCATGAGGCTTAAGTTTCAAATGGCACAACCAGATCTTAGTGCTGGGTAGGATTGTCTTTTTTGTACAGAATAGAAAACATTCTCAGCTATACACACTTCCACCAGCCCTGGCTTGAATGTCTGTTGGAGCAGCAGCAAGCCCTAGGCAGGTTAGTCCACTTTGGAATGTCCCAGAATTGTGGCAGTAAAAGCTTAGAATGCTTTTAACCTGGTCTGCAGTACAGCGTGAGAACCTGTACAGTCTTTGTCACATTATTTTGAGAGATCATGGATCTCAGAAAACATTTCCAGGCCATGAGGCTCTACCTGAACTCATTGTGATCTCTAATTTCAGAACCTTGCTGGTTATTTGACATGAGAATCAGACTGCAGTTGTTTGGTTATTAGCTTATGTTGAGGGAGTTACCTCTGTCAGCCAGCTGATCAAACTGAGCATGTCTCTGATATAATGTTATAGAGAAGTGCTTTGAATTGAGGATGAACCTAATGTTTAATGTCACACTGATGTGAAAGGAACGGGACACACTGGCCTTCCTCTGTATGTAATGAAGGTTATTACCTGCTGTGGCAAACCAGTGATGTTGGCTCTGTTTGGTAAAAGGCTCACATTAAGGATCTCATAACCATTATCTGAGACGCTTAGTGCAAATGTCATCTCAGGCTCCACGGTACTACTGGCTCAGCTTACGGGAACTGAGAAGGAACAAAGAAGACCAGGTGTAAAGAGAGCAAATTGAGCAGACATTGTCTGGTGAGGAACAGAGGATAATGGCAGTAGAAAATTAAATGAAGGCTCACACTGCAGAGGTGAAATTCATGTTCTATTTCACACAGCTTTTGTCCTGTAATGGAGGGAAAGCTTGTGTATTTAGATCTTGCATTTCAGATTTGTCTGCTTTCACCTTCTGGCCTACTGAACGGAGGCTGCAGACTGGTGCTTAATTTGGCATGGACATGGTGGGATTTCAGTTTTTTGACTTTCACTTCACCAGAGTGCAGGGGAAGGCCGACATACCAACAAAATGGGGGCAGAGAAGCTGATTGAAATGCTTCAGACAGCTGCCAGGAATCATCTGTTAATGAGTGCAGATGTTCAACATCATCTGCTGGTTTCACAAGACAGCAAGAACCTGTTACCAAATGTGTTATCCTGAACTGATTATGTAAATGAGACTGTGGCTCGGAGAAGTTTAGATATTGTCTCTAACTTCAGAGGATAAACCTCATTAATTTGTTCCTCCTCAGGTCTGATTGACCTGTGCTATATAGAGATATGTATTAGAAAACATAAGATTTAAAGATTCAGTTACACATCTGGAGTCTTGATCAGCATAGAAAAAAAGCATCTCCACCGGCCCTAGCATGCACCGAGGTGCAGCTGGTATGAGGCCCAGAAATCAAAGCCAGGTCTCTAATGTTGGCCATGAACTCTCACAGGACCCTTTTGCTGTGAGGTGACTGTGCTAACCACTAAGCACCACCTGTTGTTACAACACTGGCTGGAATAGCTGTTGTGGGATGAGTTGCTTATCCAGCCATTAAACCCAGTCTTCTTTGTAGCCTAAACAACAAATGTGAAGTTAATTCCTTCAGGAGAAGCCAGGCTGGGTTAATTAAAGATCTAGTGTCAATACGTTCTGTGATATTAATGAGGCTGGAAGCTTCCTTGCTACAAGTACCAAGGGAGGAGGAGGAGGAGGAGGAGGAGGACTTTTCCATCAACATGCTGACTTACGTGTGAAGTTTAAAAGTCCGACCTACCTCCAAGCAGGTTGCTGTGACATCAGAGTACTTAATCTGTCTATGTCTCTATCCAGTACATGATTCAGCTATAATCAGGGGTTACATTGGGATTTGGTGTGTGCCCAGCTGTGTCCAACACTCCAGCTGATGACAATCAAATCTTTGTGTAAGGGCGCTCTGCTAATTAATCCGGTCCACACAATATTAAACATTTTCAAATATCAACCACTGTCCTTTTTTTTAAGGAGAGAGGTGCATCCATATCACCCAGTGTGCTCAGCTAATCAGCATTATAAAATCAATATTTAATCAATACTTCATGTCAGACTGTTGCTTTTCATCTTGCATTAGTTCAGAGTTGTAACTAAAAATTGATATGAGGAGTGACATCACGCCCAGATATTGCCTGGTCTGGCTGAACGCACGTATCTTTTCTGAGCTGGCTGTTGGAGTTCATCAAACATAAATAATTTCATATATTAGAATAATTTCTCGGTATACATGGACAGACAAAAGATGCCCTGGAAGCAGCACATCGACTTAAAGTAAGTGCTATTTACTGAGTCAGTCTTGGAGAGGTATTCAGGTTAAGTTAATCTGATTGCTGTTCCCACAGTTCACCCTGATAATGTTTTCTTTGTTTTCATGATCAGCGGGATTGTTCTACTTCATCATTGCAGCTGTAAACACTGACCCCACTTTTGACAAGATGGGGAGGCGGGGCCCTGCAAAACCTGCTTAATGTGTCCAATGGTAGCTTTTTCTCCCACATCCATTTTGTCACCTTGTCTCCACGCCAACTCCTAACAGCCTGAAAGTCCATGATGATAAGTAGCTCCTAACAACCTTTACAGTGCATTAGTAAACAGCTGCGGGTAGCCCTGTTGTAATGGAGATGTCCCTGCCACTGTGGGCTGACGCACAGAGTCAGACTAAAGAAAGTGCATGGAGAAGGACTGCAGGTGGAGAGAGAGGAAGCAAGATGAGAGGTTCACAGTTACTGAGGTTCAGCTGTCAGGCTGCAACACAACAGACAATGGAGACAATCTCTCTTTCTCGCTCTGCATTTCACACGCATGAACACACACACACACACACTTTAGCATTGATCAATCTGCCTTTTAAGTTTCGATAAGATTACATAACACACACAATTTCTCCTAATCATACACAACAGAAATACCACAGAGACTGACACACACACATGCACACATGTGCACACACATCAAGCTTTCATGCATTTAAGTGGTGGAACACTGGCTTTAGAATAAGGAAATAAGGCTCTCTGCTGTGTCAACATTTCTCCTGACTGGCAGGTAATGTTTTCATTCATGGTTATTATCTCATGAGGATGTGAGTTTTGTTTGTTGTCATTGCAGCCAAAGATTTCCTCCCAAAAAAAAAAAAAAAAAAATGATGCAATTTGTGATTTTCTGCGGAAAATACAGAGCTGAGAAGAGAGTAAATATTGGACTATTACAGTGTTCAGAGACACAAATACCAATGACAGCATATATTGCTCCATGTCTGTTAGGTGTGCAACTATTGCCAACCTGTTGGATTTAGCTGATATATGATATACCATCACTGCCAGCAAGCTTCGTGCATAAAATGTTTAGTTTTAGGTATCATGTTTGATACAGTTCAGTTTAGATGTATCAGATAGATCACTTCAAGTGCAATGAGAGGCAGGAAGCCGATGGAATGTTTCAGGGTGTTTACTCTCTTAGCAAAACAGCGAAAACCACAGCTCTGTAACTTCTAACTGTCGAACACAGTGCCGAAAACAACAGACAGAGCTTTATGCTATGGTACTCACATGTGACAGGTTCAAGATTCAGCAAGCAGAAACACTAACTCCTGTTGGTGAAATCTTTGCCACTTCTGTGGGCGGGTAAGACAGCACTCTGGACAGCTTCCTAGCTGCAGGATCAGCACCTTGGAGAGTGTCCTGCTGCACTGCTCTAACAAAGGCAGGGAAAACCTCAAGTATCTACATGTTTGTAAAAAAATGTTCTTTGACATTGACTCAACAGAAACTGTGACATAACTCAGATAAAAGATATAACATGAAGTTAAGGCTCATATTTCAGCAAAACAATGTGAAATAACTCCTGTACGCTAGGAGAAAAATTCTCATATCAGACCCGATTTAGTCCTCCATACGGAAACAGAAGTACTCTTAAAGTTAAAATCAGAAAAGTCCCCACTGTACATGCCTCAGGGTGATGGAAGCAGTCTGACTGAGGTGAGACTTCTGGTCCTATTTGTCACTTCTAAAAAAGCTTTTTGACAGATTTTAATGAACTTTTGTTTAAAGGCCAGACAGAGGAAAGTGATTTTGCAGCCTGGTGTGGAATTTCTGAACATTTAGCCTTTGTCCATAAGAACTGTTACCTAATGCTGAATAAGTTAATTAATTGTGCAGCCTTGTCAGAGGTGTCAAGTGTGTGCTCTCTGAGTGTGCTAAAAGTGTTACAGAGGATTTGTGCAATGCATCAGTGGTGTTATAGATCCATAGTTCATGACCTGATTTCAAAGTGGGAAACAAACATACATAACAAACTTCAACACTTTTTCTGATTGCCTTAAGTTCGTTGATAAACCACTTAGTCCCCTGTAGTGCCAGGAGTGTCAGAACACCAAGTACAGCTTTAATTTGAATCCCAGTTGACGAAGGAGGACATGTAGAGATAAATGCATGTCACTGTAAATTGGATAATACTCCAAGAGAAGAGTGGATGACGTAAAGATGAGAAGGAAAGAGAGAAAAACATAAATGTTAAATATGATGTGTATACCTTGGGGCAACAGGAGAAGCGTGCACATGTGCCACATGCACTGTGTACAAGCTAAGATAGTTGGGGGTGGAAGAGCTTTGAGGCTGATCCAAAGTGAAGAGGGGGAGAGGATTGTGTGTGCTGCTGTCTTGTAGAACAGAGATGACATTCCCATCGCCCGGAAACCAAGAGGCTTGTACACTGCTATGCTGCGTGTCGCCCACACAGAATGGGAATGTAACCATCGGGGCTCTCCTTTCCTTCATCCCATTATTGTGCACCCACATTTCATCTTTGCTCCAAACACAGCAGGAACACCCATGGAGGGAATCTTGCTAGGTGGTCTTGTATGTCCTTCCACCTGTTTTAATACATGGTTAGAATAATAAATAGTTGACATATCAGATGATGCAATAAAGGCTAATGGCAATATTTTTACGAAATAGACCTGTTTCTTTGTGTTTCTAAAGACCAAAAAAAAAAAGACAGTGGACAACTGACTTATTAAACATTAATAAGAGACCAATTGTGTAATAAACTGTACAATGAGTAATACACCAGGGACAAGTTATCTCTAGGGCCCGTCATCAGGATGTACAGAGTAGAATAGGAAGTAACAGAATTGGTAAAATAGGCCATACATTATACTAATTTGATGATTGTGAGTGACAAGCTCAGGTTTATTTGTCGAGTGGTGACCTGAAAATTTTAAAGAGCTAAAAAAAAATAGTATGCTAAATCATGATTAGTTTCTTGAAATGTTTCAGCAGCTCCACCTTTAAGGCTTCTTCTAACCAGCTCTGCCCTCGCCTCTGCTGCTCTTTCCACCAGCATGCACCACCTTGCCAGAGACTAGAGGCCAGTGTGTGGCAGTCAGCACAGGAGGAGGGGCACAGCAACAATAGTGTTTCCATGGCAATAAACCTCCAAAGGGATCAGTGTACTGTGATACGTGTGTGTGCGTGTGTGCACGCGCGCGCCTGTAACCACAGATCAACAGGTAGTAATTGCAGTGTGTGCTGTGTTGCTCATGTGATGTAACATGGAAATACAAAGTCCTGCAATAATCCCAGATTTTATGAAGCCCTGACAAGCTAAGATGGGGGAAAGAGTTAACATACAAAGTGATAGAGAGCCCAGTGGACAGAGTGAGTGTGAGTCATGACTCAAGGCCTTGTGCAGAACAGAGACCAACTTCTACAAGGTATCACATATATGTGTGGTAGATGGAGATAGTTTTACATTGGGGATTGAAATGAGGAAAATAAATTCTGAATGAGACACGTATGTTTACAAAGATTTCCACGACATCACAGTGGCATAATAAAAAAGCTTGTGTGTGAGTTAGTTCTCTGTAATAAAGTCTGAAGCACAGGTTATTTTATATTTTTATTGAGCTTGCAGACACCAAAGTGCACTATGACGACAGTTTTTTAATGATTAGATGATTTTTCAGATGCATTTCAGTTATAAATGTTTAAGCCTGAGATATTTATTGTTGCTCCCATCGGTTGGGCTCACTGAATAGCACTTCAAACAACATTCTCATTTCTTTGGGGTCCTGTTAGTTGAATATTCCCTCTTTTGGCTCTGTTTTTGGTCTCCACCAAGTCCTGAGGGAAATATCTGGCTCTTTAGCTGCACATTGCGACCAGTTCATTTTCTAACTGTGTCTGTCTGCTGTTTGCCGAGCAGGTTGTGTACGATGGGTCTTGTTTTTTTGTGTGTGTGCAGAAAACAGCTGCCTGGTTGAAAACAAACAACAGCTTTAAGAACAGTGAATGTGAAGGAGAACAGTGAAGCTGTAAAGCTTTATTAGATTAATGACGTTATGCTTTCATCAGAACTTTGTTGTTCCTTTACTGTTGATATATCGATTCTTCTGAGCTCAAGTGACAACTAATCTAACTCATCTCAATGCTATGCTATCTCTGATTTTTTAATCAGTATGATTGAATATGATATGCTCGGGTCTTTTCTGCATAGCTCTGCACATGAACAATGAAGGCAGAAGATACAGGCATACATAGGAATGGTCCACTCTGGCTTTTGCAGTGTCAGTCAAACAACCAGTAACACAATGTACTATTCTTCTGATAGAGTATATGAAAAGACTCTCTCTCCTCCAGAGTCTCAGTATCTTGCTGTCTCTCTCAGTGTCAGGGCACACGGATTCATCTCAGCCTCAGATAAAGCTTCCCCGCTGAGCAGGAGAAGATTTCCAGTGTGATGTTTGTTGTTTGTGGCAGCTGTGAGAGTCACACTGATCATTCCGTCATTTGGCACATAAACAGTGCCACGGGTCTCACAGCATGTAAACCTGAGCGAGGACAGGCTTTTGACTTTTTTACTTTTGTAGCCTACTTCTTGTTTTTCCTGTTGCTGTTATATGTCTTTCTCTTTAACACATACTCAGAACAAACAGGGACGTGTCTGCTAACTGTATGTTGACATTTTTTGGTCTGTTCATGGGTTTTGTGCTCACATAGGATAGGATAAAACAAATCTCAGTCACATGTATCACCAATGTTGTGATACAGGTGATCCATCCCAATAAGGAAGACCCTGCGTTGAGTATGCCATGTTCTGTGCAGTATTCTGAACAGAACTGGATGTGTTTTGGGGTTAGAAGAACATTTGAATGTAATGAGTCACATAGAGCTCCTCTGTCTGATTCTACCTGATTGCCTCTGAACTCTCCGTCCCGCTCTTTCTCTTTATTCTGTTGTAATGTGCTGCAGATTGGTGTGGGTGGATGGTGTTGCATAGAGTGAGAGCAAAGCATCATCAAACAGGCATACATTTGTTTATGTGTGTGTGTATTTTTCCAAAGCTTCCTTCCAGAAACCTTCCAGTTTGCAGTGAGTACGGTATAGACGGTTAAAAGTTATTCTTCTTCTTCTTATTATTGTTATTATTATTATTATTATTATTGTTGTTGTTGTTGTTTAATGATAGTGGGTTAAATAATTTGCATTTAAATCATTGTCATGAATTTAAATAATTACTGTCATACTGTAATATTGCTGTTCTTGGACAGATTCTCCAAAGAGTGAGACACTTAAGATCAGCAGATAATACGTTTTGTGCTAAGTATCTGTGAGGAGACATGTATTCATAATGTAATGAGCATGGAGTGTTGGTAACTCAAAATGAGCTCAAAATCAAATGGACAAATGAGGTATATATCGTGAGGTCTGTGGAAGAGAGTCAGTGTGTGTGTGGCAGGTGCTCAGAAGTCAGACACAATGATTCACGCAGCATGAGGTTTTCCTGGGTCTTTCTCTGACGCTTGAATCGGCTGTTGAGTGGTCGACACCTTTAATGTGCAGCTCTTAACCCAAAACATACGTTTCCATGGCAACAGTAAGCTGGGCACAGTGAGGACAGGAGAGGAGATTTAAAGGTATTTAAGGGCAGAATTGAAAAGGTTTGAATCTTTCAGTGAAGTGTCACTTGCTTTGAGCAAACAGAAATGAAGAGCTCTGTCCATCCATCTATGCCTGTTCGGAAACGTCTGGCTGCTTCTCAGTGTGGTGCACTTGTTTTCTCAATAGTCCACACGCAGACATTACTGTAGAGTAGATATGAACATAACAAGTTCTGTCCTTTTGAAGTATGTAAGTCGATAATTGTTTGCATTGTTTCCTTGTGCACTTTCAAATATCGACTGATTACAGATTGATTTTAGTTCTGTGTTCTGTACGTGCTCCTTTGTGTTTCAAAGACGGCAGGCTTTACTCTGGATTTACAGTGTCACCATATATTTGTATCCTGTCTGCTGTCGACGAGGACTCTAATCGCGGCATCTTAAAGATGATTAAAGTTGACAGGTGACACACCTGCAGCTCAGTAAGCCTCAGACCACTTACTTAATTCAGCCAGTCAATTCTACTGATTTACTGTCTAAGTTTAGGAGCTGCTCGTTTTGTAAAAACTCTGAGACTAACAGCGATCATGTGTGTGTGTGTGTGTGTGAATCAGTGTGGCTGATTGTACTTGTGCACCTTGGATCGTGTGTGTGTGAATGTGTGTGAATGCGTGTGTGTTCACACATGCATGTGTGTTAGTGGGGGCATGTTACATTGATAATGAACATCGTTTCCATTTTAGCCCCTCTTCTCTCTTTCCAGCCAAGGGGATAAGAGCTCCCCTGTGAACTCCTGTGGCGAGTATAAAAGGTTGCCTGTCCACGCAACAATGAGCTTCATTTCCTCAAGGGCATTCTGAGAGCTGTGGGTCATACTAGGAATGGTTGCTGGTAAAAGAAATTACTATTGATCTACCACTTCTTTCAGGAGGTGTGAGAGCAAGCCAGGACTACAGGCCATACAAAATGGCATGCACAAGCAAAAACATGACTGCACACACATACACATACATGCACACATGCATTCGGATTTATAGTGTTTAGCTATGTATGGCCATCTAGCAGCATTTCTCATTGATTTGTAAGCCTCTGTGGTTGCTGTCATAACCAGGAGGTGATGAAGGGGCAAGAAAATGTGCTGTTGCACTTCTGAAACACCCGTGTGCTCTCCTCATCTTCTCTTTCTCCTTCACTCTCCCAACTCTCCGTCCATACGCCGTTAACCAACGCATGACTTCAAAAGCAGATTTACTGCTGGATTATCAGGTTCATTCAGGTTTATTGCAAAATACATTTTCACATACAGGGAATCTGTTTTGCTGCATTATGTGTTAGATTATTAAAAGTAGATAAAAGTACTAGAAGACAAAGCAGTATTAAAATGACCTGCATCAATGACTTTGAAAAAAAAAACAAGTTTGTGTCTGGATTTGTTAGGGTCAGCTACAATCTTACCCACAAGCCTCGGGTTCCTGGAGGTGTACAGGTGGAAGATTTAAGCTGATCACCTTCTCAGCAGACTGACAGGCTGATATGGATGTAATCCTTATTGTCAATTGTGCACCATCAATGTATGTTCCACTAAAAGCACTTGTTTTTGCCAGTGACAGGCTCATATTGTTGTAGAGTGTCTGACAGCATTATGGGAGAGACATTTTCTGTTTTACCAGAAATAGCAGTTCTAATGCTGTGGTCCAGTTGGCAGAAAATGTCATTTTGTCAAAATGTCAATAACACTTAATCTCAATAGAAACAAAATAAAACTCAACAATACCTTGGTTCAGTGTTCCAAAAATCGCTCTGAAATCATTGAGTTAGATATGAAAATATTGTGAGAATAGAGAGGGAGGAGGAACATCAGTCAGAATATTTTTACATGTAATGGTTTATTTTGACCAAACCAGAATTGGTAATTGTCAGAATAGTAGGAGGACAAACTGAGGGTTTATTTTGTTTCTGTTGGGTTAGTTACGATTACTATACTTGTCACTAGTCTGGTAGCTGTGAAGACATGTATTGTGATATATAGTAACTGCTGTTTGTTTTTGGTGAAGCAAAAGGATCCTAATCTTCATAGGTGTCCTGTGCATGATGCCGTCAGACACTACGATGGTGTGCGATCGCCCATAAGGATTACATTGTTGCTAGTTTCGGTTCTTCTGGTCACAGCTGCTCAAAATGACTAAAGCCGTTTCTGTTCTTCATGCCTTCATTGACTTTGGAACGCCCTACATGAAGACATGAGGCTCGCAGAAGCAGTGAATTCTTTTAAATGACTTCTCAGAACACATTTTAGCGAATTGCTTTTATATGATGATTGTCTTTTTTCTTTTTTTTAACTTAACTTGAATTAAATCATTCTTTTTCACTGTTTTAATAAGTTTTTTATTTTATTTTTGATTGGTGGTTGTTTTATGTAAATTATGCATTTCTTAACTTTTAAATGTTTTTTTGAAATTGCTTTTTATTGTCTTTTAAATTTTGGTTCTTATTTTGCCTCAGTATTTTGTTCAAAGTACTGTTTTTAACGCTGTTTTTATAGGTGCTATATAAATAAAGGTATCATTATTATTATTATAAAGCTCAAATCAGATCAGTCTGTAAACATTCTTCTACATACAAAATGTATCTATCGTTGTGATGGGGAATTGTTAAACATGCAAGCCGGTGCAGATCCCCAAATATTTTTTTTTTCCAGGAATCATCAGAATCAGAATCTCTTTATTGGCCAGGTGTGTGCACACACACGCGGAATT
The DNA here is from genome assembly GCA_014281875.1 of Nibea albiflora. Classification (NCBI taxonomy): domain Eukaryota; kingdom Metazoa; phylum Chordata; class Actinopteri; family Sciaenidae; genus Nibea; species Nibea albiflora. The sequence continues at coordinate 24,655,069 of CM024796.1, forward strand.
TGACTCCGGTTCACTTTGCTCTCAGTTGTACATACAGGTATAGACATAAGTGCAGTTTAAAAGATAAGGGACATGACAGGTAGGTGCAGACAGAACATAAAAAAATAAGTGAGGTGAGTTCTCTGTGTGACCCAGTATGCTTATTTTGTAAATTTGTAAATTTTTTCGTAGATGTTTCAGTAACTAATGGATAGATTGCCATGAAATGAATTTGGACATTCATGTCAGGATTAATTTTGGTCACCTTTTGACTTATTATTATTATTTCAGACTTTGGCTCACGACCAAATACCTGTACTACCAACTTAGCTTTGTCTTAAGTGCTAATTAATACCTGTAAGCATGCTGATGCTATGCCTCCCTTCAGTGTTTCATGTGTGGTGTTAGCTTCCATGTCTTGAGATTGTGATCAGACTTTGATTGAATTTTGCACTGTGGCTGCGGTTGTCTTTATTAGTAACTTGTCGTATACTTTGATATTTAGTCTCTCACGTACTTCTTGATCGGAAGCCATTTACTTGCTTCCAGAAGTGAATCCTCTGAAACAATTCAGCCCGTTCTCATGGCCAGGGTTCTTATTTTGTTCACAATAACTCAAATCATGATCTTCTCCTAAACCTAAATCTAAACAATCATTTCATAACACCAATGAGCATGACAAAACAGCATCAGTATCTGACGGCCTGTGATGAGAACTTGATGGATGATTCCATTCCAGCTGAATTGGACTGTAGAATTGTACTTCCAACTGATGTGACCAGGTTATGACTCTTCACCTCCCACCTCCTCAGCCAGTCAACCCATCCATCCTCCTAGTTTTGCATTGTGGCCTCCTAAGCTTCCACAAGCTTCCATCAGGGATGAGCCCTGTGTTTCACTGTCATTCATACATGCTCTGCTCTTCATCAGTCCCACTGACAGCTCTATAATCTGCAATCTGTAATCCCCTCCAAAATTTTGCCCAATTAAAATTCCCCTCTTTGCTTCCACCCCTTTCGTCTTTTTTCTTACCCACATTTCATTTCCCTTCTTCCTTTCCTCACTCTTTCTCTCTTTGACCCTCTCTCCTGCCTTTCAGGTTCTTCACTGTTTACTGTTTACCACCTCTTCAGCCAACCTGTCTTTCTTACCCATCCAGTGATTCACCTTAGTAAATGTACTGTTTTTGTCTGCCTCTCACAGCACACCTGTTTCTTTGCCTGTCTGCTTCTCTCTCTTGTTTCTTGGAAACCAAGCGCTGGCGCCACCTTCTTTATTAAATTCTTATTAAATTCTTTATTTATTTTTCCAGCTTTGGACATTTTGATGTTTTGCATGTTACGTCAAAACTGATTGCATTTGTGTGATTCAGGGACAAACTGTTCTGCTGTTAACTCCTGGAGCTCCATAGATCTCCTGGGTGTGTATTGGGGAAGTAGTTCAGTCTGTATGGTTTTGACTTGGGAACTGGAGGGTGGCTGGTTCAAGTCCAGCATGGACCAAAGGGTGGAGTGGGCACTGCTGAAGAGGCCTGAACAAGGTGAACAACTATAACTGCTCCCAGGGTGCTGCTCTACTGTATGTGGCTTCTCATCACTCACATTTGGATGTGTATGAGCCCTTTGTGTGTGTGTGGTTGTATTTCAAGTAAAATGCATATAAAAACTTGAGTGAAAAAAGAATTTTCCCCCAAGGGATCAATACATATTCTATTCTCACTGAGACTATGTGCAAAATAAAACGAGTGGCAGAGCTCTCTGGCTTAAGATCTAAGAGGGAGTCCAGAGAAAAACTGACTGAACTTTCATTGCAGCATCAAAGTTAGCTGGAGCCTACTGACAGTTTTTCCTTAAAAAGGGAAGCTGATCTCTGGAAACCAGGCTGGCATGCTCAGTCCTACGTCTTAACGGGCCTCAGTGGTCGGGGACAAAAGGAAAATACTCCCCCTTTCTCCTCCTTTCTCTTCTGATCTCCTGAGAGAGAGGGAAATGTTGCATCTGTTCAGTCATTTAGCCCTTCAGCTCAGCTGAAGGACGACATGCTCTCTGTCTTCCTCGCTTGCACTCGGACCATGTCCCTGTCAAAAAACATTCAGCACTGAGGTGAAGCTGCCAATCAAGCCCCTCTTGTGTGTACTCAGCTTCCCGCTCGGTCCGAGGCACACAGACTGAATGAGTTAAACCGTCTTGATTCTGTATCAATTTCTGTATCAAATCAGTCCGCTCATCAGAATCTTGCTTTATAAAACAGAGACTGGCCTGATGATGGCTTTGGTCTGATGAAAAACAGCTGCCTTCCATCACAGTAACATGCCACATTTTTTGTCAGTAACGGTAACAGCATTATAATGATAGGAAGAGTAATTAAATAGATTACTTGTTACTGAAAAAAGTAGCACCGTTACTTGCCGCCTGTCTTTCTCTCTCTGTCTCAGTATGGCATGTCAACCAGCAGCACGGCGCACCTGTAGCCCAGGGAGGTGCTGTTACCGACACACGTAAACTTCAGATCTTTTTCAAAATAAATCCCTTTTGTAGCTCCTCTCGGTAGTAAAGCATGAGGCCCGAGATCATTTTATAAAACAGGGTTTATTCAGGCATCGAGCGACCCAGACCGACCCGTGAGAACTGAAACAAAGGAAAGCAAACAAACAATCATGTAAATGAATATGCTGAAGCAGCGTTTGTAGCTTAATGTAATTACACAATACGCCAATAAACCACACCTCGTAGGCTGCATACTACCAAAGGGGCTGAATCTTGTCTTTTCTTCTTTCTTTGTCCTCTTTGTTCACATTTAACGTTGTAAAACTTTATATTAACTTTACTTTAACGCCTGTGAAGACAATTTGCCATAAAGTTTCTCCCTTGCCATGCTTTGCCAGGCGGTGTATCATTTAAAAGGTACCATGTAGAAACAAAACACAAACAATGAGCCTGCTTCACTGAAAAGATAGGTAGGAACCAAAAATAAATAAGAATGTATTAACTGGCGTGGGCTGTTACACCTTTCTTCTTCATCTCTTTGTGTTTATAATGATTAGCATACAGAAAAGCACAGATGCTAACACGCTGAAAGCTTTTATACTGTTGTGGGTTAAGGAGGCGGGGAGAATATGCTCAGGGTGGCCTCAACGCATCATCGAGCCACCCTTTTAGGACCACCCCAAAAAATCCTGGACTGAAAACTGGTGAATAACTGTACCTCTAACTCAAAACCTCTAAAACACTTTGCACATGTTTTCAGCAACTATTTTCCAACATATGTAATGTAGTTTGAAACAAATTGTCTTACCACGGCCTTTAATGCTTCTAATAAACACAATGGTGTCTATTCCTGCTGTGACCATCCATGAACTCAGCACGTCACACAGATACTGGACGTTGTGTCTCGAGTGAACGCCTTTCAGTCAGTGAATTCAGTCAGTGAATTGGATGTAGGGAAAGTAAATAAATAAAATTGATCAATAAATGAATTCTTGCATTTTGACATGAGCCTTCATGCATGTGTCTGCTGGTGTACACTGACCTCTCACCCCCCACCCCGAACAACAGCGACAGAGTCATTTGAACACTTATAAGGCACAAGCTCTTACTGTGGTGGAAAAGAGGGAAGTGATCATTTCTGTTGCTTTCTCAGCTTGAACTGCTGGCTATTGAACCGCTACACTGCAACTGCATATGGATGTATTGATCACTATGACTCCCAATGGGAGAGCACGGACCATTGCAGAGGTCTGAGAGGTTAAATTCACCCAAACAGAACAGATGGAGTAAGGCAGCTTCCAACATATATTGATTTTTACCTATTGAATGTAACCTCAGCAGGAATCTATTCATGTGCAGTCTTCAGTGCCTACCCCACTTATGCCTTGATTCCACTGGGCACAGCTCTGTGACGTCTCGCCCACTGTTTACTATGCGATGTTCAAAATAAGTTCAGCAGTCGATTTCATCACCATGAAAGTCTTCATTTTAATTAGCCATCTTCAGACTTTAGGTCACGACAAGTTGTCTTTGTAGATCTGTTAACGGTCATCCTCATGTTAAAAGTCAATATCTACACAGCACAGTACAGTGTTGCTTAAGTGGTAGTTAGTGCTGTCGCCTCGCAGCTAGAAGGTCCTGAGTTTTAACCCGCCAGCTGTTCTTCCTGCAGGAAAATTGCTGACTCTAAATGTCCTGTAGGTGTGAATGTGAGTGTGAGTGAACGACTGTCTGTCTCAATGTGGCAGCTCTGTGATGAACCGGTGATCTGTCCCTACCTCTTAACCAATGTTAGCTGGGACTGGCTCCACCCCACCGCAACCCTGATAAGATAGCTCAGCATGGGCTAACAGATTGCTTCTGCTACATCAACTCCACTTTGAGAGGGAGCAAGCATGTGTGTGTGCAGAGAACGCAACTAAAGAAGGGATCTCAAGTAATGTCTTTAGACAAAGTATCTTTATGTGTTTAGAGTTTTGATATCAACATTTCTCTATTCTTTTTTTCTGTGAAATGTAAACATATTTTCTCATCCCTGTATGTACATAAACTTCATCCAGATAAATTTTGGGCCACCAAATAACCTCACATCACACACATCATAGCTATGAGAGGAACATCGCACTTAACACCAGTTAAATCTTCTTATGGGAGGAAAAGAAGGGGATGGCATGGTTTGATGGCACAACAGAGCTTGTAAATAACTGCAGAGGAAAATAGATGAATGAAGATGTCAGACAAAACCAATCCACTGGATTTATACAGTCAAAGCGTGGAGTATAAAGAAGGATTCATGGAACATGCTGTGGAATAATGGCCGTATTTCAGCAAGGCCTGGCCTTCACAGGACAACACCATGATGCATCCTATGAATGATGAGTAGGGTGATTTCCATAATGTTCTGCAGGGTGCTTTATCAAATGGACATACATATAGATGGACAGGCTGGATGGGAGGCCTTACATGCTTCATGGTTCATGGTTTCTATTTTCCTGTAAATTTAAACTAATTTATGAGAACCGCATCTGCAAGGCTGCTCACAGATCCGTGACACAGTGGTTAGAAAACAACACATTTCTTCCCCACAACCTCAGAAATAACTTTTTAAAGATCCACCTGTCTGTCCAGTAACCATAAACATACAAATCTCCCTCTTACCACAACCGAACACCTTGTGCACCATATGTCCGTGTGCCTTGTGAGCATGTGTTCATACATTTATGACAAGATGGCCTGTGTGTGTATGTATTTGTGTGTGTGATATTAGAAACCCTGCCACCTGTTCGGAGCATTTATTTCTCTTTTTTTTTTTTTTTTTACCAGATCCTGAGGAACACAATGCCAGGGCAAATTAAGACTGGCACAAGAGTTGAGCCAGGGAGAATGATAGGTGGACAGAAAGAGAGAAGAAGAGAGGGAATAAGAATAATAGAGCATAATAAGGACAATATTTCAAGAGTGTCTGTTTTTCAGGTCCTTTTTAGTTATTTGCTCTTTTATAAACTTGCTCTCTATCACTCCTATAGTTTGAGGTTTTGTAAGTGATTCCTCCATGTTTCACCATCTTTTTTCCCAAATCTAATCCTAACCCAAATCCTTTGACTTTCTTCCCTTTTCCTCCTTCTTCTCCTTCTTTCATCCCATCCGTCTTCCCTATCATTTCTTTCTCTTTCCGTCCAATTCTCCCTCCTCTTTTTCTCCATAATTGAATTATCCAGCATGCATGGATCATGCTGATCTGTACACAGTAGCATGAAACCCTAAACCCTTCCCTACCCTCTTTCCCCATCTAGCTTTCAGAGCTCAGTACCTCAGTGTGGTCGTCTTAGTTTCTCTCTTTTCATTCATTTCATTTTTCCTACTCTTCCTCTCATTCTAAGAGTGAGTGTGTATGTGAGTAGGTTTGTCCTTCAAAAAGTCTTCAAATACTTTGAAAAAATAGCAAAGTGGGGTGAATAAATCTTAAATCGCTGGCTCTCTCAGTATTTGTTCCTTGGCTTTCTGGAAACAAAAGCTGAAAAAGAGAACAAACTAACTTTAGACTCATATCAATTATTTGGCTCAGTCAAACAAAAAGAGGAGAGTGAATGAGACATTTAGCTTTGGTTTCCCTATTGTTTGACGTTTTAGTGGATGAGGATCTTTACAAAACACATTGTTCACATAAATAGCATTTCTAAAATGTTCAGTCAGAGCACTTTCACTTACATTAACACACTTGTGCCCACAGTGTTGCCAGTGGCAGGTCATTTTGGAGACATTTTATCATTATAATCTGACCTTACTGTGGAGATCACCAGGAACCCCCCAAAGGCAGAAGCTAATTAGCAGAGAGAAACTATTGCTATGTCCTATGTCTTTCCCTTCCCATGTGTCCATGCTCCCTCCATACTGAATATTTGATCCTCTATGTTGTATGTAGTTATTTTCTCTTATTATGTCTTCAAGCATCTGCAGTTAATGGAGCATTAGTTCAGTAATAACACTGAAGTCGTGCTTGCATCAGCTGATGTGCAATTATCGTTTCATTCATGCTTCATCATCAGGGCCTTGATATACATTAGCTGATTAGCAGCTAATATGCCGATAAATAACATCCCATCATATTTATACGTGTGTTCTCACTTTTACACTGCTCACACACCAGAAACAATATAAACCAGAAGAACATTGGGCCTATAATTGGATTTGTGGGATATTGGAGTCTGTTCCGAGCACCTGGCTGCTCAGGTCATTTTAAAAAGTCTGAACAAGAATGACTTGAGGAAGAAGTCAAGTTCATTATTCTTCTATAGCAACAACACGATTAACAGTACTAATTAAGTGCTGCAATTACTGAATGAAATCAAATTGAGCCAGTGAGCTGGTCAATGTCTTCTACAGAAGCTCTATGAGAATGTGCATGGACTTATGAGAAGAACGTGGGGCCTATATACATTTTTAAATATGGGTTAGTTACCATTTAGTGTTAGACGCACTCATGCTTACACTTGCACAGTGAAGTGTGTCAGATTTGTTACTTTGTCAGACTGATGGTGATTACCTGTGTGAGTCAGTGATTTTAATCACATCAGATTATGTGTGTGGTGAATCATTTTTCACCCCAACCACAGTAATATTTACAGCAACTGTTAACTTCTGTTTTCATGAGCTGACTAGTCCTCCTGTAACTTTAATCCCATCCAGAGCTTCTTCCATGGGGGGTACCAGTGCTCCTCTTGGGCACTGTTGGTTTTCTGCCTATATTTTCACATTTTATTAAATTGGAAGTGATAAAAGTATACAGAATTAGCCAGAAGCAGTGCATTGTAGTGTACATTAGTACATTGTATGGGATATCACTGGATATTACTTTGACACTGAAGATTTATTTATTCTATTTAGTCTATTTATTAAGTATTATCAATAATAATTATTAAGTAGATTTATGAATGTTCTTTCATGATGGACATTTTAGAGATAATGATATCTCTCAGGAAGTGGAAGTCACACTGTATGATATTCGACTGAGAAAGAGAATGATTTGTGACTCTCCTGCAACTCCTGTAAATTCCTGTCCTGAACAAGTTAAACTACCATGAATGACAGTGAATATACCATCCCCAATCACTCCTTGTAATGTTAAATTCAACATAACCTGAAACCAGGTTGAAGATCTGGTTCATGGGGGGTCTGGTTTGGAAGACCTTTACTATCTGGATACATAAAAAACAGATGTTCTATCTCAAAATGTTCATGGTTGCACTGCCGCCCAAGAAGGTTTCTGGTTTGAATCCTGGCTGAGTCCTTTCTGTGTGGAGTTTGCATGTTGCGTGTCTGGGTGGGTTCTCTCCTCCCACAGAGTGTGAATGGTTGTCTGTCTCTATATGTCAGCCTGTGATAACCTGGTGACTTGTACTGTGCATGCCACCTCTCACACAATGCCAGCTGGGATTGGCTCGCCCGCTACCCTGATAAGAATAAGTTTGTAAGTAAGAGAGTGAGTTTGATAAAAAGTTCATGTTCATGTAGAAAAATACTTCTTTTTTTCTAGACTTACTCATCTTGGTGCAGAGCAGGAATGGAGATTTTTGCATCTTAAGCATTAAACTTGTCACCACCAGAGGATTCCCCATCCTTTTACCCATTGGACTGGAAGAGATGAGCACAAATTATTCTGTGAGGTCAGTGACAGTAGTTTGGAGTCACAGGGGAGAACAGTGATAGAAGAACATACAGTAATGGAGAGAGTAGCACAGAAAAGTAAACTTGGAAAGGCCTAACCAAGTACAAGGTCAAGGAGACCATAGGAGACAGAAACCATGCACTGTTATTTTCACAAGTTCTTGGAAGACTCACCTGTTGTTGGGTGGATCAGCAGTTGCCAAGAAGCTGAATATTAAGGTGTTTTAAGTTAATTGGTGGAGCACTTTCAGCAGTGGCGTGGTAATGATACCACAAACATTCACAGCTGAAGGCCACAGGTGATCCTACCTGCCAGAAGTTAAACCTGAAAGCAAGGTGCGTTCAAGTACAATCAGTTACATTAGTTTTACAAACAAGCTTTAAACAGTAAAACAGCTTTAAGTGATTTCATTGAATAGACACTGTTCTCAGACAAGAGATTATCATCCACTTTTATTAAAATGTATTTTTTATTTGCACCCTTTTAGGTTAACAGACATGCAGCAATCCAGACAATATGCAAACAATGTAAATGTAAAGTAACTCTGTCTCTGTTTAATAGTGTGCCTGTAGGAGTAGGTTGCTATTTTATCTTTCCCTCAGTGGACTGCAATCATTCACAGACATTGATGCAAAGGTCAAAGGTTTTTTTTTCTGTCTGCCATGGTGTGACCTTTCTTTGAACGTCCATCAACACAGCTGAAAGCTTTAAAGTTCTCCATCTTAACACACCTCACTCCAGTCGGTGTACCACTGAAACCCAAGTCAGAAGAGGTCGTCTCCACAGATCCACCTCAAGATTTCAGAAAGAAACTGGTCGAGGAGGAAATCCTGTATCGGTATTTCACCTTAGGAAAGCTGATATTATAACATACAGTCAAGAGACCTGAATGATGCTGTTATCTGCTGTAATTCATCTAGAAGATGATTATAGTTCTGGACATTATATTCCATTTATGCCATACTGTGTATATAGAGCCCTCTAAAGCTGACACACTGAACCTTTAAGTCCTCCCCTCTGTTAGTATTTTCGTGTAATGTGTAAACTTTCCATGGCTTATGTATCACAGGCCTTATTAGAAAGCAGTTATTAGTAATTACAACACGTCTGTTATAGTGACATCCACTTTTTGTGGTGTAACCACAGGCTAAGCCCTGTCTGCACTCAATAAATGTTCCAGAAGAGTCGAGGACATATGTTCTTGTAACGCTGAAAAAGGGTTCTGATAATATCTAAAAAGCTTTGTCTCTGCCACCAGAACAAGGCACACTAAAGCAGGCCTGATTTCTTGTGTGTGTGCGTGTGTGTTCCTAATACCAACAAAAGATAAAGGTAACAGTGGGTGTTTGAACACATACATCATATCTTCTCTCTCAGTCAGACAGAAAAAAGACTCTTTTTTTTTTCTTTTTCTTTTCTGTCTTGCCTGACCCTTTATCTCTGTTCCCAGCCACTCTCCACTAAAAAATAACTTAAATAAAGATTCAGTATTGTATGTACAGGTAATTTCTGTTGCTAATCAGGTCTGACAAAGCAGCAACTTCTGTGACAGTGACGAGAAGCCAACACAGAAGTGCCACAAACTGCAGTTCCATAAATGTCCACTTGAGGCTGGCTCCAGAAGTGAGTCAGTCTCCATAAGTCCCATTGTGTCCAACTTCACAGCAGAAATAAACATGTTTACAGCCTGGTACAAAAAACAGTTTTGGTCTCTACAGCTAATTTCCCCGTTCATGACAACTGTACTGAGGGTGAATTTATATACAACTCACCTGTTCACATTATATTAAGGCTTAAAGTTATGGAGGATTAAGAGCGTGGATGCGTTGAAAGACATGTGGGTGCTGCCGCAAATGCCTTTTTTGGGCACCCACAAGATAGCAACCGGCAGAGCCACCACACTTTGAGATTCACAACAGCTCTTCAGAAACCAGTGAATAAAGTCACAGTTAGATTTTTCTTACAGTCTATGGGCTTGGCTGGAGACCTGCTCTGATCACTGCCATCACACGTGGGCATCGCTTCCATGAACAAATGCACATACAAACACCTCAATGGGTCTAGACCAGGGGTGTCCAAACTTCTTTTAAAGAGGGCCATATTTGAAAATATAAAGATGTCCGGGGCCAATACTAACATTTAAAAAATGAAAATCAAAAATATTCCATACAAATGGATGAAGTTTACATGAAATCTTAACCTCATGTTCCTTCTGAACACGACTTATTATGAGTAATGTCTGTTAACATTAAAGTTTAAAACGTATCACTCTTGCTCTTCTCTTTAACAAAATCATTCAGAAAGTAATACATTGTGTCACATCTACAGATATATAACAGCAGCTGTTATGTCCTTAGAGGTTAATGGTTAGTGCATTCAGATGCTTCGTTATGTCAACCAAAAAAGCCAAATCTTCTAGCCATGCAGTGAAAAATTATAAAAATTAAGCAGCGGGCCACATGAAATCTGACTGTGGGCTGTGATTGGCCCCCGGGCCATACTTTGGACACCCCTGGTGTAACTGTCTGAATTCCTAGAAATCACTTTCAGACTGACTCTTAGTGCTGCTGCACTGATCAAATTTCATTTCAATTTGTCCTCCAGTTACTTACAAACACACGCTGGCACACACTTTTTTTGTATTCTCTGTTTTATTGCTGTATTTCCTCTCTGTGGTGCCCCACAAGCGATTTCCCTAATTGTGTTTTTCATCAGAGAATTGCAGCAGGAAAACACCATGCCATGCTCAATGAATCTGTCACAGCTGAGTGTCCCCAAACTAGCCCACAGCGCTCAGCTCCTTATTGCTTCAGCTACTGTATTTCGCTTGAGGGAACTGGCTGATAAGGTTGAGGCGTGCTGCATTACATGATGTCTTTGATAAGCCTATCAGTAAGCCCAGCTCGATTCACAAGCAGTGAACACCATCAATATTTTAGTACAGATGAATCTAGAGAGAATCGGCACAATAGCTCTGATCTCTGATAGCGTTTTATTCTGACGTGCATCTGCTGCTTTTTTTAACCCTTTAAAAACTGACCTCATGTTTGCATAAGACTGTTTAAATCCATCTAAAATCCACCATGGGGAGAGCTTTCATTCTTTAGCGGCTGAAAGCTAACACTGCTGTCTTTTGCATCATCACACACATCACTTGTATTGCTAATTAATTAACTTTATTTCATTATCGCATCGCAGCAGCACAGGTTGTGACAACGCACGGTGCCAGAGTAGCACGTCAATAGTTCATGTCAGAGAGGCTGAGAGTAGTATTGTGTCAGTAGTTTTGAGCATGGAGCACAAAGTTTGTTTGTAAAATCATTATTATTTTTTTGGATCTACATTTTTATTTTTTTTTTAAATTCTTTTACTATTATGATAAAGACATGTTGTGACATGTCTCTCTGCCTCAGTTTTCCCCCCAGCCTGTGGTGCTTTTCATTTTGCCCCCTGTTGATCTCAAACTAACTCTGATGCGCCCTTGTGTTGCTACTTTTCAGGCTTTGCTCTCAGTAGGTGATGGTCGGACAGTCTATTGGGGTCATAAATTGCCACTGCAGGCCATCACACCACACATTGTTCTTCTCTAGACAAAACAACAACCAAACAAAGCAGAAAACTTTAATCCATTATTCAGTCAGGATTCTGAGAGAAGGTTGAAAAGGCTCAAGTTCTTTGATACAAGGCTTGAAAATAATGATCATAGCAACATTACCTTTCTCTACTCACAGAGTAATATCATTCTTTATACTACCACATAGAGTAGCATGGTGTTAAATCACATCTGTGTTACTGACTGAATTTGACCTCTGAATTGTTTGGCATTCCGTCTGGCTTCAATGTACAGTCTGCATCAATATTATATCTGTATAGCTTATGCTGACTGACAGAACTCACCAGGAGTTTCCTGTCCTCTTGTCTCTGTGTTCACCATTTAGAGCCATAAAACTGAAGGATACGTGTAAAATTTAGTTCACACAGCTTAGAGCATGTATTCCTGTGTCATTCACTCCTGTCACTTCAGTCCAGATGATGATGTATTTCAGAAAGTATAATGGCATGTGAGTATGAGTGCACATAAAAGGGTGATAATAGTGTGTAAGGGAGAGTGTAGTGGTGTGAGATTATAGTGTGAGAGTATGATTTATGGCCTGAACACCCTCTCATAGGAAATGTGGCTCTAAACACCTTTAATTTAAGGCAATAACATACACAGGGCATTTTTGATTCCATTTCCTAGCATTGGCCAGACGGGAGCTTGACCTTCGCCACCACTCAGCCTCTGTAGCCAGGTTACTATGGTGACAACAGAATGCAGCACTTGGGGGGGTTAATGATCAACTTCCTTTTACAGCTTGACTACTTCCTAATGAGCCATTAACGCCGTGATTGGGTCAGGGCCAAGGTATTCAAAGACAATACTGGATGTGGAAAATGAAGTGTTTGCTGTGCCACAGACTCGTTTTTCTTCTTCTCATAGTCCTATTGCCATGTTTTACCTCCAGCAAGCGCTTGCATGGGCACACACAGTGACCAGTGCACACAGATACACTCAGACACACACACACAGAGTAAGCACACAGTAATAGCCAATGTCTCAGACTTGACTCAGAAAGAGAGCTTGATTATTAGTTCTATTCCAAGATTCATTATTAAAGAAGTTTGGTGAGACTTGATGATTAGAGTGTGTGTGTGTGTGTGTGTGTGTGTGTGTGTGTGTGTGAGGATGACAGTGTGTGCTCTGTCCCCTCTTTCTGTTTCTATTAACTGTGAGATTTCAGTTGCACACTGCACTTATTAACAGTATTTGGTAATATATTCACTGACACAGTGATGTTCTACTTTCACCACAGGTTACTTTCTATTAATTGTGACTTGTTCCTCTTTAGATACAGGAGGGTGGGGGTAGATTACCAAAGAGGTCATCTGGATATTGGAGGTATTAGAATATCCATCCAAATGTTGGAAAGAAATATTGAAACTATAATATTCTCTCTGAAATGAAAATTCTATACAGAGCCATGTCTTGTACTATAGCAGAAGGCAGTTTTAGCTATTGCATGGCTGTTGCACTCAGTAGAGGGCTGGTTTATTACCTCCACCATTGGAGTTGATTCTAAATGACCAGGCAGAATTATTTTTTCGAGATCATTTGTAACTGATTTGACATGTGGACCTAGAAAGCTGCAGCTTCTTCTTAGTCTTCATCATTCACTTTTTTGGACAGCCTGTGAAGGGGTGGCGGGGAGGGCCGACAGCTGTGAATGGAAAGGAAAATTTCAAATTAGAAATGAGTGATTGATTTAATTTGGTTTCAAATAATTGGAATTTTTGCAGTAATCAATCAGTAATGTTATTAAGAAATAAATCAGGTAATTGACCCGTCTTGAAATAAAATCCTGAAAAAAAAAAACCCTACATGACTCAGACAAGACCGTTTAAAAATGTGGCTGATTGCAATTCGATTCGAATTCTACCACACCAACAAATCAGAAGTCACCTGTTTGCTTGTCAAACAGCAGAGGTTCTGCCATGAAGAAACCACATCAGTTCCAGAGAGCCATTCAGGATTAGTCTACTGAATATGAGTGTGTCCCCCTGCACTGTCATGTGCAGGAGTCAGCTAACTCTGGAACAAGCTGATGGCTTATAATGAAGTAATAATGTAATGCATTGTCCTAAAAGATCATTTTATTGATTTAAAAATGATTGTATAGCCTCTGCTGTGATCATGTAGAGCTGATCAGAACTGCGCCCATTCCAGCTGCCTGCACCTAATCCCTGCTCTGTTTTCTCTGTCCTTGACAAGCTAGACATTTTTTGAACTTTGTGCGCTATACTCTAATTCTATCATTTAAAAAAAGTCACAATTAATATTATAATTACTTCCTTATCATTAAATTGGCCAAGACTCCAGCAGAAAGTCAAAAATGACAATTTATCCATCAGTCAGTGCAATTAAATCTTCCACATTAGACTGTCACACACTCGCTGCCTGCGAGTGTGTGACAATTAACTCTGCCATGCCAAAACAAATTAAAGGTGTACATCATTAGTACACTCTATTGTCTATGTTTATTACCATTCAGTCCTCAAATTAAAGTCATGGTTCATTTGATGACCTGTGGTTACCATGGAAACAACATCAGTTACTTGATCAGAAAATACAACAGATGTCAACTTCCACTCTAAACAATTTCCATGAGATATTTAATCATCCAATCACTAGAGAGCAACGTACACAGCTGAATTCATTGTTAGTCCTTCCACAGCACTCATTGGGTCAATGCGTTGTAAACTGCTGTTGTCTGAACTGACAAGCATCCTGCTCTACCTCCTGGCTGTGGCATACTGTAGGAGGTAGCAGATGATCGGCTCCTCCAGTCTGCATGTTGAAGTGTCCTTGGGCAAGATACTGGACCCTAAATTGCTTCTCCATCGGTGTGTGAATGTGTGTGAATGGTTAGCTCCTAAACCTGATGAGCAGTTGGGACCTTGCAGTGTGTGAATGTGTGAATGAGCTTTTGTTGAACAAAGCAAGTCATTTGAAGATGACTCCTTGGGCTCTGGGACATTTTCCCCTATTTTATGTTTATTTAGATAGTTAAATAAAAATAACATTTAGTGGATCAGTAATAATTATTAGTTGCAAGGTTTTAATAGAGAGGTCAGTCAATAATCAGCTTTTTCCATCATGACGTGAGCAGCAGTGATCTTTCATACAGCAACAAACGTGTTCGACACAGCAGTCAGTCACAGTAAAGCTGGATCGCTTGGTGAGGTGTTGGAGGTGTGAGCTGCTGGCTGCAGCTCTTCAATACAACAGTTCACTGCATCTCCATTTTCAAATCATCTCTGTCAGAGATAACCTCAGTGACAAATGCATTGTTTCCTGCGACTGCTTGACAATAAAAGGCAGCTATGCTTCTAATGTAACCCAGAAACATTCAGCTTGCATTAGCAGTGACTTAGTACAGCTGTGATAAAGCACAACAGTAAACAGTGACGCAACAATGAGAGAGAACAATAAGCAGTGATGTCAGATTACACGCTGCATCGTTTCCTGTGAATCTGTCGGTGTGTCATGAATATTTATAAGTCCAGCACTGGAATGAAAAATGAAAGCTACTGAATAGAGAGGTCACTTCTAAATGTAAACACATTCAGTCATAAATGGTATCAAAAACAGTGCATGATTTCATGAAATTTGTTTTAATCTGCAGTAACTCACTTCCATCTTTACAGGGAAATAAATGTGAGGCAGTCAGTGGACAAGAGCATTTTTGTGTCTCTGGATTCAAGTGCACGTGGCTTCATCAAATTATTGCATCCGTATTCATCTAATAAAGTAAACCTCAGCAAAGATGGAAACAGCACAGCTGAAAACAGAAACAGACTTCTGTCTAAACTAAGTTGATGATACTGGACAAGATTTTTTTGTCTGAATTCACGTCCTATTATTTAATAGTGCGCCATCATACTCACTGGCAGGCTGTATTTATAACCTCTCAGTCTTGTGTTTTGGATTGAGTGCCAGCTGAATTTTATAGAAGATGATTAAAAATGATATATAAAAATATAAAAATGATCATGAATCCACACAAGTTATGTCACATCTGAATGAATTACTATTCTGCTGGTCAGCCACTGTTTGATGTTGCCTCCGTATCTTACATTTCAGCTGTTATCAGTTATGTGAGCAGACATTACAATGTTAGTGAGGATATTGGGCTCCATTCAGATCTACTGCTGCAAACCCTCTAATGTAGTTCATTGTTTAAGGCACTATCTGTGTGCGTGTGTGCGTGTGTGTGTGTGTGTGTGTGTGTGTGTGTGTGTGTGTGTGTGTGTGTGTGTGTGTGAGAGAGAGAGAGAGACATGTGAGGGAGTCAGAAACATTGTGTTCTTCTCATCAAAGCCCCACCCTCCCTACTGTCTCCACGGAAACGCAACACAATTGGTACCTGTCGCTTGGCAACATTGCTGGGTATCTTTGGGACACAGAGCTGCTGGCAGAGAACACACACACTCACGCAGATGCACACGCACACAGTTTGTCAGCTGTCACAAAGGTGGTTCATTTCACATTTCTTTGCCCATTTTCAACTGCAGTGCACTGCGACGTTCAATTCTCTTGATACACTCAAGTCTGAATTAGTGTTTCGTAGACTGTGGTAAGGCTGATGCGTTCTTATCAGTGGTATCAAGCATGTATCTTACATCTGTGTTTACACTCTGTGTGATATGATAAAGCACAGTGAAACACACGATCTGATATATACAGAAACTACAGAAACACACACTACACGAAAGGTGCAAATAAATGTCAACAGTAACTGACTAGCTAACGGACTGTGACACAGAGAATAATGATACAATGAAACAGAGGTTAGCTAACACGTTCAATGCATTATATTTATTTTCTTCTAGTTTAGAGAAAGTAACATGATAGTGGTGAAAACAGTGAAAAATCTTGCAAAGAATACGTGGGACTTCATCCTTATCCCAAGCCCTTCCTGGTGATAGTCGTTATGGTCGGGCAAGAGGTGGCTGCTAACACTGCAGCAATTAAGCCCTAAAGGTTAGGCAGCTTGGTGAATGAACAAGTGAAACTCTTGTATTAGTAAAAGAGCAAATGACACCGCTAAGTAACTCGTTAATGAACAGTTCTCGACTGATCTGTAGCTAAATTAACTCATCAGAAGAACGAATTTGGAAACTGAGCCAACCAATACTGATTTAAGGAACTGACTTTGATGCTGCCTGATTAGCCCAGAGTTGATATCTGCAGCTGGCCAGTGACTCTACAAGATGATATCAGCACACCCACACACATCCACACTGTACTCTGCTAGAGGGAGACGGCTATGACAGTAACATATTTAGTTTTCTATTTTTGCCCCTGTCAGACACTCTCACTGGAGGAGCAGGGTGATTCTGCCTTGGAGGCTGATTGGATAATGTGTTGTCCTCGTGTAGGTGCGTGTCTATATAAACAATGTGTATATGTGGGTCTGTATCCTAGAGGAGGAGTGTAGCTTTATACCCCATGAATTAAAAAAAAAAGAATTACAAGCAAAGGTTGAACTTAAAGGATCAGTGTGTAGGATTTAGTGGCATCTAGCAGTGTAGTTCGACTCGCCCTCCTGCTGTAGAAACACTGATGCACACTGGTGTTACAAAAGCAATGAATCTTAAGATGCTCTTAAAGGATCATAAATGAATAAGTACCTCCTATCCAACTGTAGAAGGCTGAGAGCATCTTAAAAAGAAGAACCTGCAAGAGGAACCACAAAATACATGTTTCATTTGAAGCTTTAATTGTTTGGTAACTTTTAGTGGCATATTTATGTCTGTACTATCATCTGATGCAATAAATAAGACATTCTGTATTTACTGACAAATAAAAGGATCTCGGGGCTCTTGGAGTATACCATGAGCACACATGATTTATCTAGACACACGCGCACAGACACACACACACACACACACACACACACACACACACACACACACACATTCACACTGACAGGCAGTATTAACCAGAGTAGTGAACCAGGAGCCGGTGGAAAGGTTCAGCTTGAGGTCAAAGAGCTGGGTGTCAGCCACTGCGCCTTTCCCTGGAGACAGCCCACAAAGCCTCCCAACTGCACTCACACACACCAACAGATGTAGAGGGTTGATATGCAGACCCCTATCACATGGCTAGGTGGCCCTGCAGTAGAGCAGATGATGGATGGACATGTGGTTATTTATTGTTGATTCCCATTTTCATCTAACAAAATCACTTTGTTAAGACTTTGACAGCAGAACAGAATGGTAAATGTTCTTTTCGCTCTGAGTATGTCATACTCGCAGAGCTGCAACTCATTCATCTCTATAGGGATCTCTAACAGATATCTGCATCTCTAGGCACAGACAAGAACTGCTGACCCTGAGATTCTTATTCTCACTAATCTCACCCCTCATGTCTAAACCTAACCAACCCAACCAACAAAGGCGGTGCGTACTAGCCAGTGAGAGGAGAATGGATAACCATTATGTGGATAGAAGCTGGCTACATGGCCCCTAAAAGATTGTTGCCCCCAGAGGTTAAATCAGACAATAACTGATGCTCACTAATGAATTCAAATAACCATTACCTTGATGAAAGGTCTGATCACTGTACAGATTCTCAACACTTCTGCAGATCGTTCACATGAATTGGAATAACGTAGAGTCCTTCAAGCTGCTGAACTTTTGGTTTGAAGCATATGTGCACAAATAAACACTATTCTAATTTTATTTGAGTGCGAGTGATTAGAGAGTGTTCATTGCCACATGTATTGTGTAGGATTGTAGACTATGCTTCTAGATGGAGGCTTGCCATTCACTCAGCTCAGTGTGATGATGCTGAAATAATATTATTCTATTCTTTATGTGTACATGAACAATTACTATTACTCAAGAAGCTTACTTAGACGTTCACATTTGTAACATCCACATAATCAACACTTAGAAGACTTCAGAAACCACAACTGCACAGTGGTTTGCAGACACTGCTGGACTATGTGTAGCATGTATAATAAAAACAGTGCTTTATTTATCTGGTGTGATCATTAAAGGATAAGTCCGCATGCATTGTTTGTTTTTCTTATTCCTCAACAGATCTCATGACAAGACCAAACCAGCCATAATTATCTCCTACGAACAAGAATTGCTCATATTGCCAAAGTGTGATGTAACTTATTCTGTGCCACAGAGCTCCATTGTTGTCAGAAACCTGATATAAAAACATTAATGAGCCCATGCTTGCATGAGTAACATGTTTGTTCATTACCATGAACACTGGAACTGTAATTTACTTTTTTTTTGTAATTTTACGTACAGACACTGACATCATCAGAGCTACTGGTGCACTACACCCCCCAGAACTCATCAGATGTGTGTGAACCAGCTGCTGAAGATGTTCAACAAAGAGTAACCTTAACTTCTGCTTGACTAAAGTTGTGTTTTAGTGAACACTAACTATTTTTTAAACATTTAAATCAACAGAATTATCCGTTATTCTGTAAACCAGATGCATTACGCTGAGTTAAAAAAACACACTTTTAATCCCACATAACTCACCTGATTAGTTCACCTCTAAACTCGCTTCTTTTCCTTCCTGATTCATTTCTGCGAATTATTTCTCTAAAAATAAACCAGATTCTTTGTCCTTATTGGTGGTTTTCATGACTCAAGTGTTACAGAGTCAGAGTGGTGCTCACGTCTGACACTGTGATGTTCTTAGACATGTAAAAAGGAGAGAGATGACAACAACAAAAAATGTGTCTCTCACAGGAACCTCAAGTACCCTCAATGCCACAGCCAGGTTCTTCCCTCTCAAACTTCTGTTCCCTTTCATGTGTAGACTTGATAGAGGGGATGAAGGTTAGTGTGGCACTGTGGAGAAGAGTTGGTGAATCAAAATAGGGGACTTGAAGGTAAAAAACAAATCAGTGAGGTCCAGTGAAGTGATTTGTGTCTCTCGGGACAAGAGTGGCCTCTCTTTGTTCTTCAATTCTTTTTCCACACTGTCCCTTTTTATTTTTCTTGCCTCTACTGCCTATTTCTACACTCTTGTGTTTGTTCTGTGACACACAGCCTCTGTATACACAGTTTTCTGTCTCGTATTAGTCCCAGCACATACTCTTTCTCTTTTTCTTTTCTCAAACACAAAATCGGGACCCATGTGTTTTTAATCTTGCATTGATCCCACATGAGGGCTGATGCTCTGCTGCTTCTTAAATCTGTTGATTCAGGTGCCATTTCCAGTCACAGCTGGATGTTCACTTCCCAAAGTGCCAGCACCCTGCCATTAATCCCGTCTGTTTAATCTGTGAATTCTACAGACTATTTACAGCATAGATGCTCATCAGTATGCCTCCTTAATCTGCTATAGCAGCAAACGAAGGTGCCCAGGAGTTATACAATGCTTCACTCCCTAAAGGGCATCAGAGGATGCAAAAGTACACACACACACACATACACAAACAACCCCCACCATTTCCACCTTTCAAAGCTGCTGCCCGGGGTCCCTTCAAAGAGCCTTTGAAGGGACCCTGATTACCAGACAGCCTATAACTAGCATCCTGCCACAGTCATCCCAGCACACAGGCCTAAATGTGAGTCTGTGTTTCTGCCAACAGATTTCTTGACTCTGACATGTGCTGAGTCCATGTGAGGGAAGCACATAAGCACTTATTGAGCTGTACACTAACAGAGGGAGAATTTTAGGACAGAGCCTCTCACCTTCAAGTCATGTTCCATTCATGTACCAATCCTGATGAATATAGAATGAGACAGCTCGACAGTAGCTCGCTCCATATTAGCAGGAAGGGAAAGATAGCAGAACTTGAGAGGAATGACAAGAAAGACGAGGGCAGATGAGGAATGATGAAAGCAAAAAAAACAACAAAAAAACAAACTAGAGCAAGAAATGTGTGCGTCTGTGTTCACTGTATGTGAGCAGCCACCTTGTATTAGTGATGGATTACTAGTATAAGAGTTCTAGATAACCACTGCTGCTGGCAAGGTGCGGCTGGCTACATCAGACCACCTGTTTAGTGTGCACAGGCAGTCAACATGCACTGTACCGGCCCATTTAATTTGAACTTAGGTCAGCAGCCGGCTCATCCCTGCCTGATTCATGTACAGAATACAATGTCATAATCGTACACTGTGATACATAATTTATATCCAAAGAGATGGCTCTCTTTTGTTTAGAGGTCACCGTCACAAGCACAGTTTGGAGGGATTCAACATCTCAAGCTCAAGAAACCTGTCTTCTGTGTCACCACACTGTGTCACCACACTCAATCTTTATTGAAACTGCAGTTAAAGCACCTCTACAATCACATTTAACAACACATTTAAATATCTGAGTGCTGAGTGTCTGCAGCAGTCAGTAGCAACTGAATGAGTTACAGGTGGATGGATGCAGCTGCGTTATTTCCTTCCTGCTATCAGGGTTTAGAAATGCATTGCAGCGCTGGATGTTTGACATGTTGTTTGATAATTTCTAATTGTTAAAGAGGCCACAGGAGGGCCAAGTTTGAACTGACAATTCATAAAACGCCATCAGGCACAGGAGGCCTGTGAAAGACTTTGTGGGATACTATAATGAGCTTTGGCAAACATCAGCTCTGTCCTCTGTCCTATTACACACTACAACAATCCGTGCCAACGTTGTCCAAGATAGAATTAGGTTTGCCAAACACTTGGCTTGGTCCTCATCCTCTTATAACATTGAAAGTGAAATGTATTTGACCATTAAAGCATAAACCTAAACTCTGTCATGCTTGTCCAAGCAAGCTTAGCATCTGAGCAGACTAATGTGTGAGTCCCTCTTGGAAACAAACACTGTTTCATAAACTCGTAAAAATCGTTTGCATAATGATTAATGAATCATTAATGTTCACATTTTAAAGGCTCTGGAGAGTTCACTACTTTTCTTCGCTCGTCTCTTTAGTGTTACAGTCTCTCTCGCTGTCTGTTGTCTGTCCTGACAGAATGTCAATCTCAACCTGTGTTTGTTGCACACATCAAAAACAGCTCGGCAGTGTATTCCACTCACATACACACGGCTTTCCACATGCTGGGGTTTCTTTTTCTACGAGCATACAGTTCTGCTCAAATGACCAGAAGGATAACCAAAGAGAATTTATAGATAAAGACTTTCTTTAATAAGCGACCTGGATTTTCACAGTCACACCCTGCAACGTTTCCTAGTACTGCTAATCCTACTGAGATTATTTCACCAACTGTGTTTCCTTTTCCAGCTCATCATCCATAATGTTCTTACCAGGGGTCCCCAAAAAGAACAAGGACCTGTGTTCCATGACATGCTGCCATATCATGAACAGTGCAACTGGTATACACTGAATGAATTCAAATGGATCAGGCTTTATTGGGACATTTAAAAATGATGGGCTTGACTCTGATATTGATCAGTGTGGACATCTTAACTGACATCAACCTTCTGAATGCCTCGTAAACCACGTCCGTCTGTTTACATATGCATTCTGTCTCACCTTCCAGATGGTGTGTAATTCAATCACAAGTTAGGGGGTGGAACAATCATCCAATCACAACTTAGTTGGCAAGCCCTGATAATCCAATAACAGAGTAGCTCAATGATCAATATACCAGCATCATAAGCAACCCCCTCACAGCTCTCTCCCTTATTCACATAATCACTCACACAGACACACACACACACACACACACACACACACACACACACACACACACACACACACACACACACACACACACACACACACACACAGTTCAATCCTCTAATGACCTCAAGTTGTTGCCAGTGTGTTAGATTATTCATCAAAGCTGTACAGCTGCTGTGCCTTCAGGCATGCTTTGAGCATAGATCCCTACATGTCCATAGCTCCTTCTATTTCCACACAAACACACACTGGAAATAAATTATTTGCTTAACAATTATCAACAGTTTATGATGTGCATAACGAATAACGCAACAGCGCGTTGCGTGAGCGTGGCATATTTGGTCCATCCTGCACGTGACTTCAAACCACTTGCTCAGATCTGGGCATTTTCCTGGTGCATGTTCTTCTAAACATGCTCCTACATGTGTAAATATGATACGCAGTTACTGAGTTTCACTTTAGTCTGTTTTTACGAGCGGCAGT
Organism: Nibea albiflora; assembly: GCA_014281875.1. NCBI lineage: Eukaryota > Metazoa > Chordata > Actinopteri > Sciaenidae > Nibea > Nibea albiflora. The sequence continues at coordinate 24,677,886 of CM024796.1, forward strand.
TTGCACTGGGTATTTTATTTTGAAAATTCACCGGATTCTGTCCATTAAATGATGTTGATTCAGTTTATTTGCTCCATGTCTAAAAATAATTGGGTGTATGTGCTTGCGTAACAATGCTTGGGTATATGTGGTCTTTTAAAAATTTGAAAAGAAAATATATTTCATAGAATTGGCTTCTTTATTTTATAGTTTAGGTTAAAACATTTTGTTTTCTGAGTGTGACGATGTTGAAAATGTATGTCATATGTATACTGTATAACAGGCCACTGCCTTATTTTTTATGGACCTGCGGTGTGACTGTACTGACACTGCAGCTGCTGACAACTTCTGTGCATGAAAGAAAAAGAAAAGAAAGAAAATCACCTTTTTCCATTTTATAAATTATTCTCTGGGCCATAATTCTGTACATGGGCTGAAGGCTTTTCACCAAGGGTTAGGGTGTTTGGCTGGTGTGTGGAGTTATGCCACAGACTGAAACACATCAGGAGGCAGGGCCAACTCAACTCTCATGCCTCATGAATTATGAACCAGGATGAAAAGTTTAAGAAGTGCTTTAGTGAGAAAATACAGTGTTCAGTAGGTAGTAGGTATAGCTCATCAGCTCTACCTCTGAGACACTGCTGTGACATTCAGAGTCTGAAGGACAGATTTTCAAGAAAAGAAAAGAGGCAGAGCAGAGGATGTATGTAGTAAGGTAATAAACGGAGGTTTTGCTGCCTCAGGGTTTGTTTTTTCACATTCCTGTGTGGCTGCACCGCAGTTAGAAAGCACCAGACAGTGAAAAAAAATAATATAAAAGAATGAGAGAGATGAGAAACAGCTGATAGATTACACAGTACCTGGCTCTGACAGTTGAGGAGCCAGCACAGGCGGTTTCATGTGATCTTCCCTCAGAAAAAAACAGAGTTGTCATATCTCCAGACACCCTGCTTGATTTTGAGGACACCGATGTTGAGGGTTGTTTACTTGTCATTGTGTAGTGTGGATGCCCAGAGCCCCCCCTGACTGGCGGCCAACTTTAACCTTTGAGCATCATTCAGCCCCTCCGCTACTTACTTTACTTCTGTAGTGTATATCACACTTGCGGCTGTAATCAGTACATTTCCTCATTGTGGGATAAATAAAGTAGAATGTAATCTAATTTAATTCACAAGTTTTCTTTAACACTCAAGAACAGTGGAGCACATACAGTTATTTCTATGTTTTCTAACCAAAACAAATTTAAAGAGATAACTGAAATATTAATTCATAATTTACATTAATGTATTGATTTTCTCTGCATTTATTAACAAAGACTGTACAAAGGACTATGAACAGGCCGGCACTGAGCCAACATGGCCACGTTTTGGTTGTGGGCTGGATGACAGTGATCACCAGGGACGTTTTAACAGAATGGCGGTCATGATTCGGTTCAGGTAGCATGTCAGATGTTGCCCAGAGTGAGAAGTGGATCACTCTGCTGACAAGTTGATGAGATTGGAGAGTTAGAAGCACACATTAATGTCCAGTCATGGCTGTAGCTTTGTCATTTGTCTGGGTTAGATGGTGCCTAAGGCTGCATTCCACACTTGGTACATGCAGCTGTTTGACGGCGCACCTGTTATATAACAAGTATACATATTGTGCAGGATATACTGAGAACTTACAGGCTCAAATACAGATATTTATTTTATTTTCATGGAATATCCTTTGTATACATTATGTTTGTATCTTATTTCTTATGATTACCACAGCAATATAAATGGGATACATTTTACTGTAAAGCATACATATAATTCATAACAGAGGTTCTCAATCTCATGACAATCTCCATATATTACAAAGACACAACAACAGTTCCCTCAATGAGCAGTGACAGTGGCAAGAAAAAAGATTCCTTCAAGAGGGACAAACCTTGAGTAGAACCCAGATCAGGCTGCTGCTACAGCCATCTGCAGTGGCTCAGTCCAGAGAGAAGAGAGGGTGACAAAGATGCACAGCAACAATAATCACAATGATAACTACAACTATAATTATATAATACACGTGGCTATATCAATATAGTATGTGTAATGGACATCAAGCAGGACCAGAACACTAGGTGCAACCACACCTCCTGATATAAAATCTGCCAGATGAGAGAGCACAAAAACTCGTGGGAAGAAGCTAAGTTTGTAACACGTATTAACAGGACATGAATGTATACAGATGAAGATGGAGAGAAGAAGAGAGCTCAGTGCATCATGGGAAGTCCCCAGGGCTCACCTGAGGGCTCACTCTGGTCAGATTTCCATTCAAAGTGGGATGAATGCCGTCTTTCCAAATGAGATCAGGTTTTCCCCAAAGAGTCCTCTACTTGTCTACAAAAGCCACATGTTTGCTGGACACCACCTGACAGCCAGTAGTTGAATGATGAAATATGTCAGATTAGTCAGGATCCAGAGAATGACATGGAACATGGCTTTTGCATATGCACACACTGACTAACTCTTCATTTACCACCTTCACCTTAGCCAGCAGTTTTAAATGAATTAAATTCAATTCAGTATTGCCCACTGTGGCGTCCTTCCTGTACGTCTACTGTATACAAAACATAGTAAACTGCTCAGTGACCTGACTCTCGTTTGATGTGTTTTTATGATGTGTACAGTACGGGTGAGTCACTGCATCACCAGTAGTCATGTGGATGCACTGACATTAGCCAAGGCCCAGACTAATGTACTCAACTATTCATGTTTTCTGATGCTTCACTGTCCTCTTTTACCCCAAATAATGCAGAGAAGGTGACAGTGCTTGTCTCAGCCACGAGCACTGCCTGCGGCCATCTGCTCAGAGTGAATGTGTTGAATGGAGCTTGTTGAATATCACTCCAACAAGCTCCAACAGCAAGTATGTAGGGAGGGTTGTATGTAGCTTGTTCAGCTTGCTGCTGTGTGAGCAGTAATTGTGAAGGTGACTTTTGCATAGTCTGAGACACAGAGGGTGACTAGCAGGAAAATCAAACTACTCTGCTGTTAGAGGGGGACATGTTCCCCCATCCCCAGTGGAAATGATGGCCTTGTCAAGAGGTCCAATAAGGTGAATAAAAGATCAGGAATACTCAATCTGTGTTTCATTTTGTTGTGTCCACTGACAACTCTTTGCTACTCATACCACCTTACATCAAAAACAGATTTAAAGAAGTCATTTGCAAAGAAGCCGGGCTACACTGTGGCTGTAAAATGGTCATCCACTGATGCCTGAGGGACCACATGAATTGTAAAGGGAAATGGAAACATGACAACACAATAAATCATGTGATTTCACCAGCTGGATGTTATCACACACACTGGATACTGCACAAAGAATCATACCAGTGCTCCGAAGGTCTGTGCTCCTTGCGGACACTGAAGCCAATAATGTAATTCATATTCTCTGCAATCATGCCTTTTTGTTATAGCATCTACAATTCCAGCTTTGTCCTAACCAAACCAGTTTTGACTTATTAAATCCGAATCGACCAGAAAGTAAATCAAAAAAGGAATGACGAGATGTGAAATTCTCATGTGCTCAGTTACAATAAAAAAACAAAAAAAAAGCTGACATCTGTTGAAAGTTAGCCCTTGTCTTTGACTAGTGGATTAGGTGTTTGTTGCTGCAGCATCACAGTTTTAATGAAATCTGTTCAGGAATATGTACAGCCAGCCAGCGTTCAGGTTGGCACAGTGGTACCATGAATAATAAAACATAATAAAACATGTTCATCTCAGATCAGAGAAAGTATCAATTCAGTTATCTATGAGACATAAATGTGAGAAAAGACAAGAAACAACAATGATTAGTCTGCGCATTGATCAGCCAATCAGTCTGTCAATCATATACAGTACAACATGCACGCACTCAAGGTTGGATCCAACACTCTTTCATTTTTTTCATTTTTAATTCAACTTGCAAACAGTCCATTTGATCTCGCAGAAAAGTGGCATAACTGCAGGATGCAGACAGCATGACATTCATTAAAACCAAGTCTGAATTTAGAATTGACACAGAAAAGGAGAAAGAGACAGGAAGAAGACAACAGGGCAAGACTGAGCAGGAACTGACAAGAGCAATCACACAAGATGGAGTTGGACCTTTACTGAACAAATATAACTGTTACTCAGAGAGGGAGAGGCAGAGAATGAAACATGGGCATGGATCGGGATCATTGCATTCATTAAGGGAAGGTGAACATGGAAACTGTGACTGAGAGGACTGGAAAGAGCTAACAAAGCTTGATCATTTTAGGAACCTGATTTAGATGCCGTGTGTTTGTGCAAACCATTGTAGTGTCTGTAAAAATACCATGTGTATAAAGCTTTCTTTCTGCTAGTTTGCTTTTTTAAATGAATCTACCATTAGTCTGTGCTCTTGTTGTAACACATAACAATTTCCCCCATGGGTAGAAATGATAAGCTTGTCCTGAAGGAAAATACCTGATATATATCTGTCATTGGACCACAGAAGCCGCATGCACGTTTTTATACAGCTGTTCATTTTTTTCTCTACTCGTGGCTATGTGTGGCCCCTTGGAACTGAGGTGTGCTAATGAAGGGTAGTTACTGAAACCAGGCACCTGTGACGATGCCCACCTGCCAATCAATTAAAGTGTTAATTCTGTTTTATATATAATCTTTTATATAAATTCACCCTCAGTACACTTGTCATGAAAGGGGAAATTAGCTATAGAGACCAAAACTGTTTTTTGTACCAGGCTGTAAACATGTTTATTTCTGCTGTGAAGTTGGACATTTGAACATGGGGACTTATGGAGACTGACTCACTTCTGCAGCCAGCCACAAGTGGAACTGCAGTTTTTGGTACTTCTACGTTGGCTTCATTTCACAGCCACAGAGGTTGCAGATGGAGATAAATGAGCATCACTAACCTCAACCATTATTATTTTAAGCACGCCATCATTTCTCATGTCTCATACACACACACACACACACACACACACACACACACACACACACACACACACACACACACACACACACACACACACACATAGGGTTAAACCATGCCTGTAGCTCATGCTGTAGCTGCCAGTAGTTCCTCAAAGGACACTGATTATTCTGTGCAAGTGCAGCTGTGTGGCAAGGTTATGGATTTATTAATAAAAACATTTTTTATAATTATGACCTTATCTTTTAATAATTTTAATTGTGAAAAACAAAAAACATTCATATAAAAGTGAATAAAAAGTGATAAAACAAACATTTTGAAATGCAGGTGGAGAAAGCAAAAACAAAATATGAGTGTACTTATTTAACAGCATGTTACCTTTATTGTTGTTGTGTAATTAATGCTGGTCACTTCTTGAAGCCTTCAGAACCTTTGGCCTCTGAGCATGTGTCTCATGCCTGGTAGCACATCCAAGCACAGTGCACTTGGTGACATCAGGGTTAATTCTCACAGGAGAGAGGAGAAGGAAGCATGACAGCCACAGGGACTCTCTGAAGGTGGTCTTCTCTGCTGTTATTTGGTGGTTTCACTGACATCACCGGATATCTCTGCTGCCCCCCCAGAGGGAGATAAAAAGAGAGGAAGTGTGCAGGTGTCAGACACAGAGTAATTAGCTAATGAGGTGGATTGTTCTGTGTTGTGACTGACTGCTTATCCAGTACTACGCATACTACATACTACATGCTACATATTAATGTGCAAGTTTCTTGTCTCAACATTTTATTTTATCTGATATGTGCCACACTGAAACACAGACTAATGCACATACACGTCACACATCAACTACAGCCCATGAAATATTGAAAACAGGTGTCTTGAGGACCCTCACAATCGATCAATGAGAACGCCTGAGCACAAAGACGTCCATTTTAGAGTATTCACCCATCTACATGCCCGGGCCCATTAAATGAATATGCACTGGCAAATTTACACACACACACACACACACGTATCTTCTGCTGATCATGGATGAGAGAGTGTACTGTAGCTGTGTTTGTAACTTAAGTGAACAGAGGATCAGAGCATGTTCCTGCCTGTACACAAGATAGGTACTTGCGGGGGGGCGGATGTGCTATTGGCTGCAGGAATTAACGAAACCTCATAAGGTTCTGTGATGAATGTTGACAGTGTTTACTTCACTCGATCAATGCTTGTTATGGATGTGCCAGGCTGCCTCGATCTGGAAACCAGCAGCTGGTCAGGTCTCCCATCTCACAATGAGGCCGCTTTCATTTGCATCATTTAGAATATTTTGATAGAAATGAACACTGTGTTTCCTCCAAGGAATGCAGAATCCCCGCGGCTGTGCTGTGAGTCTGAACTTTGATGGAAGCTGCAGATTCTGGATAACTTGTACAAATACTTGTTGAATGACTAAAGCTGAGGCTTTCTTTGATGTTTGCAGTGTCAGAGGTTCACTTGGATTTAGGACTATGAAATCTATATTTAATTATATATTTATATAATTATTATATATTTATATAATTTATTTAATTCTGTAAGTTGAGTTTCTTTTTTTTAGCATAAAAAAAAAGATGTGTTATAACAGAGTGATCAGTTTAGGTAGATATAGTTTAGATATATTTATATAATTTATTTAGTTCTAAATTACTCCTTTTTAAGAACTCAATAACAGTTCAACATACTTTGACTAGAAATAGTATTAGTTTGTATTTGCATGAGAATCAGTGTAAGTTAAGAGCGTCATATTAAATATATCAGAGGTCAGTGATGTTTTTAATAAAGATCATACAGTTCAGCTCACAAAGCACATGTCATGGAGCTGAACTCTCAAATGAAATCAGATCAAATGACTCCACTTGTTTATGTTTCACAGTCATACTGATCACTCTCTTTTCTCTCTTCTGTCTTACAGACAGCAACTTTGTTCTGGGAAATGCCCAGGTGCAGTCGCTCTATCCTATCGTCTACTGCTCCGATGGTTTCTGTGAGCTCACCGGTTACGCCCGTGCTGAGCTCATGCAGAAGAGCTGCGCCTGTCACTTCCTGTACGGCCCGGAAACAAGCGACCGGTTAACGGCACAGATCCAAGGAGCCCTGGATGAGAGGAAGGAGTTCAAGACCGAGTTGGTTTTCTACAAGAAGGAAGGTGAGACTGCGTGAGGAATCTATGTGTGTGTGTTTATCTACTTTTAATTTGTCCTTGAATTTAAATATCAAGTCTCATTGTCTGGTGTACAGTTTTTTGTGCTGCAAACAGCACAAGAAATATATGTTAATGGAGCCACAGGTTTATTTTAAAAATTGAGTCAAGCAAAAGTAGAATGTTTGAGGAGAGGAGCTGGCACATTGTGTCATCTAGACCTTGCCATCTATATCACTTTTAATATTTTCAGTTTACTGTGCCCATTCACAGCCTATTTCCCATTAGCTGGAAGCACATTTCTATCACAAAATGGGACACAAAGAGTGCACTGGAATTCTACACACATTTTTTATATACATACATATTCAGCACAGAACACATCAGTAGATTTACTTGGCAATCTACTGATGTGTAGACTGTGGCAATTAATGCTGCCCATCTACCACAGAAAAGTTTAATGGAGGCTACATTAAAGTGGAAAATTGGGCCAATGACTGATGATTTGCATCTGATAACATTTAACAGACACAGAACGTTTCAGGGTTAAACTTCTAAATTATGAAGAAGTGGTTTCAAAAAAAGAAGAAATGTCATGGTCCTATGTGAACTCTGAGGAAGAGGTGAGAGTGTGTGAAGGGGCAGAGAGAGGGTTGTGGAAGAATAGAAGGAGAAAATGTCTTTTTGATTCATCTGCTCTTCATTAATTCTAAATAAATCAAAGCTGTGATTTGTGATGAAAGGGAGAAAGAGTGAGGAGCTAAAGACTCAAAGGTCCACAAATAATAAAAATAAGAGTGAGATGGAAAAGAGACAGAGGGACACATCTGCTCCTCTGAGATATAAGCCTATAACAAAGGCCAACTGAAGCTTATAAAAGTGTTTCTGTCAAACGCACAAATGACAAATTAGAAGTGTTTCATGCTTTTATCAGCTCCCTGTGAGCTCACATTAGCATTTTAGCTGTTTTCCACAGGACCAAGAAAAGGAACAAACACATTCACAGATATCCAGTTGAAAACTGCTGCATGAGGTAACTTGAGGTCAAAAACAGTCTGCCATGAACTTATATGCACACAGTAATTATTATTATTATTATTATTGTTATTATTATGTACCTCTGCAGCCTCAAACATAGTTCTATTTGTTACTTTCTCACACCATGTCCTGATCACACTATGACTGCATGTCAATCATATTTACAGTCTTATCTTTTACAATAAAACATTTTATTATGAAATTATGTATTGCTGACTTTGAAGATCAAAGTTTATTTACACCTTTATTGTTCTTAGTGGCACATAGACTTTGATAACCTTTCCTAAGTGTAATTAGCCAGTAGCATCTAGTAGTTACAGTACAGTTAGTGGTGAAATGATAAATGTCACTCAGTATGTTCCTTCAGCAGGATAAATCCCTGTCCTAACCCTCTGTCACAAATAATGCTGTGCTCTAATGAAATAATGATAATCAGTACATATTAATGACAGCCTTTATTCTCTCTGGCTTATAGTTATGCATAGATAGACAGAACAGAAGACAGTACATGCTGTTTCAACTGCTGTTGTTTACCGTTGTGTTCCAGTCAGACAGGGATATTCAGCCTCCCAGTATGGCTGATGTTTTTATTAAGGCAGTCCTTCCACTTGTTTAAATGCATTATTTACATGCATGATCTCCTATTGGGAATTTGTATCAGAGTTGCAGGGAACAGTATGTGAAGTACCAAAGATAGCCTATGCAGTCAGAGCAACAGGAAACCAAGACTGTATTAGCCTGATTTCATGCATGTATGTACTAGCTCGTCGGGTTACGTGTCTGTTTGATAACACAGGTGATATCTCATATTCTCCCCTTTTGTCAACAAATCCCAGTAAAGAATAACATTTTTTGTCTTGTCGCTGAATGCTGACCTGAGCTTAAAGAGTATTTTTCAGGTTGAGGCAGTGATGCACAGGCGTAATCCTGTATGCTGCGACATCACTGTCACTGCTAAAGTAGTATCACCTATTTACCAACATGAACACAACTGTGTTCAAACACTACTGATCACTTAGTGATGTAATGACAGAGACAGATGGCTTAAATAATGCATGTTCAGCAGTGGTAATGGAGGTCAGGGCCTGGCAAGGCAGTAAGAAGAATGTCAAATAGCGAAGGTGTGTGTGTTTACCGTGATATTCTAAAGTGAATCTACTGTTTGCTTCTTCCAATCTCTCCTGTGCCTCCTCTTGTGGGGGTTTAGTGAACTCTGAGGATATAGATAGCACAGAAAAAGCAGTTTTTCCTCCAGGCTGAAGGACCTCAATGAATATCATTCTAGCTGCAGGCGCATGGTGCTGCTGAGTGTAATGAACGTATGGTCACACATGGAAAGGTTCTGGGAACACTATGCCCTCTCAACTGCTCAAGTGAAATGATTTCTTTATGAATCATGTTATCACTGACACACACGATTGAGAAAACTTATACCTACAATTAATATGAAATGGGTGAACATGCCAAGATGTTCTATAAACCATGTGATAGTTTATTCATCATTTTCAGTTTTATTCTAACTGCCACTGTGACTCTCATACCTTCTTATGGGCTCCCATTTCTGCACAGTGTGAGGCTCACAGTCATCTTAGTCAATAAATGAAGAGCAATGGAACTCTGGAGTTGAGCTATGGATTTCACTTAAAGGAAGACAAAAGGTTATAGATACTGAAAGATATTACTATAAGACTTCCCCGATAAATGCAAATAGGCAGTACAGTCAAATAATCACCTAAACAAAGATGACATGTCATCGAAGCAAAGTAAGTAAGTATCCCAATCTAAACCAGCTCGCATGACCAGCTCATGAAACAATCAAATGCCTCGTGACAAAAAGGACAAAATTTAAACACATAATGGTCCAATTTCCTGTCCAGCTTCTTAATCACTAATCTTCCTGGTGGGGCGTTGTATTTTCTTGACTTTGCTTGCTGATATACATCCCATGTTATATATTATTGCATACTCGTATTATCTTGACTAAAGGAAGAGCTGGCTGAACAGGCAGTACAGCTGCAGACTACAGACACATTAGTCTTAATCTGCACAGTTTCAACATGTTGACATGTGAACTTTGGTTGAGGGTGTAATTCGACAATTGATGTTTATAGTGCTATACTTCAAAGATGCAAATCATTTTGCAGCATGTTCACGAGTTCATTCACTCAGCAAAGAGAAAGAGGTGAGGATTTGAGTTTGTATCTGTAAGATTGACTAGCAGGCCAGTTTACACCACAAGCAGCTTCTGTTAGGAACACAGTATGTTTTAGACTATAGGTTACGTCTCAGTGTTGCGAAATAAAAACACCTGGATGGTTTGCACCTGCCTCAAGCCGCCTGCTTTCTGTAGTCCAGCTGTTATATAGCCATTCCAACAAGTAATAAGGACAGCAGATATATTTTGAACCTTTTCCTACATTTAATATGTAGAAATGATTTCTAGTTTTAAAGCGTTAAAGCTTCTCATGTAGTTATCTGATTCTTTCCTTTACATTTTACTCTGTTGAATATCACTTCATTGTCACTGTAACTAATCACTAATCAAGCGTTTCATCTCATCTCAATACTTCATATTTTTGTATTTGTGGTTCTGTTTCTGTGTCTTGTATCATAGCGGCTAACAAGCTGTAAAGCTCAGTGTTAACAGAAACAGGTGACAACCAGCTTCATCATACCAGTTATTATCCTAACAACAGAGTTAGTCTGAGTGAGGCATTAACAGAGATTTCAGCTGATCATATGAACTTCAATACAACACGTGTCCGCTGTCATCAATATTGCTATGTAAGTAACACAATGTGTTCCTCCTCCAATCTGCACCTCATCACTTCACTTCCTGTCTGCCTCTTTACATCTGCTGCCTCTTTTTACTGGCAGGTGTGCACACACATGTAGATGCACATGTGCACATATTTTCTTCTGTTGTTTCTTTTCCGATAGGTCACTACACTTAATACAGTGAATGCTATCGCTACCTGACCAAGTGCAATTAACACAGAAAGCTATGGAGACACATGGCCACTGCAGCATCCTTGTGTGCAGTGTGTGTGTAAGGTCACACATAACAATAAGCGAGGGAAATACATTCTCAGACAGTTGTGTGCCAAAAATAAAATAAGGATTGTTCCCAAGTCCCAAATCTCAAGGTTCAAGTCACCCTTAGTGTGACTGTAGCCGAAAGTAAACTCCACAGGCTGTAGAGAATGTTCTTCAGGATGGTCTGAATGCTCTGCATGGAGTTTGTAAATCATCAAATCACCAAAACTGTCAAAGGGATTAAACAAAAACAGCTGACTGTGGTGTTATGGTATCAGATTCAATGAGCATTTTGTGGGAATGATGCATTGTATGTTTGTCCTTTCTACAGGAACACAGTTCTGGTGTCTTCTGGACATTGTCCCCATCAAAAATGAAAAGGGTGAGGTGGTTTTGTTTCTCGTGTCCCACAAAGACATCACGGACAAGAAGAAGGACCAGGATCCTGAGCAAGGACCTGACACAGGTGAGTTTATATAAATGAAGCCTGCTTGCAGTTCTGGTGATGTACTGTAATGGTAAATTATGACTCAAACGCCTTAAACACTGACTGTGTGTAGCAACCTTGAAAGGAAAATCTATTTGCTGATGATTTGAAGGTCAACAATTAAAGAATTTGGACTCCATTCTTTCACTGAATAAACTTTAACTATGAATGTATAAAATAATCAGCAGACTATCTGATAATAAAGAATCAGGCAGCAGTATTAGACCCAGCAAGCCTTTAAGGGCCTCATGATGGAACTGGAGCTGCTCCTAAATAATAATCAACATAATTAGAAAATATTAAAGGTGATGGAGAAAGTCAGTCTGGGAATGAAGATGAGTTTTCCGATATGCTCTTAATTTCAGCTGATTCCACTTAGGCCATTTGGCTTCTTGACTCAGTCTCACTTGTTTTCAGGAAGTAAACGGGTTCTTAAGTTCTCAAAATGAGACACTGAACTCAGGTCTGTTGTCCTGCTGCAGGGTAACTCTAATCACTGCAGTTAAATCAGTGACCACCAACTAACCTTTGGCAGATGTTTGAACTCCATGATCTTCATTCAGTGAATGTTGTATTTGTGACCACTGTCACTGTTATGACATGATCTGTTCCACACTTGATGAAGTCAACTCTATTCATACTGAATGAGATAGAGTTGAAAGCTCTGAAAAATACAGGTGCAATAAGTGGCCCTTGAGTTGAAAATATTTTGTCAAAGTACTATTTCTAGGCCAGTGGTGATTTTAGAGCAGTATGTGAGCCAAAATGGGAGCACGAGGAGAATAAATCTGAGCACGAGAAGGAGAACCCATGCTCTCAAACTGAAAATCCACGCTCTCTAATAAATGTAGGATGATTCTTCCATAGACCAGCTGAGGGGTGTTATGCACAGTGCAAAACAAAACTCTAAAAGGTATCAGAGACTAAATACAATTGCAACAGCTTATCGTTAACAAATAATCATTCTGCCACCAAGCAATAGTTCCCGTGCATTTAGAGAATGAATGGTTGCCAAGCAACGCAGTGACATTTTGGAAAACAGGTTTAAAGATTGGGGAGATTGGGATTATTAAAATTCATCTGGATGTTACCTGAACTGTGCAATTGTTGAAGCGTTCATCATGTTTAGTGATGTTCACTCCAGCTGTTTGACAGGTGTGTTTTAAGGGTGAGTGTCACTCCAACATGTCTCCCGTTGTAGTTTGGGCTTCAGTAAGACTTCAGGGTTCACATACCTGCCCTGTCACTGACTGGATTTCTCCCTTTTCCAGGCAGCATCCGTTTTTGTACAGTTGATCTTCACATGCAGTGGTTAGTGTAGACTGCAATGCAGTTGAAGTTACATGGTTAACTTACCACGGCTGGTTGGTCTAGTTTGTGTCTTTTGGATGGAGATAAAAAGGCACATGGATCGAGCTGCAGTAACAATCTCCATCAAAGCGACAGAACACAGCAGGTTCTCTGACTGCCCAGTCATGAGTCACAAGCTCTGTGCTTCTTTATTCATTCGGTGAATGACCACATTGGACATTTCTTCACGTCTTCTTTTTCATTTCATTGATTTCATTTTTTTGTCTTCATCCTCCATCTTTCTTTCAGCCACTTGTCCACATTCATCCCACCCAATAACATAAAATACACTAAATCTGACATTTTATATCATTTGTTCGCTGTAGTCACATGTCACAATCTTACAGCGGCTTCAAAAGCATCTGAATAAAATCAAATTAAAAAAGCTTCCTCACAATTTTCAACAATTTGATTTGACCATATATTTTGAAAATGATTTTAATCACCCGTCACCACCAGAGAGCACGAAAACATGCAGAACATTTTGCCTCTCAGCTGTGCCTCTGCAGTTAATGTCATTTCAAGCAAATAACAATTAAACATCAATTAACAATTTTTATCCCATTTTTCGGTCCCGTGTCTTTTTCCCAGCGTAAATCTCACCATGATTAAATAAATGTGTCAATGTCAATTTGAACATTACATTAATATTAATGATTGCCTCCATTAAATGCACATGGTGAGCCATAAACATGCTGTCACAGATGACACACAGCTTGCTACCCAATATGATAATGCACATGCTTGATGGTGGCCACAATTGAAATTACCAGGCTGTATTTGTGAGTTAATTAGAGGCATCAGGAATGAATTAGTGGCAAACAAATTCATACTGTATTGTTTAATATAAATTATATTAAATTTCTTTGTATCTAAGAAAACTTGAAACGTGAAACCGCCTAACAACAGCATCAGCCCTCGAGCAGCCCTAGTTATAATGGGATCAAAACAGGAAATCAACTGATCGTAGAGCAACAGGGAGAGGAGGTCATGGGAGAATGAGGGATCCCTGTTTGGGACTCCATGTCTGAAAGCCAATGGGAAGCAAGCAGGGTTGCCATGTGTGAGATTCAATTCAAATCTCTAATGCTGACTACACAGTAGTCTCTGGTTCTTCCCCCACTTACTTGAATGTCCTCATACGGCATAATGAACGACGCCTGGCTCTATACTCAGGACAATGGTGGAATGTGCTACCAGTTCCTACCAGATCAGTCACGTCCCTCTCTGCCTTTAAAAACCTCCTGAAGACCTCCAGCTCTTCAAGAGGACTTCCTCTACAACACCACCAACAACTGGACATGATAAATCCCCCTCTGCAACTGGACCTTGATCCTAGAACTTATTGCTGCACTAACATGTCCTTGTTGCTCTGTAACTTGACTCTTTCCCCTTTTGTAACGAAATGTAAATAACGAAATGTAATGTGAGATGTGTCAACGTCAATGAGTGATCTTTATTTTTAAATGTATTTTAATTTTAGAAGATTTGCAACAATCATATTTCTCTGTTTAAGCCTTTAAATGGTGTTACCAATATTTTTGTCTTGTGTGTAGCAGTGAAACAAATTTTTGCTAAATGACCTTAAAAAGTGTAGGTGCCTTAAATGCTTTAAATAATACTTTGGCGGCCCCCTGCAGTAAGTCTGAGAGGCTCCTAGGTGTTCCTTCAGGACATATGCATGTGGAGGGTAACTTTTTTTTCCTGTTTCCAAAAAACAATCATCGATCATTATACCCAGATGTTCATCATTGTAACCATGAAGATGGAGGTCAGCTAACCTTTAAGTGGCAGTCCTGCTTGGTTTGATACTGGTGTAACAGTCTAATGCTGTTTTGAACACAAGCTTTTTCCAGGTCCAACAATTCAGGAGTGAAGAAAACAAACAAACTATTGTGTTGTTAATAAGGACGCCGGGCAGTAATTGGCTTTTTTCTATCATGCTGTGAGCAACCGTGATCTGATTTTTAACTGTACGAGGCATGAGTCTGCAACAGCAACAGAGAGGTGGAGGTGTACTGCCTGATGCCTGCAGCTCTTCAGCTAACAGCTGACTGTGGCTGCTGTATCTTGCTCCATCCCTGCAATATTCAAAACTGATCTGCTCTCAATGAAAAGAAAAATGACCATAGACTACTAATACAAAGTAAATAAAAGTCAACTGGTGCTTCGTTAACGTGAAGCTGTAGCAGTAGGAAATTTTGGGTTAACGTTTTTTGATCCTCCATCACTTCCTTCCCAGAGATGTCCGGGGCTTGTTGACCAGTTAGTTCTTAGAAAACAGAGGGAGAAATCACAGCATGCAAAGCTGAAAGAGCAAATGGAATGTCTTTAAGGTGTGTTCAATCACTGTGGTGTACAGACTGCAAACATTGAATGTGCAGCTATTACTTGAGTTCAGTTCACTACAGAGAGGTTGAGAGTTGTGGTGAGACAAGGAGAGAAGCAGAGTAACCAAGACTCTAAAATGAAGTGGAGTGTTTAAATTTGTATTTTTATTTCAGATTGGTTTTCAGAGCTGCTGTGTGTAGTGCTTCCTGCTGGGAAAGAGCATCTGCGTGAAATCACTTACCCAATTCCCCACTCACCCAGCTCTCTCATTTATTCTGTCTGAATATTCTGCCTTCACTGCTTACATATACTGGATGTGTTTTACACACTGCATGTGTTATTACATGTTAAATTTAAGCTACCAAATTGAGCTACCAAGAGTGTAAGCACACACCCCAGGGGACAAAGGACAACAGAATAGAAGGGACAGGAAGCAGAGAGAGCAAAGAGGATTGAAATGCTTTCTGTTTTCAGATTGATCGCAGACATGACTATAACCATGACATTCTGAGGGTTTCTGAGAGGTGAAGCACCTGTGGATATCAGAAGGGAATGAAAGAGGTGAAAAACTGATGAACCAGAAGCAGAAGCAAGGGAAAGACTTTTATGGTGTGATGTGTTGACACAAACAGTCACATTATCTGCTCCTCAGTGGGAGTCTGCTGGCTGGTTAAAAGGCTCACACTTGGCACTTTACTCAGCGTGATGTAAGATTCAAATCTTACAATCAGATGGCAGGCGAGCGAGAAGGACCAAACAAGGCCGGGAAAAGATTGACGATAATTGTGCTGAATATACAATATACAGCTTGATCATCACAACAACAATAACAACAGACGCACTCTGCTGTGAGCCACAACCTGCTCACACACACATGCACACCATGTTAATTGATTGTATATTAATAATTTAGAATGTATAGCCAGCCCATTTTACCCACAAGCACCCACAGGCTCCCCCAGAGGACATACTGCATATTCTGAAACGATCAGTAATCACAGTAGAACATACCCTGAGCTGTGGAAATGCCCTCTCCTCTCCTTTCTCCTCTCTTTCTTTGTAATGCATTGCCTTAATCTGCCAAACAGCAAATGCATGTGAAGAGTCAATGTAAAACAAAAAAAGGACTGCACCCTTCTCTACACGGGAATTTGGATAAACACCTTTATTGAAACCTAAGCTTTATGTGTCTCCAGGAGTCATTATGAATCACATTTTAGAAAAGTGAGAATTCAAGCAAATAATAAATAAATATTAGTGAGAGGCAAATATTCAGCTAAATTACCTCAAATATAAACAACTTGTAACATTATATATCCTCTGGAATCCTCTCGAGTTATTTACAGTTAGAACATTGCCGGTTAGATGAGAAAAACCCATTTAGGGTTAGTGTATTTCTAAAACCTGCAACCAAGTGTGAGCACCGTGTGCTCTGACACCTTTCTATCCAACATTTGAGCTACAGCAGCTCGTCTGTTGGATTGGACCACACAAGCTATCTTTTGCCAACATTTGCTCCCTCAGTGAGGCTGTACAGCAGCGATCTGTGCGGCAGCTGTGGCTCAGGAGATACTTACATTTGTCCATTTTTTCTGCTTTTAACACATCAGCTTTGGCTGTTATTCACTTCACTTGTCACAATATTATTGCTGAGTCATTGGTTGTGAACTCTTTTGTTTGTTTGTTATAACTGTGAGCCCCTGTAACTTTTTTCAGTCATCTCCAGACAACTCACTTTCCATAGTGATGGAAAGTGGGGTGAGAGAACTCTGTAGACTTTTCTATCCACTATGATGGTATATGATTGCATATTATACCAAAAACATACAACTCGCTAGGTTTCATAGTCATCAGTTTAGTCATCAGATCTGGGACACTAGCAGGAACTTTTGACGTTGAGTACTTACAGGAGGAAAAAGGCCTGGTTTTAACAATGAATTTTCAGTCGTCTCATTAGCGAGCACTATTACTTCCCTAAAGATAACTACAGTGTCTCAAGTTTGTTTTAAAATGTCTATGTGCCCATATGGACATTGAAACAGGTTTTACTTTGCAATCTGGCCATTAAAAGATCATTTGCTTAATTCACAGTGCTTGTTTTGTGCAAAATATCTGAACTAATATGAGACAAATTATTTTAGGAATTAATGTTCTAACATGACCAGCAAGTAAAAAATGTTTCAGTGTTCCTGTGGGTACCTGGCAGGCTTGGAACTTTTCCTCTTGTGTCATGTATTTCCATTGAAACGAGTCAGTGAGGAGTCAGGCAGATGATGACAGAAGCTGGATGAGTCATCACTAAAGGTAGACTGTTTTTTCCAGGAAGTTTCTCTAGAAAAGTTCAACCTGGAATTTCTATCATCGATTGTAAAATGATCGCATCAGGCTGCAATGACCTTGAATCTGTCCTCACTACAGTGCACCCTCCGAACCATTTGAAATCCATTCTAGGTCTGATGAACAAATCAAATTTACTGGCTGAGAATGAAAATGATTTGGTTACAGGGGTGGGTATTTGCAAAGCATGACATCATATTATGGACAGACAGAGGAACAATCATAAATGAAAATGTAAAGTGGAAATGGAGACAATCAAAGACAATAAAAGATTTTCTGTCTTGATGATGATTTAACGGAAAACAACTCCCTTAATCTGCATCATCAATGAGAGTCCTTTTTCTTTCTCTGAACGCTGGCTACTTTACCCAGTCTTCTTTGAGTATTCAATAAATGACAAAGAGGATGACATTTATGAGATGTTGGAGATACACAAGCATTGTTAGTGGTTCTGTTCTGTAAATATAGATCTGGATCTCAGCCGAGATCATCAGATTCTACTTAAAGAGGACCTTGTTAATCAATGAAGAGCCACAAAGGCAGATAGCAGGTCAATGTCATATTGAATTATTATGTAAAAACATGAATTGTTGTACATCAGAACTGGCACAGAGGATACTCTACTCTAACACTCAGAGAGATGGAAGGCCCATGAGGCAGCATCATGACATCATTTGATTTCTATGTGTTAAGATGCTGGTACAGGTCACAGGTTGGTTTCACTGCCTCTGATCTATAAGCCAGTGTCTGAGTCAACATGTGGATTAACACAGAACCTGGTTTAAATTCCTGTGAGATTGTAGCTCAGCATGTTACCATCTCCTCCACAGATGAGGAGACCGGTCTGGAGGTGCATCAGGTCACTCGCCCTCCAGGCTTCAATGCCAACCGACGGCGCAGCAGAGCTGTCCTCTATCACCTGTCAGGACACCTGCAGAAACAAGACAAGAGCAAGCTCAAGATCAACAATGTGAGTGTCTGTTTCTGTCTATTATGTTCCTTCTAATGTGTTATAAATAACATGTTTGGCTGCCAGAGGATGTATTGTATGCCAAACTAGCCCCAGACTGGCTCTCATGTAATCATTACTTACTTTTGCACAGATGATAAATTGAAGTCACAGAGGTGAGGATGTCTTCTTTCTAAAGGATACATATAGAACAAGCCAGACTTTAAAAACCCTGCAGGTTGTTCAACAGCACTGTTTGTTTTGAATTCTGATGGTGGCTCTTTCAATGGCTCGTGTTTGCATAATCATATAATAGAATACACAAACTGTGCTTAGTCCACTCCCGGTCCAACACACCACTATGACCATAATCAGTGGATGATCACTGTCTCAGCCCAGCACTGTGGCATTTGTGTGTGTGCCACACTGTAGGTCTGCTGCGGTCCAGTGGGCAGCACACAGATGGTATGAAGGTCATCAGGAATATGCTCACTTCTGTTTGACTTTGGGGTGAAAATTTCTCTGCATTTTGCTGATGTCAGTGATTAAACAAACATGCACTCATGCAGAATGCATCCCGTAAGTGTGAAGCTTACTTATTGAAGGATTGTGTATTCTGTATATTAACAACCAATGAAGACGTGATTAAACAATGACTATTTTTTTAATGACTTTATTTTTTATACAGTACAGGATGTTGAATATTTTGTAATCTAATCTTTTATCCTTTTAAAGAGCTCATTTTGTGCTTCTTCCATATGTTTTTGTCTTTACTTTATATTAATACGCTTTAAATTCAGGACTTCTCATAAACTGCACTGCCACCATTTTGGCTCAGTGGATCTTTTTGAGCGTTTCCATTCCATATTTCTGGGGACAGTTTTCATGCCTCTTTGTGTGCTCCTGAGATACATCCTACAGTGAATGTTTTTTCTCGATAAAATCTGATTTTACAAACAAACAAACATTAATTTTGATGATTTAATATATTGGAGTAAATAAAGTGACCCTTGATATACTCCAATACATTTTAAGCACACTATATGGTTTTTTAACACACTTGGTGTATATACATCCTAAACTAGAAAATTTAGAATTAGTTTTTGTAGCTGTAATGAAATGGAGAAATATTCAGTTCATTCAGTTTACATAGATTTCACACAGAATTCAACAGTCAAGTGCTAGTACTGTTGAACATGCAAGGCTTGAAGAGGCTCAGTATAAAGGCAAGTTATTATATAACATAAGTGCGTGTATGTGTGTGTGTGTGTGTGTGTGTGTGTGTGTGTGTGTGTGTGTGTGTGTGTGTGGCTGTTAGAGGGAGGAAGTAAGTAAAAAGTGAAAATTTGAACATCTCTCTCTGTTCCTGTCATCTAACCCAGAACATGTTCGGGGAGAAGCCTCCGATCCCCGAGTACAAGGTAGCAGCCATTCAGAAATCTCGCTTCATCCTGCTCCACTATGGAACCTTCAAGGCTGGCTGGGATTGGTTGATTCTGCTGGCAACCTTCTATGTGGCTGTCACCGTGCCCTATAACGTGTGTTTCACAGTGGTGGGAGGACGGGATGAAGGGAGCAGCAGCGCCCCACGAAGCCCGCCCAGCGTCAGTGACATCCTTGTAGAGATCCTGTTTATTTTAGGTGAGTGAGCATGCTTTTTGACAACAAGGTACTCTTTTCACCAACATTTCTGCCACTGCATGGCCCAGGACCAATGCGTAGGATTTCATGGTATGTTTTTTGCAGGTTGCAACCAACCAAAATACCTCAACCAAGAGTGAAAGGAGAAAAGAAAAAGACAAAAGCAAGGGGCCCTCTCAGACCAGCGTTTATAGAAACAACTACAGTTTTCTTAGTACCAGGTGTATCGCATAGACTTCAGATAGATCCTTCTTAGATAGATTGATAGAGACCCACAGCATCCATAGATACAAAGGCCTGTGGTAACAAAGACATAAAGATTCATATTTTCAGGTGATCATAAACTAATGAAATTAAAGTTATGAATACCGTATTTTATTCCATTTCTAAATATTCCGTAAACAGAGTCGTCTAAACTTGACACACTGGACCTTAAAGTCTAGAGACAAATGTATTCCTTTCGTGACAAACTCACAGAGGACACACAGCTGAGCATTCAAGCTGCAAGCTTCCTTTTGTCAAACACCAGTGATAGCTTTATTAATAAAACTTAATTCATCGTTGTATTATCCGCCCCTGATGGGAAGTCAGTAAAGCAGCTCATATCTGAGAGCCTCATCAGTCATAATAAAAGTTTTGTTGAAGTTGTTAATGATGCACACACAGCAGTAACGGATATGAGCCATTCACAATAGACCATTACGTTTCATCACTAACTCATTTTCCAGAGAACAACAAGCCGTTTTGTCCTCAGTGTCGTCCACATAACTGTAGGAAAGTTGTGTGAGTGCTCTTCAATGGACAATTTGCCTTGATAGAAAAGAGTGAACACGAGCTTTCTGTCAATAAACATCTGCAATGAAATTATACGAGCCACTGAGTTAAATGGCCAACTCTGTCAGTCGATATCCCATTTGTTAAAACTAATAGCCCGGCCTGTTCATCAATACTTTCACCCAGCCAACAATAGTGGATTGAAATGTGCCATCATGCTTCTGATGATTTGTTTGTTTCTGGTAAGTTCCTTTTCATAAATGAACTACATCCTAAAGACGAGCCAAGACCTGAAGTTTAGGAGTTCATTTCACTAACCAGACTGTGAGTTAGCCAGCAGATATATTTTATATTTTATCATACATCACTGCTTTCAGACTGTTTGCTTTCTGTTAATGCCACTACAATTATGTATGAGACTGAAAATCTGCTTGAGACGGGTAATTCATCACAATGAACATTTTGTCACCCTCATTTTTCTGCCAATGGGACGTTATTGCTGCGTGTTTTAGACAGATATGAACAAGGACATATTTTAAAATGACTGGAGCTTTCAAAAGGAAGACTGAACGTTTATCTGTTGAAAAGTGCTGCACTTACGTATGAACTATGGGATGAGACAACCAGTCCAAGAATCCAGCCAACAGTGAAGTCAAGAAATCATGTTCATAGCTTCAGATGCCAGTGAACTTCAAACTAGTTATGTATTTCAGAAGCATTTTTATTCTCTATACCCTGACAGCAGTCAATAAATCAAAAAAGTGCTGAAAAACACATCTGTGCACACCAAATTATGTAATAATAAAATATTTTGTAATAAACATCTTGTATACAATATTTCTCCATATTTGGTAATAATTTATTTCATATTACGTTATGTAATAACCAACTGGGTAATTTTAATGGAACTGAATGCATTCATTTATTTCACAACACTATGGACGTATAAAATAACTTTGCAGTTTGTTTTGCAGTTCAGAACATCTCTGATGCAGGTGTTACGTCCTTCAGAGGATTACATGCTGTTCATTTTATAAACAGTTCATTCCTCATATTCCTGCTTTGTTGCTGCGTTGACAGAAGTAGCAGGTGTAGCTGAGCCTTCATGTGTACAAAACTGTCATTTGCAACCTGTTTTAAATAGTAATCATATATAATAATCATTGTATCCCTTGTACACATGTCGTGTTTTTAAAAAATTATGTTTAATTTTTTTTTCTTAAGATTATTTTTTTGGCCTTTTTATGCCTTTAATGATAGAACAGCTGGAGATAGACAGGAAGCAGGGGGCAGAGAGAGGGGGAGTGACACGCAATAAATAGCCGTCCGATGCGGAGACAGTGAACAACCACATAAATGTAGCATTTCTCTCATCGTATAAATACAGACAGGCTGTGGGACTTCATGTCAAAAGCTAACCTTTAAAAAGTCTTTCACACCTTGTTTTCAAAGAAAGTTAGCTCCTGCTGAGGTCTTTTGACAGGCCCAGAAGCCCAGAAGAGCATCAATGAGCTTCAGCTTCTTCAAAGTGCTTCTGCTGCTCTTTAGTTCCTAAGCCACTATACTGACTTCCTCTCAGCCATTGAACTGAATATAGAGCATCACTGCTGGTTTATAAGTCAATACATGAAGTGGCACCAAAGAAATTAGACATATCTGTCAGACGCCTCAGGTCAAGTGGGAGTGGCCTGCTTTAGTTCCCAGTGTGTCTGGCTAAACTTGGTGACAGAAGCTTTAGTCACGATGTGTCCTTCCCTGGAAGAGACCTGCTGTCAATCTTTAAAGTAGGCTAACCCTCAAAAGTTTTGAATCAGGAGGCAAATTTTTCAATCTTGCAGTGCCACTGTGTCTAGAGATGTGGTGAAATGATTGCATGCTTAGAAAATGATCATAAATGTAAATTAGCATTTACATAAATGAAAGCCCTGAGAGCTCAGATTTGATCCATGGTCATCAAATGAAGACTTTAAAGACAGTCCAACTTTTCTCTTTGCTCTGCAAGAGATTTAAACTGCAGCTGTGAAATGACAATGAACATATATGGTCCTTTAGTGTACGTTCTTATTGTTTCTGACGTCTCTTTTTAATGTTCTCATCAAAGTGGCTTCAGTGTGATTCACTGAATAACCATCGTTCTGTATGTTACTCGTTGCTGTGTGATAATCACGGAACAGTAATTTGTCAGTGACACTTGTAGTATCCTGTTGGCAATTCCTGCTGTCAGCTTCCGCTGTTGTTGTCCTCCTCTGCAGACATATTGCTGAACTTTCGAACCACTTTTGTGAGCACGTCGGGTCAGGTAGTGTACGACGCCCGCTCCATCTGTGTTCACTACGCCACCACCTGGCTCTTTGTCGATCTCATTGCCGCCCTGCCCTTTGACCTCCTGTATGCTTTCAACGTCAGCGTGGTGAGTCTTCTCCTCTGTGTGTGCGTGTGTCTGTCTGTGGCCATTTGTGTGTGTACATTAACAAAGATGGCAAACAGCGTGTGACAGATTGACAAAGTGTGTGACAAATCAGGCTAGTTGATTCACCTTTTTTTTCTAGGAAAGAGCTCTTGAATGTGGGCCTGCACTCGTTCTCTGGCATTCATTATCCACACTAACACACCAGTGTCAGCGAGCCAAATGTGGAAAACCAAAGAATGAATACATAATGTCACAGGCTCCCGGGAGAATGTGGTAGATCAACATTTCATCCAAAGTGATGCTCATCAGACAAACAAATGGCACAGAGCCAATCTGATGTCAGTGCACATACTGCAGGTCTCATTCATTTGTTCTCCCATGCTCAGAATCCTAACGATGATTGGAACTGTGGGCTAAATTACTACACATGCATACAAAATGAATATTCATACTTATTCTTCACTTCTAATTTGGATCTGAAAAATATTTATTTCATGAAGAAAAAAATAAAGATCCATCAAACTATTGACTGTACTAACAAATTATTAACCACACATGATGAAAAACATATTTTAAAGCATATTTGCTCATTTAGATCCTCGAGTATCAAAATGTTACCGTTGCAGATTAGTTCCTTCATACTGAAGAAATACTGAAGGGGTTTGTGTGTGTGTGTGTGTGTGTGTGTGTGTGTGTGTGTGTGTGCGTGTGTGTGTGTCCTGATGGGCTCTGAATCTGTGCAGTACTTCGGGGTCCACCTGCTGAAGACGGTTCGGTTGCTACGGTTGCTGCGGCTGCTGCAGAAGCTGGAGCGATACTCCCAGTACAGCGCTGTGGTTCTCACTCTGCTGATGTCCATGTTTGCCCTGCTGGCGCACTGGATGGCCTGTGTGTGGTACTTCATAGGCCGCAAGGAGATCGAAAGTCCAGGCTCATGGGATATTGGTTAGTACACACTTTTTTCCATCCACACACACTGTTGGAAAGCAGATTATATTGACTCAAGAGTCGAATTTTTCTATTGTATGCTTTGATTTGACTCCTAGTCTGCTACATTTATTTTATTACTTGAAACCAGCCTGGGTGGGAGCAAATGTGTTTAGGGATCGGAGGATAATGTTGAATAGGCTGGAGGAGGGACACAACAAGTTCACACTGAAATAACAGCTGACATCAGCAGAAAGGAGAACAGATTTCACCTTTGACAGCAACGATACGATTGGCTGATAAAGAATATGGAAAAAAGATTAAACACGCCATCAGCTGATAAATAAATAAAGATTCCCGGCTGAACTTGAGCTGAGCTTCATTTAAAACAGGTCGGATACTCTATCACTCATCTTAATTATACTGTAAGCTCTGTGCTCAGGAAATGAGTTTAGGTTTCACAAATGCAGATTCAATGAGATCTTATCATATCGGTCGAGTATAAAAGGTTTCCACTTAAATTCATTTGCATATTCACTTACATCCTTTTGCTTAAAGACGGCTGTAAGATGACACGTCCACCCTCAGCAGAATGCTGTCAGTCATTTTGTATCCACAAAAAATGCATGATGACGGCCCTCATGCCTGATGCTTTTAATAACATGCAGCTTTGTTGGTATTCCACATGTAGCTCTCAGTGGAGGATGTGAAATCCTGCAGGCGACGTGAAGCCTGACATACAATCTGATAAACCTGTAAACATGCAGTTTCTAGGGAAGCAAACTTTAATCCTTTTGACTGTGAACCGGGGGGAAACATCAACATCAGGCTTTGTGTGTCTTTCATTTTATTCCACCTGAGCATCAGACAGATACACACACACACAAACACAAACATCATGTTGAATTAAATGATAAGCTGCAAATGACTATTTCTTCTGAGCAATGGGACACATGACAAGATGTCTTCTCCTGTTGTCTCTATCTGCTCTGCTCTCAGCGTATTCTTCCTTGTTCTCTCCTCCTCTGGTTCACTGTGTGTGTCTCATTGATTGTACCACCCTACCTATCATTATCCTTTCAGCAAACCACATAATGACAGACAGTAACACTGCAGTCAATTCATGTCAGCGCTCCCTCAATTTACTATTCATCCAGACTGAGGGGAATCCAGGGGACAACAAAGCACAGTCTGCAGTTTGACCTTTCTGTGACACAAACTGTGATTCACAATGGAGGTCTGATATCAGAAATGCACATGACTTGAACCAGTCTGTCTGTCAGTTTACTGGCTGCTTCTTGGGAGAGGTACAGATTTTGTCTGCAGGGCTATCAATATTTCATGCAGTGGAGTTATGGCCGTCCCTATAGGGATAGACTCCCTCATGGAGCTGTAGCCACTACACACACACAAAGGTATGAGGTGATGGGCATAACATGGAACACCTTTAAGCAAGCACCAACTCCCGCTGTTAGAGGTGATGGTCTGAGACAGCAAAAATAAAATGCACAGTACCCTGATTTAATTTTTAATGCCTTCATTTTGAAAACCGCCACAAAATCACAACATACAAACAGAAGTAACCCACAGGAACAGAATCTATAAGTAGGCTGGTGATTTTCTGAAAAGATTAACACCAACAATGCGCTGGTCTCCTTGGATTTAGAACTTCCCTATTCTGTGACATTCATCACCAAGCACACATGTGTCATAGAACTCATTATTTGTTTCCTCCAGTTTCAGAGTGTAATCCCACTGTGGTAAATATGTTCAGCTGTACTCGAGTATTTGTCCTGATTACATTACTCCTGATCAAAAACTAGCACAACACAACATTACTGACTAGTCCAACACCTCCTGTCTAATCTAAACATTAGACAGGAGGTGGAAGATGCAGTGCATCCAACATGGTGGCAGCCATGTTTTCAGATTCGAAACAGCACTTAGCAACTCATGGGTGACGTCCCTCAGGCTCTGTCCATTCTTTATACTGTCATTCGTTGTAGTTTATACTCTGGCAAAGACACATCACATTTAATATATACAGGCCCAGAATGGTCATAGAGAGAAAATGTTTTATTGAAGTCACATTTTACACAGTTTTACAGTTGTTCCCTATGTTTTGATTCATTGGTGTGCACGAGATGAGCCTTTATCCTGAATGAGGGGCTCCAGGTCTCATGAGAGGCAAGTTTTGTGCGCTGACATTCTTCACCAAAATAACCTACACTGAATGTTTTCGGAGAACTTGCCATAAAATTTTACCTTATATCAACCTTAATGTAATGTACAAACATGATTCATTTAGATTGTATACATCAAACTATTTAGGGCAGTATGGACAGGTGATTAATACATGCTGCAATTACACGTTGATGACCTACATATGTGGTCCATGTAAGTTGTTCTTGGGTGCAGGCTCTCTGTATGCGCTTGGAATAAACTGTGTTTTGTGTGTGCACAATAGAATTTGGTGTAGTAAACTGTGGCCTCGAGCTAATGTTACTGACTAGTCCAATAGCAGTCAGCCCAGCTCTGCATCTGTCTTTCAGACTTTTATTTCACCAAGCTCTCACCAACCACTAAAAGTCAGTCCCACATTTACTCTTGTCCAGCAGCTTCCTGCTCGCTCGCTCTCTCCTCTCTCCTCTTCTTAGCTTCCTCTGTCAGTGTCCTCTACATTCTCTCCATCATTATGTCCACAGAGGCTAACAAACTGAGCAGTAACATTAGCTAACTGCATCTATAGTTCAGACCAGTCTACTTCACTGTCCACCAGGAAGCTCTGTGTGAATGTGGATATTTGATGAGCAGGTGATTGTACAGTACCCGTCCAAAGTTACATAATGTGAGAACAGCCATACAAATGTCAGAGACACCATTCACCTAATTACAAGTCAGTGTAGCTTTACCTCATGGTAGATAGTTTTGGTTGATTTCCAAAACTATCTGGGTGATGTAGTTTTAATAAAAAGGAGTGAACAGTGAATTTGTTGGGGACTATTTTCAGCTGTGGATTATTACTATTTCATTCTCTCCTGGGTATCTATGGCATTAGTGGTATTAAGTGACAATAAACTACAGTGTTCATTATAATGAAGTGCATGCCACCCAGTGTGCCCCCATTTATACATATTTTATGTGTTCTTAATTGAGCTCAGTGGCACAGAGGAATATTATATATATCCAAGGTATATGTGGCTCCACAGGCGATCATTTTGAGCAAGAACAATGTTGGTTTTGGTCTTTTTCTGGGATTTTTTGGCCATAAGAAAAATCTAGAACGTGATCCTTTAAGACACTTCAATGGTCATCAGGGGAAGGCCACCTACCTTATGTTTCTGTCGTATCAGGACATGTTTGACAGAGGCTGTGATTAGTAGCAGTAAGTGTTGCAGGCTTTGGAGCAGAGATTACTTTTTAATCACACTGTGTGTGCTTGTCTCTGTCAAGACTGTCACCAGACAAGCACAGAGGAGGCAGTTAAGCCTTCCAATGCTGCTGATAAGGCAAATGTACTCATCTGAAAGCATTTCAGACGCTGGAGTATGACTTCTTTTTCCGCATGATGACTACTTCTTCACTTTGAGGAATAAAAGAATAAACTCAGCGAGCCTCAGTTGACCTTACTTGAATATACAAGTTCAATACAACTGAGAAGATTTTGGAGTAACATGTACGTATGTGCACAATTCATACCAAAAGCATAAAGTACTGTAGCATTGCACACACTCATCTTTATACAGTAAGTCTCACAGAATCATGTATTATCACTACACCAAACAGGAAGCAGACAATATGCGTGCATTATACACACACCAACAAGGTCGACATCTAATCCTCCAGGCACCCTGGAGCCTGCACGTAAGTTATGCACATAAGTTATGCCAAGGACAGTGAGACTCTGACAGGCCAACTAACCATGTCAAATGTCAATGTCAAAGCACAAATTAAAAATTCTTATAAGATACACATTCAAACATTCCCTTATGGTCCCACATTTCTCCACAGTGGACTGAAGGTCATCTGTTTTCTTGCTGAAAAAAGGGTTGTGAGATTAAAATGTGTGTCACAATCACAATGACAGTGGCAAAAAGTTGATGTTGCTGATCACACTTGAAAGTTGCACAACAGGTTGTGCTGGAAGCTTGGTGATGCAGTGACTGGCAAAATGGTCGATAATGTTAGCCATCATAGGTCAGCAGGCTAGCTGTAGTTTATACTGACAAAGACGTAATATGTACGGAGGCCCAGAATGGTCACAGAGAGAAAAAAAAGTGTATTTATGCCACATTTTACTGTACTGCATGCACAAAATACATCTGGCTCCTATGATTTGATTACTTTGTATGCACAAGATGAGCATACAAAATGACCTACACTGAATGCAGTCTGCCAGTTTGCTGAAGAACTTCAGGCTTTCAGGCTGTTTTCTGAGAACTTGCCATACAATTCTAAACCACACCAATATTAGAGTAAAGTCCAAGGTTTAGGGTACAGCTATGCACAGTTGATTAAGTCATGCTGTAGTTGTATGTTGATGTCCTACGTATGTGGTCCATGTAGATTGTTCTTGGGTGCAGGCTCTCTGTATGAGCTTGGAATGAACTGTATTTCACTTTTTGAAATTGCTGAAATAGTTGCTAACATGATGCTGGCACTGCTTAATGCAGAGCCTTATTACCTTTTTTATGTGCTGGTGCACGTCCCTAACCTCTCAGATTAAGAGGAGGCTACATGTTACATGTTGTGGGCACATCTGTCAAGATCATGTGTCTTCTAAAGTCTCTGGCCACCATATAATCAAATCATCCTTCAGAAGGTCAGTAAAATCCTCCAAGGCCTCGACCATTCTGTTCCAGGGGTCTGTTCTGGTTAACACCTGTGCTTCCTCACTAATGGCAGTGCTTGATGCACCTAGCATGTGGCACATTATGCACTTTTTAATGTTTTTGACAATGCATCGGATTACTTTGTCCTGTACATTTATTAAGATGTTTGCTCCATCAAACACCACTTTTGAATTGCCCCACTGGGGATGAATATAGTTGAATTGAAGTGGTCTGAATTGAATTGACCTGAGCCAGTCCACTGAACACAGGAAATTCCATTAGAATAATTTGGTTTCAGTTGAAAATGTCATTGTTGTATTGGTGAGACTGTGCCCAGAGACATGGACCACAGACAGCTCACAGGTTCAGTCACTTGTTCTGGACAGAGGGGAGGAATCAGTACATTGAATAGAAGCAGAGAGGAAACACTGTGCAGGAACAGCTCATTTACACCGTCAGTGTCTCAGACAAACCCCATTTAAGATTTAAGACACTTTGATTACACCTATGTGTCTCTGTTGGCCAGACAGACAGATTTGACTATAATCGGTCTTTGTTTTCCTGGGCCACATGCAGATCAGGGTCAACCATCTTCTAGTCCAGAAGGTGTTTATGAACCACAAGCAAGACAAAAGTTTTATTGTGCTTAGCTGCAAACCACCTATGAAGGTGGTTTTAGCCTGTCATCACTGTGACTATGATGCAATAGAATTCAACAGCACCACACACTGTTGCCTGCAAAGTGATCAACATGGAAACAGCTGAACAATGTCACCCTCATAACAGCAAGACTGCTGTGTCAGAATGCATTAGTTTTAATCTAAGTTCACCTCAAACCAGGCTGTCTCTTGTTGTCTTTTCGTCATGGACATGTGCCTTATCTCGGTGTGCCTTCAGTGATGTTCAGTGATGTCAAATGTTATCATAGTGTGGTCCTATAATATTATTATTCATACTTTCCGCATTCCCTTATGCACATGCATGGAATGTAATGTCAGGCCCACATTTCCTCAGGAGGGTGGAGGTTAAGTTGAGCTAATGACAAAGTAATTAGGAAACTACTCAGGTGTTAAATCCTTTAATGTTGTTGATTTAGCTGCTTGACTGGGACTCTGCTCACAGCACAATTGTCACTTCTACTTATTTATGCTGGCAAGCTGGTCTCGCTGTCTAAGAATTCTCTCACCTACACACACACACACACACACACACACACACACACACACACACACACATACAGGTTTACTTAGGTCCGTTTTGGGAACATTACATAGGCATAAAACATAATATCCCGAACCGTAATCTGTGATCCAAAAATCTGATTTTTCACAATTGTTGACACTGCTTTAGTCCCCATTTGGACATGCCATACCTAATATATATTTAGCCTGAGATGTGTCCCTGAAGGTAGCCTAAGTCATAAATAAACGCACACACAGTCAAAGTTGCTTACCTGAAGTGTGCGAAGACAGACATCAATGAATGGATGCATAAATGTTGTATAATTCATATTCCCCTCTCTCTCTTGCTGTCTTCCCTTTTTCTGATTCTGCAGTGGCTCTGCTGGGTTCATCAACTCACAAGGCTGTTTTTTAATCATTTATCTTCCTCCCTCACCTCCTACATTATTACCTCGTTCTATACCTTCTAGACATTTCCCCGTTAGGCACATTCCCTGTTAGGCATGTTCCCAGTTAGATATGTTTCCTGTTAAACATGTTCCCTGTTAGACACGTACCCTGTTAGACATGTTTCCTGTTAGACATGTTCCCTGTTAGACATGTTCCCCGTTAGACATGTTCCCTGTTAGACACGTACCCTGTTAGACATGTTTCCTGTTAGACATGTTCCCTATTAGACAAGTTCCCTGTTAGACATGTTTCCTGTTAGACATGTTCCCTGTTAGACATGTTCCCTGTTAGAAATGTTCCCTGTTAGACATGTTCCCTGTTAGACATGTTCCCTATTAGACAAGTTCCCTGTTAGACATGTTCCCTGTTAAACATGTTTCCTGCTAGACATGTTTCCTGTAGGGTTGCACATCTCTCTGTGATAAACAATTCGATACACATCTACATGCACAAGTTACGATTCAATTAAAAAACAATATACTTATTACAGACCGATCAATACGGATCGATACAGTAAGAATGATTTGATTCGATTGGATTCTACGGTTAATATTTGTAGTAGATATTTTATAAAATAAAGAAACCATATTACCAAGCATTGTTGCTTCATGGCACTGGCAAAAATAAAATGTATTTAAATTTATTTTTTATTTTTATTAAATTATTGTTATAATATAAAAAACAATTTTGTGTTCCCTGTTAGACCTGTTTCCTATTAAACATGTTCCCCGTTAAACATGTTTCCTGTTAGACATGTTCCCTGCTAAGACATGTACATGTTAGACATGCAGGGTAATATTTTACACATAATTATCTTGTGCAACATAATTCAGAAAATGTATTTTTTGTATTTATTTTTATTTTTATTTATTTATTTTATTTATTTTATTTATTTTATTTATTTTATTTATTTTAATTTTTATTAATTTTTTCTTTGTTTCTGTCTTTCTCTCTCTCTCTTTATCAGGTTGGCTCCATGAGCTGGGCAAGCGCCTGGGTACCCCTTACTTCCTGTCCTCCCTGACAACACTGGTCCCAGCCACAGTCAGCAGCCTCCCAGCCAACAACAGTCAGTGGAACGTGTCTGGGTCAGACATAGGAAGGCAGGGCTCCTGGAACTCCAGCCAATATTATGGAAACATGTCAGGAGGCGAGGCCGTGTCAGGGACGGACACTGGGGGTGAGGGTTTCGGGGTGCTGGGTGGCGGCCCATCAATGCGTAGCAGCTACGTGACATCTCTCTACTTTGCTCTGAGCAGTCTTACAAGTGTGGGATTTGGAAATGTGTCAGCCAACACAGACTCAGAAAAGATCTTCTCCATCTGCACCATGCTCATAGGAGGTGAGATTTGTGTGTGAGAGTGTGTCTGAGTGTGTGTGTGTGTCTGTGTGTGAGTGTTTCAGTTAGTGCTCTTAGCTCGTGCCCCTCTCCTCCATTCATCCACTTTGTATTCATGTTGATTTCCTCTCAGGATGAAGCTCTTCTTCTCCTCTAAATTTTAAGTAGTCACTGAGTACATTTTGATTTATTTGATTTATTACTAAATTTATGTTTATATATAATTTATATATTATAGCTCTTCTATCTATCTATCTATCTATCTATCTATCTATCTATCTATCTATCTATCTATCTATCTATCTATCTATCTATCTATCTATATATATATATATATATATATATTTTTTTTTTTTTTTTTTTTTTTTTTTTTTTTTTTGTAAAAAAAGTCTCCTAATTCATATTGGTGACAAACAATAGATACACACAAACTTTTCATCAGTCCCATGTTCTTAAGGTTGGGTTGGGTCGCATTGGCAGCAAGTTTAATAATATGAACAACATAAAATTTACACACTGTTTTCCAAGCAGAGGCTACACCACAGGGTATATTCTATACAAGCTTAGGGTTTTTCATCCTCTGAGTGGAGGCAGCAAGCAGTGTGTCACCTTCAGTCAAACACCCTCAGATGTTCAGTCTTCAAAGGGAATCAAATATGTGAATGACCTTCTGTTAGTTCAGCGCAGATCAGATGATTAATGGGAGAAAATTGGAGAAAAACATTCAGCTCTGTCTTTCTCACATTGCAGACCTGACAAACTATTCGTTTTCAAAACATTGAAAACATCTTATGATAATCAACTGAAGCCCCAAAATGATCCTGCTAAAATAGTCTGCACTGGAATTGTATTTCATACATCCTGTCATTATTTCCAACTGTTATTATTTTCTGGGGGGTCACGGGTGGGTGCTGGAGCCAATCCCAGCTGACACTGGGCGAGAGATGGTCTACACTCTGGACAGTTCATCACAGGTCTAGAGATACAATCATTGAGGATAAACAATAAAGCCTAAAACTTTATTTGCACTGTCTTTAAACACAAATGACACAACAGAGAGATGATGAGCAAACTTCTTTCCTAACATTAGCACCTTATTGTGAAATACCAATGAGTAGTTATTACATCAGCACAGTGTTTTGAACAACCCACTTAACAGTCCTGAAATGCTCACGTTCAACTTGTGCATGTGCATGGAGAAACTGCCTTTAGCCTCATTTTTAATGAGCACAAGTCATATTTTGCCAGCCCTTTGAAATTATAATAATTGGGATATCTGGTATCTTCACAAAGGCATAAAATATGTGTGTATAAAGAGTGCACTATGAATTCTGATGATTTTTGTGATGATGCACATCCCTAACAGAGAGAACTGAATGTTCAGGAAGAAAGCAATAAAAGATGAAATGGGAAAGAAAGGGAGGCAGTGAAAAGGTTATTAGGTGAGAGAAATGTCGGGATGTGATGATGTGTGGGGATGTCTCAGGCCTCAGTGCACATTAAGTGGGCTATAAATGACAGGATACACACACACACACACACACACACACACACCATACACAGACACACTTTTACTCTTGTACCTGTGAGGACATTGCATAGACTGATTGATTTACTTTCATTCTCCAGTGGCTAAAATGTTAACTTAAACCAAACTGACGTGAGCTCGCATGTGATAATGAACAGATTTAGTTTCCACAGTGACTACATCACACACACGCAGATACACACACACACATACACACACCAGTGGCAGTTTTTAAGTCCAAAAAGTAGACAGGACAGGAGGAAAACCAACTCACGAAGTCATGTTATTTTACATCTGGCTGCTGAATGTCTGCTGAATGCAGATTTATAAATGCTGTGAGATATAACAAGTAACAGACCAGCCTACAGACAACACCTACATGCAGTTCATTAGGCTGCAGACTGCATGGTGATCCACACTGTAACAGCAAACTTAATGTCAAACATACTTTCAGCTGACATGCATTGCTTTTTATTTACTGCAGTGGTGAGTTTGCTCTTGTAGCTTCTTTTAGTTAACTGTGGTCATCTCACGATTAGATGACTCCTTCCTGATGGACCTCCCAGCCTGCACACTGAAACCCTTAAATCTATCCCCTCTACAGCTGGACCTTGGTTTGAGCAGTACTTATTGCTGCATTAACATGTCCTAAGACTTTGACTATCTTGGCAGTCTGGCCTCTGCTGCCTCCCAGCTAATCTAAAAAAAGGGGAAGGAGGTAGAGCATGGGTGGAGCTGGCTGCAATGTACAGCCACAGAGGCTGCAGCTTGTATAACACGAATACTGGGTGTGCTGGATCCCTTATTAGCTTACAATCCTACCTTTTATTAAACACTCCAATGTCCAGCTGTTTTAGAAATAAGAACCTTTTTTTTAGATGTACATCTTCAGTGAGCTCGAGGCTGAATGAAAGTCAAAAGGTATTCAGAGATGGAATGACACATTGTTGGTCTTTCCATGGGAGTTGTTGACAATATGAAAACATATAATGAAGCTATCCTTATCCTTTAATTAAATTTGGGGGTTTGGAGGTTTGTTCTTTGTGTCCAATTGATTTTTAATAACCTTGTGCCCACAGTTGTGTGTGCGTGTGTGTATTGTGAAAGCAGAGCAAGCCAAGCAAAACAGAGAGAAGATTAAAGAGAGGAGACAATGTATTCAATGATCTCTCTCCTCTTACTAAGTTGGTAGCTCTCGTGGTGAGCTGCCCTGAAGCAGTGAGTGCCCTTCAGCGTGCCCAAAGGAGCATGGTGAACCAACTCACAGTCATCCTAAAATAATGTTATTAGTCTGGGTTTCAGTGGACTGTGTAAGTGTCCTGTGATCTGTGCGCTAATTCAGCAGCTTTTCTACTTGGGCAAGAATTACATTTAGGGAGTGAAAGCACCATGCAGAAGCCTCCATGCAGGAAAGTACATTATAAGATAGATAAGATTCCAGTACGCACTGGGTGGTTACTGGTGATAATATTCAAAGCAAACCCGAATGTGTCTGTAGAAGTAAATATTAGTACCACATGAAGAATCATAGCTCCTACATTCTCCTACTAGAGTTTTAGAATAATAATTGAATTGTCTTATTGATGTTTTGTTCATGTGAAAAAAAGAGATTGAGATTGTTGCACAGTAATCCACTTGAGGCAATGCTTTACGGTGGCTTTGGAGGAGCTAAGTCATTTTAAGCCTTGTGCTCTTTAACTTGGGGCTTATAAAGACATCCTCTAAAGCTTCCTGCTATGGAGAAGCACCATGGGATTTTTCTGAGGGTCACTGTAGACAAAAAGGTCATGCAATATCTGTAATTCAGTCTGTATCATCCTAAACACACACACAACCTTTCCTCTGTCCACAGCACTCATGCATGCAGTGGTGTTCGGTAATGTGACGGCAATCATCCAGAGGATGTACTCGCGCCGCTCGCTCTACCACACCCGCACCAAGGATCTGAAGGACTTCATTAGGGTCCATCGGCTGCCGAAGGCCTTAGAGCAGCGCATGCTGGAGTGTTTCCAGACTACGTGGTCGGTCAACAATGGGATAGACGTCAGTGAGGTGAGGAGAGAGCCGGCGTGCAACAACTGTTTATGCTGATTTTATAAACCCCTCATGTATGCATTAACATTAAAGGGTGATTTCACTCAAAATGCAGTTTCAGTCAAGACAGTTTCAATTGTTGAGATATCTGCATCTAAGATTTCTGCTATCACCCAGCGTGTCGAGAGAAAACATGACAGCATCACCATCTTGTGACTTCACATGATCCAGTAGATAATAACATCAACATCATATTAACCAGTTCAATCACTGCGGGCTCTGTTTACAGAATGTGACAGAAATGGAAGATAATATTTGAAAGTGAGCCTTTAAGCTCCCTCCCTGTCAGCCAATCAAATGCATTGTATGCCTAAATTGTTCTTGGAGACGTGCCCTCTGGGAGGGCACATCGAAATGATCTAACATGACTTCACTACAAAAACAATGCAAATAAGTTGCTCAAATCTTGGTAAAGACATTTCCCTATCAACCATATGCAAATCTCTGCTCTTATCTCCAGTACAATGAAGGTGGACCACTCGCAATGCTTACCTTCTATGTTTTATTTTATTTATTTAAGTACTCAGCATTTTCTACACTCAGTAAAAAAACTGTTCTTACTTAAAGTTCTAAAACATGGACTGAGATTTGTGGATTCCTCTGGAGAACATGTTGTTTGTGTTGGTTGAACTAAACTTTCAATGCAGTGGTTCCCTAACTTTTTTCTGTCATGCCCCTTTTTAAAGATATTCTGTTTACGTGGATTACTTTGCTGAGTATATCATTTTATTTCAGAATAATTCTTGATTACCTGAATCATGATGGTCTTATGTTAGCATTATTATTTATTGCCAGCAGTCATGCAGCAGTTTAGAATCTTTTATGATGTCAGTTATTTCTCAGATGTCTATAGCCTTCTGTCAGCAGCAGTATTAAGCCCTCTCTGACTTTACAGCTACTGAAGGATTTCCCAGACGAGCTGAGGGCTGACATCGCCATGCACCTGAACAAGGAGCTGCTCCAGCTGCCCCTGTTTGAGTCAGCCAGCAGGGGCTGCCTGCGCTCCCTGTCCCTCATTATCAAGACCTCCTTCTGCGCTCCGGGCGAGTTCCTCATCCGGCAGGGAGACGCCCTGCAGGCCATCTACTTCGTCTGCTCGGGGTCCATGGAGGTCCTGAAAGACAATACTGTGCTGGCTATACTGGGTAAGTCAGAGGAACAGGATGGTGGTTCACAGACAGAAAGGTTCATGGTGTGATCCTCAAAAGGGCAACGTTTACTTTTGATTTAGCAATTTTTCAATATGCAGTACATCTATAAAAATAAGTCTTGATAGAAACACGTCTGAAAGCAATATGTGTGTTACAAACTTTAGATGTTTTGCTTCTCCATGCTTCTCTCTATATATTTATGCATCTGGGGCTGACAAACATATACTTGCTTTTAGTTTTCTTTAAATATTCCATTTTTTCCCGCATTACTTTGAGGGATGACATCACTTTTTCTAGTATTAATTAATTAGTGAAGAGTTGGGAACAAAAATTAGTAATGTAATGACTTCACTAAAAATACAGAGCATTAAAAAGCATGTGAATGGGTTTGTTGACTGCTGGATTGTGAAAATGACATGCTGCTTACCTAATTAGACTAAAATCCAAAAAGTGTGCTCCGTTATTTGAAGGAAATTCTGAGTAAACTTGTGAGACCGAATGAAAACTACACAGTACCCCGTGGTTTTGATATCCATTTATTTGTCAAACTGAGACTTAATGAGAGGATGTGAGATGCTCATGATCTGCGGAACACTGTGTTGCATAGTTAATGAAGATGAATCGTTGATTTGAAGAACGAGGCGAGTACGTGTGTTTGATATCAAATGCTGTTAATGAAATATAGAGATTCGATGTTTACAGTTAAAATATCTCACAGTGATGGGTTTGGTTTCATCCAATCAGACCTGCAGAGCAACTTGATCTGAATTTGAGTGGAAATTAGGTTGATGAGGGAAAACAAAGGAAAGAAGGAGGGAGGAGAGGACACAAAGACTGGATCAGTCACACAACAGGGAAGGCAGGGCTGAGTGAGCGCTAATAAAGAGCTGCTGCTTGTGCTCGGCTTCTTGAAGAGTTATCACTGTGTTTGACACACACACAGAGTCGAGGCTTCCCACAGTGTTGAGCCTGTGAGCTTTACACTGTGATCCTTCAATCCAGTGTGAATACAGCTGTAGGAAGTCTTGCTATCAGACCTCACATATGGCAGAGAATAGACATTAAAATGGACAAGGATATTTGGAGGCTCCTGGTATGTGTTTGTGCTGCAGATACTATGAATAACCTACACACTGTGAACTTCAAATACAGGAAATATACAGGATTGCATAGACACATAGATTGTAGCACTCAAATTCCATTGTTCAACTCCTACAATGGAAAAAAACAAGGCAAAAATATGTGCAGGCTGTAAGTTTACACATTAATTAGAACCATTTCTACATACTGAACTTGTTCAACAGCAAATCAACCATCAGGCTTCACACACACATCTGAGAAAACATCTTTAAAATTTAGCCAAATAGTGTCGCCTGGAAAGTACAGAGCTGTCGTGGAAAAGGTATGAAGGTGCAACAGAATGAGTCAGTGTTGTTATATGAGCTGTCACAGGAGCTGGAAGCAGGCAGCTGCTGTAATTACTACTCTGTTCAGGGGGAGGAAGATGTTTGGTGGGTGCTTTGCAGTTATGTTTTTTTTGTAGCTAGGAACATGCCGATATGAAATCTAATCGGAGCATTATCATGGTTTGAATATTACCTTAGTCTTAACCAAAATAAGAGACTCTGGCAGCATTACAACAAGCTTATAAATATGAATTTATACAGTTTCATATATCTGATGGAAATGTAAAAGATAAACCCTTCTCTAACATTTTTTATATGATTCCATTTATTGATAAATATGTAATATGTAAACGTAATATTCCAGACAAGCTGCCCTGTCCTCAGTGTGTGGTGGAAGAGAGCATCTCTTTGTTTTAACTGCAGTTAGTGCAATAATGAACAAAATATGTTCTATCATATGGAAGAACTGTACTGTAATGATGATTAATAAGAGTCTCATCTCTGTCTGTCATGATGGACAGACGGCACAAATTAAGACAGGTTGGTTGCACCAGACTAATTTTAACATTTGTATCAGTATTTTCACCAAATTGAATGGATCACAACATGTGATCTGCTTCCTCAATCAATTTTGGATTGATTTCGCCATGTCAGCACAGCAGCTGTCTCACCGTTTGAGCAGTTCCATTACCTCGAACATGGCTGCTGTCAAAAGATCGCTCCACATCTTCATAGCCATCGTTCAACATTTTAGACGTCAGTCAAAAATTTACATTTTGGTATTTCTATGAAGACCACTGTTACAGCCTCATAAAATTAAATGAATACTTGAGTCAATGCTGCCACAATGAGACCACAACATATGAAGGAGAGCACACAAAAGTTTCAAAGGAAAAGGAAAAAAATTAACCCATAAAGTAATGGGTAAGTAACCAAAAAGAGATGGACACCCCGACCAAAAGAAGCAAAAGAGGGGAAACACAGAGTCAGCCACGCTGTGGGCCGTCGCACCCTGCACTTCCATACTAACTAGGAAAAAACAAGCCTAACCTGACACAAAATGACAAAGAAAAGAAAGAGAAAGAAGCTCAAAAGAAAGAAAAGAAAACCCTCCCCTGCTGCTGCCCCAGAGTCTGAGAGTGCGGCCTCCCTCCTCCTCCTCTTTAACCCGTCCCTTATTACCTAATTACATAACTGGCTGCTGTCTGTGGAGGAAGGAGGGAGAACAGCAGCCCCAAAAAGAAAAGAAAATGTTTTTTAATGTTTACTGGTAGCTCAAAGTTGAAAGCTCAAAATATGTGGCTCCGACTGCCGCCATCTTGGCTGTCCTGCCT
This sequence comes from Nibea albiflora, assembly GCA_014281875.1. Lineage (NCBI taxonomy): Eukaryota > Metazoa > Chordata > Actinopteri > Sciaenidae > Nibea > Nibea albiflora. The sequence goes on from CM024796.1 coordinate 24,717,550, forward strand.
CTTCCGCCTCCTGGCTAATCTAAAAATTGGCAAAAATGTGAATGATGGACCTGAAGCATGCTGAATGACACCTGGGTGCTCAAAGAAGCTATCTGTAACGGCACCCAGCTATCAATCAAAGTGGACATGCTGCCACCGCCCCTGCCAAGTGGCCCACTTAATATAATTCATTATAAGTCACATCCATAATATTGTATAGTGCATCAGAAAGCATTATGTGTGTAAGATAAAGCATTATGCATGCATCATAATTGTCATTCTATAGAAATTTCCAGTGGATAAATCCAGTGGGGGGCTTCATGTTTATGTTCAGCATGAGCACATACGTCATGGTGCAGTGTGGACATAGAATTTGTATGTTTTGGACAGGCAAAAAGGGCACTTCAAACATGTAGTGTGAGTTAATGCAACATACAAGACTAACGCACAGTACACTGCGTCTGCCCAGTTTAACATACTGAGTGCTCACAGATGGTGAGATATTTCCAACTCTTCCATTTGAGTCACAAAAAGAAATGCTGTGGTAAAGTGGTAAAAAATCTCTTGTGTGGACATGTAGCTTGTCAGTTGGAAGAGATGGCGATGGTGGAGTTACACGCTGAGGATAAGATGCAGGCTTCCACACACTCTGATTTCTGGCATAAGCGTGTAACTGTGAGGAAAACATTTGTGCGTGTGTGTAGGTGTGCGTGCATACTGGCATTTGAAAAATGGTGTGATCATATGTCCTCAGTCACATTGGTCTCTGGAGATGTGAAGGCGGAGTTGTTCCAGTGAAGCCTAATATTAAACAGGACTGATTTGCAGACAGTGCGTGGGTGGAAAAACCAGAGAAGTCATGCTCTGTGCGGCTGCTTTTACAGTACCACAGCCACAAATAACACAGCTACCACGATCACATTACAGGTCATCATCTATACCTTAAAACAATCCACACTTCATTTACTCCATTATGTTCATTAATCACTCAGACACTGCAGTGTTCTTTTCTTTCCTTTTGTTCTGCTCATTCTTTCCATCTTTTATATTCTGTTTGACAACACAGCTGTACTCAGTCCTCCTCAGGAAAACAACAGACTTGCGTCAGACCTACTACAACATACATTCATGGATTGATGGGTTTCCTGTTTCCAGCAGGAGTAACCATAACCATATTTAATTATGTACCCATGACAACAAATGTCCCCCAACATTAGAAAATGAAGCTTTTCAAAGCATGAAGTGTGATCTTTCCCTAAACATAATCCAACCAACCAGCTCTGACACAGACACATGATGTTATTCTCAAACGCAAACTTTATTTATTTACATGGCACCTTTCACGCAGACATGCATCCCAAAGTGCTTCACAGAGCAGAATAAGACAGAAAGAGACAACACTGAACAGGTGCATATAAATTAAAAATTAAAACAAAAATAGCAAACATAAAAAATGCTGATAGAAACTTCAGAACAATGTATTTGTTGTTTTATTTGGAGGACTTGTTGGAAAAACACAAAATTAGTTTCTCATTTAATAAATAAACAATTTGATCTAATATAAAATTTTAAAATGCCATGAAAGTTTCCCAGAACACAAATCATCGAGTAGTTGTCTGTCAGTCCGAAACCCAAATACATTCACTTTACAATGATAGTAGAAAAACAGTTGTGCTGAATAACTTTGACTTTTTCCCTTATTCCAGCCATGCCAGCCAGAAGATTAGCCAGATTTCAGTGACACTGGTTTGATTCTGCCGAACATTCAATGGCTCAATGCTGACTCAGAACTTCAGGGGAGTCATTTAGCTCAGCTGGTAGAGCAGCCACTCCATGTGTGAAGGCTCAGTCCTTGCTGCCCAGGGTTCTAATCCGCTCTTTCCTGCATGTCATACCCCATCTCTCTCCCCACATTCCTGTCACTCTTGACTTAAAGGATCAGTTCTCATGAGTGGTAGTTGAAAGGATTTTTTGTTGAGGTTCTCAGTTATCTGTCTAAAACTCCCTCAGCCACCTCCATCAAATGGAGTTAAACAGGTATGATATGTTAGCTCAGCATGTTAGCACCAAACATAACAGAGCTGAGGCTGATGGGAATGTCATCACCAAACCAAAATCAAACTTTGGCCTCATTTGGACCTCCAGTGATCACGTTTAATCCACCCTGAGGGGAACATGAATGAACTGCTGGTCTGTCACAGCCCTTCAGAATGTCTGCAGTGCTGCCGCTCACTCATCATGTTTGGAGTGAGTTTACATCACACATCCTCTCTCTCAGCGCCTCTGGTAGCATTCACTTCAGAGATTCAGTCTTCACGTCTGCACATACGTACAGGAAGGTTTAGCAGTGCATGTTAACACCGGAACAAATCTGGACTCAAATCTGGATCTCATACTAAATGTCACACCTGAGACAATAACCTCAAGTCATTTCTTTAGTCGGCTGTCTAAAACGGGCTAAAATCTCATTTCGTCTGGATGTGCTTCAAAGCATTCGCAACACTAATCCAGCGAACAGCTTCCCTGAGGTCTGTGTGTAGGTGTGTGTGAATGTGTAATAGACACAGAGATGAGGGAGGATTTGTGCATGTGTGTGCATGTCAAGGACAGATGTATATGTCTCAAAAGTCAGTTTCTCAAAAGGTCAAGATGTATTGAATTAATGGTCTGTACCTGTGTGGAACGATCTGTGTGCATGTGTGTGTGTGTGAGACATGAAGTGGACTTATCTTCAAATGCCAAGCCCCCAGCCCATATTTGATCTTGATCATGATGCGTGCACACACACATACACACATCAATAACTGGAATGCAATGCTGTGCTGGTATTAATAATGAATAGATTGTACATTATTAAAGCACCTTGATTATTAATGCTGAAGTGTGGATCAGGCAGAGCCCTGCGCAACCCAGGAAGCTCTTCACATGGCAACGTCCAATCACGGCCTTTACCAAGAACGTGCAGTGTTCTCCAGTGTTCTTCCATCATCAAACTGACATCACCTGACACACACACACACGCTAATTAGCATCATGTTAAGCTAGCAGAAACCGTTTTATCACAGCTAAACTTCTCTCCCCCTCAGAGATAGCAGCCAGAGAACAGCCATGTCATGATTTGAAGACTTCAGTTCATCATTTCCATCATATGCCCTGGCTGCAGTGCTGCTCTTTCTTTTCTACAACAGAACAATGAAGTGACTGCAGCATGCGTGCTGGATGTCTGCTCAAATGTGTTTTTAAATGGCCATATAAATCAAACCTGTTGGTTCTACTGATGATGTTCAGCCAATCAACACTCAAGGCTAATTTTTTGCAGATGTTAAAACTGGAGTGGTGATGTAAGACATAAGCCCTTTACTTCAACCATCACACCAAATCAGTGTAATGTATGGAGGCATGTAATACTTTAAATTGAATGAACTGTGTGTGACTAATGTGAAAAATGACCTTTTGTTTCATCAGCCAGGCAGTTCAAGCTTCTGATTTATAGTCAGCATGGCTGGATGAGAGGATGAGTCTTTTTAAAGATGTCTTCATCATCAGTGATGTATGAGGTATCAAGAAATCCCACATTTAGATCAAAGGACAAAAGAAAGAGCGCAGACAAACAAACTGCCGGAATGACTGCATAAAACGAGCAAAGCTCCTTTACTCAGACACGCAGACGACACACCGACACATTAAAGACTAGAAAAATAGACGCTCTTAAATGTCAGCCTCAAGTACTCATCTCCTGCTCACTTTAACATTTCGCTGTGATTATGGACAAAAGCTGCTTGTGAAGCTGCTGACGCTTATGGCTGTGCTGCCACCCCATCATCTCTGTGACAAAAGACAATTGGAGCTGAACTGCAGTGGGGTGGTGATGGTGGGGTCTGTGTGTGGGGGGGGGCTGGGGGCTGGGGTGCAGGAGTGTGAGTGATGTGAAAAACATAGAGAGACAGACGGAGCATGTGAAGAGCCCATCATGCCAAATTAAGTAGAGGCACAGATGGGGTGGGGTTGGTTGGGTGGGGGAGGGTTAGTGAGATTGCGGAAGACTGTTGGACAGCGTCAAGTGTGGCGACAGCAGGATGTGGAGGTGGTTCGAGGTTCAGACGAGGGGTGGAGAGCCATGTCCAATAGCTGCTGTTGCTCACATGGCATGCTCCAAGCTTCTGCTCATCCTCACCTCTCCCTCCCTCCCACCCCTCCTCCTCACTTTTCTCACCCCTCCCATCCATTTTTCCTCAATGAACCCGTGCCAGTCTGCAGCAGCCCCCACACTGTGTCCCTCTTCAGTTCCTCCGTCACCTTTCCTTTCCCTCGTTTGCTCCATCTTCTCACCCTCCCTATTTTTTCAGTCCTCCTCCAGACTCCATCACCCATTTTAGGTCCCTGCCCTGTCTTCCTCCATCTTGCCTCTCCTCCCTCGCTCTCTGCTTGTTTTCCTCCAGCCCCCTCTTTCTTTTCTTCGCTCTCCTCTTCTCAGCTGTGCAGCCCCACAACAGTCTTTGTTTGATTTTTGGACTGTTTTTTTCTTCATTCTGCAGGTCTGTTGCTCCATGTAGACTATACTACACCATGCTGTGTTCAGTTAACATTATTCATGAAAACACTGCACAGATATACTTTAGAATAACAAATGATAATGTGAACAGGACTCTTCAGCACTCATAGCTTTGTCTCCCCTGACTTCAGCAGTGGTGACTGTATTGGTCCCTTCATTGTAAAACCTCTGTTCACGTCTGTCATGTCGCTCACTGTACATTTGAACCACTCTCAGCTTGTTAAACTGAGAATTCAGCTGCAGTTCCACTGCTGTCCACCTGTTGTTTGACTTGGAGTTCACTTCAGCTTCTGTCTCATTTTGCTCCACTTATTTCAGCTCCTTTCAGCACTTTCACTTCAGCCTCAACTTAAATTAACACTTGAACCTCATTCAGTGCTTTTACTTTATCTTCCATTGCAGCACTAATTGGATTTTGACTGCCAAGTCAACTTCTTTTCAAAACATGCTTAACAACACGCACAACTTAGTCTTCAGCAAACTGCTGCGATAAGAAAGCTGCCTTTTGTTGTGTCCTTCCCCTTTCAGTTGTGAAATCTGTGTTTGGACCTCTTTTCCCACAGATCGAGGAAATGTGCCAATTTAAGGGTTTGGAATTGTTGTTGTTTGGAATTTGTAGCTTCTAACAATCTGCATAGCTTTGTGAATTTTATAAGAACCATTTTACTTGGCTTTAATTGGCTCAGTTTTGTTTCCAGCTTTCTTTCTCTCAGTGACTGAAGTGATCTTCATATGCAGAATCAGTGGTAGAACAGATACCACACTGAAAAGACAATAAAAGGCAGAAACGTTGGTGTTGGTGCATCTTTCTGCATTTCTGTGTCTTACATGTGTCTCTGTGTTGGTGCCCCTTCCCAGGTAAAGGAGATCTGATTGGTTCGGATTCCCTGACAAAGGAGCAGGTGATTAAGACCAACGCCAACGTCAAGGCCTTGACCTACTGTGATCTGCAGTATATCAGCCTCAAGGGCCTCCGCGAGGTCCTCCGACTCTACCCAGAGTACGCCCAGAAGTTCATCAGCGAGATACAACACGACCTCACGTACAACCTGCGAGAAGGCCACAGCTCTGATGTGAGTGCACACAGTAACGGGAGAGAGCTGTGAATGAAATGTTGTTTGCAAACCTTCTTCCAAATGAAGCATGTTGAATTGAACTGAACAGATCATGGCAACGCCTCGTGCTTTAGCTATACGTTTGTCAAAGAGTGAGAATCATCAGGCACAAACATTTCTGCTTTATTTACATTTTTGATCCATCTTTTATATGGATTGATTTATTTTATATTGATTGATTTCATTTTATGTCAATCAGTCAAAGTGAGGTAACATCTGTATATTTATAAATGCACAGTTGGCATCATACTATACAACAACAAAAAACACAAAATACGGTACCTCATGTGTTTATACACACACACGTTTCAAAGTATGTAGCCAACTAAATAAGCCCAGCTCATTATGTAGCATGTATCCACCTTCAAGCTGATCGGTATGCGTGTGTGTGAATGGGAGAGTGTAGAAGCGCCTTGAGTGCTCAGACTAGAAAGAGCATTTACCTTTTGCTTTAACTGGCCATATCCCAACACTCACACCACAATTAAACCATTCATTGTATTTTTTGATGTCGATTGCATTGGAATAATTTGGTATCTGGTACAAACAGAAGTAAACGTCATGAACATAAACACATAAAAATATCTTGTTATAATGTGAAAAGGAGTGTGCAAAAAAGTCGTTTGTTTGTAACAAATATATTGTGGTGGCAGCAGTATGCTGCTGTATACAGCCCATCAGCTCAGTCACACCGCTGCATGTGCAGCTGTGAAGAGCAAATTGTAAGTGAAAGTGTGTATGGTGCTAATGGCAGCCTGAGGAATCACTCTGCTTAAGAGGGAAGAAAGGCATGCATGACCCCTCCACTACTTCTTTAAAATACACACACAGATCTGTGCACACACCACGACTTTACAAGACTTTTTCTCAACTACTGCCATCCGACACACAAACACACACAGCCTGTGCCTCTGGCTGGTGCAGCAGCAGCAGAGGCAGCACAACATAGGGACAAGAATAGCTTGGTGCTGCTGTTTGAAGCTGTCCTGTTGCTAAAAATAGTGCAGGGGGGAAGCACGGGTTGTCCCTGACTGGCTGAGTCCTCCACAGCTGCTGCTAAGATTGGATCCTGCTCGATATAAATAACCCAGCCAGCCGAGGAGAAGAGAGGAGTAGGAGGGAGCGGAGGAGAGACGAAGGGGAGGGGGAACCTCTCATTTTCTGTTTCGTGCTTCCTCAAGTCCTGCTTTTCCACTGCAGCACTGTTTGGCTCTCCAAGGCACCTCGAGTGTGAGTGGGATATAAATGTGCACACATGTGCACGTTTTACTGCGTGTCTGTAGCAGTACCTAGAGGATGCACAAGCTGCTGCCTGTATCTTAGGTCTGGGTTGCAGATGTCCATCCTGGTTATGTATGCAAAACCCCTCTGATACCAGCAGCCCAGGAGACTGTGCTTGCATATGCATGTAAAAAAAGAAGAAAAAAAGCCTGCAGGTATCTAGCACCTCGAAGCTCAGTCAACAAATATTTAAAGACGATCTGAAAGGATGAATGATGATATGATGTCCATAGCAACAACAAAAAAACAGCTTGAAGAGAATGATAGAAGAAGAGGGAAAGAATGAGCTGAAGCAGTAGGGTACAGAACGTGGTTCACCAAGCAAAGAAAGACGATAAAGCAAAAGACCCATCATCTAAGTCCCTGTTGATTCACAGGCTGCAGACTGACCGTCATGGCCCCGCAGCCTTCAGCCAAACAATACAATGTGCAAGAGCAACCAGTCGACTGGGTGCACCGAGCTGTGCTGCAGAAAAAGTGGGGATGTTTTGTACCCTGCATCAATCTCTGTACTCCGCTGTTCAATCTCTGCACTATAAACATGACCGAGAGATCAACATATCACCTGCAACTGCACATACTGTACAAACATCAACACAAACACACACCGCACCAACTAGAAGAAGAACACTTGTTAATTCTTGTTTTAGCCTGCACACAGCTTACATCCACATACATACATGCCTGTACTCAGATGTCTGCAGTCTGGTTTGATTACACATACATGATGCGAATGCAGACTTCTGCACACCCACGCTCTCACACACAGACAAGCACACGCCGACACGTGGCAAGTGCACACTTATCACGCCCCCGCATCGCAGAGCACTCTTTGGTTTTCTCTGGAGCTTGCAGCTAAGAATAGAACAAGAGAGCTAAAAATACATTACGGTAGCATAGGAGGGGTGAAGATGGGGGGGGTTGGTTGGGAGGAGGGCAGTGGAGGAGGAGGAGGAGGATGAAAAAAGTGGCTGAGCAGGCAAGGAGTGATGGGAAGGAGAGGGGCTTGATTAAAGGGAGAGGGGAGGGAGCGAGACTCAGAGTGGGAGAGAGTGAGGGGGGAAAGGGAAAGTGGAGGGGCGTTGGCTTGTCTGCATGATGAGCTATAGAGCACAATACATTTATTACTCACTGCACCAGCCATTCCATGTTAGAGCATGATGAGTGATGGCATTATTCTGAAACCATGAGGGCAGAATGGCAGTATATACTGTACCACTAATACCACTGTATTGTAGAATTAGCTTGAACGTGTATGTAAATTCAGTATATTTTAAACATAATCCATATGCAGGAAGAATCCTCCTCACCTCTTTGATATTCTATATTGTTCCGTCAGTGGAGATAAACAGTCCTGAGGACCGATGGGCTTTAATGACTCCTACACATAAGTTGCACACCTTCATTTTTAGATTACACATTAAAATCCTTGTAGCGTCACATGGACACACACGTTTACACCAAACATTCAGCCACATCTCTCACCATGAATTCAACATTTTCTTTTCTGCTCCCTGTTGGGGCTGGTGCTGTCGTCGTTTTGCACAGAGATAGTCGAGTTCAGCTAGTCATTTGTTAAAGTTTCAGTGAGCCGGCATCCACACTCATCAGCTCATAAGCAGGGACATAGCTGATGGGGAACAGAGGCGTGTGTGTGTGTCTGTGTGTGTGTGTCTGTGTGTGTGTGGGTGTGTGGGTGTGTGGGTGTGTGGTGTGTGTGTGTGTGTGTGTGTGTGTGTGTGTGTGTGTGTGTGTGTGTGTGTGTGTGTGTGTGTGTGTGTGTGTGTGTGTGTGTGTGTGTGTGTGTGTGTGCGCGTGTCTCTTCTTGAGAGAAAGTGATGAGGAAGTCCCACACAGCAGTCTGTATTAAATGTAGCATGACAGGCTTCTTTTTGCAGTCTGGCAAAGATGGAGGCGAAACAAAATTCACTCAAAGTAAAATAGGAAATAATTGGCCTTTAACTCGTTATGATAAGCATCTCCATTTCTTTGCAATCCCTCGAGGGTGACAGAAAAAGTTTGCAGCATGGCTCAGACTCTTCATCACATCTCACTGTTGTTGCATTTCAAAGCCACGGCACTGGAGGAGGAACACAGTTTAACAGTTTCTCCACCCATTACAGGGTCTGTTTCAGTCGGTTTGGCTGTGTGCGTTCACTTTTCTCTCATTATCTATTAATGGAAACAACATGTCAATAGACACACACACCAAACAGATGTCAGAACCAGAAATTAATTATAAAATAATAATAGTGATATTAAAGCAAGTTACTAAATAGAGATAGAGAGACACAGGTGACAGCAGCAACAAGTCATTAACTAACTATAAACTGTGATGGAGTTATGGTAACAATAATGACAGTAATAATATATGTAGTGGACGTCATGCAGGACCACAGCAGCAGCCACGATCTATATATACACAGTCTGACACCAACTCTACACCTCCTCTACAACTATGAAATAAGGTGTACAAACATCTTAAAAAACAGATTGATGGAGGAATACTCTCAATGTTTGCTCACTTTGTGTCTGTAAACACGCACATCCATCACATTCAATGCTCACTGTAGAAAAGCTACAAACTTGTGGTTGTCTGCCACCCACTGGTACAACCTTGTCACTGCGCTCAATTAACCAACACCGAGTCTGATGCATCTTAATAAAACCTCAACTGGTGACTGCTTTCAAACTTCCATCCCTGTCTCCGTATCCCTCAGGTGGATTGGGAAAGTAACGGTGGCTTGGTGAAGAAGCTGCCCTCCATCCGTGAGGATGAGGAAGGTGATGAGGAGCAGAACTCTGTGTCCCGTGCTCCTCGCTCCCCGCTGCGCCTCAGCAGGGGGCTCAACTCCCCCCTGCGCTCCCCCCTCCTGCCACCCAGGCCATTCCGCGCTCCTTCCGATCATTCCCGCCCCGCCACCCTGCAGATACCTGTGGTCAGCTTCAGCAGCGCACCGCCTGAACTCAGCCCCAGGTAACACACACACACACACACACACACACACACACACACACACACACACACACACACACACACACACACACACACACACACACACACACACACACACACACACACACACACACACACACACACACACACACACACACACACACACAGGCACAAACAAGAAAAAGCTGAGAAAGATGCAGTCACCAGATATGACCAATACTCCAAGAGAGTAAAGACATCAGCTCAAACTACGAGTTCACAGCCAGAGGAGGGACTGCACACCCAGCACTTGATGCTGCAGCATAGGTGTCTGGCTGCCATGGTAACCAGTGGGATATGGTACTGGTGGAACACATGGGCCTGGCTGCTGTTAGAAGATGTGCAGGTTTTCAGACTGTAGGTGTGTGATGTGTGTGCTCAGAGATTAATGACACCCTGTTTGCTGTGAAGTGTGCGTGTGCGTGTGTGTGTGTGTCTGTGAGTGAACAAAAAATAAATACTGTACGTCCTACACACACACACACACACACACACACACACACACACACACACACACACATGCAAACACACTGTAATTATTGCTCTCCTGTGTCCCTCTCTCCTGCACAGATTTGTTGACGGCATTGAAACAGAGACCAATTCCATCTCATCACAGAAGTTTGAATTCAGTCCCAATCTGTCTCCTGCAGCACCACCCTCCCCATACGCGGGTAACACACACATGCACACACCAACACACAGAAGGGGATAAACAGGGTTTTGTGGAGGTTTAACGTGTGTTTTCTGTTGTGTGTAGGGATCCAGGAGCACTCAGAGATCAAACAGAGTGTGTCCAAACTGACTGAGGAGGTGAGCGCTGACTTCATGTTTCCACATTTAACACAAGGCTCAAATTATTACATGTTGTCAGGACACAGTAGGAAATGCACAGGTTTAAATGATAAAATAGATGATGGCTGAATTCCATTTAGCTGCTTCCCTAGTGCGCATCTGCCTAAAAATACTGTTCAGTCACATTTCATCTAATCTTACTTGTGTAATTTATTTACATATAAATATTTTACATTATTGCACTACTACTTTTGCTTCAGTAAAAGTTCTTCCACCACTGGATGGCAAATGTTTAGATGTAATGATCCACTTGAAATTTTCCACAAAAGTTTGCCATGTCAGCCAATCAGCATCACAGTCTGTGAGCACTGTGTACATTTCGTCACAGATCCAGATGCAAATGAAATTCTACCATTACCATTCTACCAGTTAATGTGTGTGTGTGTGTGTTTGTGTCCTCGCCCTGCAGATGAACAGTCTCTCTAAACAAGTCTCCAAGCTCAGTCAGGAGTTGCAGGAAATGACACGCCTGCTGAAGCCCCTCCTCCAAACAGCATCACCGCCAATCCTGATGACCATGATGCCAAATTTAACCCCACCCCCTAGCAGTGCCAGCCATTTGTCATCAGGCGCCTGTATCTCATTGCCACCACCTGCCACGTCTTCTTCCCTCCAGAGACCTAACGCTCATTCCCTGTTGGACAGTGGAGACATAGAGGGTGTGGATTTGCCAGGATGCCTTCTCCCAACTCATCATTCACCAAAAAGGCCTAATGTGTCTTCTTCAGCATCGCTACAAACCCTGTCCAAACCCACAGTGGGCAACATGAAGGACCACACCCACTCCAATCTTCCTACAGCCAAGGAAGGAGTTCCTGAGTCCCCAGTCCTCCATAACCGCCACGCTTCCTCCAGTAACGGGGTATTCTTGGCGTCACAACAGGACCAGCCTCCCCTGGTCTCTCACACTCCTTCACCTTCTCTCTCCTTCTCCATATCTCTCTCCTCCTCACCATCTCTTTCCCCCTGTCAAGGCCCCCACCTGTCCCGACCTGGCAGCTGTGCCAGCAAAGGCCTACTGCCTCCACCTCCCTCCCAGGACACCCCTCCTCCCCTGTCCTCCCACTGCTCCGCTCCCCCATCGCTCACATCCTCCCCCAGAGACCTTCACCTGAGGCCTTCTCCTCCTGCCCCTCTTGTACCCCCCACCGTCTCCCTCCATCCCTCCACCCACTCCCTGCCCTTGAGTCTGGACTTTGTTAGTGCTAGGAGGGGGCAGGGAGATACCAACACTCCACCTTGGTGTAAGTCACAGCTGCACCAAAGGGAAGCTAGACCTGTCACTCATCCCCAGGAGCTAGAGATGCAGGAGTGGGGACGACAGGTGGAGGAGGAGAAGACCTCCACAGAGCACATCAGCTTCATTGATGAAGAGGAGCCAGCATTATGAACAGGTTAAAAATGGGCAAACGTGACAGAGAACAATAGAAAACAATGATCAGATCAGGGAAAGTGACGGCTGGATGATGGAATGGAAACTAAATGGTAACAGAAGCTGGCCGATTTTACACATTTTTGGGCAGGAAAAGCTAAAAAAAGGACAGACAGGTAAATAGGAACACACCTGGCAGGTGGAGACACAAAGCCAGCTGTCACCAAAACAGTGTGAAGGAGTACTTTTCTACACTGAGGCAACCACAGAACTACAACAGCACAAAATGTCCAACACTTCGGTAGCATCAGTTGATCCCTGCAGCGACGAGGACACATACTGTAGGACCAGAGCACGGTGTTTGAACCGGTCCAGGTCCATCGATCTCTGGAGCCTCATTTAGCTCTTTCCGGCTAACTGAACACACAAGATTGCTTTTTAAACCCAGTATGGATGTCTCCTGAAAGGGCAGGTACAAACACACATATCTCAGCGGTAAACATGTCTTTACCCAAGACAGATAATCCAAGCTGCCATACCGGGACTGAGAATGTAAACTTGATTCAGTCTCAGTCACATCAGGTCAGCTCACCTGGAAAGCCAATTTGTGTCAACTATGAGATTATTTTTAAAGAGATGTGATAATCTGCATCTGGGGAGGTAAACACTCAGCTGAAATCGATCCATCTCTTCAGATTCATGTGCCATGCCCATCACTGGTGTTCAGAAAAAAAACATTTAAAAGATATTTGAATTGATTTGAACTCCTCACAGAAATGCCCAGAATTCCTCTAAAAAGCAGTTTGACGTGCACAGTCTAGTCAGCATGGAAAGATTTGATTGTGGACCTTAAACGTCTGGCACACAACCCAAACTGCTAGCTCAAAGACAAAAGCAAGATTTGTGGAAACCACTGATATCACAAACAGCACCATACATAACTGTTAACCACCATCATGGCTGTTTACAACCAGCCAATCAGATTGTACAACAAACTCCCACATCACTCCTGAGCTTTAGCCATCCAGCCATTCGTGCCTTCTCCATTTAAAGACCTGGACTTCCCTCAGGTCCTTCACCTGTTCACAACAGGAAGCATTCGGATCAAAATTTACCCAGAAAGCCATCAGTGTCACCTCCAGACAAATCATGCACCTTTATCTTAAATCGAACTCATTTATTTATTTACGTGGACAAAAGCAATGAAGGAACAGTGTATACTGCGCGTCAAAGAGATCTGAGGCCGAGGAGGACGGTTTACTATCCAGCGACGTAACCTTCCCATTTCTGATGTAGCACACACACACATAGAGCATATCTTCAACGTGCACACGTTTCATCATCTCCAACCTCTGAGCGCTACGCCGGTACGAGACAACAGCCTAACCCTAAAAACTACAATACCCAGGCTGCATCCCTGTGGAGGTCTCAGGACTTCTGTACTTTTTGCTTTGTACACCGCGTTACTTGTAATATAGACGGTCAGATTTCTGGTTTCTATTTTCTGTAACGGGAGCAGGGGAGGGACGTATCTGAACTCTACACACTGAAACACAAAGATTCACTGAGCAGAACTCACTGATGTCAGTGGAGCTCTGACCCTGCGGGTTACTCTGGGGTGAGGGTGGGTGGGTGGGGGTTGTTCTTGGGTACAAAAAGGGTTTTAAATAATTGCATGTCACAGTTTTGTTTTTGTTTTTTTGCATGAGGAATGTGCCTGCTTCTGAGCTGTAGAGGGCAGAGAGCGTGTGGGAGTAGACAAACTGCCTGTCCTGTTGGAGGCTGTTTGGTTTTGGATGTGTTTTATTAAGGACTGCTGTTACATAAAAAACTTTACCAGGATTACATACTGTACAATAATAAAGAAGTGTTGTTTTGTAAGAGCTCAGACTCCTGTGCTACTCTTAGGAACCATTAAAAGCAGGATGTGTTAGAAGTTCATTGAAGGCACAGAGAATAGTATCTGTTCTCTGAAGAAGAAACACCGGGCATGTTTGAAAAGCCAGCTGAACATCACAACAAAGAGTGTAGTGACATCCATCAGTGAGGCTGCAGATTGAACATAAACTGTAAGATACTACAGCAGCTCATAAACACAAGGCTGATAATAAATTACCAATGAATAAGAAATATATAGAAGAAAGTCCTGAAGTCATGCAGGTGTTAAACAGCTGTCTGAATGAAGGAGCTGTGGGGGCTCTCCTCACATGATGGGAGTAGCAGTCTGTAGCTGAAGGAGCTGTTTAAGGCCTCCACAGTCTGATGCAGGAGGTGAGAGGAGCTGTTCATCATGTCAGTTTTGCTAACATCTCTCTGTGGAGTCTAGAGGACAGTCCAGGACAGAGCTGGGCCTCCACCAGTTTGTTGAGCCTTTTTCTGTTTCCTCCTCCCCAGCAGATGACATGGAGTAATACAGTTGCCACCACAGTGTCATAGAAAGAAAACTACATATGAACTATAGCATAATGTATGGTATCTGGAGCTACTGTTTGGTTTGTCCATTCTGGGCTACTGTAGAAGCACAGGTGCAACACAGCAGACTGTGGAAGACCTGCTGTCTCTCATTCTAAGGTAAAAGCAGAATTCCCTTTTTCAGGAAACATATAAAAATATTATTCTAACAATAATATTAGACATATATTCAAACATTGGAGTGCATTTATTTTTTGGAGAAATTGATAATTACCTCAGATAAAACATGAGACAAGTATGGCAGGGTGTCACAGCCATGCCAGAGAAAGTAGAAATCAGCAACTTGTTCTAAACTTCTGATCCGTTTCTCTCTTCCTGGCATGACAGTAATATGATGCTGTGCTAAATGTTGGACAGTGTGGAGAGACAATAATAAATAAATAATAATGGAGGTCAAATCCACGAGACGGCTCCACGGTCCTGCTTTAATGAACTGCTTCTTAAAAGGTGAAATATGACTGAGGAGAAAGAAGACGCAACACAGAAGAAATCCTTCTTCAGGTCTGCATATATTTTCAATGGTAACATTCATTCTATCAGTGTTTCAGTAAGATTTGAAATGTCAGGAAGCAACAGTCTAGAAATATCCTGATGGGAGAAGAAATGATAGAATAGAGCGATCAAACACAATGTAGCACTTGTTTCTGCTGCTGTGGAAACTGTAGTGTCTCAAATTTGTTTTATTCCTTATGTCTACTCTGTCCTTGCTCGCTTCTCAAACACATCAGAGGAAAGAGACCCAGGGGCTATCATTTATCCCTTTTGACAAACACACACAGAAGAAGGGGGAGGCTGGGGGCTGCAGAGAATGCAGAAACAGACAAAGTCTTATTCAAAAGAGGTGAGAGGATACATGCATCCTCTCACCTCCGGTGTCTCATGCCTGTTAATCAGTAACTGGGCATGTCAGAGTAAGCACTCTGAAACTACATTTCCCATTGGGATCATAAGGATCGGACAGAGGCGACAGGCTCCAGTGCACACTGAACCACGACAGTGAGGGAAAAGATAGGGGGGTTCAGAGAGAATGAATGGAAACAAACAGACGGTCGGGGGAAAATAAAAATCCAAAAATATATATTTATGTTTATATTTATATATATTTATATATTTACGAGGTATGTATCCACAAAAAAAAACAACAAAAAAAAACACCCAAAATTTCAAAATAGGCAGTCTGTGTTTTTCCAAATGTGTCCTTGCATGGGATGCCTTAAAGGAAACATTAATAGTAATAGTAATATTAATTAAAAATTTTGAAATTAAAAAGGGGAACCTTTGCTGTCCAACAGCCCTGTTCTTGTGTCAGACCTCGTTAGTCCAGTTCTCTGAAACCAGAGTCTCCTCGATCAGGAGTCCAAAAGCACCGTGAGGCGCTGCAGTCAGGCTGCTGCACTCCAAAAAAAAACAACAACAAAAATCACAAATCTCAAATCACAAAGTCCCAAAAGAAGAAAAAAAATCACTTCATTGTTGAAAAAAAAAAAAACAAGAGAACCCCTCCTAACCACTGATTCCCAACAACCATGGTCTCAGACTCTCCAAAATGAAGTCTGGAGTGAGCAAAACTGTTGGGTGGTGAAGGGAGGCCAGCCACAGGTCCAAACAAAAAGGTGTCTTTGTGCAACAAAACAAGCCTCAAGATTAAACTAAAGGAAACAAAGGAACCGATGGCAGGAGTCCTCCCGGTGATTGTTAGTTAGGCTGGCAGTAGGGGATCTCTCTCCTCTGTAGTCATGCTAGGTACTGCTGCATCGCCGTCTTCGCCCTGACAGAGAGACACAATTAACCCAGCCTGCTCAGCACTTTAACAAGTACCCACATTTATGATTTGCTATTGTGGCCCACCTGTCACTGAGGTTGGGGTCAGAGGCCTGGGTGAGTTTGTGCAGGATGTCCACAAAGCCCATCTCTCTCAGCTTGTCCTGACGCTCCTGAGAACCTGGTGGTGCATGAAAGCAGAGAGGAAGATTCATTCCAGCATCTAAAAACACATTTCAGCTGTGTGCTACAGATGTACACCTTCATCATTTAGAGCAGAGGACGATCTTCTTCAGGACTGTAGAAACAAGAACAAGGGTTCCTCTGTAAACAGCTGAGCAGGCAGTACAAAGGTTTTCAACGGACCATTCTCACTGTCAAGTTGGATTCAAATGATTGTGCTCTTCCTCTGTTATTGTGTATGTGCTGTTTTACACCGGTTCTATGTGGATGTCCAGGGTGCACTGTTTGTTGGCCTGAGCAGCGCTGACCTTTGTGGACACAGCCAATTGCTGTTGACCACTGATCGAACTGCAAGATGGACAAAAATCTAACAAGCTGGGCTCATATCAGCACCAGACAAAGGAAAGGACATTTGCTTGGCAAGATTAGCATGCAGATACAGCTGCCAGGATTGTTATGAAACCACTGGAACGTGAAGCCCAGACTGGAATCATTTCATCAGATGCTCTTAGTCTGAAATGACAAACCATCCTTCTTCCTCCTCTCTCTGAGCTCAGCATCTTTTTCTTTATTCCTCCTTCTACTTATGTGCCGTGTCCCTTACCGTCCTCTTCGTTCCAGATCAGGTTTGAGATGCAGAAAGTGGCGGCGAGCTGCAGTTTCACATTCGAATGCCCCTGAGACAACAACAACAGTCAGAAAAGGTACAAGTGAGGTAAAACAAGTAAATCACAGGTCACATGATGTCAGATAGATGTCAGGGAAGTGTTCAGTTAGCCCTGCAGCATCACAGAACAAGGCTAATGTATGTTAAACATTACCATGTAGTATTTGATTTTCTGGAGCATGTCGTCATTGGTCATGATGAGTTCCTTGGCTGTGTTGCCGTCGGCGATGTTGGCAAGGATGCACAGCGTCTGCCAGATAAGAAGAGTGTTACATTAGTTCAGTTCTCTGAACAGTTCAGAATGTTCAACTGCTTCACTCTGATGATGCACCACATCACTGGGCATGCCTCACTGAATAAAGGCTGCACCTGCACAATGTTCAAACCTCTCCACAGTGCAGCTGTAGGACGACTGTTTGTGAACAGGAAGTGGAGGGCATGCTCACCTGTTCTTTGACCTCTATGCTGTGTTCTGCTTCCAGGATGAGGGTCACTGCCTGCATGATCTGTTTCCCATGAGAACTCATGATCTGGTCAATGTGCTGACAACATGACGGTTCAAGAGGGGAGAGTAAAGAGGAGAGAATCAGTGCATGCTTTGGATTTCTGTAGAATTTATGCAGCTGAGCTCATAGCAGATGTGTGTTCATTTCTACAGAGCAGAAAACAAAGACAGCACTGAAGGTTGGTGCTTTTCTGTGACATGCCATGAAAGTCCTGTGGGTCACCTCAGACTACAGAACTGATCGGGACAGCCTACATACAGACCTGTGATGGCAATGAAAAGAATGACACTTTACTCCTGCAGGAGTTTGTCTATTATCATGTCATGTTTATTACTTCATCATTATCCAAAGTAATGCGTGTGTGTGTGTGTGCGTGCGTCTCTCACTGGGCGTGTTGACAGCAGATTTCGCAGCAAACCGAGGGTCTTCATCAGCACATTGGTGTCAGGGTCTGATAGCAGGCGGAACAACTGTTCTGTACCCAAACACCGAACGATCTCTCCCTTCACCTTCTGATCTGCCTGGAACGCCATGTTCTTAACACACAGACACACACACACACTTTGTACTGAAATAATCACTGAGTCACTGTGTGGAAATGGATTAGCTTTAGCATATTTTAACTCACTGTAACTTTGAAGCTACTACTTCAATTCAAATTAAAATAACTCCATCTGTTATGCTGTAATGTCATTTAAAATCTGTTCAGTCTTTCCTGTAAAATATATATATATTTCAAAGAAAGTCTGCTACGGCGTCACGTTCAAGCGCACACACCTGTCGCCCTGATTTGTTCTGAATTAAACTGTGATGGGAAAAGTAAGTGGAGCTAAACTGAAGGTTGTAAAAAACAACAGCACACTGCAATCGTGGCTGCAAACAGGAACTATAAGCTACACAGCTTCTAAACATGCATCTGGCTCAGTTTCATTCATGAAGAAGTTTGATTTGGTTTGTCGTCACCAAAATAAATTAATTTACTGACTTGGAGAGCCCGAGTCAGAAATATTTGTGTAAAAAGTGTAAAAAGCTTGAGAACCACTGGTCTGTGGCATTTCTGTGCTGGACTACCAGCCAGCTAAATCTGTCCTGTGCTGCTGGATGGAAGGAAGAGTTGCATATTCTCCATGGAGGAAAGCAGAGAGCTGCTCTGTAATGGCTGTGATCATCACATTGCAGTCAGAACGTGTCCCAGACATGCTGGTTGAATTCAGGGGTAACCCCTGACTACCTCTAGCTTCAGGGGTAAGAAGCCTACAAGTGGAAAAACTAATTTTCTTACCATCAGGGCCCAGATCCCATTCACCCTCAGTGCAGGACTGTCACTCTGGGTCAGACTGCATAGTAACTCAATAACTCCTGACTCCAGGATGGGCTGCCAATGAACAGAAACAAAATGCTCTCAATATTCCAGGAATAAAATCAGTTATTTGTTTGAGTGTGTGTGAGTGTGTACCTCTTTGCTGGGTGAGAACTCCAGCAGTAGATTGCATAGTGTAGAGGAGGCCATGACCAGGACTTCATCTGGGGCGTTCTGCAACAGCTACACAGCAAGACACCACGTCAGTCATTATCCGTTTATTTACCGCCACTTTACACACACAGCTGCACACATCCAGAGAGCTGCAGTATCCAAAGAGAATTTCCTTCATACTCCACTGACCTTCATGAGGGGTTTCCACACCGCATGATCATGGAAGCTGGTCCTCAGCTGCTGTACCGACCGCGACAAACTGTGAAGACACCTGAACACAGAAAATATAAAGAATGAACGGACATAAACACAGTGTTTAGTCACAGCTGCATCATACTTAGCAGAAACGTTTCCTGTGATACATCAAGATATCATTTTAGCATAAAATTCACAATAAAACCTGAATGGAATTATTAGATATTGGTTGTAAATAAACCTGAAGAAAAGACAAAAATGAGTTGATTAAAAAAGAAAAACTGTGTGTAGAAGAAAAGCCATACACCAAGTAATCAAACATCTTGATGGAATTTCGACCTTCATTAGTTGGATCCTTGCTACGTGGACTATAAAGAATGCAGATAATCCAGAAAGAAAGAAGTCAGGTCAGTGTCAGGGTGTCATCATCAGGGTGGTCACATCATACCTGACAGCTGCCAAACGGACTTTAATGCTGGATTCTGATAGGCCACTGACTATCCTGTCCATCATGTTCTCTGTCTCTGTGATCTGAAGAAAACAGACAAAAGAAGGGGGGCGGATTAGAAAACAGAGATGCATGCACACAATTATACATGTAAACAGAAATGCAGTCGAGGAGAGGTCACCTTTTTGCGAATGTCCTCGTCGTTGGAGCCTAGAGAGGCGTAAAGTTTGAAAGCAGCTTGTCTCAGCTCGTGTGCATGCTTCAGGTCATGATCCAGCTGCAAATCAAAGTGCACAAAGTGAACGTGTGCAACAGAAAACCAGCTTTTAATTGGCCTTGTTCAGAGAAATAATTGTGGTCATCATCTTTAGCTATGCTAGCAGATTTGTTCTATAGATCTAAATGTCAGCTGATTCACCACTGAAATATCTCAACAACTACTGGATGGATTGCCATGACATGTTGTTGGCATTCATGGTCCTCAGAGGATGAATCTTCCTGTCTTTGACTTTTAC
Source organism: Nibea albiflora (assembly GCA_014281875.1). Lineage (NCBI taxonomy): Eukaryota > Metazoa > Chordata > Actinopteri > Sciaenidae > Nibea > Nibea albiflora. The sequence goes on from CM024796.1 coordinate 24,737,917, forward strand.
TTTTATGTTCTGAGTGAAACTGATTCCATGATATTTGTTACACACATGACAGCCTGCAGTTACTTGGTGGTCACCATCAGGTCAATTACTCCATATTTTGCATGCTAAAGAGTAAACATTATATCTGCTTTACATCAGCGGGTTAGCATTATCACAGTGAGTATGTTAGCATTAAGCTAGCTGTAGCTGTAGTCCCATCACGTACACAAAAGTTTCCCGCTCGGCCTCACTGACTCACCCTCTTGATGTCAGTGATGGCAGACACAGAGCTGGGGTACTTGAAGTAGTCAGCCAGCATGGCCACCAGGTGGTCGGTGGTGCTCGCGATCCTCTGCAGCTCCACGTCGGGCTCCATCAGGTAGGCCAGTGTCTCTGCTCCCTCCACCCTCTCTTCAAGCAAATGCTCTTTACTGCACATCCGCACGAGGCACGGCAGAGTCTGGACAAACAACAGGAAGTCACTTTAAATAAAAAGGAGCACCACTGATGTGCAGGCAGTCCTAATGATGATGATGAACAGAGGTGCAGTTACACAGCTCTCAGAACAGCCAGACCTTTAGGACTATGCAGCTGTCATCTGTCCTGATGGCACCCGCTCGACACATGTACGTTAGACTGGGACAGAAGGAGAGACAAAAACATACAAGAAATATAAGTAAATATTATGACTGTAATCAGTTCATGTGCTGTTATGTCACTCACCATTTGGCTGCTGTTAGCTGCATTTCAATGGGTTGATCCCTTTGCATCATTCTGACAAATACCTGAGAGAGCAGCTCACCATCCACCAGCACTGACAACAAGAGCACAGATAACATGTGAAGTTCATACCGAAGGGAGTGAGGAGAGGAGAGGAGAGAGGAGGAGAGGAGAGGAGATGCTCACCATTAACCAGTGTCATGGAGACCTGAGTGTTCTCATAGGCCAGGACTGAGAAACACTTTAACGCCTGCATCCGGACCTGGAGAGGGTTGGAAGCAGCGAATGAGAACCAGTGACTGAAATACTGTTGCGTCATCCAATTGGGTAAATGCAAACGCTCACATAGAGACATTAACATACCTTATAAGAGGGTGAGATAAGTAGAGGCGCGATGTTCTGTATGGCGCCATGGTTGAAAAGAACTGTCTGGTGCTCTGGGGTCTGAAGACAACAAATGTCCAATCAACAATAAATCTGGGTCGAGATGAGTGCGATGGACTCCGTGTTTGTGTGTGAACAGTTACCAACAAATACCTTACAACAGTGGGAGAAGATCTGTGTGATGTACTCCTGGGTTCTCTGTGAGCGGCTCAGTAGAGACATTAGATGGGGAATCACAGTGGAGTCCTAAAAAGAAACATACAAAGTCAGGATGGGAGTAATTAGAACCGGTGCTGTCCTTGCTGTAATAAACAAACGTGTTCACAGAAAGTGACATGAATGAGGCTACAGATTGTGTGGGGAGGACCAGGCAGAGAAGAAGGACAGAGCTGCTGCTGCTGCTGCTGGGCCGACAGACAGCTGCTGAGTGCCAGCTCGCTCTGGAGGAGTCAGCCAGACTCGCAGCAGACTTTCGCTTTGATCCAGAGCGTTTTTTTTTGACAGGAGGAGAGTTTATTTTTTAAACCCTAGAATTCAAATGTGGATTTATCTTCACTCTCACTTCCCAGTGGAGGTGTAGATGTGTGTGGGTATGCAGAGCTATACCATACTACTTAAAGAGTCAGGAGACTGCTGGGTGCAATGTTAAAAATATGGAGCTGTTACTTGATACTATGAACCAAATTCAGAAAACAAGCATTTCAAAAGTTGTTTGGTTATCATCATGCATGTTTTGATCTGTTCATACTGCACTCATATAACTGTAATAAGATTAATTAGTGGATATTTATGATGATGTATTTGACCCTGCAGTACAGCAAGGTGCGAATTAACTTCACTTTCTGTGTGAACTGAGGTTGGCCTCAGAGCGCTCTGAATCGTGACTGGTCGCTATGGTTACCGTTACAAGTAACCCAGACGTCACTGAAAGAATCATTTCTCAAAATAAAAAGGTTTTTCAAAATAAAAGATTGTCCATACTCAGATAATATATAAAATGGAAATAATTAATTATTTCTTGTCCGGCCCGGAACCAATTGATCGACGGACCGGTACCGGTCCGCGGCCCGGGGGTTGGGGACCACTGATGTACAGGACAACTTACAGTATAGAGCAGCTGCACAGGAGTGACTGGACTTATGAAGACCGTTCTGAGACATCGAAGACAAGCTTCAATGAAGATCAGGTCCGGACATAGGAGCCCTGCGAGCACAAAACATGGGTGCTGTGTTAGCTGTTAGCTCTCTACCAAAGACATTGTCCTCTACGGTAATAATTTGCATGAATGAGTGTCCGTGTGTCGCAAACTGACCTTGAAGAAGGGCAGGGATGATGTGACAGTCCACCAGGGACTTAATGTTGTTCTCGGTGCCCATGGCTAGGCTGCCCAGCACCACTGAACACTCTGTCCGGAGCTCCAGACTGGATGAGCTCTGCTGGAGCAGATACAGTAACCTGGAACCAGTGATTAGATCATATTATACTTTACTCATGCCACAGTGGGGACATTTACTTATCACAGCAGCAAAAAGAAAAGTGTAGTACACACTACAAAAAAAAACAAATATTACAGTAGAGAAAAAAACAACACCATGAACAGTATCTTATAACCTATACAATAAAGAAACAGACAGGTAAACAACATACACTGTGCAAAAACAAGTACTTGAGGTAAAGTGGCATGATATAAAAGTAAAATGTACACACACGCACACTTTGAAGCAAATACTTGTGTCTACTGAACAAAAGCATGTTTGTAGCGCCAATGAGTGTACTTATGAAACCTTTGTAAAGGAACGATAGAATGTGCAGGAGTGGAAAGGTGTGCAGAGACGTACCTTGGCACAGCTCCAAGGACGATCAGATTGGCCTTCTGCTTGTTGTTTCCTATGACGGCATTCTTCATGTCACTGACATAGTCAGACATAAACAAAATGAGAACCACGCTTAGCAATCTTTGTGCAACAAATTTTTACTACAGTCTGAGGGAGGTGAAGTTTGGGAATAAGGTGTCAACAATCTGCAAATGTCTTTATTCTAACAGCTACCTATTCTAACACTACATCAACAACAATCTGGCATTTCCGTTCAATAATTTCACATCTACATGTACATCAGTGCGTACTATGCTGGTGCACTGTACAAAAGAAAAATGACACTGGAATGCTTTAAATCAAGTCCTACAAAGTCCCTCTGCAGTATGTGTATTTCTTCAAACTTTACAGTTATTATACTTCTGTGACCAGTCCTCTGAAACATGCTCTATCAACAGCATATTATGTTTCATTAGAGATACACTGAACACAGCAGCGTCCTTTAATAATACAAGTTTAGCTAGTGCTCGTCCGACAGAGAGGGTGTATGTGGAGCGGATGTGCCACACATTCTTGCAGAACACAGAATGAGCCTATTCATTTGTATTCACTGCATTTTGTTTTCCATCCAGAGTTTCCTCAGCTCTGCAAGTGGCCCAGATGATATCAAATAGCAGGTGAGCGGGGCTAGTGGAAAAGTACAGCTATAGCAGGCAGTCAATTCAGTCAGGTGTTCAGCTAGTAGAGCGGCACAAGCCGTAACCAGAGCTAGTCTCTTCAGAAGTTAAAAATAACGATGAAATAGGCAGCGTCCAGGTCAACACAACTGAGAAAGAGAGTGAAAGTGAGAGCGCGCACGAGAGAGAGAGATGAAGTCACACCGAAGAGTGAAATGCATTTTGAAATAGGCTGCCTGTGCATGTAAACACAGAGTTCATGCTTAGTATCAGCAATCTTTTCTACAGAATGAGTTCTATGCATGTTATTCAAAAGAAGTGCTTTCATTGGCAAATAACCAGAGTCAATTTCCTTATATGTGTACACATAGCTGATCAATAAAGTGATTCTGATTTAATCGGCGACCTATGAAAGAATTTAGCAACAGTAGCTGACTTGCTGGAAGAATCTGGACTTTATTCAGTCCGCACGTTTCAGCATACGACCTTCAAAGTTCATTGAAAGAAGAAAGAAAAAAAAGCCCTGGTTTAGACAGCATTTACTGTATATGTGAAGCGCTGCTGGACTTACATGACTCCCTGCAGCACTTTCTGTGGGTCGGGGTCGAACAGTCTGTCAACATAATGGCGACTAGTGGCAGTGACTTCCTGCATGAGGACAAATGTAACAGAAACATTGGTGACATAATTCACACATACATTTTCCTGATAGAACTACCTTGCAAGAACATTAATGAGTGTTTCTATCAGACACACACACACACAACAGAAAAGTACAAATATAGTGCAGAGATTTCATTTTTTTAAAAACATTTTAACACATCTATTTAACAACAAACTAAAGTATAACAGGACAGAGTGTGTGGGACTATCATCAGGTCATCATGGTTTCTGGATGGAAAAATAGCAAGCCTTTAATAACTAAAGAAAAACAACAGACACTATACACACATTTAATATAAATATAAAAATAAATGGCATTTAACTCACAAATTAATAAAAGGCTTAGTTGCTTGCAGACATTGTTAGACCCACAATCACTGCACACAGACACCCAGCAGCCCTTTAAAAGCTGTTATATATGGGCCCCATGTGACAGCAGGAAACTTTGTTTATATCACTGACAGCTTTAACCAGAACTTTCCACACGACCCCCAGAGGAGCAGCCCTCACCAGGCTGACAACATGCTGCTGTCGTTAGCCTTTGCTACCTACACGCTGTTAGGAAGGTGTTCAGCACATTCTGTACATGCACGGAGCTGACTTTACCCAGTGTGCTGTTCATATCTCAGCCTGAATGTTTGTCACACACATACAACACACAGTGCTGCCTGAGGAGACGGCATTAGCATTAGCAGCATATAAGCTGCTGTAATATCTAACTCTGAAGGGTCTGTGTGGAGGTAACGTGGGGGCGTTTCACCATGCACTCCCAGGTGTGCTCATTTCTCTAACCGTTTAATGTTTACTTTAGCAAACTTGCATCCAACAGCCACAATCACCTGCTGGAACACTTGACATTACCACACCAGCAGCTAGACTACCAGCCGCTGCCAGTGTTCACTGTACCATGTAAAAACTCCTCGAGAGGTAGGCACGGTGTTATGTTAGCTCAGTTAGCTTAGCCGTTGCTATCGGTTAGCTAACGTTACTTGGTCACCTCACATTAGCAAGCTTAGCGATGTTAAGTTTGCTATTGCAATTAGCAAGTCGTTCAAGGGCGGCTAATGACGGGCGGCTGGCGTACCAAGCTGACCAATGCGAGTGATTTTAAACTGAGCACTGTACAACATTTCAAACGTGTTTGGGTCATTTCAGAATGAACAGCAGTGACAGCAGCCACACTCTTAGCAGTTAGCTGCTAACGCATTCCGAATGACACTGACAGGTACTTAGTTCGTTTGATTTGGTTTACCTAACACACCGGCGTGGAGAACGGGTATATTAATCCCATGCATCCCTTCCCACGTCCCCGCCCATCCGGGCGAAGCCTGAATTAAAATTGTTCGCACCGCCAGCTACGTAGGCGGACCACAGTGCTACATGTTGCAAAGGCTTTAACTTAGCTCGCAGGCTAACAGGAGACATAAAGCTTCCTCAGTCTGACTGCTAATGTCTTCACGTGACTGAATAAATGATATAAACCACTCACTGTTGAAGTGTGCACACAATACATCTGACAATGCTACTTTAAACTATGAGAGTGAAACTCACAGACAGCACACTGATGCGGAGTGGGGCCTCCAACAAGCACGCCATCTCTCTTCCCCCGATCGAGCGCCCCAATCGGCGCAGCACTTTGCAGACACTCCGCCCCCCAGAGCAGCTGTGAGGAGCTTTAAAAAAGTAACTGCGGCTGAATCACGCAGCGCCCCGCCGGCGTTCTGATTATACACTGACTGTATTCCTCTGCGGACTCGGCGGAACTTACTTGCATTCGGTATACTACAAAAAACAACAGTGCTAACTTGGGGAGCTGCCTGTCAGACAGTGAATTTGTCAATTAGGTAAATGTTGTTTATAAATGTGACGTAAGCGATGTCTCTTTGCGTCAGATTCGATACAACAACTTGACCCATATGACACATGCAGTGGAACCAAAGATAAATGTAAAAATCTGGACCATGTGACATATATATATCTAACATTTTAGCTTTATGTATACTGAACAATACGTAAAGAAAAAATGAGTCTATATTTTTTGTGGAATCTAGCGCTGAGGACCAAAAGCGGTTTGCTCAAATTGTCCACGTACTGCGCATGCGCTGTGAGTGGTGGACGCGAGGTGGGAAAATTCATTCTCTGGTGTCTCTGCAAAGCTGCGCTATAAACATGATTTATAGACAAAGTTTGTAACTTTACAGAGTACACAACACACAGGCGGACTCTTCAGATAGTCGTTCGTCGCCGTAAGTACTCAGCCTGTGAGCTGAACTCGTTCTGACATGCTTGTGGGAGATACATGGTCGCCTCATGTTATCTTACCCTCACGTTTGCTGTGGCTCGTTATCATACATTACATTAACTACGCAGCACAGCTAGCTACAGCAAGCTCTGTTTAGTTACTAGTTTTAGCGGTTAGGTTGCTGCTACTGTGTCGTAACAGGACGTAACTAAACAGACTAGACAAAATGTTGCTAAGGCCTCGTAAGCACGCGTATTAGACAGCAGCAGCCGCATTTGACAGATAGAAAGATTTATACAATTATATATTATTATATTTTATTTAAAAAATAGTGTGTATGTTCCCGCCGCCCTTTCACGTGACCTCCAGTTGCCCTGGTTACCACGTCCCTGTCACGGAGCTAATGGGATGTTTACCACTGTACTGTGCTGTACAACATTGATTTATTGTATTCACTGTTGAGAGTAATGCAACATAAAAAAACAACAACTACTATGTCAGCTCTTTTGACTTTGACTGACAGTACTGTCGATAAGAGTGAAAGCTAACAGGAACCATTGTAGCAATCTTAAGTTACTTTTTGTGCTCTCCATGTATACTCCACTTGAACAAACTTGACAGTAAACTGACAGACAGACTTTAAACCACGTTACTGCTCTGCTGTCGTGACTGTCATGAATACCTTTAGTGACAAGAGTAGCATTGACAGTGTAATTTGTTTCAACAGCTATCACTAATACAGTAGATAGGCATTCTACATTACTGTAGTAATCCTTTGCTGTAATGCACTTCAGCCTAGAATACAACCAATGCGACATGTGTTGGTCTTTTTAATCTCTGCATTGTACTGTCCTGTGTTTGCTTTTGCCCCTTGCTAGTTTTGAACTTTGTTTTGTTTGCTTCCCTACAGATCACCCAAACATTATTGACAAAGGAGCAGGCCTCAGCATCTGTGTGTGGTGGCTGGCAGCCCCTAGGTGAGCACAGAATACAAACAAGACTGTGGTTTTCTCTGGGAATTGGCAGCTTACCTGTTGTGCAGCATGAAGATTGCAGTAGAAGGCTGCTGCCATGGGGAGCTGGACAAGATCTACGAGACAATCGCCTATCTGGAGAAGAAGGAAGGGGTAAAAGTGGACCTGCTGCTTTGTTGCGGAGACTTCCAAGCAGTGCGAAATGAAGGAGACATGAAGTGCATGGCAGTACCAGCCAAGTACAGAACAATGCAGACCTTTTACAAGTCAGTCCTTTGGTCTTTCATGATTAAAACAAATGCAAGACACGAGTGAAAACATGTAAAACATTAATATTATTGACTTTGTTGCAGATACTATTCTGGAGAGAAGAAGGCCCCAGTCCTGACCATCTTCATTGGAGGGAACCATGAGGCTTCCAACTACCTACAGGAGCTGCCTTATGGAGGCTGGGTGGCACCCAACATTTATTATCTAGGTAGGGATCAGCACACAGTGGATGTGATTGAATGTAGCTCTTTGTCTGTTCATTCTCAGGCCTTGACATAAATTCCATATTTTTAGGTTATGCTGGTGTTGTTCGCTACAAAGGGATTCGAATCGGTGGCTTATCTGGAATCTTCAAATCACGTGACTACAGGAAGGGTGAGTTTTTCTTGACCTTTTTAATGGTTGAAATTGGATACACTATACAGTATGTTTACATGAAATGTGTGTCTTTAAGGTCACCATGAATTCCCTCCATACAATCCTGACACACTTCGAAGTGTATACCACATCAGAAATGTTGAGGTCTTCAAATTAAAACAGGTAAATCTTGTTGATCCAGTGAGTTCAGATGATTGTCCGTTGATTGATCTAAAGAGTGTATATTCATTCATGTTTATTTTCCCTCAGATCCAGATACCCATTGACATTTTTATGAGTCATGACTGGCCTCGTGGAATCTACTACTACGGAAGTACAGGGGAATTGTTGCGAAAGAAGAAATTTCTGCGTCATGAGGTGGAGTCCAACACTCTGGGAAGTCCTGCTGCTGAGGAGCTCCTAGCTCACCTCCAGCCCAGCTACTGGTTCTCTGCACACCTTCACGTGAAATTTGCGGCTGTTATGCAGCATCCGGTGAGAGTGACAGTCGTTCTGCACCAATTATACTTTGAATACTTCTTAATATTTCTGAGCACCAATCTGATATACTCACCATGTATCACAAACTCTCAGTGAATTCTCTTGTCTTTAGCCCAAAGGTACTGCTGCCCCACGTGTAACCAAATTCCTATCGCTGGATAAATGTCTGCCGTACAGGGAATTCTTACAGGTGAGAGAAGCTTTGTTAAGTATACAGTACACAGTTTATGTGAAGGTATAGGACTGATCATTCTAAGCAATGTTACGGACGTTTGTGTTGCAGATTGTGGATGTACCAGAGAGGCCAGGCTCATCTGAGGGTCTTGAGTATGATCCCGAATGGCTTGCTATTCTGAAGGCCACCAACAGTCTACAAAGGACAACCCCACACCCCTGGAACCCCCCAGAGAATAACGGCCTGCACGAACGGTATAACTAGACATAAAAATGTCAGGCAGTCATTTTCAAACTGTGTTGTAGCTGTGACTTAAGCCCCAGTGATAGGCCTTCCGGCCTGCACAGAGTAGCCCTGCAGATGATCGAGATTAAGACTTTTAGTCTTAGACGTTTTAGTCTATTTGTCCCCTAGCGACCACTATCAATTAAAAAAGCTGCTAAGAGGCTAAACACACACACAAATCACAGCACTGTTGGATCAACTTTGCACTGACACCAGTTGTTATTACCACAATAATTTTCTGCATTATGTCATGTACGTGCTTATCAGATAAAATCTATGTCTGTGACAGGCCAATATCTACAGTGTCCAGAATTTGAACTTTAGTGAATTAAGCAGTCAGTAAGTTGACACAGTGACCGAGCTGCTGGGCTCACAGTTTGGGTTCAGGCTGTCTGTAATAATTAATAAGGATTGTCTTTACCCGTCAGGTGGGACTTTAGAGTTTCAGAAGCAGCCATGATGCAGGTGGTGGAGGATTTCGGCGGTGAACTTGCCATTCCAGACAACTTTAGTCGGACTGTGCCACCCTATGACCCCAGCAAGCCCCAGCCCCATGCTGCCCCCAGTCGTAACACCAACCCTCAGACGACCGAGCTCTGCGCCACATTAGGTCTCACAGACATCTTTGCTCAGGCTAGCCAGGGAGGTGATGAGCTGGGGAGAGTTCCAGGCAGTGCTGGAGGAGAGGAGGAGGAGGATGATGATGATGGACAAAGTGTAGGAAGTGTGGAAGAGCCCAGCGAGTACCCGAGTGACACGTCGGGACTGTCAAGTTCATTTAATCCAGATGAGATCACAATAGAGGATGAGTGGGAGGAAGAGGTGGGAGAGAAGGGAGAGGAGGTTGTTGAGGACAGGTCTAACTCAGAAGCAGCAGCAGTAAAGGGAGATCAGCGCTCACATGTACCTGAAGGTGAAATCCATACGCCCACCCGCATGGTTCTGCCCAAGCCCAAATCTGATGCCTCACCCACTCATCTCTCCCACCTAATGAACCTGCCACCTCCCGCACACTCCACCCCAGCAATAGCCCGGTGTCAGTCAGAAGCAGACAGGGAAGGACTCTGTGAGGGCGACGATGATGATGATGCCACGGCTGTACGCATCCTCAAACGCACCAGCGATGAGAGCGGGGATCCTGGCAGTCGAGGAACAACTCCCAGAATCAAACGCAGGAACCAGGTCATTTATACAGCAGTAGAGGATGACGAGAGTGAGGATTAGAGGTCAGGGTGAGATCAGGAAAGGTGAGGAGGGAGTCCACGCTGTTTGTGTACAATTCTCCATTAGTTCATACTGATTTGCAAAACTGTTCATTTCACTATTCTTTTACATATTTACAGCTGCTGGCATGAACTGTATGGAGCAGGTGTGGCTTTATTAATATGCGCTCAAAGCATTAAAAAAAAAAAAAAACTGAAGATGAGCGTTGGTTTCTAAAGAGGCAGTTGTTGCCATGGAGATGTTTCTTTGTTAAAATGTGTTTTTTATATATTTTAATCATACAAGTACATTTTAGGAGAATATTTTTGTTTCCTGTTAACTTTTTGTACAGGTTATTTCAAGATGAGAGCAATTAAAGTTAAGAGGCTGGAGACTCATGTCGTTCTTTTTTAAACTGGAGTGATGACACGTACAGACAGACTCAAAGGAAGAAAATAAAATGTGGCTGTTAGTGTCTTATTGGAGGAAAGTGAAAGAAAAGCAGTCAGCATTCTGCACTCAAAGCGCCATTCACAGCTTTATTGAATACTATACATACTGGAGGTGCTGATGAAAAATCAGGTGTTTAATGATCATCATCTTAAGTACACAGAACACTGAACCTACTTGTGATCGAGAATGAAGAAGCAAATGATGTTGGATGGATGGGGAGCAGAACAAATCATTTGAGCCTTTATTTGAATACTGATATGAAAATGAGATCTTATTTTGAGACCTTAATTAATATGCAGGAATCTGAAAATAAAGCAAAGAGCTTCCTGGACACCAGTATTTGTTTAAATCAAACAGATTTATAACATTAAGAGTCTAAACAATCCATTCCAGTTTCACAAATGTGCTAAAATCAACATACACCTTCATTAAAATTAAGACAATATGACATACAGCGAATTCAACAAGATCTCTTTACATCCATACAAAGAGCCGATACAGTATAGCCTAATGACGGAGTGCCGAGTTATTGTTTTATCGTACAAGCCTATGTGAGGAAAAGCAAAGCACACACTTAGAGAAAGCCCCGAACATGAGTCACAGAAAGAAAACTGGGAATAGGCACTTCTGTTTTTTTTTTGTGTGTGTGTGTGTTTTCATCAATTTCTTACTCAGTTTCTTCAGCCAAGCTTCGGACAGCAACCAAGCACTCAACTCTGTATTAAGAGCATCATATGAAGTTCTATGAGTGAGTAAAACCATTAAAGATCACAATGATTTCATGTTGAGCAACAACTTTAAGCCTTAGGACAAGGGACACATAAACACAACAAGGGCAGGTTCTCCTACAGCGCGTGGTACAGGTTTATTACAAATCAGCCTCCAATATATCAGAGCAATATTTAGCATTTCATCTTGGCATCGTTTCCTGGTTTTACCCAGAACTCACTGTGAACAGTAAAAAATGAGTTGAAGCTGTTCATTCAAACAGGGACTTGGTAAATCTTGTATTTGATGCAGTACTACCTTTTTTGGGTTTAAGATGTTCTCTGCTACAGGCATGTAATTAGTTAGAGCTAACGGTTTCCTGCTGGTACATAGCTATATTAAAGTCACGTCACTCCATACAATCATATCAAGTCTATATTGTTGCTGTTAAGAGCTACAGCCTGTGGTGCTAAACATTTTTTTCTTTAAGAGCAATCAACAAGGCATTGAAATCCAACACTGCACTTCAGCAATCTGTCATTACACAAGCAAGTCTGTTGGACCAAACATGTCACAGAAACACAATGTCAATCATCAGCCTCATTTGTAGAAGTTTAAATGTGCGTACGTTTCTATCTAGACAACAGGAGAGGAGTAGTGTGAGTGGGAGTCAAGAGAAGTCAAAACACCGGACAATAAATACGTAGAAATGGACTTATACTGGGCAAACTGTGCCGTGGGTCTGATCTGATGTGATGTGGGTCTGGACTGTGCCAGTGACACCAGGGGAGGTCAGGCAGGACACAAAGGGATTATGAATTATAGGATCATTCCAGTGGTAATATGTGTCATTATTCACAGCATGATTTGACTGATTCGGGACCAGAAGGAGGCAAACGGAGCTGGCGCGGGCTCTGAGAGGGGAGAAGAAGAAACCCAATCATTTGGCTTCTTTCTATACGTCTTGCCACCCGCCGGCGTGCTGCTCATTTTGTGCATTTTTACACAATCGGGGCTGTGACTGAAATGATGCAAGGTAGAATGAAAATGAAAGAAAATTCACTGTTAGTGCTAAATACTACAACAGACTTGCCACTGTCTTCCACATTCTTTATTTTCCTCCGCTCAGTCTTCACTTTACTTCCTCTTGTAGTTTCCAAAATGCAGAATCTCAGTTGGTGGTCAAGAAGACACAGATGTGTCTTTCTCCTCCTTCTCTGCTTGCTCTTCCTTTCCTTTGATTCTCTCCTTTGATTTTCTGTCTGATTTTCTGTCTGCTTGGACAGGAGGATGAACGGAGGGGAAGGGAGTGAGCGGATACCGGGTATCCCCTGCACCAAGCTCACCCCTGTAAGTTGCTTGAAGGACACAGGATGGTTGAAGGGCTGTGGTGGTGTGGATGGTGGAATACTGGTGTTGGAGAGGTCTAATTCCCACCACAGCATGCTCTGGTAGAGTGGGCGTCTGGGTCCTGGAGGTTGACGCCCCGATGTCGTGCTGCATGTGTAGGGTTTTGGGTATCTGTTTTTGGCATCTTTTTTGCTATGTTAAGAACACAAGGTGAAATATTTAGATTATTTAGTCTTGGAGAGCACAAAGAAAGAAATTACACCCGAAATAATGATAGATAACCATAGATATATACACCAGATATAAAGAAAAGAACGGGGTGGTGGTGAAGGTATTAAGTTCTCTCTGCAGTCTTTAATTCTGAATTGAGATCTAAACCTGCACTAAAGTCCACATCACGGATGAGTACTTATTTATTTACTTTTTGGTGGAGGAAATTCTGAAAATATATAAATGATATATAAAGAATAATCATACTTCACAATGTCTGATAATACTTTCAAAGACTTTGATAATGATCAGCATCAAGAAAATCATCTCTAGTTCATGGCTTAGCTATTTTAGTACTGCAAACTAACTTGACCTGAACAGAACATATACTCACTTAAAATGTCTATTTTCTAAATGTGTAACATGTGAATGGAATCTGCATAACTATGTTTTCATTAGTGTATCATCACCTAAAAATAATCTGTTACTTTAAAATGAATCTTAGCTACGTGTCCTCTTCCATGTTGAAACACACTAACAAACTAATCACGGGCTCTGCATAGGGCCTTTCATGTGTTGTCTCACTGTCATTTCTCCTTCAGACTATGAAGGCGAGGGTGTGGTGAGGAGACTGCAATGCCACAATACACCACTAGATGCAACTAAATCCTATACAACCCCACCAGGAGTGTTTTAGAAGCGGAGCAGTTTGTCTGCCATTTGTTAACTTGCTCAGATTTGGGCATTTTTCACTGGATTATGTGCTTCTAAATATGTTAATATGTGACGCAGCTCATTTGTATCCCTTTCGGCTGTTTTAACCATCTGCAATATGCACGGGGTGTTTTATTTTGAAATCCAACTGGATTCTCTATGCCGTTTCTGTGGTCAGCTTGAGCTGCTCTGTGCAGACTGACATAGGCTGCTTGCAGTTTGTCAGAAATACAACAGATGCATATTCTGACACCAGGCAGAATACCAAGCAGACACCAGATAATTCAGACAATTCTGAAATGGACTGCGGCAGGACCGGCACCGTTTGAAATATTGACTAGAACGGCCGCAGCACACATGGAATGCGTCACATCTGTGTCCGGTGGAATTTGGCTGTCAACCATCCATCTATTTCTCTAAGTGTTTATCCTCATCAGGGTCACAGGGAGCTGGAGCCTATCCTAACTGACTTACAGTGGTGGAGTACACCCTGGACAAGCCAACAACTATTCACACTGACATTCACACCTAAGGGCAATTTAGAGTCAGAGGTAAAGACTCCTTTGGTGTAAATCTCTTTTTCTTCAAATCAGATATTCAGACAGAAATGAAAGGTCACTCACCAATGGCCAGGAAGAGCTCATTTACGTTCATGGCTGTCTTGGCAGAGGTCTCCATAAAGAGCAGGCCAGTGTCTTCAGCATACGTCTGGGCCTCCTTTGCCACACAGCACACAAACAAACAGAACACAACATCAGCACTAAAAAAAGGCTGAAACCCGAAAAGAACTCAAGTGTTTCTTATCTCCAAACAGCAGGCAGTGTGTACCGCACAGACCTCTGACTGCACCACACCTCTGAGCTGCTACAACTCTTCTTATGTTTTGTATTCAAGATTTTCTGACAAACATGTTATCAAATGCAACATTGTCAGGTAGCAGCTGACTCATGAACACTTTTCCACCAGTAACTGAAGGCAACCTGCTCAGTTTGGTCAAGATGTGATATGAACATCAAACCATTTGTTTGACAGATCCCTGTGTTCTTTCTGAAGATTAAACAAATGCAATGTCATCAACTTGCCAGTCATACACATGACTGAGGCTACTTATAGCACCCATAGTGCCAAAAATATTCATTCATTGACATCACATGTCATCAGCAGTGATTAGCATCATAAACACAAAGGAGTGCGTTACCTCATACTCTACTAGTCTCCTCTCTGCCAGGTCAGCTTTGTTTCCGGCCAGGGCAATAACAATGTTAGGACTGGCCTGCCTCTGCAGCTCCTTCACCCAGGCCTTAGCTCTCTCAAAGGTCTCCTGTACAAGTACAGCACCGGGGTGAGACAAACCACCAACACATGTATGAGATGACAATGTATGTAGGTTGTTAGGTTGGTTATGTTACAGTTAACAGGGCTCGACAGCAATGGCTTCAGTTTATTTTTGAAAGCTACACTGCAACACATTATCTGATACCATGCCAGATTTAAATGATATCAAATATTAGCTAAAAAAATCTATTACTTAATTACTAAGAATTTAAGCCGACTAGAAATGGCAACTGTATTTTTAGTTCTGGCCACCAAAGGCCTGGAAAGCACCTTTAAAAGTTTGTGTTGAGCCCAGAGCAACATTTACACCTGCATAAACCTACATAAACAAACTAATAATTGGGTTTATACTATACCGGCTTGGTGATGTCAAAGACAACGATAGCAGCCTGAGCACCACGGTAGTACATGGGAGCCAGGCTGTGGTATCGCTCCTGTCCTGCAGTGTCCCAGATCTCAAACTTCACCGTGGTGTCATCTAGACACACAGACTGAGCCAGGAAAGCAGCTGCACACAGAGAGGAAACATGCCAGATAAGCATCACTCAGTCCTTCAATCACCTGATTAACCAACAAAGTGCAGCCTCTCTTCACATTCACACAGTCTTCACCTCCTATGGTCGTCTCCTGGAACTCATCAAACTGTCCCTTGACAAAACGCAGCACCAGACTGGATTTGCCCACAGCCATGTCGCCCAGCAGCACCAACTTGAACTGGCAGATCTTGGTCTGTGGTAGTGTGCCGTTGGTGCGGCCTCCACTCCCTCTGGAGCTCATACCGGCCCTGTGTAGGAGACGGCAGGGGGCCTGGGCCTCCTTCCTGGAGCGGAGCACTTGCACTGCCTTCCAAACAGGAGTGTAGTCAGGTCTCTCTGGTGGTGTCTTGACCTCTCGTCACTCCTCGATTTGTCTGGGTAAAGAGGTGAAAGGTTTTGTTTTGGTGCAAGATTACATCACGCCTTACCTCATGTACACTTTACTTTCTTTCTCAAGGCAACAAAAGCCTCTTGCAGTGCTCCATAGAGCCAAAGGATGGAGGGATGGAGATCTGACATGAATGCAAGGGACAGCAAGTCTGCGACAGAATTTGTTTCACATTTACCAGGCCTGAGGTCAGGTCTACTGCGTTCACGTCTTACCTTTCTCCACACACACACACTCGTCTTTCTTTTTCAAGGCAACAGCCTCCTCTCCCAGTCTGTGGAAAGGAGTTTGTAAGGAAGGGTGGCGATTTCCTTGGCATGAAACCAGCGACAGACGAGTTTGATTGCTTGATTTCCCAGTCCGTGTCTACTCTGCGTTCACTGAGTCAGGTTTGAAAACATTGCCCTGTGCACGCTGTGTCTGATGATCCTGCAGTGGAACTTGAGCTCAACAGGGATGCTGCGCCTCAAATTGCTGTCTCCCACCTCACACACACAATGCTGAGCACCCACCACTGCAGCACATCAGTCAGCAGAGACATTAGTCAAACCTCAGCGTCACACCGTGCTCTGTGTGTGTGTGTGTGTGTGTGTGTGTGTGTACAGAGGACAGCGGGCATTCCTGAACTCTGTCACCGTCCAGGTTCGTTCCACACTAAATGTTAGCAGACCAGCAGCCCTTATCTTGCGTTATGTGCTAACGGGACACCGCTCCGCACCACTCAGGTCGGACGAGACAAATTCAAGCTTCATATTTCGACGCCCAGTTCAACACATCAGCACTACATGTACCATAGGAGCAGACAGAAGTACTGAGAGGAGTATGTACAGATATTTACCGTGTTTACTGTCGTCTCAGCGGCGCAGGTATCGCAGCTTAACTGTTGACAATTTGGCTATCAGCTGGTTAAAGAAAATGTTAACGCTTCCTGTAATCCGGCGCATGCGCACTGAGTGCCGCATTGTCACATTTCTGGCTCCTTCAGTGATGCTCAAATTGTCACTCTTCTTTTCCCATTAAAGTCGACTACATTTTATCTCCGTCGTGTCGCAAATGATGACTAAACATTTTCTTAATTTATAATAAGACGTATGAATGACTACTAATGATACATAATAATTATAAAGGCGCGCACACGTACATTATCTCCGTAATTCCTCTGCCCACAAACATTACCTGTGATGTAGAAGTGATGTGCACGAGCTCCTCATAGAGTCTGTCATTGTTGTGAACTCCAGCCCGGAAGAGGGCGCGAGAACGCCGATACGAAGGTGACGTGACACGGAAGTGTTCAGTACGTGCAGGACGTTGAAATGTTTGGATATTTTGAAGTGGACTGCTCACAGTACCGACAGTCGTCACCGTCAGTTACCAGTGTTAGTAACTTGTTATCGGTACTAATTAAACACACTGTACAATGTGTGTTGAAGTGCTGTGACAGCGTGCTGACGTCATGCCCACCACAGACAGGAAGAAGCAGAAGCAGGGGAGGGACACGGCGGTCAGTGAGACTTCATTCAGCCACAACCTGTCTGTGTCTAATACAACCTGCAGTGTAATCAAGTGCTTCATGTATTTGTATTACACTGCATGCCACTGTATACTGTTCCTCCACTACAGTTCAGAGGGAGTGTTGTTCTTACTCTACAGGTTAAACTACTTTTACAAATGAAGCATTATTGGATCATTGCTACACACATTGCTACTTACTCATTAATACACCAGCACCCCAATAAATGAATTATTTTTCTGCATTCACTACTTTCAACAGTGGGCTTTTTTTTTTTTTTTACTGAGGTACAGGAGTATTTCGTCCACCACTTGTAAGTCACGCTGGTGACAGTTAGTGTACACACAGTGTATTTATTTATTTCTTGATGCAGGTCCAGGGAACCAATGACAGCAGTGTGGTGAGCAAGGTGTCTGCTGCGGCGAAGGGCTACTTCCAAGATGTCTTCCTCCAGCACTTTGTGTGCAAAGTGGCCCGGAGAGCTCCACTCATCAACAGGTCAGCACGGATCTGAACCTTGTCGTGCTCACTCCTGCTCTGATCAAAACTCACTTTACTGAGCACACGTAATACACCTGCAGGAGACCACCACACATATTATAGAATAGAATGATATATATAGAATAATATAGAGTGTTATATGAGGGAAGTGTGCAGGAGTCATAGTATTGCAATAAATGCAGCTTCATATACATCAAATTCAAGAATTTTTATACAATACAATGCAATGCCTATTACTCCTCTACAGGCTAAACTACTTTTACACTTGCATTATTGGATTTCTACGACACATTGCTATGTAATATCAGCAATCCAATCAATTATTTATAATAAATAAATTATAATTATATTATGTTATGTTATGTATTATATTATGTAACAGTACCATATTTTTGAGGGTTGAAGGTAGACCAGGGATTAGGACTGGAGCTGCAACTATAATTATTTTCATTACGGATTCATCTACAGATTTGTGACTTGATTTCTTGATGAATTGTCCAGTCTATAGTGAAAGGTCTGCCACAGTTTCTCACAGCTCAGTATCATGTTTGCATACAGCAGCGTATAGAACACTGCACTGCACTGATAATATAATTAATAACGTGTTGCATTTGCATGTTTTAGGGGCTACTATGTGCGCTGGAGAGCTGTGGATCACTGCGTGAGGAGATTCCTGCACATTACTGAAAACTGTCCCAAGAGACAGGCAAGTAAACAGTATATTGTCCGACAGTATCAATATTAAAGTCTGCATATTTTATATGCTACCATTTGTCTTTTTTCTCACTCTCTGCCATTATCATTCCCTTTTTTTCTGATAGATTTTGTCACTGGGCGCAGGGTTTGACTCTCTGTATTTCCGCCTGCATGCACATGAAGCCCTTGACCGGACTGTTGTGTTTGAGGTAGATTTTCCTGATGTTGCTCGGCGCAAAGCTGCCCTGATCAACTCTAATATCACACTGAGGGGGATGATAGACTCCAGTTTACCTTCTCTTCCAGGTTAAATTTAATTCACACACAACACACTTTTCTTCTTGAAAAAAATGTCATGAGTTAGGTTTGATTTCATCGGGGTATGCCTGCCTGTGTGTCTTCAGGACCTCTGTATGTGTCTAGCAGTCAGTACCATCTGCTAGGGGTGGATGTTAGAGAGGAGTCTCAGGTGGAAGAGGCTCTGGGTGCGGCTGGGCTGGACTGGGCTGCCCCTACCCTAATCCTCTCTGAAGTGGTGCTTACCTACATGGAAACACAGTGGTAAGGAGAACAAATCACCCTCTTTGTGCATGCATAATGTATAATATTACTTAATAATAATTAATATTACTAATACCTAAATACTGAAATAGTCACATGATTATGTTTGCAGTTAGAATTATACAGCTCTAATGTGAGTGTTTGTTTATAGTGGTTATATGTTGTGTGTCTTCAGGTCTGATTCTGTCATTAGTTGGGCGGCAAAGCTCTTGCCACAGTCGCTCTTTGTTATATACGAGCAGATACATCCACATGATCCTTTTGGTCGGATAATGCAAGATCATTTCCTGAAACTAAATTCGACTCTGCACGCCCTCCGACAATACCCAGACACTGCTGCACAGAGACACAGGTTCCTGGACAAGGCAAGTATGCAGACTTTAATCAACACAGGCTTTTGTTTCCGTGATGATCAAGTCCACTCAGAGCTGTCTTATTGTGTTGTTGTGTTCAGGGCTGGGAGCAGTGTGTGTGTCTGGATATGAATGACTTCTACCTCAGGCTGGTCCCCGAGGAGGAGAGATGCAGAGTAGAAAACCTGGAGCCTTTTGATGAATATGAGGTGAGCTGTTGAAATGCGTTTGCATCGTCTGTATCTCTATCGTATAAAATCACCCCTCCTCTAATAATATTATATATTAATATATTATATAATTACTCTATATCTATCCACCCTCAGGAGTGGCACCAGAAATGTTCGCACTACTTCATCCTTACTGCATCTCGAGGCTCTTTGATGGCACAGGCTTTACTCACACATGCTCCAGGTAGATATCACTTTATTTGCCTCTCAAAGAAAACTGCCGTCTCAAAAACAGCTGTCCAGCTGACAAATCTTCATGTACATGTTTCCTGTCTGTGGTTATATCATCGGTTTTTTTATGTTGTTGTTTTTTGCCCCATTGTCTCCAGTGCCTTCCATCTGCCCATCGTGGAGTCACACAGCCCTGAATGTGCAAACAGTACCAGTTTGTATGGAGGGGCTGGGGATGGCTACCTCCTTGGTGAGACCAGGGTGTGTCCTGCTAACAGGAGGCTGTAGCAGAGGAGGCAGGGGGGAAATGACTAGGATCCTCCTGAGGGGTCAGGAAGGCTGGAGATCTGTCACTGTGGAACCATCAGTCGATTTGGGTAAGAGTCAGTAGTATTGCTTTTGCTGTTACACTACACTTACAGAGAAAATGCAGACTGCTTAATTCATAAAAAAGTTAGTTTCAGGTTGAATCAGGAATGGGACTCACTGCATACTGACTGAAAGGCGTAGGCGGTGGGTGGGTGTGGCTCTCCTCCTTTCTGTCAGATAGAAGCTTTTCTGGGTTGCTTTGTCCAAAATGCCTGCTCTTTCCTGTGGTGTGCCTCAGGGGTCAGTCTTGGGTCCTTGTACAGTCTACTCTTAGAAATCTTGGTCTTATATTTGGTCAGTTTTCCAAACTCGGGTCTGTACAGACGATCATCCCTGCTAGATTACTATAATTGCCTAATAACACCTGCCTCTCTCTGGAACATCTACAAAGTGTTCAGAACAGCGAGGCTGTTGCGCAGGTCCAGCAGGATGACTCACATCACATCCCTCTTATGTGCTTTACATCTCTTGTTTTCACATTTAGAGCCCTGCAGTGTCAGGCAGCAGTGTGCATTGCTGACCTGCTCCAGGTCACTTCCTGTCCTGTTGTCAGAACAGGGCTTTCTGTTTGTCGCTCATGCTCGACTACTAGTACTAAAGGTGATGCTGCCTCTGACACTGTGGAACATTCTCCCTGTAGACTTACATTCTGCCGTCTCTGACACAGCTGAAGACTTGTCTCTTGTCTCATTCTGTGTTTGCCCTGTCTCTACTGGTTTTCTTCCAGTGTGAACAGTTGGTTGTGTTGCTTTCTTCCAGGTGTTAGGCTCTACCACACTCTTACCTCTCTTCCTAGCGGAGGTGTTGTTGTATACGGTGGACGCTCCTCTCCCCTCAACCCAATCAGAAGCCTTTTCAGAGTGACCCTAGAGCCCGGTAGTTCAGAGGGAGGACAAGACACACTGAAACTCTGTGTGGAGGAGATGGTCTGTACAGGCGATGCACCGCCGGCAAGATGGAGGCACACTGCTGCTGTGGTCAGTCACAATGGTGAGATAAAAGTGGAATGTGATTTCTTTCATTCTTTGTGTCAGTCTGTCTCTCACTCGTTCATTTTGCATTAAAGCCATCTCATTTCTCTCCTGTAGGCAAAGACTTTCTGTTTGTGTTTGGTGGAAAGAATGAAACCGAGCCAGCTCTAGGTGATGGCTACTTCCTGTGTCAAGACCAGCAGCACTGGACTGAGGTTTGTTTAGTCCCTATCTGTGTGTTGCACACATACCGCTAACATTTAAATATTCTTCTCATGAAAGTACTTGTAGGTTGTAGGTTGGTAGCATCTTTGATTTAAGGTGTTCACCAGTTTTTTCCACCTTGAATGTCCTCTCGGTTACAAACTAAATTCAGGAGCAGTGCAGACCTGTTCTACACATCATGTCTAATACAGTCCACCTCTCTCCACAGTGATGAAACACTCCATCTGAAATCGTAACTCAACATTCTCAAATAAAGACACAGGAATGAATTCAAATGTCACCAAAACAAGATGAAATGAATACTTTTCCACCATATTATCATGAGGAGGTACCATGAGAGGTTTTTGGCATGTTTTATTTTTATTGGCTTATTTCAACACAGCAACTAGAACAATTCTCTCATTCATTTGTGCAGGTCTCTGTCCCCTGTGATCCTCTGTTATAACACATCACCTGTTGTAGGATAAATATCATCCTGTCTAAAATCTCCATGGCTATCATGTACCTCCTTTGACGCCGGATAAAGAAGAGTTCATGTCAAACTGTGTCTGTGACTGTCATAGTAGAGCTGCTCTGATCACATGACATGTTGTTGGCAGCTGCAATATTAACATTTTCTGTGTGAAAGGCTTTGGTACCATTGTTGTGTTATCTCTTTAGTCTGGTGTTTGTACATGTTCAAGTAAGCACAGAGAACTGTGAACTTGTTCGTTTTTTTTTGCATTTTCAGTTAAACATCTTCTGTCACTCTTTGAGAATGAGTCAATTTTTCCCATGAGTATTTCCTGCATTATGTAACTACTGTCTGTGTCTACGTGGCTCCGTTTCAAATCATTTCCTTGTAACGGCTGTCCTGCCAGCTGTGAGTAGTGATTATCTTCCTCCTTCCCTCAGGTCTAAAATGCAACACTTCTTGGAGATGGATACCATAAAAGCTCATTCAGTCTGCTAGAGTCTAGCTTTGGTCTGACTTAAACTGTGGTAAAATTTAAAGATAATCCTCGTTATTAACAGTTATTGGTTATTGATGACATGCATCGAACACCACTTGATTTATGAGTTCATTTTAAAGGTGTGGGATATGCTCTTGATGAAACCTCTCAGACATGCATCTCTTTGTGAACAGGTGGCATTCTTTAGGCTGAAACAAGCTGTGTATGAGCAAAGCTGAGCTGAAAAAGTGAGAGAGGTGTACGAGAAGATTACAAAAGTGTGTGTGTGTGTGTGTGTGTGTGTGTGTGTGTGTGTGTGTGTGTGTGTGTGTGTGTGTGTGTGTGTGTGTGTGTGTGTGTGTGTGTGTGTGTGTGTGTGTGTGTGTGCAGTTGTCAGTAGAGGGCGCAGCTCCAGATGCCCGCCATTCGCACTCAGCCTGTTCATATCAAGGAGGTCTGGTGCTGTTTGGAGGAGTGGACAAAAGGGGAGTGCCGCTGGGGGACACAGTGGTGTTAAGGCCAAATGTAAGAGGCTTCTCCTGGGAGAGAATAAAGGTGCAGCCGCCACCTGTTCCCAGGTCTGTTCTCTTCACATCATTCAGTGAAGCAAAACAAAACTCTTGGACCCTGACCGCAAGTTTCACTAACAAGACCTGAACCGGTTTGTTTTTTTAGGTACTCTCATTCTGCTCATGTGATTGGTGAAAAGCTGGTTGTGGTTGGAGGAGTTTGGCTGCATTCTGATGGTGTACCAGGCGCTCTCATTATCAACCTGAGCACACACAGCAGTGTGGAGTTCAGTCTGGACACGGTAATTTGAAGTCACATTCAGTACCTCTCTCTTTAGAACAGTGTGGACAGTCCATTTCACTCATCATCATGTAGATCTTTTACTGAATAATAAATCACTGTGTGCTCCATTGTTCCACCTCTAGACCTTGGTGCCCTGGCCTCTGATGCTCCACTCATTCTGCTCTGAGCTTACCGACCCAGAGGAACCAGAGCTTCTTCTGATAGGAGGTGGAGGAAACTGTTTCTCGTTTGGGACTCACTTCAACCTTCAGCCTGTCTCTGTGGATCTCAGACCTGTGCTGGGATGAAGCAACCTAAAGTGTTTCTATGAAACCAGTGATGCAATCCAAACTCTAACCACTTCATATGACAGAGAGGATGAAGTGATTAAACCTGGGTTATGGGGGACACTCTGAATAGAGAGTTGTTGATCCCTGACCTGTGGATGTCTACTGTATGTATGAGACGGCACACAATGGTTCAAAAGATATTAAACAACTTTGTATGGAAATCCAAAGATTTGTCTGCAGTCTGCTTACTGGACAGGTTTTTATTTGTGAGACCTCAGTTCAGAATCACAAAGTTTCCAATGAAAATTAAAGTCCAATATCGACATGGTAGTAGTTTTCTTTAAACATTTGGGTGGAGTTGAAATCCCTCCGTGAAGCGCCTGAAGGACTGGACCGTAGCACAGACGGCACCCCAGTCACCAGGCTTGCGGTATTCTCCCTTCTCCAGGAAGTACTGGCGTCCGCGGTAGTTGGGGTGCTCGTAGAAAACCCACCAGCCCTCAAAGACCTTACAGGAGTTGACCTCCCTCCAGTGGAACTTCTCCGTAAGAGAGGGACAGTCCTCGGTGACTTCGACGACCTGACCCCCGAAGTCTGACTTCTCATACAGCTGCATCTTGTACTGGGTCCCACTGGTCTGGAAGGTGATGGGAGTAGATGACAGGGGAGGTGCAGAGGAGAGAGTGGGATGAGATTTGTAGCACTGCACATAGAATGAAGCTCTTGCACAGTGGTGAATATTCTTAGTGTATCTGGCATAATCATCCACATCAATTAGATAAGTGAGTTTAATCAAACACCACCCTCAGTGTTGGCACTCTGTCTGCTCACTGTCTCATGCCTTTATAAACTGTACTAACTAGATTGACTTTTGTATGAGTGGCGTCCCTGAATCTGCCTGAAGGCTGTGGGTCAGTTGGACCTGAGCCTGATCACACAAATGGACTGACCCAGGGTTTGGTCTACATTGATAAAGCCCTGCAGTCAGTGGTAACATTAACACCATAACATGACCTCTGTGATGTGTCCATCAGCTGTTGCTGTAGCTTTGATCCCTTCATAACTAACATCGTCAGGCCCCTCTGCATCGCAGCTGAGGACAAATCCTACAAGGTTATGGTGACAAGGATGTACAGGTCAGTCTCTGCACCCAGTGTGTCCTGGTCAGACTGTGGAACAGATCACAGGCGATAGCTGACTTACAAAATGGATCATCTTGCAGGAGCAGAGGCGGTCGTTGAGGGCCATCCACCGCTGGTACTCAGGGTACTCCCCCCTGGTCAGGACGTACTGAAAGCCTGTGTAGTTGGGCCTCTCGTACACCACCCACGCCCCACTCTCTACACGGATGGAGTTACAGCGGCTCAGGTAGGCATGGAAATCTGAGCAATCGCTGTCGCACTCATAGCGACGGCCCTGGAAGTTCTTGTCCTCGTAGAAGGTGATCTGTGGGATGACATATGGGAGGCTTAGCTCTCATCACATGTTTCCTGAGCAGAGTCACTGTCTATTCCACTGTTTTATCACACAAACTTTACAAAAGGCTACCCTAACATTAAAGCATTGAAAATCATTGCTTTGAAACTTGAAACTGCAAACCAGGTGAGTTTGCAGTTTCCACCTGGTCCACTCCCTAAACCCACACATTCATACCTAATACCTGCATATCAAGGTGCCATCTGAACTCACCCTGCCCATCTTGGATATATTGTGTGGAATAGCCTTGGTGATGTTAAGTGATGGTTCCCCTGAGGTCTCGATGTTGCACTGGTCGCTCACTGGTCCCTTTTATAGCCCCGCTTAACCAGGCTCATAAACGGAAACAGTGGAGCCAATAGGGGAACAATCGCTTTGTCATGAAAATGAGATCCAAAAATTGAGTCAGTGATTTTAGTGCTATTCAGTTTTTCCAGAAAAGCGAGGAAGGATTATGACATAATGGCCATAATGGCATGGTAAGCTGGGTCCAGTGCCCGCAGCCCTACACCCACTCTCATGTTACACATGCCAGCTCCGCCAGTTTGTCCCCTACCTGGTGTGGCCATGCCAACTCATGACTTATTTCTTTTTCTTTTTTTTAAAAGATCTTTATTTGACAGAGACAGCTGAAGAGTGACAGGAATGTGTGGAGAGAGAGAGAGAGGGGAACGACATGCAGGAAAAATCCACAGGTCAGATTTGAATGCTGGTCTTCTGCAGCCTTCACACATGGGGCAGCTGCTCTATCAACTTAGCTAAACACCACCCTAACTCATGACTTATTTCTGAATAAAAGTATTCAGGTCCGTTAAAGAACCGTTAAAGAAGAAGAAGTTAAAGAAGCAGTAACACACTGTAAAAGTACAGAAATAATATCAGCAAAATACACTTGTCTTGAATGTACAAGCACTCTTGTTGGTATACATGTTATTATGTATATTGCATATACCTGAAAGTGAAGCAGGTTTTGCAGGTTGACACAGTCAGTAATACAACAAAATGTGTTGGACGGGAGGAACCAGTCAGCTCAGTATTGAAAGCTCTAATTGTGCAACAGCAAACACATGCAGGATAAAAATAAACTGAAGAAGTAAAATTTTAGGTAAAAAAAAGAATAATATAAAATGCAATATAAAGTATACTAAATGAAGACATTCTATACACTGTACAAGTGTGACAGAATGTCAAGTATATACAAGTATCACTGTGTAAATAGATTTGAACATACTACAGCACTGTGCAGAGGTTTTAGGCAGGTGTGAAAAAAATGCTGTAAACTAAGAATACTTTCAAAAATATAAATAATCATTGTTTATTATTTATTACTTTTTATTGATTCCGCCTTCAAATCAGTATCAGTTCTTCTAGGTAAACTTGCACAAAGTCAGAGATTTTGTGGGATTCTAGTCAGGTGTATGATAAACCAATTATACCAAAGAGGTGCTAATGATCAATATCACATGTAGGTTGAAACACAATCATTAACTGAAACAGAAACCGCCGTGTAGGAGACTAAAAACTGGGTGAGACACGTGCACACAAGGTAGTTCTACTGCATCAGCAAGGTCTCTCCCAGACAAAGATTTCAAAGCAGACTGGGGTTTCAAGATGTTCAAGATGTTCAAGGTGTTTGAAGAAGCACAAAGAAACAGTTACTGACACAGGGGCCGTCCAGAGAATCTTAGTGCAGCAGATAAAACACATCAAGCTTATTTCCCTTTGAAATCTGAACATGTCCAGCAGTGCCACCAGCTCAGAACTGGCAGAAACCAGACCCGGGTACACCCATCTACTGTCTGGTGGAGTATCTCCAGAGGTGGTCTTCATGGAAGAGCCAAAGAGCCATACCTCTGACATGGAAACAAGGCCAAGGGACTCATCTATGCACGAAAACACAGGCACTGCAGTGCAGAAAAATGGCAGCAGGTGCTCTGGACAGAGGAGTCCAAATTTGAAATATAGTTTGTTCACTGAAGGGCTGGAGACAATTATGTAGTGTCTGCAGGTGACAGTGAAGCATGGTCGAGGTTCCATGCAAGTTTGGGTCTATGGTTTCTGCAAATGGAGATTTTTTTAATACTGTTTTTTTCTTATCTGTGTTATGTTTTTACTTAATGTTTGTTATGCACTAAGAACAGTCAGTTTCTTGGTATAACAACACCTACTTAGCACTAAACTTGATTCTGATTCATGGAGTCTGTCTGGATGACATGAAGCGACAGAAGGATTTGAGGAAGCATGCATCCACAGAACACCTGTGGTTAGTTCTCCAAAATGTTTGGAGCAACATACCAGCCAAGTTCATTAATGTGTTTAAGTGTACAAGAACACTTTTTTTATGACCATTTTTGAAAGCATTCTTAGTTTAAAACATTTTTCACACCTGCTTAAAACTTAAAAAAAGAAGGAGGTGACCAGGTTTGAGTCAAAACATTTATTCTTTTTTAAACAGTCAAAAACTTGACTGTGCTCTTCATGGAATAGCTGCATAGAAGTCTGTGTTCAAATCCAAAACAAGGTTTTTGAAAAAGAAACAGCAGTTTGACAGTGTCATCATTCCCACCGTGTAGACATGCCAGCATTTTAAATACATTAACAGTACATGCTCATCTTAACCTCCCAGAACATGGAAAATGCAGCCCTGAAGACACATGCAGCGCTTCTGTCGCATGTCATGACATCGCTGTGACATGTGGAAACAGGAAGCTAACAGCCTGAAGTACACTTGGAGGTGTTAAATGCTAACAAAATGACGCAGGGTAGATTTGTGAAAAATGATCTTATAATGCTAAAATGGACGTTAATACAAAATTGAACAGATATTTAGGCAACATCTGCTCACAGCTCTGCAGACTGAACACATCTGGCACGGCAGCAAAGCCTACAATAAAAACTGCTTCGATGTTAGACATGTGGACAGCACATAAATTGTTCATATTGACTAGGGATGCACAACATATATATATGGGTGATAAATTATTAGTCAACAACTGGAAAATTATACAATCATGTTTATTCCAATAATGAAATTATAGCTGATAATCTGTGGAATATTAAATCATCCATCGTTGCCTGTCTCACACTCAGCTGCGCATAAACTACAGCATATCAACTTATTAAATTAGAAAAATGTGAAATTATTGTGCATCTTATCAGTATCAGCCATGAGAAGCTATTAAGTCATTATCCCTGAAAAAAGCAAACAAACAAACAAACTAATATTGTGCATCCCTACTGATGAAAACGTCTACTGAGATATCAATAAACGGGGTGTGTAAAAAGAGGACTGAGGCCGTGCAGAGCAGTGAAGCTGCAGGCGCTTCTACGTACATAAAATGTCAGATAAGTTTGGACGGTGCAGTTCCATACCTACAATAAATGATGTTAATGTTCTTCCTTTTACCCAGAATGGAAAACGCTTGATTGTTATTTTGTAACATTCTATAACACTAAAACTTCTATGACCTGAGTGAGTTAATGTAGGTGCACTACCATACCTTTAATACCCGAGGTGCTAAATTTTCCATCTTTAAATGTGTGTCAACTTTCCTTAGTAAAAATAGACTTTCTACAGAAAACAGCATGTAGTTAAGACAAATGGGCACAATCTGTGAAGAGCCGCTCCAGACTGTGTGGAAGAGAGCCCAAGTGTTCACAGCAGCTTCCCCTAAAGTTCCTGTAATGGTCACTAAAACTCTATTGCACTGTGAGAGAGAATAGAGAGAACAGCATGATGGACAGGTCTGTCAGCCTGTCACAGACGCTTGGTGCCTTGTCCTTGTTCCTCCTCAGCTGCACCCACTGTTTCTGATTACATGTCAAAGTGTCCCTTTAAGAGCCTGCAGTGACTTCACAGACACTGCACCCGTGTTTTTTTTTCTACAGCTCGTGATGTTGTTTTACAACATGCCAGTCCACTCCCTGCTTCGCTGAGACAGGTTAAAGACGTAGCTGCCTTTTCTTAAGGACTCAGAAAGCAGCCCGTACCTTCCACTCAGAAACAAGTGAGACATAAGTGACTATAAAAGCTGCATCAACAGCTTTTGACATAGCAGAGACAACGTGTAACTAACCTCAAACATACTGCACAATAATACTTGCAGCAAGTTTGTTAAGAACTTACAAGAGCTCCTCATGTCAGTAAGACCACTGCCATGCCACCTTAATTTACAGGTACAATTACGCTAAGACCCAGACAGTACAAACAATTCAACAAGCCATGGGTGACTGCCCAACTCCCCGTCCAGTCCTCATATGTTTGGCATCGTTATCTCGGGTTGCGTCTGTTGCAGGCCCGTCTGAGTCCTTTAAAGAGTATGTTGGAGGGATAAGGCTGTCAAGTTCCTGCCTGTGCCCCGCTTCCAGAAGCCACTCGTGGAACTTGACCTCCACCAACTGCTGAAACTGCCGCTTCTGCTCCCTTTAAACAGAAATGAGAGATGAGTTACAACAGGAACACACAGAGAAGGAAAGAGAGCTCTGTTAAAACACTGTGATACGCAGTCAGTCAAAGGATTTTTCCCTCGTGAAATGGAAGCCTGTGATGAATTTCCTATTGTTCGCTGTGCTAGTCAGGGTCAGGCAGAGTGTCGAGCCCCTCCAGCAAGTTTTCTGACACTAATGCCATCACTGAGCTCCATACTGCTCACCAGCTGAGTAGCTAACTCACATGCTTATTGATTTTGGGAATGACTGTTCTGTTATAACTTTCCACTAATTAAAAGAGCACACTGCTCAGTGGAATCAGAAAAGGCCACGCATGCACACATGACAGAGTGTTTAGGTACTACTGGACAGATCCATGTATTGTTGATGGTCTGAAGAGAGTCGGCCTGGTCACTCACTTGTTCAGCCGGGCCTCCATCACAGTTTTCTGCCAGTTCTGTATCCTCTTCTGCTTTTCATCAAGCGCTGCCTGATATGGTGGAGGTAATCCCCCTGGCACCTCACATGTGTCGCCCTCCATCTGGAAAGGCACGACCAGTGTGTGAAACTCAGTCGGGGGCAGCAGGCGGTAGCAGGCGGGGTCCGAGTTGGATGATGCATTGAGCAAGGGCTTGACGAGGCCCTCGGTCCCCAGGAGCAAGGGTCGATCCCAGACATTGGGGACGACAGCCAGTCCAACGCTGGCCATGTGATCCTCCATGGAGGGGTAGAAAGTGTGGAAGGGCCCCAGTGTGATGTCTGTGTTTCCAGGTAAGAGCAAGGGGCGGGTGGGCGTCAAGGTGTGGATAGTGCAACGCGAGGAGGCTCCGACAGCGATCCTGCCAGTCACGCACACCACCCGCACGTTCTGGCAGCTGTGGATGTGGACGCTGGTCTCAACAGGACCCAGAACCACCGTGCAGTCACGGCATTTGTCCACACTGACTGATCTGCGGGAACAAATACAACACCATGAAAAACTGTACATTCCAAAACACATCCTTCATTAATGGAAGCTGACCTTAGAGGTGACAGCAGGTATATGAAGGCATCTGAGCATCTGTGGATTTTGATGTTGGCACCGGTCAGCCTGTCTGAGGTTTTAGCCAGGGTCTGTTTGAAGACTTGGGACATCAGCACCATCTTACTGCCAGGTGGAGCCATGTGGGTGTTTCGGGCTATTTTGGCTCTCTTCATGGCTCCCTCCACTAGAACCCACACAGAACAAAAGGACGGTCAAAGAAACATAGACAGACAGGAAGATAAAACCTAATTCTAGAAGATTTTTGGGTACCTTGTTGAGCCCACGCTAGTTTCTTGCCTGAGTGCAGGCAGGCCGTCATCCCGAAGGGGTTCAGCGTGAGTGTGTTCTGGAGACACGAGAGTAGCTGATGCAGGGGGAAAGAGTGGCTGAGTACAGAGTAGCCCGCTTGCGTCTGGAGTGGACCTTTGGTCAGCAGCCTGTGGACAGGCTGGACAGCTCTGCTGTGGCTAAGTGAGCCCTCCAAGAGCAGGCCCAAGCTCCGCACAGCCTGCAGGGATATCTGTGAAACACACGACTGTGAAATCAGCTGCAATGCATCAGAGGTCGTGTATTCGTTTGAGATTCATTCCGGTCAAAATTTTAAAAAGCACAGATGAGCTGCAAAGTGTTCAGTCCTTTATGTTGGAGTGAACTTGTTTTTCCTGCATTTTTTTTTACACATCCAGCAGCTACAGAGGAACATATTATTTGGAGTTGTGTGTCGAGTTTTCACTCTCTTTTAGTTCAGTTTGCTCTCTGCCGACTCCTGAGGGAAACATCTGTCTCTTTAGCTGCTAAATGCTCCACTCTGTTCACCAGTTGCTAACTGGACAGCGATGCAATGCGATGCAATGATTGCAGAAATTCTCTGCATTTTCATCATGACTAGTGACAGCTTTTACATTGTCACGTGATACATTATTTTATCATAACAATACTGAATATAGGCACTTCAAGTACACTGCTGTTAAAAGGACCAGTGTGTAGAATTTAGTGACATATAGTGGTGAAGTTACTGATTGCAACCCCCACCACTCAGCTTCTCATTGCAAGTTTGAGGAAGAATCTATGATGGCCATGACACATGCGTTCTAGTCTACTGTAGAAACATGGTGATTCAACATGGAGGACTCAGTGGAAGAGGACATGCAGCGTCTGTAGGTCTAAAAGTTCCATTCTAAAGTAACAAAAACTGAAGATTCTTATTTTCAGGTGATTATGCAATAATGAGAACATAGTTATGAATATTATATTCCGTTTCCACCATACTCTGTAAATATAGCCCCTCAATCTGAGTAATGCAAGATGTGTGCAGACTGTCCACAGACCTGGCTGTCTCTAAGGCCCTGTCCAGATTGTGAGAGTTGTCCTGGCTCCACCAGGAGCTCCAGAATCTCAGCTAGATGGCTCTGTACAAATGACAGATGGGCCTGATCGTCCCAGTTCTGCTGAAGCAAACAGAAACAGCAAAAGTGGAACTATGAGTGGCTAATCAAACAATAACAGCTGCACTATAACATGATAATAGAGAGTGAATTACAGAACAATGAAAATGACGTCTGTCACAGTAACAAGGACCTTGTTCTGAGAGCTAGTCTTGGCCTCTCGGTCTGATGGAGAGGGAGAGCGAGTGCGATGACTGGGCCACTCTTCACCAATCAGAGAGGTGCGCAGAGACACACGGTTCAGCTGCTGGATGTAGAGGAAGAGGAGGAACTGCAGTGTATCCACAGACAACTGGAATGAACAGGACAACAACATTAACCACAATGAGCTGCACACCATCATGAATGAGTCAGACATGATACAAAACAGTTATCTGGGACACTGCGATAGTATTTCATGCCTGGGTAAACTAAGCCACTAGCTCATGTAATCTTCAACTAAACTGTGCTCCACCCTGTCATTGTCTTTACCTTGTTCCTTTGTTGGTCCAGCTCGCTTTTGGAAGAGCACTGGGAAAGACACTCTGCCCACTCCAGCCTCTCCTCTGGAGTGTGGCCAATAAGAAGGTCAAAGGTCTCAAAGTAGAGCCAAGCAAGGTCTTCTGGAAACTGGAGCTTCCCACAGGCGATATGCCTCCACATGGGCCAGCCCAAAATGGGGAAGCAGCCCTCCCGTGTTCGCACGTAGATCGCCATCTTGCGGAGATAGTGCAGGCTGAGCTTGGAGGAGGGGGCCACCTACAGAGGCATCAACCCCAGGTACTTTACAACACACGCATTCACTGGACAATATCAGTACATTATACAACAAGTATGACCGAGCATCATATTCATCACTAAAAATATTACTCCGTTTCCATGGTAACATGATAACTTTGCTGAGGCAAAACCCCGCCAGCTACAATAAATGTGAACCATGTTTTGTTCTTTGTTTCAGAGCTAAAATAGTCAACTATTGTAAAATGATATCTTATAAACCAGCAAGTATCCACAGACTGTGATATCACAGGGAAAGGTTTTTAATCAATAAATAAATCATGAACCAAAATGGGCCTGTACAGACCATGACCACCTGTTATGATTATTATCATCTTTCTGTAATATTACTGCATCACTGCTGTGGCAATAATGACAGTAAAGTAAGCCCACTCATGTAATATTGCTTCATTCAGTGGATGTGAAGATTCTGTTCACCTGCAGGGCTCCCAGTAAAAAGGGCTCCATGCGTGGCCATACGCTCACACCGTCTGCCTCCATCTAGAGAAAGGAAACAACAAAACATGTCACACACATGATGCACAAACATCCGACAGCACAGAGAGCAGAACACTGTCTACTGAGAGTGACAGCACTGCAGAGATGCACTGCTGGCGGGGTAAGCAGCTGTAAAGAGGCTGACCATACAGGTGCACCGCCATGATAATAATGATGATATGTGTTTAGGAGCGGTTCATTTTAAATGGTAGAAAATGTGCCTCGCGGTGACGCCTCGATGCTCCCATGACAACAGGCAACCAGGCGGCTCTTGTCATCAACACCTGACTGCATCATAATGTCAAGTTTGGTAGGCTAACCAAGCCGAGCCTTAGCTATCACCAACACACTCAGACAGTTTACAAACCCACAAACTCACACTTATTGTGACGGCGTGTAAAAGGCAGCTCGATAGCTGGAAGAATGAAAGTTAACTTCACTAACTAGAGCTCGCCAGGCAACTTAGCTACAGTTAGCTCGCAGTGCTAGCCAAGGCAAAGGAGGCAGTGAGACAGCTCTGTGCTCTTACTTTCGGCCTTTGTCTTCGTCCAGGCGACACGGTGCTCCGTCTCTGCGGGTCCGGTCACTCATATGTGAGACTACAGATAAGAACTAGTCCAGTCGTTGCTGTGATTAGAGTCAGACACATCTGCCGTGCTTCCTATTTGGCGCCCTCCTCTCCGACCTGACCTGACATCTGTTGCGCGCAGCTCGCGGGAGCGCGCTTCAACCTTCTCTGAGGGCAGTTTTCGTCCAGGAAGTACAATGTTTTGCTGTAGTTGAATTCATGTTCATAATTTGAACAATTCGCAGCAAACCAGTGACATTATAACAACAGCTATTTTATAAAAATGAATATTGGGAAATGTTTCTTTAACGGTGGGTGGGGCTTTGACTGAGAGGCGGATTCGCCGACATCCAGTGGGCGGGCTTTCTCTGACAGGAGGAAGAAGGCTTGTAGCTGGCAGCAGGAACAACCTTCAGAAGCCGGCTGTTCTCTTCCTACCTCTGTTACAAAGATCTGGATCTATGGCTAACAAAGGGATGAATCTCTGCAATGTGTGCTGCCTGCTTCTTTACGTTATCACGGCGGTGCTGGCGGGGTAAGTCGGCTGTGCTCTGAGAGGGCGCAGAGCGGTGAAGCAGCGTCGCCGGGTGGTACACATGTTTCACTGTGATTGGTCCAGACCTGCTCTGCATGTGTAGAGCAGGCTCACACACCGAGCTAACTCGCTAATGAGTGTTTTGTTGTTCTCCAGCTCCATTCAGCGAGCACCGCTCAGGAACTCACCGTGGCTTTGTTGACTAGTTAGCTAGCTTAGTTAGCCGGGAGCTAGCCTCCATACAAGAGAGACTGAACACCCGCTTCCTGCTCGGTGGCTGCAGCAGGCTAGCTGCTGTTCATCACAATAATTCAGTCAGTATTGGTCACAGCAGTGTTTTGTAGCTACAGCTGGACTTGTCTCGTATCCTCTGCTCTGCTCTGTGCTGTCTCTCTGTCGTCCATAACTTCTGTCACCTCCTTCTCTGTCTCGCAGGCGAGATTTCTATAAGATCTTGGGGGTGAGCAAGACTGCATCCATCAGGGACATCAAGAAGGCCTACAGGAAGCTGGCTCTGCAGCTACATCCCGACAGAAACCAAGACGACCCCAAAGCTCAAGACAAATTTGCAGACTTGGGGGCAGCTTATGAGGTGCGTGTCTGCTAATGCTGTGTGTTTGTTGTTATTGATGGCAGAAGAGAGGCCAAGCGAACTTACTGTGTCTTTAAAAGATAAATATATCTTTGTAACTGTCTGAAACAATAAGTGTAGATTTAGTATGAAACAAGCGCCACAGGCACAGATACCGAAGTCTTTTGTACGACAGCTAACTGCTTGTTGTTAATGGAAACGCTATGGTCGCTTTGATTGGTCGACTATACCGTGTGGCTGCATCTGATTGGCTGTTACGTAGCACAGCTGGCATACAGAGAAACAAGACGTGGATGAGTGGGAGTGGGTTCAGATCAGATGAGCTCTGCAGGTGTGTCCGGATCCTATTTTCACATCATTAGTGATTGATAAACACGGAGTGCACATGCGCACTGTGAAGATATAATTTTTGTTGTTGTTGTTGTTTAATATTCTAATAAAGAAGTTGTGTTAAGACTGTGTGTAAGCTGTATTGGTGGTGTGTTATGTGACATACTGCAGGTGTGTTGGGTTACATTCTATTGAAAGGGTGTTTGTGTCTTTTCATCACAGCTGTGTGGAAGGTGTTTGTTCTCTGACTGACAACACACACTGTCTGTTCGTAGGTGCTCTCAGATGAGGAGAAAAGGAAACAGTACGATACCTACGGAGAAGATGGACTCAAAGAGGGTCACCACGGCTCACACAACGATATCTTCTCCAGGTTGGTACCATGAAGTCTGCTGGTTCTGGACAGGAGAGAATAAGCACTGCATGCAGCTTATGTGAGGTCAGCAGGGTCAACTCAGAGGGCTGGTTTACTCAGAAGACAAAAATCTCACATTCCGTAGCTCATGTTTGCACTTTTTGGGACAGCTTTATCTCTTCTTCCATTCCTTTACAACATGAGCTGAATAGAGTTTTGTTTGTGTCAATCACGGCTATGAAAAATCACTTTTAATGTCTACTTCCTGGGTCATTCACAGAGCTCACTGTAGACTGTTTCACTGGAGCAGTTCATGTCAAAACTGCTGACATCGTGTTCTGTGGGTCACACTGTCCCAGTGACAGCGTGCCACTCATCTGAAAATATGTGTTGCTGTGCTGTTGAGTTTTTATATAAATTAAGTCCAACTTGTCTGGGGTTGTAGTGATCTGACTTTTTCACAGAATCATAGCAGACATTATCACAGTATACAATCATTTATTATTGTTGCTGTTATTATAAGTCACACACTAATGAGCCTACTCACGTGTCACTCTGTCCTCCTCCTGCAGCTTCTTTGGTGACTTTGGGTTCATGTTTGGAGGCAACAGACAGCAGGACAGGAACATCCCCAGAGGAAATGACATCGTACTAGACCTGGAGGTCACGCTCGAAGAGGTGTACTCTGGGAACTTTGTTGAGGTGAGGAGAAAACTTGTTCTCCAAACAAACAACCTGCACAAGTGATCCATGTTACAAAGTGATTGTTTCCAACTGATTCATCACCATCATCATCTGATTTACTCCCTGTTAGTTGGCTGTGTACAACCCAAGCACTTTGTAAAACTTCAGTTTAGCTTGGACGACACAACATGATATCCAAAAATAATCTAAAGCGTGGACAAGTCACTTTGAACATTCAATATCTTGTCTTTGTACTGTGAATTGATTATAGGTGGAGTCTGAGTTGTACTTTGTTTTAATAATCTTTAAACTGCTTCATGACACAGGTTGTACGTAACAAGCCTGTAGCCAAAGAAGCCCCGGGTAAGAGGAAGTGTAACTGCAGACAGGAGATGAGGACGACACAGCTTGGACCTGGCCGCTTCCAGATGACTCAGGAGATGGTGTGTGATGAGTGTCCCAACGTAAAGTAAGTCGATGCTTGTGGTTAAACTCTGCTTTGTGTTCATTCATCAAAGAGTGCAGACGAGCAGTTTTCTGTTTAAACTGTTTCAGTTTAAACAGAAGCTGAACAGTTGTATGAGACTGTGTCAGTTTAATCTCAGCAAAACTGACGAACTGAGTGTATATTAGAGGTGAAATAACATTTAAAGAACCTGTCTAAACCTAAAATTAACACATCTATTCGGTATTATTAACCACAGGCTGGTAAATGAAGAGAGGACCTTGGAGGTAGAAATTGAGCAGGGAGTGAGGGATGAAATGGAGTACCCTTTCATTGGAGAAGGTAACTCTACCTAAAGCTTAACAGAAATCATTTTATTAGTTCTTCAAATATGACCTGTTGTTAACTTCTCGTGTGTGACCACAGGGGAACCTCACATCGATGGAGAGCCTGGAGATCTACGTTTCCGCATCAAAGTGTTGAAGTATGGATTTTTTTCAATTGTGACTTTGATCATGTGTCTGTGGCATACAACAACATAACTTCCCAATATTAGTCTGACACACATTAACTACTGTATATAATTATGGGGATGCTTTTCTTTTTAGACATCCTGTGTTTGAACGCAGAGGAGATGACCTGTACACCAACGTCACCATCTCCCTGGTGGAGGCACTGGTTGGCTTCGAGATGGACATTGTACATTTGGACGGACACAAGGTTCTGTACACACTCGGAGCTTGTTATCTGCTGTCACTGTTTCCAAACTTAGACTTTTTAAAGTTATATGTTATTAAAAAGAAAATAAGTAAAATAACACCTAAAATTAGTCAACTTTATGCTGAAAATGTTAACCCCATGGAAAAACACATTAAAGGCAAGATGTTGAGCTGGAAGAGGCTTCCTGTAACCTTCAGAGTCAGTCGTATTAAGATGATAATTCTACCCAAAATGATTTACCCTTTATCAATGCTCTTCATATCTTTGAGGAGAAACAACATTAAAGATAGAAATAAAGCTCTCTGACTTTATGGGCTGGCAGGAAGCCTAAAATTATATTGGATATTTTACAATTAAACAAGGAAGGTGGGGCCTCCCCAACATTACAAACTATAGCCAGAATTATCTCAATATGGACAACTGCTAAACCAAAGCCGCCCTGGTTTGAAATTGAAGCAACCTTCTCCAAACAGTACTCTCCTGCCAATTTACTTGATAAACACAGAAGAGAATTATCAATTATGACGAAAGACATTTTTTACTTACTAACGTGTGTAATACTTGGAATCCCTTACGTAAATTATTTGGGACTAAACACAAATTGAGATGTTTGACAACATTGACTGATAATCCTGAGTTAACTTTCAAAACTGGAATGAAGCAGGCCATATTCATGACCTCTGGGACAGGGGAAAATTTCAAACATTTGAATCATTACAGGCTACATACAAACTACAAACAAAAGAATTTTACAGATACCTCCAGGTTAGACACTACGTGCACACTAGGATGGATACTCTCAATCTTCCAGATGACTTTAACTTCTTAGAAGAGACTCTTTTAGATGGTCTTAAACAAGGTCACTTTGTTTCCAAAAAACAGACAGACAATCAGTTCTACAGAAACTATAGGAGACCCAGTTGAAAACAATGATAGACAGTGAAATATGGGAGGAAAGTTTAGTTTTACCTTTGAAAATATCCATATGTAACAGATTCAGAGAAATTTATAAATAAACATAACATTTTACAAAATTTTTATACATCTCCATATATGTATAGTAAATATCCAGCAGGGGCCTCTCCCAAAAATGTAAGACTGTAAGACCTTTGGGAATGTGAAAAGATTCAAAGGTTTTGGCAGTCTGTATGTGATGAGATTAGTGTGATAATTAAGCAGCAAATGCAGCCTAATCCAATATTATGTTTATTGGGATATGTCTCTGAATCACTAAGATCACATAAGAACACTGTACATTTCCTGCTTATGTTGGGCCAAAAGGCTGTTATGAACAAATGAGTAGGAGATGAACCTCCTTCAATACATCTGTGGAAGTCTTTGATATCAGACTGTCTTTCTCTGGAAAGACACAGGTTTTGTATTATGTTTACAGCAAAGTTTGACAAAGTGTTAAGGTACCTGGGAACTTGTGCCGGTTAATTGACTTGTTGCATGTGTCTCTGTCCGACAGGTCCATATAGTGAGAGATAAGATCACCAAGCCCGGTGCTCGAATGTGGAAGAAAGGAGAGGGCCTGCCAAACTTCGACAACATCAACATTCGAGGTTCCCTCATCATCACCTTTGATGTGGAGTTTCCTCAGACGCAGCTCGATGAAAACCAGAAAGATGGTGAGAATGAAGGACTAACAGGATCAGTCAGTTTGCTTTACTTCACATCATTCAAAGTCTGTTCTGATTATGAAGCAGGTCTAGGTGCTTGGAGAAATGCACACAGCTCAATTACATGTGTGACTGTGACTTTAAATGAGCTGTCAGGACATCTGTAATGCTGTAATCTGTAATCATCACCCTTCCCCATGTCCAACCAGCAGGTCATTCCATCACTGAGCTAGCAAGCTACAAGACAGAAACCTGTCTCTCTGTGATTTAACGTGATAGTTTCATTGACAGCCAGCTTTACTTGTTAGCGGCTGAAGAAGCAAAGCTGTCCATAAATCACCAAAAATGGGAAATAAAGATATGGTTCATCAGAACAACCCAGCCCACAGAAACACTCACAAGTACTGGGCTCTGCCCCTGACAGGCTCCTGGAGGTTGGTTTTATATGTTTGACAGGTTGAACTGAGGCGCCAGTAAAAAAGAATCTGTTCTAATGGAATCCTTTACAATCAATACAAGTTTCTTTATTTCACGACTTACTTTTCCCCTTTATAGGGCACTCATTGAAATACTTGAAAATTAAAAATTGATATAAGAAGACATTTTTTTATTTTGACTTTTTAAAAAAGTTACCGTATACAGTCACTTGCCCACCTAGGGTAAGAAAAATCCAAAGAATATGTGAAACATTTATTTCCAAATGAACAATCAGATCAATCAATGTATTATGGAACTAATGACTCAAAATAGCACACCTGTGATACAGTGCAAAAAAATGAGAGCCACCTGTGACGTGGCCTGACATTCACTGATTGGCTGGAGAAAGTCATGTGATTCTGCTCCTTCACTGAGAGATATGGGGGCACCATGTTTAAAGCCTGTGGAAGTGACCATATATGGTTCCTTGCCCGTTAAAGGGTTCATGGGAAACCAGACAGATGCTGTTAGTTGCATTGCAGTAGTAGGTTCAGTGATTGTGACCTATACCAAGGACTACAAGTCTGAATAACTCATTGTCTCCTGCTACAGCAAATGTATTACATGACTAAAGAACATCCTAGAGTACATCCTCAGCAGAATATGCACGTTTTAATTCTTTATGTTGTGTAACGCTCATCATTCTGATGTCTGTTGCAGGAATTCGGAGTCTTCTGAAGCAGGGATCTGTACAGAAGATTTACAATGGACTACAAGGATACTAACACACTGACACACACTGCCTGGACTGAGTTATTTGACACACGCACACACACACACACACACATGCACATACATCCTCAATCAACAGGAGGGTGCTCTGTAATTCTGGCCAGGGTGTATTTATTATTTTCAGATTGTTCTCAGGATGGCTTGAACCCAATTTATTTTTTAAAGTTGGAGATGTTTTTATTTGAAAGTGTATAAAATGGAAAGGACATCATGTTTCTGTTGTTCATTCTTGTCCCCACTTTGTAATAATATTTTTTGTTTCTCTTTAAAATCAAAATGACAAACTGGACCCGAGAAGAAAACTCCTCAACAACCTCTGTTCAGCCTGTGCTGATCAGGAGATGTTCTATTTCTCTTTTTTTCTGAATGTAACAGCTTCACCTGTTGAGTTGTCCCTGATATTTTTGTTGCTCTGGTCAGATTCCTGTTCAATAATACTGTAAATAGGGAGGAACAAAGCTCATCTATTTGTTGTGTTTTAGTTTTCCTAATTCATGTTGGCTCTGACTCTGTCTGCATTCGATATGTTGCGGCAGCAGAAGTGTCGGCATTGCACAGCCCCCAGGTTCACTGTGACAAGAGTTGACCTCTTCAGCAGTGAAGTTTTATTCTTGTGGAGGGATGCAGCTGTTTGCATACCCTCCAGCGCCACTGTATAAAAAAAAAACAACACTCTCCCTGTGTGGGCCGAACACTTTTAACTCAAAGGGACTTCAAACCGTGATGTTTGGTTTGCAAGTATTGACGGCTGGTATGCTTCATAAGGATTTCCCTCTGCTCCGTTTTTACAATCGACTGCAATGCTGCCTCCCAATTTTATGAGAGGTGCCATGGCCTTAAATGTGAATTATTTGGCCGTTTTTACTGAGTATGCCAGGGGATAATGTACTTTTGACTGACTATAAATAAAGATTTCTACAAATTCTGAAGGCCTGTCATACTACAGACTCACCAACAGATGACAGCAAAGTCTAAATAATGACCATTGTGAAGGAACACTGGCTCTAAGTGATTTGGAGTGAAGCACTGTGTGGGGACAACTTTGCCCTGAAACAGGCCTGTCAGGTTGTGGATCCACCTGGTGTCTGGATTGGCATGCAGCCACGCAGAAAAGGGCTTCCTCATAAACAAGAGCCAAACATATCCTACAGAGTCTCAGGGGTTCCTCCATAGAATGGTATGCTATGGTAAGAAGTTCGTCCTATTTTTAGAATTAATGATCAGTGTGGCAAAGATAAAGATAATGTCAGTTTTGATGACACTGTCTGAGAGGTATTCATTTGACTTCATGTTTATTGTTCAGGTTGTAGTTTGCAGTGATGATCTGCACTTTATTATATTGAGAGGTGTTTGGAATATTCTGGCCACCTGAGAGGACTGCAGTATCAGAAACACCTCAATATGTTTCACTTGAGTACAACACACAGCACCTACTATGAAACATAAAAAATAATTAAATTTCTGACAGTATAAACAAACACTGACATGCTAAGCTTCATGAACATAGAGGTCATGGCAGAGCTGTTGGATCACGGTGAGTGCTTGGGTGGAAAAGGAAAACCTCAGTTTGCAGTGAGTGAAGGAGATCAGAGGAAATCTTTAGTCAGGTTGAAAACTTGCATGTGTGTGTGAACTTTCTTGGAATGTAGGATATCTTGTGGAATGGCTTTTGGCTGGCCACTGGGGGGCAGTGCAACAAGATGGAAACAACATTGGCACATCATCACTTTCTAGAGCCTTGTTAACACGCCCAGCAGACACAGAGCAACATTATGGTGAAAGTATTTACATGGCCCTCAATGTGCTTTTACACTACATTCAGCCATAAAGTTCATGAGTCATAAACTGATGGCATTAGCTGCCATGCAAGGTGCCAACTTTTGAGAGCTTACCATTCTTACGCATTCACACACTGATGGTGCAGCCTTCAGTATCTTGTCAAGGACACTAGAGGAGCCAGGGATCTAACTTCTGATCATCATCTGGCTACCTGCTGAGCCACAGCAGGATCATTCATCTGTGTGTCTGATCACCTGAGGAGTATCAGGCAGATTTTCACCAACTGCTCACCAGGTTCAACTACTGAGGGGAATATCTGTGTCTAACTGTTCCACTGTGTTCACCGGCAGGTCACAGACTTTACCTGTCTGCTGGTGACGTGACGCAGGATTATTTAAACAAGGTTGATGAGAGCAAAGGCAACTAAAACTGCAAAGTTGTGCACCGTAAAACCAAACCAGTGAGGTGAAAGGAATCCACTGTGCACGACCTCAGCACCACTGACAAAGTTAGCAACTAGCTATTGACGCGTTTATTATAAAAATATTGATTAATGCAGCTTTGACCTTAGGAGCTGGGGAATGCATTATGTAAATGACGGCCCCAGAAGTGTGTGTGTGTGTGTGTGTGTGTGTGTGTGTGTGTGTGTGTGTGTGTGTGTGTGTGTGTGTGGTCCATGTGATAGTGGGACGACCCCCTAACATACCCTGTGACCCCTCAGTGGCTTTACTGTAACAAGCGGCTCAGTGTCACAGACATCAGGCATGCCAATCTATCCTTAGACCAGACACACACACACACACACCTTGTGGGTGGAAGGTTGTCGGGGAGTCTGTCTGCATGGGTGGGGCAGGGGATGTCCACAGAAACATATTCA
This sequence comes from Nibea albiflora, assembly GCA_014281875.1. Classification (NCBI taxonomy): domain Eukaryota; kingdom Metazoa; phylum Chordata; class Actinopteri; family Sciaenidae; genus Nibea; species Nibea albiflora. The sequence continues at coordinate 24,780,799 of CM024796.1, forward strand.
TGATGGTTAGTTTATAGTGTGGTGAGTGTACACATCTGCCCACCAGTGTTCATGTGACAGACTGTTTGTGTGTGTGTGTGTGTAATAATCCCCCACAGTATGTATGTAGTAGATGCATGTGTGTGTATTGTATGGACAATATCTGCCTATGAATGAGTGCGTGTGTGCATTCATGTGTGTGGCCACTCTCTGTGTATAATGAGCTCCCACAGAGATAGCAGGGCTGTGGTAAAGGGAGTTTCCTCCCTGGCCCACCACACATCCCATAGTCATTTTCAGACTGAACAGGCTCCACAGAGGAGAAGAGAAGCTTTGTGATCTGGCTCCGATAAAACTCTTCCACCTCCAGCTAATAGGACCAGTGAGATTCAGACCTTTGGAGGCCACCATCACACAACTGGTAAATGTCTCAAAAGGCCGGAATTTATGTCAGACTGCTCCTGTTCTTATTCAGTATTTATTACACAAAACATAATGTGTTTCAAGAAATACGTCCCACTTTAGCAAATTATAGGTTCAGCGCTCGAACACAACAGATGACCATGTGCTCCCACGCCAGATTGTAACTTAGCATGTGGATGTGAGGGTCAGGCTGTAAGAAACTGTGCATGAGGTGACTGTTTGTGACCCTCTTTATGAGATGTGGTTCTGAGTAGAGAGGACAGGGTGAGTTATGTTGGGGATTTACCAATCATCCACAAATAATATATTTTAACCACTTGTAATTACAAATTGTGGAGCACATGAGGGCAGCATTGCCTCTTCAATCACGTCCCTCCCTAAATCACTTTTTATTACCCACAACACTCACCAGAGGTCTGTGTAGTTTGAGTGTATGTGTGTGTTAGTGTGTGTGTGTGCAAGAGATCGCCTGCACTTGCCAGTTGTTGATGCAGATAAGTGCAGGGATCACACTTGACCCTGAGTGTAATGACTTCTAAGCGTAGCTGCAGGGTTAAGAGAGGCACAGGCTAAAGAAGGGTTAATTGAGCAATCTGCTGTGTGTGTGTGTGCGCGCGCGTGTGTGTGTGTGTGTGTGTGTGTGTGTGTGTGTGTGTGTGTGTGTGTGTGTGTGTGTGTGGTGGCGCCAATGGGTGTTTTGACCTGCTCTGACTCTGCAGTGTGCTCGGTTAATGGTGCCTGACCTGTCAGACGCTGGAGCATTACTCAGAGCAGAACGCAGAAATGTTACAGTCCCGTTACAGTTTCCCAACTTTTTATTATAATATTTCAAACAGAAATGTACAGGGAGATTCAAAGCAGATCTAATGCCTCTGTTATGATCAGCTGTTTGACATGAAAACTGACCCACTGATACTTCTTTCATGCATCTTCACGTGTTGATCAGAGGATGTTTTTAAATCCAAAATGCAATTAAAGCAATCATATCTTTCACATGAGGATTCCGACAGTCCATCCATGTCATGTATACAGATTATGTAGGAATGATGATGGTAAAGCATTGCTCTGGTTATCAAGAAAAACTGTAATTCAGTCAAAAGTATTGCTCAATGACTTATTACCTGGAAGCCTGAGCAGAATATGAAATGCTTTGGCTCTCATGCTGTTTAGATGAACTGACACAGAGGGGCCATGCTTGTTGACTGTATATATTCCATGATTGTCTTTTGGCCAGTTCCTAACACTTTCCTCACACATTTAGGTGTCTGACAGACACAGATGATTTTTGTTGAGTAAGAATATAATTCTGTTCATTCATATAATTCAAATTCAAAAAGTAACACTGACAAGTAGGTGGGAGAGCGTAACCACTATGTGTCTGAGAAAACTTGAAGTGCTGCATTTTAAAATAAAAAATATTACATAAATTAGTTCAAATTATTGTATATTGCCCTCTGAATCAACTCAGGTACAAATACACTATTTATTGGGAAAAACTGTATAATAAATGGAATAATCTGGGGCATCACCATGAAGGAGATAAGCATTGTGGAGTACTTTGAGTTCTCTGGAGAACCTTTTTATCCTTAAGAACCCTTTTTTGCTTTTTAAGGTTCTTTGGGGAAGTGAATACAAAAAACGTTCTTTAAGTCACAATTGTAGCACTTTTGGTGCAAGACCCTCTAATAATAATAATAATAATAATAATAATAATTTTTACTTTACATGTTCTTTATTATACTATTACTATATATACTATACTTTTATACTGATCTTTAAGTTGCTCCGCAGCAACTGGCTCTTTGAAGCTTCCAGTAGAAGGTTCCTTGCGGAACTGAAAGCAGTTCTCCTATGGCATCACCATGACCAACTCAAATATTTATTGTTGAGGGTGCAGTCTGTTTGACAATTAATCTATTTGTCAATGTTAAAGTGTATGCACCTCATGATTCGGATCCACTCAAGACTAGAATGGTTCTTCCCTGACCCATGTTACCCCTTTGTTTTCATTAAAACCAGGCTAGTAGTTTTTCCTGTTGACAGAAAAACTAATGGGACTGAAAACATAACCTACTTACCAGAGGTAACAAGCTTTTGTAATGCAATAGAGACCTTCAATAGGGAGATAGGAAATTGGAAATGTCACCTTCATGAATGCTAAAAATCTGGCTTGAATTTCACGTATCTGCGCTGAGCAGGGCACAGATTGACAAGCTTCCTCCTTCCCTTCAAGCCCCTGAGGATGAATTCAACAGACAACAAAAAAGTAATCTGACTGTTTTCAATGTGTGCGTAGTTATCGGTGGCGTGAAGCACCAACACATGCCAAGGCCAGAGAGGACAGCAGGAGAGAGGGGGAGGGGGCAAGGAGGGAAAAAAGGACTCTGCCCGAAATAAGAAATGTTGACGGACAAAGCCTACAATTTGCGGGATTTGAGCATAAAGCAAACAAAGGGCAGCTTTTGTAAGGAATAATGCATGTCAGCCGTATCCTTATCCCGCCACAGCTTTGAACACTGTTGGGGACGTCCATTGCTCCACTGTGTATGTCGTGTTGCTATATTAAAGCCAGTCACCTCAAAGAGAAAAGCCTCAACTATTCAACAATTGAATGGTGGGGCTCTCATTATGGCCAATGTGGGCAGGAAAAAGTGGCTTTGGGGGTTTTCAATTCAGCGACTTAAAGCCCTCCTGTTAGCTAGGACGAGCTGCTGTTTATCCCAATGCCTTTCTGGGGGCTAAACATAGTCAACTGTCATTATGGATCTCACTCTCTCTCCTTTTCTGTCTGTCTGTCTCTCTCTCTCCTTCTCTGTCCTCCCCCTCACTAACATTTATTTATTTCTCTCCCAATTTTGTCATCTAATGACCCGTGTTGTGTTGTTGTTTGAAAAGGCTGATGGCTCTCTGGTCTCCCACATCCTGAGGAAGAAAAAAGGGGTGGCTGGGATACTGGAGGGCGAGCGCAGGACAAACAGTGCTGCAGACCACCTATATGGATGAAAGCCACAAGTATATGGATAGCATTCCATAGGCAACATAATGCCGACAGGGCAGCACCATACATGCTTTGGCTATATGTTACAGCAGCGTATATATATATATATATACACACACACACATATATAGCAGTTATTGTTCATAAAAGAACCACCTTAACAGTTGTCCTTTACACAAGCATTTTTATTCAGCCCATCCATGTCAGGGGCTCGGATGGTTTGGCGGAGCAGCTTCCCAGCAGTTCAAGGCCACATGAATAAGGCCATATTAGCAAAACTGTATGCACACACAGTATATAAAATAATGTAAATATGTATTAGTGGGTGTGGGTGTGGGTGGGGGTCAGGAAGGTACATGGCGGAGAGGAGAGGAGACTGTGAGCGAGGTGAAAGCGGTCTTTGTGTTTAGAGCAGAGCCCTCTGGTGGACCCTCCCCTCAGCGCGGGGTTGCCCAGGCCCTGTGGTGGCGGATCACAGTTAATAACTGTGCGGTGGGCTGTCAGAGGCACTTAGCCTGATGCTGGGCAGGCCGGGCCAGGCTGGGCCCGCATACACAGCCGCCTCTGCCTCATGAGCCTGGACCAAAGCACTCAGCCATGAAGGAGAAGAGACAGAGAGAGAGGGAGAGAGAGAGACGCATACACGAAGAGAGGCTGAAGAGGATGGGCACATGAATGAGGCAAAAAAAATTCACCGTGTGTGGATCCTTTCTGCAATGTCTAATAGGCATGAAGTGGGTAAATAACTGGGACAAGGCCAAGTTTTTCAGACTGAGCTCAGGTGTCTCCCCTGAAGAATTCAGAGCCAAACTTTATGCAAGAGCAGAACCCAGTCCAGGACCAAGCAGAAAGGATCGCTTCACATCTTAAAATCTCTCTGAACACAATGCTCACATGCACATATGTACATCGTAAGAGTTTGTGGTTGCTGTAAATGTGCCTCCTGTCCGTACTGACCATGAAGAGATCCTTTCCGTGCATAATTTCAGTGTGAGAGACAGGCTACACAATCCACAATCCTTGTTTTGCGCAGAAGTGCATTCGGAAGTTGGAATCTGATACGAGGTTTCATCAGTCGGGGTTAACAAAATCAGAAAGAACGGGAAGAAAGAAGAGCTGACACCTCTCCCGTGTCAGGAAATCTGTCCGATAAAACAAAGACTGGATATTTAGAGAACATCCACTTGATTTGTCTAACAACTGCCTTTAGATTTGCCCTTCCAATGAACTGATATTTGGGTGGTGCTGTGACTGAATCTTCCAGAAGTAAAGCCTTAGCTGTGTGCTCATTAGAGCTCATTGTGCTCAGATCAGGGCTGTCTCGCCCAATAATAAATGTTATAATAAAACTAAATAGACACTCTCTGTATACAAGCTCTTTATTACAGAAATGTTAATACTCTCTGACCTGTAACACTACAATGTTTTTAGGAATGGGACCTCTTCATAGCCAGAATGGATCATAGACTGAATCACTAGTCTGAATGAAGCCTGTCTGTGACAGGACCCACCTGTCAATCAAAGCATCCATGCTGTTAACTCTGCATAACTTGAAGTCTTAATATAATGTGAACAGGTGAGTTGTATATAAAGTCACCCTCAGTACAGTTGTCATGAACGGGGAAATTAGCTATAGAGACCAAAACTGTTTTTTGTACCAGGCTGTAAACATGTTTATTTCTGCTGTGAAGTTGGACATTTGAACATGGGGACTTATGGAGACTGACTCACTTCTGGAGCCAGCCTCAAGTGGACATTTGAAGAACTGCAGTTTTTTTTGGCACAAATAAAGTGTTGGCTTCACTTCACACTTTGAATGGACAGGAGGAACAACTACAACAACCAAATACATTTTTAATGGATGCATATAAGTATTGTTTTTAAGATGGGCTAAAACATGTGAACCTATCCTTTAAGTGAGGCAGCACACATCTGCCTTACGCTTCAGTCATACCACACTGTCTTCTAACAAAACAGTGGGTTGGTTAATGCTACAAAACACGGCCTTCCACTGATGCACATCTGATGCAGTTGCTTTAGAGCAGACCCGGGCAATCTGTTCCACAAAGGGCCGGTGTGGCTGCAGGTTTTCTTTCCAACCAAGCAGCAGCACACCAGACTTGGCTCATTTAATCAATTGATCTCAGTCTTCAGAGAGCTGATTGGTCAAACTGTGTGCTCTTGTTTGGTTGGAACAAAAACCTGCAGCCACACCGGCCCTTTTGGAACAGTTGCCCAGGTCTCCTTTAGAGCGACCACAGCACCATCTTCACTGATCAGCACCAGACGTTATCTGACCCTCAACAAAGTACCTCCACAAACTCTTATCAGATCCCCGCTCATAAACCTCATGCTCCAAATGAGGACCGTCACGGCAATCCACCAATGACGACTCCTCTGATCTTGAGTGGCGTTTTTTATTTCTGTGCCAAACAATACTTGTGAACAAACTGCCCTGTCTGTCTGCGAACTCCAAAGTCCAGCTCATCCCTGTTGACTAGATTAGATAACCCGGTTTTAAAGGCAGGGATACTGTTTGTTCAGTGACTCCTCTCTGCCCTAATAGCATCTGATCTAATGAGAGATTGCAGGCTGCTTGTTGACAGTGGAGACTGACACAGTGTCAAGGCAATGGTCAAACAACACAGGATAACAAAGCAGGGCTGAGCTTTAGTGCCTGTAATAACAGATAAATATCAGTTCTAAAACAAGCTGCAATAAATATTATATGCTGCCTTAATTACAGCGTCTCACACATTCATTTAATACATATGTAGAAAAATACATTTAGTTGGCAGTTTATTAAGTACACCTTTCATAAATGTTCACATTTTCAGGTTTGTTGAAACTGTTTCAGAGAGGTGTTGATTCAACTGTCAGACAAGTAGATTGTTAGATTATGCCGAGGTGTTTTATCTTCAATTCACTGTTATAAATGGGGTCAGTATAATGCAGCACATTGCATATGATTCATATTTATGTTTATATTTTGGTGGTTGAATGTTTGAGCTAATTCTTGCAATCTGGAAAAGAAGCAGGAGAAACTGTAAAATGCTTATTAGTGATCTAATAAACATGCTGTGGAGATGCTTGCAGGTGGATGGAGGCAGGTGGATTTTGTGACCTGAGCCTTAGTTTTTATGCTAAGCTAAGCTAGCTGGCTGTAGCTTAATATTTACAATAAATGAGAGTGTCTAACTACTGACAAGAAAGTAAATCAGACGGTGAGTGTTCAAGTTACCATGGACTGTTTCTGATTTATCAAATCCAATTTTATTTGTATAGCCCAAAGTCACAAAACACATTTTGCCTCGGGTAAGATACATACATCATGTAGATATAAAGAGGCATTAGCATTCATTTGGAGCTGTGTTTCCAGCTACCTCATTAAAGTACAATATTCACCCTCCATCTAGTTCTGTTTTTGGTCTCCACCAACAATATAGAAATGTATCTGTCTCTGTAGCTGCTAAATGTTCCATCATGTTCACCAGCTAGTTGCTAATCTTGTCTGTCTGCTGCTTGGTGCTGAGCAGCCACACTGACCGTAGGTTTTTAAAACTGTTTTTGTTAACAGCTGCTGAAATGGATGAAAGCAATAGCAGAACCAAAAAAGTGAAGCTGTTGGTGGGAAAAACCAAAATAACGAGCTGAAAAATGCTAAAGATCCTTTGAGCTGAGAGGAACTGCAGAGCCGGGCGATAATTCTCTGTGGGTTCCTCAAGTTAGCAATACTTTTCATATACAAGTAGTCATGTGATCCATTGTTGATCTGACGAAATATTGATTGCAGCCGCTCTACATTAAATGACTTTGTACTGGTGACGTGAATGTGAAACATAACTCAAAGCTTACCTGTTCCTTCCAGCGTGCATATGTTTTAGTATGAGAGAGAGGGAGGGTAAGTAGTTCTGTTGCTGGCGTCTCTGGTGCTCTGTTTAAATCATCACTTCCTGTTCTCAATCCCCACGTCTGCTTATCCATCATTTCATAAGCATGCATGTGTATGTGCGTGTGTTGATACGTACCGGGTCCTATTGCACCTACTCCAGCCTCCCATGGGTGATGGCGGCGGACGAAAACGGGGGCTGCTCCCTCAAGACACCCCTCAAATTATGGCCTAATCAGTTAGCCCCAAGAGCAGGCCTTCCACAGCTCACAGACAGACAGACCCCCAAACCTACAGCCCCCCCCCCCCCCCCCCCCCCCCCCCCTTTACCCGCTAACGCTGAGCTTGGCCTTGTCCCTGTAAAGACCTCTCTCCCTCACACTGAGATAAAACAGGTCCAGCTTCGGTTTGAGAAAAGTGTCGACTGTTCTGTCCCTCACTTATCCACTCCTCCTGTCTAGTCTACCTGGCCCTCTACACACACACACACACACACACACACACACACACACACACACACACACACACACATTGACACCTGTCACTCACCCGCACGCAGCTATCTGCAGACGTACTGTAAGTAGTAGATTTTTTTTTTAGCTGCTGCTAACTTGAATCCTTGTTGTTGTTGCTTTTCACCTTTTCTCTTGGTTTGAATGGTTTTACGCTCTTTTATGAGTTGAGTAAACTTCCCTGAATTTAAAGTCCATGAAACCAAATCCAAACCCATTGTGTCATTTCAAACAAGCATGTGTGTGGTTCGCTTTTTTTTCTATTTTTCTTTGAAAAACAAAGAAAAAAATCAACTCAAACAAAAAGGTTTCTTCCTCGTCTATATGATTTTTCTATCATCTACTGTCAATTCTATAATAATTGCTAAAACAACTGCTGTCCTGCTTTTCTGTTTGAATATTTACCGTTGCTGAGAAGTTCACCAGTTACAAGAAACTATTGCAGTCATATTCAATAATCTCTTGGTAATAAGAGAAAAATAGCACCGTGAGAAATATAACAATGTCATGATATCACTTTGGCACCTCAGTTCATGTCAACAAGTATCTGGCTTTTCCCTGGATCATTAATCTACACACACACACATACAATGACATACACACACACACACACACACACACACACACACACTTGGATTCACTGCACTAATGTGATGCTTTGTCAACTAAATCATTGCAACTCTCCTTGGTTAATCAATGGCACATGGCAGGTTCTGGCACTGTCAGACCTTCACTGACTTCATTGCACCATTCCCCTCATCTGCGTTGTCATTCCCGTTCCTCTATTACCACCCCCTTACAAACACACACACACACACACACACACACACACTCTCCATGTGGCAAACCAGACCACTCGCCATATACACTAATGCTTCTGTTCCCTCCGAGCAGCTCCATCCGTCATGTTCACTTCACTTAGGATTCCCATTTGTTTTCATTTCACAGCTTTTGCAAAACACCACACACACACACACACACACACACACACACACACAAGCAAATATCTGCATATGCATATATGTACAAGAGCTTGCAGACTTTTATACTCATACATGCGTGCATCTACCATTACCTTCCCTGACCATTTTGTTAGGAAATGAATTAGCAGTCCTGTCAAATGTAAAAGCAGCAACATGCAGAGAAAATCGCACATTGTGCCAAATCAGAACAAATAAAAGGATCAGTAGAATGGGACATTCATATTAGGAAATGAACTGAGATGGAAGAAAGGATGGAAGGTTGTGAAGGACAGAGGGGAAGGAGCTAGAGGAGGAGGAGGAGGAGGAGGAGTGATCCATATCTAGTATCTGTGCTGTGATTATTTGTAGAGCAGTTATAAAGCCATAAGGCCCGGCCCTGGTTCCTGAACATGTTGATCTTAAACCTCCCTGGGCTATAAATAATGGCTGATTAAGTGGATACTCTCCTCTTCTTTTTCTCCCTCACTCTTTGTCTGTCTTCCATGTCCAGCGCTCTCACCCTCCATGCCCCAGTATGTTCTGTATTAGTGGGTCTTTGTTGAGTGTTTGAAGTATGAAAATTAAGGAGGTGGGTGGGCATCCGACCACCATACTCAGAGGAGACCTGTGACGCACACAAAACTATCCTCTGACTCCATTAGCATACCTCTGCTGGCACAGCTACAGTCAGCACAATTGCCTACAGCTCTCTTATGTGGCTGCTATTATATTTGTATGGAGGCTACACCACAGAACTATCTGGAGGCAAAGGACTGTCAATTAAACCATTTGAGATCTGTGACTGTGCTTTAAGGATGGCCACACATGACTGCTAGAATCTATTCATCGGGCTCATAGGTGTCCATAGCTTAAAATAAAATAAGTCTGGCTTAAATACTGTTGAGAGTATTAAAATTGATGCTTATTCATGCTTCAGTTTTATACCATGTAAAGTTTACTGACTCACGTTGTCTTATTTTATTTTTGCCATTCAAAATAAAAGCTTGTGAAATTCATGTTTGACCTGTGAAATGTTCTGAAGCATGGTGAAAGTTTCAGATAAGTAAGTAATATAGGTAATATGGTAATATAATGTTTCCATGTGAAACATCTGAGCTGGTGTTTTATGTGTGTGTTATTCACACGAATTATTTTTATCACATATTTGTATTTTAATAAGCACACTGCTGAATCTCTGTTCTTTGTTCTGAATATTCTTTGTATTGAGTTTATGATGTAGTATATACATATTGTTTTATGATTGAATAAATTGTAAAAAGTTCCACAAATACAATGTAAAGTAGCAGATCTAATATTTTTAGCAAGGGTTAAGATGTTTTTTGGAAAACTCATTTACAACACATTACATGAGAAATGCACAGAGGCAAGTTAGAATGAAGCAAGATCTGTGACATCGCAAACAAAAGAAAAAAACAGTTGACTGATGAATATGAGAGATGAAATGTGGGATTGAGGTTAAACAGTAAGATGACTGTCATTCAGCACAAATTCACTTCATTCTCCTCGTTAGTCTTTCGGAGTCTTAATGGTGGCTCCAGTGTTACAAACTCATTCGACCAACTGTCATATTATTACATATGTTGTCTTACTCAACAAGAAATTATAGTTTGACGGGAAGCACTCTGCGTCTCGTACAGTTGTGTGCTGTGTGTGTGTGGAACATGAGCTCCGCGGTGGTTAAGTTGACTTTAAAAAGAATCTTGTGTGAAAATTACAAATGAATCCTTGCAACCAATACTCCTCAGCCCTGTGAGGAAAAAAAACAAACACGTCCATGTCGCACACCTCCAAAGCTTCAAGCCGTCCGTGCTGCACTGTGACATGCATATCTAGATTTCTCCATGCTTCTTACTCTGAACATTAGGGGATAAGGAGAGCAGCAGAGGGGCTGTTTGGGCTCCTGTCCTCCCTGTAGTGGGATAACATTTCACCAGTTTAGATTAGTTCACTCAGGGCCCATCAACACATGTGGAAGTGACCCTCAGACGCCTCTCGCAGGCCTGGTGAAGGAGCAGTGTCTGTGTGTAGGTGTATGCCAGAGGAAGTGCACAGACCAGCTGATGCAGTGTGTGCTATGTTAACCCGTCCAAGGGCAGCAAAGCAATAACAAACACAAGATCACAGCAGTGAGGTCACCTCTGACCCTGCACCCACCACACAGCCAGCCAGATCATTATCGCTCTGACAGCCACTCAGGACTCAGCCAACACACACACACACACACACACACACACACACACACACACACACACACACACACACACACACATTTAGACACACTAAATACTCGGCAGGCCAATATGGGTGTCCCTCAGTGCATGTTTTTAATCATTGACTCCCTTTGGAGAAATCACAGGGATTTACTTTGGGAGACAAAAGCTTCCTCATTGGTGTCTGACAGTAAATGATTGACATTTACTTGAATGCATTGGCTCCACCCACCCAGGGGTGGTGTGGCCGGGGGGTGGGGGACCTGCAAAGTGAAACCATCCACTTTTTCTGCACCCTTGTTTACCCACAAGGCCGTCGACTCGCCCGTGTCTCAGTGGTGACAAGATGTTTGGGAAATTAGTGACGCCGATGTCGACTGTGGACGACACGTTTTCAGAAACGTTGGGGACCGGCCTGCTTCATGGTAGGATCTGTGTGACTGTGTGTGTGTGTGCGTGTGTGTGTGAGGGTGGGGCAGGGGTCCACAGACTCAGTAAAGTGGAGTGTGATCTCTTGTATCACTTGTTTTTTTTTTTCTTGCCTCTGCTGACAACAGCATCTGCAGCTCCACCTGCGGCTTCTCTCCGTGAAAATATAAAAGGTCTTTTCACCTCCTCCTTTTTTCCCTTCTTTCATTCTGCTCCTCTTTAATATCTTTAATTTGTCCACCCCTTCTCCACCTCCTGCCTCTGACTTTTAAAGCATATCAGTTTCCGTTTCCTCCAAACATGGGCCTGCTCTTGACACAAGGCTCTCAGGTATAAGAGGCCGGCTGCCTGGTTATTAGTCCAGACAGCTTGACATGTGGAGTGTATATGTTTCGCCAAGGCGATTGTGTCAGCCTTAGAGCAATGTGACCACCAGACGTGGAACGGAGTCGAATTTGGAGTGACTTCATGCTGTGTGTGTCAGTGTGAGTGTAGCCTAAGTGAACTCCAATTTTATTTTACTGGCAAGTAACCAGTGTGCACTGGTCTGAAGACTGGGCTGTGTTAACCTGCTGAAGAGCTCAATTTAGATGCTGCGCTTTCAGGAGGGAAGTGAGGATCCATCAGGGAGAACGCTCATGCATTAAACAGTTGACTGGCAGAGAGAGAAGCTCTTTTTATTTCGTTGAGGCTGAATATTAAGAGCCAAGTTGCAGGATGAATTGGGCTCACCTTTTCTGATGACTTTGACCCTCTTTGTCTGGGGCACTGTGAGAACTCAGATTTCCCCCTGTCTTTGCAGATTGAACACAGCACAGGTAGTTGGTAGTGAATGTCTGGACAGCTCAGCTCGGCTTCTGGCACGTCGTCCATTTGGAAGACAATCTCTCTGGCAGGTCAAGTAAATCCTGGCCCCCAAACACTGAACACACTTTCCAAACCTCATTACAGAGACCTCCGCTGTTTTGTTGCTCGTGGGCCCCCAATCAAATTCTCCCGGCCTCCCCCCGTTTCCCTCCTCTACAATTCTTTTCAAATGAGAATTGAATTTCTTTTTCTTCTTTTTTTGAAAAGTGTTTATGTTATCATTTGTAAATCTTACCAGAAGTGGACCATGAGGCACAAGAGGGGAACTCATACACACTTTAATGAAGTATTTACAGATAATTCCAACTGTCAAATACTTGTGCCCAATGACATAGTGCAGAGTGCTGACGCTCACAACTGCCTTTCTCTGTCCAACTCGCTCCCTCCTCGTTAAGCAGGCGGATTTGATTTCAGGTAAGAACTTATAGGGAGGAAAAGAGGCTGCGGGGGCTGCCAGCGAGGTCCACGGCTTTTACCCAGAAGGAAAACAATCCACGGCGTTTCATATCAGAGACACCGAGAAGCTCAGATAGGCATGAGGACATCAGAGCTGCTGTCTCTGATCAAATAAAACACTGCTGCAGTTTGTTTTTGACTCGAAGCTCAGACTGAGAGCTGCAACAGCAAAAAAGAAATGACAAAGATGAAATATGAAAGGGTGGCACCACTCTCAGCTTTTGTAACATGTCATATTAATGATTAAAGAATGATACTTTATAGATGAGCTGTAAATAAGAACACATTTGGGTTTCCAGGTTGTGAAAGTGTCTGCAGATACAGTTACAAATGTTCATGATCCATCTGTAAATTATTAATAAATTACTTTGTGGATTTTGGTTCAGATCCTTAATCAGTCAGGGATTATTAATAACATGGCAACACAATCGTTTGGTATTAATGTTATTAATCTGTAAAGAAACGTATATAGAAAATATTTTAACTTTTAGACTTTTTATTATTAATAAGTGGTGTTGGAAGACGTGAACGATTTTGAAATTTTCAGGTCAAAACAAAACATGGATTCTTTCAAATCTTCAACATGTAGCGTCATATTTTAATAAGTTTAAATGATGAATTTTATTATCTACTTATAATCATACAAATACTTATTATATATTTTATATATGTTATAGTATACATTGTCATTATTGTAATGATAATAATTATTCAATAATTATGCAATTATATTCTATCTACTTACATAGTAATAATGATACAAAAAATACAACAATTCCATTATTATTATTATTGTTGTTATTATTATTATTATTATTATTATTAGTAGTAGTAGTAGTAGTAGTAGTAGTAGTAGTAGTAGGTTCTCGGTGCTGGTGTGGCGCATGCAGCGGTGAAGGATAGTGTGAAGGCGCAGTAATGAGTGTGAGTCGTGACCTCTGTATGGAAGCAATTTGGAAAAGAGTCGAAAGTGCTGCGAAAGACAAATTAATCCTGCACGGAAACGAGATACATCCTTTGAAAACACTGCGGCCATTTGGAGCGCTTTGAGCCATCAATTAGTCTGGAATCGAACCTGCGGGATATTAGAGCCAGTGTTCCACATATCTGCTGCTGAGCGGAACTCAAATGGGCCTTTAAATGTGCGCTGCGTTACTGGACTGAAAAAAAACCAAACAACAGCAGCACGGCCATGAAGTCAGGTCCGAGCTGTGAGCTCCAGCCGACAAAAAGCACAGCAAAAATGTGAAGGAGGTGTTCTGAAAAATATGTTTTTATTTATTTTCACTGCGCGTTTTGTTTAATAGTCTGCTCTGCGTCACGCGCCTGGGCTTCGTTACTTTCGTTTCCAATTAGAGCTGATTGTAACCATCAGAGTGCATTCAGCGGGAAAACGGACCACGTCAACCCAAACACGCCATGCACAATGAGGCCACCAATAACAATAATAATAATAATAATAATAATAATAATAATAATAATAATAATAATAATAATAATGCTGTGATAATACAATAAAAATTATAATAGTTCCATTTTGTTCTGCTAGTTAAATACATTATTATTATTATTATTATTATTATTATTATTATTATTATTATTATTATTATTATTATTGTTATTATTGGTGGTGGTGGTGGTGGAATAAATAATTGGCCTAATTATGTCGGATTTGATTGTGTTTAATGATGTTATTGTTTCAGCATTATTTCCATGACGCTTGCTTCTTCTTATTAAAGTCATATTTTGTCCGATGCTCGGTCACAGAGCTGATATATATTATATAATTTAGACAGATCGATAATTGGACAGGTCGCTCTGTCAGACAATATTATTTTTTGACATATTTTCGTTGCGTGTCTGAAGCGTGTTGAACCCTCAGAGCTGAATTCATGAATCCTCTCTCTGGGCTCTCTTGTCTGCTGATATCAGTTCGTCAGGGTCTTAATTCAAACATCAAAATATTCAAATATTGATCAGTTCTCCTTTAAACTCATGGCCGATTAATGGCTGTACTGACTCTGGCGCCTGCTCACCTGCTCCATGTGACGGCCTCTGTCACGCTCAAGTGTCCGCGCGAAGTATTCTGATGGCTGATGAGTATACTGAATTTTTCCCCCTCTGCTAAATGAAATCAATATATTCTATTAATCATGTGTGCTTTGATGTGAGACTGATGGAGGCTCTGTGTCGTGTCCTCTCTCCTGTGTCCTCTCTCCTGTGTCCTCTCCCCTCTCTTTCTTTCCCTCTCCACCACACAGCCGCGCTGTTTGCACAAATGATGCTGACCTGTTTGTTCTCAGTCCCACACTTAACAAGGTGACAACGGACGGCTGGAATCAGACGGCTTCAAATACACACACGGACACACACACACACACACACAGACAGAGGACACATGACACGAGCGGTGTAAATGAAGATCCATCATGTGCGATGAAAACAGGAAGAAACCAACATTGTGAAGAAAAGAAGAAAGGATTGTGTTGTTGTCATCAGATGACAGAGCGGAGTGAAGGATGAAGTGGATTGAGTGTTTCTCGCCTCCTCTGTGATATTAAATCAGGTCTGAAGCTGACTCTGGTTGTTGTTTATTCATGTGTGATCCAGTCCACGTCCATTCTTCTCGCGGTGATTGTGCTGACTTCCTGAATTTAAAATGAGTTGTGTGCTCTGCTTCGAATCACCATCACTCTCTGTAAAGCGTTCTGCTACGGACGTGAAACATAAAAAAGTCTGTTAGTATTTTCATTCTGCTGCTTCTTTTTTTTTACTCTGGAGGGATGAGGTGGGGGCACACACACACACACACACACACACACACACACACATACACACACACACACACACTCTCTCTCTCTCACACACACACACACACACACTCCACTTACCTACGCGACAAATGTGTTCTCAATAGGTGTAACATCGCTGTGCAGCAGTCACTATCATGTCGTACAGAAGCTCCAGAGGACGCAGAGTCACTTCAATAATTCACGGCAGTCCTCTGAATTTGTTTTCTATCGGGGTTATTTCTGGGATCAATATTTCATCCCACTTCACGGCACCGTGGGGCCTTTTTTCACGCTTGTTTGCGCTCGTTCTTAGATTCCAACTTTCCCAAGAAATGGAAAATAGATAGAGGGAAGGAGTTGGTAAGTGATGCAGCGGAGAAGCTCCGCGTGCAGGCAAACGATTCCCAACCGGGACTTCAATAATTCACGACGCCTGCTGCAACCCGAATGTGTGTGCATGATGAAATGAAACGCACATGATGATGCAGTTTAGTTAACAGAACATTTCTTTGAATAAATAGCTGCAGAGCGCTCGTGTTCACCACGCGCACGCCGCCCGCTGCACGGGCGCTCTGCAGGCGGAAGACACAGATCTGAACTTTATTTGACACAGTGAGACAAAAAGATGAGATATTTTTAAATAAATGCATTTTCAGATTTTATTTTTCTCATATTTGACTTGCTGGGTGAATTTGAAGGAGACATTCACGGTCCGGACCTGGTCCACTTCTTATAACTGCACTGATTCAATATTTTATTTCAAAATAAAAGTTTCTGGATTGAACAGAAAGTCCTGTCTTCGCGTCGTCACACACACACAGGGACAAAACAAAACGAAATATTTATGAGACTCAGCAGGAGTGAATATTAAATGTTATTACAGTTAAAGAGAATTAATTGTCCACCGTGAATCGAAATAAAGAGCAGAGCTCAGAGCTTGAAGTCCTCAGACCGCAGACACTTTAACACAGAAATCAAACTTTAAACCATAAAAGTTTTTTTTTCATTTTCAACCTCTAATGAGTCTTTGCGATGAAATGAAGTCATAAAGAGCCAACCTGTCCATCTCTCTGACTCGTTTATACAGTTTGCTATGCTCTTCTTTTTTCTGTCGGTCAGCGGGGCGATAAAAAGTTTCCAGCGGCCACAGTTTTCACACTAAGGAGGTTAAGTGTGTGTGTGTGTGTGTGTGTGTGTGTGTGTGTGTGTGTGTGTGTGTGTGTGTGTGTGTGTGTGCACGTGAATTACAAATTGGCGCTTGTTTAGCTGAGTATCACTGTCTCACGCACACGCACAGTTTGTCAGAAAAGGCCCTGCATGCGCTCCTCACGCTCTCACGCGCGCGCATCCACACCATCATCTTCATCATCATCCCCGTCATTATCATATTTAATAACACTGACGAATGAACGGCGAGGAGCGGACTGGCTCTCAGCCACGTGTCTGTTTCCACTTAATTCTGACTTTGCATCTGTGAGAGCAGCAGAGCTGCCAGGTGTCCTAACGCACGCTGATAACCGGGCTGCGTGAGCGCAGAGGTGAGTGTGTGTGTGTGTGTGTGTATTTGACGGGTTTGGTACAGTGGTGATGGTGACTCCTGCGCGAGACTAAAGCCTTGATTATGTGTATAAATGTGAAGAGTCAGACATTTGATGAGAACAGCAGATCCGGTTCTAATCTGGACTGAACAGGTTCAAGTTCAGGACCGAACTCGCACTCCATTTCCGAACTTTGGCTCGGGGGTAGAGCGGTTCGTCCACTAATCGGATTCGATCCCCGGTTGCTTCGATCTGCATGTTGAAGTGTCCTTGGTAAAGATAGTGAACCCCAAACTGCTCCTGAAGGCTGTGCCATCAGTGTGTGAATGTGTATGAATGGTTAGCTCCTCAAACTGATGAGCAGTTGGCACCTTGCATGGCAGCCAATGCCATCAGTGTATGAATGTGTGTGAATGGGTGAATGAGATATGTACTGTAAAGTGGTGGTCAGAAGACTAGAAAGGAGATATATAAGACAGTCCATTTACTGTTTAGCATTTGACTCTCTTACAACATTCAGACTTGTACCTGTTATTGATCAGCAGCACACACAGCAGGCCTGCGCAGCCTCGAATCGCAGCTCTTTCCTGGAAAGTATGCGTGCACGTTTTGGCGATTCACACACGCGGAACGGTCCCCGCGCGCTCGTGTAGTGGACCCCCGCTGCAGCTGACATCCACCTAAAGGCCAGGAGCGAGCAGCAATCCCCCCACCACCACCACCACCACCACCTCTCACTGGTGCCCGCCGCGGTTCCCCTCACATTAACACAGGCTCTCCACGCTGCAGCCAAACATGCTCGGGCGCCTGTTTACGCACAGTCACAGCGCGGCAGATGTTGCAAACCTGTGGCTTCAGTTGGGTTGCTCAACCGCGGTTGCTCGTGCTCTTGTTAAAATGTGTATGAAAGACTCTCTTGTTAGTCGACACAGAGCTGCATAGAAATATGACAGGAGACGGAAATCAGAAAGAGGAATTGCTTAAAAATATTAAAATATATTCAAATCTTCACGGACATACACCAACACACACATCAGACCACTGGGCTGTTATTAATAGGTAATATTCGTGTTGTTATAGTACATATACATAAAGTCATGTGTAATGTAAAATAACATAACTTATTAATTTATTACTTTATTAATATCACTGTTAAAATGTGCCATATGTCACTGCATAATAATGTGCATATAATCACAGTGTATAATTATTTATGGTTAAGATAATTAACATCCATCAGAACATTAAACTGGAGTATTCCTTTCTGTCACGCATGCAGAGTATTTCTCTGTCGTTTTCACTCGTGGATTTTGAGTAGAACACTTTCAGCAGAACCGAGCCGAGCTGGCCGCACAGGGACGAGCTGGGCTCGCGGACCGGGCCTCGTGCACAGCTGCTGTTACCGTTTACAGATCACCGTGAAGCGTGAAGCGTTCGGGGATCATCCGGGATGTTCCGGAGTCAGGAGAACTTCTCCTTGTCTTTTGTTGACTCGCAAATGTATGACAGGGCGGAGAGGCGTGACCTCCTCCAGGGACAGGGCATCGTCAGTAAGAGCGGGGAGATAGAGGGGTCCTCTTCGACTTATTATTAGGCTACTTATTGACAGTGCGTGGACTTCAACATGGGCGGACTGTCTGTGCTGATGATACTGACGTGTGAAAATATTAAAGCGGGCTGATAGCAGCTCGATAAGTTCCTGCTGCGCAGACAGAAATCTGCTCATCGTGGAAAACTAACAACTTTCTAATGTCAAAGGTCTCTCTGATAATCACAGGCACACACACACACACACACACACACACACACACTCGTCTGATTTAGACAATTTATTACGCAACTCTTTATAAAAGACAAAGCAGACATTTAAAGGTCTGAGAGAAGCAGCGAGGCTGTGGACTAACCCTCTAATCTGAAGGTGTTTGGAGTCTCCAGTCTGTAAACACTCAGAGGACTGTTTACGAGAAGAGAAAAAAGTTCTAGATGGACACTTTTATATTATTGTATGTGTCCTATGAGCGAGATCCGGCCCACATGAGGCTTTCATGGGTCAGAATAGTTTTCTTTTGACGCCCCCTCTCCTCCCTCCCTTCCCTCTCTCTTTGTCTCTCCTCCCTTCTCTCCTCCCTCTATCAGTCAGTGCGCCCGTTGGCACAGGAAAGATTGAAAGTGACACACTCTGATTAGAACCCGGTCCTCTGCGCCGACTAATCGCGCTCGTACAGTAACTCAGACTGTGCTGTTTGCCTGTCGGTCAGTTCGGTTTGGTTTCTTCCGGGTTGTCTGTTTGGTGTCCACGCGAGCGTTTTCCCGGCGGGTCGCGTTATTTTTCCGTTTCTCTCTCTTCAGATGATGAAGCCATGAGTTCAGAGGAGGGCACACTTTTACCAGCGAGACCCGCTTTGAGCTAAAAGCCGGACAGACGCGTGAGGGCAGGACAAAACCAGGTCCAGACTGCATCCATAACATCAAGTTTGTCTGTGCGCTCCGGTCCGCTAGCAGAGTCCACGGCTTCAGGAGCGAGCTCTGCCGCTCTCTCTCTCTCTCTCTCTCTCTCTCTTTCTCTCTCTCTCTCTCTCTCTCTCTCTCTCTCTCTCTCTCTCTCTCTCTCTCTGCTACAACTTCCTCACAGACGAGCATCCTCCGTCCACCTCCCGCGTCCGTCCACCTCTCTACTCGCCGCTCCGCCGCTGGTCGCGCGCTACCGTCACTCACACACACAGTCACACACCGCCACCAGTTACTAACTTTTTGATATTTTTTTTTCGTGGCTCTCCGGGGTCCACCATCCGGTTCCGACGAGTCCAGCGTCAGCACAGTACCAGCGTGATCGGCCGTGTATCCAGGAGCCGAACCAAAGCTCAGCCCTGGATTCAATACTCCTGATCAATGGACAGAGCCTCCTCAGCGGCCAGCAGCGCTTCAGACACGCCGTAAACAGTGAGTGGTGACACACACACACACACCGACACGCGCGCGCGCGCACACACACACCCACACACACACACACACGATTGAAAGTGGCTGTAAATTCTAACGAAGTAAAGATGATGGAAGATTTAATAAGAAGGCTGAAAATAAAACTGACGATGGAACTGAGAGCAAAGTGACTTCCAAATCACAAATAATAATTATATTAATAATAATACAAATAATAACGATACTAATAATACTGCAAGCATTATTACAATAATAGTTACTTCATTATTATATTATTATTACTATTATTATCATTGTTATTTTAGGTTTGTCTTATTAATCTGATAATATCTGACTTGCAGAAATTGTACAATCACAGTTTTCAAAATTATTCATCATGTTTTTAAATAATATAAGACTGATTTTTTAGTTCACACAGTTTTTTAAAAAACAGATATTTAACCACATTTAATGTGAATTTTTTCATGATATATTTCAGCTTCTTGACGCTTTGCTGTGTCCTGAAGTAAAATTATTATTACTATTATTATTTTTCTTTTTACGAAATATTAAGTCATCACTAATTTTATCAGTATAACTAATATGAGATTAAATCATATATTAGTTATTACGGAATTCTGTGAATGTTGTGAGTGGTTTTGAAAGTGTTTTGATTTATAGACACAAACATTTACATCACGACGTACGATCGGCCTATACCTTGCGTGTGTGTGTGTGTGTGTGTGTGTGTGTGTGTGTGTGTGTGTGTGTGTGTGTGTGTGAAATATTTTAATGAGAAATAAGAAATCGGTGTAATATGCGTCAGAGCGTCACTGCAGCACTTTGACTGCAGTGACTTTTTAACTTTTCAAAGATAATTAATGACCAGGATGAGACTGCTGTTACTGTTTAACACAACAAGAGTTCAAAAAGTTTGAAGCTGCATACACACGTGAACAAACGGAAAACACACCAAGGGGACAGAGGAGAGCAGAGCACGGGCCAAGCGTTGTAACCTGCGCTCAGCACGGGACATTAAACCCCCCCCGAACAGTCCAGCAGCAGCCCCAGGGCGAAGATAGCATCACAGTATGTGCAAAATGATCAGAAAAACATTCATAAGTTTACAGAGACCCCAGAGCTCATGTCTGAACAGGACCGAAGAAGTCTGGGAGTAACAAGGCCTCCAGTTCGCTCTGCGCAATCAGAGGAAACTGAAGCCAAATGCGTTTGGCTGCAAATGAGAAACAGTCCTTCTGCAGTCCGTCAAGTCAAGAGCAAAAGTTAGGCCTACACCAAGCATAAAAGAAATCAAACCTGCACCTTCATGCACATTGTTATAAAATATGAATTTGAATAAAAGCCTCACACGCAGGTCAGACGACAGCTTTTACGCACAGTGTCAGAACAGTCAGGCCGTCTGTTTCCGTCTCTCATTTCTTCAAATATATTTGATTCATTTGTTGTTTTTCTCTGTGAAACAGTCGTTACGTTGACAGCAGCTACTTTCAGTCCCGCACTGGAACCTTTCGTCCTCTGTGAGCCTCAAAAAGCAGCAGGCTGACTCACTTCTCTCTCCGTTTCTAAAAAACACCAACAATCCAAACAGCGTTTGTGTTTACAGCCGTTTTCTCACACAGTCAAACACATGTGAGAGTCCAGCTTCTGTTCACACACGTCACGCTCACCTGAGCAGGTAAAGCGTCATAATCACATTCATATTTACAGCAAAAAAAATACATCTTTTTACGCGCGTCAGCGGAAGAATATAATTCTAATAATAATTAATAATGAAGCCTAAAAGTAACTTCATGCGTTATCAGGCCACGCTCACCATTTTGTCCTCCGCGTGAGGCGCCAATCAGAGAAAAATCCAATAAATAAGACACAAGAAATAACAGCAAATAATAAAATATAAAGATCTAGAGTTTTGTTCCTTTTCTTTTTTTTTTCTTTCTCTTTTTTCTGTGTGTGGAGGTAACCGCGAGGAGAAACGAATTCGTTTCAGCTGCGCTGATGGGAGACTTTCTGCAGGCCCGCCTGTCGGTTTAAAGTTTGTTCAGATGGTTAAAAAAAGTTGACGGGCCGCGCAGACTCTGTCAGGACGTGAAGGCCCGTTAATGTGTATCAAAAAGTGGGAAACACATATTTTCTTTGGCTTCCAGCGAAACGCACAGACTTCATATGTGTGCACGTCTCTCAGGCTTTTCCTCCTTTTTTTCCACTCTGCCGCAAAGTGTGCTGCGGAGATTTGTGACGCTGATGTGATGCGCAAATTATTTATGGTCTGAGATTTCATGCATATAATGAAGTTTTCTTAGCATGGCATCGTTTTTTTTGTGATTAGCTGATTTTGTATTTTATTTCACTGATAATTTATTCAACTTTTTAAAGTTCATCTTGACTTTATTGTCTAATAATGATGAAAAACACAGCTGGGCCATTTATGAACCTAATAATCTAATAATAATCCGAATCCACCTTTTCAATATTTCAGTGACTCTCTTTCTCCATCTTACTGCAGCCCAGCTCTGTTCACACATAATAAGGACGTCTGCACTATTAAACAGCTGATTAGACAGTGGAGCTGCTCAGTGGGCAGTGAGGAGCTCTGGTGATGAGGATGATGATGATGATGATGATGCTGCCCTGTCACTGCTGCTCTGCAGGCTCACTCATCGACTCTCATTCAGCCTGTTTCATGGCTGTTGATGATGAATGTGTGTCTTTTAAAGGTTAAAGTGAGAAAGCTGCGGCACGTGGACGCTCAGACCCGAGCTCTCTCCCCTTCCCGTCCTCCTCCTCCCCCCTTACTCCACAGTTATTCCGATTCTGGTGAGGCTGGTGTGAGCTGTGGTGGATGGGTTTGGCATTGGTGTGTGTGTGTGTGTGTGTGAATTACCTTGTGACCATTTTTGTTAAGCATCATTGTGTATCTGCACAGTGCACTTTGTGCTCTTTTACAGTTCCTCGCATAACAAAAGCTTCATCACTCTTATATCACTATTATTTTGTCCACCCCCCTGCACTGTACACGATGTGTGTTTGTGCCTCTCACTCTGATTTGTCTCTGCTGTGTGTGGCTGTATTCTGAGTCAGTGTGTGGTCCCTGGAAGTGTTAAAGCAGAGAGTCTGTGTAGCATGCTGGCTGTGGTTAGTGTGGCTTAGTGTCTGTCTGTGTGTGTGTGTGTGTGTGTGTGTACAGATGAGTGTGTTTAAGCATGCATGTGCATCCTCTAGCTGGAAGGGCGAGGCTATAAATGCTCGCTGTTAACTCTTCATCCCGTATTATCAAATGAGATGTTTACAAGAGAGCCAAACATGTTTGCCAGGAGGCCCCCGTCTCGCCCCCTCGCCCCGGTTATTTTTCCTCTGTATAAGAGAGCGAGAGAGTGTGTGTGTGTGTGTTTGAGCTTGTGGACCCTCTCCAGAGACTACAAAAAAGAAGTTGTGTATTAGCATGTGTGTTTGCCATAAAGGTCTCTCTTCCCCTCACACCAGCTCTCCCCACATCACAACCCTCTCACAGTAACACATCTGATGGCCATAAACGGCAAATTCCACAATAATGTAACCTTCCCTAACAGCAATCATTTCTCATAAACAGCCACATAAAAAGTTTCATGTTGTTCCCATTTTGCTTTCAGACGTTAAAAAACAAATTTGAGAATAGTTGTAATAATCGGAGTCCTTTTCTGCCTGTTGTGTTGCACATTCATTGCAGTGGAAGTGTTAACAGCAGACATTTCAAGACGCATGTCTGTCCCTCCCTGTGCATACATGTATGTGTGCTTGTGTGACAGCAGGGCTTTTAATATCACCCCTTCCCCTCCCTCCTCCTGCCTTCTTTTATCTATGCTGCAGAGCCAAGCATTAACCAATAGCTTGATTACCCTGCTATAAAAGTGGATCTCGAACGGGAAGAACAGCCGTGTCTGAATATTTCCCTATAGGTGACGCCTCCCCAGTTATCAGTGCTAATAATGCTCTCATAAGTCCCGCTCTCTCTCTCTCTCTCTCTCTCTCTCTCTCTCTCTCTCTGTCTGGTTTGCATGCCTCTTCATTAACAGACACGTATCCTAACGGTGACAGAGATACCGGAGAGGCAGTTAGAGCAGGACAGACATGTAAGTGTAGGTTTGGCTTACTCTCTTCAGCTCTGCAGTGGAGGAGGTTAGTCGTGTTTCTTACTAATGCGCTTTGAGATCCGTTGGATTTCTTTTCTTGCTGTCTGGCTAATTGCGTTAACTTTTCACCCACAATTATTGTCCTGCTTCTCTCTGCTTTGAAATCCCAGAGCTTTAAGAGCTGCGGTGCTTACCGCTCTCTGTTTCCTGTACGATCAGAACTTATCACAATGGGATTACAGTGAAGAGGTGTGTGTGTGTGTGCGTGTGTGTGTGTGTGTGTGTGGAGTTGGAAGGCAGGAAGCAACATCAAAACAGATTTCTTCTACGCTGCGTTTCTGAAGCACACATAGACTGAGGAGTGTTTTTCTTCTTTATATTTTGCACAAGTGTTGCTTCATTAGAGGACTGACATTAACACAGCTGGATGCAACTAAAAGTGTTTTTCCAAACCTCATCCAGGTGAGGCAGAATAAATAAATATATAAATACAGGCACGAGAGAAATAAACTCAAATAAAGTTAGAATTAAAAAGTGGAAAGCAGCTTTCTGCAGTTCCTCTGCTGCAGCTCCCACTTTACACTTCTTTCCACCACTCATTATACCGTATGTCTTTCAAATGGATGGGACTACCAATCAGTGTTTGTCAGCCGTCTGATTTGTAGAGTTTAGACTGGCTTTGAATTACATGTTAGCCTCTGTTTGTGTGTGTTTACGTCTTTGAGCTGGACATATTGTTTATAGGTGTGTTTGTTGTTGTGTCCTACTCTTCTATTTCTTTGGGTGTGTCGACATTTTTTGCTCTGCAATCTTGTCTTTGGCCCTCAGTATGTATTTGTTATGTCTAGAACATGTAATAATGTGGAATTTGATAGTGGCTTATCATCAAGAACGTGAGCTTGTCCCAGTATCAAACACAATGCGGGACAAACACAGCAGAGTGTCTTCTTCTTTCTCTCATAGCAGTTATGTCTTCAATAATTTGCAGGTTTTAATAAAAATTATTAATAATTAATTGAGGAGTTAGAGGGATGAAGTTGGCCAGACAGCAATAAATTGGGAAATATGTCATGACCCCGTCCTTATCAAAAGGCATTACATTTGGTATCCGTTTCCATAGCAGTATGTAACAGTTCCTCTTATCGCCTCTTTATTAACAGTTTGATAAGGTGTGTGATAGTTAATATCACACACCTTATCAAACAAATGGTTTAAGGATATAGATGATAAGAATCATTGCGTTTGAAGGCTGATGTTAGAGTCGGAGCCGTGCACATGTCATCTTCTGTCATATGTTATCAAGCCCACATTTGTGTAAAGACGCTCTTCAGAACAAAAGGTTATTGCTCAACACGCCCATAATAATTGCATAAATAGATTAGCATTTATCAGCCTGTGACAGACGATGTTCCCGCGGTACTGTCACGCACACCCACACCCTCAGCCACAGCAGCTCATTCAGCTCTGTGCTTTTAAGTAAAAACACATACAACATACCATATCTAAAAAAAGACGACGGAAAATTAAAATACTGATATGTTACTAACACACATAGCCTTCTCACTCAGTGCGTCCCCCTGAGTTATGCTTATGTTTTCATACACTCTGCATGTCATACGTACGTGAATTCTTTCTGCCATGACAATCTGATATGGTGTCAGCCCTACAGCACAGACAAATCTGTATGCTGACTGTCTGTGGTCGGACATGCCTATACACTCAGTATATTACATGATGAGATGCCAGCTGTAAGATATACTGCAGACACAGAACTGACTGGCAGCACCGTTATGAACCATGCCACAAGTGAAGGTTTCTGTTGTAGCTCTTCATGTAAATTGTAAAGTCCTCCCTTCCTCTACCAAAACAGCCACAACACTGTGATGTAGCTGTGAGCAGGACATATTTACATGTTTATTAATGTGCTGTGCTTATATTTAGACTCTATGTTATATTATTAGAACTGTGTTCAGCACACTGTCATTCATTATCATTATATCATTCTATCATTATATTCATTATTCATTATCCCTTGTCATTTACACGTACACACACTCATGTTTAAAAGTATGTTTGGCGCGAGTGTACATGACCTGGTAATCATTTGACGTGGTAATGCTTGTTGTTGTTGTTCAGACTTCTTATCTCCTGGATGGCAGAGTGAGCGAGGGCTGACAAAAAAAAAGAAAAATGCATCCTGATAAAATTCTTAATCTCTCGGGTCAAATACCAAATGAAGTGTAATTGATGCAGGATGTGTGCAGAGATTAGATGATGCTGGGAAACTGTGAGTATCTGTTATAGTACATGTGTGTGCATGCACGTGTGTCCCAGGTTAGATTGTTGAGATGTCGGCGAGGCCGGGTCTTGATAGGGATCGTCAGTAGCGGGGTGGGAGCTAGGACAGGTTAGGACCTGTGTGTGATACAGACAGATTATTTTTTTAAGCAGAGGTGAAAAATGCAGGAATAAAATCAGGTCTCAGATTCAACCTCGCTGCTCTGTCTCAGGTCAGATCGTCACACTGATGCAGCAGCGCTGTGTGAACAGCAGCAGACAGCAGCACTGAGTTTGTTTCAGTGTTCTATTATATTCAGTTGTTCTTTATTGTAGCTACAACATTGTTAGCGGTTAGATTTATTTGCAAAGCCTCCCTTTTTCTCAGCAAAGCCTCACATTGTGAATTATAGCTACCACTCGACTCACATTTAAACTCATTGCTTTCCATTCAGTGTAACTCTTTGAACTTCTTTTCTTTTTTTAAGCCACTTTTATTAAACTCTGCCACTTACATTTTTTGGCCTCTTTGTCCCCCCCACACTTTTTAATCATGCCAAAGCTAATGTTTTTAATTTATTATTCATTTTGAAATTTCTCCCAAGCTCTTAATACTTCTCAGACTGAGAGGTTTTTTTTTCTTCTTGTGGTGGATGGTGTTTTTCAGCTGTTGTGTTGTTGTTGTGTAAGAACGAGAGTCGGTATGGAAGGTAGAGAGAAGAGGGAGAGAAAGAGGAGGAGGAGGAAGACAGAGAGACAACACCACACAAGATGCCTTTTGTTCGGAGTTACGACAGCTGGCACAGTAAAAGCTGTAGAAATATTAAAAAGTGAGGGGGGTGGGCAGTTTCTAATCAAGCACTGTGGAATATGCCACACTCAAACAATAACCATGGATTCTCCCTCATTTGTTCTGCTGAATCGCTGGCCAATGTCACTCTGCGCAGAGACCCTCACTGTTTTTCCACTCAGATCTGCTCACTAGCTCCATGCTTGCTCACTTCTCACCAAATTTTCCACTTTCTAATCTCTCTCTCTTCACCGAGGGTCGCACATGCTGGCAGATATTGTCCAGGGGCTCGTATGTAAATAAAAGCAGTCCATTTGGCCTGAGCGAGCCGGCTGCTCTTTGATACATTGGCGTGTGTCCCCTGTCTGGACCTGGCAGCGTTTCTAATGGCATTACCCTATATTAGACATTTGGCTGACGCTCCCTTATCAGGGGACACCGACCCACAAGGCTCACACCCTCATGAATGTGTGTGTACATGTTGGGGGTTGTGGCTGTGCATGTTATATGTACTCATATATATTAAACACAAACACGCAAGTGATCCTACACTGTCACCCCCTCGTTTATAGTCTCAACAAACACTGATAAACGATGTTTTGTCTCTGTTTCAACTCTTTAATTAAATCCTGACACTTATTATATACAAGAGATGAAGCTGCTGTTATTTGAGATTTTTCTTATTATCAACAAATTCCATGAAAAGACCAATATTGACAATGTCTAACAGTCTTTTCTTCCCTGTCTCTAGTGAGGACATAAAAGTGATTTCCTAAAAGGCTCCATGTCGTTAAACAGTTGGGAAGTGTAGTTTTTAGCACACTCAAAGAGGCGTGAAGTGTCTATTTTCAGCTGTATATTAATACATATTTATTGCTCTGGTCAGTGTTCACAGCAGCAGGTGAGGTGAGATCGAGTCAAAATAAACTGCAGTGTGTGTTCATGGTAATGACGGAATATATGTCACACAGAACAGAGTGGCTCATTGATGTGTTTTTAATAGATTTTAGACAACATATACGGCACAGAGGAAGACGATTTCTTGTACCACTCAGGTAGGATGTGTTAGTTCATCGCAGTACACTGAAATCCAAATGAAAGCATCCACTTCTGCATCCACTTCTCCACAAAAAATAATTTCCGGTATTCCTGTCCCCTTAAATGTTTTCAGACTCGTTCTCTCTGGCTGGAGCTCCTCTGGGGGTCTGGAGGAGGATGGAGCGAGGAGGGGAGAGTCCCATCACCCAGGACAGCCCTGAGAGGAGAGGGGGCAGCCCGGACCTCAGCAGCCTTCCACCGCCTGGGAAGAAGGGCCGGTTGGAGCTCAACGGGAGCCCAACTGGACCACGCATACGTCACAACGGAGCCCCACCAAGGCCCCTAGGAGGTAAGCAGAATGTTGATTAGTGTGTTAAGAGTTAGATAAAAGCTAAATGTGACAACGTGCAGTAGAGACAGTTCCTAAAATTGTTACAGGAAACAACGAAAGGCACATTTCCACCATGTTCATTTGAGGTTTGACTGGAGCTCTCTCAGTTGAATCACCTTGCTGCACCTTCCTCCTCTGCAGTGCTTTAACGGCACCTGACTGGAGAATTTTTAAAAGCAGCTCTGTCTCAATATATTCTATAACAGCCATGGATTCATTTGCAGATTTTCTGTAATTTTGCTAAAAATAAGAACTACATTTAGATGAAAACCTGACTCCTGAAAGCTCTACCAAATCTACTCTTAAAACCTGGTTGATGGCTAAAATAATAATAAAATGTCTCAAGAAATGAACAACAAGATCATAATTATTTTCCAAATTGCACTTGCAATGGCACGTCACTGGATTCTTGGAATGCTGTGTTTATAGAGAAAGTTGGATGACAACGTTTTAAAGCAGCTCCTGCCATTTCACCCAGGTGTCAGAGGTTTCTGAGCACCCAAACCAGAGACAGCTTTTGGCTGTGCTGTGAGCCACATCCTGGGGTTGAGTTGAGTTTGGCTCGGCATGCAGTGTTGTAGTGTGGCAGCGCTGCTCTGAGAACCCGAGCTGCTTCTGCACTGTTAATCTATAAGTCTGGAGGGAACTGTATAACACAGGCTTACCAAATAAAGGAGATTGCTCCATATAAACAAGATTTATACAACTCACTCCAGGTTATCGATCCCTGCTCTCATTGTGAAAGTTGTTTCTTGTTTATGTTTTTGTGTGTGCATGTGTGTATACACTTATAGCTCTGTCTGGGTGCTCGTGTTGCCATATGTTTGCAGAAATGTTGCCGGTAATCTCTCAAACTCCTGATTTTTACTGACGATTTCCTTTAATGTCAAAAGAAATCATCCAAACACTGTTGGAGCTGAATGATTTTCATGCTTTTGTTTACACTGACTGAAAAATTGTCTCAAACGATGCAATGATGTTAAGGCTTCTCATAGAAAATTTAATTATTCTGCATACTATGTGCATCAAAATTCATCATTTCTGCAAAAGAAACAGTTCTGAACAGTTCCCAGCAGCAGTTTGTAAAGAGTGACCCTTGTGCTTTCTGAAGTTAAAGAGGTTAACAAATCAACGAGGAGCTCAGATTTGACCACAGTAAGAAGAGAAGAACAGCCAATGTGCTGAAGAAAGAGAAGGAATGAAAATTGAAATTTAAAGAAGAAGAAGATACTTGTGTGTGAGGAAAGTGATCGAGGATGGACAGAGAGAGGAAGGAGGAAGGAGGAAGGGGTTTCCTGTGCTGAATGGATGGTTGGCCTGTAATAATGACGGGTTGTCTTTGAAGACAGGAAACACAACGTGTCTCCTCCAAACCACACTGCTGCCACGAGGAAGGGGCCACACACACACACACACACTCACACACACACACACACACACACACACGCTCACACACACAGATTTACATGCTCACACACGCCATATGTCCACATTCACAAACTTCTACGCTGTGACACTCACACCCATGAAATCCTGCCAAAACACACACCCACTTACACTCCACACACACACTCACTCACACACGCAGACACACACACACACAGAACACACATATCTTATTTTAATGTCCCCGTTCACTCATCCCCATACATATTAGAGGGATTAGAGGTTTGAGGCAACATCACATCATCCAAACCAGATCATACAGTCAGTGGGAGAATCACAGGACACTGGATATAAGAGAAGACAGACTGAGGTGGAGACGGAGGACAGAGCGAGATAGAGCCAGAGAGAGAGAGCCAGAGAGAGAGAGCCAGAGAGAGAGAGAGCTGGTCGCAGGGAGCTGCTCTGTGTTGACAGTTATATTTCCCTGTTGGGGGAAATTCACTTACTTGAATTGGCACGGTGCTCCAGTGTGTAATTCACTCCATGAGAGCCTGGAGGACTGGGAGCAGAGTGATTAATGAGGAGGAAATAGAAATATAGGAATTGACTGATTAAAACAACGGGTGGGATGGATCTAGTTTGAGGGGGGCTAATGCTGCATGCACCTCATGTGTTTGTATGTAGGAGTGTGTGTGTGTGCACGGGCTGGGAAACGGAGACATATGTGTGTGTGTGTGTGTGTTTGGTATTGTGTGGTATCCATGCGGTAAAACACATTGCCATGCCCTGTATTATTAGTGCTGGGACGCTGCCTAATGCTCTCACTCCATCATTTCTTCAGAGAGCTTTAATTAATTGCCAGTTGACAGGTGGCCCAAAACCAAAAGGCTTTTAGGAAAAAGCTGATATTGGAGAGGAAGGATTGATATTAATGCAGGGAGCCAAAAGGACACGGATGCTGGGAGAAGATGTTGGAACTGGATATTTAATGTAACCAGATAGTGAAAATACTGAGGAGGAACAAGTGCTAACCATTTTGAGAAAGATGATCTAACCAGGTTAAGTTACAGATTTCAGCTCTAACCTGACACTGGACATTCAATGACATCATTAGATGAAATGTTGGTGTGGCATTATGCTGTTGCCACTCAATCAGGAATGAATACTTTACACAACTGTCTGTGCTTGAATAGTAAAAGTATCCTCAACAGGAAAAAGTGACCATTGCTCATTTGTTCAACACTTATTTACACTGACTTATGGTTACATTTTCCTGACAGGAGACACTTCAAATAGTGACTGCTGTCTGTCAGCAGACCGTGACATTTAAATAGTGTAAAGAAAACCACAAAGAAAAACAAATTCACTTCAGTTTTATTTTTAAAGTGCCAAATCAGAACAGGCTATCTAAAGAACCTTTCCATATGCAGGTCTAGACCAAGCAGCAACCTCCGTGGCTGAGAAATAAAGTGAAAGTGGAAGTGCTAAAAACTGCAGTTCAAGTCACTGAGTGTCCTCTTGAGGCTGGCTACAGAACATTTCAACCTCCTTAAGTCCCCATGTTAGAATGTCCAACACATGTTTACAGCCTGGTACAAAAAACAGTTTTGGTCTCGTCCACAAATGCTATCCATTCTTTTTACGGTCTACACATACTCTCTGAAATTATTTACAACCCATGAGCAAGTGTTATTTTCCTAAAACCTTAACAATACCTATGGCAGATCAGGAAATGAGTGTGTGGATCATTTGTTAAGCTCTTTATATGATGAGAAAGTGTTCATTTCAGTTGTTTTGAATGTGATGACAGTGACCTATTGTGTCATTTAGCACTAGTTGAGATTGCCAAGTCCCACATGCAAAGTGGCTCGCTTCAGGCATAGCGAGGAGCCAAGACCGCACCCACTATTTCAAACTTATTGTTGCTGTTAATAATTAATGTAATTGATCAAAACTTGTTGCTGTGGTGTGGTCAAGGTTGTTGCCCTGGTCTCTGTGTATGCTGGGAGAGCTCCAGTTTACTTCATCCAAACTGCAAACCTTTCTGGAGAATCTGGTTTTCATCTGGCCTGAATTTACATCTTTGAGGAAGACTCGCAGTGTCATATGAATTCAAGCTTTCTCTGACCACATACCTTTGTATTATTAACTCCCCTGAGGCTCATATCTTACATCACTTTGTAAAAATGCTCCATTTTGTATTTCCTTAGTTATTAACTTAAAAAAAAAAAATCTATTGACACTTTAATGAAAGCAGCACTTGTCATCAGTGCAGCTCACACTGAGCTCTGTGTATTTGTATGGTCTTTGCATATTTGTCAGGAGAGTCATTCTTATCTAATAGGCCGTTAGATTAAATGTCTGGAAATGTCCAGTAGACAGGGAATAGCATTGTTACAGTCCATTTAGGAATGCATAGAATTTGTTCTAACGTCCTCGCTTGATTGTAGCTTATTGAGAATTTCAGGTGTTGCAATATTCAACAGCGTAAAACAAAAGGATGGAGTGATTACAAGCTTGACCCGCAATAAATGCAACCCACATGTTTGCTGTCTATGAGGGATAAACCGTGTTCTGATCACAGGCAATAAAAGCCAGACATTAAAAGAATCTTCTTGTTGTTTTCTCCTTTTCCCTCTCGTCCTCTTCGACAGGTCTGATGATTCCAGTCTTCTGTGTGGTGGAGCAGTCAGACGGAGGGATTCAGACGGACGGATGTGAGGGGAGAGAGGAGCATGCAGAGTTTGTCCTGGTCAGGAAGGATATTCTCTTCTCTCAGCTGGTGGAGACAGCTCTGCTGGCCCTGGGATACTCCCACAGCTCTGCTGCACAAGCCCACGGTCAGTCATAGAGAACAGCACTACTGTCTTTATTTTTTATTTTCACTTTATTTTCATAATTTAACATTTTAAATGAATCTTTTCAAAATGTTGTTTCGACTCTTAATTATTTAGTAAATCAGGCCCTTTGGTGCCTGAAATTATAATGCAAACTTTTTACAGTTAATCACTAATACTTCATTAAAATGAACATTCTTTTAAAACAACATGCTACTGCACTCTCACCACCAACTGATAAAACACTATGACTGCTGAGCAAGCAAATATTTTAGAGCATCTGACAGGGACAGAAATCAAGTGAAACATTTTGAGTTTATTTGTCCAGATATACCACACAGCGGTGTCTCTAAATTCTAGATACAATTATGCTTGGCTCAGGATCTATTGAATGTCCTGTCAACAGCTCTATACCTCAGGACTGTGCGTCCAGACCTTTTCTATGCTTCTAAATCTCTCTGCATCCTTAAATGACTAGTTAGTTTAATGAGGAGCTCACTCTCATGAAGACTATATGAAGCTTAGCATGAAGACTGGAAGCAGGTGGAAACAGCTAGCCTGGCTCTATCCAAAGAAAATGTCTTTCTACCAACACCTCTAAACTTCACTAATTAACAAATTATGTCTCACATATAAATGTAAAAAAATATTTTACAGGGTGTTTTTTGGACTATTTCTTGGCAAGGAGCACTTCAGGAGGTTACTGATCCTCCTCCTGTTGTCCTGAGATATAACATGTTATATGTCTCTGTGTTAAACTAGCTGACTGCTGGTAACAGCTACATATTGACCATACAGACATGACAGTGGCATTTATATTCTCTGTTAAAAAGAGTGAGCATATCTCTCAAAGTGTCAAACTTTCCTATAACCGTGAACTTGACTCGAGTAGCAGTCGTGGACTAGATGCTTAGCAACAGCGATGCTGTCTAAATCAATAAAACATAGCTGTAAAATGACCAACTTTTTAGGCTTGGCAGACAGAACAATCCTGCCACTAAACTATCATTTAAATAGCTGAATATCTGAGGTCAAGCTGCCTCTTTCGGTTAGTATGAAGATGGTTTCATCAAGGCTATTAATAATAGTCATGACTTTGTAACCACCATGTTTCTCTTGCTTTGTAAACTCTGGTACTTCTGACTCAGAATTAAATAGGCTGCAGCTTAGGGGTCAAGATGAGAATGATCTTTGAAAAGGAGACTCTCCCTCTAATCAGCGGCCTGAGAACAAAATTGAATGTGAGATCGTCTATTTGGAGCAGACACTGTACTGTTACGGTGGCAATAAGCACAAGAATGTTTCAAAAAACACAACTAAGACACAGACAGAGCCTGTAAAACTCATTAAAGACACAACAAAGAGCTGGACAGGAATGTCTCCGCAAGACAAAAATACATTGTGTTGTGTGTGTGAGCAAGCATGTGTGTGTGTGTGTATGTGTGTGTACAGTATGTGTGAGAATGTTTATGAAGCAGAGGAAAAGAAAAACTCCGTAATTTATTGTTGCACACATGGTAGTCATCTGCAGCAGGACAGTGTCATTTACTGCTGTCTTTTCTCAAGTATGCAGAAAATTCCATCTGGGGAAGTTGCCTCACATGGATATGAAATGGTAACAACAGAGCGACAGTGAGCAACATGGCTATTGCAATAGACTGAAAAATGGTGGGAGATCCCCATCTGTTTGAAATCTCGCCCGAGTGTTTGCATGTATGTGTGTGGGTGCGTGTGTGTGTCATCCCCATCAGGTCTCGTTCAAATTAAGTCTGTAGACCCATGAGTATGCAGACATGTGTGTGCGTGAGTGCACGTGTGTGTGTGTGTGTGTGTGTGTGTGTGTGTGTTCTCTCCATCTCATAAACACCGCCACAGGTAATCCCTTTACTGCTTCAAGGCCAGCAGCTCTTATCAGGCCTCCAGCCCACCTGCAGCAGACTGTGTACTCTCGACCTCCACCTTTCTGTTTTCCCCACCATGCCCATCTTAAAACCAGCTGAACCAGCTCAGTTCACACCAGCTGAAACATTTTTTTTTAAACAATCAATAGAGCAGTATTGCAATAGAATACTGGCTCAAGATATCCTGAACTCAAAGCTGTCTGACTTCACTTACTCACATGTGGCAAGTCCCGACTTTTTCAGTTCAGCAGTTCAGTTTTTGAAATTAAATTTACTTCATCTCTAGTTATGTTTCCATGACCGGATTTTGAAGCGTTGCATTAGAAAAGTTTGATGCAAACGGCACAGTTTGAAAAAACAACGTTTTTCCACTCGTTTGAGGGTTGTTGTTTTTTTATGCCTTTTTGAAAAGAGAGTTGATACTCTTAAAGAGAGATGGAAGTTCTGACCTAGATAACACATGTCAGCTGTTTCAGAGGCTCCTCATGGATCCGTAATACATTTATGATCTCTCAATATGATCTGATGGAACCTTAATGCATGAGACACACAAATGTCATATTAACATTGGGGGGGGGGGGGGGGCAAAAACATAACCGGAACTTTAAACATCCAAAAGTCAG
The DNA here is from genome assembly GCA_014281875.1 of Nibea albiflora. Lineage (NCBI taxonomy): Eukaryota > Metazoa > Chordata > Actinopteri > Sciaenidae > Nibea > Nibea albiflora. Next base: position 24,816,164 of record CM024796.1, read on the forward strand.
GCTGGCCTCCTTGAGATTAATATTAAGAATATCTTTGTGGGTATCATGATTTATGAACTTCTTCTTGTCAGCTGCTTACATATTTTTTGTTTTGGTTCAGATGGCCTGTTAAAGTGAGTGCCACACAGACGCACATTATCTTACGCTGATGGCCTAAAATAGCTCACTGAATTCTATGGCGAGTGTTTGTCACGCTTTGCAGATGAATGCCATTAGTAGCACTTTTAGCCTCAATGTTTTTGCCAAGTATCAGGGGAGGTCCCTCTCTGTCTGTCTCATCAGTGTGTATGGAAAACAGCGAGCCACATTGGTCCCCTGTCCACATCAATGCGCTCCCCTCTAAAAGCACCACACCAGGGGCTTCAAAGGCAAGACTAAACGGGACATCACAACTCTGCACAAACAAAAAGTCACAGAATCAGCTTGAGCGCTGTTCACTGTGTGTGTGTGTGTGTGTGTGTGTGTGTGTGTGTGTGTGTGTGTGTGCTTACGAAACACACTCACGGGCACGCACATGGTTGTAAACTTTACTTAACCTGTGCAAGGATGCATTTGCACATGCTCACACTAAAGCTTGCATACGCTCGGCGTAGAATACTGTGTAGTCATGCAGTATCACAGACAAAACACACACACACACACACACACACACTTCCCCCCAGCTTCTCTCAAATGAATACTTTTTGTTTTTTAAAACAAGCGTTTATGTTAAATGAATAATTTCTGGCTTAAATTATACATTTTTCCCCTGCGGTCCACAACCAAAATTACACAGAGTCCCAGCTATTTTCTCCCTGTTTGAATTGTGTCCTGCATTCTTGTGTCCCAGCGGTGTATTTAAAGTCCCTGCCGAGGACCACGGCCTTTCTTTAATTAGCTTAGCCCAGTAATTAACTGGGAGATATTGTTTATTTCAATTATAAGGGTCTGAAGGTTTTTATAGAATGGATGGGAGCAGACCTGTACTTTACGGCTTTGGTCAGTGAACAGTTAACAGTGGTCAGTGAGAGAGAGAGGTGGGGGTTGGGGTGGTGGTGGTGGTGGTGGGGGGGGTGGTAGAGAGAGCATTGTTGCAGTGCCACGTCTAACAGGCCACAAAGGGTCACTGCTGCAGACCATGTCAGCAGTCTGCTGGACGTCTGACTTCAGACCTTTTGTCAGTTGTAGTCTTGGTTCTTGCAGGATGCCCTTCAATGAATAATTTTAATTATGTAATTCTTAACATTCATAAATCACTAAATGTCCGCTATTAAGATTCATACATTTGTCTTTAATTCCAGTCTAAAGGACAAGTCTGGTTTATCATCAGATCAGATAACATCCATCATCACAGACTAACCTCTTGGTTCTACTTGTCATAGTTGTGCATTCAATGTTATTAAAATGTTATTATGTTATTTTGCCCCTTCAGACTTTGTCATGCAATGGACCATGAGGTCTGTATTTTAAATTAAACATAAATGCTAAAAATTAAACTAATTCATTTTTCACTTTGTGGAAACTCAAAAGTTGTTTTTATTAAAGTCTTATCCATGTTCAATGAAGCATTAAAATGACATAATTAACTGTTAATAAAGACAAACATACAAACACTAGATAAATGATTCCTCATTAGAATGTTGCATGTTCTTTCCTTCAAGTATTAACATGCCTGAAAGTCTTTGCTGCCATTTGTCAGGCTGCTGTTCTCTTTGTGGACACTTCAAACTCTCGCACATTCTTTAACAGACAAGTATTTCAGAAGCGTTTCAGCAGAGAAGAGCAGAGTCTGAAGTGACAGCGAGGCAGGCTTTCATGAAGAGGAGTTCCTTAGTGCACAATGACGGATGATAGGGGTGAGTCAGGCTTATGGGGTTTACCTCAGTGTGTGCCAGGGGTGGAACCTGGAACCAGTTTGGAAGAAGACTCGCATGCGTGTGCAGGCTGCTTCGACCATTAAGACTTATTCTAGCATGGGACAATGGGATTACTGTGTGTACACGTGTATTTGTGAGTGTGTGTGTGTGTGTGTGTGTGCACAAAGGCATCCATGCATGCAAGCCTGCGCGAGTGTTGATGAGAGGAGTCAGAGACATCAGTGTGTGTTTGTGTACGGATTTGCGTTTGTGTGGATGGGCACACTCAGACATGAGCCAAGCCACCAGCAAGCCACATAAAAGCATGTCTCTGGGAGGTGGAATTTTAATGTGGAAATGGGAACAATGATTTCTACTTTTAAATGTGGACAAGAAGCAGAGCCCATTGAACAGCAGACCAAAATGATGGATCAATTATTAATGCATTTACCATCACACTGTGAGTGTGTGTGTGTGTGTGTGCTTGCATGCAAGCTGGTACATGTACATGTCCACTTCTCTGTGTGCTGTGTGTCATGTGTCCTCTGAGAGTTGGTGTTTGTCTGCTTATTCACGCATTTGCTTCCACCCGACTTGGCATTAGCGAAATTGTTATGGCTTATTTTCAGATGTGCGGATGTTGAAGATAGAAAGTAGAAAGAGTTCCTTTGTGTGTGTGTGTGTGTGTGTGTGTGTGTGTGTGTGTGTGTGTGTGTGTGTGTGTATAGAAAGAAGAAAAAGTAAAAAATATGGGGAGGAGGATGGACTGACTGTGGACTGGAGTGTTTTCCTCTGTGTCATAAAATGATCTGAGTGTTTTATTCCAACTCTTTAAAATGTATTTCACGACATCTTCTCTTAAAAAAAACCCAAAAAATAAACATGAAATTCATCATCACGTGTGCAACAGTTTTCAAAATAGACTGTGACCACCAAGACAATTTACATGATAATTTGTCACATAAATATAAAAATATTAAATGCGATATTACATGTGAAGCAGATGTTTTTAACAGGTAATCATTGTCTGTATCATGTGAATTTATAAAATGTCACATATGTACTAATATGTGCTTCCTGTGAGAAAAACTCTCATGTGCTATTAATATAAGTTTGAAGTATAAATTGTGGATAATTGTCTCCCAAACATTTGACATCATATACTATAAATGAAAGCAAAGCATTGGTCGTCTTCATGTGGCACAGATGAACTGAAAGTGACTACTGTCATGCAGCTTATCTGGCTCACTTTGGATTCTCAAACGTCCTCATGGTGGTCTCAGGATCCTCTGGGGTCCTTCACTGCCCTGAGGGGTCCAGTCCATTTTGTTCATAGTGGATTAAATGATGCTCCCCCCGTATGACCAGATAATTAAGAACACAGCTCGGGCCTGAGTGCAATCAAAGATATAACTGAGATATAAACAAGTCGAAGGGAACAAACGAGGGAGTGGAGAGAGAGAGAGAGAGCGAGATAGAGCCAGAGAGAGAGAGAGAGAGAAAGAGGGAGGCAGAGGGGCCTGCAGAGAAGGAGAAAGAAAGTGAGGGAGGACAATATATATATATATATATATATATATATATGGAGGAGGTGGGAGGGAGAAAGGAAAAAGGGGATAAAGAGAGAGAGAGAGAGAGAGAGAGAGAGAGAGAGAGAGAGAGAGAGAGAGAGAGACTTCTCAGGACCCGTCTGGATCTCATTTTGAGGATAGTAATGCGATTAGCTTTGTTTAGTTTTCACAGCTCCAGCCAGTCCCCATGAAAAACCTCTGACTGTGTGACTGTGTGTGTCTCTGTATGTTTGACTGTGTGACTGTGTGTGTCTTTGTTTGAATATCAGATATTGCTAAAATATAGTTTAACCCAATCCAAAGGTGGCACTTGTTGCAGGACTATGTTCATGACAACTCAGTCAGCAGGACATTGTTTTAGACAAAGAAAATAAATATGCTGCTTAGATTTAAAAAATGAATTCATCATAAATTATTATTATTTATAATGGCAAATAATTCATAACAATAAATGCTTTTATTTTGTATTTTTGTTAAAGTGACTTTATGCTTCACTATGAGAAGAGATGGACTTTTCTACAATACAAAACAACAGCACAGAGAGATAAAGTTCAAATCAAATCAAATTATTCTTAACTGACCAAATAAATCATCAGCTGTGAGGCACAGCCAATCAGCTGCTGTCACATTTTCTCACACAACAGAATAAGAAGTCATCCAATAAGAATATGTACTTAGGGTTGCATTAAAGTGTGTTCTCTTTCTTGTGCAGCAGATTGTGTAAACATGCATTCATCATCAAAATGTTTGCTGGGTTCAGGCTAAATAAAGTCAAACACTGCCACGGTGTCCAAATAATAAGACAGCAGAGTGGTTCAGTCAGGCTCAGGCTGTACCACAGGCCAACATAACTTAGACAAAGAGGTAATGGGAGGGAGTAGTTCACTGTGATGGATGTTGCAAGTTTTTGAAAACAGTTTTTTCAAAGCACATTGAAATAAACTGTAGACTCACAAACAATGAGTCTACAGTTTTAAGGTACCCTTTAAAAAACAGTTGAAATTGTTGTGAAGGTACGTGTTGTTCACAGTTGATACGTCCCCTAGATGTTTTGTGATCATAATTAAGAAACATTTTGAATGAGTGCGGAGGCAATGTTCTTAATGTTGATATGCATGTGCAAAGTGTTCACTATTAATGACTCATTTGTTTTTCCACTAATAACAGTTCTTACAATACAATATCCACTCAGAATGACTAAAGCATGATTAACATTTGTTGTGTTCAGGAACTTGCAGCTGCTGGTTTATGTTAGAGAAATATCATACTCTCTGTTAAATATTGAAAAAGCCTAAATTGACTTAAAGCATGAGAAACGATGTGCTTACTTCAGGACAGGAGGTGAACCCCAGTCCTCAAAGTCCAACATACAACATTATAGTAAGGAGACAGGGTTGAACATGTGCATAGAACCTCCAGTATGGTCCTCTGACGTCTTGTTAGTTTAAACATCAAGAGTACAAACCATCAAGAATGGTTTATCAAAAATAGTTCATGAGATCCAATGTCTTTTAAAGTCTCCAACTGTAATACACTGCATCAATATTTTATTCAAAAAATCTTAACTACTCGAGTAAACTAGAATATGAGGCTGAGCAAAGGAATGTTGACAGTTAGCTCAGGGGAGACGTATGGCAGGATGTGATCTCAGATGGCTGGGCTAAAAGGGATGAAAGACAGTAACTCAGAACTCACCAAATAAGTGACACAGGGCTGACAGTGATGACTTTTATTGTAGCGGAAAATAATAATAATAATAAAATAAAAATAATAAGGGTGTCGTTTAGCTCAGTCGGTAGAGCATCCGCCCCATGTACGAAGGCAGTGGTCCAAGGTTTGAATCGGACCTGTGGCTCTTTCCTGCATGTCATTCCCCATCTGTCTCTCCCCACACTCCTGTCACTCTTCAGCTGTCTCTATTGAAAATAAAGCTTGAAAAGGTCAAAATAATAATAATAATAATAACACTAATAACCAACCAAAACCGGCATCATCTCCCAACAAACAATAAGGTTACAACACCTTGGGTATAGGTACTACAGGATATAAGGCAATATTTTTCTTCTTCATTTTGACACACTTGTACTATCTGTATTTTCACATTAATATCTTAAATACTTTTAAATACTCAAAACTTAAATCCAAACTTAAATGACAGAAATGATTCATTTCTCTGTCCAGGAATCATCAAGGTTGGAAGATGGAACCCTCTGCCCATCCACTTCCTGACTGACGCACCAGAAGCTACAGTTGCTGACATGTTGTTAGAGGTCTACCACATGGTCACACTACGTATCCAGCTACAAAGGTTAGACTGTGAGATTGGAAAGCGAGATGTCAAAGGTTACAAGCCTGCCAGTCGCATTCAGATCCTTAGATTCCTTCTTTCATTGGAGTTCTTTCTCTGTGGCAGCTCAGAGTGAGAAAGTGGAAATGTTTACATTCGAAATCAGCGACTTTCTATAATCAGCGAATATGAAAAACAACATTGGAAAGATTGCATGTCGATATTTAATGGACACAGTAGGCTTTAAACTACACACTGTGTGTGGTTGCACTGAATCAGACTCTTGGTCCGCTGGGCTGCTTATGTCATTGCAGCAAGAATTTACCATATCTATCAAATTTGAAAGCAGCAATACTGAAACACTAAAAGTCGGGTTAAACAACCCGGTGGGGATTTATCTATTATCTGTCTCCGTTGGGGACAGCCCGTGTGCCAGGAACTTCTAGTTCTCTCGAATAAGTGAAGCAGGATCTTGATGGACAGATAAAAACAGATAAACTCCAGATGAGAGGCGTATTATTGTTATTGTCTTGGCACATACCAGCCAGGTTTGTTTACATGTTGATGCGCGTAACCATGGCAATAGCAGAGCTTTAGCACACATAATGCTCGGAGACAGAATGATTTATTTGAGGTTTTACTGAAATAAAAACAGAAACATTGCGGGAAGATACTGTAGGTCTATAGAGGAAGTAGTGATTCGACATTGGGGTTAGAAAGGCCGGTGATGTTAGAGGTTAATATAGGGTTAAAGAATAGTTTAAGATTTTGGGGAACAGTTCGCTTTCTTGCTGAGAGTTAGATGACACAACTCTGTACTCTGGTGTGTACATATGAAGTTTCAGCTGCTACAGCAGAAGCTATTTAGCTTAGCTTAACATGAAGACTGTAAGCTAGCCTGGCTCTGTTTGAAGGCAACAATTTGTCTACCAGCTCTAAAGCTCTCGTTTGTTAAAAATATAAGTGTTCAGAGGGTCATCTGTCTGACTATTTCTTAGCCAGGAGAAGTTGCCAAGCAACCAGCGGACACTGCAGATGGGGATGATGAATGATAGAATTAGGCAGTTGGCTAATTTGTTTAATGCGAGATGGAAGAGGATACGAAAAATCAAAACATATCCAATAAAAACTTAGATAAGGTTAGGGACATGATAAAACCCAGGCTATTTAATACCCCATTTCCAGGCTTTATGCTAAGCTAAGCTAACAGGTTGCTGACCGTACTGTAGCACTGAGTGGTATCGATCTCCCTATGACAATGTCAAACTATTTCTTTAATGAATATGGTGTAGTGGTTATCCAAACATCGTATAATCCTATAAAACAATTTTTTGTTTCATTTTTATGGTTAGTCCTTTTGTGACTCAGCTTATTGTCTAAAGATGTGACTGAGTTCTGTGTGTGGTTTTGGCTCATTGTAGCTTTTCAAAGCTGGAGGACCTGCCCTGTGAACAGTGGAACCATGCGACTGTCAGGAATGCTCTCAAAGAGCTGCTGAAGGAAATGAACCAAAGCACTCTGGCCAAAGAGTGTCCTCTGTCACAGGTAACATCTGGCTACCGCTGCACAGCAGCATATGGTACCTTGTTTTCCTCAATCTCACCTTCATGTCGAAATCCAATGGTCCTCATCAGAGAACTGCTTTTCAATTTAACAATCCTATATCTTCTTTTTAAGATGTTCTTTGAGTAGACTAGATTGTTACATCCCCTGACTAAGCTGAAAATTAAAATTAAAAGAACTATCCCCTCGATTGTGTTGAACTCTCCAGCTGCACGTTCAGTCCTATATGTCATTCTTATAATGCTTGGTGTGTGAGATTTATGTGTACAGTATGTGTGTGTACACTGTGTGTAAATGGAGCTCTGGTGGGGGTGTTGATCGCAGCATCAATTGCAAGCATGTGTGTGTGTGTGGCTAGAGATTCCCTCTGTGCACTGTACTGGCTCGGGTTTCCATGGGTGGCTTCCAATCATGATTAATGTTTGTCTATTTCTATTGTGTGTGTGTGTGTGTGTGTTTATGTGTGCATGCCATGTGGTTGTTGCGTGAGTGTAAGCATTTCATATTATGTTGGTTATTAATTATCTTCCCCTTCTCTTTCTCTCTTAGAGTATGATTTCCTCCATAGTGAATAGTTCTTACTATGCCAATGTCTCCACTGCCAAATGCCAGGAGTTTGGTCGCTGGTACAAGAAGTATAAGAAAATCAAAGGTGAGCTGTTCAGTAAGCAGTGGACCAACTTCCTCCACTGCTCTTACAGTTGAACAGTGGTTTTCAACCTCAACAAAATTAAACTTTTTTTGGATTCTATGTCATATTTACTTGTCAAAGTTTTCAAATAAAACAATCTGAGAAGAGATACTATAAATTGAACTACTAACAAGTCTTAAACTAGACTGATTGTACGTCAAGGACCACACACAGCTACAGAACCTTTGTACAGTACGAAACCACATAGCCACGCCATAGATGCCACCTCCTCAAAATGGGATGTGTGCATGTGGGGAGCCCATGATCTGTGATTGGTCAATGTGAGTTGCTAATGGAGATTGTAAATGGTGAAAATAACTGGAAGTTGAAGAAGGCTCTGTAGTCCTCTGCTTTTCAGCAGTGTACATAATGCAAAGACATCTCCACTGCAAAATGATGATCATGATATGAGAACTTTGTGCTTTCAACGGTTGGAATGCATCAAAACTAATGGTGCGGGCATCTATGATGAGACTTCTATTGCACACAGTATAAATCCAATTTCAGACTTGTAAACTGTGATGAACCTGGTAGGAATACAACTTTGTATAAGTAAGGTCATAAGATCCTATGACTTCTCTTTTCTTTGCACCATCGTAACTTTTCAAGATTAACCCATCAACCACATGTGTAAAGCTCGTCACCTGGCAGTAGGACACAGTGTATAGTTTCAATGCTTTCTGATTGGCTGATACACATGTCAATCATAGCTAGAAGCTCAGAGGAAAGATGTTAACTGTTGGCTTCGTTCTTCAACTGGACAAGTCTCCCCTAAAATGAATATTTCAAAGTTCAAAGTTCTGTTCCTTATATGGACCTTGTAGAGACAATGTGGTCAACTCTTTTGGTCATGTATGTTTATGAACATCAGGACCCTCTGACCAACGCTGATATTTTTGTTTTGCTGAGCAGTAGATTACCTGGAGAAGATGTGGTCTGGACGAGATGCTGCTGACATCAAAAGTAAGGAATCTTACCTATCTTTCTAACACGATCTATGTAAATGTAACGGTGACTGTCACTGACTGTCCTTGCTCCTTTCCAGTTGAGAGGGACAACATGGCTGACTTCTGTGTGCTGGGCCAGAGACCTCCTCCTCATTTGGCCGGCCTGGCCCAGCTCAGTCACCTGGGAGCTGGCAGTCCCCTCCTCAAGGCGGGATCTGGAGATCCGCAGACACCCTCCCAGCAACCTCAGCAACCTCCTCCGCCCCAACAACAACCTTCACCCCATGGTCCTCTCCACCACAGCCCTCCTCTGCGTACTGGCCAGGTGCCTCCTCCACCCCCACCCCCGCCTGGAGCCCTGCAGCCCCTGCTGGGGCCAGGTGGACTGCTCTCCCCACAACTTTCCCCACAGCTGGTACGTCAGCAGCTCGCCATGGCCCACCTCATCAACCAGCAACTAGCTGTTAGCCGCCTGCTGGCCCATCAGCACCCACAGGCCCTGAACCAGCAGTTCCTCAACCACCCTCCCATTCCTCGGGGTTCATCCAAAGCTGGCGACCACCCTGGGAGCAACCCCTCGGCAGCTGAGGTCTCCTCTGAAATCTACCAGCAGGTCAGAGACGAGCTGAAGAGAGCTAGTGTCTCCCAGGCCGTGTTCGCCCGTGTGGCTTTCAACCGCACACAGGTAGGAAAACAGGACAGACTGTGGTCAAGAAGGTTAGGAGGTTAGGTTAGGAGAGGTAAAATGATCGGAGGGAGAGGAGGAGCGAGATGATCTGTCAGGGATGGGAGAGGGCAGCTTGAGATGAACAATAAACTGAGGCTGCAGATGACATTACATCCTCTGGTAGCTTTGTGAGAGGCAAGATCAAAATATCCCCCTCCTGTTTATTGAGCTACATTTCATATGGATCATAATTCTTGTTATATCAGGTGAGAGGAGATAATTGCCATATTTGACAGGAATAAATGGAAACTGACGTTACTGAGACTGTAATTTTTCACACAGGGATCGGCTAATTTTGTGGTCACCCACCTCGTGGTATTTTCAGTGGGATTAATGGAAGCATGGCAGGGTAGCTTGCTGGGTCATTGAGTCTCCTTCCCCGCCCTCGCAGCAGCACAAACACCTGATGCATTCAGGCTGTGCTAAACTGGTTACTACATGCCCCATTAGATCAATGTAATGGGAGGTGGCTCATAGACCTTCTGGTATACAGGCCAGGTGTTTTGCATTTGTGCGTCTTGGTCGGTGTGTATATTTATGTGAGCATCCAACTCATGCTAATACTGTATGTCTACGATTCATCAGCTTCACTTTGAGCCATGCTATGCATTGTTGATGAACTGAGTTTAAGAACTTTTACTCAAATACTGTACCTGAGTGCTAGAGGTACTTTTACTTCACTTCATTCATTTGACAGAAGAGCTATATGCTATTGATGATGATTCGTATTAAAAGGAAACTCCCCGACAGTATAGCTCTATAGAGCTAAAACAATTTGTCGATTAATTGATTGACAGAGTTGTCAACTATTGTGTCATTTTTCATACAAAACTGTGCAACATTTTGTTCTTCTAGCCTCTCTTTCGATTTTACTATGAAGAATTTCATTTTAGAATAACTGAGTTTGAGCTATTGTTTGGACAAAACATGCGTTATGAATGCAATCCTTTATGTAACTGCATTTTCTTTTAAATATCTCACACCCCAAACAGTACTGTTTAATCAAATGTTTAACCCATCACAATAAAAACTGAACAACCCAATCATCCCATATTTAGAAGAAAATGTGCATTGCGATAATGCACTTCAATAATTATTAATATATTATAAATAACATCCTTCTTGCAAACATCAAAGAGAAATTGTGTGTCTTCATCATGCAGGGCTTGCTGTCGGAGATCCTGCGGAAGGAGGAGGACCCCCGCACAGCCTCGCAGTCTCTGCTGGTGAATCTGAAAGCAATGCAGAACTTCCTCAACCTGCCTGAGAGCGAGAGAGACCGGATCTACCAGGAGGAGAGAGAACGCACCATGAACCCTTCAGTTGGCCTTCCTGCCTCCAACTCCTCCAACCCCGGTGCTCCACGCCTCTCACAGGTTAGTGTACATACAGCGTTTTCACACATTTCTATGAGAGGACGGCTGCATGTGTAATCATGACGAGCAGCTGTATGACACACACGCCTTGTGTCTTGTGTGTGTGCATAGAAAGTGTGGGAGAGGAGTTTGGATGACCAGATAACTCCTGATACCTGGGCCTCCATCTGGAAGAACAAGACTAAGATCTCCAACTCTGTGAGTTATCTGCAAATCTTTAACTTGCCCTCACAACGTAGACTGCAGCACGTCATGTATTGTGTCTGAAATCCTATGCCGGGATTTGAACAGTTTTATCTTAAACAAATTCCATTTCTAAAAGAAAATCAGCTTCAAAGCTATCATAGGAGCATATTGTAAACATAAAGGACATTATGCAGTATTTGGACATTTCTTTCCATGTGCACATAACAAGTTAGCAACATCAGTGATAAGAAGCTCTCTCTGATGTCAGGGCAAATGGCCATTCATGGCTCTGGGTGAATTTGTGAGCTATTCTTATTATGTCTATGTAAAATTATCTCAGCATCGTTTACACTGAGGGAATGTAAGCTAGCTGGTCTGTACATGTCTTGTGGATGACTTCAAACACTGTGTATACAAGCTCTCAGAGAGCCAATACATGTTCATTCAAACAGAAACAACAAAGAAAGACAAAAGAGAAGGACTTAATGACTTTGATCTGTAAACAAAATTCATGTGGAGACGTGCGCCACAGATGTGCAGCTGATGCTCATACGAGGAACACTGTATGTCTGTTCTCAGAGCGACTTGGCCTGATCATCAGCTGATAACCTTTCCTCATATGTATACACAAGATTTGCTTTTGTGGATAAGTCTCTTAGTAGTTTAGAATCTTTAAGTAATAGATGGTATGCCTTTATGATATTTCCTTCCATCCAAGCTTATCTGATAGATGCTCCTCGTAAAACATGAAGCGTTTAAAGGGACTTTGATTGCTGTATATTACATCATATGTTGATCCTCTCTCTCCCAGCCAAAGCCGTCTGGCCCGACCCCTGACCTCCCGCTCAAGCTGGAGTCGCTGGTTAACATTACGTCGGGGATCTATGATGAAATTCAGCAGGAGATGAAGAGAGCCAAGGTGTCCCAAGCTCTGTTCGCAAAGGTGGCCGCCAACAAGAGCCAGGTGAGGGGACTCACTGGGAAAAAAAAGAAGCCATGGAGGGTTAAATGTAACATTTAACTTGGCTTGACTTAGGAATGTTTCTCCCTAGGGCAGGTCAAGACCATAAGATATTTGCTGCTTGATAAATATGTATACCAAATCAGCTTTTAAGAGCTCATAAAAAAAACAAAACATAAAACTTGGCAAAACATTTTACTGCAGAGACCAAAGTTGGAGCACTGCCTACAACTTGGTCATCTGCCACCATGTACACAGTCAGTCATCAACTGTATCACCTGTCACTTGACTCATGATGAACAGCTTTGGCTTGTTTTGTTTTCTCTGGGCTCTGATAACATGATGTACTGCAGCACTAAAAATATTTGAATGTTTGAATTTCTTCTTATTTTTTTAATTAATTAATGTGAATTCTGTGCACATCGTGGCTTGAAGGCGAACCTTTTGATGTATAGTGTCACACAGATGTGCTGTTAATGACTAAAAAGTGTTGCATAATTAATCACTCAACTTGTTTGTCATAATCTGCAACTCTACTTCATGTTCTCATTGTTCTGACATTAGTTCTAGCGTATACATTATTTATTAGTGGACTTTTGACATTTGCATTTTACTCCAAGCATAATAATAAAAAAAAACTCACTGACTGATTGAATGATTGGATGCATTGCTCTGATTAATAACATTACTATAACATTAATAACAATGACTTAGTTCCATTGGAGTGTCCCAGTGAGTGAGCCAGCTCCAAAACGGGCGAATGTGAATGCATCTGTTTCTTAATACTTCCTGAAGCATGCTCTCTCTGAACTTGAGGAGAGGAGATGCATGTTTGTTTCTCTCCTCAGGCCAAAGGACATGTTGGCAGACAGGAACCAGAAAATATGGAGAAAAAAACAACGTACATTTTAAATATAGTTTTACAGAGAACAAAGCACACAGGACTCATTGTTAAACAGGGGTCATGAAGGAGACAAATCCTTTCATTTATGGATAGAGTTTGAATTGATTCAAACGTGGTCCACATGTTGTCATGAGTTGCCAGGTGTAAGCCTGAGAAAAGAAATGTAGAAATGCATGCATCGTGTATACAGTATGCACAGGCGTGTGTGTGTGTGTGTGTGTGTGTGTGTGTGTGTGTTTGTGTGCGGTTAGCGAGGTCCCCCAGGTTGGTGGGTCTGGGGGTGGCTGAGGGTCACGGCTCAGCGCACCCATCTGCTGCAGCTGGCCACAAGGACAGAGAGAGAGGGAGAGAGAGATGATCAGGCTATTAGCGGTGCATGCTGCCCGAGGTGGCTGGTTGAACACAACAGCTGGTGTCACAAACTGAACCAGTCTAGCAGATATAATTAAATCTTCTCCATCTCTCCTTCCCCCATCTTCCTTTCTTCCTTTCCTACATTTACCTCAAACATGTCCTGCACATTCACAACTTTAATAAACTTTTTCAAAATGTAATTCTTGCTTTAACATCTCTGGACGCTATTTCTTTTTTTCTGTCTTTCCTCATCTTCTTTCCATCCTTCTTTTTCACCCAGCGACATTGTTAGTCAGTTAAAGGTGCTTGCTGCACAGCTGGAGAGGCCCATAAAATGGTTAATAAAACAGAAAATACAAGGATGATGCACAGCAATACCATTTAACGGAGAACAGAAAGCCAATCCTTCAAAATCTATTTCAATTCAATGAAATGTTATCCACTTTGTTGCAGAGAGAATATGCAAATATGAAGCTACATCAAGCAGCAGGTTAGCATAAAAGCTCAAAACAGGAGGGAAACAGTTAATGGGCAACCTCATGGCAATAAGAATGTATGTATAACTCTAACATCGGCCTAACTCCACCTCTCTTTAACCTCCACCTTCTTCTCCATGTCTGTCTCTGTCTCCTCTCCAGGGTTGGCTGTGCGAGCTGCTTCGGTGGAAGGAGAACCCCAGCCCAGAGAACCGCACTCTGTGGGAGAACCTGTGCACCATCCGGAGGTTTCTGACCCTGCCGCAGGCCGACAGAGACCTGGCGTACGAGGAGGAGTCGAGGCACCATCACTCCGAGAGACTGCACACCGTCCTCCACCTGCCACAGGACACACAAGTAAGAAGACTGAAAGTGTTTACTGCTGCTTTTAATGTGCTCCTCATATCTCCAAGTCCAGAGAGACGCAGACACTGAACAGAGACAGGCAAGCTGTTTGCCTGATTACAGTATTGTGTGCTAAGCTAAGCTAACCTTCTTTAGACATGCATGAGAGTCTCCTCCAGAAAGGCAGGAGCCAGGCTTCTTTAGAACATGGTCCTACCACACAGGTCATATGTTAGGCCGGATATAATTATGATCATTATTCACCACCCACAAACACGAGCGTACGCAGCGCAGGTACATGCATTTCTCCACCCTCAGAGACCTCACCTGTCGTTATTAATTCCTTATTATTATTGTCATTCAGTATAACTCCACTGTACTGTTTGATCGAGGTGTGTGTGCACATGTGTTTGTGTGTCTGTGCGTGCCCCAGTGGAACGAAGAGTAAACAGTGTTGCTGGGTGGTGTGGTACTGGAGGAAATGCCCCATTAGTTTTTGAGGAGGGAGGCAGAGGCTGAAGCAGGGCTGAGGGAGATCGATGCAGGAAACACGCTGACGTGTGGGCCTCTGTCATTACTGTAACACACACCCTGAACCCCGTCTGTCTGTCTATCTGCCTGTCTGTCTCTCTTTCTCTGTAGGAGATAGAGCAAGTTGTCCACTGATCACAGGGTTGGTGGTTCAATCCTTCCTTCTGAGTGCTGTGGATAAACGCAGCCATCTCTCACCCCACGTGTGCAATTCTCTATATTCCAGTACACAATTTCAAGTGCTTTCATTAGTTATGTCCACGTCAGATGAACAGCAGAGGAACACAGTCTTTTTATTCAAAGCCGGACAAATGAAAATATGTTTAACATTTGCTACAGTAAATCTGTTGAAGGCAAACTCTGTTAGATCAGTACTGCAGCCATCTTCACTGATTATTTGTTGCAGGAGCTCTTTGCCTTAAGTCTGTCCATGAGTCATTGAGGTCAGGTGACTGACTTGGACTGCTGAAGGGATTCCAGCGTGTTAACTTACCTCTGTGGTGCTGCTGTGAGCAGAATTTCTTCTTCTGTGGTGTCTTTGTTGGCGTAACATGATCCTGCTCCATGCTCTTCATTTGTGTCTGTGACATTCACAACATTAAGCTCCAATTTTCATTTACAATCATTTGCAAATTTTCAAATCCGTTATCTTCTGAATATTACCAGACATCATAGAACTTACTTCACCCCTATCCACTCTTAAAACCTTGGCAGACTATGTGGGCAAAACCCAGTATGTTGGCATGGCGACACACTGCTGTTGACGTAAATTGATGTTAGACGTATTATATGAGCTAAGCTAACCATTTTCTGGCTCCAGCCACATTCTGAACTGAAAGATTCAATATTATTGTATTTGACACTGATCTTTTCCTCATTTGTAGGAAGTGTGTGAAAATGTGTCACAGAAGGTCAAAGGTCAACACACTGAGCTCATGGCTTGTTCAAGTACACAGTTGAGCAGGGTGGGCCTGAGCACAGGTCCTCCGGGTTGAGAGATAGTCTGTCTAACCACCAGCCCACCCTGCCCCCAATGCAAAGCTATTATATACCACATATGGTATATACCATATGCCATAAATCAAAAACAGACAAATGCTGAATCTTCCCATTTAGCATCTCGACACGAATCCTACGGGTTGTTTTGCAACTCCACCCACCACCGAGCATTTCAGAGCTCTGTATTAAAGGCTGATGGGAAGACGGGGAGGAAGCTGTGGTGGCACCATTAACACATTCCTTTGCTCCTCTCCCACTCTCAGAGAAGACTAAAAATAAAGTTTACCCTCATAACGCCCATGTTTGTAACCCCTCCACCACCTCCGTCGACCCCCACCCACCTCGAGAGACATGGGGAGATGAACTGCGGTGAAACACTGGTGATTTATTAATGGGAAATGAGGTGTGTGCGTGTGTGTATATAAATACGTGTGTGTTCATGTTGTTGTCTTCAGACCCCCCTCCATCCCAGATGAAGCCCCCACCAACCTCAGGCTCCAGCCAGCCTGCCACCACAGACCACACATGTGTCCCATCTGCCACGCATGCACATACACAAAATCTCACACTGATAGTTGGTAATGTGAGCGCTCTTTTGTGTTGTGGACAATAAGAGGGTCTCTAAAACTGTAACAACCAACCACAGAATACACATGAAAAATGAATGTGGCGCTTAGGCATAGCCGTACAGTTAATACACACAGCAGTGCTGTGTGTGTGTGTGTGTATGTGTGCTTGGCTGGACTGTATGTACAGTAGCGTGAGACATTTCTGCATGTTTGGGGCTCTGGGGTATCTCTGACTGTGTCACGGAGTGTCTGTTAAGTCTGCAGGTGCTGCATGTGTGGTAGTGGTGGTATGTGTGTGTGTGTGTGTGTGTGTGTGTGTGTGTGTGCATGTAACCTCGTAGCATCACATTTCTTCACGAGTGACACAGTCCTTGTGCTCACTCCACAGCTCTTATTCATACTGGTTTAGCAGTTAAGTGCGTCCCACAGCTAATTTGGCAGAGTCTGCTCTTATAAATAATTTCTTTATTGTTTTTGCTAAATTGATTCTGTTGCAAATCGAGAGGTGTGTGTGTGTGTGTGTGTGAGACCGCTCACCGTTTCTGAGACCCCAGGAGTAGTGAACTAGAACAAGAAATAACATCCACTGCGCCCTTCCTCCTCTACGTGTCTCTCTTGAATCCAAAGGTGCTTTACTTCATCACATACAGCAGCACCAAATGCTCCTGTCAAGACCGTGCAAAACAAAAGGTGCCCAGTGGTTTACAAACTCCACACCCTGATTTCATAACTCAGACTTTCTGTTAAAAATCTGAAATGGCGAGTCTTGAAAACTGCCACCAGGGCTATTACATAACTGTCTTCACCTCTGGAGTTGTGCTGATGATGAGTGTGAGGAGTAAACTGTCCTTGATGTGCCTTGACAATTGACATTTTTCTCAATTCCATATTACTACTTCAGTGTCAGGATCCTGGCATTGTTCATGCTGTTCATGATCACTGCCACACTGTCGTGGACACTTGTTAACTCCAGCATGTGTTGAGTTTATTGTCTATTCATTGTATAATGGTGTTTTAATTTCATTCAGCGTGTAGCTGAGGGAAACACTGAACCCCCAATGTAGAAATGAGCACTGTACAAGACAGAAATGAGTCACATGAAGTGGCTTTCACATTTCCTCTGTACACAGACTCAATTTCATATCTATATCTATAAAAAATTCAATGTATTGGTGTGACTATAATCATTTTAATTAACATATACCAGGGTGACATGGGCACTGTAGGGCAATTCCACAAGCACGTTCTGCTAATATTAGAACACCCAAATTTAACACTACTGTGCCCAGCTGTTTTAGGAATCTTTTAGCCTTTCTACAAACTAAATGTTTATGTTTGCGAAGCATTTACATCTTCAGCAGGAACCAATGGACTCGTTGCCACAGACTTGGTAGAGAATTCGGAAATTATTGAGACGAATTTATGCACTGTTGGTTTTGGTCTTTTTGAAAGGTCACACCGCATGGCTTTTTATATTATTAAAGTCCTTCCTCTCTGTCATTGTGAGTTTCTGCCAAAATATCACATCATTTATTTATTTTTTTATATTTAGGGAAAGATTGTCAAAGCTACAACAATGAGTTTGTCTTCCCTTATTTATTCACTTTGAGAGGAAGTAGCTGCCTCTCTCTCTCTCTTTCTCTCTCCAGTCTTCAGTGCATCGCGGTGGCCTTATTCACTGTTGCAGGGTGGAGTTAAGGCTTTTTTGGCAAACCACAATTAAGTTAATTGTTTAATTGCTGATAAATGGAATGATTACCACACACAGTCTGAACGAACAAAATATGCAACAACACGAGTGTGTGCATGCACATACACATATATGACCACACAAACACGCACGCTCAGCTGTGCTCTCAGCTAGCCTCAGTAACATTATGTGTATACAGTTTTTCATCAAAGACACATTATTTTACAAAAAGGAAACGTGCAGTGAGTCATCTACTCCGCTAGCCTGGATCCAGTCCTCATGAAATGACACCACACGCATTCAAATACAAGAGTGAGAGAAAGAGACACACACAGACACACACACACACAGACGGACAGACAGACAAATGGAGAGAGAAATAAAATTTAAAAAAACACACTGATTAACAGGAAGTCATGCACATAAGTAACAGAAAAGTGATTTTTCCTTCATTACATATTTATCTCTGTGTTAATGGTGTCTCTGGTGGTAACACACCCCCACCCCTACCAAAACACATGCAGTCAGAGAGAAACAGAGACAGAGAGAGGGAGAGACAGAGAGAGAGAGAGAGAGAGAGAGAGAGAGAGAGAGAGAGAGAGAGAGAGAGAGAGAGAGAGAGAGAGTTAGGGGCCCTGGAGGACCAGAGCTCATTAAGGAGAAGATGAATATTTCATGTTCTATAATTCTTTCATAGTTCTGCGCCATAATTTGCCTTGATTTACGTTTAAAAGAAAACTTTTTCATTTGACTGCAGTGCACTCACAGCACTGCAGTGTGTGTGTGTGTGTGTGTGTGTGTGTGTGTGTGTGTGTGTGTGTGAGAGAGAGAGAGAGAGAGAGAGAGAGAGAGAGAGAGAGAGAGAGAGAGCAAGAGAGTGACAGGGAGGAGAGAGAGAGGGAAAGAGTGAGACGGAGAGAAGCAGAAAAAAAAGAATATTGAATCATGCCATGAGAAGAGCTGGTCTGGCCGTGGGGCTCCAGTGCTTGTGGTTTTGAGAGAGCAGGGCTGTATTGTGTTCCTCTGAAGTGACATGTAGTCTGTTCCAAAGGGTCAAAGATGGGAGGAGTAAGACACAGAGAGGGAAGGATGATGGTGAAAAAGGCCAAACTTTTATAGACATCAGGAAATAGATTTTTATTTATTCATTTATAATAAGTTTTTATTTATGGAAAAACTCATTGGACTGGCTGTTCAGAGAAATGAATGACTTTCTGCTAGTGAGGGCACATTAGTCATGCCACAGTGTTTGCAGCCACATTTAAAATATTGAATTTAACATAAACATATAATCACCTGAAAATAAAAATTCATTGCTCTTGTCATCCAAGAGAGAATTGTTGCTAGTTTTGTAGCCACTTTTGTAGCTTCTCCTACACACGTGGAAGAAGCGAAGAGACGGGTATTCAGGTGATTCTTGAGTCCTACACTGGACCTTTAGGAAGCATACTTTGAGTAAAGGTACATGGTTACATTACTCGTCTATGTCTCAATAAATAAATAAATAACAGCATTGATCATTTGATCATTGACAAGTTGTCCAACCAAAGGAAAAAGGTTCTTGGTGTTGCTGCAGTGGCTTAACAGGAACAGAGGTTCGATGGGAGGCTCGGTGACTTTGAAACTGGAGCCATGTTTCTGCTCATGAGGAGTCAGTGTTTTTATTTAGCAGTGATCACGATCTTTCCCTAACATTAAACAAACTGTTTTTATCCCTTAGCCTAACCAGACCTTGTGGTGGCAGGTCATGTGAATCATTTTGTGACAGTCATATGCACTTTACAAAGCACTGAAAAATAATACTGTCCAACTAGTCTGTGCAGGGGGTCACAAAATGTCATGGTCACATAGGACATTTTGAAAGGCACTGACGACTCATTTGTCCTTTAGTTTGGAGGACTGGTTGGCAGTGACATGCAGGGGTGTGGCTACATTTTCTAGGTAATTGTCCCTGGGGGACAGCCTGCTTTGCATGACATATCGCTAAGACTGTTTTTTTAGTTTTAGTTTATTTACCGAAAGAAGCAGATCAGTTTAATGATTATCACCTGGATTTGATGCTCCCACACAACCAAAAGCTGTGTTGTCTGCGGTAAGACAACACTGATTACCTCAAGTCATCTGCAATGTGGAGCGCTCAGAAAATGCTTCCAGTAAGAAAGATGTAGAAGGTGAAAAATGGGTCAAGATTTTTTCACTGCTTGCATTATTACTGTGCCAGTTTATTGCAGCTTTGTGTGCTCGAGTAAAGACCTTTGAAATATAATATAATATATAATAATAAAATATATCACCTATTTTAAATAATTCAGTTTCTAAATGGAAAATGTCCCCCAAAAAACTCCTCTTAACTAATACTTGTTTTTAAGAAAGACTGTAACAGACAATATCTATGGACTACTCATTTACAGACTTTAACAGACAGATGCTTGAGGTCAAAGAGCACAAAGCAAATAGGTGCAGGAGGTGGAAGGAGCTTCAGTGAGCTGACACTGAAGGTGTAAAGCCTGTGCAATGACAATGGGAGGGACAGCAGTGAGAAGGAGTGGAGGAAGAATGAGATGGAGGGAGGTGGAGGACATAGTTAAGTGGGGGGTGGGGGCTCCTGGCATCCACCAGTTCAGGGCTGATTTGGATGTGGAGTCATGTTGGCTTGGCAGAGGCCCACTTCATTAGTGTCCTGATGCATTAGAAGTGAGGGGAGAGGAAGGAGGAGGCAGAGGAAAGAGAAGGCATGGTAGGAGAGAAGGAAAAGACACTAAAGGGAGGAAAAGGTATGAAGGAAGAATGTGAGCACAAAAGAAAGGGGATGGCCAGTCGAAGGAAAAGAGAGAGAGATAGAGAGAGATAAAGTTTGAAGGAGCCGGCCGAGCAGCCATGTCTGTTTGGCTCTGCTCTCTAACATCATCATTAGTGCATGAGGGAGACCAGGCCCTGCCACTGCTGCATGCATGTGTGTGTGGCAATTGATCCAAGAGTCCTTGCTGTCAGCCCAAATAAGCGTAGAAACGATGAAGGTATGTGAACGGAGGGCGTGTGTTTGTGTGTGTGTGTGTGTGTGTGTGTGTGTGTGTGTGTGTGTGGTGGTGGTGGGGTTTTGCAATCCCCCTCCATGATTTACCCTCAATTTAGTTATTAAGTGTCTCAGTAAGTTTGTATGGGGGATGTTTGTGGCTGTGTGGTCCTCATTAGGGCAGGGGTAGATATCTTTTTTTTCTGGCCTATGTTTCTCTGTCTTTGTTGTCGGTTTCTCAGCATTCTTCTCTCAATATCTAAAAACCGTCACAGAAACAGAGGACTGGGGGAGGGAGAGAGAAAATGACAAATAAGGAAAAACCTTCTGAATTCCTGTAAATTGGTCATCCCCCCTGAAAATAAAGCCCCTGCAAATGAAATCGGAGCAATTTCATGGTCTGGCCTGCCCTCAATATTATTTAAGTAATACCCTGTTATTATTGAAGAGAGGGGGAGAAAAGCGAATGACTATTATCTTTATGTGGGTCCTTTAATTTTAATGCGCCACAGATTTATAGCTGGGCATTCCAGTGGGGAGGCCCCTCCCTGCTCTTAAAGCGAGCGGGCGGGACACGACCGCAACGCTCTCACAACAGCCACTACCTTCTGACAAACAACCAAAGTCCCCACTTTCCCTCCCAACACTTCATCCTGCCCTCCTCACTGCTGTCAAATCGCCCTCACACTGGCCTGACAGAGGATCGAGCGAGAGCTCCGCCTATTATATAACAAACACATACCCTCAGTGTCTGTATCTGTATAGACTTTATATTTTTCCCTCCACCTGCTGTACACACTCCTTAGATCGACTTTTGTACTGAAAAGTTGCTAAACATCGTGTGTGTCTCAAACTGTATTACTGGAAAATCTGAGTTGATAGAAATCCTCATTGGAAGTTCATCCTTTTCCAGTGCTAATGTGCGCTTCAGGCAAAGTCTTTACCAGCAGCAGTAAGAGTAAACTTTTTTTTGCCCTGAGTTAGGTTTGCCAGGCAATACATGCCCAATCAATAATTAAGCAGCCAGTGAAGAAGTTCATTAGCTGTAACAGTGTCAAATGATTGACTTATTTTCTTAGTTTGGAAAGAATAGAATTATCTGTTTTCACAATTAGTATTTGTTCCTGCTTTTTGTTTCTATATCTGGAATAAATGTTCTGTGTATATACAAATAAACCTGCCTTGTTGTAGACACTATAACTTCTGAAACAAACCCACATTTGTGGAACATTAATAGATTTGTCCCACTGTCAAACCACAGCAATTGTTACCGATCTAATCTACTGTCCGAAATGATATTACTTTGTCCTCTCTGTCCCTCCAAAGTGTTGAATGGGCTGGTTAAATAGTGATGAGGTGTCATAGGTTTGTAAATAAGAGACTTCCTGGCAGACAGGTGGTTGGCGTTTCACTAGAGCTAATCTTACACGCATTAGGTCAAAGGTATACTGGACACACAACAGTTTGAATGCCAGCCTTGGAGCTGGCTAATAGACCGTGACACTCTGTGAGCTGTGAAACACTTGTTCTCACCCTCTCACCCTCGAGCCCTGGCTACTGTGTGCCAGAGGGGGGAACAGGTTACTGGTTGTTCTATGTGTTGCATCATACAGTTAGAGACAGAATAGAGCATATGATTATCATTTTTATCTGACATAAAGAAGACTATATGCGATACCTTGCTTGTACAACATGATTGTTTTAGGTGAAATAACTGCATAGGTATTTGTTGCAAAATAAATTCGGTCACATGGTTGTCATTCATTACGTTACTTCCTGGCTGCAGTCTTGATCAGGGGTCACTGTGCCCCATTAATCAGCTCTTTTGTCTTTCTCGTCAGGCTCTTCACAGGCCTCCCCCGGCCCCGATGAAGGAGCACCGTCTGTCTCCTATGCGAGAAGAACCGTTGTCCGCCCCGGTGAACGAGGAAGGGTCACAGAATGTGGGAGCTGGAGCTGCAGGCGGATGTCCACCTAGCAATGTTGGCAGTGCTGGGAGCAACAAGAAGCCACGATCACGCACTAAGGTACAGAATGTTATTCTGCTTTCTCTGTTCTGAATCTTCATCGGGGTAGATAAAGCGATTCCAATGAGTTTTTGGCACATTGGTCTGCTGGCTTCACATTCTCTATGGATGTATTCATTCTGAATCCTGGCTTTACATTCTAGATTTCACTGGAGGCCCTGGGTATCCTGCAGAGCTTCATCCAGGATGTTGGATTGTACCCAGACCAGGAGGCCATCCATACCTTGTCAGCACAGCTTGACTTGCCCAAACACACCATCATCAAGTTCTTCCAGAACCAGCGCTACCATGTCAAGCACCACGGCCGCCTCAAGGACTTGGGTGAGGGGGCTGCTGCCAGCGGAGGTGTGGACGTCAGTGAATACAGAGAAGAAGAGTTGCTCTCGGGCTCAGAGGACCCAGAGTCTAGTGAGGACGGAGCTGAAGAGATTTTCCAGTCCACAGAGGGTGGTGGGAGCACAGGGGTGCTGAACCAGCCTCCGGTCTCCTCCAGCTCCAACTCCAGCCAGTCATCGTCAGGGACCAATGCTTCTCAGGAGGAAGGCAAGGACAAAGGGCACGGCCGGCCTGGTGGACCTCTGGCCCCCGGGAGCTCTTCATCCAGTCCTAGAGAGCAGGCTGACTATCAGAGGTAGAGACTGACACACAGAGAGGAGAACACAGAGAAGATGATAATGAAGTGAACAACTGGTCATGATTTGATGGAGGATGGCTACATAGAAACTGTGAGAGGTGAAGATCTATGTAGACACTGATAAACCAAGAAACCATAGAACTGAAATACTGTACATTGCTGAAACGGCCAGACGGACTCTTTATAGTGATAATCTCAGACAGACATCTGTGAAAACCACATTTGTGGAGCGAAATGACGACTAGGTATGACTGTTGCTACTCACGCCTGCAACCTACAAACAAATATCAAGCAAATCTCCACGTCAGCACCCGGAAACGATCACAAGGCTGTCTAATCAGCTGTTGCCAGAAAAGACACACTAAAGAGGCGGGATCCTATGGGCTTTGGCCAGAAATTGTTTCCTTTCCTCCTCTCTAAAGTCTGAGCACAGTCACATAAGACATTCGCCCCGCTGAGTGACATTTATAGACTGGATCCTCGGCCCTTCTGAGACCTCTACAATCCTATAAATCCTCAGGACACACACTGATAACTGCTAATGCTGTCGCCTGCCCGAGAACGTTGATAGACGGCACTCGCTGTTCATCCACGAGCATCATTTCATTGTGGAAAAAGGAAATGACCACTCCACACCCAGCCCTTGCCTCATCGTCACACTCCAGAATCACTACCAGTCCTATCTAGCACTTACTCTTCACAAAGACACTATATATTTTGTGAATGTGATGGACGCTTGCCTCGCTGTCTCTCCCTTTGAGGCTCACAGAACGCTGTGAGGTTTAAGAATGACTCAAAAAGAAGAGCAGTGGACAGTTTGGCAGGAGCACAGCGGGCCGACATCAAGAGGATGTGGCGTGGAGGGACATTTGGGCTTGTGTACCCACGACTCTGAACCCTTCCTGGCACCACCCGTGTCTGTGTGGCAAGAAAAATGTCAAGAAAGGAAGGACAGAGCGAAGATTCAGCAACCAAACAATCAGTCACTTTATGTGCGGTAGTCCACCCCTTCCACTCTCCGTCTCCTCTCTCCATCTCACTCTCTCCCCCTTTTCCTCTCTCTAATTGGTGCCCACAGTCTTGTGTTTCACCACACCTACCCGCACTTAAACTTCACCAACCCTATTTATTGCTATCTTTATCCATGATTATTATTATCATTATTGTTATTATTGTTGTTATTATGGTTAGAATTGCTGTCATCACGTGCTATTTTTAGTTTTTATTTCCATGGTTTTAAATATTGGTTTTCAGAACTGGGCGGTTGTTTGGGTAACAAGAGACATTAAGAGTGCTCTGCCCTAAAAAAATCAAAAAATAAAAAATGAAAAAAATAAAAAAGAGGAAGAAAAGGAGTAGAGAGTGAAAGAAAATAAAAAAAAGCAGTTACTGAGTGTTACTGGGTAAAATAAGTCCGGTTTTGTTGTATTATGCCAATTTTCATAGGCCTGTCTCCCAAAAAGAGTAGAAAAGACTTGGAAAGAGAGATAGTCAAAGAAGAAAGCTAAACTGTTGATGACAATCTACTTTTTTGAGCCATTGAAGAAATGTGGCAGGTTTGACTCTTCACTTTTGATGTCTGTAAATACCCAACATGGGATAAATTGTTATTGATAAACTTTTATTTCTTATTTTGCTGAGTGACTTTTCAATGTTTGAGCCAGTTTAGAGTACAGGAGGAGTGCTGTTTTTTCTCCTTTGGACAATTCAGTGAAATCACTTCATTTCATTGTGCCAGGAAAATTCAATCACAAGAGTATTTAAATAATTCAAACTGTTCTTTTGTTTTGTTTTTTGTTGATGTCTCGTGCAGTTGTGTAAAAGTATACAATACGTTCAAAACAGTATCTGAGAATGGATGGCGTCTCGTTTGACCATCCTGATTGGCTGCTACACTCAACCAGATGACCTGCCTTTTAATTATTACATCAATGCCAATCACGCTACATGATAATATTGTGCTTTTCTGTATGACAGGAATCAGGGTTAGACTCTAATGCAGTTCCAATGAAATCTTAGTTCATCCAGCAGTGAAGTGAATTAAAATTTGTGAATTCAAAAATGGTCTGTTTTTATTTCAGTACGCTTCACATGCACCCAGGAACAAAGACACACATATTGTTGCTGGGCCAAGAGCCTATCAATTAAAAGCCTGTGTAAAGCCACAGAGGATGGGGTTTCTAATAAGAGCTTGGGGAGTGACAGTAATATTACACATTATCTCTGACAGCGCTCTTAGATTGTCTCTCTCTCTCTCCTGTCCCACAAGATTAGAGCATCTGGAAGCTGTAGAGTCCCACTTTACTCAGCAGACAGCAAAAACAATGAGCCTGCACACAGAGGAAGAGCCACTGTCGCTAAAGTTCACCGTCTTCATTATTTCAAACGACAATATATGAAAATGCAATGTAGATGGCCCTAATGAGCAGTGGAATTACACACAGACCACACACAGATGTCTACATCTGTTAGCATGTGCTCTGATTGAGACTTTTTTCCATTTTTCTTAAGCAGTGAGGTGCCTATATCTGTTCTTTGGTTATTATGAAGAAATCATGACCAACAACCAACAAGACTTTAGTGAATGGTAGATGGACTGTACTTATATAATGCCTTTCTAGGCTTCTGACCACTACATATCTCATTCACCATTCACACACATTCATACACTGATGGTATTGGCTGCCATGCAAGGTGCCAACTGCTCATCAGTTTGAGGAGCTAACCATTCACGCACATTCACACACTAGTGGCAGGCCAATCTAAATGGTTGATGCAGATCATTAAAACCATATCTATGTAGAACACTTCAGCCATATGTATCTTTAATAAAACAGCTGGACACCTTAGTTTTAAAAAAAATGAAATACTGCGTTAGTATTTACATCAGCTGGATGGGTTTAAATTGAACTACAGAGTGTGTTCATTGAGCAGCTAACCTAAGGAAATGAGTTTAAACAATTAGAGTGTCATGCTTTAGAATGCAAAGTCTATCCTGAGTGATACAAAGTGTTCCTCAGGTCCTGTAACTTGTGAATAGCTTGTTTAGGTTTAATACTAACACTACTACTATCAGGCTAGTCTCACAGAACTAAGATGGGCCTCACTCCACTCTGACACCTTGCACGGCTCAATGATTTTGTCTGGCAGATTTTATTTAGTCATTTTTTTATGTGTTTTTATGATCGGAAGTCTGCACAGGATATATTTTGAAAGTTAACTGAATTCCCTATATTTCTGTTCCTGACTTCCTGCCAGCTTGATCTGGTCTGAGCAGAACACTGACCCTTTTCTGGACGCTTTTGAAACATGCTGGAATCACGCATTGTCCGGCAGGCTTAGACAGTGTTCAGACCGACAGCAAAACAAAAACACAACCTCTCATTCATTTCAATGAGGCCAGTCCATTGGCACAGAGGAGTGAGCCCACGCAGACGGCTCCAGCAAAACATTAAAAAAAAAAAACTGATCCAAACGTAACTTAACCAAACGTCAAGAAAATCATCCAGCATAACCTGACCCTGTATTCCCACTGTCCTATCACAGCAAATGATCAAATGTTTGCTGCTGTGATTATATATCATATCAGATAAGCCTTTGACTATGCTGATATGTTCATCTGACTGAGACTTCCTGATCATGTCTCACCAGTATTAAGTAGTAAAGTAAAGGGAGCTGTAAACATATGAATCCCTGCCATCAGACCACCCATACAATATGCATCTCCAATGATTCTCCAGTCTATTGAGACACAATCAAGGCCGTACCTCAAATTTCAAACATGACAAACCCATTGACGAGCGTCCTGTCAATCATGAACAATGTGACACCCCGAAAATCATCTCGAGTAAATGTGTAAAATAAAACAGCTCATCTGGCCGGCTAGCTCAGGAGAATCAGCCACACACACTCACTCACACACGCACACACACACACACACACACACACACACACACACACACACACACACACACACACACACACACACACATACTTACTTCAATTACCTCTCTAAATAGTTTCAACTCTGATGAGGTGTGGTAGGGCAGAACAATCTTGGTGTTTAACCTGCCACTAGGGGTTGGGTCAAGCATTTTGTGTGCGTGCGCGCGCATGCGTCGGTGTGTGTGTCAGCCTGTTGGACTCCTTCAGTAAACAATAGAGCCTAAGTGGTGATGAGCTGGAGGGTCGAGGTCTTCCTGCAGAAGCGTTTTGCACTCAGCTTGTCTTCTCTGGCTGAAGACAATCAGCTCACGCTGTGACTCTGCCACAGTGGGATAATTATACCTGCTCTCTCAATGCCTCCCCCCAAAATAGCCTGTCTGCCTGTCTCCCTGCTGTATGCTTCTGGAGGCTAACAAGGCTTGAACTGAGCTAACCAAGCTATATGAAGAATTCATGAAAAGAAATGAGAAGAATTCTGAAGAGGAGCAGCTGTTCAAACTCTTTTTACCACTCATTGTTAGAGCTGATATTTTCATTATCCAGCAAATAGAAACATGTCATCTATTACTTCTCTTCAGCATGAATCATTCTTCTCTGAGAGTTTACATTTAGCCTTCCAAGTTAACCTTGGAATGACTTGTTTCATGATGTTCAAAGGCTTTCAGAGGGCCTTGTCTTTTGAACAATGTTGTGCATTGTGTATAAACTTAAATATGGCTTGGCTTGAGGGAGAAGGGGGAGCAGGCTGGGCCGAGTCAACTACGTGGCCACAGGAACCAAATATTGCTTCATTTGTACATGTATGCAATCAAAGAAAACCAGGGATGGAAAAAATACTACCCAAGAGGCTGGTTTGGGTGGAATTTACTGGAAATTGTGGATGACAATGCACCTTCCTGTGTTTATACAGTAAAGAAATACAGTTTTTAAAGCACTATTACCAAAGACGAGTGTTATGGATGTTCCAGGAAGCTATTGTTTGGCCAACTCGCAACAGTCAGTCTGCTGAGTTTTCATTTAAATGGCCCACACTAATCAGCCTCAAAGGAGAATGAAGGAGGATATTATGCAAGATAAAGCTAATAACTCACTCCAGTCATGATGTTATTCAGATCTGCCAATTCCTCTGTAGCAAACTGGGCAGAAAATAGTATTACTAAAGAGGCGTCTATGGATGTTCCAGGAAATTAAAAATAAACTTCATCAAAGTGACGCCTGGCTTCCCCAAAACTGATCAAACCCAAACTCATCAGTCTAAAACACTCAACAAATATTATGCAAAATAAGGCTTTTAAAGGGACAACAACATCATCAAAATGGAAATGCTATTCTCACCTGCATAAAAAGTTATTTCCTCACAGTGATGACAGTTCCAGTAATAATATTTGTGGGCCAGTTGCTTCTGCTTCTTCTTCTTCTTCTTCTGATGACACTCACTGAAATGCATATTATCCTTTTAAATGTGTTTGTGAGAGCATTTAGGGAATATCAGAGTAGACGTGCAAAAAAAAATCTTTATCAATGAATTTTCAAAATGACCTGACTAGACTGAAACACCGCAGTCACTGATCAAATCAGCGGCTTTTAGCAGTGGAGAGAAGCATGGTCAGCTCAGCTGTGATTCACAGTGTGTTAATTCCTCATTAAAAGCTCAGTGAAAGAACATGAAAGCCTCTGAAACAATCCAGGGGCACTGCCCAGGCCTGGCCAGGTGCCTGTTGTGCCACTTCACACTTTACAACATAAGAAAAATCAGGCCTTACATGAGTGAACATGCTACACAACTCCTGATACAGCCTGTGGTCATCTCACGACTAGATTACCTGACGGCATGCACACTGAAACCCTTTCATATTATCCAGAACATGCTGGCACGCCTGGTCTACAATCAACCCAAAAGGTCACATGTTACCCCGCTGCTCATCCAGCTCCACTGGCTACCTGTAGCAGCCCACATTAAATTCAGATCTCTAATGCTGACTCCAAAGTTGTCTCCGGTTCTGCCCTCATACAGACATATGTCACCTCCTGACAGCTGCTCTCCTCCAATGAACGACGCCTGGCTCTGACACCCATATGCTCAGGACAATTCAGACTCTTTTTGTCTGTTGTTCCCCATCGGTGAAACACACTACCAGTTCCTACCAGATCAGGGGTAACTTTAAACAACTCCTGAAGTCCCAGGAGAACCCTTGCGATGGCGCATGCACTGCCTTTGGCTCTCTACCCCAAACTGTGTGAGTCATCCAGCACAGGGGAAGTCATCGTGAAAATCAATAAACCTAACCCTACACCCTTCATCGTCTCCAACACTACCACAAACTGGACATGATGAATCTATCCCCCTCTGCAACTGTCACATAATTCTATGTAAGTCGTACTCATTGCTGCACTAGCACGACCATTTCACACTGCAGCCTGACTGTTTGTAAGGCGCTTTGTATAAAAGAAAACAGTGTAGAATATTCCATTACACATTATACATTACTGATTATTGAATTCAGTGATTTCAATAATGTTTTTTATAATGGCTCGTGAGAAAAAAACAAATGCACAGCCAGCCAGCTGCTTTTTTACTGAAGTGACATGACATGCTATAGAACAGCTTGGATCAGTGCTGAACGAAGAATGGAGATGAATTCACTCAGTGTTGTCACAGATGTATTATTGCTTAGGAAAAAAGTGAACAAACTACAGCCAAGCTTCAAGATTATTTCATTTGTGGAGCACTTTTATAAGCTAACTTTGGTGTTTGCTTATAAAGTGCTCCATAAATTAAATAGACAGACAAAGAAGAAAAAATAATTTCACCATCATTTATACATCAAATCATTTAGTTTAAGCCAGAGAATAACAGTGGCTGTGTCTCTTGCAGGCTATTCCAAAGGTGCCACAAAAGAAAAATGCCGTCCCCGCTCTTTTCTCCGATGAAGGCACAGTAACACACCACGGTGGGACAGTCAGCTGGGTCTGCTGTGGCTGTAGGTAAGATGTTCTTAGGGATCTGAACCACTAAAGGGATTTGTGATTTCCTTCCTCTATATCAGAATGTTTTCTATCACGACACCCGTCCTTTCACCCTGCTTTCTCACCACCACCCTGCTGTACCCCCCATTACACTGTAACACACAGCGTCGCTGCTCTGCAGCTTTGCGGTAAGCACCTCTGGTTTTCATTCAGTACCACCCGTCCCCTTCTCCTTCCACCTCATCCCTAAATCTCCTAATTCAACTCATTATTCGCTCAATTGGTGGGCTTTAACCCCTCCTGCCTCGGGTCCTATAGAGCTGGTAGTCATTAGCAGACAGGATTTGTGATGGAGCGGAGCAGGGGGTAGCAGGCCCAAACTCTCAGACACACACATACACACACATGCAGTGTCATAAAGCGCCCAAAGAGCCTGCGGGGTGTCGCTGCAGTTAAACACATATCAGCCTCTCAGTGTTAAACAGCGGGTCCGTCAGAAGTTGGATGCGAGTCAGGTCTACTTGGTTAGACGCAGCAAGACCACCCAGAGGTCTGTGGTTCTCAGAGATGCTAGCTGCAGTCTCTGTGCGCTTGGCTGATGTGAGCTGAGCATCTGCCTGAGTGATGGCTTCTGGGAAGTCTCTGGGGAAACTGGGGCCGCTAATTTGACCTCCCTTTGAGAGGATTGTTGTTTTTATTTTGCAGGCAAATGAAGG
The DNA here is from genome assembly GCA_014281875.1 of Nibea albiflora. NCBI lineage: Eukaryota > Metazoa > Chordata > Actinopteri > Sciaenidae > Nibea > Nibea albiflora. The sequence continues at coordinate 24,847,478 of CM024796.1, forward strand.
TTATAGGCTTTTCTTGTTTGTCCATTGGCAGATGTGATAACAGTCATGATGATCCTCCACACTTTCATCCCGATGCAACATGGAAGTAAACCCATCTTAACAAATGTAACGCTTATTTCTTTTGTTCAAAAGTTGACGACATAAAGCGATAATACTACAGTAATTAGTACAACAAATCCGCCAAATTAAACAACAAAGTTGTTTGTCATTGTCGTCCACACATGTAAGTATTTTCTGATCTGACGCCTCCACAGACGGGACATGTTTGTCTGTGCCTTCCAAAACCATTACAAATCATTGTACAAAAAATGTATTTATGATCTAACACTGCTATGGTTAGAGCATCTATCAACAGTATTTTTATATTAACAATGAATCAAATGACTACGTTATGTGTAATAATTCTACTCAGCACCAAACAAATAAAGACTGAAGAACATAGTAAAGCTTTTAGCAGCTAAAGAGTCAAATATTTAGGATTTGCAGACCAAATCAGAGGTAAAGGACAGTGAATATTGGATGTACATTCATGTAGGTGTTCTGAAAGATGATTCCAGAGGAACAATAATGTGGCTCTGTGTTTGTAAATAAGCAACTGCATGCTGTAAACAACTTTAACATAATAATCAGTTATTGTAGATGTACTCAGGTTCACACTGGCCTAGAAGGCATTTTGTAATACATAAATACATCTTCCACAGCAATGAGTCTTTGTATGATCAGATGAATCAATAGATGAGACTTTCATCCATTTTGTGTAATAACAAGGGTTTCTAGAAGTCTGTACAAGCTATATTTTTGACATTTTTATGCCATTCATATGTACTGGGAGCCAACAAAAAGTCAGACGTCTCGGCCAGCTTGGATAGAGGGGAGGCTCTGGTGTCTCTGTTTTATGGGCTCAAAACACAGAGGAAGTCCATGAAGCAACTTTCAAAACAATAAATGAGGTACCCTTTTTTGTCTGAACCACACAGCTCTTCTTAAATACATCCATTGTTTGCGTTGGGAAATGATCATGGGCATTGGTAAATGGACTGGACTTATATAGCATTTTTTCCATCTTTTAAACACTCAAAGCACGTTTATGCAGTATTCAAACCCAGTCATACACTGACGGCCAGCTGCTCTTCAGAAAGTAACTAATCACATTCGCGTCCATGCCACTGCCTCTGGAGTGACTTGGGCTTCAGTATTTTGCCCACGGACACTTTGACATGCCCGCTCTACCTCCTGAGCTACAGACAAAACAAGGTCTGTCAGTAGGAAACTGTTTCCTATTTAAAAGTGGGATGTTTTGTTGGCTTTCGACCCTGACCTCCACCCTCTGACTTTGTGACAATATTATACTAGTTCCTGATTTGCTTCTAATGGGGCTGAAGAGCCATAATCCCTTTGGTCACTATGGGTATTCACTTGTCAGCATTACACTTATGCTGGCATCTTTCTTGGACTGAAGTTCAACTTGAAATACTAGAATGTGTGAAGTGTGCGTTTCTGCTCTTAATGTCTTAATGAAAATGTTTGTGTGTGTGTGTGTGTGTGTGTGTGTTTGCGTGTGTGTGAGGGAGAGACAGATTGACAGGTGTCTTGATACCCAAGGCCCCTCAGACAGCTGTGAGGGCATCACTGCAGGGTATTAGGACTGATAGAGGGATGATGAGAGAACATTAGAGGTGAAGGGGGGAGAGGGGGGAGAGGGCACAGCTGTTGCTGCTAACTATTATTACCCACAATGCAATCAGAGGGGAGGCTCTCTGCATAGTGGGCTCACACACCTGTGGCCTCCCGCTGTGTTCAGGAGGTATGTGTGGATACACTTTTGGATCGTGTGTGTGTGTTAGGAACATATATATTATCTGATATTCAAGCATGAACAAGGCAAGTACACACATATACACACACACACTTGCTATGCTAGGCCACTGAGTCACAGTATTTCTTGACTTAGTACTGCACATTTTACCAATTAAATGTTTCAGTCATGCTTTCCATATCAACGTTCACACCACATAACTCCATAATGTCCTGTTAGCTTTAATAAGTGATGGAGGGAGGAGGCGCAGATATGACAATCGTACGGAGGAGAGATGTGACTTTTGATGGACCGATCTCCCATGGGAGTTTTGCCATGTAGCCGCAAAGTGGCAGGGCAGCTGGTGGGCTTGTGGCATAGCAACACTGTACGTCAGTGCTAATGCACCGAAGAAACAGAAGGCAGCGGTGGTATTCACTCGAGGGGCAACATGGAAACAAACAGTAAACAACAGCAGACATTCAATTAGCCAAATGTTACGGCAAGATTAACAACCGCTTGTCAGAACTAAGCCTTTCATCGGATCCTCTGTGAATATGGCTTGTGACATTTCAAGTCGATCAGAATACTTTCAGATGTTGCTCGGGAGACAGCCCGAGTACGACTGGAAACCACAGTTGTGTTTGTTTGATTGGACATGTGTGTTTGAGAGAGTGAATTAATTTGGTATGAAGCACAGACCGAGTCTGCTAAAAACTCAAACATGGCCATTTCACCAGCAAAATTCTGAACACTGCGAATTTAAAATGGCACAGGTCGCATGGGGTCAGATTTGTCTTATCCGATCTGGGTCTTTGTCAGGCCAGATCTTCAATATGAGAAGGCAAACAGCTGCTGTGATTAAAAATAAATCACACTCAGCATTTCTCTAAACCCTGGAATAACTAATCTGGACTGGAACATGAAATATACATGAGGGCAAATGTAATGATTTCATCCATCAAAGGATTTACTCAAACACTTTAAACCAAAGTCTTGGATGCACACCGAGCAAGAGAATTGTTCCAGCAGAGCAGCATCCAAGCAATGACGAAGATATTGGTTTATAGAATCACCTGGGGAAGAAGTCATTCAGTGTTTGTTAAGTGACAGAGGGAAGAGGTGCAGATGTAAATAAATCAGTGTAGAAAAACTTCAATTTATATGAATCAGTGGCTGTATTATGAAGGTAGCTAAACTAAACTAGATTTTTAAGACAAAAGTGGCAGTTATATCACAAACATCAAGGTTTCCAAAACAATGCATGTTGGCACTCATCGGCCTCGGTCTGCCCGCATCAGTTATAGTAGATATGTAGAATCCATCAGACAAGCTAATAGGAGGTGTCATACAGCAGCAGTGAACAGATCAGAATGTTCGGTTCAGGCAATGGATCAAGCATGCAACATCAGGGGCAATGAGATCAGCCCTCACAGCCAACACCTCTCCACAGCTCAGTCTCCCTCCGGCTGTGATGGTGGGTGGGTATAAGGTCTGGCATGCTGGGTGAGTGGAGGCAGGTATGTGTAGGAAAGTGCAGCCTGGGGCCATCCCTGGTTTCCGGCCTCTGCCTTGGCCAGCATTGATGCTTCCTGACAGACAAGCTGGAACAACTGGTGGAACAAGAGAGCAGACAGAAAACTTCAGTCCTTAGTCAAAGTCACTACTTAATAGTGGACTAAGTCAGTACTGGTAGCTTCAGGCGTAGTTTTATACCAGGTGTGATGCAACGAGAAGTAACTGTTCCAAAACAACAACGGCGGCTCTTAAAGAAGTTAGATGCTGCTAGCATCTAACTTCTTTAAGATAGAATCTCTTGATAGAATATCTTGAAGATAGAATAGAACTAGAGAGTATTACTTCACTGAAAGATGAACAAAAGAACAGCACTGAAAGTGTTTTTTCTGAATGGACAAGATGTTTTGGTTGAAGGTCGGTGGTTGAAGTTAGCTTGTAATAGACAATGATAGACGATTATTCGTCTATCATTGTCTATTACAAGCTAACGCTATTCTTTGAAAGCGTCTACCTTTTTCCAAACAGTTTCTGAGAATGGCCACCCAGATGGTTCAACAAACCATCTGGCATGGTTAATAAGGTAGAAGCCATTGAGTTAAATCTGCTTTAATCAATATTATATAATTATCACCTAACTCTGCAGTTCCTCACAGCTCTACAGGGCTCTACAGTCATGTTCCCCTCAGGAGTTGAGAGCTGGAGAGTTTATTTCATTTTTTTTCATTTAAAGAATTTTAACTGTATACTACGCCGTGAAACTGGATGTTTTCCAGGATCCTTTAAAATTGTAGTGATAAAACCCAAAAAACAAACCTGGAATCTGAAGTTTTCAATTCAACAACCAAATTTAAAAAATCTAATCAAAAATATTTCAGAAAGGTTCCAGGTTCAGGGCCAAAATCACAGTATTGACACAACCTTCACTGAAGTTGTCAGTGATCTCTGGATTAGCACCAAAGCAGGCCCGTCCAGTATGCTGAACACCCAAATGTGCAGGCGCACACACAACTGTTTTCTTCCATTAACAATAATGATGAAGACAATTGCTGGAAGATGCAAAGCATCATTGAAAGTAATGTCACTATGTCACTCATGTGAGCATCATGTTAGCAGCTAGCTGTAACTTTGCAGTCTAAAAGAGTAAATAAAGTGTGCCCTCTCTGTGTAATGTTGAATGTGAAAAAGGAGTCATGTAAACCAGAACAGTCGAATGCGTGGTAGGCCCAGTTCTAGCTGCTGGGAGGGGTTGCTATTCTGTTATTGCTATTGTGTATGCTTTCATATTGAAATTCTGACATGAACTTCACAGATTGCAAGAGTGTTCTTGCCACAATGTGGTAGTACAATATAAAAGGGTTGTCATGTAGATGAAGTGCTGCCTTTGATACAATTGAGCACGATGTTCTTATTGAGCGCTGGGTTGGGGAACTGGGTCGGCGTATCTGGAAGTGTTTTAAATTGGTTCCATTCTCACATATCAGGGAGAAAGCTTTTTGTCACTATGGGAGATCATCCACGGAAATGTGAGTTACCTTTTGGTGTTGTTCAGGGAAGCTATGTTGGCATTTGCTTTTTTCATTTGTACATACTTCCTTTAGGTCAGACGTGTCCAAACTTTGCACCTGGAAAGTGAACTGAAACTTAATGGTGGGCCATGTAAAGCAAGCACCTGACATATTGTATTGAATAGATGCAAAATGGTACAAGTTCCCAAATTAATAATTAGATGTCTTGGATATTTAAATAATTAATTAGTGAATAAGATTGTATTTTAATTGTTCTTGACTAGAAACATCTGGTGGGCCAAATTAAAGCTATGCTGATGACATGTATATTTCTTTGGACCCATGTGATGACCAAATGCTTTTATTTTTATTAGTTAGTTCACAAACAAAACTGAGCAGGCTCTTGCCAAACAAAGATTTGCCCCAAATCAGAAATCACCAGCCTTTGCATTTTCTGAGACTATCTATGACATTTTAAGTCACACATTGGCTAAAGATGGTGTCCAATGCATTAAACTGCTAATGCCCTTTGTCTGATAAACTAGCAGTAATTCAGAACTCTGCCACCAGGATTTTAATTACAACAGGAACTCTTTCTTGTTACAGTGTCCCTGCACTGTCCCCTCACAGCAAGAACCTCGGCTTGGGTCTTTCTGCATGGAGTTTGCATTTTCTCCCACAGTCCAAAGACATGACCTTAATAGGTTAACTGGTGACTCTAAATTGCCCATGAGTGTGAATGGTTGTTTGTCTTTGTGCCATATGATGAAGTGCTGACCTGTTCAGGGTGTCTCACCCTAAGTCAACCCTGATGAGGATAAGCGGTTACAGATAATGGATGTACTTACTCTAAATGCTTTAGGACCAGCCCTCTGCTGCAGAGGATCTGAGAAGCCATCCAAATTCAATCGCCCAAATACAAAAATCAGCTCAGCCTTTTTTAGCTCCCTGTATGCTATATTTATACATTTTAAATGCTGTTATTACATTTATTACATACTATTTTAAGTGCCAAACATGACGGGCAGCAGTGTGCTGTGAGTCAGTGACTTTTTGTTTCAGCATTTGTGACCACTGTTGGTGGTGAATTCTCATTAGGCATTAACTACATCAGTAGCCTATTGAGCAGCATGTCGTGGTTGAATGGACGTCTGTCACTTATTCTCTCCGTCTGTTTATCTTAATACATCCAAACGATCATTGTGTAGATTAGCAGAGCATCGGTGTCCTTCCACCTCTGCTTTCCAGCTATTCATTCAGAACAAAGAAAAACAAGAATCATTTAAATATTTACTACTGTGAAAATAAGTCATGAGCACAGTGTCTGCACCGATGTAGCTGCGTGTGTGTGTGATTTTTAAAAAATTCTGTGTTTGTATAACTAAAATCAAGACAATCATGCAGCCTTTACATTGCATTACATTTTACTCCCCAAGAAAGAGTTACATTTAGACCTTAAAACATATTTTACAGAAGCACACACACGCGTACACACACACACACACTTGCAGACATTAACATGGGCACACAGTGTATTCAATATTCATCACCACAAGCTGTCACATAATGGGCTCCTTCCGTTGAAATAGTTAAACAGCTGACAGAGCAGCGCACACACTGACACACACACACATACATACACACCCGTCAGCAATGAGGTGAATGACAACATGAAAAGAGAAGTAGATACAAGAGAAAAGAAGTGAACAAACCAGGGGAGAAGAAACATGTCCTGATATAGCAAGATTAAGAGTATATGTATTTTACAGCCCAAATTCTAAAACCTATGGGACAAAAATATAAATTTAGTCTGGCCAGCTATGATTCTGAGATGTGGACTCATCAGACCACAGCACACTTTTCCACTTTCCTTCAGTCCATCTCAGATGACTTCAGGTTTCAGGTCTTGACTTGCATTTGTAGATGCAGAGATGAAGTGTGTTTACTGACAACAGCTTTCTCAGGTGTTCCTCAGCCCATGCATAAATATCCTTTATACAATCATGTCATTTTAATACAGTGCTGCCTGAGGGGTCAAAGGTCACAGACATTCTATACTAGGTTTGGACCTTGTCACTTGTGTACAGAGATTTCTCTGATTCTCTGAATCTTTGATGATATTCTTGATTGTAGATGGTGAAATCTACAATTCATTCAAAATGTGTTGACAAACATTCTTCTTTAACTGCTTGTGAATGGCTGAGCCTTTCAAGGACACCCCTTCCATGCCCATCATTATAATCTCAGCTGTTACCAATGAATGTGTTTACCTGTGGAAGGTTCCACATGTGTTTTGTGAGTCTTGTTGATTCTGTCCCAACTTTATTAAAACGTGTTGCAGCCATAAAATTAGGGTATATTTATGTATATTTACAGAAAAACAGTAAAGCTGATCAGTTCAAACTCCTGAAGTAAATTAAATTTCACAGATTCACCAAATAGATTGAATAAGTCAAAACTTGGACCTGCTGATGATGATGTGGGAAAAATCATAAGAATTTATCCTCTGTGGAATTTGAATGTTTGTCTGATGTTTAATGGGATTCCATTTAAAAGCTGTCAAGGTGTTACACTCTGAACCATAAACATCAGCTTGATTGTAGCACTAGAGGAAAGTCAGAGGATCACCAAAGTGAATATGGATCCATCCTCTGGGGATCATGAATGTCTGTTTTCATGGTAAACAAATAATTTCAAGCAACCTGTTTTTCTCTTGGATCCAAGCCTTGGCTTCAGTCTAATACCAATCTCTTCTTTAGTCTGTATCAGTGGTAGAAGGCGAGAGGAGTTTGGTTTCGTGTACGTGTTTCACCTCAGGTTTCAACTCTGCATAAGAAAGGTGTATTAGCTCACCTGCTCAGCAACAATACCAGCCATCTCCACTGTCACGCTAAATTAGCCTTCATTGGGCACGTACACACACAAACGTGCATACACACACAGACGATACTGGTGATTGGGTGATGACAGCGGTGATATGACTGCACCCCTGTCTGCTAGGTAACGATGCCTGTCTGTTGATGCCAGCGTGGATAACATTCACAGCTCCACTCAGAAGTCTTTCATCCACTCCCATGTGGAACAGTACACATACAAACATACATGCAATCCACACATTTCCTTTCACTGTGCTTGGGTGTTTTCCAAGCTTTGTGTCACCTTATTGGGACGACTGCGATGATACAGGCCCAGAAATAAAAGCAAAAAGTGCATACCAGTGCAGTTTCACAGAGAACAGAGAAGCTTCAAAGGCAGCATATTTGAAATAATGCCACTTTTCATTGGGTCACAGAGCAGGCTTGTTTGAATGAGCTGCACCGCTGGAGATCTAGGAAAGACTGCCGGCTGGAAGGCCAGATGATATCATGGGCTGGAGTGACGTGTTGTGATCGGTGACTGCTGGAACTCAGGCACACTGACACTGGATATGAGCTAAAGGTGAGAGGGGCGAAGCAGGAAAAAAAGAAAAGAGGACTGGGGAAGAGAAACAGAAGACTGATATGTTTTTATTATTTTCCAAACTTTCCTGGCCTCGTTATATGCTAACATACCACTGCCATCACCTCATCAGTGTGGAAAGTTACATTTACTCCAAAACTGTACATAAAAACAATTTCATGGTACTTTACTTGAATATTTCTATTTTCTGCTACTTTAGACTTTTACTTTACTACATTTTCATGCTATGCGAGTAGTTTAATATCTACCATGAAAAACATTTGATTAGTTTATAACATACAATGTAACTATTTTGGTTGGTTGTCACTGATGTCGTTGAGCAGATCCAGAAAAGCCTCTAAAATTTAGTTAAATAAATGTTCAAGTGCCAAAGAGGTAAGATGATTTATTTCCCTCCAAAAGGTAAAAAATGAAGTCTTAATGTCTAAACTATGAAGCAGATTCTTTTTTTTCTTCTTCATTCCTACAGCGTTACTCATGTCAGGACCCCCCAGATCATTGTATCATGTGACCCTTTGAAGGGGGGCCCGACCTCCAGGCCAGCTAATCTGCCTAACTGTCCATAAAGCAGGTCAAACTAGTTTCACCCCAAACAGCTACAGCAGCAAAATGATGCTTACACGCTGATGCATCAGTATTTACAACCTCATAATGTAATATATAATGAGTACTTCATTTCTTGATATTTGGAGTACCTTTTGCTAAAAATACTTCTGTTCTTTTACTCAAGTAAAACTCTAAGATGTGAGTATTTTTCCCTCCACTGTCCACCAGGTCACTGCAGGTCAGCCATTTTGGTCACTAATGGGTGTGTGAAGGAAGTCATAATTTACACCACCACTCTTGTGTCTTACCTTTCTCTTTTCTTTTCCTTCAGCCCTCTCTGTTTTACCTGCTCTGCCTCCTCACTCCTTAGTTCATTTCCTCTCCTCCCTCCCCGTCTTCCTGCTTTCCCCTTTACTCCTCCCACCCTTCTTCCCTCCCTCTCTTTCCTTTAACTAGGCCGTGCCAGTCAGTGGGATCAGGCTCGGGCCTCCTAGCCTCGCCTCCCAGACAACTGCAAACAATTAGGGAAATTAGTGGCTCCAGCATCACCATCAGGAGGCCTGCTTGTTTATAATTTAATCGGAGCGCATGTCAAAACAGTCAGAGCTTGAGAGAAACAAGATGCGTCGGCAAGATGAAATTCAAACTGCCAGCCAGCTCAAAATATTAGGACTGTTTGTTTAATAGCGTGCGACCAACTGGGTAAAAGCAAAATTCAGAGGGCAGCATGAGGAGGGAGGGCAGAGAGGCAGAAAAGGAAAATACTAATGAAGAAATGAGGAAAGAAAACAGCATGGGAAAAATGAAGATGTATTAATTTAGATTTTTTTTTAATCCTTCCCACATTTTGTAAGTTAATGCATTTTGTTTTTTGGGCTTCTCAACCCCCCCCCCCCCCCCCCACCACCACCACCACTCTTTCACTTAGCAGAGCTCTGGGAATTTCAAAGGCTTGGATCTGTGCCGCCTTTCAAATTCATTATAAAAGCTTTTTGCTAACTAAATAGAGAGAGCGAGAGGGGAAAAGAAAAAAACTGCCACATTCATCTCTTAGCCCCCGTGCTCCCTCCTCCCTGCCCCCTGACAATATATAAATAAACTAGAGTGACCTGATTGAGATGTAAAAGGCAGGGAGTTAGCACTGGGACCCATACATTACTTCCCAACATTAACAGTAGTCTACTCAACCGACACATGGTGGTGGGAGTATGGCCCCTGGGCAAATGGTGAGGTTAGAACTAATGCCCCCCCTTCTTTAACCACTCGCCTGTGCCCACACCCTTGGAAAGTATGGGCTACGGTTGGCAGGGCGATGATACTTCCACAAAACTGACATATTTCACATAGACGCTCCCGGATTGTGGTATCCGTTAATGTAAAGAGTTATCCTATTCGGACCACTTGCCCATTTCTTTCTGGCCAAATTCCAGTTTCCCTCTGCGCTCGGGAATGATGCAACGCTCCTGCTTTCAACCAAGAAAGAAAAACACTGAGCGATGATTCGCTCTTGAAGCACATCCAAAATTAGAAATATAAAGGTTTGTCAAATCCAAAGATGTGATCTTCTGTGCTCTGCAGTGTATTGTATGGAGTAAGCTGTTCACCACAATGGAAACTTGAGGCTCCAGGGATGGAACAATGAAACCTCTAAAGCCCAAAGAACAACAATTGTTCTTGTAGCCCACTCATTTATGAAAAACAAAAGAAACACCAAAAAGAAAGTCATTAAGCATGTCATGTTTCTAAAAAAATCCTACAGGCGGACTGCGAGCCGAGTATAGATGGAGGGCGAGGGGTGAGGCTGATAGAGCACTGACGATGATGGTCTCAATGGAGCATCATTAAGCTGATGAGAATCAGAACAAGGCAGTAATTGGTGATAAACTGATATATGGTGAAAGTGATCCAGAGCCAGGGATCATGATAGCACAAACACAGACCAACACGCACACACACCCACACACACACACTGCACATTTCAGTGACAGACAACCCAGCGAGCAGACTGCGAGGCTGGCAGACATGCAGGGTCCTGGTCAAAGAGCATTATTCAGAGTACATGACTGCATGCAGCGCCGCACCAAACGGCTTTCATTACGTCAGTCTGCGAGCCAGCTAATTCATGCTCCCCCAGCTACCTTGGCTGGCCAGTCAGACAGGCACACAGGCCCTGACCATCAGCCGCCAGTCCACGCAATCAGCCGCCTGCTATCAGCTCTCTAATTGGATCAGTGGCACGAATGTGATTACAGCAGGCGTATTTATTTACATAATAATTATTACCGCCCTCCCCAGAGGAGCCAGGGGAGAATGCCAGGGTCTGGGGAGAGATGAAGGTTGGGATAGAAGAGGGGGGAGGAAGGGAGGGAGGAGGTGGACAGTGAAAGCAGCAGGAAGGGTGAAGAGTCTTCCTGTTGAGAAAGTCAGATGGACCAGAAGACAAACAGTGGAAGAATAAAAGTGAGGAGCAGATTCACCGAGAAAGACCCTAAGCTCAGTGTGTCCCAAAAGAGGAGTTAATAGAAATGAAAAAGTTTGTCAAATCTAAAAAGTCATGGACATTAATTTGTATTTTTACATTCTCAGTGAAAGTTTGAGATACAGAGAAGGCAATGATGAAATAAAAAGGTAAGAATGAGGGGATAGCTGAGCAATCAAAGCACTTTTACAGCACTTGACAACAGGGGCTGCAATGCAACATGCCAACTGCTCATCAGGATACAGCGCTTCCTACCCAAACACAGTGACACTAAGCTCACACACATTCACACAGTGACGTCACAGCCACTGAGCAATTTAGATTTCAGTATCTTGATCAATGACACTTTAACTGGACTGATCTAAGCTGGGAAACAAACAAGCTTCCAATTACTGCCATGATAAATATCTACATAAAGGTTGTAAACAATTCACACTTATTCTATTAATTGTGAAATCAGAACCTGGACGTCTGTTCACCATGTTCTTTTTCCCCCATATTATATTCCAGTACAAGAAGAAATATGGTTCTTCTATATAGCTATCCAAGGCATATTTAAGACCGGTTTACAGGAATCAAATAGTTTAATGAGTCATCTTAAAGCATTAAAAATCAGCCAGAGACAGCACATCTTATCTGCCAACATATGAAGCTAGCCTGTTTAACTAGCTAGCTCCAGCTGATAAAATCTGCATCATTTCAGCTAGTGAAGTCACTGGTCACCAGCTAGAAATGAACATTTCTTTCACCAACCGTTGTTTGAAATGAAGCACCCACTATTTCAGAAATGGTTCAGACTTTAGATTCATTTTATTATTGTAAACTGCTTGTGCCATGCCAAAAATGGAAAACAGGCAGTGGGTGTGGCTTTGAGATGTCTTTGTTGGAACGCACTGTGTTAGATTAGATTAGCATGCAGGTAAAGAGAAAATGGAGCCAGGCTAGCTGTTAGCATGCTCATACATCTGTTTGCATGGACTTTGGGCAAAGAGCCACACTGGCTCCAAACTCCCCTTCTTTATACTAACATGCACTGTAAAAAAAAAAAAAAAAGATGTACACTGCACAAACTCACAGAATCGTGGACAGATTAATTCAGTCTCCTAATTTCACAGAGTGGGAGCAGGCTTCCCGATACTCCCTCTGCAGCATGGATTTCCCATTTTGCCAATGGCTGGCGACGTGATATGTCTTTACTGTTTGAACAAAATTTAGATACATTTTGCCCCACAGAGGATCCTTCTCCAAACTCAATATAAATACAGCTCTCTATTTCAATAACAGAGGCAGACAGAGTGAGACAGACAGAGAGGGATGGAGGGACTCTGGGGACACGGTTGCGTTTATGTTTGCTGCCATTGAAGTTGTCCAAAGCCTGGCTTTGCTTGCTGCTTAATGGTGCTTAATCACAGAGTTCCTAAAATAGGCCATTATATCAGCACTGAGCTCTAGAATTACACAGAGCCCTCAGGGCCTGAACAACAGAGCTTTTGTTAATAAGCTGCCATTAATCAGATCCATTACGGAAGCCATTGGTCCAACGGACAGCGCCGTGGTTGATAAATACTTCAAGAATAAAAAACAATTTACTCACCTAGTCTAAACTGCAGTGGATATGTGTGTACGTGTGTGTGTGTGTTAACACAGGCTGGGTGGGACAGGAACCACACAGGCTGACTAAAGACACCCAGAGGACTGGTAGCAGAGCCTTTGTGCCGTAAATATTCCTCGATGAGTTGAAGATAGAGATTAATACGATGTGCTGATTATTACAGAGCTGAAACAGCAAATATCTGCTAACCTCATTTTCAGAAAAGCCATTAAGACTGCGTGCACAGGTTTAAGATGGCTGACGTGATTGTGCAAGCCTCCTGCTGTTGGCTCAGTGATGGACACCCATCAGGCACTCGCTGTCACCACAAAGTCTCCTCTGGGGGCAAACATTGTCCACACTAATGGGGGTTAATCAAATATCTGGCAACCCTGCTCTCACTTACAGGCGCTCAGCTGTGTGCAATTGCTTTTGCACTATAAGACATCGATTGGTACTTTTCAATACTTGTAATGACGTGAGCGCCAACACCACTGTAAAGTTGATGGAAGCATGTCCATTGCAGCACGTTGTGTTTGTGATTCTCACTGCTCACGTTGTTATGTTGTCATTTTCTTTGTGACTCAGTTGAAGCATCACATGTATGCATTTGCTCACAACTCTCTGCTCATTACTGCCACTTCTGTTAATCAGTTGTGTCTTCTCCATCAATCTCCCCCCTTTTCTCCTCCGCCGTCACCCCCCCCTATCTGTCTCTCTCCAGTCAGCCAGAGACAGACGCAGGGCTCTTCATAGAAGATAAAGCCGCTAATTTCATTAATTATGAACCAATATGTTAGTGTGTGTGTGTGTGTGCGTGTGTGTGTGTGTGTGTGTGTGTGTGTGTGTGTGTGTGTGTGTGTGTGTGTGTGTGTGTGTGTCTGGAGCAATGGGGGGATTTGAGGGTCCCTTGAACTGGCATCTGGTCCACTCCGGCATTCAGGGAACAAGGGAATAGAAAGGAAGAGGGGAGAGACTGCAGCAGGAGTAGACAGAGGAAATCAGAGAGGTGAAGGACAAAAGTGAGAGGAAATGTCGCCACAAGAGGAAAGGATTTGAACAAGGAAAGGATTTGAACAAGGACAGGAAGAGAGAGAAAGACAGAATGAAGCAATCACTAACAAGTTCACTAACAAGTGACTGATTACTGGGCCTGATGGCTCAACAGGCACACATGTACAGTAATGTTTGTCACTGTGGGATGACTTTTATGATCAAATTCAACACATCAGGTTTTACGAGATCTCAGTGCTGCACGTAGACTGAACAGCTACTGTGTGAAGGTCTGTATGTCAGGAGAATATAAAACAATAATAAGACTCAGAGATCAAAATGTTAATGATAATATGAAATTTAAAGAGCACCCTCAGGACGGCAGGGCATCAGAAGGTCTGTGCGTGTGTGTGTGTGTGTGGGTGTGTGTGTGTGTGTGTGTGTGTGTGTGTGTGTGTGTGTGTGTGTAGTGGGAGAACAAAACAAAGAATGTAATAATCATTGATTCCAATATGATCCAAAAGAAAGCAATAAAGAGAAGTCCTGCGGCTGCTGAATGTCATTTGCCCCCAGAGAGCAAGAAAATGTACCCGACAACTGTTTTAATAAGTTTGTCTTTAACAGTGGTTGCACTTGTAACTGAACTATTACAACACACATAAATAAACACAAATGAGGTTAAACTGTACACAAATTCTATCTGTAACTGTTCCATGCTACTACTGCGAGGCAAAGTATCATATGTTCATTAGCTTCAGTCAGCCAGGTGATAATGTTAGAGCAGGAAAAGTGCAGGTGTGAATAATAAAATGAACGATGGCTGCATTCCATTCAGTTGCTTCAGTTTGAGGCTCCTGGTGTTGCTCATGCTGGCTCCCTGTCACTCTGACCTGACCAACTGGGACACATGAATAGAACAGAGCCTTTGTTAATGTTATTAGTAACACATGTGCTTTCTTGACTATGACAAGTCAAAATGTCTGCTGTGAAAAAGATCCAAAGCCCTGATGTTATTTCCAGACAAGCCACTAGCTTCTGTAACCAACGCAATCTCCCATTCGAGGTTTTTTTTTGGTCTTTTCAAGCCTTATATGACAGAGACAGCTGAAGAGTGACAGCGATGTGTGGAGAGAGAGAGAGAGAGAGAGAGAGAGAGAGAGAGATGGGGAATGACATGCAGGAAAGAGCCACAGGTCAGATTTGAACCCTGGGCTTCCACAGTGAGGACTGAGTACATGGGACGGCTGCTCTACCAACTGAGCTGAACACCACCCCAAGTTTCTTCGAGGTTTCCTTTTTGTGTTTGTGAAAATGTGACACATGTTGCTGAGGTTCACTGTCCGTATTTTGAGATCAGTGAATATCTACTGAACCGCTTGATATCAAAATTAGACTCCATAACACACTTCAAAATAACATTTGTTAGTGTTCAACAATTTCAATGAAGTTTAACAAGTGCAGCAGCCCACATGGTGTACATCGTCCATGACATCCACACATGCTCTGTTCTAAACTTTACAACTGTTTCTGCTGTAATCTCTAAAATTAAACTCTCTGTCCAGCTGTTAATAGAGACACATCTGACTTCTCACAAAATAACCATGGCATCAGTTCATAAAGTTTGAGTTGTTCAACTTATTTAATTAAAGTTGAACAAAGACCAAATATGGTTAACAAGGTTGATCATACAATACAATAATATAAAAGTGCCATAAATCAGCCACGTCTCCTGGAAATTTGGTTTTATACACAACAAAATTGCAACATCAAATACATTTTGAGGGAAATGACAGCTACCAAATTCCATCTTCTATGAGCATGATGAGGAAATGTTGTCGTCGAAAGCTGCATGAATGTGTCAGTCAAATATTCACTGGCAACATATTTCAATTTTGTTTCAAAACATTTCAGTTCATATTCAGAGCGCTCAGCACTTTGGGTTCTATGGAGAACCATTCTGTCTTTAAATGGATTGTACTTATCTCCTTTCTAGTCTTCCGACCACTCAAAGCGCTGCACAGTCCATATCTCATTCACACATTCACACACATTCAAACACTGTAATACACTTTAAGTTGACCAGCAACTGGTTCTTTGAAGAAGTAAATGGTTCCTTGCAGAACCGAAACAACTTCCCTGATGGCTTCACCATGTAGAATAACTTTAGGTTCTAACGCAAACCTTTCATTTTACTTTAGCTTCACTTTGAGTTCTCGGGAAAACCTTTTTATCTTTAAGAACCTATTTTGTTGGCAACTGAATGCAGAAAAGTTTTATTTGATTTATTTTGAAGGGTGTAGTGACTCAAGCATTATCAACATTTAACCTTAACCAGAGGTGCTTTTGTTGCCTAACTCTAAACAAAGATCTGGACGTGAACCCAGGACTCTGATGTCACAGTCTTGGTGACTCAGTCGCTCACCATCCACCCCAACCACCTCCTTGTGACTCCGATGCCGATGTCTCTGAACATTATCCAGGCAGGAATTATGTTGTCACCACAACGTAATCATAAAAACAATTCAGTTACAAACAAACATCCTTTTCAGGGGGCAGGATTGCATTAACAGCACTGAAATGTTCATCTTCCAACCCAGGCTCAATAATTCAATGCACATCTAGAATGTTTGATTCAGCCAGTGAAAACAGAAAGTCTTGTGTATAAATATTTCACTGAGTGTGACATTATATCGCTGACAAAGAAAACAGATTTCAGACAGCTCATCGCCGACCTATAGTAGAAAAGTATCAGCGTGTTCATATATAGAACAATAAATTCCCCAAATCCAAAGCAGACTTGTCACGCTGCTTTGTTTTTTTTCACAGAGACTAAACTGAAGCACGACGACTGTTTAATCATCCTGATCGCTGCTGCCTCTTCACACTCAGCTTGCAGGGTCACTAAACGCTCACCTAACCTTGCCTGTGAGCCACTCGGTGTTTGCGAGCATTCGTGTCTGCGCCCATGCTCGTGTGTATCCCTAACAGGTGTGTCCCTCACGCTACACTGCCTCCTGCCTCTTAGCTCTGTCTTTCTCCCTCAAACATACATGAACACACACACACACACACACTCGTGAACACACAGAGCGGCCTAATCAGTCGCGCTTCACGTCCAAAAGATGGCACAGTGTGAGCTGGATAAATAGCGGAGGCGCATGTGTCTTTGGTATTAATAGTAATTGTGTGTGTAAACTGTTTCACATCAACCCACTCTATTACAACAGCTGCCCTGCAAATCACCACAGGCTGTGGCAGCTGATGACTTTTGTGTGTGTGTCTGTGCGTGTGCGTGTATGTGTGTGTGTGTGTGTGTGAGACACAGAAAAGAGCCTCCATAAGCATATTCACATTTTTACAAAGGTGTATGGATTCATGCAGGACATGTGAGTTTTATTTGACAAAGGGGACCAAGTGCACTTTTATCTGAGTATTATTGCCATTTCATTGGTTGATAAATAGTGCTTTAACAGTCCGGATATTGGAGGGAAGTGACAGTATTGGATGGGTGTGTTGTGTGACTTATACACAAGAGGACAGCCCAGGTTGTTAAATTGTACTCATAAGCCAGCAGTTAAATGTTGGTTAATGATGCGCTCAGAGACATGGACAGACAGACAGCAGAGCAACCTTTGGACTCTGCAAAGTGTCCTCAGGATAATCCCTGGTCATAAATATCACCCCATTGACTCTGCACGTACACACATCCATGCACTAGCACACTATAAAGGAACTGCGCACACACATACGAACACACACTTGTCCTACTGTGGAGAGGTCCTGTGGTCCATAAGGGTCAGTGGTGGTTGTCACAGCCGTTGCTGTGCACAAACACAAACACACACACACACATCTCCACCGCACTGGCCACAGACGCCTAGCCATGCCTCATGATTAGCATTGCCTGCTCCACGCTTTTGTTTTTTCCTTTGTTTGTTTGCCACTGTGCAGAAATATTTCTGTGGAATCTAGCGTGATTGCACCATAGGTTAGCGACACCCATCTATTACAGCAAAGAAGAGCCTTGTATTTAGACTGCCTCAGCGGCATCTATATTTATCAGCGCATGCCTAGCCGGGGCCAGACACAGGCCCATTCCCTCGACTTTACTGCCGAGCTTTCCCCACACATTCCAACAGCCATCACGATACACGTCTAAAACTGGCCTGAAGATGAACACCAATTCCACAAATGTGTGTGTGTGTGTGTGTGTGTGTGTGTGTGTGAGATTCCATGTGTGGAAAGTAACATTTATTTGAAGCTATATTTGCGTACAGTTCTCAAGTTCTCCATCCTGTGCATCTTTATTTTCTACTCTACATTTTAGAAAGGTGATGATTTTGTACTTTTCACTCCACTACATTTTTCGACAGCTGTAGTTACTTTGCAGATTACAGTAAGAAGTTACATAAACATAATAAAATCATTTGATGATGTATGCTAGTAGTACTACTATAATCAGAAATCACCACCTCCAGCAACTAAAGCAATAAAGTGCTGATTACAGTTTGAGGACCATTGTCATGATTATATATTTCAGGATCAGTGTGTCAGATTTAGAAGGCTCTATGAAATAAAATTAAATATAATATCCATGAAACTTTACAGATGCTGCAGGTCAGCCATGAACGGCATGTTTCTATAGTAGACCAGAACAAATCTTAACAAACATTAACTCCAGACTTTTTTCACATGTTTTTTGTGACCATCAAAGTTTGCCCTTCATGCTCGGAAGGATGCAGCATCATGCACTGTACTGTGTGTGTAGATTGGTTTAGTTAAGGTCAAGGTGCTTTTCAATCTCATGAGGGGAAAAAAAAGAATTTGGAGCAGTTTTGGTTGCTAAAGAGCGTCTGTGTGACTGCATGGCTTCAGTGCCCGGTCCATTACCGCCTCACACGACCCAACACACACTCTTGTTTACCATGTTTGCAGGCGCTGATTCCCTAAATAATGCAGGATAAGAGGGAAGTGAGGGAATAAAACTGTGTGTGTGTGTGCGCGTGTGTGTGAATGCATTTTTCTGCATTTGTGTTAAGGTGAGTTTTTCCGTGTGTAGGTGTTCATGTGCATGTATGACTTGTGTGTGTGTGTGTGTGTGTGTGTGTGTGTGTGTGCATCTAAACACAGGTTATGAAGATTAAAAAATGAGCAAAAAATCTATACAAAGGTCTGGCGGGGGGAGCAGAGGTGAATCGAGCACTTTGACTTCAAAAACCACTCATTATGTGCAGTCATGAATAATTTTGTACCAAAACACTAATTTTGCATTAGACTTACAGTACACTGATTCGGCAGCTCAATATTCATACACTCGTGGAGATTTTTCTCTCCGCTATCTGTTTTTTTTTCTCATTTAGTGAAGCTTTTCTGGCTCAGAGAGCGCTGCGGTGAATATAGGTCAGATACTCACTGGTAGCACTAAGGAAGACGCTGCAGGTCTCCAGGCGACAGCACCAGTACCAAGGGAGCCCCCTCTGCAATGGCTTGGTTTGTGTGCCCACACACACACATACACAAAGTGACTAGCACACCACGTTGCTATTAATACAGCCACAGCCATTTTAATATTTAATTGCGTTGATGGACTGCATCTGTGCTGCTCTGTGATGCAAACATTATTATACATACTAAGTGGCTTAATTGTAATTAGAGCTGAAAATTTAATTAAACTCAACAATAAAGGAGATCACAGCCTTTTTTTCAAACCCCCAGCAGACCCTTCCTTCTCCCTCGCTGCATTTTAACTCCTTCTGTGCTGCAGCGCTGCTCTTGTCCAGATGCCTCGGCTCGGCTGGTTGCCTTCATTACACACCAAGTGCCAACATTTTTTTTATCTAATGCTTCAAATACTTCAGGTTGACAATTTAAGTCAAACTTAAGTTTTTGTTTTTATGCACAAAAATAAGGAGTCCTTAAAGGAGGACTGTTAAATATGAAACTATATATGAAACCGAATAAAAACGTAAGCTAAGCTAAGCTAAATCGATCCTAGCTGTAGCTTCATCTTTAATGGAGAGACATACTGTAAGAGAGCTTCTCATCTCAATTTGTCAAAAATGTCAAATTATTCCTTTAAAGGGAACGGACTGCATCTCTTCATAAAAACACTGATGAGAGTGTGTCAAAAAAGGACTAAAGAAAAGTTCCAAAGCATCACTATCATTTTGTGTAATGTAATGTACAGTGTAATTTCATATTTCATGTCCTGTTACACATTAAAGAATAGATTAGGAGTCACTGATGTAGGCCACTGCTCAATGTCATTCTCTTACTTAATACATCGCAAAAACTCAGACTGAAAACTACAATATTTCGAATTAAACACACCCACACACACTCACATCTATACTGTAGATGCATGCAGCAGTGGCCGTCTGGTGGTGTGTGTATTATTCATCAGGAGTGAGGCGTGTCGGTGTGGAGTGTTTGTGGCCTGGTGTGTAAACAGCTGTGTGTTGCTTGACATGCTTTTGCACTCTCAGCTCCGCACTAACCAGGTCTGTTGGTACTGATCAGAACAGAGCTGAGGCGACAGGACAGCCTGCCAAACAACAACCACTGGCCTGGTCCTGCCCCACCCCCATCCGCTCACACACACACACACACACACACACACAAGGATGCAGGCACTTAAATTGTCACATAAACTGACAGACCCTCACATATGGATAAATATGAAACACAGACACATAAACACACAAGCTAAGCCCAAGTAACAAATCAACACAGCTCTTTAGAGTAATATATAAATAAATGAACAGACCTCCAGTCTGTCTTGGGTTTTGTTTCAAGTTACACGACTCCTCTCAAGCTGTTGGCTCCATGTCTGGAGATAATAGTTGGGTGGAGACCAGAGGATATTTTCTTCAATAAACTAAGAACAAAGACACACCAGTTTCATAAGGACCAAATCATGTGGTACTTCAAGTTAGTCTATAAACAAGGTGAGAGTGTGTGAATCAGAAATCACTGCAGCTTCAGCAGAAAACTCACAACACTGCAATGTTTTTCCTTTTGCAGCTCTTCTTCTTCTACTACTTCTATTATAAGAAAAAGAAGAAGAAGAAACTATCATCCGATTGTCATTAGGCCTGTACTTGTTGTCATTGCATAGAATTTTTGCAGGATAAATGTGTGTGTGTGTGTGTGTGCGTGTGTGGGTGTGTGTGTGGTGAATGTTCCCATTACTGCAATTAGGCCAACCAGGCAATCAGCATGTTCACCATCAAACTGTGAGGACCCCCAAGTGGGAGTAGCTCGTCACATGAAGGTCAGCTCATCATGCCCGCCTTCTTTTAGATTCCATTTACAGGAATTTGCTTCCTTTAAGCTGCAGTTACTGTCATGCAGCTCCGCTGACTCCACGTCATATATAATATTTCAAACACGTGAGAAGAAGTGAACGATACAAATGAAAAGGAGGGAGAATGACTGACACTGGGAGACAAAGAGGAGAAGATGAAAAAGGAGGAAAAGGGAAATTAAATTTAGAAACAGACTTAATGTGGGGGGGGTCGGTGCTGCATGGAGAGGCAGTGTTTGGAAGGAAAGGTTCAAATCGATGCAGGGACTAATGTATTCAATGCCCACTCTGTTTACAGAGCATGTAGCAGGCCTGATGATATCCAGACTTTTGGCCACGATCGAATGAAAACCTTCCACCAACTGCTTCTAATGCTTGTGTCTGAGCGGTTTCAGTCAAACTCTGCAAACACCATGTGAACAAGCTGTTTCAGGGCACGAGGCTGCACTTTAATATTCCAGTATAATGCATGGGAGCCTCCACATTGTGGTTTAAAATTATTTATGACATCATCACTGAGAATTCTCGATTCTGATAGGCCGGAAAGCGTGGATTAGCTCATAATAATCGGACACCTATGATTTACGTTCCTAAATGAATGTGCGGCGTTAAACTGTCTGTAGGTACAGCAAGAGCAGAGAGAGCTCCGAGCTATAAACAAATGTAACATCAAACTTTGCTATTTTTATGAATCTGAACATTCAAGATGGAATCATGGGCCGAGGAAAACAAGAAATGTTCAAATATTAGAAAATAGAGATAAAGAAGATGGAATCATGGTGTGGTGTGTGTGAGGATGAAAAGAGTGTGTCAGAGTGTGTTCAGACAGATTGGTGAATAGTGATGATGTGAAGTGATGACACACTTTTCTTGCCTGCTCACACAGAGAGAATGTATTTTATTATCTACTCCTGTAAGTTAACGTGTTTGAGGATTTATGAAATATCTCTTAATGTGTGTAACACAAGCTGCATGAAAGATTTCTCAAGATTGTCACCGGACTTGCATTTTTAAAATGCAAGTGTTGAACTGTGGGATTGTTAGCAGAGAGTAAACATGCCATGGACAGTTCTTCTTTTGTTCCACTGTGGGGAGTTTGACTTCATCAAATAGTAAACATTATTTCTTTGACTTCAGACACTCAAATAAAATCACAGACAAAAAGTGCATGTTATAAACAGTAGTGACTGATGTCAGACACAGTCTTAAAGGTCCAGTTTGTCAGATTTAAGGGACACTGTTTACACAATATGGCAGAAATGGAATATAATCTTCGTAACTAATCAAAATCGTAATCGTTTTTATTATTGTGTAATCACCTGAAAATAAGAATCTTGTTTTTGTTACCTTAGAAATTAAACTTTTACATCTGCACCATGTTGAACCACCATGTTACAGTAGTCTAGAACAGACAAACCAAACACCAGCTCTAGATGGAGACCTTCACTTTTATCGTGGCCATTGTAGTTTGTCCTTCATGCTTGGAATGAGATGAGGGTGTTGCAATCAGCAACAACCGCTAAATGTCATTAAATACATACACACTTCTCTTTTGTCAGTGAGTGGCCGGATGAAAAGCTTTGAGCCTGGAAACATCAAACTGTCACAAGTAAAAAGTAAACAAGAAAAACTTGCAAAGCATTCAAAGCAACAGCCAGTCAAAGGTGCGTCCACCAACAAAACTGTAATCTGGATGGATCCAGGAAGTACCTCAGCATCATTAGCTAATTGAATCCAGTATTGATTCCATATCAGTAATAAGTGATATATGGGGCTCATATTAGTTATATTAGGTTAAATAGGTAGCCATAAGGTCATGTGCATGAGATATTTCGTATGCAGTCATAAATTGATCTGCCATGTTTTATTAGAGTGGTGTGTTGCAGTGGCCGTGTCGGATACTTATTAAAAGCACCGCGTGGTTGATGCAGTGCAGCAGCTAGTCGAGGCATTTATACAATAAATGCATGCAGAGATATATTTTCAGCTTTTATCATTCTGTCATTCTGATTTATGAATATGATTTTATTTGTAAGCCACTTTTCTAAACACAGTTTTCAAACATGAAAATACTGTAAGACAAACTGAGAACACCTGATAAAAGCAGTGAAACAAAAGAGATCAAGAGAAAAAGCCAAACACTCTCCTCCAATGTCAGTATTGTCTAATATCTCATATCTTAATATTTTGAAGTGTTCGGACAAAGATGAGGTCCATGGGTTCTTTTTTTTTCATAGATTAAATGATTAATCAAGAAAATCATCATCCGATGAATCGATAACAAAAAGAATTGTTAGTCATGGCCCCGCTATCTTTACAGTGCATCAGCAAGATCTGCAAGTGTGATTACAATTTAATAATTGACTTGAGTTGTTTGGAAGAAGCTGTCGTTAGCACAGGATAGTCAATTTTATTAGTCGAGGCCAGCGAAAAAAAAATCTCATAAAAAATTACCAGGCTGATACTCTTCTTGTAATTTCATCCATTTTTATAGGCTGGTCAAGGTTAAAGTGCATAATAAGCACTGGGGCAATGTGTTTTCCGTGCTTTTATGACAGCTGAGTGTGATGCATTGGCAAACGATGTTGTACTTAATGACAGCGCTGTTTTATGAGTGGTGTCACTTGTCGATGTCGGGTGTAACCACACCCTTACTTTGACCCCTGACAGTGTGACACAAATGTATGTGTGTGTGCGTGTGTGCGTGTGTGTGTCTGTGTGTGTGTGAGAGCATGCATGAATGACTGTCTGCATGCATCGCTGTGCATGTGTGCCCATAACGTTCCTAATCAACATTGCTAAATGTAATTTGACCATTTGTAAGCATTACTGGATTAGAGTGCGCAATTATCTGCCATCCTCAACGCTGATATGAACAAATGCTGTATCCATAACCTGGTCTTAATAGACGTATGTTGGGTTGATGTATCACACAGCTAATTTTGTGATTACATTTTCAGTGACCAGACCTTTTCCTGTCTGCTAATTGCAGCAGGTTAAGTAGCAAGCAAGGCAATATGAATCTACTGGGTCATGTTCCAAACACAGGTCTGTTCTGTGAGTACTGGACCCCATCAATCCTCAAATCCTGTGCGTGTGTGTGTGGGTGGATGGGTGTGTGTATTTGCACATCCATTCCCTGAACTCTCGCCTCGTCCTATTGATGGCTCTCATATGACCACCATCTATAAAGCAGCATCTCCATTAAAATGAAATACATGTTCAGCAATACGGCAAGCACTTTTTTTATAACTCCAGTAAAAATAAAAGTGTTTTACAGCATTATTGTTTTCAGCCAGTAGGTAATGATAGAGATGAGGAGGTATTTTATGGGTATTTTATGGGGGTCGTCTTTATGGAGAATCTGGTGGTTATAGATATAATAAAGGATTTATTCTCACGCTATCTCCTGACCTGAAGTGACCCACAGACGTACCTTATTCTGATTAATTTTCATTAACTGGAGTTTGGATAGAATTTACTGATCTCTTTGAATACAAACCTTTTCATGCTGCGGTTCATTTTACAGGTATCTATTAGAGAGAATGAGCTCCAGTTTGATGTTTGCTATTGTACCATAGAGACAAGTGCATGTCAATAACTCAAGTGGCTGAGTGAGCGATTTCAAAAGGAATGGAGGAACCTCTAATGCTTCTATTAATGCTTGTATGTATATTTTACAGAGTTAATACACTATTTAAATAACCGTACTACATTAGTGGCTCAGAATCGGCATGAATTAATGACAAGCATCAATGATCAAAAGTCAAATTCAAAGGGAATGTATTAATCACTATTATTTAATTCATATTCATTTAAAATGTAGAAAACCAATATATGATTAGGACTTGTCCATCATTCCATCATTAGCTGTTTTTTCTTTTCTGATCGAGATCTGAGCTTCAAAACATCTCTGACTATAACTGACCCGACTCAACTTCAAACCAGTATAACTTTATGCTGAATATACAGGAGCTCAATCATTGATTTATACATACAGTCAGTCAGTCAGTCAGTGTCTCGGTCTGTCATCCATCTTTTCATTCCATCTGTGTGAACGTAACTGTAGAAGGTGAGCTGTGTGTGACACCTTTTAAACAAGAAACATACAAAGTGCTGTGTGTTTGTTGTAAAATGTGCATGTGAAATATACATATTAAAGAGTTATAACTAAGAAAGAAATTTACATTACTTTGCACTGTGTCAGATGTGAAAGATGTATCCTTTGATTTAAAGCACTTTAGAAGAGGAGCACACTACAACATCTTTCAGAAGTTTGTTCCAGATAAAATTAAAATTGTGCATGAAAATTAAAAGCGGCTTCACCATGTTTTGTTATAAATCTCATAAAACAGAACAAGCCATCAATCTTTTTTCATTTTGACACAGCAACACATTTGAATTGATCTGCTCATGGCAGCAGCTAGCAGGATCTAAGAAGTGGAGTTGTGTGCTTCAGATAAATCATTTCCTTATTTAATTTTATAATTGATTTTTAGTCGTCTTTTAATCGCCTGTTAACCCCTCGTCTTTAATACCACAAGTAATCATGTCTTTTTAACTGGAGGTTAAATCATTGTGTTGTAAATCATGATCATTTATAGTTACTGTCTAATCACTTCTTTTCTCAGTACGAGCACATGTTGTCAGTCAGTATGAGACAATTGGGAAATGCAATTAACACGTGAACGACTGATACACTAATATTTGTGTGTATTTGAACATATCATTGTTTCCAGTGAAGATCATGTTGTGTAAGTATCAACTCCTGAAAAATAAAGCCGTCTTCACTGTGACCACCATGTGTTTTACAGTTTTTCCGACAGGATCTGAAATCCCGAGTGGTTAGGGATTTTTCTCAGCTCAGAGTGGAGCATAATGTTAAAGCTGAGGTTAAAATATGAAAATGATCAAGGTTTAAGATGTGAGGTTTTCACGGCACATTGGTGATCCGTGTGTTCTTGTATAGTGGGGACGGCTCACAGCTTGTTTCTGTCTGGGTGTGAGCAGATGCCAAGCAGCGTTGTGGTTAGCCCCCGTGTCTCTCTCTCTGTTGTTGTCCAGTGTGTTTACGGTCCACGGGCTGCAGCGGGCCAGAAAAGGCCCTCGTTTGGCCCGGACTGGAGGCGCCTATGTGGGTCAGCTCTGGTTCCTGCCCCCCCTTCATCATCTTGACCACAGCCTCAAGCCCTGCCCAGACCAGCCTGGACTCAGCCGCAGCAGTGACCAGAGCATGTTAGGCGAAGGCCTGGGAAAAAACGTCGCCGGTCACTGAATCAGCAGACAGCTGATGGAGCAGCAGCCAGAAGGACAGGACAGGACGGTGTGAGAGGAGTCAGGAGCAGGTAAAGACAGACAAGTGAAAAGTGAGGGGGTGAAATGTTTTTCTCTCTCCAGCTGCCTACTCAGTCTGGCACCATGCCCTTCCCAACAGCACCACACACAGCGTCTGAAGTGAAAATGGTTGCACTCACAGGCTGACAGTCAGGTGCACGTATGAACACTGAAACAGGTTCTACATGCTGAGATCATTCCTGTTGTCCTTACTCTCTAATGCACTTAGACAAAGCCCACACGTCTGTGTGTTTGTGTACTCTTTAGAGTTTATCTGAAGTTGTCATATTCAAGTGAATGTCTTCTCAGTGTGAAATGTCCTCTTTGTTGAATTATCCCTCCACCTCAGATCAGCGAGGAGACTCCATCCAGAGAAACACAAAAAGGAAAGTTTGTGCTCTGGAAAGAAAAAATTGACTTTGGAGGATGTAAACGTGATTAATCGAATTCAGAATACTGAAGTCTCATATCAGCTTCAGATAAACTTTAGAACACATGCTTCAATGGAACACAGACTGACAGAATGCAACAAGCAAAATCACAGCAGTTTTAAGGCAGACCTGAGATAATGTGAACAATGGGAACATTGATTAATGAGAACATTTTACTGACATCAGTAAATATCAAGATAAAGTAACCTGTCCAAACTGTTAAACAGAAACTACAATAAGATCCACTGTAATTAGTAAGTGTATTACAGTTCCAGTAGAAACATTCATTTGGACAAACTCATTTAGTGAAATATTAATACAGTATAACCATGCTCTTCATTCATGAACTGACTGTTTAATCAAAAATGTCCTGTGAAGCTAATTATCTTGTCTGTTCAGCAGATCAAATCTAACCACTCTGGCTTTTATGATTAATAGATTTGATCAAAGTTTTTGTAAATGAATGTTCTGTTAACTGATTAATCAGCTAATAGTTTCAGATACAATTCCACAGAGGTTCCAGAGCTTTCAGACTCATTTTGTC
This sequence comes from Nibea albiflora, assembly GCA_014281875.1. Classification (NCBI taxonomy): domain Eukaryota; kingdom Metazoa; phylum Chordata; class Actinopteri; family Sciaenidae; genus Nibea; species Nibea albiflora. The sequence continues at coordinate 24,874,979 of CM024796.1, forward strand.
ATTTATGTTGAGGGCCCACTAAACTCACCAGTTAGAAATGATTAATAACTTAAATCAATAAATACAAAATAATGACAAGGACTCTCTTATAAACCGTGGCATGCTAAGAGGCTTGCTGCTCAGCAGATAAATTCCCACAGGACACATATTTTAACACAGACTGGTTATCATAAAACATTTGGCGGAGCAGAGCGGCGATCCTATACTTAGCAGAGTAATGACTGGTGCTGTTTTACATGGACATGTATTCTGATTAGACTGTCATTTGGAGGGATGTCTGCGGCGGCCACAAGGCCACCAGATACAGTTCACATGGAAAACAACAGAAAAACAACATGCATGCACAGATTCAGATATGCTCACTGTCACTCACATCCTCTCCCTCACACACACACACACACACACACACACACACACGCGCGCGCGCACACAGATGTCCATCAGTCTCATTTGTTTCAAGCCGGAACTGTATATGCAGTCTTGTTGAGAGATATTTCACAGCACCCCTTTCTTTCCCTCTCAGCATACACTAACACACACCTCATCCTGATTGGAGGCTGCTGGGGAGGCAGGGTGGGAGTCGGGGCCAGAAGTAGAGGCCTGTAGAGGTGAGGAGAGAGTTTTGTGTGGAGCATTGGGTCAGCATTAAAAAAGAACCGTTGGACTTGGAGCCATAAGCTTTACCAGGCCTCTACTGCACCCTGTTGGTTGCAGAAGAAACCTCCCCCCTCAGCGCTGTGCATACCCTGTATGAGGTTATAAGTGTTATAAGTGTTCATGTTCATGTTCATGTGGATCCCCACTCAAATGCCTTCTAACTCAGAACCTTGCGGCACTTTTGCTTCAAAGGCACACCGGAACCCGAGACAGAGTTTATTTGATTGCTGGTCAAAATATGTGGTGTCACTACGGGAAAACAAAGCCTGTAACCCGGCTGCACTACAGAGCAGCACAACACTCCATACGCATCCACACAAAGCAGCTAGAGTTACAGCCACTGACCACCGCAACCCGTTATTCAAGCTTCTCCCCTGTAAACACATTGCGTCTCTCTGGCTCGCTCTCTTTCATCTCATCCTTCTGATTGTTGTGGAGAGGTGTTCTTGAGAGAATACCACCCCTCAACACATACACACACACACACACACACACACACACACACACACACACACTCACGCAATGAGAGTCAGTTAGCCCTCTTTGTGACGAGCAGTACACAAATATATACACTTATGAGCATGCAAACGTGATCCAACACAAATATAAGCAGTGGACAGAGCGGGAAGAATGTGCTTTAATCTAATGATGTGTGTGTGCTTGTGTGTGTCCACACAGTCAAAACAAGTTTTTAGTCTCACAGTCTGAATCTGACTGTTCTGGAATGTTTCTTAAATAGAAAAAATGAAAAGAATTTCCTGAAATTACTGTTACATGATTCAAGCAGTCAAAATAATTCAAATTTCATTTAATTGAAAAAAAAGATTTATTGATCTGTGTGTGTGTGTGTGTGTGTGTGTGTGTGTGTGTGTGTGTGTGTGTGTGTGTAGAATATATTACATACTCAACTCAACTCAACTTTATTTATAAAGCCCTTTAAAGAGCAACAGCTGACACAAAGTGCTATACATGAAATAAAAGACATAAAACATAAGAGACAATATAAAAAGAATAAAAAGTGATAACAGTATTAAAATAATAATAAAACAGAAACAGGATCTCATGCTGGGTTAAAAGCCAAAGAATATTATTTTAGGGGGAAGTGCTGCACTTATTACTAAACTCCTTTTTTTATTTAGTCATTTAGTTTTATTTATATAGTGTCATTCATAACAGAAGTTAGCTCATGACACTGACCATGCAGAGCAAGCCTAGGCCGTACTCTTTCCAATATTTACAGAGACTCAGCGGTTCCACCATGAAGGAGCACTTGGTGACACTTTATAAATGTAATGCACGTTATATATTATACTACACATATAAGTATGGCTATCAAAATCATCTCCACCTCGATGACAATAATTGTATACATATTACAATTTTATTACAAAGTCCCCACAAGTCAAAAAGCTGTTCTGCGATTTGTTACTGTGCAAAAGTCGATTCATTCAAAGTACCAAAAGTAGAAATATTAATTAAACAGAATAATATATTATTGGATTATAATTACTGATGCATTATTTAAGATGGTTTCCCCGTGGATCAATGAAGTCTATAATAATATATCATCATTTATTTGTTGATTATATTTTGTATTATTAATTTGGAACAGCAAAGTAACGTAAGTTATGAAATGAATGTAGTAAAAGTTTCAGCATGTGCCCCTGAAATATCAACTGAAGTGAAAAAAACCCAAATTCCTTCAGAATTGTACTTAGTTACTTTACACAACTGCTTTTGAAATAAATGATATTTGAATAGTTCTACATTTTTAATGAGGCAGTAGAGTAGGTTGTATTTTAAAGGAATAGTATGTAACATTTCCCAGATGTTTCCAACAATGTTCAAACTCTCAAAATTTTCCAGTTTTACTCATGGTACGCTTCATTCGGTCGCCTGTCACTGGCGTCACATCCCCTTCACCCCGTCTAGCTGCTGGAAGTTCCCGGGGAAACACGTGATGCGTCAGAGAGTGAGGAAGGAAGTCAGTGAACGGGACTAAACGTGAAGTGAATAAAACGTTAATCTATCTGTGAACGTGATTGTGCCTGAGTCACATCAGATACTCCAATGATCCCACATTACTTCATGACGTCATCAAACTACATCTTTTCCAGTGCTTTACTTCTAATGCTGTACATCTCCAGTAGTAAAGGTTCTGAATTACCAGCAGAGAGAATCAGCTCCACAGTGTGTTTTCACTCCTGCCTGTTGTTCATATGGAACTCTTATCAGAGGGGCTATCTGAGCGCTGCGTGCCCAGCAGAAGAGCCTGGGAGAGGGGGATGGAAGGTATGACACACTGCCTGGTCTGAAGCCCAGACAAGCAGCTCCTGTTACCAATGAGAGAGGCTTGAAAAAAAAAAAAACACAATGATGGTGGCAGGAGGGAGCATGGGAGTACGAGCTGTGTGCGTGTGTGTGTGTGTGTGTGTGTGTGTGTGTGTGTGTGTGTGTGTCTATTATTGAGGATCTCCTGCACTGTCAGCAGCTGTCTCTGCAAACCTGCTTGCATGCATGTGGATGTTCGTACGCACAAAGTGTGTCTCTGATTCGGACTGCTTTGATTGAAATATTCGAGCGTCTAGGTGTCCAAGAGTGTGTGTCCCTTTTAAATTGTGCCAAAATCTGCATTTAAATCCAAAGTCTCATTAACAGCAGCACGTAGTAGGAAAACCATCAAAGGAAAAGTAAGAAGCGTTAAAAAGCAGTGATTTTTTTTTTTTAAAGGAGGGAGCAGAAAGAGCAGAGGGAGCAAGAGAGCGAGGGGTGAGAGAGAAAGAAAGAAGAGAGACAGAGCTAGAGGAGAAAGAAGATGTCGAGTAAGAGCCAGTCGGCGACATGTGTTATTTATTTCCCCCATGTAAACACAGAGAGAAGGCAGACATAATCAATAGGAAACTCCAGATTGTAAATAGACGGCTCTAATAGCCTAAACACTGGCCGCTATAGTTACACTCACACACACACATATCAGCAGCACTTAGACTCCACACACAGAGACGAGGAGGGAGGCGCAGCAGGGAGGGGGAAGATGGGACGGGTAGATGGGAGTAAAGGAAAGATGTAAGAGCATAAGGAGTGAGAGAAAAAGGAGAGAAAGAAGGGGGCCGTTCTGGGCGGGCCACCCTTATTTACCAATAAAGAGCCCTGATGAGAAGATAAACACACAGGAGACAGTCTGGGCAGGAGGGGGGAGGGAAGGAGAGAGGGAGGTGGGAAGGAGAGAGAGGATTTGAGCTCTTATCCTCCACTTTGTTCCAGCAATAAATAAGCAGTAGCTGACGGAGAAGAGGTGTGATGCTACAGACTTTTGAAGAGTGAGAAAACACTGAGTCCACAGATCCCTGCAGGCATCCATCCTGATGCAGCAGGGTAAACCCACTGTGCACCACCTGCCCAGCACCAACTCTACATACACAGGTAGAGACTTAGCTGCTGAATTTAGTGAAGCATTAAAGAAGCAGATTACTGCATCAAGAGCTGGTGGAGACCAAAACCAGAGCTAGAAGGAGAATGAGTCTTGTGGACTTGTTAGTGTTACAGTGTTACTCAGCTGAGTGTGTATGTGTGCTGGAAAGTTTGCCATATCAACATAATGAGGCTATAATATGTCAACTGCACGTGTCCAGGCTGAGGTTTGCATAAGACACATAGAACATATGAATACAAATATACAACATCATATAACTGAATGACACATAATAAGTTTTTTATAACCCTAAAGCTATGAAGGAGAGGAAAGCCAGATTTTAAGTTGTGTCCTGATTTTTGGCTACAAAGGTCTATCGATATAAAAGGTTCATTCTAAGATACAAAACATAGCAAGTCTTATTTTCAGGTGATTAAACACTAATTAAAACATAGTTTTGAGTATTATTTTCCGACTCTGCCATGTTCACATATTAACGTCATCTTTAATGGTGAGTCGGGCACCTTTTCCCTGTCCTTTCCTCCTTTCCTTAAAGGTGGAAAGCAAGCTGTAAATGCTGCCTTTATTTTGTTTGCCACTCTGTTCTGCCACTAAGCATCAGACATTCACAAAGTCTGGAGTGCTGTTAAAAACATGTATTATACATGATTACATTTCATTTCTAATTACAACTTGTCTGAGATTGGTACATTCAGACATAACTAGTGAGTAAAATGAGACCAGTCTCATTCAGAACCCCAAATTACTGCTAATTTGGTGATGTGATTAAAGAGCTAGCTTCCCGTAAACATCAACCCGAAGCCTGATGTTGACCCATTAATTGTTTGCAACAGCTACTCAAAAATAGCTTCTTATCAGCTCAGACTTTGGAGTCACATGATGATTCAGTGTTTAGAAGCTTTTGAATTCATATATGAGCAATACTTTCACAACGACTACTACTGCACTTGAGAAAATTGTATCAGTGCTGCAACCATCCCTAAGGATGTGGCTTTTTGTGCTCAAATCCAGTGTGTGTGTGTGTGTGTGTGTGTGTGTGTGTGTGTGTGTGTGTGTTTGTGTGTGTGCGTGCGTGTGTGCACGTGTGTGGTTTTGGTTGCTCATGCAGTGTCAGAAGTCATCAGGGTGAGGCTGAGCGGCGACCCCATGACCCCCATCAGAGATCAGAAGTGAAGCACTTAGTGGTCGCCCCCCCTCCTTCCTTCCTCCACGATCCACGCAGACAGCCTTCTCTGATTCTACCACTGCTGCTAATAAAGGCAGCGGGAGACTAATTCAAGTCAACAGTTGAAGGGGAGTACTTGGGAGGAGAAGAAAAGTTAAAGGCTGAGCTGTCACTCAGCTAGCAGCTCTACCTTCTTTAAACAACTGAAAGTGACTGGAAGTGAAATTGGAAATTCATACCAGTTCTTTATATTTCTAGAAATCATATACGAGTCAAAGAAAGTCTATTAAACATTTCAGCAACAGAGAGAGCAGAAAATCACACTCCAAATATCTGCAGTTGTTTGCAGTTACAATTATTGGCTCAGATGCCTGTGTAAAAACTCAAGTAAAAATTAAAGTACTCATTCAACTTCTTTACTCAAGTATAGGAGTCCTACAGTCTCTGATGGACGTTTCCTCCAGCTGTTTCTGTGCAAAGCTAATTGAAACTTCAAATAGTCGAGTGGTAGTTGGAATAGTCTCCCTCTCTCGTCTGTTTTGTCTTGCTGCATCGTTATGTCTTTTACCTCATTTTCATCATGTTTCATGTCATGTATAATATGCACTGGTCTTGATGTCTTGATGGAAGCATGCAATGAGACAAAAAAAGAGGTATTTCTCCACAACTGCATTAAAACTAAAACAGTGAGCCTGTTTGAAGAAGAGTGAAAAAGATGGATACTAAAATGACACTGAAACTGAAATACTGAAACTACAGTAACAAAGTATCTGTACTCATTACTTCTCAGACAGATGACTGCATACTGTGTGTTGGATTTTTAAATAGATATGGTTGTACAGAAGTGTTTCATCTTTGTTATAGTTCCATTTTTATTTAGAAAGATTTACTTTAAGCTGACAGTTCAAGAGTCGCTGTTTATTCATAGGTTTATTATTCATCTGAGAAATATCCAGCCTCAGAAAATGTTTGCTGTAAGAACACTGTTGCCCATAAAGTTGCAATAAATATTTTGACCTCTTCTCATGAAATGAGAAGAGATTGTGACAATGCGATTTATCCTTGGTAGATAAAGTGTATCTTCTCTAAACTTTACTGATCGATCTCTTCCAAACATATCACAGTGACAATTAAAGCACAGTTAACCTGATGTGTATAAACAGGAATAAAAAGAGGAATGTGTCTGAAAACTAAATGATTCCAACTTCATGGACAACAGTGTATTTAATAACCAGTTTAGTGCCCATAGCCAAAAATAAGCACTAAGTGAATATAGCTGATATATTCTTATCAGATGTTCTGTTTGCTCTGATAATGGACCATGTCCTGTAACCCCGATCACTCGCTTCTGTTCTACAACAAAATCTAGAACATGAAGACATTTGTTTATATCCAAACAGTCAGCGGTACAGATGAGCCGTACATGCTGAACATTATGATCACTGTGCGCCCCGGACAGCAAAAACCTCTCTGAGTGCACCTTTAGTGACAGTGCTCTGATAGTTTTAGCCACATTTACCTAAAGAAGAACAGAAATTGATGAACAACGCTGAATAACAGAGTGACAAGTGATAATAACATTGTTAGGATAAACTTATTTGCTGTAGCCTGTCTCCTTCCCGGAGGTTGTTGTCTAGAACCATTAATTGCTGGTGCTGCGTGGGACTGTGGGAGTTGTTGCTCATTTCCCTCCATTGGAATGCCTCCTTCATTAAATTGACTGAGCAGGACGGGTTTTGAGGAGAAAAAGATGATAGTTTCTCAGGGTAATAACAGGCCTCAGGATAAGCTATGTTTAAGAGGCTACCGCAATGGCTACCCTGTCCTGCACCGCAGCACTCTCATGACCCTGGCTGCTGGGGACGGCACTGGCCAGACACAATTAGTGGTCACAGATACCTAGGTGCGTGTGTGTTTGTGTGTGTTTGCATGTGTGGGTGGGTGGATGCTTGCATGCTTGTACGGATGGGCGTGTATGCGTGTGTGTGTCTGTGTGCGTGCACGTACACGAGTGCATAGTGTGTGAATTTGTAAGCCCATAAAACCCACATTCCACAGTCAGTATCAGTCTCAGTGGGTGTGTTCTGTCTGTCTGTAGTCGACGACAGCGTCTACTGTCAACGTGTCCCTGAATAACAGCCGGCCATGCTGCTGGTCAGTGGAAATCTGCCACCTTTACAGCCTGAGGCTCAAACATGTGATGGACAATAGAAGTGAGCTGTGATTTCACACTGAGACATTCTTTACTTGGAAATCATATCAAACACCCAGCACTTACCTCACAGGAAAAGACATGTTCGTTTCCATGATTACTCATCATCGTACATCATTACCTCTAAACGCATTTGTCTACTGTCCGCTTTCATCCCTCCGCTCTGCTGAGGATTATTCCAGCGTTCTTTTCTCCCAGAATAACAAAGAGGAACACTTTATAGGAAAAGAACAAGAGGAGACATGGAGCTAAGCGTGTGCAGCAGGGGGGCTGATCCGAACGGGAGAGTGGCATGGGTACCTGTGTGTGTGTGTGTGTGTGTGTGTGTGTATGTGTGTGTGCAAGCATTAGTTTTGATTGTCAGGCTAACCAGAAATAGGGATGATTAAAGTTTTATAGATTAAGAATTGTGACAATCCATTGCAAATTATGTTTACTGCTTGTTGAAAACTTTAAACAGTTTGACAGTGCAGTTGTTGTCTATATATTACAGACTCACACTCTTTAGTTTGTCCTGGAATTTCTTTGACTATTATGTGAATAGCTTTCTTTTATTTTCTTTCATCTGTCCTATATGTACATATTAATACCTCTAACTCTTTGTGAGGCAGCTTGTGCTTCAAGGTTAGAAAAGTCTGTGTGTCCTTCAGGCTCACTGTCAGCAGCTGGAGAGTTGCAAATCATTCAACTGACCTGAGTCAGCAACATGTTAATGTCCTCCCTCTATTATGGAATCTGTACAGAACACATCATTTAATTAGAATTTATCTGGAATTCTTTGTAAAAATAAAATGCATTTCAGTCGCTCTGTGAACCGTGTGCAGGCTCATGAGAGCCTCTGGATAGCTTCACTGTACGTACCTGCTTGGGACCAACAGGCTCACTGAGACTTCATACACACAAACAGTCAAGCAGGCTCTCTCTCTCTCTCTCTCTCTCTCTCTCTCTCACACACACACACACACACACAAACAGCAGTGTATGGCAGTTCTATTGGGGCTCTTCACATTGTCCAGACGGCCCAGTGTCAGGCAGTGAAATGAATGGCTGTTTATATTAGAAGGCTGGTTTAATGAATTAGACCCACAGCTCCTCTGTGTCAGCGCCAGGCACATACAGACCAGACCTTCTCCTTTCCTCACCCCTCCTTTCCCCTTCCACAAGGTACTGGGGGACACCCTGATTGCGTCCTTCGGGACGGGTGAGTCAGGACGCCCAGCGGCGCCCCTCTAAGGACTCCCTGCTTATTTACAAAGGGCATCTGGCAGAGGCTGCGCATTCACCCTTCCCTTACCATCCCCCTTCTCAAAACCTCACCCATCTCATCTCCCCCATGGTAGATGAGATGGGCAGCGGACTGCCTGTTTATATACATGTGTGGGAGGGGAAACAGAGTGGGGAGGATTACTGAGCAACTTGCACATGTTTGAACAAATATGTATACAACATGAGGTTTGCCACCCAGCCGTACATATATACAGGCCTCCAACGAGACCCACCTCTGGTTCTACTCTCCCTGTGTGTCGAAGAGAGAGAAAGACGGCTGTCATCTCACATCTTCAGGAGAGGAAAGGAAAGGAAAGGAAAGGAAAGGAAAGGAAAGGAAAGGAAAGGAAAGGAAAGGAAAGGAAAGGAAAGGAAAGGAAAGGAAAGGAAAGGGAGAACTGCCATGAAGTTTGTAGCTCAGGTGACTCTTAAGAATAGTTTCAATAATTTCCTGAATCTGAGCAGAAATTAAAAAAAAAATCTAAAACACACACACACCTCTCTGGAAGTCAAACACAATTAGACCAAAAGCAGACAAAGAAGACACTCACGACACATTTTATAATCAGCAAAGCTTCTTCTTCGCACACACACACTCTAGCTCACACAGGAGCAAATCACCTACTGTTCACACACGGCCATGTGCTATGAAATGATTCCACCTCTTCTTCCCTTCATAAACCAGCAATCATTTTTCGCGCTCATCTCCCCTCATTTTCTTTTGTTGTCTCTCTCGCCTGTTCCCTCTCTCCCTCTCATCCTCATCTCTAATTTACCCAGCATCCTGCAGTGCACAGGAGCCTCTCAAATTGCCTTTGTCCATTTGCGTACGAGGCCTGGGTACAGTGTGTGTGCTGCCTGTTCATGTGTGTGTGTGAAGGGAGTCGCAGTAGCAGCGGGGTGGTGGGTTGAGATTGCTGTAATCATGGAGTGCTACCTGTTCATTAAACACGCAGTGGGAACCCTGCTTACAGCATTTAGGAACCAATTAAAGCAGCCCAAGCTATTAACATTAGCAACATTACCTAGAGGAGTGTGTGTGCGTGTTTGTGTGTGTGTGTGTGTGTGTGTGTGTGTGTGTGTGTGTGTGTGTGTGTGTGTGTGTGTGCATGTGTGTGCGTGTGTGTGCGTGTGTGTGTGTGTGTGTGTGTGTGTGTGTGCTCGCAAGTGCCTGTTTGTGGAAAAAAGAGGCGCTACAGTTCAACATATGTGTGTTTCAGTCATTTGCAAAGCAGTCTGTCCTGGACCTGGAGTGATTCAGGGAGTGACTAACTGCTGACTGATAAGTCCAAGAGGGTGCAATCAAGTGAGAAAATGAATGAAAAGCTGAGAGGAGGAGGAGGAGAGTACAGAAAGGTAAATTCAAACTTTAGCAAGTTGTGAATGGCTGTGATTACAATACAATGCGTCTGAGGACGGAGTGTGATTGCTCAGGTAAGGGGGTGGGACTTCTGGGATGGGAGGGCTCAGAGAGGTCCAACAGCGATTCTGGTGAGTGTAATTATCCACACACACACACACACACACACACCTCACACAATAGAGTGTGATTTGATGACGAGACGAGCAGCGTTGATGGGACCTCGTTCTCCATCCTGAGTTCATGAGACTGATTTTTGGGATTCATCCAATAAGTGGCTCTCTGCTGTGAAACTTAGTCAAAGAGAATGGATTGACTCGGCTTTGTCATAAGAATCTTCAGCTGTTTGTTAACTAAGATTCTTTTGCAGTGCAGTTGAAGTTGCAGTGGTTTTGGTAACCGCCTGTATCATTCAAAATGGAAAAGGATAAAGAATGAAGGAGGGAAGAAGAGCTAAACCGACAAAGAAGACAACGGAAGAGTCATCAGCCATGCTAGCAGCTGTTTGAAGTTAAACTTACAGTGGCAGTTTGAGCTAAACGCTAACATGCTCACTCTGACACTGCTAAAACTGCATGTGTGCGTGTTAACCATCGTATTTATCTGCTTATCAGCTACAGACGAGGCTGATGGAAACGTTGAAAGTTTTTGTCAATCTGGAAATGTGCCGAAAATTCAAAGGATAAGTGAGAATTTGCGCCTGCTGGTGGCAATGGGATCACCAAAGTCAACAGGGTTGGTCCTCTGGGTACCATGAATCTCTGAACCACATTTCATGGCAATATATTAGGGTTGTTGATAATCACATTGCCGCTCCCTGTGCTGTAGAGTTAGTGTTAGGGTTACCCCTAACCCATGATGTCAAAAAACAGTCAAGCTTAAGGTCTGAGAGTGAAGGAGGGACTAATACAGAGGACGGGTAATAATTAAAAGTGTCCTCCCAGAGATGAAGATAAACTGAAAGGTCTCTTTGTATCCTGCAGGTTAAATCTCATTTCTTTCCTAAAAACTTTTCCATCAGAGCCGAGCTTCACTCTGTCATCTCCTGGGTGCCATTTTTAATACCCATGTAACGATGGACCAGATAATGTCTGAAGTATAATTGTTCACCGGGAGAGGTAGAAACATGCAGTGCCATTGTCTGTCTGCCTTTTGTAGTTAGTTAAAAGGTGGATAAATAAGATGCAATTTAGAGACTTTTAAGACAAGATTTTTTTCTCCTGCTTTAATCACAGTGAAATTACCTCTGGGTGAGGGCTGTCATTAAAATAGAAGAGGCACTTGCTTCTTGGAAGCTGGAGGCGAGCATGAAGCTCGCACTAATAGCACAGTGCCTCAGTGGCGCTAACAGTTTTATATTATCCTGCTGTGCATGTATTCACATCTACCCACTCACCATGGATGTCTTACGATGGTCTATTTGTAGTTTGTCGCAGCTGTTTACTGTGATAAATACACTGAGAGAGACGGTTCATGATGTCCTCAAAAGCTGCAGAGCCATGTCGTTATTTTCAAACTAAATGGATTTTCCTGAGCCCGCAGAACAGAACATGCACATTGATGACCCACTTCCACCAGTTTGGCACTGCAGCTCAGTGAATATTACCCTCAACACAAGCTCAGTTTTTTGCTTTCACTTCACAGTAGAAGCCAAAGAGACTCCTACTGTACATACATCATGACTGCTGCTGCTTCCTGTCTCTGAGTACTGAGGTTTGGCCCCGGGTATGTGTCCCTCAGGGTGGCTCCTGGCCCCAGGCTACAGGACCCTGCCGGGAGGCACGAAGAGGCATGGCCGACAACCTCCAGATGTTAGCCTGCATTAGCCTGACAGCTTGTCATGTCACCGCCTACACTACCACACAGTTCCATCACCTCCCATCTGCTGCCCAACACCTCCTGAGGGACAGAAGGAGGGGAAACCATGAGACTTTACTGCCCTTCAACTCAGATAAAGACAATACATCACACCGATAACAGATATGTGATGATGGTCACGTTTGTTCCATTCTTATTTGATGATATGTGAAGTGGAGGACATACATTACAATACGGAATGTCAGCACTTACAGGCAAACATGTCCACCTCGTACGATCCACTGCAGACCATCTTTTTAATATTGAAGACAGCGATTCTGAAGAAACTGAAAAGATTCTTTACAACACAACAAGAGCACATTCAGGAATCAGCTGCTGCTTTCAGTTCAACGCAGTCTGTTGGATACCTTTTGGTTTTGGATTTGGTTAGTCTGTTGACTGTTTGCTTTTTTGCTGTTTGCAGTTTTCTGACACACACACAGAGAAAACAATCAGTTAATTGAAAAAATAATTAGCAGACCAATCGATAATGAAAATAATCATTATCATCATCTAATATAGACTGTTAAGCAAGATATGATGATAGTTAAGAGGCAGGGCAGCATATTTGCACAAATTTTAAAAAATCTCTGACAGATTAACATCACAGATACTGATCCACATAAATGATATACGCTGAACTAGTGGTTCACCACAAGACACTTTGACATGGACCCAAAAGAAATAGCTTGATGTTTGGCGCCCTCTTCTGACAGTATAGAGTAACATCATCTTCATCCTTCAGAAGAACTGATCTGAGTTCATTTGTGATAGCATAGATTTAACATGTAGTTTGGATCCAGACTAGCATCCAGCAAGTCCAATGTCCTGCAAGCTAAGATTAAGTTTTTGTCAAAGTCTGATGTCTTTGGAGGGAGGTGTACAATCGCTTCATTGTCTTGGGGATAATGGCTGTCTGATGGCTACAGACATTCCAGCTGATATTTGAGCTGGACGTGATTTCTTATTTTCACATGGACTTGACACAAGTTGTAAAATTCTGCTGGAAGCTGAATTCACCTGAACGGGAAGAGAAGTGAGACTGTATAATAATCTAAAATATTTATGTGTAATAATTTGAGTTCTGGCTTTAATCACAACATTCTGAACTCAGAACTCAAATACACTGTTCATGTGATTTTAATCCTCTTCAGTATAAAAATGATCCGCTGCTGGGAAAATGGCTTTCAACAAAGCCATCTTCTATTATCACAGCTGATTGTTTCATTAATCTTCCTGAGACCCTAACAAACATTTTCACTACAAAATAAATTCTAAATAAATGTAAATTCTTGAATTTAAAGATGGATACTGGGAGCCAGAAGCCAAGCTGATGTTTGTCCTTTGGATATATTCCAAGCCTAGTTTGGCATTTAGGCAGACTTTGTACAAATGGTACACATTTTTGTCCTTTAAATACTTTTGCTGTTGATAAAGGTGTCTTAGATATAGGTGTCAGTCAGTGAGTGTGACAGTGCAATTGGAACTATGTGCTCCAGGATAGAGACTACATGTGTTCACAGCTTCAGGACGGAGAGACGGCATAAGATAAAGTAGAGACACCGACAGGGTTTGTTCAGGAAAAGATTACTTTATTTAGTCAGGGATACATACTCTTGTTATATTTGATTACTTGTCAGATAGAAAACACATTAGCTTTTCAAAATAAAAGCAAGGTCCATTTAATTAATTATATTTATTTATGGTTTTTAAAACACACTTCAATAAATACTTTTTCTTCTTTTGGATTTTTTTTTCTATTTTACAAAATCATACAGTGAGTGTAAGAGTGTAGAGGTCAGCGGCTAACACAGACACTGCAGATGCCACGGGTAATATAGAACTTAAAATACCTTTACACATTTCCAAGTGTTTTTTTACACAACTTTGTCCACATCACTATGACAGGTATAAACAACTCTCCAATTATTCAAATGAACGTTAAGCACTATTTGACCACTGGTCTGCAAAGATAGGTAGTATCGCACACACTTGAAGAGCACAGAGAGAGCTAGCTCTAGGTTAAGACACATGGGTAACAGAGATACTATGCACCCCAATGCAACACCCTGTGCCTTAGCATGGATCTGTCCATCACTCCTTTACTTCAAACCCAGAACTTAAAATGGTATCACAGTGAGAGACAGACATTTACATCCATCTGTTACACTTTTAAAAAGCTTTAAAGGGCAGTTCAAACTCTGAATTCAGAGATCAGGGTGAAAGGAGATAACAATATACTGAACATCATAGTAAAAGATTACAGCGAGCGGCTGACCACAGTGCCTTTTGCAGAGGTAAACATATTATCAGGTGAGTGCAGTGATGTAAAGCGTGTGTGAGTGTGTGAGGATGACAAAAGTCTTTGTACCTACAACCCCATGAATTAACGTTTAAAGGACCATACTGGTGTTTCTGCAATTTAGTTCATTTACTACAAACCACGTCTGTTCTGCCTGACTGATGACTGCTCTCCAAGACTTTGAAACTTTTTGGAGCTTGAAATTTGCTTGAACATCATGCTCATGCTCATCATTCTTATGAAAGTGGCACCATTGTGTGCTAATGCAACAGAAAGCACGGGTTCATTTGGGGAAATCCTGAAACTGACAGACTGTCACTGAATAGTGTGCCACTGATGAGCTCTTTTCTCAGAAATTCCGACCCAGACAACAAATGATGGGGAAAAAAATGTACGCTGTGAGAGACAGCTGCTTTTTCAGTGCATATCATAAAAATCCAGTTGCTTTCATTTGCATCAGCACAACATGGTGCTGTGATGGGAAAAAAACATGGCATGATGTTCAGTGAGTCTGTGCAAGCTGACTTTACTGCCATGAAAACAATAGCTGCCTCGAAGGTATAAAGCACATTCAATGTACTGATGTACACTTTAAATATCATGGTATGTTTTGCTATTGTAACCACACAACAAATGATTTGATAGTAAGTTGTTTAAATCATGCAAAAACACAGGTATGGTCCTTTTTGGCTCAAGCGGCCACAGATTAGTGGCTCAGGCATTGAACCCTCCTGACACGCTGCAAAGGTCTGAACTCAAATAACAAGCTGCCATTTCCCTCATTGTAAGCAGCAGCACAGTCAGCACTGTCCACCATATATCTTCTTTGTTAATACAGTATTTACCAAATGAATTATTCTGACAATGAGGTTTAACTTAACTACCAAATATCTAATTACTGACACCCAACCCTTCTACCCCTTATGTCCACCTATGAAGGTGTACCCAGTCTTTGTTGCATCTCCTCAGGTATTGTAAGTCCCATCGCCTATCCACTCTCTGACCCAGTTGTATTCCCTGTGTCAGCAGGCATGTAAACCGGAACACAGAAAGCTAATACTGTGGTTTGTTTTACTGGAGCTGATGCATCATTGATGCAGACATCCTCCCTGCAGGTAAGCAGATCTCTGACAGAAGACACATCCTATGCTCCTCCCATGAGGACTGGAGTTTTTTTTGGACACTTGAGCGTGCCTCTCGGGGGCAGCAGAGATCCTTTAACAAAATCTCCTGGAGCTGCTGTCTGCCTCTGGTGCATTCAAGAGTAAATGTGTTAAATAATTTGGCAACGGCTGTGGATGTAGGAGAAGCATCATCAGGCCAGGAATTAGGGCACCATGGTATCATGACAGACATAACCACACCAGCATATACACACATCCCAGGGCCTCCAGTGAGCCACAATGTTATAAATAGACCAAAACAGCAGGTGCTGTCACTCTGTCTATAGCTCACAGCCAATTATGAATCTCTGCAGGTGTGCCCAGCCAACCACACATGTGAGCAAAAGTTAATCCAATATCAGTCCCTTCTTCTTCTTTGCTTCAACCTTTGCTCCCTCTTCAATACATGTCTTCTACTTTTAGAAGCGTATGCCTTCTCTCAGACACACGTAACACTCGCATGGAAATGTTATTAGGTCAACCTCCTCCTGTGGCTATGAGTCAGTACCTCGGCTCTGTTACTCCCCACCTGCAGCCTCTGGAAGAGCAGCAGGAACTACAGGATGAGAGCGGTGGTGGTATGAAAGAGGATAACAGTATTTAAAAAGGAAAGGAATGTGGAGATGAATGAAAGGCAACTAAACAGTGTACAGGAATAAGGGACATCTTTCAGAACATACAGTACTCCTGCACAAGCACTTAAAAGAAGCTGAGCGAGAGAGTAAAGCAGTGTCATCCACGCGTTTCACTGTTTCTCATCACATCCTGTCTACTGCAAAATGCCACCAGCTGGGTTAATCGGCTGGTGAGCTGTTCCAAGCTGTGGTCTCTCATCAGTCCACCTTCCTGCCTCCCTCAAAGGGCAGAATAAACATTCAAATTGTCTTGAGTAGTTGCCCGTTAGCCTCACACCCGCTTTGTTTGAACTGTCAGACGTCAGCTGCAGCAGGTTTGAGTCACATTTGTTCAGATCCGCTGCTACAGTGTACTAGATTCTGTATACTCGTCAATCAAACTGATCCTTTTCAGACACACCTGCATGACACTGATGAGTGACATCATCAGTGTGACATCATCAGTGTCATCGGATGAAAGCTCCAAAATGTTCTTTGGGACTGAGACAGCTGTGCAGAAACTGGATGATGATGCATTTTTGGCATTTTCCAGAACGTGTAATCCTTCAACTCCTTATAAAGCCTGAAAATCACCAATCAAACATGACTTCTGTTCACCACAGAATGTGTGTGTGTGACAATATTAAAGGAGGTAAATCTAATCTGGTTAGCTTAGTCCTGTGTGTTGCTTAGCTTTATAATTCTTTTTTTTATTTATTTTTTTATTTTTATTTATTTTTTGGTTCAAACGCAGCGTTACAAGATACAAGAATACGAGTACAAAAGCTGAGTTAAAAGAAGAATCTGGTGTGTTCCTGTGTTAAGAACAAACACACAGTCACACTCAAAGGCCTAGAGGAACACCATCACTGACAGGTAAGCACAATTATGAGCCAGGATCAATAGCACCTGCTGGGCACCATGTTTGTTGCTCTTTTCATATTTATAAGCATCACTGAGCTATAAAGTTAGTCATATTGTTTCCTTCAGTCGGTACACATTGACATACAGCCTCATCTTGCAACTTACCACTATTATTATTGCTACATCAACAAACTCCACTTCATCAACGCTGCAGGAATCAGCGTACAAACAAACACGCACGCACAGACTCATTACCCACTTGTAGGTATAGTGAGTAGGTTATGTGATCCACACGTCCTACAGCAGACACATAGTACTACAGTATCAACACACGTCCACAACTTCTCCAGTTACCGGGCCCCTTCTCCACTACACTTCATTCCTCGTGTAAGAAGAGAACTTGTGTGTGTGTGCTTCTGCTGGTTGTTTCACATGGTACATAGATAGAACGGTTAGATGAGGGTATGAGCGTGGCCTCAGAATAGTGAAGCGACCTTTGTGTTGTCTGGTCAAAAGTTTAGAAAGTGTACAAATCCTCTGAGTCTGCTGAATAAGACTAACTCTGATCAGACAAGAGAGCCTGAAGTCTGGCACAGCCAATTAGATAAATCTCCACCTCTCCAAGCGCCCAAACCTCATTAATCAAATCTTTGTTGATAATTCAAATAAAATCCATTTTTGCAATTGTCTCTGACCATGACCAAAGACAGCTCAGCAGCAGACGCATTGAGCTGATCGGATCTTGAAGGTTTCACACTGATACCAAGAACTGGCATGCGTGTGTGTGTCTGTGTGTGTGTGTCATCCTTTGCCATCTGGAATTGAGTAAAACCTTTGACTACTGTTTTAGGAGTTTTTTATGTTGCACTGCTGCAAAAGTGCAATTGCATGAACTTCAGTTGCATTTTAAAACAAAAGCAGAAGTACCACAAAACTTCTGAGTTTTAAAAAAAGTAGCATTACACTAAAAATCTAGCCTGCTTAATTCAGTTACTCACCTTCTATATGTTTGTGCAATACTGTAAACACACACACGCACACACACACAGGTAATCTTGTTGCTTTCCTGAGGGACAAGCTAAAATAATGCAGTCCCAGCAGCTCTACGTCCCCTCCACTCTGCATCCCACCTCTGAAATGAAACACCACCACCTCCATCACAGCCCCATTATCACAGATCATTACAGGTGTCTATGAGGAAAACCTGCAGTTACATTGTTGAGTCACACAGTTTCTCATGAGCCGTGACAAGTTCAGAGACTGGTGTGGAGTGTGTTTCTTTGCTTTTCCACCACAGAGTCATGACATTCATGAAAAGCCTCTCCTTCTCTCCTTCAGTGATAAATTGATGAACTCACCCATAAGGCGTTAACAGATATACTGCTCTGGTCTAGGCTAGTCTAGACACTGCACTGGATAAAGGGATAGAAAGTCTTCAGTTTTTTGTGGTGTTTTTCACACACACTCATTTTTTCTGTCTAATATCTCCTCATCTCTGTTATCCTCTGTAATTACTCTGTTCACTCCCTTTTCATCGTTGGCAGCACGCTGGACACGTTGGGGTGGTGGTGTCAGATGCGTCCATTGCCGTGTGTACTGCTTCTGCGGCCAGACAGGGGGTGGGAGGTGTAGTGGAGCTCGGCCGTGGAAAAGGTGGAGGACGAGGAGTCAGAGGAGGGGGATGTGAGTCCACAGGCTTCACAGGCCAGAGCCAGCTGCCTCAGGGCATCCAGGGAATCCATCTTAGCTCCCCGTAACAGATCGCTCTGACCCTGCAGCACAGGGAAACAGACTCATGGAGGCACTGTAATAAATTACAAGTCAAGCAGACGCATTTAATTCTGTTTTATAAGCTACTGTTAGCTGTGATTGTTCCCTGAGATGTGTTTGGCAGGAGGCTAGTCCTGCAAATGCAAAAATTATTAGCAACTGATTCAAAGCCACATTCATTGATTTTTTTTTTTTTTTGCCAGTGGAAGAACAAGTGTTTCTGTCCACCTGACAAATGTGGCTCTGTTTTCAGCTCTGTTTTAGATTTGATCTGAGTCTTTGGCCACTGAATGCTCCACTTTGTGAAACAGCAGTCTGAAACTTTGTTTGTCTGCTGTTTTGTTCTTAGCATTTAGTGTGTAAAACTTCATCATCATAGATAGCAGGCCAGAAAACCAAAACAATGAGCCAGAAGATGCTACAAGCTCAGAGAGCTGCTGCTGCACGCACACACACACACACACACACACACACTTCCTTTTTATCCATTATTGATTATAGGAGCTGCACAAAGATGCACAAAGCTGAATTGTTGCTTCCTTCTGTGTCATGTCAGCTTGTGCAGGGAATCAAAATGCAAATATTAAAAGTCATATAGCAGATCCACATTTCTTTGCCAAAAGGCCAATAACAAAGTGTCTGCTGCAGCAATGAAATGAATTATTAACAGATTTGAATTTACTATGTCAGCTTGCTATGGAAATCTGTGGTTGCGTGTGATTAAAATAAGACAAATAAGGACAGAACAGTTAAAGAAAATGAATTCTGATGAAATCTGCAGAACAAGAGCTTCTCCTTTCCAAGTAAGATGTGTCACAACTACCATGAAACTGAGAGAAAGAGTAACTTTGTTTTTAATTAAATTAACAGATATTCACCAGTGATCAATGAGTTTTGACATTTGGCTTACCTTGAGGACGGTAATGTTCCAGGTGAAACTCTCTACAGCTTTGCTCTGCTTGCGTCCCTTCAGTCCCTCCTTCTCCCCTAACCGAGGAAGTTCCTCATGGAAGTCCATGCCTGCAAAGCAAACAGAACAGGAGCTCTGCATGAGTTTAGAGAGGAGAGGAGGTGCAACCATCAACTGCTGTTGTGAATAAGACCAAATGTCTAAAGGCACGTGTCAGCAACATATCTTGATGATTTTTCCACCCGATTTGATTGTTATCAGTCTATTCAATAGACGTTATCAGCACACATCAGTCCCATTTATATGGGCTAGTAGGGGCCTACTAAACCTACTGGCAGGTTCAGGAGGCTGTTATCAACCATTTCTGTCAGTGGGCCATTATTTCAGTGAGC
This sequence comes from Nibea albiflora, assembly GCA_014281875.1. Classification (NCBI taxonomy): domain Eukaryota; kingdom Metazoa; phylum Chordata; class Actinopteri; family Sciaenidae; genus Nibea; species Nibea albiflora. The sequence continues at coordinate 24,894,944 of CM024796.1, forward strand.
CAGTAGGGGGAGCCCTAGTGGAGCCCTTTCATGACGAGGGCGCGCGTACGCAACCCATATTATGAGAGATACGCTTTTAATAAAGTAAATAAAGTTGAAAAACAAACAAACAAACAACTTCAAGAAAAAGCACATGCCTGATAATAGGCCTTCTCCCCCTACTGGCTCACTGAAATAATGGCCCACTCATAGAGATGGTTGATAACAGCCTCCTGAACCTGCCAGTAGGTTTAGTAGGCCCCTACTAGCCCATATAAATGGGACTGATGTGTACTGATAACGTCTATTGAATAGACTGATAACAGTCAAATCGGGTGATTTTTCATGCTCAGATAACAGATTTACATATTTACACAAAAGCAAAGTGCCATCCCTCGTGGCATTTACACAGGCACTTAAAGGTCAGGGTTTTTTTTAAGGCAGCAAGAGGCTCTGATGATCATGAGACCATCTTTTCACCACGCTGGTTCATTACACATCAAACAGTTTAGACACTCCAAGCAGAGATACTGAATATTTTTTGAAAACACCTTGTTTTTCTTTCTAATTAGACATCCATGCTGACAAACATTTGGGAGTGTCAGAACCATCAGAAAGGACTGGATCTCCTCTTCAAATGTTGTTCCTGGCTCTTTCTCTGAGGAGCTGTCCTCATTAAGTTTGGCTGTTTGAAGTCAGACTCGCTCATTTGCTGAATGTATAGGATATCCTGTCCTGCAGTGATTTTCACTCAGTTCATTATCACCTCATGTCATCTCATCCACCCATCATCCATCATCCATCTGCCACTAGCCCATGAACCTTACCTTCTTTCTGCACCTGAGCGATCCTCTCCTGAACACCGTCCGCGTTCTCAATCAGCTGTTTCTGGGCAGCAATCATCTAAAGAGACAGGAAGAAAGCGTGTCTTTAACTTAGTCAACTGTGAAGCCGAGGGCTGTTCAGACTCAGAGCTTCATTTCAAATCGTACAAAGAAGCTTGACATTTCCAAAAACTTTCCAAGTGTCAGACTGAAAAGCAGGAAATGTGATTTATTTCGGAAATGTTGCATCCATAAAATACATCAGAGCTGAAACAATTTGTCAGTTAGTCAGACTGATTATATTCTGATATATCAGAAACTATTTTGAAAATTAGTGAGAAGCCCATTTCATTCCACTTAAATATAACTTTATTGTCATCAACACAGCATGTAGGCACGAGTGCATATTATCACAGCTCTGTTGTCCAAGCTTTCAAACATAAGTAGGACTCACTGCTTCAAGTGCGCTCCTCAGTCGTATGTGAGCAGACTGTTCTGCCCCTCATAGCAATAGTCTGTGAGCGCTTGTGATACGTTACACCATTGATCTGGCACACGATGCCAGCCCAGAGTGGCTTAGTCGCAAGCACTTAGCATGTCAGAGTGTTGATCCTCATCATGGCTGCACTTATTGCCTTCCAGCACACAGAGCAGTACGCCTCACAGTCCTCAGCCATGCTTCAAACTCCTCAACCTTTAACCATTTGTCCAAAAACATGCATTCCTTCATTAGCCGCTATCTTCATGTAACATTATCAAGCAGCTGTGAGTCTTCCAGAGTCAAGTCTAGAAATATAAGTAAATAAGTCAATTCATTTACACTTTAGTATACAAATATACGGCTGTGGCTCAGAGTGTCGTCAATCAGATGATTGTTGGTTTGATCATCAAGTCTGCAAGTTGAACTGTCTACTGAACCCCAAACTGCTCCTGAAGGCTGTGCCATCAGTGTGTGAATGTGTGTGAATGGTTAGCTCCTCAAACTGATCAGCAGTTGGCACCTTGCATGGCAGCCAATGCCATCAGTGTGTGAATGTGTGTGAATGAGATATGTACTGTAAAAGAGCTTTGAGTGGTCAGAAGACTAGAAAGGAGATATATAAGTACAGTCCATTTACTTTTTACATACAGAAAAAAAAATGCTTTGGAAAATGGTGTTTATGACTTTGATCATTTTTATGGTTTTAAAGGTATTCATTTTCACTAAATTGAAGCACTTTGTAAACTCTGTTTTTAAAAGGTGGTATATGAATAAAGTTATTTAATCGATCCATCAAATTTCAGGACTTTTTAAGACATTGCATAAAGACTGCTGTGCAAACCTCCCTGCTCTGCCACGTATGTGACGTCACCGTCACCGAGCGTCACCGAAGCAACCCGAGCAGGTCCGAGAGTAAACTACACAGCGCGGCAGCAGTTACGTTACCTGTCGAGTGCAGCACACATCCTCGAAGTTGTGACGGTGTCAGTCGGAGCCAGACCGGGACTATCAGTGTCGTCGCTTTGTGCGTGAATGCCGAGTGAGTTGGAATCGGACATTTGTTGTTTGTTATCTGCTGTTTTGCAGTGTTAATTGAGGTCGGAACGGCCGCCATGTTGTAATGCGTGCTCACCTGTTCGGAGCTCCTTTATGCGAAACTATGGCAAAGGGAGTGTTAATGTGCTCGTATTTAGTGTATATATGTTCTTGGCATGTAGCCATATTCAGCTTGTGTTGCTGGTATTGTGGATGGACTTTGATTCTGCTAATGTTCATACCTACTAGGCTACAATTAATATGTTTACTTTGTAATGTAACGATGGAGCGCCTCATGTGACCATAGCGGGTACTGTTTCAGTTCATTACTACACTCTGCATTTGTTGAATGATAGATCATCATTATTATTATTAACATTTATTATTTCTTTGTTTGTGTACTCAGAAAAACCACAACAACACACAACACCCGACAATTCCTGTTCATGTGGAATAAAGAGGGATAAAGTCACACTGAAGTAGCTGCAGTTCTTCTGATAGAGAACTAAGACCAGACTTGTGTACGCCAGCATACAAAATAATAATAATAATTAACAAGTGGTCCTTCGAGCCGGATGTACACAAGCTGCGCCATGGCTACAAGCAAGGGATATTATGAGCCGCCACAGTGTCCCCGTCCCAGCAGGATGCGACGCATTCCCGGACATCTGGAGGACTACGAGCTCAGCTATCCACTCCAACCTCTTCATCCCACCACAACAAGGGCAGCGTCACTGACGACATCAACATACGCAGCATCGCCCAGCATAGGAGGATTTCATCATATCCAGTGCCCCCATATTCGTTATATGAGAGCCCTGATGATAGACTTGAACGCCTAGAGGCACGCTGGCAGACCGTGAGACACCAAATGAAAGAGCTGGAAGCTGAAATGGACAATGTAAGACTGAATCCTCACTCTCAGGTTGGCTACACTCACCCCACATATCGCCCACAACGATATGCCGCAGAAATGTTTCAGTATAGCAGCTTTCCCCATCTAGAGAGGATCCCCACCAGTCCAGCTAGGATGATGCAGCATCCACCCGCATCCCATATCCTGACTACTACTGTGGAGCCCCTCTCTCAGGATCAGGACAAAGCCGCTGCTTCAACAAAGGATGCTGAACACTCTGCTGTACAGACCGAGGCTGTGGATCAACCTTCTTCTGCAGTGCAGGCTGACGATTTGGCTCAAGCTTCAAAGACTGAATCTGCAAAATCTGCTCCTGTTTCACAGATGGACAGTGTGGATTCAATAGCCTCTGTTTCATCAGCAATACCAACGTCTTCGCTGGTGCCACCTGCAGTCTCCGCAGTTCCTGTCCTGCCGATCCAGACTGCACCTCCCTCATCACAACCAGCATACAGTGCACCCAATCATAGGCAGCCTCCTCCTCAGCAATACCCATATCCTCCTGCACATTACCCTGTTCCTCCTCCTGTCCAACACTATTATCCTCAGCAGCCCATTGCACCTGTGCAGCCACCAGACAACTCTAATGCACCAGGTGTTTTAGAGATGGTTATTGCATCATCATTTGGCATCCCCAAGCCCAAACTGACTGTTTTCACCTCAGGGAGGGAAACTGACTTTCTGCTGCTTAAAAAGGGACTGGACAGTGTTCTTGGGCCCCACAGACATTTAAGTGAAGACTACAAGTATCAAGTCCTTCTTGACCATCTCAGATTCCCTGCTGCGCTTCAAATAGCCAAGCGGTTCATCAACAGTGCAACGCCATACACTACTGCCATGCAAGCCCTCATGCAGAGATATGGTCAGCCCAGACAGCTTGTCCAAGGAGAACTCAATGCCATCCTGAACGCTCCACCAGTGAAGGCTGGAGACTATCAAGGTATTGAAGATTTTGCAGCATCAGTTGGCACACTAGTGGGCATGTTAAGCACGATGCAAGGTCCTTCATATTCAGAACTGATGTGTGGTTCTCATGTGGATACACTGCTCACTAAGCTGCCTGTTAACTTCAGAGACGCCTTCGTCGAATACTGCTTTTCCAGGGGAATAATCCAGAGTGGCAGCGACAGAACATATACTCTTCCAGATCTGGCAGATTGGCTCGAGAGGAAGGTCCAGACTCTGCAGGTATCCCGTCGGATCAGCGCCTGCCCAGTAGAATCTACACATGCCGACAGCCGGGAGCGCAGATCAGTGAAGCAGCCAAGAGTGAAGTCTGCAACTATTCTGCTAGGTAACCACCAAGGGGCCCAGCAACCTAAACCAGCTCCTGTATCCAGTATCCCCTCACAGTCTAAGAAGCGTGACAGGTTTAAGCCCTATTGCCCCTACTGTAATAACCAAGAACATTACCTCAACGCCTGTGATGACTTTGCTAAACTCACACACAATGCAAAGGTTGACTGGATAAAGGAAAAGAGAAGATGCTGGAGGTGTGGGAGAGGACACACACCTGACAACTGTACGCTGAAGAAGCCATGCTCAACCTGTGGAGAACAACACCTCACTGTGCTCCATGATGTGGCTCAAACAGACACTATCCTGACCGTGAGTACGTCCCCCAGCATGATTTACATGGACCAAGTAAGCCATTCAGGTCGAGTGATGCTGAAGGTTGTCCCAGTACGTCTGCACAATGGAAGAAAACACTCAATACCTACGCTGTTCTGGATGATGGATCCGAAAGAACGATCATACTACCAGCTGCTGTGCGTCACCTGGGCCTCAAGTGTAAGGAAGAAATCCTGTCCCTGAGGACGATTAGACAGGACAAGGTGCAATTAAAGGGAGCCACAGTCTCACTCAAAGTGTCACCCATGATGAAGAAAGGGATGAAACATGACATTCGACACGCTTTCACAGCAGCAGATCTGAATCTGGCCGAACAATCATGTGCAGCTGAAACTCTGAAGCGAAGCTACCAACACATGAGAGACATTCCATTGCACTCCTACAGCAGAGTCAAGCCCATGCTACTCATTGGTTCTGACAATCCTCACCTGATAACACCAGTATTCCCAGTCCGGTCTGGCCCGATCGGTGGACCTGTAGCTGTGTGTACGGCCCTGGGATGGGCTGTGCAGGGACCCGCCACCTTCCTGCAGCAGTCATCAGGTGAGAACAGCTGTCTGCATTCTTCATTCCTCTCACCTTCAGAAGAGCTACATCAGAATGTGGAAAGGCTCTGGAAGCTAGACACACTACCATTCAGAAACAGCAAGGAGGTGATCCGCTCCGGTGGCGATAAAGCAGCTATGGAACAACTGGAGCAGAAGACCATCAGAGTCACAGTTGAAGGTGCGTCCCGTTATGCTACTCCATTGCTGCGTAAACCAAATGCACCCAAACTCCATGCTCCACCCACGGCAGTGATGGCTCTTCTCAGGGCAACAGAGCATCGCCTTGCTACCAACCCTGAACAAGCTGCAGTGTACAATGAGGAGATACACAAGTTGGTGAGAGCTGGATACGTCGTCAAGATCAACGCTGATGAGGTGAGCAGATCAGAGGAATCATGGTTTTCTCCCTCACCATCTTGTTTATCATAATGGTAAAGCCAGAGTTGTTTTCAACTGCTCATTCAACTATCAACAAGCCTGCCTCAATAACAACCTGCTTCCTGGTCCTACACTGAGTGCATCACTGCTCGGTGTGCTGTTGAGGTTCAGAGAACACACCGTGGCCATCAGCGGAGATATACGCGGCATGTTTCATCAGGTGCGTCTCCTACCTGAAGACCAACCACTCCTCCGCTTCCTGTGGCGTGATGGAGAGAAAGAGCGCAGCCCAGATGTCTACGAGTGGCGTGTTTTGCCGTTTGGGACTACCTGCAGCCCATGCTGTGCATCTTATGCTTTACAGCATCACGTGCAAGAACACCGTGAGGGTAATGAAGATGTGGTACAATCTGTGTTGCAAGCATTTTACGTTGATAACTGTCTCCAGTCCCTGCAGTCTCAAGATCAAGCCAGACAGCTCATCGACAAGATGAGAGCTCTTCTTGCCAGCGGAGGCTTTGACATGAGGCAGTGGTCCAGCAACATCCCCGCAGTTATTGCTCACCTACCACCTGAAGCCAAATCAGCAGGATGTGAGTTATGGCTGACTGCAAATAAGACCGACCCACAGGAGTCAACACTCGGTCTCCTGTGGCGCTGCAGCCCTGACACTCTTGGATACAAACACAGAGCCATCCCAGCGACAGAACCGACCATGAGGTATGTGTATCGGGTCCTAGCCAGTCAATACGACCCACTAGGTTACATCACACCATACACCACGCGTGCCAAGGTCCTGGTTCAAGCCCTGTGGAGAAAAGAGAGAGGATGGGATGAGCCCATTGTGGACAGTCTCCTCCATGTGGGGACAACATGGGAGGACGAACTCCCACAACTTCAACACATCACACTGCCACGTTGTTAACACTGCTAATGTCCCTACTGACACTCCTGTTGAACTACATGTTTTCTGCGACGCCTCAGAAAGGGCCTACGGTTGCTGTAGCATACATGAGGGTTGAAGACAGTGAAGGAAAGGTACAGGTGGCATTTGTGATGGCAAGGTCTCGCGTAGCCACCGAAGAAAAACAACTCTCCATACCCCGCTTGGAGCTGTGGTGCAGCCCTGTCAGGTGCACAATAGCCAAGGTCCTGCACACAGAGCTGACTCTTCCAGTGAAAGCAACAACAATGTGGACAGACTCCACAACTGTCCTGCACTGGAACCAGTCTGAATCTCAGCAGTACAAAGTGTTTGTGGGGACACGGATCGCCGAGATTCAAGAGCTGGTTGGGGCAGAAAGCTGGAGATATGTTCCCTCAAAAGAGAATCCTGCTGACGATATCACGCGGGGGAAAGCACTGGCGGATTTAGTGAAGCCCAACCGCTGGACTTGTGGCCCCGCTTTCCTCCATCAGCCTCCAGTCGAGTGGCCAACTAATCCTGCTGTAAGTACTACACCCACACCAGCAGAAGAAACACGTGATACTATCTTCTGTGGCAACATTACAGTTAACAGCTCTTCAGTCCCAGATGTGACTCAGGTCAAATCATGGTCAGAACTGGTCGACGCCACATTCCAGTACCAGCACGGGGCGGCTTCTCCTCCCATGACTGCAGCCGACAGAGTCAACACAGAAGTTGCCATCCTGAAGAGAGCACAACAGGAGAGTTTCCCGGCGGAGTTTACTGCATTGCAAGCAGGTAAACCTCTCAGTTCCAATAGCGGCCTGTTGTCTCTATCCCCCATCTATGACAAAGACGTGGAGCTGATAAGGGTCGGAGGTCGACTCCGAAAGGCAGTGACCTTAGAAGAGGAAACCATCCATCCTATCATCCTGTCACCAAACCACCGTGTCACAGAGTTGCTCATCCGGGACTATGACAACCGGTTGCTTCATGCAGGTCCTGATCGTGTATTTGCAGAAATACGGAGGACATACTGGATCATCCGCGGCCGCCAAGCTGTCAAGAAACACCAGCATAGCTGCACAGAGTGTCGTAAATGGCGCAGCAAGCCCGTCATTCCCCAGATGGCTGACCTGCCAGCCGCACGGTTGCGTATCAACCAGCCAGCGTACTGGTCTACTGGAGTAGATTGTTTTGGCCCATACACCATCAAAATAGGCCGCAGACACGAGAAAAGGTGGGGCATTATCTTTAAATGCCTCACCACTCGGTGTGTGCACCTGGATCTTTTGTGCAGCCATGGACACTGACTCCTTTTTGCTCGCCTTACGACGCTTCGTGGCAAGAAGAGGGAAGCCATTTGAGATTCTCTGTGACCGTGGCACTAATTTCCGAGGAGGCGACAGAGAGCTGCAAGAAGCTTTCGCTGCACTGGAGCCAGCATTAAAGGACCAGCTTGCTGAGCAGAGCATCAGTTTCAGATTTAATCCACCACTTGCACCGCATTTCGGCGGTGTATGGGAGAGAGAGATCAAATCTGTTAAAGCTTCCCTGCAAGTCGTGCTGAAAGACCAAATGCTCCCAGAGGAAGTCCTCATGACGGTCCTGATAGAAGTTGAGGGGATTCTCAACTCTAAGCCCCTGGCTATGCTACATCTGACATTGCAGATCCCGACCCCATAACACCAAACCTCCTCCTCATGGGGCGGCGGGGATTCATCACTACCACAAGCTGTCTATCACAACAGTGACCTGCTGGACGTCGCCACTGGAAACACAGCCAGGTGCTGGCAGATCACTTCTGGCTTCAGTTCACCAAGAACTATCTCCCCAATCTTCAACATCGTCGGAAGTGGCATAGTTCTACTGTGGACCTCACTCCAGATCAGGTGGTCATGATCATTGACTCACAGCTGCCCAGAGCGCTGTGGCCGGTTGGACGAGTCACCAAAGTGATCCCCAGTGATGACGGCCGGATACGCACAGCTGAAGTAAACATTAAAGGGTCTACATACACACGGCCAGTGGCTAAACTCATCCCCCTGCCAGAAATGCCAGAGGACAGAGACTGATCTGACGGCCCAGCAGGGATCTTTGTGGTTCTGCGAATTCACTATGTGAATTCGGGGGCGGCTGTGCAAACCTCCCTGCTCTGCCACGTATGTGACGTCACCGTCACCGAGCGTCACCGAAGCAACCCGAGCAGGTCCGAGAGTAAACTACCACAGCGCGGGCAGCAGTTACGTTACCTGTCGAGTGCAGCACACATCCTCGAAGTTGTGACGGTGTCAGTCGGAGCCAGACCGGGACTATCAGTGTCGTCGCTTTGTGCGTGAATGCCGAGTGAGTTGGAATCGGACATTTGTTGTTTGTTATCTGCTGTTTTGCAGTGTTAATTGAGGTCGGAACGGCCGCCATGTTGTAATGCGTGCTCACCTGTTCGGAGCTCCTTTATGCGAAACTATGGCAAAGGGAGTGTTAATGTGCTCGTATTTAGTGTATATATGTTCTTGGCATGTAGCCATATTCAGCTTGTGTTGCTGGTATTGTGGATGGACTTTGATTCTGCTAATGTTCATACCTACTAGGCTACAATTAATATGTTTACTTTGTAATGTAACGATGGAGCGCCTCATGTGACCATAGCGGGTACTGTTTCAGTTCATTACTACACTCTGCATTTGTTGAATGATAGATCATCATTATTATTATTAACATTTATTATTTCTTTGTTTGTGTACTCAGAAAAACCACAACAACACACAACACCCGACAATTCCTGTTCATGTGGAATAAAGAGGGATAAAGTCACACTGAAGTAGCTGCAGTTCTTCTGATAGAGAACTAAGACCAGACTTGTGTACGCCAGCATACAAAATAATAATAATAATTAACAACTGCTATTGTCCTACATTCTATAGACCAAGCATTTACGTGATGGTACATGATGACTAAGACTCGTGTGCGCCCAGAAAGAGTCTGTACGACTGGAGATCACACCGACTGTGGCTTCATGACACTACCGGCCTCGTATTGGCTGTGTTCACACTCAAACATCATCAGCTCCACTCACATGCATGAACGCAAAGTGACACTCTGTACTCAGGTATGTGTGTGTAGGCGTGTAACGGCTGGGTGCTGAAACAAGTGGGAGAGATTCATCCTGATCTGATGCAAGAGGAGATCGAGTAGGAGGCGACACAGCTGGTAGCTGTGTGTGTGTGTGTGTGTGTGTGTGTGTGTGTGTCTGTGTGTGTGTGTGGCTTGAGTAAGAGTGTGGGTAACTATTTCATGCATGTTACCTCATAGTGTCTTTTCTACATGCCTGGACAGTGTGTTTGTCTGCAGATGTGCGTGTGTGTGTGTACACACTGTGTAATGCAGTGTTGGGTATCACAAAAGCAAATTTAAAATACATATAAATGGAATCAGAACAAACCTTTAAAAAGTTAGCAAAAGTGGCTAGCTACTGAGTAAGCTCATGAATCTTCACATTGTGTCTCTCACTGACCTGCCCCTAAAAGGTGGTGCTGGCATTCCAGTCCATGTAAAGTAAGATTAAATGTCCTGAGTTTGTCAGACCAAAGAATATGTGTTATTAACCACCCCAAAATCAGGTGAAAATGAATTCTCGGCTCCAGCACTGTGGGGGAGCGTCCTCTAAAGCCACTGAAGCCACGCCCACTTGTGTGAGCAGTCAAGCAGCCATTTTGAAGCGACTGGAACGTATCAGAAGACTTCAGAAAATCACATGACTACATCTCTGTCTCCCTGCTAGGGGTGCAGGGGTATGCTCAGAGTGGCCTCAGCGTGTCATCGTTTAGGACCGCCCACAAAATCCTGAACTCCACATTACATTAATATAGCATTCAAAAGTTAGTGGAAGTGTTTTATGAGTGCTAAATGTTTTTTGCTAAGATTGTGCACGTTAAACATTATCCGCTGCCAGCATGCCTGCAAAGGCCTTATTTAGCTTCAAAATGAACGAGAAGCACAGCTCGTCCACCGTGTCATACAATAAGCTATTTTTACACTTAGACGATGTTGATCAGATTTGGTCCACACTCATATATGTTGACAACTAGACACTGTACTTTGGTTGAGTAAGATGGTGAACACGATTATACCTGTTTAACATTACATGACATTAACACTGTCAGTGTGGGCATGTTAGCATGTGGTTGAGTGAAGCCTCACAGAGCTGCTAGCATGGCTATGCCAAATAACATATGGAAGTGACCCATGATTGTAATCAAAGAATGTGTGTCTCCTGTGTGTGTTTTAGGACAACAATATGGAGATCTACAGCAGTTTTATCAGCCATTAATAAGCCATTAATAAGCACAAAGCAAGAGTTTTCATTTAATACTGAAAAAGTCAGATTGGAGTGCCTGTTTGGAAGTGTAGAGATGGATCATCTCACAAAATATCAAAAGAAACATTTTTTAAATACCGATCACCCCCTTAAGTGTGCAGACATTTGAGTCAAATCTACTATGCAAACAAAAGGAGGCTGCAGCAGGTTTAGCCTCCAGCACCGTGCTCATTCATCTTACTGACCGTGTCGTAGGCAGTGAGCAGTTTGCGTGTTGGCTCGGAGAGGTTGACCTGAGGCTCCAGACATGGGTAGCCCTCCCTCAGCACCATGGTGGCCCCCACAGTGCCCTCTGGGTTCTGCAGCCTTGTGGCCAGGCTCTGGATGCACTGCTTCAGTTTGGCCACCGTGGGGAGCCCACACTGCTCTTTGAAACTGGCGATGGTGCTCTGAAAATAGTGCGATGGCAGAAGACACAGAGGAGATAGGGAGGAAGAGAAGGAGGAGAGGGGAGAGAGTATTAGATCAGATGTACAGTTCCGGCTGTAAAACTAAGCTGGGAAAGGTCAAAAAGGGTGACACACACACATACACAAACACACAGACACAGTTCCTCTGTCATCTGCTCTCTTGTGAATTAAATCAATATGGCAGTCAGCGCCGCTTTTAATCCAGTGAAATCAGCCTTAGCTTAAGCGCATTTGGCAAAAGAGAAGACAATATGGCATAAATGTGGAACAAAAACATCAGAGCATTTAGAGCGTTTTTAACTGCTGCAGGTGTGTCAGGATGCAAAAATGGGTTGATCAGCAGGTCTGATAAGGACAAAAAAAAATAAAGACCATTTTGGGTCACTTCATAATGAAGCTAAAGATGTATTTTTGCATGTACAGGCCCGGGAATAGAAACCTTTTTTGTCTAACTGAACTTAATTTACCACCTGGCAGAGCCCAACTGGACTAGCAATTATCACGCCCCACCTGTGTGGAAGTGAGAGTGTGTGTGTGTGTATGTGACAGACACAGAGCCATAGAGGCATGGTGAATAATAACTGACTGTGGCAGATGAGCCCACAGCTGGACTCATGGCAGAAAGGCAGGGGCCGAGACGAGGACAGGAGTTCAGGCCAAAGGGAAAGGACAATGAGATTGAAGATTAATAAGCGTTGTGAATGAGCAAGTGTGTGTGTGTGTGGGTTTGTGTGGGAGGGTGTGTGACAGAGTGACTGGAAAGGATTGTTTCAGGGTTGGGTGATACACGAGGTGATAGGGATTCATTTCCTGATAGAGAATTTGCTACCGTGGCTATATAAAAGAGGCTATTCAGGCAATTTTGCCAACAAATGATCAGAAACACTTTATAGCATATATCACATCACATCACATCACATCATATCATATTGAGATTCCTTTTTGGTTATTTAAACCATTTATCTACACGACATGACCAAAGCTACATGGACATCCAAACATTGCACCCACTGTGTATGATGAATATGTGGGTCAGTGGCCATCAAAGGAATACTTCAAAATGTACTGGTTTGCTTTCTTTGTTTGAGAAGAAGATCAATACGACTTGTGTCTGTCCAGTGTGGAAGATTTATGAGGCTCTATTTACAGAATATGGCAGAAATGGAATATAATCTGCTACAAGATGCCATGGGTCCTCTATAACAGACTCTGCCATGTTCAACCGCCATGTCTATATTATATGTATGTATGTATATATATACATATATATGTTGTGTATATATAGTGCATATTTATTGTAACAATTATCTCTTAACACAGATGCAGTGACAGAGGAATCTGTGGATTCACATCGCCCACTGCTAGATTGTTTGTATTCAGCGTCAAGCTGGTGGGCGCTGTGCGGCCAGGTTCTATTTTTACTGGTATTTATTATAATCCTCCTCCACTCTTCTTACTGACTCTTCTTTTATTGCTGGCTCTCCTTTTCCCTTGCTCTCATATTCACCCTACAGCAACGTCTCAGGTCGAGTCTGATTTCAGCACTGTCATGTAATTCACCCTCATAACAAGACATCTTATCAACAAAGCCTAAAAATACAAATGCTGAGGGACACCATATCTGCTGTAACTCATCTAATAGCATTCATTTTTTAACCTGGGGTTGGGTTTGCTACATAAGCCAATTAAACACAAAGTGCCAGAGAAAGATTTTCTTTTTACTTTGTTCTTCAAAACTAAAAGTCATGCTCTCACCTCTAGGAGGAGATAGTTTTGGTTGCATGTGTGGGTGCAGGTTTGTGACGATTGTGCAGTCTGCCCAGACTATACAGACATTACCTGTGAGCTAACTAGCAACAGATAAACAGACCAATGATCAGATGCCTGCCTGTGTGTGTGTGTGTGTGTGTGTGTGAGTGTGTGTGTGTGTGTGAGTGTGTGTGTGTGTGTGTGTGTGTGTGTGTGTGTGTGTGTGTGTGTGTGTGTGTGTGTGTGTGTGTGTGTGTGTGTGTGTGGCAGCTCAGACTGAAGCAAAAACTCTTCCTTGCCCTTTGCTCTGTTGTTTCCCTTCAGTCTCTCTCTCTCTATGTATCAGAGTATTCTGATGATCACAGTAATCTGTAACAGATTTATAAGCTTCATAATTGAAACATTTTGAACTTGTACTGACACGTCTGTGGCACGTCACTATCCCAGGCAAATTTGTATCTCATCACGTCTTGATTTCCGATTCACCCTTAAGGAATGAAGTCAAACATCATGTTGGTGTTTAGATAGGGCTGTGATACTGAGGTCATGTAATGTCTACTGCAAAGCCCATATTCCATTGCAATTCATCTGTCGCACACAAGTTTTATAATTCCAACCCACCTGAGCATCCTCCCGCAGGTCCGTCGCCTCTTTGAGGGGGGCAGTTGCCACTTTGAAGGTCTCATCCACCACCTTGATGCCAGTGTTCCTCAGAGTGACATACTCCCGGCCTCGCCTCCCCACCCTCCTCACAGACAGACCTCGTCGCTGGGCCTTCCCGCCTCCTCGGCGGTTGGTGATCGCCACGTGGACAAAAAGGCTGGCGTGAGGTAACAGGTCTCCTGCCAAGCCCAGCAGGGGTACATTGCGGTAGCCAGGCTGAAGGCACTCAAAGGCCACGCTGTACTGGCCAATGAAATCGTCTCCAATGTAATCATCGTCCAGTACCACAAAGCGCAACAAGGCCAGCTCTGGCATGTTTACCTGGAGACGAGAAATGAACAATGAGATTGAAATCCATTCAAGCGGCTGTAAACCAGAACAACATTAAAAACATGGCCAACAAACACACGCTGCGTTCTCACCCACACAGACACTGCTCACCTCAGCTGCCTCTAAACACTGGGACTGAAAATTAGCATGCAAATTACCATTGCATGCTTGGATATCCCTAACTTTTGTGAGTAGTGTATATATATATCGAACCGAGCTAAGGACAGAGGGTGTCACTCCCTGTACAGATTGTAAAGCCCTCTGAGGCAAAATGTGTTTTGTGACTTTGGGCTATACAAATAAAATTTGATTGATTGAAAGATTCAAACATCTCTATATCCATATCTATGCTATGTCATCATCTATCATATATCTATATATCATTGTTCTGAGGATGAAGTTCAGCCAGTTAGCAGTGAATTGTTGAAATCCAAATGTCACTGCTCAAAAGTTGAGGTTAACTGTCATTAAATGAATTCAACTTTTAATGACAGCATAGCAAATGTCTTTCCCAATGAACTCTCCCAAGACTAGTTATTTATGTCCCAGAATGCTAAGTCATTCAGAAAGGTCATTTGTTTGATTATCCAGACTAAAAGTTGAATGTTTTGTCACCTGAGAAGGTGCTGACGCTCAAACAGCATTTAAATGTTCCTGTACATCATTCATCTGCCCTGAATCATCAAGTCACCTCTTCTCAGGAGGAAAACTAATGCACTTCATTAAACGTTTACAACAGCAAAAGATGATCAATTAGTCACAATATTCAGCTGAGAGGCTCAAACACTGTTTCCTGTTAGGAAGTGTCACTCATGAAGCTATTCAAGCACAGTATTCATGTTAATTACACAGTGCAGAGACAGGAGAGACCTGGTGCTGCTGCACAGGGGAACAGAACCCCCCCCCCATGTCATAAAGCAGTATTAATCAATCACTTCCGACAGAGAATGACAATAAACCTGCTCCAAGCTTGCGCGTGTGTGTGTGTTCAACCGGATGCAGGTAATGAAAGTAGTAATGCAATATTAAGTCTTCAGGCTCGGAAGACAAGAAAAAAATAAGCAAGCAGCACAGTTGAGGTACTGACTCCCTCGGTTTGCATGTGTCTGAATTTGTGTCTGTGTGTGAGTTCTGTCACATTGCTTGCTCTTCTAAACAAAGAGGGGCAGCAATGAAAATCCTCTTTTGTTCCACTCTGTGATAAAAGACTACTTGTTGAACCTCAAAACAAAAACAGCAGGACAGTTATTCATTCTGTTCGAGTTTTATATTCATAGAATTCAGTAGCTGTGTCCCACTTCAGGGGCCACTGTCTTTAAAGGACGCTTCCCACAAAGCTGTACAACTGAGCCTGAGTCTCCTCCCAAAATGAGACCGTGAAAACATACAGCATTATATTAGCATTAGCATTAGCATTAGGCAGGGCACAAGATCAGCTGACAGCATTTCACTGATGTGTCATAATATTGGTTTACTGATACATTAACTGATTAGCTGTTACCAGCTAATGAGTAACATCCAGCCATATTCACACATGTGGGCCGAGCAGCTCTCAGAACCTGACAGTTCATGCGCACATGTCAACTTCATTTGCTGGTCTGTTCAACTCTGTTCAACACCACAGACTCGCTACTGAAGCTTCTGGAATTGTTGTTCCGGGTCATCACAGGGCTGACACGTAGAGACAAACAACCATTCACGGCATTCACACCTACTTAGAGTCACCAATTAACCTGCATGTGTTTGGACTGTGGGAAGAAACCGCAGTACCAGTTCATTCATTCATTCTGCTCAAGGAGCTCTTACTTACATCCTAAGCCTAAAATGAGGAGAAGACGGATGGACTTCTGTAACTTTGAATATAATAAAATATTCCACAGTGAAGGAGCTCTGCTTGGACTGCTCTGTTATAAAGACTATAGCCCTGTACATGTGTGGGTACACGCATGTGTGTCCCCACTCCCTTAAGCTCTGAGTGAAGGCTGAGTCACAGGGAGAGAAACTGAAGTTTCATGCATGGGCAAGCCAGACAGATAGCTCCAGCAGACTGTGTGTGTGTGTGTCTGGCTTTCGGTATACGTGTGTGTGTGTGTGTGCGTGTGTGTGTGTGTGTACCGAATGATGACTCCAATCCAATTCTCAATTTTTCAGCAACAAGCCCATGGCTGAGCAGAAAAGCTTTGTGACACTTAATTCAATCAGTTTCAAACCAAATGCTCTCGTGAACAGACAGAACACGAAGCACAGGACACACACACACACACACACACACACACACACACACACACACACACACACACACACACACACACACACACACACACACACACACACACGCACACACACACACACAATCTCGCACTGAATCTGGATTCTTGCATTATCCTTAAAGAACATCTGGACCTGTTATGTCACAGTCATAGCTCTGTATTTTTATTTATTTATCGCTCACACACACTGTAGAATGACGAAATGCAAGTTGTAGTCCCTTCATGCTACACACAAAACAAAAATTATATAAATGGATGAATAAATAATAAGTCATAAAAATAACCACTCTTCATGGTGGAGTCTGGAGGAAGTCTCCCAGCCTGAGGAAAGAAGCCGCTCTGTAGTCTGCTGTTACAGCAGTAGATACTCATGTATCACTTACCAGAGGGCAGCAGGGTGAACAGGCTGAGGCTGGAGTGGGTGTTGTCTTTAAGTATCTATGGGCTCTGTACTGACACCTCACTGACAGAGTAGACTGGTACCAGTGATGTTCTGGGAGGTTTTTATAGCATAATTAATTCATTGATAACATTTACATTGCACGTGGTATTTGTTTCCTTGCAGATCTTGACCTCTCCAATATGGCAACACAGGCACAGAGCGGGACATACAGTTATTATATGATATATAAAATCTGGGACAGTGTACACAAGATGTATGGCACCAGATGCAACAGAGTTCTGCACCTGAACTTCTCGTACTGTGTCTAACTGTAGTGGTTCATAGCATATTGGGTACGGAATTATGGTTTGTTTTCAGTGATGTCAGTTTTTTAACCTAACCTGTGTAAAATGTGTGAAACAGACTAGGTAAGCCTTATTTTTAACCTAGCAATGTCGATGACTCGCAGCTCCTACCAGCCCGATCAGAGGAGGGAAGAGTCAGCAGTCAGTATAAAACAGAGCAGTCAAAAACCAATCACTATGAAGGTCAATTTCAGCCATGCTGGATTCAATTCACACTTTCATGGCATATTTCATTTTTGGTAACAGGCTCATCGAGGTGAGTAAAGAGTAAAGAGGGAGCCAGCAACTAGTCAGAGAGGGAGAGACTGTGACATGGCAGAGTTTTAAAAAAGGAAAAAGAAAAGGCTATTTCTGATGAAGCAATTATGATTAATAAAATATATAACGTAATATATGACCGCACACTATTATTTACTTGAATGTCTGAGACTTCCCTTCCCTAGTTTCCTTAAGCTTTTTCTGAGCTGTCTCTACCAGGGTGAAGATCTTTTTGTGATTCTGATTCACAGAAACCTGAAACTGTTCACATGCTCTTACTTTGCCCTGTTCTCTAAAACCAACAATGTGTTTGTTGGCACTGAGCAGTAGGTTATTCTCTGTGCATAACCCTGCAAGATTGTTGATTTCCTTCTGATATGAACTCTCATCATTGTTTATAATCTTCACGCGGCTCCCTTTGGATCCACAAAAGGCTTGATACCACATTGTGGTTGGACAGCGGCAGAAGAGGCCAGCCCTATAAACATAGACTGAGTAGACAGACTCAGTAATGAAACCATGGCTTTGTTAAGTGCTGGAGATGCTATTTCAAAATGAATCCTCTCCTACAGTATGTCCTATGGCGTTTCACTCACTGACTGCCATTCTGTATCCAGAAAACCTTTGCCTTGGATTGGGAGCACATAAACCTTCAGCCACAGGCTGCACCATAAGGTCTTATTATAATTACATACTTTTTTATCTCGTATGATATCTCGTATATTATTATTATAAAGAAAAAGAAAAAAAAAATAGAATCTTCACATTTGTGAAGCTGGAAGCATGAAATGCATTCGCATGAATGAGGACTGTCAAAATAATGACAGTGAAATATGACTGAGACCTGTTCTGACATGGCCTGTCAAAGAACTGGGATGAAAATCATTCGTTCCAAATGATACTCAATTGAAGGTACTACATAACTATTTTGAGCACACACATACACACTCTCTCTCTTACACACACACACACGATGTTGCCAAAGACAACATGCTTTATCAGGTGTGACAGCTTGTCATTATGCTTTAGCTGCACTAATACAGGACTCTGTCAGTGTGAGGTAAAACAGCTAAATCAGCAACAACACAGTATTCATGGGAGCACCTCATTTAAATATCCATGGTATTGATCCCTCTTCATCAAGTACTCTGAAGCTCGATTTTTGGATCATTCTTAATGTTAATGTCTCAGAGACAACTTTAAGGTACAGCGAACTGAGTGCACCAACTACAGCACGGCTTTTCCAGTGAAACTGAACTGGGAAGTAGAATGCATGCTGGGGTCATGTGACAACACAAAATAAACAATTTTCTCTGGAAAATTAAAATAATATTTTTAGTCCCGTAAACAGGATTATTATGAGCGGCTTTCATGCAATTATGTAAATGGCCTAGACAGGATGTGCATGTAAACAACCCAAATATAACAAACTGAATGCAACCTTTTAAACGCTTAACCACAAATGAAACCCTAATTTATTTAAAAGAGGACATTCGGTTCTTTTAAGATAATTTGGGATGCTGTATTTATATATTTTAGCTCATATTGTGCATAATAACATTTTGGGGAGCTGTACTGTATGTTTGTGCTCTGGCTGGTAGCCTCCCCTGACCCATTAGGAAAATGTTTGCTCCTTTTAAAAGAGGAAGAGAGTGACTCGCCATTACAGGACCCTCACCAATGCCAAATCCACCTCCCAATCACGCATTCCTCCTAAAAGTGATGCGTTAAGGTGGTGTCATGCCCCGCTCAAAACTGTACCGAGCTGTGCCATATTTACGATCACCTTCTACTCTCATTACCCACTAAAGCTCACATCAGTGTCTACAGTTATAACCCGCCTTACCTGAAACTCAAAGGTCTCATCAAACAGTGGGTCGTCCTGGTTCTGAGCAGCAGTACGAGTCCGCTGTTCAGCACAGTCTGCTGGTACACCATGCAGCTCCAGAACCACATACGGGTCTATGACCTCTCCCTTAGCCCCTGATCCCAGTGGCTTGGGTAAATTATGAGCACTGATGACCTGCACAGTAGAATAAAGCAGTTCAATTCATCACTTAGTGAAAAGGCAGGGAAACAGAGAAACTCACACTGAAATGAAATAAAGTTACAAAACAGAAATAACATGAACACCTTGATCCGTAGTGTCTGAGGTGGCACTCCTGGCACGCAGCCCTGCGTATGGGCACTGAAATACGACACCTCATCCCGCATCACAGCGGGTCGGAGAACATAACCACACCCTCCATTCTGTGAGAAGCGACCTCTGTGAAGGTCCAGCATGGCCCCGGGGGTCTGCTGGTTCAAGGCCACAAGCTGGACCCCTCCTTTCCAGTACCCTTGTGGGTTGGGGTTGCTTGAGTCCAGACGCACTGAGCTGGGCCGTACCCTGGTAAGGGTGCGCTTGGTGAACATTACAAGGTCTTCTGGGCTCTCAGTGGTCAGTCGCCCGGCCTCTCCCTCACCCAGGGAGCACATTGTCCAGTAAGGCGGCTCAGGAGGCATCGGCATGCTGGGAGAGGAGGGAGTGCTGGGTGGTGACTGCTGCTGTTTGTTACTGGCTCTCTGGGCATAAAAGCTGCGGCTAGCCACCCGACCAATAGCAACCAGATCTGACAGTTCTTTGTGGAGGCGGAGCTTCCTGGGTTGAGAGGGTGGAGGCACCACCAAGACCACACCCAGGTCTTCCTCACCAGGGATGGTCATTCGTCGTCCTGCCAGAGGCCCCCCTCCTCCTATCTCTTCATCCTCCTCAGATACCTCCCCATCAGACCCGTCCTGGTCTGCAGGGAGCTTCTTCCCCACTATTAGGATGCGTCCCTTTAGCTGCTCAGGAGAGGGTAAGGTTGTGGCTCGCCCCCCCAGGCTGACAGGTAGGGCCTCTGGAGTGTAAAGACGAGTGCCAAACACTTTCTTTAGGTGCTGTGCCATGGTGCGCTGCTGAGCAGGAGAGCAACGCTGGCACAAGTACACCAAGAGTGGATACTGAGAGGTGAGGAAGGCATACTTATTGACCACCTCCAGAGCAGAGCGGATAGTGACAGGCGCATGGTGGTGGTGGTGATGGTGGTGGTGATGGTGGTGGCGTGGGATATCCGGACCATAGTCGACCCCAAGAAGAGGTTCCCCCTCTGGGCCATCGGTCACTCCCAGCTCCACACATCGACAGCCACTCTGCAGGGCCTTGATCAACCCTCCTAGGTCTGCTCTGCCGTGGACCTGGTCGTCCAGCAGGTAGGAGCGGTACGAGGTGCTGAGGAGAAAAATGAATAACATTTACACAAATCCACCACAGTGAAAAGAAAAACGGTTTGATTTGTGAAGCAGCTGAATCTCAATTCATTATAATATTACAAACTGTGGTATGAGTAACACTGGTTGTACGTGACTTTCCTGTAGTGGTACTTGGAGAAATACAGTTGCATGAAAAAGTATGTGAATCCTTTGGGATTACTTGGATTTCTGCATAAATTGGGCATAAAATGTGTCTTGATCTTCATCTAAGTCACAACAATAAACAAACACATTCTGCTTTAACTAATACTGCATAAAAATTCGTTTTCATGTTTTTATTGAACACAACATGTAAAAACTCACAGTGCAGGGTGGAAAAAGTAAGTGAACCCCTAGGCTAATGACTTCTCCAAGAGCTAATTGGAGCCAGGTGTCCAATTAATGTGATGAGTTTGCAGGTGTTGAGTAAAGCTGCCCTGCCCTATAAAAACGCACACTAGTTTTGAAATAGCTGTTCTCAAGAAGGACTGCCTGATGTGAACAACGCCCCGCACAAAAGACGTAGCAGAAGACCTGCGATTAAGAATTGTTGAGTTATGGGGCGGTTGGTGGCGTAGTGGGTTAAGCAGCCGCCCCATGTGTAGAGGCTACAGTCCTCGGTGCAGCTGGCCCCGGTTCGACTCCCGCATCGGACGGCCATTTACTGCGTGTCTCTCCCCCTCTCTCTGCCCCTGCTTCCTGTCTATCTTCAGCTGTACTGTCATTAAAGGCCAAAAAGTAATCTTTAAAAAAAAAAAAAAAAGAATTGTTGAGTTACATAAAGCTGGAAAAGGATATAAAAGTATCTCTAAAAGCCTATTTGTTCATGTGTCTACAGTAAGACAGACTATCTGCAAATGGAGAAAGTTCACCATGTTGTATGGAAGAATGATCCAATCTTTATTCAAGATCAGATCAGATTTATTCTCCTTGTGCTCACATTTTGTGCTCGCACTCAGATTTCTGCTGCTTTCTTTCAAAATATGTGCTTGGACTCAAACATCACATGCTTGTGCTCACATTTCTTCTTCTTGGACACAAACATTTCGCTCGCACTCAAATCTGTCCTGTGCGCGCTCAGATCTAACGTCTATGTGCTCAAACCTAAGTGTGCTCGCACTCGGAACAACACGTCCTCTCAGGTTGAGGTGTCTGCTCAGACTGAAACATGCCCCTCCCTGCGCTAATATTAGTGTGTTTCACCAACCAACAGGGAGACGGTTTGAGAGCGTACAGGACATGTTTTGAGTGCAAGCACACTTAGGTTTGAGCGCGTAGACGTTAGATCTGAGCGCGCACAGAACAGATTTGAGTGCGAGCGAAATGTTTGTGTCCAAGAAGAAGAAATGTGAGCACAAGCATGTGATGTTTGAGACAGCCAAGACAACCAAGAATAATGCTGAAGTGAAACAGTTTTGTGAAGAGGACTGGTCCTCCTGACCGTTGTGCAGGTCTGATCTGCAGTTACAGGAAACGTTTGGTTGAGGTTATTGCTGCAAAAGGAGGGTCAACCAGTTATTAAATCCAAAGGTTCACTTTTTCCACCCTGCACTGTGAGGTGTGACATACTTGTGTTCAATTAAAAACACGAAAACTTAATTAACTAATTTTTGTGCAGTATTAGTTAAAGCAGAATGTGTTTGTCTATTGTTGTGACTTAGATGAAGATCAGAACATATTTTATGCCCAATTTATGCAGAAATCCAAGTAATCCCAGAGGATTCACATACTTTTTCATGCAACTGTATTTTTTATATGAAATTTAAACATTTTGAATAAAATAAAAAAATGAGATTGATGAAATAGGTTTTGCATTTGCTGAGATATTTTGTTTCATTGTCAGCCTGATGCCTCCTCACATGCACGTAGCACACGCGTACATCTGTGATTAGTTACAATATGATAATTATGACAATGATGTTTAAGGTAATGAGTGGAAATAAAAAAGGGTTCAAAAACTGCAATCGTGGTTCCAAATGGAAAGTTTTAGGAAGAGCAGTGCAGATCAGGAGTAACCCTTTCTGCTTCTTGAACTGGTTTCATTAATGACTCCACAACAGTCGACAATAAATAATCTGTGTGAGCTGTACACAGTTGAACAGGGCTGTCAAATGCTGCTGTATTTTAATGAACACTGGTCATGACTACCAGTAGGTGGACTGTCCAAATAAGTGTCCTGTTATAATGAAATAAACAATATGTGCAATTTAATGTGTATATTTTTCTCAAATGTTTGTGTCCTGCTGGCATGCAGAGTGCAGTGAGTGAGTGAGCAGAACCATCTGGCAGATGAGTCACAGTCACTCTTGCAAAAGGAACTGTTGAGTGAAGTCAGCTGTGTATGTGTTTGAACAGTGCACTCATTTGGCTAAGAACTGAGCTTCTGTGACGGTCATATGAATGGCAGTGTTGGCAGTGTGTCCCCTCCCTGGGAAGTGTTTCCTGTTCTTTTCCTCCTTCCTCTTATGTTGCTGGGCGTGGCCTTTGGTCTTCCTCTCACCTAACTGTCACCTCACCAACTGCTGCTCATCGTATAATTAACAGCTGGTGTATAAAAGACAGGTTCAACTGTCCAGACTCTCTGTGGTAAAGGCTAACCTTATGTGTGCTTCTGCTTATTCATTTGAGTCCTGTTTAAGCCTGTTTCCCTGTGCTTCATTCCCCTGCCATGTCCAGCTCTGTCATGTCTCAGCAACAACTCTTGAAGTAATCTGTCACCACCAGTCTGCACTGTTCTGGATCTCCTGCCTTCTTTCCAGTCACCCTCCTCTAGAGCTGTGTTTTCAATAAACTGAATCTGGTCTCTTGTTGGTATTTGCATTTTAGGTCTGCTACTGCTTGATAGATAGATTCTCTGGAGGGATTAAATTTATTTTATGTATTTAAGTTTTCTTTATTTATTTGAGTGGAGGTTCAAGGTACCCTGATTTAATTCATTTTAATGGCACTTTAAAATTAACTTTCCATATTTTTGGCAGTTACATGAATGTCACTGGAGGTTGTCAGACTGACGTGCACACACACCTGATGTAGTAGTGGGACAAAGGCATGTTCATGTCCTGACAGACTCCCTGGTGCTCCGGGTCGAGCAGCTGACATTCTGGAGATTGCAGGTAGCGGGCGAATCCATCCAGACCCAGCAGCCCCCTCTCCTTGCCCTGGGCCGAGGGCTCACAGCGCCTCAGGAGCTCCCAGCATCCCTCTGTTGTCGCCAGAGACAAACCCTGCTCTGTCTCCAAGAAGAGGCGGAGGTCCTGAGGGTCCAGACACTCACGGTCCTTTGATAGTTGCACCAATAAGAAGTAGACGTCAGGCCGGGTACAAAGCTCACAGTAGGCCTCCTGAAACTCCTCACGTGTCACATGAGAGGTCAGTTTCTCTTTGCTGCGCTGGATCTCCTTAAAGCGTAGACGTACCTGTGGAGAGAGTGATGGGATGAAAGAGGAGGGTCAGGCAGGACTGACGTTTCAGTGAACAAGAGATGAATTAGTTAGCCAATATTAGCTCATGTGTTTGAAGAAACTTCTTTTTTATTACTATATCTATTACTTAGTTATCTTGTTTCAGTAAGGATATTAAAGACTCCATCAAACAGCACAATGTATTAATCACTTCTTCCTTCTAACTCTGTCATCTCTCCATCTCTCCTTTTAATCTCTCTCCTTTTATAGTCTGCTTCCTCTTCTCCTCTCTGTTGTTTTATCTTGATCTGTACTTGTTCAGCCCACGCTTGTAAAAATCTTTCCTCACTGATATCATCTCGGCAAAAATGTGTCTGAGTTCTTGCAGGTACTCGGCAGCCATGTCACCTGTCTGCGCCAATATAGACTCCTGCGCTGTCTACTATATGCTTCCAGGACAATCCTGTCCCTTTGAGTCTGTCTGCTGCTCAGGAATCAGGAGATACAGGAGGAGGTAGAGAGATGTAACCAACCTGTGTGTAACTGCATATCAGAAAGACAAAGTATTGAAAGCAGAAAAGCAACAAATCTCTTGTCACAATGGATGAAATGTTGCGCTGCTTTAACTATTTGATCAGGAAATGCTGTGCTCCTGCTGTGGCTGACCTGTTTTAACATTTAGCCACAATTACAAAGATGTCATTACAGCAAATGATGTTACATTTTTCAGTATGTGTGTGTGTGTGTGTGGAGCAGTGTCAGGTAAGGTGATTGACACAGCTGGAGCTCATTATCTAATCACTCTGTCCTTTTCATGTAGTAATGCTCTGGACCTGTTAATGAGGTGTTGTACCTGATTGGCGTGCGCATGAAGGCACCCAGAGGCTCACATCAGAGGATTATGTACTGTGCTGAAATGTGTGTGTGTGTGTGTGTGTGTGTAAAAGTTGAAATAAACAAAGTTATCTTATTGGACCGTCTTGTGTCCTGTGACTGTGCTGTGAGCCCACAGTGACAGCAAGGCCCGCTACACTGATAGAACTCGGATCATTGCTCTCTGTTAGATAAACAGACTTGCCCTGTCTGACATTTGAAACCTTAATTGGTGATTTCTGAGGCTGGTGACTAATGAACTTTTGGTCTTCCTTCCCTGGTGCAGAGCTGATGTCATCATAGTGTTTGATGGTTCTGGTGACACTTGTGGTGATGTTTTAGGATTGACTGACCTTCCTGTCTTAAAGTAATGATGGATTGTTGATTCTGTTAATCAGTTCATGCCATAATATGGATTATTCCAGTAGTTGGATAGAGCTATTTACCTTTGAACGACACAACTGATGGTCTCAAATACATTAAGAAGACAAAAAACTTTGACGAGCAATTGAAAATTGTTTCAGGTAATGACCTCATGAAGCTGACTGAAAGAATGCCAATACGTTTTATATTGGAAATTCTGGTCAAATCTGACATATTCTGTTTAAAAAGTACAGTATGGGCAGCTTTTCTTGTGGATTATGCTGCATAATCAGCAGCTCATTTGTCTTTTTCTTTGTCACTTCTATCCCAGGGGTATTTTCTTAGCTGTGGTGATCATTTGTTTACTCTGGTGCAGTTATCAGCATCTTCCAGCAGCAGAAATCCCCACAAGTTTGAGCTGTGTCAGGACATAACATGGGGAAGATTGGACTGAATTTTCTGTGAAAGTTGGTTACAACAAAAGTAAACTAAGTGTCTTTAAATGAGGACATATACAGCATTACAACCATCATACAAAGATGAATAAAGATTTTCTACCATGCTATTTGGTTCTGATTTGACACTCTCTGCCAGTTTACATAATGTTCATTTTAAATGCTTCTATAAAGACAAAAGAAATAAAGATCTCAGAAAGGGTCTTTCCTAAACTCTGCGAGCAGGTAGTTCCTACAGGAACTGTTTTTTTACCACTTTGGGGCAGCAGAAAGAAGTTGTGAACCCAACATGGACATATCACTTCTTACCCCAAAACCCCACCAGGCACTTCTTTGTCCCGTCACAGCTGCGATGCTGTTTTAGTCTGTCCTGCACACGACTTCAAACCCTACCGGGAGTGTTTCAGAAGCATTTAGCCTGCCAGACTTTGTTTACTTGCTCAGATTTTCTCATTTTCCTGGTTTATGTGCTTCTAAATATGCTTCTACATTTGTAAATATGCCATGTAGTTAATTAGCTTCTCTTTTGTTTGTTTTCACAACCGGCAGTCTACACAGGGTATTTTATTTTGAAAATCCACTGGCTTCTTGGTGCTTTCTCTGTGTCCGACTTCCACCAGCTTGAGATGCTTTGTGTAAATTGACGCAGGCTGCTGGTGGCGTCTGTCAGAAATGTATGTCACTGAGGCAGAGCCGATGGGGTTTAAAACATTTGACTAGAATGGCCACGTATCACTGTAGCGACCACGGTGAACACTCAACTCTGCACGCCCGCGCCCAGTGGACTTTGGGGGTTAAGGTTCAGACACTCAAATACAACCAGCAAACATGGTCTGTTTGGCCACAAATCATTATACCATAAACTGCATGTGCAGCATTCATGTCTGCATGACAGGGTATGATTAAAATGATGCTACAGTGGTTCAGAGGACCCCGCCCTGCTCCCCCTCACCTTGGCCTCCTTGATACCAGGGCACAGTTTACAGATGGTGGCGACTGCCACATCCTCTGACACAATGCCGTAGCCGTCTTCATCCACCTGGGCAAACTCGGCTGTCAGCCACTCGCTCCTCATTTTGCTTCCCAGGCTGCCCTCTACTGCCACACTGCCTGCTTCACCCAGCCCTCCTCCTCCAGCTCCCCCAATGATTGAGGGGTGGGCCAACAGGTAGCGAAGGCCAGTCACCCAGATGTTGGCCACATCTGCTGACAACGCCACCAAGTCCAGAGACTGTAGGGAGGGACAGAGAATAAAAATGCATTGGGTGGTTGGGAACAGGGTGTAGATCTTGAAGAATAAAACATGTCTCAACATTAACTTGGTACCTGATAGTCATCCCCATGTATGATAGAGAAGGCTGCTTCCTCAGCCAGGTGTTCAGAGATTGGGCCGTTATGGAGGAATGTCTCAGTGCTCTTCCCAGTGCGAACCTCTCGGATACTGGAGACGTCCAGCCGAGCCCGGTCCCCATCCTTCTTAGATGGCTCCCAGTGTAAGCAGCTGAGGTCTGTGTCCAGGGTGTAGAAACGACAGTAAACCCTGGAGTTGGGCCGGACCTTCTTCAGTTCACAGCCACCCTGCATGAACGCCAAGCAGTCCGCTGCACTGCTTACCTAGGATAGAAAATCAACTGCATCATGATCTATTTTCAAGTACAGCTAACTGCTTTACCATGTATTTCTATGATAATAACTACCTTCTTCTCAGAGGGCATGCTACTGAAGGACACAGTCTTCTTTCTTCCTCCGCCCACCTTCTGCACTGAAGGATCCTGGGAAAAGACAGATAGCCAATAGGTCAAAGTGAGAATTATTTTAGCCATATAAACAGACTTGCAACAGTTTAAGAATACACTCAACAGGACCTAGTGTGCAGTAATGTGATTAAAGTATATATTTAAGATGTAGGCTCTACATCTCTGTAGGGTCAGTATCTGTTCACGTTCTGTTGCTGTTCTTCTGTGCTGTTCATGTTCTGTTCTCAGCCCGTCTTTCATCAGAATCATCAAATAACATTCATGAAGTTAATTTCTCAGTCTCAGATACAGCACAGTTAACACAGCAGCCAGTGCTGTATTCACACATAAATCCCAAGGCCACGAATGACTTTAATACATGGTCATGGTTTTTCAACCAATAGGTGGACTGGATGTAGGTGGTGCAGTATTTGGAGCCCAGTCAAGTCAGGGGTGGAGAGCACATGATGTGGTGGGAGGATTTTCCATCTGATGAATGTAAAGTATGTAAAAAGCAAACAGCCCTATAAAAGAAGACTATAAAACTAATCAATCCAGAATAAAAGAAGTCTGGATTTAGATTTTTGGGGCTTGCAGGAGCTTTTAGAGCTTTTTTTGTTTGCTTTGTTTTGGGTGGTTTTGCACAGACGAGTCGGTCCACTGTGTACACACGCTATGTTTGACCAGAACTGCTTTTATTTGTTGGCATTCGGGAATCAAGATGGAAGTTCTGTACATGCGAATGTGTTTTTGTCTGTAGGGTTAAACACAGCACACAGAAGAACAAGAAAGAAGAAATTTATATATTTTCTTGTATAAAACTGTGCAATGTGAAACTAGACAACATTCAAATCTAATTAGTCAATCAGTTATTTCAAGATCTAAATTCAAGACAAAAAATTCTTGTGCCAGCAATTATGATAATCATTTGTGCACTGCATCTGCATTCAAACTACTCATGTCGCTGTCACCTCCTGGACTGAACCTGAATTATCAATACTTTAGGAGGCTATAAACACAAAGGAGATGGAGAAGTATGAGACAAATCAAAGACACAACCGGTGAAGGAGAGAGCAGCAGAGTGGAGCAGGTGGAGGTGTTGTAGATATGGATTTATACCGAGGTGAACACAGCCATACAAACACTAAAGAAACAAAGGAAGTTAAGTTGCTGCCTATAGTAATCTTATAGTTCAATGATGATGAAGTTTAATGATGACGAAAACAAACATTATCTGTCCACTGTTCAGACAGTGTGTTCATTTTTAAAGATGTTTTCTGGCTTTTTCAAGCTGTTTTTATTTGACAGAGACAGCTGAAGAGTGACAGGAATGAGGGGAGAGAGAGAGAGAGAGAGAGAGAGAGAGAGATGCAGGGAACTGCCACAGCTCGGATTCACAGCTTACTTACTTGATATTTTATTCTTATAATCAGTATAGACTCATCGGCCACTATATTAGGTTCGTTCATAGATTCAACAAGGTACTGGAAACATTCCTCAGAGAGTTTGGTCCATATTGACATGATAGCATCACACAGTTGCTGCAGATTTATCGGCTGCATATCCATGATGTGAATCTCTCGTTCCACCACATCCCAAAGGTGCTCTATTTGATTGAGATCTGGTGACTGTGGAGGCCATTTGAGTACAGTGAACTCATTGTCATGTTCAAGAAACCAGTCTGAGATGATTCAAACTTTATGACATGGCGTGTTATCCTGCTGGAAGTAGCCATCAGAAGATGGGTACACTGTGGTCATAAAGGGATGGACATGGTCAGCAACAATACTCAGGTAGGCTGATACTCAATTGGTACTAAGGGGCCCAAAGTGTGCCAAGAAAATATCCCCCACACCATTACACCACCATCACCACAGCCTGAACCATTGATACAAGGCAGGATGGATCCATGCTTTCATGTTGTCGACGCCAGATTCTGACCCTACCATCTGAATGTTGCAGCAGAAATCGAGACTCATGAGACCAGGCAATGTTTTTCCAATCTTCTATTTTGTTGAGCCTGTGCAAATTGTTGGCATCAACAAAGCATTTTCACCCACAGAACTGCCGCTCACTGGATATTTTCTCTTTTTCGGACCATTCTCTGTAAACCCTAGAGATGGTTGTGTGTGAAAATCCCAGTAGATCACCAGTTTCTGAAATACTCATACCAGTTTACCAGTTCACGTTCAAAGCCACTTAAATCACCTTTCTTCCCCATTCTGATGCTCAGTTTGAACTTCAACAGATCGTCTTGACCATGTCTACATGCCTAAATGCATTGAGTTGCTGCCATGTGATTGGCTGATTAGGAATTTGTGTTAATGAGCAGTTGGACAGGTGTGCCTAATAAAGTGGCCGGTGAGTGTATAATTACGTACAACCACAAATATATAATAATTTGTTTTCTCATTACAGTCTTCCTCTCTAGTGTAAATCCCATCTGCACTCCGTCCTCCATCATAGGAGGAGAGTTTCCCCACAAATCTGTCAGTAAATTCAGCAAATACATGATCAACGCTGTTAACATGTCACTGTTGAGAGGTGCAGGTTACAGACACACACACAATTGACACGCAAACTGATGATGTAAAGAATTGTTGGTCGCAGCCCTATTCATCCATCATCCGCTGTAACTTGCAAACTCTACTCAGAAAGGGCCCAGCCAAGGTTCAAACCAGGAACCTTCCTGCTGTGAGGCGACAGTGCTAACCACTGCACCACTGTGCCGCCCCAGCCACATTCATTTTCAGTGAATACTGACAAAATGTGAGTACAAATCTTATTTCATGTCTTTGTGGTGAAGCTTAGGGAGGGAAATAATTCCCTTCATGGTATAACAAGAAACCATTGTGACTGTTGGAAGGAGTATCTAGTGTCAGAGTTTAAAGATTACTCATCCATCCAACCACCCCACCCATCCAACCCTACCTTACATTAAGCTGTTTGTGCTGGAGAGCAGGGATGTTGTTTTCTGCAGTGAGCCCGGCTAAGATCTCTGCCTCCTGCCTCAGGCTATCTCCAGCTAGTGACAGATTGATTGACAGCTTGTTCTCTGCTCGCTGAGCAAATGTCAGTGTTAAGTTAACTTTCATTATCACTGCAGCACGTGATTTTTACTGATGGCTTTGATAATAGCTTCTCCCTGATTTGTAACGAGCTGCTGAAATGACAGCAGTGATTACATGTGGCTGAGTGCAGATAGTTGGCCCCATCTCCTGTGTTCAGACCTGCACCTTCATCAGCCAGCAGTGTTTGGTTTGTACAGATATACTGTGTTGATGGACAGATTTAGGTTGTATTTGCAGTAAAAGCTGCTCCCCTTCAATATCGGAAATGGCTTCAGAGTTAAATGGCCTTGAACATAGAAGATAAAGCGGAGGTGATAAAAACACCTACAAGACACAGCCTGCCAGCTAACCACAGAAATCCACTTATAGGCTTTATTTCATTTGATTTCATTTTTGTATTTCATGTGTTGTGAGTGCTGGAATAAAATACAGCTCTCTCTAATGTGTGGACAGTGGCTGCTTTGAAGAAGTCCGGTATGTGTAAAATAACACTACTAATAATAGTCGTATTGATAATTGTGAAGCATTGTTACAACACCAAATAAGGACATAGTTCATGTTTTCTATGGTAAGAATAGTAAATGGGCTGTACTTATCACAGCATCTTTTACATTACATTACATTCACATTCGCCCATTCACACACACAGTCACTGATGGCATTGGCTGCCATGTTTTTGGGGGTTAACCATTCACACACAGATGGCGCAGCCACTTCAGTGTCTTGCTCAAGGACACTTGTATGCAGGCTGGAGGGGGGTGATTGGTGGATGACCTCCTGAGCCACAGCTGCATGCTCTACGCTGACAAAGAAATATTACTTTCAGTCGCCACATGGTCATTCACACATACAGAAAAGAAGTGCAGGAAACTGGGTACATTCACTCAAATACTGTACTTACAAGTTTGAGATGCTTCACTCAAGTATCTCATTTTCTACTGTTTTATGCTTATAGGATATAATTCAGAAAATATTAGATTATTTTTTACCCCAGTGCATGTATTTCATATTGTTTACTTGTGACCTTGAGGATTGAAATAATGATGCTAAATCTAATCTAATGCTAAAACAAAATAATAATTACTTGCAGGAAATTTACGTGCAGCAGTTAAAATGATCTCCACCTCTATGAGCTGCAGTGTTAAAGAGATGAACACATTAATACACCATTAACTGTAATGCAGTTAATTATTAGTTATTGATTATTCTGAAATGTGGTATTCTGCTATGATGAGTACTTTTGGTACTTTATTTTGTATTCCTACACTGCAGTGCTTCATTCATTACTGAAGAAGTGTTCTTTATGTTATTCTACATCATGGATTTGCTTATTGTATGTTTGGAGTCAGTTACAAATTTTACAAATTTTAATTTTTAAAATCAAATTGTTGATTGACAGAAACAGAACCAGGAACTAATTTAATAGTATTCATTTCATTTCATTTTGTTGCAAACTAAATATCTTCAAGTTTTTGGACTTTTGGCTGACCAAACATCTTTTGATCCATTCTATGATATACTATAATTATATCAGCGTATGTTTGACAGCAGGCTACTAGAATTTGAAACCCCTTGACATCAATCCAGAACCAAGGTCAGAAGTAGTTCACAAGAAATGAAAATGTATCACAGTCATAAATGTTTTGTATGTTTCTGAGCTGATAAAGTGTAGTCAGGGTCGCCACGACCCAAAACACTAAATTAGTGTGAATTGTTAGCACCCTCTCTGTTCTGACCTGTTCCACTATGTTCTACTCTCTTCCCACCGCGCCATGCTAACAGGTTTCATCAACATCCTCTTAAGCGCAAAGAGGATCTGCCTGTGCTAAATCTCCGCTACCCACCACAGACAGACAGACTGAGCTGATATGTGATGAAAATGTGTCCAGATTTTTTCAACATCTGTGTTTTTCCAGCTTTGTGTCCTAATACCCCGAACACTTTATCACTCAGCAGTAAAAACATGCCATCATGACTCAAAACACATTTTCTTCATATTATGCACATGTATAAACCTGACATAGACGTCATACACTTTAAGTAATGCTCACACTGTCTGTGTCTGTGAGTATTGTGTTTCTGTGAGCGTGTGAAAGACACACAGACCGTCACAGCGGTAACCTGACATCATCATCATCATCAATAATGAACATGAAAGCGTCGAGGGCAACCTGAGCTTGTGCAGGAAAAAACAGGTTTACACACTCCCAGTGGAGCTGCCTCACTCCGCTCCAAGGCCAACAATCTGTGGTTATATCGTGAGCACTTAATCAATCGTTAATATGATTTTGAGGTGATTCATAGCCTTCCTCTTCCATAGCATACCCCTTATCTATTGTCCACAGTGGATGAATAAACTCCGTTCTGAGCTTAAATCTGACAACTGTACGTCTTACACACTGGCCCACTCCCACACACATACACTGTTCAGTGGTTTACAGAAAAGTAATTAAAATCACAAAACAGCATCCAGACTGTGAAGCAAAGGTTCCAGTCTCAGCTGGAACACACTCCATGCTGACTTAAGGTCCAGCGATTAGCCGATCATGAAAGAGCTACATTTCAGGCTTTAAATGCTGTGAACAACCAGACCTGGACTCTGTTTCCTTACTCTGGGGAGACTCTGGTACGTCTGGAGCTTCAGGAGACATGAAGCCTCTACACTTGAATGAAGAGAATTCACTTGTGAAAAGGAAAGTTGAAGGTGTGAAACTACTAAGACATCATCAAGTCCTTCAATCAAGTCCTGTGCTTTCTAAAACCACTGACCAGAAATAAATTAGTTTGGTGAGGTAACATCAATGTAATATTTGGTTAAGACTTGGTTAGGTTTAAGGAACAATCGTTGTTTGTAATGCATACTCTGTGAAGGTTAGGGGTGAACATGGGGTCATCATGGCTGCAGTGATAAACACTTCACAATCAGTCATGGATGATTGTGTTCTGATTATAAATGATACACAGACCTCTTCCTCACATGGAACGCTCTATAATAACATCACCTGATTTCCTCCTTTGTTACCACGGCTCTGTCGCTAGCATGTTAGCCTTGTGTTCTGTGCCAGCACTGGAGGAAGGTCTGGCTGCACACATCATCATTCCCCTGCTCTCATTTGTACTTCTGTAAGCCAAATTACAATCACGCCGTGCAGCACTAAGCCCGGGCTGCACTCGAGCCCTGGCATCAAAATGGTTAAATCCCTGCGCAAAACAAATGTAACAGCTTCTAGCTTGTTTACATTAGAGTTCAGCATAACTCACTACTTCCAGAAGATTCTGAAGATTAGCAGGTAAACGGTATTTGGCCATAATTGCTCAAACACACCATAAAGCAGCTTATGAACAAACCCCTTCATGTGACAGGTGTTTGTGTCCAACATAACAAGGGTTCATTATTTTGTACTTATTTTGGATGAAATCCACTGATAAAAATATTTAAAGTCTGTGTAAAGGCAATTCTAAGATTTTGTTCAAACTACATTACATTACTCAATCCAGACAGATTGAGAAAGTTCTGTGTATTTTAAAAAAATGTAAAAATCAAACCTCATGAACCCACATGGTGGTGTTGAGAGGACAAACACAACAGTAAGCTGAAAATCGTTGCTGTGTCCCATTCACAACACAAGCATGCATTGATTTCCGATTCCAATATTCCCACAATTCCCAGAACACAGAACAACACAGAGAGACGGCGAGATCAGAGTTTCCAATAAAGACTGTTTGCTTGTTTGTCTTTCTTCTCATAACTGTCCCACAAAATGTCTTTTTTATTAAGTTGGTCAGCGAGGAGGCTGGACAGACGAGCTTAGAGAAAGCAGGTCAGCGGGTATTTAGGTGGACAGAGCCGGGCGGGGGTGGCCGTGGACGTTAGCAATGCTTTGGGCCAGCACAGACATTTGGGAACATTGACGTTGTTGTGACTGTCATTACTAATCTAGTGTGTGCATGTGTGCATATTTCCACTGTCACGTTGACATGGCATGACACACAATGTCATCCAGGAAACTATGGCCGCAGCCTCATGAAGCCTTTAATGCAGCGCGCCGTTTGGCCTAAAAGGGCATCTATCAGTTATAATCCACTGCCTGCTTTAAAAGCTCCATCTCTCTCTCCTAAGCTTGTTTTACGTCTCTCTTTAGCTCACGTGATCATTCTCTCCATCAGAGTTGCTGCCAGGGGAAAAAAAATGTCTCAGCACAGATGGAGAGATGCTGAAGAGAAATGGGACCAAAAGCTAGAGGGAAGAGAGGAGACGGAAGAAAGGTCAGACGAGACAAATGAAGAGAATGGGTTCAAAATAACAGGACGTCTTTAAGTGGAGATGAGGGAGAAAACAAAGGCTTGAAAATTGATACACAAAACAGGAATGATATACACAGTGCAAAGGAGCAACAAGTGGGGAGAGGAGATGGGAGCAAAGGTAGAATAAATGGATGGTGAACAATAGGTCATTGTATTGAACAGGCTGGGAGAGCAGATGAAGTGTTTACAGCCGCCGGCTCTTCACTCTAACTATTCAATATGTAGATCACACACAGTTTCTGGGATTGTCTAAAAAACTGAAGTCATGCTGGGAAGAGATTCATACTGTAATGCTTGACTCCTTGTATTCATTATTATAGAAGCAATCCCCGATGGAGCGTTGGAAAAGAGGCAGATTTACTTGTTGCATATCCTCTTACTGGTGGTAAACTATGTCTTGGCTTGATCCACTGCAACCCACTCTGACCGACTTAGTGGTGACTTTGTCCAAAACTAGTATGTTTCTTATCAGCCCCATACAAGTATTGAGTGTTTTTTGTGGTCAGGTGTTGGTCAGTGTTGGTCATAATAAACAGCAACCCAAGAGCCCCAAAAGCCACAGCACTAACAGGGGATGTGACACTGAAGGAGTGGAGGTAGAGGGTTGTTAGCAGACTGAGCATCAGACTCGACAGACTGCAGTTGTTTGAGTTGGGAAAACAAAAGTCCAGGTGTGGGATCCTTTGAACGAGGCTGTGGAGGTTGACATTTCGGTCTCAAGAGAAGAGGTTCTGAAAACAACTGAAGAGAGGAAGGAAGAAAACCGTTTTCATAATGTAAACGGACTGAATTTAAACATAGATGAGTAACGACATTCTATGACATGTCTGCATCTCATCATGAGAGATCTGATATCTTTTCCTCCACTGTCTCTGATCATACATTTCTTGGGGTTGTGCACTTGAAGATGATGATTAAACATTCCGGGATTGACATGAACGCAGCTCAGATTAATTGTCTCTTTATCGCTATAAGTCAGCACATGTCATAACTGAGTTTAGTCATGATGTTTTCTGAACATCACACCCATATGAAACTGTTGAACATCTCATTTAAACCACAGTCACCCTGTCCTGCACAGTGACCTTCAGCAGCTGTAACACACACGCTGGATACACTTTAATTAAGAGAAAGAGGCAATGGAACATTAATGTGAAAATCCATGTACTATACACACCCGCTTATTCATCAATCCCTATAGCGTGCCTGCACCGTGCCTCTTTTTCCATCTATTGACAAACTAACTAATGCTAACACACACAGACTGCTGAACGCACCAGACCAGCACCTGGCAGTTGCATAAATCCAGTCCCAATCTGATCCCATGATCTGGCTAATGATCCCTCAGCACATTGGCAGAAGATTACCACAATAGATTATTGTGCTGCCTCCCACATCCACAGCCTTACAGCCACTAATCCACAGAAAGGACGGGCCACTGTGGATCAGCACAATGGCCCACCGCTATGCAGAACACACACGTGCAGGCATTCGCAGCCCGGTACATACTAATAAAGTGCAAGTATACAGTATAAACTTTTATTTATGATGTGTTTTAACTAAATGGTTGTTTGTCTCTTTGTGCCCTGTGATGAACTGCCAACTTGTCCAGGGTGTACCCCGCTTCTCACCCAAGGTCAGCTGAGGCTCCAGCCCACCATGACCCTGATGAGGATGATCAGTTACAAATAATGTAAGTTTTTATTTTACTATGAGCATATTTATTGATGCATTTAGTTATATATACTCCTGTCTCGTAAACTTCTTGTAAGTTTTGTGACTCAGTACACTTGAGGCTCAAATGGAAGAGTCGATTTTCTCAACAGACAATTTGTCATAGCACAAGTCTATTTAAGTGTCCCAGTAAGCCAATATAAACATCACCAGAGGCTACTGGCTGTATAAAAACATAAAGAACATAGCCACTTCCAAATGTGAAGCCAACACCCACTGTTGGCTGGAGACCTCTTACCTCTAGTTATCCCTTCTTTATTGGATATGATTAATCTGTCTTTATTATCAGGATATGTACCACAGTCCTTTAAAGTAGCTGTAATTAAACCTCTTCTTAAAAAGCCCACTCTAGATCCAGAGGTTTTAGACAATTACAGAGCGATATCAAACCTTCCCTTTCTCTCTAAGATACTTGAGAAAGCTGTAGCTAATCAGCAGACTTTCTCCATAAGAAAGGTTTATTTGAGGATTTTCAGTCAGGATTTAGAGTGCATCATAGCACAGAGACCGTACTAGTTAGTTAGTTAGTTACAAATGACCTCCTAATGGCATCAGACAAAGGACTCATCTCTGTCCTGTTAGATCTTAGTGCCACATTTGACACCATTGACCATCAAATTTTTACAGAGACTGGAACAGCAAACTGGCATCAAAGGAACCGCCCTAAGCTGGTTTAAGTTGTATTTCTTAGATCGATCTCAGTTTGTTCACGTCAATGATGAATCCTCCATGCATATCAAAGTTTGTCACGGAGTCCCACAAGGTTCTGTACTAGGGAACATTATTAGGAATCACTCCATTAATTTTCATTGTTATGCCGACGACACCCAATTATATTTATCGATCAAGCCTGATGAAACCAATCAGTTAACTAAACTCCAAGCATGCCTTAAGGATATAAAAAGTTGGATGACCTACAATTTTCTGATGCTTAATTCAGACAAAACTGAAGTTCTTGTAGTTGGACCCAAACACCTGAGAAACTCTCTTTCTAGAGACTTGGTTACCTTAGACAGGATCACTCTGGCCTCCAGCTCCACCGTAAAGAATCTTGGAGTTGTTTTTGATCAGGATTTGTCCTTATATGTCCACATAAAACAAATTTTGAGGACTGCATTCTTCCACTTACATAACATCACCAAAGTCAGACGCATCGTGTCTCAAGCGCATGCAGAAAAACTAGTCCATGCATTTGTTACTTCTAGGCTGGACTACTGCAACTCTTTGTTATCATGCTGCTCCAATAAGTCTCTTAGGACTTTGCAGCTAATTCAGAATGCTGCTGCACGTGTTCTGACAGGAACCAAGATCAGAGATCACATCTCTCCCATTTTGGCTTCCTTGCACTGGCTACCTGTTAAATAGAATAGAATTTAAAATTCTTCTCCTTACATACAAAGCTCTTCATGGTCAGGCACCACCATATCTAAAAGAGCTCATAGTACCTTACTACCCCTCTAGAACACTGCACACTTAAAACTTGTACTCCGCTACATCTCAGATACAACAAACGTATAATGATATCTTATAGACCATGATGCATTGCTGTACATTAAACTAGCCAACAGTATGTAAAGTAGTAAAACTGAGCTCAACCTTAAACGTCTACAACAGTAGTATGTTCTTCAGGTTCCACACCTTCAGAATAAGAGTTTCCAGTAAAATCCAGACATCATATAATAATAATATTCCATCAATTAGAACAACATTAAAACATTTTAATGACAGCACAGAGTTAACAGGGTCAAGACATGTGACAGCAGGTTGTTGGTTTAATGGAGCATGGAGTCAATGTCCTGCTTTAAACGTTCTATATTGGACCACTGACTATGTATAGTAAATGTATAAAAAATTCATTTCTCTATTAAAAATTGAGTATTTCTCAAGTCGCAGTCTTGTTCTGGCCTACTCCTATCAGAAAGTGATACATAGAAATTCATCAGTGCGTGAAGTACTGTGGCTGTGGAGCTAACATGCTAGCAAACCAGGAAGCGCTAGTCACAAAAGCTCTCCCTGTCAGTACTGTGCAGTTTCTACACTGACAGATGGGCTTAAATTAAAGTGCATGGTGTTACGCAGATAATGGGCTTCGATAGCTCCATTTTAGACTCTCTGGCTTTCCATCCCCTGACGGGTCAGCGCTGTCAAGACAGCTCACTCTGGTGTATGTTCACAAGTCGAAGTTCATCAATGTTGAACTCTGCACAGAAGGTGACCAAGCCTGGGACAGGAGGAAGAGTAAAGGCTTGGTAGGTAGGCTACCGCATATCGTACAACCACAAACATCAGGAGATCGAGGTGCTTCACACCTCCTCAGTTAGAGCATGAGCTGCTAACTCAAACTTAAGATGAAAACAATGAATTTCTTTCTTTTCTTTACTCTAAAGCATCTTTGACATTTGTGTTTTCCAACTGGATGAATCTAAATTTTTCACTTTTGTATTATATTATATATATATAAAGATATTCTAAATCATGGTGTAAGCTGACTTTTGCTCTGTGAAGCTTAATGAAGCTGAAAACAGCCTCTGTGATTCTTTCTGCTTCTCAACACCAATCCAGAGGATAAAAAACTTTCAGAGTCGTGCAAAACCAGAATTGATATCCATGCCTGGAAAGTGTCGTGTTGTGTATGAGTCTGTGGGTGGGAGTGTGTCTGTAGATATTTCAGTGCATGCCCACTGATTTTATTTTGTTTGAGTCATCCAATAAAAGCTGTTAGAACTCTGATTCCCACAGTACCTCTGATATTTATGCTGTCCTGAGTGCAGATGTCTGCCAGGTGTGTTTGGGGGCATGTGAGCAGTAGAACAGGGAGGTTGTGTGTCCAGCATGTGTGCATGAGAGCAGCAAAATGAAGGGCAGACAATACACAGATTACATTATGAAGGTGTAGCCACAGTAGACCAGCTATATGGAGACACGCCTTGGACAATTCTAAAGCAGCAGTGATGTAAAATGTCAATTTCAAAGTGAAAATGTCAGAAGAACGCGAACATGACAAACACACACAAACAAAAGCAGTTGTTGATCGCTTCAACCAACCGGAGGACTCAGCAGACAATAGTGGTATGAAGATCATTTTTCATCATCATGAATGCAACCACAAGAGGATGGGGCATAAAGTACACAAAAATATTACGTTGATGGATCCTGTGTGAGTCAAACAGACACAACCAAACATATGATCCCCTGCAGATGTACTGTATGTCTGGTGGGTATAAAAAGAAAAGAAAAAACAGTCAGGCCAGCCTGAAGGCACAAAAAAAAGATCTGAACAACCACCTCGGTGACTACATTATCATCCCGTAAGTGATAGAAACAATGGTTAAGTTAGCCTAACAAGATGCAAGTTCACAGACCAGTTTTCTACCATGAGATGACAGACGACATCTATGTGAAGCCATCAGCATCACGCATAAAATTATGCTAACTTATGCTTCTTCTTCCCATGCTCTCTCTTCCCATGATCCTGAAATCGTACGTGGATCCTTTTCAAGTGGTGTGACGTATGAATACTGAACCTTCGCATGTGTCTGATGTGCAGCACATCAAGACTGACTGACGTCTCCTCTCACTGACAGTGTGGACTCTTCGTCACATTTCTCACACATCCTCACTAGAGGAGCTAAGACCAAGGAAGTGACATGAGTGAGGGAAGTTAGGAGGCACATTGCACGAAAAGCCCAAAACAACATGGAAACAGTAAACTTTTTCTTCTACACCTTCTTTTTAGTTGGCAGACAACAAAACTGCAAAGTTGGACTAGTCAGGACATCGTCTGACAAAATCAACAGAGAGGTTTAGACACCTCTGTTGTCTGTCCTGCTGGAATGACACAGTGAACAGCAGAGGTGACTGTATACTGTGTTTAATGTGGACATGCTGACAGCTCAACGCTCCAAAAGAAGAAGTAAGCAGACCTTGAGCAGAGGTTGAGTTGTAATAAACACAAATTAAATGTTGCAAATTCTAATATGAAAAGTGTTATCAGGAAGAATGTCATATTGAAATAAAACCAGCAGTTTCTATAATGAAATAAATTAAAATTGGTATCAAATAAAATTCAATTATTACAAAAATGAATCATGAAAACACATTAAGAGTTCAGCTTTGATCATTTCTCCAATTTTCACACAGCTTATTGCTTCATTTATATCAGTTTATAGTTTTATAACTCTCTCCACACGAGCAGAAATCCTGAATGTTTCTGCAGTTAACTGAGAACTGTCAAATTCTTTTCAGCTCGACCTCAAAAACAGAAAGAAGTTTGTGTTTTTAATATGACAGACACTACAGTGAAATGTTCTAGAAGCTTAATCATATCAATTTGTTTCATAATGTCTTTTTCCATGTGACTGCATGTCATGTAATAAATCTACACATATTCTGTGTTTTACTGCCTTAAACTGCTTCCTCTCAGTAACCTGGACTGTGTGTGTGTGTGTGTGTGTGTGTGTGTGTGTGTGTGTGTGTGTGTGTGTGCGTGTGTGCGTGTGTGTGTGTGTGTGTGTGTCAGGTGCTGCTGAAGCTTTGTCCTCATGCTGTGTAGATGATTGTAAAGGACAGCAGAGTTGATGGGGACATTTCAATCAAAGCCCTTTGCACCACAGGCTTGTACACACACGCCTACACACACACATACGTACACACAGTTAACAGGCTATGGCTACTGTGTGCCTGTCTGCCCTCATGTAATAAAGAGAATCTCTGATGGATTTCAACAAGGCCGTCTGCTTCACCTTGCCTGGTTCCCTGCACACATACAAACAAGTCCTCACACAGACACACACACTCACACACTCGCACACACACACACACACACACACAGCTCGAAAACAATGCCACTGGTTAAAAACAAAGATAAGACATGCTTGAATGTCTGAATTTAGTGCACAGGCATGACAACATGGTCTTCATAGCTTCATCTATCTATTGAAGTCTTTTTTTCATTCTGACACACATTACACATGAAATTGTCTGCCACAAAAGCTTGCTTCAGTGCAGGGCATCAACATAAGTATGAATTGTCTTTAGAAAGTCCTCTTTACAAATAGTGATGTCAATGCTTTGTACCTAGAGAACAAAACGCTGTACCATGGTTCGACCAGACTGACAAGTGAAAGTACAGACAGAATGAAAGTTTCGACAAAATGAAAGTTTTAATCTTCTTCTATTCTTCTTTAGGCACACATCTATTTGAAATGTAAATGAAACATTTGCTGTCTAAATGACTCTGTATTTCCGCAGTCTGCACCCTGCACGATTGTTAGCTCTGAATTGGTCGGCCAGACTGATTCCAGAAACTGTCCAAACTTCTGCCAGGTCCTTTGACGTGCAGTGCAAGGGGGTCACAACCACAGACTGTACAAAACCCGGATGTAGTCTCTGTGACATCGGCCACAGGTATCTAAAGAACTGAAGCTCTGTTTCGCCATCTTGGCAGTCCTGACTCTGCCGCCTTCCAGCTAATCCAAAAATTTGCAAAGATATGGTGCATGGGTGGAGCTGAGGTGCACTGAATCAAGTGTGGTTGCTCAAAAGCCACCAGTAATGGCACCCACCTGTCAGTCAAAGTGGTCACACATTTAATTCTGCATAACTTCAAGCCTTAATATAATTTGAACAGGTGAGTTCTCTAAAAATTCAGTAAAGTTCAGTACAGGGAAATTATAGAGACCAAATCACATCTCCTGTTTTAGTCCAGAGTAGCATGTAACATGTGGCTAAAGCTGTAGCCTTTGTGCTGTGATATAAAACTGAACTAGTGAAATAGTGCTGCAGACACTATATTGTCTACTAATAAACTTTTGTCTGCATCTTCCAGACACATTCCAGATTATTGCCATGGTTGCATGTTTGTTCTTGAATCTCACAGTCTGCACTGTGAGGTGAAGAATGTTTTTTATAGACTGGTCTATATGAAAAGATTCTCTACATAATTCAGACAACATATTGCATTGCCATTACATTTACATTAAGCGCTGCTAAATATTCATATCTATTGTTTCACTAGCAATCCAGGAGCCTGTGCCGACACACGTGACTTGCGTGTCTCTCTGGCAGCTAATAAAGCCCACCACCTCCTGCAACACACAGCACATAAATTCAACTACTGTGACACCTGAGGACAAACCAAACCACCCAGACAGAGGGGACAGCAACCTCTCCCTCACATGGAGACAAATTCACAGTCTCACCTCTCGCTCTGCCTCTTCTCTCTCTTTCTGTCTGTCTGTGTTGCTCTATCTGCCTTCCTTCTGTTTCTCTCTTTCCTCATAATCCCACAGCGATTGTCCCCTCTGACCCTTGAAACCAGCTCCTCACCTCTCCTTCCTCTCTGACTTTTACCTCCCTGTTGATTACCTCTCCTTCTAACTCTCTGTTCTCCTCCTTGCCCTTTTCTATCTCTCCCATTTCAGTCTGTTGTTTGCCCTTTATCCCCATCCTTTTTTTTTCTCCTCCATCCCTCCATGCATTAATGCTATCAAGAGAGGCCTGGAGGGGTCTTTAGGCGGTGGCCACAAGGGGCCTTTAACCAAAGCAATGACACACTTCTAAGTCAAGAGGACATTTGTTACGTAACAGCTTAAAGCTTCCCAGCTTCTCTGGTGGCCTCTGACTCGGCTGATATCTACAAATGTGCACGCATACACACAGATAAACAAAAACAGACGAATCACACACGTGGGGAGGGAGGGAGAGAGGAGGGAGGAAAGATTAAGCTGGAGCTGAGATCAAGAGGAGGGAGTGAAAATGGAAGAAGCCACTAAAGGAACAAGAAAAGGAGGAGAGAGGACGGAGCGACGGAGATCGGGAAAGGAAAGAGAGGCAGAGAGATGTGAGGAAAAGACGAGCACCGACGGAAGCAGAGGGGAGCGGAGGAGATGAGAGCGAGGAAAAGACAGATGGTGGAGGAAATAGTTAGAGAAACCAGAGCCGAGCCTTATAGGGAAAAAAAAATAATGAATTGGTTGTTTGGGGGGGGGGCTTTGAGGGAAGAATAAGAAGAGAGACAAGCAGGAGCAATGAGGAGGTCAGGTAGGTATCTTAAA
This sequence comes from Nibea albiflora, assembly GCA_014281875.1. Classification (NCBI taxonomy): domain Eukaryota; kingdom Metazoa; phylum Chordata; class Actinopteri; family Sciaenidae; genus Nibea; species Nibea albiflora. The sequence continues at coordinate 24,938,715 of CM024796.1, forward strand.
AACACAGAGAGCCAATCAGCTTCAGCTAAAAAAGAAAAAAAATACCAGGCTGACATCTCGGTGCTCTATTCCTGCTCTCACTGTGGGAAGGAGACATGAAAACAAAGCCAGGGAGGGAGGGAGGGAGGGAGGGAGGGGAGACAGTTGGATGGCAGCCCTTTACGCTTCTGAAAAGGAGATGTTTAGTAAATGGCTTGATGAATCTTTCAGAGTGGGGTGGCTGGGGGGCTAACATACGGAGCAGGAGGAGAGGAAGAAAGAGGAGGGAGGAAGAAAAAGCTCATTCTGAATAATAAAAGGAGATTAAAGGAAATTAACTGAGATACATAATCAATGTAAACAATACATGTGGGCCATGTCTGATGAATGGCGAAATGTGCAGTTAGAGTAGGTGAGCGTGTGTGTGTGCTGGAGAGAGAGAGATCTTTTGGAAAGCAGCAGCAGTCTCTAGAAGACTCCGGGTCCAAACAGTGGCTCTGTCAGACGACTGGCCGAGACAGCTGTTACGCAACCCCCTCCAAAAAACCAACATACCCACAGAGACATGTCAGAGCAGTGACTGGGCTGCACAAACACACCGACACACACATACACGATCAGTTTATATGCACAACGTGGCTACTACAGTTCTTTCAATATGAGTCGCTGCCTAGCAACCAAAGGTGACGGAAACTAGGTGGGATAATGAAAATGAAATAATCTCAATCTTCTTGCTTTTATCCTGAATAAACACAGCAGAGGAGAGGAGAGGAGAGGAGAGGAGAGGAGAGGAGAGGAGATGAGGAGAGGAAACAAGAGAGGAAAGGGAAAAAAAGAAGTCATTTGTGCATGTAAAACCAGCGGCACACCCATTTCCTGTGTGAGTTCCTGAGAGGATTTCTGCGAACAAACGTGATGTGAACTGCGCTAATTTGTGCAAAAAAATGTCTCCTGTGATACTGCAGGGAAATGTCCATCAGGCTATCTGTAGTCTATAAGATACTTCACTACTGAAGTATAGACATTTTTTATTAGTGAACTTCACCTTTGGCTTCACAAGCATACATACTGCTGTAGATGGCCATCTCTGGGGTCTCTGTATAATCTTGCCGGCTATGTTAACCTTTTCTCTTTTTTTTGAGATTGCTTCTGCTACTACAGTGAACCCTTGCGTTTCGCTGTTTTGCAGATATTTTTTATGCTTCTTTTTTTTTTACAGTGCATTGTGTTGTCAATTGTGATTGGCTAAGCACTTTTGACATAGGTCTTTAACTTAGACTTCAGTAGAAAAAGACGCTACAGCGGAGAGGTCAGGACGAAGACGCACTGTTAGTGGGACAGTGAAATACGCGTGAGCCCCAATGAGTATACGCGTGAGTCACAACCTCGTATTCATTATTAAAATTATTATTTTACAGTATTTTTAAAAACTATCATAGTTATTTGTAAGACAACGTTTATATTTGTATTTCTTAAACAAATGCTTGGGCCTGAAAACAGGTTTCATTCTATAGTACAGTATTGTATTGTGTAATAATTGTAAAAAAATAAAGCTGACTGCTTCACGGATTTCGCACATCGCGGGTTCTTTTTGGAACGTATCCCCCGCGATAAACAAGCGTTCACTGTACTCCCTAAGTTTCGGTACCAGCATGTGACGTTGTAGGAAATTGTACTTTCCACTATATAAACCATCCCCAGGATTTGTGTCAAATTTCCTTAGTGTGTTCATTAAATTCAAGGTGGTGTCTAAAATGATTCTATAATATTTCATCCTGCACAGCTTGGCCCTTGGTTGTAATTGGCTGACACATTGTCCCTGATTTCAAAATAAATCACATAATGCAGAAATCAGGTGATACTCTGACAGAGAAGGTTAAATTTGACTATTTTAGACATGTATGTATGCCAAAGTTCAACAAAGTTGACCCAAAAAAATTGAGCTTTTTTATTGGAATGGGTTGAAATGTTGCTGTTCTATATGCCGGTGTGAACAGTTCAGAAGACTTGAAATTAAGGTCACAGTGATTATACTCTTTCATCATGTTATGTTGTTCTTAACATGACAGCAGCCTGGGACGCCAAGCTGAGGTCCTCATGCTAAAAGCATCAGAAAATAAAAAAGTCAAGCCCAAAACAACATGTCATCTCAATAGCAGAGCTGCAATAATCACGGCACCAGGTGTGCAGCGTGTGCTTCATCGGGGCACCAACACAAACAGATCTGGGATTTACGGTCATGTGAATCCAGAGGGGAAAAACACAAGGTCGAACACCAAGCCATCTGCCCTCTGTACAGTGTGTGATGCAACATCTGCTGTGAACAAACTGTAACTGTCTTCACAATAACAGTTCATTATTCAAAGCCAACATAAGCAAACAGGATAGATTTAAACTTTTGATGAGGTTTGAGTCCTGCTAGATGAGAGCGCCATACTTTTGAAAAGGTGCCTGTAGTTCTTATTCTTTACATGGAAGCCTGCGAGGAGACAGACCTGTGAGGTCTCAAATGAAGACTGGAAGAATGAGAGCTGAGTGAGATGGATGAACAGAGAGAAATGAAGTGTGACATCAGTAAAGTTAACATTAAATGAAGGAATTTCATAACATCCAAGACATTAGGAGCCATCAGAAATAAAGAGCAGCTGCACTGTATAAACACTGATGTACAGCCGCATATTAAACAAGACAGATGACAGATGACAAGTCTAAGTTTTAACTTGTTTTTCATCCAAAGTATTATTTTCTTTAAAATTAAGTGCACCAACTGAACCATAAACATAAAAACAAGAGTGAGTAAAGACATGGGAGAGAGAAGAGAAGAGTGGACTAGAGAGCTGGCTGCGGGCTGCACGGGATGCGGGATGATCCTTACTATGACAGAGATAGTGAAGAAAAAAAGGAAATGGCCTTGAGATAGACGGAGAGAAACAGGGAGCAGCTGGGCTGATAAACAAGAGGAACAACAGTGAGACTGATTAAGGCCTCAGGAGGAAACAGAGTAATAGCAAGCCTTTGCATTCATTCTTAGAAAGCTTAGGGTCAGAGTGCTGTGGCAGCCAAATGGTTATGGTGCACACAACATGGTCACATGGCTTCAGCAACCGTTGCAGCATGTCAGGAAAAAAAATCAATATAGTTGGTGTAGGTGTAGGTCCTGACCTGAACTCAACCTGTTGTCTGTCAGATCAGTTTGGTTTTAAATGTAACTTCCCATTAAAAGGAGATGAAGTGGCACCAATCCTTTGCATTGGCCTGGTAAGCTAGGCATCTTCTATGATTCATTGTAACCGTGCCTGTGCAGAGTTCTGCTCTGATCTCTTAACACTTTGGAATGTTTAAGTTCTGCCTGACTGTGAGATTGTTAAGATCAGTTTTTTAACTAACCAGTGAAGATCATTTGTCATTCTGAGATACCTTCATCTTATTTTCTGGTGGTTGACTGCACTCTGCGTATTTGTTTTCTGTTGGTCTATTGCCGTTGGTAGATTAATTATTTGTTGGCAAACATAATTCGCCTAAGGTCAGGTTCTCAAAGTCAGCAGTACTAAACAGGTCAAGGTAAAAAAAAAAGTATGTGCTGAAAACAGATGAATGGTACATTCAGACAGGACCCAGCGCTATGGAGAAAACAGGTTTTTCCATTAATTTGCTGCAGGGGTGTCCACCAGAAAATACAGCGACATCAAGCTGCGGCAGCCAATCAGACGCTCATATCGGCAAAAGCCTCCACAGACAGCCTGAAATGTCTCTGAAACTGACACTATCCAGGTGGATTCATGGATTAAACTGCTGTTTGATACTCATATAACAGTTTCTAAATGGTTTGGCTTGCAATGTACACTGCAAAACAGTGACACAAAGAAGTTTAGTTTGGATTGCGTCCAATGGTTTGCGGAGACAGCTATGGTCGAGAGACACAGACAGTGAGCAACATAAGTTTCCTGATTGTTTCACAGCACTAATAGACACACCCCCAGCGCCTTCTCCTCACCCCCCTGTCCCCCACACACCTCCACACAAGTCTGCAGCAATTCGCTGCAGCACCTCATCCTGTGTGAACGCTACTAAGGTGTCATAACGTGTACGTGTCTGTTGAAGTTTAAACAATATAAGCAGAAGAACTTTAGCTGAGGTTGTACATGAGAAAAGTGTCTGTGGTTATGTAAGCAGCATCAGCAGCCAAAATGTCAGCTGACTCTACTGTATTCTATATTCACATTGATTTAGAAGGTCAGATCTGCCAGCTGTCAACAAAACCTCAAGCTTTGATTGTGAATCTAAAAACCACACTCCTACCAGCATTCACACTCCCACGCTTCTAACACTGGCTCAAGCAAATATATCATTACTTCCTGAAGAGATCCAGTTTCTAAAACACTTCTGTGCATCCAACAAGAACATGCATGCATGCACCGTTACAAAACGTCACATGCATGCAATAAAAATACGGAAGATTTATCTGAACTGGATGCTGAAATGCAACAAACGTCTTCACTGTGTTGAGTTTAATGTGGAAAAGGAAACAGTGTCACAGTGAGAAACAATTCCTTCAGTTCAAACAGGCAAACATTGTCCTTTTAATAAATCTTTGATTATGGCACCATAAATTGTGTACAATATTTCACTTTATTTCTTTTAATGGAGGCATTTTAAATATTCAGCGTAAACAGTGAGTGTGGCACTGAGCTGTCATTGTGTGCAGTTTCTCTTGCTGCAGATTAAACACATGGCTTGACTTGGAGATCTGCTTGGATTTTTCTTTTGCTGATTTATAAGAGCACACTGACACAGAGCATGTTCGCGGCGGTATATTTGAAGTCATAAACCAGTTTTTCTGTTTAGTTTTCCTTTAATTCAGTTCACATTGCAGTGATCAGATCAATGCCAGGTAACACCTAATAACCACACAGAAATGGCTAAAAAACTGTAGCGTTTGGAAAACTGGGTTTAATGACGAGAGAGAATGTTATCTGAACCGTCCAACAAAAGGACACAACCCTTCAGTAAAACACAAGGTTTTATGGGTACAAAAAGTCCAATGCTGATATCTAATAGGCAGCATTTCCTCATGCTTGGAAAGCCAAAGGGAACACAATGAACCACACGCACAGCCTGGCCTGCTGCTCATATTCACTTGGATGTCTTCAAGACATTTTCACCAGCATGACTGGCATGAAACGGGAACCTGAAACCTAACACAAGCAAACACTGTGATAACCATGCTAAAGTGGGAAAGGCATTTAAAAGTAAGAGTCCTACATTGGTTCAACTTAAATGAATAAAGTACTAGTATGTACTAAATCACAGAGGGCTCAGAGTGGAGTGGAGCAGCAGGGACAACAGAAGGAACTAAAAAATAATATGAATCATAAAATATGATCCAATTCCAAACAAAGTTACATAGTGTGAGAACAGACAGACACCATTCAGTGATTTAACACTCCTGGTTTTGCGTTGCGACTCCATGTGAGCCTTGCCTTTTTAAGATCTGAAGCATGACTGCAATTTGCGCTCGACTGGTTTTCATTAAAGAGAGGCAATGCTAATCATCTAGATTGGAGATTATCTTTTTAGTTAATCTCCCCCAGACAGAAGCTGACAGGGATCTGCACCTACATCCTCCACAGAGCTTGACAAGTGAAGAGTCAAAATGATGCATGGATGGATGAGTGGATGGATGAGAAAGGGGGGCAGAGGGGAGGTGGTGGTGGACTACCTGACAGCGGCAAAAATAGATGGGTGGCAAACCGAGACAAGAGAGTGAGAGGGAGCAATACAGCGAGCAAGAAACAGATTATGATAAATGTTGTTCTATTATTGCCTGAATAGAATTTAGGACAGCAGGAGGGGGAGGAGGTAGAGAAAGACAGGGAGTAATCGAGAGGCAGGGGCAAGAGGAGACGGGCATGAGGTTAGTGGAGCGGTACATTCAGAAAAGTGTTGTGAAATCCTGAAGCACACACAGACACAAAACTAGAGGCTAGACTGTGGGTTTAAGATACTGTTGTCCCTGAGCGATGCAGACAGGCTGGTCAGCACTGGTCATAGCAGGTCGTGTTGTCTCAGCAGGTAGTCTGTGCTGTCACACAAAACAGGCCATCATTACTGCTCAACTGTAGATGCTACAGCGAGGATCGCAACAAAACAAACAAAGAGACCTTTACTGAGGACACTAGATGTTTCTTGACGTAAGACATTTTTCCAAAACGTACAAAAAATTGATCTCAAACTGGCTTTATGGAGATAATGAACAGACGTCTGACGAAACTCCAACAGTCAATCGAGTTCTCTGACATTTCATGATACAATTACAAGAATCCTAAGAATATGATTGAACATCTGTGGTAACACATTCCCAGAATCCATAGTGGAGCATTGTTTTACATGGAACCTGATATAATCCAGTTGCGTTCCTCTTACAGATGCATCCATCCATCTATGACAGGAGTGTATTCCAGACATCCCTCACCCGAGCAACATTTTCCAGCTCCTCCTGGGAGATCCTGAGGTGCTCCCAGGCCAGATGGGATATGTAATCCCTTCAAGCAAGAACTGGGCCTGCCTTGAGGTTTCCTCCCAGCTAGACATGCCTGGAAAACCCCCAAAACAAGGCGCCCAAGATCATAATCAGATGCCTGAACCACCTGTTGGCCACTTTTTAAATGCAAAGAGCAGCTCTTCGTCCCATCGCTATGGCTGAGCATCACCACCCTGTGAAGGAAACTCATTTTAGCTGCTTTTACTCTCACAGATTGCTGGCTGGTCCGTGACATGGCCCATGTGGATCTGTGGCAGATCCCAGCCAGGTGCCAGCTGGGTCCTTGACATAAATGAGACACCACCCACTCGAAGATGAGAATGCAACAATGCTTCCCAATACCCCTAAGAACCATTTTCAATGCTTTACCTACTCACAAGGAGGGGCAGCGGTTAAGGAATCTCAAAAGGTTTACTGCCATCAGACTAGTGTGACCATTTAACTCCCAGTTAGCCCATTATAGTTGGACATGTTCATTATGGACACCTCATAGAACTGTACTCTGTGATGAGCTTCAGTTGGAGGTAGAGAGGAGAACATATGCAAACATAAAACATATGCAAATATATAAAACCCACTCACTGGCTCACCGTCACACTGGTATGACTAACAGGAAGTATGCTGGTATAAATATGCAGAATGGCAGGCGAGGTCACCGCATCCTTTAAAGAAACACAACAAACCAAAGCCTATAGTAGAATGATAGCAGATTCAGATCTCTCCATACTTTGTTTTAACACTGTGCCAGCACTGGGGAAAGGTCTGCCACATCATTTTCACACTGTTGTGATTTACTGGGACATTGGAATACAACACAACCATTATTAATGTTATGAGTGACACCTGTGCTTTTCCCCCTGTGGCAGCTCAAAATGTCTGAAAGGCCCATTAACTGGTCTCCCAACCACACAACACTTGCATATATGTATATTACAGTGTTCACCAGAAAAATAATCAACAATTTTAAGAAGAAATGAATCTTGCTTGGCTCCTTTGTCAAGAACATTAGCAAACGTCACCTCCAGATGTGGTCAGATGTTCAGTTGGTTATGAGAGGTTCAGGCATGCATGAAGAATTCAGACACACCAGTTACAACTGACCTATCTCACAATGCTAACAAAAGTGGGAAATGATATCCGCCCTGTAAACCAGATCCATTCCAAAATGTAATGGGTTCTTTCTTGGCCACCAAGTTTGATGAGAAGCTGGCCAGTCTGTAATTATGCTGACACAGTGAAACACTGAAATAGGATGTAGCAGATAACTGGAAAACATGCTGCTGTGATGTTCATAACATTCATCTTGAGAACAAGTTGCAGCTCTAATATAATCATCTTCTGTGCAACCACTATGTGGATCGTCCAGGTGGACGAATAGGTTTATTTAAAGACAGCGATTGTAATCACAGGCAGGTGGTGCTGCTGGAATAAGTAATCACTTTTCATGTTTGTGCTCGGCGTGGAACAATGAACACACGCATACACGTTATTTCACTCAGTCTGTAATGTTTGTGGACAGACCTGGTTACCAGTTAAGACATTTTCAGTTTGAAGAGATGCAAATGTGAAATGAGGAACTAGTATGCTCGTTGATTGACACACGGATTCAAGAGTGTGCGTGTGATGAAATAAAATGTGAAAAGTGAAAGTAAGAGTGAGAGGAGCAGGAGCAGAGAAAGACAGAGTCCAGCTGTGAGCACCTCACCCTCTCCCAGCATGTGCTAACTGCACAGGATAATCTGCGTGTGTGTTTGTGTACCATTGGGTGCACTTGGGTGCAAACTGGGATATGGAAGCAATGGAAAAAACACCCAGGGGTTGTAGGTGGATGCTGGGGGCTTGCCAATTTACGAGTCAATGCTATGTCAACACACACACACACACACAAAGTATGAAACACCAGTTTGTTTGGTGTCCTTAAAAAAAGAAAAAAAACATGAGATGTTACATAATATAATCTGCTTATGTAACAAATTGAAGTCATTACACATAGAAATACACACACACACACAAACACAGAGGCAGGATGCAAGGTCACAGCCATGTAAAGCAGATGTAAACACACACAAACACACATGCATAAACACAAACATACAGCGTTGTGACCCCATCATTAGTCCACCGGATGTCTGTGTGCGTGTGTGTTTGCATGTGTGTGTGTGTGCTTTGGACAACAACATGGGAATGTGGACACAAAGTAATTGTGAAGTAATTAACAAAAAATGAAATACATAAATACTAAATACAGTGAGCACATACTAAAACTAAAATATTAAATGAATTCATCATCCGCTGCATTTTGGTGTGAATCATTTGAGACGTTTTGGAAGAACAGGAGAAGTCTTCATGAGTGAAATGACTGAAGAGGAAACATCCAGAGGGTCGTTTCTACAGAACCAAACTCCTGCCCCCTCTAGCCTTTGTTCCATGAACCTCCTTTGGGACTGTCTAATCCACTGTGTGGAAGACACGATTACTTCCTGGTTATGCGCCCTGCTGAGTATCCACATTAGTGTTTCTCCTGCTGGTCAGGACCGCAAGTTCCCGCTCAGCCCAGCGGCTTTACACTGTAAAAATGTCACAGATATTCAATCAGTTTTCTCGGCTCGAGCAAAGGTTCACAGATCTAAAACCTTCAGGAATCTAAAGTTCATAGTGGAATCATACATCTGGGGGATTTTTCACACCCACAATACTGCTAGTGGCCACTGGGTAAAACTGGAAGCAAGGCTGAGCGATGGCTGAGTCTTAAAACATGTTTTGGACACAGCCTTTGGTTTTGAGCTCAGCGTCTTCCTCACTGCAATCTGGTGCACAAATGAAGAAGAGGCTCATCACTTCCCTCTGTGGCTTTTGAGGAACAAACTGCACTGCAGTTTAGCCTTCAGACTGAACTGCTATTCTATTTCATTTTATTCATTCAGCCAGACATTGTGTTCCCTGTGAGGACATTATATTCATCTGGCCAATATCTTTTTCAGTGGTGGTTAATAGGAGCAGTTCAGGTTTGAAATTCTGAAAATATGCACACACAAAAAAAAACTGTACATCAGCACACCAACCCTTGGTGTTGTTGTTTTGCATGAATGAAATAGACTTTGGCAAAGCTCTGATTGGTCCAATCAGGCATCCAAGTAGGTTGGTGAGAACAACAATAAGGAACAAGCAAAATGCGCAGGATTTTGGATTCAGGATTGTGGTGTGCATGTGGCGGGGTTCTGTCTCTAACCTCGTCTCTTGTTCCACAAAAATCCAGGCTTAGTCGGAAGTGATGTTTTCTGGTTTTATCCTCCACCTCACCAGGTGCAAACAGCACCAACAATTTAGGTGAATGACCAGAATGGTGACCAAATGGAGGACTTGGGCCTACCTCATTCACTCTGCCTATCCTCTGATAGACCCCACAGAGCAAGAGCATGTTCCCACACCTCATCAACCCTCCACCTCAGCACTGACTACACCCCTGCCCAGCAATAGCATTATCAAATTTGCAGACGACACCACCGTCTCATCTCTGGGGGGGATGAATCTGCCTATTGGGGCGAGGTGGAACGGGTAGCTGGGTGGTGCAGAGACAATAATCTGGTGCTCAACACCAACAAACCCATGGACCTGATTTACAAAGGAACTTTGACACATGTACAAATCAGCATGTTTAACAGGAAGAACCTCTGAGTCTCTTGAAGCATATTCTTGTTCATACTCTGAACAACTTCTGTATCTTTGTGGAAATGATAAAAAGCTCAGGAATATTCCTGCCAGTCAGAGGAAGGTTTCTGCTGTTGAGTAACAGTGATGAAAGAAACCCTAAACCATCTCTGACAAACGCCGCTGAGTCACAGAAACTGGTGGAACAGGGAGAAAGCATGGTTTTGGTTCTCCCATGTGAAAGTCATGCCAAGAGGAGGAAACCAATTCAAGACATTTGTAAAAATCAGTATCGTGTTTTATTTCAGTATCAAATCCAACTGAGGTCACGCTACTTTTAATTTCAGTTCATATGCAAGTCACGCAAACCACCAGGTACAATATAACCAAAGGAAGACTTTATGATGGACAAATCTGGTGACATTAAAAATCAATTAAAATCACAACTCTTCCCTGTAACACATCCAGAAACACACTACCCCACCGCCTCTCTCTGTAAAGAGGCAGAACAGTTTAAACTCTGACACACACATACTGTAACCAAACCTTCCTGTTCTCACAATCTGACTGTTATTACAGCTGATACAAATTCACTACCACAAAATAAACACACACACACACACACACATACACATTTCCAGGCCCTTGCAAACATTAGTCTAAGTAGCAGCCTACTTTTCATGGCGTCCTACATAAAAGCCATTCCCTCATCAGTGCCATTTGTCACTGCAACGACCTCCTATCAGCCTCCAACTCATTAGCAGCATGTAGCACATATTTTGTGTCACACACTTCCATCCATATGCAACACATACTTTCTTTTTTTTATGTTCTGACGTTTTGTCTCTGCTCTTTCTCACATACACATACACACACACACACACACACCCTCACAGATAATGCTATATATAGACAATAATGTTCCATCTCCTTTAACGTGGCCTGGTCTCACAGGAAATCCTACATAGCCCACTCCGGCTCTCTCAGACTGTGTTGAATTTATATTTGTCAACAAAAACACATTAGTGCACACACACAGACACACGCACACACACACACACACACACACACACACACACACACACACATTTAGAGAAACAGCCTCCATAATAAGCTGCCTTAATGTCAGGGTCGTAACCCAGCATCACTGCCAGGTGTCATTATCTAGCAGCATGCATCTCTCAATGTACTGTGTGTTTGTGTGTGTGTGTGTTGTGTGTTCACATATCTATCTCCATGGAGACCACATGGCTTTCTATTTGACAGATTTCTATTGTTGGAATGAGTCCAGAGTCAATCAATTTAGCCTGCATTTGAATAGATTTGTTTTTATGATTTCTGAAACACGTCTGAAGCACAGAGCTTAAACAACACTTCAGTTTGCTGAGGAGGATGAGCAGATGGAGTAGAAAATGGAGGATGATATCTGGTTGTAAAGTTCTGCCTGGATGTTGAAAGAAGAAGCAAAGCCTGATCAGCCTGTGTGGGGTTGAATAGCAGGAGCGCAGAGCCTGGTATTTCCTGAGAATCCTCTGCAAGATGTGCCCCCGTTTCCCAGGAAGATCTGCATGAGCCCAGAATGTGTAGTGTGTATGTGTGTGCCTGTGGGGTGGCATCCTAAACAATATTACATGTACTGAAACAACAATCTCCCACAGACCTCATTAAAACTACAAAGCTGTCATATAGCCTTAAATGTAGTATCATAAATGTTTAAACCTTTTCACCTGCTTCCTCTTTAATCTTGGCCAAACACTTGTTAGGCCAAGTGAACAATGCGGAGTGGAAAATGTGGAAATGAAGTGGCTTAATCAAATATGCTGGCCTCCATCACCAAGTCAGAGCAGGTAGGGCTGAAGAGGTGGAGCATCAGAAGATTTACAACTACGTGTCCAGGAACAAAAAAATCCTGCTCCTCAAAGCAGTGAAATAACACCCTGAAATGACTGTCACCACCAGCACAAACAGCTCAAATGAAATAATATTGTTTTCTTCTGCTCCAGCATGAATACAATATATCTGTAAATTCAAATGCTAATTAGAATAAACATTTCATTTTTATAATAAATTCTCCATCATTCTCTTTTTAAATCAGTCTTTAATTTGAAATGACAAATTAACTAACTACACTAAAATTCTGTAAAATTCTAGACCAAATGATAAGTTTGTTATTTTAAGTGTCATGTCATTAATGACAAGTTACAATTATTTCCTGTTTTTGTACAGATGAATTATGATATTATTTATATAGCATGCAGCTGTTTTCTTAAATTACATACAAATGCATTTTAAATGACAATGATTATCCGTGATTAAATATATTGCTCATATGTTCATGTTCCGTACCAATAGTGGTGAGGATGCAAATAATTAGATCAGATTTCCATACAAATCTAAAACAAAATTTAAATCTATTTGTACAATAAGAATTCTGGTTCTGATTTCTTTTTCCTGAATACGACATGACAGCTGAGCAGAAACGACAGCATTCCTGTGTGGTGCTAATTTCGATGCCATTGAAGAGTGAAGATTAATTCAGCCAGGCAGACTGAGGCAGTGGTTCGAGTGCATTTAGGAGCTCCATGTGAATCATGCAATATGCAGCTTTCAGTGACGTTGTTCTCAGCTTCTTTCCTTAGTGTGATGAGCGCTTATAACAGGAAGTTAAACTCCTGTAAGATGTAAGAGTAAAACAATAAGAAATGAGGCAAGGAACAGCAAGTGCCAGCAAAATATGCAGGTTGTTTCATATTTACACCACGTCTGATATATTATCACTGACAACATGGATCAGACAAAACACTGAGAAATCACTGACATGAATGAATGCATTCAAAATAAATAAAGCATTGCTCTGAGAGTTCTTCTGCTCTCAGTATCATAGCTGAGCTGTCTTTTGTTATATTTAGCTTTTCTTCATCTCTCATCATCAATCTGTCTCTACTGTCATTCCATCAGCGCGCCTCCATTGTGGTATTTCATGGGAGGCCCTACAGCAGTCTTCACACCACTCTCCATCTCTCCGTCTGTCTTCATTCCCTCGTGCTCCACTTTTTTTGCTGTATTTTGACTTGCATGCATCTTTTCTCCCACAAGCTCTGCATTGTCATCTCGTCTCTCTCTGTGTCTCTGTCCCTCTTTCCATCTCTCACAGCTGGATAGGACACACACAGGGCAGTAATGAGAGCACACAACGATGTCTGCAGGAGGCACGCTTTCATAGGCCATCCTGGATCACCGTAACCATGGAAATAAGTACCACTGTGATGACACACACACACATGCACACACAGACGTCATGCTCTTGACTCTCCAGAAACCAAATGTATTCATTCTGAAAAACCTTTACTGGAATCTTTACTCTCCACACTGCTTCATAGGGGCAGCTCGGCCCCCAAGAACACATTATTGCCACTGGGGGACAAAAACCGCCAACAATACCCTTCATCTTACAGCGACAGAGAAAAATATACAGTACACATCACAAGACTGGATGACAGGAATACACACAACAACAAAAAACTAGTGAAACCATATATGTAAAAATGACATAATATGAATAAACATATGAGCAAAAGCTGGCATTGTACTGTACATATAGCTCACACACTTTGGACTAAGCTAGTGGGCTATGAGCTCAGAGCCCATACATACATACATACATACATACATACATACATACATACATACATACATACATACATACATACATACATACATACATACATACATACATACATACATACATACATACATACATACATACATACATACATACTGAGGTACTGAGCATTTCATATCATTCCTAGTCTGTCTCTTTCTCCTACTTTCTGCCATCTCACTGCTGTCAATGATCCAAACAATACACAAAACTCCCCAAAAATATCTATGAATAAATATATTTCTATAAAAGCACCGCTCACACCAGAAAATAGCAAAAATTCATCTATGCTTTTTCAAATAATTGGTGCTGGAGGCCAGCTGCAGCTGATACTCAGGCTGCTCAGCTAACTGAGTGACTAACTAGACAGTGTCCAGTGATGAACACTGTTTCCACTCCTGTTTGTTGATGTGGAGCAGTTTATATGATGGCAGTATAGTCACATGGTTTAGAGTAAATGCAGATTTATCTTTTAAATGAACTTTACCATACGCTTACTGTGTCTCATGCTGCTACTGGAGGCTTGAATTTCCCTCAGGATCACTGAAGTATCCATCTGATCTGATCTGATCTGACCCCTGGTCATTGTCTCAAGAGCTGAATTTTACCTGAAAGCTCTGAATGAATTACTTCAGCTCAGTGACTCAGTCTACGGCAATGAACTGGGCCTAATGGGTGAGATATTATGGTTCCGCACTAACAAGTGGACTGCAGGTACAGATTTGGTGGCTCACTCATCCAGCTTCACTTATTGGCTAATGATCAAAATCCAATTAACAACATGGAATAAGCAACAAAAAGGACGCACTCATAACCCTGTCCTGGTTTTAACATGAACGCTCCCAGGCTAAATTAGATATGTGATCTGTCCAGTACATTCTGGACCAATATGAACTCCTCCCAGATGGCATGAAATTCCTCCACAATATCCAGACTAGGGAAAAAATGTAGATGTATATTACTCAACGTCTCAACTACCTGGTGACTTCACCAACATCAGGAAAACCGGAACATTGTCTTAAAAGTTGGATGTGTTGAACTTAGGGGGCAGAATATCGCAGAAATGGAATATAATAGTTATATTTTCATTAGAGTCCACCATCTTGAACGGCCATGTTTCTACAGTAGCCCTGAACAGACAAACAAACACTGGCTCTAGATAAGACCTTTCACAGCCTTCATAGTGTCTCCTTCATGGTCTGTAGAAGAGGGTGAGGTGAGGGGGTTGCAATCAATAACAATACCACTAGATGCCACTGTCCTACACACTGATTCTTTAGGGGCAAACACAACATGTAGTTAAACCCACAGTGCTCACATGCACATGACGAACAAAGGGCTTGTCAGCTGGGAACGTGACCCTGAAATCTTTAGTTACTGTTCAACACGCATGAAGGTTGGAGTGCAAAGTTGTAATAGGAGGAATGGGAGGGGGCGGGTGGGGGCAGACAGCTAAGAGCTATGAAAGTTGGCATTTCTGTTTGGCAGAGGTAAACTGCAGCCAGTGAAGAGAACATGAGGCTGACGGGCACCGCTGCACAGCTAACAGTGTAGTCCGACAATGTTATGGGTCATGCCGCTCCAACCTTCAATTACATCGGCTGAGAACACACACCAGCACACAAACACACACGCACTGGATCTGCCTTATGCAGCTCTCAGGTGAGCATTTTCAATCTGCCCTAGTTTCATGCTTCACTGACACACTCAAGACTAAAGTAGCCGTCTAATACAACACTGAGATAAGAGCTGGCTTCTCTCAATGGAAAGGTAACTGCTGAAAATAAATGACAAAATAATCACGACCACGCTGTATTAATGACCAGATACATTAACACATGATAATCCACAAATTCACATACTGCCATGCACACAGACACAAAGGCAACAAGGTAAAGGGCTCATAAAGGAGAACGTGCCTCAAGCTCTGCTGCACAGACTCCACTGGTCGCTCCATGTTATTGACTTTAATAAGACGTCTAGACAAGACATCCTCAAGCTAGAAAAAAGGAGACATTGTGACAGAGAGACGAACATGTTGCACAGACAAATCCGAGGACACAGAGACAAACACAGACAGAGAAGGGACAAGGGCGCTAAAGCAGTAGAACACAGCAATATTCCTTAGATTTGATTCCTAGTTCAGAGTCCGATTTAGTGAGCAAAAAAGAAATTCCAACATATATTGGACGCAAAATTATATATTTATATATTTTAGTAGATCATTTCTGCCATAAAGAGCTATTTGTCTTAACAGAATGCTTTGTAACCTTTGTTTTATTTAGATTTTTCCTCCACCAAATCTGTACGGGCAATAACACTGAACTGTTTAAGCGGCAGAGCTGTGTGATGGTTGTGGTCACCTTGCGACAGGCCTCCCAGCCTGCACAGTGAAACACCTGCAGGTGATGTAGGTAGACATGTCCTTGTTGCTCTGTACCTGTTTCCTGACTGTTTCCCTTTTTGTAAGTCACTTTGTATAAAAGTCAGTTAAATGACTAAATGTAATGCACTGAATGCACATCTTACACAGCACAGATTGCATTCAAGCCATGACATGACCAATACACGACCGCCGACTCAGTTCTTAGTGGAACGTTTATTCCTGTCCACATGTAACCTTACAGACGAGTTACTCTAAGGAGTTCCACTCAGTGGAGGTACACAAACATCCGAGGCTGCACACAAATTGCCTGGATATGACATCTAATCTTTGTCACACACAACAAAGCCAAAAGACACTGCAGACAGAACCTCCTCACATGGAAAAAAGCTGAAGATTTCTCTGTTGTGATTTCATCAATTGAATTGAATTGAACTGAATGTTGAAGTGTCCTTGGGAGAGACACTGAACCTGAAGTTGCTCCTGATGGACACACCAGTGCCTTTGTCGTTTCAGCTCTGTCACCATCAGTGTGTGTGGATGAGTGATTGTAAAGCACTTTGTCCATTAAGGTGAAAAGGCACAATGTAAGTACAGTCCATTTACCATGCCTACAGTGATGTCTACTGAGCACTGCCAAAACGTGTCTGAGCCTCCAGCAGTGTGTAGACACTGACGGAGGACCGGAGCTGCTGCTTTCTTTACATGATCAATGTCGATGAAGTGTCAGCCTACACTGCTGCAGCACCCCGAGGTGCATTTAGAAGCAGCGGCAAATTGAACTCATTTGTCTGATCACTGAACCAGAAACCAAAAGTAAATTGCAACTGTTGAACACACTGGGGCTTTCTGCAGGTGGCAGTATTTTATGCTCAACTTTTAATGTTGTGAAGATCCAGGTGGAAGAGTTACATGGCCTGATTGATGCATAAATTTACAATGTTATACACAACAAAAAGAAGCAGAGAGAAAAATCCAACATGGGTGAATATAAAAGCCAGTATAAAGAGCACAGCATTCATCACGGAGTGCTAATAGCTGAGAGGAAAGTATGACGGACAGAGCAAGGGAGAGAGAACAGAGGCTTCTGATAAGATAAAAGACTGAGGCTAAAAGAGGTGGGACACAATGGTAACAGCACACAAAGGGATGAGGAGAAGATGGAAGAGGGGAGACAGTCAAGCGCATGTGTGTGTGTGTGTGTGTGTGTGTGTGTGTGTGTACAGGCATGCTGGAAGGTACTTTAAGCAGAGTGACAGGCACAGACAGAGATGGAGAGGACAGCTTTGTGCGCGGGCAGACATGGAGCAGCGCTAAATAAATCAGCCAGTGCTGTGACTAAAGTGTGACTGAAATGTTTACGATACGACGGCATAATGGAAAGATGGACAGGGCGAGAGAGTGATGCAGGGGGAGAGAGAGAGCGAGGGGAAGCCCGCCTGCCCGTCATCCGAGAGAGAGTTTAAAAAGAAAGAGTTTAAAAAAGAGAGAACAGAGTGTAGGTGGAGCTTTATTAGGTGGCAGACAAAAGAACAGTGCGGCTGAGTTAAGTTCTTGTCTGCTTGTTAAAACACCCACGCCTATTATTTTTTGTATAAGCCCACACAACGTCAGCGCCGAGTGATGATGTGTTTCAGCACTTCCGGATAGCACACATTCCAATCCCTGGAAGACTCGTTTTTAGAAATACTGTGCAGTGAGTCACAAAATGGAGTCATGCGGAAGCTCGTGCTGATTGACAAAAAGTAGTCCAACTTTTAACTTTTATTTATGACAGCATAAATATCAGTATAATTCAAGATTCTTTTGGATGACATTATTGTATTAATGTACCACTTCTATGAACGAATGTGGATTAGGCTATAGCAAATGTTTCATATGAACAAATGATAATTTGAACAAAAAAAAAAAAAAGACCCACTGAAATGACATTTGATTTGGGAGATCATCACTTATCAGTCATTGCATGCCAAAACTGGCATCAGCTGGCAAGACTTGTTTTTGTCTTTGTCAAATCAATGTCAGCCCAAAGAAAGCCTCTTTGGGCTGACAAGCCTGCACAACCTAAAAAGGTTGTGCAGGCTTGACACTGTAAACTCTGAGGGCACTCTCTTCCAATGAACGTAGCTAGCACGAGCAACAAAAGTAGCCAAATAATTAGGGATGTAACGATTCACTCAACTCACGACTCGATGCGGTTCGCGATGTATTGTTCACGATACGATTTTCTCAGTGCTTCTTTCTTTACAGAAACTCAAACAGTTTGTGTCCTCTTATAAAAAGTGCAACTTACATGGTCATCTTAAACAACAAAACTCTTGTAGGGGGGAGAGGAGATGCAAAGCCTCTCGTCAGGGTGGATTGCCCCTTCGGCAATTTTCGCTCACGAGATGGTGTAACGTTACTTTGCTTCTCACTGTGGTGGCTAATATGCTGCTGTATGTTGCTTGTGTTGCTGCTGTATGTTAGCCGTCTCTTGCAATATTTCCATGCTGTTTTGTTTTTATCTGTATCTGTGTATAAAGGGAATCCAAAATGCCGCCACACAGGTGCTTTAAAACCGCTCGGTGCATCCTCTATTTCAAAGTTGTTGCCTACCGTCACCATGTCTTCCCTCGTTCTGTGCCCGTACCTACGTAGTGACGTAAGTTACGTGACTTGACGTCTGACATTGAACAAATGAATCACCAACCACTGACTTTGTTAAGATAACATAACCTATTTCTAAAAAAAAAAAGAAGAAGAAACAGAACATATCCTACGTCCTACGATTTCTTATGATTCATTTTTTCTGTCACCGGTGCGAATCGTCATACATTTGTACTGATTTTAAATTGTGTCACGATGCACGAATAATAATAAAAATAAGAATAATGAACAAACTCACTTCAGGGACAGGTAAAGAGGTATATATATCTTTTAAATATAGACTAGAGCAAACAAACCAGTTTCATATTTACAAGCTATAGGAACATCCTAATCCAGAGATCCAGAGAGGACGAGAGGGAGAGGTATCTGCCCCACACACCTCATCAACTGCTGCCTGTGAGCACAGCAGAGGAGGGGGACAGCTCCTATTTCCCAGCGTTGACACACATTCCAGGTAAGCACATTAACACTGCCTACCTGCACCGACACAACATGTGTATCATATCTTACTATATGCGCTGTATGGTGCATCAGGTGTGTGCCACTTGTGCTACAATTACTTGTGGGAGTCTGGTGCCTCACAGCTGCTCGTTACACACTCTCTCTGCATTCATCTTTATCTTCTGTTACTGGAGGCATTCTCTGAGCTGTGCTAGCAGCAGCAAAGGGACTCATTAACTCATACCTGTAGTAAACTATCACACAGACTTCAAACTCAGACACACATTCACCTTTTTCATGTGTAAGAAGATAAAATGCAGGTGAACATCTGGATGTTTTTAAGGAGGTATTTTTGATGAATGAAACTGAGAATGATAAACATGCATTACCTATGTGTTAGCTGCCTGACAGACCGCTGACCTCTCACCCCACATGTATTCTCCAAATAGGAATAATTCTTGGAATAGGAGTAAGCAGGTATAGAAGTTGATTGGATTGACAGATTAACCTGGCCTCCTGGTAATCCTGTCAGAGTTAGCTTCAACAGATTATAATCCATGAAGTGCTTACTATTCCTCAGGTCAAAATGTCAGAGGAAAGGAGACTAATAGGATTGAGGAGTCACAGACCGCTGCCTTGTTTAGCTCGCTGTCACACAAAGACCAACATAGGAGGACAGCTCACTAATATAGAAACTCTGCTGACAGAGCCTATTACAGTGAGGAGGTGAGAGCCGTTCCTGTTACATGATACTAGTGAGATATTTCGGCCTCTCTTTGACTTCATACATGACAGAGGAAATACTGCCCAATTCTGCCCAGTGTAAAGACTGGATCTGTCGCTGTTGGTGGGGGGTCAGCTATGTGTTGGGGTTACAGCGCAATGCAATATAATACATCAAATAAAGAAGAAAAGTCAAAGTCAATCTGACATTCAGCTCAGAATTACAAATAAAAAGTACTTTCATAATAATAATAATAATAAGTTGTTGTTAATAACAAGTGAAAAACTCTGTGCCATGGCCCACTGACTGACAGTTTGACCTCTTCTCCTCACTCCTTTATATTTCTCTGTCTTGTCTCCTCACTGAGATATTTTTCTCTTTGTTACTGTCACTGCCTGTATTCAGTGAAGGCCCGCCCTACCCTGCCTGCGTCTCATCAACCAATCAAACTCATCTGCATAAAGCATCAGCTCAACCTTCCAGTCCAGTCAAACTGTTCCAGTTCCCTCTTGGTAACAAGCGCTCACAGGCAGCTCTG
Source organism: Nibea albiflora (assembly GCA_014281875.1). Taxonomy (NCBI): domain Eukaryota; kingdom Metazoa; phylum Chordata; class Actinopteri; family Sciaenidae; genus Nibea; species Nibea albiflora. The sequence continues at coordinate 24,959,279 of CM024796.1, forward strand.
TGTTTTTGTAACCTTGCTCTGTTTGCTGACTGTAATCGTGATCTCCCTGTGCTTCAGGAAAACCCCTCTGCTATCCACCTGCCACGCCAAGCTATGTTTTGTCTCCACTTCTGCACTCTGGGATTCCACCCACCACCAGCCCTGCACCACCCCGGACACCCCTCCGTTGACTCCCCCACCTGCACACTTTTGTAACTAATAAACTGTTTAAACATGATATATATGAATAAACCTGTGTCCTGAGATTGTTCTGCTTAAGTGTGTTTTCAGTGACTGTTTTCCAACATATTTAATGTTTTTTGAAAGAAATCTCAGAATTGCCTTTACACAGACTTTAAATACTTCTTTAAACTTAAACTGATCACTGATCAGTATCAAATCTCATGATCAGTATCAAAAAAAAAAAAAAAAATTCAGACGAGGTTACATCATTCACATACAAAATCACACAGCGAGAGTTTAACATCATGTGCAGATCATTTCCTCTGAAAAATGCTTCATATCTGCAACATGAGAACTGTAGAAATTGGTAGATCTGTCTGATGACAAACTGACAATTTTTTATTGAGCTCAGTGACAATTAAATCCATTTCTGACTATCTTGAACAAATAATGACAAGAGACCACAAAGGCAATGTCAGCAATGATGACTGAGCGTCAGAAAGGAAAAGGCGTGAAAGAAAAAGAAACTTAGAGATGTTCATGTAGAGAGGAGGAGACTATTTTGGTAGTGAATAGACTCCTAATGATGCCCCCGTTCCTGCAGCGCTAACACTGAACTGCAGAGGGGGGAACGATGGAAAAGAACATCTCTTCATGCTAGAAAAGCAGTAATTATTTTAATTAGCCCTTGTTTAAATCTGAACAGAGGCCCTAAGCTGGAGTTGCAACACAGAAGTGAGATCCTCATCTGTGTGTGTGTGTGTGTGTGTGTGTGTGTGTGTGTGTCTGTGTGTGTGTGTGTGTGTCAGCTATGGGTGTGCTCTGTGCTTCTTACTATTATCAAGTGGAATCACTGTTCTTTTTTCTGTCTGGGTGTATGTGGATCAGCCGACTCTCTGCCTGCTCATTAACAAACAAACCAGCTTATCAGCTTCTCTGTCCATCACTGCAGAAATGTCACAAGCTAAGCCGAGTGGTTAAAGGTTCGAAAATACATTTACATTTACATTTAGTCATTCAGCAGATGCATTTATCCAAAGCGACTTACAGAGGAGGGAACAATCAAGGTACAGTACAATAGGTACAAATAACATTGAGATAAAAAAGAACTGTGATGAGCTCTTTCCTTTCAAATGTGGCACAAAGAGAGAGAAAATCTTAATTTATGCATGGCCATGAGAGCATTTCATTCACCTGTTTTTAACTACCATTTATGTTTGTATGTTCAACTCCCCGATTTGAGCTGAAAATGAAAAAATAAACCTGAAATGTTCCAAAAGAAAATGTCCCGCCTGGCTGAGGTGGGAAAGCCTGGCTCACAGGAAGTAGGCTGTTTTGCCATTGGCTGGCATGTTCCGTTTCCACTATCTGCGTGTTTTACATGTGTTTTACATGTGTCTTACAATGTGTGTTACAATGTTCAAAATCCCTGTCGCTATCATAAATAGCAACCCCTGAGCTAGCAGCCTACAGGTTGAACATAGCATGTTACCCTGAGCCAGAGTCCTGCACGGGTCAAATTTTCACAAACCGCACCCACCCGTACACGTCATACCTCATTCCGGACCCGAACCGTTACCCGACTGAATTTAAATTTAAGTTCCACACCCGAGCCAAACCGCTATAAATATTTCAAAATGAAATACAGAAGTTTATTGCCACGACATAGGCAAGTGGATTGATTAAGTTCAGTGGCCTAAACGTTACCATAACATAGAAAAAATGTATCCCAGTTAACTCTGAATTTACATAATGCCCAGTAGGCCTACAGTAAGGGATAGCCGTGCCGTGCGCACACGTGAACTAAAAATAACATGGGCTACCCTGCGCAAAGTAAACATACATCTGCCTACCTGTACAGTCCATTTAGATCTTCAACATCAACTTTATACTGTCCATTAACTAACTTCCTTCTCAGCTCTTCCGTAGTCATTTTGAACTGCACTACAGGACATCGCGTGACGTGAAAATAACATTTGCAAAGATTTTTAAAGGGGGTTTACAATTCACTACAACATAATCTTTTATATTTAAATGATATTTATTTTTTAGGCACGTTTTGTAAAACACAGATTAGACCCGTGCTCTTGGTTCTTCCGACCCGGCATCAGACACAGCGCAAAGATTTTCACCCGTTGTACAAAATGTTACGGTTCACCCGCGGGCCTGTGCAGGTCTCTGCCCTGAGCTGGTCACTAACATTATGAACATACAAGTTAGCATTGTTATCTTTTTTTGTATGGTCTCCCTGTTTGAGGTGGATCAGCCATTTTCATTCCCCCCCCCCCGTACAAATGTTTCACCCAAGAGCAAATACAAAGAAACCCATAGCAGAGTGATGATGGCTCAGTCAGACCTTCCTGAAGCACTGACAGCCCTGTGGAGGTCTGGATATTAGATTAATGTCTAGATTCTAAGATTAATCTGTGAATAAAAACTGTGTAAACTCATACCGTTCAGACACTAATCTCTGAATCAGATCAGACCCTGACGTGTGATGTTTAAGTTCATGTACATCACTGATTGTCACTCAGGGTTTTTTATGCCCAAATATGCACTTAAAAACAGGTGAATGGAAATGCTTTAATGGCGTCTTCTTTGGGGACCTCAGCCTCCACTGAGAGCTGTGTGTACACAGCTGAGACCCTCCAAAAATCTGCCGAGAGAAAAAAAATGGGTGTGTATGAATGAAACAGAGAGCCAGATGGAGAAGTCGGAGAAGCCATTAATTTTTTCCTCTCTCTGTAGCCAAGGAAACAAACCAAAGATGTCCTCATTCAAGGTTACAGGTCACGGGTGAAGTACAGGAAATGGCTGCTCGAGAACAGAGCGGCTGATGGGGAGAGAGATTTGACTTCACCGTTTAAGCTCAAGTGATAGAACAGAGAGCGACAGAGAGAAAGACTAGTGCCTGAATGCTCTTAATGAGGAGGTTTTTATTGTGTATGTGGGATGTGTCCACTCCACCCAGCATGTCTGGGAGCACAATGACCTCACCATCTAAATTCACAGAACGATATGTGCAGCAGTGACTGGACTGAACTAGTCATACTGTTCACACAAAGTCCCTTTATGGGATGCCTTCATGGATCCAGATCAGACTCGACCCGGCTGGAAACGTTAATTTGCCCAAATCACCAACAATAATATTTCTGATATACAAACTTCTCTATACAGGGAATAAATCAGAAAACTGGTTCAATGGTGGGGCCATTTATCAAGTAAAAAAACATTTATCAAGATCAAAAACACTGTGCAGTCGTTTCCTTCAGCTAAAAACTGCCTCCAAAATAAAACCCATCCACTCACAGTCTGACCTGTAAGAAATCATCCAAGTAACTGTAGCTGTAGCTGTAACTTCTTATTCTACGACATAAACAAATTCTCTCACCTCCAACTTGTTCAGAATGCAGCAGCTCGCATTCTTCTACACCACACCCCCCCCAATCCTGCTTCTTTCCACTGACTTCTTGTTCATATTAGCATTGATTTTAAGATTTCACTGATCACCTTTAAAGCGCGTCTGGGTCTGACTCCGGGCTACACAGCAGTCCCCATGTTGACGCCTTGTGAGCCTCAGGTGGAGCCTTTCTGGCTGCTCCAAAATCAAAGCTTAAATCTGAAGGTGACCATCAGGACCCTTTTCTAGAAAGAAGTGGCACTAAGTGACAATGTAAAAAGTTGTTTGCTGCAGCTTTTTAAGAAGGTAACTGCAAATGTGTGGCCTCTGGTGCTCACAGCATCACAAAGAAATGACCCAAAAAAAATCAAACCTGCCTCCACAGTGTCCTACGGAGGCAGATCTCATTAAAACTATTTTCTCCTGACAAAATAGCCCCAATTAAAAGTCTTCACAGTGAGATCTGTGTCCTGAGCGACGGAAGCATTCCTTCTATAGAGAGATGTTGTTGTTGGGTTTTCAAACATACAGAGATATCTGCATTCGCACGGTTTGCCCAAACTCTGACTGGCCTCAAAAGCAGGTTTACCTCTTTTAAAGGTTGTTTCAATTCCTTTGAGACTTTTAATGACTACTGTAAATGTACCTCATATGTTTAAATGATGCTAAATACATTTGCCTCGCCATTGATTCAGACAATATTTGTGTGATTTGTGGAGCTCTCGCTGGCTGCCGTCCAACATGATGCTCCGAGCTGACCTGCTCTCAATCTTTGGCACATGACAGGAAAAAAGATTTGCTAGTGTTGAAGACAAAAGCAGGTGGGAAACTCCTGTGTGTTCTCTACTATTTTTAACGTTCATTCATCTTCTCCTCTAGTGGGCTGCAGAGTTACTCCCTTTCTTTCATACAGCCCGAGTCCATCCACAGGTGATGAGAGAACGGGAACTGTCCATCCCTCGCTTCTTTTGTAATGTTAATCTCTCTCCTTTGTAATGCACGGCTGCTGTGAAGGAATAAGACCTCCAAAGAGGTCTCAAACCAAAACTCTCAGAAAGGTCATTATGTCAGGGGAAGAAACTTCAGATCAACTTGTAATAATGTATTGCTTCTGCACATTACCCCGACGCAGAGGCATTCTGGGTAAAACTGCATGTGTAAAAATGAGCATTGACTTGTTTGCGATACAGAAGCTGTCACTCATGCTGTCAGCTCTCTGTTGGATCTCTCTCCAAACTGCACTGTTTGTGTTGTTCCACAGAGCTTGGCTGTGTGAGAACTTTCCACATACTGTACATGATGTCATCCAGCCGCATACCATGTGAAAGCCATTTCTAAAGAATTCAGTGGGGCTGTGGTTGAAGATTTTATATAGAAATTATAAATGATGCAGCATAAGCTAGAGCGGAAATGGTGAATTCTTGTACTGGACGTCATGATGGGTGGATTACTGAAGACAGTGTAAAGTCCAGCTCCAACCCCTTTGGTCTCTTGTGACATGTTATCTGTCAAAAAACTAGATCAAATACAATCCAAAGTGTTTCTTCATTTTCTGGAAAGCAAATGTCTTTATTGAGCACATCCCATGTAAAATCTGCTCACCTTTAATCTGGGAAAAAAGCTGGTTCCCTTAAGGTTAAGCTTTACTTTAGGCTTAAAGGATAAGACTAGTGTGGTTCGGCATTTTCAGATTGTCAGTAAATCCCATGAAAAGATCAAAACCAACAGTGTATTAGCCTGTCTCTTAATAGTTTCCAACTTCTCTGCCATGGCTGTGGGACTCAACACAGAATCTATTTGTTCCTATCAATGACAGTATAACACACCTGTCAGTCAATGCGTCCACACTGTTAATCCTGCATAACTTTCTCTTAATATAATGTGAACAGGTGAGTTGTATATAAAGTCACCCTCAGTACAGTTGTCATGAACGGGGAAATTAGCTATAGAGACCAAAACTGTTTTTTTGTACCAGGCTGTAAACATGTTTATTTCTGCCTCAAGTGGACATTTATGGAATCATGTTTATAAAAAGGCAGAAAATTGTTTGAAAATTGCAACAAAGCCCAACATGACATCTTCAAATTGCTCAGCAAAGAATTCCGTTCACTCTCACATATGACAAAGAGCAAGAAACAAGCAGCAGGTGGAAAAGAAAAAAGCTTTAAGGTATTATCCAATGATCAAAATAGTTAGTTTAGTTTTCTGTGGATCAATTCATTGACTTTATTGGTTTGGAATTGTCACCTGGTTCTTTAAGTCGGGTTAAAGGGTAATCAGGCTTAAGTTATGATGAGGTTAAGGGCTGGGTTTAGGCATGTTGTAGCCGTGGTTAGTGTGGAGGTAAACCAAAATCAGGGAAGACAACACAATGCCTTTCTAAGTGAGAAACGCAAGTGTGTGGACATGTGTTCTTCTCTGTCTTTGTGAAGACCAATGAAAGTTTAACCTTGAGAGTGACGAGATTTCACCCGGTCCTCTGTGGTTTTCCTTGGTTTTAGTGTTAAGGGTCAGTTTAAGATTATATGAAGATTATTTTGCAGATCAATAACCTTTTGCTATGCTAAGTGACATCTCTGTCCAAATCCACTAAGTACAGTCATTATGTATCATCGCATTCATACAGCCTGATGTTCAGCACTGGCTATGACTGTCTTCAGTTCAGTGGTACGTTCAGTCTGTTCTCCTGAACTGTCTTACACACTAACTGGCACGTACTAAACACAAATGAGTCAGCTCAGTAATCACAAATCAACATCAGGTTGTGGCCATTGCAACATAGCTGCGCACGGCGCACAATGCTCCACTGTTCTGTGGAGCGGTGCGGATGGACAGATGTTTTGTAGGACTTCCTCAGCTGAAGCTGTTCAGTTTATGGAAAAACATGACTCAGAGCATTCATCAGCTTTTGGCAGTCGTGGCACCTCTTTCCTTTTCTCCAGCCTCGACAGATTGAGCTGAAGACAGAGGTTTTCCAGTGAAGTGTGTCACTTTTGAGATCTTCTGACTTCTTGAAAATCTGGCCAAGAGAATGACTTTTGCGTATACATCAGTAAGGTTGAGGCAGTTCAGGTAACTGTACTGTACAGAGGTTCTCATCTTGGAATTAGACTTGAAACTTGGACGATGTCTTTACTATTTTCCGAGCTACCTTTAATTCTAGGTCTGTATTCTGGGTCACTCCAGTAACTCAATTCTTGTTCTGTTGGGCCCTTTGTTGAATGTCATGTCTGCTCTTTCACCTGTCTTTCCAGTATCTTTCTACTGTGACATTGAAGATAACAAATACCATAAGAATTCCATAAACATAATCAATGCCCAATCAAAGTCCAGTTGTAGAGGGGGATAGATTTAGCATGTCGGCTAGGTAGAGAGGGACGTGACTGATCTGGTAGGAACTGGTAGCACGTTGTCCTGTGTGTACGGGTGGCAGAGCCAGGCGTTTGGGTTGATTATAAACCAGGCGGGCTGCCGTATTCTGGATCATCTGAAAGGGTTTGGCTGGCTGGGAAGGCCGGGAGGCCCGTCAGGAGGGTATTACAGCCATCTAGTCATGAGATGACCACAGCCTGTATCAGGAGTTTGGTAGTGTATGGAGTCATTTAAGGCCTGACACGACACGACAGTGACTGTTATGTATAACCGAATAAAATGAAAGACAATATATAGTCCCAGGTCACTTAAGACCTGAGGTACACAGTTAAGGGTGGACATATGTACAGTGAATCACAGCTGAGCTGGTGACAGTGCTCTCAGTCATTTCTGAGGAGCTACAGTAGATTTATAATGCTGAGTCAATAAAAGTCAGTTCAGATTCACTGTTACGGATTCGTTCAAACACGTATGAATACCTGCACTGCGACGCGTGCGTGTGTGTGTGTGTGCATATCTCAGGCAGGGTTTTTCGTTAAGTCCAGACATGTTTGAGTTTAGACTGCTGCTGCTCTCTCATGCACTCATAATAAACAGTAATTCATTCTGAAGTGAGCAAAACATTTATGAATCAACGTCAAGTTCACTGACAGGTGGTTTTCACATCGATCAAGGCGAAGCATTGCATTATTGGATTTTTAGCAAATAATACACTGTGCTAATATTGTTTTGCAGTGCAGGATTTTAAAGAGCTCTATACAGAGCAGAAATTTCACACTGAGCATTTGTGCACAAATGAAAGGACACACCTTGAACCTAGAATAACACAAAGGGATGAGTGTTATAAACTGTAATGAAAACACAGAAAAAAAAGACAGCGAAGAGGAAATAAAAGAGCCCTTCAACAGGGGAAGGTTGGTTTATATTGGAATACATTAATATAGTGTCAATATATTACTGTGGGAGGATGCACAAGTGCTGTACCACTTTGTTTGTTTGTCCATTAACATTATTCGTGCCTCCATCCTGATGATTCACAGCGATCAGTGCCTTCGAAAACACCTGACTGCTCTTCTCCACATGTCTGAATCCACCACCCTCCGTGTCATTATCATTTTCCTCTTTTGTTTGTCTCCAACAATTCATTCTGCAAGGCTGAATAAAGCCGCTGATGGAGAGAGAGCGCCAGCGTTATAAATGTGATCATTTCTCAAAGATTTCTTCAAAAAGATGTATGACAAATTAAAAACAGCCAGTCGAAGAAAAGACTTTCAAACTTTCTGGGTGAAATGTTGGATCTAAGTGGAAAATTTAAAAAATTGACAGCTCCAGTGCTTGATCATATATAATTGGCTGAGCCATCTTTGAAACCATTGAAAAATACTAACATGTCAGAGCTGGGTGGGATGAGTGTGGCTGAGTGGCTGAAAGATGGATAAAGGAGGAAGATAATAAAAGAAAGAAGATGCTGAAAATAAAGAGCAAGAAACAAAGCAGAAAGAAATACTGTATGTAACACGTTCATTCACCAAATGACGAGAGAAAGAGTGTGAGGGATTCACGACTGAGCAGCCAGAGGACCTGCTGTGTTGCCGTGTTCAGTCGCTTCATTGGAGAAAAACATCTCGTTGCTGCTGCTAAATCCACTGGATTTTATCCAGTCAGTGACAGGGAAGAGACTGAATCATCCCTGAAATCTTACTGACAACCAAACTAGAACGATGCAAGATGTTGGACTGACACGCTTGTTTCTGGCACCATTAGAACACACCTGTTCACAGCCAAACTGCACTGTACCTGCAAAGAGGAGCACTAACATCACTATACTTCAACTGCACCATTCATGACAAAATCCAGATAAATGTTAACAATCTCTCCAATTCTTAAGCATGTTTTCCATTATGTGTGTGAGTGTGCGCGTGTGTGTGTGTTACTTGGCTTTGCCATGCCTAACAACACCTCTTAGCTGCTCTCACTGTAAACCATGGCCTCTCGGGGCTCATTGCTTGAGAAAAACAAAGGTGTTAATTCAGATTTACCATGAGCTGTCAAGAATGTAGAACTTTACATTATACATATATGTATTTTGTCTTAAACTGTCTACTTCATACATTAGCAATGCCAATTTGTATTTACTGTCAGCAATGTCTCTACATAGTTTGCACATATGGACATGGTTTGATGACACATTTCCCCACAATAAAATAATCATAGCAAACCTTAAGCATTTTTTTAAATCAGGAAAAGTCCTACAGTCATTTTACTGTTTGGAGATGAATGTTTTCATATTCACATTACATGTTGCTCAGCTTGATGACAGTTACCTGACATCCACAAGAAGACACCGACACCTCCACAGGGGCATTATCTGTCAAAATATACTGACGTTCAGCAATAATTACATGTGATTAAAACTTCCCACTGCGCACTTTGTGAATGTCGCTTAATGTTTAAGAACACAAGTATTGTGTGAGATCCTTCATAGTGAATGCTAAATGACCTATTTTATGTCCAATATGAATCTAATGTACTGTATATAATCTGATCACAAGTGGTAACAGAACATACAGTACAGAGATACAGTTCCAATGTGGTTCCAGCATGTGTTTCTCTGAAGAACAGGACCTCACAAATAGAAACATTTCTTTTGACCTTAGAAGGTGAATCATGAAGAGCAAAGTAAAGTCTGTATAGTCCTCTGGTTAAACTAGCATCGATTGATTACACATGTTCGTCTTCTGTTAAATCTGTCAGACATCTACATCTACTGTGCCCTGTGCTACTCCTATGCAGATCCAGATTCCTGGTGTGAGTTCATATGTTTTCAGCCATGGTCCTCAGACTGTGTCAGTGAATTTGTTTCTGAGTAACCTGAAAGAAATTCCTTCATGTTTTGCTCCTAATTTGCAAAGCGATGGCATTACCAGTCAGACCTGCTCTTCAGCCAGTATTTTAAAAAGGTACTGTCCACTAGCAGCACAATGAGAGTGTGTGTATGTGCATGTGGGGCATCAATCTTTTTAATACCATGTGTTTAAAACCATAGTGTCTGTTAATGAAACATTTCTTAAGTACATCGAAAGTTCTTTAAAAAACAGATCAACAATCAGAGCAACGCCATCCATCAGCAATTAGCTAATGGACAGTCTCCACCTTCTTAAGGCTTAAGGTTATGCATAATTAAGAGTGTGTCGTCTTTGACTGACAGGTGGGTGTTGTCATAGGTGTCTCATTTGAGCAACCAGGCTTCATTCAGCTCCACCTCGGCTCCACCCATGCTCCACCTCATTTTTAGATTAGCTAGGGGGCAGCAGAGGCATGGCTGCCAAGATGGCAGCAGCCAGAGCACCACACTGATTTTCAGCATAGCTCTTCAGGTGATGGGTCATGTTTCATACAGTCTGTGATCATGTTAACCATGTGGGCACCCCTCCAGCTGCTGGCAGTGATGCTCCAAGAAATGTAGCACTGTGCTAATACAGGCAGTGAAGAAGAAGACTGCTAGCAAGTGAAAATGTTTCATGAGGAAGGAAACTGAACATGGTTATCAGACCCAATGAAACACACGTGTGTATGTGTTTTGTTCAGTAGAACTGAACTGTGTGTGGATGATTCTATTCAGGATGGATTCTTGATTAGATGAATAAAAATGGGAGCAGCAGAAGGTCCAGACTATTTTAGACATATGCATGCAGCAACATTTCAGCTGAGCAGAGCAGGCAGTAATACTGGATTCCACGCAACTTTTCTGCAATAGTTGTGTCTAATGAGTAACTACACGGGCAGCTGTGTTTAAGCAAAATATCTCTGCTAAACACACAGTACCTGCTCAACACCAAACAGCAGACAGACACAGTTCGGGCCAGATATTTCCATCAGGAGTTGGTGGAGAGAGGATATCAGACTTCAATTCATCAGGTGGCCAACACACTCGTCTAAATGTCTGCTGGATGTGTACATATACTGTTCAAACAAGTTAAAGAGTGATCATTTATCCGTGTTGCGTTTACAGCTGTACAGAGGAGTGATGGAAAGACACACACACACACACAGATTGGAGCAAGTTGGGTTGGAATTGTGCTTGTGTGTGTGTGAGTGGGGTGGGGGCGTGGTCGTGGGTCCTGTATGTGGTTGCTATGGCAGCAGGTGTGTGTGGTGCCAGGGATCTCCACTGGTCAGAGTGAAGTCACAGCAGCAGACTCTGGCAGCCACAAAACATTCCTCCACTGTGAAAGGGCTGAAACATGTCCTTCACTCACACACACACACACACACACACACACACACACACACACACACACACACACACACACACACACACACACACACACAAAAGCTTGTAACTACCTTAAGTTTATTCCAGCAGACTACAGCAACAAACATGTTTAAGTACATAAACAGACGCACACCAGGCTGTGGTAGAGCAGGACAGCTATGAGCTTCATGAAGCAAGCAGTGCACTGCAGTGAACACACTCACCGTCACAGTGTAATTACACAGCACTGCTACAGAACACACACGTGAGCCTGGAGTTGACTTAGGAAAAATAAACATGCTCTCAAACTAGGACTCTGAATCCACCTGAAAGTGTAAGCGAGACCACCTGAAGGAGCTGGTCTGAGATCAGTCCCAGTTTAACCACCAAGAAAATTCCAGCCCGCGCGTCATGATAGCATCATTAGTGACATTCCTGCACTGCTGGCCAAATAAAACAGGACAGATTAAATGCCTCACTACCCAAAATGATACTACACAACTTTTTTTTTTCCGCTCAGTGGGATCAGAGTAGACTTCTCTACTTCTTTGTGGCTTTGCATCACAACACCACTTAAAATGTCAAAGGTTGCCAACAAAAGCAGTTCATTTTCTGCAATCTGCAACTATTTTAACAATCAAACAGCTTATCGTTTAAGCCCCAGACGGGCCACTTCAACGTGTGACCAGACCTTAAACAGAACCAACATGCCGAACATGAGTAAACATATGAATATGAAGAAAGGTGTGCACAAAGGAAGCACAGTGAAGGGGTATCAAGAGTGGGATTCTAACAACCCAGTGTAAAAATGGCCTCTGTTACATCACTGAGGGGCTGTGTGTGTGTGTGTTGGCCTCTAGGTTTAATCCCTAAACAACCCGACATGCAGTCCCTAGAGTTTTCCCCGATCTATCCATGCTGATGTTAACACCACACACTGCTAAGCACACAAACACACACGCACACACTGCAAAGAGCATCTGTCTGAATGACTCTCTCTCTCTCTGTCTCTCTTTTCCTCTCTCTCCCCTCACGTTGACTCTCCTGCACTTTGCTTTCTACAACCTGTCGAGCCACTTCCAGCAATGCTCTTTATCTGTCTGTGTTCACTCCGCTCTGGATATGCTCCCTCTCTGCTCTCATCCCACACATTTAAAGAGAAAACTCAAAAGGACTAACAGCGATACAGACGGCCATGCAGGGGAGAGACGTGTTTATCTGTGTACACACAGGGTGAGGGATGGAAGTCATCAGTCATCAAAGCAGCCACTCAGCTTTCGACTAGTTTGTGTTAGCAGTTATTCAGACCTAAAATCCTCTTTATGCTTTGGTGTTTTAATTCCTGCACCGCCTGCAGAGTGAAGGTCACAGTTTAAATCCAATGATGGACATGATCTCTCTCTCTCTCTCTCTCTCTCTCTCTCTCTCTCTCTCTCTCTCTCTCTCTCTCTCTCTCTCTCTCTCTCTCTCCTCTCTCTCTCTCTCTCTCTCTCTCTCTCTCTCTCTCTCTCTCCTCTCTCTCTCTCTCTCTCTCTCTCTCTCTCTCTCTCTCTCTCTCTCTCTCTCTCTCTCTCTCTCTCTCTCTCTCTCTCTATCTATCTATCTATCTATCTATCTCTCTCAGCCCCTTCCCAAACTCCCAAACTATCTATCAGGAAACCTCTTCTCTACTTATTCCCAAAGGCCTTTTCCTTGTTCCTTTGAGGTATTTTATCATTGTATGTCACATCATTTCCTCCAAGATGTCTTGCACAAATGGCCTGCTGGTACAACTGTTCAGCTACAAATACAGCTTACAGGCTGCTTTGTAAAGCACACACCCTGTGTTCTTTTGAGAAAGACAATCAGGGCCTAGCAGTCTTTATTTGTGGTTTTCAAGATGTCGCACCCTGTCTGCGCATTTAGCAGTCAGGATGTCATTGTTTCTCTGATGAAAAACCTCAGTGAAAATAGTCCAATGATTTCAAATGTGTGCCCCATTCTGTTCTCTTTAACATTCATAACTGTGTTGACATGTTCTATTAGCTCAGAGTGTTCTCTAAATGACACTAATCCAGTTTTAGATTTTAAAAAATTATTACATTTACATGAAATCACAACTTGCATGTGCAGATTGCAGAAATCTGCCCCAAGATTCAAAACAATTCTTTTTCCAAACACACTGAGGTCCAGCCAGAGCGAATAAGTACGAAATATCAAGAAACTGATAAGATTCCTCACAGTGCTTGGATTGGCTGTTAACAGGTGAAATGTGTAATCAGTAATCATACACCAGGGTCAGCGGAGGCACACATGCGTACACAATGACAAATGACAAACACCACTTGTGAATTTCTTGGCTTTAAATAAACCTGGACTCCACAGCACGAACATCACTTTGATGAAGAACACCGTCTACGATGCAGAAATCTCAAGTCAAGTGGTTTTACCGTCATTTCAACCATAAACAGTACACAGAGAAACAAGACAGTGTTTCGCCAAGGACCATGGTGCTACATGAAACATAAAATACTTTTTAAAATACAAAAGACAGACAGAACTGGGAGTGTATGTACGCTACATACGGATATACATAGGAATATAGTGGGTGGATACAGTAGATAAATAAAACTGGCCAGCAGATATTAGCTTATACGTAGCAGATATATATGTTGGACAGTAAACTGACAAGATGATGTTTCAGCTGTATGTTTGTCACAGTGCTTTACAAAAGAACAAATGATGAGCTGTGGGATGCACATCTGCTGTCTGCATCCAAGTCCATTTTGAAGCATGTCAGGGCCATAAGAAGACGCAGAGAAACTCTGCTGATTTCAGTTGAAACAGATCAACTGATTGAAGCTTTTGTGGCAATCACAGGCACATAAAAGTCTGCTTCTTACTTTGAATAATGACAGCAACCTTGACAACACTGTGCTACAGTGCCTGTGATCTGCCAAGGATAACCGGAGGATGTTTGTGCTCCATGATTTGAAGATGGTGTCCGTAACCTTCAGCTTCTTCAAAAGACTGCAGCGACACACTTATGAAGTTGTTTCACCTCAGCGTTGTGCAATTAAAATGGCATCAACCGGCTGAGAGCCACAAACATTATCTGTTGAAGTGATGGATGTGGATGGAATTTCCACCATCGGCGAGGACAAGTGCAACCCAGCAAACCCCGTTCAGCATTTCAGAGTAGAGACTCAGGCAACAGTGAATGCATCATTTGTACACACTGATGGAATATAGAACAGAAACTTTGAATAGTTTCAACACTTTAGTTCAGATCTTCCATGACAGTCTGCAGTGTGTTCAGTCATGTAGCACTGAGCACTTCATCCATTATATCTGTTAAGTAACTTTTTGATATTCACTCACAGAGTGGATCTGTGTCTGCACAGTATTATTTATTACAGATGACTCATGCTGGATTTTCAAGAACAATCCAGATTTTCTCGAACAGAGCCTCATCTTTGTCTTTTTAAAGATGTGTGATCATGATTATAACTAAGCTAGACATTTTACAGTGTAAGAACAGGGTTCACAGCGTTTTGGTGAGCAAGCTATATAATGGTGATTACTTCAGACCTACTTTAGTATTTCTCTACTGATAGTGTACATCTGCAATAAGCTCATTTATTCCAATGTATCAGCCTAGCTCTCATTTGCATTATTATTTATGTGGTGATAGTTATTAATAATAATTCATCGTTAATGGAAACACACACAGACTGATTACACTTTCATTTTGTGTTGGTGTCATTTATGTCCCTGAAGACTGATCATGAACTTAAAAGCAGTTAGTAGTAATTCATGTTTAAACTCATCTTTATTGCGTATGAGGGACAGCAGAGTAATTTATCCAGGAAAGGGGATGAGGGGACGAGGGCGACACGCAGAGCCGCAGGTTGGAAGTGGACCCAGGCCGCTGTGGTGAGGACTTTAGCTTTGGTACACTCGTTCACATTCTTGACCAAATTTTGGATCCAATGATGTTCCACTGTTACTGAAATCATACAAGGTCTGTCCTCATAAGGTTGCCATGGCAGCTGTTATCGAATGGTGACTCATGAGACATGAGACCAACAAGTAAAACTTGGTCTGCAAAGACTGACTGACATGACTTGGAAAGCAGACAGATTTTGTGAGGCTCACGGAATGACACATAAACATCATCGGTGATGGAAATGCAGGCTTTACCTGGAAGGAAATTGTAAATAATGAAGGGAAATATTATATGTATTCTATCCTATAAGTTGAGTGGTTGTGTGTGTGTAAAAATATTGTTTAAAAAAAAAAAACAGGAAAAAACTTCACGTTCATGCTGCTGACATCTTACAACTGATGTGTAGCCAACACGTCGATATAAATGCTGCCTCTGTGCTGGAGTGTTAATCACTGCATCACTGTAAGGTGTTTCAGACCTTCATGTTCTTTGTCACACACACACCCACGCACGCACACACACACACACACACACACTCCTGACCAGCAGCTGTGATGAGGTGGTGTGTGTTCCCGGAGAGATGTGGCACCAGTAGCAGGATGATACTGGGAGACAGAAGGCCCTCAGTGGCTGTAATTGCTTTGCATGTGCACACAGACAAACACACACACAAAATCACAGGGGATACATTGTCATTACTGTTGACCAGTTACTAGGAGCGGGTGTAAACAAATCATTGTTCACTTCTCGGCACAGCAGGAGGGGGACAGAGAATTAGAGCGAGTGGAACAAAGTGAGAACAAATGTGGCAAGAAAAACACCCGAAATCATCAAAGTGGTGCTGAATGAAGGAGGGAGGTAGAGCGGGGATTAGAAAAGAGAAGGACAAAAGAAAACACAATGTTTCAGATGCAGAGCGAGCAGTCCAGATGGGAGAGGAGGAGGAGGAGAAAGCCGAGTGGACCCACGTGGTACTCTGTCTGAGAAAGGACAAAAATAAACTCAGCTACTCATATCAAACATAAACACAGCTCCACTGAGGCCTTGATATGAAATTCCATGACTTTTCAATGACTTTCCATGGTGGACTGGAGGCACATCTATGCACTTTCAATTATAAACTGGTATAATTAGCCTGCAGCTGTAACAGCTATAGCTGCTAGCAGCACTGTTTTCACCCTGTGCAAAACTGAATTTGAATGTCCAACATCTGTGAAATTCATCCGCTATTTAAGGCTGTCTAGCCTCGTACCTTACAAATTAATACATCTCAGCAACTGATTGGCCCACTTGGTGTGGAAGTGGAAGTCGTCTCCTATGTCTGTATATAGGAGACGGCCGTGGATGTATTGATGGAGAACAGCTTCGCTGCTCGACACATTCTTGTCTGTCCCGTCATCATTTTGTGTCACTAGCAGACGAGGAAAAACGTAATGAAAAAAAGTGGAAGGTTTCAGTTTTGTTCTCCATTGACTGAAGTACATGAAGAAATGAAGAACACCAACCAACCTTTCTCCATTATTTGAGGGCAACGCACGCACACCAGAGCAGTGCCACAACTACAACTACAAATCAGCCTGTAGTGCCCACAAAAATTCCCACAATGCAACAGAAAAGTGCTGGGCATGCCATGGATGCTACTTTCTTTGTTGAACGGAGGCTTGAAAACGCAGATCTGCAAGCACACGTGTCCCATTTGTGACACACTGTAGATCAGCGTTTGAATTATTACTGTTATTATATTATTATTAATAACTTGGAATTGTTATGATACAATTATTTTTATAATCTAATGATAAACACTTGTTTTATTTTTTATATTTATGCTGAATACAGATGTGAGTTTGTTTATTTGAGGAATTCTCCACTGTACAGGGGCCATGTGGCAGAAAGGGCTTCAGGGTTTGGCCCACATGAAAACAGCACACACATCAGGTCTGCCTGAAAAGGAAGAAGTCAGAGAGTGAAACACCTGCTGTGTTAGCTGGCATTTACTGACGTTCCTGACCTGATGCAGCTCAACAGCAGGACTGGCTCAAACATGCCAAACTGCTAGTCAGATAAGGCATGTGCAAGGTGAGAACTACAACTAAATTCCTAACTTAATTACCTTTTTCAGCTTCTTCATTATTACTAAATGCACTTATTTCCCTCCAGATTGTTTGAGAAAGCAGGCCTGGAAAAGTTGAAGGAGAAGGTGGTCTTCTTTTGTGCTGATGGTGCAGCTATTAATATGGGGAAGAAGATCAGTGTGGCTGCAAAGCTCAAGGAAGAGATTGGACACCTGCTTTCCATCCACTGTGTGGCACACAGGCTGGAGCTGGGGATGGTAGACACCATTAAAGCACAGGCAGGGTTTAAAAAGCTGCAGGAGGTACTGCATTATTTGTATATGCAGAACCACTACTCCCCCAAGGCACTCAGAGAACTGAGGGTGCTGGAAGATGCACTGGAGGACAAGGTCATCAAGGCTACAAACCTGAAGCCTGAAGCCTGAAGGCCAGGTAGTTGCCCTACACCTACAAGGTAACACAGGTAGTTGTTCAATTGAAACCTTTCAAAAGTTTTATGTAATTCAGAACAATTTATAAAAAATGCCATGTTGTATTTCTCCTCCAGA
Organism: Nibea albiflora; assembly: GCA_014281875.1. Lineage (NCBI taxonomy): Eukaryota > Metazoa > Chordata > Actinopteri > Sciaenidae > Nibea > Nibea albiflora. The sequence continues at coordinate 24,977,016 of CM024796.1, forward strand.
TCCTGTGTAATAGGTTTGCTGTCTTTGAGGCACACTTTGAGAACCAGATCAGTCCAGAGCAGACACCCCAACTATCACCTGTGGTAGTGGGAAGAGCAAAAAACATTCTCTGATACTTCAAAAGCCATGAGAACGTCCAGTTCATGCACTTCCTGCTAGATACAGTGGAGTTTCTGAACACACAATATCTCATGATAATCTGACACCAAGTAAATACTGTGTGTTTTATTGTTCTATTTAATATATGCTGAATGTGGTCTCACATGGTAAATGACAATCTGTAACTCTGTTCTTCCAGGGGAGGCAGTGCAGTACACTGAGGCCTGCATCAGTGGCCTTACAGAGCGGTCTCTGGAGCCAGGAGAGCAACACAGGAGGATGCTGGCTGCTGCAAAGCAAGGGGTGGAGCTCACCAACATCTCAACAGACAACACACTTGCTCCTGAGAGGAAGAGAAATACAGCTTAATAAATCATGACAGCCCTTGACAGTGTTTAAAGCCTGCTTTGACAACACTTGAAATGTGGATGCTGACATGAAGTGTATTCTCAGAAATTGTCACCAAACATATTGAGAGCCGTCTGGGGGACCTGCTGTCTGCTGACAGTACTGTGGGAAAATTCTCTGCCCTGGATCACCACATGTGGCCCAAGCCTGGCAGCACAGATGACTCCAAGGACTGTAAAGATCTGGGCAAGAATCCATACTGGGACCCAGAGAGACACTCCTGTTGATGCTCCAGAGAGGTATGTAGGGCTAAATTGCTTCTCATATTTCTATTAACTTTAGTTTACTCCCTAGTTTGTCATCATCAGCTATTCTATTTTACAGCTGTTCTACAGGAGAAGTTCAGGAACCTCGGCATCGTTGCCCAGATTTATCTCACGATGGCTATCAGCACAGCTGTATGCGAGAGGGGCTTCTCTTGTATGAAGAGGGTGAAAAGCAACTGGTGGTCAAAGCTGCAAATACAAAGTCTCGCTCATCTCATGTACCTGACCAATGAGGGGCCAAATGTGGAAACTTTCAATGCAGAGAAGGCTGCTTTGAGCTGGTGGCAGTCAGGGCCCAGAAGCAGACACCCAGGATACACCGCCTGGGCATCAGGAGGGGGGTACAAAAATCAACCAGCTGAGGAGGAGATGGAGGAAGAACTGATTGTGCTTGAGTAATGCAGCACTGTTTGCACTTTAGATTAATGTATTTACACTTTTTGACCTCAGTACTGCAGTATTAAATAAAGTTGTTCTTTAAATTGTTCTTTTCCATTATCATGGGGAAATTTTCTTATTTCCCCTTCCCTTTAATTTCCCTTGTCTACCCCTGACAAGCGTCCGCAATCTCAAATTCAGATAATCCAAAGTAATATACTGATTCCCATTAAACATTTTTAACATTCAGTAAATTGGATGGCCACTGGAAGCCCTGCAGTAATACTAAACACAGTCTAGCTGTCACACTCTGAGACGTCACGGCTCTGCTCTCTAAACATACCGGAAAAGGAGATGCAGAGAGAGAGACAGTGTCCTTCAGCGCTCTCACAGCGAGCAGCCAGGCAACGCACAACCTGTCAGAGAGACGTCCAACCATGCCTTCCCCAGAGCTTCATCCTCACAAATCTGTGTGTGTGTGTGTGTGTGTGTGTTTCATTCACTTGTGTACAGGCTCGACTGTTAATCCCACACCACTCTCCCAGGCCTGACTGGCATGTCTGCCGCTGAGTGCCGTGTTTGCCTTCTGCTTCGTTACACAGTAATGCTGTAAGCTAATTGCTGATGGTTTTACTGGGGAACACTAATATAACAGCCTCAGCTTAATGTGTTTAACTTGATTGAGATTAGCGTCCCTTTAACTCACTCTCAATGCGTGATGAATGCAGCGCTCCGGCAGATGCACCAGCTCGTATGTGACAATGGCATGAAGGAGTGAAACGATCCTGGATGATGGCACACACACACACACAAATATAACAGCATTTATATTACTCTATTAAAATGATACTTGAGGTTTCACCCAATTTCACAACTTAATTTATATTAGCTGCAGAGAAAATGATAGTTTGAGTTTTTTTTTTATTTCTCAACATTCTCTTTTGCTTTTCTCTACTCAAAGTGGAGTCTTCTCAGTGGTCCTGCATCTCTAAGGAGTAGCAGAAGGCTACCAAGCACATTTAATTATTTTCTTATTAAACTAGAGAAGAAGGAAGAGTTATTTCTGGCATGGAGGGTCAAGAGGTAACAGGCTGCTGGAGTGTGTTCAAGGATGGGCGGACACGCAGCTCTCCCTGATGAATCATCAGTCTTTGATAAAAACTCAAAGTATGTGTAATAAAGTTAACCACGACTCCAAAAAGAGCACTCTGGTGCGAAATATCCAACCACCAGTCCAGTTAACGCAGTCAACAGTTTAATGTCAGCCAGTCAGATCCTGGGTCAATTTGGAGCTAACTTCACAGCTCTGACTGCAGCAGAGTTACTACAGTATTTACTGCACAGACTGTAGAGATTAGCCAGTGAGCAGAAAAAATATGGACACGCAAACATTTTGATGTAATCCACCTCGGCCTGTAAGCTGTAGCTAAACAGATCATTTCATCTTTGCAACTTTGCAGATCGGCCCTCGCAGTACTTTCATCACACAGCTACTCCAACCAAACACAGAATCTAGATAGGGAACATCATCTTGTTTGTCTATTTTGTGTAGTTTCTCCACATTAAGAAAGGGAGGATGAGGCGAGGGGACTGCAACCAGCAAATACACCACTAGATGCCACTAAAAAGTACACACTAGTCCTTTATGACTCTCGAACTGTAAGATATTGAACTTAGTGTCATATATACAAAAGAAAAACACGTTTAGAAGCTGGTCCTGATGACATACGATCATGACCTGAATTAACAAAACAGTTATAGTTATAGTAGTAGCAGTTGTAGTAGACTTTATTTATTAATTTTGTCCCTTTTTAACAAGCTTCTGTCTAAAATAAGTCATGGACATGTACAGTGCTGCATGTGTGCCAGGTACAGGTGAACTCTGTGTGTGTGTGTGTGTGTGTGTGTGTGTGTGTGTGTTTCCACACATCTATAGCAATGATATGAACTGAAGACCCAAGAACTTTATCTTCTTCCTTTAACAGTTCTTTGACAGACCCCACCCACTTGCCACCTTCCCCCCACCTGAAAATGAGCATAGCCTGCTTTGGATGTTAAGATTAACTGATCAAGTGCACCCACAGAGTCTGCCTGTAAACATGCACACAACATGTGGTTACTGTCACAGATAACGTGGCCTGGATGCTACATGCAGGGATTCAGTTAAGCAAGGCAGACTGCTGCCAGCATGTATTCACGTTACCAGCAGCACCGCGTCCCAGTGCTGGTGAAGAGTTTAAAAATGTCCTGTCACTGAACACACACTAACTCTCACTATGCACATGTATCTATACTCAGATACTGCCAGCACATAGATCAATCTGTTTGACACTTCAGTTTGAGAGTGTTACCCTCAGAGTGTTAGCATCTATCTTCAGTTATCCTGTATCCCTGATTGACAGGTGGCTTCTTTTAGCAACCAGGCTTCGTTCAGCTCCACCTCTTTGTCTATTTTTGGATAAGTGGGGAGGTGGCAAGAAGTCAAGACCACCACACTAGGCTTCACGACAGCTCTTTAGAATCCTGTGCGAGGTCATCCATGTTTTAAAGGGCGGCTGTTTTGTACCTCCATCCTACATCCTCCAATACTGTGCAGCATCCCTAGTCTTACTACTGCAGCTGTAGCTGCTGCTCCCGCTGATGATGATGATGATGATGATGATGATGGGGATAGTGATGATGTATGTCATTACATACATACAGGATCTTGAGTTTAGCTAAGGGTGCAATTACTACATCCACGCAACGGTTGAGAGTGGATAGAACAAAGACTGCCTTAATTGCCTGCATGTGCCTGTGTGTGTGTGTGTGTTTTGATGGGGTGAGCTGAACAAACAGGGGTGTGTGTGCATGCGTGTGTGCAGAACATAACATGGTATGTGTGGGCATCTGACACATGAGTGTGTGTTGCCATAGTAATGTGAGCCACTAACCTCGCCCTTTCCTTCACTTCAAAGTGGTAACCTCAAAAAATGCTCTCAAATGAAGAGTTCTGCTTATCTGAAAAGGAGTGTGTTCGTGTGTGTGTGTGTGTGTGTGTGTGTGTGTGTGTGTGTGTGTGTGTGTGTGTGTGTGTGTTCGTGTGTAAACAAAATGAAAATTCACTCCTTACTTTCTTCTTAACCTCCAAACCATCTCGCCCTCCACTGTGCATCCAATTGCTCAACATTTAACAAAAGTCGAAGTAAAATTAAAAGTCAATGGTTATTTTTCTGCCTTGGCAGCAGCCTTCATCATCGTGTTCTCAGACTGGATGGTCTTCTTCTTTGGGGGCTTTTTGAGAGAAATACATGCTTACAGACAGAGACCTGAAAAATACAGTTCTATGTTCCTTGCATCTCTTTTTGTGGGGGCATGGGCGAGGATTAGATACATATCAATGTATCTAATGTATCTAATCATATGTGATGTAATACAACATGCAAACCTGACAGTGACCTTGTGGTTAGCTGGCAGAGAGGTTTCTTAGCTGGAGGTGTGTGTCTGGATTTTGACTGACGAAGCGTTTGTTTACATTCTCAAAGACTGTGGTTGAATTCACTTCATGCTTATCGTCCTCATGATCTGACAGCGTGTGTGTGCGTGTGTGTGCGTGTGTGAACAGTGTTTTATCTGCAGGATCTCATTTGAATCCAGTTCTCAGCTGGATCAAGTTATCTAGTTTCCTTTTCAGTGTGTCTTTAATAAACGTGTCATTTCTGAGTCTCTCGTCAAAAGATGTAGTTTGATCGTGAAGCAGCGTGGGATCCTGATTAACAACTACGACAGCTGACGCAGATCTATCTGTCGTGACAGAAATCGCGTTTACAGACAAACTTAAAGTTTTATTCGCTTCTCCTTTAGTCAAGTTTCTGACATTCTTCCTCCCTCTCTGATGTAGATCATGTTTCCTCTTATCTTCCAGCAGCTAGACGGAGAAGGGGACGCGATGCCAGTGACAGGTGACCGAATGAAACGCACCTTTACCTTGAACAAAATGTTTTGAACATTGCTGGAAGCATCTGGGATTACACAATTCAATGAAATGATTACATATACATATCACATTGTATACTTTTAACAGCTATACATGTTGAATGTTGGACATAACCAACACTATATGCGACTACTATTCAGTGTGACACACACTGCTGATAGCACAGTGAGAGTGAATGCTTGTTTGAAACATGGAATATATGCGCAGTACCTGCACTCATCCTATAACGCATAGTTACCTACATAAAAGTTAACAGAATTCAAATTGTAGTTTGACTTTCACAATATTTTCATATTGATTCATCTGATAATCTGATGCCTTTATTTTCAGAATAAGGCAGACATGGAGTATAATCACCTGACAATGAGCGCTGAAACACTTATTTTCTATAGACTAAACTAAGCAGTGACTCCAGACAGGGTCTTTAAAATGAAGGTGAGGGTGATGTGAGGAGATCGCAATGCAGTGATTAAACCACTAGATGCAGGCTGCATAACAAACATTAGTATGAACAGTACATGTCCGCACATAGTGTGAGCTGGTACAATGACTCAAACGATTACTTAGTTATCAAAATTGTAGCAGATTAGTCAACTCATGCTTACGACTCTCACTTAAATTTCCACTCTGACCACCTTTGACAGATTTCAGTTGATGCTGAGAGGAGTCGAGGTTTGACACTGTCACAGCTGACCGTGCCTGTCACTGACATCACTGCTCTCATCTGTCCATCCTTTCATCTACTTCCTCCCCAGCAGCAGTCAAAGGACTCTCTGTTCAGCTGGGTCTTCCAGCTGCCCCCCCATGACTTGACCGCTGACGCAAAATATGGAGCTTGATATAAGAATCAGATGGGAAACGGCCTGAGAATGTCATAAACCTCGGTGGTCAACTAAAAAGCACCAATCTATCTCCTCCTCCAGCTGCCTTTAACGTCACGGACATCCTCCACCTGCCTGATTTCTGCTCCGCTCAGTGACCTCACCTTCACATGACCTGAGGCGCAGAAGAAGAAGCTCCTGCTGAGCTGACATGTTAGACATTAAAGGTAATGATCCCCAAACATGATCCTCACTTCCCACTACGCTCCTTCATGGGACGCAGTGACCTGCAACCTGAGCACAGGTGAGGGTGGAAAATCATGAGGTCACCATGACATCAGCTGGTCAGTAGGTGAGGGGTCTTTCCAGCAGTAAGTACATTTACTCAAGTACCGTATTGTAAGTATATATATATAAATGTGTAATTGTACTTGACTCAAATATTTCTAGTTTCTGTTTAATCTGCTTTTTACTCGTTACACGCAGGAATGTTGCATTTTGCTGGTGTTACTCAGATGAAGACCGAAAGCAGCGTGTGGGATTGAGCGGGTTGTTTCAAATGAACCCAGCACTTCCAGCCTTGTTTGGCTTGTGACACCTCACAGAAAAAGCGCAGTGCACCGGGGGCCCTTTGACAACTTTAAGAGACACTTCCCCTTTGAACTTCTCACATACTGACTCACACACAGACTTCTAACTTCTCAGATGGTGTCATTTGAATAACTGTTTAAGGCCTAGAGAAGTGAAATGATCCAATGTGTCAGAAATAACTGCAAAAAAATAATAAATAGAAACGTTTGTAGCAGAACTTTTTCTTTTCTCAACCATCAACTCAGACTTATCCTGTACAGAACTGGACTTTTTTTTGTACTTTAAGTGCATTTTGTTGATCACAGGATTTTAATTGCAGGACTTTTACACTCGTACATTGTTGTACTGGCACTTCTTCTGCCACTGTTTCCCAGTCTAGACTAAGGCTAGTGACCTTACTGTTACTTTCTACTTATGCTTTTTTCTGCAGCAGGTCACTGCAATATTCCCACACAATCATTGTTCCTTTAGACTTTAACTGCACGCCACTGTGTCACACACGCACAGCTCAGAAGCTCAGAAGCCAAAAGCTGTTTTCACGTGGCGCAGCTATCCCAGCATCTGAGAATGTGGTGTGGCTACTTTGAAAGGCATCCAAAAAGGAATGTGAAGTTACGCGCATTTAACGCGCTTTAAAAGGACGCGGAGCGAGGGATAATCACCGGCAGACGCGTGCCACATGATCCGCGTCAGAGCCCTCCGTGTGGCCTCGGAGACCGGCGCGTGAACTGTGACCGTGAGGGTTCGAACTGGCGTCACCAACATTTAAACCGACCTGTTACTCCTCCTCTCTGTTTTTACTCCAGCTTCATCCAGCTTCACTTATTTATGATTTCCCTGAGAGACTGCTGAAACATTTAACAGCAGCATCATCAATATTTTCAGACGCTGTTATTTTACACCACCTTCAACAAAATAGATCCACTTTTTTCCACTCCAGGCTCATATTCACAGGTAAAATGGAGCCAAACAAACGCCACATTTATTTTACCTTAATGATACTGCTCCGGCGAGGTGCCGCCTTCACCGTATCCAGGAGGATGGTGTCGGTGTCCTGGCCGCCACCGGGGAGGATGACACCACTCCGCCGGCCGCGGGACGCTCTCGGCGGGATGCAGTCCGGCGCTCCGTCGCTGCACAGCCCGTCTCCATATCCATCACGCTCAGACATGTCGATGAGGAGAAGGGCTCGTTTTAAAACAAGGAGAGGAGAATTAATCAAGCCGTCGGTTCTGAACCAAATAAAGTTTGACTTGGCGGCGCGTTGATGCCATTTAAAAGGAGCTCTGTCACAGCGAGAACACCGAGCACCCCAACAAGCAGACTCTCACTGAGCACCGAGCTGATGTGGACTTGAGTCTGCAGGTCTGAGCCGGTCTCCAGGGTCCAGTCCTGCTCCACTAAACGGCTCGCCGTTGAAATCAAAGCATCGCACGCAGGTACAGTATGAAAACTGGACTGGTGCGCTCCCCGGATGCGCGCAACAAGTCTTCACCGTTCCCGGTCTTCTTTCCTCGAGGCGGCCGAGGCGCAGTTCGTGCGTCAAAACCACCTCAAAACCTGCGCGTGAGACGAAAAGACCCTGAGGCTGAGGTGGTGGAAATCAAATGTTAGACAAGAATCCACCGTTTGGCTACAAGGCGACCCGAAACCAGGCTCCGATCCCCACCCACCCCCCCCAAAAACACATCGATGTCAAAGTGCAGAAAGGGGCCAAGTTGCGCTGCGGCTGGCGTCAGGCAGAGAGAAGATGCGTTCATGTGTCTCTGTGGAGCGCATTGCTCTGACTAAACACACACCGCGGTCGTCTTGGTTCTACTCAAAGCAACAACAGCCGACTTTTGACGAGAATAGGGAACACAACTGACAGTCGCACCGCCTCTAAGCCCGCCACCCCTCCCTTCGTCCCTCCACCCGGCTCCTCCCACAGGTTGCCCTAAATCATGATTGACACGCGGAGCGGCCAATGGGATCCGTCTCTGGGAGATTTGGAAGCAGACAGAGGCTCTGATAGGTTGGACCGTCGAGTCCCAGTGATTGAGAGAGCCTCCCCATCGTTTTTTAAGACCATGGACCACTGGGAGCAAAGGGGGGGGGCAAGTACAGTGGCAACCACAGGAGACACCAGCACTGAATGGTTCCTGTTTGGTTTAGATTTCTGCTGAGACGAAGTCCAGTTATTTTGTTTTTATCATATTAAATTAAATTCATGGAATTCATCAAGAAGAGCAGAAACAGTTGGTCCATGAGTCGACAAGTAAAGAACAGGCAACAAGTTTGACTGCTGTCAAGTCCAGAATGTTCAAGTCAGCTCTGCTCTGTCGTTTGGTTTACAGACTGCAGCTTTATACGAAGCAAAACCAGCCAAACATACAGTCCTTTAAACCAAAGGTTTTCAGTCTCTCAATGTTTACACTCAGAAAATCTTCATCTCTACTACCACTATTTGACATTAAAATCCAGCCATGTAGGCCGTGTTTAACACTGGTGGCTTTATTCCTTTTCACAAGATTAGTTATTGTTTGTCGTTGAATCCTGAACAGAACCGGTTCAAGAACCAGAGCTGCTTTGGTACAAAAGTGTTTCTTTTTAAACGATTTCATTTTAAATAATATTTCAGAGATTCCCCCAAGTATCACGGGAAGGTCATATAGCCATAGCGGTACCACAGTTTGAGAACCAGTCTTCTAAGTAAAACACTGTCTTGCCACTGGTGATACATTTGTATGTACAATCTTTAACAACCATCAATAGATTTATCGACTAGAATCTCAGTACTTATACAGTGTTATGCAGTGCCTACTCTGAAAGTTTCAAGCTTTTACCTTTTACCTTTTTAATCACCTCCAGCATCACTGATGGGTGTGGTCAGGAATGTACTCTGTTGCACACCCTGACAGCAATGTCACCGGGTCATGGAATCCAACTTCACTACAACAAGGTGAGAAGTTAAAACACTAGAGGTCAGCAAAGATAAGATGTTTTGAAGTGGTGCTAAGTTACTCTTTAAAGGATCAGTGTGTAGGATTTAGTGACATCTAGTGGTCTAGTTGCAAAAAGCACTTTCTTGAGTCAGTGTTTAGTTTGTCCATCCTGGGTTACTGTAGAACATGGTGGTCCATGGTGGTCTGTTGGCACAAAAGGCTCATTTTAAGGCAACAAAAACAGGAATCTATAAATGAATGAAAACACACACACTGGACCTTTAAATCAAGAAGTAAACACAACTGACTGGATTTGAGAGTTACAGAAAGCATTAAACTTTTCAAGGACAATGTGTTTTAAAGAAATACATAAAGACATAGAATCTTCTCTGCAATGAGACTTTCTATCTTCAGGTTCCATGTGAGGTATGCGCCTGAAACACTGACCATTGTCCAGTTGGAGTTGATTCAGAAAGACGGGTAGACCAGTAAAGATTGGTAGGCAGTGCAGAGGTATAATAAAAGTGTGATACATTATTTATCTCTGGAGCCAATTTTGCTCAGCTCTCTTGGGCCCCCTTCCAGGGCGGTCAGAGGTCAGGGTTGGGGAGACAGCAGCACCCCTGGAGCTGGCAGGGATTTAGTGTCTTGCTCAAGGACACATATCATGGACACTTGAACCCTGGTCATCTTGATAACTCTAAGACTCATTCAATTCCAAATCAAATGTTAGGGCCATCTCAACATTTGATAGGGAGCATGGGGAGAGACTGTTGAGATATTTTAAAATATAGAAATAAATATAATAAATAAATAGAACAATAAATCTATATAAAAACATATATACATACACACATATACAGTGTGTCTTTAGGGAAATAAATTAAATAAATCAAAAAAAAAATGTAGCCAGAAGTGACCATATTAGAGTGTAGAGCTGGATTGTGCTGACCCAAAAAAAAAAAAGACCCAAAACTAAAAACTAGTGGCAGTTAACTCAGAAAGTGAGGTAATAAATCAAATAAGAAGTAATGTCATTTCCTCTACAGACCCAATACCCAAAATCTGATTTCTGTATGCAGACAAAGGAGTTGCCATCTGCTGATTATTAAATAGAATGAAGATTTAGACATTTATGCAATCAGGTCCAGATCATTATCTTTATAATATTTACAGAGACCCAATACTTCCCACCATGAGCAGACACTTGGTGACAGTGGCAAGGAAAAACTTCCTTTAAAGGTGCAGTGTGTAAGTTGGGATCCTTTGTTTTCAGAATAAGGCTGACATGAAATATAATATTGATAACTATGTTTTCATGCTGTATAATCACCTCAAAAGGAGAATATATTTTTGTATGTACTGTATATCTACAGAGGGAGCGGATCCTTCTTTATGGAGACAAACACTGTGTTTCTACAGTAGCCCAGAACAGACAAACTAAATCTGACTCCAGACATGGCCTTTGAAGCGTTCTTTTCTCCTTTACACTAAGGAAGGTGAGGGTGATGTGAGGAGATCGCAATGAAGAAATTACATCACAATATGCAACTAAATTCTGCACACTGGACCTTTAAGAGACTGAAACATCAGGCAGAACCCAGGGACATCTCTGGGTTTAGAGAGGGACAGTCGGGAGGGGTTTGAGATGAGACAGACAGACCGATAGACAGTTGCATAGCAACAGTAATAATAATGATAGAAACTATAATAATAATACTAGATAGTATGCAGTCTGCATCAAGTAGGACCAACCACAACCCCTGATCTCCGAGCCTTGTTTTGTACTGTCTGGATGCCTTTTGGGCAGGTAGAGCACCTCCTATTGTACATACAGATGAATGAACAATGCAGGACTCTCTGTTCGGTGCTGTTTCTCTTCCAGTCAGTGATGTTCTCTGTCAGTGGAAATACCTCAGTATTTAAGCCTAACCAGATTTCCTCAAGTGTCTGAGCTGAAACAGTCTCTGTCTTGCCTTTCGAGTTGCGAAGCAGTGTCCAGGTCAGGCCCTCATGCTGTTGACACAAAGGTGCTGTCCACCCTCTGCACCAAGGATCTGTTGATATCAAGGACAGCATTGTTCCTTCTCTTGATGATGGTGTCGGAGTCAAAAGTGGCTATACAGTACAGTGGTGTGCACTGGGAGTGCAGCTTCAATGTTAAGGACGACATGTGTCATGATTCATCCTCTGGGGACATTAAATGTTTGTGTACTGGTATTTCAGTCTGGACCAAAGTGGTGGATCAACAATGACAGTCTCATCTCTGTGGCATGGCTAAAGTTCGAATAATATCCACTATCACATAATCAATTTTGTTTAATAACGTCCAGTTTTGAGCATGAGTAATGTTGATGATGCAGTACATTAACTCATTTGATAGTGCTGTGGGGATGTCATGCAAAAAGGATGGAAACCACTGCTCTCATACAAAACATATTGTGTAACTGTAAGAAAGGTCCTACACAAAATGTTCTCCTGCATTATTCCCATTTGAAATAATAGACTTTTATCCTTTAAGTCCAGGATGGAGACTAATACGTGTCCAGAAAAGCATGCGCCCTTAATCCCAAATGAACTCTGAACAGCCTTTTCATAGTGGAAACACTCTGAAGGGAGTTGAGACTTGGCTGAAACTCACCAACTCCCCCAAATCCTCTGAATTATTTTTTGAAGGTGTTCCCAACTGAGCAGATATGAAGGCAGTATGAGTATGTGTGTGTGTGTGTGTGTGTGTGTGTGTGTGTGTGTGTGTGTGTGTGTGTGTGTGTGTGTGTGTGTGTGTGTGTGTGTGTATGGACCTTGAGCCACACAGCTGTGGAATGTGGTCAGCTGGTGAGGCCTATTAGTGCATGAAGCTTACCAGTCGCACCTCACTGTCAGTATGTGTGGAACCAGCATTCATTCGCTGAAAGAGAGAATTTGTCATGTATGTATTTTCTCGTAATAACAGAAAAGCTGAGAATAGAATGTGAATACTGTGTGTCAAAATCACAGACGATAGAATAAATGACTATAAATATGACTATAAATGAATATATATATATATATATATATACATACACACACACACACTATGTCTTTGAATATATGGAATGAAACTCTGAATATATTGAATGAAACTTGACTGGCGTCAGACTTCACTGCAGTGCCTACGACCATCTTGTTTAACGTGTGGATGCTGCAGCAAAAAGTCCGTCGGTCTGCTTGGAAACTCATAGCAGCAATATTGTACGGGCTAAAATCCTCTTGGCACCCCTGCACAGCACCATTCTTCTGATGAAGAAGTCCGCTCCCTTTATAATCGTGGCAGACCTACAACAACAGGCCAGGCAGCTGTTTATCAGGCCAACCTCAGCATGCCTTCAACCTCACAGGAGTGTCCCACAACAGCCCCTGTGTACAATCTAAGAACGACACAAGATGTAAGAATAGCTAGGCTTTATTTTAAACTAGATGGGGGCTCTCATATAAACATATAGATCATATTCTATATGACCTGAGCCCTGGTAACAGGGCGTCTCCTTCATAAAAAAGCAGCACTATTAACGGAACACTCTGCTGTGTGTAGAGGTCTGTATGTAGGTCTGTATGGTTAGCTTCATATACTTTTCAGGTGATTTAATGAAGGTAAAACACAGTGAATGGCCGTGCGTACTGGCACTGCGCTCTGACGCGGCACTTCTCCATGACTGGAGAAGCTCCTCTGTGGCTCTTCCTGAGGTTTCTTCCACATTTTTTCCCTGTTAAAGGGTTTTTTGTGGGCAAGTTTTTCCTCACTGGAACCGAGGGTCTAAGGACAGAGGGTGTCACTCCCTGTACAGATTGTAAAGCCCTCTGAGGCAAAATGTGTTTTGTGATTTTGGACTATACAAATAAAATTTCATTTGATTCATCAACCACAAAATACATAAATTAATACAGTGTAAATGAATACGGTGTAGAGTGTATTTTTTAAATTTAGACAATGTGTCGCCGATCATCAAATACGTTCAATACTTAACTGTATATAAACAATATGAAGAGAGATAATATGAAGGGTGTCGTGATAAGTCAAATACATGCCTGACCAGCTAAGAATAAATCAGGAGAGGATGCTGAAAGAAGTGCCTACAATGTCTGGCAGCACCACTGACACAGATGAGTTGTTTTTCCTTGGAGAAGTTACTGAACATGTGTCTGACATAATGATTCAGAAAATGTGTGGCTTGCTGACTTACCTGTTCTTGGCAGCACTGTAGAATTTAAAATTGCATTCAAGAGACTGCCACTGCGCTCCCACTTGGTCACAAGGAAAGGACCAGCCCTGGCATTGAAGTAAGTACTGGTAAGTTCCTGGCAGCAAGTGAGTACAAGGGGGAAAGGACAGATTCTGGATAACTGTAATTAAAGGGCAATACTCTCACAATCTCCTCGGATGGACTGTTGCCACCAGAATGGGACTGGTCATGAGAGCTGACAGGATGGACACTGTAATGTTAAGTGATGTGTTTGGGAATATTGGTTTGCTCAAGTGCGACCCTGTAAAAATGGAAAGTTGAGGCTGAATGCATGTTGGCCCTGGGCATTATTGAAGAGGTTACAGAGAAGAAGAACAAAGAGCAAGTACAAGTGTGTGTTGATCTAAAACGCTTGAACAAGGCAGCAAGAGAGGTACATCCTGCCAACATTGGAGGATATGTATCCGAGGCTGGCTGGAGCTAAAGTGTTGTCTACCCTCAACGCCTCCTGCAGATTTTGGCAGATCCCCTTGGATGCTGCCAGCCAAAAGCTGACAACCTTCATCACCCCGATGGGAAGATTCTACTTCCGACGGCTGCCATTCGGTATGTCAACTCCAGATATCTTCCAAAGACAAATGTCAACACTGTTAAAGGATCATGAGGGAGTTGACATGGCATACTTGTTTATGGAGCAACCAGGAAAGAGCACCCATCTTGATGTGGTGCTGAAGACCATAAAGAACAGTGATTTAAAGTTGAACAAGGCCAAGTGTCATTTTGGCAAACAGAAATACAGTACTTGGCCACATCATAAGTGCAGAAGGCATGAGACCTCACACTGACAAAGTTAAAGCCATTACACGGATGCCAAGCCCAACCAAAGTCATGGAGCTTAAACAGGTCCTGGGTCTTGTCAACTATGTCGGAAAGTTCCTGCCAAGCCTCTCCTCAGAGCTACATCCCATCACTGCCCTGCTCAGGAAGAAAAGTGAGTGGCTGTGGACTGATGTACAAGAAGCAGCGTTTCAGAAAGTAAAAGCTATGCTTGTGTCTGCAACAGCAGAACCATTCTATGATGTCAACCGCAAGACTGTCATCAGCACTGATGCAAGCAGCTACAGATTAGGAGCAGCATTATTGCAGGAACAGGAGGGTGAGTTAAAGACAGTGCCGTTCTGCTCGCATACGCCATCTGATGCTGAGAAGAAATACTCCCAAATTGAAAAGGAGTGTCTTGCAGGGGTGTGGGCATGGAGCGCTTTGCTTGCGATGTGCAAGGCATGGAATGCTTCCTTCTACAAACTGACCACAAACCACTGGTACTTCTCATAAATACATACAGTATGACTTGGACAAGGTCCCTCCAAGGTGCCAAAGACTCCTAATGCACCTACTGAGATTCAACGTGATGGCTGAGCACGTCCTCGGACAGCCTGTTGTAGCCAATGCTCTCTCTAGGAATCCACTGACTGACAGTGGTGATGAACACACAGATCAGGAAGTACAAGCATATGTGGAGTCAATGGCAGCAAATGCGCCTGTTTCATCACAAAAACTTACTACAGGATGATGAGCTGCAAAAGATAGTGCAGTTCATTAGGAACGGATAGCCACCAAAACATTGCTGTTTCCGTCCCTGCATGGATATTATTCTGCCAGAGCTCACCTCTCCGTGACTGGTGTTGTATCAAGGTAGACTGGTTATCCCAGCTGCACTTATCAGAAGTGCTCAAACAACTACACAAGCGACAAGGCCTAACAAGGTGTCGCGTGTGAGCTAGGATGTCAGTATGGTGGCCTCGCATCAGTGCATAGATCATAAAGACAGTGTCAACATGCAAGTTCTATGAAAACGAACCCACTCAAAGACCTGAACCTCTCCTCACCACACCTTTACCTGGGGGACCCTGGCAGCGCATTGCTGCTGATTTGTGTGAGCTAGAGAGACAGAATTATCTCATTGTGACTGATTATTATTCTAGGGACAGAGAAATTGCCCACCTGTCTTCAAAATCCAGCCACCATGTTATTACCAGGCTCAAAGGCATGTTTGCAAGATGGGGGATACCGCTGGAACTGGTGAGTGAAAATGCCACACAATTCACATTGGGAGTTTCAAGACTTCTGCCAAAGCTATAGATTTGTGCAAGGTGCTTGGGGGTGCTTGGGGGTCGAGCGAGCTGTGCAGACTGCTAAGGGCATCGTAAAGCAGCCTGATCCATATCTTGCTCTGATGTGCTACAGAGCCACCCCTAGTGCTGTTACAGGGGTGAGTCCAGATTTACTCATGACTGTAAAAGACATTAGACCACACTTCCTATGTTGGAAGAAAAACTACAAGCTTCTCCTGTGTACAGACATCAAATCCAGCAGAAGGATGCTCAGGCTAAAGCAGCCTACCAGTTCTTCCATGACCGCTGTCACTCTGCCCTGCCACTTCCTGAACTCCAATCTGGGCAGGCCCTTAGTGTGAAACTGGGTGGAGAAAAGGGGTGGGAAATGTCTGCTAAAGTTACTGGCAAGTGCAGTGAGCCCCAGTCTTACATTGTGAAGACAGACAATGGTGCAGCGCTGCAACGCAATAGGACACATCTGCAGGCAGTCCCAGAGCTTGCTGACCCTCCAGACCAGCAGCAGCTGCATCCTGAGGAATCTCCACTGCAGCCGCCCAACAGCACTCCTTCTGTGACTAGACTCAGCCACAGAGATCCTGCTTCTGTCCAGAGACTGAGAGATCTGTGGTGTGTTCACCACACCTGTTGTCCTTACATAGGGCTATTCAAGGGACATCCAGAGGTTGTGGGGACATGCATGGATTTATCATGTCCAGTTGTTGGCAGTGTTGGAGAGGAGGTCCTCTTGAAGAGCTGGAGGTCTTCGGGAGTTTTTTTAAAGGTAGAGAGGGACATGACTGACCTGATAGGATAGCAGCGCAGAGTCAGTTGCTGGTACTATGGTGGACTTAGACTTTGTGCCATTGATCAGCTCTTACAATACATCCATACTTCTTCTGTGATTCAATATGATTTTCTGGCAATCTGATCATTTTATTAACAGCTAAGAAAAGTGTGTGTGTGTGTGTTTCTTAAATCACTGCAATTATCTGAAGGCAGCTGAACACGTGCTGAACAGAACACATCCTGCTCGGTGCATCCTGGGTACTACTTCTTTAGCATAGCAATATAACACTTGGCCTGAGTAATAATACTAACACTTGAATTAATATAAAAATACTGTTGCAGTTACAAACAGATTTAAATTAAGTGAGAAATGACTATATGTCATATTTTAAAACAGGATAATTAAAATGATGCAACATACTTAGAAAGACCATGGACATGCTGTAAAACACATTCATTCCTCACAGGTTTGGCGGTGAACGTGAATCACTGGGATTAATCTTAGCCTGGCTGTTAGCCTGGTCTGGAGCAGGCTAGCTGCAGAGAATTAATCACCATAGTAACTTGGCCGGGTTAAGTTTGAGCTGCTTTCATGCAACCGACTTGAGGCTAACTTCAGCCAGGATAACCAACATATCCCGACTTAATCCCTTATCTTGGTTTTGTGCAATAGCCCTCTGACTGCTGCAAAATGACCACACACACAGTCAGCTATAACAGATTACAGTGGCTCATTAATCCTCCAGGTCAATACCTCCTTTCTAACTTTCTTTGTAGCAAAAGTGTTGTTTCATGTGATTCTTTCATGTGAATGCAATGAAAATGGTTATTATTTATTTATATCATCATTGTACACATTCAATAAAAGCATTTTTATGGCATTTTCAGCAAGGACAGCAAGGTATAGCAAGCATACACATACATTCATCAGCCATAACATTATGACCACCTGTTGTGTTGGCTTTCCCTTTTATTGCCAAAACAGCCCTGACCTCATCGAGACATGGTCTCCAGTAGACCTCTGAAGGTCAGTAGATCCTGTAAGTTGAAAGGTGGGACCTCCATGGGTTGGACACAGCACATCCACAGATGCTCCATTGGATTGAAATCTGGAGGCCAAGTCAACGCCTTGAACCTGTGTTCCTCAAACCATCCCAGAACCTTTTTAGCTTTGTGGCAGGGCTCATTATCCTGGTGAAAGAGACCACTGCCATCAGGGAATACAGTTTCCATGAAAGGGTGGACCTGGTCTGCAACAATGCTCAGATAGGTGGTATGTGTCAAAGTAACATCCACATGAATGACAGGACCCAAGGTTTCCCAGCAGAACATTACATAAAGTGTATCTATTAATTCACATTCACACACCGAATCCTTTGCCATCAGAGCAGTCTGGGGTTCAGTATCTTGCCCAAGGACACTTAGACATGCAGACTGGAGGAGCCGCTGTTCATTAACTGCCATGTGTTCCCCAGGTAAGTGTCACCTGGACATCCATGTGTTTGTAGAAATGTAAAAAGCATTAACTTAGCATTAACTTGTTCAGCAATTTGAGCTACAGGACCTCAAGTGTTTGATGAGATCATACAGATCTTTGCTCCCCATGTGTATCAATGAGCCTTAGCTGCCCATGACCACCTTCCTTGGTCCCCTTTTGATATTTACTGACCACTGCAAACTGTGAACATCCCACAGAGCTGCAGTTTTGGATTCCATCTATTTTTCCTGCTTGTACAATGTTAACTTTGAGGACAACATGTTCACAACATGTGCTGCCTGATATATCCCACCAACTGACAGGCGCCATGATAACGAGATAATCAGTGTGATCAGTGGCTGATTATTGTATATGGAAATATGTCTTTCTGTTGATCCTGTACACGGCAGTTTTTATTTTGCTTCTTTACCAAGACTTCTGTCTGCTTCGTAAATTTGGACAAAATTTGAATGTTTTGTTTTATATCCCAAGCGAAAATCAGCAAAGGGTGAAAGAGGAATGCGAGTCCATCTCCAAGTGTCCTTCTGTTGAAACTCGTGCCTTCATGCTATGCTGCCACCATGGTGTGAGAAAGTCAGAGCAAAGGCCTTTTGAAGGTCCAATATGGTGTGTGTGCGTATGTGCATGTGTGTGTACACAAATGTGTTAAATGTTGGTCAGTGGACAGGTGCATGCTGTTCTCAGTTGGATTTGTCTGCTAGTCTCCTCGGGACCTTGAAAAAGACACTATATGAGAGAACAGTCATCCTATTCTACGGGCTCCTCTCTGTAAACATTCTGTAGATACATTTATACTCTCAGTTTACTTTGTCTTTTTATTGGGCCAAGCTAAACATATTAGGGAGTAGTTATTTTCCCTTTGTTTACTCTTCCATTAATCGTGCAGACAGCCATAGAAACATTTAGCCGTAAAACAGGCTACAGTAAGCCGCTACCTGGGTGGCTAATCAACCTTTATCTCCTTGTTTCCCATATATTTACACCAGCTGAGTGACTGTTAAGCCATGCAATCACTACATTGTTAGGGTTGTAAATCAGCAACATTATCAACAAATTCCACACATTAGTATCTTCAAATCAAATTCTTGTGTCTGTTTCCTTGTAAGCTTGCTGAAAATGTCTCCAAATGAGGATCTTTTTTTCACTGTTTACTTACTGTTTGTCTGTGTGGATCTACTTGCAGATAATGCTCACACAATCACACACAATCCCTCACACAATGCTTCTGTGAGTGTGAGTGTGTGTGTGTGTGTGTGTGTGTGTGTGTGTGTGTGTGTGTGTGTGTGTGTGTGTGTGTGTGTGTGTGTGTGTGTGTGTGTGTGTGTGTGTGCGTGCGTGTGCGTGTGCGTGTGTGTGTGTGTGTGTGTATGGACCTTGAGATGTGTGGAGGAGTGTCAAGTATTCAAAATGAGAACAGTTGTGGTGTATAGGTTTGGTACATAGCCCACAGTGTTTTATCTCTCTCTCTCTCTCTCTCTCTCTCTCTCTCTCTCTCTCTCTCTCTGTCTCTTTCTCTCTCTCTCTCTCCTGGTTCAAGGTGACAGCAGCATCTCACACTCTAAAGCACTCCTTGTTCACCAAACTATCTTTTAAACACACAAGATGGAGCACAAATCCATCATTGTTTTGGCTTATTAGAGATAATATCTGAAGGTCACGATGACACCAGTGCTCACAGACATGTTCATACAGTGACATGATGTATTTCAACAAAAGTCTGAATGAGGTCAAATTATGCAACAGGTTGCATATGCTCAGTGTAGCAGTGATGATTTCAGATGTGAAATAGATTCAGTCATATGCATAATAAAATGATTGATTGCATATTTATTGATATATACCAAAGCATTGCCGACTAAAAGCATAACATGAAAATATTCACAGACATTCTCTTTAACATGAGTTTATTTTTTAAATATTTTTTATGTCTCTCAAAGTATTTAGATTATTTTCTTGATAAAAGTACCATGGCATAAAAATAAATCATGACAAGTAAACGTCCTGCATTGGACATGTTAAAGTATTATTGGAAAACATACTTGAGTATCAAAGTAAAATTACTAACTATAAAAAATATCCCCTGTAAGTTTTATATATCAGTGATGCATTATTGTAATTGTGGCAATTCACTGATACGGGAAAGATTATTTTACTTTTGAGTGCATCATATTCTCATATGTTTAAATGTTTAGAAAAGCAGCTAGAGACAATGTTTCCCTCTGAATTCTACTGGAATGCAAATATAAAGTATCAACAAATCCAAATATGCACTTGAGTTTTTGTACTTAGCTACACGTGTCTACATAAAATATGTTAAATCCAGACAGAACACAGCACAAACTGAGCTTTGACTTGAAAGTGAGCTTTACTGGAGTCTTCCTCAATCATGAGACTGGTAAGCAGTAGATGGCGCCATCACCAAACAAATCAACACACAGCTGAGCTTGCTGTGGCTCAGAGGTATTTGGGTCGTCCACTGATCAGATGATCTGTGGTTTGATCCCTTCCAGTCAAGATACTGAACCCCAAGGTGAATCAGTGTGTGAATGTGTGTGAATGGTTAGTTCCTCAAACTGATCAGCAGTTGGCACCTTGCATGGCAGCCAATGCCATCAGTGTATGAATGTGTGTGAATGGGTGAATGAAATATGTACTGAAAAAGAGCTTTGAGTGATCAGAAGACTAGAAAGGAGATATAGATATAAGTACAGTCCATTTAGCATTTACCAAGGCGAGGCCATGCAGTGCAGATCATTCTTTGTTCACATGCACTCAAAAAATGTTAGGCCAAAATGCAGGACTCATGCTAATAAACTCTATGTGCTTCCACTACATAGTAGTAGTAGCCAGGTTTAAGCCAATTTGTTTGCTGCAACCCAACAATGATAATATTTGTATTATTACATAAATCTATTACTCACTTCACATTAAGTTTGTTAGTTAATTTATTATTATTATTTATTATTTAATTGAAATGCATAAGTGGCCGAAAAACTTTTAGTGAGAGATGTATATATTGATAATATATTTATCGTTTTCACTGCAAAGTGGGATCCACTTGATCTTCACAGCACAGTTTCTTCTTCAAAACACTTTTTCACTGGTTTCAAACATTGTTCACGCCGTTATCTAAACTGTTAACACAGATTCTGTAGAAAGACCCAAAAGTCTGCTGGATTATCTGGATGAAAACATCTATTCACAGCTGATTTTAGAAATGACTTCACACATATGTGTGAAACTCCTCACAGCAGTCCAGCCAAAAAGAATGAAAATGCACATTTCTAAGTCTGTGTGAAATGATTCATTGGTTTTTAGTGAAGAATGCAGAACAAAAGCTACCATAATGAATGTCTGGATTACTTACCGTTCATCTCACATGAGCACAGAAAGACAAGAATAAAATGAACGAAGAAAAATGGCTTTCTTCTTCACAAATGGCACAGACATACAGCACAAATGAAGGTTGAACCTTTTCATATTGACAATTGTATTTTGTTATCCATTGTGTGAAAGAAAATATTCATTTGATTTGACAATTTGTGCTGTTCGCTTTTGCTTCATGTCAATGAAGGAAAAATGAGTTTTGCGTTTGAGCAAAACTGTAATAATCTGCACTGCCTGAGTGTGGAGACCATTTAAAAACCTTTTAAATAAAACCCTCTTGTACATAGCGCTGATAGATTGCATCTTGCATATGTAGCTTATTGCACTGCAACTGGCCTTTGGTCATGTATTGTAATGTACTCAGCTCCTGCTGTCATGCCTTGTCTTGTTTTCATATTTTGTTGGATGTGTTTTTCTTTATCTGCTTTCCGTTCTTCTAAGCTGTTTCTCGTAGTCTAATGCTAATTGTGTGCCTTTCAGCAGTTTAACTTATGAGCAGCAGATGTCTCCTGCTTGCCTGACAAGTTAATTTTCCTGCTCGTACATACGCATGTTCAACTGAGAGTTAAACTGAGGCAGAGACACTTTCCTCCTTCAGCTGATCAATGTGGAAACAGTCTTCTAGTATCAGACTCTGCACAGTGAAGCTCAAACATCCAAGCAAAGGAACGGCATGTAAAACAGTCAATGGAGGGGACATTAAATATCAATACATAATATCAACACACCTGAGTTACCACATTTGCTACATTCTTACCTGTAGAACCTGGGTCATGTGATTTAAGGAGATCATATATTGATATATAGGACAAATCCCATCAGATCAAACAGAAACGGGATCTGGCTCAGTTCTCTTCAAGACATAACAGTGTGACAGTGAGCCAGCCTGATCAATAGCAGCACCCTGAAAATGAAGCAGCTATGGATAATGGAATATATATAATGGAATTCAGCCATTGCTCATTTCACACCTGAGCTTTTCCTCCTTTGACATGTTGAAATGATAAAAATGTGCAGTATATAAATGTGCATACACTTTGAACAGACCAGTATATCATCAATATGTAGCATTTCTATGGAATAAAGTGATGCTTACACATGGGGTGTGACTGTACTGACTTGCCCAACTTCAAATCTAGTTTAGTTCAGTCTAATGTAATTTTAGTGCACTATTTCATATTGTATTGATTTGATGTTCTTTTTATGTAAAGTGTCTACCTTGAAAAGCGCTTTTAAATCAAATGTATCATTATTATTATTATTATTCTTACATAAAATGTTCAATTAACTGAGAATCTTCTCTGATCATGATGTCATGAGAGGATGACAGGATGGAGGATGGTCAAAACTGTTGAATGTACTGCTGTATAAACCGGCCAGTTCCTTCCCACACTGAGGTCTGTGTTTAATGAAGGAGGGCCCTGGGTTTCCTTTCTCAGAGTCTTGGCCGGGTGGAGCTCCTGAATGATAGTGGTTTCCTGTTGGAGGCTCAGTCAAGTTTAAACCATTTGGAGTTATTTTTGAAGCATTCTCATGCAAACATAACATGTCTGTCAGTGTTTATGTCAAAGACTTGAAGTGAAATGGACAAAACAGCTGCAGGTGTTTGATTGTTTTTTAGGATTTCCACTGTTTCCTCCTTTCCTTTAATAATGCCTGTCATCCACCCAGCTGTGTCCTCCCTGCTCTCCTTCCTCTTACTCATTCAGACAAAAGAACAGTTAGGTGGCAGACAGGGAAACACATAACACAGAGCTGATGTTTGATGTCTGCCTTATATCAGTCACTCCAGACTAATGAGGTTTATTATTTATCAGAGCCATCCAATATAATGTCATTATGTGTGTATGTATGTCCATTAAGTATATACAATAACACATGTGTGAAACAAAAGGAATTATTCAAGAACAGTTTCTACAGTTAACAATGAAAGCAGATGAGTGATTGGAGCGCTGTGTGTGTGTGTGTGTGTGTGTGTGTGTGTGTGGGTTTTTGTGTATTATACGGACATTTGGTATGAATACACACCGACACTAGGCAGACATTTTGGATTAGCCGGACAGGGCCAGTGTCCGCCTAATTCTAAAAGTGTAGAAGTGTTTCTAATGGCTTAGAAACCCCAAATACTAATTTTCAGCAAAAGTCCTTCTAATACATATATACACGACTTTGTGTATAATTTGTGTATCAACACAGCGCCCCTGTAGGCGGGTCGGGGTATTGCACCACCTACTGAATTATTCACACAAGTGTATATTTTGCGGGTTTTGATTGGCTGATGGATACACAGTCCCCCTAATTCATTTTACGAAAATCCTGTTACACAGATTTGTACAGAGACAGACAGATCTTGATTCAGTTACCAGACTTACCAATGGTGTTTGTTAGCCTTAAGAACCCCAAAGTTCCTCTATTGAGTGACTCTAAAACATGCAGAATAACCACTACAGCATTAATTATGAAAGAATATAGTCATATTTCATATCAAATTAAACTGACCTGGCCTACAACGTGTAAAAACCATGTTTATATGACCCAAACACACCTCAAATAAACAACTAAACATCAAACTTCATGTGTGGACCCTAGACTATAAACAAGAACAATAACACTTCTCTGTTTGCACTAATCTCACCTGAGATTTTATGTATATTTATTTATTATTCTATATTTTCCTTCCTATTTACTATTTTTAATTTTTAATTCTTATTATTCTTGCTGCTGTTGCACTGCAAATTTCCCGCTTGCGGGACTAATAAAGGAAATCTAATCTAATCTAATCATTGCACTCACGGCTGCCCAGGGCAGAGAGAGACAAGAACAAGCAAAGTCAAGCACACACAGACACTGTTTGGCCAAAAGACGGTTGTAAATTTCCTCTTACCCTTAATGTTTTAAAAAACAATGAAAAGTTTGTCTTAAGGATAAATCCACAATATTTCCAGTTTGATCTTTGATCGGTGTTACGTTTAAATCGGTCAGCGCAACCGGTCGGCTTTAGGACCCGGGGGCAACATTTACGTGACACACGCAGCAGCCCATGAGCAGCCCGTAGCCCTCCGCTCCCCCTCCCTTCTCTGACGAACCTCTCCTCATTAATGTCGATTGGACAGATTTCACCTGGCATGGCGAGGATAAGCTAGGTAAGACTGGCGTTAATACTCAAAACACACAGCTACACCTCAGTTAAAGAAACTAGTCTTGTCAGGTTTGTTTTTTGCATCGCTAGCTGGTTAAAGCTAACGTGCTTCTTGGACCAGGTTCAGCTAATATCAGTTAGTGACAGGCTAGTTAGCTAGCAACATTATCTTTACTTACTTACACGTGCATGTACGCGTGCATGTACCGAATAATGATAACGGGGGTTATATGTTAAGGTAACACATAATCTGCTAATAGTAGCCTTATTCCAGGTACACGTGTTAGCATTATGTAGTTGGGAAAATTATCCCATTGAACTGACTTTTAATGAAAATAATGCCAAATGTTAAATTGCTTTTTGAACTCGTTGGCATCAAAAAAGAAGTTTATATTGCTGGCATGCTCATACTGAGTTCATGAATTAACTTTAGCCAGGTAAAGCTGCATAATTGCTGCATGTGAACGCTGTCCTCATCTCTCAAGGAATTTTTTGTTCTGACATGCACCTCCAGAGAGTTGGGAAGCTGTTAGTTTCAGGCTGTAGTCATTGAGTAATCAGTGTCTGCATGTAGGTGTAAACATGTTACAATAATAAGAAGAAAAATGTTATGTTATGATAAAATGTTCATGAAATCATATCATATGTTGTACTGTGATCAGGCATTTGTAAGAGATGGCATCAACAAGGTCCCGGAGGGCAAAGGTGAAACCAAGAGAAGAAGCTGCACATTTTTCATTCTTGGGGAAAGACAAGGATGGATTTGAGGTGAAATATATAAATTCATTCAAAGGTGAGTTGCCGAAGTATTCGTGTCTTAAGCACAGGCTTATTTTGATTCCTATTATAACTGTAAAAAGTTCTTCTGACTCACTTTCTGTTTTCCCCTCTGTTTTTGTTAGGTCGTGGCGTGTTCAGCCGGCGCCACTTTGAAAAGGGAGACTTCCTTGTTGAATATCGAGGGGAACTGCTAACTAAACATGAACATGAAAACAGGCAGCAAATTTATCATGATGCACTGAAAGTTTTCATGTTTGAATTTCGATTTAATGGAAAACAGTTCTGGTATGTAATTAATTTAGTGTTGTTTCTAAATTTCACTTAGAAATACAAACCATTTCTCAACCACTAAGCGTTAGTAAAAGTAGTAGCAGTGAATTATATGGAAACGGAGACATAACCCATACAGGAAATTAGTCAAAAACTAAGTTTGGAATAAAAACCTTGTTCTTGCCATTTCAGTGTTGATGCTGCAAAAGAGGATGGCTCCTTAGGGAGACTTGTCAATGATGAGCATGTGAACCCGAACAGCAAAATGAAAACAATCAAAGTGGATGAAAAGCCCCATCTTTGTTTATTTGCACTAAAGGACATCAGTCCTGGGGAAGAGATCACATATAACTATGGAGATTCTGATTGGCCATGGAGATGCAAGGTATTTACAAATGGAGCTTAATTTTCACAAAGATTCAATACTTGGCAGTCTACTATCATTTCACACTATTTCACTGCAAAGTCAAGCTGCACCACATGTCGTGGTTTTTGAATAAAGGTCTAATATAGTTAGGTTTTCTGAATCATTACATATTGCAGTACAATTTGCTATCATATGCTGAGCAGCATGCTATTCTAAGTGAGTAGGTTTTACTGCTGTTACTGAACTGAACTATGAAGTTAACATGAATTTCAGTAGTTTTAACAAATGCAACCAAGTGAACACACAGTCTACCATTGGAATATTTGCTAATCACCTGGAGACATTTAGATGCCAGTTCTTCATATAGAAATCCTCATTGCACAGTAGACCCTGAGAACAGAACATCAAGTCAGCTTTACAGCAGATGATGCAACAAAGAAGTGATATTGCAAAAGTGTTACTCATTGTTATACTATAATATTTCAGGACTGCATAATACGTAGGAATGAATGTTCTGCTACATTTGGATCACGCTCATTCCTGTTAGACAGAATAGCACACACTGATTTCTATGTGTCTAAAGTAGAAAAAGTTTGACTATGGAATTAAATTGGAAATGCTGCTGCGTTGTTCGCATGTTGTTCGCATTTTACTCAAAGGCTGAAGAAATCTGGACAAGGCGTTCTCTCAATATATGGTTGTTTTTTATTGTACAACATGAGCAACGACAGTTTGAATGTTCAACTTTGAATGTTTAGTGCTTAAACTTTGTCCATTTCTGTCCCCAGAACAGTCCACAGGAGACTGATCCTGTCCCGCCTGCCTCTCCTACCAGCAGCATTCATGAGGTAAATAATTGATTTATTAAAGTCCTGTTTAAAAAAAAAAAGATATTTCTCCTTAACATCATATACATATATATTAAATCATCTGTCTAAGATCTTAAAATATCATGTCTATTGTCATTCTCTCAGTATATGATTGTTTTGTTATTGCACAACATGAGCAACTACTCGTCGAATGTTCAACTTTGCATGTTTAGTGCTTAAACTTTGTCCATTTCTGTCCCCAGAACAGTCCACAGGAGACTGATCCTGTCCCACCTGCCTCTCCTACCAGCAGCATTCATGAGGTAAATAATGGATTTTTTTAAGTCCTGTTTAAAAAAACCTTTAATATTTCTTTGTAACATTATATACTGCTGTCATACTGTGCATTGTGGGGGATGGGCAGTGGTCTGCCCTCCATGTTAAGGCTGGACCACAGTGTGTGTATTATGTCCCCCTAGTTACTGCTTCTGTCATACCGTGTATTGTGGGGGATGGGCAGTAATGTGCCCTCCATGTTAAGGCTGGACCACAGTGTGTGTATTATGTCCCCATAGTTACTGCTGCTGTCATACTGTGTATTGTGGGGAATAGACAGTACTGTGCAGTTAATTAACAAAATGAGGACTGCGAACTAACCACATTTTTAATGGTCATTCTGTATGCTGAAATGATTTCTCACTCTTGAGGAAAACCTTAAAAATATTGTATCTATTGTCATTGTCTCCGTACATGGTTGTTTTGTTATTGTAAAACATGAGCAACGACAGTTTGAATGTTCAGCTTTGAATGTTTAGTGCTTAAACTTTGTCCATTTCTGTCCCCAGAACAGTCCACAGGAGACTGATCCTGTCCCACCTGCCTCTTCTGCCAGCAGCATTCATGAGGTAAATAATTGATGATTTATTAAATTCCTGTTTAAAAATCTTTGACATTTCTCTTTAACATTATATACATATATCAGTGTTTCCCCTACATAAACTTTACTTGGGCGGGCCACCCAGGAAGATGAACATAGATTTTAATAAGAAAAACACAAAATCCGCGCCGTCATACAGACACACAGACAGAGGGAAAAACTCAGTCCACCTGCATGCGCGGGCTCGCACACAGACACACAAACGCATACCCATCTTCCACCAGCCCCATCCACCTTGTTAAGTGCTCGTTAGCTCAACGGCACCTGCCCCACGGCGCTACACAGCCCTCAAAGCTGCTTTTTGCAAGCGTCCCTAGGCTTAGTTCAGTAATAACATTTCCATCCCTTACATTGTAAGCATTGAATATCTGAAATGACGCTTTGCTGTGTTTAAAAGTAACAGTATCTTAAGTGTTATGGTAATGCAGGACTGGTCATTAGACGTAGATAAATCATCGATGAAGTTAAAGTAGCGCAGGCTCACCATGTTGCAGACACCTGAGAAGTTACGGTGTTTCGGACGCTTGAACTTTTCCGCAAATGAATTAAGTATTTACGGGTCATCCCCAATTCTCAGGTCGACCCTGAAAAACTCCAGCTGGGGCTCCAATGCTGATCGGATAAACCTATATTAATATTATGTTAATGTTATTAATCCTATGTTTGGCGGAGGTCAGTGTGCTTTTCCGGTTTATACTTGTTCATATTAATTTGATCAGTTTTAGACTTCATCTTATCCTTAAATATCACAATAATAATTAACACAAGTTGTTCATATTAGTCAGACATTTTGTGCTCATCAAGCAGTTTACCATTATTTTTATTGATAAAATCAGTGCTAGTCTTGAAGACAGAAACTGTCAGCTTTGTAAATAGCTTGTTTTTGTTGTTTGCTTGTTGTTAAGCACAGCACATTGGCATGTCTGCATTTATTATCTTGTTATCAGTTACAGATTATTTTTAATACATTTATCAAACACCACGGCACCACCCTGCATTGTACGGCCCACCACCACAAGTAAATTCTCAACCTAGGGGAAACACTGTATATACTAAATCATCTGTTTAAAATGTTAAAATATCATGTCTATTGTCATTCTCTCAGTATATAATTTTTTTGGTAATTGCACAACATGAGCAACTCCATGTCGAATGTTCAACTATGAATGTTTAGTGCTTAAACTTTGTCCATTTCTGTCCAAAGAACAGTCCACAGGAGACTGATCCTGTCCCACCTGCCTCTCCTACCAGCAGCATTCATGAGGTAAATAATTGATGATTTATTAAAGTCCTGTTTAAAAACCTTTAATATTTCTCTGTAACATTATATACATATATACTAAATCTGTTTGTTTAATATCTTAAAATATCATGTCTATTGTCATTCTCTCAGTATATGATTGTTTTGTTATTGCACAACATGAGCAACTACTCGTCGAATGTTCAACTTTGAATGTTTAGTGCTTAAACTTTGTCCATTTCTGTCCCCAGAACAGTCCACAGGAGACTGATCCTGTCCCGCCTGCCTCTCCTACCAGCAGCATTCATGAGGTAAATAATTGATTTTTTAAAGTCCTGTTTAAAAAACCTTTAATATTTCTTTGTAACATTATATACTGCTGTCATACTGTGCATTGTGGGGAATAGACAGTACTGTGCATTTAATTGACAAAATGAGGACTGTGAACTAACTTTATGGATTAATGGTCATTCTGTATGCTGCAATGAATTCTCACTCTTGAGGAAAACCTTAAAAATATTGTATCTATTGTCATTGTCTCCGTACATGGTTGTTTTGTTATTGTACAACATGAGCAACGACAGTTTGAATGTTCAACTTTGCATGTTTAGTGCTTAAACTTTGTCCATTTCTGTCCCCAGAACAGTCCACAGGAGACTGATCCTGTCCCACCTGCCTCTCCTACTAGCAGCATTCATGAGGTAAATAATTGATTTATTGATTTTTGAAGTCCTGTTTAAAAACCTTTAATATTTCTTTGTAACATTATATACTGCTGTCATACTGTGTATTGTTGGGGGATGGGCAGTGTTCTGCCCTCCATGTTAAGGCTGGACCACAGTGTGAGTATTATGTCCCCCTAGTTACTGCTTCTGTCATACTGTGTATTGTGGGGGATGGGCAGTAATGTGCCCTCCATGTTAAGGCTGGACCACAGTGTGTGTATTATGTCCCCCTAGTTACTGCTTCTGTCATACTGTGTATTGTGGGGGATGGGCAGTAATGTGCCCTCCATGTTAAGGCTGGACCACAGTGTGTGTATTATGTCCCCCTAGTTACTGCTGCTGTCATACTGTGTAAAGGCCTGTTTAAAAATCTTCAATATTTTGTTTAGGATATTATTACACATATCCTAAATACATCCATCTACCCATTCAATTCAATATTATTATATCACACATAAAATCCTTGGGTAATCTGCTTCATGTGAACTATATGGGAAGGCTTACATCACATTTGATAGATATTGGCAAACATAAACAAATTATGATTCAGAAAATATGTTTCGAGGCCTTTTAAATTCATTGTCAAACTGTAGTTTAAGTAGTGTTTATCTTTAGGGATTGTGAGTTCAGTTTTGAAATGGATGTGTTTGCAGTTTGTATGTCTGTACCCTGAATGTGTATATAAGTTGCAGCATAACGCATTAATGATATATTTCATGGCTTTAGTTGTGACTATATAAAATACATAATTGCTTTAAAATATTTGACTACCTAAAATTTCTACATAACCTCTGAACCTTCTGTTCAGAATTTCTTTGGGTGTAGATGGAAAAGTTCACGTGTTTTGTTTGCACGTTTACAAATGATAGCAAAATACATACATTTTCTTTTATATTTTCACAATTTACATGAATATTTCTGTTAATGTTCTCCATCAGACAAAATGAAGTGCAAGTGTTTTCACCATTCAGATGAAATCTAATTTTGATATCCATGATGTAATCTCATAAACATGTTTTTTCTCAACAGATCTGTAAACATGACTTGGTCTCCTCAGTTGTACCAAGCATGGATAAATGTTCCTGTTGTAGTGGACCTTATGCTTCACTCAAGTGGACTGGTATTAGATGTAAACGTGAGTAGTTTTGATGAATAAATGATGTATTCATGCATGATTTACCAATATATCAAAATATATCATAATTATTACAGTATTTTTTATACTGAGTAATATTTCACATGTAGTGTTTCAAGTTGACAAAGTTTTCTGTTTCACCAATTTCCACTACTTAAGTTCTCAAGGCAGTTTTCTACAAATCATATATTTATAAACTCAGGTAAAGGAGCTATGTGTAAGACTGACCAAAACTGGCCCTGCACTATTGTAGTGCTTTGTTTCCCCCTTTTGAAATGTGAATATTCATGCTGTTGTGTTGTGAGATTAATATTTAAAATTAACATGAGTTCCTAATCTCTGCTGACATATCAAGGCGATTTTTATAATTACAATTTAAACTTTTGAAGGCAGGCAATTTTTTCCCCATTAATTTAGTGATGTACATGCATCAGCTTTCTTCATAAGTTCTCTTTATCCTCTGTCTAGTTTGTTCTGTCTTCTGGCACAAAAGTTGTTATTTGAGAAGTCAGAATATGGGCCTGGAACCTCAACTGGTAAGTGTATGTGTAATTATTTTAGGTGTATTTAAGGTGTATGTGAAAAGCACCATGTAGTAATGTAGTTTCTTTTTATATCAGCTTCTTGAAGAAACAAGTTCAAGTGAAGAGATATCATCAGAGGAGGAATATGTACCTGATTGTGACAGTGATTCAGACAGTTCGTGGAAAAGCTCAGCAGGGCCTTCGAAAGAAGCAGTATCATCAGAGGAGGAATATGTACCTGATTCTCACAGCGATTCAGACAGTTCGTGGCAAAGCACAGCAGGGCCTTGCACAGATATGTATGTTAAACAACTCTCAGAAATACAGAGTACAAAAGTATCCTCCAGTGAATTTGCAATCAGTACAACAGAGCGTAAAAAGACTTGTAAGGAAGAAAATGAAGTATCAGGTGTTCAGGCTAAAGTTAGCAAAGGCATTGCCGAAGACACATCTGTTAAGGAACCCGGGGAAGATCAGTGCATACAGTTTTCAAATACACCCTCTTCATTAAGAAGAAAAACATTTTGCTACATTTGTGGAAAGCCACAATCAAAATTTACACGCCATTTGAAAACCCATGAGAAGACAAATGTGGAGGTTGCACAACTTTTAGCACTGCCACATGACTCTAGTGAACGCAAAAAATGCTGATCAAGCTACGGAATAAAGGGAACTACGAACACAATGCTGAGGTTAAAACAAGTGGGACTGGATTGCTAAAACTTAGACGGCAACCAAAGAAAATGTATCATCCGAAAGATTATGTGCACTGCATGTATTGCCAGGCTCTGTATCTTCGCAGAGATCTGTGGCGACATGTTCGAAAATGTCTTTCGAAGCCAGTAGAAGCCAATGCAGAGTTGGGAAGAACCAGAGTCTTGTCTTTGGCCAAAATGTCGGAGTCAACATTGTGTCAACAGATATCCAAAGGTGTTTGGAAGCTTTTAACTGCCATGAAAGACGATGACATTTCTGCTGCTGTGCGCAGTGACTACAGTATTCTTCAGCTGGGCCAGTCACTTTTCAATAGACATGGACAGGATCCCACTAAATGTGACTACATTCGCCAGAAGCTTCGCGAAGTTGGAAGACTTCTGCTGGCACTGCGCAAAGACTCTGCAATATATACCCTTGAAGATGCTGTAAAACCCAAAAATTTCCATGTGGTTATCAAAGCTGTCAAGAAGGTGTCTGGGTTTGATGAAGAAAAGAACAGCTACCAGACTCCAAGCCTTGCACTAAAACTTGGTCACTCATTGCAGAAGATTTGTGACATCTTACATTGCAGGGCTCTGATAGCAGAGGATCGTCAACTGATGCAGTCAACCCAGACCTTCAAGACATTGTGTACCAAAAAGTGGTCGGAACTTGTCTCACACACAGCTTTGACAACCTTGACCGAGGGGCACTTTAACAAGCCATCTACTCTGCCTTTCACAGAGGATGTGCAACGTCTTCACCAACATCTTGAAAAAACTGCAGATGTAGCATCTGAAAACTTAGGAAAGACACCATCACCTCAAGTCTATGCAGAACTTTGTAAAGCAACTCTTGCAAAAATAATACTCTTCAACCGAAGACGTGGAGGAGAAGTTGCAAAAATGAGACTCAAAGGCTTCCTTGAAAGGGACACAACTGCCTTGCATAAGGATGTTGCCAGCGGCCTTACAAAATTCGAACAAAAACTTTGTAACCACTTCAGTCGTGTGGAAATTAGGGGTAAAAGAGGGCGCAAAGTTGCTGTGCTGCTGTCACCAGACATGGTTGATGCCTTAACACATCTTATAAGCAAAAGGACAGAGTGTGGAGTCCCAGAAGAGAATGAATTCCTGTTTGCAAGACCCCATTGTTTGTCTTCTTATAGAGGACAGGATTGTTTGAGGATTTATGCAAATGAGTGTGGCGCTCAGAATCCTGAACTCCTCAGGTCGACTCACTTGCGCAAGCATGTTGCAACTTTGTCACAGATCCTGAACCTCAAAAATCACGAATTGGACCAAGTTGCAGACTTCTTAGGACATGACATTCGAGTCCACAGAGAATACTACAGGCTTCCAGAGGCTACAACCCAGCTGGCCAAAATATCAAAACTACTTCTTGCCATGGAGAAAGGGCCCTTGACAAACCTTCAAGGCAAATCACTTGAAGAGATTGACATTGAAGGTACTGCTATTAAGTTTGGTTTACAAGCATTGCATAACAGATATTTTACTTTAGGAAAAATATAACCTAACTTCTAGAAAGTTATGCTTTCCACATGATCAACTGATCTGTCCCTTGAACTTCAACAAACTAATCTTCATTGTCGTATTATTCATAATGTTTTATCGTAACTCAATGTTTGCTGTTTAATTATTTCATGTTATTTTCTTTATTTTTTGTCAGATAACATGAACCTGAGTGATTCTGGGCAAAGTGAAGACAGTGAATTTGATGAACAGCAGCCCCTCAAACATTCACAGACAAGAGTTGGTAAGTGTGCCTAGAAATATATTTATGAACTAACTGAATTGGTACAAACCTGCATTTATCACATGAACTTTATTGAACAATACTATTAATTCTACAGGAATGAAAAGAGCCAGCCAAGATAAGCAGGAATGTCCAGGAACCTCAGGTGATATGACTAAGTATCAATGTTGATGTTTGATTGATTACATCTAGGCAAGGCAATGCTGCCAGCTATTTTACTGTTAGTCAGGCAGGGTCTGTGAGATGGGTATAGCAGTGCAGGAGTCACAGGCAATCTTGTCTGTATATCTGTTTGTATTCATTACTACTACTTCAGTTCAGTCATTAGACATTTTGTCATTACATAACACGAAGAGTTGAATTTAAATTATTTTTGTTAATGGATGCATTCCTTTTAGCCGTGCAAGTTCAAGTGGTCTGCTATTGTACATGCTAACTCACTGATGTGGCTTATTGGGACATATCCGTAACATAACAGAACAATCATTATTGTTGTCCTGTACCTGTAGTGACAGGTCAAAGTGTCTGTTGTGAAAAACACACAGGTCAAATCAGTACATGAACATTCAACTACTCTCTTCTATAGGGATGAAGAGAGACAGGCAGGCTGTCATGGAAACTCCAGGCACCTCAGATGGTATGACCACTACTTTAATCCACCAGCGTCCTTGATGTTTGATTCATTACACGTAGGCAAGGCAATGCTGCTAGCTATTTTAATGTTAGCCAGGCAGGGTTTGTTAGATGGATACAGCAGTGCAGGAGTCATCACAGGGCATGCCATAGGAATTACAGCCACTCTTGTCTGTATGTCTGTTTGTCTCCATTTCCAGTACTTCAGTTCAGTCATTAGACATTTTGTCATTACATAACACGAAGAGTTGAATTTAAATTATTTTGTTAATGGATGCATTCCTTTTAGCCGTGCAAGTTCAAGTGGTCTGCTATTGTACATGCTAACTCACTGATGTGGCTTATTGGGACATATCCGTAACATAACAGAACAATCATTATTGTTGTCCTGTACCTGTAGTGACAGGTCAAAGTGTCTGTTGTGAAAAACACACAGGTCAATTCATCACATGAACATTCAACTACTCTATTCTGTAGGGATGAAAAGAGACGGGCAGGCTGTTGAGGAACCTCCAGGCACCTCAGATGGTATGACCACTACTTTAATCCACCAGCGTCCTTAATGTTTGTTTGAGCAAACATTGAGCAATATTACTGCATGCTATGATATCCATATTCCTAGTATTTTTTTTTTCCCACTTCACAGATATTGACTCTGCCATAGAAAGCACATCTACTGGTAAGACAATAACATGTTTTTTTTCTCAAGCAAGACACTTTAAAATGGTTTCAATACTAGTCACTGTTAACTACAAACTTTGAAGATAAAATCAGTACTGTTTCTCTTTGCACAGCATATCATCACCCTATTAAATTAATGACCCGAGTAATTTTTGGCCTAATATCATATGTCCTGCTTTTGGTGAAGTTTTTATGTGTTTTCCCGAAGAACTTGAAAAAATGACTGAGGCCATTATTCTAATAGTGTGAGGATATGTGAGCCCTGGTACCAAGTTGGTGAGGCTCAGCTACCTACTTCTCTATATCATCAGTCTGCAAAATATTTTCTGAGTGGTGTTATGGGGTGTTGAAGTGCTGTTCAAGCATGCAGTGGAAAGCAGTGACTTCCTTTGTGGTGTCATGGACATCATGCTCATGTAGACACATGAAGTAATATGTTAACCAGTTCCAGGGATTGATTTTTTGCTGGGATTGTTGTGTGAATACCTTTTTGACAATCTGTTTTTCTCTCTTGTAGTGAGTCTTGATGCCGAGGGAAATAATGCAAGGAGGAAAACAAAAAAGGCAATGGTCCCCTAAAGAAGTTGCTGCTATCATGAGGCACT
Organism: Nibea albiflora; assembly: GCA_014281875.1. NCBI lineage: Eukaryota > Metazoa > Chordata > Actinopteri > Sciaenidae > Nibea > Nibea albiflora. The sequence continues at coordinate 25,012,804 of CM024796.1, forward strand.
TCAAGCGCCATATTTTGAAAGGCAAACTTGCCACTATGATTGAATGTCAGCAATGCAAGAAAGCCGAGGATCCCGTTCTAGCAAGTCGCTCTGTGCAGAACATAAGAGACTTTGTCAGAAATCGGGGGTGTTACTTTAAAGAAACAGAGCAGTAAATGAAGTGTGTGAAAGATGTTCGATTCCATAATGATGCAGCACTTCTGTTTTTGTCTGTTGATTATGGCTTATTGAGACATGACTGAAACTTAACAATCGTTATTGCTGTTAACTACGCCTGTCCTGTTCCTGGAATGACAGGTCGAAGTGTTTGTTGTGAAATTCAAGTACACTTTTCTGTAGGGATGAAGAGGGCCAGGTAGCCTGTTGAGGAACCTCCAGGCACCTCAGATGGTATGACCCCTACCTCAATCCACCAGAATCCTTGATGTTTGAGTAGTCAAAGAAGGGTGTGAAAGATATTTGTTTCCCTAATGTTGCAGCACTTCTGTTTTTTGTTAAATGATGGAAATTGGGTATGGGGATGTAAAAAAGTCAGTTGTAAAAAGCTGAAGCGGTTTGTTTGCTGCTGGTTAATAAATGTACAAGTCATTTAAAGCTGAGTCAAGATGTTTTATGATTATATTAATGTTTTTACTGCAATAAATGTGGCTCGCTGCGCATTGACTAGTGTTTGTCTTGACAGCATCAGAATAACATTTTCTGCCCTTAGATACACACATGGACTTCGGAAGAACTCCCAATTAAAAACAATGGGAGAAACCTTAGGATGATAATGAATGACAACTGTTGCAGACCAAGTACTGCATAGGTGAATCTGTGTTAAAGGTGTTTCAGTAGAAATTTAAGACTGGCACAGTAATGACAAACTCTACATTTCAGAGCACCTTCACTGAAAAATCAAGCCCCAAGCCAAGGCACCAGCAAAACAATAAATGACAACAAAACAACAGATAGATTGCAATCATGAAAGAGCTATTAACTATATGAAATATGTAATATATATGTGAGCTATATTGTCAGGTAAAATCTGTCCTCACAAATCTGGTATGTCTTCACAATGCATAATCTGTTGTATTGTGTGTTGTGTAAAACAAATTGTCCACATATAGTAGGTGTGTCCTTTCAATGGACAATGCCTTCACTTTTGTGTTTGTGTTTAGCCATGTCTCATTTATGGTATTTGACCCTTTAATACACCTCGGTGACATTTGTGTGTGTGTGTATAGTTACTGTCTGCACAAACTGAGTTAGTCCTCCTAATTTCGATTTGTGTCATGGGCGGGGCTAATCAGCTCATTATCTCCTGTCCGCCTAATTAAGCATGTTGTCAGGTTGTTATATTTCGGTTTGTGTGTTGTGTATTTAAGATTTGAAGTGACATTTGTGTTCTATGGCTCAAAACAGATTTTTTGACATACCCCCCATCTTTGTAAAGCAAGTGGAAAGGGGTGTCCACCTAATGCAGCAAAAAACGTGTTTGGGCAGCAGTGTCCTTCTAGTTCACAAAGACCCGTATGTGTGTGTGTGTGTGTGTGTGTGTGTGTGTGTGTGTGTGTGTGTGTGTGTGTGTGTGTGAGTGTGTTTGACAGACAGCACCTGGCAGTGGTTTTAGCATGAGGGTATCCAGCTGGTGTTACTGGCTCGACGCCTCAGCTGCCACTCTCACTTCAGGTCCCATATCACTATGTGTGTGTGCATGTGTGTGTGTGTGCGTGCTTTGGAAATGATTATAGGAGTTTCATATTTTGAGTTTTTCTATGCATGGTGAAATTTCAGTGTGATGATTTCCAGGTTTTTATTGAAATTCATGCAATTCAATGTCTCTATGGCAAAGTAGTTCTGGCATAGCTTATGCTTGTGTTTTGGGTCATTATCTTGCTGTAGGATGAACCACTGACCAACTAGGCGCATACCACAGGGTACTGCATGACGCTGTAGTATGCAGTGTTAGCCGACCATCACACTTCCTCCTCCATGTTGGACAGTTGATGAACCATCCTTTCATCTACTTCACAGTGTACAAAAATCTTGCGTGATGAACCAAAGACTTCAAATGTTGATTCCATAACACCTTTTTCCAGTTTTCAGTAGTGCATTGGCAGTGTTTTATGACCCCGCGAGCCTCTTTTTCTAATTCTGATGTTTCGGTTCCGGTGTCGGTTTGACGCTCAACCTGTCAAACCTGAAGCTCAAAGTCTTCTCTTTACAGTTCAAACTGAGACTTGCTTATTACGACCACAGTGCTAAAGTTGCTGTCGTATCACGCAAGCTGTTGACTCTCAGAAACTTGTCTCCTGATTCTGTTGGGGCTTTGGGTCTGCCAGACCTCTTCCTGTCAGTTTCCCCCAGTTTCTGAATGTTTGGTGGCAAAGGAGACTGTACTGACTGACACTTTCTTCGCAACTTCTCTGTAGGAACGAGAATACAGTTTTATGATGGTCTGTCTAAAAGAGAGTCAATATTGGATTTTATCATGTGACCTGAAACATGACGCCAAATGAGTAATCGTGTTATTCTGTTACTGCTGTGTGTGTAAATAAACAACTGTTTGCTAACAGTGTCACCATATTAACTTTATGCTGATGATATGTCAACTACAGGTGAGCTGGTTGAAACAGAACAGAATGTGTAACTGGTTTCCACTTTCACCACTATTTGAAACAACAAATCATACACATCTAACCAAATGAAATGTAAAAAAGGTCTTATGATGCTACAAACAAATGAAACTCCTGAAGACACATGGCACAGTGGCAAAGTGTCGCATAGCGTCTCTCCTTTACCTCAACTGGAGTGTGTTTAATAAAAAGATTTATTAAGTGTTTATAATATGCAGTAATTGATCCATGTTAATGAATGACGTATTAATGCTGTATAGATCAGTTTAGATTAGCATGGTGTCTGTCCTCCTTAGCATTGTTCTTTTTTAATCTTTAGTTTGTTTTGATGACTGAAGATGCTAAATACACAATCAGACATTCAAGTTTTAGTTTTGAATGAAACTCAACCTTTCAATCCATAACTTTTACTTTCAATCCAGAAATATATGGCATGAGACCTACATGCTGTTCATCCCATTTTCAGATGGAGTGTGTACTTTGCTGCCTGCTGTGCAGTCAGTCTTCAACTTTGAACTCTTAATGGTCTTAAATGGAAACCAGTGAGTGACAGAGGTCAGAGGTCAGCAGTATTAAGGTGTGTGTGTGTGTGTGTGTGGCGGGGCGTCACCATCCTGACCTCACTGTTTGATGCCACATGTTCTGAGGCCCCTCAGCAGCGCTGGTCCGGATGTCATTACATATTAATTAGAGAACATAAGAACCAGGTTTTAGTTGCAAAGAGCACAAATCAAGAAAGTAAATCCCCAAATCAGTCTAACATGACCAAACTGATAACTGCTCAGTGATTGAATTACTGTCTGGTAATTATGTCAGAGAAGAGAAGAGGGGCAGATGGCTGACAGAAGCACATGGGAAGAGAGGACAGGCAGAAAATGAAAGATTAAAACACATCATTTTGTTGTTAAGTTCAGATGCCGAGTTAGCTCTGAGTGATTTAGAGTTTTGGAGACCTGATTTACAGGTTGACTTTGTAGATTAAAGACTTCCATGACTTTGGTGATTTTGACTGATTCATGCTGTGAGATAACATTATTCAGACACTACAAAGGACTGAATGGCAACCTGTGGAAGAAATCAAGAAATTCAATGAGCAGGTCTGAATGTTATTCTACAATTACAGTACACCCAATTTACATTTGGCAGTGCTGGTTGTTATATTTTTAGAATCACTGTCCACAAATCTGACTACTTCAGGCAAATAATAACAGTAATATTTCCTTATAGTGCTCTGTGGAAAAAAATGTTTGAAAGAACACTGTGGACCATCAAGGAGGTAACAGGTAACAGTTACATGAATAAATGAAAAATCTGACTTTTAAAGTACACATTTGTAGGCTGATCAAAAATGTCTTGAGGGGAACCTCATTTCTTAAGAATTAGCTTTGTTTATGTCATATTTTGCTCATGAGGCTGAAGGAAGTATCATTATCAGAAGACATCAGGAGATCATCAAAGTTTTGAGAATGCATTGTGCTGCAAACATGTCAAACGAATCCATCCATCAGGTTCACTGTTGAGACACAAAACATACCTGAAAGGAACGCTCTATCATCATTGAAGGATGATAATGATGGTGGCTGCAGCAGCTTCCACATTACACTACATTCATCTGCCTTCATCTGTCTGATGTCTCTCTCTTTACTTTCATTTATCATAAGTCAATAAATACGGGAACACAACGTATTCTGCATACTGCACGTTTCTCCTCTGAAGAGTTCACATAAAGTGAACGAACGTGGCTTCAAAATAAAAGCGGGAAGCTTAAACTGGGGCACAGCTGATAGGATTATCACCTATGAATCAGTCCCTCAACAGAGACACCTTTGTGAAGTGAAAACACTCGACACACCCCGCTGGTCCACTTCACAATCTGAGGATTTACTGCTTTAATCTACATCATGGCAAATCCCATCAGGCTTTTTGGTCTCTCGTGATTATATCAGGAGAATTAGAACTATCTATAATTTAGATATAAGATTTACTTGCAGTATTGTAGGAGGAAAAGGAAGTTACACAGTCAAAATAAATACAAAATAAGTGAGACAAAAACTATAAAATATCAGTATAATGTGATCACTAACTTACAGCCCTTTACAATTTCATGACAGGATGTAAATAGAATTCATTTGCGTCACATATCGATGTTAATAACAGACACATTCATCGTTTGCTCAGAAAATGTCAAGATAAAGTGAACATGGCCATCAGAATTTGACATAATTTGATTAGTTGTTTTGTCTAACTAACAGTCCAATCCCAAAGTTAATGAGTTTTTTATTGGGTTATAAGAAAGGTATATACAGTATATTTTCATTCTATATTACAGAACAAGTTACGTCTTTTATTGTGAAATCCCTACAGGAAGTTGTGTTGTCTTCGCTTGCTTGACGGTGGGGGAAAGTTTTTCCAGGGAGCGCGCGCTCCTCCTCTCCACGCGCTGACCTGCGGCCGGCCACATCAGCGGGACACCGTGAAGGAACGGCCGCCTCGTGAACTAATCCTCCGCCGTGTCTTCCTCACACTGTCGGTTTTGTTGTTCCAGCTTTAATCTGTGAGCACTCTGAGGAGATTAACGGGCGGCGCGGAGGAGGTGATGGAGCGGCCCCGTCAAAGTTAAAGAGGCACGAGAGAAGCTCAATCTCTCTGACTGTCTGTCGGCTGCAGACAGAGCGGCTCCTCCCGGTGCTCCCACCGCGCTAAAAGTGAGCGGCTTTCCCCGTCTCGGAGGCCATGGGCTGCGGCTTGCGAAAACTGGAAGACCCGGAGGACAGCAGCCCCGGGAAGATCTACTCCACGCTGAAGAGACCGCAAGTGGAGACCAAGACGGACACTGTGTTCGAGTACGTGCTGCTGGACTTCAGCCTGGAAGGTAAGCTGCTGAGCAGAGCACCACACTGTCCACCTCCAGCTCCTTTCTCTGTTTGTCTGCATACATGTGTGTGCACTGCTGGCCAAACTGCTGCAGCTCAGCTGGCATTACTACGAAAAACAACATTTCATTTCAGTCACTTTCAGCCTTGTTGTAAAGTTCACACGAGGCTGTGATGATGAATGAACTGCAGATTTATTTTTTATTTCATCTGATGCTCAAACACTCCTCAGTGTGTCACTGTCAGAGCAGTCTTTGTGCTTTGAGCTGATGACATGTAACAATAAATCATAATGATAATCGGTGGAATCATTGGTAATCAAACTGATTATATTTGTCCATGCCACATATTTGGACTTACAGGTTAGAAAAGTGAAAATTGTGACCTGAAGGTGGGCTGTTCAATCCCCCAGTCCGACAGTACTTTACAGTTTGTTACTCCAGACTTCTCTTAAAGGACCCTGTGATCACTAATTCATCTTAACGGAGCTAACTGCAGTAGAATGAGGATGGAGGCCCTCTTTAAATATATTATCATGGCATGAATCATTTACCATGCCTCTGTGTCTTCTTTTGACTCAAACATTCCTCCTTGTATATTTGGCTTCCTGTTTCTGGTTTGATTTGACGGGTGTCACTTCTTCACAGAGCATCTGTGTTTTCCTCCGTGCACGTAAAAGCGAGTATCTGTATGACAGTTTTAAACACGGACACGACCCGTTAATGTTTTTAATTTGAAGGTGCATTTGTAGGTGATTCAGTGGCATCTAGTTACTGCTTGCACCCCTGTCGCCTCAACCTCTCTTTCCCAGCTCTTTTTGAGAAAATGCCTCCAACATCCAGTGTCTGATTTGTGTGTGTGTATAAGGTTCTTATGTTCAGGTGAATACACACTAATGAACTGAGTTCTGAATATTATATTCCAGCCTCTTAAATCTGACACTTCAGATTGTTACTAACGATGTGTGTGTGTGTGTGTGTGTGTGTGTGTGTGTGTGTGTGTGTGTGTGTAACCCTTCAGCATCTAACTCTGGACTTCTCCTAGCAACAGGGCCTATCTAGAAATAGGTCACACAAGGTTTTTTCCTGCCTTTGCTAATAGCCCTTCTCTTGGCACACACATGGACACACGCATGGACACACACACATTCACACCTTCCCATGTGGTAGGCATGCAGCAAAATTCAATACCCTCTCAGAGACAAACCCACCTGCTGCGATATGGAATCTAATTTGAGCATGTGTGGTAATCCAGGACAGCCGAGGTTTGCCATTTTTCAAGGATAATCTGTTCATCTGTCCTCAGAGCGGCTGTTTAGACTCTGACCTATTTGGAAGGAAATGGTGATTAAGTTCTGAATGGGAGCGTAGCATGTAAACAGCAGGCCGACCCCGTAATGAGTCATGGAGGAAAGTGCTGCTTTCCAAATGAAGAGGTTCAGGGAGGTGAAGTGACTGAAAGGTTGTCCAACGTTCAGCGTGGATCCAGAGATCTCATCTTCAACTTCATCTTCCCATCACATTCTTAGAGCTCGTGTAATGTCTTGCTTTTAATCCGAGTAAATTGAATTTTCTGGCATAGAAGCTCCGGACAAGCCACACTTTAGAGATTGTTTTTCACTGACTGGCACAGATGTTTTAGTCCTGAGTCAGTCAGGAAGCAGCATAAAGCTGACAACTGCCTAAATACACCAGACTACTCTCTAAACCTCTGCTCAGTAACGACTGGAGGTCACAACGCCAACTGTGTACTTGTACCAAAACAAACATGGACGCCAACCAGCAGCCTGCGCTGTTCATATGCACTGACGTGTGTGCTGAAAACAGGGAGGAAACGAGTTTGGATGGTATCCTGGATGAGACGTGAAGGACTGTAAAGCCTGCAGAGTAGTGATGTGTCAGTCGCTCAGTTAAGTGAATGATGGGAGCCAGCTCACGTGCGAGAGCTGTTTATTTTTATTTTACATTTTTTTTGCTTTGTTTCGTAAAGAAATGCAGTGCGCAGTTCTTGGTGAGCTGAGTTACATGATCCGATTCCCTAAAAAGAACCAAACTTCCCCTCACTACCTCAGAGGGAACTGGAAGTCAAAATCCAAAAACATTCAATTTACAATCACATAAACCAGAGAAAAGAATCCTTCTTCTCACATTTGTGATTGCGACCAGAGAATGTCGAACATATTGTTTTGATAAAGGACTTAAACAGCTACATTTGTCAAAACTGTGGACTAATTTATTGAATAATTTCCTGTCACATGACTAATCCATTAATCCAGTCAGAGAGAGACGTAGTTTTGGGACAAACAGTAATGCATCAATATGAGAACTGTGTAAACGTATATGGATTAGCTACAGTCACATCAGCAAGATGAGTGTAGAAAACCTTCAGGTAGCAGCTTCTCACTGTTTAACTTGGAACCGGTAAGCTGTACCAACTGTCCGTCTGTCATCGACTAAAATGAGTGAAATGAAACAATATTTGTACAGAATTCATTTTCATGTTTTCTTAGTCAGTTAGAGATATTTACCCTCAGTAACAGATGAGCAGCTCTGTGTCAAATACAAAGCCTTCCTGGAATTCAAGGCCACGTTGTGCAGACAGCGTAGTGCTGGTGATTCCATGTTGAGTCAATCTGATCATTTTACAGACATTACGTCCACCACGACTCCTTATTGTCGACCATGACTCTTATAGTTCCAACGGTGCAGACGCATGAGTAATGTAACGTATGCAACTGTCCAAAACGTGTCATTGATGTGCTCTGAGGCGTAGAGTAATGGATCAGACAACTTTTAACCAGTTTTCAATTCCCACCCCTAGTACTATACATATTTATTGGATTAGACTAGGCTGGGGATGTAACAATATGGAATATTTAACATCTAGATTATAGTGACCAAATTATCACGGTTAGCAATATTATCGTGATATTCTTAATTGCTGTACAAATGTCCAAAAAACACATACATTGAAATAATGTCACAAAATCTTGTGATTTTCTTATCATAGTAAAACATTAGAAGCCAAAAGCTCAAAAGGAAACAACAACAAAAAGGTCATTTAGAATTCATAACCGTCATAAACTAACAGTAATATAGACATTAACATGCCATCTAATGATCATCATTACACAGGAAAATTCACATAAGAAGTGTGTGTCTGTGTGAGTGAGCGGAGTGCCTGTATGAGAAAATGAATGTTTTTAGAGATTTACCGTAATGCCAGTAACCGTTACACATACACACACACACACAGTGCACATCAGTGGCACATGTATTCTCACCACAGTTTCCTCTGTCACCCACCAGCACACAGTTCATGACCTGTGACAGCAGCGAATGCTCGTCTGCTGTGTGCCGTTGTTGTCTGGAAAGTTTTTATTTTGTGCCTGGGAGTCATGGGTTCTGCTCACAGACAGACTTATAAATGCAGCTCTGTAGACGTGTGTGCGCGCGCGTGTGTGTGAGTCATACTGTGTTTAGACCCACCTTAGAAAACCTACACTACACCAGTAGTCTCAGATGCTTCTCTCTGTGATCAAATGGCTTTTTTTCAGGTGGTCACTTACATCACTGACTGCTTCCAAACGAGTTTCAATGGTTGATACGGCTGCAAAATCTTTAGAATTTTCTAAGTTGAAAACTTTCCATGGGAATTAACAGGAATTTATGGGCTCAAAATTGAAGCTTGGCTTAAACTTAAATATTGTTGGGGAAAATATGTTTTAGCATAATCTTGTACTAAATCAAATAGATTTCATACTTACATAGTACTTACACTTGTATACACTTTACTTTACTTTCGTACAAGTACTTATATCTGCTATTCCTGTCACATTTACATAGCACACTGCTTACTGCAGGGCTATTGAGGCCACGCCCCCTACGTGCACAGGTGAGTTCTGTACCTGGACCACACTTTAGAGTCAGAGCACACAGAGACTATTGAAGACACACATTTGACCCTGTGAATTACAATCAAGTCTATTTACAAATAAATCTGTTGAAATGTCATGTTTTTTAATGTTTAATGTTTTTTAATGCATTATTGTATCTATATATTTTATGTTTGGATATGATACAGTTTGTTTAAATTACCCCCAATTTCCAGTTAATTTTCATAAAATCCCATTAATCCAACATACATACATTTCCAAAATTACCATGCAGTTTCCAATTTGGAATATATCCAGTTTTTTTTTCCAATTTTAACATCCCCTGGAGACTTTATGGAAATTTACCAGAAACTTTCCACCGCTTTGCAAACCTTGTGGCTCAGTATACAGCTCCATGTGTCTGAGACTGAATCACCCATGTTGCTTTTTTTGAGAGAAAGAGAAAAACAACACAGTAAATGCATTTTTACCATGTGAGTAAATGGTAAAATGCGGGTTTAATGAGCAGGCTTTGTGGCATCATCACTGACTTGAAACGTCTCTCTCAAAGTGTGACACTCCGTAATTGGCACAGCTAAAGATAAACTGATGATGTGATTCCAATCTCTAGTAGTTATGTGCAGGCTTGTGATGGCTGTCATCCTTACAGGCATTTCTGTCTTTCACAAATTGTGTTCTTCACTAATCTCATGTTGTGATTTGGTTAAAAAAAAAATGTAAGTGTATTGTTTGTCTTGGTTCAGTCAGTCAGGCTTCGTCTTGCCAAATGAAGGATGAGACCCACAAAAAGCCAATCTGTGCAGTCCTGGCTATAAACCAGATTCAAACCAGACTGCTTTCTCACTTCAAGTGTGTCTCTGCAGGGTTCTCTCCAGTTTGAAAGCAATCCATGATACAGAGGACAAGTAGGGAAATAAATATTCCAGTGATTGAACCTTATCAAAGAAGAAAGATGCTGAAGATTAGTGGTGTAGTGGTCAAGTAGTGGTGTGCAATACTGCATATTTCGGTATTGATCCGATACCAAGTAAATACAGGCCAGTATCGCCCATACTGATATCAATACTTTTCAACAACGCTCCTCTTCCTCTCTGCCATTCTTCTGTTGTTTTTTCTCTGTGCGTGTGCTGATGAACCTGAGCCAGAAACTTGCTTGTTTGTTTGCTTTGCGCGTCTAAGTCACGTCACTCGACTCACGTGATGCCGCAACATCTTAACACAAGATGGGGGAGTGCGATTTTATCTGTCTTTGACACCTGTACTACTAAGCTGAAGAAACAAACTGTATGCTTTTTCATTTTGGGGTTTTTTCTTCCCACAGACTCGCACCAGAGAATGAACTGCTCTGTGACGTCTGTGTAACGTTACAGCAGTGATTAACACTGGATTATGTGTCTTGACTGTCACAGCACCTTGTCGATAAAGCGGTATGCTTAAAAACTACTATGAAGACTAACACAATCATACTTAAATACAAATGGGTCATTGAGTCCGCCAGTATTGTTTGGGGACCCCAGTGTGCAGAAATATTCAAATACACTGGGTGACAATGGCACATTTATACTGCAGGTAAAGAAAACTGCATGGGATTAGCCCATAGTGGGTGGGTACGTTTAGAACCCATTTTCTATACCCAGTCATGTTGTCGGTAACACCTTGGGTTTTCTAGTTTCCCATGATACCTGTATCTTCATTGTAGCCCACCACAGCTTCTGAAAGACAGTCAGCCAGAGAGACACGGTATACATCCTGCCTGATTTTAGCCCCTAATTGGTTGTTCCAGACTAATTTTAGAATCAGGCTGAATTTCTGACATTCACTTTGACTGAGGTCTGATTAATTCCCTGAACCTTTAATGATGTAACTTGCAGTCAGGGCAGATCCTAGATCTTCCACCTTGATTCCTGTCAAACCGTGATAGGCTTGTTTTAATATTAGTGGAGTAGCATCTTTGCAGCTGTGGCTAAATCACGTACGCTGCTGTAACATCATCCTGAACTTTGCTGCAGAACAGATATCCATCTAGAGCTACAGCTGCATTTTTCCTTCTTATTTTTTGTGAGTAACAGATGTGTAACTAACACTAACACCTGTCTGTCTGTCAATGGACAAACAGGTACCGTGTTAACTTCCAGTGTGAAATGGCAGATTAAAACATGCATTGTGAGTGAGCTCAGCATACAAGATGAATGGAAGTTGGCTTTGTTAAAGGAGGAGGACTGGAGAGTCTGTCGTCTTCAGCTTTGAGGCTTGTATGTTTTGGAGCATTAGCACATCTGTCAGTACATTCCATTGCTGACAAGCACCTGGACAAAATATGTCTTTCTATCTTCTTGTTGCACCTCCCGTTGGACTGCTTTTCGCTAATTTTTTTTTTGTTCAGGCAGGTTTCATAACCTCCAGCACTTGTTTGTTCAGCAAAATCAGTCAGTACTTCTGTTGGAGCTCCTTATGAATCTTAGCTTTGTCATTAAAGATACCCCGTAGAGTTTTTACCACTAGTAGTACTCTGCAGCAATGTTTTTATACATGGAAGTTTTTACGCTGATGACACCCTGTGTTTTATATCAACACAGATACTCTAGATAAGGCTGTTTTTTTTTTTCCCCAACAGATTTTCATCAGAAAATCACCAAATTTATTAAAATGCTAATGTGGGTCATGTGTCTGATCTCTGAAGTTTACAGTAACCAGGAAAGAAATGACCTCTAGTGTCACGATACGAGTCCTCACCACAACACTCCACCATGCTCTGGCCTTGTTTTGTGTTTCTTGGAAACACGCAGTGTTCCTTTCTCACACACACACACACACACACACACACGCACACACACACACACACACACACAAACACCAGCATTGCACCCCGTCAACTTGGCCTTGTTTTACTCTGACTTAGAGGAGACTGGACGAGGGGCCTAGAGCCAGAGGCAGAGCATCAAAGCACCTAATGGCTAATCCTTCCCCGAGCTGAGTATTGAGGGCTGCACACAGGGTGAGAGTGAGACATCCTGTGGACTGTAAAGCAGGTTTTAGAGCTATCGATCTTTACATTGCAAACTGCTCATTGTGCTCCTTACTTTAAAAGCTCAGTCCAGCCTCTGTGTTAGCTCAGGTAAACAAAGTTGCTTTTTGCTCTTGCACATTCAGTGATCTGACAAGAGAAACTCACAAATCTGTATGTGAGGACAACATATTCATGAGTGTGGCTGTATTAAAACTAGGGTTGCAAAGGGATGGAAAGTTTCTGGAAACTTTACATGGGAAGTTAAGCTGGGGAATTTGAGGAAAAATCATGGGAATTATAAAAATGTATGGCAATTAACTGATAATAAGGGTAGTTTAAACAAGCTGTATCATATCAAAACAGAAATGTAAAGATTTTGTTTTTCTTATAAGCAGACATGAAAAATAAAACAATTAACATTACATTAACATAAAAGTTATGTAGTCCATGGGCTCAAATGTGTGTCTTCAATAGTCTCTGTGTGCTCTGGGCTCTAAAGTGTGGTCCAGGTACAGAAATCACCTGTGCACGTAGGGGGCGTGGCCTTACTAGCCCTGCAGTAAGTAAGCAGTGTGCGATGTGCATGTGATTGATGAATAGCATAGATAAACTAATATGTATCTGTACTTGCATAAAATTAGGTTGTTTTAGTCAAGATGGAAGAGAAAAGATGGAAGATGGAAAGTTTCAACTTCCTGGAATTTTGCAACCCTAATCAAAACACACTATAGTTGATGATGGAGAGCAAATGGAAGAGGACATAATCAGAGGAGAGTGTGTGGCTGTGTGTCTTAACCAGAATATAATATAATAATAAATTTTTCCTTTGTTTAGGCCTTTCTTAGTTTGGATGGAGATTGACTGCCTGTGCTGATGTGTGGTGATTTGGTGAGCTGTACTGTCTTTAGAGCTAATCAGCAGATGATACCATGCTAACACACAAAAGTGAACAGTGAAAAACTGCAGTTCCTCAAACATCCACTTGAGGCTGGCTTCAGAAGTGAGTCAGTCTCCATAAGTCCCCATGTTCAAATGTCCAACTTCACAGCAGAAATAAACATGTTTACAGCCTGGTACAAAAAACAGTTTTGGTCTCTATAGCTAATTTCCCCGTTCATGACAACTGTACTGAGGGTGACTTTATATACAACTCACCTGTTCACATTATATTAAGACATAAAGTTATGTAGAAATGAGAGCGTGGCCACTTGGATTGACAGGTGGGTGCTGTCATAGGTTTAGGTAACCAGGCTTCAGGCCGCCTCAGCTCCATCCGTGCTCCACACCTTTGTCCATTTTTGCAGTAGCCGAGAGTCGGCTGAAGAAAAATAGCACGCTCCTGTAAAGACAACAAAATCCTGATGATTTAGTGTATGTACCTGGCCCAAGGCAAAAAGTCATCCTCACAGAATATTAGCTTTGGCCTGTACTACAAATGGAGCAGTGTCATGCAAAGACTTAAAGTGGACTGACGTGAGGATGAGAGGATGATGTGAAGGGTGCTCATTGATGGCAGGTCAGGACTAGATGGATACGAGGATAGGCGGATGGAGAGACAACTGATGTGATGTGTGTTCATTACTGGGTGGATGAACTGCACTGCAAGGGTTGAATGAGGAGACAGTTGAAGAAAATTTGAGATAATCTCACTGTACTGATGGTGAACGGTATCTCTCTGCCTGCCAGTACTCTTTGTTATTTCCAGAGATGAGTGCAGTTTTCTGTAATCTCTGTTTAATCTGGGAATCCAATGGTCCACACTGGATTATTTTGGATTAAAGTCAGTATTATTAAATTTAGAGGAGAGTTAACGGACATTGTGACGTGGTTCAGACCAGACAACTCGCACTCAGTCATCAGTCATCAGCAGTGACTGCTTTGGCTCAGATTGAACAACATATGGATGGATTACATTGAAATGTGGTTCAGACGTGTTCCACACAGGATGGACTGGAATACCTTTTTCGTCCCTTTTAAAAAACAGCATTTTATATGAATTGATGATATGATTAGGGCTGCAATGATGAGTTAAAGTCATCACCTGAAGTGGGTCAGTGGGTTTTTTATACAAAGACATATCATCATTAGTGTGCAACCAAAACAGATTTAATAAAATCCAAAATGTGAAGCTCTGCAGTTGTTGTGAGCTCATGCTCCCCCGTGTCATCAGACAAAAGGTGCAATGGAGATCTACAGATCAGCTGACACTCTTTGAATACTTTCATTTGTCAATTATGTGCACAGACTTGAAGGATGACAGTACAATCACTTATTAAAATAAGAGGTTTCTGCCCAACAGTGACAATATCAATAATAATTCATGTGTAGGATATTGAATCAGTACAAATCACAGCATTTAATTTTGTATTATTAAACAAATGTATTTTCTTATTACAATAACAATTTGTTAAAAAATCAATGTCTTGTTATAAATACATGTTCCATTTTTTAAATTTGCTTTGAGAAGATGAGATTAACCCAAAGCAAACAGGTGCTGCCAAAACAATCGAGACTAATCGACTAATCCAAAAAATAATTGATGGATTAGTCGACAACCAAAGTAATCGTTAGTTGCAGCCCTAGAAATGATGATGTGGAAACAATGTGAGGATTTGACAGAAGTCGCTGGAGCTGATGACCTTACAGACAAGTATCCTAAGACGACACAGCGCTTGTTTCTCCTGTTGGTGTTACTCTTGTTTTCTCCTGGTTGCTGAGCAGCTTTCTCCTTTTCACACCTTCTGCAGCTCTCATTCACATACAGGCTCATAAAACCCATCTTGTAAGCCCAGTTTGGCTTCAAACCCTCTACCTCCTTCCCTCCCTCCCTTCCTCCCTCCTTCTTCCTTTTTCCCAGCTCTCTCTGCCTTCAGTGGTTGCTTAACTGCTCTTGACCCCCCCTCCCATCCTGCCAGTTCCCACCTCTCTATACTCCTCCACTTCTTTTCCCCCTTTTTTACCCTCTTTGCCTGTCCTCCCTTCTTCCTCTCCTCCTCCTCCGCCTCTTTTATTCCCCCACACAGCACTGAACAGAGGCCTCAGTGTGCGGGTTGACGGGGCGAGTGGCAGCAGGATGGGAGGGGGTGTGAGGACTGAGAGCAGGGGAGGAGAAGAGCAAATGGCTGCAACAAAAGCCTTGTAGAGGGGTGTGTGTGTGTGTGTGTGTGTGTGTGTGTGTGTGTGTGTGTGTGTGTGTGTGTGTGTGTGTGTGTGTGTGTGTGTGTGTGTGTGTGTGTGTGTGTGTGTGTGTGTGTGTGTGTGTGTGTGTGACATCATGGTCCTCCTGGGAGCCATTGACTCCAACGTGGTTGCCTGTTTTTGTTTTTTGTGTGAGCCCCTGCAGACACTGCTAGTGATCTGTGTTTGACTCGACTGGCCCGGTCTGTCGTCTTAAAGGACAAGAAGTTGTCCTAAAGTTGCGGGTCCACAGTGAAGCATCAACTGTCTCCAGCAGCTGCAATATGTAAGGCTGTGTTAAATTTAAATTCACCTCAAGTGTTTGGAGTGGGGTTCAGAGCCACAGGAATGCCTGTAAAGTGTAGCTGTGTTTGCCCGGCCCCTGCTTTAGTGGTTTCATTGAGGTTCTGGTGGTCTTTAGTGTCATAATGGAGCCAGACAGCCCATTCAGAGGCTGCACTGATCTCAGCAGTGTCTCCCCGATCTCAGGGGTGTTTGTTCGTGAGAATGTGGGGGGTTGTAGTAAGGAATGCTCTCTCTCTCACACACACACGCACACACTCTCTCACACTCTCAAATTTTCTTTGTCTTAATCTTGCTGGATCCAAAACGCACAGTTTAGTGTGATCAAAAATCCATTAAATGGACTGTGTGTGTGTGTGTGTGTGTGTGTGTGTGTGTGTGTGTGTGTGTGTGTGTGTGTGTGTGTGTGTGTGTGTGTGTGTGTGTGTGTGTGTGTGTGTGTGTGTGTGTGTGTGTGTGCGCGCGCACATGGGGCACACAGCCAAGTCCCTCTGTGAACAGCCACTCTTTGTGGACACAGGAAGTATGGCGATGGTCACAGGGATTTTCAGCCAGAAAAACAACACAAGACTAGCAGACAAACACTCCTCAGCACTGACTGCACTCACCCACCTGGAACTGCTGAGGAAATATTATTTTATTATATATGATTATTTTTTTAAACGTATTTGGAGAGTTCATACTTCTTTTAAGCCTGCTGCACAATCCACACACTGATACACAGGTATGCTGTCAAATCCTGTCAAGATCACAGATTAGTGTTCAAGAATGATTTTGGAAATGTACACACACACCTGTGGGCTCTCTCATGTCAGTTTTGGTTAAGCAGACGGACACTTGTTATGCATAATAGTTGACGCTGCTTTTGAAATGGTGTGATGTGGGCAGGACTTATGACATCCATGTTAACGTATCATGTTTGTGTGGTGTACAAAAAAACAATTTCATCACTTCAGACGTCACAGCTGGAGGAGCAACACTAAAAATATGCTTATTGTGTGTGTGTGTGTGTGTGCGTGTGGGTGTGGGTGTGTGTGTGTGTGTGGGCATGTTTGGTATATATATAATCTGTACGTAAAGGCGTGGTGGGCCTGGTGTGGTGATGTGGTGTTTCCTTCAGCAGTCTGAGTCGGTGGTTGTTCTTTTCGTGGCTGTCTGAGCTCAGACCTTCCATCAGTCTGTGAGGCTGGGCTCAGGATATCAGAGCTTTCAGACTGACTAAAAATTGTTGTTTGCTGTTGAGGTGACCGACTAAAATACAGTTCCTAACTGAAATGAATGAATGGTTTGCATCAATTGTAGTGCTGTCTGTCAGACCCTCTGTGTTTGTGTGGAGCAGGAGCAAGGCAGTGATGTTAAAGTCATTATACGGGAGATGGGGGAGATGGGGAGGGTGGAAAGCTCCAAACAGAACAGAGCATCAACAGTCTGCTGCAAAAGAGCAATAACCTCAGAAACTAACTGAGGCTTTTCCATGAGTGCATCGTAGCACCACACTTTGTAACAAATCTGCACTTTTTACTGCATGGCCAGGCTGAACATTAAACTTATTATACTAAACATCTTTTTTTTTTTTTCAGTTCAAGGTTCTGTCTTCAGAATGTAAATGTAAACTCCTCATCAGATGATGCCTGGATTGCACAACTTTGGTGTTTGGAGGAAGAAAGTATTTAGCACAAAGAGCTACTTTTAGAACATGAGGCCATTTTCAAATCTGTTCACATTATGGGGGAGATGTGGGCACGGTCTGAAATACATGTGGCAGTAACCTTTAAAGACCAGCTGGAATGCATTTTGCTGACTTGTTTCCTTCCAATCATCTCTCTGTCCATGCAGGTAGCCGTCCTACGGTGCAGTATGTGGCTTCTCTTTCTGAGCTGCCCCAGGCTCTGCAGCCCTACTACACTCAGGGCTACGTTCTGGCCGCCCTGCACCCCATCATCCTTTCTGTGGGTCGAACCCGCTCATTGCCCTTCAGCCTGCTGTACCGCGCCATCCTGGCCCGTCCCAGACCCAGGTAAATGAATCCTAAGACTGAAGCTCTCCTTTAAAATGACTTCCTTTACTTTGAGGGATTTTCCTCTTTTCATCATTTCAAGTGTAGACACACATTTATAAAATCAAATCAAATTAAATTTTATTTGTATAGCCTAAAGTCACAAAACACATTTAGCCTCAGAGGGCTTTACAATCTGTACAGGGAGTCATCAGCAGCCTGGTTAAAGTAAGGATCTGTGCTAAACAGGTACAACAATAGTTGAACAGTAGTTTAACAACAGTCCGTCCGTCCGTCCGTCTTCTTCCGCTTATCCGAGGCGGGTCGCGGGGGCAGCAGCTTCAGCAGGGAGACCCAGACTTCCCTCTCCCCAGCCACTTCGTCTAGCTCTCCCAGGGGGACCCCAAGGCCAGCCGAGAGACATAGTCCCTCCAGCGTGTCCTGGGTCTTCCCCGGGGCCGCCTCCCGGAGGGACGTGCCCAGAACACCTCACCAGGGAGGCGTCCAGGAGGCATCCTCACTAGATGCCCGAGCCACCTCAACTGGCTCCTCTCGATGCGGAGGAGCAGCGGTTCTACTCCGAGCTCCTCGCGGATGGCCGAGCTTCTCACCCTATCTCTAAGGGAGAGCCCAGCCACTCCACGAAGGAAACTCATTTCGGCCGCTTGTATCCGGGTTCTCATTCTTTCGGTCACTACCCAAAGCTCGTGACCATAGGTGAGGGTAGGAACGTAGATTGACCGGTAAATCGAGAGCTTCGCCTTTCGGCTCAGCTCCCTCTTCACCACGACGGACCGGCGCAGAGTCCGCATCACTGCAGAAGCCGCGCCGATCCGCCTGTCAATCTCCCGTTCCGTCCTTCCCTCACCCCGAGATACTTGAACTCCTCCACTTGAGGAAGGATCTCAACCCCGACCTGGAGACTGCACTCCACCCTTTTCCGGCTGAGAACCATGGCCTCAGATTTAGAGGTGCTGATTCTCATCCCAGCCGCTTCACATTCGGCTGCGAACCGCTCCAGAGAGAGCTGAAGGTCACGATCCGATGAAGCCAACAGGACCAGGTCATCCGCAAAAAGCAATCCTGAGGCCACCGAATCGTAGCCCCCTGACTGCGCCTAGAAATTCTGTCCATAAAGGTTATGAACAGAATCGGTGACAAAGGGCAGCCCTGGCGGAGTCCAACTCTCACAGGAAACAAGTCCGACTTACTGCCGGCGATGCGAACCAGGCTCTGACACCGAGAGTACAGGGACCGGACAGCCCGTATTAACGGGTCCGGGACCCCATACTCCCGGAGCACCCCCCACAGCGTTTCCCGGGGGACATGGTCGAATGCCTTCTCCAAGTCCACAAAGCACATGTAGACTGGTTGGGCAAACTCCCATGCACCCTCCAGGACCGTGCTGAGGGTATAGAGCTGGTCCACAGTTCCACGACCAGGACGAAAACCACACTGCTCCTCCTGGATCCGAGGTTCGACAATCTTGCGGACCCTCCTCTCCAGGACCCCCGAAAAGACCTTCCCAGGGAGGCTGAGAAGTGTGATCCCCCTATAGTTGGAACACACCCTCCGGTCCCCCTTTTTGAAGAGGGGAACCACCACCCCGGTCTGCCAGTCCAGAGGCACTGTCCCCGATGTCCACGCAATGTTGCAGAGACGTGTCAACCAAGACAGCCCCACAACATCCAAAGCTTTGAGGAACTCCGGGCGGATCTCATCCACCCCCGGGGCCCTGCCACCGAGGAGCTTTTTGACTACCTCGGCGACTTCAGCCCCAGAGATTGGAGAGCCCACCACAGGGTCCCTAGACTCCGCTTCCTCAGTGGAAGACGTGCTGGTGGGATTGAGGAGGTCTTCGAAGTATTCCTTCCACCGACCCAGGACATCCCCAGTCGAGGTCAGCAGCACCCCGCCCCCACTGAACACAGTGTTGACAATGCACTGCTTCCCCCGCCTGAGCCTCCGGATGGTGGTCCAGAACCTCCTCGAAGTTCGAAAGTCCTTCTCCATGGCCTCACCAAACTCCTCCCACGCCCGAGTTTTTGCCTCTGCAACCGCAGAAGCTGCGTTCCGCTTGGCATGTCGATACCCGTCAGCTGCTTCAGGGGTCCCACAGGCCAAAAAGGTTCTGTAGGCCTCCTTCTTCAGCTTGACGGCATCCCTAACCACCGGTGTCCACCAGCGGGTTCGGGGGTTGCCGCCGCGACAGGCACCGACCACCTTGCGGCCACAGCTCCGGTTGGCCGCCTCGACAATGGAGGCACGGGACAAGGTCCATTCGGACTCAATGTCCCCCACCTCCCCCGGGACATGAGTGAAGCTCTCCTGGAGGTGAGAGTTGAAACTCTTTCTGACAGGGGATTCAGCCAGACGTTCCCAGCAAACCCGCACAGAACGTTTGGGTCTGCCAGGTCTGACCACCGTCCTCCCCCACCATCGGAGCCAACTCACCACCAGGTGGTGATCAGTTGACAGCTCCGCCCCTCTCTTCACCCGAGTGTCCAAAACACATGGCCGCAAATCCGACGACACAACCACAAAGTCGATCATCGAACTACGGCCGAGGGTGTCCTGGTGCCACGTGCACATATGGACACCCTTGTGTTTGAACATGGTGTTCGTTATGGACAATCCATGACGAGCACAGAAGTCCAACAACAGAACACCACTCGGGTTCAGGTCAGGGGGGCCGTTCCTCCCAATCACGCCACTCCAGGTCTCACTGTCACTGCCCACGTGAGCATTGAAGTCCCCCAGGAGGACGAGGGAATCCCCAGAGGGAGCACTCTCCAGTACCCCCTCCAAGGTCTCCAAAAAGGGTGGGTACTCTGAACTGCTGTTCGGTGCGTAAGCACAGACAACAGTCAGGACCCGTCCCCCCACCCAAAGGCGAAGGGAGGCTACCCTCTCATCCACTGGGGTAAACCCCAATGTACAGGCGCCAAGCCGGGGGGAAACAAGCATTCCCACCCCCGCTCTGCGCCTCTCACCGGGGGCAACTCCAGAGTGGCAGAGCATCCAACCCCTCTCGAGGAAACTGGTTCCGGAGCCCAAACTGTGCGTAGAGGTGAGCCCGACTATATCTAGCCGGTACCTCTCAACCTCGCGCACCAGCTCAGGTTCCTTCCCCGCCAGAGAGGTGACGTTCCACGTCCCCAGAGCCAGCTTCTGCAGCCGGGGGTCAGACCGCCAAGGTCCCCGCCTCCGACTGCCGCCCAACTCTCTGCGCACCCCCCCCCCCGAGATCCCTCCCACAGGTGGTGGGCCCATGGGAAGGGGGGCCCATGTCACCCTTTCGGGCTGTGCCCGGCCGGGCCCCATGGGTCAAGGCCCGACCACCAGGCGCTCGCCGGCGAGCCCTTCCCCCAGGCCTGGCTCCAGGGGGGGGCCCCGGTAACCCGCGTCCGGGCAAGGGAGACCTGACTCCTTTGTTTTTTCTCTTCATCGGGGGGGCGAATGACAACAACAGTCCGTTTTTCAGAATTAGAATCAAGTTTATTGCCAAGGTTTGCACTTACAAGAACTTTGGTGTGGTTGGCACAGAATAAACATTATGTTTAAAAAAATAAAATGTATAGGAAGATTTTTAAAAAAACAAGTATTAAAATATAAATATACAGAGAATATTTTCTAAAACAAAGGAGCCGTAGTGCAAACTGATGTGCAGATTTGTTTTATACAGAGAGCCGGTAGTTTGATTTTGAATTTGGAGTCTTAGGTTGAATATGATTCTTAAATGACTGACTGTTTGATTCAGAAAGAGTGATAAGGAAAGCATTTTTTTAATGGCAGGATAGTCCGAGACACTGCAGGTGGATGTGGATAATACCATGTACTTAGTGTTGTCAGCATTCAAAACAGGTTAATTAAGAAGTATGATTAACTTAATTAAATTATTAGGTGGCAGACTGAAGGTAATTGTTGTTGTGCCAGAGTTATATAGAATTATATCATCTGCATAGAAAAGGACTTTGAGGTAGTGATGGAAGAATAATATTTATGCTAATCATGGACCTCTGTGGCACATCTTTTCTGATAGTAGAAGGGCTTGGCTCAAACAAACAGAGGCCTTCCTGTAAGGTAATCATGGAACCAGTTGAGAAGAGCTACACCATCCATCCACAAAGACTGAAGTTTGTTAAGTAGGATGTCATGTTCAATCAATAAAGATTCCTATTCTTAGACCATGGAAAACAGTTGAGTCATACACTTGACGACATATGAGTCAACACAAAGCACATCATCACATCATTCAGTCTGAGTTTTATCTCAGCATCATACTGACTGCATCATGCTGCATATAAAAGTGGTAAACAAACTTTTTTTTTCTTTTCACCGCCCCTAATACAAGCCATGTGTGACCCCTCCACCCCTTTCTCTGTCACACATGCCTCCCCACTGTGCCCACATGTTCATTCACTATCATATTGTCAAGTAAACAGATGAATGATATATGAAGCTGGCTGCATATTTCATGCAGAGCCGTGGTAGGAGGTCAGACTGGCGTGCCTTGAGGAGACTTGGTTTGACTTGCTCCTTGTGTCTGCCAGGATTTCTATTGGCTAGAAATCCACCCAACAACAGGACTCTCACAGCAGCCAATGGATATGAAGTGTGTTTAATCTCTGAGGTTTGATTGGTTGGTTTACCATAACTATGTTGCTTATTTTAATTTCATGAGATGAGTATGACAGTAGACTGGAATTGGTGATTTATTGATGACATTTTTATGCAAAGATGAGCTAAATACTCAGTTATTTTACAAAAATTCTTTAATGTTGGAATGGCAGTGTGGTGTCTATGAGTCATCACTTCAATTGTCTAAATTGTTGTTTACCCTTTGGGTAATTGTTTTGACAGGAGCGTATAAATGATTTATGTGTTGGTGTCTGCAGTTCTACGAACCCTCCAGCTGGACAGGTTCAATAGTTTTGATGCCACTAAGCCAGAAAGAAGGGGAAAAAACTTGTCTTGAACTTGTCTCACTGATGTTTTTGTCTGTGTGTGTGTGTGCTTTCAGTAAGCAGATGGCATCCATGTGTCACAGTGTTCCAATATTGAAGGTGGAGGAGTGGCCGTTACCAGGAGAGTCGCTGACGGGTGACACAGTCAGAGCGCTCATCGACAGGGTCAGTGATATTTACTGCAGCTTAGTCGCTCCCAAATAAAAGAACACGAGGGAGCTGGATTGTTTCTCTGGTCCAGTTGTTCCTGGTATGGGTTTTCCCCAAGGGGACGCAACATAAAAGAATCATCACCAGATGATTAAAGCAATAAAGCACAAACTGTGTAAAATTTTATCTTCTTTAAGCCCCTAAGACCTCTCAAACAAGTGAAATACTAGATCCTTAAGGTCCTGAAGTAATCAATATTTCCTCACTCCAAGGCCTTTTAAAGTCCGAAACGTTCATCTTTTCAGGACTGACTGTGCTAAAGATTCATTTTTAAATTTAAAAGTGATTAAATTGTTTTAAATCCTGCACCAAACTTTAAAACTAGCTTAGAGAAAGAAAGATTCAATTTAAACATCTCTCTATAACTAAAATAACTTATTTTCTTTTATTTCAAATATAAAAGAAAATAAGTTAGGATAAGTTCAGATGTTCAGCTCATCAGGCCTCTTTAAAGTGAAATGTTGAATATTTTCACTTTTCAATATATTAAATATTATTAATAATTTCCACTTTAAGAACACTTTAAGTAAAATACCAGACACTTTCACCAATCCTGGACTTGAGAAATGACTTTGACTGAATGAGTAAATGAGTGTGCAGAGAATAATTCTTTGTGAACACTGACAAAGTTTTCTCCACAGAGTTAAAGGTACAGGATGAATGGAATATGAGATGTCCACATACAGGAAAATAGTAACAATATTTTAACTGCAGTCTCCTGACAAAAAACATATGCACATAAACAGAATCATATTTTTGTAAACGTGCTGATTTAGCCATAAGATGTATTTAAATCTGCTATGCGTGATGACTTCAGTTAATGAATCGTTGATTAATCCTGTCGGAGAACTGTAAAACAAACAAACTGGCACATGAGCGGCTTGGATTCTGTTTGCTCTCTTGGAGATTGAGACATCGCACATGTTCTCATTGAAAATGCCAAATTCTGTTCAGAACAGCTCCAGCACATTGGAAGCGATGCATCTTGCGCCTACGTGTCCAGATTTTGTCTGGACTCTTGTCTGGAGTCATGCAAGCATCACTACTCGTGTGGTGTTTTGAAAGTACGAAAGTCTTGGTGGGCTACATGGTTACAGTGGGGCTGCTTGTCTTTCTGGCAGGTGAACAGCAGTGCCCGAGGGGGCGTTCGATTCATCGGCTCGGTTCTCCAGCAGGTGAGCGGGATCACCAACGGCAGGGTCCACAGTCCGAAGAGGGGCTGTCGCTCCCCTCCGCGCACCCCTCCTGGTACGCCGCCTGGAGACAGAGAGCTGGAGGAAAACACCTACAGTCCCGGTGAGACACTCACTGCTCCTCTCATCACACTCATGTCTTTCATACCAGCAGAGTGTCAGTTTGATTTGGCGAGTGGGGAGAAGGTGTAAAGTTTCACTGTGCTGAATTCTGACGTTGATCCAGGTTTGTTGGATCTGGTCTCACCTGACACACTCACAGGGGATTCACGTCTCAGCCTTCAATGGTTCTCTCATTTTCTGTCCTGAGATTATAACCTTTCTCCCCTTCACATTTATTAATTATGTAAAAGTTTTGTGCCCATGAACTGGCAGGTAATAACCAGTAGAAATGTAGGTTAATGTGCCGTCTGTCAAACTCAGTCTTGTTGCTGCTCTCTCTATCCTCTTCAGACTTGAGGTTGCTGGTGTTTTTTCACTCCTGGGCTCCGGGCTGTGCTCCTCTGGACTCACTGGCTTGTCAGTACCACCAGGGGGCGCTCTCCATGCGCGTTTCCAGGAAGGGCCAAGTGGTCAGTGCGCTGGAAGCTGATTGGCTGGAGCTGACCGCTGCCTACTACCGCAAAGGCTGGTCATTGGTGGA
Organism: Nibea albiflora; assembly: GCA_014281875.1. NCBI lineage: Eukaryota > Metazoa > Chordata > Actinopteri > Sciaenidae > Nibea > Nibea albiflora. The sequence goes on from CM024796.1 coordinate 25,037,686, forward strand.
CTCCTTCGTCTACTGGGACACACCTAAAGGTTGGTTTGGTGTTGACTGTGAAGATGTTACAAAACAGCCAGCAGTATGGAAGAATCATATCAGCAGTGCTGGTTCCTGATGAATTACATCACTGTCAACTTGTTTTACCCAATGAGGCTTGGACCCAGCTCAGTCACAACAGTTTAGCCATGCTAGCAGCATTTGACTGAAATATCTCCACCACTATGAGGTGGATTGTCATTAACATTCATGGTCTCCTGAGGATGTAGCCACTCTGCTGATCTTCCCATTCTTGTTGGTTTTGGGTAAAATGGATTGACGACTGTTGACTGTTGTTAATGTCCTTTATTAGCTTTTTATTTGCAACAAACCTTTAATTCAATAAGTAAAGTGGATGACTTTGCCTGATTGAAAAATCAAGACAAAGATCACCAAAAATGACTTCAGTTCATCCTGAAGGGAGCATGGATGTCTGTGCAACGGTAATCCATCTCATAGTCATGGAGATATTTCAGTGTGGACAGTTGCTGCTAGTGTGGCTCACATGCTGTAATATGAGCTGAGTTCATGTCTTCTTTGGAGAAAAGATGATCGATGTTCATTTAATGATTGAATTATTGATGCTCCACAGAACGGACTGTAGACTTCTCCAACTGGCCAGTCCGGGTGTTCTAACACACTTGTTATAACACAAAAATATTTTGTTATATCAGCTTATGATCAAATGTTTAATGTGCAGTTCTAATTATAAAATGTCAGCATGTTCGTGAAAGATGGTGAACAGGGTAAACATCATACCTGCTACTTGTTAGCATGCTGATGTTAGAATTGAGCTTTAAATGCAGCTTTACAGAGCTGCTAATTATTCAAATAGTTTCAGTTTCCACAGCTTTCACGCCTTCACTGTGACCGTGGGCTCAGTGAGGGGGTGCTATCTGCAGTACAAAACAAAACTGAGAATTACCTGGCAACAAAGTGAGTCAAGTAGAGCCGAGCCGAGCAGTACCATGCAGTGGAGGTGAGGCTATCGTGACCACGTTAGGATGCTGATGTCAGCATTTAGCTTAAAATATCACTGTGAAATGCAGCTTTACCGAGCCGCTAGCATGGCTGTGGACTGCTTTGATCAGTCATCAGACTTTATTTGTATGGCACTGTTCATGCAAAGATAATGTAACATGAAGTGATGCATGCACAAGGAGGAAACACCACTCAGGCATTTTAAATGTTCCACACTCTGAATCCTGTCCTCTGTCCAGTCATCCACTTCCTCCACTCTTTGCATTATTATCTTTCCTCATAAAACACTGATTCACACATACACTCAAAATCAGTCACTTCCTGTTTTGGCTGTGGTCCCTCCTCTCTCCCACTGCTATCTATATTTGGAGCCGTTTTCCCGACCTTGGCGACCTCACTTCCTGTTCCTCTGTGTACTAGCAGACGTCCACATCACCCGTAGACCTCTGAGGCCTGAAATGAGTGGAAATATACACACTCTGACATTCATGCACAGGCAGCAACAAGAAGCCTCCGCGCTCCAACAGTCTTTCACATGAATTCACGGGAACTGAAGCAGAGCTCGACCCATTTCTAATAACTGGGTCATTATCAGCCCAATGACACGCTACTGACTCTTTGTTCAGCACGCCTTCAGCACAAGAACCACTTGTTATCTATTGATTATTTAATGTTTGCTACCTGACAGCATGAATGTCATGGATGTGGATTATTCTGTGTTCTGTGAGTCATATAACGACATGATAATAGACATGATAAAGTGTGTACACATTTTACAGTGGTGTGTGTGTGTGTGTGTGTGTGTGTCTCAGGCGAGCCAGTGCCCAGGTCTCTGGAGGGATTGTTTGTGTACGAGGAGAGGAGCACCTCGCCTCCTGCCAACGACACCATCGTCGTAGAGCAGTGGACCGTCATCGAGGTCAGTAGAGATTGTGTGTGTGTGTGTGTGTGTGTGTGTGAGAGAGAGAATCATTATTGCGTGGCCTCATTTGGACGAAATAAACGTGATGTGAAAATGAAGTGTAAAATCATGCAGGCAGAGTGATTCATGAGAGGGCCAGTGAGTCTTATTCGTCACAGACAGGTTTTTCACATTTTACTTACAGGCTTATTTCATCCAAATCACAAGAAAATTGATCCAGTTTTATTTCCATAACACCAAATCATAACAGAATTATGTCATGACACTTAACACTCCAACAATTATTCCCAGAGCCAGCTATTGTGCGACAGTGGTAAGAAAAAATTCCATTTAGGAGACAGAGGCTTGGGTGTCGCTCAGTTCAGTTGGTAGAGCATCTGCCCCATGTACAAAGGTCTTGTCCTTGCTGCAGCAGCCCAGGGTTCTTTTCTGTAAGTGGCTCTTACATGAACACACTGTGTTGACACAGGGCTCCAGTGTGAAAACAGACTACGGGCCACTTCTTCACACTCTGGCTGAGTTTGGTTGGCTGCTCACGTGTGTGCTGCCAACTCCCATCATCCGACACGACAGGTAGATATAACACACACATGCATGATGATGTTCATGCACGTGAAACATGCTCTGTGCTCATATGATTTGAAAGCATGCTCTAAAATCCTGTGTGTGTGTGTGTGTGTGTGTGTGTGTGTGTGTGTGTGTGTGTGTGTGTGTGTGTGTGTGTGTGTGTGTGTCTAGTGATGGTAACCTGGCTACCAAGCAGGTTGTGTTTCTCCAGAGGCCGGTCAGAAATCAGGCAGCAGGACAACCGAGGAACCAGGTGAGGAGACGAGGGGAACAGGCCGGTGTGACGATCTATGAAGCCTGTGTTTGATTATAATATAATATAATATAATATAATAGAGTTGATTCAAAATATAATATAATAGATTTGATTCAATATGTCACATCTTTAATGTGTTCATATTTTGGATAAAGCTTTGGACACACTCCTAAAACACTGTCACTAATTAATTGTGTGTATGAGAGTTATTTAGTCAGAATCATCCATCCATGGAGGCAGATGAATGACAGGTGGATGTTTTCAATGAATCAGACTGTAGCTGCAGAGAAATCCTGTTAGTGTGTCCACACTGCACCCTGCTGCACAAAGCTGAAGGTGCAGCTGCTGGTTGAGACAGATTCAGACAGAACATTTTTCCGATGTGCTTTAAATGTGTATTCTTTATGAGTAGACATATTTAAAACAATTGCGTAAATATATTTCTATTGTTTATATAATACTTGATTTTCTTTATCTTTCATATATTTAGAAAATGTTTGTTTATTACACCAAAACAAAGTCCTTGTATGTGAAAAATCTAACCCTAACCCTTTTTCTGATTCCGATTGTGATGCTGACATGTTATAACAGGGGTATTCAATTAAAAGTCCCCAAGGTCCGGTTATTACATTTTGCCCAAGTAGAAGGTCCGAGCGAAAGTCATGGCCACATTTTTAAAAAGTAACTAATTGTTTAAGTTTTTACTTAAAATGCGAGATATTAGACACATATTCAATCTCTTATCGTAAATAAAAGTAGTCCCAGGCAATCAAATACGTTTAAGGTTTTTATTTCAAGTCAACCAAAAGGGAATCCTCAGAATAAAATAAATAATAGTGCAAGCTGAGTGGACTTCCTTTTTTCATTTCATTACATTTTTCTTTGAACTGTCCTTTCTTTCTTAATTGAAGCCTTCTTCATGTAAATAAAAAAGTAAACTCAGGAAAAATGAACAAAAAAGTGCAAAACATCTTTCATGGAACTCTCCTTTTTATTCTTGAACTTTTTCATCTTTCATCTTTTTCTTCTTTTTTTGCTTCAATGGGAGAAATGGGCATGTGGCTAACCTGCCAGGAGTTTAAATCTGGGTTGAAAAGGAGTTAATGCCATTCTCATGCTGACATGTAGGTGTTCATTGGTGAGCCTGGATCTGTGCTTGTTCGCAGGGTGTCCTTGGCTACCGGCACGAGTTTACCGGATTGACTATAGTAGCAGCGCCCGCGGTAAATTTCTATGTGCGCTCAAAACCGCTCTATGGGGAAAACACTACTTATTTCGCCAGTGGTCGCGGTCCGTACAGAGCCATTCTCCGGTCCGGATCCGGACCGGAGTCCACTAATCTGTGATGCCCGTGTTATAACATGTCGATGATGGCACTGATTGTGGCGACCACGTGGGGTCTGTACCACAAAGTAAGCTCTGGTTCTGGGTTACCTGCTAATTACATAAGAGAGACAGTGTTGTTAATTATAAACATCATTAGAACAATGAGTAAAAATGGACTAGATGACAGTGATGTAAAGTAATTGTGACTGTGTATACAGCACACTTAAAGACTTCACTGAAATATTAAACATTAATTTATCAATAAGTGTGATACTGTATTTCTGTTTTTAGAATACAGCAAGTACTTTTTCTTTTTTTGTCTGATGATGAACAAACATATAAATATAGATTAAAACATGGCTGTAAGACTGTTTCTGCTGCAGAAGATGATGTGTGAGCTTATCAGCAGGTTGGTTATTTTTCTCGAGGTGCTTTAAAGTGTTTTACATGAGAACAGATCTAAAGACACACTGAACACTGAAACATGAAATGAAAAGTAAAATAAAAGATCCAAAATGAGCTGAGTTAGAAAAATAGTTAAAAAATAAATGACACAGTGTTCAACTTGTAACCGGAGTTACAAGTTGAACACTCAGTCAGGGCAGACTTTCAGTGTTTAGTTTCAGCAACAGAGTGTGTTTCTCACATTACTCTGAGGTGCAGGGATGGAGGAAGTCAGGACTCTTTTCTCAAATTAAATAACCTTTATTTGTCAGCTATATAGTGTCTTGACTACCCCTCTGTTGGTTAGAAGCTCTGTTTAAACACTGTGGACATGGACAGCCTGGATCAGCAAAATGACTCCACTAGTCTCTCCATATGTCTGACGCTGTTGCCACCTTTCTGTGAACTCTTCAGTCCCTGTCAGGCTCCTGTAGGAGTGCTAACTGTTTCTGGGTGTCATGAATCTAAACGCCTGTTTCTGTCTCCAGCCTCTGTCCGTGCACAGCGACGTGTCCAGTCGCTCTGTGAGCCGTGCGGTCAGCAGCCCCACCTCTCCAGAGGAGCTCTCTCCAACTGCTGGAGGCATCGGGGGCTTCCCGGTGTTTGGAGGGGTGTATCCCAGTGCCCTGTCCCACCTGGAGGAAGGTGGCTTTGAGCAGGAGGAGGGAAAAGCTGAAGTCACCTGCATATAAGCAGGAAACAAGATGGGTGCAGCTTCCAGAATGAACTGAGGATTCAAACATTGCTGGATTACTGAAGAGCATGAACTCTGAGACTGTCCATCACATTTGTGAGCCCTTCCTTTTAAGACTTAAAGTAGGAGATCTTGGCACTTTTTCAAATGTTTGTAATGAAGCCATAATGAGAATGAGGTATTATTTAGTGGATCTGTCCAAACCTTTATAGATTTGTGTGGGGACACTTTACACATATTTAAAACAAGATTAGGGGATTTCTCAGTTCAGTTCAGGTGCTCATAGGAAACGTCACTAAACGACAAAGCACAAACACTTTCTGCACATTATGGAAACAGTACGGTGGTGAAATGTGGTCTCTACCTGCTCACGTCTTATTTTTGATTTGCGTTCCTTCACTGCCTCACACAGCCTTTCCTCAGTGATGCTCAAACACTCACACAGTGACACAGGTCAGGCAGGGCTTTGTCCTTAAGCTCCTGGCTGCAGCAGGATGTGAATATTCATCTGGGAGACTGTCACAGTTTCCTGTGTTCGTTGGTACTGACATGCAGACTGCTACAGAGTTAGCTCCGCTGGCCTCAGTGAAGGTGCTGGCTGCTTACACTAGTACTTTTGTGCAGATAACAGTATTATGAGGAGGGTCAGTGTTGTAAACTGGAAACTGGAGTACTATTATTTTCAACATTTCATATCAGTGTGTTGACCCCCCAAGTCTACACACGTCCTGATTTAGTCTAACTGGTGCCATTTTCTAATCATTCTGGGATATATCATATCCTTCTTATTCAATATTTGATCAGTATGAGTGTATGTATTCTTTTCTTCAGTCAAAGTTTCAGAGTTGCTGCTTTACAGCTCATATGGTACTGGCAGTACACCTGCAATTCTCTCTAATGGATGAAGTTCTTCAAAAACAAACGCATTATTTTATTGAAATGATGACTGTATTTTTTTAAAGGGAACTGATTTTACACATTAGTCAATTTGAGGTATTTATAGGAAGTACTACTGTGTATGTGGAGAAAAAAGGTTGTATTGAGCTTTTCATGACTCCAGAGAAGGCTGTGTAACATCTGGGCGTCAGCTGGTGCTGAAAACTACAAGTTTGAACATGAAAAATCTGGGAATTATCTGTGGAGTTATGCATTATGGGTAATGTAGGCACCCGGTTTTGACAAGGAAGCAGAATGTGGCGACTTTTTTAAAATACATAATATCTGTTTCTACTTCATCAGTTTGATACTTTTTTAATGTCCATGGTGACTCAGTGTTCTTCTATGCTAAATAGGTGCAGTACTCTTGAGGCTATGAAAGGGACACAATGCTGTATATAAGTATATTTTAGATGTTAGTATTCATTAAAAAATGGTTTCTCATGATTGTGATGCATGTTCTTTGCTTTGGGGGAGGAATGGGTTAGCTATTCCAGTGAGGTATACACGGCCAGCTTTGACTCGTGCAGGTTTTAAATGGATGTGTTTAGCTCAGCAGACTCCAGCAGGGTTTACTAAATGTCAGTATTACTCCAGCCTTTCCTTTTTCAAGAGTTGTACATTTACTATCTCTATCATCTGTGTTTTTTATTGTATTAAACACTTTTCCCATGGTTTGAGTCGGGTCCCATTATGAGTATCACCCACTGTGTTTGTTACTATTATAACTTAGTCATACTTAATCTTGACATAAACATTAAGGGTCCAGTGTGTCAGTTTCAGGGGCTCTGTTCACAGAATATGGCAGAATTGTAATATAATTATAACTTGGTCAGAAGACTAGGAAGGTGCTTTAAGAGTACAGTCCTATAGGAACCACAAGGAACCCAGCATTCTGAGAATGCAGTGTTCTAGAGGTACTATGAGTTCTTTTAGATATGATGGTTCCTGACCATGAAGAGCTTTGTATGTAGTATACAAAAGTCAGTAAATATGTGTGCTGCCCATTATACTGCGCCTGCGCATACACTCAGCAACTATGTGTACTGCTCAGTATACTGCGCCTGTGTGTACACTCAGTAAATATGTGTACTGGCCAAAATGCAGCATGTGTGTGTACACTCAATAAATATGTGTACTGACCAGTATACTGTGCGTGCACTCAAAAGCAGATCTATGAATACGGCCCAGTATACTGCACCTGAGCATACACTCCATAAATATATGTACTGCCCAGTATACTGCAGTATACTGGACAATACTCATATTTACTAAGTGTATGTGGACTATACTTGGAAGTACACATATTTACGGAGTACACACGCAGTGTACTGGGAAGTACACACATTTATTGAGTGTATGCACAGGCACAGTATACTGAGCAGTACACATGTTTCCTGAGTGCATGCGCACTATACTGGGCAGTACACATAGTTACTGTGGGTATGCACAGGCGCAGTATACTGGGCAGTACACGTATTTACCGAGTGTATGTACAGTATACTGAGCAGTACACATATTTACTGCGTGTAGGTACAGGCGCAGTATACTGGGGTGCAGTATACTGGGCAGTACACATAGTTACAGTGTGTCCGCACAGGCGCAGTATACTGACAGTGTACCGGGCAGTACACATGTTTACTGAGTACATGCGCAGTATACTGAGTGTACATGCAGTATACATGTTTACTGTGGGTATGCACAGGCGCAGTATACTGGGCAGTACACGTATTTACCGAGTGTACACATAGGCACAGTATACTGGGCAGTATACTGGGCAGTACATATAGTTACAGTGGGTATGCACACGCACAGAATACTGGGCAGTATGCATATTTGCTGAGTGTACGCACAGGCGCAGTATAATGGGCAATACACATATTTACTGAGTGCACACGCAGTATACTGGGCAGTATGCCTATTTAGTGAATGTACACTTAGTAAATAAGTATTGTCCAGTATATTGCAGTATACTGGACAGTACACACATTTACTGTGTGTACACATAGGCACAGTATACTGGGCAGTATACTGGGCAGTACATATAGTTACAGTGGGTATGCACAGGCGCAGTATACTGGGCAGTACACGTATTTACCAAGTGTATGTACAGTATACTGAGGAGTACATATATTTACTGAGTGTAGGTACAGGCGCAGTATACTGCGGTGCAGTATACTGGGCAGTACACATATGTACTGAGGGTACGCACAGGTGCAAAATATTGGACAGTACACACATTTACTGTGTGTACACATAGGTACAGTATACTGGGCAGTACATATAGTTACAGTGGGTATGCACAGGCACAGTATACTGGGCAGTATGCATATTTGCTGAGTGTACACGTAGGCCCAGTATACTGGGCAGTACACATAGTTACTGTGGGTATGCACAGGCACAGTTTACTGGGCAGTACACGTATTTACCGAGTGTATGTACAGTATACTGAGCAGTACACATATTTACTGAGTGTAGGTACAGGCGCAGTATACTGGGGTGCAGTATACTGGGCAGTACACATATGTACTGGGAGTACGCACAGGTGCAAAATACTGGACAGTACACACATTTACTGCATGTACACATAGGCACAGTATACTGGGCAGTATACTGGGCAGTACATATAGTTACAGTGGGTATGCACACACACAGTATACTGGGCAGTACGCATATTTGCTGAGTGTACGCACAGGCGCAGTATACTGGGCAATACAGATATTTACTGAGTACACATGCAGTATACCAGGCAGTAGACATATTTACTGTTACTGTGTGGACACACAGGCACAGTATACCGGGCAGTACACGTTTACTGAGTGCATGCGCAGTATACTGGGCAGTACATGTATTTACCGAGTGTATGGACAGTTTACTGAGCAGTACACATATTTACTGAGTGTAGGTACAGGCGCAGTATACTGGGGTGCAGTATACTGGGCAGTACACATAGTTACAGTGTGTCCGCACAGGCGCAGTATACTGGGCAGTATGCCTATTTAGTGAATGTACACTTAGTAAATAAGTATTGTCCAGTATATTGCAGTATACTGGGCAGTACACATATGGTCTAAGGGTACGCACAGGTGCAAAATATTGGACACATAGGTACAGTATACTGGGCAGTATATATAGTTACAGTGGGTATGCACAGGCACAGTATACTGGGCAGTACACATGTTTACTGAGTGCATGCGCAGTATACTGGGCAGTACACATAGTTACCAAGTGTATGTACGGTATACTAGGCAGTACACATATTTACTGAGTGTAGGTACAGGCGCAGTATACTGGGGTGCAGTATACTGGGCAGTACACATATTTACAGAGTGCACACGCAGTATACTGGGCAGTACATATATTTACTGAGTGTACGTGCAGGCGCAGTATACTGGCCAGTACACATGTTTACTGAATGTACGCGCATTATACGGGGCAATACGCATATTTACTGACTGTATGTGCCGTATACTAAGCAGTACACATACTTACTCTGTGTATGCACAGGCGCAATATACTGGGCAGTACACATGTTTACTGAGTGCATGCGCAGTATACTGGGAAGTGGATATATTTCCTGAGTGCACCGCAGTATACTGGGCAGTACACTGGGCAGTACACATGGTTACTGAATGCACATGTAGTATACTGGACAGTGCACATATTTACTGAATGTGCGCACACAGTACACGCAGTATATACAGTATACAGATATTTACTGAGTGCACATGCAGTATACTAGGCAGTACACATATTTACTGTTCATGCCTATTTACTGAATGTACACTAAGTAAATAAGAGTATTGTCCAGTATACTGCAGTATACGGCAGTACACATATTTACCTATTTAGTGAATGTACACTTAGTAAATAAGTATTGTCCAGTATATTGCAGTATACTGGGCAGTACACATATGTACTGAGGGTACGCACAGGTGCAAAATATTGGACAGTACACACATTTACTGTGTGTACACATAGGCACAGTATACTGGGCAGTACATATAGTTACAGTGGGTATGCACAGGCACAGTATACTGGGCAGTACGCATATTTGCTGAGTGTACACATAGGCGCAGTATGCTGGGCAATACAGATATATACTGAGTACACATGCAGTGTACAAGGCAGTACACATATTTACTGTGACTGTGTGTACGCACAGGCACAGTATACCGGGCAGTACACATATTTACCGAGTGTACACATAGGCACAGTATACTGGGCAGTATACTGGGCAGTACATATAGTTACAGTGGGTATGCACACGCACAGAATACTGGGAAGTATGCATATTTGCTGAGTGTAGGTACAGGCGCAGTATACTGGGGTGCAGTATACTGGGCAGTACACGTATTTACTGAGTGTAGGTACAGGCGCAGTATACTGGGGTGCAGTATACTGGGCAGTACACATATTTACTGAATGTACGCGCATTATATGGGGCAATACGCATATTTACTGACTGTATGTGCCGTATACTAAGCAGTACACATACTTACTATGTGTATGCAAAGGCGCAATATACTGGGCAGTACACATGTTTACTGAGTGCATGTGCAGTATACTGGGCAGTGGATATGTTTACTGAGTGCACCGCAGTATACTGGGCAGTACACTGGGCAGTACACATGGTTACTGAATGCACATGTAGTATACTGGACAGTGCACATATTTACTGAATGTGTGCACACAGTATACGCAGTATATACAGTATACAGATATTTGCTGAGTGTACATGCAGTATACTAGGCAGTACACATATTTACTGTTCACGCCTATTTACTGAATGTACACTTAGTAAATAAGAGTATTGTCCAGTATACTGCAGTATACGGCAGTACACAAATTTGCCGAGTGTCTGCACAGTATACTGGGCAGTACACATATTTACTGAGTGTACGTGCGGGCACAGTATACTTGCATGTTTACTGAGTATACTGGGCAGTACGCATATTTGCTGAGTGTACGCATAGGCGCAGTATGCTGGGCAATACAGATATATACTGAGTACACATGCAGTGTACAAGGCAATACACATATTTACTGTGACTGTGTGTACGCACAGGCACAGTATACCGGGCAGTACACATGTTTACTGAGTACATGCGCAGTATACTGAGTGTACATGCAGTATACATGTTTACTGTGGGTATGCACAGGCGCAGTATACTGGGCAGTACACGTATTCACCGAGTGTACACATAGGCACAGTATACTGGGCAGTATACTGGGCAGTACATATAGTTACAGTGGGTATGCACACGCACAGAATACTGGGCAGTATGCATATTTGCTGAGTGTACGCACAGGCGCAGTATAATGGGCAATACACATATTTACTGAGTGCACACGCAGTATACTGGGCAGTATGCCTATTTAGTGAATGTACACTAAATAAGTATTGTCCAGTATATTGCAGTATACTGGACAGTACACACATTTACTGTGTGTACACATAGGCACAGTATACTGGGCAGTATACTGGGCAGTACATATAGTTACAGTGGGTATGCACAGGCGCAGTATACTGGGCAGTACACGTATTTACCAAGTGTATGTACAGTATACTGAGCAGTACACATATTTACTGAGTGTAGGTACAGGCGCAGTATACTGGGGTGCAGTATACTGGGCAGTACACATATGTACTGAGGGTACGCACAGGTGCAAAATATTGGACAGTACACACATTTACTGTGTGTACACATAGGTACAGTATACTGGGCAGTACATATAGTTACAGTGGGTATGCACAGGCACAGTATACTGGGCAGTATGCATATTTGCTGAGTGTACACATAGGCCCAGTATACTGGGCAGTACATATAGTTACAGTGGGTATGCACAGGCACAGTATACTGGGCAGTATGCATATTTGCTGAGTGTACGCATAGGCACAGTATACTGGGCAGTACACATAGTTACTGTGGGTATGCACAGGCACAGTATACTGGTCAATATGCATATTTGCTGAGTGTACACATAGGCACAGTATACTGGCAGTACACATAGTTACTGTGGGTATGCACAGGCGCAGTATACTGGGCAGTACACGTATTTACCGAGTGTATGTACAGTATACTGAGCAGTACACATATTTACTGAGTGTAGGTACAGGCGCAGTATACTGGGGTGCAGTATACTGGGCAGTACACATATGTACTGAGGGTACGCACAGGTGCAAAATATTGGACAGTACACACATTTACTGTGTGTACACATAGGTACAGTATACTGGGCAGTACATATAGTTACAGTGGGTATGCACAGGCACAGTATACTGGGCAGTATGCATATTTGCTGAGTGTACACATAGGCCCAGTATACTGGGCAGTACACATAGTTACTGTGGGTATGCACAGGCACAGTTTACTGGGCAGTACACGTATTTACCGAGTGTATGTACAGTATACTGAGCAGTACACATATTTACTGATTGTAGGTACAGGCGCAGTATACTGGGGTGCAGTATACTGGGCAGTACACATATGTACTGAGGGTACGCACAGGTGCAAAATATTGGACAGTACACACATTTACTGTGTGTACACATAGGTACAGTATACTGGGCAGTACATATAGTTACAGTGGGTACACATAGGCACAGTATACTGGGGAGTACACATAGTTACCGTGGGTATGCACAGGTACAGCATACTGGGCAGTACACATAGTTACTGTGGGTATGCACAGGCACAGTATACTGGGCAGTACATGTATTTACCGAGTGTATGTACAGTATACTGAGCAGTACACATATTTACTGATTGTAGGTACAGGCGCAGTATACTGGGGTGCAGTATACTGGGCAGTACACATATGTACTGAGGGTACGCACAGGTGCAAAATATTGGACAGTACACACATTTACTGTGTGTACACATAGGTACAGTATACTGGGCAGTACATATAGTTACAGTGGGTATGCACAGGCACAGTATACTGGGCAATACACATGTTTACTGAGTGCATGCGCAGTATACTGGGCAGTACACATAGTTACTGTGGGTATGCACAGGCGCAGTATACTGGGGTGCAGTATACTGGGCAGTACACATAGTTACAGTGTGTCCGCACAGGCGCAGTATACTGGGCAGTACACACATTTCCTGCGTGTACACATAGGCACAGTATACTGGGCAGTACACACAGTTACTGTGGGTATGCACAGGCGCAGTATACTGGGGTGCAGTATACTGGGCAGTACACATAGTTACAGTGTGTCCGCACAGGCGCAGTATACTGGGCAGTACACACATTTCCTGTGTGTACACACAGGCGCAGTATACTGGGCAGTACGCATATTTGCTGAGTGTACGCACAGGCGCAGTATACTGGGCAATACAGATATTTACTGAGTACACATGCAGTATACCAGGTAATACACATATTTACTGTTACTGTGTGTAAGCACAGGCACAGTATACTGGGCGGTACACATGTTTACCGAGTGCATGCACAGTATACCGGGCAGTACACATGTTTACTGAGTGCATGCGCAGTGTACTGGATAGTGGATATATTTACTGTGTGCATGTGCAGTATACTGGGCAGTACACATAGTTACTGTGGGTATGCACAGACGCAGTATACTGGGCTGTACACGTATTTACCGAGTGTAGGTACAGGCACAGTATACTGGGGTGCAGTATACTGGGCAGTACACATATTTACTGAGTGTACATGCAGTATACTGGACAGTGGATATATTTACTGAGTGCACACACAGTATACTGGGCAGTACACACATTTACTAAGTGTACACACAGTATACTGCACAGTACACATTTACTGAGTACACACAGGCGCAGTATACAGGGCAGTACACATATTTATTAAGTGCAAACACAGATGCAGTATACTGTGTACTGACTAGTATACTGTGTCTTTGACTGTATGCATATTTACTGTGTCTTTCACTCAGTAAATATGTATACTGCCCAGTATACTGCGTGTGCACTCAGTAAATATGTGTATTGACAAGCAGTCATTTCAAACAAAGTTTCTTTCAGACAGACAGTGTCTTTGATCAAAATCATATCATAAAAAATAAGAATACAATTAGCTGACCTGTCCGTTGAACTCGTCGCTGTGCCATGACACCAGGTGACAGGTTGAGTCTCCTGCATCAAAAGACCAGCAGTTAAACACAGACAGCAGACTGATCTTCAGTTGACAGTTAAATATCAGCTCTGAGGAGACCACAGACAACCTCCTGGAACATACAAACATACAGCCTTCAACTACTGTTGGCACACATCACACCAGGAAAGCCTTTACACTTCTGTGGACCTACATGAACTATGCTGACTGGAGGACTGTGCACTAACTGTCTGCAGCACATGTTAAACTGTGAGGAAGCTATCCAAATCATCTTCAGTTTAATGAGCAGAGTGTAGCAGTAATGAGATGAAGCTGTATGCAGTCATATTTAGTTATCTGACATTTAGTATGACTGTCACTGCTCAGTGAGGGAACAATCAGTTAGTTTAAATCCACATAATAACTCTGCTCACAGTCCTGCTTCTGATTATGAACCATATCTTGTTTCTACAATAAAATGTTGTCTGAACAACGAGCCATAACTCTGTCACACTGCATCATATTGGAATAAAATGGAAATATCCTGCGTAGGTGGAAAAAGGTGGTTCTGACTGTTTGTAATACATTGTGTTAACGTTTTCATGTGCACTATGGGTCTCGCTATATACCAGTACTGGCCATAACTGATTCAAATCATATTTATAATACACATCTAATAATGTCTTGTCAGTAATTCAGCTCATCTTGAATGGTTTCTGTTATGGTCAGATTTAGAGTGAAATTCAACTGACAGAAGAAGACTAAACCACAAGACTAAACACAATTAATTATATAATAATATAATAACATTAATATCCTACGCTGCTTGAGTACGTTGTTGAAATCATGCATAATTAATAACGTCGCTTCTCCGACATAAGCTCAAAACAATGTGTGCTTCTTGACAAATGACAGTCACATGAAAGCACAGACAAACAACAGTCAGAACAATACTGATCTGTCTGCTGCATCTTCAGCACAGTTAGTTCACAGGTGAAACTTTTTCACTTTGCTCTGACAGTCTCTGTATGTGTCTATGTGACCATTCAAAATTATACTTTTTAAAATAAACCATAACATGTTTGCTCCTAAACGTTCCATCTCCATGGTGACAGAGAAAAATAGATTCTTGTTCTGATTCGAAATATGGAACGGTCGCCATCTTTTTCCATCAATTTTCATGATAAATGTGAAAATATTGATGCCCACAAATATAATGAAAAGTATTTCTACATTACTACACAGTTGTTGACCCATTTTCCAGCTGTCCCGGGACATTCAGTCATTTCTACCAATTAATTATTATTTTACAGAGAAAACGTCACCAAAAAGTGTTTTCCTATTAAGCCGATTCAAATTCTGTTGATTTTCTATTTTTATATTCAACAGTTGACATGAATTTAACATTATTTTTGTCCTGAAACTGATTACAGACTTTCAGGAAGATGATTTCATAAATGTAAAAGACGTCTTACTTTCAAATTACAGATCCACCGCCTGACTCTGCTCAGCAGGGGCTCGAAACAGGGGCTGTGTTAGAGGAAACTTTCCAGCAGTCCATTTTTCTCTCTCGGGGTTTTTATTCCGCTCAGTCCAACAGTTGAACTTTCCAGTCCACTTCAACTTTCCGACAGAGACCTTTGTCTGCAGCCTAACTCGTGTCCAGTCCAAGCTCGAATGAGCAGCTCCACAGAACTGCAGCTCCGAGGTCACCCAGGCCACGCCCCTTTCTGTCTCCATGACAACTGATGCACGCGCGTTAGTGTGACGGAGATGATACACAGTAAATGATCGTGTGTGCGCGTGCGTGCGTGTGTACGCGTGTGTGTGCGCAGCAGGTGTTTCTGTCGAGTGATGTGTGTGATCTGTGATTGCTCCACAAACCCTTTGTACATACACACACAGATCAGGCACTGCTTCTTGTCCAGATGACTTTTTATTTTATTTCAGAGTATTTTCTCCTTCGTCCACCTTGTGTACTGTGACCGGTGTAACAAGTGAATGTCCCTGTGTGGGATCAGTAAAGTACGTTTAATGGTAACTAGGAGCTGCTTTAATACCTGACCTGAACAGCATCTAACATCTTTAGTGCTCGAGTTAACATGTCACTACTTTACTTCACATAATGCTGGGTAGCTTAATAAATTATTATATATAATTAATAATGAATTATTATACGTATTTTATGTACACATATACACAGTAAAATCAGCATACCCAAATGAACACTGTAAGAGTTGATCTTAACACTTATAAAGTGTCTATATGGGTCCACACCTCAGATTGTTAATTTAACACTTTTCCGAGTGTTGGTACCTTTACACTAAGTTAGTGTAAATTTGACTCTTTTCAGAGTTAAAATTTAACACTGCCTAACACCAACCGGTGTTTTTTTAAAAACACTTCTATGTAGTGTTAGCATTTAACTCTCTCAGAGGACTATTTCTTAACTACAGAAGTGTTACCCCCATAACACTTAAAAGGTGTCTATATAATTCATTAAAAACAAAAATGTAGTCATGTTTGGCAGTTTAAAAACATTTATTTTCAAACTTGCACCACAAATATTAGAACAGGCAACAGTAAGGCACAACGTATGTCCTCTCACTCTCATTAGAGTATTGCTTATCAAACGGTCTAAAATACGTCAGCTGGTCAATGAAAATCACAATATGGTCATTATTTTGCTCTTCTATACAGTATGCATAAAAATGTTCATCAAAGAGATTGCAATTTTAAAAAAAAATTGCAGCACAGTGTGTCAACAGCACAGCCTATTACGAAAGCACGTTTGTCATGTATTATGATATTACAGATTTTCTTAAATACAGGTAGGTCATTATGGGATGTTCCAGTGCATACCAACAAGTCAATCTGGTACTCTGTGCCATAATTTCTGACCCAACATGTAGTTGAAACATCTGAACATGGATCTAATTGTAATGTATGACAAAGTAATTCTCCACCTTGCAAGCTATCAATGCCTTTTATTTTTAAAAGGACCAATCTCAAACCGCTTAAAATAATCATTTTAATAGTAAAATGCCAGTTGACGCTGGTGATTTAGTAAGGTTTTTAACATTTTTTACAGACTTCTTAAAAAAAATTGTGTTTCGCTTCAAATCGCATATATAACACATATGTATAAGAGGGCCAATTTTTTTTATAATGCTTGGATAATGTATCATAAAGTGGTGTTTGGGAATCAACTTCTCATCATGGAACAAAGTTTTGAACATTATGATGGTCACAGATCAGCAGTTGTGTTTATTTTACTTTAAAAAACCTCCCACCCAAGGTGAACTCTGTGCTAATGAACATACATCTTGCAACTCTTTTCTACAACCAAGATTTAAAGACATACGGTTTTGAAGAAATATTAAAGCCTCTAATTGACGATTTGAAAATTTTAGAAACTGCAGGATATATATATATATATATATATATATATATATATATATATAATGTGTCATTGGCTGCCTGTGCTGCGCTCATCTTGGGAGTTTTTTTATGGCCTTTTGCTGTAGGGGGGGAGATGCAACAGGAGAGCAGACAGGTCGCCAGCAGTAGCCAGCAGTAGCCACTATCCATGAGAACCTGCTGGACGAGAGAGCAGAAAAACTCTGGGGAAGAAGTTTAGTTAGTGACATGCATTGATGGTATGTCAATGCATGTTATGGCAGCATAACTCAGGGATGACCTGAGCCAGCCCTAACTATAAGCGCTATCAAAAAGGAAAGTCTTAAGTCTACTCCACAGAAGAGGAGCTGAAAGCTGAAAGCTCTGGCTCCAAATCAAACTTTTCATCCAGTTACTCTGTAAGAATACTGACTGCTCAGTTAATATTCAAATAACTGTATCTATAGTCACAGGTGAGTGTGTAGACTGGAAAAAGGCCAAATGTTTGAGAGTTGTGAATTTCATTGTGGAGTGACACATCAGCACAAAAAGAAAAACAATGCATTTCATTTGGATTCATTCGTGGTCATTAATACACAGTACAATGTGACAAAGTTTGATGAGCGTTCCAATAAAATCATGTTTTATTTTAGCTGCTTTTAAATCCTTCATTCACCAGACTTATATTTACATTGTATCAGCACAGGATGAACTATGACAACTTCACTTTTGTTGCAGGAAGCCTTCTTCCAGTTGTTATTGTTTTACTTCTGTACTTCAGGTCTCGGAAAGCTCAAAGCTGTCAAGAGCTGTAAGATCAGAAACAAACTGTAAAGTTCACTCATCCTGCACTGAACTTTTATAAACATGAAATACAGGAAACAGTCTTTAATAAGTTCACAATAATGTGAATGTTTCAATCTACAGCATAAAGTGTCACATTATGCTGGTATAAATTTAGTTGTGTCAAATTATATAATGTACCATGACTAACTCCCTCAGTATGTTCATCGTTCAGGTGGATGGATCTGGACTCAGTTTCTCAGAGAGCTCAGAGCCGTCAGGATCTGTAAGATCAGAAACAAACTGTTGTAAACTGTGTAAAGTTCACTCATACTGAACTTTTATAAACATGAAATACAGGAAACAGTCTTTAAAAAGTTCATCTGCACAATAATCTAAAACCTGTTTTAATCCAAATAAAATGAAAGTACTGTTTACTTACAAGATGGAGGACGTTTGGCTGAAATTAAAAAAAGAATTTAGTAACAGTTTTTAATGTGAGATGATCTTCTCTTCTACTCAATCAAACTTCTTTTCCTTCTGTTTAGTCCTTACTTTCTTTCTTTCCTTATGACTTCTCTTCCCCATCATTATGGTATAATCATATTATCACGACTGACAGGCTGTGAGCCTTACAGAGTTCCTGTTGGTAAAGTGCTGAAAAAGTCAATAAAGCAGATAATCTTTCCATTTTTCTCTCTCACCTTTCTTCTTTTGGTAAATGGTGAATCCAGAGACAGCGATGAGGACGAGAGCAAGAACAAGCACTGCGGCAGTGATGGGGACGGTCATGTGACTAGGCTTCTCTGTTAAATCATTACAGATAAAGCAGGTTAGAACAGAAGTACATCCATCCAGCGGTTTGGGCAAAGCTTCATATTCAGCTTTGTTATCTGGATTAACTGCATTTGTTATCTGCTTATATGGATTTTTTTTTTTGGTAAACAAAAAATACTCTGCGCACCATTGGCATTCTCTCCGTCAGCGTCATTAGGTCATCACCTCAAATGGTTTTCAATTAATGTGTGCCTCGTCAAAAGTTTGGTGGCGTTGGCATACAACTCTATTTGACTAGTAATCCATAACATGAGTTGAACTGGTCAACTAGGTAAAGTGAAATGACGGTAATGAGCTGAACCCTGTGGTACTGCATCCATGCAGTTATCATCACAATCTAGGCTGTCATACATATGATACATACGCCCATGCAGTACCTGTAAACTAGATTCTGCAATAAAACAAGTCTTCCTATAACAAATGATTCTCTTGACACTCTTTCCACAGTGTCCCAACACATACCAGTTAGACTCGTTTTTGTCTTTTTTTCTTAACAGAAATTCACAGGTGAGTCCAACGTGCAGACTAGACCTGTTCAAAAAAAACGTTCTGTTATTTTAAAGCCAATTGCTGTGATCCCCATTCTCCAAGCTGTGGAATGACCAGATATAAAATGATTTTGGACCATGGGAATGCCTGCCTCATGAGCCATGAAGTTTAAATGTTTCTTTTTGTCAAAAACGCCTGACATTTTGCCTCATAACTTCACTACCATTAGTTATAGAGCATTATCAGAGGTACCACATGAAAGCTGACCAAACGTCCTTTAAGGTGATATCCAATACATTAGTAATCTAGACAGTCAGAGCTGTCTTTAAAGAGAAAATATGTATATTTTAGGCAAATTTTGGAGGTGTCAGGTCAGACATGACACCATTGTACCTCATACATGTACTGAATCAACAAAATATAATGCCAAATTGAACTCTGAAAGAAAAATATATTTACATAGCATTGGAACATTGCAAATAATATACATATTATACATAGGAATTGGACAGTCAGTTATTTCAGTAACCTAATCATCATCCTCTTCTGATTCAGGTTCCCCTCAATTACCCTCAAAACCTTTGGCCTGTCCTTCCTCAAATCATCCCATTTTTCTTTTACTTCTTTAAAAAGGGGGTTTTCGGGACTTTTCACCTTATCAAACACAGTTTCCCATGCAGCACCAACTATTTCTTCCAATATATGATGCCGGCTTGCAAAGTAAAACACCAATTTCTCCAGCCTTTCTAGTCTAGCCTTTCCAGTGGCACCCCTGTGGATGCCACTGTTACTTGCTGTATCAAATACCAATGCAACTATGTTTTCTTTGAGGCAACATGCCGTAAGTCACTCAACTCATTGCTTTGTGAAATGCCTGATGAACTGTCAGTCAAGGGCACACCCAGGAGTTTTCTCTCCTCATACTCAGGCGCCCCAGAAAGCAGAACCGCCAAACTTTCTACTGGTAATTTTTCTCCCAAAACATCTCCCAGCAGTTTTCCATCCCAATGTAAAGCACAATATTTGGGTGGATTTTCCTTAAAGCTTTTATTATATTTCGTCTTGTTGTGGAAGTTGATATGACAAAGTCATCAAGATCTGCACCACCTGCCTTTAACAAAGATACAACAATTACTGTGGTCTGGTTATCTGGCAGTTATCAGACATATTTTATCACTGGCCATTATAGCTTGTGGAAAGTGTGAAGTTATTTCAGTTGATTTTGATGAGCAACCTGGCATCAGCTCAAGGAATTGTCACTGAACATTCACTGATATCTGACCTGACACCTCCAAAATTTGCCTAAAATATACATATTTTCTCTTTAAAGACAGCTATGACTGTCTAGATTACTAATGTATTTGGTATCACCTTATAAGAAATTTTGTTGGCTTTCATGTGGTACCTCTGATAATGCTAATGGTAGTGAAGTTATGAGGCAAAATGTCAGGCGTTTTTGACAAAAAGAAACATTTAAACTTCATGGCTCATGAGGCAGGCATTCCCATGGTCCAAAAATCATTTTATATCTGGTCATTCCACAGCTTGGAGAATGGGAATCACAGCAATTGGCTTTAAAATAGAACAGACCTGTTCAATAAAAAAATAAAAAATTGAACAGGTCTTGTGCAGACCCATTCAGCACCCATTCAGCTTACCCCAGTTGGTCCTGATCTCTGCTTTGTCCAGTCTGGTGACGATGTCGTCCTCTACACCAGAGAGATGAAACACACAGTCGTACCTCCTCCAGTCTTCAGGTGTGACTGATGAACGTTTCAAGTCAATGCTCATCTGGAAGGTTCCATCATGGTTGGGGAGGATCTCTCCGTGCTCCACGCCCTCATGAAGCTCCTCTCCATCTTTCCTCCAGAACATCATGGCTCTGTCAGGATAGAAACCTGTAGCATGGCAGGTGACTGGAGAGGAGGGAGTCTTCTGGAGGAGAGACACTGAGGGAAGCTCTGGAGAGAGAAAAGGGAACAGGAAAGAAAACAGGTACATAAAGAAATCCAAGAGGGAGAAATCAAGATTCAGTCATTATCTTGATGTATTGTTTTGTCCGGCTGACAGTCTCAAACCCCTAAAACATTGAGTTTAAGATGATATAAAAGGGATAAAAGCAGAATTGTTTTCCCATTTTGTGATACAGGAGATATATATGAGGAAACTAATTGGAGTGATAATCAAATGGTAGTTCAGGTTATATGAACATCAGGTCATGTGATTCTACCTATTCTCATCAGAGAGCTCTTGGCAAGGGTCACGTACTTCTTCAGCCACACAGGACAAATCTCAGTGAGGTAATTCTCATTGTATCTGATTCTAGTTTTCTCAGAATCCCATCTCAGTTTGGTGGGGAAGGATTGTAGTTTCGGAGCGATCCATGTCAATGTTTTCAGGTCCAATGCCATGAAATCTTCTCCATCATAACCATACTGCAATACACCGATGACCTCTCCAGTTTCATCATCCCACTCACAGCCCAACACCCTCTGTAAAATGTGGACATCTGATAGAGAGACAGAGACAGACTGCAATTAACAATGATTAATGATCTTATAAGATATTGTGCATTGTGTGACACACTACTATTCTACCAGTATTCATGATAGGGCAGATAATCACTGCTCTTTTTCTTTATATGACAGTTTTACTTTAAGTTGCACTTGTTTTATTATGACTGTCAAGATTAGTATGCAATGTGAACACATGAGTACATGTTCAGAATGGAAGCTAAATCTGTTTGACAACCAAAAATAAATTCATGTGAAACAATTCAACATTAAACGTGAAGCATAACATGAATGAATGACTTTACCTCCACTTTGGTTGAAGCGCTGCTTCAAATTATTAATCCTGGTTTTGAAGAAGTTTGGCTGATAATTGAAGCACTCATCAATGTATCGCTCAAAGTGCTGAGGATCGTGTTCTAAAAGTTTCTTCGCCCAGTCCTGTTTTGGCTCTACTGCCTTTTTGTTGCTGTCACAGTAACCTATTGAAACTCCATCAACCAAAGCAACTGCCACAAGCTCTGGGATGTTTGTGACTCCAGTAGATGCAGTTATGAAATACTTAAGGGAGTGTTTAACTGCAAAACAAGCAAGGTTTATATATTTAGTATAGATACACACATCTTCATAAACATGATGTATTTCAGTGTGATTCAGCTGAAAGACATCAAGCTTATCAAGGTGAGGTTGGTGGGGATTCTAGATGGTTTACATAGGCACCAAACTGTGTTGGTGCAATCAATTAGCTATGGTTATTAGGATTATCAGGGATAATCATATATAATAAGTTTAATTAATTGACAGTTCCTTGGGACACCATGCAAGAAGGTAAATGACCACCAATTAATTAATTGATCTCAGTCTCTTAAAATACACTAAAATATTCATTTATTGGAACTATGATTAATATATAAGTGACTAACTACAACCAAAATTAGCATATCAAGTATAGGTTGAAGGATTTGGAATTCAGCACAGAAGACGTTTCGCTCTTGTGCAACACAAAACACACCAGCACGTTTATTAACAATATAATGAAAGAATAGATACAAGAATAGATACAAAATATTATCATAAGAGAGAGTGCACATGTCAGGGTGCACGCCAGAAAGAATGTGTGTGTGCCTCTGATGCAACACGTGTTTCATGGTCATGCATACTAAGTACACACGCTAATTTTGGTTGTAGTTATTAACTGAATTATAAATCAGCATTCCAAATGTATTTCATGAGACTGAAATCAATCAAAGGACCTTCAATATTAATTAAAGTTATTATTTATTATTATATTTAGATTATATAATATATTTTCTGATCACTAAAGCTAAGGCATTCAACCTACACAATTTGGTTCCCATTTAAACCATTTGGAATCCCCTACAAGGTGAAAGTAAATTGTGTGTCCTTGGAACAAAATGCAGAGCTGAGTGGAAAATGAAGCAAAGAGCTAAAAGTAAAGATTTAAAATGTGATCTTACCTTCTGATGAAATGTGACAGAAGAGAAGCAACAAAAGTAACTTTTTCATCTTGTTTTGATAAAGACGTGTGCATACAGGAACTTCAGGTGAATGATCTCAAACTGTTTCCTGGTTTAAAGAGGTGAATGTTTTAACTAAATGTCTGACTTCTGGATCCTCCCTGCTTTTCACATACCATGAACCAAGCTGGCCTGACTCTGGCATGCAGTCCATCTTGTTCAGGACTGTTCTGTCTTAGACTTCATCTGAATGCTGGTGCATAAATCTGGGTTAGACAGGTAACTTACTGCAGTAGACCTGACATTAGCTATACACACAACAGTTGGGAGCAAATGATCAGTGTTGCACTGTTTCCATTGATCTAATTAGACCATATGTCTGCAACTTAAACTGTGTGAAACATTTATGTGTGTGGGGAAGGCCTGCTTGCTGTAACTGGAGACAGACACAAGAAAAAGATGAAGCTTAGCTGAAGCTGAAGTTTATTTTTAAAGTATAAACATGGTATGGATACAAAAAGGCTACAAAAAAACAAAACTAAATCTGTGGACAGATGCCAGACAAGAACAATGTGGAACACAGTTATGATATGTGATTGTAAAAGATTAAATAATTCAATTTGATCTCAGAACTCACCACACGCAAATATTAAAATCACCCAGAATCGATCCTCTGACATACAAAACAATCAATTTTAACTCATATTGATGCTCCACGTCTGTTCTCACACTATGTAAGTGTTCGCTCCAGGTACAATCCTCACTGCAGGACACATGTACCATTTGTTGTGTCCAAACTGTCGCTACATTCACAATCTTCTATGGGGCTCCCGTCCTTTGAATATTTGTCACTGTTACTGTGTGGACTGTTTCATTCAGGAGATTCTCACTAAAAAACTAAATAGAGAAAAAGAACATCACAAGCATTATTCCCTTTAGATTGTTTGTATGCATTATCATTGTTAGCTGAAAGTCTTCACAGTCATTTTACACATTCTGTTTGACATACCTGTTTAACAAGTACAATGATGGCTTCATCGCTGACGTCTCCCAAAGAAGCTATCCTCATCTTTACATGTACCAAGCCTGTGAGGATTAAAAAAATCAGCATGATGGCTATAGAGTGGAAAAAAAAGAAAGTACAAACTAGAAGAAGTAGAAAAGTGCACTCAGTAAAGAGCAGATCTCTGACAGACATGGCATCACTGTGTATCAAATTATTTTATCATTCAGTCTGCTCTCTGTCAATGATCAGTGTCTAATTTGGATCGGCCATCCAACAGGACATAATCAAGGCTACAACGGACTAGTGTTGGGAAGTTCGACTCTTTTTACTGACTCAGATCTTTTACTCTCGGACAGGAACAAATCTTTTTTGGAATCATTTCGTTAATTTCGTTCATTTTTACAGCAGGTGGCGCTGTGGCCCTCTTATGGGCATGTAAAAAGGCAGCGGTTCTCAAACACATGAAAGAACACTGAAAGAAACACGGTTTGTTCAGCTGACAAAGATAATAAACAAAATGCCACAAGCAATTGAAACCAAATGAAAACCTAGGAAAGCAAATACACACCACAATAAAGTGACTGTATCCCGTATCCTCCCTGCCACTGTTGATTAACAGCACGACAGTCACTAGATAGCTGTCATGTGACAAATGAACGCGACCGATTCTAGAAGCTGACAGTCACGTGACAAATGAATGATCTGAATGAACGAGAACGAACGAACCGTTGAGCCTGCCTGTCACGTGACAGCTGGTAGAGGACAAGTGAATGTAAAACTCATTTTGACAATTAGCATGTCTAGCAAACGGTAAACAGTGCTGTAAATGCAATAAAAAGGGACACTTTGAAGTGATGTGCAAAACAAAAGTAGTAAGGGCAGTGGCAGCAACCAACAGTGATTGTGATGAGGGCAGCTTATGATTCTTAGGAGCGGTTACTGAGAACACAGAAGTCAAAGAAGTTTACAGATCTGCAAAGAAAAGGGAGTACTGTGCAATTTAGAATCAACACATGCAGATATTACAGTGATCTCAGAGCAGCCATTTTTCAGCCTGCCCAGCGCCCTGTTTTAAAAGACACAAAGGCTGTTTTCACTAGTCCTGGTGGAAAGCTCGATTGCAAAGGCAAATTCTTAGCAGAGACTGAGAAACGTGGCGTGAATCACACTTTCTGGATTTATGTGATGAGGGGCCCATTCAAGACAAATCTGCTGGGTAGGAGAATAGATACTGAAAATCAAAACTTTCAAGGATGTTTTTGGAGATATTAGACTTTTGAAATGTGAGCCTGTGAAAATTGAGCTCCAGCCCTATGTCACTCCTTATAGCATCGCACAAGGCCACTGATTGGTGCGCCCCCATGGTGCCGGTGATTAAAAAGAACAAAAAGACCAGAATTTGTGTTGATTTAACTAAACAAGGCAGTGAAAGTGAGAGATTTATTCTGCCCACACTTGTGCGTGAAAATCCCAGTGCACCAAAGCTCTCTGGCGCTACTGTGTTCTCCACTGTCGACACTTCTAGTGGATTCTGGCAAATACCACTGGATGTTAGTTGCTTTCATTACACCCGTGGGTCGTTTCTGTTTCCGGAGGGTGTCGTTTGGCATAACCTCAGCCCTGGAAATTTTCCAGCAGAAAATGAGTGCCCTCCTGAGAGACTATGCAGGCACTGTGGTGGTCATGGATGACATCCTGCTCTTCGGCAAAGACAGAATGACAAGAACCTACGAAAGGTGCTGGAGACCATCAGAGCGTCTGGCCTAAAGCTCAACCGGAGTAAGTGTCAGTTCGGAAAATCTGAGATCCAATACTTTGGCCACGTGATAGGGAGAAACAGCATCAGACCGGACATAAGCAAAGTCCGAGCAATTACAGAGCTACCAATATGACAGACAACTGGAATGATCAGCTATTTGGGGAAATTCCTCCATGACCTCTCAATTATCATGCACCCCATCAAGAGCCTGCTGAAAAAGGACATGGCTTGCTTTTGGGGAGAGGCACAGGAACAAGCGTTCAAGAGGGTAAAGCAAATGCTGACCTCCGCACCAGTTTTGCCGTACTACAATGTAACCAGACTAACTGTAGTCAGTGCTGATGCCAATAGCTTTGGTCTGGAGGCTGCATTGTATCAGGAGCAGAGTAATGGACTCCGACCAGTGCCTTCTAATCCGGAACGCTGACAGAAACTCCTCTGCCAGACAGAGACATGTTTGACAGAGCACAAGGTAAAGGCTTACGTACAAGATGTGATCGGAACAAGACCAATAACAGGTGACAGACCGGAAGTGATAAGGGCAGCCACACTGATCTCCAGACTGTTATTCGCTACACCAGATCTGGCTGGCCAGGTGAGCTAGCACACATTCCACACACACTGCACGGGTTTCATGCCGCCAGAGCACACCTGTCAGAAGCAGAAGGATTTCTCTTGTATGGCGACAGAATTGTCATTCCTCACTCAATGCAAGGAAATGTACTGTCCCAGCTACATGAAGGCTATCAGTGTCGCAGAAGGGCCATCATGTCAGTGTGGTGGCCAGGGATTGGTCGCGCCATCACTGAAATGGTGAGAACATGTGGATTTTGCTTGAAAAACAAACCTACGCAGAGGTGTGAGCCACTGATGGCCGCGCCACTGCCGGGTGGTCCGTGGCAAAGAACTGTGAACAAGATGGTAAACAATACCTCATAGTTGTGGACTATTATTCACATGACATTGAAATTGCACAGCTGACTACCACCACCAGTCAGCAAGTGATTGCTTGCCTGAAAAGCATGTTTTGGTGGGGAAGGTATCAGATAATGGTACCCAGTTCACGTCAGCAGAGTTTCAAGCATTCAGTGAAAAGTACAATTTCAAACATACAATGTCCAGCCCCCATTATCCACAGGCCAATGGGGCAGCAGAGCGGTGCGTTGCCACAGCAAAGCGCATCCTGCTGCAGCCAGACCCTCACCTATCCCTCATAAGCTACAAGGCTACTCCAATCACTGCTACAGGTCTGAGTCCAGCGCTACTCGCCATTGGTCGACAGATCAGGATGACGGTCCCCGTCCTACCTGCAGAGCTGGTCCCCAGTCTTGTTGACTAAGATGCTGTGAAGAGCAAAGACCAACAAGCCAAAAGTGCCTATAATTTCTTTTACAACAGATGACGCTCAGCACGACCCTTACCTGTACGGCAGCCGGGCCAACACGTCAACATCAAGTTGGATGGAGTGAAAGGCTGGAAGACTCTAGCAAAAGTCATCACCGCAGGCACTTGAGCAGGCACCCTACATGTTATGCGATGTAATATTTATCACTTATCATACGCATATCAGCAACATCGTCATGTGAAGCTAGGGCTTCTGGGAAGTGAGTTACATTTGGGAGATGCTAGGTTAGAAGCTATACGTGATGTTTGTGTGTGTTTGAATTGTTAATAAAAGTCCTCTTCAAGATTCAGCCTGGCATTTTCATGACAGATTTCATGAATGAATAATGTATATCGTGTATGACAAGACATCAACAAATCATTAATTTCCTTGTAGCTGAGCTACAGCTGTCACCTGACAAATGAACAATAGAACAAGCCATATGAACGATTCGTAGGCCTATAAACAGGCTATTGTGCTTACTGCTCGTCACACAGCCTGAGCGGTCTGGCTGTCGCGTGATAATTGAACAAGGACCTGAGGATGGATGCACAGTTGAGTGAGTTGTGAACTGATCATTTCTGTTTCCTGTCCTGCTGACTGAGCTTATGCAGCTGCCATGTGGTGAGGGAAGGTACTGCAAGAAAATGAACGAATCACTCACTGAGGTGACTCATTACTCCTGAGTCATAAAAGATTAGTTCGTATCGAACAAATCGTTCACAAACAAAACATTACTGCAACGGACAACCAGGATTGCAGAGAAAAATGGTAGACCGCCCTCCATTCAAGACTTCTATGCATGTCCGGAGTCAGGAAACCGACAGAAAAACAAGACTGCAGATTCACCCCGGACCCTTGTTTCATCTTCTCCCCTCTAGTAGGTGCTACAGAACAGTTTCTTCTCACAGGCCATCACTGTGATGATCTAGATTAAATCTAGACAAACAGGTTTATTGTACAGGAAGTATGCCTGCCACTATGTCTCAAATCAACTCTGCCTGTCAATCATGAATGATTATTTTCAATGTATATACTTTTTGCTCTTTAAACATTCATTATGTATATATTGTCATTTCCACCTACCTCGTACATGAAAGAGTCACATACCGTGTGTTGTTGATTCACCTGTAGATGAGATGACTGGGGATGTGGTAGTTGTGAGGACTGCACTTGTGGGCCCACTAGTTGTGGTGGTTGTCGCTGAGGTTGCAGTACTTGGGGCCAAAGTTGTGGTGGCTCCAGTTGTAGTAGATGTAGCCTGCATTGTGGTAAATGTTGGGGTAGTCATAACTGGATTTGGAGTGCCTGCAGTTGTTGAGAATGGGGTTGTGGTTGGAACCAAAGTTGTGGTGGCTGCAGTTGTTGTATAAGCTAAAGGTGTGGTGTCTGTAGTTGTGGTGACTACAGCCTCAGTTGTACTGGGTCCGCTTGTTGTAGTTGCTGCAAATGTAGTGGCTACTGTTGTGGTTGCAGCCTCAGTTGTGGTAGCTGCAGTTGTTGTGGTTGGGTCTGGAGTTGTGGTTGCAGCCTCAGTTGTAGTGTGTCCAGTTGTGGTGGTTGCTGCAATTGTACTGGGTATACTTGCAGTGTTTGCTGTAGTTGTGGTAGCTGCAGTTGTAGCCAAAGTTGAGGTTCCTGTAGTTGTGGTTGTGGTGGTTGGGTCCAGAGTTGTGGTGGCTACAGTTGTGGTTTCAGGCTCAGTTGTGATGCTTTCAGTAGTTGTTCCCACAGTAGTATGAGCCACAGTCGTGCTTCTTGGAGCCACAGTTGTGCTTGTTGGAACTGGAGTCATGGTTGTTGGAGCCGCAGTCATGCTTGTTGCAGTAACAGTCATGCTTGTTGGAGCTGGAGTCATGCTTGTTGGAGCCACAGTCGTACTTGTTGGCGCTGTAATGGTGCTTGTTGGAGCAGCAGTTGTGCTTGTTGGCGCTGTAGTCGTGCTTGTTGGAGCGGCAGTTGTGCTTGTTGGAGCAGCAGTCGTGCTTGTTGGAGTGGCGGTTGTGGTTGTTGGAGCAGGAGTTGTGCTTGTTGGAGCCACACTTGTTGGAGCGGCAGTCGTGCTTGTTGGAGTCACAGTCGTGCTTGTTGAAGCAGCAGTCGTGCTTGTTGGAGCAGCAGTCGTGCTTGTTGGCGCTGTAGTTGTGCTTGTTGGAGTGGCGGTTGTGGTTGTTGGAGCAGGAGTTGTGCTTGTTGGAGTCCCAGTTGTGCTTGTTGGAGTGGCAGTAGTGCTTGTTGGAGCGGTGGTCGTGCTTGTTGGAGTCACAGTCGTGCTTGTTGGAGCGGCAGTCGTGGTTGTTGGCATTGTAGTCATGCTTGTTGGAGCCACAGTTGTGGTTGTTGGAGATGCAATTGTACTTGTCTGAGGCCCAGTTGTGCTTGTCTCAGGCCCAGTTGTGCTTGTTGGAGTGGCGGTCGTGCTTGTTGGAGCCACAGTTGTGGTTGTTGGAGCGGCGGTTGTGGTTGTTGGAGCAGCAGTCGTGATTGTTGGGACCACAGTCGTGGTAGTTGGAGCCACAGTCGTCCCTGGAGTGGCAGTTGTGCTTGTTGGCGCTGTAGTGGTGCTTGTTGGAGGGCCAGTTGTGCTTGTTGGAGCGGCAGTCGTGCTTGTTGGCGCTGTAGTGGTGCTTGTTGGAGTCACAGTCGTGCTTGTTGGAGCAGCAGTCGTGCTTGTTAGAGTCACAGTCGTGCTTGTTGGAGCAGCAGTCGTGCTTGTTGGAGCAGCAGTCGTGCTTGTTAGAGTCACAGTCGTGCTTGTTGGAGCAGCAGTCGTGCTTGTTGGAGCGGCAGTCGTGCTTGTTGGCGCTGTAGTTGTGCTTGTTGGAGTGGTGGTCGTGCTTGTTGGAGCCACAGTCGTGGTTGTTGGAGCAGCAGTTGTGCTTGTTGGAGACCCAGTTGTGCTTGTTGGAGTCCCAGTTGTGCTTGTTGGAGCGGCAGTCGTGCTGGTTGGAGCCGCAGTCGTGCTTGTTGAAGCCACAGTCGTGCTTGTTGGCGCTGTAGTCATGCTTGTTGGAGCGGCAGCCATGCTTGTTGGCGCTGTAGTTGTGCTTGTTGGAATGGCGGTCATGGTTGTTGGAGCCACAGTCATGCTTGTTGGAGCCACAGTTGTGCTTGTTGGAGCGGTGGTCGTGCTTGTTGGCATTGTAGTCGTGCTTGTTGGAGCCACAGTTGTGGTTGTTGGAGATGCAGTTATGCTTGTCTGAGGCCCAGTTGTGCTTGTTGGAGCCCTAGTTGTGCTTATTGGAGTGGCAGTCGTGCTTATTGGCGCTGTACTCGTGCTTGTTGGAGTGGCAGTCGTAGTTGTTGGCGCTGTACTTGTGCTTGTTGGAGCAGCAGTCATGCTTGTTGGAGCGGCAGTCGTGCTTGTTGGCGCTGCAGTCATGCTTGTTGGAGCGGCGGCCGTGGTTGTTGGAGCGGCAGTGGTGGTTGTTGGAGTGGCAGACATGGTTGTTGGAGCCACAGTTGTGCTTGTTTGAGCGGCAGTTGTGCTTGTTGGCACTGTTGTCGTGCTTGTTGGAGCGGCACTTGTGGTTGTTGGAGCCACAGTCGTGCTTGTTGGAGCCGCAGTTGTGCTTGTTGGAGCGGCACTTGTGGTTGTTGGAGCCACAGTCGTGCTTGTTGGAGCCGCAGTTGTGCTTGTTGGAGCCGCAGTCGTGGCGGTTGCAGCCGCAGTTGAGGTTGTTGGAGCCACAGTTGTGGTTGTTGGAGATGCAGTTGTGCTTGTCTGAGGCCCAGTTGTGCTTGTTGGAGCGGCAGTCGTGCTTGTTGGAGCCACAGTCGTGCTTGTTGGAGCGTCAGACGTGGTTGTTGCAACCGCAGTTGTGCTTGTTGGAGCAGCAGTAGTGGTTGTTGGAGCGGCATTTATGCTTGTTGGTGCTGTAGTCGTGCTTGTTGGAGTCACAGTTGTGCTTGTTGGAGCAGCAGTCGTGCTTGTTGGCGCTGTAGTCGTGCTTGTTGGAGCAGCAGTCGTGCTTGTTGGAGCGGCAGTCGTGCTTGTTGGCGCTGTAGTTGTGCTTGTTGGAGTGGTGGTCGTGCTTGTTGGAGCCACAGTCGTGGTTGTTGGAGACCCAGTTGTGCTTGTTGGAGTCCCAGTTGTGCTTGTTGGAGCGGCAGTCGTGCTTGTTGGAGCCGCAGTCGTGCTTGTTGAAGCCACAGTCGTGCTTGTTGGCGCTGTAGTCATGCTTGTTGGAGCGGCAGCCATGCTTGTTGGCGCTGTAGTTGTGCTTGTTGGAGCCACAGTCATGCTTGTTGGAGCCACAGTCATGCTTGTTGGAGCCACAGTTGTGCTTGTTGGAGCGGTGGTCGTGCTTGTTGGCATTGTAGTCGTGCTTGTTGGAGCCACAGTTGTGGTTGTTGGAGATGCAGTTATGCTTGTCTGAGGCCCAGTTGTGCTTGTTGGAGCCCTAGTTGTGCTTATTGGAGTGGCAGTCGTGCTTATTGGCGCTGTACTCGTGCTTGTTGGAGTGGCAGTCGTAGTTGTTGGCGCTGTACTTGTGCTTGTTGGAGCAGCAGTCATGCTTGTTGGAGCGGCAGTCGTGCTTGTTGGCGCTGCAGTCATGCTTGTTGGAGCGCCGGCCGTGGTTGTTGGAGCGGCAGTCGTGGTTGTTGGAGTGGCAGACATGGTTGTTGGAGCCCCAGTTGTGCTTGTTTGAGCGGCAGTTGTGCTTGTTGGCACTGTTGTCGTGCTTGTTGGAGCGGCACTTGTGGTTGTTGGAGCCACAGTCGTGCTTGTTGGAGCCGCAGTTGTGCTTGTTGGAGCCGCAGTCGTGGCGGTTGCAGCCGCAGTTGAGGTTGTTGGAGCCACAGTTGTGGTTGTTGGAGATGCAGTTGTGCTTGTCTGAGGCCCAGTTGTGCTTGTTGGAGCGGCAGTCGTGCTTGTTGGCACTGTCGTTGTGCTTGTTGGAGCAGCGGTCATGGTTGTTGGAGCCACAGTCGTGCTTGTTGGAGCGTCAGACGTGGTTGTTGCAACCGCAGTTGTGCTTGTTGGAGCAGCAGTAGTGGTTGTTGGAGCGGCATTTATGCTTGTTGGTGCTGTAGTCGTGCTTGTTGGAGTCACAGTCGTGCTTGTTGGAGCAGCAGTCGTGCTTGTTGGCGCGGCAGTCGTGGTTGTTGGAGTGGCAGACATGGTTGTTGGAGCCACAGTTGTGCTTGTTTGAGCGGCAGTTGTGCTTGTTGGCACTGTTGTCGTGCTTGTTGGAGCGGCACTTGTGGTTGTTGGAGCCACAGTCGTGCTTGTTGGAGCCGCAGTTGTGCTTGTTGGAGCCGCAGTCGTGGCGGTTGCAGCCGCAGTTGAGGTTGTTGGAGCCACAGTTGTGGTTGTTGGAGATGCAGTTGTGCTTGTCTGAGGCCCAGTTGTGCTTGTTGGAGCGGCAGTCGTGCTTGTTGGCACTGTCGTTGTGCTTGTTGGAGCAGCGGTCATGGTTGTTGGAGCCACAGTCGTGCTTGTTGGAGCGTCAGACGTGGTTGTTGCAACCGCAGTTGTGCTTGTTGGAGCAGCAGTAGTGGTTGTTGGAGCGGCATTTATGCTTGTTGGTGCTGTAGTCCGTGCTTGTTGGAGTCACAGTCGTGCTTGTTGGAGCAGCAGTCGTGCTTGTTGGCGCTGTAGTCGTGCTTGTTGGAGCGGCAGTCGTGCTTGTTGGAGCCACACCCGTTGTTGTTGGAGTGGCAGACGTGGTTGTTGGAGATGCAGTTGTGCTTGTTGGAGGCCCAATTGTACTTGTTGGAGATGCAGTTGTGCTTGCTGGAGTGGCAGTCGTGCTTGTTGGCACTGTAGTCGTGCTTGTTGGAGCCGTAGTCGTGGCGGTTGCAGCCGCAGTTGAGGTTGTTGGAGCCACAGTCGTGGTTGTTGGAGATGCAGTTGTGCTTGTCTGAGTCACAGTCGTGCTTGTTGGAGCAGCAGTCGTGCTTGTTGGAGCAGCAGTCGTGCTTGTTAGAGTCACAGTCGTGCTTGTTGGAGCAGCAGTCGTGCTTGTTGGAGCAGCAGTCGTGCTTGTTAGAGTCACAGTCGTGCTTGTTGGAGCAGCAGTCGTGCTTGTTGGAGCGGCAGTCGTGCTTGTTGGCGCTGTAGTTGTGCTTGTTGGAGTGGTGGTCGTGCTTGTTGGAGCCACAGTCGTGGTTGTTGGAGCAGCAGTTGTGCTTGTTGGAGACCCAGTTGTGCTTGTTGGAGTCCCAGTTGTGCTTGTTGGAGCGGCAGTCGTGCTTGTTGGAGCCGCAGTCGTGCTTGTTGAAGCCACAGTCGTGCTTGTTGGCGCTGTAGTCATGCTTGTTGGAGCGGCAGCCATGCTTGTTGGCGCTGTAGTTGTGCTTGTTGGAGTGGCGGTCATGGTTGTTGGAGCCACAGTCATGCTTGTTGGAGCCACAGTTGTGCTTGTTGGAGCGGTGGTCGTGCTTGTTGGCATTGTAGTCGTGCTTGTTGGAGCCACAGTTGTGGTTGTTGGAGATGCAGTTATGCTTGTCTGAGGCCCAGTTGTGCTTGTTGGAGCCCTAGTTGTGCTTATTGGAGTGGCAGTCGTGCTTATTGGCGCTGTACTCGTGCTTGTTGGAGTGGCAGTCGTAGTTGTTGGCGCTGTATTCGTACTTGTTGGAGCAGCAGTCATGCTTGTTGGAGCGGCAGTCGTGCTTGTTGGAGTGGCAGACATGGTTGTTGGAGCCACAGTTGTGCTTGTTTGAGCGGCAGTTGTGCTTGTTGACACTGTTGTCGTGCTTGTTGGAGCGGCACTTGTGGTTGTTGGAGCCACAGTCGTGCTTGTTGGAGCCGCAGTTGTGCTTGTTGGAGCCCGCAGTCGGGGCGGTTGCAGCCGCAGTTGAGGTTGTTGGAGCCACAGTTGTGGTTGTTGGAGATGCAGTTGTGCTTGTCTGAGGCCCAGTTGTGCTTGTTGGAGCGGCAGTCGTGCTTGTTGGCACTGTCGTTGTGCTTGTTGGAGCAGCGGTCATGGTTGTTGGAGCCACAGTCGTGCTTGTTGGAGCGTCAGACGTGGGTTGTTGCAACCGCAGTTGTGCTTGTTGGAGCAGCAGTAGTGGTTGTTGGAGCGGCATTTATGCTTGTTGGTGCTGTAGTCGTGCTTGTTGGAGTCACAGTCGTGCTTGTTGGAGCAGCAGTCGTGCTTGTTGGCGCGGCAGTCGTGGTTGTTGGAGTGGCAGACATGGTTGTTGGAGCCACAGTTGTGCTTGTTTGAGCGGCAGTTGTGCTTGTTGGCACTGTTGTCGTGCTTGTTGGAGCGGCACTTGTGGTTGTTGGAGCCACAGTCGTGCTTGTTGGAGCCGCAGTTGTGCTTGTTGGAGCCGCAGTCGTGGCGGTTGCAGCCGCAGTTGAGGTTGTTGGAGCCACAGTTGTGGTTGTTGGAGATGCAGTTGTGCTTGTCTGAGGCCCAGTTGTGCTTGTTGGAGCGGCAGTCGTGCTTGTTGGCACTGTCGTTGTGCTTGTTGGAGCAGCGGTCATGGTTGTTGGAGCCACAGTCGTGCTTGTTGGAGCGTCAGACGTGGTTGTTGCAACCGCAGTTGTGCTTGTTGGAGCAGCAGTAGTGGTTGTTGGAGCGGCATTTATGCTTGTTGGTGCTGTAGTCGTGCTTGTTGGAGTCACAGTCGTGCTTGTTGGAGCAGCAGTCGTGCTTGTTGGCGCTGTAGTCGTGCTTGTTGGAGCGGCAGTCGTGCTTGTTGGAGCCACACCCGTTGTTGTTGGAGTGGCAGACGTGGTTGTTGGAGATGCAGTTGTGCTTGTTGGAGGCCCAATTGTACTTGTTGGAGATGCAGTTGTGCTTGCTGGAGTGGCAGTCGTGCTTGTTGGCACTGTAGTCGTGCTTGTTGGAGCCGTAGTCGTGGCGGTTGCAGCCGCAGTTGAGGTTGTTGGAGCCACAGTCGTGGTTGTTGGAGATGCAGTTGTGCTTGTCTGAGTCACAGTCGTGCTTGTTGGAGCAGCAGTCGTGCTTGTTGGAGCAGCAGTCGTGCTTGTTAGAGTCACAGTCGTGCTTGTTGGAGCAGCAGTCGTGCTTGTTGGAGCAGCAGTCGTGCTTGTTAGAGTCACAGTCGTGCTTGTTGGAGCAGCAGTCGTGCTTGTTGGAGCGGCAGTCGTGCTTGTTGGCGCTGTAGTTGTGCTTGTTGGAGTGGTGGTCGTGCTTGTTGGAGCCACAGTCGTGGTTGTTGGAGCAGCAGTTGTGCTTGTTGGAGACCCAGTTGTGCTTGTTGGAGTCCCAGTTGTGCTTGTTGGAGCGGCAGTCGTGCTTGTTGGAGCCGCAGTCGTGCTTGTTGAAGCCACAGTCGTGCTTGTTGGCGCTGTAGTCATGCTTGTTGGAGCGGCAGCCATGCTTGTTGGCGCTGTAGTTGTGCTTGTTGGAGTGGCGGTCATGGTTGTTGGAGCCACAGTCATGCTTGTTGGAGCCACAGTTGTGCTTGTTGGAGCGGTGGGTCGTGCTTGTTGGCATTGTAGTCGTGCTTGTTGGAGCCACAGTTTGTGGTTGTTGGAGATGCAGTTATGCTTGTCTGAGGCCCAGTTGTGCTTGTTGGAGCCCTAGTTGTGCTTATTGGAGTGGCAGTCGTGCTTATTGGCGCTGTACTCGTGCTTGTTGGAGTGGCAGTCGTAGTTGTTGGCGCTGTACTCGTACTTGTTGGAGCAGCAGTCATGCTTGTTGGAGCGGCAGTCGTGCTTGTTGGAGTGGCAGACATGGTTGTTGGAGCCACAGTTGTGCTTGTTTGAGCGGCAGTTGTGCTTGTTGACACTGTTGTCGTGCTTGTTGGAGCGGCACTTGTGGTTGTTGGAGCCACAGTCGTGCTTGTTGGAGCCGCAGTTGTGCTTGTTGGAGCCGCAGTCGGGGCGGTTGCAGCCGCAGTTGAGGTTGTTGGAGCCACAGTTGTGGTTGTTGGAGATGCAGTTGTGCTTGTCTGAGGCCCAGTTGTGCTTGTTGGAGCGGCAGTCGTGCTTGTTGGCACTGTCGTTGTGCTTGTTGGAGCAGCGGTCGTGGTTGTTGGAGCCACAGTCGTGCTTGTTGGAGCGTCAGACGTGGTTGTTGCAACCGCAGTTGTGCTTGCTGGAGTGGCAGTCGTGCTTGTTGGCACTGTAGTCGTGCTTGTTGGAGCCGTAGTCGTGGCGGTTGCAGCCGCAGTTGAGGTTGTTGGAGCCACAGTCGTGGTTGTTGGAGATGCAGTTGTGCTTGTCTGAGTCACAGTCGTGCTTGTTGGAGCAGCAGTCGTGCTTGTTGGAGCAGCAGTCGTGCTTGTTAGAGTCACAGTCGTGCTTGTTGGAGCAGCAGTCGTGCTTGTTGGAGCAGCAGTCGTGCTTGTTAGAGTCACAGTCGTGCTTGTTGGAGCGGCAGTCGTGCTTGTTGGAGCGGCAGTCGTGCTTATTGGCGCTGTAGTTGTGCTTGTTGGAGTGGTGGTCGTGCTTGTTGGAGCCACAGTCGTGGTTGTTGGAGCAGCAGTTGTGCTTGTTGGAGACCCAGTTGTGCTTGTTGGAGTCCCAGTTGTGCTTGTTGGAGCGGCAGTCGTGCTTGTTGGAGCCGCAGTTGTGCTTGTTGAAGCCACAGTCGTGCTTGTTGGCGCTGTAGTCATGCTTGTTGGAGCGGCAGCCATGCTTGTTGGCGCTGTAGTTGTGCTTGTTGGAGTGGCGGTCATGGTTGTTGGAGCCACAGTCATGCTTGTTGGAGCCACAGTTGTGCTTGTTGGAGCGGTGGTCGTGCTTGTTGGCATTGTAGTCGTGCTTGTTGGAGCCACAGTTGTGGTTGTTGGAGATGCAGTTATGCTTGTCTGAGGCCCAGTTGTGCTTGTTGGAGCCCTAGTTGTGCTTATTGGAGTGGCAGTCGTGCTTATTGGCGCTGTACTCGTGCTTGTTGGAGTGGCAGTCGTAGTTGTTGGCGCTGTACTCGTGCTTGTTGGAGCAGCAGTCATGCTTGTTGGAGCGGCAGTCGTGCTTGTTGGAGTGGCAGACATGGTTGTTGGAGCCACAGTTGTGCTTGTTTGAGCGGCAGTTGTGCTTGTTGACACTGTTGTCGTGCTTGTTGGAGCGGCACTTGTGGTTGTTGGAGCCACAGTCGTGCTTGTTGGAGCCGCAGTTGTGCTTGTTGGAGCCGCAGTCGTGGCGGTTGCAGCCGCAGTTGAGGTTGTTGGAGCCACAGTTGTGGTTGTTGGAGATGCAGTTGTGCTTGTCTGAGGCCCAGTTGTGCTTGTTGGAGCGGCAGTCGTGCTTGTTGGCACTGTCGTTGTGCTTGTTGGAGCAGCGGTCGTGGTTGTTGGAGCCACAGTCGTGCTTGTTGGAGCGTCAGACGTGGTTGTTGCAACCGCAGTTGTGCTTGTTGGAGCAGCAGTAGTGGTTGTTGGAGCGGCATTTATGCTTGTTGGTGCTGTAGTCGTGCTTGTTGGAGTCACAGTCGTGCTTGTTGGAGCAGCAGTCGTGCTTGTTGGCGCTGTAGTCGTGCTTGTTGGAGCGGCAGTCGTGCTTGTTGGAGCCACACTCGTTGTTGTTGGAGTGGCAGACGTGGTTGTTGGAGATGCAGTTGTGCTTGTTGGAGGCCCAATTGTACTTGTTGGAGATGCAGTTGTGCTTGCTGGAGTGGCAGTCGTGCTTGTTGGCACTGTAGTCGTGCTTGTTGGAGCCGTAGTCGTGGCGGTTGCAGCCGCAGTTGAGGTTGTTGGAGCCACAGTCGTGGTTGTTGGAGATGCAGTTGTGCTTGTCTGAGTCACAGTCGTGCTTGTTGGAGCAGCAGTCGTGCTTGTTGGAGCAGCAGTCGTGCTTGTTAGAGTCACAGTCGTGCTTGTTGGAGCAGCAGTCGTGCTTGTTGGAGCAGCAGTCGTGCTTGTTAGAGTCACAGTCGTGCTTGTTGGAGCAGCAGTCGTGCTTGTTGGAGCGGCAGTCGTGCTTGTTGGCGCTGTAGTTGTGCTTGTTGGAGTGGTGGTCGTGCTTGTTGGAGCCACAGTCGTGGTTGTTGGAGCAGCAGTTGTGCTTGTTGGAGACCCAGTTGTGCTTGTTGGAGTCCCAGTTGTGCTTGTTGGAGCGGCAGTCGTGCTTGTTGGAGCCGCAGTCGTGCTTGTTGAAGCCACAGTCGTGCTTGTTGGCGCTGTAGTCATGCTTGTTGGAGCGGCAGCCATGCTTGTTGGCGCTGTAGTTGTGCTTGTTGGAGTGGCGGTCATGGTTGTTGGAGCCACAGTCATGCTTGTTGGAGCCACAGTTGTGCTTGTTGGAGCGGTGGTCGTGCTTGTTGGCATTGTAGTCGTGCTTGTTGGAGCCACAGTCATGCTTGTTGGAGCGGTGGTCGTGGTTGTTGGAGCCACAGTCATGCTTGTTGGAGCGGCAGTCGTGCTTGTTGGCACTGTTGTCGTGCTTGTTGGAGTGGCACTTGTGGTTGTTGGAACCGCAGTTGTGGTTGTTGGAGATGCAGTTGTGCTTGTCTGAGGCCCAGTTGTGCTTGTTGGAGCCCCAGTTGTGCTTATTGGAGTGGCAGTCGTGCTTGTTGGCGCTGTACTCGTACTTGTTGGAGTGGCAGTCGTAGTTGTTGGCGCTGTACTTGTGCTTGTTGGAGCAGCAGTCGTGCTTGTTGGAGCGGCAGTCGTGCTTGTTGGCGCTGCAGTCATGCTTGTTGGAGCGGCGGCCATGGTTGTTGGAGCCGCAGTCATGCTTGTTGCAGTAACAGTCATGCTTGTTGGAGCTGGAGTCATGCTTGTTGGAGCCACAGTCGTACTTGTTGGCGCTGTAATGGTGCTTGTTGGAGCAGCAGTCGTGCTTGTTGGCGCTGTAGTCGTGCTTGTTGGAGCCACACTCGTTGTTGTTGGAGTGGCAGACGTGGTTGTTGGAGATGCAGTTGTGCTTGTCGGAGGCCCAATTGTACTTGTTGGAGATGCAGTTGTGCTTGCTGGAGTGGCAGTCGTGCTTGTTGGCACTGTAGTCGTGCTTGTTGCAGCCGTAGTCGTGGCGGTTGCAGCCGCAGTTAAGGTTGTTGGAGCCACAGTCATGGTTGTTGGAGATGCAGTTGTGCTTGTCTGAGCCCCAGTTGTGCTTGTTGGAGCGGCAGTCGTGCTTGTTGGAGCCCCAGTTGTGCTTGTTGGCGCTGTAGTCATGCTTGTTGGAGCGGTGGTCGTGGTTGTTGGAGCCACAGTCATGCTTGTTGGAGCGGCAGTCGTGCTTGTTGGCACTGTTGTCGTGCTTGTTGGAGCGGCACTTGTGGTTGTTGGAACCGCAGTTGTGGTTGTTGGAGATGCAGTTGTGCTTGTCTGAGGCCCAGTTGTGCTTGTTGGAGCCCCAGTTGTGCTTATTGGAGTGGCAGTCGTGCTTGTTGGCGCTGTACTCGTACTTGTTGGAGTGGCAGTCGTAGTTGTTGGCGCTGTACTTGTGCTTGTTGGAGCAGCAGTCGTGCTTGTTGGAGCGGCAGTCGTGCTTGTTGGCGCTGCAGTCATGCTTGTTGGAGCAGCGGCCGTGGTTGTTGGAGCCGCAGTCATGCTTGTTGCAGTAACAGTCATGCTTGTTGGAGCTGGAGTCATGCTTGTTGGAACCACATTCGTGGTTGTTGGAGTGGCAGACATGGTTGTTGAAGCCACAGTTGTGCTTGTTTGAGCGGCAGTTGTGCTTGTTGGCACTGTTGTCGTGCTTGTTGGAGCGGCACTTGTGGTTTTTGGAGCCATAGTCGTGCTTGTTGGAGCGGCCGTCGTGCTTGTTGGAGCCGCAGTCGTGGCGGTTGCAGCCGCAGTTGAGGTTGTTGGAGCCACAGTTGTGGTTGTTGGAGATGCAGTTGTGCTTGTCTGAGGCCCAGTTGTGCTTGTTGGAGCGGCAGTCGTGCTTGTTGGCACTGTCGTTGTGCTTGTTGGAGCAGCGGTCGTGGCTGTTGGAGCCACAGTCGTGCTTGTTGGAGCGTCAGACGTGGTTGTTGCAACCAAAGTTGTGCTTGTTGGAGCAGCAGTAGTGGTTGTTGGAGCGGCAGTTATGCTTGTTGGTGCTGTAGTCGTGCTTGTTGGAGTCACAGTCGTGCTTGTTGGAGCGGCAGTCGTGCTTGTTGGCACTGTCGTTGTGCTTGTTGGAGCAGCGGTCGTGGTTGTTGGAGCCACAGTCGTGCTTGTTGGAGCGTCAGACGTGGTTGTTGCAACCGCAGTTGTGCTTGTTGGAGCAGCAGTAGTGGTTGTTGGAGCGGCATTTATGCTTGTTGGTGCTGTAGTCGTGCTTGTTGGAGTCACAGTCGTGCTTGTTGGAGCAGCAGTCGTGCTTGTTGGCGCTGTAGTCGTGCTTGTTGGAGCGGCAGTCGTGCTTGTTGGAGCCACACTCGTTGTTGTTGGAGTGGCAGACGTGGTTGTTGGAGATGCAGTTGTGCTTGTTGGAGGCCCAATTGTACTTGTTGGAGATGCAGTTGTGCTTGCTGGAGTGGCAGTCGTGCTTGTTGGCACTGTAGTCGTGCTTGTTGGAGCCGTAGTCGTGGCGGTTGCAGCCGCAGTTGAGGTTGTTGGAGCCACAGTCGTGGTTGTTGGAGATGCAGTTGTGCTTGTCTGAGTCACAGTTGTGCTTGTTCGAGCGGCAGTCGTGCTTGTTGGCACTGTCGTTGTGCTTGTTGGAGCAGCGGTCGTGGTTGTTGGAGCCACAGTCGTGCTTGTTGGAGCGTCAGACGTGGTTGTTGCAACCAAAGTTGTGCTTGTTGGAGCAGCAGTAGTGGTTGTTGGAGCGGCAGTTATGCTTGTTGGTGCTGTAGTCGTGCTTGTTGGAGTCACAGTCGTGCTTGTTGGAGCAGCAGTCGTGCTTGTTGGAGCCACACTCGTTGTTGTTGGAGTGGCAGACGTGGTTGTTGGAGATGCAGTTGTGCTTGTCGGAGGCCCAATTGTACTTGTTGGAGATGCAGTTGTACTTGCTGGAGTGGCAGTCGTGCTTGTTGGCACTGTAGTCGTGCTTGTTGCAGCCGTAGTCGTGGCGGTTGCAGCCGCAGTTAAGGTTGTTGGAGCCACAGTCATGGTTGTTGGAGATGCAGTTGTGCTTGTCTGAGCCCCAGTTGTGCTTGTTTGAGCGGCAGTCGTGCTTGTTGGAGCCCCAGTTGTGCTTGTTGGCGCTGTAGTCGTGCTTGTTGGAGCGGTGGTCGTGGTTGTTGGAGCCACAGTCATGCTTGTTGGAGCGGCAGTTGTGATTGTTGGAACCACAGTCGTGGTTGTTGGAGTGGCAGACATGGTTGTTGGAGCCGCAGTTGTGCTTGTTGGAGCGGCAGTCGTGCTTGTTGACACTGTTGTCGTGCTTGTTGGGGCAGCACTTGTGGTTGTTGGAACCGCAGTTGTGGTTGTTGGAGATGCAGTTGTGCTTGTCTGAGGCCCAGTTGTGCTTGTTGGAGCCCCAGTTGTGCTTATTGGAGTGGCAGTCGTGCTTGTTGGCGCTGTAATCGTGCTTGTTGGAGTGGCAGTCGTAGTTGTTGGCGCTGTACTTGTGCTTGTTGGAGCAGCAGTCGTGCTTGTTGGCGCTGCAGTCGTGCTTGTTAGAGTGGCGGTCGTGGTTGTTGGAGCGGCAGTGGTGCTTGTTGGAGGGCCAGTTGTGCTTGATGGAGCGGCAGTCGTGCTTGTTGGCGCTGTAGTGGTGCTTGTTGGAGTCACAGTCGTGCTTGTTGGAGCAGCAGTCGTGCTTGTTAGAGTCACAGTCGTGCTTGTTGGAGCAGCAGTCGTGCTTGTTGGAGCAGCAGTCGTGCTTGTTGGAGCGGCAGTCGTGCTTGTTGGCGCTGTAGTTGTGCTTGTTGGAGTGGTGGTCGTGCTTGTTGGAGCCACAGTCATGGTTGTTGGAGCAGCAGTTGTGCTTGTTGGAGACCCAGTTGTGCTTGTTGGAGTCCCAGTTGTGCTTGTTGGAGCCGCAGTCGTGCTTGTTGAAGCCACAGTCGTGCTTGTTGGCGCTGTAGTCATGCTTGTTGGAGCGGCAGCCATGCTTGTTGGCGCTGTAGTTTGTGCTTGTTGGAGTGGCGGTCATGGTTGTTGGAGCCACAGTCATGCTTGTTGGAGCCACAGTTGTGCTTGTTGGAGCGGTGGTCGTGCTTGTTGGAGCCACAGTTGTGGTTGTTGGAGATGCAGTTGTGCTTGTCTGAGGCCCAGTTGTGCTTGTTGGAGCCACAGTTATGCTTATTGGAGTGGCAGTCGTGCTTGTTGGCACTGTACTCGTACTTGTTGGAGTGGCAGTCGTAGTTGTTGGCGCTGTACTTGTGCTTGTTGGAGCAGCAGTTGTGCTTGTTGGAGCGGCAGTCGTGCTTGTTGGCGCTGCAGTCATGCTTGTTGGAGCGGCGGCCGTGGTTGTTGGAGCGGCAGTCATGGTTGTTGGAGCCACAGTCGTGCTTGTTGGAGCAGCAGTCGTGCTTGTTGGCGCTGTAGTCGTGCTTGTTGGAGCGGCAGTCGTGCTTGTTGGAGCCACACTCGTTGTTGTTGGAGTGGCAGACGTGGTTGTTGGAGATGCAGTTGTGCTTGTCGGAGGCCTAATTGTACTTGTTGGAGATGCAGTTGTCCTTGCTTGAGTGGCAGTCGTGCTTGTTGGCACTGTAGTCGTGCTTGTTGGAGCAGTAGTCGTGGCGGTTGCAGCTGCAGTTGAGGTTGTTGGAGCCGCAGTTGTGCTTGTTGGAGCGGCAGTCGTGCTTGTTGACACTGTTGTCGTGCTTGTTGGGGCAGCACTTGTGGTTGTTGGAACCGCAGTTGTGGTTGTTGG
The DNA here is from genome assembly GCA_014281875.1 of Nibea albiflora. Classification (NCBI taxonomy): domain Eukaryota; kingdom Metazoa; phylum Chordata; class Actinopteri; family Sciaenidae; genus Nibea; species Nibea albiflora. The sequence continues at coordinate 25,081,191 of CM024796.1, forward strand.
AGATGCAGTTGTGCTTGTCTGAGGCCCAGTTGTGCTTGTTGGAGCCCCAGTTGTGCTTATTGGAGTGGCAGTCGTGCTTGTTGGCGCTGTAATCGTGCTTGTTGGAGTGGCAGTCGTAGTTGTTGGCGCTGTACTTGTGCTTGTTGGAGCAGCAGTCGTGCTTGTTGGCGCTGCAGTCGTGCTTGTTAGAGTGGCGGTCGTGGTTGTTGGAGCGGCAGTGGTGCTTGTTGGAGGGCCAGTTGTGCTTGATGGAGCGGCAGTCGTGCTTGTTGGCGCTGTAGTGGTGCTTGTTGGAGTCACAGTCGTGCTTGTTGGAGCAGCAGTCGTGCTTGTTAGAGTCACAGTCGTGCTTGTTGGAGCGCAGTCGTGCTTGTTGGAGCAGCAGTCGTGCTTGTTGGAGCGGCAGTCGTGCTTGTTGGCGCTGTAGTTGTGCTTGTTGGAGTGGTGGTCGTGCTTGTTGGAGCCACAGTCATGGTTGTTGGAGCAGCAGTTGTGCTTGTTGGAGACCCAGTTGTGCTTGTTGGAGTCCCAGTTGTGCTTGTTGGAGCCGCAGTCGTGCTTGTTGAAGCCACAGTCGTGCTTGTTGGCGCTGTAGTCATGCTTGTTGGAGCGGCAGCCATGCTTGTTGGCGCTGTAGTTGTGCTTGTTGGAGTGGCGGTCATGGTTGTTGGAGCCACAGTCATGCTTGTTGGAGCCACAGTTGTGCTTGTTGGAGCGGTGGTCGTGCTTGTTGGAGCCACAGTTGTGGTTGTTGGAGATGCAGTTGTGCTTGTCTGAGGCCCAGTTGTGCTTGTTGGAGCCACAGTTGTGCTTATTGGAGTGGCAGTCGTGCTTGTTGGCACTGTACTCGTACTTGTTGGAGTGGCAGTCGTAGTTGTTGGCGCTGTACTTGTGCTTGTTGGAGCAGCAGTTGTGCTTGTTGGAGCGGCAGTCGTGCTTGTTGGCGCTGCAGTCATGCTTGTTGGAGCGGCGGCCGTGGTTGTTGGAGCGGCAGTCATGGTTGTTGGAGCCACAGTCGTGCTTGTTGGAGCAGCAGTCGTGCTTGTTGGCGCTGTAGTCGTGCTTGTTGGAGCGGCAGTCGTGCTTGTTGGAGCCACACTCGTTGTTGTTGGAGTGGCAGACGTGGTTGTTGGAGATGCAGTTGTGCTTGTCGGAGGCCTAATTGTACTTGTTGGAGATGCAGTTGTCCTTGCTTGAGTGGCAGTCGTGCTTGTTGGCACTGTAGTCGTGCTTGTTGGAGCAGTAGTCGTGGCGGTTGCAGCTGCAGTTGAGGTTGTTGGAGCCACAGTCGTGGTTGTTGGAGATGCAGTTGTGCTTGTCTGAGCCCCAGTTGTGCTTGTTGGAGCGGCAGTCGTGCTTGTTGGAGCCCCAGTTGTGCTTGTTGGCGCTGTAGTCGTGCTTGTTGGAGCGGTGGTCGTGGTTGTTGGAGCCACAGTCATGCTTGTTGGAGCGGCAGTTGTGCTTGTTGGAGCGGCAGTCGTGCTTGTTGGCACTGTTGTCGTGCTTGTTGGAGCGGCACTTGTGGTTGTTGGAACCGCAGTTGTGGTTGTTGGAGATGCAGTTGTACTTATTTGAGGCCCAGTTGTGCTTGTTGGAGCCCCAGTTGTGCTTATTGGAGTGGCAGTCGTGCTTGTTGGCGCTGTACTCGTGCTTGTTGGAGTGGCAGTCGTAGTTGTTGGCGCTGTACTTGTGCTTGTTGGAGCGGCAGTCGTGCTTGTTGGCGCTGCAGTCGTGCTTGTTGGAGTGGCGGTCGTGGTTGTTGGAGCGGCAGTCGTGGTTGTTGGAGCCGCAGTCGTGCTTGTTGGAGCAGCAGTCGTGATTGTTGGAACCACAGTCGTGGTTGTTGGAGTGGCAGACATGGTTGTTGGAGCCACAGTTGTGCTTGTTGGAGCGGCAGTTGTGCTTGTTGGCACTGTTGTCGTGCTTGTTGGAGCGGTACTTGTGGTTGTTGGAGCCACAGTCGTGCTTGTTAGAGCGGCAGTTGTGCTTGTTGGAGCCGCAGTCGTGGCGGTTGCAGCCGCAGTTGAGGTTGTTGGAGCCACAGTTATGCTTGTTGGTGCTGTAGTCGTGCTTGTTGGAGTCACAGTCGTGCTTGTTGGAGCAGCAGTCGTGCTTGTTGGTGCTGTAGTCGTGCTTGTTGGAGCGGCAGTCGTGCTTGTTGGAGCCACCCTCGTTGTTGTTGGAGTGGCAGACGTGGTTGTTGGAGATGCAGTTGTGCTTGTCGGAGCCCCAATTGTACTTGTTGGAGATGCAGTTGTGCTTGCTGGAGTGGCAGTCGTGCTTGTTGGCACTGTAGTCGTGCTTGTTGGAGCCGTAGTCGTGGCGGTTGCAGCTGCAGTTGAGGTTGTTGGAGCCACAGTCGTGGTTGTTGGAGATGCAGTTGTGCTTGTCTGAGCCCCAGTTGTGCTTGTTGGCACTGTTGTCGTGCTTGTTGGAGCGGCACTTGTGGTTGTTGGAACCGCAGTTGTAGTTGTTGGAGATGCAGTTGTGCTTATTTGAGGCCCAGTTGTGCTTGTTGGAGCCCCAGTTGTGCTTATTGGAGTGGCAGTCGTGCTTGTTGGCGATGTACTCGTGCTTGTTGGAGTGGCAGTCGTAGTTGTTGGCGCTGTACTTGTGCTTGTTGGAGCAGCAGTCGTGCTTGTTGGCGCTGCAGTCGTGCTTGTTGGAGTGGCGGTCATGGTTGTTGAAGCGGCAGTCGTGGTTGTTGGAGCTGCAGTCGTGATTGTTGGAGCAGCAGTCGTGATTGTTGGAACCACAGTCGTGGTTGTTGGAGTGGCAGACATGGTTGTTGGAGCCGCAGTTGTGCTTGTTGGAGCCGCAGTTGTGCTTGTGGGCACTGTTGTCGTGCTTGTTGGAGCGGCACTTGTGGTTGTTGGAGCCACAGTCGTGCTTGTTAGAGCGGCAGTCGTGCTTGTTGGAGCCGCAGTCGTGGCGGTTGAAGCCGCAGTTGAGGTTGTTGGAGCCACAGTTATGCTTGTTGGTGCTGTAGTCGTGCTTGTTGGAGTCACAGTCGTGGTTGTTGGAGATGCAGTTGTGCTTGTCTGAGCCCCAGTTGTGCTTGTTGGAGTGGCAGTCGTGCTTGTTGGCACTGTTGTCGTGCTTGTTGGAGCGGCACTTGTGGTTGTTGGAACCGCAGTTGTGGTTGTTGGAGATGCAGTTGTGCTTATTTGAGGCCCAGTTGTGCTTGTTGGAGCCCCAGTTGTGCTTATTGGAGTGGCAGTCGTGCTTGTTGGCGCTGTACTCGTGCTTGTTGGAGTGGCAGTCGTAGTTGTTGGCGCTGTACTTGTGGTTGTTGGAGCCGCAGTCGTGATTGTTGGAGCAGCAGTCGTGATTGTTGGAACCACAGTCGTGGTTGTTGGAGTGGCAGACATGGTTGTTGGAGCCGCAGTTGTGCTTGTTGGAGCGGCAGTTGTGCTTGTTGGCACTGTTGTCGTGCTTGTTGGAGCGGCACTTGTGGTTGTTGGAGCCACAGTCGTGCTTGTTAGAGCGGCAGTCGTGCTTGTTGGAGCCGCAGTCGTGGCGGTTGCAGCCGCAGTTGAGGTTGTTGGAGCCACAGTTATGCTTGTTGGTGCTGTAGTCGTGCTTGTTGGAGTCACAGTCGTGCTTGTTGGAGCAGCAGTCGTGCTTGTTGGTGCTGTAGTCGTGCTTGTTGGAGCGGCAGTCGTGCTTGTTGGAGCCACCCTCGTTGTTGTTGGAGTGGCAGACGTGGTTGTTGGAGATGCAGTTGTGCTTGTCGGAGCCCCAATTGTACTTGTTGGAGATGCAGTTGTGCTTGCTGGAGTGGCAGTCGTGCTTGTTGGCACTGTAGTCGTGCTTGTTGGAGCCGTAGTCGTGGCGGTTGCAGCTGCAGTTGAGGTTGTTGGAGCCACAGTCGTGGTTGTTGGAGATGCAGTTGTGCTTGTCTGAGCCCCAGTTGTGCTTGTTGGAGCGGCAGTCGTGCTTGTAGGCACTGTTGTCGTGTTTGTTGGAGCGGCACTTGTGGTTGTTGGAACCGCAGTTGTGGTTGTTGGAGATGCAGTTGTGCTTATTTGAGGCCCAGTTGTGCTTGTTGGAGCCCCAGTTGTGCTTATTGGAGTGGCAGTCTTGCTTGTTGGCGCTGTACTCGTGCTTGTAAGAGTGGCAGTCGTAGTTGTTGGCGCTGTACTTGTGCTTGTTGGAGCAGCAGTCGTGCTTGTTGGCGCTGCAGTCGTGCTTGTTGGAGTGGCGGTCGTGGTTGTTGGAGCGGCAGTCGTGGTTGTTGGAGCCGCAGTCGTGATTGTTGGAGCAGCAGTCGTGATTGTTGGAACCACAGTCGTGGTTGTTGGAGTGGCAGACATGGTTGTTGGAGCCGCAGTTGTGCTTGTTGGAGCGGCAGTTGTGCTTGTTGGCACTGTTGTCGTGCTTGTTGGAGCGGCACTTGTGGTTGTTGGAGCCACAGTCGTGCTTGTTAGAGCGGCAGTCGTGCTTGTTGGAGCCGCAGTCGTGGCGGTTGCAGCCACAGTTGAGGTTGTTGGAGCCACAGTTGTGCTTGTTGGAGATGCAGTTGTGCTTGTCTGAGGCCCAGTTGTGCTTGTTGGAGCGGCAGTCGTGCTTGTTTGCACTGTTTTTGTGCTTGTTGGAGCGGCGGTTGTGGTTGTTGGAGCCACAGTCGTGCTTGTTGCCGCTGTACTCGTGCTTGTTGGAGTGGCAGTCGTAGTTGTTGGCGCTGTACTTGTGCTTGTTGGAGCAGCAGTCGTGCTTGTTGGAGCGGCAGTTGTGCTTGTTGGAGCAGCAGTCGTGCTTGTTGGAGCGGCAGTCGTGCTTGTTGGAGCCGCAGTCGTGGCGGTTGCAGCCACAGTTGAGGTTGTTGGAGCCACAGTTGTGCTTGTTGGAGATGCAGTTGTGCTTGTCTGAGGCCCAGTTGTGCTTGTTGGAGCGGCAGTCGTGCTTGTTTGCACTGTTTTTGTGCTTGTTGGAGCGGCGGTTGTGGTTGTTGGAGCCACAGTCGTGCTTGTTGCCGCTGTACTCGTGCTTGTTGGAGTGGCAGTCGTAGTTGTTGGCGCTGTACTTGTGCTTGTTGGAGCAGCAGTCGTGCTTGTTGGAGCGGCAGTTGTGCTTGTTGGAGCAGCAGTCGTGCTTGTTGGAGCCGCAGTCGTGGTGGTTGCAGCCGCAGTTGAGGTTGTTGGAGCCACAGTTGTGGTTTTTGGAGATGCAGTTGTGCTTGTCTGAGGCCCAGTTGTGCTTGTTGGAGCAGCAGTCGTGCTTGTTGGCGCTGTAGTCGTGCTTGTTGGAGCGGCAGTCGTGCTTGTTGGAGCGGCATTCGTGATTGTTGGAACCACAGTTGTGGTTATTGGAGTGGCAGACATGGTTGTTGGAGCCGGAGTTGTGGTTGCTGGAGATGCAGTTGTGCTTGTCGGAGGCCCAATTGTACTTGTTGGAGATGCAGTTGTCCTTGCTGGAGTGGCAGTCGTGCTTGTTGGCACTGTAGTCGTGCTTGTTGGAGCCGTAGTCGTGGCGGTTGCAGCTGCAGTTGAGGTTGTTGGAGCCACAGTCGTGGTTGTTGGAGATGCAGTTGTGCTTGTCTGAGCCCCAGTTGTGCTTGTTGGAGCGGCAGTCGTACTTGTTGGAGCGGTGGTCGTTGTTGTTGGAGCCGCAGACGTGGTTGTTGGAGATACAGTTGTGCTTGTCGGAGGCCCAATTGTACTTGTTGGAGATGCAGTTGTCCTTGCTGGAGTGGCAGTCGTGCTTGTTGGCACTGTAGTCGTGCTTGTTGGAGCCGTAGTCGTGGCGGTTGCAGCTGCAGTTGAGGTTGTTGGAGCCACAGTCGTGGTTGTTGGAGATGCAGTTGTGCTTGTCTGAGCCCCAGTTGTGCTTGTTGGAGCGGCAGTCGTACTTGTTGGAGCGGTGGTCGTGGTTGTTGGAGCCACAGTCGTGCTTGTTGGAGCGGCATTCGTGATTGTTGGAACCACAGTTGTGGTTATTGGAGTGGCAGACATGGTTGTTGGAGCCGGAGTTGTGGTTGCTGGAGATGCAGTTGTGCTTGTCTGAGGCCCAGTTGTGCTTGTTGGAGCGGCAGTCGTGCTTGTTGGCGCTGTAGTTGTGCTTGTTGGAGCGGCGGTCGTAGTTGTTGGAGCCGCAGTCGTGGCGGTTGCAGCTGTAGTTGAGGTTGTTGGAACCACAGTCGTGGTTGTTGGAGATGCAGTTGTGCTTGTCTGAGCCCCAGTTGTGCTTGTTGGAGCGGCAGTCGTACTTGTTGGAGCGGTGGTCGTGGTTGTTGGAGCCACAGTCGTGCTTGTTGGAGCGGCATTCGTGATTGTTGGAACCACAGTTGTGGTTGTTGGAGTGGCAGACATGGTTGTTGGAGCCGGAGTTGTGGTTGCTGGAGATGCAGTTGTGCTTGTCTGAGGCCCAGTTGTGCTTGTTGGAGCGGCAGTCGTGCTTGTTGGCGCTGTAGTTGTGCTTGTTGGAGCGGCGGTCGTAGTTGTTGGAGCCGCAGTTGTGCTTGTTGGAGCAGCAGTCGTGGTTGGAGCGGCAGTTGTGGTTGTTGGCGCCACAGTCGTGCTTGTAAGAGCGGCAGTGGTGGTCGTTGGAGCAGCAGTCGTGCTTGTTGGAGTGGCATTGGTGATTGTTGCAGCGGCAGTCGTTGTTGTTAGAGCCGCAGTCATGTTTGTTGGAGCTGGAGTCATTGTTGTTGGAGACTGAGCTGATAGAAACAGAACAGAAAGTAATGATTTAGGTGACAACATTTAATATTGACTGTTTAAGTGAGAGAAAGTTTGTCCTTGTCGCAGTTTTATGAGTCCTCTATCATTCCGCTTAGGCTTCTCGGGGTCATGTGGGCTTGAGAGTATCCCATAATCGCATTGGGTAAGCAGCAGGTACCTGACACATAAAGACAGACGACCATTCATGCTCACATTTACACCCATGGGCAATTTGGAGTCACGGATTAAAGTGCGTGTCTTTATGCTGTGAAAGGAAGGCAAAGTATCTGGAGAGAGCCAACAGAAACAGGGAGCACTCCACATTATGGCAATAGGTTTTGTAAGCGACAGTGATAACAACTGTGCAGTTATGTCACACTCAGATATTTTTAAATATCTTAAATGTTCATTGTCTTACTCTTAATTAAACCATAACTGATATGTAGAGCAAATAACTTTTCAAACTTTTTTTGTTTTGACATTTAACATACTAACTTTACAAAAGTGAGTCACTTGATGTTTTCTGCCAGCCTAGATTAAAGTTTATCCTCTTATTTAAGATTCTTTAAATTCTTTCTTGTCGTTGACAAAGGACCGATTAGACAGCGAAATGCCTTCTTGCAAATTTAACAGCTCTTTTTCATCCATTCAATAAAGTATATTAGAAATTAAAATACAAACAACAAAGCCATAAACACAAACACTATATTTAATAATTACCTATAGTTACATGGAAATATCCAAGCAAAAATATCCAACAGGCGAATTTTCTTGCCATGATGACAGCGCACTACTCCAGGTATAGACAAGCATTTAATCAGTCATTGCACTCTGATTTTCAAAATCACTCCTCCCTCAGTGACAGAGGACACGACAAGTGGGTACTTTCATGTATCCTGAAGCAGGTGAGTCACAACAACACATTGCTTGTGGTTGCTTGGTATGTAGTAGTGGCATTTGTGGAAGTGGTGTTTATGAATGTTATTTATGTGGGAGTGACTGTTTGACCAGTCAAATTATTGCATGATTTTATACTCACTATATATTGTTGGCATCAGTGAGAACATGACACACTCACATGTTGAGGCAGTGTGAAAAAAGGTTAGCTCAGATCAGGATTATGTTGTGTGCATGTATTGTGCAGGTTTAACCACCAAATCAGCAGGGCACTCTTGATAAAGCACAAGTTCACATTATAGGATTCAATATATAGAAAAAATTTGATTAAGAGAAATATGTGGTATGTATGGAAGCCCTAAGCTGTCATGCATTCATACATTTTTCTTCTTTTCAAATGATAACAAGTTAGGCAGTTTTTATCATGTTTTATGCATAAAATAACATTCATAAGCTAATTTTGTTTCTTTTCTGTCTCTCCATGCATCGCAGCACAGAAACCAATCAAAAAAGCTTCCAAGGGGATGAGGCATAGGCCAGTCTTTTATACCATCTTTCTCTTTCTGCTTCATCTAAATTGATATCAGTATAAACCAGTTTTATACAGTCTATGATATAAACTCATGTTCCATGTTTCTTGTCAGTCTTTGCTCTTCTGTGTATAAATACAACAAAGCCTTGTATATCCACACTAAGAAGAGCTGGTGGCACAAGGAACACTGAGTTGTTTCCTTGTTTATCTGGTTTTAAATCATTATTTCTGTTTCACGAGCCATCAACTGTGTTGACAATGCCTTAGGCAAGAGTATGCAGCAGTTCATTTGGAAGGAAATATGCAGAACAGTATCAGGTACATACCACACCCATTCCTGTCAGAAATCATATGCAGCAATTAAAAACTGGCTTGGTGTAGAAGTGGTACATAGAACACATACCACTTCTACATTCAGTGTAGCTGGTGATTACATCCTCCTTGCATAGGTGTTATAAGCCTATGTTTATTATTTACAGTCATAACAAAGACAGTGTCATGAAGGCTTTAAGACTTTGACTTGGCCTTGGAGACAGTCTTTGTTTGTTTTGGGACACTTCATTGTCATTAGTCCTAACCTACAAAAGCTAGCGTTGTGTAGTCTTTGTCAGCATCACTACTCTTCTTTGCTGCTGTTTTTCCAGTGGAATTACATGTTTTAGATTCTGATATATATCTGATAGACATCTATCAAAATATGGCATATACTGTAGTAAAAAGGAGTTGTGCTGTTCACAGGTAGTTTTTGGTATTAGCTCTATTCAACTACTAATATAATCCATATAATGACTAGAACGGTTCAGCTAAGTAAAAAAAATCAACATTCTATCATTACTTTAAGACAAGGTGAGACAATCCTGAAAAAGAGCTTTCAACATATCTCAAAGTGCAGTTGCTAAAACCATCACAATGCTACGATGAAACTGGCTCATATGATGGCCGGGACCCGCCATTGCTGCAAATAAAACAACGATGCAAATTTTAAAAAGAGAGAGAGAGAGAAATAAGAAGAAGACATGAAATATGAAAAGGTTAGTGTTTACTGTCACTACATAACTATACTTGTCAATGTGTTATAGTTGTTATAGTTATATATATAGTTAGGCCATGACGCCCCAGGTTTGATATGAAGAAGATATGAACAGTTACCAGTCTCAGAAATAAACAATTAACAGGAACTAAAATTAGAGCCTGTAAATGCTTCACAGAGTTCAAGTAGCAGACACATCTCAACATCAACTGTTCAGAGACAGTGTGAATCTGACCTTAAGATTGAATTTCTGCAAAGAAACCATGACTGAGGGAGATCAAGAAGAAGAGAACTGCTTGGACCTAGAAATATAATGAATGAACAATTAGACCAGTGTTTTTTCAACCCTGGTCCTCGGGTAACACTGCCCTGCATGTTTTAGATGTTTCCTGCTCCAACACACCTGATTCAGCTCATCATCAAGCTGGTCATCAAGCTCTGCAGTGGCCTGATAACGAGCCACTCATTTGAATCAGGTATGTTGGAGCAGGAAACCTCTAAAACATGCAGGGCAGTGTTCCCCGAGGACCAGGGTTGAAAAAACACTGAATTAGACCACTGGAAATCTGGACTTTGGTCTGATGAGTTAAATGAAATTGCCTTGTGTATACCTTCTCTGCCTTGTGAGAACCAATCAGATCTGTAGTGCTGTAAATTGCTGATTTTTGAGGCTGGGAACTGTAATGAGATTCTTTGCAGCAGAGGTAACTCTTGGTCTTCCTTTCCTGTGGCAGAGTCAGTGTCATCACCTTGTCATGCCCTGAAGTAATGATGGACTTTTCTAGTGAATCTCATGAATTACTACAGTAGTTGAATAGAGAGCTATTTAGTGTGTGCCAACACTACCTCTTAAGAACACAACTAATGATCTCACTCACAATAACAGGGCGTGAAATTCCAAGGCACACCTGTTAATTCTGGTAAAACCATTCCAGGTGACAATCAGGAAGCTATGATGACATTATGGCAATTGATTATCTCCTATCCAAGTACTAACCAGACTCTGCTCAGCTTCTGAGACGAGATGAGATCTTGTGCAGGAGCAAAGATTTCTCTGAGCATTTATCATTGATGCTCCATCTCCACCTGAAATAAAACATACCTCCATAAATGTGGGACGTATAAGATTCATTTTTATGCCCTTTTTATGGCACTGCAGGCAACAATAAACTGCACAACAATTGCAGCATGGCAGTCCTGTTTCACTTAAACTGTTTTCTTGATTTTAGCTTTTGTTCAGCTAAAGCTTCACCAAAGAAACAATTAAAAATATATCGAGGACACATTCCATAAAGGGTTTGGCTGTTTCTTGGCTCAGTCACCATTGAATTCCCGTAGAGATGATATGGATATTAGTTATTTTGGTATTGGTATGCGTGTGTGTGAGTGTGTGCACGCACGTATGTCTAGGCTTGAAGAACAGGACAAACTAGTCACTGTAGAGGAACTGTACTGAGCTATTGACTTGACAAAAAAGAAAACAGAAAAACAATCTGATTTAGCAATGAACAAGGACTGTGATTGTGTGATTGTGAGTGTTTTTTTGTGTTTTTTTTTGTTCTGATCCATTAAAGACATGTTGGCTGACCTGGTTAGTCCTCCTGCCTTGTGACTAATGATGCACCTGCTTTACACATTGAAATGGCACAATGGCAACCTTCTGGGCACAAGAAGAGCAATTAATCATGGGCCAGTCATTCCCAGTAGGAGTGTGCGATAGTGATGTGTCAGTCGTGAACGAGCCGGTTCAAATAGCCTGCTCTTTTAAGTGAACGATGGGAGCCAGATCCCGGTCTTTCTTTTTTTTTTTTTTACTTTTCTCTTTAGGAAAAGTACCTGCAAGCGCTGCAGGCATTGGCTGTGCAACCAATCATGTGAGGATTGACAAGGATCATACCACCAAGCACGGTGGGGTGGAGGTAGCAGTGCTGAGACATTGACAGGAGACAAGAGGAGAGAGAAGAGACAGGAGTGTGGTGCAAAGATTTATTATTTTTTACTCTATACCAAAAACATTTTGGTTTTATTTGTCCAGTTGTCAGTGGTTGGCAACAAAGCACATTTACTTGAGTACTGTTATTTAATTGATCTTTTTTCAGTACCTTACTTGTTATGTTAGGTGTGTGTGATTAAATAAAATAATAATAAAATGTCCTTTTTTAAAATGTCTATGCTTAGGTTTTCATAGGTGTTTCTATCTGTTTTGTGTATCTGCTTTATGTAGAGTGGTTCTTCAATCAAGTTAGTGCAATCATTGGATGGTTTCAGGGAGTTACAAGGGATTTTACAACTGTAAATGCAACTGGCTACAGCAAGTTTTAAAAATGTAATTGATATATGTGTTCAAATACAAATCACAAGTCAAAACAGCGCTAAATTTGCCTGAATTATAAAAGTGGTCAAATGAAGAGCTGTTTGGGAGCTGTAAGAGCCGGCTCTTCTTGGTGAACTGAGCCAAATGATCACTAAAATGTTCATGTTCACTAAAAAGAGCCGGTATTCCCATCAATAGTGTGTAGTGTGTACCACAGAATTTGGTATCAATCCTATACCAAGTAAATACAGTGCCAGTATAATACCAACACAACTTTTTACTTAATGAATCCCAGGTGAAAAATAAATGCGATAAGTATTAAAACTAACTAAACTAAAATTTAGCACACTTTTGTGTACTGTAGTGTGTTTATGATTAGTTAACGTTAAGTATGCTGTTTTGGAACAACTAATTTTGTACTAAATATATTTTAATTGTAATTAAATTGTAAGAAAATTCAACTTGAAGTGTATTTAGTGTACTTTTATGTGCTAAAGTGGAACAACTTAAAGTATATTTAGTATAGTTTAAGTATATGACTTTATATGTACTAATAAAGTGTACTTTGGTTGTATTCTAAATACATTAAAAATTATTTGTTAGTGTCTTAAAAATATATAAGCTTTATACTTTAATATATTCTTACTGTAGTAATAATATGCTTGATTATACTGTTGGCTTATTTCAATTACTAAAAACACATATTTTGCAGTTAATACCCAATATACTTTATCATTACTTTGCTATACTAATTTCTACCACATTCTTGTAAATGTATTACCAGTATACTAAATGCTTAAAGACCATGCAAGTGAAAAATATACTTTAATGTATTTTTTTTACCATATCTAAATTATACATTACAAATAATACAAAACTTACATAAACATTTAGATATGGATTTTAAACATTATGACAAAACTTTTCAAATATTAGAACACTGAAAAACAACATATTTACAATTTACAACCCTAACCCCTCCCACCATACAGAAACACATTATGTTCCTTTTTTTTGGCTGAGGTGCTCATTGTTGCATTTTCGTCTGATGGCCGTGCCCACATCAGACACTTGTCTGCGGAAACTCCAGAAGAACAGCATCTGTTAACCAAACAGACAAGAGATACTGTAAGTCACACAGCGTATTCATAGTATTTTTAAACAGTACATCAGGAAACTCTGAGAAATTGTATCAGTCTGAAATACCAATATTGGTACCAGTACATAATCCACTAATCCGTAATAATTACTGGTTGTCTGTTTCCGTGTGATCTAGCTGCTATAGAAATCGCAGAAGCTTTTAAATAGACTACATGTAACTCAAAACAATTACATACCAGTAATAGCCTTCACCCTGGTAACATCCACCAGACTTCCCAGTTAGGGTCGACTGTGCAAGGACCTCCTTCGAGAATACCAGGACAGCCAGCTCTTGGGCAAAAATGGCCATCCGAGATCTGTTCAGGCGGAGGAAGGCTCTCTTCGCGACTGCGACTGTGCTGCCTGCCAAGGAGTGCTGCATATGAGAGAGAAAGAGAGGACAAATTAGACAGATTATCGTGTGAGCTTATGAGGAATGAACAACAATGTGCTTAATTAAATATTTACTTGGAAACACTGCTAGTATATATAAACCAGGGCTCCAGAATGCCCCTAAATGGTCGCCTTTTGCCCCTAAAATTTTGAGACAGTGCAAGTAAATTTTTCATGTGCGGCCAGTAAATTTGCAGATTTTTTACATTTTTATTATCATAGAAACCAAGTTTCCTGGGTGTGTTCAACTGGATGCAGCCAATAAAACAATTAACTAAAAGAGTTGAGGTAACATGTTCAGTGCGGTTCAGCAGCAACTCTCTCTTTTAATCAGCACGGCAGCAGCAACGCCTTACGGCAGAACTCCGCGGCAAGATAATTCATATGACTGATCTGTGAAACATGTAACCTGTTAAATCCCATCACTATATTGCTGACCTAATTACCAACACAGGATGATGCAACCAAAGACAAAAGGTCCATAGTGCAAATATAGAATACTTTGTAAATGAACTGTCAAGTAATGAATACATACGTGCATCTCTCAATTACAACATACTATTTCAATGTCACTGTCCATAGAAGAGGATGACATTGCAGATGAAAGGGTCCCCCTGTACGAGGACATCAATGCCTGGACACACTCCACACACTCCCTCATTAATTTAATCAGTTCCGGCAGGTCTGGTAGAATGTAAAAATATGTGGGAAAACATCTGGTTTGTTAGTTAGTCAACATAATGGTACTTAAGTTCAGTACAGTACAACAATAATGTAGAAACACCCTGAATCATTGTTTAAAAAAAATATAATGTGTTCTGATATATTAACCCCTCTAATTCCAATCTGAACACCAACCATGAAGGGCTGAGATGATTTCATTCATTCCAGGTGCCATGCTATGATCAGTATTATCATCCGTCAGCTTTTTCAAAGGAGGAAGAAATACCAGGCAGAAAGGAGAAAAAAAAGAGGTTAGAATCACATTAAACTTCATTAAGGTACGATAGACATTAACAGAACCTGATGTGAGGAATTGTGGGAGGAAATAGCGGTAGATATAATGTCATGTTCATTTTGTAAATTTCCGGGAATTTCATAAACAGTATCTCATTAAAAAATAAATAAATTGGGAACAAATAACTTAACTTAAACTTCAATACTGGACGATAAAGAGAGAGAGAGAGAGTTAGTTACTTTACTATATTATCGCACAATAATGCAAAAAAAGAGAGACAGACAGACAGACAGACAGACAGACAGACAGACAGACACACAGAACATAGAGAGAAACTCCCAGTAGGCGTCTGACTTGCATACAGTAGGACTCTTCTGGGGAACTACAAAAGTCATCAACTGCAACCATCCTTAGAGTCAGCCAGTGGAACATGCAGGAACAAACACAAGGCAAGGTGAATAAACCTACCGGTAAGTAATTCACAACAGGAACAACAGGCAAAGATAAACATTAAAACGGTTAGACAGCAATGCATAGTTACAAGAGCCTGAGCTGTGTGGCCTTCTCCTCGATCATTTTTTCCAATGTCAGAAGCTCTGCTTTTTTCCCCTTGTGGCTTCGTCGAAGGGAATTTGACTTTGCAATGAGCTCAGCCATCTTCGTTCCCGCTTTACCCTCTGCCATCTCCGCAAACTTATCAGCATCACTTTCCAGGGAATGGCACACACTATGGAGCACCTGCCGCTGAGTCCGGAGGTCCTCCAGCTCTTTCTCTGCTGTTTTTCTCTTCAGCTCTTGAGTGACACTCTCCCTTTTCTTCCGCTCACTCTCAAGGTGTAGTCTGTACTGTGATCTTGATGAACCAGCAGAGGCCAGGAGCTCCTTGGACAGAGGTACATTCAGGACACCACCACAGACATTCACTTTGTCACAGATTAACCTGAGGGCTTCAAGAGACTCTTCATGGAGGTTGCACGTCTCCACCTCCTTGTTGACCGAGAAGCCTCTTTCAACTGTGGCCTGCCCATGGGACAGGAGGAGAGCACTTTGGCAAAACTTCAGCAGGTCAGGGTGAGACGTGCGCAGTTTGGAATGGAGGAAGACATCCAGACGCTGGCTAAGGGGCTGGAAGGACACAAATTCTTCATCTCTGCTCCCATCCGAGAGAAAAGAGGAGAATTGTTGAATGATGACATCACCTGCGACATGGACAAGAAAATTAAGATGTGTTCATTACATTAACACATTCCAGTCCACTGCTACATCAACCATTCAACAAAAGTACATACAGTACATCATAGATACACAGCAGTATCTAAAGCAGTGGTTCTCAACCTTTGGGCACAGAAGTCTTGTTTAAATTACAAACTGATCATTGACACCTTCACACCTCTTGAATTAAAAAAGGCAGAGAACCAAGGGAGATTCCTAGCACAAGACCGTAATCAAGTAGAATAACCTATTGACTTCTACTGTCCCTATACAATATTCTCTTACCAGCTGCAACGCCACCTGCCAACTGCTGCCCCTGGATGAATGTCTGTACTAATGCCTTCATCTGTACGATGCACCACTCTGGATCTTTGGCCATCTTTGTGGGATCCAGGCAGACAATCTGCCTAACAATGGGGAATTTCAACGGGGACCTTTCCTGCAGTTTCTTTATGATCCGAACCAGACACTGCAAACACTCTTTTCTCAGGCTGAGCACAGAATGTTCCCCTATCTTGGTTCCTGGTTTGCCCATGAGTGCCTATTAAGGAACATTAAGGAACATGCATATCAATGCTCTCTTTGAAAAGAAATGTTTGCTTAATAAATATATCATTAAAAAATAATCATTAAATGGCCCTGGTATATCACTAGACATTAAGGAATCATGATCATTTCAAATATTTTTATCACTGACAACAGCAATCCAGTCAGATTATTCCCATTACATAAATGAAGTTGCTGCCCTCAACTTACATTGATGTTGTCGATATGTGTGCATCGTGTGTGTGTGTATTATTTGTTTTAGCCTGCTGTGCCACGCTTCACCTATCTGATTTCGGCAACCTACAGTAGCTGATATCCTCTTGTCTGGGAGGAGGGGGGAATACCATGCTCTGCAGTATTTTGAAAAGCATTGTAGTACCAGTTTTGGCCACAAACTTACATACTGTAAATTGCATTTACTACTGTAGATTTGTAGATCATAAATTCACTGATTTATCTCACCAAACAATTAAAGAACAATGAAATTACCTTGATGGCTGATTCAGCTCCCAAGCCAATGTCTACCCTTTTGAGGGTGACCCAGTTCTTCTCATCAGAGATGTCCAACTTAATGAGCTGCAAGGGGGTTTGGTCCTGTAGGAGCTCCCTTTTGATGAAGCGCCGCAGTAAACTCTGATGATGGCAACAATCAGATAGTTACCAAGCCATTCCATCAATTAATACAGGTTTACATTGAAATGAATTCATCAAAATGTTTATAGTGATACTTACCAACAGAAGCTCAGTTAAATCTTTAGCCAAAAAAGGCAACACTGGCTTATCTGTTTGGTACTTCTGAAGAAAAGGGTTAAAACTTCTCGCAATGGAGAGGAAGAATTGCAGCTTTGGGATTAAGAGCGGATCCTTTCTTGCTGTCAGGATGGCGTCATAAGAGGCTGTGTTCGGTTGGACTTTCTTTTCTTCCGCAGCACTGACATATCTCTGAACCATGGGCCAAACTTCGAGGACTCTCTCCGCAACTGGCACATTTTCCACCCATCTGTGGCCACAGAAAGAGAGGGGAAAGCAGGTCGACCCAGTGATGTTGGTGTAGTCCTCTCTCCGGGCAGGAACGTTGTGGAAGAGGTAATGGAGTGCATGCAGGAGCTTGTCTATTTGCCAGGCTGTAAAGTCTGCCTTCATGGCATTGTGGAGAGTGTGAAGTCCACAGCTCCCAACCACCAGGACTTGGGCACCTCCATTCAGCTCAGCATTCTCCTTTTGAAGGAGATCAAGGAATTTAAAATTTACATTGGGCCCATCCATTCCAACTGAGAGGAGCCGCCTCATATTGAGTTGAGCAATGCATTCCTGTGAATTCAGACAGAAAAAGGTTTGTTTAAATAACATATTACTTAAGAAAATCACATTCAATATGAAGACAATAATATGGTACAGCCTATGCTTCAAATTAAAACATTTAGCTTTATTATCTTAAGTAAAACATGAGTCAGGTGTTGGAATACTTTGACAGTGATGGACAGTATAGGGCCTATACTGTCCAATTTCATTTTCATTTCATTCTTTGCCAAATTTCCCTATTCAAGGGCTACATTTCTTTAATTATAGGCTACATTTTCCAATACAGAAATTCAACAGAAGGCTAAATAAATAAAATGATAAACAATGTCTCCCTAACCCAGGGGCCGGCAACCTTTTTGGCTGAGAGAGCCGCGAAAGCCACATATTTTAAAATGTATTTCCATGAGAGCCGGGGGGTGCAGTTACGGCATTTGACGTTGGTGCGGCGGCGGGCGCGGTGGACAGCCCAACATACTGGCGCACGGGAGCGGGGTGGATGGCCCACCATACTGCCGGCTGCAGCGTTGGGTGCCTCTGCGATCGACTTGATCACGTCTGGCGATCGACCGGTAGCTTGCGATCAACGTATTGGGCACCCCTGTTTTAGTGGTACACAGTACCGGACCGTACTGACTTACTTTCACCCCTCTGCGAGCCACATGCAGTCATCAAAAGAGCCACATCTGGCTCGCGAGCCATAGGTTGCCGACCCCTGATCTAACCAATAGTACAGGAAAATAAACTTACTTTGATGTACTGCAACAGATCGTCAGCTCTTCCGTGCCCCAGGAACTGTGAACCAAAATATCTCGACCGAACACACCCATCCTCCAAAAAACGAATGTGTATGTCCATTTGTTTTTTCTTCGACGATTAATTTAAACTCTCATCAAACATAAGGACGTAAGGGCCGGCATGATTTATGGCCTCAACCAGTTCCCTCTTAAAATACGGGGCAATGCCAAATTTGATCATGTAGCCGGTCTTGTCCTCGGCCAAAGCAAGCGATTTGGCGATTTGGGAATCCGGGAACATCTTGGCAAACAGCTCTCCTATGCCATCATTCGACTTGAACGAGTGGTGTTTCGTTGCTAAATCTAAACACCATAGCACCTCGGCCTGCAGTGTAGCGGTGGTAGTGCAGAGCGGCTGAATGCTGTTGGTGGGATTACTGGTGGTGGGAGCAGTGGAGGTTGAGGTAGCGGTGGAGGTTGAGGGAGCAGTGGAGGTAGAGATCGTAGATGTAGCCGTAGTCCCAACGCAAAACAGAGACAGCGGTAGCTGCACGTTTCGTCCCCGTATCCTTGTTTGATGGCTATTCGATCCCATGTGTGATTTCACCGCCTTCACCCCCATCCACGTAACATTTATAACTTTCTTGCATACGTTGCTATAAGCCTCTTGGCTGTTGCCAACTACAGGCCTAAGCCAGTCTTTAAACGAAGCTTCCTCCAGCCAGAGGTCTGAAAACTTACATTTGCCCATATCATAAACTAGCGCAAATTTGGCAGCAAGACAGCCAGTCGCCTACTCAGGGGGGCGTTTCCCATTGATAACCACCCATGTTGCTAACTGGCTAATAACTACGCTTATGAGAAACACGACCCTGATTGATTCAACGTGCGCAAGGTACAAGTGAGGTCACTCAGGTTCTACTCGCAACATAACAACAAATTCACGCTAGTTTATTAATTCAAGGAGATAGGCTTGCATTACACAAATAAAAAAAAAAGGTTTTTAGACACATGGAGGTCAAAAAATTACTACCTGGTCAGATGACGTTTATTACTTTTTAATACTTTTTACAAGCCTTAATTTGGTCTAATTTCGTTTACTACCTTTCACTACCTTTTACAACCCTGCGACAACCCTGACATTGTAGCCACCTACTCCAGAAAAAAAGTATGCCTTACCCCATGAACACATTGTGGAGAGTCATCCTCAGAACTGCAGTGGTGATCTTGTGTGTCTAGGCCCCTCTTCTGAGACAGGGAAGCCTTTAGGTTTTGTAACACCTGGTCCCTGCCTGCCTCTTTGGTCCTGGTTTGTTTTGCCTGTCAAAAACGTTTAGAATGTAAAAACAAGATTAGACTGTCATCACAATGTAAAATTCTCACTAGCATACTAAGCCTAA
The DNA here is from genome assembly GCA_014281875.1 of Nibea albiflora. NCBI lineage: Eukaryota > Metazoa > Chordata > Actinopteri > Sciaenidae > Nibea > Nibea albiflora. Next base: position 25,100,311 of record CM024796.1, read on the forward strand.
TTAAATCCAGGATAAATTTATACTAGAGAAAACAGAAATAATTTCATCAGCACCCTGACAGACAATAGAAGTAGAGGTGCAGCAGTAGTGGCGAATGACAGAGCCTCCATAATCATATAGATCAGGGGTGCCCAATACGTCGATCGCGAGCTACCGGTCGATCCCAGAGCCGTCCACCCCGCGCACGCGCTCGTGCACGCCCACCGCCGCTGCTGCCAGTATGGTGGGCCGTCCATGAGACCTGGTTACTTGGCTACAATATTATGTGTGTGCATATATATATTATTAGCGATTATTTTGGCTTGGTAATTTGTATATATATATATATATATATATATATATATATATATATATATATATATATATATATATATATACACACACACACAAAATATATAGTATATCTATACAAAGATAGATATATAGAGCACACTCTGCTGACCGCAAGGTAAAACTTTCTTATAAACCTCAACTGATTTAAAATGCAAGCATTAGTGATGCCTTTTTGCTTTTTTAATATTAGATTGTTAATTTCTGCTCGGCGTTGCTTCAGTGCTATCTCAAAGATTAAAAAAATATATTTTAAAAGATGGCACATTGTTAACAACTGAAAAAGTGGTTTCCAAGTTTTTTTTTTAGATTTTGGCATCCTACAGAAAGCTTTGTGTAACAAGGTTCACATTTTAGGCTGACCTTCCATTAATTATCTCACCACCCCTCAGATATAACTTATTCGGTGTCTCTGTATGTAAAAATGCATTAACAGTAGTTGAATGTATAGGCCTACCTCTGGCAGCTACAACAACAAAATGCTGCTACATCGTGATGTTTTAGTATTATTCATCTGATGTTTTCATATAACAATATATCAGTCAGAGGGAGAAAATCAGTACGTTTACATTTTTCATGCATGATGTGTAAAGCAGTATTTTAGCATTGCTTTGCTGTTTTTTACTTAGGTAAATGATTTGAATTTTGTCAAGACCTCTACATTAAAGGAAAGCACCTGGATGTGTAGCTAGCCAAACTATTGGAGCTGGCACGTCAGCTAGCATTAAGGAATGTCGCGCGCACTCACCTGCGCGGCCATTTAAGGCTTCACTACGTCGGTCTCACATATTTTCTTTTTCTTGCGCATCCCTGCTTTCTTCCTCGGCCCATATGTCCTTACCGAGAAGGAAAAAATTCTTCTTTGACTGATCTGGGATGCCACTTGGGTGAACTCTTTGCTACCAAGAATGAGCGACGTACTTTCCACTTTAAGTGTTTTATCAAATAAGTAGTAGATGGCGAATTTCAATGACATTTTTTCCTCCTAACCGTACCGTCTGTCCTAACCTGCTAACTTGCTTTCACGCTAGTGGTGCCCCTCATACGGATGCAACGGATGAGCACGTCCGCAGCTCAGGTTGGCTGAAAGTGAAAAACAAAACTGATGCACATTGGTCAAAGATTCGGCGCCGATCTATTAAATAAATTACGAAATTTATAGATGTTTTATGCAATCTGTTATAATACAGTTACTATACCAGACCATCATGCCAGCAAAACGAAAATTGCAGAGACATTTGAACTCTGACGAGACTCAACCAGAGACACCAAGAACAACAAAATATAGAAGACTTCAACAGAACCAGGTAAATAAAAATACAATTGGTGAAATGCTGTGCACTACAACGAAAATTTGAATTTTACTCTCCCGCCTAAAATATTCTGTATAACGTTATAAAGTGAAACGTTTCAAGATAACTAGTACTAGTACCCTATCAAGACATTTTTGTCTGTGTTATTAGCTACCTGTATATGAAGTAAAAATGTGAAATCATGTCAAAGGCTTCTGCACTGACAGACCCCATACACTCATTTAAGACTTCTTCTGACTTTTACTGTGACATCTGCAGGAAAAATAGGATATAAGCTTGTCAACATTTTTTAAAACCCACAATGTTTATCTTTCGGTCTTTGGTAGCCTATATTATAATATCCCAGCTATAAGATCAGCCTATCTGATGGTTAACATAGTTCTAAAAGACAATATTACTTCCAGTATTATATCTTCATCCTAAAATGTCCAAGTCCACTGTAAGTCATCAAGGGCAATCATACATACTAGTGCTAGCTAGTGGATAAACCACTTGCTGTGTTCAGGTTTCCTATTATCTTTGTTTTTACTGTATACACAGAAACAAAGAAAATTGTTCTACAAGAGATTTCTCTCTACATCTTCAGTTCCAAGAACATCCATTTACAGAAGACAAGTTACTGAAAAGGTAAGTTCAGGAGAAAGAAATATTTATGTTCAGCCATACGTTTTAGACCACTGAAGTGGCACTTAATTGCTCTACATTTGTCTCAGATTTGTCTTACAGATCATAGTAATCCAGATACTTTCCAAGAAGTGGATAGAGAGAGACATAAGGACAGAGAGGAAGATGGTGGAAGTGGACAAGAGGACAGAGAGGAAGATGGTGGAAGTGGACAAGAGGACAGAGAGGAAGATGGTGGAAGTGGACGTGACGACAGAGAGGAAGACGATGGAAGAGGACAGAGAGGAAGATGGTGGAAGTGGACAAGAGGACAGAGAGGAAGACGATGGAAGTGGACAAGAGGACAGAGAGGAAGATAGGGGAAGTGGACATGACAACAGAGAGGAGGAAGGTGATGGAAGTGGACAAGAGGACAGAGAGGAAGATGGGGGAAGTGGACATGACAACAGAGAGGAAGATGATGGAAGTGGACAAGAATACAGAGCAGAAGAGAGGAGCCAACCCGGAAATCAAGATTCAAACCAATTGAAGGTACTACCATTTAATTACAGATTATCTGTATATTGTTCTTTTACATTACATGTATGAGACATCTCTCTTTTAGGACAATACTGTCATTATAATTTTGGCTCATGTATCCTATTGTGTTTTAGGTGAGCAATCTTGTTTTATATTACAGAACTGAACTTGTACTGAAGCACAATTTGACAGGAGTACCTCTTCAGGATCTTCTTACAATGTTTAATGAACATTTCCCTGGCTTGGTGCCAGCAACCTCGTATCTTTTTCATAAATCGTATGGACAGTTTGGCCAGTATGTGCCCCATTTTTATTGTATCAACTGTGAAAGCTATATGGCACCCAGAGAGACAGCTCCAAAAAGTGTTCTTCTTGTAATGCTGAATTTGACATTGAGAGAAACTTAAGGGTTGGGTCTTACTTTCTTGTACTTAGTCTATCAACCCAAATTGTGGATATTGTGGAAAAATATGGGATACATTTAAATGAATGAGAATCAATTCCAGGCATTGTTTCAGACATTCAGTGTGGGGCTGAATATGGAAAACTCAAGCAGAGTGGACAAACAGGGGCTGATGACATATCAATTCTGTGGAATTGTGATGGAATTCCAGTTTTCAACAGTAATACTTTTCAGATATGGCCAATTCAGTGTCAAGTCATAGAGCTGTCACCAAAAGATTGTCAAGCCAACATATGTATACCATGCTTATGGTTTGGTAAAAGCAAGCCAAATATGATCACATTTTTAACTGCTTTTGTGGCAGAGCTCAAGGAACTGGAACAGATTGGAATTAAATGGATGGACTCTGAAAACATAGAGCATACAAGCAAAGTTCATTTACTCCTGTGCTCCTCAGATTCAGTTGCCTGCCCCCTCCTGAGAAACACAAAACAGTTCAATGGCAAATATGGGTGTGACTTCTGCCTTCACACTGGTGGTGGTCCCTATGTCTGGGAAACCCCAGAACCACCTTTAAGGACAGAGATGGATCATTTTCGGCATGCTATGCTGGCAACACCTGCTAATCCAGTAATGGGTGTGAAAGGCCCATCCCCTTTGATGGAACTTGAGAGCTTCAAGATGATCACCGGATTCATTCCTGAGTACCAACACAGTGTCTGCCTGGGTGTCACTAAACAGATTACATCTCTGTGGCTCAGTAAGCACCATAATGACGACTTGTACTTGGGCGGCAAGGTCAGTGATATAGACCAGGAACTGCTGGCCATTAACCCACCTGTGGAGGTCAGTGAAAGACAGAAAATTCTGGAAAGCATCTGAGTGGAGGTCATTTTTGTTGTTTTATGCATTGCCTGTTTTGAACGGCATTCTGAAAAAGAAGTATTGGAATCATCTTTTTTTATTAGTTTTTGCAATACACACTCTTCTTCAGGATGCCATCAACATGAGACATGTGGATGTGGCAGAACAAGCTCTGCGAAAGTTTCTGCTTAACTTTGAGAGACTTTATGGTGCTGCAAATGCTTCTTTTAATGTGCATTTATTGATGCACTTGGCAGCAAGCGTGCGCAACTGTGGGCAACATCCACATTTCCATTTGAATCATTTAATGGGACTTTGTTTAGGTTTTTCAGTGGAACAACACATGTGCCAGCACAAATAGTAAATAGATTACTTCGGTGGAAGGGTCTCTCAAAAGACTACAGTGGCAAATGCTAATGACAGCATAAAGACATTATTTGACAAACTTCAAAGTACCTCTAGCTTAAGAAAGAAATCAAAGGAGTTTCAACACAATGTCAGAGGTTTTGGCTGCCTGAAGAAAGGTAGCACATCTGTGTTGCAGAGGATGGCTATTGAAAATTTCATAGGAGTGACAGTTCATTCAGGTTTATTTTATGATCGTTTCATTTGTAGCAGTGTGGTTTATCATTCATATAACAACACAACTCTTAAGAAGAGAAATAATTCAGTTGTACAGTTAGATGATGGAACATTCTGTGAAGTTATGACCCTAGTGGCCTTTACATCTGATAATGTGGCTTCATCCACATCCACAAACTTCTGTATTTTAGTGAAAGAGCTTGCCAAGAGGGGAGGAAAGGTTTGTAGAGATGCTCAGTTAAATATCTCGTCCACATTTACAAATTAGGTGTCTCACACCCATAATGTATTTGCTGTGCATCCCCAGTCACTCAAACGTAAATGTGTAATGGTTAAGTCCAAGGATAAAATGTATGTCATTCCACTTCCAAACAATGTTGAAAGAGACTAAAATTCTCGGGGAGCTACTACTTTATAGACATCAACGCCAAACGACCTCCACATATCAGTCCTATACGCATGAAGTCAGCTGTCAGCGACTTTTTGATCTGTGCACTCTCCAGTTGGTCCTGTTTGCAGTAGCCCTGCTTTGATCCATTAAACAATACAAATTAAATGTTCTTTTTTTAACACTTGTGACAATTGTCATGTGTTAACACATTGTGAGTGAACTTCATTTTTTTGCATGTAATTTGGCCAGTACTAACTTTTCTGTTGCACTGTGGGTGATGCCATCTGTTAAATCATAATGTAGCACTGCACCAACTTTAAACCACTTGCTTTCGCCTTCTACTGTACACAAAGCAAAGAGGAATTACACCCGGTAATCACATACCATTTCAGGCACACATACTAATAAAATATATACAGAAATGGTACAACAGTACATTGTGTAAATACATTGTGTTCTAGTGTAAATTTCAGAAACATAATCCAAATGCTATAAAAACATCAGCAGTAATTTTCCAAGGCAACATAATAATTTTGATTTGTGTTGATGTTGATTTTGATTTTTCAAAATAAACCTTCTTTAAAAACTTGACTTTAGTTTATATTGGTGTTTTTAATTACTGCAGCTACAATGTTGAAAAAAGAATTATGCTCTTTTCTCACAAATGAAAGCTTCTCTCCTGGTCATTAATTAATTCTTTTATTAATTTTGCCACAAAAATATTACTATATCTGGAACAATCGAGACATATAAACACAAATCATTTTTCCTCTGAAACTGGTTTGTCCATGCACTTCAGTGGGTTAATCCTCCTCAGTCCTAGTTGTGCGTTAATGTCATACTCTGAAGTCTGAGTCATGCTGTGAAGGTTCTCAGTCATCAAGCTCATTTTTCTTTGAGAAGAGTTACATCTTGTTTTAGATCCATGAAGACATTTCTTGAACTTCCATACTGAATCGGAACTGAAGAAGCATCTTGCACGAGAGGTAAAATGTCAAATAAGAACAGATGCCCAAGATTCAACTCTTCTCAAAGACATACTTTTAACTTCCCGACATGAAGGGTATTTCTATAATATGCTAGTTTTTCAAACAACCCCTTCTGGGGTTGTCATGACTCAGAAGAAACGCCTGTTGCTGTCGTTGGTCAAATCTATTCCTCCTCTAAAAAAGGACAATATGATGAGCTCTATTAAAAAAACAAAAGAGAAATGAAATCTCTCTTCAGACATGGACTGGAAGAAAATCTGGTTCTTAGTGCTTAAATGTCTGATTTTAAATCAATAAAACTTGCTCATCAGGTTGTTATTACAGACCATTACAGTTTATAGTTAGTTAATGACTTGCTGCTGTGCATCTGTGTCTCTCTATCTCAATCACAGGTTCCACTGCTACTGTAATCATTCTATCATTCATTGTAATTCATTGTCATTTTATCATTCTTTGTAATTGTACAATATGTTTGTGTTGATTGTTCTGTACATGTGACATCCGTTGCACGTCTGTCCGTCCTGGGAGAGGGATCCCTCCTCTGTGGCTCTTCCTGAGGTTTCTTCCACATTTTTTCCCTGTTAAAGGGTTTTTTGTGGGCAAGTTTTTCCTCACTGGAACCGAGGGTCTAAGGACAGAGGGTGTCACTCCCTGTACAGATTGTAAAGCCCTCTGAGGCAAAATGTGTTTTGTGGCTTTGGACTATACAAATAAAATTTGATTTGATTTGATAACGTACACTACACAGTTTGAGTTTCAGTTCGACTGAAACAATAATGACAGCTGATTTCAATCACCAGGTTTCAATTTACATTCAGTGAAGAGATTGCTGTTGGATTGAACAACGCTGGGTACATAAATATCACAATCACAACAAATGTGGACGAACTTCACACATTGTGCTTGTCAGGACTTTGAGGGAGACATGAACTTCAACAAACATACCTATGGTTTATTCATAGAGCACTTTTCAAGACCCACAAAGAGACTTCACAGGGGTTTAAATGATCAGACAATACAATGAAAATAAGCAACAGACATCATTAATCGTGAGTTTTCAGTCATGTTTCAATACAGACAGGTCAGTGCAGTTGCTGATTTCTTTGGGACAAGAGGAGGTAGCTATGGAGAGGGCTCTGTAATCATTACTGTGGAGTTCTGTGGAGTATTCCACAGATGTCTGTTGATCAATACATTCTCAAATCAGATCAATTTATTGGTTACCTATTGGTTATTGTCAATTCCATTTTACAACATTTGATAGGTTGTGTATATGCTCAAATTTTAGCACCATTTATTATGAAATTTCAGAATTACTGCATGAATTTTCTTCATCTTTTAACTCTAGAATAAACTTTCCCAGGCTAGCTGAACAGTGTTGATCTTCCTTCGAGCACACCCCAGTCTGACACTGCACAGGTACTGTAACCATCCTCCATGCGATATGTAAGGCATATTTGCCAAAATAGCCCAACAATGTCCAAAGCATTTAGCAACTCACGACTCATTTCATAAACACCTGGTGCCTTGCCCCAAAGAGCAAACAAGAGCTTTTGAACAATGAGTTTTTACTACTTGGTGTTGCTTTGAGAAATTTGATTTCAATTTTATTTATATATTGCAGAATCATAACAAATGTTATCTCATGACACTTTTTATACAGAGCAGGTCTAGACCGTACACTTTACAATATTATTTATAGAGACCAACAGTTCCACCATGAACAAGCACTTGGCGACATTTTAACAAGCAGAAACCTCGGGCAGACCCAAGCTCACTGGTAGACAGTCATCCATCACAACCGGTTGAGTTAAAGATAGAGAGGGGCAGATAAGAGAGAGAGGGGGATAGACAGATAAATAGAGAGAGATAGACAGATGCACAGCAGCAGCAAGTCATTAACTAACTATAAACTGTAATAGAGGTAGTGGACGTCATGCAGGACCACAGCAGCAGCCACGATCCATGAGAACCTGCTGGACGAGAGAGCACAGAAACTCCAGGGAAGAAGTTTAGTTAGTGACATGGATTAACATGCGTTAATGAGACAGGTATGTTTACAGATTAGATTTACATTTACATTTAGTTATTTAGCAGACGCTTTTATCCAAAGCGACTTACGGAGAAGGGAACAATTGAGGTACAGTGCGATAAGAAAGCATTAGTGCAACAATAGGTGCAATGACAATTCTTAAAGGGGTAGATTTAGCATAGTGCTAGGAGAGAAGGTAATCTCTGAAGAGCTGGAGGTCTTCAGGAGTTTTTTAAAAGGTAGAGAGGGACGCCTCTGCTCTGGTAGGAACTGGTAGCGCGTTCCACCAACAGGGAACAACAGACAAGTTTGAGAGCCCAGTGCACTGTCTGTGTGCCCAGTAAGTATGTGTACTGCTGCGTATACAACGTGTGTGCAGTAAGTATGTGTACTGTTCAGTATACTGTGTGAGCATCTGGAGTAATTGTGTGTATTGCCCAGTATACTGCACGTCCACTCAGTAAATATGTGTACTGCCCAGTATACTGCATGTGCACTCAGTAAATATATGTACTCCCCAGTATATGGCGCATACACAGAATAAATATGTCTGCTGCCAAGTATACTGTGTATACACTGAGTAAATATGTGTACTGCCCAGTATACTGTGTGTTTGCATACACTGGGTAAATATGTGTACTGTCCCATATACTGCATGTGCACTGCCCAGTATACTGTGCGTGCTCTTAGTAAACATGTGTACTGTCCAGTGTACTGCCCAGTATACTGTGCGTGCATTCAGTAAATATGTGTACTGCGCAGTATACTGCGTATACACCGAATAAATATGTCTGCTGCCAAGTATACTGCGTATACACTGAGTAAATATGTGTACTGCCCAGTATACTGTGTGTTTGCATACACTGAGAAAATATGTGTACTGTCCCATATACTGCATGTGCACTGCTCAGTATACTGTACGTGCTCTTAGTAAACATGTGTACTGCCCAGTGTACTGCCCAGTATACTGTGCGTGCACTCAGGAACTATGTGTACTGCCCAGTATAATGCACCAGTACGTGCACTCAGTAAATGTCTGTACTGCTGTGTATATTGTGTGTGTTCAGTCAATATGTGTATTGCTTTGTATACTGTGTATGTGTATATGGTGCCTGTGTGTACACTGAGTAAATATGTGTACTGCCCAGCAAACTGCGTGTACACTCAATATACTGGGCAGAACTCATATTTACTATAAGTGTACGCGCAGTATACTGGACAGTATACATATTTACTGAGTGCACATGCAGTATACTAGGCAGTACACATATTGAGTGCACACACACAAACTCAGCAGTACACGTATTTACTGAGAGCACACACAATATACTGCAACTATGCATGCACTGAGTACTGGACAGTACACACAGTTACTGAGTGTACTCACAGGTGCAGTATACTGGGCAGTACTCATATTTACTAAGTTTACGTGCAGTACACTGGGCAGTACACATATGTACTACACACACACACAGTATGCGCAGCAGTACACATATTTATTGAGTGCACATGCAGTATACTGTCCAGTACACATGTTTACTGAGTTCATGTGCAGTATACTAGGCAGTACTCGTATTTGCTGAGTATATACGCAGTATACTGGGCAGTACATATATTTACTGAGTGCACGCACAGTATACTGAGCAGTACTTACATTTAATGATTACAATGGCGCAGTAGACTGGGCAGTGAGTGGTCACAGAGTGTATGAGCAGTATATCGGACAGAACACGTATTTACTGAGTGCAGTGTCCTGGGCAGTACACATATTTACTGAGTGTACAATCAGTATACTGGGCAGTACATATATTTGCTGAGTCGATGCAAAGGCACAGTATACTGCACAGTACTTATATTTACTTCACATGCAGTACACTGTTCAGTACACATATTTACTGAGAGCACACACAAATGCAGTATACTGCACCTACGCATGCACTGACTACTGGACAGTAGACACAATTATTGAATGCACACAAAGGCGCAGTATACTGTGCGGTACACATAGTTACTGAGTGTGTGTGCAGTATACTGGGAAGTACACATAGTTACTGAGTGTATTCACAGGCGCAGTATAGTGGGCAGTACACATATTTCCTAAGTGCATGTGCAGTATACTCGGCAGTACTCATATTTGCTGAGTGTACACGCAGTATACTGGGCAGTACACATGTTTACTGAGTGTGCCCATGCACAGTATACTAGGCAGTACTCATATTTACTGAGTGTATGCACAATATACTGGGCAGTACACATATCTACTGGAATGTATGCGTAGTATACTGGGCAGTACACATATTTACTGAGTGTACACGCAGTATACTGGGAAGTACATATGTTTACTAAATGTACATGCTGTATACTCAGCAGTACTCATATTTACTGAGTGTACGAACAATATACTGGGCAGTACACATAGTTACTGTGTGTATGTGCAGTATACTGGGCAGTAAACATAGTTACTGAGTGTAAACACAGGCGCCATATACTGGGCAGTACACTCATTTCCTGAGTTCACGTGCAGTATACTGGGCAGTACATATGTTTACTGAGTGTACGTGTAGTATACTGGGTAGTACACATATTTACTGAGTGTACACACAGTATACTGGGCAGTACACATATTTACTGAGTGTGCGCATGAGCAGCATACTAGGCAGTACTCATATTTACTGAGTGTACGCGCAGTATACTGGGTAGTACACATATTTACTGAGTGTACGCGCAGTATACTGGGTAGTACACATATTTACTGAGTGTACGCACAGTATACTGGGCAGTACACATAGTAACTGTGTGTATGTGCAGTATACTGGGCAGTAAACATAGTTACTGAGTGTACGCGCAGTATACTGGGCAGTACACTCATTTTCTGAGTTCACGTGCAGTATACTGGGCAGTACATAGGTTTACTGAGTTCACGTGCAGTATACTGGGCAGTACATAGGTTTACTGAGTGTACGTGCAGTATACTGGGTAGTACACATATTTACTCAGTGTACGCACAGCATACTGGGTATTACACATATTTACTGAGTGTATGCACAATATACTGGGTAGTACACATATTTACTGAGTGTGCGCATGAGCAGCATACTAGGCAGTACTCATATTTACTGAGTGTACGCACAGTATACTGGGCAGTACACATAGTAACTGTGTGTATGTGCAGTATACTGGGCAGTAAACATAGTTACTGAGTGTACGCGCAGTATACTGGGCAGTACATATATTTGCTGAGTCGATGCAAAGGCACAGTATACTGCACAGTACTTATATTTACTTCACATGCAGTACACTGTTCAGTACACATATTTACTGAGAGCACACACAAATGCAGTATACTGCACCTACGCATGCACTGACTACTGGACAGTAGACACAATTATTGAATGCACACAAAGGCGCAGTATACTGTGCGGTACACATAGTTACTGAGTGTACACGCAGTATACTGGACAGTACACAGTTACTGAGTGTGTATGCAGTATACTGGGAAGTACACATAGTTACTGAGTGTATTCACAGGCGCAGTATAGTGGGCAGTACACATATTTCCTAAGTGCATGTGCAGTATACTCGGCAGTACTCATATTTGCTGAGTGTACACGCGGTATACTGGGCAGTACACATGTTTACTGAGTGTGCCCATGCGCAGTATACTAGGCAGTACTCATATTTACTGAGTGTATGCACAATATACTGGGCAGTACACATATCTACTGGAATGTATGCGTAGTATACTGGGCAGTACACATATTTACTGAGTGTACACGCAGTATACTGGGAAGTACATATGTTTACTGAATGTACATGCTGTATACTCAGCAGTACTCATATTTACTGAGTGTACGAACAATATACTGGGCAGTACACATAGTTACTGTGTGTATGTGCAGTATACTGGGCAGTAAACATAGTTACTGAGTGTAAACACAGGCGCCATATACTGGGCAGTACACTCATTTCCTGAGTTCACGTGCAGTATACTGGGCAGTACATATGTTTACTGAGTGTACGTGTAGTATACTGGGTAGTACACATATTTACTCAGTGTACGCACAGTATACTGGGTATTACACATATTTACTGAGTGTACGCACATTATACTGGGCAGTACACATATTTACTGAGTGTGCGCATGAGCAGCATACTAGGCAGTACTCATATTTACTGAGTGTACGCACAGTATACTGGGCAGTACAAATATTTACTGGAATGTATGCGCAGTATACTGAGCAGTACACATATTTACTGAGTGTACACAGAGTATACTAGGCAGTAGACATAGTTACTGTGTGTATGTGCAGTATACTGGGCAGTAAACATAGTTACTGAGTGTAAACACAGGTGCAGTATACTGGGCAGTACACATATTTACTGAGTGTACGCACAATATACTGGGTATTACACATATTTACTGAGTGTATGCACAATATACTGGGTAGTACATATAGTTACTGAGTGTACGCACAGTATACTGGGCAGTACACATAGTTACTGTGTGTATGTGCAGTATACTGGGCAGTACATATGTTTACTGAATGTACATGCTTTATACTCAGCAGTACTCATATTACTGAGTGAACGTGCAGTATACTGGACAGTACACATATCTACTGGAATATACGCGCAGTATACTGGGCAGTACACATACTTACTAAGTGTATGTGCAGTATACTGGGTAGTACACATATTTAAGCAGTGTATGTACAGGCGCAGTATACCTGGGCAGTACACATATTTCCTGAGTTCACACGCAGTATCCTGGGAAGTACCAAGTACCCATTTACGGAGGGTACAGGCAGTACTTCCCAGTATACTGCGACTGTGCATGCACTCAGTAAATATGTGCACTTCCCAGTATACTGCACGTGAACTCAGTAAATACGTGTACTGCCCAGTATACTGTGTGTGCACTCAGTAAATATGTGTACTGCCCAGTATACTGTGTGTGCACTCAGTAAATATGCATAAGTGCCTATGCTCTTAAATTGTAAATGTAGCTATAACTCTTGCACTTTCTTTTTTCTTATTTCCCCGCTTGTTTTAAGATTTTAAATGTTGCCTGTGTGGTATTATTGTTTGTCTGTTTTTGACCACTATGACGTGTGCTGCTGCCTCTCTTGGCCAGGTCACCCTGGTGAAAGAGGTTCACATCATAAATAATAAGAATACAATTTGCTGACCTGTCCGTGTAAATATGCGTATTGTCCAGTATACTGTGTGTGCAGTCAGTAAATGTGTACTGCCCAGTATACTGTGTGTGCACTCAGTAAATGTGTACTGCCCAGTATACTGCGTGTGCACTCAGTAAATGTGTACTTCCCAGTATACTGCGTGTGCACTCAGTAAATCTGTGTATTGACATTTCAAACAAAGCTTCTTTCAAACAGACAGTGTCTTTGATCAAAATCATATCATAAAAAATAAGAATACAATTTGCTGACCTGTCCGTTGAACTCGTCGCTGTGCCATGACACCAGGTGACAGGTTGAGTCTCCTGCATCAAAAGACCAGCAGTTAAACACAGACAGCAGACTGATCTTCAGTTGACAGTTAAATATCAGCTCTGAGGAGACCACAGACAACCTCCTGGAACATACAAACATACAGCCTTCAACTACTGTTGGCACACATCACACCAGGAAAGCCTTTACACTTCTGTGGACCTACATGAACTATGCTGACTGGAGGACTGTGCACTAACTGTCTGCAGCACATGTTAAACTGTGAGGAAGCTATCCAAATCATCTTCAGTTTAATGAGCAGAGTGTAGCAGTAATGAGATGAAGCTGTATGCAGTCATATTTAGTTATCTGACATTTAGTATGACTGTCACTGCTCAGTGATCTGACTGATCAGTTACTTTAAACTCACATAATTACTCTGCTCACAGTCCTGCTTCTGATTATGAACCATATCTTGTTTCTACAATAAAATGTTGTCTGAACAACGAGCCATAACTCTGTCACACTGCATCATATTGGAATAAAATGGAAATATCCTGTGTAGGTGGGAACAGGTGGTTCTGACTATGTTTGTAATACATTGTGTTAACGTTTTCATGTGCACTATGGGTCTCGCTATATACCAGAACTGGCCATAACTGATTCAAATCATATCTATAATACACATCTAATAATGTCTTGTCAGTAATTCAGCTCATCTTGAATGGTTTCTGTTTTTCTCTCTATGGTCAGATTTAGAGTGAAATTCAACTGACAGAAGAAGAGACTAAACACTAATCAATTATGTAATAATATAATAACATTAATATCCTATCTAATTGTGTACGCCATTACATAAGCTCAAAACAATGTGTGCTTCTTGACAAATGACAGTCTCTGTATGTGTCTATGTGACCATTCAAATCAACTGAAATTTAAATTATACTTTTTAAAATAAACCATAACATGTTTGCTCCTAAACGTTCCATCTCCATGGTGACAGAGAAAAACAGATTCTTGTTCTGATTCGAAATATGGAACGGTCGCCATCTTTTTCCATCAATTTTCATGATAAATGTGAAAATATTGATGCCCACAAATATAATGAAAAGTATTTCTACATTACTACACAGTTGTTGACCCATTTTCCAGCTGTCCCGGGACATTCAGTCATTTCTACCAGCTAATATCATATATATCAAATCATTTTACAGAGAAAACGTCACCAAAAAGTGTTTTCCTATTAAGCCGATTCAAATTCTGTTGATTTTTTATTTCTATATTCAACAGTTGACATGAATTTAACATTATTTTTGTCCTGAAACTGATTACAGACTTTCAGGAAGATGATTTCATAAATGTAAAAGACGTCTTACTTTCAAATTACAGATCCACCGCCTGACTCTGCTCAGCAGGGGCTCGAAACAGGGGCTGTGTTAGAGGAAACTTTCCAGCAGTCTATTTTTCTCTCTCGGGGTTTTTATTCCGCTCAGTCCAACAGTTGAACTTTCCAGTCCACTTCAACTTTCCGACAGAGACCTTTGTCTGCAGCCTAACTCGTGTCCAGTCCAAGCTCGAATGAGCAGCTCCACAGAACTGCAGCTCCGAGGTCACCCAGGCCACGCCCCTTACTGTCTCCATGACAACTGATGCACGCGCGTTAGTGTGACGGAGATGATACACAGTAAATGATCGTGTGTGTGCGTGCGTGTGTATGCGTGTGTGTGCGCAGCAGGTGTTTCTGTCGATGAGTCGTGTGTGATCTGTGATTGCTCCACAGACTGATAGAAACTCCTGATGTGTGTGTGTGTGTGTGTGTCTCACACACACATACACACTGCTTCTTGTCCAGATGACTTTTTATTTTATTTCAGAGTATTTTCTCCTTCGTCCACCTTGTGTACTGTGACCGGTGTAACAAGTGAATGTCCCTGTGTGGGATCAGTAAAGTACGTTTAATGGTAACTAGGAGCTGCTTTAATACCTGACCTGAACAGCATCTAACATCTTTAGTGCTCGAGCTAACATGTCACTACTTTACTTCACATAATGCTGGGTAGCTTGTAAACTTAAATTAATACATACATTCATCTGAAAACTACAGCATATTGTCGTGTCATGACAAAAAATGTAGTGTCATGCAACATCACCAAAGTTTCTTTGGTGATGCTTCAAATATGTGTACTACCCAGCTTCAGCAATCTGACTTCACATTATGATGCTCACAAAATGACCTCACCTTACTTTCATTAAAACAGGAGCACACAAGGTAACCTACATCTGGCAGACATGTGGCTGGACAGGAGCATGAAGGATGGAGCATGGAGGGGAGTGGTAGTAGTGTTTGTGTAGGAGTTGGACAGGAGGGGGAGCGACCATACCAGCATAACAAGCACTTCATCTGACCTCTGTGACAGGTGGATAATATTCATTTATTGATAATGAAGTCTTTTTTCACCAGGTCATCCACATTTATATTTCATGAATTTACATGAAACAACACGGTCAGAGCGCACAGGGAGAAGTATCTCAGATGCATGTTTTGCAGTCCATCTCCTGAACTTTGTAGTTTTTAACCACAGCTCACATCAATCACACCTGCTGTCACATGATGACGTAAACACTGCAGTGGTCTCCTGATGAATTCTCCTCCACTTCTTTCCTTGAACTCAAGAACAAGAACATCAAGGTCAAGGAAAAAGAAAGGAAAGGACCAAGGGGTAATTTTTTGACTATTAGACTGTACTGGCTCTCGATGCAGCCTTTCAGTCAGCATAGCTCTGCAGTTCACCACTAGGTGTCTCCACCCACTGCTCCTGTAAGTGTTTGAGTTTCCTCCCCTCAGTTTGCAGAAACTCTGCTACATCCCTGAAGCAATAATCAACACAGTCCACACAGCCAGCTGAATAACAGGTCTTTTTTATTAACAGACATCATGAAAATGTCAACAGTAACAAAATTTTTTAGTCCATTAAAAAAAAAAAAGTGGGCTGGATTGACAAGACTCCTCCCACAAAATAACTTAATGAGGGAGAGGGTAAAAGAAGGAAGGTTGTGCTCCGATGTACTTAAATGTGGCTGATATTCCCACCATCCTGCGGTATTGACTCATGTAATGCTTAAAGCAGTAAGAACTGGCTTACAGCAGCTCAGTCTGTGCCCGTACAGTCGTGGTTGTCATGTAAGGAAGGGGGGGGGGGATATCAGGCACATTATTTACACAGTATTAAAATGGGGGCATGTCACAAAGCAGGATCAGAGTTAGCCAACGAGCCTTCCTAAACACTCTGAAGGTTCACCTCAGAGGCCACACGGAAAGAATATCTGACTGCTAGTACACATACAAAGCTAGAGATTAAGTTGGTCTTTGTTCACTACCACACAAGCCACACATACCTAACATTGTGTTTTAATAGCATTATTAAGTCAGCAGGCTAATTTAGTGATCCATTTGATGGGACACCCCCCAAACAGGCTGGTAGGCAACACAAGCGAATAGAGAAACAAAAGCAGACACGAAAGAGTGAAGCACCATCAGAAAAACATGATAGTGAATTAAGAGATAGGGGGGAAGGGGGGGGTGGAGTTATATACAGGGGGGCGGCTGTCAGTGTGTGCCTTTGTCAACAATACAAGTCACCATGATTACATAGGTTTTTGCAAATCCAGCTGCTTAAAGAGGATTAAGAAGAAGGGCTTCCCTAAAGGAGTAGTGTGAGAGCAGGACTGTATGAGGAACAGCTGAGTCACAGCGTGAGGGGAAACGGGATAGAAAACATCATGTAGTCCTGCAGGCATGGCTGAACTCTGCTCCTGGTATTCTTTACCCTTACTTCCTTTGAGATAGACACAGGTGACGAGGGTGGAGGGACATGGACAGTGTTACTAGACAGGAGCCTTAATACACTGTAGTGTGTACACGTGTGTGTGTGTGTGTGTGTGTGTGTGTGTGTGTGTGTCTCCTCTGTGATGGTGTGTGTTTTTACATGGGTCTCCCTTATGGCAGCAGCTGTGTCCTAAGCCTCGCTCTCCCCAGCTGATGAGGTGTTCTGCGCCTCCTCCTCCAGAATGGGCACGATCAGGTTGTCCTTGGACATCAGGTTGTACTTCATGACGAAGCGTGTGAACCGGTGACACAGGAACGTTTCATTCTGTATGTCACATAAAAATGATTATTATTTTACTCATGTCTGTGTTAGAGAGTCTGAATTTGACCCAACAGAGTGTGGAATAGGAACAAACATTGAACCAAGAGCTTCTTAGGTGTAAAGCGTCGGCAGGATATTTCATACCATACCTCATACTTGTCAAATATCTGGCGGTGATGGAAGTAGGCATGAGAGAATATCCTATAGATGCGACGACAGACAGAGCCCAGTTTGGCCACTGATGACTCCTTGATGCTCACCCTGCAGAGACGGACCAGAGGATGAAAGCAATGTGTTACCAGATTCATAGAAATTGAAAGCTTGAGCCACGTTAACAACGGACTCAAACTTTTTTTCCTGAGACAATGGCCGGCTGCGGGGGCTAAACGTCTTTCAAATCACTTTGTGTACAACACCATGAATGCCTCCAAAAGAGTGCACAGTTATTTATCTGGTTTCCAGGAGCAAGGCCAAGCAGGGCTTTAAAAGTGAACAGTACAAGTTTGATATTAATGTTATACCCAACAGGCATCCAGTGTGTCAGACAAAACTCTTTATAGATTAAACATAATGAACCTACCGCCAATTAGTAGCTGAAGCAGCAGCTCCCCACAGCTTTGCAGAGCTTAATAGTGAGTTACAGCTCGTTGCTTAATAGTGAGTTACAGCTTTTTGTTTAGCTGTTTAGCTCTGTTTCTGGCCTCAGTGGACAGCAGTTTGAGTGTAAAACCTCTAAACACCCACTGTACACTACTTGCTTATCACCAAACAGCAGACAGACACAGTTGGAGACAAGCTGGTGAACATAAGGAGCATTTAGCAGCCAAAGAGTCAGATACTTCCCTCAAGAGTTGGGTAAAGAAAAAGGTTCACCAAGCAGCCAGAAGCTCAACTCTACTGTTGCTCCCTAACTGTTGGCAACTATTTGCCAACCATTGCAAGTTTGCAGTATCAACTGAAAGGTGGTAAATCAACATAATTTTAACAGCCAAAAACACATGTTACTGCAGGTTTAAAGGAAGAGGACTAACCTGCTGGGGAAGTATTTGTTGCTATTAAGAAGACAGGCAGCTCCGTCCAGCGTGTGCCTGGTGTAATCAATGGCAGGGCACTGCAGGATAAAACACAGACACACACAGACACACGTCATTAAAACAAAGTTTCTATGTGACTTCAGACAAAGGCAGAAATAAATCATTCATAATTAGGGCTTCATTAATAAAGTCTTGATTAATTAATTAATTAAAGCTTGACTAATAAAGTATTTCTAATCTAATCTATTATGTGTGACAAACATGAGGTTTGAGTGAATCACGGTGTTGACTGACCTCTTTGGGTGTCTTGTGGGCAGCACATAAAAAGATCCACTGCTCTGTGGCTGTCATCTGGGTGCAGGTGTCTGGATGGCACTCGCTCTGAAGGAGGAAAGACGAACATCACCACAGCTCAGATTTGACCTTTGAAGCAGTCTGTCCACTGATAGCAGCTGTGATTGTGTTTGCACTGAACAAACTGTTGAATTTGAATTTGTTACAATCCTTTAAAGCCCTAAAGTGCTCCTAATTTGGATATTTAGACAAAAATCTTTCAGACAAAAGCAGCTCACATCAGAACATTTCAAACTGTTCGTACGTCGATTGATCACTGACCTGCAGTTTTACAGCTAATCCATTGAGCTCCAGACAGAACTGCCTACAAACAGGAAACAAGAGCACGGTTAGAACAAAGACGCACAAGTGATTTCTGCTTCAGTAACCACGTGTCAGGTTTCTGAGTTCCACAACTCAAAGTGAGACAAACAACAGACCCAAACTCATTTATGACAATAACTGGTGCTTAGCATGACTTCAAATCAGCTGAACACTGTTAGCTTGACAAGGAGTCCTTTTAAATAGGAAAGCTGCCTGCCCTGACTCTGTATAGAACAGATCATAGCTGTCTTTTCATGGTAAAATAAAAGTGAATTAATCGTTACTCTTAACATGGGGAGTCTGCACTCATCTATATATCTTATATTTTAAGAAAACGTACCTGAGGTGCTCGTACTTCCACACCCCCTCATCCTGACCCTCTGGAGGTTCCAGGATTTTGTCGACGTTGGAGCAGTCTGATCTAATGTTCTGCTGAATGTACTGAAAGAGAACATCACACAGATACACACTTCAGTAGAGACCCTCACTCAGCCACAGCAATGTGCCCATCACCTTCATAAAACCATAACACTGATAATCCACAGTGACTGTAACGATCCCAAAGTCAGGGTGCTTCTGGGAAACTAAACAGTCAACCTTAGTGCATCATTCTCTACATACTGTCTGTAAAGAAATCTTAATGCCACCTTCTGCACATACTGAAATCTAAAGTTCAGCTGAGGCTTCAACAGTCTGAACCCACTCTGGACCTCTATGTTTGGGGATCTGCAGAGTGCACAAGTGCGGTGTGCCACTTCCTGTCAGTACAACGAACGTGCTTTAACATTTGCAGTTAACTGAACGTTCAGTATGAGAGGGGATCAGTATCTTCTGTAAAAACATCTGTCATAGGTCAAGAAAAATAAAAAATCAAGAAGAAAAAAAAATAATTCAAGAAAGTCTTTGATAAAAGAGTTTGTAATTACCATTAGCGAGGAGAGACTGCTGACATTACATTTTTCCACTGTGTATGAACAGGGACGTGACACCCACCGCTCACAATGAAACAGTGTTAGTGCGATATCTCTTCGTGGCAAGTGTGGGCAGGAGGAAACATTCCTCCTGTTCTCTCAGTGTACAAGTGAATATTGTGTCAGGACACACCTGACAAAATGTAAACTTGTCATTTGGGTGGTTTGTTTGTCTCACTTCATCTGGCCCTTCACAATGAAAGCCGTTGTTTATGCTCAGATAATATTATTATTATTAATTATATTCAGGACTGTGGAAAAGGACCTTTAGTCGTATTTATCGTGGGTGGCTGTGGCTCGGGGGTAGAGCGGGTCATCCACTAATCAGATAATCTAATCAGATTCAATCCCCGGCTCCTCCAGTCTGCATGTTGAAGTGTCCTTGGTAAAGATAGTGAACCCCAAACTGCTCCTGAAGGCTGTGCCATCAGTGTGTGAATGTGTATGAATGGTTAGCTCCTCAAACTGATGAGCAGTTGGCACCTTGCATGGCAGCCAATGCCATCAGTGTATGAATGTGTGTGAATGAGATATGTACTGTAAAGTGGTGGTCAGAAGACTAGAAAGGAGATATATAAGTACAGTCCATTTAGCATTCATCACAGATATCACATTTATGATTATCAATAAAGTCATCCTTTCACACACACACACAGCGTAGGCAAGACTGTGGCAGACACACACATGACAACACACCTGTTGGACAGCCAGGGTGCTGTCCATCTCCTCGAATGATTCATCCGGCCAGTTGTAGAAATCCTATACATGGAGAGAGGACAGTTTTAGTCTTCAGTCAAAGCGGACAAAGCTGCCATTGTGGCTCAAACATGTCTACACAGCTGTCATCTGACGTTCAACAGCGAGACTGGGGCAACCGTGTCGTTACAACACACATCACATACGGCGTACAATGAGCTAACGTTCGTTAGGTCGAAGTCTGAAGTGCGGTTCCACTCAGTGTTCTGCTGAGAGGAAATGTCCCAGTCACAGTTAGCAGCCGTTCTTTTTCCACATTATTCACAGCTACGAAGCTAACCTAACACTAGCTGATTAGCTAACCCAGATAGCGTCAGCTGGGCTGCGACTGCTTCCTGCAGAGCAAACAGCCAGAGAGCGTTTACGAAACATTCTGAGCGGGTGGTTTGTGTCAGAACATCGTGTGTGAACCTCATTCGCCATACTTGGTTTATCATTATTGAATCAACAATAATTATCACGCGGAGCTCTGAGGTATAAAGCAATTCCTGTAGTCATGTAAGTTAACGATACTCCAGGAAATAGACGGAGCAACAGCTAAGGTTAGCTAGCTGGGTAGTTCCAGGTCAGGCCCTTCCTACATGTTGTCTGCGACCGAGCTGTCGATGAAATACGCGTAGTAAAACGACGTGACTCAAACGAGACAGCATCCTGTAGCCACAGAGGCTTCTCTACGCTGATGTTCGAGTGTTCCTGTCGGGTTGAACGCACCTTTGCCTTGGTTCCAGGCCGATTCCTCCTGAGAACTGCAGTACCCTCCGCCATGACCATCTCGACAGAATACCCGGATGTTCGTCAGCTGCCGTGTCGTAGCGGCGGACTCGGATGTGACCCGAGCGCGAAGCGGCACACTCAAACGCTTCGACGTTAACTAAATACACACTCGTGTATTGTACTTAACCACAAGAAGCACTTCCACTTTACTCGACTATTTCCATTTAAGTCCATTTATACAACTACTGACTGCTCTTTCTGTCCTCAGAGCAATGGACACTGAAAGCACACCCCTCTGTCATACACAGTGTAAATTAGAAATGTAGCTAAAATTAATTTTTTTACTTTAAAACGTGAAGAAATAACCATATTTCAGACAAGCCAATACAATTCTTTTTGTAATTTATATTATTTATACAGACCAAACAGTTCCTACCACGAGCAAGCATTGCGCAACACTGCCAAAAAAAATAAAAAAATAGTGAAAACATTTTAATCACTTAGATGCATGTTCAGTTTATCTTGTGGCTTTGTCTTATAGAAGGACACTGTGTCAACATTAGTTTCATTATTTTAGATTTTATTATGTGAATGGAACACATTACTAAAACACTGTGTTGAATTAAAAGTATGTCAAACTAACAGTTCACACAAGTTCCTGCTTTGTTATCTGTCACTGACAGAACAAACAGATCAACTCCAGGCAGATTCCAGTGTGATGGCCCACTGGCTACATTAACCTTGCTCTCAAGGTTAGAGCAAGTAGTTAAAATTAGCTCCACCTACAACATTAAATACTGATCAAACATGAATGCTATAGAGTTCAAATACCATTTTATCTTAGAGACTATTTGCTGATAATACTTATATCAAATGTTGAATGACTTTTTACTCACGAAATAAGACCAGTTTTGTACATCTTGTACAAATGGAGTTAATTGTCTGACTAATGTTTAGAGAAGTATGAAACCAGACAAAAGGACAACAATCAACGGTTCACCTTTATTTTAACAAAATGTGATTAGAATTATTTACAATTGTAATAACAAAAAAAGAAAAAACAGACATGACAGTTGGGACTTAGTTGACGGGGACTTGACATGATCTACAGCAACCAAAAAGATGACTCAATTGACATATTTTCCAAGGATGTCTCCATCACGGAACAGGTAGTAATCCTGAAGGTTAGAGTAAGAAAAGAGATTAAATGAGGAAGGTAGAGCAAGAAAACTTATCTTAACCAATTCAGATGAAAAGCCAACTGTACTGCACCTTATCGTCCAGACTGATTTTAGTTCCACCGTACTCTGGTAAGAGTACTTTCTCTCCAACCTTCACACTGACTGTCTGCAAGTCTCCTTTCTAGAAAAACAAAGATACATCACACCAGAAGTTACACAAGAGTCGAGGCCAGATAGAAACTAGGAAACACCACATGCCTCATAGCAGGAATTCACAGAAAACTGCTCTAGCAGGCTGAGAACAGATTATCACCTGATTGATGGAGCCAGGTCCTACTGCCACCACTGTGGCCTGCAGCATCTTGCCTTGAGACTTCTCTGGCAGCATGATGCCACCTTTTGTTACCGTCTCTGCGGTAAAGCGCTCCACCAGCACACGGTCAAACAGGGGGAGGAATTTTCTGAAGGCCTGCAAGTAAGAACAAAGACAGGAAATGAACACATAATATTACTCTCAAACAATGTTTTACTTTTGTTACTTCACATGATACAACAGATGGCAGTAGTTTGCCTACAGGGCTTTCTGACTTCTTTGTTCCTCTAAACCTAAAGTAGTGAGGCTTCTCTGGCCCATGTACACATGCCAATGGACCCCTGATCCACTCTACAAACACACACTGATGAGACAGAACCTCTGTGTGATTCGACGCAGCATAATAGTAAGGCAACTCAGTGTTTAGTTAAAATGTGTTCAAATACAAAATCATTCAGATTAATCAGTGAATGTAGCTGCTCTGCTTAAGAAGGGGGAGGTGAGAGTGGATGGCTACAGGGAGATTAGAGTAATGTCAAGAATAAATCAGCTGCTGCTGCTTCACAGAGGAGCCTTTGTGGAGTCAATTATTACAAAACTGTCTAACCAAAGTCAGCCTTTCTCCATTATGTCTGTGTTTTGGGGCAGTGTGTAAAGAAGCAGAGCCATGAGGGAGGAGGGAGGACAACTGTCTGATAGCAGCAGAGGTACCGGTGACCTTGGGTGAAGGTTGTTTGTGGTGGGGGAAGAAAGACCCGTCCCAGTTTGTTGATTGATCAAATCCAGTAGGCAACCAAAGAGGGACAGGGAGTTAGCTATTCACTGTGACTGTTTAACCCGAGTCAGGGAGCAGGAGCATGGCTGATAAAATACTTTGATGATGAAAAAGGAGAATCTTGAAATTTGATGTTGCAGTCACATAATGGCCTTGACAGGGATGAAACGTCCTCCAGCTTTTTAACATTTCAAGATAACACTCAAGGACAGTTTGCCAGAGACTTTTCATGGAGGTGTCAGGGCACATGAATTTTCCATTTTCTAACTGTCAGCTGCATGAACTGGCATTATACTGCAGTGTTTCGAATATTTTATCTTCCTGCTCTAACACAGATACCTAAATGCAGTGAAGGACTTTTATATGGTAAATAGAGTGTACTTCATCTAATTAGTGAACTAACAGTACTATACTTATTAATGATACTCTGCATTAGCATAAACAGTTAGTCAAACATAAAGAGTCACTGCACTCACAGTGACTTATGCTCTGCAGGGACAGGTCACGAGGTCAGTCTACGTAGCGGAAGCAAGGACCGGAACCCGGAAATGATTTAAAAGGCGCATGGAATTCGTATTTTTCACCGGCCAAGGGCACGCGCAGTTTAACCTGACGAGATAAACGTGACCGACGGGCAGAAAGAGACGCTCACCGGACTGATCTGTCTCTGCGCTTACACACACTTTACATGCACAGTCACGCGTGACTGCTGCGGCGATGAACGTCTCATTCATTCATCAGCACATGGGACTGAACGCCCATCAGATGACAGACAACACACTTACACACACACACACACACACACACACACACACACACACACAGTGAGCAGAGGTGAGCTAACACAGTTTGTTGCAGCAGCTGTGTGTCTAACGACAGAGATAACCTCCACGAACATTCTCCCCCTTCTCTAACAGCCTCTGCAGTGTGTCGTGACATAAACATGACCGTGCCCCCTTCTCTCCGGGTCTGACCTTGTGACTAGATGTTAGAGAGAGCTAACACGACACTGTCTGCTAACGATGATTTAGCAGCCATATGAAGCGCGGTAAAAGAGCCGCCGCCTACCACCTACACAGTTCCACGGTGTTCATAACGAACACAGGCAGCTTCGGACAGAGTATCTTACCATGTCTGGGCGTGTGAGCGGTCCGACAGTCTGCGTGGAAATGCACCCCGGTTTCCTCGCGAGCGTGGATGTAGCACACTGAAAGGGAGATAGCTCCACGTGAGGAAATATCCAGAAGGATTCTGCGCATGCGCAATACCTGCCCTGAACTTGAAGACCGATTCGTTGCCTAAACAGAACATTCTAGTACACCCCCCGTACAGAGCAAATACGTCAAAGTTTATTCATATATACATTATCCAGCAAGACGAAAATATGTCCAGGTGATTTCTGGAGTGTGTTTCGGCCATTTCACGGTCATTCACACATTACAAGCTGGAGCAATGTTGCACAATTTCAACTTTGACCTCTGTTTTTTTCCTCCAATGGCACATGCGAAAATTCTAGAAGTGACGGCCCGGGAACGAGCATTGACGTGTATGCCGAATAATAAATCATAAATAAAGATATGAATTGTAAAACTTACAACACAGTATTATATATCTGTACAATAAAGGTGTAGCTAATGGGAGTAGTTTTTTTTAAAGGTCATATAAGACGAGTTTCGAAACTAATTATCTGTTATTCAGTGTCCGGGGCGTGCCGGTAAAATACCCGGATGTGATGGGCCATGTGCACCGCACCGCTGTCCTCAACTCCCCAGTCGTTGTCATTCCGTCTTGCAGACGAGCACCTTGTAGCCGCTACAAGCCTTTTACCTCACAAGTAAGTGCTGATGTTTTATAAAGTCTTTAAAGCTTCGGAGCTAACACTACAGCCTGTGTACGTTAGACCAACGCGGGCTTTTTTAGCAGAGGTTTTGTGTGAGCCAAGATGTGACAGTCTGTGATGCAACACTTTCCAGAAATGCTAGCTTTAATCACTCCTAGCTAACAGACTTCATTTTCAACTGCAAGGACAGACATGCTAACGTGTTGCGATGGACTAACGCTAACAGGCGAAGCTAGTCATCCACTCTGAGGCGGGTATTGAGTTTGATTTAGTCAGGCACGCTGCGTGTCGTGTCTGACTGATGAAACACTTGAATGTTGAAGTCACAGGAGAGAGGAGTGCTGCGGAGGAAGAGTCTGATCACCGGGAACATGCTGTCGGTCATTGAATTGAGTAACTCCGCTGACAGTGTGATGGTCAGTCATTAGAGGCTGAGCAGAGCTGGTGAAGCAGTTCCGCACATGCTTTTTCCAATTTGACCTTGTGACGCACGACCTGAGGAGAACACGTGGGGGGTGGAGGGGGTAACCAGGAACTGGTTTGGGGATACATTTTATAATCCCGAGTCACGATCGAGGCCAGCAGGAGTACTAGACGGCTCCTTATTGAATAATCCAGAGATTAAGCTCGATGTTTGCCAAGTAGAAAAAAGCTGGACTGGATAACTGTCGAGGCTGTTCACTGTTTGTGCTCAAGGGCTGAGTGAGGACACGGCCGAGGGCAGTTTGTCTTTATTGTTAGCATATGTGATTAGACAGTAGACTTTTGAATGACCATTGAACTGTTTTAGACATTTATCGTACAGAAATGGAAAATATTCTGACTCCAGCCTCAAATGTCTTCAGAATCATGCCTGGTAGAGACACACTCATTATGGAGATGACCCCTTGGCGTCTGTGAAAGTTTGATGGCCATTGCCCATATTTCGATATTTTAATTTACTAATCAGTTCTTTGAAAAATTGAGGAAATAACTGACAGAGTAACCATCAGTAGAAATGGTTGTTAGTCGCAGTGTATTTCGGGATACCTGAGCTCTGCTGTGTCATGTTCTTTAGGTAATAATTGTACCTTTTTGCAGAAGGTGACACGGAGAACTGAAAATCTCTCCCTGTTGATTGGAGGCTCATTCATTCACTAGCAGCATGTCATGCTACTAGTGGCCACCAGGGGCACAGTTAACCTTTGTAACATCATCTGTACATCATTGTGGTGGTTGGGGGGCGGGCGGGCAAGTTTTGGTGAATTATTATTTAGGTGTACTTTGGTCCGCTCATCAGATTGTCTGCTTTCCAAAACACATCTGGTCATCATAAATGGATGATGTGATGTCAAACGTGTGTCTTTTCTCCCCACAGAGATGTTTCGTTTACCAACAGTCATGAAGCAGGTGAGGCCCGTGTGCAGGGCGCTGGCTCCTCACCTCACACGAGCCTACGCCAAGGATGTGAAGTTTGGAGCTGATGCTCGTGCCCTCATGCTGCAGGGAGTGGACCTGCTGGCTGATGCTGTGGCTGTCACCATGGGCCCAAAGGTAATATAAGGTTTGATATTTTGTATTGAATCCACTGCTTGGTTCTATTCAAGATGTAATTCAGAATTGATTGACTGCTCTCTCTTTTCCAGGGTCGCACTGTCATCATCGAGCAGACATGGGGCAGCCCTAAGGTCACCAAGGACGGTGTGACGGTGGCCAAGAGCATCGACCTGAAGGACAAGTACAAGAACATCGGCGCCAAACTGGTGCAGGACGTGGCCAACAACACCAACGAGGAGGCTGGCGATGGCACCACTACCGCCACAGTGCTGGCTCGCGCCATCGCCAAGGAGGGTTTCGACACCATCAGCAAGGGAGCTAACCCCGTGGAGATCCGCCGTGGAGTCATGATGGCTGTGGAACACGTCATTAACGAGCTGAAGAACCTGTCCAAACCAGTCACAACCCCCGAGGAGATTGCACAGGTTAACATAATAAATAATTTATTCATAGGAATAATGAGTAGCTGCGTGTCTTGAGTTTGTACTGAACTGCCTCAATGTTGTTGGTCTTTTAAGGTTGCTACAATCTCAGCCAACGGCGACGTGGAGATTGGTAACATCATCTCCAACGCCATGAAGAAAGTCGGCCGCAAAGGAGTCATCACTGTTAAGGTGAGTTTAACAATCTCACAGAAAAACAACAAATGTTCTGCTCTAGTTGTAAAGTGACATAATCAATACATGCTTTATGTGTCAGGATGGGAAGACTCTGCATGATGAGCTGGAGATCATTGAGGGCATGAAGTTTGACCGTGGTTACATCTCCCCTTACTTCATCAACACTGCCAAAGGTGAGGGTGCTCATTCCGACTACCACACATGAAGCTGACACACGCCCTGTCCTCATATCGGCCTATAAAAATAACCTTGCTAAATCTTTAATCTCTGTTTCCAGGTCAGAAATGTGAGTTCCAGGATGCCTACCTTCTGCTGAGTGAGAAGAAGATCTCCAGTGTCCAGAGCATCGTGCCTGCCCTGGAGATTGCCAACCAGCACCGCAAACCACTGGTCATTGTGGCCGAGGATGTGGACGGAGAGGCCCTCAGCACCTTAGTTCTCAACAGGTACGTTGTGTTTGTGTCCTGAAGCACTTGAAAAGATGAAATGTGGCTCATATGTGGCCTGAATAGATTAGCTAGATGACAAATTATTAAATGTCAAGTTATTAAGTCTTTGAATTAAATAAAGTTAATTATTTCATCAAATTGCAGACTGAAGGTTGGCCTTCAGGTGGTCGCTGTTAAAGCTCCAGGCTTCGGAGACAACAGGAAGAATCAGCTGAAGGACATGTCCGTCGCCACCGGAGGAACTGTACGTCTACTTCTCAATATCAAGTAACTTCACAACTTTTATCCACCTCGAGTTAAAAGTTTAAGTTTGTAAATGTTTGTCTGTTCTCTTTCTCCAGGTGTTTGGAGATGAGTCTCTGGGCCTGGCTCTCGAAGACATCCAGGCTCATGACTTCGGCAAGGTGGGCGAGGTGCAGATCACCAAAGACGACACCTTGCTGCTGAAGGGAGGCGGCAGCCCAGCTGAAGTCGAGAAGCGTGCGGCAGAGATCGTAGAGCAGCTGGAGAGCACCACCAGCGACTACGAGAAGGAGAAACTCAACGAGAGGCTGGCCAAGCTCTCTGACGGAGTGGCCGTGCTCAAGGTGCATCTACAGACGGTGTTACCTGCTGATATTTGTAGTTTTACGGTTTGAAAAACAAAGTTGTGATGCATGATCTGTGTTTCAGATTGGAGGAACGAGTGACGTGGAGGTGAACGAGAAGAAGGACCGCGTGACGGACGCTCTGAACGCCACCCGGGCGGCTGTGGAGGAGGGTATCGTACCAGGTGGGGGCTGTGCCCTGCTGCGCTGCATTCCGTCCCTTGATACCCTGGAAACTGCCAACGCCGACCAGAAGATCGGTTAGTAAACTCAGCTGTGCTGAAACTTTATTATGTAGTACCTGACATTGCATTTGAGACATTGCACCGTGCTGATCTGTTTCTCCTCCTTCACAGGTGTGGACATCATCAGACGGGCACTCCGTATCCCCGCCATGACCATCGCTAAGAACGCAGGCGTGGAGGGTTCGCTAGTGGTGGAGAAGATCCTGCAGGGGGCGGCTGAGCTCGGCTACGACGCCATGCAGGGAGAGTACGTCAACATGGTGGAGAAGGGCATCATCGACCCCACCAAGGTACAGTACTCCATCACTGTGGACGTGTAGTTAGACAGGACTCGGCAACCAATCATATTTTGAGGTGTGTAATTAGAAATCCACTGTTCAGCACGTGTAGAGGAGACATGAGGAGACTCAGATTGTACTGAGCAGTGATGTCCCCTCACAGATCTGAACCAGCTCAACACTGCCACACAGTGTTCAGGCTGAGTTAATGAATCTGACTTGACTGAGTATTTCGATGTTCACTATGAGGAAGGTCACGTATTGCTGCATGTATGAGAAGCCAATCCAAACATTATGTCCTCTTACTCCAGGTGGTGAGGACAGCCCTGTTGGATGCTGCAGGAGTAGCATCTCTACTCTCCACTGCTGAGGCTGTAGTCACAGAGATACCCAAGGAAGAGAAGGAGATGCCAGGAGGTGGTATGGGAGGCATGGGTGGCATGGGCGGTATGGGAGGTGGCATGGGTTTCTAGGCCAACTATCCTGACTGCTGTACAGACTAACTGGCAGAGTGGTGCTGAAGGTGGCTGAGGAACACAAGAAAATCCTCCAAGAACCTGCACCCACCTCCTGCATCAGACTTTGCCCAAACTGACTGACTGGAGTACCCACCCCTCACCCCCCACACGATTCTGCTTCCTCTCTGTCTGGGTTTATGGAGGAGCCACAAACTCAGCCAGTTGTCCCACTCAACCGGTCTGAGAGCCCATCAAGCCCAGTTAGACCAGGATCCTCCTCAGAACTTCTACTCTAAACTCAGTCCATCATAAAACAGCCCGCAGACATAAAGATGCTTCTATGTTTCATCAGAGAGGTCGTGAAGAAGAAACTAACAGTGTACACGTCATTGCTGCTCTGTGTTACTGCAGAGAGGAGAAAAGATGCCTACCACGAGTCAGTCCTTATTTCTGTCATAGTATTTTGTTCATTGTGTTTTTTATATATATCTGTCATTTTTCTTTGTCCCAACTAATATTTTGACTACAAGTCTGTCATTTGATTCAATTAAACTTCCTTCCAGAGCTCGAGTCTGAGTAACATTACATTGTCTGATGTCACATGACCACAGCTGGATGAAGAGTGCCTAAATGAGCACGTTGAGTGTCACCAGGGCCTGAAAGCATGTTTACTGACATGTCTGCTTTTAAGTCTTTGGAATCATTTCCATGCAAGAAGCATTATGATGTGGTGTGTTATGTGTTTTTTTTTTAGGTCATTGATCATGAGTCAGACGAATATTGATTTGATGACATATGGCTGATTGTATATGAGAGGGGAGGAGTCATAGGTCTAAATGTGAAAACCTGAGGTGTCCTTGTGCTGTTAAACATTAATCATCATCACCAGTGAGACTCTGGTCATGCTCTCTGCTTTCACTACGAGTCAAAGAATCCACATCCAGATAATACTTCATAAAACACAGCTGTTTCTTTTCCATGTTATTCCTCTGCAAACAGCAGTTATCATTCGACTTGTTTTGTACGATGTAGACATGATTAAAGGTGATTTTTTTTTTTTTTAATTTAATAAAATCAATTGTTCAGAATTTTTATTGAAGTCTTTTTCATATGTATAATTTCACAAAAAAGACAAAGGAACAGACATACAAAATCAGAACCCCTCACCACCTTCCACCGTGGTACAGTAAAAAATAAACAATTGCATGAGTTCATCTGGGTTCACTTGGAGTTCACCTGGTTACATCTGAAAAGCAAAATATATTTCTCAGGGTTCCTCCTCACACTGAATAAGATTTTTTCAGGTGTGCTATAGGAGGTTAATTCATTTAACTGTTGTCTCTGATGGAGGAAACTCAAAATACACTTCTTACCAGCTGTACCCACAAGTAGTATGAAATACTTTTTTTATTAAAGCTTGCATCTAGAGTTTGTATATATCCTAGAATCCATATCCTCAGATCAGAGGGAATCTTGACATTTGTAGTTTTTCCAATAGGCTTCCAAGCTAGGACAAGATGTGCTACTTATTGAGCTCTTTTTCAAACAATATTTTGATTACGGTTCATTAGCTGAGGTTTAGAGTTCTCTCTCACACACACACACACAAAGGAGAATTTTCCACATTTTGTGAACGTCCAATCAGTGTTGACAGTAAATCAACTGAAGCAATAAATTCCTCAATGCGTGCTGTGTTGGCAGTCATGTGCAGACTGCTCGGTAATCATTAAAGAAATGGTCAAACAAACTTAGCATCACTACTTAAGGGGTCTGAGAGCAGTGTAGAGCACACACAGGAATTTATGGCTTTGTTTGACTCCATTTACATTCAGCGATGCAGCATCTGAAAGCATGGAAAGAGCTGTTTGGATGTTTATCTTATCTGGAACTTTCAGTAATGATCACTCGTCTGTGGTACACTGACCAGTTGAGTTAGACTGAGTTTAGATATTACATCATTTTCTCTAGCAGATGAAAAACTGCTGATGATCATTTCATCATATTACCTGCAGAACACTGTACGTTACTTCTTACAGACCAGACCTGAGGAACGTTACCTGTGAAATAACAATAGAAATGATTATTCTCACTCTTTACATTGTTTTTTGTTCTTTTCATATGTTAATAGCGCTCACAAACAATCTGCCCATGCTGCCATATGCACCTAACTCATGACATAAATACAAAGCTGCTATATAAGCCATATGTATTTCAACATCCTCCTCCAAAGATCATGTGACATGATGAAAATCTTGAGAACAGCTTCTGAATGGACAACGTGGTTTGTTTAGTCTCAGTGTGTGCATGTTCACCTTCACCTGCTGGAATATTTCACTATGGTTGATCAGTGCGGGTCAGAGTGCACAGGGAACAGAGTGGAGCCTTCAGATGGTGCCAGCAGTGACATTTCTAAACCTCCTGACACGTTCAAATGCAGCCTGCTTCATACCGACGGCAGGTCTATTCTTACTACTCACATGATGACACTATTTCTGTCTGCTCAATTCCATGACCTGTCCTGTAGAAGTGTTGAGAAATAAACACACACAAACGTTTTGTTTTTAAATAAAAAAATAGTTTATAAATCATGCAGTCGGTACATCTTTCAACACAAACACCATTTACACAAATCCTCTTCCCATCCCATCAAACAGACACATCAGTCTTTAAAAGCAGTGTACAGGTCTTTCTTATGTCATCTTCAAACCAATATTTACACTGAGACTAATAAATACAATAAAAGGAGTATACTGTTTAAAAATAAAGATAAATATGCTGCCAGCAGGCCAGGAGGCACTCTGTGAGTGAGTGTGGGTTAGACAGTTGGAATCGTGAAAGCTTTGAGGGTGGCAGATAGCTCACTGTGACAGCATGTGACTGACAGCACAGGTCAAGGTGTGTGACCCGGCCTCTGCCTAGCCAGCCACTTTGGGCCCTTATATACACAGTGAGCATACACACTCGCTTAACACTCACACCGCTGATATTGCACACTTTGCTGTTTCATTTAGCAACTCTCATGTCCAGCGTCACTCCCTTAATAATGACGAGAGCGCAGCATGTGTAACATTATGAAGAAAAACAGCTCTCCTACTGAGAAATAAAGAACAATAAAGCTTTAGCACCCTGTAAAGGTGTGTGTGTTTACAGTATATTTACTACATCTACCTGCAGCCATAATACATCCTCTGTGAGCCACAGTGTCACTGCCTCTGCCCTTTAATCTGATCAGATACTCTCATAATGTACAGTTTGTGGTGAGACGTGGAGGGGCAGAGTTACGGCGTGATTCTTAGACGTTCTTTTCTTTAGATGCTTCGTGCCTGATCAAGTCATCACCAAGGTCTTAATACTATCTGGATCCTGGTGTCAGTGCCATGAGTGTATCCATGTAATCCATGACAAATGTTAGTTCTTGTTTTTGTTTGAACCACAAAGGTTACCAAACAAGCTGCTCTCATTAGCGTGCTGCACTGCTGTAACCAGTGTTTGAATGACAAATGTGGTTTCACAGCCCGACTCTTGTAGAGCTGCAACAAATAATCACTGACACGATCGACAGAAAATGAATCACGGACCAACATTACTGACAAAACTCCCAATATGGTCTGATTCCAGCTCGTCAAATGTGATCTTTTCCTTTCCCTTTACAACATGACGACATAAATCAGGAAACACTGCCATGCTGCAGAGAGGAGTGTGTGACTGTAGTGTCTGTAGAGCAGAACACACTCCAAAGTGAGTCCTCTGCCACCAGGCGTTACTTCATGACGTGATGAATTCATCACGACTGAGTCAAGCTCTCTCGCCTATAATCCTTTCTGACTCACATCAGATGTGGGTCAGCTGTCACAGGAAGCTGTGGTGACCCGAGTAAAGGATCCTTGAGATTATACATGGACCTGCACATGTAATGAGGTCGACTTGAGACGAGCAATTAACTGGCTGACACGTGAAACTCCCGCTGTGCACGCTCATTGACTTCAGGTGAACACAAAGAATCACCTGAATCGGTTTTCTAACCCTGAATTGCACACGCACTTCTCGCATGATGCTTCATAAGAAAACTAATAAAAGGGCAAAAGAACAGAAGATTTACCTTTAAACACCACTCCCTTCTCTCCCACAAAATCAATATATAACATGAAGTCTGGGCCACTGAAGAGAAAGAAAATATACAAAGCGGGAATCAAACACACACACTGTATTTAAAGTGTCCAGTGCGATGTGTCACCATGAATTAGAAAAAGGCTACCAGCTACTACCAGCAAACAGAACAGGAAGAACTTCAGTGTGTCCGGTGGACCACTGGTCCTCCATTACCCTCCACGAATACAGACTTTCTTGTTACATTCAAGCTAAATGCTGGTTAGAGCAGTGTAGACAACTAGTGAGTGTAGCTAATATTTACAGATGTGAAGACGTCCTTGGACAATCATGACCAACAGCTCTGCTACGCAATGGTTTCACCTCCAACCCGTGAACTTAAACCAGGCACAGAAGCAGCTCTCTGGCATGAAGCATACACTTGTTGAGCACTGAGGTGAAATGAGCTGGTAGATCCACATCAGGGCTCAAATATGAGAAAGGAAATAGTTGGGAATAAATTTGGTCTTTGTTGTGAGAAAGGCACTGCAGGTTTCAGTTTTCCTCTTCATCCTTCTAACACTCCTTTTCTCTCCCTCATGTTTCTCTCTGGCGTTAGGCGTTGATCATTGTGTCTGTCTCGTGGATTTCATGCGTTTGTGTGGCAGTGAGAGACGCTACGTGTGGTGAATCTCGTGGAACATGAGCTCACGGGGGATGACCGTCTCTGCGCCGTATACTTTGGAGGCCCGGCGCTCAAACGCAGAAACCATCTGCTTCACCACCTCGTCGAAGAAGACGTGAGCTAGCTGGGAGTGGAGGAGGGACCGGAACTCAAAGGAGATCTGAGGAGGGGGTGGAGGAGAGGATGAAGTTAAATTTCATACTGCGTTACTGCGCGTGTCTCAGTTTGAAATACGACACTTACAACTGCAAACATGACAAGCTTACAAACATGAAAGAACCGACATACGATCTTGGTCAGGGAGCACACTGTGTCTACTCACAGCAAAGTCCACAGTGCAGGTACGAGGGTAGCCAGGAAGGCCAGGGCTGAAACGCCACACCGTCTCCAGGTGGTTGAACAGTTTGGCCTCTGAACAGGACGCCTGAAGATAACACACACACACACACATTGACTGTAAATGGCCTGCTGCACAGAATGAGAAACGGTAATGAATTTCTAATTTATTGGTAGTTACTCGTATCTGATGTCCATTTTTCTGTATGACCATTGGATTTGCACAAACATCTTCTAACAAATATATATAGGTCTATATGTTCTGCAGGAAATAGACTTTCCTTTTCTTTTTTCCCCTTTGGATGCATTTTCTCCTCTTACTGTGTTTTATTTTATTTTCTGTCATATCAATTATCTACAAACGGTCTGTCTCTCCACAGGAAGAACACACACGTCTGACTGAAGAATTACGCTTCAATCTGAAAGAATTCCTTTGTGTTTAAATATAAACTTGTGAGTGATTTATAAGTACAGAAGAAGAAGATAGGAGAAGTTGAAGAAAAGAATATGAAAATGTTCTGGCATGGCACTGGCTGTGTTTAGCAAACATGGCCTGGGAGGCAGTGCCTTACCTTGACCAGGTGGGGGCGGACTGTACTGACAAGGGAGGTGTAGTTCTCCACCACAGGTGGAAAGCCCACAGTTAGTTTGGCCTTGCAGAATCCAGCTCGCTTGAACACGACATCAGACTTCTTACACCAGGGCACAAAGAGGCGGTAGTCTTCCACCCCGGCCACCACGTCATAGATCTCCTGCATGGAATACCTGAAGAGTGGAGGATGGAGAGCAGAGAGCTGTGAGCTGGCAGCGTGCAAATAGATCTGTGCAGAGCTGCACGCCAGGAAGGGCATGAAGGTCAGCTATTGTGACATACACTAAACACTAAACGAGACTGGCACTGCACAAGACTCGTGACCCAGTAATGTCTTAAGTGGATCAGTGAGAAACAGAGAGGGACAAGAGGGAGAGGGAGAGACAGACAGACAGACAGAAAGAAAGAAAGAGAGAGAGAGAGAAAAAACGAGTGCAGGATAAAGAGGAGAAAGGAGAAATGAGTTAAAGAAAAGTCAAGATGTCGTGAATGACAGACAGAATCTCACACCACTGTTACATAACAGCATCACTCAAGCTGCTGCCGCCTGCGTCTATTTATACATCCAGATTTAGTGACTGCGACCTCTGTATGGAACACAGGAGGACATTTAGTGCGTCATCAGAAGCATTGTGGAGCCTCAGATAGGACACCAGCATTCATTATTCATAGAGAAGAAGATGTTTAGAAGAAGACTTTACATTATTATATTTGCTGAAACTCATCACTAACTTGATAAGAAGTTTGTCTTGTGAAATGCTAAGGGGAGGGAAGTCTCAGGCAAGATCACATGAAGTGAAAGCAGACATGGCAGACTGACCCGATGATGCGCCTCTCTGAATACTCCTTCCTCTTGGAGAACGAATCAGCAAGGTTGAAGAAGCTGCGGGCGGGCAACAGGATGCCACGGCCTGGCATGGCTGCACCCAGCAGGGGAGGTACACGGGTCATCAGGATCCCGCATGATGACAGGTATCTGATCACAAAACAAACAGTAATGACACAGACAGCGTGAGAAAACCAAGGTGAGGACTGGAATCAGGACAGAGCGTGGTGTTAATAACCAGTAACCAAACAAGCTGCAGTGGACCTTCATTCATGGGGAACACGGTGTTCTACGTGGAAGCCTTCCTGGAACACCTGTCAGGCATTTATCATTCTAATGAAATGGTCACACATGTACAGATACTTGTAAATCAAAATGGAGCACGGTCAAGGGCACTGAGTTTACGACTAGCTTTGGAGACCTACAACACTGCACAACCTTGTCTCCACCTGGGCTTGTTCAACCCTGTTCTGTGGCCGCCTGCATACATTTCCATACATGTACTTTGAGGGTTTGGCCTGAGGGAGAGAAGTCGCAGAATCTGGTTAATGATTAGGTTTCGACTGCATCATGAGCAGGTCATACAGGAAGAATTCCATGAATACTCTAAAATAAGTTCTAACAGGAGACACACACAATCTGCCTGATGCTCACTCACCTTCTGATCAATGTCCTGACAAGAACAATAATATTCCAGCAAGTGCTGAGTGTAAATCCAAATGTCATTAATTAATTGAGGGCTATTTTTATTTTAACTAGCTCTCCTAACTTAACTAGCTGTTTGATTCTTTGGAGTCCTGCAGCTCACCTCCTGGACAGATGAGTGCTGTGACATATGTAATATATATGTAATATATGCTGATGTGAAAAAGTATTATTATTATTATTATTATTATTATTAATCAGTTAATCAGTCAACTGTTCAGAATTTACCAAATATGTTCTGGTTATTAAATGAGTCTATTCTGTCTGCTTTGGATCATTATAAACTACAAACATCTAGATTTTGTAGGGTTGATCCAACAAAACAAGTCACATAACATCACATAAGAAGGAACTTAAGCTGTGATCTGTTAAAACATTATGTTTTCTTCACTTTGTAATCAAAATGATCAATTGAACTGATATCAAAATAACACTCTGGCTGCAGTTTTAGTTCCATTTTTCCCACAGTGACGCTTCACTGAGTTGGGACCCTGACAGGAGCCTGATTTAGATCCTCTCTGACACGCGCACACATACACTCTGTTACTTGTGGATGGGTAAGATCTGGCCTGTAACCTCCACAGACATTATGAACCTCTCACTAAACTCGGGTTGTGTTACTCTTGCCTTCAGCAGCCTGCAGGGTCGGCCTGACTGACAGTGACCCTGTGACTACTGAGGGATATGTCACACAGTTTGATTTGTCCATTGTGCCTGGCTGTCACCCACACCACCTGTGGCACCCTGTTCCATGGTGTCCCTGGCACCGGATAGTTTGGAACATAAACTGTATATCAAAGACTAGCACAGCTCTCAGGGCATATGTTTAGATGTGATTAGCCATTATATCACCACTTAATGAGATGTAACAATATCAATGTCATCATCAGCTTAAATCTATGAAACCTATTCTGTGCTCGTCGTGACGCGCTGCTTCAAATTCCTGCTTCATTTCTGGCCACTGAAACGTGATAGAGCTGCCACATGGCACTGACCTCAAACTGCTGGGTGCGTGCATGTGTACAGCTGCAGATATGGAGAGCTATGGTGGAGAAATTGGACTTCAGAGCAAAGGAGGAGGACACGGCTGCATGTATCAAAACCCACCAGGGTGCAGGAGCAGGACCAAACCAGTACACTGCATGTTCTCACAAGTTTAAAGATGCAATGTTTTGACCATTACAGTGAAGAAACTGAAAGGACTCCCCCTCTTTTTTTCTGAGAAAACACTTCCAAGAAATTTGCCGCCTTCCAGAACATTATGCCACGGGCTGACTTGGATTTCAGTCCTCCTCCCAGTTTGGAGAGTAATGGCGCTGGTCATATCTTACCTCACACCAATGTAAATGATTGCATTTACTTTTAACGAGCACACTGGAGTAAATTTTAGAGATGCCTTTACTGTACTGTGCCCACAGAATTGACATTTTCTGCTACTTTCGCTTTTACTTTCACACTTCAGAGGAAAATGTTGCACATTTTACTGCACTACATTTATCTGACAGTTACAGTTAGTGATTACTTTGTAGTTAAAAAGAACATATAGATCATATCAGTTTATATAACCTTAACTTTAAAAATAGACATACAACATGTTGACATGTTAAGGAACTTTATGACAACACTGTGTGCAGTGTTTAAGGACATACTATGAAGGCTCTATTTGATTTTGTTGTTTCTGTTTGTCTTTTTGTCGTGACAATGTCCAGGTCATTCGATAAAGTTTCTTATGAGGCAAAAGTAAATACATAAATAAACAAAGTTCACGAATAAATTCGTCAAGTATGTAAGCGTTGCTTCCTTGAAACCTAACGTGTGTAACTGAACAAAATAGTCTCGAAGTGGTATTATTCTTGTTCGAGGTGTGTCTTCTCCTACACTTCCCAGGTTTTGTCGAGAGTACAAATTAAATACAGTACCTCACGTTGTTTCTAGTCTGTATTTCCCGGCCAGCTGTAGAAGGGAGTTGTTTAATGCACTCAGCTACTCTCCGCAGACTTCGACCACCTCTCGCCATCGTCCCTTCTTTGACGGATTTCTTCACTCGCTTATTAATGCCAAGTTGACAAGTATCAATGCCTAGAGTTGTGCCCCGCCCCCAACACCACGCCCACTCGGAATACAGGTCAATCATTGGAGGAGCCGTACTAACTGGGAGTTTTTAATTGGCCCATATTGTTGTCTGTCAGCTGAAATGACGCACGTCAGTGTCTCGCGCGGGCACGAACGCGCACACGCACAATGTCACGAGATGTTGGCTCAGGTTACGTCGGCCTGTGCTGCCTTCAAGTACAAGTGAAGTTCAGTTAGTTTGACACGCGCACCGTGTGCTCTTAAACTAAACATTACAGAAACGCTATTATTTTCCGTCAACTAATTTATGGTTAGTACATTCCATTTAATTTCGTGCTGTTTCTGAGTGCAAATGTCCTAATAATGACTAATATCTTGTTACAAAGGGTAACTACACCAAACTACATCTGTTATTCAAACAATCTTTATTTCACAAGTGTATGCATTGTATTCCTGCACAACCTGTACCTGATCTTTGGATAGAACTTAGTAGTATAATAGTATTGTGCAGGTCTTTCCTGTGTATAAAAGCTCAATGTTTAAGTTTGTTTAGTTTGTTCTATCTATATAAAAGAAAGTAAAAAGAAAGTAAAAAGGATGCTCCCAAAACTGCTCAGTATTATGGACAACAACTCCTATCCACTACATGACCTCCTGCTCAAACAACAGAGCACTTTCAGTTGGAG
Source organism: Nibea albiflora (assembly GCA_014281875.1). Taxonomy (NCBI): domain Eukaryota; kingdom Metazoa; phylum Chordata; class Actinopteri; family Sciaenidae; genus Nibea; species Nibea albiflora. The sequence continues at coordinate 25,140,359 of CM024796.1, forward strand.
ACTCTTGCAGCTCCACTGTAAAAAAGGACTGCTACAAGAGGTCATTCCTACCGTTATATCTTTATACAGTGACTCCCTCTGTGCAGAGAGCAGACTCATCTGGAACAGTTGATCTGACATAATAATGGATCCAAAATTGCACAATGCACATTTGCACAAGTTATTACACACAAGTCCATATGTGTATTTTTCTAATGTATATTTTCATATGTATATCTATCTACTTATCTATCTATCTATCTATCTATCTATCTATCTATCTATCTATCTATCTATCTATCTATCTATGTTTTTTATTTGTATCATTTTGTAAATTCACACAGCTGCTCTGCAGCACTGTGTGTAAACATATACAGAGCTACTGAAAAGAGGCATTCTCTTCTTTTTTATGTGTTTATCTGTACCCTTGTATTAAAATGATGTTTGCCACATCAACATATAAGTGGTCAGCACAGTAGTACATTTACTGTAGTATGCTAATGAATCAAATCAATCAAATTAAGCACAATGCGTGTCTAAACTGTAAGTACTGTTTCCATTTTAGTTCTATTCTACTACACTGTAGTAGAAAGCACTTTTAACTCTTCAAAATCTATGGTTACCTTTGAAATTCAGATTTTAAATACATTCATAACCTTCTCATAAAAATGGCTCCATTGTTATAGATGAAACTCCCAACAGTGTGTAAAATTGTTTAAATTAGATATTTGCAGACCATCACAAGCGTGCATTTTACATACTGGTTCATCAACAACAACAACAATAATAATAATAATAAGAAGAAGAAGAAGAAGAAGAAGGAGAAGAAGAATAACAACCACAACAACAACAACAACAACAACAATAATAATAATAATAAAATAATGGTAATAATAGTAATAATGTCAAAATATCATATATATCATTGTATAACACTCTACATGATGAGCACGGTGGTACTTTAGATAACTTTATTTTGCCTGTAATACGTGTTGTAGACAAGACTTTGTCGATACTTTGTTCTGCCGTGAAGCTCCTGATTGGCTAATTCCCCAAGCCCTCTTTCTAAAGCACTGAAAGACGGGGCGTGTTTGTGAGTGTTAGTAAACTGGTCTGAGAACAGCTTCACGGAGACGGAACTGTGGATTAACATACTTCCGGTGTTAGAGTCGAACAACCACCACCAAAATGGCGAAGATCGCCAAAACGCACGAAGGTAAATTATTTGCAGAATAATACGAAATGGCGTCGATTTAAAAATACTTTTCGCGGAGTTATGTGTCAGAAAATGTTGTAGTAGATACTAGAATGTTTTGAGGACATACTTGTGTGTTGATTAGTTGTTAATCGAGACACGCAGCAGGCCGCGGAACGACGCAACGCGGACTGCTCAGATAATGGCGCTGAGTGCTAGCTTTTAGCTCGCTAGCTGGCTAACTCACCGTCACTGCACTGTTTAGCGTTTTGTGGCTATATATGCATTATTTAGCTTCACCATCAGAGTCACTGGCGTGCATTAATTATTTTCTGAATCGCGTGCTTTATTTTGTAATTGTATTTTTTTATTTATTCAACCGACTCGCATTTGGCTAATCCAGTTAGCAATCCCTCCATTTAACAACAGCGCTCGCTTACGTTACACATACGTCCAGTGTTTAGCTTTAGATCTGTGTCACTAAGCCGTAATGCACTCTGTTAAAAACCGTTAACTTTGCATATTACAATGAATTAGTCTTATATCATGATATGTCGTGATAATTGCGCAGTTTCTCACCCTCTGTTGTGTTCTCATGTTCCCCTGTAGACATCGAGGCCCAGATCCTGGAGATCCAGGGGATGAAGGCTACCCTGCTGGAGGAAGGAGAGCAGGGAGTGGGCCTGGACTCCACTGGATTTTATGACCAGGAGATCTATGGTGGCAGCGACAGTCGCTTCGCTGGATATGTCACTTCTATTGCTGCCAATGAACAGGAGGATGTGAGTAGATACAAACATGTGGAGTGTTTTGTAGATCTCTGTTGCTTTTATTTACAATTCCACAGTGTGTTTTTGGAGCTTGACTGCTCCCTGTTGCTTTGTTGCATACGAGCTGGGAGAGTCTCGCCGTTTTGGTGAGATTTGACTAGACTCTGGTTTCTCTGTCTTTCCTCAGGACGATGAAGAGGATTCATCAACAAGCTTGTTGGGACAAAAGAAGCCAGGGTACCATGCGCCAGTGGCAATTCTCAATGCCATTCCTCAGTCAGACGAGCAAGTAAGTGGTCATTTGTGGTGTCACAAATATAAACATTCATCTGTTGTTATGCTGTCAAATAGATTCTCTGTGTGAGAGCATGTTTTCCATTTAGAAACACACTTACACCCCATCTCTCTTCTGCAGTATGACCCATTTGCAGAGCATCGGCCACAGAAGATCGCAGAGCGGGAAGATGAATACAAAGCCCGGCGCAGACAGATGATCATCTCGCCCGAGCGCCTCGACCCTTTTGCAGATGGTAAATTTTGCTCTTTTTTGTCCTCATTACACCTTCCCCATTTCCTCCCCCTTTCACGGTTCACTTTTTGTGACCCCCATGACTACCAATGGTTTTCACACCTGTAGTTTTGCTGTTCAACCCTTCGACCACAATGCAATAGCTTGCTTCCCAGACCCGATGCCTTCCCCGTGGTCGATCCTTCGTGTTCCAACAACGTTTTGTGTCATTGTATGCCTTCTTCCTAATACATGATCTGCATTTCTATCCAACTTTGCAGCACACGTCAGTGTGGGCTTGAAAAATACTATCACCATGATTTTTAAAGTTCCAAATGGGACATTTTACCCCGGTGTGTGCAATAAAATCAAGTCAAACCCATGGCAGGGTTACCATGCTTTTCAGTGGGGAGGTGGTTAGGTGTTCAATGTGCAAAGGGGGCCAATTCACCTAACAAACATGGGTGGCAGATGGATTGTCTGTGAGTCGAAGGGTTAACAATCCCATGTGAGAGCCAGCCTAGATTATGATGGGAAAGTGCAGTGTCTTCTTATCATAGGATATCAGGAAGAGACATGTAAGTGTGAGGCTTAGTTACACCATAACTAATTCAGCTGCCAGTGAACCGTTAGACCATGCTGAGCTCAGTATGACAAACTATAGTGTGCTCGCTCATAGACAGACGTAAACCCACAGAGCAGGCTGTGGAGAGAAACATCCTGGGCCAATTAGGTGTAGTCAACCAGAATGATTAGGGTTATGTAAGAACTCTAATTTGTTCATCAGGACTCATTTTTTTCAAAGTCTGGGCTGTATTTTGTCTTGTGGCCACTCAACCACCTCTGTTGGCTTGTCAGATATGTAAACTGCTCTGGCCTCAGCACAGGACCATAGCCTGCTGTTCAGAGAAACCAGTTTTACTTCCTGGTCTGAAGATCATAATATCTCGGCTTATTGAGGGCTGAGTTTCTACAGCTTATCATGAATTCATAATTTGTTGAGACAGCCAGTTTATCTTTCTTTAGATTCTTAAAATCTTTTGTTGCACCTTCACTTCCCCTGCCAGTGTGAGCTTAAATGGCCTGAGAGTTCCAGGTTTGGTGTAGATAGGACCTGTCTGAAGCCTGCATGTAGAGAGAGCTCTCTGTACAAAGTTGTTGTGTAAATATATTTCTATTTTACAACCCTCTCTGTGAAATAGAAATATGTTATCAAGAAAATTGTGTACCACAATACCACAGGCCCATACTAACTGTCCTTAATTTCTCTCCTACAGCAGTACTGCTTTGCCAGTCCTGTACTGCACTCTGTTAAGGGTGCAGCAACTCATCCTGTGTAGGTTATGGGGGAACACAGAGAACTATGCACTTGTCAGTTTGGGTCAGGGTCCACTGGCTGCTTGTTTGGGGGGAATCAGATGCAGCCCAGCTACAGCAAACCTCAACCCCCGAGAGCCTCTTATTCTTTTTTTTATTTGGCAACCAATTTGGATCAAATTCTCCACGATGGAAAATTACTGCCCAAGTATTTGACGTCATCTTTCCCTTATCTTATCAGTTGCCTTTGAGCTGAAATAGAAGTCAAGATCTAGATGTATGCTGAGTGAATAATAATCAGTGCTGTTATGAGTGAGTGCGACTCTGACATGACGTCTCATCATATTTCTCATTATTTTTTTTGCCTCATTCTTATATTTGAAGTAGATGCTCATATTTTTAAACTGTAGTAATGTCATTCATAGATGTAGCCTCCAAATGTTGACTTCATCTTCATAAGCTAGTGTAAATAAATTGGAATCCAGACCACAGGCTCTTAAATCAATCTTTTTTTAGTTTTATGGTTATTCCCCAAGAAGATTTTTTTTTTCCCATTGTTTTGTTTTTTGAGTGCTCTAAATCAATGCAACACAGGTGGTATACTGTTGTGTGTGAGTTCAAACCCTTTTCCAAAGTGTTACTAATGGTAAAGAGAAATTTTCTAGGCTTCTTTTCTGCCGGTTGAAGTCTGACTGCAGAAGGACCCTTGGCACTGAAAGTGTACGTATTCTGAAGAGCACAGCCCAGGACCCCTGCATCAGTGATGGCTATAACTTCTTAATCCACTTAAAGAAAGCACCACAACCTCAGCTCTTCTCTCTATGTATCTGCTTGTTTTTCATTAGAATGCTATGACTGTATGTAAGAGAGACCAATGTATATTTGTATGTAATACTGTAAGACTTTGTTTTTGTGAATCAGCAGTTTATAAAAACAGGAAAGTAAGTTAATGTGTTGGTAAAGAGAGTCAGGGTTAGCTGGCTGTGTTTGTGCTTGCTGTGTTTGTAATCACGTGGGTCCCCGGAGCGTATACTGATGAGTGTCCTTTGTTCTTGTTGGTGCTCTTTCGCGCAGGGGGCAAAACACCGGACCCCAAGCTGCAAGTCAGGTCTTACGTGGACGTCATGTTGGAGCAGAACCTGTCCAAGGAGGAGGTAAGCTGCCACACGCTGTTCTTTGACTCTGTCTCTCTTTGGCATAGAAAAAAGTTGAAAAAGTGCGGTTGCGCAGTTTATTCTGATAGTTGCGCCTTTTTGTACGCAGAGAGAGATTCGTCTACAGCTGGCAGAGAAGGCCAAGGCAGGGGACCTGAAAGCTGTCAACGGTTCTGCTGCCAGCCAAGCTGCCACAAAGCGTAAGCGTCGCTGGGACCAGACAGCTGACCAAACCCCCTCTAATGCTACACCCAAAAAGATGTCCAGCTGGGACCAGGCTGACTCCTCTGCTGAGGTGAGCCACTCAAGTTTCAGCCTCTCACTGCTTGACGGATGACCAAAGAGCCTTACAGCATTATGTTCAGTTCCTAGAAGTAGTCTTAATGTAGCTTCCAGTAATGTAGGGCTGTTGAAGTTGTGCGGTGTCATTTGTATTTCATCTTTTCTCTGGTCCTGTGTAGACTCCAGGACACACTCCTGCACACACGCCTTCGAACAGCCGATGGGATGAAACCCCTGGCCGCCCTAAAGGTAGTGAGACCCCCGGGGCCACTCCAAGTACCCGAATGTGGGACCCCACTCCCAGCCACACTCCTGCTGGCGCTGCCACCCCTGGCAGGGACACACCTGGCCACGCCACGCCCGGTCATGGTGGAGCAACAGGAAGCGTGCGCAAGAACCGCTGGGACGAAACCCCAAAGACAGAGAGAGAAACCCCGGGACACGGGAGCGGCTGGGCTGAGACACCACGCACAGACAGGGGAGATGAGTCTGTGGGTGAGACTCCAACCCCTGGGGCTAGTAAGAGGAAGTCTCGGTGGGATGAAACCCCTGCCAGTCAGATGGGATCCTCAACACCACTACTGACCCCAGGAAAAACTCCCATTGGAACACCAGCTATGAACATGGCTACCCCAACACCAGGTAAAATACACTTTTGGTTTGGCCTATGGTCCTATAAGCATCTAAGCAATATGTGACATGGATCTACCCCTTTTGATGGTTGTACTGTGTTTTTAAATGAGTTTCCTCTTCTGTTTTCCCCAGGTCACCTGATGAGCATGACTCCAGAGCAGCTGCAGGCGTGGAGGTGGGAGAGGGAAATTGATGAGAGGAACCGACCCCTCACAGACGAGGAGCTTGATGCCATGTTCCCAGAGGGATACAAGGTCAGTGCCTGTTGATTGCATTTTACTCTACTGATAAAATCATGAGTAAATATTATTTAGAAGTATTGACAGTTTATTTTTCTTCTTCACAGGTCTTGCCTCCACCAGCAGGCTACGTGCCGATCCGTACTCCGGCCCGTAAGCTGTCAGCCACTCCCACCCCTATCGGAGGCATGACGGGCTTCCACATGCAGGCGGAGGACCGCACCACCAAACAGATGAATGACCAGCCCTCAGGGAACCTCCCCTTCCTCAAACCTGATGACATCCAGTATTTCGACAAACTGCTGGTGAGCGTCACATTCGCATCACACGCACATCATACGTAAACCACGGTAAAATCAACAGCTGGATGTTTGTCCTGTCTGAAGTTCAACGTGTGTGTTGATGATGAGCTGTGTGTTTGTGTTAGGTGGAGGTGGATGAGTCCACGCTGAGTCCTGAAGAGCAGAAAGAACGGAAGATCATGAAACTGCTGCTGAAGATTAAAAATGGAACACCCCCCATGAGGAAGGTTGGTGCCCATGTTTTTTTTTTTTTTTCCTTCCCTTGAAGCCCCACATGATTTCCAAATATCCCTTTAATTCCCTCAAGTCCCAGAATTCCCTGTTCCCACTGAGGTCCTCCTGTCCATTTCTTCTCACATCATAAATCTTGTCGTAGCATAAAGTACCACATCGATACCTAATGCAACATCAACACCCAGCACTGAGCCTGTGTGTGGCTGCAGAAGAGTCTTCTTTGTGATGAGCTGCTGCTGCTGAGGTCGGAGTGCAGACGATCATGATCTGCTGGGAGCAGCAGACACAGATCATGACATCTGTTGAGACTGAGGCCTATCTCAGTGACTGACACACCCTCTCCCCTCTCTCCTTTTAGGCCGCTCTGCGTCAGATCACAGATAAAGCTCGAGAATTTGGAGCAGGCCCCCTGTTCAACCAGATCCTGCCACTACTCATGTCGCCCACCCTGGAGGACCAGGAGCGCCATCTGCTGGTTAAAGTCATCGACCGCATTCTCTACAAACTGGACGACCTGGTTCGACCATACGTACACAAGGTAAGCTGAGTGTTAGACGCCTGTGTTTATGTTTGGTAGGTTGTGATTTTTTTCCGAACTAACTTCCTGTCCTGTCTGCGTTCAGATTCTGGTGGTGATTGAGCCCCTGCTGATTGATGAGGACTACTATGCCAGAGTGGAAGGCAGAGAAATCATCTCTAACTTGGCAAAGGTAAAGTGGAGCACACACTCTTACTTCCTGCGAACTATTCTCGCCTGTTCGACCAGTCCGTGGTCAGATCAGGGCTAGTCGTTCGCTAGATTAATACCAACACGAGAGCTAGCAGACGTGGCATCAATGCCTTGTGTGTTCTCACCCTGCACCCGTTGGTTACAATCAGATATTCCATTAACAGAATATAGTTATTCAGTATCAGTCCCAAAGTGGTGCTGACATTTGTCTTCCTGTTCATTGCAGGCTGCTGGATTAGCCACCATGATCTCCACAATGCGACCCGATATTGACAACATGGATGAGTACGTCAGAAACACGACCGCCCGAGCCTTCGCCGTGGTGGCCTCTGCTCTTGGTATCCCATCTCTCCTACCCTTTCTCAAAGCTGTGTGTAAAAGCAAGAAGTCCTGGCAGGCCCGACACACAGGCATCAAGATCGTGCAGCAGATTGCCATCCTGATGGGCTGCGCCATTCTGCCCCACCTCCGCAGCTTGGTGGAGATTATCGAACACGGTCAGTCATGGTCACATGTAGAGGTGTTGTAGACTCACACTGTTGATCTCAGGTGGAAGTGAGCGCAGACAAGCAACGTTTTAAAGTTCTCCTCGTTGCCAGCTTTAATTTCTATTCAATGATGATTTAAAGAACTTGAACTGTGCCTGAAACTGAGTGAACCAGCAGATAGAGCTGACTGTTCATGAGTTGAAGCTCTGACTGTTTGATTGTGTGCTGATGCAGGTCTGGTGGATGAGCAGCAGAAGGTGAGGACCATCAGTGCCCTGGCTATAGCTGCCCTCGCTGAAGCTGCTACACCCTACGGTATCGAATCCTTTGACTCAGTCCTCAAGCCACTGTGGAAGGGTATCAGACAGCACAGAGGAAAGGTGAGCGGGTTTCATTTTGGAGCACACAAATCATTTATTGCAAGATCAACACCCAGCACTGAGCCTGCACGTGGCCACAGTGTGAATATTTGCTTGCTATAAAATCTCCTTTGAGGAGCTGCTGCTGTCAGGAGAGGTCAGATGAATGAATACTCTGCTGGGAGCATCAGACAAATCCATTATTATGAAAGTCTTCAAGAGACAATCCAGGAGCCACGTTTGTATTTACAATGCATTTCTTTCTTTGTCGCCAGGGTCTGGCTGCTTTCCTCAAAGCTATTGGTTACCTGATCCCGCTGATGGATGCCGAGTATGCAAACTACTACACCAGAGAAGTGATGTTGATCCTCATCAGAGAGTTTCAGTCCCCCGATGAGGAGATGAAAAAGATTGTACTCAAGGTAAGGGGCAAGAAAAACTAAATCTCAGCTAGCTTTTCTGCGACTCATTCTCGCCTGTTCAACCGCTCCATGGTTTCATCAGGGCTAGTAGTTCGCTACATGAACACCAACATGAGAACCATCAGAGTGGATCTCTGCATCCTCTCTGTTCTCACCCTGCAACCCGTTGGTCACATTTACACACAGTGACATTAGAGGATCTGAAGCCTTGCAGTCACAAGTTTCTGTCTCTGACCTGCACGTATCTTTTGTCTCATAGGTGGTGAAACAGTGTTGTGGCACTGATGGTGTGGAAGCCAACTACATCAAAACTGAGATCCTGCCCCCCTTCTTCAAGCACTTCTGGCAGCACAGGATGGCCCTGGACAGACGTAACTACAGACAGGTTAGCAAACACAGACACGCTCATGTTCAGCTTGTTAAAAAAAGTCAATTTCAGATGAAATGTTTGGTTTGGTACCTTGTCTGGACTGCATTGTATGGATGCCCCTGTTCATGAACCATCTTCCTGTACTAACAGTTGGTGGACACCACAGTGGAGTTGGCCAACAAAGTTGGAGCAGCAGAGATCATTTCTCGCATCGTAGATGACCTGAAGGACGAAGCAGAGCAGTACAGAAAGATGGTGATGGAGACCATCGAAAAAATCATGGGCAACCTGGGTGCAGCTGACATCGACCACAAGCTGGAGGAGCAGCTGATCGACGGTATCCTGTATGCCTTCCAGGAGCAGACCACAGAGGTGAGAGGAGCACCCTCGTCAGTCTGATCAGGAAGAACTCTCTTTACACAACACATTTGTTGACTTGATTTGATCCCTCTTTGTTTTTCTGCAGGACTCTGTGATGCTCAACGGCTTCGGCACCGTGGTGAACGCCCTTGGGAAGCGCGTGAAACCCTACCTGCCTCAGATCTGTGGTACGGTGCTGTGGCGTCTGAACAACAAGTCAGCCAAGGTCCGTCAGCAGGCTGCTGACCTGATCTCCCGCACAGCTGTGGTCATGAAGACCTGCCAGGAGGTACACTATGAAGACCCGCATACATGCATACATACATACATTCAAAGCACAACTGTATAACTTCTGTTAGAAACTAATGCGTGTTGCCTCTGTCTGTCACTGCAGGAAAAGCTGATGGGTCACTTGGGTGTTGTGCTGTATGAGTACCTGGGAGAAGAGTATCCTGAGGTGCTGGGTAGCATCCTGGGAGCACTCAAGGCCATTGTCAATGTTATTGGTATGCACAAGATGACTCCACCAATCAAAGACCTGCTTCCTCGTTTGACACCCATCCTGAAGAACAGACACGAGAAGGTGCAGGAGAACTGTATCGACCTGGTGGGCAGGATTGCTGACAGGTTGGTGGATTTAAATCTTGAGATTGAAGTTCTATGTATGTGACTGTAGTGCAGTGAGCGGCACGGGCCTTTGTATTAACCCCTTGTGTTCATTTCAGGGGGGCTGAATATGTGTCAGCCAGGGAGTGGATGAGGATCTGTTTTGAGCTGCTGGAGCTGCTCAAGGCTCACAAAAAAGCCATCCGCAGAGCGACTGTCAACACATTTGGTTATATCGCCAAAGCCATTGGGTGAGTGCTGTTCACTTCATCTTTCTGTGTTTAATAGTCTCTGTTCAGGGAATGTGCAAACCTAACCAATACTTTGCCTATCTCCTTCCTCTCAGCCCCCACGATGTCTTGGCCACTCTACTCAACAACCTGAAAGTCCAGGAGCGTCAGAACAGAGTCTGCACGACTGTGGCCATCGCCATCGTGGCAGAGACCTGTTCACCGTTCACAGTGCTGCCGGCGCTCATGAATGAATACCGCGTGCCAGAGCTCAATGTGCAGAACGGCGTGCTCAAGTCCCTCTCCTTCCTGTTCGAGTACATCGGAGAGATGGGCAAAGACTACATCTACGCTGTCACACCGCTGCTGGAGGACGCACTCATGGACAGGTGAGTCCTGTTGTGTGATAATCTTGACAAAGGTCATAAAAACAGAATTTCTGAGCTTTGAACTTTTACTGAAGTAAACGTAGCTACTGGCTGCATTCATTTCAAGTTGAGTTATACCAGTGACTGTTGAGCCCTGACTCTGTTCTTGTCATCCGGCAGAGACCTGGTCCACAGACAGACTGCCAGCGCAGTGGTCCAGCACATGTCTTTGGGTGTCTATGGTTTTGGCTGTGAAGACTCCCTCAACCACTTGCTTAACTACGTGTGGCCCAACGTATTCGAGACGTCACCTCATGTAATCCAGGCTGTTATGGGGGCCCTGGAGGGGCTCAGGGTTGCCATCGGGCCCTGCCGCATGCTGCAGTACTGCTTACAGGTAAGAACAACCTGGATCATCCCTCATAACATGAATAAGGTTTCACATTGGTGATGAGTGTTAAATAAATTAATAATCAATTTTGTGTCTCCAGGGACTGTTCCATCCAGCCAGGAAAGTGAGAGACGTCTACTGGAAGATATACAACTCCATCTACATCGGCTCACAGGACGCACTGATTGCCCACTACCCGGAAGTCTACAATGACGAGAAAAACACATACGTCCGCTACGAGCTGGACTACGTCTTGTAAATACAGATGTATGTGCTCTTTGCTTTTCCTCCCTAAATTGTCACCCTCCATTGTCATCTCTCTCTTGGTCTAGGACCGAGTTGGTTTTTATTTAGAAACGGTCGGTCTGTTGGTGAAACAGCCTAACACGGGTACAGTCAGCTGTTTTTGATGCACCTGTTGACCCTAGATTGAAAATGAGCATGAAGTTAGGAGAAATGAAAGAAGGAACTGTAGAGTCTATGTATTTTTTTATTTTTTCGTTTTCATTTGAATGTTCCTTGTAAGAATGGCCGAGGTCAGACGAGCCTTGGTTAAAGAATGATCACAATGTTTTAAATATTTGGACTATGTTTTGTGTATTGATAGACCTCTGTACACACCCTCTCCTCATTTCACACCTCTGTTCTTACTAGATGGTTGCTTAATTTAACCAAATAAAATGTTTGTGTATAAAATTCATTTTCTTTGTTTGAGTGTTTGTTTCTCTTCAGACTGTGAATCCAGTCAGAACTTTTATCCATTTGAACACATGAACAAAGTTATATTAATACATGCAACATTGTAAACAAGAGCTGAAACGCTTAGTCTGACCAAACTTTAGTGACTAATTGGACCTTGCAGATTAGACTGACAGTCACAGCTGGTCTTTCAGTTTCCCCACATTCCACCTTGTGTTAAAATTTTGAATGTTAGTTATTGAACGAACATGTTAAGAGGTACACAGACCAGAGTTACACGTGCCATAGAGTTTCTGTGTAGTACCTGTGTTGTAGCAAAGCTAGTGTCTCAGAAAGCCTATATTAAGAGTGCTGCTGACACTCCTATGTGTAACTTTTCTTCTAGTGTATGCTAAGTTAGGTCTGTGGTCCCCTATCCCATTGGCTCCAGCTGTGGAGGTGTGGCCACTACTCTAATGGCTTCCTGATGGAGGATCCTGATTGGACACCTTGTCCCCCTTTCAATCTGCAGGGTGCAATTTGGGGAGCTAACTTTAAAAAAGACATTTGTGGTGGGTGTACCTTGTTATTTTTCCCTTGTAGTTAATTTCACCCTTTTTTCTTTCTTTTTTTTTCATTATTAAATCAAGCTCTGAAATTGTAGTTTCTCAAATAGCCACTTGGGGCTGGCTCAAAAAACAAGTCAGTCTCCATAAGTCCCCATGTTCAAATGTCCAACTTCACAGCAGAAATAAACATGTTTACAGCCTGGTACAAAAAAATCTTAACTTGTCTGTTCAAATTATATTAAGGTGTAAAGTTATTATAGTGTTTTAAGGTTCAAGGTTTTTTGTTTTTGACTGTCTATGGTTTTGATCTGTATACGTCTTAGACATGATGTCATGTCTAAAATACTAACATACCGCATACTAACATACAACACGTCCAATTTTCCTGTTATCATCATGCTGAGACACAACAGCCAGATAAAGCACCAAGAGCGTTGGGGGTTGGCTGTGCTGGTGGCCTTGTTTAGGATGAACTCATTCCTCACATCATATGGGTGAACTCAGTCTGACATAATGGAGCCGGTCCAAACTGTGAGCTGTTATTGCTTTTGGTTACATGCACGTCTCCTTCCACGAGAACTAAAGTCTGCTTTCTTGTGTTGTCTAACCTTTGAGAGTACAGGAATACTGAGATCTGAGAAATGTGCTGCATCTCTCTGTACTCCACCAGACTCCACATGAATGTCCACCCCTCTGTCATATAGATGATGGCACTAAAAATAAGCAGAGATCAAAACTCGACCTCCTATCACACACACACACACACACACACACACACACACACACACACACACATGCGTGAACGCTCATAGACACACAATGGAAAAAACCTCCCCCACTCTTCCTCCCTTCCATTCATTTCACCACTGCTGCACAGCCATGCTCGTGTGCTTTGACCCAGATTCCCCTGGCAGACTCTGGGTCTGCTAATCTGAGGAGGAAGGCAATAAGTCTGTTGTGTGTGTGTGTGTGTGGCTGTAGCAGAGGTATATCCCTTAAAAACCAGAGGGGGGTTTGTGTGCATGTGCCTGTGTGTTTAATAGAAAGTTTATACCCCAGATCTTTGAGAATTCATAGATCACATTTACTCACATTTGGTTGAGCAGGGACTCAGAGAGCTGATCCAGGTCACATGTTCCCACAGGGCTTCACTGTAAGGCTGCTGTGTGCCATTTGCTTTAAGGCCAAATTGTTGGATATATATATTTATCGTGTGATCCTGAGGCTCTGTGGGGCTGTACTAAATGCTAAGGTAGTTGTGCTAACATTTGCACAGTGAAAATGCGAACACTTTGGTGTTAAGCTGGTATAAGGTTGTTCATGTTCACCTTCATCTCAGCTTTGCATATAGATATTGTAGTGTTACTTGGCTCAAAACACAAAGAAAAGCTGAGGCTGATGGAAATGTTGATAATTTGATGGTGGCGCCAGGTGAAAAGTCAGATCAGCAGCATTATTGTAATTCATCCTTAGGGGAGCATGAACATCTGTGTTGTCGAGATTGTTGTTCATCATTGTTGTCGAGACATGTAACTAAAAAACACATATGTGGACCCGATGGTGGCACTAAAAGAAAAGGTCCAATCATCTTCAAACTCAGTGGATACATCTGCTGGGGACCATGAATGTGTGGTTCGGAATTTCTTGGCAATCCATGCAGTTGTTTAAAAAAAGTCATTCTGGGCCAAAGTGATGGACAGACTGAGCAAGCATCCTCAATGAGAAAGGTTTGATGTTTTCATCTCCCAGACATGGAACTACACTGACCCTCTTCAGTTCCCTTCCCTTGGAACTTTGGAATGCATCTCCATGAGCACAGTGAGGCATGAAAAGGACATGGTGGTGTCTCTAATGCTGCTGCTGTGTGTCTGTGTGTGTGTGTGTTTGTTGAGTCAACAGTGGGAGGTAACCTGGCAAACTCCGTCTGGCTCGTTTATAACACTCCCCGAGGAGATGTCTGTGATTACAAATGTTTCCACATTGTGTATATGAAGTGACAGCAGCACTGATGTAGCAGATAGTCGATGATGCTCCTCTAATATAATTTCCAGTCGATGATCACTGACGGAAAACAACAAACTTTGAAAGCTTTTCATTTTTACTCAAAGGACCATGCATGTGATTTGTAGTCATAAAAATATACCATGCTTTAAATGATGTAACTATGGAACAAACTACGACTGTTTGACATGTTAACCAGCAGCAGTTTCCATTCTTTTCGGTGTGACAATCTTGTGTTGAGCTTAAAGTAATAATTCATTCAAGATTTTCTGTCCTGTCACTTTTTGGAGATAATATTTAATTAAATGTAAATGTAGATACAAATCAATCATATCTTATAAACTGTAGTACTGCACATTCATGTCCCATTAGTGCATGTTACTAACTTAGCTTCTTCCCCAGAGTTCTTGTGCTTTCTTGCCTTGCAGGTTTCATGGATCAGAGATTGTACAATGTAGCAATGTACTATTAGTCACATTGCCATTAAAATTACAGTTATAGTTGTCATCTGTATTAAGATAAGATAGACTTTAATACAGAGACACAGAGAGTGTGGGATCAGAGTGTGCCAGCTGTCTGAATGAAGAACCTGTGGTGGCTCTCCTTCTTACATGGTGGGAGTAGCAGTCTGTAGCTGAAGGAGCTGTTTAAGGCCGTGTAACACTGCAGAACAGCCCACGGGTTCATGGAGGAAGAAGTGCTCCTCGGGTACTTCACACATGCTCCAGTGGAGGGCAGCAGCGAGGGGGTGCTGCGTGTTGTTGATGCTGAGAAAGCTTCTCCTCCACTTCTGCATCTGAGAGGAGGAGGAGAGACAGGCACCAACTTCCTGTGCGATCTGTGCTCAGCTGAGTTCAGCCTGGCTGCCTCTCCGGGAGGCTTGTGGCTCTGCAGACCGGGGAAGAAGGACGCTTCTTGTGGGTGTTGTATGGCTCCGAGAGACGCCTGGGACCTCCGTGCAACTGCAGTTAGAAGCCATAAATGTGGATTGTTTACATCAGTGGGTCAATCCGTACCTGCTCTCCCGCCTCCCCGCGACTCCGAGCGGCCGCCTCGACTCAGCAGCGTCGCCGCAGATAGCGTCAGTGGAACGGGGCTGATGGCCGTGGTGCTCGCCCCGGCCTTCATCACCATCATCCGCCTGTGTGTTTGCTAGAGAGCTACAAGAAGCCGCGCTGCTACATCTAGTCCCCTAAAGTCCCGCGGGAAGAGCGTAGAAAGGAGGAGAAGGAGGAGGAGGAGGAGGAGGAGCGGCGGCGGCGGCGGCGGCGTTGTTCGGGGCGCAGCATCGCACCGTGCATGGTGCTGCGGTGTCGGAGGGAGTGGATGAGCAGCCGGAGCTGACCCAGAGATGGCTGTTCTCAAACTGGCCGACCAGGTACATACCTGCTAGCTGCGGTTAGCTTAGCCTCTCACAGACAGCCTCCGTGCTGTGTGTGTGTGTGCGTGTGTGTGTGTGCGCGCCTTCTGTCTGCTAGAAATGTATTTTAAATATCGAGTCTTTGTGCTTCCTCTCGGGGTTTTGTCACACACAAGAGCGGAAACGGAGCGTGTGTGTCCGGCAGGCTGAGCACCTGAACACGGCCACAGAGCTGCTCCGCAGCTGCCCCACAGCTGGACGGTGAACCCTGATTTTTTAAATTATTATTATTTTGGTCTCTTCTGGTTATGATATTGGGTGTTCTGTTCAAATGAGGACAGCCCACTTCTCAGCTCCCCTGCTCTGCTCCCTTCCGTAAGCATCCCCAGCAGGGCTGCGAGTGTCCTGCACAAGAGAAGCAAAGAGCTGGAGCCACACTCACCTGTCATACGCGCTGTTTCATGGGGACAAAGATATCATGTTACACCAGCAGCTCCGTTTAGTAGCTCTGGAGCTTTTGACTCATCACATGATGCTCCTCACTTTGTTTGCCCACTCTCTCTCTCTCTCACCAACAAGAACACGGTCCAAAGTGGGCTGTACTTATGGAATATGGCAGAAGTGTAAAATAATATGTATCATTATGTTTTCGTTAATGTGTAATCAATCACCTGAAAATGAACGAGACCTTTATACATATACGGTGAGTCTACTTCCATGGAGTCGGCCATGTTTTCACAGTAGCCGAGGACAGACAAACTGAACGCTGGCTCTGCATCAGGCCTTTCACATATTTCACACATTCCCCAGCCACAGTAGTTTCTCTTTCATTCTAGGAAGCAGAGGGTGAAGTGAAAGGGTTGCAATCAGCAGCTGCACTGCTTACATGCCCTAAATCCTACATACCGCTCCTTTAAAGTGTTCAGGAACAAACTCTGTCTGCTAAAGAAGAGTGCATGATGACGCCGAGAGGTCCAGAACACTTACTAAATAGATTGCAAGATCAGAATCATCTTTGAAGCTCAGATATCTGATGTAGTGATGCAGCTTCATTGCTTTGAGTTGTCGTATTCAGATTATAACAATCTAAAACTATGAAAAGCAGCAGAAAACAGAGAAAACTTGATCATTTCAGCTCTAATTTGACGTGTAACTCCATGACTTGGTGGGCTGATGTCTAACCTCCAGTCCTGGTCCTGTCAGTGGTGTATGGTGAAGCAATCAGAGCTGCTGCTCGCCCTGCAGGTCCCTAAACTCAAGCTCACTTCTGTAAAGTCACGTTCAGGTTTCCACCAGCTGGAACCTGAGGAGACCCTGATGTGCAGAATGCTCTGTGATTCTGACGCAGCTTTGTCACTCATATCAGATCCATCGTCCACTTCAAGGGAGGGACTTTTTTTCAGTGAAACTCAGAAGTGTAGGGCTTCCTGTTATTTGCAGACAAACATGCTGATGACGGCTGATAAGTGGCCTCAGCTCAGAGCACAGCTCTGCGAGCAGCATATAGATTTTTTTTTTTTTTTTTGGTCATGTGCTGATCAAGAGCGGGTCACATGAAAATCTTGTTCTAAACCAGTGGTAGTGAAGTAAGCTCAGCGTGTTCAGCTGTGTTTTAGGAAGTCCTGTAACGGGCAGGCTTTGCAGACACTGATGTTGTCCAGAGGTCAAGGTGAAAAGAGATGAGGGTCAAAGTGTGGCTTCTAAGTCGTGTTTCTAAACTTAATGTACACATGCTTGATGCTGACGGGCTTATTTTAGGCAGAAGCGTCATATTTCCACCAAACTGCATACAAAGGAAGCACAGGAAGTTGTTGACTTTTGAATTTCCGCCACAGCAGTGTGTGTGTGTGTGTGTGTGTGGTGGATGTGCGCATGTACACTTATCAGATTTCCTGTGTTTTTTCTCGTTTCTCCTTGTTTTTTTAACGTAGCCTTCCTCTATTGTTTCCTGTGTCCTTTTCAGGCAGGTGAAGTGAAGTGAAGTTTCTTTTCAGCTCCTTCTAGACGGAGGCTGATGCAGAATAGAGGGTTTGATTTAACACTTAATTCCTGGGAGACATTAGAAGTGTACCGTTGACCCTGAGGGGAAGCAGATGAGGCTAGGTTAGATGGCCTTTTTTTACACAGGACATACTGTGTGTGTGTGTGTGTGTGTGTGTGTGTGTGTGTGTGTGTGTGTGTGTGTGTGTGTGTGTGTGTGTGTGTGTGTGTGTGTGAGTGAGTGCTCGTGAGACGTTTATGTCTTACAGGTCAGCCTGTGTGTGTGTGTGTGTGTGTGTGTGTGTGTGTGTTTGGAATGAAAACAGATGTAATCTGATGGAGGAAGTTAGTGTAGGATAAGAGTGAGAGAGTGGACACTGGTTGGACTTTATTGGCCGAGGACAAAAGTTTAAAAAGTGTGTTTGTGGTGAGCAGTGAACTTTGATGTTTAACGTTGTGTTAGATGGTCTGCAGAGCTGACTGAATAATCCGATAGCTACACATCCTGCACGGGTCTGACTAGCTTCTGTAGCTTGGCGCAGTCCTTTCATCTGTCTGTCTTTCTGGTTTGACTTGGCTCTTTGATAATTGATTGCTGTTGCTATGTCTGTCATGCTTAATGTTTTCACATGGAACATGCAGTGCACAGTGATAAAAGTTGCAGGTTTACACTCTACAGTCACAATACAGTGGTTGTCTAATTTTTAGTCACTGCGTGTCGACAGCACAATTGATTATTGCCTTGATGGCTAGCTTATAGCATTAGCTCCATGGGTCAGGCTCAGTCCTGCCTCTTCCGCATCCTGGCTAATCTAAAAATGGGCAAAGATGTGTATGATTGGCAGACCTGAGGCGGGCTGAATGACACCTGGGTGTGCAAACAAGCTAATTGTAACGGCGGCTTCCTGTCAGTCAAAGCAGCCATGCTGTCCTGCATAGCTTTAAGCCTTAATATAATGTGAACAGGTGAGTTGTATATAAATTCACCCTCAGTACAGTTGTCATGAACGGGGAAATTAGCTATAGAGACCAAAACTGTTTTTTGTACCAGGCTGTAAACATGTTTATTTCTGCTGTGAAGTTGGACATTTGACATTTGGCCTAAGCTTCACTTCACAGCCACAGGGTTTGCCGCTTTGATCAACAGAATTGATCAGTAGCTAGCTAGCTAAAAGCATTAGCTCCATGTGTTGATTAGAAACTGTCTTCCACAGTGACTTTTTAATGTTTCTAGGTGACACATATGAAAAGCAAAACCTTGCAAAAACATCTTAAATCTGAGGGCTATGTGTGATGTCCTGCTAACTCAGTGCTATGTACTGATTATGTAAAAGAACAGGATCCAAGAAAAAGTCTGCATCCGTGCGCCCCAGCAAGTCCTTGCTTCAGAGACACCCTACTTTCCTCCCTGCCTGCCTTTGGCTGTCCATCACATAAAATGCCCAAAAAATAATTTTAAAAGTTTGCATCCTCACTAGTTGATGAGCAGTGACAGAATTATTCTTGTATTGTAGGATAGCTAGTCAGCCCTAGTATTGTAATGCAGTATTAGGGACTGTGTAAAAATGATTAGGGTGCAGGGATGTCCTGAATTTGCCCCTCCATTTAACTATTACCGAAAGACTCATTTAGCAGACCAGTGAAGGGTCTGTTCTCATCAACTACTCTCATTTGAATTTATGTTCAATTTCACGTTTCCGTTGTAAGTTTATTTATATAATGAGGTATCAAGAAAAGACCTTTTCTATGTGCCACGGGTCATGAAGTCTCAAAGTAATGTGATGGGTCATTGCTAAATGGCATCACCAAAACAGATATTGGCTGATATATCAGTGTCGGATTTTTATTGCTCTAAAATGTTTATCGGCATCAGATCTCCGGGATTGGTCTGTGCGTAGGTGCTGGTATGTTCTCATTCATGCTCACACTCCCTAAATCTCTTTGCCTTTCTCGTGCCAGCACCAGTCTCCCTAAGTCCCCATGGCGATTACAGACACAGCAGCACTGTGACAAGGGACCGCTGCCAGCTGAGTTTTTGTGTGTGGAGACTTGCAAGAATGTGTGTGTGTGTGTGAGTGCATGTGGAGCACTTAGAAAGAAAGGCATAGCTAAAGAGGCCATGTGCTGCCAAGTGTTGGCTGCCTCTTTAAAGGAACAACCCCCCCCTCTTCCTTTTCTCTCTCCAGCTGGGACCTCGCTCACTTCTCTCTACCCTAAAAGTGTCCTTCCTCCCTCCATCTCTTATCAGTCTGCTGAAGTAAACACTGATTAAACCTCAATCACTACTAATAGCTTTGAACCTGGCTGGCTGATCACCAGGAGAGAGTGGTGAGGAAAGCAGGACAATCGCTTCCTCGGCCAATAAGGAACCACGTCCTCTCTCTCCTTTCATTTTCTGTCACCCACGTAATTCCTCCTTGGCGATGTGCTTCCTGCTTTGTTAGGTGGCATGAAATTATTGCTTGTTGCGATATTGGGTGGAAGTTTCATAGAAGAAGTGACAGATGTGTCCAAACACCCCCTCCACTCCCTCCTGCTCAACCTGTGGAGTTTGACCTTCTCACTTTAGTCTACAGCAGGTATTCATCTTAACTTTTTTGAGTCAACCAGTCAAATACCTGGAGCCAGAGACTTTGTTTTATTTAAAAGAAATAGTCCAAAGTTTGTGAAACATGCTTATTTACTTTCTTTGCAAAGGTTGCGCTCTTGTGTTAAGTCACATAGAAGGTTTGCAGCTAGCCTGGCCCTCTCTGAAGGTCAAAAATACTAGTGCAAAAAAACAGCTAGTCCGACTGTCCAAAATTCAGTTCAGCAGCTCTAATTCTCCTGTACTAGCATGTGTTGTTTGTGTAAAAACACGAGGATGGGGGTCTGACTGCTTCCTGTCTGGGAGCAGTGACTTTAAGCATTCTTTCATGTTAGATTTTGTGTGAGCAAAGTTAGAAAAAGGTGGAATTGGATATCAGGTAGCAGAAGTAAGATGGTGCGCTGATGTGGCATTACAGCAGAATCAAATTAAAGGGGAAAAAACAGGTCAGATGAGGAAGTGGTGTCATTTTGTGCGTGCATGTGTGCTCTGTTTCTAAAGCAGAAGTGAAACGCTCCTCTGCGGTTCCTCTCTCGAGTTTCTGAGAAGGAGAGACTGTGCAACAGGAAGTGAGGCAGGAGCTGGCAGAAACACACAGGAAGTGGATTGAAGCCTGCCTCACTTAGATCGGATTCTTCTGTAACACATCTAACCTGCAGACATGTAGCCGGACAACGATTGACTTTAATGTTAATCAGTGTCAGATTAGGCTCCTTTCTAACCATTTTTCATCACTTTCCAACACTCGCTGTGTTTCAGATTATTACATTTAGTTTGAGTCTTTCTTTAGAGCTGGGTTCTATTTAATAAAGAGCTTTTATTGATTAGCAGAATGGCATTGTGAGGATCCGATTGTGTTGTGTTCTGTTTCTAGAGATTTTAAATATCAAATCAAATGGATCGCCAACAAAATCACTTACTGTGGGTTTTATTTTACACATATGAAGTTTGGTGTCATGCAGTGCATGACATAGGAACACAGCTAGTTGTTTTTAACATCACTTAGCTTATTTCTGATATGACTTTAAATAAATTTGCCATATCGTATCATATCACCCAGCACTACTCTCTGTCAGCCATTCATTTCTGTATTAAACAAAAATTAATTACAAGACTCTTGAAATTAGTTTCAGCGTCAAAATAAAGAGGTGGAACAGGGTGGAGGACAAAACACTTTTTTTTTTTTTACCACTTTTTGGTACCAGGCTGTAAACATGTTTATTTCTGCTGTGAAATTGGACATTTTAACATGGGGACTTATGAACTTATTATTATTATCATCTCAATTATTTAACATATTAAAGAATATTTAACTAATAAAACTGAACTTTGTTTAAGAGAGCAGCCTCCTGAGTACGTTGTGTAGTCATGTCAGTGCATAGTTCTGTTGGACTCTACTGTAGGATCATCACTGCTAGTGACCCTTTTCATGTTGTCACAGTGTCGTTTATGTATTATAGCTGCTGCAAAGTCCACATGATGTGTACCTCAGGACAAACAGGTCAAATTACATGAATATTTTTAAGTCACTGCAAGTGGGCCTCCACCGTGTTCACTTCTTTTTACCCACAACGGCTTCTGTTCTGGAGTGCTGATTGTCACTGATAGCTATTGTGTGTGTGTGTGTGTGTGTGTGTGTGTGTGTGTGTCTAAGACCTCTATTTATCTCATATCTGTGCTCTGGGAAGGAAAATAAGGGTTTCAGAGACATGACCTCCACACAGTGCCCTTCATTAAAGCCTTTTCTCTGCACAGACTTTTTTATTTTACAATCTCTATTGACAAAGACTTCTCTACAAGTCTCTCTGTATGGTGGCAAACACATTGGCCCTGTCTACATATGATACACACACACACACACACACACACACACACACACACACACACACACACACACACACACACACACACACACACACGTGTATATAAGTCATGTTGGTAATAAAGAATATTTTTGTATACAGTATATAGTAGGATACAGCCTCACAGTAGCCCTCTCTACTCCAGCAGTTGTAAACACAGCAGCTTAAAGTGAAGCAGCTGCCCCTCTATACACACACACACACACACACACACACACACACACACACACACACACACACACACACACACACACACACACACACACACATATATATACCGTGGGAAGGATCATGCTTGGTCTCCTCTTGTGTAACGGCTAGGAAATCTTCTCCCTAACATGTCATTTGGTCACATCGCCTCACAGACTGTTTCAGTGGATCATGTGCACTGTGTTCGTACATGTCGCCTCTGGTCATGTGTTGAATGTCTCTCCTCTCCTCTCCACAGCCTCCTCTCATCCAGGCGATCTTCAGTGGAGACCCTGAAGAGATCCGCATGCTCATATACAAGTCTGAAGACATCAATGCCCTGGTGAGGACGCACACACACACAGACACAGTGTTTACATCAAGACAAGGTGTGTTGGACGTCTAGAATGTCTTAGCCCGCATAAAACCAGTGTGTTTAACTAGAGTTCACCCATTCTATCAGACTTAAAGGTCCAGTGTGTAGATTTTGTGAGTTTTCTCATAATTAAGATTTCAGCACCTGGTAATTTCCATTCAATATCTTACAATTAAAATCTGTGTAATTTATAGCTTTGGAGAAAATATATTTTTTCTAATTACCTGATCAACATCTCCTAACTCTTATCTTGTAATAATGGGAAGCTAACTCAAAATCCTGAGTTACCAAAAGTTCCATTTTTCAGCTGATGTGTCTGATTCTTTTCGTTGGAGTGTGATGTCCCTTTGAGCAACTATATTTCGATGACGTGCAAAGAGGACAACAACAACAACAACATATATTTATACCATTTATACGTCCATATCTCAGTGTCTGACTGACTGACTCACATACTTGTGAATCACAGTCACACAGTGTTGGTGAAAAGTCTTCACATCTATCTCAACTCAGAATTAGCCTTTAGGAAAATGAATATCCGACTCGTTGTCTTCTGTCCTCCTTTCTCTTCACTCTGCCCCCACTTCCTGTTGTAGCCAGCACAGAGGAGGGCTGCAGGTCAAGAGTCAGTCAGGCCAAAGTTCAGAGCGTGTGTTTATTCACATCATATGGGTGTAGATGTATAACACATGTCTGCAGCAGGGCCTGCTCTCCTCTCTCTGCTGCACCCAGTCTGCTGATGGCTGCCTGTTTCAGGACGCCCACGTCACTGTCATTGTCCACTTTAGATGTGTTTTTGTCGGAGAGGCTGCACTCAGTCCAGTCACAGGGACACGGGGGGTGGTCATCGCTCTCTGTCTGTGTGTGTGTGTGTGAGTGTGTGTGTGTGTGTGTGTGTGTGTGTGTGTGTGTGTGTGTGAGCTAACTAGAGGAACAATGGATGTATTTGACGGTCCTGACACTGATCCTCAGCTCATCATCTGTGAGCTGATATCACAGCCTCCTCTGTTCAGCCTCAGCATGAACTCATAGATTACCATCATGTAACATCAGCACTGCGAGTGAAGCAGCTCGACTGACGCTGACGAGAGCTGCACATCACAGAGCAGTCAATGAACAGACAATGATACACACGTGCACTGATGTTATTAACTGATGTAATCAAATTTCATGTATGGCTTTTCTTTAATGAAAAATAATATTAATGATAAACTTTATTTAAAGAACACTTTTTAGGGCTTTTTAGGGCTCTGGGAAGGACCCAACCAAGAGAGCTAGTAGCAACCGATAATGTAATAAAGTCCAACAATGAAATACTTGCCAGCAACGTAATACTCTGGGCCATTTTAAATGTAATAAAGCCAATAATGTAATAACGTTTTGCTACTAATAATATATTTTTGCTAATAATGTAATAACATTTCTAATGTAACATATTACTAATGTAATAAATTATTGGCATAGCATTTATAAAAATCGTTAATCCGATAATGTAATAATACATAAACAGCATTTCTTGCAAATAAAAGATTATTTTGCAGTTTTTGTATCTATCAAAAATAGATATAGTGGATGGCATAGTCGTCATATTCATTCATCAAGGGTGTGTACTATGCAGCACTCTCCTTAATTATGGCTGTAAGAGCCAGTTTGAGGATTATTTCGTGTAGAGAATCTTTATTCAGAATATTGTTTATTATCTTAGATATGTAAATTCATAATTTCATGTATGGAGGAGTATTATTTATTCAGCACTGTGAAGTGTATATGGTAGTTAGATCACTTAGTGGAATGTGCTAGAATTCAGGAAGAGAACCGTGGTCATGTGACCTACATGTGTTTGCTCAGTCTAGTTATTACTAGGTTATTACATTATTGGCATGTTGGTATATTATTGACTTTATTATATTTAAAATGACAGGCAGGTATTACATTATTGGACATTATATATTATATTATACATTATATTATTATTATATTGGCTGCTACAGGACTCATAGGGGCTTAGTAGGTATATAAGTAGGTCCTTGGTCATGTAAAGTTACCGTAAACAATCAAACTTTAAAATCATTGTGAAAATCAACAGGAAGTCAATGCAGGGAGGACAGAATCAGGGTCATGTGATTTGCTTTTCTTGGTGCAGCATTTTTTATGGAGGGCAGCCTGTGTAGAAGACAGTGTAGTAATCTGACAAGCACAACCCTATGTCAATCCTCAGAGCACAAGAAAGATCTCATATTTGATTGAACAATCTTCATTCAGTCATCAACAGAGAGCAGAATCAAACAATAAAAATATACTCAGCTCTAGTTCAGGAGGGAATCTGAACATGTTGCTCACACAGAATGAATGCAGCTGCTGATAAAAGTAGAAACCACACATAGTACTGTCCTGATATTATAAGAATGTGCTAACCGACTGACTTCCTCCCTCAGGATGCAGAGAAGCGCACCCCGCTGCATGCAGCGGCCTTCCTGGGCGATGCTGAGATCACAGAGCTCCTCATCCTCTCCGGTAAAAACGTGTTCTGTCTGTTTTGTGCTCTTTGAAAAGTTTAGAAAATGTCTGAATGTCTGAACCGGCCACTTTATTAGGTACACCTTGCTAGTACTGGGTTGGAACCCCCTTTTGCCTTCAGAACTACCTTAATCCTTCGTTGCATAGATTCAACAAGGTACTGGAAACATTCCTCAGAGAGTTTGGTCCATATTGGATTGAGATCTGGTGACTGTGGAGGCCATTTGAGTACAGTGAACTCATTGTCATGTTCAAGAAACCAGTCTGAGATGATTCGAGCTTTATGACATGGCGTGTTATCCTGCTGGAAGTAGCCATCAGAAGATGGGTACACTGTGGTCATAAAGGGATGGACATGGTCAGCAACAATACTCAGGTAGGCTGTGGCATTGCAACAATGCTCCGTTGGTACTAAGGGGCCCAAAGTGTGCCAAGAAAATATCCCCCACACCATTACACCACCATCACCACAGCCTGAACCGTTGATACAAGGACCATTCTCTGTAAACCCTAGAGATGGTTGTGCGTGAAAATCCCAGTAGATCAGCAGTTTTTGAAATACTAAGACCAGCCCGTCTG
Source organism: Nibea albiflora (assembly GCA_014281875.1). Taxonomy (NCBI): domain Eukaryota; kingdom Metazoa; phylum Chordata; class Actinopteri; family Sciaenidae; genus Nibea; species Nibea albiflora. The sequence goes on from CM024796.1 coordinate 25,165,994, forward strand.
GCACCAACAACCATGCCACGTTCAAAGTCCCTTAAATCACCTTTCTTCCCCATTCCGATGCTCGGTTTGAACTGCAGCAGATCGTCTTGACCATGTCTACATGCCTAAATCCATTGAGTTGCTGCCATGTGATCACATGACAAGGCACTTCAATAAAAAGCAATCAGTTGGAATAACCATGAACAATATTTATTAAGGACAAGAATGTGGCAGATTTATGAAGCACATGAACATAGAAGATATGTCTGAAGGACTGATTGGTTTAAGAAATACGGACAGAAAGCCCATTGGTCAGATGACTTTAGAAAGAGTTTGACGGCGTGGGAAAGTGGATGTGGGAAGATGAGAACATTAAGAAATAGCAGATACCGACCCACAGAGGAATTAAAGCTGAGACACAGAAGAGAAGAGATCTTTGTTTTTTAGGTTCTCTTTTCTTGAAGTGTCATCAGTGATTGTCTGTCCCTCTGACCTCTCTACCTGTCTGTACACAAATAAACCATTGGTTCAGTCAGTCTTTAAAAAATGAGCAAAGACCACTGAAACAGCTGCAGATTAATACATTGTGTGATTGTGAACAGTGTTACAGAAAACACCCCGTGCCCTCAGTGCACAGCCATCCTGCCATGGTGGGGCCATCTGAGAGGTCTGATGGTGCTGCAAGGGGTGAAAAGTTCTGACATACGGTATATGAAGGGTAAAACTGAGGAGGAGGGACAAGTATTGATCCTTAGGTGAACAGGAAGCCAGAATAGGAATGCTGTGTCTTATTTCTTGGTCCTTGTTTGTCACTGAGCTGCACCGTTTTGAATTGATTGTAAGTGGAAACAGTCGCCGTAGAGAGAATGACTCTGTCTTTAGGTCAGCAGGTGATAGAAAGTGCCTGATTCTGGAGTTGGTTCTGAGTTGGAAGAAGCTGGCCTTGAACAGAATTTACCTGACTGCTAAAGATTAGGTCGCTGTCATATGTGACAGCCAGATGTGGCCTGATGTAAAAGTGTTCTGGGCTGTGACAGGTGTGGAGGGTGGAAAAGTCCGATTTCTTTGTGAAGGAAATTTCGAGCCAATCAGTGTTTGATACCATGAAGACAGTTGTGTAAGTGAGTTACATCAGTCTGAAGTTGGGAGTTGAGATGGAGGTAAAGAAATGGCAGCTGACAAAAAGAGACATTAAACTGAAGCCTGCAGAACAATGATCCTCAAGAAGACTCCTTTCACTCGGTTTGGCATGAAAAGGTTCTGTGTGTTCTTCTGATGTGTGTAGCTGTGAGTGACTTTCCACTTGACTTCTCATCACTGCCATATTTATCCCTCCTCTTCCTACCCTTGCAGGGGCCCGGGTCAATGCCAAAGATAACATGTGGCTCACCCCTCTCCATCGCGCTGTGGCATCTCGGAGTGAGGTGAGCACAAACACACACTCACACACACACTCACACACCTACTGAGTCCCATCCTTTCTTCTTCCCAAAACAACAACTGGTGAGAAATCCTCATGGTGACACAGCAGTTAAACCACACCTTGTTGTGTTTACATGAAAACACACCGACACACACACACACGCACGCGCACACAACACACACACACACACACACACACACACACACACACACACACACACACACACACACACACACACACACACACACGCACACACACGCACATACATACATACATACATACATGTTGTCTGCTTTACCTTGGTGGATGTGGGGCAAAGCAGTCAGGGAGCGGCCTCACTCCCAGCACTCAAGCAGGTAATTCAACATGGCTGGAATAGCTGCAGGAGGAATGTTAGCAATGTGGCCAAGGCTTTCTATAGATCCAGGACCTGCTACGAGTATTGAGTGTGAAGCAGTAATGTTGTGAAATTAATACTAGTTGTAGCAATGGAAGTGTGTGTTCTCATCAGTATGATCACAGCTTTCTCAGAGTTGATACAGACAGACTCACACAGTGTGAGCGTAGCTCAGAGAGTCTTCGGGCGGTGCTGAATAGTTTGATGCTTCATTCATCGTGCCGTTCACTCATAGCTGACTGTAGCTTTTTTGTCATTCAGGTCAAACCTGTTTTATCACACCTGCACAGCTTCAGACATCATTAACATTAGACTGTTTGTAGAATTAGATTCAAGTGGTGGCTGTGTCGGATTTGTAAAGTCCAGAAACGTTTTTATCTAAGCAAATATTTAGCTTCAGTCCATATTTGTTAGGTTTAGCCTTTGAAAAGCGACACAGAGAGGTAGCACTATGAATAACATCTCTATAATGATGATGATAACAAGAAACTGTTTTAACACTGTTCTGATTCATTATTATTTTCTGCTTTGGTTGGATTAAACTGAATGTATTCATGTTGGCTGAGGAGTTCATTCATTAAAGACTCACTTAATTTGATGAATCACTTTATTCAAATTGAGGATGTTTTTGGGGGAGATGACATCGTAAACTATGATGACCGACAGAATCTGATCAGTAGAAGCGTCAGTACAGCCCTGATATGATGATGAGTTTTTCTATTTTCTCTTCTGTTTATTAGCTGTGATAAAGAAGCTGTGTGCTTCACACACACAGACACATCCTGACATCCTGAGTGTGTGTTTGTGTTATCTATCTATAAAAGCACTCTGTTTGTTCCTCAGGAGGCAGTGAGAGTTCTGATCCGCCACTCTGCTGACGTGAACGCGCGGGACAAGAACTGGCAAACGCCGCTGCACGTTGCCGCGGCCAATAACGCGCTGCGGTGCGCTGAGGTCATCATCCCCCTGCTGAGCAGCGTCAACGTGTCGGATCGCGGCGGACGCACCGCCCTGCATCACGCCGCCCTCAACGGCCACACTGATGTACTGCACAGACTTTTTGCCTATCACACACGTTTTGTCAGTAAAATGAAGGATTTACATGCTGCATGCAGGGCTGCGTCCACTCTGCTGATACAGTACTCTGGTGGAGCTCACCAATAAACAGGCTGTGATGTAACCATCCTCTGTGCTATTCTGGTTGAATAGCTTCTTTAAAGGAAACAAGTGGGCATGTGCAGCTGTCACTGGGGATATTAAGTGGGTTGTTCGTATTGAAACACTCCTTGTCATAGATGGAATCATTCACAAATGTGCTGAGTCTAAAATTAACAATGAGAGGCGGCACAGCAAACTGAATGGATGGCTTCTGTTTCAGCACAGCACTCACAGCACAATGTTTATGCAACAGCTGAGCCAAGTGATGAGATGGCTACAATGCTGTTATATAAAGAGCATCCCCCCCAACCCAACCCAACCCAACCCCACCCCACATACACACACACTGACACACCTTTAGACACATATAAACATGCAAACATAAATATACCTCCTAGATCAGCCGATAACTGGTCCTCCATGTGTTTCCCTCTCTGTCAGATGGTGAACCTCCTCCTCGCTAAAGGAGCCAACATCAACGCCTTCGATAAGAAGGACGGCCGAGCGCTGCACTGGGCGGCTTTCATGGGTAAGAGACAAAGATGGAGTTTGTTAAAAACATTGCACGTGATGCCTTTTTGTTTTTGTCAGACTTTCCTCCCTCATTGGGGAATTTCTTTTTTCACCCAGTTTTCAGACATACAGGCCTGAAATGCACACACACACGAGCACACACACAAGAACACACAGGACTTACAGACATGTAAATGTGGAGAGATGGTAGAGTGATGTGCGGTCATGTAACAGTGCCCTGAGGGCAGTTAGGGATTTGGTATTGCCCAGGAATTTAACTGGCACTTATCCAGCTCCTAATCCACCCTCCAGACCGCGGTGCAAGCTGGACTTGAACCGGACGCCCACCAGTTCTCCAAGCCAGGGCCCTACAGACGAGCTACTGCTGCAGTAATGCAGTAATATGTATAGATATATGCCATGTCAACAGGCTGTACAAGCTAATTGTAGTTCTGTTTTGCACATGTCCTCATGTCCTCACCACAAGTTGTGATGAGGTGTGTAAGACTTTGTAGATCTCTTATGGGTTAATTGTCTCACAGTAAAATGACCTCATCTAACAGCTGATTTCTTGTTCTTGTCTATGATTGGTGCACTCGGGCGCGCCCCCTGCAGGCCATTTGGACGTGGTGTGTCTGCTGGTGAGTCAGGGGGCGGAGATCAGCTGTAAGGACAAACGGGGATACACTCCGCTCCACACAGCGGCCTCCAGTGGACAGATCGCTGTGGTCAAACACCTGCTCAACCTGTCTGTGGAGGTCAGGACACACACACACACACACACATGCACACACAGATACACTGTCTCATTCAAGACACCCTCAAGGAAAACTTCCCATACACTAAACACAATGGCACTCCTGTACTCAATCACAAACATCTCTAATAACACTGAACCACACACACCTTCCCTCGGTCATAATATCAGTCTTGTTTTGACTCTGACAACAGATTGATGAGTCCAACGCGTTTGGAAACACGGCGCTCCATCTGGCATGTTTTAACGGTCAGGACAACGTCGTCAGTGAGCTGATTGATTATGGTGCCAACGTCAGCCAGCCCAACAACAAGGGCTTCACCCCACTGCACTTCGCCGCCGCCTCCACACACGGAGCACTCTGTCTGGAGTTCCTGGTCAACAACGGGGCTGATGTCAACGTGCAAGTACGTCTGCTGAGTATAAGAATAGCACTTCCATCTGGTTACAGATGATACATGACACATTTTTAGGAAAAGGAGTGGTGTCCAACTTGGTCCAGAGTGAGGCATATGGATTGTTTACTTCCATAATTGAGTCAGTTTTTACAATAAACCTTAAAATTTGTCAAATTCAACTTAAATCTGCTATAACTAAATTCTTTGGCCATCTAGGGGCAGCAAAAACAAGAAATGAGCCCAGCATTGACATATCATCACTTTTTAAGTTGGTATGACAAACTTCAGCCAATAGTTGCCCATTACACAAACACTATCATTCCTTTGAAGTCATGTTTGTGCTCACCTGATGAATGCAGGTGGAATGTCTACTCTCTTTTAACTCTGAGGGAGATATCTGACTCTCTGCTAAGTGTTCAGCAGCTAGTATCTAAATGTGTCTGTCTGCTGTTTGGTGCTGAGCAGGTTGCGTACAGTGTGTTCTTAGAGCGTTTTCACTGAAAGCAGCTGCCTGCTGTGGCCAAAACCAACACTAAGTTTTACCTTAACAATGAGCTGAAACTGCTGTGAAACAATCAGGAAATAACTTTTTATTTCTCTGATTAATGACAGCTTTTTCGAGGCCGGCGCTCGCTATCTGTGTTGTTACTCTGTGTCTCTCTACCAAAGTGCTTTCTCTGTCTGTCTGTCTCTCTCTCTCTCTCTGTCTGTCTCTCTTCATCGGACACAAATCCGTAAATTGTGAGTCAGAGTCAAGCTGGTACATGAAACAAACAAAGTGAGAACACACACACAGGTAGATTATCAGAGTTTAGTCCGTGAATCCACCTGGATAGTCTCTGCTTCAGAGACATTTCAGGCTGTCTGTGGAGGTTTAACTGATCTGAGTGTCTGACTGGCAGCCGGAGCGTGATGAGGGCTCCGTTTTCCCAAAAGCTGAATCTGGCTCAACTTCTCTCCCGCATGCTGGCCACGTTTTTTTTGCAAACAGTTTGCGTTTTTTACGGCGATGCCTGCGTTGCGGGCTACCTGTGCAGAAACGCACAACCCCCACTGAAATGACACCCTGCTGGCATCCAGTTTGCCTGTCCCTGTCTGAACGTGCGCTTACTGTAGTCTCTTTAGCTGCTAGACATTAGCATGTGACCCATGCTAAGGGCATGCTGATATGGTGATGTTAACAGTGGTTTGTTTTTGGTTGCTCTTGGTTGTTCTGTTGCTGCATTCCCATCAGACTTTATACATGTGTCAATTTTCCATCAATCAAAAAACTTTGATTTTCTGGTGTGTAGTTAGCATCTGGGCTGACTAGCAGCGTAGCTATAGACTTAAAGTATTTTATATAAATAAAATAATGCAATAAAAAAATAAATAAATAATGCCCCTCATAAGTATTTTAATTATGTTTTATTTGTATAATTTTACTGTGAGTCTATATATGTCTGTCTGTCTCTATATAGTGTGTATATATATAAAGAAATAAGATGACAGCCGAGATGTCTGACAGCCTCTAACTACTCTCACAGTGGTTGTTAAAGCTGTTTTATTTCTCCTCCACCTTCTTCAGAGTCGTGATGGGAAGAGTCCTCTTCACATGACGGCAGTTCATGGACGGTTCACTCGCTCCCAGACCCTCATTCAGAATGGTCAGACATGTTCACATCTAACTTAAAGTTCCACTCGTTGCATATTCTCCCTTTTTAAATGAACGTTTAATTTCAGGTGGGGAGATCGACAGTGTGGACAAGGATGGAAACACTCCTCTGCACATTGCTGCCCGCTATGGTCATGAACTCCTCATCAACACGCTCATCACCAGTGGAGCAGACTGCACAAGGTTTGTTTGTCAGCTGTTGAGAAATATATATAAAATTATTACAACGACAACATATCTCATAAGAAGACTAATGTTGCCTTTCTCCACAGGCGAGGAGTTCATGGCATGTTCCCTCTCCACCTGGCTGCCTTGAATGCTCACTCTGACTGCTGCAGGAAGCTGCTGTCATCAGGTAATGCACCACGTTGACCCTGAACCAGTAGAAAGCAGATTCAGGTTTGCTGTGACTGAAGGCAAGTCAGAATCTCAGAGTACTGACTTCTCCTGCCTTACCTTTGAGTGATGTTCACTTCTTCATTGGTTGTCCATTTATCAAGTACACCAGGAGCCACTGATCTAAATCCAACCATCATGAAGATGTTTTTGTTTAATACAGTACTCTTCTTCATGCAGCCTTTTTTTGGTGGCATCTATCAAACTCTTGGCCATGTGCCAGAGTATTGGTAAAGAAATGACTTCACTACGTTAAGAAAGGAATTATTCTTACTAAACAGAAAAATACATCCATACACCTTCTGAATTCAAGCTCCTCCTTTTATCAAACTAAGATCAGCTTAATTAACAGGACAAAAACAAGATAAAACTTACTAAAACTGTCCCCTGTTGCAAAAATGACAAACTCTGGGGGAGTCTGGTCTGGTCTGGTGGTCTGATGAGAGCTGATGATCAGTTTCCTGTTGGAAAGGGCTGGTCTGGGAGGGATACTATAGCATGAACCTGAATTTATGAACATTTATTTTCAATCAGATTTAAAGCCACATCTCCAGATGTCCATAGCCTTCCAGTAAGCTAGCTTTGTAGCTTGCAGCAGCTGATAAACACACTGCTGTCACAAATGTATGTCTACCCCAATTTAAAACTTAAACTGAACTGAATTTTCTAAGAGCGCTTGAATCATTATTTTCCAAGTGAATATTGGGTAACAGTTTATTTGTATAGTCAGTCTACAGGTTTGTGGTTACGTGTACCAAACCAAACCTGAACCACGGCGGTGTAAATAAAACCAGAAAATAGTTTTATTTGTCAAAGCTGAACTGTTGAATCTATTTTAATAAGATGTTGAAGTGTTACAAATCCATCTGTGGGCAGACTGTTCAAATAGGTGTTACCAAATCTGGGCCTGGATATGTTCTGATTCACAGTCTGTCTTACCTTAACATCATCTTTGAGTGTGATTTTCAGGGAGGTTTCGGCCTGCTTGTTTTTCTTGCTCCCAGTGGTGAATTCCTCGACAAGCGCACGTATTCAGCTCTGGCCAAATTCAAGTCACAATGTTCCAGAAACAGACAAGGCCTCACTGAGTCTAATTACTCACTGATGGGACCACTCTCCCTCTGGACAAAACTGTATTCTGTTGGATCCTTGTCTTAGAGCGTTGATGCTGCTCCTTAATATCTCGTTTACATCTGAAAAGTTTCCTTGTTGCTTCTGGCACTGAGGCCATTTGTCTTTCTCATATATGTTGTTGGTTTTCCAACACAGGAGACACTGGTGTGTTAAACACATTTGAAGTAGGGGCAGGGGAAGGACAATAATCCTCTTTGGTTCCAGACTCCTTTTGGCGATTTAACAAGACTCTGGTACTTGTGTCTGAGGCATGGAGCAAGATGGGGGCTGGGCTCTTGGGCTCTTCATGTGGCCCTGCCGAGTTGCTGTAGTGAACAACAAAGAAGTCATTTACATGTGCTTGAATCCCTGTGCAGCTGCAGCGTTGTGTCTAGTGAGGACTGCTGTGGGCAGTAGTGCCCAGAGTTTTTGTATTTGTTGCATTCTGAGCTAAATTAGGAGCTAAAAGTCTCTTATATGCAGCGTGTAAAGAACCGTGAAGATTAGGATTAAAAAAGCCACGAGACAGGATGACAGCAGTCATAGCGGTGTTCTTTGTAATTCACCCCTGTGAAACAGCTCTTCATTAGAAATGTTTTTCTATTTTTGATTTATTCATTGTTATATGTTTTTAAAAGAACATCAGGCAGCAGCATAGCACGGCGTGTGGATGTATAGTCTGAGGGCTTGAATGGATGTGTTGTATAGAGACAGAGTGCTCGTACGCAGAGTGTCGAGGATCTGCTGACTGCTTTCTGCTTAATCTCCTGATTCAGCACATAACCACATTGAAACAATTAGCAGATACAGTAGGTGCTTTCTCTGTCTCATGCATTGGCCCGCTCTCTGGTCTGCATCATCTAGTCAGCTCCCCATCTCTTGTCCTAATCCTGGTGACCACCGCTTCTCATTTGCAATGTGGATGAATGAATGCTGTACATGTGTTGTGGCAGCCTCCAGGCTCTTGTTTTCCCAGTCAGTTGTGTTTGAGTACAGGCGGCTCCACGCTAATAGTTCCTGGGCCTACCTCAGGAGCCAGGATGATTTGTTAGGGTAGGAACTTTGGTTCTGGAACAGAACCGAAACCAGGATCCTGCAGCTGAAAGGTTTTTCCAACAGTTGGATGAAAAATGGTATTGTAGACAAACAATATTTATGACAAGAAATAATACTGATATCTTATCTATTCATTTCAACCATAGACAAACTACAAACTGTGTTCCAAAAATTTTTTGACGCTGTGTAAATTGTAAATATGAATCAAATACATTTTTATTTTTTATTTTTGGAACTGTAGTTCCAAAAGTTAGAGCCGGACTTCCCCCCAAAAATGTCAAAGAATAGTAGGAGTGACAAAACCAGTAATGTAACCAGACAAAGTGCTGATACTCTCGAATGAAGTTTTGGGTGAAAGTTTAAGCAGATAATCTTCGTCATCGCTCTGAGGATCCACATCTTAATTAGTATCCAATCATTTCTCTGGGTTTTTTTGGGTGGCCTTTCCTATCGTCCAATGATCATCTGCTGAACAATATCTAAACAATCTTTGCATCTTTTGTCTCTGTGCTGTCACTGCCATCTGCACAGCCTTGTCCCTCACCACACTGGCCCAGGTCCCGTCTACGGCTCAGATTTACTCTTCATCAGTTAAAACTTCTGTGTGGCTTGAGCTCTCTCCTCTGGCTGCTTTCTCTCTGTGAACTTGTGTCTTTTTCCTGTTGGTGTCTCACTGTGATGAATGTGGGAAACAAAAGGGATTTTCAGATGGTCTCTTGAGGAAGGCAGACATGGACGACAAACTGAGCTTGAGAGGGAAATTCAAACCTGTTTATTTACTCATCGGTTTGTTTGAAAGCTACCGAAACGAATCAAGCCACCCCACGGCTCTGACGTCAGGAACGATGACACCATTATTATTGTGAAGTAACACACTTTTAGCATATCAAAATTACACAGGTAGGATGAGGAATGACGTGGTTACGGTAGAGTTTCAGAAAAATCTTTAAGGTTCCTGGAAAAGACCCTGTGCTCGTCAAAACATCTTTAACCTGTGATCTGCTTGCTGCACCGTCTCTCCTCTGTTGGTCTTCTATATCTTGTGTAGACCTCTCTGTGTGAGCTTACTCTCTGTGTAACATGTAGCTTACAGACCTTTATGTGTTCTCCTGTGTACGCATGGCTAGCATCATGCACTCTCACCTAACCTTCTGTTTCCCCCCCACCCATTGCACTTACACCTGTCTTTCTCTCCAACTCTTCCTCCTCTTCTCTCTGTGGTGGCTGCTGCGTGTTGTCTGGCCTTCCTCCGTCTCCCTGCGCTGCCCTCGCCAGGTCGGAGGTTTAGCATAATGTGTAACGACTCGGTCCTGTCTGCAGGCTTCCAGATAGACACTCCGGACAGTCTGGGGAGGACCTGCCTGCACGCTGCTGCTGCCGGAGGGTGAGACACGGCGTTCATTAGAGGACATAGATGTCATTAAAGAGGAGGAGAAAGGACAGAGGATGAGGCTGGTTCATTACAACATCTCTCGCTCCTCACTTTGAGGATTTAGAGAACTAAACAACAAAGTCTGCTGGGACAACAAACAGTCAGTCACATCTGTTATCAACATGTCAACAGTTCATTCAGATCATGTAAACATATTTCTTTGGAAGCGTGCTCAGCTGAAGTGTTCATTGGTATTGATTCCTCACTACACAGAAAACACACACACACACACAATTGCAGCAAAGAAGAAGTTAGTCTGTAAACTGGGATCATGACTGCTTGTGTTTCTTGCCCCATGTGACTTCTTAATCTTGCCATATTCACATATCTCTGCAAACCACCTACTGAGTACAGTCAGACAGTTATAACTGGTCAAACCTGTTCAAATCAGAAACCGAGTGTAGTGAAGCAGAATTCTCTTTTAATCATCGGTTTATCAAAATGTACATGGCCTTCCTGCTGTAACTATCCTCTCTGTGTGCAGTAATGTGGAATGTGTCAAGCTGCTGCTGAGCAGCGGAGGAGACCACAACAGGAGGGACAAGTGTGGCAGGTAAGATAGGACATCGCTGTCCAGGCAACACTATATTGTCAGCAGTGTTGAAATGTGAGATGATTAATACATCAACTAAACAATGAACTGGCAACAATAATAATAATAATAAAGTCCATGTTCAGCAAATGTGCAGATCATTCTCAGACCTGAGGAGCTGTTGTTGTTTTCTCTGGTTTCTGTATTTTTGGAAAGATGTTTTGGATTTTCTGACTTAAACTCTTAACTTGATGCCTGCCTATTTAGCTATATCTATATCTATATCTATAAGCAGCATATAAAGTTAATGGATGGTTTATGTCACACTATAATGTAGTTTTAACATGAGTAAGAGGATCATGCTAAATGGACTGTACTTATCTATCTCCTTTCTAGTCTTCTGACCACTCAAAGCTCTTTTACACTACATATCTCATTCACCCATTCACACACATTCACACACTGATGGCACAGCCTTCAGGAGCAGTTTGGGGTTCAGTATCTTGCCCAAGGACACTTCAACAGTCAGACTGGAGGAGATCAAGCCTCTGATCTTTGCTCTTGGAGGTAGAGTGTAGAGCAGTTCTTATTGAAATTAAGTAAAAGGTTCCGGCCTCCTTTGTTTCATACTTGAAACTCAGACACACAGATGTGTTGGTGATGAAAATAGTTTTAATATCCAGGAGGACTTGGAGACTTGGAGTCCTCATTTCTGCGTGTGAATGGGTGTAGGTGTGTGTAGGTCAGGGTGTGATTGCATGTAGTATTGACAATAAACCTGACACACTGGATTGTAGCACAGCACACCTGCTGCTTTGTACAGATGTGGTACACGTCTCCCATTAATTGGTTTCAGTGCTGACATTGATCTTTATAATAGTTTGGGAGTTGGCCAGATGTGACCAATTCACCTTTAGTACAGTCACAACAACAGAATGAACATTTGGTCAAAGACACAGCTCCTGAGGTAGCTCTGCATACTTCTGGCTTGGCCCTTTAGTTCCAGTCATTGTGAACGCACACAGTGATACTTTAGACAACAAGGTGAAGTCTTCTGCTTCAACACGACTCGTGTCTTTGTGTTCATCTGACTTCCTCTCCTCCTGTTATTTCGTAGAACTCCCCTCCACTACGCGGCTGCCAGCCGTCACTATCAGTGTCTGGAGACTCTGGTTGCTTGTGGAACTGCCATCAATGCCACTGACCAGTGGGGGCGCTCTGCCCTGCACTACGCAGCTGCTTCAGACCTGGACAGGAGGTGAGGGGGTCACACATACCCATCACAGTCACGTCTACAGCTCTTATGTTCGGCGTTTAAATCCTCTCAGTGACGACATGGCGAAGGGAGAAGGTAGAAATGTGTCTGATCGAACTGCTCCTCTTCACACCACCTCTCCAGTGTTGTGCTAAAAATCTGTGTAGCTATCTACTGTTACTACTTATAGAAACCTGGCAGTCCACACCTCTGTGTTTCCATGGTAACCGGAGGTGGTATCGAGGTGATAGTCATGCATGGCCTCCAGGATCGGCAATTTACAATGCAGAGCACAGCCAGGCATCTAATAGTACTCTGCTTAGCTGTTGTCATTAGTGGGTATCAGAGGCTGATGTCGGAGTGTGTTAATGATTTGTCCTCTTTTATCTCACCTGTCTCTCCCCCTCCTCCCTCCCTCCTGTTGTCTCCCTTCTACAGGCGTCGTGTTGCTCTGGAGCCAGAGAGTGAAGGAGTTCAGGCAGAGAGGGAGAAAGAAGCAGCGCTGTATGTTCACCCTGAAAACAACACAAAGATATCAATATATAACCTTTTGACTTGTGTTCATACTTCATGTTAAACCCATGAACAGAGTGCACATGAAGAAAACAGCTTTATGTTTCCTATAAAATATTAGAGTTATTTTTAAACTGATGTAGCATCATAGATGAAGTTTGTCCATAGAATACTGTACAGTGGAGTCAATTTACTGATCAGCTGATTGACAGAAGATTTGATCATTTATTATTCGTCTTTTTTCAAGCCAAGCAAATATCCGCTGCTTTCAGATTCAGATGTGATGGTGTGATGTTTTTCTTCACGATAAAATGATCAAACAGTGGATGAAGTCCCACAATGCAATGCAGAAAACTGACCCACTGACAGACAGAGTGGATTTAAGTGGACACAGGCAGCTTCCAGGGGTGAACATGATCCTGGAAAACTCAATAAATACGTTGTTAACATTATTAAATAATTTTTCAATAGTTGTAAATCTGTATGAAAATATTTAACATTTTCTAGCAAAAAACACCATGCTATTCATTTACAGCATATGCTGCATATAACAACATATATACAAAGTATGGAAAAGGCATAAGGGTCTAGGCTGTATCATGATTTTCCTTCCTCTCCTAACAAACTACCGCTTTTCCTTTTTTGGAGCCAGATATATCAGCTGTGTGTTTTGTGTCACAGCAAAAAGTTGCGATGCATTTGAAAGGAGCCATTGTGCTGCAACAAACACTCATAAGAGCATCAAATGTGAATGAATCCACCTACAACTACATCCAACTACAGTGCCCAGCTGCACCTCGTTTAATATATGAAACTATATATTTATGGGTGCATAAAATGCACTCTAACCTTTACAGGTGGACTTCATTGGCCTTCTCTAAACTTTTGAATGCACAGCTATTCAGTGTTTCAGTATTTATTGCTGCTCTCTAACAAGTGTCACATTTTGGTGTGTGTTAGATGTGTTGTGTGGGTTTTTAATGGTAACTCAAATGTTGTGTTTGTGTTCCAGATGTTTAGAGTTCCTGCTTCAGAGTGGAGCGACGGCCTCTCTGAAAGACAAACAAGGCTACAGCCCTGTCCACTACGCTGCAGCCTACGGACACAGGCACTGTCTGGAACTGGTCAGTACAGACACACACACACACACACACACACACACACACACCACATGGAGGAAATAGCTTTATTGCTGGATGGTGACTCCAGGCATTTCTACATCTGTTGGCTGATCATATTCTCACTGAACTCCAGGCAGCCACATTCCAGGTTTCTGGTGTCTTTAACAAAAATGTACAAAACATGAAAAACATTGACCGTCTGAGACAGTGTACACTGGACTGTCAGTAGGTTACATGTGGACATGTGGACATTACATGTGTTGTTGTGTGTCGTTGTGACCTGCAGCTGCTTGACAGAGACGATAGTCACCAAGACGACCCTGAATCTCCGAACGCCAGGAGCCCGCTGCACCTCGCTGTGAGTCTGTCTGTGTATACACACACACACACACACACACACACACACACACACACACACACACACACACACACACACACACACACACACACACACACACACTACACATGGTCAGAACCGCTCTGATAAAAGATGTCTCTCTCTGGTCAGGCATATCATGGCCATGCTCAGGCCCTGGAAGTCCTGCTGCAAGGGGAGGTAGAGGTGGACCAAGGGGACGAGGCGGGACGAACCCCTCTGGCCCTAGCCGCCCTCCGGGGCCACACTGACTGTGTTCACACCCTCCTCAGCCAAGGGGCGTCACCACGTACCACCGACACCCAGCATGGACGAACCCCGGTGCACCTGGCAGGTGGGTTCAGTGTCAGGCTCACAATGTTCAAACAGTTTTTATGTTTAAGGTTTCCTGTTGCTAACAATCTACTAGATGTATATGGCCAAAGGTATGTGGAGCCTTCTGTGTATTTCTGGTCTGGGGCTGTTTTTCATGGAACACACAGTAAAATGGATTCAGCTTTGGGTCAACAGTCCCTGTATGACAACTGCCCCCGAGCAAAAACAGCACATCCAATAAGAAATCGTTTTCCCAGTTAGCTGTGGAAGAAGTTGACTGGCGTGAACAGAGCTCTGACCTGAACCCCATCCATCACCTTATCACCCAACATCAGTGTTAGCCCTCCGTAATCCTGCTGTTCCAAAAGCAGATTAGTGCACACGGCCTGGACAATCATATAGTAGTGGAACATTTTGGTGTCCACATACGCTTTAACCTCGCCAGGTACAGTGACAGCACTGGACTGATTTTAGAGTTCCAGCCTTGCGTGCAGTAAAAGTCCTGTATGCTGTTGTTAAATTTGTAACACTCTTGTTCAGAAGTGCTGCAGGAGATTTGCATTATTGTGCGATAATATAGTAAAGTAACTAATAAAATGTTGCTGACAAAGTATGAATTCATATATTTGCCTCTGCTGTGGGTTCATGTGTTTGTGGAACAGGAGTGAAATGGTCAGGCCTCGGTGCTTCGGTATTGTCGGCCCCTCACTAGATTTCAGTGATAGTTTGTTGCTCACATGGGCCAAATCTCTTAGGCAGTTCAGCTGAATCAGCAGATCTCATCAGCTCTGCTCCTGTCAGTGTGTTAGAACAGGTTATTAAATAAATTCTTCTGGACTCAGTGTTCAGAACGCTGCTCACTCTTTTTGAGGATTGTGGTTCTTGTTTCCTGTTGTGACTCTGTAATCATCACAAACTAATCTAAGTCAACTGTTTTTTCATGTAACCGACTGTTAATAAACACCTCTCTCTCTCTTTCTCTCTCTCTCTCTCTCTCTCTCGCTAGTGATGAATGGTCATACGACGTGTGTGCGCCTCCTGCTGGACGAATCAGACAGTGCAGACCTCGTAGACGCTGCTGACTCTCAGGGACAGTGAGTTGTCCTGTTT
Organism: Nibea albiflora; assembly: GCA_014281875.1. Taxonomy (NCBI): domain Eukaryota; kingdom Metazoa; phylum Chordata; class Actinopteri; family Sciaenidae; genus Nibea; species Nibea albiflora. The sequence continues at coordinate 25,181,492 of CM024796.1, forward strand.
GATTTTTCTTTCCGTTGTTCTTCTCTCTGCGTCTCGTCTTGTCTCACGCATGTCTCTGTTCCTCGTCTGCAGGACTCCTCTGATGCTGGCGGTGGCGGGGGGTCACGTCGACGCCGTGTCACTGCTACTAGAGAGAGAAGCCAATGTCAATGTGGCCAATAAACACGGCCTAACTGCCCTGCACCTCGGAGTGAGTGTCACACTGAAAAGCCTTTCAGCATCTTATGACACATTTTAAAGAGAGCAGGTCTACATCGTACTCTTGATGATGTTCATAATACTTACAGAGACCCAACAATTCTAACCATGATCAAGCACTTATTTACTTTGTATTCTTTATATAAAGGTGATGATTAGGTAAACTATTCCTTTAACCTGTGGTTAATGACCTCAAGTCATTCAGCTTGATTCTGGTCTAAAACGTTGTATGTTCTGTCTCCAGCTGCTGTGTGGTCAGGAGGAGTGTATCCAGTGTCTGTTGGAGCAGGAAGCCTCGATTTTGCTGGGCGACTCGCGAGGTCGCACCTCCATCCACCTGGCGGCGGCCAGAGGTCACGCCTCCTGGCTGAGCGAGCTGCTGAGCATCGCCTGCTCCGAGCCGCCGTCACTGCCCCCGCTGAGAGACCACAGCGGGTACACGCCGCTGCACTGGGCCTGCTACTACGGTCAGCGTCGCACTTTGCTCACAGCCTGACACACTCTGAGTCTGCACGGCCTCAGACTCGGAGTGTGTTTTGAATCATTCTTTTCACCCACATCTCATGATTTTTGTTTCTGTGTGTGTGTAGGTCATGAGGGGTGTGTGGAGGTTCTGCTGGAGCAGAAGGGTTGTCGCTGTATTGATGGGAACCCATTCACGCCCCTGCACTGTGCAGTGTAAGTCACACAAGCACTGACCCGTACAAACCGACCTTGAAAATCTGTGTTTCACAGGTTGAAAACACCCTGGAGTCATCCTCATGTCTGTGACTCACGTTTCTGTGTGTTTGTGTTGAAACCAACAGAGTGAACGATCACGAGCCCTGTGCATCGCTGCTGCTGGAGGCCATGGGATCAGACATCACCGGCTGCAAGGATGCTAAAGACAGGTAAGAGGTGTGTGTGTGTGTGTGTGTGTGTGTGTGTTTCTATATCTCTATCTATTCTCTATTTTCACCCCCCCCTTTCTCCTCTCTCCTTCAGGACTCCTCTTCATGCTGCCGCATTCTCGGGTCACGTCGACTGTGTCCAGCTGCTGCTGTCCCACGATGCACCTGTCGATGCTGTGGACCAATCAGGCCGCACATCACTGATGATGGCAGCCGAGAAGGGTAGAGTCGGAGTCCTCGGTAAAGAGATGTTTTATTTAGTTTATGGCCTCGGTCCAGCCATGTGTGTGTTTGTGAACATTTATCTATTTTCATGTGGCGTGTGTGTGTGGACATGGCTCTGATTCTGTCTTGTGCCCCAGAGTTGCTGTTGAGCAGCACCAACGCCGACCTTTGTCTGACTGACAAAGACGGCAACACCGCCCTGCATCTATCCTGCAGTAATGTAAGTGTCCACATGGGGGCTCCATCCTCCAACTTCTTTGTTGGTCTGAATCATTCAGGCTCATGATACCTCGTTAAGATAAAAATATGAATAACCCTTGAAGTCTGCGATGCTTGTGTGATGCTTGTGTGATTGTTTCCAGGGGAAGGAAGACTGTGTGTTGCTGATCCTGGAGAAGCTGTCGGACACAGGGCTCATAAATGCCACAAATGCAGCGCTGCAAACGTGAGTGTCTAAAACCTCTGTCCAAACAGAGAGAACTGTTCGACGTCACTCTTATCTGAGCCACTGGACATGATCCACGCGGAGAAATGACTGTATGATTCAATGTTTCACTCTCTCACAGAGAATGTGAGGTTTAAGGCACACGAAAAACAGACATCATCTTTGAGAGAGAAAAGAAAAGTGATTAGTGTCAGCTCAACAGGTGGAGGTGGTGGAGTAGATGTTCACTCTTCTGTCTGTTTCTGACAGTCCTCTCCACCTGGCGGCTCGCAGTGGTCTGAAGCAGGCGGTGCAGGAGCTGCTGTCCCGAGGAGCTAACGTTCAGAAGGTGGATGAGAACGGTAGGGTGCAGCTGCTCTGGAACAGGTCCTAGCTGCATGCTGTGGTCGCTGTTCAGCATGAAAAGTTCCAGCATGGGCTCATTGACTAATTGAACCGTTGTGATATTATTTTCCTGTGCTGCGTGCTGCAAATGAATGTCTTTAATGGGTTCCCACTGCTCGTGTTTGAGCCTGAGGAATATCAGGGAATTTAAAAAAAAAAAGATATTCAGGCACTGACAAATGAAACACTTCAGGTTTGTCTCTTTTATCACATTAAATGGTGAGTCTCGAGGTGAGACTGACTGAGGCTGGCTCCAGAAGTGAGTCAGTCTCCATAAGTCCCCATGTTCAAATGTCCAACTTCACAGCAGAAATAAACATGTTTACAGCCTGGTACAAAAAACAGTTTTGGTCTCTATAGCCACCACCCTCTGAACTTCTTCAGAAACCTGTTGGTGACGTTACACACGCTGTCAGTTCTTTATACTGTTATTGGCTAGTAGCCGGTAATGAAGCCTCAGAGGCCTCCGACCTGCAGCAGACATGAGACTGCAGAGGTCACGTCTTTCTAACGGCACTTCATTTTAAACTCTTGTAGTCTTCAAACAGTCAGTCAGGTCTCTGATTGGTCTTGCTGACTGTGGGAACCCTGATTTAAAGTGTACATGCTGCCTGTTTGCTTTCCACGTGTCATTCTTTGTTTTTCTTGGATGTGTTTGTTCTGCAGTGATGGTCTCAGCTGTGGTTGTCCCCCCTCGTGCTCTGTGTGCCCCCTCCTTCATATCTATGTTTGCATACTGTCAGCTGGCTGAACACTAATGGAATGCTGCTCCATCCCTCCTTTGTCCTCTGCTCCTGTTTCTGCTTCGCCTTCCCCGCTTCCTCCACATCCATGTCTTGCTCTCCCCCTCCTTTCTCCCTTTCGTTCCTGTCCCTTCCTCCCCCCTCCTCTCTCTCTCTCTCTCTCTCTCTCTCTGTCTGTTTTTCCCCCCTCCTCTCTGTCTCTCTACCTCAGGTCTGACCCCTGCTCTGGCTTGCGCTCCTAGCAGAGAGGTGGCTGACTGTCTGGCTCTCATACTGGCTACCATGATGCCTTTCTGCTCCCCTTGCAGCTCCGGGGCTCCCTCCCCAGGCTCCCTGCTGAGGCAGCTGCCCCACCAGGGGGGTAAAGGCCCAGGCATCGGCCCGCGGGGGCCACGCAGCCCCAGGAACCCCTCCGGACCCTCCAGCGAAGGAACCACTGAGAACGACTCAGAGGACTCGGAAACCTTCTGACCCCTCCAAAGCGACCCTCTACCCTCCTACCTCGAACTGTGCACCTCGACTTTTTACCCCACACCCCTCCACCCCCCGGGAATAATGCAGTGTTTGAGTCTGGAATGTGCACTCTTGAGGAAGAAGGGTAGAAGAAGGGATGTTTGCAGTGAGGATCTAGTACAGCCTGGCCCCCCTTTGACACCCGACTGGAGGCCCTGCAGCTCTTTTTTTAGTGTCCTTTTCCAGAATCAGTGAACGGAGCAGCTGCACTGTCAGACTGACTACTGCAGCCGAATCGGTCGCTTCATGAAGCTGTGGCTGAACGGCTCTGGTCTGCATGCTTGTGTTAACTTACACCACGGTTTGTTCTTTCTACTCACGGGTGCTTAAATCCAAACCGACCTCGGTACTTTTAGTCTCTGCATGGCATAGCAACGCGCCGCCGAGACTTGTTTTGTCTTAAAGAAAAAGAAGAAGCCATTTTTAACTGTTTGTACAAAATGAAGTAGACCATTAAGAAAGCTAAGTGTCATTTTAACCTTTTTATGAGTTTTGCTTGTTGTTGTACCAAATATTTGACTTCCACGCGTAAATAATTAACAAGAAGAGGTACGTAGAGCTCCTTTTCTGTTCATCTGTTGACAACTGAAGCACAAATTTGGATCTTTGCTTTTTAGGCTTTGATGATGAACTGTGGCTGGAATGTGAAGCAGCTTTCGCAGCCTTCAATAAGATGTTTAAATATTCAACAGGAAAGATGGTGTGACTCACTGGGTGCGTCTCAGTTCCCTTCATTGGATCCACGTTTCCGTCGCTCACGGGAGGAGAGATTCAGGACAAAAGATGGAGCGAGGAAAGAAACTGAAAGAAAGAAAACATTTATTAAACATTAAACATTTATTCAGTTTCACACGTGCCACAGATAGAACAACAATCCAACCCCACAATGATTCATGAGTAGAGATCATGCGAAGAAAAGTCTTTGTGATTAGTGATCTTAATTTTTGGCAAATTAACATTAATTATCTAGACCTGATTTTAATGTCCAGTCACTCTTTGTTAAGGAGGAACTTAGGAAAGATAAAAACAATGTGGGATTATATATGAGATGTGTTAGTGCTGAATCCTTATGATCATATCATAATCATAATCATGATTAGAATCCAAAATGGAACCGGCTATCAGAACCATCCCATCATAGGAGTTCTATCACACCCAGGTTGTACTGTTTATCCTGGTAACAAAGCTAGGTGACTTCCTGAAGGCTGTTCTCCTGTATCCTTGGTAAGTTGGAGTGACCTCCGTGATGATCCCTCCAGTTGACCCAGGGACAGAGGAACTAATCCCATGAGGGAAATGGGACGTACCCACTGATGAACACAGGGTTTGTGCAGGTGTAAATTCAAACTGAGGTTCTGACTTAAGATTTATGCATTTGGTCCTCCGGCCTTAAAGGGCCTCCTGTTTATCCCTGCCTGTAAGTCCATGGGTACTCTCTGTAGACCAGGACAGCCAACGAGGCCACGAGAGACCTCTTTCACACCTGAGTGGCTCCAAATGTCTCATCGTGCAAATCTCCAAATTTTCTGAAGTGATGAGAAGCTCTTTGGGTCTCCTCAGTTCATTGTGGTATTTATTATCTATTACATGATGGTACAAATACTGCCAGCACTTAATGTAAAGTAACACAGGGCCTTGACCACTTTCCTCTCCTCCCCTTCCTCCCCCGTCTGTCTACCTACCAGCTATGTGCCATTGTCTCAAACGTGTCCAGTGCCTTGATGTCCGTTCAGTTTTGTTCTCTTTTACAACAAATCTTCTGTTGGTAGATTCTAATACTTTAACAATTAAAGGATCAGTTCATCAAAAATCAGAAAATCATTTTCTCTGGGTCACTGAACCTGAGTGGTATGAAGCTGTGCAGCTCTGTCAAGGTCCGATGAATCAGTCTGGGCGCAGGAAACCGTGATGTAAATGACATTTCTCGAAATGATCAAAAGAAAAGAGCAACTAAATGGACCTCACAGTGACTGTGCAGCGATTTGACGAGAAGTCTAAAACTAAATGAGACTTAAAAAATCTCCAGTTTCATGATGGTTGGGAAAAATCTGCTAAAGTAGCTAAAGTAATGTGACTGAAAGCTCCAGAACAGCTACCAAATGAACCTCAAAGTGATACGCTCCACAGAGCCCTCTGTGAACACATCTCTTGGAAGTATTTCAGTATATGTATGTATTCGTGGACAGTTGATCAGCCAATCAGAACATTTTTATTTAAAAGTCCAGTGTGTAGGATTCAGTGCCATCTAGTGGTGAGGTTACTGACTGCAACCAACTGAGTACTGCCTGCCTCACTCTCCCCTTTCATAATTAGGATGAGATCTTCCTGAATCTTATACACTGGATCTTTAAATAAAAATACTAATATTCACTGGTTTCCACTTTTCAAATACGAATATCTCTGGTTTCTTTAATCTTCTGGTTTTTTTTTGTTACTTTAATTATTAATGGTTTAATAATCAAGAGGTTCTGCTTGTTTTCTTTAATGGCTCCCGTGAAATCTGTTTTCAGTCCGGTCTGTGGAGCATCCAGAGGAATCGGGACGTTGTTTTGGCTTTCTGCTCTCTCCAGTGTGTTAACGCGGACCTGGACTAATCTAAGCTATTTGCATGAGCAGCTTCTTCTGCAGTTTGGGTGAACTGATCCTTTAATATGTCGAGCATATTGTGGATGTTGCATTGAATGACAAGGTTTGAGAGGATTTTGCTCTGCGTGATGGACCATTCTGGTTTTTAGTGAAATGGTTTCTCGCGCCCTTTCCTCTCCATGAAGGCTGGTGATATTCTTATTTTTACTGTCAACAAATCACTTGAAAAGACCAAAACCTGCAATGATAGTTGGCCTCTCGTTGCCTCCCCAGCCAGTGAAGACACAGATCTTTACATTTGATGGTTTTATTTATTATATGTTTTTAGAAAAACAGCTGAGCGATGTAGTTTGTAGCAAATGTTACTCAAACCCGAGTAAATGGCATTTGCTGGGACTATTTTCAGCAGTGGATTAATCCACATTCGGTGCTCTAGTGCGTGTGTGCACCACCAGTGTGTGTGATCAATCTAAAATACAGTGACAACAAACTGAGCTCTGCAGCAGAGAGGAGTACATTCTATCAGGATTTGTTGATTTTGGTCTTTTCATGCTGTTTGTATTGTCTGATGACAAAATGACTCTCTCCAGACTGATCCTTTAAGTTGGCTGTGTGTGTGAGAGTGTGTTAGCTTAGGTACTGATATGAAATTGAACTTTTCTATATAATGTTGATGTAAACCTCCATCACAGAGGACTTTGAGCACGGGTTGACGTCTCCTTCCTAAACAGTTGAATCAGAAACAAAGTGTTTTATCTGAGCTGTCTTTAAAAAGGTGTGTGTGTGTGTGTGTGTGTGTGTGTGTGTGTGTGTGTGTGTGTGTGTGTGTGTGTGTGTGTGTGTGTGTGTGTGTGTGTGTGTGTGTGTGTGTGTGTGTGTGTGTGTGTGTGTGTGTGTGTGGATCGATTTGAAGTTGAACCCTGTTAGCTGCAGTTCGACTAAAATGGAGACAACTCTGGTGTCTGATAAGCACACGTTAACAACAAGCACAGTCTTTTTTTGTGTCCCTGAGCTGAAGGTCTGCTGAGAGGCTGAATGTGTCTGCCAGTATTATTCTTCTACCAGAAAATGATCTTCACCAGTCCTGACAATCGCTATCGTCATGTGTCTGATGATTTTCATACCAGTTCCTGATGCAGTACGACATGCTGAGGGCTGTTTGTCAGCTACCCTTTGTTTTATATAAATTGTACAATAAAAAAAATCTGTTTGAAAGTATTTGTTTGTTCACCTTTCAGTTGAATCAGAAAAACAAAACACGCGGGGAGATGACACAGCTGATTTCTTTACCTTTTGTTTTTGCTGACGCTGATGGTTGGCTCTAAGTGAAAAGATGTATGATATTTAGTCAGACCAACATTATCAGCAAAAGCTACTAGTTTATCTGCCACCAGTATTTCTACCCTATGTAATTACAAATTATCAAATTCTTATCAAATGCATGGAGCCAGTCCATAAATAAATCAACCAGCAATGCTTGCTTGATAAATACATGTTTGAACTGATTATTTCTTTGCCCTCTTGGTGGCAGCAGAAGCAGGCTTGAACTCGAGGATAAACCCTTTTTGAGATGCACCATCTTCTTTCTGGCGCAAAAATTAAACAAAAACTGAAATATTAATTACTTAAATATTATCTTATTTATATTTACATATCCAACATTTCGCAACATCATCATTCATTTATAGTCATGTCTCTGTCCACATTTGAACCTCAGCAGGAGCCTTTCTGTGTGCAGGTTGCATGTTCTCCCCGTGTCTGTGTGGGTTCTCTCCTCCCACAGTCCAAAGACACGAACCTTAACAGGTTAACTGCTGACTCTAAATTGTCTGTATTTGTATGAATAATTTATTTTAAACGGCTAATTTTATTTTGCAAGGATTTTAATTAGTGTTATCTGTGTTTTTATTTAACATTTTAATCACAAGAGTAAACTATATTTCCTCAACTATTGGGGTCAGTTATTTCAAACAGAGTGTAATACATTTACAGTTTGTGTATCCTTTGTGGCAGCTAACTTTTAAAATGAACAAACCTAAAACACCATCACATCATTCGAATGACCATTATTCTAACGACTCATTAGAATTAGAATAAAAGTCACAGTCTGACACAAAGTTGACCTCTTTGCACATTTCCTCCACCAAGCAATGATGTTCAAATATTTGAGCTTTGTGTTCAATAACATAAATCATAAATTGATCATCAGAATAGTGTCAGTTAAGTTTAATATATGGTATGCACTTTAGTTCCACCCCCTTCATAATGAAATAAAACAGATGATAGCTGTGTCAATCAGTGTTAATAATCTTTTAATAGTTACATAATCTCTGTACATTTACAAACTTTAAATTACATAAATGTAAGTTTGTTTAACAAACTACAAGCGCAGACTGAACGTTTCAGCGGGTCCTCTTCATGGCACTAATAAAATGATGGACCCTCCATGAAACGCATCACAGGGATAAATTAGAACGTGATAATACTGCAGTACGACCCAGTGATAAAAACAGACCTAAAGAGTCTCAATAATGGCGCAGTGGCAGAGCTGCTCTGCTCCTGTGGAATGATGCTGTGCTGTATACTGGTCAGACTTCAGTCTGCACAATACTCAAACATTTACATCCAGTGTGCTTGTGGCTCTCAGCGCTCACATCCAGGTCTGAGGCCTCGGTCCAGGGAACTGTTTTTTGTGCATAGAGAATCAGAGAGGGAGCGCCTGTGCGGGTTTCTGTTCTGTTACTGCACGTGGACATGTGTGCACCGCTCAGCAGTTGATGCCCAGGCCAGTCCAGTGGTCAGGTACCATCAGGAAGTATTTGTCCATGGCCTCGCAGAAACGAGCTCTGTACAGCTCTGGAGAGACCACAGTGGGCATCTTCCCTGAATCACATGACACAGCAGGGGTTAGAGACAGGAAATGACATCCACAGAGACCAGAGGCACGAATCAACACAAGATGTCAGCAGGTGTACTGTACTGGAAGTGCATTGTGGTCTTTGAAGGCTGATAAAGAGTTTAAATATCCAATACAAAAAAAACATACATACCGTACAGAAAAACGGCACAAACACTCGCCAGACTAACGGAGACATGACATGTACTGACTGTGAGCCTTTCTGGTGAACTGTGGAACTAGGTTAGAGTTTCTAAAACAAATCTTTACTGAAGCTTTTGGAGGCGGTTCATTTGTCATCAGGTGACCTTGCATGCAACATTGGTCACATCATACCGGCAGGGGACAGCATCTGTTTTTAAGTTTGTGATGCATTGTTTCAGAATGATTCTATTTCCATCCATGTTACCCCGCTGCTCATCCAGATCCACTGGCTACAGTGTAGCAGCCCACATTCAATTCAAATCTCTAATGCTGACTACACAGTAGTCTCTGGTTCTTCCCCCACTTACTTGAATGTCCTCATACGGCATAATGAACGACGCCTGGCTCTATACTCAGGACAATGGTGGAACGTGCTACCAGTTCCTACCAGATCAGTCACGTCCCTCTCTGCCTTTAAAAACCTCCTGAAGACCTCCAGCTCTTCAAGAGGACTTCCTCTACAACACCACCAACAACTGGACATGATAAATCCCCCTCTGCAACTGGACCTTGATCCTAGAACTTATTGCTGCACTAACATGTCCGTGTTGCTCTGTACCTTGACTCTTTCCCCTTTTGTAAGTCTTTTTGGATAAAAGTCAGTTAAATGACTAAATGTATCGTTTTAGTCCTCGTACATTCACTTCCATATATTTTACACTATGATCTGTTTTAAATTCCAGTTTTTATTGTTCTTTATTATTTATTATCTTCTGTCTGCTTTATAAAGAGACCACCTCTTTATATCTGCATCATATTTGTTTATATATGTAGTACATGTATATGAGCATGAAAATAGACAGGATGGCTGCTGTATGAAGGCTCTTGAGAACACATCTAGACCTACCTTGCCCTCCCAGGATTCCAGTGGATTTGACAACCATTTCCAGTCTCTTGTCCCAGGTGAATGTCCTGATATAGTCTGCAGGAAAGAGTTTGAACATGAAAAACAAACAGCAGGGGGCAGGGTGGGTGCAGAGAGGTCGTGCCGTATATGAAATGTATTACTGAAAAAAATCAGTCAATCAGATCTGGACGACAAACATGATGTCACATGATGCCTCCTCACCTATAATCCCGACCACCAGCTGATCAGTGGCATCGTCCCGCCCCACCAGCAGGGAGTAGTCGATGATGAGGTGGCTGGAGAGGAAGTATGCGTCGCTGTGTATGGCAGCTCTCAGGATGGCCTTGCAGTGGGAGCGGATGTACAGCGGGTTGTCGTGGATCAGCTTCAGGAGGTTCTCATCCAGCAGAACCACCTCGCAGCTTTCTTTACCTGAGTCGGTCTTCACGTTACGGTTTCTCAGGGAGCCTTTGAGGTCAAACACCTGCAGAGGAGAAGTCACAGCTTCTGCTTCTGCTATGCTGCAAGCGTGATTCAACTTCAAGTTTCTCGTACGTCGTCCTGGCTGCGAGTCTTACCTGGGCCATCTTGCGACCATAGAAAAGATTCTCCATCACAAGCAGGTCCAGTTTCTTCTCTGTGTTGTTCTGCGAGTTCTTGTAACCAATCCTGTAAACACCCAAGATCTTTGCCAGCGCCGTCGGCCGCTGTGGTACAACACAGGTTGTTATTTCATTTAAGCTCAGACAGTCAGCTCCAAACAGAAACTTTGTTATGATGCATACTTTCTGCTGCACAGCTCCAGTGATGTAGGTGAAGTAGTTTGGAGCAAAGTCCAGGAAGGACTGGACCTCCAGTCTGGGCATCTGCTTCAGGATGAACCGGTCATCTGACAATCAACAGGTTGTTATGGATGAACACATTATTATCGAGGTGAGATGTTTTTTTTGTTCTAGCACCATTGAAAAAATATTTTACTGTTCACTTGTTAAAAGGATATCTGAACGAATAAACTGATAAATAAAAAGTAAAATTATTGTAAAATTGTTTGTTTATATAGATTATAATTATCATCAATATAATATCATCATCTGTTTGCGTGTCGATAAAATCTGAATTCCTCTCCCCACATGTCATTTATCTGTCACATGAAGCTAAAGACGCTCTCTGAACATTTGTATTGTCTGCAGCAGCAGTGACATTTCTCTGTGAGATCTTAGATCTAACCTTCTGTTGCATAGAAAACGGCTCCAGATTTTCCACCGCGGGCCTGCCAGTTAACGCAGTGGGACAGCGAGCGGACGAAATCCTCCTCCGGGCTCTCCATGATCTCCTCACGCATTTTATGAAACTCCTCGGCGTAGTAGATCCGACAGTAAAACTTGGCGTTGGCATCAGAGAATTCTACAAATTCAACAGCAGACGTTGGCAGAGCTTTGATACATTTACTGTATTTAGGGATGACACTGAGGAGAGCTCATTCCAGGTTCATAAGTGTGACAGGTCAAGAGTCTCTGATGGTACATAAATGTTAAAAATATAAATACTCACGTAGCTCAATGTGTGGATTCAGGGTCTGCTTCTTCTGTTTATCTGTCAAGTCTGCATCCTCTGCACAAAACAGAGAGAAGTGAAGCATGTCACCTCTAATATAACATCAAAATCTTTGAAATGTTCCACAAATCATGTTGTTATTCAAGCAGTGGAGCTGGACACTTACTGAGGGGATCAGCCTCCATGCTGCTGCGGCTCTGCTGGGAGGAGGCCGACTCACTGGGCCTAGCAGGGCTGCTCTTAGCCCGGCTCTCCCCTGAACTGAAGAGAAAAAAACAAAACTTTCACATAACAGAAACCGGCTGTGGCTCGGGAGGTAGAGCGGGTCAACATTTTAATGTCAGCAGGACTCGTGCGTACCTGATGGTCTGTGGAGTTTCGTCCCCGCCTGCGTTTGATGCCTTGGACAGATCATCCAGTGCTGTTTTATACTTCTTGCAGCTGGAAGGCCACAAATAACAACAAAAGTCATGTTTTTCTTACTTGATTCAACATTTTTAATCAACATTATGAGGATTTTCTTTAATTTACTGAAGTGCTGAGCTGAGACAGACAGAGGAGGCAGTGTCAGTCACCTGAGAGCGAAGGCTATGATGGAGCTCGGCTCTCTCTCACACACTGCGATGGGAACCCGCTCATGTTCGTCCATCAGGTAGTGCTTGTCCGGGTCACTGTCAACACAGACAAACCATTAAAGACAGACAGAGCTATGAGCACAGTAGAGTGCATACAAGTAGCACAGGATGTCAAAAAGCTTTTTTACTGTCTTCAACCAGATACTTCATAATCTAACAGTTATTTAGCTGAAGTTTGTTTGCAGGTAACATTTCACATTTGAGAACGTTAAATTAAAAAAGACTGTAGAGATGTGAGATATCACGTCTCTACAGTCATGTGCATCAGACGATGTAGTATCATTTTTTATCAATACTAACACTCAGATAGCAACTAACAATTATTTTCATCATTGTGAATCAGTTGATCATTTTCTTTTCATTTTTTTTCAAGAAATTATTGACCAGTGTTTCCAAAGCTTGAGATGACATCCTCAAATATCCTGTTTTGTTCAAATATGTCCAAAATGACAGCGGTGCTTTTATAGTTATCATTCTATATTCAATACTTACGTTTCAGTATGGAAACTATCCTCGTTTGTTTCACACTGCCATTTGTCATATACTAATTTGATTAATCAGCCAAAATCTGGTCAGAGAAAAAGTGAACAAAGGGCTGAGCTATAGTTCCTTCAGTTTGTTTTACTTACAACGGGAACGGGATGGGGTTGTAGCTGTTACCAGGGAGGAAGTTGGCGAGGATGGCTTTCATAGTAGACTTCTCCTTCACCTGGCTGTCAGTGGAGCCCAGCAAGTGTCCATCAAACACATCTGACAACAAGCAAACACACAATTCAAACAGCAGGCATCGGACTGCAGAGACACTGTAAGTGACAGTGAGTGTGTGTTGGTGTGTACCTTCTGGGATGCTGACAGAGTCCTGCTCGATGAAGGAGGGAATCTGTTCAGCTGCAGCGTCTCCTGGTGACGGCAGCAGGGAGGAGGAGCCTGAAGGCAGCGTGCTGAGGTGACGGTCCTCTGTCAGTGAAAACATGTCAACTCATCAGCGAGGGCCAACAATCGGCTTCGCTCGGGAACAACAAACCAAGAACGGCCAACTCACCTTTCTCACCATTCTGGACCACAGGAGAGGGGTTACGGGGGGAGGAGTCCAGCGTGCTCTGTGAAACCAAGAGAAAAAGAAATGTCAACCTGAATGAACCGGTCTGTTAGAAGAGTTGGAAAATGTGTGGGACTCGGTGAAGGCTGCAAAAAGACTTTATGTATTTAATCTGCTGATTATTTTCTGGATGACTCGCTGCATTGTTTATCACCTATAAACAGTGAAGAATGTCAAGTCCCAAAGAAAAGCAGGAAATTCTCACATTTGAGTGAAACTAATGTACGTTTAACTTTTAATGTAATTAATATAGATTAATTTTCTGTTGATTGACAAGACTATAGAATCCACAATTATTTACATGATGATCAGATTTCATACGCAGACCTCATCTTAAACCACGGATGACTTATCTGAACTAAAAACACGAAGCTGGTCCAGATGTGAGAGGACGGACTCAGTAGTGAGAGAGTGCACAGCCCTTCCTTGCACTGTCAGTGTGGGTCTTTGTGAAATTATTGCCCAATTATTCAATAGCTGACAGTGCAGATATGGACAGAAAGGCCTGTGACGCGCAACAAAGATTGAACCAGGATGCTGCAGTTACATCATATGAGTCCATTTCACTTTGAGTCAGAGTTAAATCGTTTCATATTTGAGGATCTCTACATGTAATTCTCTCTTCTTCCATTCCAAAGCTCACTTCCTGTCTGGCCTGCACATCCACACATGTAAAAGCTAATTCAGAGTATAAATGATTGCGAAACTGTCTCTCTCTAGAGATGACCTAGACATACTGTATGGAACTCTCCAGGTCAACAGAGACGGAATAGAAAAGGAAAATGGTCAGTCACGTGAAGCGGTCACATGGTGACAGAGACTCAGTACACAGTATTTTCTAACAGTAAATACTAGAATATTAACTATATAGTACTTACTACATAATAAATAGTATTAAATGTTACCTTGCTGTCATCAGCGTTGGTCTGTCTGTGCCTGCCCGGGCTGGGAGGGACAGACAGACGCTTCCTGCCTTTCTCCTGTTGGAACAAGTCCTGAAGCCTGGGAGGGAGACAGACAACCGATCAGCAAGTCTAACAGAGAAGTGCACTTCTAACATATTCAAAAGCAGATTCAACAATGCCCTGCACATGGAAGGTTCCTGCCAATAAGTTCATTCCAGTTAAAGTCATGATACTGAATACCATTTTTGTCCCTCAGTAAATCACATTTGAAGAAGTCTTGGTGATTCTGACCTTCCATTCCAGTACTGTAACATCTCACACAGACTCTGTTTCTTCATCACCAGAGACTCCAGAACTATGTGGAGCTGCTGAGGAGAATCCAGACAGCAGGCCTGTAGTCGCGCCTGAAGCTTTTCAATCCAGTTCCGCAGCTCTGCCTCTTCCATCTAAACACACAGAATTGCTGTTATAAGCCTCGGAGTACACACTGTACGCAGGGACGAGACAGACGCACGAACTACGGGAAAATCCTACGTCTTTCTGAGCAAAGAGGTCCTCCATCTTTTCCTCTCGCGTCTTACTGAAGGTGTCGGTCTTGAGAGAGGTGAGGCGGTCATCTATGGCCAGGTACACCTGAGTCACTCTGAGGAGAGCAGAGGGAACAGTGTGAGGTGATATGCAAAGACACAAAAACTGTGAATGAAGTTAGCCTTTGGAGCAGGCTGACCTACCCATGGACCCCAAACAATTTCAGACTGCAGAGCATTCAAATCTCTTCTTCAGATCAAAATCTAGTGACTTCTCAGTTCTTTCTTTCTTTCTTTCTTTCTTTCTTACAATTACTAAGAACTAAGAACAAAATGACATGTACATTAAATCATAAATAATTATGGATTCTATATATTTAGTGAGCGCAAAAAACAAAACCTCTAACCTTACTGTTTGGCAGAATTAGGTGTCAATTCCTCTCAGTTTTATGTCACTGAACTGAATGTAAATCTTTCAGGATTTGTAGTTTTGATCTGACAAAATTGATCAGACATGGTTTAAAGTATAAAGTATTATAAAGCTGCTCAACATATTGCCAAGCTTCCCTGAGTACATTCACACTTACGTCATTGTCTCTGTGATAGTACAGCTCATATCTTTTACTGCAGGTCAACATTCATTATTCTTTGCTGTTGTTCCGTGTGTGTGATGTGCATGCAGGCTGATGAGCCTGATCCAATGTATAATTTTACTTTTGAGAGAAGTCTTTCAGGTCCTGCTGCAGGTTGGTTTTAGCAGGCCCCAGGTTCCTGATGAAGATCTTGGGACGAGGAAGACAAATCTCCAGCAGCCTTACAGAGGTGTAGCTGAGCAGGAGAACGAGAGAAGACTGTGTCAAGACTACTTCAAGGTTTCCAGGTTGTGAACAGGTGCTTTTTCTGCTTTTACACCAACACTACACTTGTATCTACAGGAAGATTCTCAGTATAAATGCTCTAACCTGAAGGAAGCCACCATCTGGTTGTATGAGAAGTACTGGTGGTAGTCTTTGTGGATGGAGTGTCCGCAGGGCTCTGCATTAGCCCTCCTCGTGTACTGGTGGCCGTAGAAACGAAGCTCCAGGTATTTGGCAAAAGACATGGACCACGAGTCATTGGACAGAGGCACCACCGGCGTCACCTTAAAAACAAGGCAGGTATTGAGTGTAACAGCAGTTAGTGTGGCCTAATAATCGGAGTGATTCATAAGCATTTAGTTTTGTTTGACTTCATTCAGCTGGAAATTAAATAACAAATGCAGTCTGGCCAGATTGAATGTGATTCATTTCTTGCTAAGCTGTCAATTAGTTCACTCAGTCTGGACCAAGTGGAAGGGACTTTTTACAAATGGAACTGATGTGTAACTCAAGGATTGGTTCAGAGTGGTTATCAAGAGGAAACAACTGATCATGAGCACCAATAGTATCATTCATCAGCAGCTCGAGGAGTACAGCATGCACAGCAGAATGGGGGTGAGACAACTGCAGGACTTCTATGTCAACACTTTTTAGCGACCTGTTGGAGTCAATGAAGTGCTGAATTGAAATATATTGGAGTCAGATATAAGCAGAGCACTTTTGACTGTCTAACTGAACGTGGAAAACCTGCATTCATGTCCTGACGTGTGTACTTATTACCATAGTTGCCAAATGACTTGTATACATTGTTCTTACAAATGGCTTATTATACGATCACTGGTTGAACAGTTCGCAACCAGCACATGGACTTAAAAGTAGTTCAAACAACAGGTGTGGTGTGAAAGCAGCAGGGACCCAGAAGAAATCCACCACTTCGTGAATATCTATAAGACTTTAAGACTATGAATCAAATGTAATACAACCAAAGTACCACCAGAGCTGCATTTCTATTATAAAGAGTTGTAAGGACCACAAACAGTCACACAAATGTGTTCTCAAATTTGTTCCCTAGATTAAAAAGTACATTTTGTCTATTTGTTATGGTAAGGTGTCTGATCTAAAACTCAATCATGTTCATTCTCAAATGATCAAACAAACATTACATTTGGTAGATGTTAGATATTAATTATTACTGACCTGTTTGCAGATACGGCACCAGGAATAGTTGAGAATTGTGTGCTGATAACCGGGCACAGGGGAGTCCAGCTCCTTTAACACAATCTGCACACAGCCACTGCCGTGCACGAACCGACGGATGTGGTGCACCATGGGAGTCTCACAGAACATGCTGGGACACTGGTAAGAGGGCCTGGAGAGAACACACATGCTTACTTACTGCTAAACTTAGAATGTGTGTCAAAGAACATTACATCAAAATGTTCAAACATCTCATTAAAAAGTAGTTTCATAAAGATACACTATTATTTCCTCTTACCTGAAACAGTATCGCTCCAAGAATACACCAAGGGAAAGGTCATTCTTGCCATAGAACTCCATCGTGACAATCCTGTGGACAACAAAGGCGATGACTACAAATTCATTCAAACAAGGTGTGTGGTTTTGTATTAATCTGTCTGAGCAGTTCACCATGGGCTGACGCAGGGGTTGGGCGCGTTGTTGGACTCAGCTGATGAACTGCTGAAGAGCACACACAGTCTCTGATGGTTGACAGGGTTCAGGCAGTCCAGCTGAGAGAGAAACAAACGCAAACAGGTCAAAAATAACGTAGAAGTTGTGCGACAGACATCCATGATTGTCTCGAGAGTGGTCACCTTGGGGGCCCAGCTCATGTCATTCTTGTTGCTTGGCTTCTCCTCTTCGCTGTCTGTCTTCACTGGCTTGATCGTAGTGTCCACTGGCCTCACAGGAGCTGCAGTACTAGCGGTGCTGAAAGGGTCGCTGGTTTGACTGGCTTCCCTCTGCCGGATACGACCTCCCGTTGCTCTGTAGTCTGCCAGCATCTTGGCCAGATTCTGGCTGCTGCTCAGCTGCTCCACAATGCGAGTGCTGGTAAGACTGTGGGAGGGCAGGACATCGATGGGCTTGGGTTGAGGGCCACCATTGATCTGTCCGCTCGACAGAGAGGAGGGGGCAGAGTCTTTAAGGAGCTGCCGCTTTCTGCGCCCATCCAGTTCCTTAAAATCCTTGTTGAGAAGAGGGGATAGGTAGACCTACAGGACAGGGGAAACACAGCTGAGCACGGCAGATGATGACGACAACAACAACAGCAACAGCAACAATAATATAAGTACCTGTTCAGGGAAATAGTCCCTGCTGGGGCAGTGCATGCCAGCAGGCGTGAGAAGGAATGGTTTCTTAAATGTGATGAACGGGGAAATGCACAGGATGATGTCCTTCAGCTCCTGCTTGAAGACAGCAGAGATAGACTTCAGGTGGTCGTCAGATGAAGTCACCTGCTCGGCCACAAACATCCCCGTATCATCCTGCAGAGGGTCTCGGAACAACCTGGGAGTAGGCGTCTCTGAACCTTCCCCATCCTCCATGACATCCTCTTCCTTCACCAAGCTTCCCTCTTCCCTGGTCTCCCCCTCAGATGCCCTGATGAGAGTGTCTGAGTCCATCTCCTGGTCTTCTTCCATAAGGAACGGAGGACAGACAGAGAGTGGTGGTGCAGGGGGGCTGAGAAAAGACGAGGAGGTGCTTGTGTCTGTGATACCAGACTCCTCCTCAATTGAGGAGGGCAATTTTGGGTTCTGTTTGTCTTGGAGAGTGTCTGTATCTCCATTTTTGGATGAAGACTCAGAGGAAAGCCATTCCTCCTCAGGCTGTCCTCCCAGTGCCGAGTCTTCAGCCCCTGCAGTTTTCTCCTGGCTCTCTCCATTTGTGTCTCTCCCTGTCTTCTCTCCCTCTGCCTCCTCCTCTGCAGAGGCACCCTCCAGCAAGCAGGGAAACGAGGTGCTTTGGGATAAGCTGGGCGGCATGGCGAACTCATCCATGAGGAACGAGATCTCCAGCTGGGAGTGGTAGGCCACACACACCATCAGCATAATGATCTCCTTCACCCTGGCCAGCTCGTACTCTGAAGCGCCACGCAGCTTGATGGAGCACCCAAGATGAGGAGGACATCCCTCAAAGAACATCAGAGTCTTCACTTCATCTGGAAAGACAGAACAAAAATCAGGATTTCCTCTGCAGGCTATACTAACCTCACAGCAGTGTTTACTGACAGTGTGTGGAGAGTGGAGCTCGACTTCTTACTGTTAGCCAGGGTGAACGGCTGCATGTAGAACTTGTGGCAAGTTCCCAGACGAGGTTTGGTGAGGAGCTGGTCCATGGACATCACCAGGTCTCCCTGGGTCATACGACTCACCCTGTCCAACACTTGCTGGAGTCACAAAGAAGAAAAATAAAACATTAACAAATTAAACAGTGGTGAAGGCAACATGGGCAAGACCTATACAGAAATTATGTAATGTTAATACACTGTGTAATTTTAAAGCTCAACAGGATTTAGTGGCATCTAGCAGTAAGTTGCCGATTGCAACCACGCTCCTTCACCCTTTCCTTCCTGGCATGAAGGAGAAACTACGGTAGCTGCGAAATACGTGAAAAACACAAAAGGCCCTGTCTGAATGCTGGTTTAGTTTGTCTGTTCTAGGATACCACAAAAATATGGCAGACCCTAGAAGAGGACCTGCAACGTCTGTGGACTGACTCATTCGAAAGTAGCAAAAACAATTCTTATTTTCTGGTGATTATACACAAATAAAACATAGTTATGAATAATATATGTTATTTCTGCCACATCCTGTAAAGAGACACGCTGGATCTTCTCAGTGTGCCATTCTTTAATTTTACTTCTTTTAAATGCTGTTGAATTATTAGTTTTATGTTTTTAGTTTCTGCATATCAGAGCCTGATGGCATTTTGAATGTGTGTGTTTATATTGTTTTTTGGTGAACATTGGTGTGTTATGTGTAGGCTGTTTTATGACATAAAGCTAAAGCAAGATGATGTTGTTTTTCAGCCAGTCTCAGAGAAGAGGCCCGTTCATGTATGTCCTGTCACTATTTTTTTTTTTTTTACACATGTATAGTCTTAGCTATGTGAAAAAACAATGCATGAAAAATGTGTTAGACATGTATTAAAAATATGTTTATCATCTCAACATTGAATACCGATAGTACCCATGCTTGACGGGTGGGAGCAAAGATTTATATATTAGTTAGATTAGAACGTGATCCATGAACAATTTTAAAAAACCTACATATAAAATCAAAAACTATAGATAATTTAGACAAATATCATGATTCATTTAAATGAAATAACTTTTCCGGGACCCCTTTGCAGAACCACAGACCCTCATGGATGCCTGAATAGAACTGTTATGTTTTTTGCAATAACTGGCTAATTATAAGAGTTATGTAGCACTCATACTATACTGACCGGTTTGACGTTAATGACCAGCGTGATGCCGTGCTCTAGCAGCATGTCCTGAGCAATACGAGACACTGTCTTCTCCACTAACACCAGGTTTGGACGGACGTCTACAATGCGCTGCACATAGTTCTTCAAAAACTCTCGTTCCTGAGAGGGAAGAAAGAAGCAAGGTCTTTACTTAGTTTCAGAATCTAGAGCAGATGCAAACCAGGCCATACAGGTTGTTTCCTCTGTCGTCATTGTTCACTGTAGTTAAGAGACTTACTGACCTGCAGCACAATGGGGTCGATGCAGGTAAACTTGGTCTCCTCCCTGTACAGATATTCTATGGAGCACTTCAGCAGCAGAATTTTGGGGTTCTTGATGTACGGGTTCATCTGATTACAGGTCAGACACGTATCAGTTCATTAGTAGTCTACTCATTCTTTTCATTCCTGGACAAAAAAACGGATCAGAAAGTTTGATCTGTGCATGACAGAAGAGCCTACCTTCTTGTGGGCGATGCTCTTGGTGCATACAAAGCCGTTCACCACAGTCGAGTCAAATTTTCTTCCTCCAGAAATCTGAGGCAGAAACAAAGATTCAGTTCATCAGCTTGTCAGCTAACTTTCTGTTGGCTGTGTACAGCTAAATGAATGCTAAATCATTTCCAAAGAGTGATATATGACTAGAGTGTGACTGATTTGATGAGATGGTGTCTGACCTTCTTGATGTGGACCAGCTGCCGGATGTCCATGTCGTCATCGCAGTTGCGGACGTCAGGCCGTACTGTCTGTACCACCTGCCGTACCACAGGGACGATGATATCCCGCCAGGACAGAGACAGAGACTCACTGTAGAGCAGCTGCTGCAGCAGTGCCATCATGTGGCTGTGGTTGGCCGAGCTGAAAGAGGTAGAGCGCACCATGCCATGACTCAACTGAGCACCTCCGCACAAAAAACAAAGCACAGCAGGTCCTCTTCCCTTTGGATATGGTTATACCAAATGTGCAACACATTTTGGGTGCTGACCATACGTTTGGGAAAATTTGGTTCTACAGAGACAACATTATTCAAAATGCTAATCATGACATAAATCAACTCAAGATATTTCACATAATGCTTTATCCTGTCCTCACAAACATCAGATCCATTAACACAGAATTAATCAGCAACACTAAATACAAATACAAAAGAAGCAAATGCTGAGATGACCATTACTTGCAGTTCTATTGGACTGCTACTACGAATGGGAGAACTGGTTCCAAACTCAAACTCATAGCTGATCAAATCCTTTTATTGATCCCGGCACAGTTGTGCATTGCAAAACAATGATGTCAAACTTGCAACAAGTACAAGTCATGGTGGAGAGGAAGAAACCGTCCAAAGAAAGATATCGATAGTACTTGATTATTTCAAGTCAGGACGGAAACATCAGACTTCATTTCCAGGACCGGTATTTGACACTGCATGATTACTATCCTAAGTGAGCAGTTTGTCTGTTATAGAGGGTAAATGTCCTCTCAGGCAGGATTAGTCGAGTCTTTGACACTGAAAACCTAAATGAAAGTGAAGTCTGCACAAATATTTAAGAAAGAGGAGCTTTTGCACGTCTGTGTCACATGCATATGAGTTCAGAGTCAGAGAGTGTAAAACAGTTGTGTTGAAGCTGAAAGCGTAGGCCGCCTTCTTTTTCATACCAACAGGCAGAATCCATAATGGCATTGGTATCAATGAAATCTTACCAATTTTCATCCCTAACAACATAAATGTACAAACTAGACACAAACAGCGGTTTCTCCACTCACAGCAACCTCTCCATGGCTTTCTTCTCCCCGTTCTCCTCTCTGAGCTGGTCCAGAGAGCTGTGGTGCCAACCCAGTGGGGTAAAACAGCATCTCCTTGGCCTTCTCCTCCACGCGACGGTTAAACAGAGACTCTGCAGGAACATCAGGTCAGGAGGAGAGAGCAGGTTAGATTAGCTGTAGTTAGAAAATTCAGTATGCTGTCTGATTAAATTAAAGAAAAGCTCTTACCCTTGATGAAGGCATCACTTATTACAATGTTCTGTCCTCCATCCTCAGACACAAGAAACTCAGCTAAAAGGAGGAGAAAGTTAGTCCAGGAAGTTAGTCAACGGTGTCTTTAGTTATGAGAACTTTGTGTCACAGATTGCAACATTGAGTGTTTACAACAGAAAGATAATTGCAATAATTGTGCTGGTCACTGTACAACCAACTGCTTGTGTTCACTTAGATCCATTTATAACAATGTGCCTCATTCTGTGGCCTCGGTTATTAAAAGGTCCAGTGTGTTAGATTTAGGGGGCTTTGGTCACAGAATATAATTTATAGCCAACATCGTTTCTCCTTCACGCAGGAAGAGGGTGAGAAAGGGTGGTTGCGATCGGCAGTTATACTGCTAGATGCCACTAAAACCAAGACACTGAACCTTTACTGACATTCAGTAACATTATTGATACAATCAATGGTTGGAGACATAAAATAAAACCCATACATACTAAAAAGTGTAGTTTTCCTTTAAAGAATCTCTGTTGACCAACTGCGGTGAAACTTTTTAGAAGTACAGTAACCAGAATCACTGAACCAACAAACTGTATGGAAACACAATATTTACATTTCTGCTCAGCGGTTGGAGGCACGTGTGGATACTTGGACTGTTTCTTAATGTGGAAATTCACATTGTTTTGCTCCATGTTGAGGTTGATGGAAGCAGCTGAGTCACTGTCTACTACTGACTGGAAACTGCTGACTGATGTCCTCTTGCTGGGCCCAGCAGAGTCTGGACAGAGAGATGGATCAGGAAGCTGCACCAAACTCAACAAATCAAAGATCTAAGACAACAAGGTATGGCTGCAGGTGTGACACAACCAAAAAGGTTTCCTCAAAGCATTAGACATGCAATACATACTGGGCGTGGTGTACTCTGTCTCATCTGCGAGCTGTTCTGTGTCGCTGTCATCAAACTTGATGTCCTTGAACCAGGATGGCTCCGAATGTCCCTCCAGGGAGTTGACGCTATCGCTGTCTGGAGACGGCGTTTCTGAGAACTCTGTACTCTAGAGACCAGACAGAGAGACGTCATCAGCACATTTCCCCTCAGCCGCTAGAGATATGTCCTCTAGTGTTATCAGAAGACCCTCATGAATCAATCAATATCAACATGTGATGTCTCCAAGTATGTTGTAGCAAATGTTAAACCATTTGGAGTGCATCATTTCCTGAACTCCTTTACTAATCGAATATGGGCTGTTACCTGGAGGGGGCGGTAGAGAGCATACTCATCCCTGAACAGCTGGTCATGGTGAGTAACACAGTCCAGCCATCGACCGTCCACTAACGCCTGGCCAATGGCGATAGCCTGGGCCCTGCAACACAGAGACAATAGAGTGGGTAAAACACAAGATCAAGAGCAGCTTTCAACTTTTAAATGAACTGGATATGTAATAATAATAATAATAATAATAATAATAATAATAATAATAATAATGATAATAAACATAGCTGCAAGCAGCAATGGGGTGCCTTTCACCGTAGCAGCACAGCAGGCAAGCCAATGCCTGCCCAGGAAGGTGTCATGAGTCCATACACCAAGTTTCGTGTCAATACATCAATACATCACAGAGATATTCAGGCAAATGCAGTTACGGCATTTGATGTTGGTGCGCCGGCGGGCGCGGTGGACAGCCCAACATACTGGCGCACGGGAGCGGGGTGGATGGCCAATGTTTATCCATGTATTACACAGTCCTTTAGCAAATGTACAGGGATGTCGGAGTCAACACTGAAATCAAAGTCCAAAGCAATATGAAGATATGAGTCGAAATGATCAATTTTGCAAATTATAGCACCAAAATTATTGGGCCTCTCAAAGAAGCTGTCATGAGTCTGTGTAAGAAGTTTCAAGTGAAAACATAAAACGGTTGCCGAGATATGACCTAACTTCCTGGTCGGCAGCTTGCCACCAAGCACTGTGCACTTCAGACTTTGACATGTTGGTGGCGACAGAGAGTTCAATGTATGGGCATGAAAACTCTTGAGGTTGACCATGGTACTGTCCTGAACGAGTGTGCCAACTTTCAAAACCTTTCGCCACAGCGTTCCAGGGGCTGCCATAGACTTCAGTTGTAGAGGAAAGTAAATCAATAATAATATTAATAATAGGAAAAACTACAAACACTATGGGTGCCTTCACACGTAGGCCCCCAATAACCAATAAATGACACGTAAGTGTTTCTGTTCTCACTCTTCAAAAAGGGACAACAACAGCAGCTGCAGAGTGAGGAAAATGGGAACAAATGCAGATGGCTGCTGATGCAGCAATGAAAAACCACACAGCAGTGCAGCAACAAGGTAACTAAGCAGAAGTGTTAACTCCCATCATTTATGTCTGGGAAGGCTACATTAGCTAAACAATGGCAGAGGGAGCTTTGAAGCAGCATTGAAGCACTATTTGCCGCAAAAACCACCATAAGTCGTCAATAGAGGAGCCTTTAGTGAGCCTTTACAGAATGAACATGGAAGAAATATAAAAAATTAACAAAACAAATACCACAAAATGTCATGTTACTGTAGTACATATAGTGAGGAGTATATAGTGCAGTCTGTCCTGGAACGTGAGAACAAACCATCAGGGAAAAGTCAAAGACAGATCTACAACCAGTCAGAGGACTGTAATGCTACTGTCATGTTATTGTTCCCTCAGTTTCAGTTTTATTCTAGAGTTTACATTTTAGATTTTTAGAAATGTGCCTATTTGGTTTCTTATCATTAAAACAATTTAGGAAAGGAAATGGAATCATTCATTTCATATCTGTACACTAAATATGTAGCTACTGATTGCAGCCGATAAGTATAGCTTAGCATAAAGGCTGAACATTTGTACCAGTACATAAACTCTGCTATAATTCTATTTTTATGAAGCTTATAATGTTTCAGTTTTTGGTGACAATATCAGAGAGGTTAGTACATTTTGAAAAAGCAGCATTTATGGCAGAGGTGTTGTATTGTATCACAACGTAAGCGGCTGATTGGTGACTGGTACCACGTTCATATGTGGTATCAGTCAGAAAAAAAACATGATTGTGAGTTGAGTGCTACCTGGTGGAGATGGTGCCATTCCTCAGCAGCCAGTTGACAAGCTCTTTTCCCACGATACAGTTGGGGTAGGTCCTCAGCCAGTATCTGTGGTCCTGGAACTCCATCCCTGTGCTGTTGTGGCAGATTTTCTTCCACAAGTCCTTCAGCTGGGAGGAGTCCTGCAGGATGTACAGTATCCAGTATGAGGATTCAACTGATAATACATGTACTGTTGGTTCATCACTACAAGTAACTCCTTTCACATTGTCACGTTTTGTCATTTGATACGTTGTCACTATTGGAATATTGTTTAGGAGAGGCTAAATCAGGCACCAGTAGGATCTTCCTCTCCTCCTCACTGTGGTCCAGCTTGTTGCCGCTCTTGGTGCCTGACATGGCTCGGCTGGTTGGCGGGCTGACTGAGCTGTCATAGGAAGGCACCATGGAGGATCCGGATCGGTCCAGAGACAGGTTGGTCACACTGGCAGACCTGTGGTAGAGATGAACAGGGAGCGTTTGCACGTTTGAAGCTCAGACACGATCTACTTTATGAGCAAACCTCAAGCTGGGACTGACCTCTTCCTAGCAGGCGATTTGCCTACGTCTTCTTGTAGTGTTGTCAGTCTGGAACTGAGGCCACTGTTCTGAGGTTCCTGGTGAATCATACTAATGAACAAACACAGACAAACTTTAATTTATATCCTTCTGTGATTTGTTCACACTTCCCCTATGTCAGCAGATTTAATTTATGATCTGTGAATATGAGCATGCAGGAAACTATCTTTATAGAGCTAGAAAGCTTTTACTTGCAGACAGCTAAAGCTCAGACAGATGTGAAAAATGAATAAAACAAACAGCAAGACTCACTTCTTTCTCATCCCAATAGGAGTTTTTCTATGCCAGGAGGGAGAGAGAGACAGAGAGAGAGAGAGAGACAGACAGAGAGAGAGAGGGAGAGAGAGAGAAAAAAAAGAAAGAGAGAGAGGAAACAGATTTTCTTTGAGGCAGGTAGAGAGAATAAGCAAGGAGCACACCAATTCTAAACAACAGCAGCAAAACAAGCACGGCATTATAAAGTGCATGCATTGCTGGACAATCCTAAAGATGCCCTTAAATGTCCATTTAACTGCCAGTTGGCTACACAGTTAATGAAATCTTTACAACCATACTGGCATGCTTCTAAGAGACAGATGCTTCTTCTTTTCAGTTATCCAATAACTGATCCAGTTTTTCACACGGATCACACGCTGCCAAGCTTGCCCTGTTCATGTTTTCTTTACATCTTACTTCATTGTTGTTGCAGGCATACTGTTAATTCCTCTTTATGACAAAGGCCATACAGAGTCAGGCCCAGGTCATATATTACATATTTAACATGATTCTGTTCTGTGACCATGCACGGGTACAGTAAATACAAAGCACACTCAGAAAAATCAGAAGAAAACCAAGGCAGAAAAAGTGCAAGCTCAGATGGAGAAGGTTGAAAAAAAAAACTAACTAGGGTGGTGTTTCAATCATGAACAGAATCATCACACGAGCAAAGCAAAAAGCAGATGACACATCTGATCAACAGCAAACAGTGTCAAACACAGACAGCTATGGCTTTAAGAGTTTATTTGTGTTATGGGTGGTGGTGGTGCAGTACGTTACAGGTGTAGACAAATTCAACAATCAGGTCTGATTCAAACTCAACCTGCATATATAAGGATGAACCTGTGTCTTTGTGGGTAGACAAACTGATTTCCCTGACTTGATTTGGCCTCTGTGTGTGTGTGTGTACCTCTGCCACGTCAGGTCTTCCTCGAGGAAGATGTTCCTGCTAGCCTTACGTCCGCCTACAGGTGTCCGAGGCTCGCTGGGCTCCAGCACACACACAGAGCAGGGCGAGTCAGACAGGGCGCTCAGGTCCTCTCCGATGGAGCCCGAATCAGCAGAGTGAGCATAGCTCAGTGCGAGCTTACGGCAGTACGTGCAGGCTCGCAAGTCTCCTACAGAGAGAAGAGGAAGGAAATTCATACTTATGTTGAAGATGCTTTCCACTGGATAACGACATGAATCAGACCATGTTGTGATGTCCTTCCTAACTTATCTTCAGCCTATCACTTACCCGTGTAGCCCATGAATTTTCCAGGGATTTCCTGGTTGCAGCAGCGGCTGCAGAAGATCTGGCCACACAGTCGGCAGTGGTGACGGCGGCGGAAGGTTGTGAACTTCTCATTGCAGTCGTAGCACTCTTTACACTGGCTATCCGGCATCCAGTACTGCTTCAGATCGCTGTCCTGAAAGGGGACAACAACCATAGTACACTGCTTTTAGCCGCAGAGGGGAGTGGGCTCAGCTTATGGCTCAAAATATATTCCCAGCACAAGTGTGTTCACTTGCTCAAATGGGCCTGATGGTGAAGGGCAGTCATGGCATCCCTATGACACCGCAGATTAGCTGCAAGCAGTCTGTTCTGGATTGTCTGGGCAGAGAGCCATATCGCCCTGCAAACCTTAACTGCCAGTCTGTAGAAGACTGCCTAAGTGCTGACAGGATGAGGAAACGGTCTTCCTCATCCTCCTGTTTCATGGATGCAACAAACAGCTCTGCTGCCCATCCCACAATTGCATGTTCCTTACAAATGTGGCACCATTAAAAAAGGAAATAATGTACCAAATACAAATTTCCTTATATTTTGTCCCTAGTTTATATATTTATATAATTACAAATGCTTTGGTATTCTCTTGTCTATTGCTATTGATAAGATTGAACGCAGTCCCTACAGTCAAACATCGTGGAGCTTCACTGATGTTTTGGGGTGGCATTTTGAAATCATTACCATAGACTTCTGGGTGGCAATGTAGGGCCCAGTGTCAGAAAGCTTGGTCTCCATCAGAGGTCATGAGCTGTTCAGCAGGACAATATTTCAAAAAGCACCAAAAGTGGGGTGTCGTTCAGCTCAGTTGGTTGAGCAGCCACCCCATGTACAAAGGCTCAGTCCTTGCCCACCTGTGACCCTGTGCTGCATGTCAGTCCCCATCTGTCTCTCCACACATTCCTATCACTCTTAAGCAACCCATCAAACCTAAAAGATCCAGAGCAGTTAGCAAAAGAAGAGTCCAAAATTCCAGCATGGAGGTGTGAGACACTCCCTGATGAGTTTTGAGTAACATATCTTTTTGTGCGTTCTTTCAATGCAAACAAACAAAAAAAACATGAGAATAACAAATAATATGTAATTGCAAAAACTTCCAGAGAGAACCCGTGCATTATATGACAGAATTGCAGCGGTGCCAGTATTTTTGGCCATGATAGTGAACAAGACAACATGCACAATGCACATGTTGAACTGGATACCTGGCTCTTTCCCTCCATGATTTCCTTCAGCCTCTTCAGTGCAGTGCGGAGTTGCACGGCTGTGCGAGGGTCATGATTGCTTAGAGGGGTGTCTGATTTCCTGCTGCCGTCTACAATCACGCATATGGACAGAAACACACAGACACAAAGAGAACAACTGAACAAAATGACAGAAACATCTTTGCTTGTAATTTAAAAATGCATTCTGCTGCATTGTCAAATATGTCTTTTGAAAAATTAGACTGAATGTAAGCTCATAATATATGAATTCCTCCTCAGGGTGCATTTAAACGTGAATGCTGAATGACATTTTGACAATGCACTTCAACACCTTATGAAGAACTCCCTTACAGGTTGCAAATGTGTAGAAAAGAACACATGGCACAGTCAATAAAAGAACTGGGCAAGAAAACAAAACCATGTCGGATAGAAATGTTAGCTTTCAAATCATTCATGACAAACATCATTCCAATTATTAGTACCTGAGAGGCAAACATTAGGGCAAACCAAAGGCTAAGAGAAAGCGCTTCGTTGAAAATGCAGATATCAAACACACGCACACATGCACTCAGACACACAAACAGTTTATGTAAGGCCATTCTCTCAGGCTGACGTCTTAGAGTCAAGCTAAAAGCATCTTTAGTAAAAACCACACAGTGCAGAAGACCTCTCACCTGGCCAATCCACTGGAATCAGAAAAGACATGAGAACGGATGTTACAGCCTGTACGTGCATTCATCTTTCTGATGTTCACAACAATGAATATTTGACACACACAGGACACATGGAAAACACAAGGCAGCTCTACTGTTCTACAAAACTAAAAATACTTAACAGATCATCACGGCTACATTAAATGGGAACAAAAAAAAAAAAAGTGCTGCTGAGGGAACTCTGCTCCATCTGCTGTTCAATAAAATAGAAGACCTTTAGTGTGACAATGATCCACACTAACACAGACATTCCACTCATACCACAATCATATACAGTACACAGCTTACTAAGTTCGCCAGCTCTTTCTAAGAAGAAAACCATGTTTCTCTCGTTATGTATGGTCACGAAAATGATAATCATGAATAACTGGATTGTTTTAAATACACCAACTGACAAACGATTCAGCTGGAGAAGGTGGCTTTTCCAAAATAATAATAATTAATGCTAATTATTTCTGCTAGAACAAAAGAGAAGAGAAGGAACAGAGAAAAAATACAAGAGAAACATTTTTATTTTGGTTTTTCTGTCCTTAGCTAAGAGCCTCTGTGTCTGTGTGAGATGAAAGTACAATGAAAACTGACAGTAATAATGTTGGATATTGATACTGATATTGTTTTGCTTACATTTCTCAAAATTGGTTTGGAGGGGATAAAAATGGCAGGACTCACTTGATTAGCTGTCAGTACTGTGTACGTTCTGTTTTTCTGGTTGTATTATGTGAATTTAAAAAACTAAACATACATCACATTTATCTTGTATTCAAGTGTTTCTTTTGCAGATTCTTCTGGAAAGTAACATGAACAAACATTTTCCAGGCTGCTTCCTTCACTTTCAGAGAGGAACATGTATTCCAATAGACATAAATTAGAAATAAAAATAAGTTTCCCAAAACAGATGAATCCTGTGACAGCTGACCGAGCCTGGAATAAAATGCTACAAAACCTTGACCTTGCGTTAAACAGAAGCTCTCTTTTAACAAATTAATGACAAACGTTATGGAATGTATGAAATTCATTTTTCACACATTTTTGCATCTCTGCCTCAACATGAAAGTGACTTCCACAGAACATTGCTTCTGTGAGTAATGCAATTCTCACTCTCACAGTTCAACAATAGTTCAACAATCAACAAAAAATGTTTCCATGAAGGAGATACTGAACACTGAACTTCAGGATAAAATGTTTCTCTTCTGTCATTTCTAAAACTGGTTCAACAAAAACAGCAAAGTGTGAAAACATTCTGTTTTCTCTCAGTTTCAGGAGTGTGTGAATCTAAGAGCTTCAAGAGCACATTTGCAAACTAAAATGTCTTTTGTGTTATCAATGGCCTCTGATTGGCTTATTCGTTAAAAGACAGATGATTTAATTTCAGATAATGCAATCAACAGTAACACAATGTCAAGTTCAAGAAAAGCATTAATGCCAGGTGGGATCAAATAAATATCTTACCACTTTAATCCCTGTATATAAGATGTTTCCTCATTTTAAAAGACTGACACATGAAGCCTACTTCTGCAAACATTCTGAAAGATGGACTAATCATTACTTTTGGAGGATCTCTTACCCAAACAGCTGAACACGTTGCTGAAGACCAAAAGTCAAGCATTAAGAGTTTCTTATCCTTTGCAAGCATGTTTCCTACATGAGACAACTTTTCTACCTGATCAAACTCACATCAGCCTAGCTCTAACAGCAACATCTGTACTGTGTGTGTGTGTTTTACCAGAGGCAGTGGAGGTACGCCGAAGGTGTTCTGGGTGCTGTTTCCGGTGTGTCCTCGAACCATATAAGGAGTGGGAAGGACTGGATGACCAGCTCCTCCTCTCTGATTGAGGAGAAGGGGATGGCACATCTGGCTTCTCTGAGACTGCTGAGGGAGGACGTCCTTCCTCTACACACACAGAATAAAGAGTTTATGGCGTTAGGGAAGCATGATAAACATATCAGGGATGATATTGTTTTAATAAATAGAATTTATTTTGAATTCTTTTTGTTTGAGGATCTTTGGGCTGACCAAACCAAGTTGCTGTCAATCTACTTGATTATGAGGCCTATATAAGATCCTATATAAGATCCTGTCTGTGCCAGAGACTCCCGTTGTGTTCACTTGTTACCGTTGGTTATTGTAAATTTATACTTTACTTTGCACTCGCGTGAATACTCACTGTTTAAATGGACGCAGTAAGAGTGAACCGCCTTTACTGCCTTTTTTCTCATGATTTTTGTTAGTTTAGGAGTCATGGGTTAGCACTTGTCTTTTTGTTTGTTTGTAAATATACACTCAATCTGAATTGGCTGCCTACAAGATGTCACATGAAAGTTGTGGAACCCCAGTAGTACAGCTGTTTGAAACCTTCCACAGGTAAACAGGTTGATTGGTAACAGGCGATAGTATCATGACTGATATGAAAAGGAGCATATTTGAAAGGCTATTTGAAAGTCATTCACAAACGAGTTTAACAGCTGACAGGGTTTATGCAGGAATCCTGAGATTAAATTTAATATCATTTAACACCTTTTTAATACCCTCTAAATATAGTTTTAAAACGGCAACACAACTCTAGTCATATAGCAAAAACAGGATTGATAAATGGGAGGGCACACACACTGTTACTGTCAGTCCTTTAGTTATTTATATTTCCATTTAGTCATTTAGCTGACACTTTTATCCAAAATGGCTTTCAGAGAAGATGCAATGGCTACACTGGAAGTTTGACTGGTGATGGGACTCGGTTGGAGTGGTGTACTGGGCATACTAGCAGCACAGAAATGTGATATTGATTCCTGCTCTCCCATCAAGTTGTCAGTCAACTGAAGACTGTGGATATAGACCCAACTACATAATTTGAGTTATGTCAATCATGTATTGTAGTAAATCAAGACTTCAAACTTACTGAGTGTTAAAAATGTGATGCAGTGCTGAACATGTCCCTGTCCTGTACAGAATGGGTGTATACAAACACGTAATTTTGATACACTTTGTCAGTTTCTATTTATTCTAATGGGATTCAAGAATTCACGTTTTTTCAGCATTCCTCTTGTAATGTCATCTGTATGAAAGGTCAGCGTGAGGCCCAGGCTGCGTCAGTGAGGGGAGGAGTGTTATCCAGAGAGCAGGACTTCAAGGGAAGGAGTCATGTGGCTCACTGGTTCCTGGCACTGATCCAGGCAGGCAATTTCTATCACATGACCTCACAAGACTATGGTTAATTAACCAGATGAGAGTAAACTGCTGCAAAGTACTGTTCAGAATAGGTTTCAGCATGTTGCAGCATGTTTTTTATGTTTTAGATTAGATTAACAGATTGACATGATACCCTGCACATCACTTATTAATTCAATTAAAAAACATTCATGATCACTTTTTGCTAACTTTCAAGCAATAGAAAAAAGTATTTGTTTATTTGTATGTGGAGTTTATGATATACAGTGCATACGCAAAGTATTCACAGCGCTTCACTATTTCCACATTTTGTTATGTTACAGCCTTATTCCAAAATAGATTAAATTTCCTCAACAGTTCTACACATAATACCCCATAATGACAACTTGTTTGAGATTTTTGCAATTTTTTTTTAAATAAAAGAGACAAAGAAATCTTTGTACATAGAAACAGAAAGCTTGTACATAAGTATTCACAGCCTTTGTGATCAAG
This sequence comes from Nibea albiflora, assembly GCA_014281875.1. Taxonomy (NCBI): domain Eukaryota; kingdom Metazoa; phylum Chordata; class Actinopteri; family Sciaenidae; genus Nibea; species Nibea albiflora. The sequence goes on from CM024796.1 coordinate 25,214,246, forward strand.
CTCAAAATTGAAGTCCACCTGTGATAAATTCAGTTGATTGGACATGATTTGGAAAGTCACACATCATCTATACAAGGTCCCACAGTTAACAGTGCACGTCAAGACAAGCATCAAGTCGTAGGAATTGTCTGTAGACCTCCGAGATAGGACTGTCTCGAGGCACCCGATGGACGACCATCACTGCAGCACTCCACCAATCAGGCCTGTATGGTAGAGTGGCCAGACAGAAGCCACCCCTTAGTAAAAGGCACATGGCAGGATTGAGGAAAAATGAATGCAGCAATGTACAGAGACATCCTGGAAGAAAACCTGCTCCAGAGCGCTCTTGATCTCAGACTCGGGGGCGACGGTTCATCTTTCAACAGGACAACAACCCTAAGCACACAGCCAAGATATCGAAGGATTGGCTTCAAGACAACTCTGTGAATGTCCAAGAGCGGCCCAGCCAGAGCCCAGACTTGAATCCCATTGAACATCTCTGGAGATGGGATCTGGAAATGGCTGTGCACTGATGCTCTGCATCCAGCCTGAAGGAGCTTGAGAAGTTCTGTGAAGAGGCATGTGCGAAACTGGCCAAAGATAGGTGTGCCAAGCTTGTGGCAAGAAGGTTGAAGTAACTTGATTCTTGAACTGCACTCACTCATTTATGATGTAAGTTAAGTTATATTTACACAAAGTGTCTATCTCTGACCACTGAATCAGTCAACAGTGAGGTTGAGTGTGATTAAAGGAGAGATTCACATTTCTTGTCTGGTCACTCTCTTTACAACGATGAAGTTAATGGTGGCTATAATCACCCATCCTGTGCACACTTTTTCATTTAAAGTAATGGGGGGCAATATACTTCTGTGTTGTTTCAGTGCAGCAATGACCCAATGATTTCAACCATATAAACCAGTACTATCTGTTTGGAACGTTCTTTAAAAAAGAACGCACCAGTGAGCTCAGCAACACCAAAAGACCCAGAAGACCACGGAAAACAACTGTGGTGGATGACTTGAAGAAATCTTTGCCTGGTGAAGAAAACGGCCTTCACAACAGCTGGCCAGATCAAGAACACTCTCCAGGAGGTAGGTGTATGTATGTCAAAGTCAACAATCAAGAGAAGACCACAACATGTAAACCATTGGTGAGCCTCAAAAACATGCGGGAAAGGGCCGCACAGGTCAGGATTCGAACCTGGGCCCCCGCCTTGAGACTTTGCATATGGGGCGGCTATCAACTGTATCAACTCTATCAACTGAGCTAAACGCTGCCCCTGTTTCAGGCAATATTATCCGCTCATATTCAGCCAAAAGCTTCAAAGCTCATTGGACGGTACTTCACAGTGCAGATGGACAATGACCTGAAGCGTACTCCAAGAGTTTTTTTTAAGGCAAAGAAGTGGAAGGTTATGCAATGGCCAGTCAGTCAGTCACCTGACCTGAATCCGAATGAGCACACATTTCATTTGCTGAAGACAAAACTGAAGGGAAAATAACAAGCAGGAACTGAAGACAGTTGCAGTAGAGGCCTGGCAGAGCATCACCAGGTATGAAACCCAGCGTCTGGTGATGTCCATGTGTTCCAGACTTCAGGCTGTAATTGACTGCAAAGAATCTGCAACCAAGTATTAAAAAGTGAAAGTTTGATTTGATTTAAGTGGGAGGCACATATACAAACTGTTGAAATTCCTAGACCGTTCACCTGATTTGGGTGTAGATACCCTCAAATTGAAGCTGAAAGTCTGCAGTTAAAGCACATCTTGTTCGGTTCATTTCAAATCCATTGTGGTGGTGTATAGAGCCAAGAAGATTAGAATTGTGTCGATGGCCCAATATTTATGGACCTGACTGTATGTAATAACGTGACATCATCTGCATGCCTGTGTGGTTTGGAGCGCTGACCTTTGCTGTTGAATCGAAACAGGTTGACGAATGAGCTGTATGCCGAGCGGAGAGGAGGCTCATCCTGCTCCGGAGTCAGTGGCTTGAAGTGGGTCAGGTGGGAGGGGCTGGTGGGCGAGATGACAGGCGGCTCAGTGCTCCAGTCGGTTGAGGATGAAGACGAGGACTTGTCATCAGCAGCCATGTCACTGCTAGTCCTGCTACAGAGGCAAAAAAATATGATAAGCATGTGTGACCGATCAGCTGACATGGTGTTAGAGATTACCATTTTCACACTAGCAGCATGAAGATTCTTTCATCTGGCCTCCTCACGTAGAAAGTACTTGCCATAACCAACATCTCACAACAACTCAATCAGAACACACTCAGCACTCAGGTGCATCAAAGTCAGCACTGCGAGAAACCACTAACACAAAGCACTGCTGTGGACCGCTGATCTGATAGTACCTGAGGTCAAATATAAGCCAGACTCAACCCATGCATATTCTTATTGGTAAACTACTACTGATGCCATTCAACTTTTAAAGTCAATACAGCCAATGTGGAAATAAATAATAAATCAAAAAGTGGTATGTGTGGTTGCTGCAAAGCAAAATAATGGCCTCAAAGGAAGTCCAACTACAGGAAGCTTAATCATGAAACAGAACTGAGTGTTTCAGCTTTAGAGGCTCTCTCATGTGGAACACATGTGACCTCATACAAACTAAAATGAACTGGTGTAACCATGTGACACGATAGCACATCTTAAAAAGAGGAAGTCACAAATTTCAACAACCTGCTGAATAAAAATGAATATGTTTGATAAAGATCACAGGAGAACTTTAAAACAGATTTGTCTGCTTCTGGTTCTTATCAGAAAAAAATGTTTGATTTGAAATGTCAGTTTTCCCTCAACAGGAAATATACTTTAGTCAGCCAACAGGAAACAGACTTTAGTCAGCCAGCAGCAAACAATGCCGTTTAATGGTTCGTTTGTTTTCTATCCACACACTACAGCTTCAGTGTAAATCTGAAGCACATCACACAGCAGACCTGTCACTGGATCGCTCGACAGATCGACCATATCGACAACTTGACTCGAGCTCAGGAGAGAGAGCGGCTGATTGGTCGGTTCCACTCAGCTGACGAGTCTCCCCTTTACAGCCGTAAAATTCTACCATCCTGGTTCACTTACTGTGTGTGAAACAGGAACACCTCCTTCAGCTCTCCCACAGACTCACCCTTTAAAGAAAGCCACAGACTTTGAGTTTGCGACGCATGCCATATCAGAGAATGTGCGGAGGAAATAGCAGAAGCGGCATCAGTAGCATCACATTCTCCTCCTCATCATGTGATCATAACAGGCCGGGGCATGACTGCTGTGCCTGATCATTTAACAACCAGGGACCAAGCCCTGCTTATCACATAGTGCATACACAGCTCATACACACACAATATGTAATGCTGAACTCTTGAACGGACTGACAGTCCGCAGACAGACACTCTAACTTGGCTAGCAGCTGTCTTGTAAGCTAACTAGCTATCAAGTGTAGTTAATTGAATTACACTGTATAACTGAGCGTCAGTGTATTTACTGTATGTGACATTCAACCACATTAATACAGCCTTTAAAACATTGGCATTTCATTAGCAGCAACTACGTCCAACACGAAATAACAACTAATATATATTGTTACCTAACGTTAGCCACCTAGCTTAGCGGTATGTACAGTACTAATCAACAGTTAGCCCCCGATGCTAACTAGCCGGTGGGCTGCAATAATCTTATTCTCGGACCAGCTGGCTCATGAAATATGAACTGCCATAGCAGCAAGAAATGCTAATTACCTGCCCTCTATATGAATTTGACATCAATGTATGAAACGCTCCGACTCCGCAGACATATGTTAATGTTAAACACCTGAAAAGCCGACTCCCGTGCACGAGCAGGCCCGACGAATGGAAACCTGCACCGCTGTTGTGATTGAGTGAACAGGCAGCACAAGTCACACTCAGAAATATCGATTGCTGTGGCATCATAACAGACACATTTGCAATTTCCTGCAGGCAAGACTGTTACAGTGTGTGTGCATTGCATGTGCATTGGTGTGCATTAGATTTGTTCTGATAGTACTTGTACAAAGCTCGACACAGGTCGACACATACAAAGAACTGTGTCAGCTTTGTCAACAAGAAACAGAGCAACGCTTTACTGCAGCTCTGCAGCCTGTGTGAAGCTGTATACACACTGTATACACACTGCATGCGCAGATTCTTCAGTAAATCCCAAGAATTTGACAACTCTTAGACCAGAACAAAGTTCTGTTTTCTTGGGGAAAACCTGACATCGTTATGGTATCAGGCAAATACTTCAGAGCAGTCACAGATGTCTGAATGAAGGACTGGTGGTAGATCTCCTTACATGGTTGGAGTAGCAGTCTGTTACTGAAGGAGCTGTTTAACTGTGTTTTATATGGTAAGATGAGTATTAACAGTTTTAGGAGCCTTTGGATTTATAGAAAAGTAGACTGAGTCAATGTAGTTTGAGCTCTTTTGTGAAAATCCAGGCTTTTTACCTGTAAATCTGCATTTACCAATCTGATATTTAGCCGATACATTTGAAAGATTATACCGTTGAGAATCTTGAAGTAAGACATATGTTAATACATCCATACATGCTTCCAAAATAACAATATACAATAATATAAGATAATAGTTCATCAGTAAGTCTGACGCAATAATTATTCCAAAAAGTCCTCACAAAGGTGTACTACAAAGACTTTAAGGTAGTTTGAGGAGTTCATTTTCAGTAGCTTGATTAAGGGCCTGGGCGTGGATGTGCCTGAAGAGACAAGTTCGGGGGAACAAAGCGCTCTGTTTTTCATTTTCTGATTGGTCCGCAGCTCTTTGGACACGCCTTTACGGCGCTTGCGCGGAAACACGGCGCTCTTTTTTGTTTACGTTCAAAACGGAGTCTGCTTCGGTTTTCATGATATTTCACAAAGTTCTGACGGAATTTCTCTGAAGAGTTCACAGACGTCACCAAGGATCTATACACACACAGTACAAGAGGTAAATCTGCTTCTGCATCATGTTCAATAACGGTGACGTCAAGTTCTGTCCAAATGCCAGTTACAGCAGTTAGCACAGTGAGCACATACACATGAGTTGATTAATGCTAACGTCGGCTAAGTAACGAAAGAACGGGTCTGTTGGAGTCTGTCCGCTCGTTCTTTGTCAGACATGCTCAGTTTGTAAGTTGATAAAGTGTTGGCCGGGTGTTTTCTTTAGGTTGTTGATTTATTCAGTCACGCAGCTCTTCGTGTTCATCACGTTGTCTTACCTGCGAGGACAATGACGCACATGACGGCGTCCAAGAAGGCTGCAGCTGCAGCGAAGATCAAGAACAAGATCCTCAGTGAGTGTGTCATTCATCTGAACATACTCCAAAGTGCTGTGTGCTCAGGCTTTTCCCGATGGAAGAGAAAATGTTCTTCTGTTCTGTTAATAATGCGCTGCTTCTTCATGACCACACCAGACACCTCCTCCTTCTTCAGGGTCTCTTTGAAGACCAACAACGAGGCCTTAGCGAGAGCACTGGAGGCGCAGAAGGCGAGGAGCAGCCTGCTGGAGAAGGAGATCGTCTACCTTCACAAACAAGTGGAGGCTCTGTGCTTCGAGCTGGCCACCAGGAAGTACAAGCACAGGAAACTGGTCAGTTTGTTGTTTGCTCACACATTTTGGATAGAATGCACAGACCACCAGAAAGTTTGATTTGATTGTACTGACTGCAGTCCATCCTGTTTTTCTCTGGCAGCTCCTCATCTTGAAGAATCTCCATAGCAACACTCTGGAGCACTTGAACATGGTGGCTGACCTCTTCTCTGACAGTGTAAGGGTTCCACTCACGAAGTATTGATGACTAACTAACAGTTGCTGTTCTTGTGTGGCGGGTGTGTAGCCTAGCAAGATAATAAGCAAGGTAAAAGAATGCTTCAGAAACTGTCAACACAGGAAGTATTAGGAGCAGTGCAGGTCAGGAGTCGCTGTTTTTCCACCAAATGAGCTCTGCTTTGATGAATTTCAACGAAAAGTTGAAATTCATCCATTGGGATTAGACTTTACTGTTTTAAAGTCCTTCTTTTTATTGTGTTGCAAAATGCTGTAAAGCGGTCTGTCCATGCTCAATATTTACATTTACATTATTGATTTAAATCTCCACCCTTTCACTAATAAACTCTTTTTCAGACACTATTCTATTTTCTATATTCTATTTTTTTCACTATTTTCTTTAGAGACAGAAGTGATCCACTGGCTTTTCCTGATGATATTCTCTATGAGAGATGTTAGATTATTTCAGATAAGGGAATATTTCACATGCATGCTAATTTTGAGCTGCATGTTGGTAATGCCACCAGACAAAGCCATGAGATTCTCATTCACATTAATAAACATCAGCTTCGTCTTGTTGCTAGTGACACACATACATTTTTATGTATTTCACAGTGAGGGTACAATATTTATCTCCTGAAATGAGATAGAATGTCTTTATTGTTGACTCACTTTCACATATTTACACGATTAAATGAGCAGCAAGTCAAACGATACCATCTTTGATTGTGACTGCTTGTTTTCCCACAGGATCTTCCTAAACTACGTGATGAAGTCACAACCTTATGTGGTGACCCTAAAGAAGAAAATCATGTAGTGAGAAGGTGAGCAAATACTGTATTCAGATTGATCTGGACATTGAACCATTTTTTGGTTTATGCAGCTATGAATGACATCTGTGTTGCTTTCTCTTTGTCTCCCTCTCTCTCCTCACTCCCATTATTAGTCTCGCAGACCAGTTACCTCCTCAGCCACAAGTTTCAGGGGCTGGTGGTCCCCTCCAAAAAGTAACTGTGGACCTACCTGATAAAAAAATCAGTGCAAATGCCCTCAATATCCAGAATCGACCCAGAAACTCTACTGATGCCTGCAATGGTACAGAGCTTTAAATATATATTTTGTTCGTGTTAATCATAAGTTGCTGTGAACTGACCTGAGATACTGATGTAGTGTTCCCTGGAAAAATAATTGCTTAATTTCTTTCTCACAGATAACAGAGATGCTGAGAAAAGGCGTTCAAGCCAGCATACACAGACAGGAACACTGTCAAGCAACCTAAGGGATGAAGTAGAGAGGCTGTCAATGATGTTTTCTCAGCCTAGGGTTGATATGACTTCAGTCCCATGTCCTCGGAACAGTCAAACCTCCTCCTCGTGTGAAAAACCCAAGTCAGCTCTCTCTGATGACGTTCACCTTCCAAGTAGCTCAGTCATGGAAACTGAACCAGCACATAAAGAAGAGAAGACTGTGCTTCTAAATACAACAATGGAGATGACTCTAAGTAATCCTGCTGAAATAGTCTTTGTGGAAACTAAGGCCAACAGAAAAGGCCGTGCCGGCAAGCCGAAAGGCAAGAAGAAAAAGGAGCAGGCCTGTGGGTCAAGTGAGGCTGAGAATCCTCAAGTGAAGAACTATGAAGATTCTACGTTCAGTGAGGCTCCCACTGGCACTTTGTTACAGACAGATGACCATGCACCAGAGGACATTAGAGGCTCAGAGGTTATTGAGCTTCAGTCACACAAAACACAGAGTGTGTCTACCTCTCGTATTCCCAAATGGAGCAAGCCTGAAGCTGGCAACCACCAGAGAAAGATCACACACCAAACCAAGTCAAAAGCAGAGTCCTCTGACGTTATCTTACCAGACCTGGACGATTATTTCACGGATCCTGAAATTCAAATGTCAAAAGCCAGAGAAAGTGTTAACGTGAATACTGCCGAAGAATCGAGATCCAAAATCTCCTGCAAGAGGTCCAGGACGAAAGGAAGGAGATTGTCCTCGTTTACCAGGACATCTTTTATCACTTTCCCTTTACCACTGCATGAAAGTGAGAGCAGTCTGTCCAAACTGGAACATATCAGCAATGAGGTGCAAGAGGAACATGTGGGCCATAAACTCCAGGGCAAAATAAAGACAACTTCAAGATGCAGAGGGACGTTTGTTATCTCCATGGACTGTGATGACACGGCCTCAAACAGAACATCAGCAGAAGTGCACGCTGTAGAACAGGACCTAACACCTTCTACAGCTTCCTCCTACTGTGAGGCAGACAGACTGTCAACAGCAATGAATGAAAGTGTCATCTGTCAACATTCAGACTCAGACACACCCAGGTGCAGCGATGGACCCTTTGTTGAGGAAACGCAGAGCTCCTGTAAGCGTCCTTGGCTGGCCATGCAGGATTCTGAAAGCCCTCAAGACGATTTGAGTAGCAGTGATAACCATGAAGTCCTCCCGCTGGACCCTGAATGCACTTCAGGAACAGAGTTTCAGAAACCAAAAAAAGCCAGGAGAGAGGAAAAAAGTCAATCCAGTAGTAGTAAAAAGAAAGCTGCACAGAGGGAGGACTGTGTCAGTCAAGTAACTCAAGAGGAGAAGAAGAAGAAGAAGAAAAGTAAGCATAGCAACAACAGGTTGAGATCTGAAGAGGATGAAGCACACTGTCTTGGAGACAGCATTGATGCTCCTGAAAGAAATAAAGATCAATTAGATGACACAATGGTGCAAGTGGTTGACTCACACTCTGAAATCAGTGAAAAGGATGACTTCTCTGGATGTTCACGTGATATAAGACCCAACAAGTCAAACTCCAGGACGGAGTCAAATCCAACGGCGTGCAGAAGAGCAACCAAGCTGCAACTGCTCGCCGAAAGCAGAAATCTGAGGGAGACATTTGTTGTCTATCGCCGTAAAACTCAAGACGGTGTTTTACTAAACAACCCAAGGACGTCTGATGTGTTCCATGCCTACAGTCCCACAATGGACACCAGTGATGAGGCAGTTCATCAGAATCTGGGAGACCTGCTGACGGACGAGATGCCACCGTGGCTGGCCATGGACGTCAGCGCTGTTGATAATGAGGTGGACACTTTTTTCGCCACTCCCAGCAGGGAGACATCACACAGGGCAACAATGCTGGACGAGTCTCCTGCTGTCACAACTGAAGCCTCTCCAGGTGTGTTTCACATTTCCTCAGTATCAGAATCAGAATGATAATCCGTTTTTAGTGTTTCACCACATTCCATTGATGGATGTAAAAATGTCAGCATGTGGACGGTAGGAAGATGATGCCGTGGGTTTTGGTTCTGACTTTGGATGCGGTGAGAAGACCTGAGGGTCTTGAGTGTTCATAGGTAAATAAATAAATAAGTAGGTGCTGAAAATTATGTAGCTTCCAATAGCTGAATTTCATTTTCTTGCACTCAACCAGGAGGTGATAAAAATGTCTTACTGTGGTTTGTTGTACATCTGATCTTTTGTAAACCTAAACACTTCCACAGGACGGACGTTGCTCCTCTTTTTGGAATAAACTCCTCCATGGTGGAGCCAGCAGCATGCATGTTGTTGCTGTGTGTATCAGTATGACATCATTATGTCAACAAGTTAGAATATTGCCATTATAATGAAAACTAAAAATCAAACTTCACTCCATTTAGCTCCACTGCATTGTGAGATCTGAGAAAATCATCAAGGCTAGAAAACGGTGCAGTTTTTGTGATCAATTTTGTTGGGGAAAAAGGTTTTAACTTGATTCTGATTTTTGTGTTCCAGCAGGAAGAGTCTTAACATCACTGACCAACACCATTGCAAACCCTGACAGTGAAAAAGGAGGGAGACTCAGGAACCGAGGTGGTGCGGTCAGTTATAAGGAGCCGGCCCTCAACAGGTGAGGACATCTTATCTCTTCTCTACTTTAATATTAATTCTGTCAGAACAGCAGTGAGGAATAACTTATTTTTTTTGTGACAGCAAAATCAGGCGTGGAGATAAGTTTACCGACAGCATGTTTCTGAGCTCGCCGGTGTTCAAGGACGGCAAGAAGAAGAAACAGAAGAAGACAGGAACCAACCCAAAGATGAAAAGTTCCATTTTGACGGACTGATTATAAGCTTACTCATTTTAAATGTTGGTTTTCTTTTAAAGACTCCATCTTTTTAGTCAAAGTTCCAACAGATGGAATAAATGTGTGTGTTTGTGCAGTATTTAATTGCAGTCAGTATGTTCTGATAACTGCTGCACCGTGTGTTCCCAGTGATGTGTGGACGGTAATTGTCTTAGAGATTGACAGGAGGGTTGGTCATCCATCTGGTCATTCAATCCAGGCTGTTCACCTGAGAAGTCTGTTCCACGTCGCTGTGAAAGGTTACCAGATACAGTGTAGCATGACTCCAGCCAACTCCTTTTTTCCCCATCATGTAAACTGGAGGTCTGTAAGCTGTTTTTGCTCTTTATTAGTTAACAGTTGTGCAGAATTGCGCGGTGAGTACAGATGTTTGCATGTCAAAGTTGTTTTAGATATTCCATTGTTGTTGTTTTGTTCATTAAAGTGTTATTGCACAAGACAGCTGGATTCAGTTTTGGATTTGTTACACTCAGCTGTTTTACCATTACATATGGAGTATATCTTTTTTTAAGGTGGACTAGAACTACTGGACAGCTGTCTTATTGTATTTGTTGGTAGCTCTCCGTGGAGGCTTAACAAGGTGTCATGTTCCTGACTGTGCTGTACTGCATCCTCAGCCTTGAATTAACCCTTTGTTATAGCCTCTCTTGCCACCAGCGCATCTGTTATTTTCACTGGATTTCCACCTCCCTCGGTTCAAGTCATTAGAAGTTAGAAAACTTTGACATGCTTTACTGTTTTTACAGGATTCCTACATTCGCAAAATGGAGGCAAGGCAGCTGAAAAGAAATGTGGAGGCCCTGATGTGAGTGGATGTTAAAGCCCAGAGATGGCAGATGAAAAGAACAATATGAAGCAGATTTAAAAAATGACAACTGATTCATTCATGTTCTAATCTGAACAGTGGTGATTACATCGGGCAGAAGCTCAGAGAAAAGTCTTTTGATCCAAAGGGAAGGGGGACCTCCATACTGGATGACCTGGTAAAAATGTTAGAGACAGCTGATCACCTCCAAAAGATCCAAAGAATGAGTAAAAACACTCCTCAAATAATAGTTGCAGCAAGACGTTCCTCGTGGCATTGGTATGTATTTGTATGTTACAGGCTCACTATGACCTGGCCATTAGTGTTGCCCTCTGGTGGTTGGACAGAGAAGAGGGACGGGACGTACTTGACAGAGACATCATGTAAGCTGCTTGTGTTTTTACACACTATGATGGCAGTTGTAACTTATTTAATATTTGAACCTTTTATCAGTTTACATTAATAGCACTGACCTGTTGGTCTTTACAAATGTGCAGCCAGGAACGTTTCAAACCCAGACAGTCCTATTTCAAATGTGTGTCTGATGCTGCACTTAATCATTGCATTTAGTGTGTCACTGTTTTGATGCAGTGCTATTTGTGAATATTTCTTTGAAAGTGTTGTAGTAACAATCCTACAATAAGCGTTTAATCTTTTTACTTTTTTATTGCTTTTTGAGTTTAACAAGCAGGCGTGTATAACAGAAACATGAAATCAGCAAATATACACAGACTGGTACAGGTATGGTTTATGATGCAGTGATCTAGAAAACAAAGAACAACCAGTGTCATATTTCGGCCAGTGTTATTTTTTCCTGTCTTTATGTAGATGGAGGGAGTAAGTCTCTTTTCAGTGCAGTATAGATAGTTGACAGTGGCTACAAAAAGGCTCATAGTGGGAGCGTCTCTCTGAAGCCAGCATGGTAAGAGAAGTTTAGACAGATTCTTACACAAACCTTCAGAAATAACTCTAAAGATGCAGAAATTATGTGATGATATGTGGGCCTGCTCCATCCTGCCATGAAGAAGTGGGAGCCAGTTCCCTTGGAGTTCTGCTTGGGGGTTAGAAAGAACTGAATCAGTGTCAAGGTCGTTGATGTTTCACCTCTTCTGGTATTTCCCAGCACTGTCTTACATCATTTGAGTTATTTTTAATGGAAGTGATACCCTCCTATGGTTCGATCCACATTTTTAGAAGAATAGTGCTCTTTATAGGTGCGTGACAAAAACCCAACACATTAGCCCAAGAGAGCAGCTGAAACGGAACCAGATTGAAATACATCATAGTACACTGTTCAGTCTAAAAATAAAAGCTCAAGCTGGCCCAGAGAAGGACAACCTGTTAACTCTGCTTAGTGGACACTGAAATGTTCACGTTCCGTTTCCAAAAAAAGCTACTGTATGTTTTAAATGAAACTTTCTTCTGTTCCAGTGGAGCAACAAGCAGCTCAGGAACTGCCCAGTACCCAAATCGCTTAGAACGGGAGGCTATGATCCTGTCGTCCTTTGCTGGAATTATTATGGTGAGTGCAGCTTCTTGATTTTCATTAAAGTTAAATATGGGTATCATCTTAGCTGGGACTTTCAGTTTTTTTTGACCAGGTGTTTATTTTCCTTTTCTTTATTGAGAAGCTACATTTTGGGGAGTTAAATCTGAAGTACCTTTATGTCCTCAGCAATATTTGCAATCCTAGCTCAAGGTGAAGTTTGGGGTTGTCATACAGGGAGCATAATGTGTTTACTGTAACAGTTAAACTGCTACGAAGTATTTGTTTTTGCTAGCTGCTAACCTTTGCACAACCTTGCTGCTTCAGAATAGCCTCCCAGTGGAGGAGATCTTGGCTCTATACAGGTGTAAACCAGCTGCCTCATACCCCAACCATCAGTCCAAGGTACAAACACCCTGCTAATATTTCACACTCCTGTTTAGAACAAACAGATTCAGTATGTGTCTCATTATTTTGAGTAAACTGTCTTTGGTCTTGTATCTTTCTTGTTGTATAGTTAATAATAATAGTAATATAATAGAGAAAAGTTTAATCTACTGTTTTTCAACTCTTAGACTGCAATCGTCTACCCCTTCACTCTATCCTACCATCCATTCGCCATGCTCGGCTCTTACAAGGCTGTGTACCACTCCAAGAAGCACAGTAAGTGTGTGCAAAATGTATCTGGTATTTTATTATCTGGCATTTTTAACAGAGTGCTTTCCAAACTCTATTGGCTTCTGACCCTTAGTAGCCAAACAATGCCTATTGATGAGCCACAGGATGCAAACTTGCTGCCATCTCCTCTTCATTTAAACTGTTTTTTGGAGTTAAAAGTAAAAGTCTCCGATAGTTCTCAAGAAAATGAAGCAAAGTTTTGAGAAAAGACAGAATAAATAAATAATTAATATCAATTAATTGCTTTTAGCTGAATTTTCATTTCATTCAGAAGCTTGATTTAAAAAAAGTTCTCAGACCACCATGACAGCTGAACAGCACATGATGTGATTGAACACTAAAGAAACGATAAATAAGTTGGACCATGTGATTATTATTATTTTGCTTCTTCGTGTATTCATGTTCAGATCCCTTAGTTTAGTAAACGTGCCAATACATTACAAAATGACTGTACTGATGTACTTGAAGTGTTTTTTTTATCACCAGAAGGCCCCTCAGATTTATTTATCTTCTTTTGGGAAGTCCTGACCCACTATTTGGGAATCAAGTTGATTATTCTAATATGCTTAAACATCTCTTAAACATCTCTTGTAGATCTAAAGTTGAAACGATGGCTGTCTGAGAGGACAAAGTCTAATGCCCCTCCTGGACAAGCCTCAGTGCAATCTTCATCATCCTCCTCCTCATCTCACTCCTTCCTAAGTGTGAGTAGCTACAGCATCCTCATTTCTGCAGCATTTGTCATTATACTCAAGAGGAGTAGAATACTCAAGAGGAAAAGAAAATCTGAAAATGATGGGACAACAGGTCTTGTAAAAGGAGTTCCTTGTCTTATTTCGGGTTCTTATGATAAAAAACAGTTTCTTTGGCCTCTGCTGCCACCCTGTGGATCTAAACAGGCATAATCTGCATCTAATGCTCTCTTCTCTGTCACTGTCAGGACAGCAATGATGGCCACGAGGAAAGAACTACGCGCTACGAGGGCTCACAAGAGTCTCTGCAGGACTGAAGACACCTCCTGCACTCATATACAGTTTCTCACTTCTGCTGTCTTTACTTTTGTTGTTCACTTCATTCTGTCACACTGACCGTCTTTAATGAGTTGTTGCAATTTTCTGCATTTGTAGGCTGAGAGGTGATGAAGACAAATCTTGAAGACATTAAAGGGATGGTGTTGTGGCTGTGACTGTTGTGTAGTCAAACCAAATGACAAAACTGTTAACTTGCTCTGAACAGCAAAGAGGAAACTGATGATTGGACAGATGACGGGCGGCTGTGGCTCGGAGATAGAGCAGGTCATCCACTTATCAGATGATCAGTGGTTCGATCCCGAAGCCAGAGGCCATCAGAGTGTGAATGTGTATGAATGGTTAGCTCCTCAAACCGATGAGCAGCCAATGCCATCAGTGTTCAGTGTTATTCACCCATTCACACGTGTGTGATATGAGAGTGGTCAGAAGACTAGAAAGGATGATGATGATAGTGACAGATAATGATAATGAATTTACCATAGCTGTCAGAGACAGTTAGTGCTAGTGTGGCACACTTGGACACTGAAAAGGGACTTCCACGCAGTTTCCTAGCATCTGATTTACACATTACTTGTCTAGTCTTTACTAATTAACACATTTTAACAAGTTTTAATGGTGTAACCTGGTTTATTAAACTAGCCAGTAGTTAGTTATTCACAGCCTAATCTAGATGACTAATCATAATAATGCATTTAATACAATGCATTACACTGATATTAGACATTTTTTTGTTATTTTCAGCATTGTCAGTTGCCACTGTTTCCAATTCAACAAATGGTTGACAGCTGTGTTGTTTTGTGATGACCTTTGACATTCTGCATGGACCAGTTCAGCCACTTGATGATGGATTAGTGAGTAAAACACCTCTCTGATGTGCATATCAATAAAGAGGGCACAGTGTGGGTCAGTAATCTGCCTGGTAGGACGTTTTGCATTGATGATTCAGGGATTTTCGCTGTATGCCCAGGATCAAGACTCTTGGCAGCGATGCCAGTATGTTAAATCCCCGCTCATTGAACAAACACCCAATGTGGGATCTGCCCATCCTTTGATTGAGCTTTATATAGCGGCACTCTGGTCGTGTTTTCACCATTTTCAGTAGGGGACTGGCTCTAGCACACTTTCCAGGATGAGTAAGGTAAGAGCGTGTGTTCTGTCTGTTATGGTCTTCACAAACCTCATGCTAAATATATAACCTGTAATGCGAACAAACTGAAGGTTAAATAAAGATATATCCAGGTCCCTTTGGAAAAGGTACCAGTGTTGATTGGAGAAACTAACTGCCATAGACTGGTTGAAATGTAATACAGACTGAGCCACAGGTAAAACTGGTCTTTGGCTTTTACTGGTAAAAAACTGTTTTGGTAGTTCTTACAACAGGGGTATGATTAATACTGCACTAACATCTGTATATTTGTAATATATTTTATATATATTATTTTCTTTATTGGTATGACCATAATGAAGCACAGCATTGCCAAAACAGGTTGTGCAAGCTTTATACTGAACTATTTATTGTGACAGACCGAGCTCTGATTCATCCCTGCGTTCTCTCCTGGACTCAGATCACCTTCTATGAGGACAGAAACTTCCAGGGTCGTTCCTATGAGTGCGACACCGACTGCCCTGACATGCACCCCCACTTCAACCGCTGCAATTCCATCAAGGTGGACAGCGGCTGCTGGGTGCTGTACGAGAAGCCCAATTACACTGGCTTCCAGTATGTTCTGACCAGAGGAGAGTACCCAGACTACCAGCGTTGGATGGGCTACAATGACACCATACGTTCCTGCCGCACGTACTCTTATGTGAGTAAATGTTTTGCTTCATTTAATGCTTGTAAAGTGTGTGAACTAAAGACACTGAAGGAGAGAAATGGGTGCAAAACCCTGTTTTCTATGAGCCATATGTTCTATGTTTTTTTTCATTTGGTTAAGATAAAAAGCATGCATGAAATTCCAAACTGACATGTCAGTCTTGCAAAAGAATTGTGTGTAATCATCAGGAGATTTAGGACAAAGCTGAGCATGAAGAACCACAGACACAGTCTGTTGTACAGTTCCTGTTCTGATTTGTTATTGTGCTTCACTGTGCATCTCCAGACCAGTCAGGGCCCCTACCGCATCCGCATCTATGAGCGTCCCAACTTCCAGGGTCAGATGGTAGAGTTCAGCGAGGACTGCGAGTCAGTGCAGGAACACTTCCACAGCCGTGACATCTACTCCTGCAACGTTATGGAGGGCTACTGGACCTTCTACGAGCACCCGAACTACCGTGGTCGTCAGTACTTCCTGAGGCCTGGAGAGTACCGCAAGTTCGGTGACTGGGGGGCCACCTGTGCCACCACCGGGTCCTTCCGCAGAATCACTGATTTTTAACCAGGAACCTGGCTTGATTTTAATTACATTTCAGTTTCATCAAAAATACACTTTTTCCTGTGGACTTCCTCCTTTAAAAGACAGTTATTTGTGGAAACTGGTAATGTTAATAAAATGATGTGTCTCTTACAGTAAGGAGTAGGATGTTTGATTTGGTTATGACCCGGCATATCAATATGATGTTAAATAAATAAATCTATTATAAACTACTTACTCTGTGCTTCTCTCTCAATACGTATTTTATTATAGACTGTTTTAAGGAATTGATTCTTAAAATAATATTCATTTTAAGTTTTAAGTTGTTTTTTTTTTTACACAAGCCCCTGCTTTCCACACATTAATACAAGCTCCACACTCTCACACATACTTTTAATAACAATATAAGAAGATTTAGAATGTCTACTTAGAAAATTACGTGATGTCAAAGACATTCACAGACAGAAAACATCAATAGTGATGAAAGGCTTACTATGAGCACCAATCATCTGTTACTATCTACAATACACAATACATATTTCATCATTTATTTAAATACCTATCAAATTCATTTCAATTTCATATTTTGTATATGAATCCATCCCATTTAAAAAGAACTGAAGATGGGTAAAAGAGCTCAGCATTGACTGTTCCAGTGCATGTCCATGTGGCTCTTGCTAGAAGCTGCACAGTGTCAGTTTACTCTGACAGAGGACGTGACAAACAGAGTGGGAAGACTCCTGAGTTTCTGCTGACAGCAGGCTTCATTTGAATAACAACACACACAGCAGCACCTACTCCCACAGGGGAAGGTATATAAAGATGGGTTGTACCTTTGTAGTCAAAAAGCAAGAAGTGGTTTGACCGACAGCAGCAGCCATGATGGGAAAGGTTTGTGTCCAATTCTACATTACAAATGAAGACAATGACAAGTGTAGCCTGCTTCATACTGATTAAACACGCGTCAAAGATGAGCTGAACATGACAAGCTGGTGTGTTTTTGCTCCATCAGATCATCTTCTATGAGGAGAGAAACTTTGGAGGCCGTTACTATGAGTGCATGAGTGACTGTGCTGACCTGCACTCCATGTTTGAGCGCTGCCGCTCCATCAGGGTAGAGAGCGGCATGTTCATGATCTACGACCGTCCAGGCTTCATGGGAAACCAGTACTTCATGAGGAGGGGAGAGTACTCTGACTACATGGGCATGGCCGGCCTGAATGACTGTGTCAGGTCCTGTCGCATGATCCCCATGGTAAGGCCCTCAGTAAAACTACATACTTATATTGATATGTGTCACTATAATCCAAACATCACATCAGTGAACCTCTGAACTGTATATCTTAAAGTGCATCTAAACCTTTTTAGCAGGAAATGTAGGTGAACAGAATAAATGAATTTAACCCTTAAGGGACAATTTAACCTAAAGGGAATTCATTGTAAACAGATAAATTTCAATTTCCTTTTTTTTTTTTTTTTGCTCCTGCATAAATAATTAACTGGTTTTACCACCTCAGTTAAGGAGTGTGTAAAATGAGACATTGACATGACATTTACATTTACATTTAGTAATTTAGTAGATGCTTTTATCCAAAGCGACTTACAGAGAAGGGAACAATCAAGGTACAATGCGATAAGAAAGCATTAATGCAACAATAGGTGCTATGACAATTCTTAAAGGGGTAGATTTATCATATCAGTTGTAGGTAGTGCTAGGAGAGAAGGTAATCTCTGAAGAGCTGGAAGTCTTCAGGAGTTTCTAAAGGTAGAGAGGGACACCTCTACTCTGGTAGGAACTGGTAGTGTGTTCCACCAACAGGGAACAACAGACGATTGTAGCAAACAGGTGTCAGAGTCAGGTGTAGGAAGTGGGTAAGAGAATTAGATTTTGACCTTTTCCTTTATTGAACTGCAATTAAAAGAATTGGGAAAAGGAAACTGTACATTTCTACTTAGAATGAATGTTCACCCAAGATTTAGGATACAGGATACAGTATATTATTATTTTTTTAAACAAAACTTATAAAACCCCCAATAATTTTACCTAGTAAAAGTTAGTTTCACTTTTAGTAAACGTTCAATTTGTACACTCAAGCTTGTAGCTATTGCTTAAAAGAAAGTTATATTATTAACTTTATATTGATACAGTTTTTATATCTCTACTGTAAATATGAAGCTCCTGTGAACAGCATGTTAGCTTACCTTAGCATACAAATAGAAACAGCAAACTTGACTCTGTAAAAAGGAAACAAAGGCTGCCTACCAACTCCTCTGTCAGTAATGAACTGTAATATGTTAGTGTAAAATCCAGTTCCCAGTGTTACGAGGAATTGTGGGCAGGACATCTTTAAGCCTGGGAGTTGTCAGGTAATTACAGGGCTTGAAGGGCTTTCCAGCCTTTATGCTAAGCTAACTAGCTACTCACAGCAGTTTATTCTTTACCATACAGACGTGTGGTGTCAGTACTCTCAACTCTTGACAAAGCAAATAAGCGCAAAATATCAAACTATTCCCAAAACCAAGCAATGCTGACTTCAATGAGGCATAATGATCTTTGACATTAAAATTTGTGATACAGTGTATTGTATTTGTTTGACTTATATTGTCATACAAATGTGACAAATGCCATGGCTTGCCTCATTTGACTTAGAGATCTGACCCTTTGACCTTCCTGCCCTCTGTAGCACAGTGGTAGCTTCAGGATGAAGCTCTACGAGCATTTTGACATGGGAGGTGAGATGATGGAGCTGACGGACGACTGCCCCAATGTTATGGACCGTTTCCGCGTGTCCAACTTCAACTCCTGCAATGTGATGGACGGCCACTGGCTCATGTACGAGCATTCCAACTACAGAGGACGTCACTACTACCTGAGACCTGGCCAGTACAGGAGCTTCAGCGACTGGAGAGGCAACAACTCCAGGATTGGCTCCATCAGGCGACTCATGGATCTCTAAAGACGGAAGAACGGTCCTTGTGAAATGTCTGCTGTTTGCCTTGTTTCACACGCTGAATAAAATGGCATCAGTGCTCAAGTGTTTTCAGTTTTGTTCTTGCTCTCTGCATTTGGAGGGCATGTTTCCTCATGAGGATGTGACGGGGTCATGGCCTGACATCCTGACTCTCATCAGAGGCTTGAATAAAATACTGCAATTGCTGACACATACCACACCGAGACTCAAGCGTTATCTCTTGTGGAGCTAATCCTAACCCTAACCACTAACCTTCTCACTCACAGTTCTTTCCATTGACAGTAGAGAATATCACTACAAGGTCCATTTACCATACTTTTGATCATATCACATGCTCTTCTTCAGCCAATGGAGTTCACCCAGTTTCTAAGGTCAGGAGTGAACTTTGCTCCTCAGCTTTTCAGACAACAAGGGTGAGAAATTCTCTAACTGCTGCAGAATAGATAAGAAATGACTATTATCTACCTTTAGGTATGTTGTTTTGAATAAATACAGAGTTAAATAAGCACAGGAAAAACTGATTTTCAAGCAGTTTTTCACTGGTTAAGCAGTGTGTAGTTACTGTGTATGGACCTCCACCAGAGGTCAGCAGTAGAGAGTTGAAATTATACACACCGCAAGGACAAACTAACATTCTCTTACAAATGCAATCATTTATATTGGATAATATCATACAATACACATCTAACAAATGATATGTAATTGTTAATTCCTTTGGTACTAATAACCTTGTTATCTGGGAAGTTTGCATTTTACAATACATGAAATCTAAAACATAATTTAGACATAAGTGAACACAATAATGTGCTGTTAACATGAACATAAATCTAGAAGTGTAGGTCTCTGCTTATAGTAAGAGAGGTGAAAGAAAAAAAATACATACCAAGAACTCCACTGATGGCAGAAATCATCCATAACTAGAATCCATCAGCAGACTGGGGCCTAATTTTAGAAATACAAATCCACCACCCATTCAGTGACGACAAAGAGTTCAGCACTGTTTCATACAAAAACCTCCTGCCCAACACCAAACAGGCTGTCCGCTGTCGCCTTACAAACATAGCCACTGAGCATCTCTTCAGGATAACACAGAGGGACACATGCCAAAGATTCCAGGCTATTACAATATGAATGACTCGTGCAGAGTCTGCATTCCCCATTCACTATATATGTGACAGGTGGGAGTCTTCAAAGAGCTGGATGGATCACGTAGGGCAAGGCACAGGGCAGGCATACTAGCCAACATGGGGAAGGTAAACATCACAGCTCCTAGCACACACTCTCAGGAGGGAAGCAGGGATGACAGTATGCTGTTCATGTCGGTACACAATGAGAAACAAGACACTGACAGGCCTCCAGTTTTTTATTGCTACTTTTTTTTATTAAAAGGGTAGAAAGTGGATTACTAAAAAAGGGTCAATTGCATTTTGCTGCCATCATAGTTTCTTCTTTACACTGGGGGGGGGGGGGGGGGGGGGGGGGGGGGGGGGACAACAGGGAGACAACAATCTGCAACTGAATCACTAGATGTCACTAAATCCTACATACCGCAGAATGTACTGTGTATTTCTATTGATGAATGATCAGATTAAAAATCAATTTCATAGCAAAGACATTACAATTTCCATTGTCCAGATCACCTTCTATGAACACAAGAACTTCTCTGGGCGTGATTATGAGTGCACCTGTGACTGTGCCGACCTGACCTGTCACCTGAATTCCTGCAACTCCATCCGGGTGGAGAGCGGCAGCTTCATGATCTATGAAAAGCCCAACTACAGTGGTGACCAGTACTGCCTGAGGAGAGGAGATTATCCTGACTTGGGTGACTGGAAGGGTGTCATCGACTGTGTCAGCTCCTGTCGACTCATTTCCATGGTGAGCTATGCCAAAAACTTAAAAACCAATGATATCAATTCTCTCATCAGAACAATAGACCCCTTTTTCACAGCAGCCAGGTGTTATTCAGGTCAAAGAGAGTCAGGGTGCTGCTGTGATGCATGTCGGCTCACTAGAGGGTCTCCGCTGCACTAAATGGAACAAAACCATTTAATAATTTTTTCAGAATTTCACAACGTGAATTTAGTCTGAAAACGACAGTGTCTACAGCACTACAGTGATTGGAGCCAAATGCTAACATTAGCATGCTAACACACTAATATATCTAATATATGTATGTTAGCCATCATCTTAACGTAGTGTGCTAGTATTAGCAGTAACCACATAGTACAGCTCTTGTTTTTTGGACCAAAAAAAATGGATGCATTAAAATGCCGACCTGATGGTGGCGCTTAATAACACTGCCAAGTCACAAGTATTAACCTCATGGTTAGCAAAGTATCTTGGATTCATCGTCTTCGGACTGTGACTGCTCGTACTGCTTGTATCAGCTTTTAAACACTTGGCTTTTTAAATGATTCATCATTTGTTGTATAGCCTAATGCAAAATTATATATAATTCTGTTCTGTTTCTTGCTTTAGTAATGTTCCCCCTTTCATTCAAAACCAGGAAGCTGGGTTGTTCAGCATGCGCCTGTATGAGCGCATTGAGTTTGGAGGTCAGATGATGGACCTGGTGGATGACTGTCCCAGTGTCACAGACCGCTTCCACTTGGACAACATCTTCTCCTGCCACGTGTTCAAAGGCAACTGGCTCTTCTATGAGCACCCAAACTATCAGGGCAGGATGTACCTGATGAGGCCTGGAGATTACAAGAGGTTCAGCGAGTGGGGCGGCAGGTCCGCAAGGGTCGGCTCCATCAGACGTGTCATGGACTATTGATTCTATTTTGAAGAATCTCTGAGTTGCAAGCAGGTTTTGGACTTTATGCCCAGATAGTAGTCTACATGACTATAGAATGTGTAACATTCTGAGGCTCAGTGGTGATATTTGGTCAGTTTATTCAAGGATTAAGACTAAATCTGAAGAGCACATACAACAACCATACGTCTTTGGACCTATTCTTGATCAAACACTCACCACCATAATAAGGCAATTACACAGTGAGCCTTCATAGCCCATTCAATTTTGAGGAGGACCTCAGACATTCAAAAACACACCATTATTGGGTGGGACTTTTGGCGCTACTGTAGTACTGCAATGATTATAAGTGATCTACGATGAGTGAGAGTACATCCTTCACATAAATCTTAACATTCTGCCTCTGACATTATTTTTATGTGTTTAGATTGCACAGATTATCATGTCTCGACTGTGAATCATCAATTTGATCTTGCTGATGCTTTATAGTACATTCTATCTGTTGTACAGTGGCATTTTCTGGTGGGGAATTGTGATGAACATAGAGGAAAGAACAATAACTCATTACACATCAAGAGTCATCCATACATAAACAGATTTTTTCCACCCATACACCCCTGATACTCCTGATCCACCATCTCTGTGACTGACAATACTTTATGCTGTGCAATCACACAGCTGGCCTTTCTTTCTTTCTTTTAAAAAAAATAAAGTGCAGTGACTTGGCTCAGGGGCAGCATTAACCAGTAATACAGTCTGATACCAACACGGGGAAGGTAAAGAACATGAAATGTTATGGTTTAATGCTGACTTTGTTTTTTAAAAATAATTTTTTATTTTGTTTATTTTTAGAAGTTTTCGTATTTGCTAGACATTCATGGCTCTGTGTGAAAATGGAAACCATCTATACGTGTGTTGTATGTGTGTGTGTGTGTGTGTGTAATGATTACTTCTGCAGATCATATTTTACGAAGACAGAAACTTCCAAGGGCACTCTCATGAGTGCAGCAGCGACTGTGCAGATCTTCACCTCTGCTTCAACAGATGTAACTCAGGTAACCAGGTGTAACATCAGGGTGGAGAATGGCTGCTTCATGATCTATGAGAGGCCCAACTATATGGGCAACCAGTATTTCCTAAGGAGAGGATAGTACGCTGACAACCAGTGTTTGATTGGAATGAACGACTGTGTTAGATCTTGCCATGTGATCCCCCAGGTAGGTCATAAGGGTGCAGACAGGCTGTTTGTGATAAACACCAACCTGCCTTACCTTCTTTCAAAACAACTAGAATATCTCTATATGTCAAGGTATGTATGAGATAGATTTTTTATTGGACATTTTAATAGCAGTTTTCTATCCCGTTTCAGCACTGTGGCTCCTACAAGATGAGGCTTTATGAACGCTTAGACATGTCCGGCCAGATAGTGACTGTCCAAATGTCCAGGACCGCTTCAGCATGTCTGACTTCAACCCTTGTAATGTGCTAGACGGCCACTGGCTGCTGTATGACCAACCCAACTACAAGGGTAGAGTGTACAACCTGAGGCCTGGAGAGTACAGGAGATACAGTGACTGGGGACGTGCCAACCCAAGAGTCGATTTCCTCGGAAGAATCATGGACTTCAACTGAAGACAAGCTTCATCTTTCCCCAAGTTGATTTAGCTATTTTCCCAATAAACTTTAACTGCTGAATGAAACATTATGTTTTACTGTGTGTGTCTGCAAGCTGGGGTTGTTGACCCTGGTCACTAGAAAGAATAATTACTACAAAATTCTATCACCATTTTGTAAAATACTATCACAGTTTGCGAGAAGCAAACAGATGTTTTAGTTTGTACAGTTTAATCTCCTCTGTTTAAGCATAGCACACCAAACAATGCCAAAGTTTCCCTCTCTATACTTTGTGCGACCTATTGGATTAGCTGGTCTCTAGTTTATTCAAATGATTAACATTAAATAAAACAATGAGACTATGTGAGACAGGAAACCGACACAAAAATAGAACCTGAATGTCACAAATACAATGAGTGTGAACAGAGCCAAGAGCAAATGACAGAATATGAGAAAAACAGTAAATAATCAAGCAAAGCAGGACACAGTACAAACACATATAAGTACAAAGCATAAAAACTATTTCAAGCAAATCAAAAATAAAGAAAATATAAAAAATACAGAATTTTGAAAATTGTTAAAACAAAATGTACTTTCAATAAACCAGTGATAAAAGTTTAATATTCCAAACAAAACGACTGTAATCATAGATCTAACTAACACTACACCTAAGGTATGTATGTTCATGTACAGGAAGATTAGGTTAGGTTTGCTACATATACTCTATAGTACATATCTATCACTAGTCGCTATCACTTTTGAGACAGACAAATCTCAGATATCAAGTTGAGATATGTAAACGCACACACACACACACACACACACACACACACACACACACACACACACACACACACACACACACACACACACACAAACACACACACACACTCAACTTGAAATCTGACATTTGTTGTTTTTGTATGGATATGTGGATATGACAAATTAATTTAACATACAATACACGTGAAAGATGGTGAAAAAGTCATAGTCATAAACTAAGAGTCATTATTAGCCAGAACTCTAAAGCTGGATGAAATATGTGTCCAACACTCATTTTGCAGTCTAATATTACAGCAGGAGTCTTCAAAAAGTCAAACATGGCAGTAGTACATCAAGGGAATTGTAGTTCAAACAAAGATAGTTGAACCAAATGCTATACCACACCTGACCCTGGGATTAAATGTGGTGTTAGTAGATGAAGAAAAGGTTGACACAAGCATCCCCCACACAGCTAATATACAGTACACTGTAAAAATATACAAATCCAAATAAAATCTTTATGTCCAGTGTAGCATACAGCCAGAGCATGGTATACACTTACTTATGTGCGTACAGTGTAGTGCGCAGGTAGAGCTTTAGAGAGAGTGAATGGCTTCCTGGTCTGTTACACAACATATTTAATGCGAAAGGGCTGTTCCATATTGTTCTGTAGCCATTGTCCACTGGATGTGTGGATACCATACTAGTCTTTTCCCTTGTCCATGCATGTCAAAACACCAAACCAGTTAATTATTTATCCTTTTTTTCAAATACAAATCCATATTTCTGACCCAATGTTGTGCTGTAACAAAAAGGTAAACATGTGCCAGTAGCCTTCAATTATAACTACGAGAGAATTTGAATAACAATGCTTTGTTTGTCAAGAGGTAGTATAAAAAGCCCTGAAAACATGGGGAATCTCTCCAACGGAGACCATGGGCAAGGTAAGTACTGTTTTTCCTCTCTGCTTAGGCTAAATGTAAATTGTTACAAAGCTATTCAAATTTTTCTATAGTACGTTTTCATGTTGAGCAAAGAGCTGAATTCTTCTTGCTGAACCAAGGTCACAGCTTATGACATTAATAACTTTATGTTTTACCAGATTATCTTTTACGAGGACAAGAACTTCCAGGGTCGGAGCTATGAGTGCAGCAATGACTGCACGGACCTTCACTCATACTTCAGCCGCTGTAACTCCATCAGGGTGGAGAGTGGCTGCTTCATGATCTATGAACGACCCAACTTCATGGGCCACCAGTATTTCATGAGGAGGGGAGAGTATTCTGACTACCAAAGGTGGATGGGCTTCAGCAGCTGTATCCGTTCATGCCGAATGATCCCTGCGGTATGTGGGTTTTATTTGTAAAGATGGAGAAGAGAAATGAAAGATTGAAAAAGAGGAATTTCAGCAAGTTAGTATGATTTAATATAGAGTAAGGACATATACTTTTGTTGTAACATTCTCCATGTTTGATTAGCTTGTGGTTACAAAAGATATAGTATATCATCTTTTGATCAAACCTGTTTTCTTTTGGTCCCACAGTATCGAGGCTCCTACAGAATGCGTATCTATGAAAAGCCCGACTTCAGTGGTCACATGATGGAGTTCATGGATGACTGCCCATGTGTGTCTGACCGTTTCCATCACCGCCATGTCTACTCATGTAATGTTATGAATGGCTACTGGATCTTCTATGAGTACCCCAACTACCGAGGCAGACAGTACTTCCTGAGGAATGGGGAGTACAGGAGGTACCGTGACTGGTGTGCCACCTGCGCCATCGTCGGCTCCTTCAGGAGGGTCACCGAATTTTAGCCATGAAACGACACCTTGCTGTAAATATCAAACACTTAGTTTATTAAAGATGTTGAATTTTTAACCTCCTTTGTATATGTGTTTTCATTGGTTTGTCAAAGATTGGATTTGGTAGGCTTTTCAAAGAGTGATTGAACTAAGTAAGTAAAAGGAGCCCTATAAAGACAATAAAAGATTCTTTTACTGTGTAGTAACTTTGTGGATTCCGTACTTCGTTACTTTAAATAAGAGGCTTAAAGATGTTTGTTTTTTTCACTTTACTTAGATCCTATAACTGTCAAGAACAAGAGGGGTAAACAGCCTTAACTGTACTGTAGCTGGTTCAAAACAAATAAACCAGCCACCAAATGGAGAGCAACTTTTAAATCTTTTTCACTGAGATTCTTTAATTCAATTTATCTCACTCTTCTCCTATAGAATATAGACTTTAAATCTATATATAACTTTAATATACTTTTCTATTATGTACTGTAATATAAGGATATATTATATACTGCTATAACTCCATACATAATTGGCAATACATTTTCCTGTTGCTACACTGCTGTAACCCATAATATATTGGTAATAAAACACAAATAATTACATTTCTCAGATTTACAGTATATTCTACATTATAGTTCAACATTTAAGACATCAAAATAACTCTTGTTATTCTCTTGTTTGCCCTTGTTGGCTGTCTATTCTTCACTCTGTGGTCCTCATCCCATATCAAACCATCTCAGTTGGGTTAAGGTTGATTGAATGTGGAGGCCAGGTCACCTGATGCACCCAGCACTGCATCACTCTCCTTCTTGGTCAAATAGCAAATAGCAAACAAAAGATAGTCCCACTAAGCTCAAACCAGATGGGATGGCATGCAACAACTGCCAGTTGCATTTGTTGAAAATGTTAGTGCCAGGTAGCAGCCCATGTTATAAATATTGTTTTATATGACTATACATATATTAAATGGACAAAGCTGAATTCCAATAATAAAGCTTCATTCTGTAGTATTTATATTACCATGCAGAATCAGTTAAATATTTTAAACTAGTTCTCAACATGTATTTTTATGGCCAACCAATGAGCAATTTGGGTTTAGTGTCTTCCCCAAGGATGCAGGTGAACAACCAACTATACCTCCTGAGCTGAATTCACTTCCCCTCACTGCTGTCCTGAAATGTTTTAATCCTATACTTTGTGACTTTGTTTTAAGATGTGCTGAATAAATATAACATTCAATATTTATATTAGTGTTTCATTGGACGGGCTTTAACTTAGACAACAGCACACATTTGGTGTGGCATTGTTTTGATAAGCTTCTGCAATGTCACAGCATTTATTTTCATCCACAGTTGCATTAATTTTCTGCCAAGATCTTATATTGATGATGGGAGAGTCGCACTGCTGAGCAAAGTCTTCTCCAGCACATCCCAAAGATTCTCAATGGGGCTGAGGTCAGGTCTGGACTGTGGTGGCCAATCCATGTGTGAACACGATGTGTCATACTCCCTGAACCACTCATTTACAATGTGAGCCAGATGAATCCTGGCATTGTCATCTTGGAATATGCCCGTGCCATCAGTGAATAAAGACCTGGTCATCCAGTATATTCAGGTAGTCAGCTGACCTCATTCTTTGGGGACATAACTTTGTTGAACCTGACCTGACCAACTGCAGTGACCCCAGATCATAAAATCACCCCTGCAGACTTGCACGGTGGGCACTAGGCATGATGGGTGCATCACTTCATCCACCTCTCTTCTTACAATAATGTGCCCAAGATGATGTTTCACCCCCGTCCTTCCAGGTATTAATAATGCATCAGACAGTTCTTAATCTGATTTGAGTAGTTTTAGGGACCTCCTTAGTTGTTTTCTTTGCTTGATGCAGGCCAATAGTTTGACCCTTCTGAAACTGATTTACATACTTTCCACGACCACAGGATATGTCTTTAATTGTTTAAGAAAGGAGAAGCTACTCACAGCATCAGCTAGGGTTAAATAAACATATTAATTACTGCAGTAATTATCCAATGGAAAGCTCTTATCCAGGTGATGACTTTTTCTGGACAGTGAGAGGTGTGTGAATAGTAACGTTTCCTTTGAAATGTATATATATATATATATATATATATATATATATATACACACACACACACACACACACACACACACACACACACATATATATATATATATATATATATATATAACCTAGAGTATTCACACTTAATAAACATAAATTATCATTTATGTTAAATTATTTTCATCCAGCCAAGCAAGACATTTAAGCTGTAAGAAAATAAAAACGCTACAACTATCATCACAGACTGGTTGCTTTCTGTGCAAATGCAATGCTATTTTCCTTAAAACAAACAAATAATAATTTAATATGACTTAATATGACTTTTTTTATTTATAGAATCTACTGATGAGCATAAGCTGCACAAAAATTAGCAAGAGAAAAGATAGATTTATGATCCCAAAGAGAATTTATCTGCCTATTTTTTAATAATTAAACTCTGAAAAACATAATTGAATGCTGAAACAATTTAAAGTGATTTTTTCTTTTTATATTTTCAGTTTACATACGCTAGAACAAACATGGTCAGTGTTTTTAATTTTTTATCATACTAAATATTTGTGCTGGTTCTAGGCTTCTCATGTGTTTGTCAAAGATGTGGCCTGATGTCATGTTCTTTCCATCAGTGATGATTACAGTGATGATGTGGAACACACACAAAGCGTATGCTTATAATAGACAATGCAGATGCCAGAAATGTATGCATAGAGAACCATTGTTTTACACTTATAGTCCCCATTCAGCAAAAGTCATACTGCCAATTCATCAGCTTTGCACATGGCCTTGAATAACCACGTGGTCCCTGTGGTTTTATATAAAAAGGCATTGGAGATATGGAGCTGGCAGAGCAAGTTGAACCATCCACTGGCTACAACCTAAACCGCTATCATCATGGGCAAGGTTAAAGGATATCTAATTAAAAAACAACATTTTTATACAGCAAAACATATACAAATTTTAAGGTGTGCAATGACATGAACATTATTTAAATCCTGGTCTTACCTATGTTTTCTGTTACAGGTCATCTTCTACGAGGACAGGAACTTCCAGGGTCGCTCCTGGGAGTGCATGAGCGACTGTGCTGACTTTTCCTCCTACCTGAGCAGATGCCACTCCTGCAGGGTGGAGAGCGGCTGCTTCATGGCCTACGACCGTCCCAACTACATGGGAAACCAGTACTTCATGAGGAGAGGCGATTATGCTGACTACATGAACATGTGGGGATGGAACAGTGGTATCAGGTCTTGCCGTATGATCCCCATGGTAGGTATAAAACAGACATCTGTCATACTACAGTTCTATTATGGGTGACACCCCTCCCAAAACGTGATATTAAGACTTTCATTTCTTTTTGTTTTAAAGTACAGAGGCCAGTACAGGATGAGGATCTACGAGAGGGAGAACTTCGGTGGTCAGATGTATGAGCTGATGGACGACTGTGACAACATCATGGACCGTTACCGCATGAACGACTGCATGTCCTGCAACGTGATGGACGGCCACTGGCTGATGTACGAGCAGCCCCACTACAGAGGCAGGATGATGTACTTCAGGCCTGGAGAGTACAGGAACTTCAGGGATATGGGCTGGAGCGGCTCCAGGTTCATGAGCATGAGGCGTATCATGGACATGTGCTAGATGTCTGTATTTGATTTAAGTAAATAAAAAAGATGTGTAATTCATAAACATGCTTGTGTTCTTTTGTGTGGGTTCTCCTTAGTAGTTAAAATAACTAAATAGTGAACAAAATCCCAACACCAACATTCTACACACACGAATATACACAGGGTTGACATTTGCTGTTTCTCACAAACGTCCTAAAAGTTTACTTAAAAATATCACTTACAAATTTCTCATTATGTTCCTTTATATATATAAAGGATGTCTTTAGTCTTCAAAATATAATTCAAGTTTAATCTAACAGGACTCTTTTTGTCTTATAATTGCTCACATTTCTATTGTTATGATAAGATTGTTACTCACCAAAATCACTGCAGATATCCTACACAACAAAGGCTGGCAATTGGACAGGTTGTGAGCAAGCCAACAGATTGGCTATATTATCTACTTTTTTATTTGGAGGTAAACCCAAAAGGCCAGATGGACTATATAGTCCCTCCAGTCAGTTCTGGGTTCTGCCCTGAGTTCTAATGACAGGCTTGGAACGTCTCGAAGGGAAGGTGATCAGATGTCTGAAGCTGAAGCTGGTCTGGACTCAGCTCCTGGCTGAGTGCAGACACTCCACAGGTCATGACCACAGGTAAGGGTTGGAATGTAGATAGATTAGGGAATCAGGAGCTTTTGGCCTCCCTCTCTGACATTTTTTGTCACTCATGAACAATAACTCACTCAAAACCCGTAACCATTGTTAAATTATATACAGTATTTCAATCCTTATGTATGTACAACTTATCTCACTCAGTTCTGGTTTCAATATTGCATATTTAATGGCACCTCAGGTAAGTGCAGACATACAAGCTTCACAGAGTGATCTCAACATTTCCAATTCCAAATTCCATCTGTGCAACATTATTCATAGTTATAAAATACCCACAATGCAGTTGAAGACACCAGAAACTGCTTTATCTGGCCACCAAAGTCTTTGCATCTAAATATCACATGCTTTGTCAAGTTAAAAAAAAAAGCCTACAGTGTATACACGACCTATATTTAACCCGTGAAAAGACAAGAAGCTCAGCTATTAATAATTCAGAATCTATCATGATTTTTGTCTACTCAAAGATCATCCATCCACTTTGAGGGCGACGAGAGAGTTTACTTTAACTGTTGTGCAGCCACAACAACAGAAACTATTTTTCACTAAATTAAATGGTTTGGAAAATTCTTGTGATTGCCACAGAATAGCTTTTGTTCTATTTACTAAACTCTGATGAATGACAAGGTCTTCTAGCAAAACAAAATGCCGTACCTCCCATTGTGTGTCACAATACAGTTCTGATGGGCAAGCGTGGCTTTTCTACATTCTCTTAGAGTGCAAACACTGTATTGTTAATCAGTTGTTTTGAATGTCAGCTTTTTTGAAATTCTAGTATGGTCTCCAAATTGATTAAAACATTGATATTTTTTCATGTTTCATCAGGGTGATAGACTTCAGAACAAAATGGTTATTTTGTTGTGAAAAGTACAATTAAAGCTGAAAAATTTTCCTCTTAACAACAAACTGTATGGACTGTACTGGGTGTAAATCATGTGATATAAATGATTCTGTTAGGTTCATATCGACTAATATGATATATGAACACCCAGTGATTAGAAACATAATGTCTTAAACACAAGACTTTCACCCAGGAGAAAGGTGTTCTTGTCCCATGTGAAACTAAACGTATTTATATAATTATATTATATGATTATTAATATTATATAATATTATATAATTATTTTAGCCAATTTTCTTAAACATAACCATACTATCAGCATTCCAAAACATTAACCATGTGTTAAAAAGACTTTTTGGCAGAAATCCCTGCTCAGAGGGTTGTCACACCCCTCTTAAAACAGGGCAAAATGTTATGTAAATGTAAATGTTTTGCATTTTCTTATTTAAATACACAAACATACCAAACAAATTACAATGACCACAATGACCCAATCCTCCTGACAATGACCACTACAACTTCAGTGACCCAAACCTCCGGACTATGGCCACCATTTTGCCAATTGAAGTTACTCACCAAAATTTACTTTCATCTGAAAAGAGGACTTTGGACCATTGAGCAACAGTCCAGTCCTTTTTCTCTTTAGCCCAGGTAAGACACTTCTGATGTTGTTGCGTCTGTTGTGTCTGATGTCCATCAGTAGCTTGACACAAGGAATGCAACAAGTTGTAGCCCATTTCTGGATACATCTGTGCATGGTGGCTCTTGATGCACTGACTCCAGCTTCAGTCTGCTCCTTGTGAATCTCCTACAAATTCTTGAATGGCTATTCTCTCAAGGCTACGGTTATCCCTGTCCACCTTTTTCTACCACACTTTCCATCCCCTCAACTTTGTATGAATATGCTTGGATATAGAACTATGTGAACAACCAGCTTCTTTAGCAATTAACTTTTGTGGCATACCCTGCTTGTGGAGGATGGTAATGTCTGTCTTCCGAACAACTGTCAAGTCAGCAGTCTTCCCCATGATTGTGTATAGCCTAGACTTAGAACTAGACTTAGAGACCATGTAAAGGCTCAGGAAACCTTTGCATGTGTTTTCAGTTAATTAGCTGATTAGTGTTATGGAATTTTCTATTCCTGTAGCGTTCTGAGTGGCACATATATACTTGATTTAATAAAAGCACAAACATACAGACACATTACACAAGGTTACACAAAGTCATGTGTGGGCCTTGAGGTCCTCAGCAGTATTAGTTTGTCTTTGGCTGGCAGTAGCAGGTGCCATCCTATCTCAACACTGTAGTGGCCAGGGTCGAAGAACTATAGCTTGCCACTGACATTCCAATCTGCGTAAACAGACATCTGTGTCTCCAGACTAAAATATATTGACAATGACACCATCCTTGGTAAAATCATTCTCTTTAACTAATTCTGGGCGTATACTATTTGTGGTGTTATCTCGGGGTTTAAAGTCTATCCACCAGCATAAGTTGGGCAGAACGTGAGACTGACTCAGGCACTTCTGATGCTTTATGAGAATGTCTCTAATTCTCCTTGGCCAAGTGCTAATAAATAATACAGCATAAGACATCAGAGGCTCCTGAACACTTTCTTCCTTCCTGACCTCACCATTGACCTTTGACGTCAGCAATTTCTCCACAACAATTAGAGTGGGACATTGTGAGTCTACAATATTGAACTTTCACAATTTTCTAATTTTCAGAGATACTGAATTTTGTGTTTTCATTAGCTGTAAGCCATAATCATTAAAATGAAAATAAATAAAGGCTTGAAATATTTAACTGTGTGTAATGAATCTATATAATATATGACTTTCACTTTTTTCACTTTATTAAAATAATTAATAATTATAAAGAACTTTTCAATGACATTCTAATATATTGAGATGCAGCTGTATGATGGATGATCTCAAGCCTCAAGAATCAGTAAGCAGTAGAAGCATTGTTCATACATTCATGTAGACCTTCTTTACACTATACAAACAGTTGAATATAATGAAGAAATGGAAAGAACTGTCTAAACATCATAAAGCAACAATGATTGTAATGGATCTATAATATATGTATCTTATTATATGTATCTTGTGGTGCATGGTGGCTGATACAGTGAGTAATACTGTAACCATCATGTTCCAGAATTTTGATTGACAATGCAAACTATTTCCAACAAAAAAAATATCCCTCAAGTCTGAAGAGCAATAAATGATCTCAAGTGTACATACAAAAGTGCTTGAAAGTGTGCATGAATCATCATTTTTGCTTGACAACATTCATTAATTGGTTTTATTACAGCTGACTGTGGGTGGGGTGACATGTTGAGTTAAACCACTGTAGCAGTTCATGAATTTAGTTGGAAGTTTGGAGTCAGTGTCGATGTGTTTATTGAAGAGAAGGAGACATAACAGATAACTAAGCCAGAAAACTGGAAAGGTTGGAGAAAAAGAGGCATTTATGTACCAGATGAATGGGATGAGCTGTGAGAACTAAGGAAAAGGACATACAGTAGATGCACGTTGCACCCCCATCAGACGAATCAGATGGGGGTGAGCAGTTGTAGGTGAAGTAGTCCAGTAGTCCAGTTTCTCTGAGGATGTCCATGCACTCTGGAAACAGGTAATTGTTGAGTGAGTGGAGACTGGAGGTAGAGTACCGCAGGACATGGTCTTTTACACAAAACAAAGTAATGCTTGCAAAGTAATGCAGTGTAATGCTTGGTATGGACACCTCTTTTGATCCTCTTGAATAATCTACCATATTCAATGTATAACATGTGGATGAAAGAACAGAAAAAAGACACAGTCTCAAGTTTCTGTTTTATCTTTCATTTTTTATTTCACAATGGAAATGTTTACCACATGTCCATGATACGCCTCATGCTCATGAACCTGGAGCCGCTCCAGCCCATGTTCATGAAGTTCCTGTACTCTCCAGGCCTGAAGTACATCATCCTGCCTCTGTAGTGGGGCTGCTCGTACATCAGCCAGTGGCCGTCCATCACGTTGCAGGACATGCAGTTGTTCATACGGTAACGGTCCATGATGTTGTCACAGTCGTCCATCATCTCATACATCTGACCACCGAAGTTCTCCCTCTCGTAGATCCTCATCCTGTACTGGCCTCTGTGCTGTTTTGAAAAACAAAACAAAAGAAATTAATATGATCAAGTTTTGTGGTGGGTGTCACCTATAATAGAACTATGGTATGACAGATGTCCATTTGAAACCTACCATGGGGATCATATGGCAAGACCTGATACAGCTGTTCCATCCCCACATGTTCATGTAGTCAGAGTACTCGCCCCTCCTCATGAAGTACTGGTTTCCCATGTAGTTGGGACGGTCGTAGGCCATGAAGCAGCCGCTCTCCACCCTGAAGGAGTGGCATCTGCTCAGGTAGGAGGAAAAGTCAGAGCAGTCGCTCATGCACTCCCAGGAGCGACCCTGGAAGTTCCTGTCCTCGTAGAAGATGACCTGAAAAATTAGGGATACTTTAATTGACTGTAGAAGCACTGACATCATTTGATGCTGTAAGTCTGGAGAATATTATTTATAAATGAACAGTCATGATATTTGTAATTTATTTTTAAAATTACAATCTTACCTTGCCCATGCTCATTTCAGTGGTGGTCATGCTTGTGCTGTAGGTGAGCTGCTGCTGTTGGTGTTGTTACGGCTGCACTGCTGTCCTGTTTGGTGTAACCTCTGCTTTTATACCTGACCAAACCCTACAGAGTCAGTGGGCCCCCATTGTTACAACTCCTATGTGATATAAAGGCTCCGTCACTGACTGCAGTCAGCACACACACATGTAGACAATGCACATAGAGACACACTCACCACCATTCTATTTCTCACTAAACAGTTAATAAAAATCACATACATCCCTCTTCCCTTAACCCTTCAGAGGGCCATCAAGGGTGCACACTTGGTAGATCTTTTATAGATTATTCTAATTTACCTTTTGTCTGTTCGTGGTATTGAGGTGACTAAAAGGGGAATAACTATTGTCTCTCATTAAATATCATGATAATGCTTTTACTGGTCATGTGAACAATATAATTGTGTTTTTGTTTAGAATGTTAATGTGTGCCATCATGCATATGTTTTCATTACAGGAAAATGGTAAAAAATATATAGTAATCATTGTTTAAAATACATTTGTGTTAAGGGAACAGTAAATGTTTTACATATTATGAAAAAGATGTGAATGTACTTGGTTAAATAAATGAAAATAACAAGGTATAGTCATATGGTATAGTGGTATAGTGTGGTATTACATAGTACAGTGTTCTTTGTGTATCTTGTGTATGTTTGGATAGCGTAGTCTTAGTCCTTTAAGATGTATCAGGATAGTGTAATGGTATAACCCAGCCCAGACCCCAGCCAAGGTTCAAATCAGAAACCTTTTTAGTTGTGAGGTGACAGTTCTAACCACTGCATGGATATACTATATATCCTGTAGTAAAGTATAGTATAGCATATAAGAGTATAGTATAGTATATTATAGTATATTTTAGTTTAGTATAGTATAGTATAATATTGTTTGTATAGTGTATATACTTGAAGCAGGTGAGGGACTGGGATTGTAGAGGTTAGGAGCAAGAGAGGAGGACATGTTGGTGCAGGTGAGGGACTGGGATTGTAGAGGTTAGGAGCAGGAGAGGAGGACATGTTGCTGTAAATGGTGTCAACTTTGGTTTGAAAGAATGGAAGGAAGTAGTTAGATATTTTACTGTCAAGAGAAGCTTAATGGGGATGACAGCGAGATGAATTTGAGGTTTGTGAAACACATTTTTCTTTTATCTTTTGAGTTAGGAATATGGGTGTTGAGATCCATCGTGACTGCCCTTTGGTTGAGGCTGGAAAGGGGATTTGTAGTGAGACTAGACCCCTGTTTGAGCAGTGGGTCCTGAGAAGCCAGTTTCAGGTGATGTCCCTTCATAATTGGTTTTGTGGACAAAGAAAGGGGGTAAGATTTTACTGTAATATAATACAAAACTATAACTCTGTGACGCACATGAAAATGATAAAGTTTCAAATGAGGTCATATACATCTATGATGACAAGTTGGCAGAAGAATGTGAAGAATTTGATTTTGCATAGGCAAAACAAAGTAAGCAGTGCAATGCTTGGTTTGGAAACCTCTTTTGATGCTCTTGCGTAATCTACATGTTTATCCATTGTGTTACATTAAATATTTTGGAAACAACGGAAGAAAAGAAAACAGTTACAGGCTCACGGTGCTATTTTATTTTATTTTATTTATTTATTTTTCATTCATTTCTATCACTTCTTATTTCAAAATGAAAATGTCTACCACATGCCCATGATACGCCTCATGCTCATGAACCTGGAGCCGCTCCAGCCCATGTTCATGAAGTTCCTGTACTCTCCAGGCCTGAAGTACATCATCCTGCCTCTGTAGTGGGGCTGCTCGTACATCAGCCAGTGGCCGTCCATCACGTTGCAGGACATGCAGTTTGACATAGGGTAACAGAACTTCCTGTCAATATACAGGGGAGAACTGAGGCTGAAGGGTGAAGGAGGAGGAGCACCAGACGGAATGGGAGTGTAGGGGTTGGGTGCAGGAGAAGAAGACAGGTTGCTGTAAATGGTGTCAACTTTGCTTTGAAAGAATGAAGGGATGGAGTTAGATATTTTACTGTCAAAGAGAGGCTGAATGGGGATGGTGGGGAGATGAATTTGAGGTTTGTGAAGGATATTTTTGTCATCTTTTGAGTTAGGAATATGGGTGTCAATATCCATGGTGATTGCCCTTTGGTTGAGGCTGGAAAGGTGATTTGTAGTGAGACTAGACCCCTATTTTGTGGACAAAGGAAGGGGTGGGATTTGAGATTTTACAAGACATATAGGCAGAAAGGTAAGAATCTGAAGAATTTGATTTCTTGTATGCAAAACAAAGTAAGCAGTGTAATGCTTGGTTTGGACCTGATGCTCCTGAGTAATCTACATGTTTATTCAATGAGTTACATTAAAAAAGAAAACAGTCACAGGCTCACGTTTCTGTTTTATCTTCCTTTTTTATTTCAACATGAAAATGTCTACCACATGTCCATGATACGCCTCATGCTCATGAACCTGGAGCCGCTCCAGCCCATGTTCACGAAGTTCCTGTACTCTCCAGGCCTGAAGTACATCATCCTGCCTCTGTAGTGGGGCTGCTCGTACATCAGCCAGTGGCCGTCCATCACGTTGCAGGACATGCAGTTGTTCATACGGTAACGGTCCATGATGTTGTCACAGTCGTCCATCATCTCATACATCTGACCACCGAAGTTCTCCCTCTCGTAGATCCTCATCCTGTACTGGCCTCTGTACTGTTTTGGAAAAAAAGAAAAGAAATTAATATCTGAATATCACATTTTGTAAGGGATGTCAACTTTAATAGGCAGATGCCTGTTTTATACCTACCATGGGGATCATACGGCAAGACCTGATACCACTGTTCCATCCCCACATGCTCATGTAGTCAGCATAGTCGCCCCTCCTCATGAAGTACTGGTTTCCCATGTAGTTGGGACGGTCGTAGACCATGAAGCAGCCGCTCTGCACCCTGCAGGAGTGGCATCTGCTCAGGTAGGAGGAAAAGTCAGCACAGTCGCTCATGCACTCCCAGGAGCGACCCTGGAAGTTCCTGTCCTCGTAGAAGGTGACCTGAAAAATGAGGGATACTTTAGTTGACTGTAGAAGCACGGACATCATTTGATGTTCTCTATAAATAAACATTCAAGATATTTGTAATTTGTTTTTGTAAAATTACAAGCTTACCCTGCCCATGCTCATTTCAGTGGTGGTCATGCTTGTGCTGTAGGTGAGCTGCTGCTGTTGTTACTGCTGCACTGCTGTCCTGTTTGGTGTAACCCCTGCTTTTATACCTGACCAAACCCTACAGAGTCGGTGGGCCCCCATTGTTAAAACTCCTATGTGATATAAAGGCTCCGTCATTGACTGTAGTCAGCGCACACATAGACACATAAACAAAGCACATATGGACAGACATAGCCTTCCCCTTTTCGCTAAACAGTTAATAAATATTGCACACATCCCTCTTCCCTTCACTGTTTAGTGGGGCCACCAAGGGTGCACACTTGGTAGCTCTTCTATCTATTTTTACTTCTGTATATATTGTAACTTACCTTCTGTCTGTTCAAATTGTGTCCCACCACACAAGAGTCATTCTGTCACCTCACTTCTTGCATTCAGGTGACAAATGGGGGCATAACCAGTGTCATGGCATGATGTGTGCTTTTATCGGTCATGTGTGATATAATTATGTGTATGGTCATAATATTATTTTGTGACATCACAAGTGTTTACAATGGTGAAAAAATATAGAAAATCTTTATTTAATGTGTTAAGGGAGTGGTTTAAATTATTTACATATTATGAAAAATATATGAATGTACCTGGATAAACAAATGAAAATAACAAAGTATAGTGATATCGGGTATTATAGTATAGCATAGTAAAGTATAGTGTAGTATATAGTATTGTAAAGTATAGTATATCATAGTGCAATATAATGTAATATTCTCTGCTATTGTATAGAATTGTATAGTATAGTATATCCACCCATTTTCTGTAACTGCTTATCCTCATCGGGGTCACAGTGATTCTGGAGCCTATCCCAGCTACAGTAACATTAGGCGACAGGCAGGGTACACCCTGGACAAGTCTCCAGCTTATCGCAGGGAACGTAGAAACAAACACCAATTTACACCCACATTCAAATCTACAGACAATTTACTGTCACCAATATACCTGTTAAGTGCATGTCTTTGGACTGTTGGAAGAAGCCAGAATACCCAGAGAGAACCCGCAGAGACAAATGGTGAACCTGCAAACTCCACACAGAAATGCCCCAGCTGACGTTCAAACCAAGAACCTTCTTGCTGTGAGTATAGTATAGCATAGTATAATATAACATGTATACTATATAATAGTATAGTATAGTAGAGCATAGTATAGTATATAACAGTATAGTGTACTGTATAATAGTATAGTATAATATAATACAATATAATATAATATAATATAATATAGTAGACTATAGCATTGTGTAAGTTTTCGTGTATATGTTTGTATAGTGTAGTCTCAGAATAGTGTAATGGTACAACAGGACAATTGTGCAAGCTTTGGAGGGCTTTGTATATGAGGAAGAGGAATTTAAACTGGATCTGCTGTGGGACCAGAACCTACTTGAGGTTCTGGAGGATGTGGATGATGTAGTCATGAGCCCAGGTGTGTGTTAAAAGGCAAGCAGCAGATTTCTGGATGCATGTATTTATTTAACGTTTTGGATGGTGAGGTGTAGAAGATGCTGTTGTAATAGTCTATTATGGAGGCGATGTAGGCGTAGACAAGGGTTTTTGGAGCAGAGAAGAAGAGTGATTGGCAGAGTTGGGCTAAGTTTTGGGTTTGGAAAAGGCAGTTCTCATGATATAATTGATGTATTATTCAAAGGTGTGGTCATTGTCAAAGATGATTCAGAGTTTGGGACTGTGTTGGGAGGAAGACTATGAGTAGTTGTCAATGGTGAGGCAGTTGGCGAGAATGGAGTCAGTGGAAGTGGCAATGGACTTGGCAAATATGTCTAGCAGCTGCCCACAAAGTCCTTTAGTATGGAGACTGTCCCCCGTCCACCTACATAATTTATAAGGGGAGGCAGACACGGTCAACACCTTCAAGAGTAGACTTAAGACTTTCCTTTTCAATAGTGCTTATAGTTAGGACTGGCTCAGGTCATCCCTGAGTTATGCTGCCATAGGACTAGACTGCAGGGGGACTCACTGTCTCTTTCTGGGTTATGCCTAGTCAGGCACGGTACTGGTTGAAGATGCAGTCACATCTCCCTTTACTGAAAACCCTCTCCCTAACTCTCTCTTCCTCTCTCTGTCTTCCCTCAATCACCATTACTGTAAATGCATGTTAACTAAACTTCTTCGCGGAGTTTCTGTGCTTTCTCATCCAGTAGGTTCTCATGGATTGTGGCTGCTGCTGTGGTCTACTACTGTCATTATTGCTACTGTTACGTGTGGCCAGGTGGTGGGGGTGTTCTACACCAAGGAGTGTTTTTTTTTCTTTTTCTGTGGCTGGTCTCCTTCCTGTCCTCCCTTGTGTTCCTTCCCTTACAGGTGCCAGTCAATCTGGTAATCAGGGAGGGGTTAAAGAGAAGGAGGGAGGCAGGTCTTACTCTCTCACGTTGGGGCAGCAGCAGTAGGGGAAAGGTTTGTCTTGCTTTCTTGGGGTGGAGTTAACCCTTGTTTTTTTTCTTACTTTGTCTATGATGGCAGTTTTCTTATTTTAGTTTGTTATTTTAGTTTGAGTTGGAGACCACCAGTAGTCTAGTTTTTGCTTTGTTAACTTAGGTTTGTTTTGACTTAGTTAGTGGGGAAGCACAGGGTGCGATGGCCCACAGCGTGGCTGGCTCTGTTTCCCCCTCTTTTGTTTCTTTTGGCCGGGGTCTCCATCTCTTTTTGTTACTTTATGGGTTAAACTTTGTCTTTCTTTCCCCCTGAATTTCTTAAATAAACCTTTTCTTTTTGCAAACCTTGAATTTTTTGTGTGGCGTCCTTTTATGTTATGGCCTCATCGAGCCAATTGTAAGTTCAATGTTAATTTAATTTTATGAGGCCGTAACATATTTGGGGCTTGTCCACTTCAAAGGCACTCTTTTGCCGATTATTTGATATGCAACTGAGGGTTTTTTTGCATTGTACCATGGCTCTGTGTATGTATAAGCAAGACAAGTAGGCTAGTGTGTTGCAAACTGTATCTGAATTTACATTATGTGTCTGGCACATCTTTTGTTTGCTTTATTGCCTGTTGTCTTTGACTGCGATTGGGTTCCTAGGCTTAAACTTGATCATAGTGCATCCTTATTGGTATGTCCAATTGCTTTTGGACAGCACATGGTGTACTTGGTCTTTCTTTGACTGTTGTCTTGCCTAGCATAGCCTGAGTGCATGTGAGTATTATTATACTCACCCGTGGACGCCGCATCTAAGCTGCTGTTTGTTAGTGTGATTTCAATTGCTCCTGTGACGATTTCGCTGCACGAAAGAGCAGTTGATCAAAATTGCTGACCACTTTAAAGTGGGCATTCTCAAACAGTTGCGTAAGCCAGAGTTTAAAAATTAGCTGTGGTCTGCTTTAACAGCTCTAGATGTTTTCCTGAACCAGTCTCACCAAGGACCAGTCGGTTCAAATTCTTTGCTTCAAGGAGTTAGACCTTGAGATGCACCGGCTAGATCTTAAAGAAAAGGAGCTTAAGAA
This sequence comes from Nibea albiflora, assembly GCA_014281875.1. Lineage (NCBI taxonomy): Eukaryota > Metazoa > Chordata > Actinopteri > Sciaenidae > Nibea > Nibea albiflora. Next base: position 25,255,906 of record CM024796.1, read on the forward strand.
TGATTTGGAGATACGCAAAATGGAAGAAGAGACCAAACGAAAAATTTGATTGAAAGAACTTGAATTACAGCATTCCGCTCAGTTTTCAGCTCATTCTGATGAGTTTGATATAAGTCGTTATTTTTGTTTGATCCCTCCATTTAACGATAAATGTGTGGATAAATATTTTGTTCTTTTTGAGCGTGTTACAAACACATTAAACTGGCCTAAAAGAATTTGGCCGTTGCTTCTGCAGTGTGTTTTTACTGGAAAAGCTCAGGACACGTATGGATCCTTGTCATCACAAGCCAGCCTTGGTTATGATGAAATTAAAGTAGCTGTGCTAAGGGCGTACAAGTTTGTGCCTGAGGTGTCTCGCCAGAGGTGTTTACGGACCACAACCCTCGTTTTTGTTAATCAAATGAAGAATGCTAATCAAAGATTGATGCGTTGGCCGTTTCTGCAGTCCTTTTTTTTTTTTTATATTATCATTTATCATATAAAAGGCACTAGAAATGTCCTGGCTGACACCCTGTCACGTAGTTTTGGTGATGTGTGAATAATCTCCCAGCTTTCATTCCTGTCATGAGGTTGTACAGCTTTCCTGTCAACACGGGAGAACTGAGGCTGAAAGATGGAGGAGGAGCAGGTGGGAGACTGGAAGTGTAGGGGTTGGGTGACGTTCCTTCATGATGAGCTATGAAGACTAAGGAAGGGGATGAGAGTGAATATAATACAAAATTATATTAACTCTGGGAAACATGCCACAAAATGAGTTTCAAATAAGGTCAATAAACATCTATAAGACATGTAGGCAGAAAGGTAAGACTCTGAAGAATTAGATTTCTTATATGCAAAACAAAGTAAGCAGTGCAATGCTTTGTTTGGACACCTCTTTTGATCCTCTTGAGTAATCTACATTGTTTATTCAATGAGTTCCATTAAAGAAGAAAACAGTCAGGCTCACGTTTCTGTTTTACCTTTCATTTTTATTTCAGAATGAAAATGTCTACCACATGTCCATGATACGCCTCATGCTCATGAACCTGGAGCCGCTCCAGCCCATGTTCATGAAGTTCCTGTACTCTCCAGGCCTGAAGTACATCATCCTGCCTCTGTAGTGGGGCTGCTCGTACATCAGCCAGTGGCCGTCCATCACGTTGCAGGACATGCAGTTGTTCATACGGTAACGGTCCATCATGTTGTCACAGTCGTCCATCAGCTCATACATCTGACCACCGAAGTTCTCCCTCTCGTAGATCCTCATCCTGTACTGGCCTCTGTACTGTTTTGGAAAAAAGAAATTAATGTCTGTACATCAACTTTTGTATGGGATGTCAACTGTAATAGGCAGATGTCTGTTTTATACCTACCATGGGGATCATACGGCAAGACCTGATACCACTGTTCCATCCCCACATGCTCATGTAGTCAGCATAGTCGCCCCTCCTCATGAAGTACTGGTTTCCCATGTAGTTGGGACGGTCGTAGACCATGAAGCAGCCGCTCTGCACCCTGCAGGAGTGGCATCTGCTCAGGTAGGAGGAAAAGTCAGCACAGTCGCTCATGCACTCCCAGGAGCGACCCTGGAAGTTCCTGTCCTCGTAGAAGGTGACCTGAAAAATGAGGGATACTTTAGTTGACTGTAGAAGCACTGACATCATTTGATGTCCCCTATAAATAAACATTCAAGATATTTGTAATTTGTTTACTACAATCTTACCCTGCCCATGCTCATTTCAGTGGTGGTCATGCTTGTGCTGTAGGTGAGCTGCTGCTGTTGTTACTGCTGCACTGCTGTCCTGTTTGGTGTAACCCCTGCTTTTATACCTGACCAAACCCTACAGAGTCGGTGGGCCCCCATTGTTAAAACTCCTATGTGATATAAAGGCTCCGTCATTGACTGTAGTCAGCGCGCACATAGACACATAAACAAAGCACATATGGACAGACATAGCCTTCCCTTTTTCCCTAAACAGTTAATAAATATTGCACACATCCCTCTTCACTTCACCGTTTAGTAGGGCCAGTAGGTCCCTGCCACACAAGAGTCATTCTGTCATCTCACTTCTTGCATTCAGCTGACAAAATGGGGGCATAACCAGTGTCATGGCATGATGTGTGCTTTTATTGGTCATGTAAGTGATATAATTATGTGTATGTTTATAATGTTAATTTGTGACATCACAAGTGTGTTTACAAAATATAGAAAATCTTATTAAGTACATATTATGAATGAAATATTATGAAAAATATCTGAAAGTACCTGGATAAATAAATGAAAACAATAAAGTACAGTGATATAGTGTAGTATAATACAGTAGAGTATAGTATGGTATAGTGTATGATACAGTGTAGTGTTGTAACCCTCTTATCTGCTGTCTACACTGCTCCTTACACAACCTAAGTGGTCTGTCACGTGACAAACGAACGATCCAAATGAACAAACTTCTGAACAAACTGCTCCTCACACAGCCTGAGCCGCCTGTCACGTGACAAATGAACGATCTGAATGAACTGTTTGTGCTTACTGCTCTTCATACAGCCTGAGCTGCCAAGCAGCTGCCTTGTGGAGAAGGAATGTACGGCATCACTAACTGAGACAATATATTAGTCCAGATTCATATAAAAGATTGGTTCATATTCAACTATATATTCACGACCAACACACCACTATTAAGTGCATGTCTTTGGACTGTGGGAGGAACCCAAACTACCTGGAGAGAACCCACAGAGACACGTGGAGAAGACTTTACACAGAAAGTCCTCCATTGAAGTTCAAACCAGGAATCTTCTTGCTATGAGGCAACAGTGCTAAGTATAATATAATATAATATAATATAATATAATATAATATAATATAATATAGTGTAGTACACAACAGTATAGTATAGTAGAGTATAGAGCAAGGGTCTTTTTGGCTGAGAGAGCCATGAAAGCCACATATTTTAAAATGTCTTGCTGCGAGAACCATATAATATTTTAAAATAATACAAATACACTGATACAATAATACACTGAATACAAATAAATGCATACATTTTTAAGTAAGATCAACAATTTTAGATTTTAGTTCAGAAACTATTTGAAATGAGTTCAAATGAATTTTTAAACAGACAAAGTTTGTTTCCTGACCCAGAGTACGGCTGTGACTGGTTCTGAATGAGGGCTTTAAATCAAATCAAAACAAATTTTATTTGTATAGCCCAAAGTCACAAAACACATTTTGCCTCAGAGGGCTTTACAATCTGTACAGGGAGTGACACCCTCTGTCCTTAGACCCTTGCTTTATACCAGGCAGCCGCTCTCCCATCTTCCTGGTACTGTGTACTGCCACTGAATGTTTTAGTGGTATGCAGTACCAGACCGTACTGGCTTACCTTCATCGTTTATCCAATGTATTACATTAAATATTTTTGTAAGGAGTGGTGAGGCAGTTGGAGAGAGTAGAGTGAGTGGATGTGGCGATGCACTTGGTTAAGATGTACAACTGGATGTCGTTAGTGTAGCAGTGGAAGCAAAGACTATGATGGCAAATAAAGTTGCCAAGGGGAAGTATGTAAAGAATAAAAATGAAAGGATCAAGCACTGAACCCTGGGGGATACCTTGGGACAAAAGAGTGGTGGATGAACTGTTGTCTGTTTTTGAGGTATGATTTAAACCACGAGAGGGCATGATGCTGAGGCAGGATTTGATAGTGTGGTTAATGGTGTTAAAGGTGCCTCTTGTGGTCGAGGCCCAAACCATTGATACACACCTGCAAAGGGCACAGTGAGAGGAGTCCCAGGGGAATGACTACTGATGCCTGTCAATTTTTCCAACAGCTGGAGAAATAGCCCATATGTCAACCTTGTACCTCTCCGAACACTTGAGACAAGGTTGTCCACCCTCTGTGGGGAGGGAAAGGCCTTCATCATTACCGAGTCAAAGACAACCGCAATGAACACAACTTGCTGACTGGGAACGAAATAACTCTTTGCTAAATTCACAGTAAGATCCAAGGCCCGAGGGGTGAGTGAATGCAATTGGCACATGAAAATAAGCATCCTTCAGATTGACGCTTGTAAACCAATCTCCCTCTGAGACCACCTGCAGAACATCTGCTGTGCGAAGCATCCGAATACGAACTGGTTCAATCGTCTGAGATCGAGGATGCAATGAAAACCCCTCTTCTTCTTTGGAACAAGAAAATGGGTCCTTGACCACATTCTGACCCCGCTGAATTTGGGGGGTCGACTCCTGAACTGAACACTGTATCCCTTGGAAAGGGGGGGAGAAATGGTTGTTTCTGGGTGCCCTGTCTTTAGGTGTCCAAAAGGCAGGCTGCTGAGGGGCCCTATGGAAGTGGCCCTGCTGGAACGAGGGGCGGCTGGCTTCTGATTGGAGCACTAGTGTGCTCTGGTCTAGGCAATGGTGCCTGGCGCAAGTCAGCAAACTGCTGCTTGACTTTATACACCTGCACACTAAGCTCTAAAGCCTGTTGGGCTGCAAGTCCAAACATCTGGCTTGGAATAACAGGCAGTGTGCAGAGTGTCTTTTTACAGGTCTCTGACAAGAGAGACTGGGCAAGCCACACCTGCTGCCGTGCCAAGGTCAAGGTGGACATCAGTCTTCCAACCACTCTGGTCATGAACACAAACGCCTGGAGTGAAGCATCACTGAGGCCTTGTGCCTGGGCATTTGCTCCAGTAGTCTACAGAGTCTATGATAGAGCCAGAACCAGGTGGGAAAGGGAATTACCAATACACCCCATCCAAGCCGCTATATCATAGCTCTTGGTAAGGAGGTCATCAGATATCCTACACTGTGGGCATGGACAATGGGCATCAGGTCTGAAGGCTTCATCTGGAGACACTATCCGAGAGGTGATTGAGGCATCAGTGCTAGACATCTGATCCAGACCATATTGGTCGGCATCCCTCATGGCAGCCAGAGCTCTGCAGTCACTTGACAGGTGAAGTAAAGCCTTGGGGTCTGGCCAACACCTCTGAAGTTCAGTGATGTATGGCTCAGAGGGTGGAACCTTGAAGGAAGATGGTTGAGAGGCATGTTTGAAAAAGGCATTAGATAGAGCAATCTGCACAGGGGCAGCATCCAACCCAAGCTGAGAGATGGCCAGTTGGATGGCCTGTTTAACTGTAGAAAGACTGGCCTCAGCATCCCTCAACGAGTCTGCACCTGACTCATGAGAGTCTGTCGCTGAGGGAAGGAGGGACCCCCCCCCTCCAGTTCTTCCTGTCCCCCTGCTTCATCGTCAGTAAAGAGATGTCCAGAGGCTGCAATAGAAAGTGTGTCCTTGTCTTGCTGGCTAGCCACATGGGGCAAAGAAGCTAGGCTATCACCCTCAGCATACCTCAGATAGAAGCTAGGCTATCACCCTCAACAATGTCCACTTTAAGGGCCAAGGGTTCATCACCCCATTTCTTCTTAGTGATGGAGGCATCATCCTGAGAACACCCAGTTACAACCAACCCAGCACCACGTCACAGTAAAAAGCACCAGCGAGATAATAAAACAACAACAATGACCTGTGTGCTCTGGGACAATCTCTGGGTGCCTGCCCCTTTTATCAGGTTGTGTATGTCACTCAGGTTGCATGACTTTGTTGGTATTATGTCGCGATCTGCGCATGCGTGTGATGCTTATCCAGGTATTTCATACCATCTCTGGGGGTCAGGAAGAACAAAATAGAACAGAGGGTCTTTGCTTTACTAAGCGGCATGCCTGAGGAAAACAATAATGTACATTAATATAATAATATCCATTAAGTATTGTTTATAAGTCCAAATGTTAAAGAAGTAGAAATGAGCTGAAAATGTAGCTATTATCAAACAATATCTACACTGAACTTTTAATGAGGTGGCATTCGTGAAAACTGAGTTTAGGGGTTAGGGTTAGTTAGGGAACTATCCCATTTTCCATATTTTCCCATATTTCTTACTAAAATGAAACATAAGTACTTTCTGAGTATTTATTCCTTGGACTGCGCTCCCTAAAAACCTGTTGTAGGCCACTGTAGCCAGCTGTGGTCCCTGGAATCATTATACTATTATACTTCATTATACTGTTATTATACTCATTAGTTATTGTTTTCATACAGCTTAAAATTTATTTTTATATGTATATTGGGGCGGATATGCAAGAGAGAAAAGACAACACATTTCACGCAGCTACCTGCCAGAACAGAAACAAGCAGGTTATGAATGAAGAAAGGAAGGGCTCAAAATTCAGAATACACATATGTCTAGGCGACTTTAATCCGCGAGTGAGGGAGGATCGGAAGGTGGCAGCAGGGCCTCTTTTTTCATAACTGATCATCTCGGTATAACAGGAGTTACATCTACATTTTCAGCTCATTTTTACTTCTTTAACATTAACATAATACAACTTACAAACAATACTTAATGTATATTACTACATTAATGTACATTTTCCTCAGGCATGCCACTTAGCAAAGCAAAGAGCCTCCAGAAAATTGAGGGGAACCTGTCATTCAATAGAAATAGTATTTATGAAGTTATTCTGTCACTCTACAGTCACTTTGGGCCCTCTATCACTCTGCTCTCTGCTTCCTGCCCCCTGCACTCTGTTCTATGCACACAGCTGTTGTCCCTCCCCCACAAGACCCCCAGAGCCCTTTGATTGGCTATAATATATCAACTGATTGGTTGAAAACGAAAATATCCAGCCTAGTAATGTTTGTCCATACACTGACTGCACTTTCAGTCTGCCAAAGATCTATTTTTTGATTGGTCATTGGCAGTGACAAAGAACAACAAGGAAGTGCTGGACAAACACAAACCACACATCTCTGTCTTCGATATTCACAGTTATGTAAAACTTACAAAACAAACTTTTTTTTTTTACTACTGCACTTTGCACTAATCATATTGGTTTGTTATGTAATCTATGTACAGATTATGTATGTGCCTGTGGGTATTTCTTGGGTACCGTTTTAGCTATTGTAAAGAGCTATAAACTAAACTTGATTGATTAATTGATTACGAGGTGGATTAGGCGGATCCACCCAGTCCATCCCCTGACGGTTAAATAGCTACAGAAGCATGGACACCTTTCTGGACTACAGAATGAAGGAAATGACCAATGACCAATGGAGCGTAACTTGATTGGCTGGACGTTGGATGAATTGAGACAGGGATAATTGCTTCTGCCTGATTACCTGGATGTTGAATCTGGTTCTTTTTACACTGAATTTTTTTGATGTAATTGAATTTTGAAAAACGGAATATTTTGAGTATATTATTATTTTTAAATTTCAAAGTCTGAATTTGATGCTGAAAAAAAAATCAATATTAGAAATTCATATTCAAACTCAGATGGTACACAAATACTTCCATAGATCAGAGTCTTTCTAGAGAAGGACATTGTTGGTGGCTCTGAGGAGGGCTGTTCCAGTGCTGTGTTGTGAGCAGAATGAACTAAACCAGAGGAAGGAGTTGATGGTTTCTGTAATGAGAGAGGGAAACAGTTTATTAACAAGGTGGGATTGGATTGTATCCAGGGCATGTGGTGCTTTCATTGCTGTCATGAGGTCGTACAGCTTTCCTGTCAACACAGGGGAGAACTGAGGCTGAAAGGTGAAGGAGGAGGAGCAGATGGGAGACTGGAAGTGTAGGGGTTGGGTGACACTCCTTAATAATGAGTTATGTAGACTAAGGAATGGGATGAGATTTGAATATGATATAATACAAAATTATATTAACTCTAGAAGACATGCCACAAAATGAAAAAGTTTAAAATGAGGTCATAAACATCTATAAGACATGTAGGCAGAAAGGTAAGCAGGCTCTGAAGAATTTGATTTCTTATATGCAAACAAAGTAAGCAGTGCAACACTTTGTTTGGACACCTATTTTGATCCTCTTGAGTAATCTACATTGTTTATTCAATGAGTTCTATTAAAGAAGAAAACAGTCACAGGCTCACGTTTCTGTTTTACCTTTCATTTTTATTTCAAAATGAAAATGTCTACCACATGTCCATGATACGCCTCATGCTCATGAACCTGGAGCCGCTCCAGCCCATGTTCATGAAGTTCCTGTACTCTCCAGGCCTGAAGTACATCATCCTGCCTCTGTGGTGGGGCTGCTCGTACATCAGCCAGTGGCCGTCCATCACGTTGCAGGACATGCAGTTGTTCATACGGTAACGGTCCATGATGTTGTCACAGTCGTCCATCATCTCATACATCTGACCACCGAAGTTCTCCCTCTCGTAGATCCTCATCCTGTACTGGCCTCTGTACTGTTTTGGAAAAAAGAAAAGAAATTAATGTCTGTACATCAAGTTTTGTAAGGGATGTCAACTGTAATAGGCAGATGTCTGTTTTATACCTACCATGGGGATCATACGGCAAGACCTGATACCACTGTTCCATCCCCACATGCTCATGTAGTCAGCATAGTCGCCCCTCCTCATGAAGTACTGGTTTCCCATGTAGTTGGGACGGTCATAGACCATGAAGCAGCCGCTCTGCACCCTGCAGGAGTGGCATCTGCTCAGGTAGGAGGAAAAGTCAGAGCAGTCGCTCATGCACTCCCAGGAGCGACCCTGGAAGTTCCTGTCCTCGTAGAAGGTGACCTGAAAAATGAGGGATACTTTAATTGACCGTAGAAGCACGGACATCATTTTATGTTCTCTATAAATAAACACTCACGAAATTTCAAATTTGTGTTTGAAATCATAAGCTTACCCTGCCCATGCTCATTTCAGTGGTGGTCATGCTTGTGCTGTAGGTGAGCTGCTGCTGTTGTTACTGCTGCACTGCTGTCCTCTTTGGTGTAACCCCTGCTTTTATACCTGACCAAACCCTACAGAGTCAGTGGGCCCCCATTGTTAAAACCCCTATGTGATATAAAGGCTCCATCATTGACTGTAGTCAGCGCACACATAGACACATAAACAAAGCACATATGGACATTTCACTAAACAGTTAATAAATATTGCACACATCCCTCTTCCCTTCACCGTTTAGTAGAGCCACCAAGGGTGCACACTTGGTAGCTCTTCTATCTATTTTTACTTCTGTATATATTGTAACTTACCTTCTGTCTGTTAAAAATTTGTCCCTGTGTGTTTCAGTGTTTTTACAATGGCATAAATGGTGAAAAAAATATAGATAATCTTTATTTAAAATACACTTTGTTATGGTAGTGGTAAAAGTTTTACATATTATGAAAAATATGCGAAAGTACCTGGATAAATAAATGAAAATAACAAAGTATAGTCATATAGTGTAATATGATATAGTAGATCATAGTATAGTATAGTATAGTATAGTATAGTATAGTATAGTTAGTATATCCATCCATTTTCTGTAACTGCTTATCCTCATCGGGGTCACAGTGGTACTGGAGCCTATCCCGGCTAACTTTAGGCGAGAGGGAGGGTACACCCTGGACAAGTCTCCAGCTTATCGCAGGGACCGTAGAGACAAACAGGCATTTACACCCACATTCAAATCTACAGAAAATTTACAGTCACCAATATACCTGTTAAGTGCTAGTGTTGGGAAGTTTGAGTCTTTTTAACTGACTTGGATCACTACAATGAACTAATCTTTCTTTGATTCATTTCAGTCATTCACCAGTGAAGCGCTGTAGCCCTCTTGTGGCTGATTTAAAAGTGAGTAAATGAACGAATGACTGATCTGTATAAACGTACTGCTGTGTACATTGCTCCTTACACAGCCTGAACGGCCTGTCACATGACAAATGCATGCAGGACTCGGGAGGCAGATACAGGAGATACCCAGTCTTTAATTTCAGACAAAGGTTTGGTGCACGGGAAATCAGTCAGGTAAAGCAGGCAAACATTCCAAAAGGGTAAGGCAAGAGCAGGGTCCAAAAACAGGCGAGGGTCAAAACCGAGAAACACACTAGAAAAACGCTGGAAAGCAGGAAACATGGTTCGCTAACAATCTGGCACTGGAGAAGGGGAAACGGGGGGTTTAAATACACAGGTAATAGGGGTGTGACAGACACAAGGCGGGAAACTGGGAGGCTGGAGTAGGCGGAGCAGAGACTGACTGTGACAGATCCGAATGAACGAACTGCTGGACGAACTGCTCTTCAAACTGCTGCATGAAAATAAATGAATCACTAACCGAGGCTATTAATTACTACCGATTCATATAAAAGATTGGTTCATATTGAACTATACATTCATGACCAACACACCACTATTAAGTGCAGAGCCTAGTGGAGGCTCTGGAGGACGTGGGTGATGTATTCATGAGCCCAGTGTCAGGTCTGGGCGGGAAGGAGGACTCGGGTGCAAAGGTTTCAGCCAAATTTATTAAACAAAAAAACACTCCAATGGAGAGAAACAAAAAACACTCCAACTAGGATGATCCCTGTGGAAGTCCTCGATGAGACTCCACATAAGAGTCCACAATGAACCGTGATGGGATCCATTGTCTCTCTCTGAACCATAGCCCACCCAGTCCACTAAATATTGCCTACCCTGGCCCTGGTTGTGCACTGCCAACACCTGCTTTCCCTTGTAGACGGGGCCCAGAACTGGTGGATGGTGGCCCCGGACTCTCCTTGGCTGGCTTGACCTGGCTGACATGGAAGGTCAGGTGAACACAAAGAGACCGGGTCAGGCGAAGGCGCACAGCAGCAGGACCAATGACCTTGGTGATGGGAACCGGATCCACAAACCGTGGAGCCAGCTTCCTGGAGGGAACCTTCAGATGGAGGTCCTTAGCTGAGAGCCACACCCTCTGACCTGGCTGGTTGGTGGGGGCTGGCCTTCTCTTGCGATCTGCTGCTTTCTTGACCTGATCCCCTTGGTGAATCAGCACATGTCGAGTGGCTGCCCAGATGCGGCGACAGCAGCGAATCATGGCATAGGCAGATGGCACAGATACTTCAGGCTCATTGTCTCTGAAAACAGGAGGTTGATAACCAAACACACATTTAAAAGGAGAGGATCCTGTGGCAGAGGTGGGCAGTGAGTTGTGGGCGTATTCAACCCAGACCAAGTGTTTGCTCCAAGCAGAGGGATTCTGGGACACCAGGCACCCGAGGCCGGTTTCCAGTTGCTGGTTGAGGTGTTCGGTCTTTGGCTTCCAGGTGATATCCAGAAGTCAGGGTGGAATTCTCTCCAGTGAGTCTGCAAAATTCCTTCGAGAAGCGTGACAGAAACTGGGACCCCCGATCTGAGACAATGTCCCTAGGGAAACCATGGACTTTGAAAATATGATTAATCATGATCTCCGCAGTTTCTTTGGCTGAAGGCAGTGTCAACAGAGCAATGAATCAAACCATGGAGAATCTGTCCACCACTGTGAGAACAGCAGTGTTACCCGGACCTCTGGTTCTATAGAAGGCCACCAGAACCTCTGGGAGATGGTGAGCACTGTCCTCCCAGATGGCAGGAAAGCAGCCAGGTGTGGGCCCAATGAATCCCCTGTGGGTGCAACTCAACAGGGACAAACAATCGATTTTCCAGGCACCCACAAGGTGGTGGTGCCTCACCATTAGCCTGCTTTACCTCATTTTCTATTTGCCAGGAGACTGCATCAACCACACAAGTCAGTGGCAGGATAGTTTCAGGTTCCTTGGCAACAGGTTCGTTGTTGTATAGTCGAGGCAGGGCATCAGGCTCGATGTTACGGGACCCTGGCCTGTAAGACAGCATGAAGGAAAATTGAAACCATAGCCTGCTGGAGTTGGTCAAACACAGTACTCACCAGAGCGAGAGGATAACGATTTTTTATTGTTATGTCATTGAGGGGACTATAATCAATGCAATGTCTTAAAGAACCGTCGTTTGTCTTAACAAAAAAGAAACCTGCCCCCACTGGGGACGAAGACGGGTGGATGAGCCCTGCTTTCAGAGAAGTCTTGATATACTCCCTCATGGCCTCCTTCTCCGGCCCTGAGACTGAGTACAGACGCCCGTTGGGAATGGTGCAACCAGGGATCAGGTCGATGGCACAATCGTAAGGTTGATGAGGAGGGAGCGACAGGGCTTTGGTTTTGTTAAAAACTTCCCTGAGGTGGAGGTAGCAGGAAGGGACTGAGCTCAATTCGGGGTCTGTGGCAGAGTTAACAGAGACAAATTCAGTCAGACTTTTGCTGTGGGTCGAGGCATCAAAACAACTGTCCTTACAAGCCTCCCCCCACCCCATGACTTCACCTGGAACAGGTGGACACAATCAGGAATCACAGCAACGGGTGACACACAAGGGAAGGGCAAGTGACCTGAAATGGGAGGGCAGATACATTTCAAAATGAAACAGGAAGTCACGAGACAAAAAATAAAAGCATCAACATCACTCCATTGTGACACCCAGGTGCGTGTTAAAGGGAAGCAGCAGATTTCTGAATGTATTGGATTTGTTAAAGGTTTTGGATGGTGTGGCGTAGAGGATGCTGTTGTAATAGTCTATTATGGAGGTGATGAAGGGGGAGACAAGGGTTTTTGGAGCAGAGAAGAAGCGCGATGGACAGAATTTGGTTAAGTTTTGGGTTTGAAAAAAGGCAGTTCTCATGATATAATTCATGTGTTATTCAAAGGTGGGCTCATTGTCAGAGATAGAGAGAGTTTGTGACTGTGTTGGGAGGAAGACAATGAGGAGTTGTCAATGGTGAGGCAGTTGGAAAGAATGGAGTAAGTGGAAGTGGCGATGGACTTGGCAAAAATGTAGAGCTGGATGTCTTCAGCGTAGCAGTGGAAGCAAAGACCATGATGGCAAAAGATGTTGCCATGGGGAAGATTTTTTTTAACAAAGGACAGGAATGTGGGGAGAGAGAGATGGTGAATGACATGCACCAAAGGGTCACAGTTCGGATTAGAACCATGGGCCGCTGCTGCAAGGACTGAGCCTTTGTACATGGGGCGGATGCTCTACCAAATGAGCTAACCAACACCCCTATCTGTTTTTGAGGTATGATTTAAATAAGAGGGAAGTGACAGTGATGATGAGGGAGGATTTGAGGCAGGAGAGAAGAATAGTGTGGTTAATGGTGTCAAAGGCTGCAGTGAGGTCCAGAAGGATGACATGTTGAGGTGATCAGAGTTTGTAGAGATGGATGTCGTTGGTGGCTCTGAGGAGGGCTGTTCCAGTGCTGTGTTGTGAGCATACTCTGAATTGAAATGGTTCCAACAGGTCATTGGAGATGCGGAAAGTTTTAAATTTATTTAGTGTATTATATTGAATATATTTGTAATGATGGAAGAAAAGAAAACAATCACAGGCCCATGTTTCTGTTTTATCTTTCATTTTTTATTTCAAAATGAAAATGTCTACCACATGTCCATGATACGCCTCATGCTCATGAACCTAGAGCCGCTCCAGCCCATGTTCATGAAGTTCCTGTACTCTCCAGGCCTGAAGTACATCATCCTGCCTCTGTAGTGGGGCTGCTCGTACATCAGCCAGTGGCCGTCCATCACGTTGCAGGACATGCAGTTGTTCATACGGTAACGGTCCATGATGTTGTCACAGTCGTCCATCATCTCATACATCTGACCACCGAAGTTCTCCCTCTCGTAGATCCTCATCCTGTACTGACCTCTGTACTGTTTTGGAAAAAAAGAAAAGAAATTAATATCTGAATATCACATTTTGTAAGAGATGTCAACTTTAATAGGCAGATGTCTGTTTTATACCTACCATGGGGATCATACGGCAAGACCTGATACCACTGTTCCATCCCCACATGCTCATGTAGTCAGCATAGTCGCCCCTCCTCATGAAGTACTGGTTTCCCATGTAGTTGGGACGGTCGTAGACCATGAAGCAGCCGCTCTGCACCCTGCAGGAGTGGCATCTGCTCAGGTAGGAGGAAAAGTCAGAGCAGTCGCTCATGCACTCCCAGGAGCGACCCTGGAAGTTCCTGTCCTCGTAGAAGGTGACCTGAAAAATGAGGGATACTTTGATTGACCGTAGAAGCGCTGACATCATTTTATGTTCTCTATAAATAAACACTCACGAAATTTCAAATTTGTGTTTGAAATCATAAACTTACCCTGCCCATGCTCATTTCAGTGGTGGTCATGCTTGTGCCGTAGGTGAGCTGCTGCTGTTGTTACTGCTGCACTGCTGTCTTGTTTGGTGTAACCCCTGCTTTTATACCTGACCAAACCCTACAGAGTCAGTGGGCCCCCATTGTTAAAACTCCTATGTGATATAAAGGCTCCGTCATTGACTGCAGTCAGCACACATAGACACATAAACAAAGCACATATGGACATATATAGCTTTCCCTTTTTCACTAAACAGTTACTAAATATTGCACACATCCCTCTTCCCTTCACCGTTTAATAGGGCCACCAAGGGTGCACACTTGGTAGCTCTTCTATCTATTTTTACTTCTGTATATATTGTAACTTACCTTCTGTCTGTTCAAAATTTGTCCCTGCCACACAAGTCATTCTGTCATCTCACTTCTTCAGCATTCAGTTGACAAAATGGGCCATAACGATTGTCATGGCATGATGTGTGCTTTTATTGGTCATGTGAGTGATATAATTACATGTCTATAATGTTAATTTGTGACATCACTGTGTGTTTCAGTGTTTTTACAATGGTGTAAATGGTGAAAAAAATATAGATAATCTTTATTTAAAATACATTTTGTTATGGTAGTGGTAAAAGTTTTACATATTATGAAAAATATGCGAAAGTACCTGGATAAATAAATGAAAATAACAAAGTATATTCATATGATGAAATTTGATATAGTAGATCATAGTATAGTATAGTATAGTATAGTATAGTATAGTATAGTATAGTATATCCATCCATTTTCTGTAACTGCTCATCCTCATCGGGGTCACAGTGGTACTGGAGCCTATCCCGGCAAGACAAAAAAGCTCTGAAAAAACAGTGGACGTGGTCAATAGGGCTGGGGCACATGAAGGATGAAGACACTCTGGCACGGGACAAAAGGAGACACAGAACTTATATTGACACACACTGATGGGTAATGGGGAACAGGTGCAGACAATCAGGAATCACAGCAACACGTGACACACAAGGGAAGGGCAAGTGACCTTAAACAAGAGGGTAGGTAAATTTCAAGATAAAACAGGAAGTCACAAGACAAAAAATAGAAGCCCCAACATCCACTCCATTGTGACAGAACCCCCCCTTCTACGGCCGTCACCTGATGGCCCAGGCTGGTCAGGATGATCCCTGTGGAAGTCCTCGATGAGACTCCACATGAGAGTCTACAATGAATCGTGATGGGATCCATTGTCTCTCTTGGAACCATAGCCCACCCAGTCTACTAAATATTGCCTACCTTGGCCCTGGTTGTGCACTGCCAGCACCCGCTTTACCTTGTAGACGGGGCCCAGAACTGGTGGATGGTGGCCCCGGACTCTCCTTGGCTGGCTTGACCTGGCTGACATGGAAGGTCAGGTGAACAGGAAGAAACCGGGGCAGGCGAAGGCGCACAGCAGCAGGACCAATGACCTTGGTGATGGGAACCAGATCCACAAACCGCGGAGCCAGCTTCCTGGAGGGAACCTTCAGATGGAGGTCCTTAGCTGAGAGCCACACCCTCTGACCTGGCTGGTTGGTGGGGGCTGGCATTCTCTCGCGATCTGCTGCTTTCTTGAGCTGATCCCCTTGGCGAATCAGCACCTGCCGAGCGGCTGCCCAGATGTGGCGACAGCAGCAAATCATGGCATAGGCAGATGGCACAGACACTTCAGGCTCATTGTCTCTGAAAACAGGAGGTTGATAACCAAACACACATTTAAAAGGAGAGGATCCTGTGGCAGAGGTGGGCAGTGAGTTGTGGGCGTATTCAACCCAGACCCACAAGGTGGTGGTACCTCACCATTGGCCTGCTTTATCTCATTTCTATTTGCCAGGAGACTGCTCCAACCACACAAGTCAGTGGCAGGATAGTTTCAGGCTCCTTGACAACAGGTTCGTTGTTGTATAGTCAAGGCAGGGCATCAGGCTCGATGTTATGGGACCCTGGCCTGTAAGACAGCAAGAAGGAAAATTGAAACCATAGCCTGCTGGAGTTGGTCAAACACAGAACTCATCAGAGCGAGAGGATAACGATTTTTTATTGTTATGTCATTGAGGGGACTATAATCAATGCAATGTCTTAAAGAACTGTTGTTTTTCTTAACAAAAAAGAACCCTGCCCCCACTGGGGACGAAGACAGGCGGATGAGCCCTGCTTTCAGAGAAGTCTCGATATACTCCCTCATGGCCTCCTTCTCCGGCCCTGAGACAGAGTACAGACGCCCGTTGGGAATGGTGCAACCAGGGATCAGGTCGATGGCACAATCGTAAGGTCGATGAGGAGGGAGCGACAGGGCTTTGGTTTTGTTAAAAACTTCCCTGAGGTGGAGGTAGCAGGAAGGGACTGAGCTCAATTCGGGGTCTGTGGCAGAGTTAACAGAGACAAATTCAGTCAGACTTTTGCTGTGGGTCGAGGCATCAAAACAACTGTCCTTACAAGCCTCCCCCCACCCCATGACTTCACCTGGAACAGGTGGACACAATCAGGAATCACAGCAACGGGTGACACACAAGGGAAGGGCAAGTGACCTGAAATGGGAGGGCAGATACATTTCAAAATGAAACAGGAAGTCACGAGACAAAAAATAAAAGCATCAACATCACTCCATTGTGACACCCAGGTGCGTGTTAAAAGGCAAGCAGCAGCTTTCTGGATGTATTGGATTTGTTAAAGGTTTTGGATGGTGTGGCGTAGAGGATGCTGTTGTAATAGTCTATTATGGAGGTGATGAAAGGGGAGACGAGGGTTTTTGGAGCAGAGATGGACAGAATTTGGTTTAAGTTTAAGTTTTAGGTTTGAAAAAAGGCAGTTCTCATGATATAATTCATGTGTTATTCAAAGGTGGGCTCATTGTCAGAGATAGAGAGAGTTTGTGACTGTGTTGGGAGGAAGACAATGAGGAGTTGGAGAGAATGGAGTAGGTGGAAGTTGCGATGGACTTGGCAAAATTGTAGAGCTGGATGTCTTCAGCGTAGCAGTGGAAGCAAAGACCATGATGGCAAAAGATGTTGCCAAAGGGAAGATTTTTTAAAGATATTTTTTGGTGCGTTTTTAAGCTTTATTTGACAGAGACAGCTGAAGAGTGACAGGACTGTGGGGAGAGAGAGATGGTGAATGACATGCACCAAAGGGTCACAGTTCGGATTAGAACCATGGGCCGCTGCGGCAAGGACTGAGCCTTTGTACATGGGGCGGATGCTCTACCACATGAGCTAACCAACACCCAAGTCTGTTTTTGAGGTATGATTAGATAAGAGGGAAGTGACGATGAGGAAGGATTTGAGGCAGGAGAGAAGAATAGTGTGGTTAATGGTGTCAAAAGCTGCAGTGAGGTCCAGAAGGATGACATGTTGAGGTGATCAGAGTTTGTAGAGATGGATGTCGTTGGTGCCTTTGTGGAGGGCAGTGTTGTGAGCATACTCTGAATTGAAATGGATCCAACGGGTCATTGGAGATGCGAAAAGTTTTGAGTTTATTTAGTGTATTATATTGAATATATTTGTAATGATGGAAGAAAAGAAAACAATCACAGGCCCATGTTTCTGTTTTATCTTTCATTTTTTATTTCAAAATGAAAATGTCTACCACATGTCCATGATACGCCTCATGCTCATGAACCTGGAGCCGCTCCAGCCCATGTTCATGAAATTCCTGTACTCTCCAGGCCTGAAGTACATCATCCTGCCTCTGTAGTGGGGCTGCTCGTACATCAGCCAGTGGCCGTCCATCACGTGGCAGGACATGCAGTTGTTCATACGGTAACGGTCCATGATGTTGTCACAGTCGTCCATCATCTCATACATCTGACCACCGAAGTTCTCCCTCTCGTAGATCCTCATCCTGTACTGGCCTCTGTACTGTTTTGGGAAAAAGAAAAGAAATGAATATCTGTATATCAAGTTCTCTGGTGGGTGTCATGCATAATAGAACTATGGTATGACAGATGTCTGTTTTATGCCTACCATAGGGATCATACGGCAAGACCTGATACCACTGTTCCATCCCCACATGCTCATGTAGTCAGCATAGTCGCCCCTCCTCATGAAGTACTGGTTTCCCATGTAGTTGTGACGGTCGTAGACCATGAAGCAGCCACTCTCCACCCTACAGGAGTGGCATCTGCTCAGGTAGGAGGAAAAGTCAGCACAGTCGCTCATGCACTCCCAGGAGCGACCCTGGAAGTTCCTGTCCTCGTAGAAGGTGACCTGAAAAATGAGAGATGCTCTAATTGATCATAGAAGCACTGACATCATTTTATGTTCTCTATAAATAAACATTCATGAAATTTGTAAATTTTTTTGTAAAATTTCAACCTTACCCTGCCCATGCTCATTTCAGTGGTGGTCATGCTTGTGCTGTAGGTGAGCTGCTGCTGTTGTTACTGCTGCACTGCTGTCCTGTTTGGTGTAACCCCTGCTTTTATACCTGACCAAACCCTACAGAGTCAGTGGGCCTCCATTGTTAAAACTCCTATGTGATATAAAGGCTCCGTCATTGACTGTAGTCAGCGCACACATAGACACATAAACAAAGCACATATGGACACACATAGCCTTCCCTTTTTCACTAAACAGTTAATAAATATTGCACACATCCCTCTTCCCTTCACTGTTTAGTAGAGCCACCAAGGGTGCACACTTGGTAGCTCTTCTATCTATTTTTACTTCTGTATATATTGTAACTTACCTTCTGTCTGTTCAAAATTTGTCCCGCCACACAAGAGTCATTCTGTCATCTCACGTCTTATTTGGGTGACAAAATGGGGGCATAACCATTGTCATGGCTTGATGAGTGCTTTTATTGGTCATGTGAGTGATATAATTATGTATATGGTGTATGGTTATAATATTATTTTGTGAGTTATTGTGTGTGTAAAATGATGAAAATGGTGAAAAAATATAATCTTTATTCAAACTACATTTGTGTTATGGTAGTGGTAAAAGTTTTACATATTATGAAAAATATGTGAAAGTACCTGGATAAATAAATGAAAATAACAAAATATATATATAGTGTAGTATAATATAGTAGATTATAGTATAGTATAGCACATTATATAGTATGGTTTAATGTAATAGTCTCTGCTATTTTATAGCATGGTATGGTAGTATAGCCATCCATTATACCAATATACCTATTAAGTTGTAGTGTTGGGATGTCTTTTAAGTGATTCGGATCACTAAAATGAACAATTTTTTCATTCATTCACCAGTGCAGTAGCCCTCTTGTGGCTGATGTAAACATGACAAATTAATGAAAGACTGATCTGTATGAACATACTGCTGTGCTTACTGCTCTTCACACAGCCCGAGCGGCCATGCAGCTGCCTTGTGGAAACAGAGAATGTACTGCATAAACATGAGCGAATCACCAACTGAGACTATTCATTACTGCCATTACATATAAAAGATTAGTTCATATTGAATGATTAGTTTATATTGAATGATACGTTCACGACCAACACACCACTATTAAGTGCATGTCTTTGGACTATGGGAGGAAGTCAGAATACCTGGAGAAAACTACTCCTAAATGTGAGTTGGTCTCACATTTTGCTGGTGGATATACTTTAAACCCCACAGATAACTCCACAAATACTATACGCCCAGAATTAGTCAAAAATTCTGTCAAAGTCAAGCTCACAGTCTAGTTTCGAAGTCTAGGTTTTTGTTCTTTAAGGTTATTCCTCGAAAGAGTGATTTTTTTTTTTTTTTGTTGGCTCTGCCTTTTTGTAGCATATTTCGTAGTCTAGGTTTTTGTTTTTCCGTAATTCCTCGAAAGAGTGATTTTGTGTTGGCTCTGCCTTTTGTAGCATATTTCGCAGTCTAGGTTTTTGGTAGTCAGAGTTTAGTTTTTCACTGAATAAAGGATCAACTGATCCATCCCTAATTCTGAACTTGAGTCCGCTTCTTGTTTCCCTCGTGTCAGCAGCACCAGAGTTCTTCGACCCTGGCCCCTACAGTGCTGAGATAGACTGTTCCTAGTCAAAGCCAAACAATTAATACTGCTGAGGACCTCAAGGCACACTCGTGACCTTGTGTAACCTAAGAATAGAAAATTCCACAACAGTAAGTTTTCTTGTATATGTATAGTGTAGTCTCAGTTTACTTTAAGATGTATCAGGATAGTGTAATGGTACAACAGGACTAGTCCAAACTTTGGAGGGCTTTGTATATGAGGAGGAGGAATTTAAACTGGATCTGCTGTGGGTACCAGAACTTCGTGGAGGTTCTGGAAGACGTGGGTGATGTAGTCATGTGAGTCCAGATGTATGTTAAAAGGTAAGCAGCAGATTTCTGCTGGATGTATTGGAGTTTATTTTCAGTTTTGGATGGTGTGGCGTAGAAATGCTGTTGTAATAGTCTATTATGGAGGTGATGAAGGCGTAGACGAGGGTTTTTGGAACAGAGAGGAAGAGTGATGGGCAGAGTTGAGCTAAGTTCTGGGTTTGGAAAAAGGCAGTTCTCATGATATAATTCATGTATTATTCAAAGGAGGGGTCATTGTCAGAGATGAGCATGATGAGAGATGGTCATTGGAGGTGAGATAAGTTTTGAGTTGTGTGGCAACAGTACATGCCAGGATTTTTAAGAGAAAAGGGAAATTAGAGATTGGCTGAAAATCTGTCATGATATCAGGGTTTATGCTGTTTGTTGAACAGCATTCTGTTTCATACATTGCTTGGCACGCTGATGTGTGTCACGGGGTCTAGTGTCTGATGTGGAGTCATAGAGTAAGTGGGGAGAGTGGTGTGTAGTTTTCTTCCAAAAAGTACTCAGCTGGAGTCTGTTCAGTTGTTCCGTGATGAGTTGCTCTGTAATTTCAAATGAAGAGATTCAATCTTATCATGAATCTTTCTGCTTCTGCATTTGCTCTTGGCCAATATGGTGTTATTTTTCTGTGTTTGAAACCAAGGTAGAGACTGACGTCTTTGAAGGGTTGGCCATTGAATGGTGGTCCATTGTCTGTTTTCACAACACACGGTGTCCCAAATGATGAAAAGATCTTGTCTAGTGTGGGAACCACTGTAGTGGCTGATGTGGTCTATCTTGTCTATCTGTCTATTCTGGATACCTGGAATACTCAGCTGGAATACAATACTCAACAATAACAAATCAACAACCACAAGTAAGTAATCACCTGAGGGGAAGAGCAAGGTTCTCAATGGCTGTGATCTTGTAGGATCTGTAGAGATGCCTTTTGCTGAGAAAACATATCCAAAAACTCTAGATGAGGTTTACTGTACTCACACTTTTCGCCATTCAGTGTTATGTTTTCTCTCTTAGTCTCTGGTCAGATTTGAGGCTATCATTGTGTTCTTCTTGTGTTTTCCCATACACTATAATGTCATCACTAATGTTTCTGACATTGGGAATGCCATGGAGCACTTGTTGGATGACATTTTGGAACACTTCTGGAGCAAAGTTTATGTCGATGCTGAGTCTGGTATATCTCCAGAGCCCAGAGTGTGTTGTGAATGTGGTGATGTACCTAGAATCTGGGGTAGCTCCAGCTGATGGTATCCAGTGTTTAAATCTAGCTGGAAAACACCACAGCTCCATTCAGATCATGGATGAGGTCATCAATCAGTGTGATATGACGTTCTCGCTGGATCGCTGTGTTTGGCAGGCACATATCCACACATTTGCAAGCTCTTTCAGGATTCTTGGGCTTTGGAGTGACCACTATTTGAGATACCCATGGTGTTGCACCACTGACTCACTCAATAATGCCTCTTTCTTGTAGTTCATGTAGTTCTCTTGCCACTTTTTTTTGCATGTGAAAAGGGATTCTCCTGTGCAGCTGCACCACAGGTTGCACTGAGTCATCGATGTGTAGTTTCACTTGAAAATCTTTACGCTTTCGTATGCCTTGAAAAAGATCTTGGTATTTTTAGTTTTTGGCAGTTTGCTTGTTTTCCTTCATGTGGGAATGGTCCTCCACAGTTTCACATTTGCATTTTTCAAATTAAATCAAATTTTATTTATATATATTTTATTTCTTCTTTCGTCATTTAATGCAGTTTCCTCATCGCCAGTTATGCTGTTTGTTGAGCAGATGTGGTGTTCAGGTGAAATGAACAGCGGGAGACATTGGTTATTCTCAATACTAAGAACTTTACTTGGCTTAATTCTGTATAACAAGGGGTAACTCAGGTAACAACTCAGGGGTATTGCACAATACTAGAATAAAGAAATACAGGATAATTGAGCAAGCCCAGCTTGACCTAGCCTCCTTGGCGCATGCTGGCTTAATTGGTTGCACGTTTGCTGAGCCAGGATGAAAAGTGTGTGTTCACGGCATACTTAAATAGACCTTGCGATCGCTCACAGAATCACCGATTGGAACATGGATAAAAGTCGCACTTCCTACTTAACGGCCTCTGAACTACAGCTCCTGATGGAGTTCTATGGCGAAGTGAAAAGATATTATGAGAAAAAGGCAATACCAATTCCATAATTAAAGAATGCAAGAAAGCCTGACAGACAACAGCGGACCGGCTTAATGCGGAAGTAGTCCAAAACTGTACAATTAATAAACAATGCTCCACTAGGATGTCATAATTAGGCTACAATTAAAGGAGTTACTTTTCAAGTCCACTAACTGTTGTACACTTTACTTTAAAAGTGTCAAGCAGGTGCATATTACTCAGGAAATGTATGATTGTGCATATGAATAGGATTAAGTGCAAACAATTCATTGTTCATTGTTCAATTCATTGGGATGATGGCAGGGATGGAGTTGAAAACCTTTAGTTTGATCTTTGAACTGTGGCGTGATGTGCGCTCACATATTGTCCATCACAGGCAGGGGTTTGTGTGTTCTAAAGAAGCCACCCGGATGCTTAAATGGGATTCACACCGGGGACGTCAGCGCCGCGTTACGGCTGCGCCATGGATCAGCTCCGTCCTCTGCCCGGTGTCAACTCACACCGGGCGCGTACTGGCAGCGTTACGGCAGCGTAGCGAACTAGCCATATTCACGCGAGATCACACGAGTCCCCTGTGTATAAAAGAAACAACAACAAAGAGCTAACTTTGCTTCTCCGACGTGGGAGAGATTATTAAAAGGATCTGCTGTGTCATAAATTATTGTGTGCTGTTCCACTTCAACAATTAGTCTCTCGTTGTTCATGTTGAGACTCTTTGATTGATTGACAGCTGACCTGGTGCCACCGGTCATGACATAATGTGGACGTGAAGCTGTGACAGGCGACATGAACTGCATTTTGTGTTTTATTTTGAAAGGGGGCGAAAGTGTTTACACTGATTCTGTGTCAGATTTCCTGTCTGGTGCTATCTGCTCTGTTGAAATTGACGCGGTTTAGCAACCACTCGCGTCAAAAATAGAAGTGCTACATACACAGATAGCGCTGCGGAGCGGAGAGACGCTTTTGGGACGCTGCTGAGACGTTCCGCGGCGCGCCTGGTGTGAGTGGTCTCATTGATTATAGTGGCAGCGATCAGCAATGGCCGACGTAACACGCCACTGACGTCCCCGGTGTGAGTTAGGCTTTAGTGAAGCACTTTGTAAGCCAAAAGTGAATCATTTCTTGATCCCTTTCCCATTCATGGCCATGACAACTGAGGGGTTTGGATTTTTGGCATGGTTTGCATTTATAAATGACCATTGGTGGCAGTTTTGATCCATCTCTACAACATGCCAGCACCACTGTGAAGTGTGATTTCTCATGACCAGTTGTCACTATATCCATACTCTTTTGCCCTTTCTCTGTGACACTTCAGCCCATGGGGATGAAGATCGGGAGAAGATTGATGCAGCAGTCATAAAAACGGTGAGGTGGTGACATGGCCTCATGCTTGCGCTCACATTTCTTCTTCTTGGACAGAAACATTTCGCTCGCACTCAAATCTGTCCTGTGCGCGCTCAGATCTAACGTCTATGCGCTCAAACCTAAGTGTGCTCGCACTCAAAACATGTCCTGTGCGCTCTCAAACTTTTTGTGCTCGCACTCGGAACAACACGTCCTCTCAGGTTGAGGTGTCTGCTCAGACTGAAAGATGCCCCTCCCTGCGCTAATATTGTATATGTGTTTCTCCAGCCAATAGGGAGACAGCTAGAGTGTGGCCCAATCTTGTGTGCGTTCTTTCGCCGTTTTTGAGCACTCCGTAGGGGCGGGTATATGTCTGTTTATAAAACTGCTTCTCTCTTTAAATACACCAATTTACCATATCAGCCAGCTGTTTGAATCGTCACCTATTTAAGACGCCAGCTAATTTATGTATGTTAAGTAATACTAAAAAGAATTATCGTAGTTTAGATTTTTTTCGGTTTCATATTAGCATTATATTATAGCTACTCTTACTGGCATAACAGTGTTACGATAGTTAAATGGTTAAGTACACTGCTACCTGTTGACACATCCTGGCCGCCACACTTTAGCTGCATGTCATATTATGATTTTAAATTTAAATTAATAAATTTAGTGAGGATGCCTCCTGGACGCCTCCCTGGTGAGGTGTTCCGGGCACGTCCCTCCGGGAGGCGGCCCCGGGGAAGACCCAGGACACGCTGGAGGGACTATGTCTCTCGGCTGGCCTGGGAACGCCTTGGGGTCCCCCTGGGAGAGCTAGACGAAGTGGCTGGGGAGAGGGAAGTCTGTGTCTCCCTGCTGAAGCTGCTGCCCCCGCGACCCGCCCTCGGATAAGCGGAAGAAGACGGACGGACGGACGGAAATTTAGTGAGAGACCCACCTGGTGGGGTATGAACGTGATCCGCAAGTGTTACTAGGAGCTTTTTGGCCTGTATGATGAAACATTGTTTTCTCAGGTCTGTATCTCAAAGGCTCCTAAGCCAGTTGTGCAGGCACTGCAACAGTGCCATCATGCTAGTGATGTCACTTCCCAGGATGTTCCAGGGAAAGTGAAGGTCAGGGGTAAGAGGAGTTTTCACCACCAGATTCCTGGTGGTGTAATGAAAATCGTGGCTGCCACATGTTCTGAGCAATACTCCGGGTCTCTTATGTTGGCTGTAATGATGTTGTTTTCTACCCCCGCACTGTTCTTGGCACACTGTGGAGAATGTGGATTTATCACTGTTGTCTGTGGAGGAACAGGGTCCAGTGAAATCCCTGCGTAAACATTACTCCTCTGTCTTTTTCCATCAGTGACACTGATCTGGGCTGTACTAATCTCATCTCCCATGATGTCCCTTTGGTAGATGATACCCCCGTGAAACAGCGCTATAGGCGCATTCCACCCTCGGAATATGAGGTTGTGAAGGACCACATGAATCAGCTACTCTCATCCCAAGTAATTTGTGAGAGTAGCAGCCCCTGTGCGTACCCTATTGTGTTAGTATGGAAAAAAGATGGCAGCATGTGTGTTGATTAGAGGCGCACTAGAAGGCATCCCTTCGAGTCTCTAGTCCTCTGCCACAGATGGAGGAGTCTTTGAATGCATTGTCTGGTGCTTGCTGGTTCTCAACCCCTGGTGCCAGTCAAATCAAATTTTATTTGTATAGCCACGAGTCCCAAAACACATTTTGCCTCAGAGGGCTTTACAGTCTGTACAGGGAGTGACACCTTCTGTCCTTAGACCCTCGGTTCCAGTGAAGAAAAACTTGCCCACAAAAAATCAGAAGAAACCTCAGGAAGAGCCACAGAGGAGGGATCCCTCTCCCAGGACGGACAGACGGACAATGGATGTCACATGTACCGAACAATCAACACAAACATATTGAACAATTAATTACAATTAACGGTAGAATGATTACAGTAGCAGTGGAACCTGTGATAGAGATAGAGAGACACAGATGCACAGCAGCAGTAAATCATTAACTAACTAAACTGTAGTGGAGATATGGTAACAATAATGACAGTAATGCTATATATGGTGGACGTCAGCAGCAGACCACAGCAGTAGCCACTATCCATGAGAACCCGTTGGACGAGAAAGCACAGAAACTCCGGGGAAGTCAAGTCCGGTGGCAGCATAACTAAAGGAAGGCCTGAGCATGCCCTAACTATAAGCGCTATAAGTCTACTCTTGAAGGTGGTGACCGTGTCTGCCTCCCGAACCCAGAAAGGTAGTTTGTTCCACAGAAGAGGAGCTTGATAGCCAAAAGCTCTGGCTCCCTGTCTACTTTTGGAAACTATAGGAACCACAAGGAACCCAACATTCTGAGAGTGCAGTGGTCTAGAGGGGTAGTAATGTACTATGAGTTCTTTTAGATATGATGGTGCCTGGCCATGAAGAGATTCTCCAGAGATTCTCTTATTCTAGATTTAACAGGTAGCCAGTGCAAGGAAGCCGAAATGGGAGAGATGTGATCTCTGATCTTGGTTCCTGTCAGAACACGTGCAGCAGCATTCTGATTTTGCTGCAAAGTCCTAAGAGATTTACTGGGGCAGCCTGATAATAAAGCGTTACAGTAGTCCAGCCTAGAAGTAGCAAATGCATAAACTATTTTTTCTGCATCCGCTTGGGACACGATGCATCTGATTTTGGTAATGTTGCGTAAGTGGAAGAATGCAGTCTTTGAAATTTGTTTTATGTGGACATTAAAGGACAAATCATGATCAAAAATATAATAATAATGATTCTTTACGGTGGAGGTGGAGGCCAGGGTGATCCCGTCTAAGGTAGCCAGGTCTCCAGAAAGAGAGTTTCTGAGGTGTTTGGGTCCAATTACAAGAACTTTGTGTCCCTGCTCACTTGCAGTCTGATCAGGGCCGTAACTTTGAAAGCCCCCTCAGCCAGCAGTTGTGTGACGTGTATGGCATTGTAAAATCATGCATTACTCCATACCATCCAGAAGGAAATGGTCGGTGTGAGTGCTTCAACTGGACGCTCCACAACTTGCTGCTTACTCTGCCCGTGTCCCGGAAAAGGGACTGGCATGTGTGTCTGCCTCGTGTTGTATTGTTACAACACAACTCATCATCAGACAACTGGAGAGTCGCCATTTTCCTTTAACGGACTTGGTTCAAAAGCACCAAGCCCGTTTGCATGTAGCATTCGAAGGAGCTAGAGAGGCTTGAAACATGCTGCTGATTGGCGGAAGGAAGTTCACGATCAGCATGTAAGGGATCTGCCATTGCAGGAAGGGCAGCTTGTGTATTTGCGTGACTTAAGCGCTTGGGGCCCCCAGAAGACTTGGGATCGGTAGAGTTCTGTGAGGTATCGTGTGTTGAGGATGCCTAGGGAAGGTGGCATGGTGTATACTATTGTGCCAGTAGATGACGAGGCCAAGGTCAGCACTGTGCTGAAGGCTGTCGTAAGCGTGGACTTACCTGGTCATGCCTCCTTTCATCATTTGAGTATGACTTGTTGGTCTCAGACCCACCATCTTATGTGGCTACTTCTGCTATGCCCTCCACCAGTTCAGCAGCTTCAGAGGCATCAGCATCTCTAGTTCATACAGATACTGGCACACAAGCCTAAAGTGCCCTAATAACGAACATATGAAATTATCCTATAAATATATACAATAATATATCAGGTGCACCTGAGTATAAGTATAAGCAGTGTAATGCTTGGTTTGGACACCTCTTGATGCTCTTGAGTAATCTACATTGTTGTTGTTATTCAGTGTATTACATTAAATATTTCTTTAATGATGGAAGAAAAGAAAACAGTTACAGGCTCACATTTTTGTTTTATCTTTCTTTTTTTATTTCAACATGAAAATGTCTACCACATGTCCATGATACGCTTCATGCTCATGAACCTGGAGCCGCTCCAGCCCATGTTCATGAAGTTCCTGTACTCTCCAGGCCTGAAGTACATCATCCTGCCTCTGTAGTGGGGCTGCTCGTACATCAGCCAGTGGCCGTCCATCACATTGCAGGACATGCAGTTGTTCATACGGTAACGGTCCATGATGTTGTCACAGTCGTCCATCATCTCATACATCTGACCACCGAAGTTCTCCCTCTCGTAGATCCTCATCCTGTACTGGCCTCTGTACTGTTTTGAAAAAAAAGGAAGAGAAATTAATATCTATATATCAAGTTTTGTAAGGGATGTCAACTGTAATAGGCAGATGTCTGTTTTATACCTACCATGGGGATCATACGGCAAGACCTGATACAACTGTTCCATCCCCACATGTTCATGTAGTCAGCATAGTCACCCCTCCTCATGAAGTACTGGTTTCCCATGTAGTTGGGACGGTCGTAGACCATGAAGCAGCCACTCTGCACCCTGCAGGAGTGGCATCTGCTCAGGTAGGAGGAAAAGTCAGAGGAGTCGCTCATGCACTCCCAGGAGCGACCCTGGAAGTTCCTGTCCTCGTAGAAGATGACCTGAAAAGTGAGAGACGCTCTAATTGACTGTACAAGCACTGACAGAATTTGATGTTCTCTATAAATAAACACTCATGATATTTGTAATTTGTGTTTGAAATAATAAGCTTACCTTGCCCATGCTCATTTCAGTGGTGGTCATGCTTGTGCTGTAGGTGAGCTGCTGCTGTTGGTGTTGTTACTGCTGCACTGCTGTCCTGTTTGGTGTAACCCCTGCTTTTATACGTGACCAAACCCTACAGAGTCAGTGGGCCCCCATTGTTAAAACTCCTATGTGATGGAAAGGCTCTATCAGTAACTGTAGTCAGTACACACATTCATAGACAAAACACATACACACACATAACAACGCTCTGTTTCTGACTAAACAGTTAATAAAAAATGCAGACACCTCTCTTTGCTTCACCATTTAGTAATGCAATGGTGGGTGCACATTTGGTATCTCTTTTATCTATTTTGACTTCTTCATACATTTACACAGATTATTCCAACATACCTTTTGTGTGTTCAAAATTTGCCACACAGAATCACCCTATCATCTTGTTTCTGGCATTCAGGTGACAAAACAGGGCCATAACTATTATCTGTCATTAAATGGCATGATCATCTGTGATTTTATTGGTTATTTCAGTGATGTAAGTATGTTTTGTTTATACTGTTAATTAGTGCCATCACAATTATGTTTTCAGTAAAGAAAATAGTTAAAGGAGTGGTAAATGTTTTACATATTATGAAAAGGATGTGGATGTACCTGATTAAATAAATCTAAATAAAAAAGATAATAGGTATAGTAATATACTTTTTTAGTATAGTGTGGGATTACATAGTATAGTGGTTGAAGTTTTCTTGAAGATGCATCAGGATAGTGTAATGGTACAATAAGTCAAAATTTAGGAACATGAAGAGGAGTTTCAACTGGATCTGCTGTGGGAGGTTCTGGTAACATCTGGTGATGTGGTCATGGGTCCAAGTGTATGTCTAAAGGCAAGCAGCAGAGTTCTAAATGTATTGGAATTTGTTTAAGGTTTTGGATGGGGTGCTGTAGAGAAAGCTGTGGCAATAGTCTATTCTGGAGCAGAGAAAAAGAGTGATGGGCAGAGTTGGACTAACTTTTTGATGTGGAAAAACAGTTCTTTATGTGTTATTAAATGGAATAGTCATTGTCAATGATCACTCAGAGGTTGTAACTGAGTTGGGAGGAAGACATGGAGGAGTTGTCAATGGTGAGGCAGAAAGTGTGAGTGCAAGTGGTAATGGATTTGGTAGACATGTGGAGTTGGATGTTGTCAGTGTAGCAGTGAAAGCGGAGACCCTGACGTTGCCAAGGGAAAGCATGTAGAGAAAGAAAAGGAGAGGACCAAGCATGGGACCCTGGGGAATACCCTGGAACAGAGGAGATGTGTAGGAGATGCAGTTGTGGATGAACTGTTGTTTTTGAGGTATGTTGTAAGTCAGGAGAGGGCGGCACCAGTGATGCTGAGGGAGGATTTGAGGTGGGAGAGAAGAATAGTGTGGCTGATGGTGTCAAAGGCTGCAGTGATTTCCAGAAAGATGACGATGCTGAGATGAATACTGCAGAGAGAAGGATGTTGTTGGTAACTTTGATGGGGGCTGTGACAGTGCTGTGTTGTGAGAAGACTGAAGATTAAAAAGGTTCAAATAGGTCATTAGAGATACGATGGTTTTGAATTTATATGTACTAGGATTTTAACAGAAAAAGGAAATTATGGATTGGCTGAAAATCTTTTTGAGTATGTGACTGACAACAGCAACTTTGAACTTTAAACCAGAGCTGAGGGGGAGGTGATGGGTTCTGTAATAAGAGTGTGTTATTGACAAGGTGGGATGGGATTGGATCCAGGGCATGTGGATCTTTCATTCCTGTCATGAGGTTGGACAGCTTTCCTGTCAGCACAGGAGAACTGAGGCTGAAAGGTGTGGGAGAAGGTGCAGCTGAGGACTGGGAGTGTAGGGGTTGGATGCAAGATAGGAGAGGAAGATAGGTTGCTATAAATGGGGTCAATGAAAGGAAGGAGTTAGACATTTTACCGTCAAGAGAGCCTGAATGGGGATGACAGGGAGGTGAATTTGATATCGATATAGTCAATGACCCGAGAAGTCAGTTCAGGTGATGTCCCTTCATAATTGGTTTTGTGGACAAGGGGGTGAGATTTGACTGTAATATAATACCAAACTATATAACTCTGTGATGCACATCAAAATTCTGAAGTTTCAAATTAGGTCATAGACATCTATAATGACATTTTGGCAGAAGAATCTGTAGAATTTGATTTCTTATATGCAAGACAAAGTAAGCAGTGTAATATGTGGTTTGGACACCTCTTTTGATGCTCTTGAGTAACCTAAATTGATTATTCATTGTATAACATTAAATATTTTCTGTAAGAATGGAAGAAAAGAACAAAGTCACAGGCTCACGTTTCTGTTTTAACTTTCATTTTAATTTCAAAATGAAAATGTCTACCACATGTCCATGATACGCCTCATGCTCATGAACCTGGAGCCGCTCCAGCCCATGTTCATGAAGTTCCTGTACTCTCCAGGCCTGAAGTACATCATCCTGCCTCTGTAGTGGGGCTGCTCGTACATCAGCCAGTGGCCGTCCATCACGTTGCAGGACATGCAGTTGTTCATACGGTAACGGTCCATGATGTTGTCACAGTCGTCCATCATCTCATGCATCTGACCACCGAAGTTCTCCCTCTCATAGATCCTCATCCTGTACTGGCCTCTGTACTGTTTTGGAAAAAATAAAAGAAATTAATATCTGTACATCAAGTTTTGTAAGGGATGTCAGCTGTTATAGAACTGTAGTATGACTGTAATCTGTTTTATACCTACCATGGGGATCATACGGCAAGACCTGATACAACTGTTCCATCCCCACATGTTCATGTAGTCAGCATAGTCACCCCTCCTCATGAAGTACTGGTTTCCCATGTAGTTGGGACGGTCATAGGCCATGAAGCAGCCGCTCTCCACCCTGAAGGAGTGGCATCTGCTCAGGTAGGAGGAAAAGTCAGAGCAGTCGCTCATGCACTCCCAGGAGCGACCCTGGAAGTTCCTGTCCTCGTAGAAGATGACCTGAAAAGTGAGAGATACGTTGATTGACTGTAGAAGCACTGATATATTTTGGTGCTGTAAACATGCAGGATATTCTCTATAAATAAACAGGCATGATAATAATAATAATAATGATAATTGTAATTTTTTTTTTAACTACAAGCTTACCTTGCCCATGCTCATTTCAGTGGTGGTCATGCTTGTGCTGTAGGTGAGCTGCTGCTGTTGCTACTGCTGTCCTGTTTGGTGTAACCCCTGCTTTTATACCTGACCAAACCCTATAGAGTCAGTGGGCCCCCATTGTTAAAACCCCTACGTGATGGAAAGGCTTTGTCAGTGACTGACAAAGCCTTTCCATCAGAGAAAGCACATACAAACATATGTACCACTATTTTGTTTCTTGCTAAACAGTTTAAATTTGCACACATCCAGACCAAACATCTTTGTTTTGTGTTGTTTATGTTGTTACATTGTGTCTCACGTGTCTTTTAAAAAGAATGGGGAAAAAAATATCTTTGTGTCATAGAGGAATAGGGAAGTAAGTCTAGAATGGTTAGAGTGAAGGTTGAATTTTAAAATAAGATCTAGATAGAGATTGGATTGTTTTTTTCTTTTGTTTTACGTCATTCAAGTCATTGAACACCTAATTTTTGTGTGTGAACGTGTATATACAGTATTTTGGCTCATGTATACAGTATATTTTTGGGTTTGGAAATATTTGCCCTGTTTGCACCTGGCAGGCTGGAAATAGATCACAGCATCACTATTTTTCTGACCCGGGTATTTTAAGGGTTTTCAAAGAGGTTGACATAGGACCCTTTGCCTTCAAAAAGTGTTGTGTTTCTATTTGAATAAATATTCTGAACTTCTTAAATGTTGCCTTGTAAATACACCCCATAGTAAAATAATAATAAAAAAACAACAACAACCTTAAACTAATACTTAAAGTAATGAAAACTAAACTGAAATAAACAAACTCACTCTGTTGAAGATGTCATCTGTTAACACAATTCTAATAGCTGACATTGCAGAATGTATGCACAGTTCAGATGATTATAGAGTGGAGTATGAGCATTTTCAGTGAAGATTCAGATAGCAGTCCACAAAACCGTACTCGGTAAATAGTGAACTATATATTCTAAATATATTGTTTCGAATCAGTTCTAGATGGTGCTCATACTTAGTCATTCACCTTCAGTGGAGCTGATACTCTTTATACCATGTAACCAGTAATTTGCATTGTATTTATTGTATTTCATGGTGATGACTTGATAAGGTCTGTCTCAAAAAAATTTTTCAATCACACTTGGTTAAAAAAAGAAAATAACTCAAATAGTGCTGTATAGTATAGCATTGTGTATGTTTTCTTGTATATGTGCATGTCTATATAGTGTAGTCTCAGTTTACTTTGAGATGCATCAGGATAGTGTATTGGTATAACAGGACAGTAAGTCCAAACTTTGGAGGGCTTTGCATATGAGGAGGAGGAATTTAAACTGGACCTGAACCAAGTGGAGGATGTGGGTGATGTGGTCATGGGTTCAGGTGTGTGTTATCAGGCAAGTACAGTTCTGAATGTGTGGGGGATGTTTGTTTTGGGACAGAAGAAAGGTGGAGGAGGTGTAATTGCTGACATGGATGAACTATTGCCTGTTTTTGAGGTAGGGATAGGGGTGTCAATGTCTATGGCCACTGCCATGTTGTCAGATGGATATTTACATTTAGGCTGGAGAGGTGATGTACAGGAAGACCAATGGAGGAGACCAGATCAAGACAGTGACCAGAGGAGTGGGATGTGAGAAGCCAATTTTCCTTTGTAACAAGTTGTGAGGGCTAACGAAGGGGATGTGATTTCTCATGTTTTAAATGAGGTCATGAATATCTACAAGACTTATCAGCACCAGGGCCGGACCAAAATAGCTGGCAAATAGCTACACACAGTAACACTCTGTGAAAAGTAAATGAAGGAGAAAAATGAAGGAGAAGGAGAAAGGAGAAAAACTGTGGCTTGGTTTGGACAACTCTTTTCATCCTCTTGAGTAATCCATGTTGTTTATTTAATGTATTACATGAAAACATTTTCTGTGAGAATGAAAGAGCAGAAAACAATCACAGACTCAAGTTTCTGTTTTATCTTCCTTTTTTTATTTCAAAATGGAAATGTCTACCACATGTCCATGATACGCCTCATGCTCATGAACCTGGAGCCGCTCCAGCCCATGTTCATGAAGTTCCTGTACTCTCCAGGCCTGAAGTACATCATCCTGCCTCTGTAGTGGGGCTGCTCGTACATCAGCCAGTGGCCGTCCATCACGTTGCAGGACATGCAGTTGTTCATACGGTAACGGTCCATGATGTTGTCGCAATCATCCATCAGCTCATACATCTGACCACCGAAGTTCTCCCTCTCGTAGATCCTCATCCTGTACTGGCCTCTGTACTGTTTTGGAAAAAAGGAAGAGAAATTAATGTCTGTACATCAAATTTTGTAAGGGATGTCAACTGTAATAGGCAGATGTCTGTTTTATACCTACCATGGGGATCATACGGCAAGACCTGATACCACTGTTCCATCCCCACATGCTCATGTAGTCAGCATAGTCGCCCCTCCTCATGAAGTACTGGTTTCCCATGTAGTTGGGACGGTCGTAGGCCATGAAGCAGCCGCTCTCCACCCTGAAGGAGTGGCATCTGCTCAGGTAGGAGGAAAAGTCAGCACAGTCGCTCATGCACTCCCAGGAGCGACCCTGGAAGTTCCTGTCCTCGTAGAAGGTGACCTGAAAAATGAGGGATACTTTAGTTGACTGTAGAAGCACTGACAGAGTTTGATGTAAATCTGCAGAATATTCTCTATAAATAAACACTCATGATATTTGTAATTTGTGTTTGTAAAATTACAAGCTTACCCTGCCCATGCTCATCTCAGTGGTGGTCATGCTTGTGCTGTAGGTGAGCTGCTGCTGTTGCTACTGCTGTCCTGTTTGGTGTAACCCCTGCTTTTATACCTGACCAAACCCTATAGAGTCAGTGGGCCCCCATTGTTAAAACCCCTACATGATGGAGAAGCTTCTTCACTGACAGCATATACACACATAGACAAAGCACATATAGACACACATACCAATATTCTGTTTCTCACTAAACAGTCAATAAAAATCGCACACTGAGTCTCTCCTCACCTCTTACCATTACCATTCAGTAGCGCCACCAAGGGTGCACACAGATCTTTTATCTATTTTAACTTGTGCATACATTTATACCTTTTGTGTGTTGGAAATTCACCTAGCCACACAGTCACCCTGTCATCTTGAATTTGGCATTCAGTTGACAAAACAGAGTTATAACTACTATCTGTCATCAAATGTCATGTGACTGACAAAACTATGTTTACAATTTTAATCTGTGCCATCACAAATGTGTTTCCATTAAAGGAAAAAGATGGGAAAAAAATATAGATAATCTTTATTTAAAAGTACACAGCAAATTGACCAGTGTTAAATCAACTCCCATAGAGTTAAATTCAACACTTCCCCAGAGTTTATATAATTCTCATTGGTTCAGAGTTAAATTAACACTTGGATAGTGTTAATCGTTCAACTATATTTCAGTGTTAATTCTTTAACACTTACAGTGTTACCTTAGAGTCTATTCTAGTGTAGCTAAAGAAATACAGCCGTTAAATACGGTTGAAAAATCCAGTATTTAAAGAAATGATGCAAAAGACTGACAAGCAGAAAACAGTTGAATGCAATTATTTCTATGGCAGTTATTCGTCAACTAAAAAATCATAACTGTGACAGCCCTAGTTACATATGATATTAATGAATTGTGTAGGCAGGAGTCAATAAAATTGTGTTTTGTCTTTGAAGTTGGTGGGCCAAGCCGTGTTAAACCCAGACCCTTCACTGCTGACAAAGTGTTATCTGATGAGGATGTGGAAGCAGCTATTGCCGTTTTGAAACACTCTGCTGATGAAGACACCATCTGTGAGAAGATGAAAGCTACCTTCATTTATCGTCAGTCAATGGTCAACAATGAGAAGAGAGCAGGGGATGTGTTCTCAGTCTTCCCAAGATTTGTAGACACACCTGGACTGGTAAGACATCTCCAGTTGTTCAAAATGAGAAGTGGCAAAATTAAGTTTCCTCAGAAACCGTCCACAAACGTGGGCATCACACATGCAGTGTGTCTCATCACTCCTTTCTTTGCACTGTATTTTTGCATTACAGATAGAACAAGATTTCAGACTGCTGTTTGGGGAGGCCACAGCCAACAAATTCCTGGAAAAGTGGGCCAACAATCTGAAAACAAAAGTGATAACAGATTCAGAGATATTCATGATGGATCTTTTTTTTCAGTGTGGTACAGGTTACTGGTGATAATTTAGGCTTACATAGCTTGTTTGGTCTGGTCAAGTCCTTCAGTGCAAGGTACTGTTGCAGATTTTGTTTAACTGAAAAAGAGAACTTTCAAACAGAATTCTCTGAAGATTCTTCCAAAATAGTGTTGCGCACCAAAGACACCCACACTGCTCACTGTCAAGAAATGGCTGATAATCCATCTCTTCCTTATGTTTTTGGTGTGAAAAGGTCATGTTCATTGAATTCATTGTCATATTTTCACACAACTGAGAACTTCTCAGTTGATGTGATGCATGACATTTTGGAAGGGGTGGCCCATTACGAATTGAAGCTCTTGTTTTTGTATTTTAAAGAACATGTAACACTGAAGGAGCTGAATTCGAGAATACAAAGTTTTGATTATGGATTCATGGAAAGAAACAATAGGCCTGTATCTTTGAATTTAAGTGGGGAGTCTAATGATCTGGGACTGAATGCAATTCAGTCATGGTGCTTGTTGAGAAATGCACCACTCCTTTTTGGAGATTTGGTAACCTCTACTGACCAACATTGGGGCCTTCTTCTTTTATTACTACAAATAATTAACATTGTATTTTCTCCCATGTTATCTCAAGGTCTGTGTGTATATTTAAAACATTTGATTGTGGAACACCACAAACTGTTCAAGATGTTGTATCCCCAGAAAAAACTTTTACCAAAGCACCATTTTCTTATCCATTATCCTCGCATTATCCAGAAAATAGGACCTGTACTTCATAGTTGGTGCATGCGGTATGAAAGCAAGCACAATTTTTTCAAGAAAAAGCTCAAGTCATTCAAAAATATCACCAGCATCATATGGCATATCTTTGGCGATCTATACAACGTTTAGTCGGTTAGACATTGGTCCTGGGAAAATGGTGTCTTTGGAAATGGTAAAAGGAGGTTCTGAAATTGTCAAGGCAGTGCAAGTGCCTTCCTGTGTTCAAGCTATGAAAGTGAATTGGGCTAAACACAATGGTTTTGTTTACCGCCCACATCTGGTTATTTGCGGCAAAGTTGAATCTGAAATGCCTGTCTTTTACCAGATTGAGACAGTGCTGATAATACATGACAAATTGTTGCTGCTCACTGTGCCTCTCTTTACAGTTACCTTTAAAGAACATTACCACGCATATGAGGTGACCAGGACAAATAACAATTTTGTGGTCTTTCATGCTGACAGCCTGCATTATCCAAGGCCTTTTGACATACAAATGTCATATGGAGGGAATGACACAGTTCTTTTTGTTGTTCCATATTGCTTTATCTGTTGAGCAATAAAGCACACTGTACTGTCATCTTGTCTGAATGTGTTTTTTCCATTTGATAGGTTAGATCACACACACACACACACACACACACACACATATATATATACATTTAAAAAACACTGTATGGAAATAAAAATTAGTGTCATTTTAAAACTCTATTATGAGTAAAATTTGCTCTATAAAGTGTAATCGTATTACTCTGAACAGTGTGAATAAACCTCAGTGTTACATATTTTTACACATTTTATTGTTAATTTTGACACTACACTAAATTGAGTAAAATTAACTCAAACTAAAAAGTTGACACTGGCCATAGAGTCAATTTAACTCTAATTTTGAGTGGGACCAAATGTTATCTGAAACAGAGTTCATTTCAACTCTCTTAGAGTCAAATTGACACTTTGTTTTTTACTGTATACATTGAAATACATGGAATATACCCAAATACATCAAATGTTCTGGAAGTGTCAATTGGGTCATCTTACACAAATCAGGGGAAAAAGGACATGAGCAAATAACACATTTATAATTTTTATTACACCAAGCACCACAAAACAAACAGTTACAAATAAAATAACGGAACAATGTAAGGGCCATCATCGTCACGTTATAAGCACTCTGCAGGTCAAAGGGCCAATATGTTTCAACACAGTCTGAACTAATTACTTTTTCATCCGATACACACACTTTGTATTCATGAAAATGTTCACAGAAGTATTCAACCACAAGCTTATTGACAATGAAATGGATAATACTATTAACCTTAAGTATCATTTTTATCCTGCAAAACATAGGAATGTCATGGTCAGTGCCACTACAAACGACCAATCCTACTGTATACGCTATCCCACTGATCTTAACCCAGTTAGTAGAGAAAGCATCTTGCACTAAAAGCACAACTTGGGCTAAATGTTCATGATCATTATCTGGATTAAATGTTTTCAGGGCCCCATACTCTATGTGGTTTAAAGGGGATGTCTCCCAATTGTAAGCTTGTTTTTTGGCAAGTGACACTGTGATGTTCTTATTTTTCAGGGTGTTTTTGAACACCCAGTGGTTTGCCTCGAATCTCATACTCCACATATGAATTAAGGATCCGATTTCTCTGATACAACTTGGGTAATCTAACAAGTAATGGTGTTTAGGGATCATGTTTCTACTTGAATAGAGCTGTTTGAACAAGACATGGTGTTCCATAATTAAATGTTTTAAACATACGGTCATGCCTGTTGTTACCGATGGAGAGAATATGATGTTGATGATTTGTAAGCAACAGCAAAGTCCAATTCTGATCTCCTTCCGGCACAATGTCACCAAAAATCAAAGGAATATTTCTAATCAGACAAAGAGTCTGAATGGAGTTCAGTCCTTTAGTATTGTTACCACTATCCAAGTTGACCCTTGTTGGATGATTTTTCTGCTCTAAATACCAAAAATCAAAATCAAAACATAGATTCGAGACAGAAGACCAGGTTTTGACAAAAAGTTTTCAGACAGATACTCTAACAGCAACTTTATCTCATACTGACCTAACCCTTCAAGACTGTCATGCATTATATCCAAGGAAAAATTCTGGAAATCGTGAAAAAACTGTAAGCTTTTGTGGATTTGATTGTAACTTGCTGCAGTGAGTTTTAAAAATTTCTTTCCCTAGTAAAATTATCTTTGGGTCATCCTCACTGGACACATACTGGGCATCACTTTTTTCAATCAAACATAAACGACAAAAATAATGGCCACTGTGATACTCAATAAAACACAGAATCCCGTGCATTCCTAAATTATCCTGTTATTTGACAAATTGTATCATGGACATTCAAGGATGAATAGGGCAAATTAATTCCATGACTC
The DNA here is from genome assembly GCA_014281875.1 of Nibea albiflora. Lineage (NCBI taxonomy): Eukaryota > Metazoa > Chordata > Actinopteri > Sciaenidae > Nibea > Nibea albiflora. The sequence continues at coordinate 25,294,767 of CM024796.1, forward strand.
TCCAATACTTTAATGTCATCAATCAGAGGCTGTAAAATAGGATCAAATCAAATCAATCAAATCATTTTTTCACATCTTCTAACTAAATGCAACTAAATTGATATTCATTAGTGCAGAATTTAACTTTGGGAGCAGATGTCTCAGAACAAAGTACAGTGCCCCAACTTTATGATGTCCATGTTTGGAACCAAGTGAGTTAGCAGTCTCAAAGTCATCGTAATATAACTGAATTTGCAAGGATGTCTGGTGTTCTGAAAACAATGGATGTTATCTAAAGTAACTTCCATCACAAAAGTCTTCATATTGGTTTTCAATTGATACAGAAGGTGTGTCAAGCTGTCCACAAGTATTGCGACAGATAAATTTGATTGTTTCCAAAATTGGAACATACACAAAAATGTCTTTTACTGGTACTTGATCAAAAGTACCCGTACCTTTATTGAGTCTTGAATCATAGCGGATTCCTAACTTTTTCCATGGGGTCCACGATTCCCCACTTTTCACTTAAATACTTCTTTCTTTTAGTTTCAGTACACAAGTTCTCAACAGGGTTTTCAAAAGTTTCAAGACATTTTTCCAATGTAGGTGTAACAGGATTATCAACTGGTATAGAAGACAATACTTTATGCTTAAAGAATGAAGTCCTTCTGCAAAATCTTCTAAATTACAACTGTTGATACTATACTATTTGCCACACCACTACCATTGAGTCTAGAAATAATTGCAGCACAAATGTATTTTGTATTGTCACTGATACACTGAACAGATCCATTGTTTTCAGAACGCCCAGCACTTCGCATGATATGGTTTCCTTCAATAGGATCTTTTGAAATGACAAAATCAGGTTCAAACAACTCTTCTATTGCTGCCTCATCACCGTGACATAAATCATTACCATGAACAGTATTTAAATGTTTTTTCAAACCTCCATATGTACAGAACTGAGGCTGACAGGCATCAGGGGAACAAGACAATTTAAACTTGGTGCTTGGGTAAAAAATGTGTCCTATCTGCAAGTGGCCTGACTGGTGGCTTGACAGATAAAACATTTATACATTGTCATTCAAAATCTTGGCACACAACTCACAAACATGTGGTGACTCCTCTGTGGAGGTTACATCGATGTTGAATACAGTGGTCTGTACAAAGGTGTAGAGATGAAACAGGGACTCATCATACAACAGGTTGAAGACGTAGTGGCATTTGAAAAGTTCGTCAAGAGCACTCAGTGAGCTGGTAGCATGGTTGTGCATGTTGCTGCATGACTGCAAAACACATGATAAAAAAAACCATCTTGAGTGACTTAACTGGTCCTGACATGACTGTTGGTTTGAGATCATGTTCCCTACTAGGTCATTCCTCACAAACCATTTTATCAGCGGCATCACTTGGGCTGATCTTGGTCTTGTTTTTGCATCCAGCTGTGGGAGGCAAAAGATGAAGTAGCAGCAGCAGAGTGGCCATGTCACTGTCCCAGTCTATCAGAGAGAGATGTGATTGACATATGAACAGAGATTAACATATGATTTGATTTGATTTACTTGTTATTCACGCAAAGGATAACATATTGAACCAGGGTTTGGTACGCTGCAAAACTTACATAGCCTATAGGTGAGAAGGGATATTTCAGTGCAGGAAAAAGTGTAATGATTCCCAGCTCATATTTCTCTCTGCTGACGACAAGAACACAAGAAATTCACTTAGTACTGACGAGCAGGACAATATCGTTGCACAAATCTAAGCCCTTCACAAAGTTCACTCTGCTAGGTCTTACCCATGTCTCTCAGTCATATTATTTGCCAATATGTTGACAAGCTGCCTGCTGGTGCAGCGCTTCAGTGAGTTTTCTTATCTATACTCTTCAAGAATATCCTCTCCTCCAGATTTCCCAGGCAAGACATTTTGACCATCTGCTTACACAGAATAAGTAAAAGTAATCAGTCATCATTAAACAACATTAGAGCATCTAAATTATCAAGCACCAAATGACAGTACTCATAAAATGTTACCTCTTTTGCAGTCTCTGACAGAGGACCCTTCACCGCAGACCCTTCTATGCTTAATCTACTACGGTCTGTAGAAATGCCTTTGTCTCTTAGGTCGCTGTTGCTTGAAGAAAGGGACAGGGTGTCTGTAAAAGAAGATGCAGTATCTGAAGTAGAAGGTGTTGAATGGTCTAAAGGAGAGAAAACTGTACAATAGACCCTTTGATTAATATATGTTTGTGGAAATATCCATTTATGGTAACATTCCAATTTCTTAACAATTCTCAATAGTTTACATCAATTACCATGCAATAAAGTACTGTATATTTAGCTAAATTTTTACACTCAGTTCAATGCCAGCTGCACCAAGGAGCAAAAACAGGAGCAAAAACATTGCACATTGTTATCTACGTAGTCATCATTGACAGCACAAGACTCCTACCTTCATCTGAAGTTTTTTTCACAAACTGTCAAGCATACATCTGGATTGGACTCCAATAATTCAATAATAATGTCTTCGTCAACTGCTGTGTCCGTATCATCGAACACGTCAAGTTCAGAGGTGTCAGGAAGCCCAAACTTGTCTTTGACTGTAAGAAGGAGAAACAATGATTAAACGATCACTCTATATACATTTAACTCCAAATTATCCTATATTGCCATCCTTGTATAAAATGGTATTGTTATCTTCGTGGGACACCATTGTCTTTAACTCCTATTGACAGTAATAGACTCATGTCTCATGTCTTATCCATCACTCATCAAGTTCTTGCCTTTACTGATGAAGTCCACATAGGTGACGCGGGAGTGCCAACTGATGTACTTTTTCACATTGAGATACTTCACTTTCAGCAGTATGGTGTCCTAAAACTGGACCTGGAGTATATTTGAAAATGCAGTATCAATAAACCACGATTTTGAAGTGCAAGACAGCATTTACAATACACAGCGTTTCACATTTTAGAAAATACCCATTCATTGAATCAAGAAATTTTAATCCCATTAAGCTTTTCATGTCTCCTTGTGTTACCTAAAAGGTGACACAAAGTGTAGCGTTGTCTAAGCTGAGCTCTGAAATGAGCCTCAAATAAGCTAACAGAAGTTTTATTAAGACTGTTCATGTCAGGATATGCACAACGTCATTGTAGTATACCAACTCACTATCACTTAGTAAGCATCCAGTCGTTACTGCCTCAGACACCGGCAGCTGCCTCGCCACCGCTAAGGCCTCTCTCCCTGACGGAGTTCCCAAAGCTCGGTTTGAACACTGCTCTCTAGTAAACAATTCTTACCTTATCAAAAGAACTTCTTCTACTTACAGTATAATTACTGCATGCAGTATGAGAAATACTGGCTCATGAATGCCTGCAGAAAGGAAATGACAGTAGTAACCGTTGCATTTTCAAATAGACCACGATCGATTAGAAACCTAGCAGCTACCCACTCCCCATTCCCGCCTTTATTCAAAACACATTTCATTTGGCACACAAAAGAAAATATTGGGCATATTAAGATACCTGCACTATTTAAAACGTTCTTGGAAATATAATCAACCTCACATTGATATATATGATTCTTACCTTTTTAAGACATGATATATTTTATTATTTATTATATTTTATTTTTATTATTATTTTATTTTCATGGCTGGGAAAGAATATCAGGCCCCTGTCCCCGTGAAAGGTGTGAAAGGTGATGTAGACGAAGCTAGTCAGCCAAGAGTCAGGAAAAGCCAGAGACAACGAAGGCAGAACAGAGTGAAAAGAACCACAAAGTTCCACAGCTTGAAAGTTCTGAGGCAGAGTTCTTTCCCTCTAGTGTGACCCTTCACTACAGCTCCTCTTTGATAAAATTGTTTGGGATTCAACCCAAGTTACAGAAAAAGGCTATGAAGTTTTTATTCTAAATGGGGAGCAGTTTTGTCTCTGCAGTAAGCGACCATCTAATTCAAAGTTTGGCAACCTATGGCCAGCCAGATGTGGCTCTTTTGATGACTACATCTGGGGTAAAATTAGCTTGTACCATGTACTGGACCACACTACCACTAAAACATTCAGTGGCGGTGTGCAGTACCAGGAAGATGGGAGAGCGGCTGCCTGCTAGAAAGCCCTCATTCCAAACCAGTCACAGCCGCACTCAGGTTCAGAAAATAGGTCCGCTAACAACATGCAGTCTTGAAAACTACTTTGTCTGTTCAAAAATTCCTTTGAACTCATCCCGAATAGTTTCCATGCTATGTTTTAGTCCATGCTGGACAGAGTCTTGGCCGGACATCTCCCTCTCTCCCTCTCCCCTCAAAGAGCCTTCCAAATGTGTACCACCGGGCCTGGAATTTCGTCATTTTAGGGGCAAGGCCACTTGGCCTTTTGTGTTGTCAATTTTTTGAGGGCACAAAGGCCAAAACCCGGGGCACCAAGGCCATAAAAAAGTCCACATCCATAATGAATATAATGCAATTATGTTTTTATTATATGTTTTTAACTTGTCTGCAAGCCAAGTTTCCCTTAGGTGACAATAAAAGCAACTGAACTGGTGTGAAGTACACAGGAAATGATGAAGTCCATCAGTCACTTCAAAAACTGTAAAACTTATTAAAACAATCTCCACCCGTAGGCTTGATTGATCAAGCCTACAGTGCATCATAATGTTTGACTGTAAACAGTACTGTTAATATATACGAGCATATAGACAACTGATTAACCCGTAAGAGCACAGACCGATTTCTCCATCAAGAAAAATTATGGAGGAGATAAAATAAACTAAATAGACAATAAAGAAAACATTTGACTTTTTATTTTTAAGAATAGTGCTCTCATGTCAAGAGATCTGAAATATTATATATCTGTCACGTTAAGAGTGAGTCAGTTTAAAAAACATTAAAACACATTGACACCATTTGTCTGCTGTTGCTGTCAAGCAGTCACTCAGATTTAGGTTGTTTTCTGCACGTTTGCATTATGGCCTCCAAACCCATCAGCATCACGTGTTGTTGGCTCTGCAATACTTTAAAAAAGTAAATAAGTAGTTCTTCATACTTTTATTAAGCTGGAAGCTTAATTACAATCCCTCCAACCTGTGTTACATAATTACATCCTTTGTCCAACTTTCCTGCCCTTTTCTACTGAATGTCACTATTGCAAACAGATTATGTAAAGCGACTATGAACAGCCAGCACACATCAACCAGCTGTAACTTACCCAAGCAGCAACACCAAGATCATAAATACATAAAAATGACACGTTACGACCGGAACCGGCAGCTCCACAAAGGAAAAACTGGACAGCAAGCTAGCAAGCGTTTGTTGAGGTTAATGTTACAGGCTGTGGTCGGCACGTTAAAACTGGGTCACCGTTGTGGTGATATAACGTTACTGTACACGCAATTTAACGTACTTAGTATTTAACTAACTTATATGTTGAAATTCCTCTTACTCATTCACTAATTTAACACACTGTCTGACCTCAGTCCCGGTGATTTTTCCTCTCTTCACGTCAGTCTCAGACCCAACATCACAGCCTAGTGGACGCGGACACAAGAGAGTGGGGGTGTGTTTGATGAAGTGTCATTAAAGCCCAACTGAGTGGTTCATGCCGGGCTTGAATCAAACCCACCAATGTTGACGAATGTCATCAAAACACTCTTTTTTTTTCTCTAAAGACGCAGGTGTCAAAGAGGCAGACTAGAAAACCGCATAATGAACAGGGGCAGTGCGGGCGGGGCATCAAGGCCACCGTGGCCTTAGGACAGATATTTTTTTCAAGGGCACAAGGCCATGGCCCTCGTGGCCCTTGTGAAATTCCTTCCCTGTGTACCACACATTTAATGTCTTTACATTATTTGCAAAATGTCCCAATTAAAATCAATAGGAGAGTAAGCAGTTGTGTTTCCTATTTTGTTCAGTGTTAACGATACAGAACAGCTCGGAAAACAAACTGCTGATGAGCTAACGACCGGAAAGTTCACTCAGCAGTATGTGAGTACAGTACATCTGAGACACAGCAGTTGCTATGGTGATTGGTGCATGATCGGGACCATGCAGCACCATATTAATGTTAAGAAGTATTTTATTTATTACTGGTTAGCCTCAGTATAACAACATTGTTAAAAAAGAATAAATTCAGAGACTTATTATAGACTAAGATTGTTGGTCTTACTTAAAAATGCAAATGTTAAAAAATATTAAATGGCTTGTTAGGTTATATTGCAGAGATGCACTTCCTGCGATTCATTCAGAAGGCGGAGAATTCTTCTTTCTTTAGCCACTTTGGCATATTTATTTTCGACAAAAAAAAAACTGGGACTGCACACAGGACCATCACGCACTGAACTGTACGTTCACTCGTTCTTCTGAATTGAAAAAATGCACAACGCACATATATGTACCCTTGCCTACGGCAACTCGGACGTACCAAAATACTGTACATTATGCAATCACTTATTGAACATTGATTAGACTCTGCGCCCTCTTGTGGCAAACATGGAGTACAACATATTTACATCTCATTAGTAACCTGAGGACATATCTTTCACATATTTTAACACCCCCACTTGTACTCAGGTTGGTTAACAAATCTCATTAAACAAAACAGCATAAATTGTGCACCCTTGGTTCACACAAATTATTACCCAAAAAGAAAATCTGCAAACTTCTGCAGTTTGAACTTGTTTACAGGTTTTGTCATCATATCAGCGACCATTTCATCAGTGGAACAATACATCAAATTCACCTTACCCTCATTCACAGTAGACCTAATAAAATGATACTTAATGTCTATGTGTTTACAACGCTTCCTGTTGACAGGGTTCCTGGCAAGAGCAATCGTTCCCTGATTGTCTTCATGTATGACCATTTGTTTGTATTTGTAACTATCCATGTCACCAAGTAACTGTTCAAGATAAAGGCATTCTTGAATTGTGGAAGCAAGAGCCATATACTCTGCTTCACATGTGGAAAGCGCAACAGTTGGTTGCTTCCTACTTTTCCACGAGATAAGAGCACTATTTTTACATAGGCTCACACAGTATCCTGTGGTACTGCGGCGATCACTGGCATCAGCAGCCCAGTCTGCATCGCTGTAGGCTTGTATGCCAAGATTCTCTGTGTCATTTCTCCTGAATGTTAACCCTTTATCTGCCGTACCTTTTAGATACCGAAAGACATGTTTTACAGTGACCCACTGTTCCTCTGTAGGTTTAGCTAGGTACTGTGACAGCCTGCTCACTACGAAACTCAGATCAGGCCTAGTGCAGGTTGTCAAGTATATGAGACTGCCCACGGCCTCTCTGTACATCCTGATATCTGACATTTTAACAGCATCATCATTGTACTCGAGCTTCTGCTCACAAGGAGTTTCTCTAACCCTGCATTCTGACATGTTGAAACGCTGTAGAATTTTGTTAGTGTACTTCTCTTGTGACATCTTAATACAACCATCAGAAAAATCAAAATCAATCCCAAGAAAATGTTTGAGTTGCCCCAAATCTTTCATTTTGAATTGCTCTGCAAGCATCACCTTGACCTTTTTGAGTTTATCCTCATCACTTGCAGCGATAATCAGGTCGTCTACCCATACAATTATGAGGACTTTCCCTTCATTTGACTCTTGTGAGTATACACAGTGGTCAGCTTGGTTTTGTGTAAATCCATTCTCAGTTAGACAATCATGCAAAACCTTGTTCCAATTTCTTCCTGACTGTTTAAGACCATAAAGCGATTTCTCAAGCTTGTAGACTACACCCTCTTTTTCTTGATAACCCTCTGGTGGATTGATGTAGATCTCGTAATCGATTGGAGCGTGTAAAAACGCAGTTTTCACATCCATTTGGTGCACTAGCAAGTTTTCCTGCACTGCCTTCTGTAGCACAACTCTAACGCTTGTTAGATCAGCTGTGGGTGAAAACGTTTCCCCATAGTCTACTCCCATTTTCTGGCTGTAGCCCTTCGCAACAAATCGAGCCTTGTACTGGTCTCTCCCATCTATACCAGAAATGATTGCGTAAACCCATCTACCCCCCACTGGTTTCTTGCCCATGGGTAGTGTTGTCGTGGTAAAGGTTTTGTTTTCGTTTAAGGAATGCATTTCCTCATCCATTGCTTTTCTCCATGCTTTTGAATTGTCTGACTGCATTGCTTCTTCATAAGTTTGGGGAATGCCACAGACTGCCCTACAACAGTAGTCTATTGTAACATGCACCCCATCACTATCACCATCTTCGGTGACATACTCGGCTAGGTAATTTGGTGCCCTCCTTTCTCTGCTTGGATACCGTTTACTCTCTGTTTCATTTTGTTCAGTAGACTCATTTTGACTATCATTGGGTTCATTTGGCTCTGGAGCCTTTTCTGCACTCCCTCTTACCTCCTGTGTCCCACTAGTCACCACTCTGTGTCTCACAGTGTCATCGTCTACTTCTGTCTCGTCTGTCTGCGTCTGTTTTTCTGCAGCTGTTTTGCTCACAAACTTCACTAGCCTGTGTTTTTGAACCTTGTTTGTTTCTGGGTAATAAACCAGATATGCTGGACTGTATTTGTCATATCCAACAAAACGTCCCTGCTCGCCTCTGGAGTCAAGTTTTCCCTTTTCCTGTTTGTAACTGTAGCACACAGAACCAAATTTTTGCATTCTGGCCACATTGGGCTTTTTGTCTGTCAACATCTCATAGGGAGTAAGCCCTGTGCGCTTATTGAAGCATCTGTTGCGTACCATTGCTGCAGTCTGTACCGCGTAGTGCCAGAGATGTTTTGGTAACTCGCTTTCAACTAGCATGCACCTGCCCATTTCGAAAAGAGTACGCCACCCACGTTCTGCGGTTCCATTTTGGTGTGGGGAGTACGGAGCTGACGTTTCATGCCTAATTTTGTTTTTCCTCAGCAGCCGCTGGAAGTCACCACATGTAAATTCAGTTCCATTATCGGATCTGATACACCTCACTTTCCCATAGGGGGATGCATCGGCAAGGAATTTTTCAGTTGCTGTCACTGCATCACTCTTTTTCTTTAGAAAATACACAGACATTGCACCTGAGTAGTCATCAGTAAAAGATTGGACATATTTGTACCCATCTAATGACTCTGTGGTCATTGGACCTGCAAGATCCGTGTGTACCAGCTGTAAGGGAGCCTTTGCTCTGGCATCGGGGTTCCTATTTCTAGTTTGTGTAAACTTCCCCTGAATACACACCTCACATTCTTTTTCAGGCCTACACATCTTGCCTTTGATCTGCATACCATGCACTACATCCTGTAACCTAAGCACATCTTCATAGTTACAGTGACCAAGAATCTCATGCCATGCTTGGATGTCATGAGTTGCATTGCATTTGTCATCATTACATTCAATTTCAGTGTGCAGGTAGTACAGCCTGCCATACACATGTATATCAAACCTTGTCCCCTTTTTGTCAAGCAGGACATCTTCGTTTTCTTTGAAAACGACTGTGGCTCCACTCGTGGTTGCTGCCTTCACCGAGAAAATGTTCTGTGGGTACGACGGTACATACAGAGCGTCTCTCAGTTTTGCTTTGCACCGCCGTCCACTGCTTTCGATGAGGGTAACCACTGCGTTACCTCTTCGCTGTGCGACGCCGTTGCATCTGGTCCCATCTGCTAACTCGACGCTGTGGGTCTCCGGCTTGAAGGTGCTGTCGAAACTGGTGAACATGGAGATGTCGTTGATGATGTGAGAAGTGGCCCCGCAGTCCACCATCAGGCCCTTTTCTAGCACCTGCATGCTGCGCACCTGCTGCCGCTGGATGCTGGCCCCTCCATCCATCGCCACCTTGAACGCGCTGTCCTCCTTGACCTCTGCATCCTCCGATACTTTGCTCACGCCGTCTCGTCGTTTGTCTCTCTCCTTTCGCCTGCATGTCGCGTCCTTGTGCGTGTCACTTTTGCACACGCTGCACCATGTCTTCTGTCGGCACGCACTCGCTCGGTGCCCCTTCGTACCGCACTTGAAGCACACCATCTCGCTGTCGTCTTTGACCGATCCACGCGCGCTTGTCTTGGGAGGTCGCCGTCCGGTTCTCCCTTGTGTCTTCATTACGCTGTCGTCTGTGTCGGTTGCTCGTAGTTTCTCAGTCTCTTCGAAACTTCTCAACTTGGTTTTGAAGTCTGCAAACGTGATGTTGTCATACGAATGCGCCACATGAATTGCGAATGGCTTGAAGCTTTCTGGCAATCCCTTCAAGACCATGGCTACTAGCAAACCGTCTGCGAGTGTCTCTCCCGCCTTTCTCAGAGCAGTTATGGCGGTCTCCGCTCTAATAATGTAGTCCATCACGCTTTCGTCTTTGGACTTCTGAAGTGATGTCAGCGTCGTGTACAGATTAATTACACGGGGCTTTCCCGTCCCTGCATAATACTGTCTCAAAATCGCCAGCGCTTTTCTTCCATCATTTTCAGCATCATGCATTACTAAAGCCAGGCTTTTGTCATCTAGCAGTAGTATTAGCTCAGCATAAGCATCCTCATTTTTACCAGGATCTGCTCTTACTTCAGCTTCTGTAATCGGTGCTTTTAGCACAGTGTCCTTAAGTCCCAACAAATGAAAATGTCCTAACAATTTTGTCTCCCACATTTCATATTTTGTCTCATCTCCATCAAAAGTCAGTCGATGTAGCCTGCTGCTACTTGTTGCCTTTCGTTGCTCCGCCATGTTAGCTTGCTAGGTTTTACCTCAGACTTCTTCGCATGCGGTTCGTTGCAACTTCCTTGGAAAACGTCGACTAATCTTCCTTCTGAACGATTCCTGGGCCCATAACCTGTTAGGTTATATTGCAGAGATGCACTTCCTGCGATTCATTCAGAAGGCGGAGGAATTCTTCTTTCTTTAGCCACTTTGGCATATTTATTTTCGACAAAAAAAACTGGGACTGCACACAGGACCATCACGCACTGAACTGTACGTTCACTCGTTCTTCTGAATTGAAAAAATGCACAACGCACATATATGTACCCTTGCCTACGGCAACTCGGACGTACCAAAATACTGTACATTATGCAATCACTTATTGAACATTGATTAGACTCTGCGCCCTCTTGTGGCAAACATGGAGTACAACATATTTACATCTCATTAGTAACCTGAGGACATATCTTTCACATATTTTAACATGGCTGTCATGGAAATACACTTTAAAATATGTGACTTTCATGGCTCTCTCAGCCAAAACGGTTCCCAACCCCCGATCTAGTTTTCTCCACAGTATTACAACTAAGACATTCAATTCCTTGAGCAGGCCATTTAGGCCAGCTGAAAATCTTTGGTCACAAATTGGTCGCAGCAATTTGCAGATGCAGTCCAGTATTGTAAAGCATGCCCACAGTGCCAGCTGACAGCCCCAGGCAGAAAAGGAAGGGAGAAATAGGGCTCCACTAGTGACTATGTCTACCATTGACAGACCCTTTTCCCACATTGCCATGTGATCACATTGCCATGTATTAATATGTATTTGTGATCACATTGCCATGTGATCACAAATACATATTGGTAGTAAGTGATTAGATTACAAGCTATCCAGAGGAATTCCACCTCACAGCTGCTATGCTCACATAGAGCTATGTTCAAGTAGGTAATGTATTGTTATTTCAGTTATGTTCTTCTCTTACTTTGTGAATGGTGGAGAATTATGAGGTGGGTGATGCAATCATACACCCTGGAAAGTTTGTGTTTCTGCAGTGAGGGTGGCCAGGTGTAGCATAGAGACAGGTAAGTATATTGTCTTGGGGAAACCTAGGGGGAAAGAGTCTTGCATAGCAGGTACAGACAGGACTAGTGCCATGTTTTCTTTTTTGTTTTTTACTGCTTTCCACATTTTTTTAAATCTCCACCCATGGGGACCTCCAACACAACTTCTTGAGTCTGCCTCCTACTCTGCAACAACTCTCTTACAGACCCAAGTTTTTAATGAGGTCATAAACATCTACATGTTACAAAGGAAGGGGAGGGATTTGAGATTTTACAAGACATGTTGGCAAAAAGGTAAGAATCTAAAATTTGAGTTCTCATACGCAAAACAAAGTAAGCAGTGTAATGCTTGGTGCATTACTACAATTCTCCTCAAGTCATCTACATTGTTTATTCAATGTATTACATTAAATAATTTTTTGTAAGGACAGAAAAACAGAAAAGAGCCACAATCTCAAGTTTTTGTTTGCATTTTTACATTTGCATTTTACCCTGGATATTGACACCCTTTGGTTGAGGCTGGAAAGGTGATTTTTAGTGAGACTAGACCCCTATTTTGTGGACAAAGGAAGGGGAGGGATTTGAGATTTTACAGAAAGGTAAGAATCTGAAGAATTTGATTTCTTGTATGCAAAACAAAGTAAGCAGTGTAATGCTTGGTTTGGACCTGATGCTCCTGAGTAATCTACATGTTTATTCAATGAGTTACATTAAAGAAGAAAACAGTCACAGGCTCACGTTTCTGTTTTACCTTTCATTTTTATTTCAAAATGGAAATGTCTACCACATGTCCATGATACGCCTCATGCTCATGAACCTGGAGCCGCTCCAGCCCATGTTCATGAAGTTCCTGTACTCTCCAGGCCTGAAGTACATCATCCTGCCTCTGTAGTGGGGCTGCTCGTACATCAGCCAGTGGCCGTCCATCACATTGCAGGACATGCAGTTGTTCATACGGTAACGGTCCATGATGTTGTCACAGTCGTCCATCATCTCATGCATCTGACCACCGAAGTTCTCCCTCTCGTAGATCCTCATCCTGTACTGGCCTCTGTACTGTTTTGGAAAAAAGAAAAGAAATTAATTTTCAAGTTCAAGTTTTGTAAGGGATGTCAACTGTAATAGGCAGATGTCTGTTTTATACCTACCATGGGGATCATACGGCAAGACCTGATACCACTGTTCCATCCCCACATGCTCATGTAGTCAGCATAGTCGCCCCTCCTCATGAAGTACTGGTTTCCCATGTAGTTGGGACGGTCGTAGACCATGAAGCAGCCGCTCTGCACCCTGCAGGAGTGGCATCTGCTCAGGTAGGAGGAAAAGTCAGCACAGTCGCTCATGCACTCCCAGGAGCGACCCTGGAAGTTCCTGTCCTCGTAGAAGGTGACCTGAAAAATGAGAGATACTTTAGTTGAATGTAGAAGCACTGACAAAATTTGATGTTGTAAATCTGCAGAATATTCTCTATAACTAAACAGTCATGATATTTGTAATTTGTTTTTGAAACTACAAGCTTACCCTGCCCATGTTCATCTCAGTGGTGGTCATGCTTGTGCTATAGGTGAGCTGCTGCTGTTGTTACTGCTGCACTGCTGTCCTGTTTGGTGTAACCCCTGCTTTTATACCTGACCAAACCCTACAGAGTCAGTGGGCCCCCATTGTTAAAACCCCTATGTGATGGAGAAGGTTCTTCACTGACGGCAGTCATTGTACACACACATAAACAAAGGACACAGGTGACAAACCAGGGGTATAACATCACTATTTTTTCTGACTGTGCCTGGATTTTTACACTTTTTGAGGCAGTTGAAATAGATCACAAAGTGTTTATATTTGAATACCTTTTCTGAATTTCTTAAATGTTCCCTGAGAAATACTAAACTTTAAACTAAACTAACAATCAAATAAATCTAAAGTAGAATAAGAAAACACATTTGAAAATAAATAAATTAGTAAATGATAAAAAATGAAAAGTATAATAACTGTGGGGCACACAAAACGCTGAAAGATTTGAAATGAGACCATAAATATCTACAAGGCATGTTGGGAGGTAGGATTCTCACAAATATGTGTATTCTATGAAAGCTGAAATGAAGCGAGAGGCAGGTAGAAATTTTAGGTCAATTGATGTTGTTTATCAATTTTAAATTATCCTTCTATGTATTTTATTTTCAAGAAAAACTGGCCTCTCTGAGAAATGTCTAAAACTTTCTCACCAGACTCTTCCCCTGTTCATTAATCTGCTACCCATAGCACAGATCGGTGGACTATGTTAGTGGGCCCATACCTCTCAGGGAAAAATGTAACAAATTTCTCTGTTGCTTGTCTGGTTACTACCGAGGATCCTTACACAACCATCCTAGTACTGAGGCATGTAGTGAAGGCCTTATGTGATTTTACCCACTGGCGTAAAAGACAGGGCTTGCTGAGGCTTTCGCCCTGGTGCAACTCTCTTTTGTTTTTTTTCTCTTTTGTTTTTGAGTACCTGGATTCTGGTTGAAAGCCTGTGTGTATCAAGTTTCATCAGGATCTTTTGAATGAATTCAAACGTGTACCAGAGGTCAGTTGGATAGCTCAGGTTCAGGTCGCACATGATATCAAACAGTAAGGCACAAGCAGTGTGCACATCTTTGAGTCCAGAGAGCACATGCACACCTTCAACTATGATGCCCACATCTTCTGGAGGTTGACCAACATCTGCACCTGGATGTTTTATCACATAGATGCCGATGACCGTTTCATCCAAATCTCTCCGGGTTTTCATCGGGGTTCTCACTCTAGAAACAGACAAAAAGGGACAACAATAATTTACAAAAAACTCACCGACTGAAAGCACATAATTCACAGGAAACTTGCACCATTTTAATATTCATTTATAACTGACTCCACAAGTGAGTTAAGTCAGTTAAATAAAAAAATTAAATAAAAAATAACTTGCTCTTCAGGGTCTTCATTGCGATACAAAGCTAGTGCTTGGAGGCTGCAAGCTCTCCTTGTTTCGATGGAGTCGTACTGCAAAACAGGAAATATACTGTATGAACAAATCACTGACATTTAGAAGATGGAAAAAAATAAAAAAATCCAAAAAGAAAATCCAGAAAGTGATCCCTAACACAGATGTTAGTTGGCCGGCCAGCCAGTCTTCATGCAGAGGTCACTCAAGCCTAACTCACACCAGGGACGTCAGCGGCGCGTTACTGCTGCGTCGCGTCAGCCGTTGCTGATCGCTGCCATTATAATCAATGAGACCACTCACACCGGGCGCGCTCAGCGTCCCAGAAGCGTCTCTCCGCTCCGCAGCGCTATCTTTACGTAGCAATTCTATTTTTGACGAGAGCCGTTGCTAAACCGCGTCAATTTCAACAGAGCAGATAGCACCAGACAGGAAATCCAACACAGAGTCAGCGTAATAAACTTCCGCCCCCTTTCAAAATAAAACACAATATGCAGTTCATGTCGCCTGTCACAGCTTCACGTCCACATTACGTCATGACCGGTGGCACCAGGTCATCTGTCAGTCAATCAAAGAGTCTCAACATGAACGACGAGAGACTAATTGTTGAAGTGGAACAGCACACAATAATTTATGACACAACAGATCCTTTTTATAATCTCTCCCACATCGGAGAAGCAAAGTTAGCTGTTTGTTGTACAGTTTATCGCGGCACTCGTACATACAAATACAGCTGGCGCTACGCTGCCGTAACGCTGCTGTTACGCGCCCGGTGTGAGTTGACGCCGGGCAGAGGACGGAGCTGAGCCGTGGCGCTGCCGTGACGCTGCCGTTACGCTGCCGTTACGCGCCCGATGTGAGTTCCGTGTCCGACATTCATAAAATCACAGTTAACTACAGGTGCACTTGCCAATTAGTTAATTGTGTTAGTATAAGTATAGAAATATAATTATCCACAGCAACTGAGGTATCCATTACTATGCAAGTATTTATACACAAACCTGGTCAACAACAGCCATGATCTTTTTGATTTTGTTTCCTGCTGCTCCTCTTTTCTTACAGAGCACTGTAGCCAACTTGTCAGAGCAGTGGTCATAAACTTTGGGATGAGTGGGATGGTGGTTATCCGCATGAACTCTGCGCTTACCTAGGTACATGTTTCAACAAGGCAAAAACACAAAGTGCAGAAGAAGATTAATTCACAACTTAAAATTTACAAATATATAATAGAAACAGGTTTAGGTACTTTATGCAGAATTTATCTTTAAAGTTTAGTTAGGTATAGGCAATAAGTACAATGTCAAAATATTTTTTTTGACCAGTTACAAGAAATATTAAAGTTGTGATGATACTTTCAAGACTCGCCTCATGTTCCATAAAGAGAACCGGCCAACTACTTTTTAATTCTGCGACGAAGGGCATGTCTTGAAGCACCTCATACCGCAGATGAGCAAAGTTTTTTTCCATCTTCTCTTTGGTGGTTATGATGGTTATTCTCTCTGTCTTCTCCAGCTGGGTAATGAGGGCAGAAACTGACCTCAGCTCTCCTGGGTTTCTTCACTTGGCTAGGACTTGAATAGTTACCAGGGTGTCTGTTTTTCATAATGCTCATTTCTGGGCATCCCAAGCTCCTAAGCTTAGTGCGGTAGTTAGCCATTTTGTACTTTAAGCTGATTTTCCAACCATAGTATCCAGTAACAGAGCCCTGTTCCTTTAAGCATGGATGTTTTATGATCAAAGCTTCTGCAACATCATCTAAGCCAAGGCCTGCAAAACGTCTGACCTGACTTTGAAACTTGGGTTCAGCCGCTTGCCTTCAGTGAGGAATTCCTGGTTTGCGTTTGACAGCTGCATCCCTACTTCATAGCAGAACAGAGGAATAGGGAAGCTGCGTGACCAGCCTTGACATCTTCCTTGACTCAGAGGATGAAAGTACATCAGTGTCTGCAGGAATCATCCATCCCCTGAAAAGGTGTATATGGAGTATGACTGGGTACCTGTGTTGATTGCTCACTTGGTATAATCACTTTTACTGTTCCTTTGTCTTGGATATCTACTGTTGAAGTCAGGTTCATAAACTGGTCAACATCATTGTCCATGTACTGCAGTCTGAACTCTCCTTCAATTCCGCAGTGTTTTTGAATTTCAAATTTAAGATTTCCACAGAGTCCGGTATTCCAGAAGGCAAAATTAGCTTCACATAGCTATCTTCTCCTTGGACAATCCAAAGCTTTGCTGGAGTAGACATCATGTGCACCTTTACATCCGACTCTTACTCTGAAAGAGAGATAATATTAGTGTAGTAGCAGAGCACCACTACTAACAGGTATTGTGACATCTTTACAAACTATGCTAAGTCATGAAAAACTAAGAGTAAGTAGACTCATTTTATGTTTCCTCACCCCGTGTTGCACTATACTACGAACTAAAGAAAAAAGTCTTTGTTTTGCCTCCTCTACTGTACAACTAAATCAACCAAGGGCTAAATTCATTAAACATTAAACTCAGATCAGGTAGATCTTTTTCAATCATTGTAATTTCTAAATCTAAATGTATTTCCAATACACACAATACACTGTAACACAGGTATGCTACTGCCACCTATAGATTTACTGACTTTATGCCAAGCTACACAAAATCCTAACCAGTATCAACCAGTGGATGTACAGAGGAGAAATGGTATCTAAACATATTGTGTAAGTTTGGGTTAGTCAGAAATACTACATATTGCCCCAAACACCCAAAGATTCCTTTAATATTACCTGAAGAGTGCATGTATCTTTTCAATGTAACATCCGCAGAGAATCAACTTTGTAATCACAGAGGGGGTAATGCTCCTCCTCTGGCAACCCACTACCCCTTCAGTAAAAATATAATTTGCATTTAGACTTTGAAAGTGAAGTGTGTGTATATACTACTATATCTGCATGAATGTTATGTGACTATTATTGTTGTGAGGCCTGGTTCAGGTTAAACATCAATGAAAACAGCAAAAGAAATAAATTTTTCACAGTTTTCATACATACTGGTGTATACATTTTTCATACACGTTTGTTTTCACTCTGTTCCCTCAGTGAGTAATTTTCTTCCATTAGTTTTAAATCAGAAATTCGTATAAATAAAAGTGTGTTGTACTGTCGAACTGCCTTCTTTGGCTCATTACATAACAGACCTCAGTGCCTTCCTTCATTTGGGTTGGTCCACTTAAAAGAAATCCCTGGGTGAAATTCCCAGGGTGGCGTTGTCTTGCAACAATTAAAATGTATCAATATTGCCTTTAAAAAGGGCACCCCCCCATACCTCGTGCTGCCACACCAGCATTGTGCATTGTGCTGCATTCACTCACCTTTTACTGTAGTCAGGTATTCCCTTGGACTGCAACCTGTATGATGTTTATTTTTTTGTCTTCATCAATATAAAAGAGGGTGATTTAGTGTTGTGCAATTGATTGCTGACTGTTATTTGGTGCCTTTCCTATTTAATCATTCAGATTTAATTTTATTGCTTGTTTTTTCTCTCGTATTTTTTCTGTGTATGGCAGACAGTTACCATTTTGTTGAGGGTGAAGGTAACATTGCTGAGTGTGACTCTGTTGAGGCCTGTTTGGTGTGTGGAGGGCTATGTTCATTCAGCCTTTAGAGTCCAGAACACTAGGTCCTAGTGCCACAGCATTACACACCCCACAGCTTACCTCTACACATTATGTAGATCATGCCATGCCAAGCCAATTCGACCAGAATCCAGACTTAGCTTCTCACTGATATGGAGGAAAAAGGGTTCATCAGTTAGTCCTCAAGACCTCATAAGACGACAGTACACAGCTTTCACGACCCCCCTTAGACTGCATGAATATAATCGCATGCCACAGGGACTGTGTAACAGACCAGTGTCCTTCATGAGGATGATGATTAGGATCTTTGGGGACATAAACTTCACAAAACTCCTTCGTTATCTTGACGATCTTCTTGTCTTTTCACCGTCAGAGGATGAGGCCTTATCCAGACTCCACACTGTTTAAGAGGTTGCGAGAGAACAACTTGAAACTGGCCCCTAAGAAGTGTCATCTGCTTCAAAAACAAGTCAGATTTCTTGGCCATGTCATTAATTGTAAGTGTGTGGCAATACTCAAAGTGGAGGTCATCACCAAGATTACAGTCCAAGACCTCATGGAGGACGATGAGTGCAAGCCTTCTCTCCGGAGAATCAAATCATTCCATGGCATGGTATTTTACTACCAGCATTTCATCCCAAACTGTTCCTCCATTGTGAAGCCCTTGTTCACATTTACTGTACAGCTGGACAGAAGAGATGGGGACGGTCAGCTAAGGCTAGGAAGCCTCTAGGTGCCTATCGTAAGCTTACCCCGGCATACTGGTCAGCAGAATGTGGAAACGCTTTTGACCAGTTGAAGACCATGCTGTTGGAATGTGTGGTGCTGGCCCAGCTGAACTTTAACATGCCATTTATGCCTATCAGTTGATGCGTCATTGGATGGATGCTCTCTCAAGTCCAAGGCTCTCCTCAAGACTCTCAGTGCATCGCAATGGAAATATCCAGCTCATGGCCTTGAAGTGGAGTATATGTGAAAAGTTCAGCCACTGGCTGAAAGGCCGTAGCTTCACCATGTCCAACAGCTGTCAAGTTCATGTTCTCCGTTCAGGAGCTGCAGCTAAGTCAAGAGCAAGACCCCTGCATCTCTAAGGTACAATGATGCCCTTCATTGCAGCCAGGAAGCGACCATCTAGGAGTGAAAGGCATGGCGCTGACTCAAAGGTCCTCAGGATGTTCAAGCAATGGGACAAGTTGGTGATGATCCATCCATGATGGGGTGTTGTATCATGTGATGAGAGACCCTGTGCCCAAGCAGAGAAGATCTCAATATGTGTTGCCTCTGAGTCAAAAAGAAAAGGCATTATTAGACATTCACGATCGGGCAGGTCATCAGGATCAGGACCGTACTCTCTCATTATCAAGGCAGTGACTTTACTGTCCTGGTATGAAGAGGGATGTGAGGGCACATATCAGATGCTGTCAGAGATGCGTGTTTGGGAAGTCGTTGGAACCTCCTGTTCGTGCACCCCTGGAAAGCATCAAGAGCTCCGCCACAATGGAGTTAGTGTGCATGGATTTTTGGTCGGCAGAGGACAGCAAGCAGCGGTCTGTGGATGTCCTAGTGGTCACCGACCATTTCACCAAACTTGCTCATGCATTCCCTTGTTCCAATCTGATGGCAAAGAAGGTCACCAATAAGCTCTGGGACCATGTGTTTACATTCTAATCAGGACACCAACCTCGAGAGCAACTTAATTGCAAAGCTCCTTCATCTGACCAGTGTTGCAAAATCTCACAGAAAAACCTACCACCCCATGGGCAATGGGGGTACAGAGCGATTCAATTTCACTTTGGGCAACATGCTCTGTACCCTTCCCTTTGTTTGCCTATAATGCCACCATTCATGGGACCATTATGTGCCCTTCTTCTTGATGTTTGGGCGTGTACCTAGATTGCTGGTGGGTATTTTGTTTAAGCAGGTTTTGAACAACCCGGGAGTTCTTGACTATGACTCATATGCCAAGTGTCTGATTTCCTGCCTCAAAAGTGCTATGGAAATAGCCCAGAAACATTCTTCCACTGAGCAGCAGCACCAGGCCCAGCAATATAAAAGACAAGGGTCAAGGGTACCTACCTGTCTGTGGGAGTTTGTGTTTTGGTAGCAAATAAGGGAGAAGAAGGAGGAAGAAGTTGGCTGACAAATGGGAGGATGGAGTGTACACAGTTGTTGGTGCAAATCCCAATATCCATGACTACAAAATACAGGATGCAGATGGACACACAAGAGTTGTCCACAAGAATCTTTTGTTGGAGGTCAACTTCTTGCCACTCTCTGGGATGGATGAGAACCAGAATGCCCATGCAAATGATCAGTCTTTGACCAGTGACGAGTGTGATCAGGAAGACTATGACTGTGATGATGATGCAGACTCAGTGTCTAATTCCAGAGATGGAGAGAGGCTTGAAGTTTTGTCATCTGAAGTCCCACCTGAATCTGAGTCGGTTGATTCCGAAGAACTGGTCCAGTCTAGTCCAGTGCACAGTTCTCCACCCATCTCAACTGCACCACACTCAGATACCTCACACTCACCACACTGACCCATACGCACATACTGCAGCTGATGTTAGTCATGTTAGTCATGTTAGAACACATGCAGGGAGGGTAGTGAAATCAGTGAACAGTCTGATAGAATCCATGGTTCAGAAGTGGTGTGTCACATTAAGCCAAGGGGATTCAGAGACCTGATAAATCTCTTTATTTTTTCTTAAGTCCACTTACTGCAGGGACAAAACTGCTCTCCCTTTAGAATAAAAACTTCATAGCATTTTTTCTGTAACTTGGGACGAATCACAAACAATTTTATCAAAAAAGAGCCACTGCCACTGTAACTGAGTCACACTAGAGGGAATGAACTCAATCCTCCTCAGGAGATTAAGTATTTACATGTGAAGAGGGGTTCAAAAATTGAAAAAAGGCTACTTTCAAAGATGAGGACTTTTAGGCCATGCCAAATCTGAAGAACATACTAATACGATATTAGCAAGGGCAGAGTATGAAAAGTCCACTGCAAGCACATCCTGTCTCTCAGCCTCCTTAAATGCAGAATACAATAAATTAGTGAAGGAAAATAGAGTACATCAAAATTGTTGGAGAAACCCTGCTTCTCACAGCTATGCAGAATATTGCACAGAGACCACATAAAAATCAGAAGGTGAGAATAAAGGAATTTTTTTCTCTATTAGGCAACTGCTAGCCAAACACAATCCCACGGTCAAAAGAAAAATGACAAGTCAAAGAAATGCAACATACCTTGGGCATGATACACAAAATGAAATAATTGTCTAGCTGAAATGGTCCACACCAAAGTGAAGCTTTCAGCATTTTGGTTGACAAGACTAAAGACCTAAGCAAGAAGGAACAGAGACTATACAATAAACCCAAGCATATCAGTAGGTGTTTCCTTAAGTATTTCTGATTTTCTAGTAGCCTGGATACTACAACAGTATAATAAAATCCTAAAATGATGGCTTTTAGATTTGGTGTGCCACCCCAAGATTTTAAGTGGGTCTGCCTCCTGTACTGCACCTTTGTGGGGCCTTTTCTATGTCTCTCTCCTATCCTTTCTCTGATTCCTCTGTGCCCTGTCCCTTCCAACTTGTCTATCTATATTACTTTTTTGTCTTGAATTCTCCTCTTGGCGTTTCTGCATGGCGTATCTTCTCTGGGTCACTGTTTCATTTTTCTCTTCTTTTTCATTGGTACTCTATTTCTTCTCCTTCGCTCCTCAACTGACAGTTTCTCTCTAGCCATGCTTTCCTTTAATGCAAAAGTTATAAAAAAATGTATTTGAATATTACTATGGATTTAGATCCATTTACTTAACATGATTGATTGATTGAAGGTGCAGTGTGTGTTCCTGCAACCAGATGTTGAAAACATCTACACACTGGCTTGTGCAGACAAAATCAATGTCCACTGGAAGTAGTGGGAGATAAGACAGCCATAACAATATTCCTAAGAGTATAACACAATGTGTTCAGGATTTCTCCCTGAGCTCTGCTCCCTGAGCAGAGAATTATACTGACAGACTCAATGATCAACTTCCACACTGATTTCCTCTAGGAACCCCACTGCAAAGCTGAGCTTCTCTTCATTCTGTACTCTGAAGCCCTTCTATTATGTCACAGTATGTAGCGTCTGATTGGAAGATGTGTCTGTTTTGGACAAATCTGCCACAGATAACACTGTATTGGAGTGTATTACACTAATGCCAGTGGAAAGGCAGGGTTTTGCACATTGTCCGAGTCAGAGAGACAGGATGCTGTGGCATTCTGGACACAATGGGTCACTATGGATCCTGTCTTAAAATATATCAAGACAAAATTACCACAGGTGCTCTACAAGAAGCCAGTGTGTATATTTTCAATAGTGAAAACCACACACTGCACCTTTCATCAATCAATCAATCAATCCATCAATCATGTAGATAAGTGCTATATATAACACATGTGCCGGAAAGTTAATCAACAATAAGCCGATAAAGAAAATGATTCAATAAGCAGACCACAGCCTGCCCATGTTCTACAAATCATAAGTATATTGTAAAATAATGTAATTGCATGCTATATGTGTACATTAATGTGCAGATAAAACCCTAAAATAACATTATATTCCTTTACTATGTTTGAAAATAGTATAATACTAGCATATTAAGCAGTTATTGGTGGATTTGTCAACTTTGTCAACATGACATAAAACCAGACAGAGTTGATTGGCGAGATGATGAAATGGCATGTTTTATTCCCCCTGCAGAAAACAACACTGCAGCTAGCTAGCTTGTTTTTTGGATATTGCTAGCTAAATACTTTCATTGAATCCACTATGGTTTAATAAAAGGTATCAAGGTATCATAACAGAGAGATAGTGTTGATGTGCTCTAACTGTGACCATAGGAAAATTGATGTTCTTCTAAAATATATTTTAAAAAAGTCAAATCAGTACAGACCATGTGTGGTATTGATGCATTCATCCACACCCAGGAGAATTTATGGTTTATGCAGAAATCTGACAAAATTGACGGAAGCAGAGAACACAACTTTGATAGGTGTCACACCGCGGTGAAGTCAAGCTGAGTTTTTGTTCTGTCTCCATGTCTTGTCATCTCCTGTTTTATTTTGATAAGTAACTCTCCTCTCGTTTCAGGTCACTTGCCCTTCCTCATGTGTCACCGGTCTGATTGTCTTTCCTGATTCCTGATTGTGTCCACCTGTTCCCCATTACCTCCATGTGTTCATATAGTCTGCGTCTCCCTTTGTCTTATTGCCATAGTGTTTTGTCTTATGCCTGACAATCACCCAAGCCAGTTCCTAGTCTTGTCCAAGCCACAGTATCTATTCGTGAGTTTCCTTTTGCCTCGAAAGAGTGATTTTTTTTTTCTTGTTATTTTCCTAGTCTTGCTTTTGGTTCTTTGTCTTTAGTTCTATCTATTTTTGTCTGTCTAGCTAGTGATTTGTGATTTTCAGTTCTTGGTTTTTAGAATATAATATTGTCTAGCCTCCACTTTTCAGGAGAGTTTTTGTTTCTTTACTGTTTTGATTTTCCTCCTTGAGAGTGATTTATGTATTTATTTTATTTAGATAATTTTGCATAGCCTGTAGAGTCTTTACTCCGTGTTTTTTTTTTTCTTTACCTTTTTGTTTTGCCTTGCCCTCTAACAACTGGTCATACATTTAAACAAATATCCACTAAAGAGTAATTATCTATGCTAAGACATAACATCAGTATTCACAGTTCCTTTTAACTTCGTGAGTATGTCAGTCATTATTCATTTCTTTATTTTTTTTATGTGGGACATGTTTTGTCTCGACTCTCAAGAATCAGCGATAGTACAATATAGTGTATAGTTTAGTATATAACAGACAACTGTCAGTTTTTGTTTGTTTTTTTATCTTAAATTTTTTATTTCATAATGAAAATGTCTACCACATGTCCATGATACGCCTCATGCTCATGAACCTGGAGCCGCTCCAGCCCATGTTCATGAAGTTCCTGTACTCTCCAGGCCTGAAGTACATCATCCTGCCTCTGTAGTGGGGCTGCTCGTACATCAGCCAGTGGCCGTCCATCACGTTGCAGGACATGCAGTTGTTCATACGGTAACGGTCCATGATGTTGTCACAGTCATCCATCAGCTCATACATCTGACCACCGAAGTTCTCCCTCTCGTAGATCCTCATCCTGTACTGGCCTCTGTACTGTTTTGGAAGGAAAGAAATGAATATCTGTATATCAAGTTTTGTAAGGGATGTCAACTGTAACAGGCAGATGTCTGTTTTATACCTACCATGGGGATCATACGGCAAGACCTGATACCACTGTTCCATCCCCACATGCTCATGTAGTCAGCATAGTCGCCCCTCCTCATGAAGTACTGGTTTCCCATGTAGTTGGGACGGTCGTAGACCATGAAGCAGCCGCTCTGCACCCTGCAGGAGTGGCATCTGCTCAGGTAGGAGGAAAAGTCAGCACAGTCGCTCATGCACTCCCAGGAGCGACCCTGGAAGTTCCTGTCCTCGTAGAAGGTGACCTGAAAAATGAGGGATACTTTAATTGACTGTAGAAGCACTGACAAAATTTTATGTTGTGAATCTGCAGAATATTTTCTGTAACTAAACAGTCATGATATATGTAATTTGTTTTTAAAACTACAAGCTTACCCTGCCCATGCTCATCTCAGTGGTGGTCATGCTTGTGCCGTAGGTGAGCTGCTGCTGTTGTTACTGCTGCACTGCTGTCCTGTTTGGTGTAACCCCTGCTTTTATACCTGACCAAACCCTACAGAGTCAGTGGGCCCCCATTGTTAAAACTATGTGATGGAGAAGCTTCGCACTGACTGCAGTCAACACACACACACACACACAAAAAATGCATACAGACAAACACCACCTTTCTGTTTCTCACTAAACAGTTAATATTCACACACATAACTCTTGTCCTCATGGTTAAGTGGCGCAACCAAGGGCATACTAGTGCGTTTAGTATAGTTTTTACTTCCGCATACATTTACACAGATTAATCTAACTTACTTTTTGTGTGTTGAAAATTCACACAGTCACCCTCTTATGTTGCTTCTGCCATTCAAATGACAAAACAGAGGCACAACTATCATTAGTTATGCCTTTAACTGTCATTAAATGGCATAATAATGTGTGCTGTTATTGGCCTGACTGATATAATTATGTTTTTGTGTATAATTTTGTAAAAAAAATTGTAAAATTTGTGCCACTGAAATCTATTTCCATTAAAGGTAAATGGAAAAATAATAAGATAATCGATGTTTAAAGTATATTTGTGTAAAATAGTGTACTATATACCTAAATGTTTTGCTTTGACTTCAATTAAGATGGACTCATGACTGATAATTCATCTTCACTGGATGTATTTGATAGTATTTATACCATATAGCTTGTTGTTTGTATTGCATTTATTACATATCATGGTGCTCTCCTGACCAGGTATTTTTTGAAAACAGATTTTAATCACAATGACACTTTCACCTGGTTAAATAAAAAATAAGTAAAAACATGTCACCATGCAACAGACCCTAATGAGGATAAGTGGTGACAGATCATGGATGGATGGTATACTACAGTATATGTAATTGTATAATTTAGTCTAGTATAGTATAGCATTGTGTAAGTTTTCTTGTATATGTTTGTAGAGTGTAGCCCCAGTTTCCTTGAAGATGCATCAGGATAGTGTAATTGTATAACAGGATAATAGGTACAATGTTTGGAGGGCTTTGTTTATGAAGAGGAGGAATTTAAACCAGATCTGCTGTGGGACCAGGTTTGGGAGGACATGGGTAATGTAGTCATGGGTGCTGGTGTGTATTACAAGGTCTTGCCTGAAATATTGGGCTAAACTTTGGAGATGAAAATGGTGAGATGATTTATTCGGTTTTCAAAGGAACGTCATTTTTAGAGATGACTCAGAGGTTGCGATTGTTGGAAGGAAGACAATGAGGAGTTGTCAGTGGGGAGGCAGAAACTGTCTGAAAAGTCAGGCATGATGATCATCAGCCCCAGACCTGTCACCAAAATCACTCAGTTCAGTTTGAGGACACAGGTGTGCATCCAGTATTTGATGTCAGTGAGGCAGTTAGAGAGAGTGGAGTGAGTGGAAGTGGTGATGGATTTAGTGAGGTAGAGCTGGATGTCATCAGGGTAGCAGTGGAAACAAAGACCATGATGGCAAATAATAAACATTTACATTTCGACATTTAGCAGATGCTTTTCTCCGAAGCAAGTTACAGAGGAGGGAACAATCAAGGTTCAATGCGGTAAGAAAGTGTGAGTGCAGCAGTTAAGTGCTATGACAATTCTTAAAAGTGTAGATGAATCATGTCCAGTTGTTGGTAGTTCAAGGAGAGGAGGTCCTCTGTGAAGAGCTGGGTCTTCAGGAGTTTTTAAAGGTAGAGAGGGACGCCCCTGATCTGGTAGTGCCACCAATGGGGAACAACAAACGACAAGAGTTTGAATTGCCTTGAACAAACAGGTGGCAGAGCCAGGCATTGTTCATTGGAGGAATGCAGTGGTCATGAGGTAACAGATGCCTGTATAAGGGTATTCAAGTGGGTAGGTGCAGTACCAGAGACAACTTTAAAGGCGAGCATTAGAGATCTGAATTGAATGCAGGCTGCAACAGGTAGCCAGTGGAGCTCAATAAACAGCAGGGTGGCATGTGACCTTTTGGGTTGGTTGTAGACCAGACACACTGCAGCACTCTGGATCATCCGAAGGGGTTTCACTGTGCAGGCTGGCAGGCCCATCAGGAGAGTGTTATAGTAATCTAGTCTTGAGATGACAACACCTTGTGTCAGGAGTTGAGTTGCATGTTGAGTTAGTAATACCAATAATGTACACAATATAGTAAACAATATAGTTAGGGCTCACTCAAGTCATCCCTTAGTTATGCTGCCATAGGACTAGACTGCCAAGGGACTCCCCTCCCTCCCCTCTCTCTTGCTCTCCCTGTCTGTCTCTGTCTCTTTCTGGGTTATGCCTAGTCAGGCACGGTATTGGTTGAAGATGCAGTCTCATCTCCCTTTACCGAAAACTCTCTATCTCTTTCTCTCTCTCCCCATCATCTGTAAACATACATGTCTCATTAATGCATGTTAATGCATTTTACTAACTAAACTTCTTCCCCAGATTTTCTGTGCTCTTTCGTCCAGCACTTTCTCATGAATTGTGGCTGCTGCTGTGGTCCTGCACGATGTCTACTACATATATTACTACTGTCATTGTTGCTACCGTATCGCCATTACAGTTTATAGTTAGTTTATGATTTGCTGCTGCTGTGCATCTGTCTCTGTCTCTCTATCTCTGTCACAGGTTCCACTGCTATTGTAATTATTTTATCATTCATTGTAATTGTACAATATGTTTCTGCTGAATTGTTCTGTACACGTGACATCCATTGCACGTCTGTCCGTCCTGGGAGAGGGATCCCTCCTCTGTGGCTCTTCCTGAGATTTCTTCCACATTTTTTCCCTGTTATAAGGTTGTTTTTTTTCTGGGCAACTCACTCAAACCAAGGGTCTAAGGACAGAGGGTGTCACTCCCTGTACAGATTCTAAAGCCCTCTGAGGCATGTGTTTTTTGACTTTGGGCAATACAAATGAAATTTGATTTGATTTGATTTGATAGAGGTGTCATTGTCCATGGTGATTGTCATGTGGTCAGAGATGTTGGGGTTGAGGCTGGAGAGGGGATGTATAGTGATACCAGTGGAGCAGACCAAATCAAGGCAGTGAAAAGAGGACTAGGGCCTGATAAACCAGTTTCAGGTGATGTTCCTTCATAATGAGTTGAGGACTAAGAAAGTGGGTGAGATTTGACATTAATATAATACAAAGCTATAATAATGCAGAGACACACACAACTCATTGATTAAGTATCAAACAAGGTTCTAAACATCTACAAGACGTTGGCAGAAATGTAAGAATCTGAAGAATTTGATTTCTTATATATAAGGTAAGCAGTGTAATGCTTGGTTTGGGCAACTCTTTCGATCCTTGAGTCATCTACATTGATTATTCAATGTATTATATTAAATAATTTTTTGTAAGCATGGAAGAACAGGAAACAGTCACAGGCTCAAGTTTTTGTTTTATCTTTATTTTTTTTATTTATTTCAAAATAAAAATGTCTACCACATGTCCATGATACGCCTCATGCTCATGAACCTGGAGCCGCTCCAGCCCATGTTCATGAAGTTCCTGTACTCTCCAGGCCTGAAGTACATCATCCTGCCTCTGTAGTGGGGCTGCTCGTACATCAGCCAGTGGCCGTCCATCACGTTGCAGGACATGCAGTTGTTCATACGGTAACGGTCCATGATGTTGTCACAGTCATCCATCAGCTCATACATCTGACCACCGAAGTTCTCCCTCTCGTAGATCCTCATCCTGTACTGGCCTCTGTACTGTTTTGGAAGGAAAGAAAAGAAATGAATATCTGTATATCAAGTTTTGTAAGGGATGTCAACTGTAATAGGCAGATGTCTGTTTTATACCTACCATGGGGATCATACGGCAAGACCTGATACCACTGTTCCATCCCCACATGCTCATGTAGTCAGCATAGTCGCCCCTCCTCATGAAGTACTGGTTTCCCATGTAGTTGGGACGGTCGTAGGCCATGAAGCAGCCGCTCTCCACCCTGAAGGAGTGGCATCTGCTCAGGTAGGAGGAAAAGTCAGCACAGTCGCTCATGCACTCCCAGGAGCGACCCTGGAAGTTCCTGTCCTCGTAGAAGGTGACCTGAAAAATGAGGGATACTTTAGTTGACTGTAGAAGCACTGACAGAATTTGATGTTGTAAGTCTGCAGAATATTCTCTATAACTAAACTTGTGTTTGTGTTTGAAATCATAAGCTTACCCTGCCCATGCTCATTTCAGTGGTGGTCATGCTTGTGCTGTAGGTGAGCTGCTGCTGGTGTTACTGCTGCACTGCTGTCCTGTTTGGTGTAACCCCTGCTTTTATACCTGACCAAACCCTACAGAGTCAGTGGGCCCCCATTGTTAAAACCCCTATGTGATGGAGAAGGTTCTTCACTGACAGCGCATACATGCACAAAGCACATACAGATACACATACCAACCTTCTGTTTCTCAAAAAACAATTAATATTACCATCACACATCCATCTTCCCTTCACCGTTTAGTAGCCAAGGGTGCACACTCGGTAGCTCTTTTATCTTTTCTTTTATTTCTTATCTTTTATTTTTACACAGATTATTCTAACTTGAAAATTCATCCTCACACATTGTCAATTCTTCTGGTGTTCAGGTCACAAAACAGGTCTGTAACTACTGTCTGTCTTTAAATGGCATGATAATGTATGCTTATATTGGTCATGTGACCGATATATTTACGTTTTTGTCCATAAGGTTACTTTGCACTGTAAGTAATATGTTTTAATTTGTGTTAAAGGAGCGGCAAATGCTTCTCTCTTCGATATAGTCATTGTCTCCTGATAACTCAGGGTCAATAGATTACCTTTTTAACTGCATTTTAGACATAGAGGTTATGGATGGCAGAAAATTTTCTCTAACTCAACAACAACAAAACTGAAGTTGTAAATATTGGTAGTGAAGAAACTAATTATAAAACAACAAGCACCAAAGAGAAAACCTTGTCAACAAATGAAAATCTTGAGTTATTGATTCTAACTTGGAATTGGAAAATAAATACAGTGGAGTGTATTTAATTAAGCCTGGAACAAGATGTACTGTTATTTACTCAAGTTAATGCAAGTGACAGAGTCCCAGTCACTGTCATCTATAAATCTGCCAAGTTCTTCTTCTTTTCAATCTTTTCTGATTTTATCAAGAGATGTCTCTTTAAGATCGGAGATAGTGTCAATTTTCAACCCGTTCTCATTCCCAACGCGTAAAATACCGACGATTTGTCACGCCCCTAGACGTCTGACACTGACGCAAAAGGTATCCTTCCACGTCTGTACAAAACGCTCTGGGTTCTAAATTGACTCCAATATAAACCCGTTTGCGGTGGCAAGAGACACTCAGAGCAGAGGCTACAGCCGTTCATTCACTCCAATAATAACCCGATCACGGCGAGACGTGACGCTGCAAGCTACAATCTGATTGGAGCACAGGGGACTCTGCCTGGTAGTATTTTTCTCACTATTTTAAGGATTTCTTTTAATGACATCATCAACATTTCTCAACAGAAACACGTCAAAGTGTCACTGATAATTCAACAATAATATGGCTTCATGTTGTTGCTCTCAGTATGATTTTTTGTCCTTGGGATTCCGAGAAATAAAGTTTTATTGGTATGTTTTGGAGCGGCCTACAGTACAGACAGGCCCACATACCCACAATCCGCGACAACCGTTGCTATGGAGACGACGACGCCCCAGGACGATCATTGAATTCACACAAACTGTTCCAGGATCTGAGAGTGAACAGTAACGTACAGAATGCTTTGTTAGGTTTATTATTTTAATTTCACGTATAAAACACGTTTTTAGATTCATTCACCACTCGCGTTTTGGACGCGCTGAGCTCGAGACATCAGCTGTTCACTACCCATAATCCTCAACCACCGTTGCTATGGAGACGAAGACAATCCACTTTACGTTACCTGTTTTATGTATTTATTATTTATTCTTAACTAATTTATACAAAAATGAAGTTAACTGAGATCAGTGTTTTATTATGTGTGTAAAAATTACAATATTTAATTTCAGTTCGTCATAGCTACGCGTCAAGAGATCTTAAGCAAAGTGATTGGATGGTTTGCAATGCACCCTGGGAGTCGTAGTAAATGTTTCACGTCTGTGTCCTGCGGCGATGATTTCTGAGTGACACGAGTCAAATCTAAGGTGAGTAAGTCATGGTGAAAAGATATAATAATTGAAAGAAATAATAATAGACTGATATAAAACGTGAAATATTTTGAGAGAGCAGTCCGTGTACTTCTCCAACTGTTATCTTTGTAACATATTCTCATGTGAAAGACACTTGCTTGGCCAGCTAGCTAACAGTAGTACTAGCTTATATTAGCAATGTAGTTTTACAGCGCTCTTCACCAGAGATGGATGGCCCGGCCTGTAAGGCTGAAGGCTGATGGCAACAGGTAGATAAATGTCCCTTTTAAACACCGAACTGTTTAAATGTTCTCAAAGGATTAATAATATTCAGATTTACCAAGCAGTAACATTCCATAAGTCCAAATTCATATTTTATTGAGGCAGCGCTGTTAACTATTATTTGATACATGCTGTCATTTTAAGCAAGACAGGACATTTCATATAACTACGAAACTGCAGTGCTATTGTGTGTTGTAATTGCCATTGCTTAATGAGTAATACAGTACTCCTTACAGAACAGACCTGTGCACTTAACTAATTATTTAGAGGGCTAGATTTTAGCCAGGCCTGTTTGTGTGAGAATGGCAGAGGTGCCCCTGCCACAAGCAGCCATGTCAGCACACCCTACCAGGAGACACTGAGCGGCAAACATGCCTGTTACTTTACTACTTTATTTAATTTTTATGTGCACACAAAATCAGAATGTTATTTCTGGTTATTTCTTTGCTGAGAAATGACTTTTGTACCTGAAATAATCCCTACATGTTTCATTTTCATTTGTAGAAATGACACAGCCGAAATAGAAGATGTGCCCTTCTTGCCAGGTTCCCAACAATGTAAACAGGAAGCCCTGCAGTGGATGTTTGTCCAGCCTGGAATCTAAGCAGGACTTCAAAAACAGCACCCTAATTTTTCTTAATTCTGCCCAGCTGTCGGTAAGTTTTCTTTAACAAGGGCCTCCCAGACAATCATATATTTATCACAGTTGTCAATGTTTCCTTGTAAATCATTAAGTAAAAACTAACAAGACAGGTCTTTGCATATAAACTTGCATAAATAAATGAGGTGCTCAGCATCAGAATAGATCAGAAAATCATCACAGTAAATACATCAAACTAGACATAATAATAATAACACGAGGCCATTTTGTAACCTTGTATATGGTCAAAGATGAAAACAATCTAATGTAACAGTATTTGTCAAATTTGTCAAACTAGTCTGGATGCATAAAGTTTTCTTTATTGTTCTTGTAGGTTTTAAACTTCATGCTCTGGGCCTGTTCATGCCTCTTGCCTCTTCATGCTCTACCAGCCTGTTCTTTTCCTGAGCCATCCTGACTGGAAAGGCCAAATCATCAGGGACATTATACACCATGTGGATCCGGCAGAAGGGGTGGTACCTGGGATTCTCATAAAGATGAGGAAGTTGTACGAGTGCATGCTAAAAAGTAAGATATATTTTGTTTATCATGAAAATGTTGTTATGATATGATACACTTTATTACCCCCTTGCACTGAAGCACATGCACAGATTTTGCCCTGCCAACCAAAGCTCACCATGCTGAACTTCTGGTGGTAGATGCCTGACGGCAGCAGTCGTTTTCAAACAGGTTTTGCTTTTTGAAAAGCTCCTGCAGGGTTGTCACAGTGGTTACTGTGCAGTAGTGTGAAACAGCCTTAAGAGAAATTTTTCTTAGGCTGTATTTTGATGGCTTTATTTGATGGCTAGAGCCATGTGACTATCTTGCCTCTTATCTAATGAACCTGTTACACTCCCTCTTGTCTAGCTTCAGTTACATTTAGCCATTTAGTTGACGCTTTATCCAAAGCGAAAAGAGAAACAATAGCTGATTCATACTTCTTTTAAAAACAGTTCTTCATCACACTGTATGCATAATCCACACATGATGCAGTATGTCAATTCATGTATTTGGACTCATTTAAAGTGAAGTTGTTATAGCATGACATGAATAGAGATGA
Organism: Nibea albiflora; assembly: GCA_014281875.1. Classification (NCBI taxonomy): domain Eukaryota; kingdom Metazoa; phylum Chordata; class Actinopteri; family Sciaenidae; genus Nibea; species Nibea albiflora. The sequence continues at coordinate 25,327,831 of CM024796.1, forward strand.
TATTTCAACCTAGACATTGTCATAGGTCACCACAAAGTTATCCTCTTAACCTTTATGTGTGTGTGAGAATCATCACAAAAGTTCAACATGGAGCATGCAGTTAACATTCACAACAAACATATTGAATACAGATTTCAGTCAGTGTCAATCTCAGTCTATAACTGTGGCTTAAATACATAAAACATCCATTAATCTGATCAACTGTTGCATATCAACCAACATTCTCATATGCATCACCACTGCTATAAAAGTGACTAGGCCATTATAATATAGTGCTAAAGTTACAGTAATACTGCATGTAAAGTAAGTAACATCGTAACAGCAGCTAGATGACAAGATTCTAGCTGTGTGAGATGATTGTGGTAAGCAGTATGTGTGTAGGAGCCTAAAGAAAGGAAGTTAACTACAGCAGTATCAGCTGGAGCATGTTTATGTTTCTGCTTCTTATAATATGTCATCTGTCATGTTTATATATTGCACACTTGGAGCTGTTCAGTCTTATATATGTGTTATTACAGTTTTTATGGTTAAGCAAAAAGGATTTAAATAAATTAATGTATAAGTCATTCATACTGCTTGATTTTGTTTACTCCATCATATCATCCCACCTCCATATCATCATCATCATCATCATCATCCCACCTCCATACATCATTATCATCGTCATACCATCATCACCATATCATCATTATCATCGTCATACCATCATCATATCATCATCATCATCCCATTATCATCGTCATCATACCATCATCATCATATCATCATACCATCATCATCCTCATATCATCATCATCATCATCATCATCATCATCATATCATCCCAGTGAGAGGTCAAAGTACTACTGTCAAACAGGTTTGTTTAGGTCTGACAAAGGATACTATGTACACTGGAAGAATATTTATGTTTTTGGGTTATCTGGCAACATGACGTAGCCCTTTCAACCTCACCTTCATGGTCCAGGATTTTGATTTCATTTACTACATATGCAGGTTACAGTGAGGGAAGGACACTGTGTTGTAGACTGATTTGGCATGTTCAATTAATGTTATGGGTCATCTGCTGAATGTAGGCGTAATTCTGTTTCAAATTACTGTTGACTGGCAGTGATTACAATTATCTGAATCCAAACATCACTGTTCTTATGAGTAAAAGGCATGTTATCGCTGCTGATTGTAAAATATGAGGCTGCTCATGTGATTTTATCTCTCCAGCAACATGTGGCTGAGGATATTTGTGATGAAATAATTCCTAAAATAGTTTCACACAGGTGACATATTTCTCCATAGCTGCTTCCTCTCTGATGAACTGTTCCTTCAAGTACATCAGCACTGACCTATGTTCAAAACATTGAATCAAACTCACCTTGTGAGTGTGCTGCCTCGTGCTTATAGTGTATTTAATAGAAAATATATCTGCATAAAATATGAGAAAACATTTAAAATTCAGACCATATGAGCTGAATTAATTAAAGCTAAGTCAGTTTATTAATTAAAGCAATCAGTCCTAGACTGACATCCAGATATCGTGAATGTAATCCAAAGTCTTGACCAGAACTCACCCCCCCCCCCTCTGCCCCTAAATAACTGCTGATAATGACCTTTACCTAAAAAGTCAAAATCACATTAAACAGAGAACTTTTGATTTGATCAGTTATTTTATTAATTGTAGTTCAATCACACTCAGTCCTCACACATACAAAGGCTCATAGACATGCAATGTGGAGAGAGATGATGGAGTGATGGGCAGCCTCCCTGAGAAGCACCCTGCGAGCGGTTGATGGCTGAGGATTCTCCTGTAGCAGTCCTCGACTTTAAGCATTTGAGCTTTAAGTTCAGTTTAGTTTGAAACACCTGACACTGCAGTCCCTTCTGTGCATCCTCAGACATGTCAGCAAGAGAGGCTGTAAAAACAGAATATCAAAAACAAAGTCAGTAATGAAAGTGAGCTCACTATATAACACAAGGATTTAGGATCCTGTAATCAAGCCTTTCTTTAAAGCGGAGAGGGCAGTGTTAGCTGCAGACCTCACATAGCATATTATGATTCAAGAACAGAACCTCCAACTACTGCTCAGACACTGGATATTTCTTTAAAGGTGATAGAGTTGAAATATTTTAACATGAGGAGCATACTTTTGTTTCTTGTGTTCTGCCAAGGCCAAATGTCAGTCTGGATGAGGGCGTCACTGGACACAGCTTGCCTTGATGCCACTAAATTTGGCAAATTTGACATTACGAGCTGAAAACAAAATGACAAACTCAGTCATGGCTCAACAAAGACATTTTTTTCACGTTGATTTCAAACCTTCTGGTAAATCCAAATGACCTTTTGACAGGTGCCCACATATACCGTGGACCAAGGATAAGCCCAAACAAGATAGCAATGTGCAATATGCACAGAAACCTGTAAAGACGTCTATTGTGTATGCAGTGTGTGACAAATAGGCCACTTACTGTGAGAGCCACAAGTCTGCCAGGTGAAACATGAACAGGTCACGCATAAAAAAAAAAGAAAATAGACCAATTGTCCACATTACAGCACCCACCCATAGTAAATAGTAAGGAATGCAAAGGACTTATAAACTGTACCTATTTGCTGGTAAAACCTTTGATGCAGGTTGCAAACCCCTCGTGTTGCTGCGTCTCTCTGACAGACTTTGAGGAGTAACATCCCATGTCTGTCACGTTGTTTCCATCAGACAGGTTCTGGATCAGGTTCCCTCTGTGCCTCATTCTATGCAATCTAACAAGAAACAAAATGCAACACTTTAAATACAGTCCATGTAAAACATAAAACATGGAATTTCAAATGAAGTAAATGGGAGCCGATTTCATAGAAACAATATAAGTAACAATGTATTGTATTGTATAAGGGTTTGAGATGCTGAACATGCTGTAGAAATGTGAGTCTACTTTTACTCGCTACAATAAATTAGACAAGACTGTGGCCTCTTGAACAACTGTTTCCATACACTACAAAATAAATAAGTAACAATTAATTAATTAATTAATTCAAAATAATAAATAATAATAGTAGTTATGATAACATTACCTCCACATCCTGAAAGCACCCTGAAGCTCTCCTCCAACTCCAAATCATCAGCATCACCTGAGTCACTCATTTTTCAAACTGTAGTCTGAAATGTGCAAACGTTAGCAATTAACGTTAGCTTAGTCAGCTTAGTACAGTCAGTGCTAACTTAAGTCTCATTGTACATGAACTGCACACTACAATTCAACATTACACACCACGTGAGGTTCTTTTGCGCCAGGACATTTAATATTAGCAACATGTAACTTCTTTAATCTGACTGCATCAATCATCAGCAGATTGTACTGGCGTATTAAATCGCTGCAGTAGCCACAGGCAGTCTTTACCGTGCTCTACCTAGCTAGCAAGATGACGTTAGCCATTTTAAATGCCTCAAACTGCTTCAGAAACCTGACACTTTGTTTGCTTTATGACATTTTCTGAAAAAAGTTTTCAAGACTTCAGTGAATCTTTTTGAAACATACGTCATATATTTTTTACGTGCCTGCGTAAGAATCAGGGGTCTCTCCGTTCTCCCATCAACCATTGCGCACACTGATGGCGAGTGTCTCGAGCTCAGCGCATCCAAAACATGAGTGATGAATGAATCTAAAAATGTGTTTTACACGTGAAAATAAAATAATAAACCTAACAAAGCATTCTGTTCGTTACATCTGTTCACTCTCAGATCCTGGAACAGTTTGGAAAATATTGTGTGAATTCAATGCGGGATCGTCCTGGGGCGTCGTCATCTCCATAGCAACGGTTGTCGAGGATTGTGGGTAATGTAGGCCCATCTGTACTGTAGGCCGCTATCCAAAACATACCAATAAAACTTTATTTCTCAGAATCGAAGGAGAAAAAAATCATACTGAGGGCAACAACATGAAGCTATCTTATTGTTGAATTATCAGTTACACTTTGACGTGTTTGTGTTGAGAAATGTTGATGATGTCATTAAAAGAAATCCTTAAAATAGTGAGAAAAATACTTCCGGGCAGGGAGTCCTCTGTTCTCCAATCAGATTGTAGCTCGCAGTGTCATATATCACCGTGCTGAGTTATTATTGGAGTGAATGGACGGCTCTAAGCGTCTCTAACTGCCTCGGACGGTTTACATTGCAGTCATTTGAGAACCCAGAGCGTTTCACGCAGAAGTGGAAGGGCACCTTTTGCGTAGTATCAGACGCCTAGGGGCGTGACAAATCGTCGGTGGCCGAGGATTATGGGTAATGTAGGCTTTTCCACTATCCGAAACATACAAATAAAACTTTATTTCTCAGAATCGAAGGAGAAAAAAATCATACTGAGGGCAACAGCATGAGGCTATTTTATTGTTGAATTATCAGTGACACTTTGACGTGTTTGTGTTGAGAAATGTTGATGATGTCATTAAAAGAAATCCTTAAAATAGTGAGAAAAATTGTTCCGGGCAGAGAGTCCTCTGTGCTCCAATCAGATTGTAGCTTGCAGCGTCACGTATCGCCGTGGTCGGGTTACTATTGGAGTGAATGGACGGATGTAGCCTCTGCTCTGAGCGTTTCTTACCACCGCAAACAGGTTTATATTGGAGTCAATTTAGAACCCAGAGCGTTTTATACAGACGCGGAAGGATACCTTTTGCGTCAGTGTCAGACGTCTAGGGGCGTGACAAATCGTCGGTATTTTACGCGTTGGGAATGAGAACGGGTTGCAGTACACATGCTTCTTTTACCAAAGAGCATGAACTGGTTGTTGACACAGGATCTGCACTGTCTATTTTGCCACACTACATCTATGTTCAGTACTTCAATGATACACCACTGCTTCCACCAATTAGTCCGCTGGTGACATACACAAGGAAGAAAATTCCTGTGTTTGGCTGCCTACAAGTCAAAGTGAGTAGAGGAGTTCTCACTGCTCCAGTCACATTCTGAAGAAAGGGACCTCCCTCTCAGGAAGAGATCTTATGAAAGCCTTAAGCATCTGCATCGAAGGTAACACTGTCCTCCCTCCTGTGCTTGTCACAAACTCTGCATCTACGCCCCGCACCTCTGTTGCTCCTGCCGTCAGCTGTGACTACTTTGCCTTCCCCTGTGCTGACCATTGACTCTGCACGTGCATCCTGCAACCCTGCTGCTCCAGACATCGGCACAAAACTTTGTGCATAAGGTGATAATTGACCCCTGCTGAATGACCAGCACCTCAACACAATCCTCCAAAAGGTGAAGGAGGCGGGATTGATGCTAATGAGAACAAGTGTCACTTCAGGAAGACCTCACTACGTTTCCTAGGTCATACCATTACTGCAGATGCTTCCTGACCAAGAGCATATTAATACTATCCCGAAAGCCCCTCCCCCATCAGATGCTGTTGCCCTGAGATCATTTCTGGGCTTTGTATCCCGGTACTCAAAGTTTCACCCTAACTTTGCAAAAGTTGTGGCTTGAAAGTGGTTGACCTCCCTCCATTAAAAGTGATGTACTGGCTCCATACTACAGGATCAGAGATGAGCTCTCAGTCAAGGATAACTACATCCTCAGAGGCTCAAGATTCATTGCACCACTCTCCTTACGACATACACTAAACACGCTTGGGTATGAGAGTCATCAAGGGACCGTCCGCACAAAGCAACGCCTGTGTAACCGCTACTGGTGGCCTAAGAAAGACTCATAAATACAGTCTTGCATCGCTTCATGTGTACTCTGCCAGGCTAATGATAAAACAGCGTCTACTTGTCCTGCTCCTTCGCAACCCGTCCCACTGCCTGATGGGCCATGGAAGAAACTTGGCCTTGATGTTATTGAACCCTTTGACACAGCAGTTTCTGCTTGCAGGTATACTATCACGCTGATAGACTAGTGGCCTGAGCTTGCCTTTTCACATACTGCCCCTACTGAGGATATTATTCACTTCCTGACGTCTGTTTTCTCTCATCATGGTAACCCAGAGAACATTGTTATTGACATTGGTCCTCAGTTCACTTCTGCAGATTTTGCCTCATTTCTGCATACCTGAGGCATCTCCCATAGTAGAACATCAGTCTACGATCCAGCTGCTAACGGAGCTATCAAGAGATTCCATCATGTCCTGAGAAGTTACATTCAGACCACCATTCAAGAGACACAACCATGGACTAAGAGTGTTATGAACTGGCTTCAGGTGTATCGTGCATCACCACATGCTGCAACTTCCACCTCACCGTACAGATGTAGCGACTCAAAAGTTCCCGTGTTTCCGTGACGTTTCCTTGGCTAGTCTTTCGCAGGTCCGTGACAGTAATGTAATCTCTCACGATGACGTAAGCCCCGACTTGAAACGCAGCCTCGGTGAAAACCATCTGCAATGCCTCATTTGTCCACAGGGAGGAGCAGTGATTGTAATGTGCTGCTCTCACCGTAGACTGTATAGAGACACCTGAATAGATACACTGGGCCGAGCGTGTGAGCCGATCAGCTGAGACAGAGCACAATCATGGACGTGGCTAGGGTACAACGCTACCTTCGTCCTGTACTTCTGCCTGTCTGCTCCGTGTTCTGGATTCTTGACCCTTGCCTGTTCTTGGACTTTCCTCCTGCCTCGTGATTTTGTACTTCTGCCCCGCTGACTGCCTTTTGTGTACCGTATCCGGACTGTCAATAAACCGCCTCACTACACCTGTCAGTCTCTGATCTGCTCTGTGGGTCCAGTTGTCTGTCTGAACCTGACATTAACAGCCTTTTGGAAGATTTTTGTAGTAGTGCATGCTTTAGGCCAGGTGAGCTCGTACAAACACCTTATTAGCATTCTCATTGCTCAGCCTTTTGTTTGCACTTAATGGGCTTTTGGGTCTCCCAGTATCACACAGATTACAGAGCAGAAAATGCAGCTGGTTTGACTACCGTGTACTATACAGTAGCCTTGTGATTTCATGAACAGGAGGATGACTCGTTTACTGTATATTTGTCCTTCCCATAGGTGTAAATGAAACTCCATGAAGCAAGAACCTACCATTGATGTGTACCCCCCAGAATCCTTACTTAAACACTATATATCCCTCATGGACTGGGGGAGGGTACTGGAGGGCCAACAAAATGAATCACTTAGAGGCGACGCTTAGCTCAGTCGGCATAGCGGCCACCCCATATGCAAAGGCTCGCTACGGCTGGCCCAGGTTCAAGTCCTGACCTGTGGCCCTTTCCCGCATGTCATTCCCCATCTCTCTTTTCTGTCGCTCTTCAGCTGTCTATCAATAAAAGCTTGGAAAGGACAAATAAATAAATTCATTAAAAAATGAAACTGACCTCCATGAGTGAGCACTTCTGCCCTGACGCCTGTGGGACAAGAGAGCGCCTGTACCAGCTGGAACCTGTGGCAGAAGGAAAACAGAGGGAGAGTTAGTGTGGGGACTGTGACCGTGATGGGCTAAGTATTAAAGGTTTTGATTGTTGTCGCCAGGTGTTTCGTTGGATGTTTCGTCTCTCACTCTTAAGACAAAGGTGAGCTGGGAGGTCTGACAAATTCAACAGATAGATTAAAGTTGTCTTGCGTCTTGCGTAAGAGAGATGGACCCGGGAAGCAGACCATGGAAGAGACTGTGTGGAGTGAAGTTACTTGAGGATGATTTAGTAGCTCACTTTCCTGAGACTGTTTGAGTTAGTGTTGCATGTTTCCGTGTTGTGTGTGTAATATGGGAGCAAAGGGGAACAGAGGGTTAGGAGGGTATAAGACTGCGGGAAGTGGCAAGTGGCTGGTTCAGGTGTGGTCCGGCTTGTGAAAGTCCGCTTAAAGCTCCAAGTCTTAACCAGGTTCATCTTGAAAAAAGATTTCAATAACACTGAGACTGCTGAAGTTAAATAAATAAAAGAGTCCACTTGATAGAGTGTAAATCAACACCGTGCAACTTGATTGCAACATGCAACAAGATTTACAAAGTTTTGAATAAATTAATTTTGTATAGATTAGTATAGCATTGTGTAAGTTTTCTTGTATATGTGTATGTTTCTTTTCTGTATACGTTATGATTCTAGCCAATATTCACAATTTATCCAAAACAAGGCAAGCTTATGAACACAATGGACAAATAAGCTGCCCTGAAGCTTAGGTGCTCCCAGTTTAAATAACTGAGATGTTGATGGTAAAGCCTTCTGATTGGCAGCGCAGGGAATGATACAAATGATGCTGCGCCAACCTGAATCTGCACAAACCAGTGGCATGCCACCAAATGTGACTCAATCAGGGGATGGCGGCCACATACCTGTATTTGCATAAGACACCACTCATGAGGTGTACCGGAGCGAGACAGCATAAGCTGTAACACAGTAATGATGGATTTGGTGAAGATGTAGAGCTGAATGTCATCAGTGTAGCAGTGGAAACAGAAACTATGGCAGCCACTGATGTTGGCAAGGGGAAGCATGGAGAGAATGGATTGGAGACGACTAAGCACTGAGAGGAGTGGTGGACGAAGTGCAGTTGTTGATGTGACACTGCTGCCTGCGTTTGAGGTAGGGATAGGAGTGTCAGTGTCCATGGTGATTGCCGTGTGGTTGGAGATGTTGAGGTTTAGGCTGGAGTGGTGAAGTACAATAAGACCAGTGGAGCAGACCAGATCAAGGCAGTGACTAAAGGAGTGGGACCTGAGAAAACAGTCTCAGGTGACTTCATAAATTGTAAGGATTAAGGAAGTGGTTGAGATTTGACAATGATATAATAGAAAAATTATAACATGTCTGGGACACATGCAACAAAATCCTCAAGTTTTAAATGAAGTTATGAAGTCTTGGTAAGGGGAACAAAGGTAAGAGTATGACACATTCAATTTCTTATAAGCAAAACAAAGTAAGCAGTGTAGTGCTTGGTTTGGACAACTCTTGAGCCTCAAGTAATCTACCTTGTTCATTCAATGTATTACATTAAATATTTTTGTAAACATGGAAGAACAGAGAAAAGTAAATTTTTGTTTTTTCTTTCATTTTTTATTTATTTTTATGTATTACAAAATGGAAATGTCTACCACATATCCATGATACGCCTCATGCTCATGAACCTGGAGCCGCTCCAGCCCATGTTCGTGAAGTTCCTGTACTCTCCAGGCCTGAAGTACATCATCCTGCCTCTGTAGTGGGGCTGCTCGTACATCAGCCAGTGGCCGTCCATCACGTTGCAGGACATGCAGTTGTTCATACGGTAACGGTCCATGATGTTGTCACAGTCGTCCATCAGCTCATACATCTGACCACCGAAGTTCTCCCTCTCATAGATCCTCATCCTGTACTGGCCTCTGTACTGTTTTGAAAAAAAGAAAAAAAAACATTTTTCAAGTTCAAGTGTTGTAAGGGATGTCAACTGTAATAGGCAGATGTCTGTTTTATACCTACCATGGGGATCATACGGCAAGACCTGATACCACTGTTCCATCCCCACATGCTCATGTAGTCAGCATAGTCGCCCCTCCTCATGAAGTACTGGTTTCCCATGTAGTTGGGACGGTCGTAGGCCATGAAGCAGCCGCTCTCCACCCTGAAGGAGTGGCATCTGCTCAGGTAGGAGGAAAAGTCAGCACAGTCGCTCATACACTCCCAGGAGCGACCCTGGAAGTTCCTGTCCTCGTAGAAGATGACCTGAAAAATGAGGGATATTTTAATTGACCGTAGAAGCACTGACAAAATTTGATGTTGTTAATATGAACTTATTGAAATACACTGAAATAAACTAAATAAACTGATAATATATTGAAATAAACTTAATTAATAATTAATAATACAAAATTACAAAGTTTACCTTGCCCATGCTCATCTCAGTGGTGGTCATGCTTGTGCTGTAGGTGAGCTGCTGCTGTTACTGTTGTTACTGCTGCACTGCTGTCCTGTTTGGTGTAACCCCTGCTTTTATACCTGACCAAACCCTACAGAGTCAGTGGGCCCCCATTGTTAAACTCCTATGTGATGGAAAGTCTTTGGCCAGTCAGCACATGCATACATAAACAAAGTGAACACAGACAAACAACACCTTTCTGTCTCACTAAACAGTTAATCATACTTGCACACATCCCTCTTCTCCTCATGGTTCACTAGTGTCACCAAGTGTGCGCACTTTGTAGCTCATATAGTTATTTTTACTTCTGCATACATTTACACAGATTATTCTCACTTTTTGTTTGTGCAAAATTCACCCCACCACACCACCTGTCACCTCCCTTCTGGTGTTTGTGTGACATGATAAGGGCATAACATATAACACATAACAAGTCTGTCCTTAAATGGTATGATAATGCTTGTATTGGTCATGTTACTGATATGATTATATTTTTGTTCATGATTTTAATTTGTTTCATCACTCATTTTTTATTGAAAAGGCATAAAGTGAGTAGTTTCATTTGAAACACAGAGCTTTACCTACATTCACAGTAATGATGTTAACAAATACAGCAGACAATGCGCAGGCACATTTAGTGATTCAGCATTTCCCACATGACTTTGTGAGACTGTGGTGGATGGGCCTCAGACCTTCTAGTGAGGTCTATGGGCTGGCAGCCCCAAAGAAAATGTTGTACACTTTAAAGTTAACTCCATCATCAGTATGGTGCACTTTCATCATAAACACACAGGTTGTAGAGGTATAAATGTTATTGTTATGACTTGGCCAAGATTTAATTTCATACATTTTTAAATATAAGATACTGTGTACATTATGGTTTGGTTAAATACTTGATGATTAATATTAAAGTTCCTCTGATGAGGATTTTTGGGGCTGATCACTGTTCATAGGGGCTATATGATGCCTATTATTTACCCTAACACATTGAATATTAAAATTAAGAATTGATAAAGTATTCTGAATTGACCATAGTTTTCATAGTTTTTTTTCTCAGCAGGCAAGGTGCAACTCTCAGCTTGAACCACAGCAGCCTAAACCTGGTTATTGGGAGAAATTTAACTTTGACAATATAAAATGTTTCTTGTACATGGACAGTGTAACAAGGAAGGAGGGTGTATTTTGGTTTCCAGTAGGCGATTTCTTATTCCTCTCCTGGAGCTGCCACCTTATCGTGGTGGAGGGGTTTGCGTGTTCCAGTGATCCCAGGAGCCATGTTGTCGGGGGCTTCATGCCCCTGGTAGGGTCACCCATGGCAACCAGGTCCTAGGTGAGGGGCCAGACGAAGCGCAGCTCATTCGCCCCACCGATGAAGAGTAAGAACAAAGGAGTCAGGTCTCCCTTGCCCGGACGCGGGTTACCGGGGCCCCCCCCCTGGAGCCATTCCTGGGGGAAGGGCTCGCCGGCGAGCGCCTGGTGGTCGGGCCTTGACCCATGGGGCCTGGCCGGGCACAGCCCGAAAGGGTGACATGGGCCCCCCTTCCCATGGGCCCACCACCTGTGGGAGGGATCTCGGGGGGCGGGTGCGCAGAGAGTTGGGCGGCAGTCGGAGGCGGGGACCTTGGCGGTCTGACCCCCGGCTGCAGAAGCTGGCTCTGGGGACGTGGAACGTCACCTCTCTGGCGGGGAAGGAACCTGAGCTGGTGCGCGAGGTTGAGAGGTACCGGCTAGATATAGTCGGGCTCACCTCTACGCACAGTTTGGGCTCCGGAACCAGTTTCCTCGAGAGGGGTTGGATGCTCTGCCACTCTGGAGTTGATGAGAGGGTAGCCTCCCTTCGCCTTCGGGTGGGGGGACGGGTCCTGACTGTTGTCTGTGCCTACGCACCATCAGCAGTTCAGAGTACCCACCCTTTTTGGAGACCTTGGAGGGGGTGCTGGAGGGCGCTCCCTCTGGGGATTCCCTCGTCCTCCTGGGGGACTTCAATGCTCACGTGGGCAGCGACAGTGAGACCTGGAGTGGCGTGATTGGGAGGAACGGCCCCCCTGACCTGAACCCGAGTGGTGTTCTGTTGTTGGACTTCTGTGCTCGCCATGGATTGTCCATAACGAACACCATGTTCGAACACAAGGGTGTCCATATGTGCACGTGGCACCAGGACACCCTCGGCCGTAGTTCGATGATCGACTTTGTGGTTGTGTCGTCGGATTTGCGGCCATGTGTTTTGGACACTCGGGTGAAGAGAGGGGCGGAGCTGTCAACTGATCACCACCTGGTGGTGAGTTGGCTCCGATGGTGGGGGAGGACGGCGGTCAGACCCAAACGTTCTGTGCGGGTTTGCTGTGAACGTCTGGCTGAATCCCCTGTCAGAAAGAGTTTCAACTCTCACCTCCGGGAGAGCTTCACTCATGTCCCGGGGGAGGTGGGGGACATTGAGTCCGAATGGACCTTGTTCCGTGCCTCCATTGTCGAGGCAGCCAACCGGAGCTGTGGCCGCAAGGTGGTCAGTGCCTGTCGCGGCGGCAACCCCCGAACCCGCTGGTGGACACCGGTGGTTAGGGATGCCGTCAAGCTGAAGAAGGAGGCCTACAGAACCTTTTTGGCCTGTGGGACCCCTGAAGCAGCTGACGGGTATCAACATGCCAAGCGGAACGCAGCTTCTGTGGTTGCAGAGGCAAAAACTCGGGCGTGGGAGGAGTTTGGTGAGGCCATGGAGAAGGACTTTCGAACGGCTTCGAGGAGGTTCTGGACCACCATCCGGAGGCTCAGGCGGGGGAAGCAGTGCATTGTCAACACTGTGTTCAGTGGGGGCGGGGTGCTGCTGACCTCGACTGGGGATGTCCTGGGTCGGTGGAAGGAATACTTCGAAGACCTCCTCAATCCCACCAGCACGTCTTCCACTGAGGAAGCGGAGTCTAGGGACCCTGTGGTGGGCTCTCCAATCTCTGGGGCCGAAGTCACCGAGGTAGTCAAAAAGCTCCTCGGTGGCAGGGCCCCGGGGGTGGATGAGATCCGCCCGGAGTTCCTCAAAGCTTTGGATGTTGTGGGGCTGTCTTGGTTGACATGTCTCTGCAACATCGCGTGGACATCGGGGGCAGTGCCTCTGGACTGGCAGACCTCACAAACAACTTTAAAGATCACCTTGCTTAATGTTAGGCGTCGTCCAATAGGAGGCCAGGCATTATTTGTTCTTTTCCTGTATTCAGAGGCAGCTTAGACATGCCCTCTTCTGTTATATTAATTTCATTTCATTTGGCACAATCACTTAGTCCCACCCTCCCTCACCTTGGCTTGTTTCTTTTGTTTTAATAAACCTCACTTCCACTGAGACTTCTTCAATTTTTCTGGTTGTCGTGTTACCGTTCACTTGTGGACGTAACACAAATGGGGGCTGCACACATTGATATTGTTGTACAGAAGTACAGTGTTAAAAAGGAAATAAAAAATAAAGTTCTGGAAAAGCTGACAGAGCTACAGGTCCTTACAGATCCCATTGACTCTGTTCAGCAAGGGGCTGAGAATCCCCTAGAGAGAGCTTCTGTGGCTAGACTGAGCACTTCCTCTGGCATAGGCGAAGAAGGGGGACAGCAAGTGGCACAGACCACACCTTGCATTGATAAGTCTGTCCGTGAGGCTCCTCCTGCAACTTTGCCTCGTTTTGAGCCTTTCTCCCCAGATGGACATGGATCCCTGTACAGAGTGTAAAGCCCTCTGAGGCAAAATGTGTTTTGTGACTTTGGGCTATACAAATAAAATTTGATTTGATTTGATTTAGTGCAGATGCAAAGTTAAAGGTTCGGCTAGCCTGTCTTCACCTAGCGGCACAGGAGAAGGAGAGCATACGGAAGGCAGAGTATGACTTTAAATTACAGGTTCGCCGTTTAGACATAGAGGCTGATAAGGAAGTCAAATTATGGCAGCTTGAGGTACAGTCTATGAGAATGTCCTCTGCACAGAGGATGGCACATGCACCTGAGACATTGGCATCTTCACAGACAGGCCTCCACAAACAAGGCTTTGATGTCAGTAAACATATTGCCCTGGTACCAACATTTCGCGAGACAGAGGTTGACTCTTATTTCAGTGCATTTGAAAGAATTGCAACAACACTAGAATGGCCGAAGGAGATGTGGCCTATCCTTCTACAATGTAAACTGGTTGGTAAAGCACAGGAAGATGGACCTAAGGATGTCCTCACTTTCCTTAGAAAATAGCTTGAACTATGATGTTCTCAAAGCGTCTATTTTGTGTGCTTATGAGCTTGTGCCTGAAGCATACAGACAGTTCAGAAATCACAAAAAGTCCAGTGGTCAAACCTTTGTTGAATTTGCCCGTGAAAAGGGCATTCTCTTTGACAAATGGTGCAGTACGACTGATGTCAGGAATAGTTTTGAATCTCTTCGTGAGCTGATGTTATTGGAAGACTTCAAGAATGCTTTTCCTGAGAAGTTGGTGATTTTCTTAAATGAACAGAAAGTGACTTCCCTGTCTAAAGCAGCGGTCTTGGCCGATGAGTTCGTTCTAACACATAAGAACGTGTTTATGTCATCTTCCGGCCCTGACAGAGTCTCAGTGTCTCACTCCATGAAACCTGATTCTGGCCATCCTCCTTTCGAAAAGATCAAGAGACCACAGTCTCCCCCACATGGCTGTCGTGAATGTTTCTACTGTCATAAGAAGGGCCATGTTCTTGCTGACTGTCTGTCTCTAAAGCGTAAACACCAGTCTCCCCCTAGCTCCTCACAACCAAAAGGAGTCGGTCTCATTAAGACTGTTTCTCTTCCAGTCACTGCAACATCCCAAGATGATGAACCTGATCCCTGTTTTAAACCCTTTATTTCAGAGGGCTTTGTTTCACTAACTGAGGACCCAAAAGATCAAAAGTCAGTATCCATTCTGAGGGATTCAGGAGAAGCCCAGTCCATTATTCGAGAGGGCATTTTACCTTTAACGTCCAAATCATCATGTTGCTCAAGTGCAGTATGTGCTCCCCTGCACAAAGTTCATCTTCGGTCTCCTTTGGTCAATAGACTATTTAAAGTGGCTGTTCTTCCGGGTTTGCCCATCAAAGGTGTTTTCATTCTTGGCAATGACATAGCTGGAGACAAGGTTGTGCCTGCCCCTGAGGTACTAGACAGACCTGATCTGGACCTTGAGTCTGACAGTACAGTTCAGAATTCTGATGTCTTTCCCACTTGTGTGATCACTAGAGCCCAGTCCAAGAAATATGGTGTTGACTTGTGTGACTCATTTATGGCTATTGAGCAGGAACCTGATGCTGTGATACCTGAATTCAAGAATCAGGTAAATGTCAAACATGCTGGTACCGCGCTACCCTCTTCCAGTTCGAAGGTTGTGAACCTACCTGCCAACCGATAGGATTTCATTGCAGCATAGCAAGGTGATGAGACACTCTTAAAATGTCGTTCTGCTGTCCGCTGGAAGCCAAAATAAAGAAAATGGCTTATGTTTATGATGATGGCCTGTTGATGCATTGCTGGGTTAGCGATCCTTTGGACGAAAACGCGAGTTGGAATGCAACACACCAGATTGTTGTGCCTATGGCCTATCGTTCCCAGGTGCTGTCCTTGGCTCATGATCACCCATGGTCAGGACACATGGGGGTGACTAAAACGTACAACAGGGTCCTTAAACATTTCTTTTGGCCAGGACTCAAATCTGATGTTCATCCTTGTCGCACTTGTCATCTATGTCAAATTACTGGGAAACCAAACCAGGTTATCCCCCCTGCACCGCTTTCTCCCATTCCAGTCATGGGGCAGCCATTTGAGAGAGTCATTGTTGATTGTGTGGGACCATTGCCAAAGACTACGGCTGGAAATCAGTTCCTTCTAACGGTGATGTGTGCTTCCACCAAGTTCCCAGAAGCCATCCCGCTCTGGAAAATAACTGCTCCAGTTGTCACCAAGGCGTTGGTAAAATTTTTCACCATGTTTGGTCTGCCAAAAGTAGTTCAATCAGATCAAGGCACCAATTTCAAGTCCAAAATGTTTGCCCAGGTGCTTAAAGCTTTAGGCATTGACCATGTGACCTCTAGTCCTTACCATCCTGAAAGGCACTTGAACGATTTTATCAAACTATGAAGTCTATGTTGCACAAGCACTGTCATGAGTCTCAGAGAGATTGGGATGAAGGTGTCCCATTTGTTCTGTTTGCTGCCCGTGAGGCTGTACAGGAGTCGCTAGGTTTCAGTCCCGCTGAGTTGGTGTTTGGACATGAAGTCCGGGGTCCCTTAAAGATTCTGAAAGAACAACTTGTTATGCCAGGGAAGGAAGTCACAAGCATTCCAGAGTATGTCACCAAGCTCAAGGATCGACTCCAGCTAGCCTGCTCTCTGGCTAGGAGTGTCCTGTCCTCTCTTCAGGTGAAAATGAAGAGACATTATGATTGGCGAGCGGCTGTCTGTTCCTTTCAACCAGAGAAGAAACTCAGTGACACGAACTATGTCATTAAAACCCCTGACCGCCAGCGGCAGTCCAGAATGTGCCATGTCAACATGATGAAACAGTACTGCAGCAGGGAGAATCAGGATGGGTCATCCACAGTCCAGGATATACAGATCGCTGTCTCACCTATGGCTTCCATCTCAAAGGTTGGTCAAGGACAGATACGTCCTGTGGATGCAAAGATTTACATTTCCCATACCGACCACCAGGAGAGAGTTGCGCCGTTTCCTTTGGATGGCCGGCTATTATCGCCGGTTCTGCAAGAACTTCTCCTCTATAGCCGCTCCGCTGACTGCCTTAACCAGTCCCTCAAAACCATTCAGTTGGTCAAGTGAGTGTCAACAGTCTTTTGAGAGTCTGAAAAGTCTACTGTGTTGCACTCCTGTTTTGTCTGCTCCAGATTTCTACTACTACCATACTGCCATTCAAGCTTGAAGTTGACGCCAGTGCAGTTGGTACGGGAGCTGTTCTTCTACAAGAGGACAACCAGGGCATCGCTCATCCTGTGAGTTACTTTTCACGAAAGTTCAATAAACACCAACTAAAATATTACCATTGAAAAGGAAACTCTGGCATTACTGTTTGCCCTGCAACATTTTGAAGTCTATCTAGGATCCAGTGTGAAGCCTATTCAGGTTTTCACAGATCATAATCCTCTCGTGTTTCTCTCGAGGATGCATAACCATAACCAGCGTCTCATGCATTGGTCTTTGATCATTCAGGGCTACCACCTCAAAATATGTCATAAAAAAGGATCAGAGAACATCTTGGCTGATGCCTTGTCACGTGGTTTCGAGTCATAATGAGTGATGCGGTTTCAAACATTAAGTTTGAACTTATATGGGTGGGGGTGTTATGTGCCAAGAAGGTTGTGTTTGCCCCTCCCCGTGTGGTGTTTTTTCACAGGTAATGCCTGAATGCTGCTCACCTGTGTGGATAGGCCAGGCCTCCTATTGGACGACGTCCTGATCAGCTGGCCTATCTCGGCAAAGGAGACTCCTTAAATGGAGGACGTCTCAGGCCTTCACGCTCTCTCTTTTCCTTATTGTGGACTCTCGGTTTTGCCTGCGGCCTTTGTAATTCCGTGTCTTTTTGTGCTCCTTTTCAAGACACATTGACTTTGGTATGTGTGGGAGGTTTGGGACTAGGTAAGTTGGGGTACCTTTTACATTTTGCACTCACATAGTAATTCTTGTTATCACACTAGGGTTATCGGTTGTGCCACCTTTGTATCGTTTTGGAAAGCCTTTTGTTAGATCAGCCAGTTAGGCATTTTTTTTTTGTTCTTTTCCTGTATTCAGAGGCAGCTTAGACATGCCCTCTTCTGTTATATTAATTTCATTTCATTTGGCACAATCACTTAGTCCCACCCTCCCTCACCTTGGCTTGTTTCTTTTGTTCTAATAAACCTCACTTGTTCACTTCCACTGAGACTTCTTCAATTTTTCTGGTTGTCGTGTTACCGTTCACTTGTGGACGTAACACTTAAAAAAACAAACAAACAAACAAAAACTTTGCAGCTGTTCGGTCATAGTCTTGTGGTTAAACCTTGACCAGAACTCACCTGTCCCTTCCTTTGTTCTCTGTGCTATGCAGGTGTTTGTTTTAAAGTATGGATTGTAGAACAACATTTTGAAATACTTCTCTAAGGCTTTCACTGTTATTTGTTCAGTGCTGCACCAACTTTGGTTTGTTATGTGTAAAAGTGTTCAGTTAATTATAACACTGGTGGGACAAACAAGACATTAAGTGAATAATAGAACACATTGGTTATGTTCATGCAGTTGTGATCTTGACCAGTTGTGTCCAAGACCAAGTTCAGTCATTTCCAAGATGAGACCGAGACCTTCAAAAAGTGATTATTGGGACCAAGACTGATCTTACTGAAACATTGCAAAATGCTCCAGTTTTGAATGAGGAAAAATCTACACAACACGTTAGCACAGAGGTAAAAATCTCATAAATTTAATTTCTGCTATGCAAAACAAAGTAAGCAGTGTAATGCTTGGTTTAGACCAGTGGTCCGTACCACCAGTGGTACGTGAGCGCTCTCTGGTGGTACGCGAGGGAACGTCATTACTTTCCACATTATTTGCTTTATGTGTTATTTTTAAAATAAATAAATAAACTGGAAACATATAAAGCCTTATAAATACAACATTCCAAACAAAATATATTCCTACGTCTGAGATCATTAAAATTATGTCTGTTTAAAAAAAAAAAAGTACTCCGTTTACGTAAGTGCGGGCAGCACAGAATCATGGGATTACTTGCATGCGATCACTTGAATGTGGTGCGAGCATGGGAAACTATGCAAACGGTAGTCGAGTGTATTAAGCCAGTGTAACGAAATGAGTTTAAAAGCGTGGCTCCAAAGTGGAGAAAAAAAGACAGAGAAAAGAAAAGTTGCGGATCAGGATGGAAAGGAAGAGGATAATGTTTCGAGCACTGTGGATGAACAACCGAGGCAGGCACACCCCTCTCATTAGGTAGGCCTACGCACGCACATTAAATATTCATCAACCGGCCTACTGGTATCATTGTAATTGTAAATGTATGATTCAGTGTTAAGGGTTAACAATAAATTACCACAATAAGGAATAAACATCTGTTATGTGTGTTTGAAGCTAATTGGGAAGGCATATATTGCTATATTGTAATATAGGTAATTATGGTGGTACGTGGGCAACTGAATTGTTTCTCAGGTGGTACGCAGTATAAAAAGTTTGAGGACCACTGGTTTAGACACCTTATTTTGAGTAATCTACATTGTTTATTCAATGGATTACATTACATATTTTTTGTAATAACAGAAAACAGTCACAGGCTCACGTTTCTGTTTTAACTTGCATTTTTATTTCACAATGGAAATGTCTACCACATGTCCATGATACGCCTCATGCTCATGAACCTGGAGCCGCTCCAGCCCATGTTCGTGAAGTTCCTGTACTCTCCAGGCCTGAAGTACATCATCCTGCCTCTGTAGTGGGGCTGCTCGTACATCAGCCAGTGGCCGTCCATCACGTTGCAGGACATGCAGTTGTTCATACGGTAACGGTCCATGATGTTGTCGCAGTCGTCCATCATCTCATACATCTGACCACCGAAGTTCTCCCTCTCGTAGATCCTCATCCTGAACTGACCTCTGTACTGTTTTGGAAAAACATAAAAGAATTGAATATCTGAATATCAATTTTTGTAAGGGATGTCAACTGTAATAGGCAGATGTCTGTTTTATACCTACCATGGGGATCATACGGCAAGACCTGATACCACTGTTCCATCCCCACATGCTCATGTAGTCAGCATAGTCGCCCCTCCTCATGAAGTACTGGTTTCCCATGTAGTTGGGACGGTCGTAGACCATGAAGCAGCCGCTCTGCACCCTGCAAGAGTGGCACCTGCTCAGGTAGGAGGAAAAGTCAGCACAGTCGCTCATGCACTCCCAGGAGCGACCCTGGAAGTTCCTGTCCTCGTAGAAGGTGACCTGAAAAATGAGGGATACTTTAGTTGACTGTAGAAGCACTGACAGAATTTGATGCTGTAAGTCTGGAGAATATTCTCTATAACTAAACAGTCATGATGTTTGTAATTTGTTTTTAAAACTACAAGCTTACCCTGCCCATGTTCATCTCAGTGGTGGTCATGCTTGTGCTGTAGGTGAGCTGCTGCTGTTGTTACTGCTGCACTGCTGTCCTGTTTGGTGTAACCCCTGCTTTTATACCTGACCAAACCCTACAGAGTCAGTGGGCCCCCATTGTTAAAACCCCTATGTGATGGAGAAGGTTCTTCACTGACTGCAGTCAGTGTACACACACATAAACAAAGGACACAGGTGACAAACCAGGGGTATAACATCACTATTTTTTCTGACTGTGCCTGGATTTTTACACTTTTTGAGGCAGCTGAAATAGTACCCTGTGCCTTTACAAAGTGTTTATATTTGAATACCTTTTCTGAATTTCTTAAATGTTCCCTGAGAAACAGACAGAGTCACCCTGTCATCTTGCGTCTGGCGTTCAGGTGACAAAACAGGGGTATAACCATTATCTATCATTAAATACCATAATAATGCATGCTTTTATTGGTCATGTGACTGATATAATTTTGTGTTTGTCTATTATGTTAATTTGTGCATTAATTTGAGTGTCACAAATATATGCAAGAATTCTATGAAGGCTGAAGAAACACGTATTTCCTTCATGACAACCTTCACTATTTGTTTTATCACATTAGATTAGATTAGATTATACTTTATTTATCTCACAATTGGGAAATTTACTTATTACAGCAGCAGAGTGTAATATACACTCCAGAACTAAAGTAGAAAGGGCAAAACACAATGAACAGACAGCAGTATCTTGTAACCTACACACTAAACAAAAAACAGACAATGTGTAAGTACTGAAGGTAAATGTGGCATAATATAAATATATTGTAAGGTAAAGTGAGCTAATGATATAAATAATATTGCAAGGTAAATTGACCATGATATAAATAATATTGCAAAAGTAAGTGACCATGGTATAAATACTATTGTACATTGTAAGCAATTGGAATGGAAATATAAATACAGGTTTACAAAAAAAATCAAAAATAAAAATACAGCTATGGTGAGTAGTAGTCAGTTTGCACATGCACAACAGCATATCAACTATTGGAATAATTCTAATAGCTGACTCTGCAAAATGCATTATTGAAGTTGGTTACATTTTGTAATGCAATTTGGTTTACAATAGAGTTGATTATGGGTATGAGGGTTTTTGTTGAAGATTTAGATAGCACTCCAAAAAGGCATACTCAATATATGGTGAACAATACGTCTGAATCTATTGTTTTTACTTTGACTTTGAGATGGGGCAGCTGTGGATCAGGAGGTAGAGCAGGTAATAAAATGATTGGGGGTTCGATTCCCAACTCTTCCAGTCTGCATGTCGAAGTGTCCTTGGGCAAATACTGAACCACAAATTGGTCCCAAAGGCCATGCAGTAGGTGTGTGATTGTAGATGAATGATCAGTTCCCAAATTGATGAGCACTTGGCACCTTGGATGGTAGCCAGTTCCATCAGTGTATGTGTGTGAATGGGTCAACAAGATATGGAGTGTAAAAGTGCACTGAGTGGTCAGGCCACTAGAAAGGCAAAAGTTTACCACTTTACTGTGGTACTCATACTTGTTGATTTATCATATGATATACTGTAGTTGATACTCTTTATGCCATGTAACCTGTTATTAATGTTGTATTTATTATAATTTATGGTGCTATCTTGACCAGGTCTGTCTTAAAAAAAGATTTCAATCACAATGAGAGTGCAGATCTCCACTGTGCAACAGAGATTTCTAAAGTTTTGAATGAATGTATCGTATAGTATAGTACAGCACAGTATAGTTTTGTGTAATATAATATAATATAATATAATATAATATAATTTGGTACAGTACAGGACAGTAGATCAAGTGTAGTATTTTCTGATTTTGTTTGGAATGAGATTTTGTTGGAAAAGGTAGTTCTGGTGATTTATGTTATTCAGTTTTTTGATGTAGATTAACAGTTTTTTTGAGGTATGTTTTAAGTCAGGAGAGGGCATTGCTAATGATGCTGAAGGAGGATTTAAGGTAGGGCTGAGGGGGAGATGGATTTGAGGTTTGTGAAGGACATTATTAATTTATTCAGTTTTTCTGTAAAGATGAAAGAATAGAAAACAATTGCAGGCTTATATTTGTGTTTATCTTCATTTATTTCAGAATGAAAATGTCTACCACATGTCCATGATACGCCTCATGCTCATGAACCTGGAGCCGCTCCAGCCCATGTTCATGAAGTTCCTGTACTCTCCAGGCCTGAAGTACATCATCCTGCCTCTGTAGTGGGGCTGCTCGTACATCAGCCAGTGGCCGTCCATCACGTTGCAGGACATGCAGTTGTTCATACGGTAACGGTCCATGATGTTGTCACAGTCGTCCATCAGCTCATACATCTGACCACCGAAGTTCTCCCTCTCGTAGATCCTCATCCTGTACTGGCCTCTGTACTGTTTTGGAAAAAAGAAAAGAAATTAATATCTGTATACCAAGTTTTGTGATGGTGTCAACCTAATAGACAGATTTTATGCTTTATGTTTTATACCTACCATGGGGATCATACGGCAAGACCTGATACCACTGTTCCATCCCCACATGCTCATGTAGTCAGCATAGTCGCCCCTCCTCATGAAGTACTGGTTTCCCATGTAGTTGGGACGGTCGTAGGCCATGAAGCAGCCGCTCTCCACCCTGAAGGAGTGGCATCTGCTCAGGTAGGAGGAAAAGTCAGCACAGTCGCTCATGCACTCCCAGGAGCGACCCTGGAAGTTCCTGTCCTCGTAGAAGGTGACCTGAAAAATGAGGGATACTTTAGTTGACTGTAGAAGCACTGACAGAATTTGGTGCTGTAAGTCTGCAGAATATTCTCTATAAATAAACACTCACGAAATTTCAATTTGTGTTTTCATAAACTTACCCTGCCCATGCTCATTTCAGTGGTGGTCATGCTTGTGCTGTAGGTGAGCTGCTGCTGTTGTTACTGCTGCACTGCTGTCCTGTTTGGTGTAACCCCTGCTTTTATACCTGACCAAACCCTACAGAGTCAGTGGGCCCCCATTGTCAAAACTCCTATGTGATGGATAGGCTCCATCAGTGACTGCAGTCAGCACACACACACACATAAAGACAAAGCACACATACCACTCATTCTCTGCACCTTTCTGTTTCTCTCTAAACAGCTGATAAAATGCACACATATTCCTCTTTCTCTCATGGTTCAGCACAGCCACCAAGACTTGGTTGCTCTTTTATCTATTTTTACATCTGCATACATTTACACAGATACATTTAAAAACTTTTTGTGTGTTGACCCTGGCACACAGTCACCCTATCATCCCAGTGTTCAGGTAAAAAAACAGGATTATAACTATTGATTGTCATTCAATGGCATGATCACACAACATTTTATCGTTCATGTCACCAATATTTTTATTGTTTATAATGTTAATGTGTGCCTGCATGTGTTTCCATTGAAGGGAAGCTGTGATAAACCCACACAGAAAGAACCTATATGATATATGTGCATATATGAAACCTATATGCAGACTATCTGTGCATATATACTGCATATATACTATCATATATGTGCATATGATAATATATATGCCATATATATATAGCATATATACATATATATCCCATATATATGCTGCATATAGGCCAAATTCAGGTGCATATATGTGCATATACAGGGCATATAGGTCTCTATATTGCTTCTTTATACCAACATACAAGCCCTATATGTACATACAAAGTATGTCTCCTATATAAATGATGGTTATTGTAAAGTGTTGCCTAGGTACTGATATAGGTGATAATATGGGGGTGGCCATGGCTCATTGGTAGAGCAGGTCATCCAATAACCCAAAGGTTGGCGGTTTGATTCCCGCTTTTACTGCTTGAAGATTGGAAAGGCCTTGCCGAGGTGTGTTTCGACAGGTGCCCACTGGATGGGTTAAATGTAGAACAATAATTTTACGTGTAAATGTGATTAATAGAGTTTCTAAATAAATTAAATAGTTGTATATATAGGTACATAGGTGAACAGTACATATATAGGTGAGCATATGACCCTATAATATCGTGTACTTATATGTACATAAAATATGAAAAGCCAATTATATGTATGTAGCATATATTTGAAACTTCTATCAAAACCTATCAATCAAGTTTATTTATAAGCTCTTTACAATAGCTGAAATGGTACCCAAAGTGCTTTACAACAAAGTCATAAAACAATACATACAGATACATACATAATCTGAACACAGATTACAAAAAAACCCAATACGATTAAAAGTGCAGTAGAAAAAATAGAGCCATAAAGAAATACATATAAAGAAGCAGACATAGAGTACACTTAAGAAACAGTATTGGCCTAGTCAGAATTGAACACCACTCTAAAAAAAGTGGGTCTTAAGCTCAGATTTAAAAAGGCTGAGATCAGTAGTGGCACAAGTTTGTTTCACAGTCTGGGAGCAGCAATGGCAAAAGAGCAATCGCCCCACTGTTTAAATCTCGACCTTGGGACCTCTAACAGAAGCTGACCCGAAGAGCACAGGGCTCTTCAACAATTGCGAAAAGTTAAAATCTCTGACAGGTAAGAGGGGGCCGAGCCATTAATGGTGTTAAAAACAAACAAATGACGTTTAAAATCAATTCTAAAATGGACTGGAGGCTAGTGGAGTGATGACAGCAAAGACATAACTGATCCCAGAGGTAACATATACAATGAAAACAGAATAGGGCAGAGAATAGAACCCTGTGGCACCCCACAGGGCATGGATGCACTCGAGGAGCAGTGGTCACCAATCACGACAGAGAAGCTCCTGTTTGCCAGGTAGGACCTAAACCAGTGGAGAGCGGTGCCACGGATGCCAACATGCTGCTCTAGGCAAGATACAAGGACTGCATGGTCGACTGTGTCAAAGGCTGCTGTGAGGTCCAGCAGCACCAGCACAGCAGGGTTCCCAGCATCCACATCAACAGGGTCAAGCTGCATTTCTTTTTATGAGGGGCCTAACCATAGCGTGTTTGAAGGCAGCTGGAACAGACCCTGAACTAAAACAAGTGTTTATCAAAACAAGCAGACTTGACCCAACAGAACTCAAAACTTCAAACCGCTCAAAAACAGCAGTCTGTGCGGGAGGAGAACAGACATCATCAAGGGGCATATTCATATTGCAGATATTCTGCCTAACAGATGCAACTTTATCAGTGAAAAAAGGCACAAACTATTCGCAGGCTGCAGTGGCGGCTTCAGACAGGACAGTGGGGCATGGATTAATGACAAAGTCAATAATATTAAATAGCAGTCTTGGATGATGAGAACTGTTGGGTATGATGGAGGACAAATATTTGGACTTCGCTTCCTTTAGAGCTCTCTGGTAGGCTGCCAAGCTGTCAATTAACCAACCCAGGGATACATGCAAAGTCAGAAAGTCAGAATTCAGTGCATTTTAAAAGGTCAACAGGTTACTGCTCTGTTGGACATTGGTAGCCTCATGTCTTTGGTTGAGCCAGTAGGCAGTGTGGACTACAGCAGAAGAGTAGATGAGTATTTTATGTGATCATTAGGATAAGCATTCTTATCCCAAAGCAGACCTGTTATTATTCATGGACAGCCTGAACTGTTAACTATTGGGGTGGTAGTTGACTGAGAGTAACATATTGGGATGGGACTTGCCTGTACTCATGGACTCACTGCAGGAAAAAAAATGAGCAAAAACAAAACAGAGCGTGAGGAGAAAGGGGAAGGTCAATGTAAATGTTTCTTGTGCTGCGACAAGAAACATTGACCTACTCAAGCTGGTTTCCAAGCACTCCATTCACTCCAGACCTCAACAGTAGTTGTTGTGAGAAAGGGAGTAGGTTTGATTTTGACATTGGTGGGGACACAAAAGTGCTCCAAGGCAGCACTCCTGGAAGTTGACACAAAAAAGGTTTTTACTTTCACACAATTATTACGTGTAGTTTATTCCCCCAAAATATGGATGTATAAAATCACATGAGCATCTAGAATCTGAGGTTTTATTGTATTTTCCCCACAAATTTTCTTTGTGTTTTTTAAACAGTGCCTCCACAAATATAGACCCTAGAAGTAACTTACACTTTAACTCCTAAAGAAGTGTCTGGCCAGTTTTCTTTTCTTTGACATCCTTCAAATCCTGATTGCCAAGCACAAATGCATGCACACACACACACACACACACACACACACACACACACACACACACACACACACACACAGCCACGAACAAAAATACAAATACAAATGTAAATGTTAATGACACCGCTGATATTAAAGTCTGGCTAGCTGATGTGACCCAGGCAGAACAAATGCCAAACATGTTGACAACTTACACCCATGCACTGCCTCCTGTGCTGTCCAACAGATTGCAGCTTTTACAAACTGTTGGAGTGACAGCGGGGACGGTCAATTGGAGAGTGATATTTAGGTTAGAGGCGGGACTTCTAGCAGAGACCAACTGTTAACCCTTTATGTGCCATAATCATTGACTAAAGACTACACGCATCAGTTGTATTGATAGTGCCTACACAGTAGCGGCCGGATATTGGTAGGGATGTGTCCCTAGTGTCCCTACCCAATTCTACACCCCTGGTTGTGAGGGTGGCACTAAGGGGGCAAGAAAATCCTGTTGCCGAAGCTGCATTGAGAAGCAATGAAGGCCAACAGAAGGAAAAGAGTTTGTTGTCTAATGTAATGTGGAATGAATTGCCTTAAGATAGGGTTATATGTATTGTACAAATAGAAGTCAAAACCATGGAATCATTGATTGCTAAGGTGGCAAAAGAAACAAATGGAAGATGTGTGGAAAGGGAAAGGTTTATTGATATTGCTGTGTTGTAAACTGTGATGATGATCACAGAAGCCTGGTAAGCAAGCAAGCTGCAGAGCACTTGTCCTGCACCAAGCACAGACACCCCCATGGGTCACAAATGGTCACACATTGTGGCTACAGGTCTGACCAAGGTTTTCTGCAGCCACTTCCTGTCATCTACAGTAGTAGCACCTCAAAAGTTCCCCTCCAAGCCAAAAGTCAGCTGAATGGTAGCCGTCTTCCAGCCAACTGCCTGCTAAGTTCCAGCGGCTGGAGTGACCCCGTCTCCTTCTCCTGGGCGTGTCTATTCTTTACTGTAACTCCACCTATTTATTTAATTACAGGGTATGACCAGAAGATGGCGCTTCTCTCACAGAATCTTTTTACAGTTTTTATCTGGAGATGACGTAACTTACACCTCATTAGCATTTAGCATTTGCTCAACCTTTTGTTTGCACTTCATGGGCTTTTTGGTTTCCCAGTGTCACACAAATCACAGAGAGAAAAATGGCTGGTTTGACTACCGTGTACTATACAGTAGCCTTGTGATTTCTGTGGCTTCATGAACAGGAGGATGACTCATTTACTGTATTTTCATTTTTGTCCATCCCGTTTGTTAAATCCTGCACAAATAAATTGAACCATAAACCATGAAACTCCATGCAGCAAGAACTTGGCTACTGTTGCTAAACGACAATGAAAAACAAAGATAAAAGATAAACAAATAGATTTATTATTATACTATTTTAATTGTTTGATCTGCTAGCCTGATGAGTGTGTATTGGTCTACATATAAATTTAAAAAAAGAAGTTGTTGCTGCATGGAGTTTCTTTTATGATTCATGCCCAGCTCCCCTCCCCCTCCACTACTCAGCCTGCCACCTTCAAAACCTGACCCCCACCAGCCCGCTCCTCCCCCCTTCACCAGTTCACCACCCCCCTCTCAACTCCCCCACATACCCGAGGCCTTTTCCCTGTACACCATAACTGCTTCCACTGTATCACATGTGTTGGTACAGCTGTACTCCAGAGTGGAGTGGGAAACTGGATGACATTCTGATAGATCAGGGGATCAACTTACCTCAAGGTTGATGCAACTATTCCATAAAATACTGGGCATCATAGTAATCAATTCCACATCATAGTATTCACAGACTGATGGTCTCATTGAAAAGTTCAGGCAGGCGTTGAAAATATGCTGCAAAGGTTTGTAGATAACACTGGCAAGGACTGGTTGCTCTTCACCTACCATGAAGTACCCCAGGCCTCAACAAGTTTTCCCGATTTGAGATACTATAGGGTTGGGATGTACAGGGAGCATTGGACCTGCTCTGAAAGGGCTGAGAGGAACCGAGGTTAGGGTTAGAGTAGTTCCACTGTGAGTTCCAGTCTGGCCTCTGCAGCTCACCTTGATGACACGGTGGTCCTCAGCAACACACGAGAAGAGCATCTGCAACATTTATCCTTGGTCCTGAGGAGGATGTAGGAGGCTGCATTGACACTTAACCCCTCCAAGTATAAGTGTGCTCAGCAGGAGACACCTGGGTTACCAACAGGGGTGAGGAAAGGTGTGGTTATTAAGTTAGGAGCTATCCTTAGCTGTAACTCCCTAACTTGAGTTAAAGGAATGGTAATATGAATGGTTTTATATTATGAAAAAGACAAAGTCATTTTATTTTTATTGAAATATTAAGCCTAGTGAGAGGGGCTACAGGTGAAATTGGGTTTATTAAGATTTGCACTGTTTGCACATTGGGATTGTGGAGATCACATTAGTGTTTTTTCAGACCACACCTCACTGACAGTATAAAGTATGAACAAGGCATGCATGACACCATCCAGAGGTTTCTGAAGAGCTGTTTTGAATCTGTGGCGATTGCCATCACCATGTCTGTAATCCTGCTTCTTCTGCCTCCCAGCTAATGTAAAAATCAGTAAAGATGTGGATTATTGGTGGGCCTGAGGCAGGCTGAATGACACCTGGGCGCTCAAAGAATCCATCTGCACCTAGCTGTCAATCAAAGCGGCCTTACTGTTAAGTATGTATAACTATGCCTTAATATCATTTGAACAGGTAAATTCTATAGAAATTCACCCTTAGTACATGAATGGGGAAATTAGCTATAACATGTTTATTTCTGCTGTGAAGTTAGACATTTTAATACAGGCAGTTATAAAGATTGATTGTAGCCAACTTCGAGGAGTTACCGTTTTTGGCACTTCAACACTGACTATTTCTCGGCCATGGAGGTTGCTCCTTGCTATGCCTAGGTTTTTTTGAGAGGTTGAAATAAAACACTGCACCTTCACAAAGCGTTGTTTCTATCTGAATACCTATTCTGAACTTCTTAAATGACACCACTGACAAGTACACCCCATATTACAATTAAAACAACTTTAAACTTAAAGTCATTTTTTGTGTTTGTATGAATGAACAGGAAAAAGACACAGGATCGAGTATTTGTTTTATTTCATTTTTGTTTTATTTCAATATGAAAATGTCTACCATGTCTATAATACGCCTGTTCACTGGTGCTCTAATAACAAGAATCCATGATACGCCTCATGCTCATGAACCTGGAGCCGCTCCAGCCCATATCCCTGAAGTTCCTGTACTCTCCAGGCCTGAAGTACATCATCCTGCCTCTGTAGTGGGGCTGCTCGTACATCAGCCAGTGGCCGTCCATCACGTTGCAGGACATGCAGTCGTTCATACGGTAACGGTCCATGATGTTGTCACAGTCGTCCATCAGCTCATACATCTGACCACCGAAGTTCTCCCTCTCGTAGATCCTCATCCTGTACTGGCCTCTGTGCTGTTTTGGAAAAAAGAAAAGAAATTAATGTCTGTACATCAAGTTTTGTAAGGGATGTCAACCGTAATAGGCAGATGTCTTGTGTGTGTTTTATACCTACCATGGGGATCATACGGCAAGACCTGATACCATTGTTCCATCCCCACATGCTCATGTAGTCAGCATAGTCGCCCCTCCTCATGAAGTACTGGTTTCCCATGTAGTTGGGACGGTCGTAGGCCATGAAGCAGCCGCTCTCCACCCTGCAGGAGTGGCATCTGCTCAGGTAGGAGGAAAAGTCAGCACAGTCGCTCATGCACTCCCAGGAGCGACCCTGGAAGTTCCTGTCCTCGTAGAAGATGACCTGAAAAATGAGAGATGCTTTAACTGACTGAACAAGCACTGACAGAATTTGATGTTGTAAATCTGCAGAATGGTCTCTATAAATAAATAAAATACCTTGCCCATGCTCATTTCAGTGGTCATAGTTGTGTGTGCGGTGAGCTGCTGCTGTTGCTACTGCTGTCCTGTTTGGTGTAACCCCTGCTTTTATACCTGACCAAACCCTGCAGAGTCAGTGGGCCCCCATTGTTTAAATCCCTGACCGAGCAACATATAGAGTGCTGTACAAGCCGGCGTTACTGTGTTACATAATCATATGACTGGGCCCTCAAAGACTAAAATACACTATTGACCTGTAATAGTAATTTCAATTTCTTTGTTTCAGCCACTTGGGATGCCCAACCTCACCCTTCCTAAAACAAGACACCAGGTTCTATTGTGTTTGTAAATTGTGATGTCTAGACTCAACTTTGCACCTAAATACAAAATCATGCAGAATACCTCAGATGTAAAACACACCTACTGGCGTTGGTGCAGATACCTGCAACACCTCCTCCCCCCTTCACCAGTTCACCACCCCCCTCTCAACCCAGACTAAGACTCTCACCACTCAGCACCCCCACACCCCAAAAAGGTCTGAAGCCGAATAAACGAAAGACTTCTGTCACTCAAGTTTTATATAATAGTTTTATATAATAATCTATTATACTTTTTTGTTTGATTTGCCTGACTTTGCTGAGTATGATGTACCTGTATACATGAAAACTGAAGAAAAGGTTCTTGCTTCATGGAGTTTCATTTACACCTATGGGATGGACAAATTACTGACGCGTCTCTTCTCTCAGCGCTCGCGCACTCTCTCTCTCCTCGCTTGCTCCTGATCTGCATGTAGTGCACAGCTGGACACACTGGTCTATAACAGCTGTTCATATAGCCATTAATATGACTGCTATGACGGTCAGAGGAATATATACTTGAGTGTGCTGCACAGGCTTCAGAAAGCATCAAACAGATATGGCCCTTAAAAAGTTACAAAGAAACTCACAGTCCATCAGACGTTAGATATGAGCAGAGTTATTTTATTTATTTATTTTTTTTAATTAGCAGTTTATTTCAAAGGGGGAGCCGGGCATGTTGTTGTTGATGTGCACCACATGGAGCTGTACATACGAGCAGCTGCAGCGCTGCCTCAGTGTTATCTTATCACAACTTATTTTTTTTCCATCAACCGATCCGCAGATCACTCTGTGCCGGTCTGTGGGGAGCGACATGAACGTATCGCGGATAAACAGCGTTGCACCGCTAGCCACATCCATGATTGTGCTCTGTCTCAGCTGATCGGCTCATGCGCCCAGCGTATCTGTTGAGGTGTGTCTCTATACAGTCTACGGTGAGAGCAGCACATTACAATCACTGCTCCTCCCCGTGGACAAATGAGGCATTGCAACTGGTTTTCAGCCAGGCTGCTTAAGGGCGTTTCCAGTCGGGAAAGTCGGGGCCTACGTCATCGCGGGGGATTACATTACCGTCACGGACCTGCGAAGGACCGGTCAAGGACCAGCCAAGGACCCGTCACGGAAACACGGGAACTTTTGAGTTGCTACATCTGTATGTGGGTTTGTAATATATTGTGTTATAATATACAGTATGTACACTAATCACAAAAAGTTAGGGATATCCGGCTTTCAGTGGTATACCCACCACTTTTGTTTCAGTACAGTGTTTGAGATGACGGGATAACGGAAATTACCATTGCATGCTTCTAGTTAAATGCTCTACTTCCATGATATATATCTCTGTAGCATAAACTTTTTCAATGTTCCATAAATTTTACCCAATTGAATATCCCCTATCACTTTTTGTGAGTCACAGCCCTAATCCTCGCCATTTCAAGGATTCAAGGAGTTTTATTGTCATTTCAGCACATTAAACATGGGATGAAACTAAATTGGTTTCCCCTGGTTCCGGAGCAGCCAGATACAATATAAATTATGAAAATAGAAAATATGAAATAGACTTTATGAAAAAGACTTTTTCACCTACGTAATATAGCAAAAAATCAGATGCATTGTGTCTCAAGGAGATGCAAAAAAACTAGTCCCTGCTTACTTCTAGGCTGGACTATTGTAACTCTTTGTTATCAGGCAGCTCCAATAAGTCTCTTAGGACTTTGCAGCTAATTCAGAATGCTGCTGCACGTGTTCTGACAGGAACCAAGATCAGAGATCACATCTCTGCACTGGCTACCTGTTAAATCTAGAATAGAATTTAAAATTCTTCTCCTTACATACAAAGCTCTTCATGGTCAGGCACCATCATATCTAAAAGAGCTCATAGTACCATACTACCCCTCTAGACCACTGCGCTCTAAGAATGCTGGGTTCCTTGTAGTTCCTGTAGTCTCCAAAAGTAGATTGGGAGCCAGAGTTTTCAGCTATCAAACAAACTAACAAACTCCCATTTTGGGTTCTGGGGGCATTTTTGAGCTAACAGTATAGTTTGGACTAGATTGCTGGGGGACTTCCCATGATGAGCTGAGCCATTATCTTCCTCTGAACATATTCATGTCCCATTAATACAAGTAATAATAACTTAACTTATTCACTGGAGTTTTTGTGCATCTCACAGGTTCTCTTGAATTGTGGTTGCTGTGGTCCAGCAGGTGTCCACTACATATATTATTAGCATTATCATTATTGCTACCATATCGCCTAATAACTATAGTTTTGCTGCTGCTGTGCATCTGTGTCTCTCTGTTTCGCTATCTCTCTATTCATCTATCTATTCATCTATGCTGAGTGCTTGCTCATGATGGCAATTGTTGGGTCTCTGTGAACAATATCTTTTAAAAAAAAGGTGGACTAGACCTGATCTTTATGAGTACCTTAGGGAAAGAGGAGGGGTACACCCTGGACAGGTCACCAAATGGGCAATTTAGAGTCTCTGGGCTGACTGTGGAGAACATGCAAAGAAAGGCCCCAGCTGAGGTTCAAACTAGTAACCTTCTTGCTGTGAGGCTAAGAGATTACTGACCATGGCACCATTGCCCCGCCCATGTTTGAACAATTTCATTTTCTTTGTAATATTTATTTACTTTTACTGATATCATCACCATATGATCTGCATGGAACAACACTATCTCAAGGGTGTTCTGTTCTATTCTCACCTGTAATGCTTGCCATATTTTTCACTTTATGTATCTACCTCCATTTTCAAAAATCAAATACTGAATTGAATTGATAAAAGTCAAAAGGTAGTGCCGTAATTACTTTATTTGGTGGTATTTCATTGAGTCTGAGAACATTTAATACCAAGAGTCCATCACACGCCTCATGCTCATGAACCTCATGCCACTCCAGCCCATGTTCATGAAGTTCCTGTACTCTCCAGGCCTGAAGTACATCATCCTGCCTCTGTAGTGGGGCTGCTCGTACATCAGCCAGTGGCCGTCCATCACGTTGCAGGACATGCAGTTGTTCATACGGTAACGGTCCATGATGTTGTCACAGTCGTCCATCATCTCATGCATCTGACCACCGAAGTTCTCCCTCTCGTAGATCCTCATCCTGTACTGGCCTCTGTACTGTTTTTTTGGAGAAAACAAAAACAAATTAATCTCATTATATCATGTTTTGTAATGGCTGACATGGAAGACAACTATAAAGTATATGGATGCTGTTTTATACCTACCATGGGGACCATACGGCAAGACCTGATGCAGTCAGACCATCCCCACATGCTCATGTAGTCAGCATAGTCACCCCTCCTCATGAAGTACTGGTGGCCCATGTAGTTGGGACGGTTGTAGACCATGAAGCAGCCGCTCTCCACCCTGCAGGAGTGGCATCTGCTCATGTAGGAGGACATGTCAGAGCAGTCGCTCATGCACTCCCAGGAGCGACCCTGGAAGTTCCTGTCCTCGTAGAAGATGACCTGTAAAGAGATAATTGTAATGGTTAGAAAACAAAAGATAAATAAGGTGAATTAATTTTGTAAAGAATAAATTATGCTTATTACAAAAATATTTTTAAAATTACCTTGCCCCTCATGTTCATGTCGGTGTTGCTCATGGCTACAGATGTGCTGTTGCTCTTGTACTGAACTGCATGCCTACCTGGTTTAACTTTCCTTTTATACCTGACCAAACGCAAAGAAGAATCAGTCCCACCCCCCACAGAGAACACCTTACTTGGCAAATATCTATTGAAGCCTATAGAATGCAGAGGTTATGACCATTTTGAGTCTTTAGAAAGGTCTCCTCTGTCATTATAGAAAGCATTCCCAACAATGCTCACAACATATGAATAGGCTGGCTCATGTGACCTGTTAAAAGTATTTGTTTGACCTGTATGGGGCATGTTTCTGTGGTTATTTGATTTAATGGTGCAAAACATTTTCCATACACAAAATACAATATATAGTATCTTTCTGTTCTCATTTAAAAGATTAGATTGTTTTATTTAATCAAATTCAAATTACAGCATTTCCCTCTGGCTGCTAGAGCAAATTTTAAAAAATGGTGCTAATCCCAAAAGACATCATATAAAATATCACATTGAACAACAACATGGAATTATGTGTTGAAATCAGTGTTGAAATATCTTAACGAGGACATCAGGGAAACATCTGAACCCTCACAATAGAGGCCGTTTTGGAGAATGGACTCCTGAGAGTCGGAGGAAGATTGAGTAGAGGAGCAATACCGGAGGAAGCTGAGCATCCACTCACCTCTGCATTTCAAAGATTAACACCTCTATGCTCATTCTTAGACATGTACACCAGAATCTGGGCCATAGTGGGCGGACTCACACACTGTTAGGTTAGGAAGAAATTTTGGGTCACAAACCAAACACGCCAATTCTGCTGTCAGGAAGATCAGGCGTCTTTTGTCATCGCTGCAATGTAAGAGCAGTGGAACAAAAAGTCAACACAGGAGTAGATTACTTTGGACCAGTTGAGGTTAATAGAGGAAGGTCAACCTGCAAGCGGTACGCATTTATATTCACTTGTATGGCAAGCAGGGTGGTCTACCTGGAGGTGGCTAATTCACTGCAACCAAACCACCTACTTCTCTTAAAGGGTAAATCAGCTTTGCCACCTGTAGTGTTTGAACTTCATGACCTGTATGTGAAAAGGCGCTGGAGAGTACAGTACCTCTCAGATGTTTTCTGAAAGAGATCGATACGGAAGTACTTTCCCTTTGTCCAAGAGAGGCAAAAGCAGAACGAGAAGAAAAGAAGTTTTTGACAGCTGGAGATATGATATTGTGGTAATAATGGATTCTTCAGCTCCACATGGTTCCTGGTCCTTGGCAAGGTTCTGGAGGTTTTTCCAGACAAACAAGGACTTGTGCATTAGGTTGCAGACAAAGACCATCATTATTGAAAGGTTTGGTACATGAAACATAAATTTGTCTATACTGTACTGTAAATTGGTTTATTGTAACATCACAATAGAGGCCGTTTTGGAGAATGGACTCCTGAGAGTCGGAGGAAGATTGAGTAGAGGAGCAATACCGGAGGAAGCTGAGCATCCACTCACCTCTGCATTTCAAAGATTAACACCTCTATGCTCATTCTTAGACATGTACACCAGAATCTGGGCCATAGTGGGCGGACTCACACACTGTTAGGTTAGGAAGAAATTTTGGGTTACAAACCAAACACGCCAATTCTGCTGTCAGGAAGATCAGGCGTCTTTTGTCATCGCTGCAATGTAAGAGCAGTGGAACAAAAAGTCAACACAGGAGTAGATTACTTTGGACCAGTTGAAGTTAATAGAGGAAGGTCAACCTGCAAGCGGTACGCATTTATATTCACTTGTATGGCAAGCAGGGTGGTCTACCTGGAGGTGGCTAATTCACTGCAACCGAACCACCTACTTCTCTTAAAGGGTAAATCAGCTTTGCCACCTGTAGTGTTTGAACTTCATGACCTGTATGTGAAAAGGCGCTGGAGAGTACAGTACCTCTCAGATGTTTTCTGAAAGAGATCGATACGGAAGTACTTTCCCTTTGTCCAAGAGAGGCAAAAGCAGAACGAGAAGAAAAGAAGTTTTTGACAGCTGGAGATATGATATTGTGGTAATAATGGATTCTTCAGCTCCACATGGTTCCTGGTCCTTGGCAAGGTTCTGGAGGTTTTTCCAGACAAACAAGGACTTGTGCATTAGGTTGCAGACAAAGACCATCATTATTGAAAGGTTTGGTACATGAAACATAAATTTGTCTATACTGTACTGTAAATTGGTTTATTGTAACATTTTTGGTTCCTTTTCTTCTTTTTTTTTAATGTTTTGAATTATGTCGGTCTGCCATTGACAATTAGGGGCCGCTGTATAGGAGCCAAATATGTTGTAATGGGTGTCAGTTTTAAAGTGTAGTTCATGCTGTGTCTGTGTGGTGTCGCTGTGCTGTCACCTAGGGGCTCAGGTGCATATGGAAGCAACATCACTATTGTTGTCAGAGGGCAAATGGTTTTGGACCGCTGTGGTGTGAGGATGCTTGTCATGCTGCAGTTGTAAAAAACTGGCACAATGATTCATCTAAAGATCATCTGGACTTTTACTCACTGGACTTTTAGTATACGTTGTACAGTTCACAGCCCTGTAACAACTTTAGTTGTAGCAAACTGTTAAATTACCATAATATTTACAGTTGATTTAATTTTCCCCTTGCAAAAAAGCCTTGAGATCTGATGTAGACAGTATCGTGTTCCTCTTTCTCTTTCTCTTGCTCTTCCACCCTACCTTTAACACTTACTCAACACTTTGTTTTTCTCTGCAGCACATCTCTATTCCAAGCTCCGTCAGCAGCGTTGCTGTGTTAAGAATTGTACTGATCTTCTGTCATTTTACACTTGACAGCTATGTTCTTGTAATTTGTGTCCTAACAAAATCAAAAGTAATGGGAATATTTTCAGTGTTTCCATCTTCCAGGCTAATTTGCTGCTTGGTGAATTACACATGCAATGAGAATCAGAATCCCTTTATTGGCCAGATATATGTACACACACGAGGAATTTGACTCCGGTTCTCTTTGCTCTCAATTGTACATACAGGTATAGACATAAGTACAGTTTAAAAGACAAGGGACATGACAAATAGAAGCAAACATCACATAAAAAACATAAAAATAACTATATATATATATATAACTGGTACAATTTATAACAAGGTAAATGTAAACAGTGGATAAATAAGTAAATTATAATGTGCAGGTATTGCAGGGTTATTATGAAAATTAATTTTTGGATGTGATTGGATAATTGTATTTACAAGGGGCGAATGCAATATTATTTCTGAAATTTTATCAGATTAGATGTTACTGGTGACAGTAATTTTATTACTGTAATACATTACTGCCCCACCGCACTGCCTCAGAGTAGGATCAAAAACTTGAATGAACTCTCCATAACATTTCATGATATGTAAGAGGTAATATTTCTATTTATTTACACAGTGGTTTAAATTTGCAAATCATTTCCAGGGTTTCAACTTTCTGTTTATGTACAGTATGACAGATGGGTCAACATTCGGGTCAAAGTTACATCCATTTAGAAAGTAGTGTGAACGATGTCTTGTTGTACTTTATTTATTTCCTGGGTAACTAACCTGCTTAGCTATAAGGCCCACATTTGCATTTTGAAATTACAAAAAAAATTATTACATTGAAATGGAAATTAAAATGTACTGTCCCAGTTGGAATATGGCTCTGCAAAATCATTAGCTGAGTTGTAGTGATGTTTGCAGCTGTTGTCCTGCTGCAGAATACTTTTGGGGCCAATCACACACCTCCCTGATCACCTACCTACCCGACATGATGGATGAGTATCTGCCTCTATTTCTGTATTCCTGACCAAATCTCCAACTCCATTTGCAGAAATCCAGCCCCACACTTGCAAGGAACCTCCACCATGCTTCACTGTTGCCTGCGGACACTAGTGCACTGCTCTCCAGCCATTCGGCAAACAAACTGTCTTCTGCTACAATCAGCTATGTCAGATTTTCATGAGGTGTCCTGGACTGATGGTATGCATTTGTACATAGTTGAGTCCATTGGCCTCGTTTCCATGTCAGAGGACGGCCTTTTGGCTGCCAGACTTCTCCAGACAGTAGATGGGTGTACCTTTCTGTTTCTGTGAGTTCTGAGCTGATGGCACTGCTGGAAATCTTACGATTTCAAAGGGAAATAAGCTTGATGTGTGATGTGTTTCCTTGGTCAGCCACTACATCTACAATTTTCAATGTGCCCATTTCTTTGTGCTTCTTCAAAAGAGCTTGAACAGCACATCTTGAAACTCCAGTCTGCTTTGAAATGTGTGTCTGAGAGAGAATTTGCTGATGCAGTATGTGTCCTTGTTTGCCCTTGTGTCTTGTTCCTGTGCAGTCTTATGTATGATCTGTGACATGAACTTCACCTTGGTGGCAGAGTTGGGTTGTTTCTCAACCAGTTTTAAGCCTCCTACGCAGCTGTTTCTGTTTAAGTTAATGACTGTGTTTCAACCCACATGTAAAATTGATGATTATTAGAACCGGTTTGATATAATTGGCTGATCATACACCTGACTATAATCCTATAAAATCCCTCACTTTGTGTGTATAGTGTGTACCCACACGAATGAATGCCATTGAAGGCAAAGGGTAGCACCAAATTTTACTCACTTTGCATTTTGTAAATTCTTCACTGCCTAAAACTGGCAGATGGTCAATAGACACACCAACTGTAAGTGGAAGATGCCAAAGGCTAGAAGTACACACTTAGTGAAAGTAGCTGCCTCCTCAAAGAAGCCCTATAGCCTGTTGCTGCTGATGGGTCTTTTTTTTAACCTACATAACATTACAAAACACAATAAAAGGTAACTTTGCTTCTAGGCTGGATTTCTGCAACTCCTTATAATCATCCCTTAGGACTTTGCAGTTGATTCATGCTGCAACGTGTGTATTGACAGCATCAGCATTCTCTCATTTTTATTTAGTTGCATTGGCTACCTGTAAAATAAAGAACAGAATCTATAATAATTTTCATTGCTTATAAAGCTCTTCATGGTCAGACATATCTTAAAGAGCTCGCCTGGTCTCCAGAGTAGACTGGGCCATCAAGCACCAAGCTCCTCCTCTGTAGAACAAGCTCCAAATTTGGGTTCAAGAGGTCAATCAATATCAATCTTATCATTCATGAGTAAAGAATATCCTTTGGATATACTAACATGTCAAGTATGTAGAAGTTTTGCACTAACAGCTCCCACAACCAAGTACTGTAATAAATGAAGCCAGAAGTAAAAACTTTTTGTCAAAAAAGTTTTATTATTTTAGTATTTCACAGTATCAGAGAGCATTTAGTACCAAGAGTCCATCACACGCCTCATGCTCATGAACCTGGAGCCGCTCCAGCCCATGTTCATGAAGTTCCTGTACTCTCCAGGCCTGAAGTACATCATCCTGCCTCTGTATTGGGGCTGCTCGTACATCAGCCAGTGGCCATCCATCACGTTGCAGGACATGCAGTTGTTCATACGGTAACGGTCCATGATGTTGTCACAGTCGTCCATCATCTCATGCATCTGACCACCGAAGTTCTCCCTCTCATAGATCCTCATCCTGTACTGGCCTCTGTGCTGTAGAGAAAATATATGAAAAAACGAAAAAGATCAGACAACTCTTCAAAGATATGTGAAGGAAATACTATCTAGAGAATGCAAATACTGGCGTACCATGGGAATCATACGGCAAGACCTGATGCAGTCAGACCATCCCCACATGTTCATGTAGTCAGAGTACTCGCCCCTCCTCATGAAGTACTGGTTTCCCATGTAGTTGGGACGGTCGTAGGCCATGAAGCAGCCGCTCTCCACCCTGAAGGAGTGGCATCTGCTCAGGTAGGAGGAAAAGTCAGAGCAGTCGCTCATGCACTCCCAGGAGCGACCCTGGAAGTTCCTGTCCTCGTAGAAGATGACCTGGAAAAAGACAAAATATAAGGAATTATATTGATGTAATTGATCAAAATGAATCATTCAATCAATTAATTAATCAATCAAAAACATCTGGTGAAATGAGTGTGCTTACCTTGCCCATGGTTATGGATGTTGTGTTAGTTCCTCAGAGAACTGCGATGCTGATGCACTGATGGTGGTCCTGTTTCAACTGTTACTTTTATACCTGACCAAACCCAAAGAATCTGGTGCTCCAATTGTGTAAAATCCTGAACCAGCAACATGGTGTAGAGGCCTATAGAGGGCTGAGGGGTATTTGTTACATTTACAACTGGGTCCCCTAAAACACTTTAGAATGCATTCAAGTCAATACAATGAGCATTTTTGAAGCTTCAAAAAAGAGTAACAAACAATGGTCTCTTTTAAACATTTCAAACACTGTGCGGCCATCGGATTGGTGAGTGGATTTAGAGACTGACCAAAACACACAACAGACATTCCTTTGTATACAATGTAGTTGTGCGCACATATAAATACACTTGTATGTAATTTTATGTAATGTACATTTATTTGTGAACAACTTTTTCTCAGACTCATTTTATGTTATTATGGCAATGTTTAACTGTATTTACAGTAGACTCCACTTATAGGTGCCCGCGTGTGCCCACAACCCCATGTAACCAGGTATGGTTTTTATAATATTTATTAATAAATACTTATATCTGCTTGCAACTACATAATAGTGTGTTATAAACCACTGGTTAACTGTGGTGCTCATAAATGTAAATAAGGGGGATGTAGGGGTGTCGATTAACTCAGTTGGTAGAGCATCTGCCCCATGTACAAAGGCTCAGTCCTAGCCGCAGTGGCCCAGGGTTCGAATCTGGCCCTCTCTCTCTCTCTCACTCTCTCTCTCTCCACATATATATATATATACACAGCGGCTGCAGCAGTGCCTCAGTGTTATCTTATCACAACTTATTTTTTCCATCAACCGATCCGCGGATCACTCGGTGCCGGTCTGTGGGGAGTGACATGAACGGATCGCGGATTAACAATGATCCGTTGCACTGCTAGCCACATCCATGATTGTGCTTTGTCTCAGCTGATCGGCTCACATGCTCAGCCCAGAATATCTGTTCAGGTGTGTCTCTATACAGTCTACGGTGAGAGCTGAACATTACAATCACTGCTCCTCCCCATGGACAAATGAGGCATTGTAGCTGGTTTTCACCCTGGATGCTAAGGGGCATTTCCAGTCGGGGCCTCACTGACTACCGCACAGCCGGCCCAGTCAAGGACCAGCTAAGGACCCGTCAAGCACTGAAAGTCAGATTACATTTTGAAATATGTTAGAAATGTGAGAGAGAGAAGGGTGCATTGTGTCAAAGGTAGCTGATGAGTCAAGCAGTATAAGGACAGAGGAGGTTTCTGTTTCGCCAAATGACAAAATAATTTTCTCTACCTTATTGGAGAGAGTTGCTTTGTTAATCAGGGCCTCAGTTTGTGAAAATTTGGCTCCTGAACAGTCCACCTGAAAATCACTACTCTTAGACTAAATTTGGCCAGTTTTGAGTCTGTGATAATTACTCCAATAGAGACCCCAGTCCTGCATTTTTCTAGCTGTGTTAACATGTCCAGTGGGTCTGCCGTTTTGAGTTTGTGGACCCTGGCTGGGGTGACATCCACATTTCTATCTCCAGAAATGTTGGGATGAGTCGAAGGCACAACATCTGGATCGTCCTGTAACAGGAAGAAGTGACAGGAACAATAATATCAATAGTCATCCTGCATAAAGGGTGATTGGTTACTTGTTGCATACTTAATGGTGGC
The DNA here is from genome assembly GCA_014281875.1 of Nibea albiflora. NCBI lineage: Eukaryota > Metazoa > Chordata > Actinopteri > Sciaenidae > Nibea > Nibea albiflora. Next base: position 25,369,428 of record CM024796.1, read on the forward strand.
TGTTGTAACTGCGTAGGCTCCCTGAGGTGCTTTGGGGCACAAAGTAAGTAATTTTAGAGACAAGGGCCCTGAGACTGTGTCTTTGTGTAGCAACATTTGGTGGTTGGGGTAGCTGGCTGTGACCCTCCATCTCACTGTCCACTGATGTCGCAATGTTCCAACTGTGCAACAACCAGGTTGTCTGCCTGCTCCAGTGTTTCATCCTGGAGCAGGGGTGTCAAACTGTTCCACAAAGGGCCTTTGTGGCCTTTTTTTTACTCCTTACTCCTTTTATTCCTTTTCTTTTTTCTTTTGCATTGCCCTCAATTACAAGCTGTTGTTGAGAAATTGCTGAAATCAGGTAGCACCAGGTCAGGAAAGAATAAAGTCTCCAGGAGTCTCTGATGTCTTATGCTGCAATATTTACTGAAGCTTGATCAAGGAGAATCAAAAAACATCCTCACATAGAATGAGGTATGCAAATACGTCGATCTCTATTCTGTTCAACTCATGCTGGTGGTCAGACTTACTTAACCCTTACAGATGACGCCGCAAATACTATACACCACCACAACAGTCAAAGGGAATGCATTTTCCCGTGTTAGCGTTCACCTTCAGCGCATGCTAGTCTGAAGCCATGGTTGTGTGTTCATGTGACCATTAATGCATCTTACTAACTAAACTTCTTCCCCGGAGTTTCTGTGCTTTCTCGTCCAGCAGGTTCTCTGGATCGTCCACTACATATATTATTACTGTCATTATTGCTACCATATCTCCATTACAGTTTACTGCTGCTGTGCATCTGTGTCTCTATCTCTATCACAGGTTCTACTGCTACTGTAATCATTCTATCATTCATTGTAATTCATTGTCATTTTATCATTCATTGCAATTGTACAATATGTTTGTGTTGATTGTTCTGTACATGTGACATCCATTGCACGTCTGTCCGTCCTGGGAGAGGGATCCCTCTTCTGTGGCTCTTCCTGAGGTTTCTTCCACATTTTTTCCCTGTTAAAGGGTTTTTTTGTGGGCAAGTTTTTCCTCACTGGAACCGAGGGTCTAAGGACAGAGGGTGTCACTCCCTGTACAGATTGTAACGCCCTCTGAGGCAAAATGTGTTTTGTGACTTTGGACTATACAAATAAAATTTGATTTGATTTGATGTTAACACAATGTCAACAGTCAGCTATCTGTTATATCTAGGATGCCAACATTCAGTTTCTTCGACCCTGGTCACCAGGCAACTTTGAGATAGGCTGGCACCTGAGCTCCTCCAGCAATCCAAACAGTGGTCTAGCATACCAAAAAGAGAAAGCGTCTTCTCTGATATGATTTAGTGCTGTCACCGACCCATAGAAAATTCCATAACACAAGCAGGGTGTTTTCTCTGGGGCTTACAGGTTTGATGATTGTGGACTGGCTCTCTGTAGCCATCCCATTACATAGCTGGGACAGTTGCTGCCATGGTAGTGATTTCTAGGGGTGCTGTACAGCTGTGCTGTTTGTTATGGTTGCGGTGGTACGAGATCAGCACCCACTCTCCATCTCATCATATATAATTCATTCTTCAATGCTGCTTTTCCAGTTTTATAGAAACAAGCTAATAACTACATTAGCACTAGCACTCTTAAGTTGGTTATTATAGTAGTAGCCAAAGGAAGGGAGGAGGACAGAAATGCAGCCAAGCATACACAAACTATTTTTAGTTTTCTTAATTTCTACCATTACATTTTAAAAATAAAACATTTCAACATGAAAGACAAAAAACAAACAAACAGACACATTTAACCCAATGTGCTGTCTCAATAATATTGACATTTTGATATGACTGTAAATTAGTTTTATTCTGAAATTTGATGCACAATTTTGTAAATTTTGTATAGAAGCATGACCTGAAATTATATATTGTATATACAGTATATTATGGTACCAGTAAGTTTGCTATAAAGTGTTCCCATGTGAACTGAGAGTGTGCTAATGTTCTGTATAACAGAAATTAAAGAACTAACTGTGACTATGATTTAAGTGGACATTAGCAGTTAAATGGATTTCAATGTTACAGGCATCCATCGGCATTTGTAATTGGTGAACAGTTTCTTTGCTAAAAAGGTTATAAAATTAAATAAAAAACTATGACACCGGAATTTAGAAAGTTATATCATTTATTGAATTTACAATGTACAATTAGCACATAATGATATGGCGTTATTTAGTTCACTGGAGAACTAATAACAGGAATCCATGATACGCCTCATGCTCATGAACCTGGAGCCGCTCCAGCCCATGTCCCTGAAGTTCCTGTACTCTCCAGGCCTGAAGTACATCATCCTGCCTCTGTAGTGGGGCTGCTCGTACATCAGCCAGTGGCCGTCCATCACGTTGCAGGACATGCAGTCATTCATGCGGTAACGGTCCATGATGTTGTCACAGTCGTCCATCAGCTCATACATCTGACCACCGAAGTTCTCCCTCTCGTAGATCCTCATCCTGTACTGGCCTCTGTGCTGTTTTGGAAAAAAGAAAAGAAATGAATGTCTGTACATCAAGTTTTGTGATGGATGTCACCCATAATGGTACGATAGTATGGCTGTAGTCTGTTTTATACCTACCATGGGGATCATACGGCAAGACCTGATACCACTGTTCCATCCCCACATGTTCATGTAGTCAGCATAGTCGCCCCTCCTCATGAAGTACTGGTTTCCCATGTAGTTGGGACGGTCGTAGGCCATGAAGCAGCCGCTCTCCACCCTGAAGGAGTGGCATCTGCTCAGGTAGGAGGAAAAGTCAGCACAGTCGCTCATGCACTCCCAGGAGCGACCCTGGAAGTTCCTGTCCTCGTAGAAGATGACCTGAAAAGATAATTGTAATGGTTAGAAAACAAAAAGTGAGATGAATAAGGTGAGTTAATTTTATCATCAATCCTTACATTGTCCGCTTACATATTTAGACTTAGACTTAGATACAGACAGATTTTAACGTCATTCAACTGCACATTTCCAAAGTACTTTTAAAAAAGATTAAAACTATAAAAGTATAATAATATACTATAAAAATAGAATATAAAATAGAATAAAATATAAAAAGAAACAATAAAATTCTGTCTTTTAGACAATATGAATAGTGCAAAATTAAATATTTCAGATTTTTAACAGTTGTTTACCTTGCCCATGTTGACTTCAGTGGTTTCCCAGATCTCTCAGAGAACTGTGTGAACTGATGCCCTGTCTGTCTGAATGTGGTACATTTATACCTGGTAAGAGACAAAGGCTGTGTGTGCCGCTCTATTGTTTAAAGTCCTGACCCAGCAACCTACTACAGAAGCTATAGAGTTTTGACTCGCTTACCCATACTGTATACCAACAGGGTCACAAACAAACAGAATGTTCCTTCCTATTTTTTTTTTTTTTTACATTTTAAACATGAGTTATGATTCTCTTTTGCATGTAGGTGAATGTCTATTTTTGTCATTCAGATATGTCAAGGTTCCATTTACCATTTCATGGTTTCATTTACTTTGCAGCTTTTATGGCCTATGCTCATTTTGCAACACCTGCGTATACCGTATTTTCAGACTATAAGGCACATCTAAAATCATTAAATGTTCTCAAAAATCAACAGTACGCCTTATAATCCAGTGCGCTTTATGTATGGCCCTCGAACCGATTTTATGTTGTACACATTACGGCTAATAACGTATTACTTGGCGGTCAGGAGCCTTGCGGAGTATACGTTGGCCTACAGATAGGCCTACTGTGCAACATACCAGTAATTTTGCGGTGTGCGTGAAAAAGACCTCAAAATGCCACCTGTTAAGAGACATGCTTACGATGCGGATTTCAAACTCAAGGCTATAAGTCATGTTTGATGCCGAAATCGCCCAACTGTTAAAGATGAAGTAAAAAAATAAATAAAATAAAGCTGTTATAATGCTCTTCTGAAGAGTCAAACATCTCTGAAAACCTGCAGAGAATGGTGTTATGGGTAATGTTTTGTATTTTTGTGCTAGCCTACAACTGAACAACGTTGAGTTATTGTAAATTAGTTGAATAAAGTTCGACTTATCCGACACACGTTTTGTTTCGCTTATTGCGCCTTATAATCAGATGCACCTTATAATCCGATGTGGCTTATGTGTGGATAATGACAGCAATTGACATGTTAATTGATACTGCACTTTATAATCTGGTGCACTTATAGCCATAAAAATATGGTAAATGTTTGTTCTTGTCACCATTTTAAACCTGCCTCATGACAAGAGTTGAACAAACCAAACAACTTGATGTGCACCACCGTACACCATTTACTTGAGATTTGAGTGATGTGTATGGGTCCCCTGACACCCTGCGGTTACCCATAACACCATTCTCTGCAGGTTTTCAGAGATGTTTGACTCTTCAGAAGAGCATTATAACAGCTTTATTATTTTTTTTACTTCATCTTCAACAGCAACAGCAAGAGACCAATGAAATGATGTTGGAACTCATTCTTAATATAGTCACAGGATTAGTGACAGTTTATTTAGCAGTCTGCACAACTGGAAAATACATTCAGCAGTATACGGCTGATATACAGAATTTTTACAGCACTGCCACTGCTGTGACACAGTTTTCACACATAATGTTACACATTCAATTCAAATATAATATTTATACACACACACAGGGAAGGAATTTCACGAGGGCCACGAGGGCCATGGCCTTGGCCTTGTGCCCTTGAAAAAAATATCTATCCTAAGGCCACGGTGGCCTTGATGCCCCGCCCGCACTGCCCCAGTTCGTTATGCGGTTTTCTAGTCTGCCTCTTTCCTGTCAACACAGCTTTGACACCTGCGACTTTTGAGGGGAAAAAAGTGTTTTGATGACATTCATCAACATTGGCGGGTTTGATTCAAGGCCGGCATGAACCGCTCGGATGGGCTATAATGACACTTCATCAAACGCACCCCCACTCTCTTGTGTCCGCGTCCACTAGGCTGTGATGTTGGGTCTGAGACTGACGTGAAGAGAGGAAAAATCACCGGGACTGAGGTCAGACAGTGTTAAATTAGTGAATGAGTAAGAGGAATTTCAACATATAAGTTAGTTAAATACTAAGTACGTTAAATTGCGTGTACCGTAACGTTATATCACTACAACAGTGACCCAGTTTTAACGTGCCGACCACAGCCTGTAACATTAACCTCAACAAACGCTTGCTAGCTTGCTGTCCAGTTTTTCCTTTGTGGAGCTGCTGGTTCCGGTCGTAACGTGTCATTTTTATGTATTTATTATATTAGTGTTGCTGCTTGGTTAAGTTACAGCTGGTTGATGTGTGCTGGCTGTTCATAGTCGCTTTACATAATCTGTTTGCAATAGCGTTCAGTAGAAAAGGGCAGGAAAGTTGGACAAAGGATGTAATGATGTTACATAGGTTGGAATGATTGTAATTAAGCTTCCAGTTTATCAAAAGTATGAAGAACTAATTATTTACTTTTTTAAAGTATTGCAGAGCCAACAACACGTGATGCTGATGGGTTTGGAGGCCATGATGCAAAAGTGCAGAAAACAACCTAAATCTGAGTGACAGCAACAGCAGCTGATGGAGCAGCTACAACTTTGGAAGGACAAATGGTGTCAATGTGTTTCACTGTTTTTTAAACTGACTCACTCTTAACGTGACTGATATATAATATTTCAGATCTCTTGACATGAGAGTCCTGTTCTTAAAATAAAAAAATAAAAAATAAAAAAGTCAGATGTTTTCTTTATTGTCTATTTAGTTTAATTTATCTCCTCCATAATTTTCCTTGATTGAGAAATCAGTCTGTACTCTAACGGGTTAATCCGTAGCCTATATGCTCGTATATGTTTACAGTACTGTTTACAGTCAAACATTTTGATGCACTGTAGGCTACGGGTGGAGATTGTTTTAATAAGTTTTACAGTTTTTGAAGTGAGTGATGGACTTCATAGTTTCCTGTGTACTTCAGATCAGTTCAGTTGCTTTTATTGTCGCCTAAGGGAAACTTGGCTTGTAGACAAGTTAAAAAACATATAATAAAAACATAATTGCATTACATTTATTATGGATGTGGACTTAAAACCATTGTTTTATTTTATGGCCTTGGTGCCCCGGGTTTTGGCCTTTGTGCCCTCAAAAAATTGACAACACAAAAGGCCAAGTGGCCTTGACCCTAAAATGACGAAATTCCAGGCCTGCACACACATAGCTAAGGAATTTATTGATAAAGTATAACATGTACTGTAGATAGGGTAATTTATCTGATCACATTCAGGCATATTGACATGAAGGTCAGTCAAACCAGAAAATATCAAGAACTTTGATCAACATTTGTATCATTATGTGCAGTCACAAAAACCATCAAATGATATGATGAAGCTGACTGTGCCCTAGGAAAGGAAGACCAACAGTTACTTCTGCTGTAAAGGACAGTTACCAGTCTCTGAATTGAGCCCACATAAATGCTGCACAGACACATCGTTGCATCCACTGTTAAGAAATTACAAGTTAGGGAGACCAAGAAGAAGAACATCAGAACTGCTTGGGAACACAAGGAATGGACATTACACTAGTGGAAATCTAGACCTTGGTCTGATGAGTCAAACCTTTTGGTTACATCACGGTACGGTGACCCTCCACAGTCACAGGACCGAAAGAATGTAATCAGTGCACCTCATCACAGCACCTACCTGTAGACTCCACTAGACCCCTTAACTGAATTATATTTGTTGTCCGTCCTCAGACTCTGAGCGATAAATTCACAAACAATGGATTGTGGCCATTAATAGCACTATGAATTAACTACACATCACTTGCAACCATTATCTGCACCATGTCAAGGTTCTATTCACAAAGATGCACAAATGACATTGCATCTCAAACACACTAATAAAGCTTTGCAGCTGTGCACAGTTTGACCTTGATTAAATCCATCTGGAATTTTCTGTAAAGGTCTCAGTAATATTTGTTCTTGAGCTGTATGACATGACAAGGTGAAGGTACGCTAAAGCTCTTACACTAAAACAAGAGCAATGATATCCACTCATATTCTAGAATGTTTCATTAGAAAGAGATCGAATTGTTATCTGGAGTGTATCTCACAATAATAATAACAATACCACAAACCACAAGTTAAAGCTTTTTTCATTTGAGTTGTTGGTTGTGACAGAAAAACTGAATCATATCCATTTTTTCCATTTGTGTTTGTGTGTAACTTTGGTGCTTCAGCTGTCTGTATTGTTCAAACAGAAAACCAACTATTTAAAATGTGCTTTAAATAGACTGAGACTCTTTTCTGACAATACATAATGAACTGAACTGAAATGTATTCAAAACCACTTCGCACATTACATTAAATTAAAATAATAATAATAATAATCTCCACCATTGTCTCCAAATTCAAAATTTAAGGTTAAATGAAAACAAATGTAAAGCATTTATTAAAGGATCAATGTGTAGGGTTTGCAGGGTCTGTAGATATAAAAGGCTTATTATTATTTTCTGTTGCTTGTACACTGACAACTTTGTTATATTATTATTTAATATTACATATAGTTCTTATCAGTATGAAAGTCTATCACATGAATCAATGTGCTAAATTTCATCCCTCTTGACATCTGCTTCTGTGCTGTCCAAGCCACAAAACAGTGAGGTAAAAAGTCAAAACAGAAGAGTTGATTTTTTACTTCATTTTATTGAAAAGTTTGTTTTAGTTTAGTTCACTGGTGCTCTAATAACAAGAGTCCATGATACGCCTCATGCTCATGAACCTGGAGCCGCTCCAGCCCATGTTCATGAAGTTCCTGTACTCTCCAGGCCTGAAGTACATCATCCTGCCTCTGTAGTGGGGCTGCTCGTACATCAGCCAGTGGCCGTCCATCACGTTGCAGGACATGCAGTTGTTCATACGGTAACGGTCCATCATGTTGTCACAGTCGTCCATCATCTCATGCATCTGACCACCGAAGTTCTCCCTCTCGTAGATCCTCATCCTGAACTGACCTCTGTGCTGTAGAGAAAATACAAAAAAAGAAAAATTAGAACAACTGTTCAAATTTACATGAAAGAAATATTATCTAAGGACTGAAAATCCTGGCGTACCATGGGGATCATACGGCAAGACCTGATGCAGTCAGACCATCCCCACATGTTCATGTAGTCAGAGTACTCGCCCCTCCTCATGAAGTACTGGTTTCCCATGTAGTTGGGACGGTCGTAGGCCATGAAGCAGCCGCTCTCCACCCTGAAGGAGTGGCACCTGCTCAGGTAGGAGGACATGTCAGCAAAGTCGCCCATGCACTCATAGGAACGACCCTGGAAGTTCCTGTCCTCGTAGAAGATGATCTGAAAGCACAAGTGTTTCATTATTACCATTTTCACTTTGTTCCAAGAAGCTTTTTAATCCAGTGTTAAATAATTACAAGCTTGATAAATATGAAAATAAATAAATAAATCAAACTGGACTTTTTCAGATGGATCATACCCAGTACCTACCCTGCCCATCATGGTTCTTTGGTTGTCACTCAGGAGTGAACTGTGCTGTCCCCTGCTGCATGTCTCTGTCAGTGGTAACTGTTACTTTTATACTCACTCATTGTAAAAAATGTATGTATGGCTGCTATTGTACAAATCCCTGATGCAGCAACATACCATAGAACCTATACTGAGCAGTCAGGTTGTTAACACCATACCACTCTGAAATGCATGTACTCTCTACACGCAGCATTGTTGTCCAACATAAAGAAAAAGAAATAGAAGTTTCCTGTCGTAACATGGCTGCCATCTGTATGTTTCATGGTATGAATATTTGTTCAAGCATAATTTGAATCGTTAATGTCACGTCATTATTTAGCTAATGATGATGTGACTTCAGCAATATTGATTTATATGGTACAGTTTAACTCAGACCACAGAGGTATATTTTGTCATATCTTCCATGTGCTTTATTCTATCATTCCAATTTTCTGTGACTGTCAAGTCATTTGTTGCTAAACTAAAGACTTCATATCATTATTGTTATTATTATTTTTAATTAATACCAGTGTATTGGGGTTCTGGGGGACCCTTGTCAAAAGTGGATACGGGTGTGGATAGTTGCAGTTTATACAGAACTTCTATGGTTGTGATTCAGCCCACTGAGTTTGCTTTGGGCACAAGCATGGCAAGTGGCATACTCGATGCATCACAAGCCATTTGAAACTATGTAAAACAAATAACATAAAGTGTTTCAGAGTGCACTGAAGTATTTCATTATTTAAATATTTATTTCAAGCTTCATTTCCGAGAGATAGCTGAAGAGCAACAGAGAGAGAGACAGGGAATGACACACAGGAAAGAGCCACAGGTCAGATTCGAACCCCGGCAGGGTTCATTCATGTTGCCAGTACAAGTAGAATGATTGAACCTGCACCAGAACACAATAGCAGTCTAAAGATTCTTCTGATTTTATGTCATTCCCCGTTTTATTATTCTTCATGTGGATCCTCACATTTATTGGTGTGTCTGGGCTCTCTTTACGAAAGACTCATTACTAAGAACTCTACCTCAATGACGTAATGGCACATACCTGTCAATCAAAGCAGTCATGCTGTTAATTCTGCGTAACTTTAATCCTTAATATAATGAATGAAACATGTATATCATTTGTAAACATGACTCACTTTGTAACAAGCCTAGCGGGCATTTGTGGAACTGCAGTTTTTGGCACTTCAGTGTTGCCTTCACTTCACATCCACAGAGGTTGCCCCATGGTTCACATCCATCAATATTCACATGTCCATTTGTGTGTTGAAACATTTTGCTTGTTGCAATCATTCCATCTGTTCTAACTGACCATTAAGAGAGTGAAAATACCGTGTGAAAATAATAATAATAACAACAACAACAATAATAATAATAATAGTGTTTCTGTGAGCTATAAACAGTTCCACAGCCTTTACTGGCATCATCAATAACATTATTAGTTCCAGCTGGGATTTTCCTGCAATGACAGGTTAATAATGTGTCCTGTGAGGACACACAAGTATTAGTGGGATTTTGACATATTAAGAGAAGCTATTTAATTAATTTCATTTCATTGAATTTAAAGGAAAAACATGCACAGCCTCAGAGGTACCGTTTTCATCCTTTGAAATTCATTATGAAGTTTTGTGATAGTATCCAAAATCACTGATTGATGTTTTGAAAAATCAATGGGAATGATCAATGTAAAAATTCTTTATTAATATTTGTTGATTACATTATCATATCTGGAGCCTGTTCGATTTTCTAACAGGAGTCTGTGATACGACGGATGGATCCAATCCTCATGTTGAAGGGACCCATCCCCATGTCTTTGAAGTTCCTGTACTCTCCAGGCCTGAAGTACATCATCTTGCCTCTGTAGTGGGGCTGCTCGTACATCAGCCAGTGGCCGTCCATCACTTGAGCAGACTGGCAGTCAGACATACGGTAACGGTCTTGGATTGAATCGCAGTCGTCCATCAGCTCATGCATCTGACCACCGAAGTTTTCCTTCTCATAGATTCTCATCCTGTACTGGCCTCTGTGCTGTAACAACACACAAACAGACAGAAAATTACTTTCTAATCAGAAATTCTGTGCTGTGATGTTAATGAATTAATCTGTTTGTATCTTTAACCCCTTTAATCTTATGCCAGTCAACACAAAACTGCATACCATAGGAATCATGCGGCAGGACCGGATGCAGTCACTTGTGCTCACTCCCATCAGGCGCTGATTGTCAGGGTATTCACCCCTCTTGACCAGCATCTGGTTTCCCATGTAGTTAGGCCGTTCGTAGAGCATGAAGTAGCCATTCTCCACCCTGCAGGAGTTGCAGCGGCTCAGATAGGAGGTCAGCTCAGAACAGTCCGTGCTGGTCTCATAGGAGCGACCCTGGAAGTTTTTGTCCTCGTAGAAGATGATCTGAAAACAAAACATTTAAACCATTTTTCTTCATATCATATGATATAGTGTTATCTTTGCATATGTATCTATATTTATCAACCTAATTTACAGTAAAAATAGTCTCTTACTTTGCTCATTTTGATGTTCAGTCCTGTCCCTGATGCCACTAGTACTTTGCCCAGTCAAACTCTCTTTCACTTTTATACCCATCATGGTGGCTAAATGATCTGTGCAGCCATTGTTTTAAATATCTTGCTCAGCATACATGGCTATAATGTTTGTTTAATCATTCTGTAAATGGTTATTATTCTAGACCGCAGGCATCTGGTGATCTGCCAGCTGCAGTGACTCTCCTGGGTATACAGGTGGGTAACAGCAGCTAACTCATCAGCTGGGACTATTTGTGTGATCACTGGTGCCAAGAACTTTGTTCTATTCCTATCATCAGTCCATCAATTGAGTATTAAATGATGTCTCTGTTATATATATATATATATATATATATATATATATATATATATATGTGTGTGTGTGTGTGTGTGTGTGTGTGTGTGTGTGTGTGTGTATGTATGTATGTATGTATGTATGTATGTATGTATGTATATGTGTGTGTGTGTGTGTATATATATATATATATGTGTGTGTGTGTGTGTGTGTATATATATATATACTGAACATATGTACTGAACATATTTGATGATTGGCGACAGCAGCAGTGTTTTACCTTCATTAAATCACCTGAAAAGTATATCAAGTTAACCATACAGACCTACATACAGACTTCTACACACAGCAGAGTGTTCCGTTAATAGTTCTGCTTTTTTATGAAGGAGACGCCCTGTTACCAGGGCTCAGGTCATATAGAATATGATCTATATGTTTATATGAGAGCCCCCATCTAGTTTAAAATAAAGCCTAGCTATTCTTACATCTTGTGTCTTGGGTCCTTCTTAGATTGTGCACAGGGGCTGTTGTGGGACACTCCTGTGAGGTTGAAGGCATGTACTGGAAACATTCCTGAGAAAGTTTGGTCCATATTGACATGATAGCATCACACAGTTGCTGCAGGTTTATCGGCTGCACATCCTTGATGTGAATCTCCCGTTCCACCACATCCCAAAGGTGCTCTGTTGGATTGAGATCTGGTGAAGACTGTGGAGGCCATTTGAGTACAGTGAACTCATTGTCATGTTCAAGAAACCAGTCTGAGATGATTCAAGCTTTATGACATGGCGTGTTATCCTGCTGGGAGTAGCCATCAGAAGATGGGTACACTGTGGTCATAAAGGGATGGACATGGTCAGCAACAATACTCAGGTAGGCTGTGGCATTGCAACAATGCTCAATTGGTACTAAGGGGCCCAAAGTGTGCCAAGAAAATATCCCCCACACCATTACACCATCACCATCCTGAACCATTGATACAAGGCAGGATGGATCCATGCTTTCATGTTGTCGACGCCAAATTCTGACCCTACCATCTGAATGTTGCAGCAGAAATCGAGACTCATGAGACCAGGCAATGTTTTTCCAGTCTTCTATTTTGTTGAGCCTGTGCAAATTGTAGCCTCAGTTTGCTGTTCTTAGCTAACAGGAGTGGCACCCGGTGTGGTCTTCTGCTGCTGTAGCCCATCTGCCTCAATGTTTGACGTGTTGTGCGTTCAGAGATGCTCCTCTGCATACCTCAGTTGTAACAAGTTGTTATTTGAGTTTCTGTTGCCTTTCTATCAGCTCGAACCAGTCTGGCCATTCTCCTCTGACCTCTGGCATCAACAAGGCATTTTCACCCACAGAACTGCCGCTCACTGGATATTTTCTCTTTTTCGGACCATTCTCTGTAAACCCTAGAGATGGTTGTGTGTGAAAATCCCAGTAGATCACCAGTTTCTGAAATACTCAAACCAGTTTACCAGTTCACGTTCAAAGTCACTTAAATCACCTTTCTTCCCCATTCTGATGCTCAGTTTGAACTTCAACAGATCGTCTTGACCATGTCTACATGCCTAAATGCATTGAGTTGCTGCCATGTGATTGGCTGATTAGAAAAGTGTGTTAACGAGCAGTTGGACAGGTGTGCCTAATAAAGTGGCTGGTGAGTGTTTATATATATATAATCTTATTGGGGAGAAATCTTACATTCGCCATGGTAACAGACAGTACACATGAATGGTACCGTCTTAGATCGTAGATCCATTTCTGCATCCCTGTCTTCTCCTCACTCACACTAACAGCTGTTCAAGTGTAAATATGACAGCTGTGTTTTTGAACGGGTCAACAATGCATCATGAAGTATGTAAGGCAAATCACTAATCTTACTTCAAGTCCATGTTTGCACAAAATGGATGAAGTCTAGAAAACATGAGAAAAAAAAAAAAACTGGCAGCCAACTTTATTCTGCATTGGCAACAGAAACACCACTGTTATGTTAGACTAGGTATGTCAGATTTGACTCTTACAGGCACAAAAAGATTGTCTGCTTTAATATATAAAATAATATGATGACAAGGTGGCATTTGATTCTTCCTCCTCTTTGACTCTGCTTTAACAGAAATACACGACTCATGGTCACAAAGCTCATGCTGCCCATACAGAGAAACTGACAGTACATAATGAATTTGAAATGTATTCAAAACTGCTTATAACTTTAAAAATTAAAACAAAACTAATCACCACCATCGTCTCCAAAGGCAAAGTGTAAGGTTAAATGAAAACAAATGTAAAGCAGTTAAAGGATTAGTGTGTAGGCTTTGGAGTCTTTAGATATAAAAGTCTATTATTTTCACTCGTGGACATATTTATATCATGTTATATCATCAGTTATCCGTCTACCACACCTAGTGATGTACCTACTGATGCCCATTTCATCCCTGCTGACATCTGCTTCATTGCTGTCCAGGCCACAAAACAAGCAGTGCGACAAAAAGTAAAAACAGAAGAGCGGGTTTTGTTACTTCATGGAATTTATTGAACTTTCACTGGTTAGTTCACTGGAGAACTAATAACAAGAATCAGTGATACGCCTCATGCTCATGAACCTGGAGCCGCTCCAGCCCATGTCCCTGAAGTTCCTGTACTCTCCAGGCCTGAAGTACATCATCCTGCCTCTGTAGTGGGGCTGCTCGTACATCAGCCAGTGGCCGTCCATCACGTTGCAGGACTGGCAGTCAGACATACGGAAGCGGTCCTGGAAGTTGTCGCAGTCGTCCATCAGCTCATGGCTCTGGCCCTGGAAGTTCTCCCTCTCGTAGACCCTAATCCTGAACTGCCCTCTGTGCTGTATTCAAAGAGGGGGACAGATCAGCACAAGACTCTGAAGTCTGCTGTCAACATTGTAAAATGTGCTGATTGTAAGGTGTGCAATGTTCTTTTTTTTTCATTTTAAGAGCACTGAAGGAAAATCAATTCATTCAAATTAGACCTGGCTATTTTGAATTAATGTTTTATACCTTCATGCATGACATACCTGAGGAATCATACGGCAAGACTTGATGTAGTCAGACCATCCCCACATGCTCATGTAATCAGCATAGTCGCCCCTCCTCATGAAGTACTGGTTTCCCATGTAGTTGGGACGGTCGTAGGCCATGAAGCAGCCGCTCTCCACCCTGAAGGAGTGGCATCTGCTCAGGTGGGAGGAAAAGTCAGCACAGTCGCTCATGCACTCCCAGGAGCGACCCTGGAAGTTCCTGTCCTCGTAGAAGATAATCTGTAGAAAATAAGAATAAAAGTAGCACAAACTGATTTGGAATAGTCCAATAGTCCATTTGAGGTAGTCCTACCCTGCTCTCTACATACCTTGCCCATGTTGGTGATGATCTGAGTTTGTGGGAATCTGTCCAACAACCAGTGGCTGCCAGGCGGCTTTTATACATTATGCGTGCTGTAACGGGGCTTTGTTATTCAAATTTTCTGGAAGCTGATGAATAAGCAGCTCTGTGATCACTGTTAATTTCATTTGTGCCATCATGATCTAGGACAAAGGGAGGAGAGATGGGTGGACATAAGGCAGGAGAGGAGGGAGACCAAATTAGGTGCAGTGTTTACATTTCTCAGAGGAAGATTAGAGTGGCAAGACGAAACTTAGTGTGATCAGTCACTGTCTCAATGAACTTTCATTCTTTGTTTGACTAGTTTAGTTTGGATGAAGAACAGGGATAACACATTTCCAATCTGAATCTGTTATCTGGCTGCTAGTCTTGTGTTGTTAACCTTGCATGATGCAAATCACAACAGATGCTTTAAGCTTCAGGTTTTAGATGAGAATACTGTTCATGTGTGATGATTTAATATGAACTCTTATCCAAAAAGCATCTGGACACCTGGCTTGCTGATCCACAAAAATGTTGTGTTACAGTGTTGCTCTAGAGGTCCTGAGTTTGCTGAGTTTTTGTCTGTAGTGACTAAAAACAAAGCAGTCGCTGATAGGCTAAGCGTGGGGTGTTTGCTGATTGTCTGGCACGCTGTACTAACAAAATATTCACTGAGATCAAAAAATGTGTTTAAGGATTTTATTAAAGAAGGAAAAAACAACTTTTTATAACATGCTTAAAGTATATGTAACAGCAGCCAACAAAAAAATGGCCTCCCAATCAATCACCCTCTCTCTCTTTGTTACTACTGTTAAGTTTACGTTCAGTATACGTATTATCGCGAGAATCTATGAGATCGGTGGAGGTTATCGCGAGATTCCGCGAGAGTTGTTTGTTCGTATGTGGGAACCCTGAGGGGGAAGGTTGGCGGCGAAATAAACTTGCGGCACATAAACAAAGTTGTTTTATGGAGTTTAACATGGTAGCAGAGGATGGCTACTAACTACAAAGTACCGCCGAAGTTTGATGAAGCCAGGCCATATGAATGCTGGAAAAATGAGGTCAGTATCTGGAGACTCGTTACGGAGTTGGACAAAGAAGAAGGAAGCGCTGGCAGTCGCACTGGGCCTCGAGGGGAGAGCCAGAGACACAGCATTGGAGATACCTGCTGAAGAATTAAACCAAAACAACGGTATGGAGACATTACTTGGTAAACTGGACGCGGTATTTTTGAGAGAAGAAAAAGACCGCGCATACGAAGCGTACTCCCATTTTGACTCGATATCGAAAGATAATACAGTGTCCATGGCAGACTATATAATCGACTTCGAACAGAGATACAACAGAATGAAAAAGTACAACATGACATGCCAGATGCTGTATTGGCTTTTAAACTCCTGGATACGGCGTGTCTCGACGAGAAGAGTAGACAGCTTGCACTGACTGTGTGCACCGAATTGACTTTTGGATCCATGAAGTCGGCATTAAAGCGGATTTTCTGAGGAAAAACTGGCAATGGTAACCTCGAAAATCCAGAGGCAGCGTTTTTCACAGAGCAGAAACAAACTTGGAAAAACAAGCGAAGCTATGGATCTTCACCAAGTGGACATCAGCGGCAACCACTGCAAGGTACCAATCCACTTGACAGATATGGTAAGCGAACTAGGTGTGCCATTTGCCAGTCCACGTACCATTGGGCTAAAGACTGTCCGCACCGAAGGACATGAAGTTAAATTAACTGAAGATGACAGCGTGGAGGAATGTAACATTACAATGTTTACCAAAGCAGCTCAGATAGATCAGAAATATTCCTGACTGAATCACTGGGATCAGCAATCATTGATACAGCTTGCACACGTACTGTGTGTGGTCAAAAATGGCTGGACAGTTACATAAATGATCTGAGTCACAACCAAGTTGACAAGCTACTGCAAACAGAGTCTCAGAGTTGCAGGCCATTCAAATTTGGGGATGGTAAAGTTGTGTATTCGAATAAAAAGGTGAAACTGCCTGCCAAAACTGGACAAACAAAATGCTTCATTGAAACTGAAGTTGTCCCAGCTGACATTCCCTTACTGTTGAGCAAAGTGTCCCTTAAGAAAGCAGGAACTGTTTTAGACATGGAAAATGATAAAGTTGCGATGTACCTCTTGAACTCACTAGTTCGGGACACTACTGCGTGGACATCAGAGATGTAAATGCTGAAGAGGACTGCCAAGAAAATGAAGTTCTTATTGTTACAGCTGAAAGGTCTACAAAAGAAAAGCACAAGATTCTACTGAAACTCCACAAGCAATTTGGCCATGCCTCTGCAGACAGGCTACAGAGGCTCATACAAAGCTCCGGAAATACAGACAAAGACTGTGCTGTTATATAGACCACTGCACACGCTTCAGCGCTGGAAACATAGTGACAACGAAGAAACCCTCAGTGATTGTCAACTCATTCATCCACTCATGGATAAGTGTTCATGGCGCACCAAAAAGAATCTACACGGACAATGGAGGGGAATTTAACAATGAGGAAATCAGAGAAATTCAACATCGAAACCAAGACTACAGCAGGATATAGCCCCTGGAGCAACGGACTATTGGAAAGACACAACATGACACTGAAAAGAAATCATCCTGAAAGTGTCAAGGAGAGTCAACGAGTCAAGGAGAATGGGTGTAGCTGGCATACTGCACTCGATTGGGCTCTAATGGCAAAAAACAGTATGCTCAATGTACACGGTTATAGTCCTCACCAACTTGTTTTTGGTCAAAATCCCAATCTTCCTTCTGTTTTGGTTAATAAACTACCTGCTCTAGAGGGGGCCACTATGAGCACTAGAGTAGGACAGCACATAGCAGCATTACATGGTTCTAGAAAAGCTTTCACAGAGGTGGAATGCTCAGACAGGATAAGGAGGGCTTTACGTAAGCAAACCAGACCTACAGATGACAAATTTGAGACAGGAGACCGTGTGATCTATAAACGAGCAGACACCACGGAGTGGAAGGGCCCAGGTATAGGTATTGGTCAGGACGGAGTTGTGGTGTTCATAAGACATGGGGGGATTCTCGTCAGAGTGCACCAATCTAGGCTAAAAAGGGTGCAGAAGAAGAGGATAACCAGGTGCAGGGTGTTCATGAAAATGAAACAATGAATGACAGCACAGATCATAACGTTGTTTCAGAAATGTCAGATGATGAACAGAATGTAAATGGAGAAGTCCCTGACAATAGTGTGACAAATCCAGGGGAAAATCTGAGACAAAATACTGTGACTGATGATACTGCTTCTGCTGATGTAAAACTGAGAACAGGTCAAACAGTCACATTCACAGGCAGGAGTGACGGTGTTCAGCACACAGCCACAGTTTTAGGTAGGGCAGGAAAGGCTACAGGCCGATACAGAAACTGGTATAATGCACAGTATCTTGAACCAAATTGTTGTGAGGGACAGAAGATAGCTTTAGACATGTCGCATGTTGATAATCTTATCACTGAGCCTGAAAATGTGGATGATGATGTACTGATCACCAAAGATGTCTCTTTTGATGCTGCCAAACATCAGGAGATCGAGAACTGGAAAAAGAATGATGTCTTTGAGGAAATAACAGACAAGGGTCAAAAATGTGTATCTACTAGATGGGTTTGCACCCTCAAAGAAGCTTCAGATGGTATTGTCCCTAAAGCACGTCTTGTAGCAAGAGGTTTTGAAGAGGTTAATCTTCAGGAGCTACAAAAAGATTCTCCCACTTGTGCGTCAGAGTCACTCAGGCTGCTGTTAGCAGTAATATGTCAAAACAAATGGAAGGTACACTCTATGGACATCAAGTCAGCTTTTTTGCAAGGTATGGAACTCTCAAGAGACATTTACATCCGCCCCCCACCTGAAGCAGGTGTGAACAATGTTTTGTGGAAACTGAAGAAATGTGTGTATGGACTTGCGGACACTTCCCTCTACTGGTATAACAAGGTTAAAGAACTGATGCTGAACACTGGTGGTAAAGTGTCACAAGTTGATCCAGCTGTGTTTTACTGGCTGGATGATCATTCAGAGGTCACAGGAGTGCTGGCATGTCATGTGGACGATTTCCTTTGGGCAGGATCACATCATTTTGTAACTACTATCATTCCTGTACTGAAATCTGCTTTTCATGTGGGGCGTGAAGAACATGAGAGTTTTTCATATGTTGGGATGGACATTGTTACTGTTGATAATGTAGTACAGGTGCATCAACACAGCTACATTGACAATCTGCAACAAGTTCATTTACAAGCTGCACGGGCAGTACAGAGGGATGCTCCCCTGAATGAGACCGAGAGAGAGCAACTCAGATCAAAGATTGGACACATTTTATGGGTAGCTAAACAAACCAGGCCTGATGTTATGTTTGACACATGCAGCCTAGCATCTAACATTAAGAATGCTACGGTCCAATCTATACATGAAGTGAACAAAGTGATTCGAAAACTTAAGTCAGAGAAGGTCACGCTTAAATTCCAATATTTGGGCAACAATGATAATCTGAGTTTAGTTGTCTTCAGTGATGCTTCACTCGGCAATCTTCCAGATGGTGGCACACAGGGAGGGTCTTTGATCGCCCTCATGGGAGAGAAAGGAAAGTTCTCCCCCCTGTTCTGGCAGTCAAAGAAAATCAGACGTGTGGTGAGAAGCACACTGGCAGGAGAAACCCTTGCCATGTCAGATGGAATAGACAATGCAGTCTTTTTGGCTACACTATTTTCTGAACTCACTACAGGAAATGCTAGTCTGAACACTCTTTCACTAGTCTGTGTGACTGATAACCATTCCCTATTTGATGCACTCAAGTCCACAAAAACAGGTTACTGAAAAGAGACTCAGATTAGAAATGAGCAGCATCAAAGAGCTCTTACAGGCTAAAAAGATCAAGGAGGTTTGTTGGTCAAATGCAAAATCACAACTTGCAGATTGTTTGACTAAAAAGGGAGCTTCACCCCTAATGCTTCTGAAGGCATTAAGTGAGGGACTGTGGGCACTGTGATGTAACTTTGTTTACAAATGCTGATGTGGCTGGTTTACACTGCAGTTATTACTATTGTTTAGATTTGTTTTACAGTAAAGCACACTGATACAGATTTATATTTGAGTATTCACAAATGTTAGCTGTTATTTTCTAATAACATTTTATTTGCTGTTATTTTTATTCTATTTTAAGAAAGAGGGAGATTGTTAAGTATTATCGCGAGAATCTGTGAGATCGGTGGAGGTTATCACGAGATTCCGCGAGAGTTGTTTGTTCGTATGTGGGAACCCTGAGGGGGAAAGTTGGCGGCGAAATAAACTTGCGGCACATAAACAAAGTTGTTTTATGGAGTTTAACAACTACTCCCGTCATGCCAAAGCACAGGTGAACATATAAACTATACCAGTTACTGTTAATCAAAAACAAACAACAACAAAACAAACAGAATATAATAACCCAAGTATCCAAGTATCTATGTACACATCATATACACCTTCATGGCTCCTACACACCAGCCCCTAATTATTGAACTATCACCCCATTAATTACCCACATTATGTGTAATTAATTATTATTAATAAGAGCCATGAAATTATTAAAAATAAATGGTTCACATAATCATTTCACATTTCTTGTCTTCTTCTTTCTTACCGAGAGTAAGTCAAGAGAGTAGTGCCAGAGGTTGCCCTGTAGTGATCTGGGATCTTAACAGTCACTGTCAAAGTGTCAAAGTTAAAGCCAGAGGTCGAAGCAGAGATCATGGTTCAATCTGTACCAGGCGCTCCACATCCTGCATCTGCCTCCTGTAGCAGATCCTGGGGGGGATGGGGGGATGGTAACAGGTTTCATTGGCACCACCCTAGCCATACCCATGACAAAAGCACCGTGCACTTGTGAGCATGCATTTCGAGACAGCAGGTAAGTCACTGCTCCTTAGCCATTTTTGCTTGCATCACAAAAATGATGTAATTGTGCTGCAGTCACCTCTCCTAAGTCCAGTGGTTTCAGACACCTCATGATGTTATATTTCTCCAAATGCCAAAGTTCATCCAGCCAATTCGTCCACTCCATGGTCTGTGGTATGACATCATCCCAGAGTGTTCTCCTGCACAGATCCCTTATGATCTTCTTTGCAGACAAGACGACAGGACTCAAGATACCCAGAGATCATAGATGGAGCCAACCGTAGAGAGGATTCCTCTCCTGGTGAGTGGTCTGTCCTTAACAACAATTTTGAACTTGAACTTACTTATCCACTTTGTGAGTTGGAATCCACTTTTAGCACAGATCGTGACAAGCTCATCATAGAGAGACACCTTTCTCTTCTGAAGGCACAGACACAAGACAGTCATCCACATAAAAGCAATGTAGAACCTTATTCACTGCTTCCTGGCTGAACCGCCCTTTGTTGTCCTCTGCGCACTTACTGAGGGCAAAATTGGCACAGCTGGGAGAGATGCCCCAAAGAGATGCACATCATCCTGAAGTCCACAAGCTCTTGACTTAAATCTCCAGGCGGCCACCAGAGGAACCTCAACAGATCAGCATCCTCTGGTTGTACTATGACCTGGTGAAACACTGATTCCACATCCACTATGATCACAACTGGTTCTTTCCTGAACCTGCTCACCACTTCAAATCAGTGAACTTGTAAGTAGGGATTGGAATTGATAAAATTTTTACGATTCCATTATCGATTCTCTTATCAATTCTCATTTGGAAATAAAAGGAGAACAAGCAGTTTGATCAGCATCAACTTTGTTCAGTTAGAAGTATCACAACCTTACAAAATCAAGTCTATCCTTTTTGAAAGGATATGTGAGCTGAGGAAAAATGTCATTGACAAATACAGTCAAGTTCAATGGAACAGTGCATTGTGCAAATCTGCAACCACTTTGAAGAATTAACATTTTTTTTGCAGAAAAATAAGCATATCTGCTTTATCAGGAAGGATACGCGATCTTTCTGGACTTATGGTGTCTCCAGCAGTGGAGGACGCCTGCACACACAGAAAGCGTTCAGCCAGTCCAGACAGCAGGGGCAGAGTATCTCTCTTGTTCCACCACCATACGGTAGCGTTATTCTTGCAGGGGATGGAGGGCAGGCTTCTCTACAGCTGGATCTCCTGATGCACTCTCCGGGCCAGGGAAAGAAGGGGCAGCAATTGTTGGAATGACTGCACCTCTTCAAAGAGTTCGTCCAAGGCTGTCTTTTTCTGCTTTACTGGTGGCGGCATTGCCTGAAATTAAATGAACATGAAGCAAAAAAAAATCACTCAATAATCCATGACATCACATCACCATCCAATGGTCATCAGAAATAAATGAGTTAAACTTACATAGTTCTCTTCTACTTCTTCCTCCTCTCCATCTTCACAGCCTTCCCTCTGTGTCTCTCGATGAACTTGAGAAGTAATGAAAAAACACGAATAACCTTTAGTACAGAGCCATAGATGAAAGGTCTCACTCTTACAATGGAAATGTGCTACAATCAAAAAACATCAACAAATTCAAATACCTCATCTAGTACCTGATCTATTTCCAATGATCCTTTCTCCCATTTGAACCTTGAATCCGTTGAATCGCTGAGATCGAAAAATGTGTTTAAGGATTTTATTAAAAGAAGGAAAAACAACTTTTATAACATGCTTAAAGTATGGAAAAATCAATCACAGCAATCAGAAGAAAGAACAGCGGTCACCAAAAAATACAGCCTCCCAATCACTCACCCTCTTTCTCTTTGTTACTTTGTTACTACTCCCGCCGTGCCAAACCACAGGTGAATATATTAACTATACTGTATGTTACCGCCCATATTCCCGTGTGTTAAAATATGTGAAAGATATGTCCTCAGGTTACTAATGAGATGTAAATATGTTGTACTCCATGTTTGCCACAAGAGGGCGCAGAGTCTAATCAATGTTCAATAAGTGATTGCATAATGTACAGTATTTTGGTACGTCC
This sequence comes from Nibea albiflora, assembly GCA_014281875.1. NCBI lineage: Eukaryota > Metazoa > Chordata > Actinopteri > Sciaenidae > Nibea > Nibea albiflora. The sequence goes on from CM024796.1 coordinate 25,392,089, forward strand.
GAGTTGCCGTAGGCAAGGGTACATATATGTGCGTTGTGCATTTTTTCAATTCAGAAGAACGAGTGAACGTACAGTTCAGTGCGTGATGGTCCTGTGTGCAGTCCCAGTTTTTCTTTGTCGAAAATAAATATGCCAAAGTGGCTAAAGAAAGAAGAATTCTCCGCCTTCTGAATGAATCGCAGGAAGTGCATCTCTGCAATATAACCTAACAGGTTATGGGCCCAGGAATCGTTCAGAAGGAAGATTAGTCGACGTTTTCCAAGGAAGTTGCAACGAACCGCATGCGAAGAAGTCTGAGGTAAAACCTAGCAAGCTAACATGGCGGAGCAACGAAAGGCAACAAGTAGCAGCAGGCTACATCGACTGACTTTTGATGGAGATGAGACAAAATATGAAATGTGGGAGACAAAATTGTTAGGACATTTTCATTTGTTGGGACTTAAGGACACTGTGCTAAAAGCACCGATTACAGAAGATGAAGTAAGAGCAGATCCTGCTAAAAATGAGGATGCTTATGCTGAGCTAATACTACTGCTAGATGACAAAAGCCTGGCTTTAGTAATGCATGATGCTGAAAATGATGGAAGAAAAGCGCTGGCGATTTTGAGACAGTATTATGCAGGGACGGGAAAGCCCCGTGTAATTAATCTGTACACGACGCTGACATCACTTCAGAAGTCCAAAGACGAAAGCGTGATGGACTACATTATTAGAGCGGAGACCGCCATAACTGCTCTGAGAAAGGCGGGAGAGACACTCGCAGACGGTTTGCTAGTAGCCATGGTCTTGAAGGGATTGCCAGAAAGCTTCAAGCCATTCGCAATTCATGTGGCGCATTCGTATGACAACATCACGTTTGCAGACTTCAAAACCAAGTTGAGAAGTTTCGAAGAGACTGAGAAACTACGAGCAACCGACACAGACGACAGCGTAATGAAGACACAAGGGAGAACCGGACGGCGACCTCCCAAGGCAAGCGCGCGTGGATCGGTCAAAGACGACAGCGAGATGGTGTGCTTCAAGTGCGGTACGAAGGGGCACCGAGCGAGTGCGTGCCGACAGAAGACATGGTGCAGCGTGTGCAAAAGTGACACGCACAAGGACGCGACATGCAGGCGAAAGGAGAGAGACAAACGACGAGACGGCGTGAGCAAAGTATCGGAGGATGCAGAGGTCAAGGAGGACAGCGCGTTCAAGGTGGCGATGGATGGAGGGGCCAGCATCCAGCGGCAGCAGGTGCGCAGCATGCAGGTGCTAGAAAAGGGCCTGATGGTGGACTGCGGGGCCACTTCTCACATCATCAACGACATCTCCATGTTCACCAGTTTCGACAGCACCTTCAAGCCGGAGACCCACAGCGTCGAGTTAGCAGATGGGACCAGATGCAACGGCGTCGCACAGCGAAGAGGTAACGCAGTGGTTACCCTCATCGAAAGCAGTGGACGGCGGTGCAAAGCAAAACTGAGAGACGCTCTGTATGTACCGTCGTACCCACAGAACATTTTCTCGGTGAAGGCAGCAACCACGAGTGGAGCCACAGTCGTTTTCAAAGAAAACGAAGATGTCCTGCTTGACAAAAAGGGGACAAGGTTTGATATACATGTGTATGGCAGGCTGTACTACCTGCACACTGAAATTGAATGTAATGATGACAAATGCAATGCAACTCATGACATCCAAGCATGGCATGAGATTCTTGGTCACTGTAACTATGAAGATGTGCTTAGGTTACAGGATGTAGTGCATGGTATGCAGATCAAAGGCAAGATGTGTAGGCCTGAAAAAGAATGTGAGGTGTGTATTCAGGGGAAGTTTACACAAACTAGAAATAGGAACCCCGATGCCAGAGCAAAGGCTCCCTTACAGCTGGTACACACGGATCTTGCAGGTCCAATAACCACAGAGTCATTAGATGGGTACAAATATGTCCAATCTTTTACTGATGACTACTCAGGTGCAATGTCTGTGTATTTTCTAAAGAAAAAGAGTGATGCAGTGACAGCAACTGAAAAATTCCTTGCCGATGCATCCCCCTATGGGAAAGTGAGGTGTATCAGATCCGATAATGGAACTGAATTTACATGTGGTGACTTCCAGCGGCTGCTGAGGAAAAACAAAATTAGGCATGAAACGTCAGCTCCGTACTCCCCACACCAAAATGGAACCGCAGAACGTGGGTGGCGTACTCTTTTCGAAATGGGCAGGTGCATGCTAGTTGAAAGCGAGTTACCAAAACATCTCTGGCACTACGCGGTACAGACTGCAGCAATGGTACGCAACAGATGCTTCAATAAGCGCACAGGGCTTACTCCCTATGAGATGTTGACAGACAAAAAGCCCAATGTGGCCAGAATGCAAAAATTTGGTTCTGTGTGCTACAGTTACAAACAGGAAAAGGGAAAACTTGACTCCAGAGGCGAGCAGGGACGTTTTGTTGGATATGACAAATACAGTCCAGCATATCTGGTTTATTACCCAGAAACAAACAAGGTTCAAAAACACAGGCTAGTGAAGTTTGTGAGCAAAACAGCTGCAGAAAAACAGACGCAGACAGACGAGACAGAAGTAGACGATGACACTGTGAGACACAGAGTGGTGACTAGTGGGACACAGGAGGTAAGAGGGAGTGCAGAAAAGGCTCCAGAGCCAAATGAACCCAATGATAGTCAAAATGAGTCTACTGAACAAAATGAAACAGAGAGTAAACGGTATCCAAGCAGAGAAAGGAGGGCACCAAATTACCTAGCCGAGTATGTCACCGAAGATGGTGATAGTGATGGGGTGCATGTTACAATAGACTACTGTTGTAGGGCAGTCTGTGGCATTCCCCAAACTTATGAAGAAGCAATGCAGTCAGACAATTCAAAAGCATGGAGAAAAGCAATGGATGAGGAAATGCATTCCTTAAACGAAAACAAAACCTTTACCACGACAACACTACCCGTGGGCAAGAAACCAGTGGGGGGTAGATGGGTTTACGCAATCAAGTCTGGTATAGATGGGAGAGACCAGTACAAGGCTCGATTTGTTGCGAAGGGCTACAGCCAGAAAATGGGAGTAGACTATGGGGAAACGTTTTCACCCACAGCTGATCTAACAAGCGTTAGAGTTGTGCTACAGAAGGCAGTGCAGGAAAACTTGCTAGTGCACCAAATGGATGTGAAAACTGCGTTTTTACACGCTCCAATCGATTACGAGATCTACATCAATCCACCAGAGGGTTATCAAGAAAAAGAGGGTGTAGTCTACAAGCTTGAGAAATCGCTTTATGGTCTTAAACAGTCAGGAAGAAATTGGAACAAGGTTTTGCATGATTGTCTAACTGAGAATGGATTTACACAAAACCAAGCTGACCACTGTGTATACTCACAAGAGTCAAATGAAGGGAAAGTCCTCATAATTGTATGGGTAGACGACCTGATTATCGCTGCAAGTGATGAGGATAAACTCAAAAAGGTCAAGGTGATGCTTGCAGAGCAATTCAAAATGAAAGATTTGGGGCAACTCAAACATTTTCTTGGGATTGATTTTGATTTTTCTGATGGTTGTATTAAGATGTCACAAGAGAAGTACACTAACAAAATTCTACAGCGTTTCAACATGTCAGAATGCAGGGTTAGAGAAACTCCTTGTGAGCAGAAGCTCGAGTACAATGATGATGCTGTTAAAATGTCAGATATCAGGATGTACAGAGAGGCCGTGGGCAGTCTCATATACTTGACAACCTGCACTAGGCCTGATCTGAGTTTCGTAGTGAGCAGGCTGTCACAGTACCTAGCTAAACCTACAGAGGAACAGTGGGTCACTGTAAAACATGTCTTTCGGTATCTAAAAGGTACGGCAGATAAAGGGTTAACATTCAGGAGAAATGACACAGAGAATCTTGGCATACAAGCCTACAGCGATGCAGACTGGGCTGCTGATGCCAGTGATCGCCGCAGTACCACAGGATACTGTGTGAGCCTATGTAAAAATAGTGCTCTTATCTCGTGGAAAAGTAGGAAGCAACCAACTGTTGCGCTTTCCACATGTGAAGCAGAGTATATGGCTCTTGCTTCCACAATTCAAGAATGCCTTTATCTTGAACAGTTACTTGGTGACATGGATAGTTACAAATACAAACAAATGGTCATACATGAAGACAATCAGGGAACGATTGCTCTTGCCAGGAACCCTGTCAACAGGAAGCGTTGTAAACACATAGACATTAAGTATCATTTTATTAGGTCTACTGTGAATGAGGGTAAGGTGAATTTGATGTATTGTTCCACTGATGAAATGGTCGCTGATATGATGACAAAACCTGTAAACAAGTTCAAACTGCAGAAGTTTGCAGATTTTCTTTTTGGGTAATAATTTGTGTGAACCAAGGGTGCACACTTTATGCTGTTTTGTTTAATGAGATTTGTTAACCAACCTGAGTACAAGTGGGGGTGTTAAAATATGTGAAAGATATGTCCTCAGGTTACTAATGAGATGTAAATATGTTGTACTCCATGTTTGCCACAAGAGGGCGCAGAGTCTAATCAATGTTCAATAAGTGATTGCATAATGTACAGTATTTTGGTACGTCCGAGTTGCCGTAGGCAAGGGTACATATATGTGCGTTGTGCATTTTTTCAATTCAGAAGAACGAGTGAACGTACAGTTCAGTGCGTGATGGTCCTGTGTGCAGTCCCAGTTTTTCTTTGTCGAAAATAAATATGCCAAAGTGGCTAAAGAAAGAAGAATTCTCCGCCTTCTGAATGAATCGCAGGAAGTGCATCTCTGCAATATAACCTAACACCGTGACCCAGATACTGTTACATCACAAACAAACAACAACAAAACAAACAAAATATAATAACCAAAATAACCCAAATATAAACTACAAAATTATCTATGTACACATCATATATCACAACCACAGCAAACCTTCTGTTCGATGAAGAAACTAGTCCCGACGACACGTCCGTGCTTCAGCAGGTTTCCATAGCGACAACGAAGTCCTGAGCACCCTCTACAGCAGCAGCATGCGTGGCGGCAGGCAGGCGGGCGGCATGTAGGCTTGAGGCACACTATGTAGAAATTCTCAAATCTAATAAACTCACTATTCATTTCCATACACGGTTCATATTGTCACTAGTTCACATAATGTCCATACTCACTCAGAAAACTCGGCGCACAATATTCTCCCACACACACTCACGGTCTCCTTTTCCTTCCAGCTAGCGAGGACAAAGCTAACTAGCATAACACACAACAGAAAATGTCGATGACGCCATTTAGCATAATTTCCGCTAACACAGCTCCAAACAATGGCTCACAATGACATTTTATTACCTCCGGTTTTAAGTTTCCACAACATCGATAACTTAAAACTAACGTAACACTGTTAAGCTTACCCTTGACTCTTTCGTCACGTTGCCATTCTTCTCCTCGTATCTCTCGTTACTAGCCTGAGCTTCGTCCCTCTCGTCTTTTAGTCCCACCCCCTCTCAGACAGGTAGGTGACCCTCATCTTTGACAGGCACGGATTTGCTAATAACAGATTAACACCTGTCTACTCAAATAAACAAAAGAAACGCCATGAGGCTTTCAAAGACCGTGAGGAACATGGGACATTATAGTACCTTCCCAAATAAAGTAGAATTACAACTGTCTCCATATCAGTGAACCTTATTTCACAACAGCAGTAACTTGACAAACAATACTCTAAAATGTACTGCATATTTGTTAACATTTATAAAAACAAAACGTTATCATTTGTAGCAGTGCGCAACAATATGATGTCATACTCGCTAAGCTGGACATCTCTCCTCTCTGTTTCCTATTACTGTGTATTGTCAGTTATCTAAAAAGCAAAAATATCACTTTGTGTGTGTTGATGTGTACACAATATACACTCACCGGCCTTTGACTTTATTAGGCATACCTGTCCAACTGCTTGTTTACGCTTTTAGTTCTCATACTATCTCTCTTACTGTGACACTGTGGTGTTAATAAGTCGGATAGAACCGGCTTTCCGTTTAAGGCCCCCCAGTCAAATACAGGGGTTGTAAGGAGTTGGTCATGATGCTAACATCAGGGCTGGACCTCCTGACCAGATCCTCCAGAATATGTTCAGTGATATTTGAGTCACCCACTTGTGTATTTTTGTATAATGTATGACCAAACAACACATCCTCGCTGTTCGAATTTTAAATATTCTGTTGGTGTACAGAATATATATGACTACATGTATACAGACTCTTTTGAGTCTGTGATTTTGAGGCCTTTTAGTTCTTACTATTTCTCTTACTGTGACACTGTGGTATTTCTGTAGAATGTATAATGCTACAACAAACTTTCAACAGCAAATATGTTTTGAGAGAAATGTAATATGATTGAACCACATTTGAAATGCTGTTAATGCAGGGATCTTTCCACTGATCTTTCCACCCAGTATACTAACACTGTGTAGCACTAACAGCTGTTCAAGTGTAAATATGACAGCTGTGTTTTTGAACGGGTCAACAATGCATCATGAAGTATGTAAGGCAAATCACTAATCTTCTTACTTCAAGTCCATGTTTGCACAAAATGGATGAAGTCTAGAAAACATGAGAAAAACAAAAACATAAAAACTAAGACTGAGAAGTACTAAAATCACAGACCATCTGTAACTGGCAGCCCACTTTATTGTGCATTGGCAACAGAAACACCACTGTTATGTTAGACTAGGTATGTCAGATTTGACTCTTACAGGCACAAAAAAAGATTGTCTACTTTAATATATAAAATAATATGATGACAAGGTGGCATTTGATTCTCCCTCCTCTTTGACTCTGCTTTAACAGAAATACACGACTCATGGTCACAGAGCTCATGCTGCCCATACAGAGAAACTGACAGTACATAATGACTTTGAAATGTATTCAAAACTGCTTATCACTTTAAAAATTAAAACAAAACTAATCACCACCATCGTCTCCAAAGGCAAAGTGTAAGGTTAAATGAAAACAAATGTAAAGCAGTTAAAGGATTAGTGTGTAGGCTTTGGAGTCTTTAGATATAAAAGTCTATTATTTTCACTCGTGGACATATTTATATCATGTTATATCATCAGTTATCCGTCTACCACACCTAGTGATGTACCTACTGATGCCCATTTCATCCCTGCTGACATCTGCTTCATTGCTGTCCAGGCCACAAAACAAGCAGCGCGGCAAAAAGTAAAAACAGAAGAGCGGGTTTTGTTACTTCATGGAATTTATTGAACTTTCACTGGTTAGTTCACTGGAGAACTAATAACAGGAATCAGTGATACGCCTCATGCTCATGAACCTGGAGCCGCTCCAGCCCATGTTCATGAAGTTCCTGTACTCTCCAGGCCTGAAGTACATCATCCTGCCTCTGTAGTGGGGCTGCTCGTACATCAGCCAGTGGCCGTCCATCACGTTGCAGGACTGGCAGTCAGACATACGGAAGCGGTCCTGGAAGTTGTCGCAGTCGTCCATCAGCTCATGGCTCTGGCCCTGGAAGTTCTCCCTCTCGTAGACCCTAATCCTGAACTGCCCTCTGTGCTGTATTCAAAGGGGACAGATCAGCACAAGACTCTGAAGTCTGCTGTCAACATTGTAAAATGTGCTGATTGTAAGGTGTGCAATGTTCTTTTTTTTTTCATTTTAAGAGCACTGAAGGAAAATCAATTCATTCAAATTAGACCTGGCTATTTTGAATTAATGTTTTACATTAAAGGGTACCTTCACGCATGACATACCTGAGGAATCATACGGCAAGACTTGATGTAGTCAGACCATCCCCACATGCTCATGTAGTCAGCATAGTCGCCCCTCCTCATGAAGTACTGGTTTCCCATGTAGTTGGGACGGTCGTAGGCCATGAAGCAGCCGCTCTCCACCCTGAAGGAGTGGCATCTGCTCAGGTAGGAGGAAAAGTCAGCACAGTCACTCATGCACTCCCAGGAGCGACCCTGGAAGTTCCTGTCCTCGTAGAAGATAATCTGTAGAAAATAAGAATAAAAGTAGCACAAACTGATTTGGAATAGTCCAATAGTCCATTTGAGGTAGTCCTACCCTGCTCTCTACATACCTTGCCCATGTTGGTGATGATCTGAGTTTGTGGGAATCTGTCCAACAACCAGTGGCTGCCAGGCGGCTTTTATACATTATGCGTGCTGTAACGGGGCTTTGTTATTCAAATTTTCTGGAAGCTGATGAATAAGCAGCTCTGTGATCACTGTTAATTTCATTTGTGCCATCATGATCTAGGACAAAGGGAGGAGAGATGGGTGGACATAAGGCAGGAGAGGAGGGAGACCAAATTAGGTGCAGTGTTTACATTTCTCAGAGGAAGATTAGAGTGGCAAGACGAAACTTAGTGTGATCAGTCACTGTCTCAATGAACTTTCATTCTTTGTTTGACTAGTTTAGTTTGGATGAAGAACAGGGATAACACATTTCCAATCTGAATCTGTTATCTGGCTGCTAGTCTTGTGTTGTTAACCTTGCTTGATGCAAATCACAACAGATACATATTTCTATGCAATGTTGCTTTAAGCTTCAGGCTTTAGATGAGAATACTGTTCATGTCTGATGATTTAATATGAACTCTTATCCAAAAAGCATCTGGACGCCTGGCTTGCTGATTCACAAACATCAGTGTTGCGCTAGAGGTCCTGAGTTTGCTGAGTTTTTATGTCAGCAAACATTCAGCATGTAAATATGATGTCATACTCGCTAAGCTGGACATCTCTCCTCTCTGTTTCCTATTACTGTGTATTGTCAATTATTTAAAAAGCAAAAATATCACTTTGTGTGTGTTGTGTACAGAATATATATGACTGCATGCATACAGACTCTTTTGAGCCTGTGATTCTGAGGCCTTTTAGTTCTTATACTATCTCTCTTACTGTGACACTGTGGTGTTAATAAGTCTGATAGCACCTGCTTTCCGTTTAAGACCCCCACAGTCTCATGCAAGGGTTGTGAGGAGTTGGTCATGATGTTAACATCCGCCTCTTCCAAAGAATATGTTCAGTGATATTTGAGTCATGCACTTGTGTATTTTTGTATAATGTATGACCAAACAACACATCCTCGCTGTTCAATTTTTAAAGGAAATGTGTGTCATGCTACAACAAACTTTCAACAGCAAATATGTTTTGAGGGAAATGTAATATGATCGAACCACATTTGATAATAATAAGGAAATCTTAATGTATCTGGCATCTGGGGTGGCAGTTCTTTGATATGAGGCCATGTGTGGACAAAGGGAAATCAAACTTGACCAAACTATTTAGCTGATATGCAAATCAAGCTAATTTAGATGACAATAGCTTTCCCCAGTGTGCACATTCTGCATTTCGATATAAACCACGTCACAGTTGCAGCTGGGCAGAGGCAAGCAAAATCATTAGCAATGGGGAAGGTAAGGAGCAAATGCCATTCTCTAAAGCCTTTTAATATCTTTGAGACACTAACTCTAGTGCATATGAAATGTTTTTGTCATTTTAATGGCAGTTAGACCCAAGAACATGCTTGTTGTGTTTATTACAGTGCTGGGACAAAAGTTTGACTTTTCGTTTTCTTCCATTCAGATTGTATTCTTCGAGGATAAAAATTTCCAAGGTCAGTGCTATGAGTGCAGCACCGACTGCCCTGACCTAAGCGCTTACTTCAACCTCTGTAACTCCATTAAGGTGGAGAGTGGCTGCTGGGTCCTGTATGAGCGTCCCAACTTCACTGGGTATCAGTATGTCCTGAATCCTGGGGAATACCATGATTACCAACAATGGATGGGATTCAATGACAGCATCAAGTCATGTCGCTCAATCAAAAATGTAAGCTCAATAATAATTAGATGCTTTTTGTAACATAACCAACCAGTAACAAAGCTTTAAAAATCATTGTAAGTAATGATTGTCTTATTTATGTCAAACTATTGTTAAAGCAGCAGTTTCATTAAGCCGGCATAAGCTATAGGTTGCCAAACACAATAAATTAAATTTGGGTAGTAGTCTACATAAAATCAGGGACACAGCATGATTCTGTTTTACAGTTCTGGGTTAAGTTTTTGCAAGAGAGTGTTCAGCTTCTATGAAATACCACAGAGTGCCCCAACCAAGCAGTAATCAGTCAAAGACCAACAGACAAAAAGGAGAGATAAAAGGCTCACAATTTGGCAGCGGGGTGGACAGTAAGTATTGAAGGATACTAGGAAAAGAGCCAAGAAAGCCATTTGAAATCTCAAAGTAAATCAGAGAACAAAAATAGGTCAGTCAATAAATTATTCAGATACTAAATGCAAACAGAATTTCATTAATTCCAATTCTATAACTCTTTAAAGGTATATGGAAAGTTCTGGAAGATCCGATTCTACAACAAGCAGGATTTCGGAGGCCAAATGATAGAGTGCATTGCGGATTGCCCATCGGTTTATGAAGCCCTCAAGTTCAGAGAGTTCCACTCATGTATGGTCATGGATGGAGCGTGGGTCCTCTACGAGCTGCCCAACTACCAGGGACAACAGCACTTCCTGGAACGTGGCGAGTACCACAACTATACAGACTGGGGTGCTACCTCACCTGCTGTGGGATCCTTCTGCATGATCACAGAGTTCTAGAACAGTAGTGGCCATGCAGGGCTCTGCATTTATTTGAATGCTAAGACAACAAAGGTTCTAGAATTCTAAAGATTATCAAGATCCAGAACCCCAACATACCTAGAACATAAGTGCTGGCAGCAACCCCATAGTTCCAAATCTCTAACATAACTAAAAAGTTTCAAAGAATTACAGGGGCCTCCTGTCACAGAAGTTCCAGGATCTTAAATTCTTGAGTCACTCAAAATGTCCAGAGCTCAAAAAGGCAAAGAGTCAAGAGCCCTTGAGCCTCCCACCTGCTTTTTCCCCAGAGCTGTGTGTTGCATTCAAATAAAAAGAAAGATTTCTTACACATAATATTGTTGTCTCTATTCTTTCTCTGTAATTTACCTGTAACTTTAATGGCTTTGTTTGTTTATTTGGTCACTTCAGGAGGGGCAATGCACATTTAACTTGAGTCCAACATGTAAATGTACCAGATTTAGCCATACAGGCTATAACATTTTCATCTGCAGTCCCTGGCAGATTGATGGATTGGTTATTTTGTAACTTTTGTAAATAACCACATCTATAACATAAAGGTATCTAAGCACAGACAAATAGCAAAATGATATAACCACTACTGTGGATTACATTTCATTGTCCAGTAACCACTGTTTTATACACTCACTAAAAGTCCTCACAAGTACACTCACCGGCCACTTTATTAGGTACACCTTGCTAGTACTGGGTTGGAACCCCCTTTTGCCTTCAGAACTGTCTTAATCCTTCGTTGCATAGATTCAACAAGGTACTGGAAACATTCCTCAGAGAGTTTGGTCCATATTGACATGATAGCATCACGCAGTTGCTGCAGCTTTATCGGCTGCATATCCATGATGCGAATCTCCCGTTCCACCACATCCCAAAGGTGCTCTATTGGATTGAGATCTGGTGACTGTGGAGGCCATTTGAGTACAGTGAACTCATTGTCATGTTCAAGAAACCAGTCTGAGATGATTCTAGCTTTATGATATGGCACATTATCCTGCTGGAAGTAGCCATCAGAAGATGGGTACACTGTGGTCATAAAGGGATGGACATGGTCAGCAACAATACTCAGGTAGGCTGTGGCATTGCAACAATGCTCAATTGGTACTAAGGGGCCCAAAGTGTGCCTAGAAAATATCCCCCACACCTTTACACCACCACCAGCCTGAACCGTTGCTACAAGGCAGGATGGATCCATGCTTTCATGTTGTCGACGCCAAATTCTGACCCTACCATCTGAATGTTGCAGCAGAAATTGAGACTCATGAGACCAGGCAATGTTTTTCCAATCTTCTATTTTGTTTAGCCTGTGCAAACTGTAGCCTCAGTTTGCTGTTCTTAGCTGACAGGAGTGGCACCCGGTGTGGTCTTCTGCTGCTGTAGCCCATCTGCCTCAAGGTTTGACGTGTTGTGCGTTCAGAGATGCTCTTCTGCATACCTCGGTTGTAACGAGTGGTTATTTGAATTTCTGTTGCCTTTCTATCAGCTCGAACCAGTCTGGCCATTCTCCTCTGACCTCTGGCATCAACAAGGCATTTTCACCCACAGAACTGCCGCTCACTGGATATTTTCTCTTTTTCGGACCATTCTCTGTAAACCCTAGAGATGGATACCGACGATTTGTCATGCCCCTAGACGTTACTGACGCAAAAGGTATCCTTCCGCGTCTGTATAAAACACTCTGGGTTCTCAATTGACTCCAATATAAACCCGTTTGCGGTGGTAAGAGACGCTCAGAGCAGAGGCTACAGCCGTCCATTCACTCCATAAACAAGCTACAATCTGATTGGAGCACAGGGGACTCTCTGCCCGGAACTATTTTTCTCTCTATTTTAAGGATTTCTTTTAATGACATCATCAACATTTCTCAACACAAACACGTCAAAGTGTCACTGATAATTCAACAATAAAATAGCTTCATGTTGTTGCCCTCAGTATGATTTTTCTCCTTCGATTCTGAGAAATAAAGTTTTATTGGTATGTTTTGGAGCGGCCGACAGTACAAATCGGCCTACATTACCCACAATCCTCGACAATCGTTGCTATGGAGACGACGACGCCCCAAGACAATCCCGCATTGAATTCACACAATGTTTTCCAAACAGACATCATACCACAGGATCTGAGAGTGAACAGATGTAACGTACAGAATGCTTTGTTAGGTTTATTATTTTAATTTCACGTATAAAACACGTTTTTAGATTCATTCATCACTCATGTTTTGGACGCTCTGAGCTCGAGACATCAGCTGTTCACTACCCATAATCCTCAACCACCGCTGCTATGGAGACGAAGACAATCCACTTTACGTTACCTGTTTTATGTATTTATTATTTATTCTTAACTAATTTATACAAAAATGAAGTTAACTGAGATCAGTGTTTTATTATGTGTGTACAAATTACAATATTTAATTTCAGTTCGTCATTAATTTCAGTTCGTCATTGCCCAAAGGTATTTTATATTTTATATGGTATTTTACAATTCCCTCTGCAGTAGTTTTGGTGAATGTGTTTTGTCAGTAAAATATCTGCAAATTTGATCATGTTTTCTCATTTTATTAGTAGTAAAAACAGACTTTATATACTACATAGTATACATTTCTGAAATGTACAGTGATGCACATACACAATCTGACCTGGCACAGGTAAGAAACAGAAAAATGTACAAGATGACTAATAACACTACAAAATGTTAACAGTAGACATTAGGAGCTAAAAACATCAATACATTGCCAGTCAGTGAGCCATAATGATGTCTGCACAGATTTAACATTGATTGTGATATAGGTCAACTTTACAGTGTTTATATTTATTATCATGCACAAAATAAACTTTAAGTATAAATCTAATATCTGTAACTGTAAAAAATAACTTCTTGCAAATGTAAGAAATATACTTCTGACATATATTATACTAAATATAAATATATTATATTAAAGTATACTAACCTTTTAATTTTATATGTAAATAGTCTAATGTAGCCATAAGTTAGTTGGTACACATGTTAAATGCTTGTTTACTTGCTAATCATATCATAAGATTTAAGCACAGTTGATGGTAATACTGATTTTAAATATTCTAATAATAATAGAATTTCTTTTTTAATGTAATAAATGGGAAATTATATTTTTTGTCTTCCGTAAGTTGACATTACAGTGTCAGTTTACAGCCATTTACACACATTCATTCCAGCAGTTCAGCTCCATTTGGATTGAGCAGTGAAGTTTCGATACTTGGCACCGCTAAACAACCATTGTGTGTTGAATAGCAATTCAGTGAGTAAGAACAATGGGCAGACTCTAGATGATTATTTGAATTGTAATAACTTACATGCACTGCTAAGCATGCATCTGGTTGTATTGTCTCTGCCATATATAAAGAGTAGTGCATTTGACACAGTGTCTGGTACTTTAAGCGCCACAGATGGAGAAGGTGAGAATTATCAGTATTTTCACTGTGTTCTGATCATTGAAAAAAAGCTGATTCTGTATGCAGGAAACAGAGACGTCAGATGCTTTGTCAGTGCAAATGTGCAAACACAGATGCAGATAGTGTATAATCCTGTTTTTCTCTAATATCTCTCCAGATTGTGTTCTACGAGGACCGGGACTTCCAGGGGAAGTCCTATGACTGCAAAGGGGACTCAGCTAACCTGGATGGCTACATCCACCGTTGCAACTCGGTCAAGGTAGAAGGTGGCTGGTGGGTTCTGTACGAGCGCAACAACTATTCAGGCTACCAGTATGTCATTGGTCCAGGGGAGTACGATGACTACCGCCACTGGATGGGCTTCAATGACTGTGTCAGATCCTGCAGGATCATCAAAAATGTAAGTTGGCAAACAAAAAGTAACAAGAAAAAAATAAATATTTCTCATACATCACATTTGTTTGACTGTTTTGGTTTCAGGCCAAAGGCCCATGCAAGCTGCAGTTGTTTGACCGGACAAACTTTGATGGCAAATCTTTGGAGGTGACAGACAGCATGAAGTCTTTCCAAGAGAAGTGGCCCAGGCATGAAGTCCAGTCCTGCAAGGTTCTAGAGGGCTCTTGGATTTTCTTTGAACATCCCAACTACTCTGGTCGTCAGTACCTGCTGGAGAAAGGAGAATACCGACACCACTTAGAGTGGGGAGCTGTGAAAGCAACTGTGGCCTCCATCAAAAAAATCATGGAGCTGTGAAACTCAACAAGTTAAAGGGTCTTGTGATGTAATACATTGCAATAAATTGATTTGATGCTAATGTTTGTTTGTATCTGTGTCAACTTTAATTCAAATCTTCTCTTGTTATAATATAAAGAGAACTGAATGCAACTAAGTATCACAGGTAAATTTCCTAAATCAGCTGCTTTTAAGTCTCATCTAAAAATATGCATCCAGTTATCAGTTTGTTAAGTAGAGCCAAGCCAAGAACAAACAGTCTAGAACCCTGCAATAAATCTTTCTGATATGCAGATTATGATGTTGATTTTTTGTTGAAACTGCTTCTGACTGAGTATAATGTTGATCTGTTTTACAGAGGCTGTAGCTTGTGATGCTGTTGGACCATACTGCATTATACTGAGGGATAATTGTAATATTTAGGCTACCCTTGGCCCTCTGATGTACTGTAAACTCTGTAATAACTACAGGTTGCCATCATCAGTCAATGGTCATTAGAAGCTCTTGTATGGCCATAGTTTTTAATACAGCACACTTCAGAGACTGTTCTTACAAATGATTTGGTATTTGAGAAACAAATAACTATTATAATAATAACTATAATGATGTCTATTATTATTATTATTATTATTATTATTATTATTATTATTATTATTATTAAATCTTAAAACTTACAGGAAAGCTCTCCGTAATGCCAGAACAGTCTATTACTCTTCATTAACAGAGTAAAATAAAAACAACCCCAGGTTTCTCTTCAGCACTGTAGCCAGGCTAACAGAGAACCACAGCTCTATTGACCCATCTATTACTTTAGGTCGAAGTACTAATGACTTCATGAGCTTCTTTAATAATAAAATTATAACTATTAGAGACAAAATTCATCACCTCTTGCCTTCTACAGGCACTGATCTGCATTCTGATACAGCAAGTTTGGAAATATATTTTACCTCGTTAGCCCTTCTTTATTGGATATGATTAATCTGTCTTCATTATCAGGATATGTACCACAGTCCTTTAAAGTAGCTGTAATTAAACCTCTTCTTAAAAAGCCCATTACAGAGCGATATCAAACCTTCCCTTTCTCTCTTAGATACACGAGAAAGCTGTAGCTAATCAGCTGTGTGACTTTCTCCATAAGAACAGTTTATCTGAGGATTTTCAGTCAGGATTTAGAGTCCATCATAGCACAGAGACCACACAAATTTACAAATGACCTCCTAATGGCATCAGACAAAGGACTCATCTCTGTACTCATCCTGTCAGATCTTAGTGCCGCATTTGACACCATTGACCATCAAATTCTTTTACAGAGACTGGAACATCAGATTGGCATCAAAGGAACCGCCCTAAGCTGGTTTAGGTTGTATTTTTTTAGATCGATCTCAGTTTGTTCAGGTCAATGATGAATCCTCCATGCATACCAAAGTCTGTCATGGAGTCCCACAAGGTTCTGTACTAGGACCACTTCTATTCAGTTTATATATATGCTTCCTCTAGGGAACATTATTAGGAATCACTCCATTAATTTTCATTGTTATGCCGACGACACCCAATTATATTTATCAATCAAGCCTGATGAAATTGATCAGTTAACTAAACTCCAAGCATGCCTAAAGGATATAAAAAGTTGAATTTGCTGATGCTTAATTCAGACAAAACTGAAGTTCTTGTAATTGGACCCAAACACCTCAGAAACTCTCTTTCTAGAGACTTGGTTACCTTAGACAGGATCACCCTGGCCTCCAGCTCCACCGTAAAGAATCTTGTTTTTGATCAGGATTTGTCCTTTAATGTCCACATAAAACAAATTTGGAGGACTGCATTCTTCCACTTATGCAGCACTGCCAAAATCAGATGCATTGTGTCTCAAGCGGATGCAGAAAAACTAGTCCATGCATTTGTTACTCCTAGGCGGGACTATTGTAACTCTTTGTTATCAGGCTGCTCCAATAAGTCTCTTAGGACTTTGCAGCTAATTCAGAATGCTGCTGCACGTGTTCTGACAGGAACCAAGATCAGAGATCACATCTCTGCACTGGCTACCTGTTAAATCTAGAATAGAATTTAAAATTCTTCTCCTTACATACAAAGTTCTTCATGGTCAGGCACCATCATATCTAAAAGAGCTCATAGTACCTTACTACCCCTCTAGACCACTGTGCTCTCAGAATGCTGGGTTCCTTGTAGTTCCTGTAGTTTACAAAAGCAGATTTGGAGCCAGAGCTTTCAGCTATCAAGCTCCTCTTCTGTGGAAGCTCCTATAACTATTATTATTATTATTATAGCCACAGTACATACTGTGGCTATAATAATAATAATAATAATAAAAATAATATAATAGCCATAGTACATACGGTGGCTATTATAATAATCTCCCTCTCTTCAGGTGAGAGGCTGGTGCTCAGCTGCATAGGCGCTGGATCTTTCACACTTACAGGAGCAGTTGAGGCAGGAGCTACGTGTGGGATACGTGTCCCACACGTGCATAAAGAGTGACTTTACCCTCTATCGGGTAGCAATAAAGTTACTCTTTATTGCAAGTGTTGGAATCCTGACCCCCTCAAACTCAAGCTGTGCCTGAAATTCTTACAGCTCCTTGATTTGACAGATTTGCATGCTGTTCACTGTTATTTACAAAGTACAGTCACAGTACTTGGCATAGCACATTTCTGAACTGGATTATTCAGAATTGTGCTCAGTGTTAGGACACAGACAGTATATTATGCTGTATATCATATATTTTAGTTTAGAATATCCACTGAACTTAGACTTAGACTGCACATTATTGATCCCTTTGGGATGACTGCCTCAAGGAAATTGAATTTCCAGTAGCATAGACATACAAAATAAAGGAGGTATGAAATATAAAAAACAATATAAGATAAACAATAGACTCTTAGCTAGTATATATAGTAAACAGTAAACAATAAACTTAACAGTAAACAGTAAGACTCTTAACTAAATATATAAAGTAAACAGTAGAACAATAAAACTCTTCGCAGTAAGCAGTAAACTCTAACTAAACAAAGTTAAATTCATGTAAAATAGATTCAGATTAAATAAATGGAGAGAACTGTATGGAGAATGAATATAGATAAATATAAAGAACTGTGTATAGCATGTGTTATTGTACAGTGGATAAATTAGTTATGTAGTAAGATTGACTTAAATTAGAAGTTAATTAAAATATTGCAATATTCTTGGTTGTTAAATGTAGAAGTTGTAGCTAATTTTTTAAATAAATATGTGCATGTCCACCATGTATGGTGCAAGGCACCAAGAAAGAAAGAAGAGTGTGCAGATTATTACTGCACAGTGAGTAAACTACCACTCCTTCCTTTCTGTCCTCTTTACTCTATTTTCTTCTCCCCCCAAGTGAGGAGTTGTAGAGCCTGATGGCATGAGGGACAAATGAGGTTTTTTGACTGTCCTGAGCTCAATGCTCACTTTAGCTGCTGTAACTCTGTTCGTGTGGAGAATGGAGCCTGGGTCCTGTATGAGAGGCCCAACTACCTGGGCTACCAGTTCATTTTGACCAGAGGGGACTACCCTGATTACCAGTGCTGGATGCGCAACAATGGCAGCATCAGGTCCTGCCAGATCATAAGAAATGTGAGTCACTTTCATTTTATTTTTATGATTATGTTCAGGCATTCAGAACTTGATTTAGGGAAAGTTTGTAGTCTTTGTTAAATATTGATATATTCAGTGTCTTGGAGAATGACACATTTAACCGAAATCTGAGTTTTCTTATTGATGAATCTCTGACTTGGTAAATAGTGTTCATGTCAACATCATAATTCTGACTGGGTACGTCAGAACTTTGGAAAGCTCCAAAATGTCCATGCTTCATAACATGGAAACCAAGCAAACACAGGGGCCTCATAATTGCCAAAGAATCTCAGTCAAAGTAATCATAAACCCAAATGTGATGCATGTAATGTAGTGTCACATCAGCAACCCTGAACATTTGCAGGTGGATTCAAGTATGCTGCATATTTTCTCAGATTTTTAGTACCATAGCTGTTGTTGTTCACCACTTCTGCAGAGATTAACTAAATTCTTTGTCTTGCAGACTTCCAGTGTTGTGTTTAGGGTTGGTGTCTACGGGTGCCCTGACTTCAGTGGTCAGATGATGCAGTGCACTGAAGATTTGAGCAACCTGCTCGACCACTGGCACCTCCATGAGGTTCACTCAGCCCAGGTGCAGGATGGTGCCTGGATCTCCTACGAGCTTCCTAACTACCCTGGACGCCAGTAACTGCTGGAAAGAGGAGAGTACCACTGCTTCGCAGAATGGGCAGCCTCAAAACCCAATGTGGGCTCTTTCTGCCAAGTTACCAACTTTTAGCCTGTCACTCTTTTAGTTCTTGTTTTCCATCTCGGTTCTTTGGAAATTCAATAAAAGAAAACAGGATGGTGCTCAACATAAATATGAAGTCTGAATCTCTTCATTCAATCTCAAATCATTCCTCAGAGAAATAATGTCATCAGTCAAATCAAAAGTCATTTATGTTTCTCTAACCTGATGTCATGCTTTTAACATTATATGACTAATGGTATATTCCAATATGCTTGGTTGCTAAATGTAGAAGTTGTAGCTGTTGTAATTTTTAAAATGAATATGTGCATGTCCACCATGTACGGTGCAAGGCGCCAATGTTGGAGATGCAGCTCTAAATGCAGCATTAACAAAATGTATAGTCAGTAAATATACAGATAGTACTAAGTTGAGCATAATATCCACAATAAGCAGTAACAAATTTATTTAACTAAGCTGAGTAGAATCAGCCACCTCACTTAATATTTTTGTTTTACCTTTGATACACAATGGAGGCTCTGCTCACCACTGTACGTCCATGGCATAAACACTACAGATACAATACAAGATACAATAAATACTCTTTTCTTACATGATTAGAACAACTGGAGCTTGTGATTTTAAGGATTGGTTCAGCTGGTCATTAGTGGTAGTATAAATATGAGATTTCTGCACACTGTAGTAACAAATGATAGTAGAGGTAACCTGAGGCCACCATATCAACTTTAAGTAAAAAATACTAACAAAATAAATGCATCATCTATTTTTATGCTTACACACTCATTTTTAAAACAACAATAACAACAACAAAAGCCATTATTTTACAGAATGACTTGAGCGTCAACAAAGCTGACAGGAGTGCAGGAAGAACGTCAAAGAGCTCAGCTAAACCTGTGGACAAAGAGGTGCAGCTTGCTGATGATTCAGTGGGATTTGCCAGTAAGAGCCCGGAGCATGCCAGCTGCGGTTAGTGCTGACGCTCAGCTCACTGGAACAACGCTGTGACCCTAACAACACAAAGGGAGTTCAGCCAGCATGTTCTCCCAGCTGCTGTTATTCACCCCTAAAGCCTCTTTGTTTACCCCAACTCGTGATGCTGTTTTTGGGAAACAGGAGAGAGAAAGTGCAGCGCAGTGCTGCTTATCACATTAAGCTAGTGTGCGTCCTCTTGTGGATGATGTTCAGAGCTGCAGACGGTTTTCTGTACTTTTAGAATTAGTTTCCCACTTTGGTGTGGAGGGACTTGACTGGCCTGCACAGACCTCAACCACATCCAAAACCTTAAGAATAAACTGGAGCACAGACTGTGAGCATGACTTTATCACCCAACATCAGTGTTGGACCTCACTTATGTCCCAAATTCTTGTGGGAAGTCTGGAGAGATGTGGAGGCAGCAGCTTATTTAGGCTGCATAAGGCTGCAACATCGTCCACGTAGTTTGGTTCACATAGTGGAAAAAGCAAACTAAGAGTGGTATTGTCTGACAATTCACTGCAGAACAGAGATGAATAAAGAAATGAGAGAAACTGGCATGTTTTAAGACATATACAATACTTTGACTCGTAATTTGTCTGTGGTATAGGTTTTCCAGAAATAACGTTCAATTAACTTGTTAAAGTCGTAAATTTAAAGTGAAGCAGAAATACCTTTTGACGTGGACTGGTAAAAATCATTCGCAGGCCTAAAACTTTAGGATTAATATTCTGCAATCATCTTTAATCCTCTCTGGTCTTATTGATGGCCCTATCCATTCCTTGGACCACAGATTGACACGTTTAAAGATCTCCTGTAGTTTTGTTTGTGCCCTGAAATCGTTTTTACTGTATCATGTAGACGTTTTGCGATTCTCAGCAATTTGCTCCCTTAAACTGCCTTAAATGTTACACAGGTTTGGGTCCTAAAACATTTCTGCTTTTCCCCAGTTCCCCACATTTCCTGCAGCTCAGTTATTTTTAACTTGTGTGGATATGACTTCTCTCAGCAGCTGAGAGGAACTATGATAATCCCAGGAATGTAGATTCTTGGCTGCACGAGTTACCTTGTAAGGCAGCAATGGATAGATGGGAGAAGAGATAGACATAATGTAAGAGAGAGCGAGAGGGTCAGGAACATCCAGACAAGGCTCATGGGCAGAAACAAAGTTGGCTGTATACAAAACAAAGTCTACCCGTGGGATTAAAATGCTGCTGAAACACCTTTGTTGGTAACAGCTTGGTCCTGCGGTGTTATGATGAGTAATACCACCATGACGTACACAGATTTCCTGAAAATGTCTCCCAGCAATACTCCTAATGGGTTGCTCAATAAATGATGATTGCTGATGCACCTTAGGGAGCTGATGAAAGGCTGTGATATGACACAGCATACGTTCCAACTTAAACTGATTAAAGATGACAGCGGCCACAGGTGCCACTACTGCTGCATGGAAAATGAGATGCTATTATTAGTGTAGGAATGTCTGTATGTGGATAGAAAAACAATTCTGTAACTTTATGAAATCTGTTGTCCAATGCCACTTCTTGCAGTATTTGTTCAGCCAGGGTTTGAACTTCTTGGTCAAACTATTTTAAGAAGCAACTCGTGCTTTTGATTTCGCTGTACAGTACAAGCTTGGTCCGTTTTGGAGCAGCCAACCCTTACTCTAAGACTTAGTGAACATTTGTATTAACAGTGGACTCCCATTTAAGTAAGGCATACTGCACATGTAACCTGATTTGTTCATCTTGTAGTTAACCAACATTTTAATCGTCTTGCTCCTTATGAGCAAACTGAACTGAGCGGACAAGATACATTTGCTCTCGGTCTCTTGACACCCTCTTGTCCTCTGAGGAGACCCACTGCAGAGAGGTCGTGTCCCTGTGATGTGGCTCTCTGCCCACGACACCCTCAGTTAGCCAATATTCTCACAGCCTCCTTCACACACCTGCCACTCAAAACACACACATGCACCTTTTGCTCACACCTTTCACAGCGTGCACCTTGCACACATACGGACCTGCTGGGACCTTAATTTGGACCTGAGGTCTATGCAGGGAAAGCACCCCACTGTGCCAGACCCAAAAAAGAACACCGATTTGAGGTGACATGATGAGAGTTTATGTCATTTGCTGTTTTGTAAAAAGTAATATACTGCAGTGTAATAAAGTATTAGATGTGTTACTTCTACCACCACTACTACTTGTTATAGCAATAATAATGATTTAATATATCTATATCTGGTATCAGAACAAATACAAAGGGCCTTAATAAAAATGCTATAAGTATTACTGTATATTAACAGTGTAACATTTTCTGTGATCTTAAATCATCACTATGTTGTTAAATACACAAACAACAGGTGTAGTTTTCACTGGAAACCACAAGATGGCAGAATCGCACACAGAGTATTTACCAGTGTAAGGCTTGGTTCATACAACCAAATAACCTCTACAAGCTGGTTGATGCATGCATCACTAAAAGAACAGCACCAGTTATCAGCAGCTGTCAATATTCAAATCGCAGTGTGAAACATTAGAGAGTAAAAATAGATTTTTTTCTATTTAGTTTTTTTTTATTCCATCGCAGACATGAGTCTTTGCTGTGGCAGTTGTCAAACATGACAGATAAAATAAGACACAGAGTAGCATTAAGCAGGCCAGTATGGAGAAACAGGCAGTGCCTCGACGATCAATAGATGATTCACACTGCATTCACAGTGAATATGGATTGGACAGTGTCTCACTGTCGCCCATTTTTGTATTCATTCCCTCTTCTGCTCTTCTGTCTGTACATACACACACACACACACCTTTGTGATAAAGGTTTACCGGGGAGCCTGATGTGACGTCAAGCTGGAGAGAAGGAAATGAAGCAGTATTGCCATGGAAACCCATCTCCCTCAGTTTCTCTATGATCTCTGATCCATCCCGGATCTGAGCACATGAAGGCTGTATTATTGCACAGACGTGCAGCCCTGCACAAAAGAAGAGCTTTTTGGAAAGACAAATGTTTTAGGTTACTTAAGGATGACTGCCTGGGAGCGATATTAAAATGTTTGTGGACACTGACTTCACCTTTATCGTTTATGGCAAACTGCATAAATAGATTTTATTGCCTGTTTAAAGTATGCCAGGCCCTTTTATAGACACATGCTATACCCAGCATTTGTGGGAGTTGTTTTTCAGTTATTCAGTTCAGTTGGTTGCACTGTTAAAGTGATTTCTACCTGCTTATCTACACCAGTCAGATGACCAAATCATGTGTTAAAGGTACAAAATCTTTAGTTATTCTGGTGTAAAACAGTGTGTACACATTCCTCAGAAGATACATGGTCAAGCAAATTAAGCACGGTAGCAACACCTTCCTTAAAATACAACAATTCTTTTGTCTTTGTACATTCTGTGGTTTCAGCATCTTGTTGTCTGTTCGCTGTAACGTTAGTTTATGCAGACAAAGAGAGTGAAATACACATCTTTGGTCGTGTTGAATCGATTCAGACCAAGTGATGCATATAACACCCCTTTCACACCTCAGGTGTACCGACCTCATTGATCAGGAGGCATTAATACTCTAAATCAGCTCCCAGCACAAACAAACCTAAGAAGCATGCTCTGCAGTAGTTTTTTGGTTCAGGTTGTTTAAAAAAAAAAGCTCATCTGGCCCAAACAGACAATTTATACCTCCAGGGGTTCATCATGTTGTCTCCGGGCTGTGGGACACATGTTGTCCTCTTCAGTCACGTGGATTTGTCGATCTTTGGAGGTCTGAGCTTGTTTGTGTTGTGTGTTTCATTTGCATTCACCAGAAACAGCCCTACAGTCCTGTAGAGTCACAAGTATAACCCTAACAGCCAAAAAACTTTCATTTTGTATGCGCAGTAGATCACGAGTAACCTATTCACAGATTTGTTGGCACCTTAAATCGATGTCACGATTTTTTGCTCTGCTGTCTTTAATGTTTGTTAGAAAATTAAATCAAATCTTCTACAGTCAGCTGCAGCTTCATAGCATCCCATTTTTATGATGCTGCCTAATTTACTCTGAGATTAGCAGGAAGCTAACCTCACTCTATGTGTGTACAGAGTTTGACATTGTTTGCTTATAGTGTCTAGTGGCCCCCTGTCGGGTATTAACAAACCTTGTGATAAAGGTGACGGTCCTTGAATCACATGTCGTTTCTACCAATGTGTCATTTCACAATGTGACTGTGGACCGAGCTTCGATTTATCAAGGTGAATGCCTTGTGTTTGCTGCAAAGCAGTGAGGTGGCAGCGTTCCCCAGACTTGTTCAAGTAAAAACCCCACAGATGGCTTTAATTGTACAGCAGCTCAATGATGCATGCTCGCCAAACCAAACACTGGTTTATGATTTAGGTGGAGTGTACAAGGACTGCAATGTGACTAACACACACCAGTTCCTTAGCTGTGTTTGCACATACACACACACACACAGGCCTAGGCTGGTTGCTGCCTGTCGCTGGCTTTCTGAGTGTTTACAATGCCGTATGAGGGGGATCCTGGGAGGCAGCTATTTTTAGCTCTGGTTTCATCATTCCTCTCTCTCCGCTCTGCGTGCAGCTGCAGGCTGGTGCTGCATTCTAATGAAAAGATGAGCGGATGGCAGTAAAACACCTTCTGTTTGCCTCATACACGCAGAGAAAAAGGCTCCCACAGCTCCCACAGGTTTAAAAATCCAGACAGAGAGCTCAGACTGCTCTCACCTCTTTTATTTATCCAGTGCGATTTCTATTTGGATGCTGGATGTCCAGCATGGACGTGCTGTTAAATTAAAGGACAATGGTTGTGGAGCAAATTTTAAGTTTATATGAGGTGTGAGCTGAGGCACGTGTTCTTTGATGTGACCAGGCAGCGACCTCGAGCCTCAGCCTGCAGTGTAGTAATGGTGGATGGGAATGTTAACAGTCATATGCTGCAGAACTGCCACTGTTTCCTCTGTGGGTTGCCACAACACACTCAGCATCTCACCCTGTCATGTCTTACATTGCATAACACCCCCACCCCCACCGCGTCCCCCTTCTTACCCTTCAACACTTGGTACAAATGGTACAAACAGATGAAAATGCCACCGTGACAGGAAGGGATCATCATCACCACTTCACCACCGTGTTCTGTACCCTTGCTACAATTAAGAACAGCAAGGTCATATCTTCTGTCTTATTGATTCTGATGAAAGACTTGATATCTTTTTGATAAGCTCTGTGCAATGTGAAAGGCTTATAGAGATGAAGCCACATAAAATGATCACCCTACAATGCTGTTGTGAAGCATTTTGGTGGCTTTGGCTTTACAGCTTTATTAAATCAAAATGTTCATAATAAGCTTTAATAGTGGCTGGTCAAAAATGTCTCAGATTGGGACAACCAGTGTTTCATCTGGTAGCGCCCCATGTAAGATGAGCCCTTAATGCAATAGCCCAATTCAATTCAATTCAGTTTTATTTATGTAGTGTCAAATCATAAACGTTATCTCATGACACTTTCCATACAGAGCAGGTCTAGACTGTACTCTTTATAATATTAAAGAGATCAACAATTCTACCATGAGCAAGCACTTGGCGACGGTGGCGAAGAAAAACTTTTAACAGACAGAAATCTTGAGCAGACCCAAGCTCATTGGTGGATGGTCAACCACCGCAGCCAGGTTGGATTCCAAGCCTGCGGCACATTGCTGCATGTCATCCCCCCCTCTCTATTCAACTGTTGATTGTGGTAATCAAATTAAGGCATACAAAAATATATAAAAACAAATAAATATCTCAGTAGGGGGTACCTGATTTGATCAAATCTGGCAACTTCTCAGTCTACTGGAAGTCCCTGGGACTGCGACAAGGGACAATCCTCAGGAAATGAGGTTTGAACTAGGAGACCTTAGCCTTGTCAGTTCTTTTGGTTCGGGGTGTGTATCTTTGGAAATGAACTTGCATTCTCTTTAAAGGGAAATTGTCATGGAGACACAGCAGCAAAACAAGCTCATGATGGAATCAGAGGTTCCCAAAGCGAGGTCTATTGATAGCCCACACAGAATGGAAAACGGACATATCTGGGATGAACTGGTGTGTTTTCCTTTCTTCAACCTTTCATCTCAGCCCCCCCACCCCCACCATTCCCGTGTTTGTACGTAACTGCAGGCATCTGTGCTTCTCTTAAACGTCACCAGATTTGTATTACATGGTTGTTACTGTGTCTATTTTTGGAAATATAAACTGAATTTTGCTCCAAAGCAGCACAGTGTGGTTTGTTTAGAGAGACCAGTTGCGTCACATTAATTAAGATCCCAGTGAGAGCGTGCTGTGTTTGAGCTGAGGAGGCACTAGAAGAGGCAGATAGATGGCAGACCCTTGTCCTGCAGTCAAACCTGAAAAGAAGCAGTACCGTGTGTCTTTGTTGGAGATTTTCCATCTTGTGAGAAAAAGTCAAGGTTTATTATGCTCCCTCTTGACTAATGCCTGGTGAGTTCAGCAGATGTGCCTCTTGCAATAGAGAATAATGCAAGAGGTTTTGTATTTTTATTTGAGCCACTTTTGAATATGGATTTTAGTATATATTGTCAGGCTATTTGGAGATATGAAGACTGACCTTTCTCTTTTCATAAGACGCCATTATGCTTCCGTTCATTGTAATGGTGACGAATAACATCCACCACCTTCAACTTGGCAAGCAAAATGTTGATGTAATACAACTTTACTTCTGCGCCACTACATTTCATTTAATATTATATTTTTTACTCCATCTAGTCAGGCATGAGGTCATGAAGTCAATCTGGGTATTCATCAAACTCTATATCTTAGGTGACGATTCAAACAGCTGGCTAATATGGTAAGTTGGTGCATTTAAAGAGAGAAGCAGTTTTACAAACAGACCATAGCATGCATGCACAAGCATGTGATGTTTTGTGTCCAAGCACACATTTTGAAAGAAAGCAGCAAAAATGGGAGTGGGAGCACAAAATGTGAGCATGAGGAGAATACATCTGAGCACGAGAAGGAGAAATCATGCTCTCAGACTGAAAACCTACGCTCTTGAATAAAGATAGGATCATGCTTCCATAAGTCCAGAGTTCTAGAAATCATCTGTACATGTGATGGAGGAATGCACAGTGCATGCAAGGGGCGTGGCCTCAATAGCCCTCAATTTTGCAACTCTATGTACTATTAAACACAGGTTAGATTTTCCAGCCCAGCTCAGCCAGATCATTCAGCCTCCATTGTTGTAACAACTGTCTGCACATCGCGCCTGTTTTTGGATTCTTTTTGGATTTCCCTCACTGACTCCTGTCAACTCCTATTCAGCTATCCACATATTAGAGTTTTCAGCAAACCAACAACAACCTCCAAGGTGGCAACTGACATGTTAATGATGAATAAATAAACAAATGTCAATTTCAAAATTCATGTTATTGCAGATTTAATACTTCTTCCTCCACCATGTTTCTGAATCCAACTGTGATGGAAAATCACACCCATCCATCTATCCATGCCTCCATTTTCTAAACCCAGTTATCTTAAAGTAAATGGGTTACAGCTGTTTCTTTTGTTTGCTTTTGCGTCATCTCCTCATCTCCACAATATAGATGAATCTCTTTTTGTATTGTTTTTTGTTGTCTTGTTATTTTTACTTTTCTTTTTTCTATCAATATTTCAAGATGAGTGTTCTTCAGTATGCCGACGGTCTCGTCACAGCCGAGCTGAAAGGTTGGAGCAGACAGGTTCTGCTTTCTGCTGTCTTGCCTCTGAGATATATCTGGTGCACTCTTCATGTTTGAATGTATATGAAATTGATTTACTGAGTGTAATGATGTGCTCAGTCAGGGCAAATGAGTCAGACGAACCAAAGAGTCCTGTGTGTTTATATAACATTCACAGGAAGATGAATGAGGGCTATTTTACACTGTTCAGATGCTCAGATGCTTTCAGACACTCAACTCGCTGGATTCTTTCAACAAAATGTTAATGAAGGATCAACAGAGATGCTCAGCACTTCAGAGAGCCTCATTTAAATTTCATTTGAGACAAGAGACATGGAGCCACTGGTCTTAAACAATAACCATAACAAGACAATTATGTTCTCTCTCTACACACACACACACACACACACACACACACACACACACACACACACACACACACACACACAGTAGCTGTCAGGTTCCTGTGGAGATAGGGGGTCAACTCACCCACTCAGTAGTTGCAATGGCTTCTAACAAGCCTGAGAAGGTGAGGAGCCTGAGACTGAACAAGAGCAGAACACAGCTACCCTGTTTGACCGCGGGGAAAATAAAGAAGCCACGCGATGCAATCATGGCTGTCAGTGTACCGGCTCCCTCGAGGAAGGAGGAGTGGGCTGACCTGCATGTCATCCATCTTAAGACACTCTTCTGATGGATTTGAGTTCATTCTTTCTGCAAATGGGTTTGAGATTAACCTCCTGGATGTGCATAAAGACAGCAAAATTTAATTTCTAATTGCCGCATGCAGTGCCCTTTGTGATTTGTGATATTGAGCCACAAATAAAACAGAGGAGTTGATTTCAAGCATCACAGTACAGCCTCACAAAGCTGAGTTTCTGTCTTGTTTTGAAGTTTGTTTGCAGAGATACTAGAGAGAAAGAGAACATTTGCATATTGTGTGCTTCTCAAGGAATCAGAATAGAACCTGTGAAGCTGTTTTACTCCTGTGGTTACTAACAGTACCATCAAAAGTGTCGTCAGAAAACAGACAATGGCAGGGTTAAATGTGTTTTGATTCACAGTGGCAGAAATATGGCCAGAAACACGTACCGTGGGGTGAAACCCAAAGCAGAGCACACACTTGAGCAAATGACAGCACTTCCTGTCAGTCTGCATGTGAACACAGGCAGCATTGGTGTTATGATTCTTAAATAGCAGAAGTTGTATGTGAACTGCGAGTGGGTGTTATATATGTGCAACCCTAAAATATGATATTTGCAGTACATATGACTGGGGAATGAAGGAGCATTTCTTGTGTTTATTGCGGATCGAGAGAGATTGGCTTCTCTTTTATCAGGCTGCAGTGATCCATCTGAGAGGACATCTTGTTAAAGTACTACCTCAGCTATATTTAGAACTGTTCGCATCCTTTGTGTCCTTTTTGAATTAGGATCTCATCAAGGCTTTCAGTAACAGTAAACAAGCCCCCAGATGTTTTAAAAGTGGCATATCAGTCCTAATGAAATGCTGTGAAACAGTAGAGCTTAGCCAGCAGGGATGGATGCAGTAATTTATTCTCTTGTATTTCTTCTCCCAGGCAGCCGGGATAGGTGGCACAAATGCAGCGTTTTAATTAAAAACTGCTGAGACACAGCGATGCTGGAAGACTTGGCAGCTGCTGAGAAGTCTTCCCATTCCTATGGTGTGTAGGCAGCACACTATGGTGTGCCTAATTCAACTGAGGGAAACCAATAACAGGAACCAAATTATTACCTTTACAGGGAGCCAAAATTCCATCCAAGCTCTCCCATTGTCTGCTGTTCCTGTGAGTTTATTTCAGTCCATTTGTGTATGGTTACAGGACTAAAAAAAGTCTTGCAGCAGGTGTGTCACTCCAAATCAGGACAACATCATTTTTATATAAAGAACAATGTGCAATCCCACAAAGATGAGACTTCCAAAATCTTAAAGAAAAGCCGCAGTTTGTTTAAGACTATGATTCCATCATTTTGGTTTGACCTCTTAAAAGACTTACCGGCAACTCTTCTTGGTTACAGGTTAAAATAAAAGTAAGGTCATTCATTTAAAGGAAAACTGGCAACTTATGTTAATCATTTCAGGACCCCTCAGATTTATCTTGCAATCTCTGGAGGGGGGATCCCTTTTGTTGAAAAACAGTGGCTTGAGAGATTAAGGTGCCGGTATACAGTTACGGTTAGTTGTAGGGTTAGAGTTAGGGCCTGTCAGATGGTGAAACAGCCTCAAACATACTCTTTAACTTTTCTGATGTTAGAAATGGAGGAGGTGTGGCTTTGTCTGACGATAGCTATAATTTTCTTAATCTTACAGTCTTAATCTTTAGACCCACAGCTGGGTGGAGGTGAGAGACGACCCAGTAAAATCTTCCAGGAGAGACCACCTGAAAATGCGCACTGTAATGCCCAAACGAGAGTGCATCTCCCCCTGTCTGACAGGACAGCTTTAACCCTTTAAGTCCTGAGCCTATTTTGGTCGTTTTAATACTTTTGATTTTGTCTCTATATAAATATAAAAAATGTTTAACATGTCCATGCTTGTTATCTCATATATGGACAGAAATGCAACGCCTGCCGTCCCGTCTCACGAGTGTAAGTCCGCAATTATTCTCGGATGAACATATTTTCTACCATCAAATTAAAACAATCATATCTCCGGTTTTCCATGGTCTATCGGTGCCAAATAAAAACTGGGACAGAGTTTCAAATGCACACTTTCACGTAAAGTTGATGGCAGCACTCCATGTGAGTTTTTTTGTTATGGTGCCACGTGATCTGATCACACCGGTGTGATCATCAGCCCCAGAGGGATAAACACTTTTTTTCCCATTTAGTCAGAGAACATGACAAACAAACTACTTTTTTTCCCTGCAAGCTAATGTCATGGATGCATTCTGAGTGAACTGTGTGTAACAATTACAATTCCAGATCAGTTTTTACCCCTCAATAATCTCACACTTATGTAATATAAATATTTTAGAAATTTTCAATTGCTTGTGTTATCATTAGTGAAAATGACCTCCATTTTTTTTTTCACATTTTTTCACTTCTTTTACATTCAGTCTCAATCCCAGGTTGTCAAAAATACAGATGCTTTTGGGGTGAATGGAAAACAAACCAAGTATCTCACAGTGACCCCACACAATACAGTAGCTGGCCTTTACACAGGACTCACACTGGGGACGTAAGCGCCACGGAACGGCTGGCCACAGTTTTGCTCCGTCCTCTGCCCAGCATCAACTCACACCGGGCGCGTGCTGGCAGCGTAACGGCAGCTTAGCCGTATTCAAGCGAGATCACAAGATCACGTGAGAATCCTGAACGTACGCGAGTCCCCGCAATAAACTGTGTATAAAAGAAACACCAACAACAAACTGCTAACTTTGCTTCTCCGACGAGGGAGAGATTATAAAAAGGATCTGTTGTGTCATAAATTGTGTGCTGCTCCACTTCAACAATTAGTCTCTTGTCGTTCATGTTGAGACCCTTTGATCAATTGACTGCTGACCCGGACCAGTGATGACGTAATATTGATGTGAAACTGTAATAGGCTACATGAACTGCGTATTGTGTTTTATTTTGAAAGGGGGCGGAAGTTTATTACATTGATTCTGTGTCGGATTTCTTGTCTGGTGCAATCTGCTGTCGAAATTGATGCGGTCTAACAACGGCTCACGTCGAAAGAGTGCTACGGAAAGATAGCGTTGCGGAGCGGGGAGACGCTTATGGGACACTGCTGAGACGTTCCGCAGTGCGCCCGGTGTGAGTGGTTTCATTGATTAGAGTGGCAGCGATCAGCAACGGTGACGCGGCGCAACCATTTCGTGGCGCTCACGTCCCCGGTGTGAGTTAGGCTTTACTCATCTTTCACCAGCATGACTGGTGATATGACTTAATGATTTTATAAAGCCAGCCAATTTGTTTTTTAAATGATTCAAAAACAGGAGATCTTTGTTTCATTAAAATAAATGTTTTCTTCCAAATACTTGACTTCATTCTTTACAGGGATTGTTTAATGACAATAAAGCTTAAAAGAACCTAAATGCACAACTGTCAAACAAAAGTTTAAAAATAAAGTTTTTATTAACAAAATGAAAATCGCTCTTGACAGAGGAAATAACTCTATACTAATCTAAGAAACTAAAACTCACTCAACAAAAGCTAGACTAAGAAAGAACAAATAAACAAACTCTTATGAGACTATACTGGGACTAAAAAAACAATCAGAAAATCACTCTTTACACATGGAAATCACTCTGGCATGGAAAAAGTGCTGGTTCTCTGACATATGGGACAAGATGAACTGGCAGACAGGGAGAAACAGACTATATACACATACACACACACACACACACACACACACACACACACACACACAAGATAAGTGCACAGGTGGAAACAATCAGGGCAGAGACAGGTAGTCCTAAAAGTGGGAAAACGGAGAAACGGAGAAAGTGCAACTGGTAACAATAGACACAGACAGTAAGTGGAACCAAAATAAAACAGGACATGACACTGGGTTCTGAGATACCAGGTAACAGAGACAAGTCTCCAGTTCCTGGTTGAGCCGCTCCGTTTGTCCATTGGACTCAGGATGGTATCTGGACGAGACGCTGATTTTTTTCAGGGTTATGCCTAGTCAGGCACGATATTGGTTGAAGATGCAGTCAATGCCCCTTCACTGAAAACACTCTCAGCACCACCATCTGTAAACATACCTGTCTCATTAATGCATGTTACTAACTAAACTTCTTCCCCTGAGTTTCTGTGCTCTCTTGTCCAGCAGGTTCTCATGGAATGTGGCTGCTGCTGTGGTCCGCACAACATCAACTACATATATTATTACTGTGATTATTGCAACCATATCTCTATTACAGTTTATAGTTAGTTAATGTTTTGCTGCGGCTGTGCATTTGTGTCTCTTTAACTCTATCACAGTTTCCACTGCTACTGTAATCATCACAATCATTTTATCACTCATTGTAATTCATTGTCATTTTATCATTCATGTACAATATGTCTCTGTTGACATCTGTCTGTCCTGGGAGAGGGATCCCTCCTCTGTGCCTCTTCCTGAGGTTTCTTCTACTTTTTTTCCCTGTTAAAAGGTTTTTTTGTGGGCAAGGACAGAGGATGTCACTCTCTATACAGTTTGTAAAGCCCTCAGAGGAAAATGTATTTTGTGACTTTGCGCTATAAAAATAAAATTTGATTTGATCTGACAGTGGCACTGATCAAACTGCAGAATTCCTAGCATAACAGAGATAAATTGGGATCCCTGGTCTGACACAATGTCTTTAGGAAAGCTACTGATACAAAACACATTATTCACCATGATTTCTGCAGTTTCTTTGGCAGATGGTAGTTTAAGCAAGGCAATAAAATGAGTTATCTTAGAAAATCACCACTGTACAGTGATGGACAGTGATGTTACCTTGGGAGACCGGGAGCCCCATGACAAAGTCCAATGAAATCTCAGCCCATGGTCAACTGGGTACCAGGAGAGGTTGCAGCAGTCATGCTTGCATGTCTTGTTTCTAGCATAGACACGACATGCCTCCACATACTCTCGGACCTCATGTTCCACGGAGGATCACCAAAACCTTCTCTTGATTCCTGGATGGCAGGTGAGCTTTGAGGTGTGAGCCCAGTGAATCACCTGAGGACGCATAGCAACAGGAACAAACAGGCGATTTGCCGAACAACCACTAGGTGTAGGGTTCTCACCATTAGCCTGCTTCACCTCTGATTCTATCTGCCATTTTACTGCTTCATGGTGCCATGGCAGGATGGGCTCGGGTTCCTTGGAGACAAGGCGCCAGGTTTGGTGTTCCGGGTCATTTAGAGGTCTATAGTCAATACAGGGTCTCAGGGAGCCATCTTTTTTCCCCCACAAGTATTTAAGAATGCCTCAATATACTCAGTCATGGCTACCTTCTCAGGACCAGAAATGGAATACAACCTCCCCTTTGGAATCACTGCCCCAAGGATAAGGTCAATAGGACAGTCATAAGGTCGATGGGGTGGTAGAGTGGCCTTAGTCTTATTGAATACCTCCCCAAGATCATGGTAGCAACTGGGAATGGTCAGGCCTGTCAACCTTTAAGTCTGTGTGGGGCAGAACAGAAGCAGAATTAAGGTCAGCAACTACCGCAATATCCCTGACCCTAGCCTGGGCCCTCCTCATCCCATAACTTTCCCTGAACACCAGTCAATGTGGGGGTTATGACTCTTGAGCCAGCGGAACCACAGGATCAGAAGGTGTTGGACAGAGTGAATCAGGTGAAAAGACATCAGTTCATGGTGATCCTAAATGGTCACTTCTACTGGCTCAGTCACATGGGTTACTTTAAAAATGAAGCACTAGCCTCCAAGGGCCGAGTTAAATGTTGAGTCTTAACGTCCAGCTTGTGAGCAAAGCCCCAATCCATGAAGCTTTCATCTGCCCCGGAGTCAATTAATACTCCCAGAGAAACTGTGATGTCTTGGTGTTTTACCTGGATGTCAGGGAGTGGGAGGGATTGTCAGTGTTGGAGGAGTGGCTCACCCAGAATCTCGGCTGGTGGGCTCTCTCTTTAACTGGGTATGCTGCCAGCAGATGTCCCAACTGTCCACAATAGAAGCACCTCCATTCCTGTAGGCATTGTTGTCACTCCTCTGCAGACAACTTGGCACTTCCTAGCTCCATGGGCTCCTCCAAGTCGCTCGGGGGTGCTGCTCTCCTCGGGACTGGCGATAATGAATGGAGAGAATCCCTCCAACCACATGAAGCAGGCAAAGGACGATCTCTGGTGTGGTCCTGGAAAACTGTAGCTTGTGACTTGTCCCTTCTCCACTCTGTCAAGCGATGGTCAGTTCTCACTGCTAATGCGATCACGGAGTCAAGATCCTCAGGCAGATTGAGGGGAACCAATAAATCTTGTATGGGATCAGAGATTCCTTTGATAAAAGCATCATACAGTGCTGTGGAATTCCATCCGCTATCTATGGTTAAGGTGATGGAAATGGATGGCATAATCAGAAACAGTCCATGCCTTGCCTGATGCTGCTTAGGCTGCAACGTAGTAGGGTCGAAAACTCTCCTCATGAACCGATCCATGGATTGAAAGATTGGCGATCCATGGGACCATTCCACCTTAGCCCAAGCCCATGCTCTCATGAACACCACCTTGGATTTTTCTGTGGAGAAGGCTGATGGCAAATGTCCATAGTGCATTTCACAGTCCACAATGAATGAACAGCATGCTCCAGACAATGGCAATGGCATGGAAAAAGCACTGGTTAACAGACAAGGTAAGGGCACAGGTGGAGACAATCAGGGCGGAGACAGGTAATCCCAAGAGCGGGAAAATAGACAAAAGGGCGAAAGTGAAAGTGGTGACAATGATGACACAGACAGGAAGTGGAACCAAAATAAAACAGGAAATCACAAGATAACATAGACTCGAGACAAAACTGTATCAATTAACTTAAAGTTTCCTGGAGATGAAACTCCTGAGGCTATTCTTTCTGAAAAAGCAATGGGGAAACTCTCACTCAGTTGCGGACAGACTTTCATGTGATGATGTGTGAAATCACAAAGAAAAAAACATCCAAAACATTTAACAACAATCAAGTGTTGGCAAGACTTTACCTGTTCTTAATGAAAATCTTTCTTTTTGTCTACTTTGGTCAAACCTAAGTAGTAATAATGCTGAGGGTAGGTGTGTGAGCAACCAACACACACATGAAATATGAGCCTTGGTCTTCACTAGCTGGGTAACATGATTGCACAAAGTACTGCCTTCTTACTCAAACAGCATTTGCACCCTACTGAGGCACTTACGGCACACTCATACACACTTCAGTCCTGCAAATATTCACCTCACCGTTTACTTCAATTGAAGCTTGTATGACTGATGAATTTAAAGTATGCATTTCCTGTTTTGATGCATCCTCTTGTTGGCTGTGGCGGACCATCAACCAACTGAAACGCTGATGGACTGTACTGGAAATGAAGAAATTGTGGTACTATTGAAGTGCTATTGTACAGTATGACAACCAGACCACAAACTGCAGCATCAATCTTGTTCATTGTATGAGACAGCTTGTGCTCAATAATAATTTATTGCCCTCATCATTTTTCTGTGGTCAACGCTGCATTGTGTGATGGCCCTCTGCCATTTCGTGCTTCTCCCTTCATAGGTTCTCCTTGCCTCTTTCACTCCTTCCTCATCAGGGAGATCCACCTCACCTGTGGCCTAATCTCTAAAGGCGTGGCCTTTCTAAGATAGCAGTCTCTTGATCTCTCTCTCTCTCTCTCTCTCTCTCTCTCTCCTAGATGGCTGGTGCCTCCAGGCACCCCTGCATAGCTGGTTTGGTTGTGTTCCGTTTGCTCTTTTGTTTCCTCATGATTACACTTAAATTCTGTTCTTTAATAAATTCATGGTTAATTTAACTGGTCGCTGCACTCTCAGAAAATAAAGTACAGAATTGTACCTTTCTAGCTTGTCACTGGGAGAGTACCCTCAGAAGGTACAGTTTTGTAAACTGGACACTGGTATTTGTACCCTTGTTGTTTGTACTTTACAAAGACCAATCTTGTACCTCTGGTGGCAATTTTGTACCCTTATTTTGAAGTACAAAAATGGACCTTTAAAAAGGGTACAAAATTGGCCTTTATAGGGTACAGTATAGTACCATTATTTATTTCATATATTTCTGGTGTATCTACATTATACAAAACACAAATTTTAAATTTATCAGAATGTATTTTTTATTTCACATTTCAGTTTCTCTCGTCAATTGGTGAGCTGTGACACAACTCAATGCTGTCCATTTTCACAACTCTCCTGGTGAAGGCCATTTTCCAGTCTTGATCCGTCAAGTGGATAGTGGGGTATGGAGTGGCAGGAATCACTCACTCATCAAAACCAAAGGGAAAAAAGACAAGCAAATCAGATTAACAATAGCCTTTCCACTATGAAATGCAATTTTACACTACAGTGAACCCTCGCTATAGCGTGTTTCACCTTTCGCAGCTTCACAGATTTTTTTTAATGCTTTTTTTTGGTTTGTTTTTACAGTGCATTGTGTTGTCAATTCTGATTGGCTAAGCACTTTTGACATAGGTCTTTAACTTAGACTTCAGTAGAAAAAGACGCTACAGCGGAGAGGTCAGGACGAGGTCAGTGGGACAGTGAAATATGCGTGAGCCACAATGAGTATACGCGTGAGTCACAACCTCGTATTCATTATTAAAATTATTATTTTACAGTATTTTTAAAAACTATCATAGTTATTTCTAAGACAACGTTTATATTTGTATTTCTTAAACAAATGCTTGGGACTGAAAACAGATTTTTGACAGGTTTCGTTATATAGTATTGTATTGTGTAATAATTGCAAAAAATAAAGCTGACTGCTTCATGGATTTCGCACATTGCGGGTTCTTTTTGGAACGTAACCCCCGCAATAAACGAGGGTTCACTGTATATGGAATAATAAGCACATTTATTATCTACCTTGCTTGACTTTTATTGAATATTCTGTCTTTCTTTACACATTGTATTTGCTAAAATTGTTGGTTATGATTAGAATGTGACTGTTCTGATGTGGAATTCAGGCCCCAAGTGGAAGATTTTAAACATTATTGTGCACAAATGCACTTGATAAAAAAAATAAACTGTACTTTATCCTTTCAAACAAGAATATTTAAAAAATATATTTTTTTCAAATTGAGTTTGTTAGTACTGTATTGAATAATGGTTGAAGGCTAACAATTATGTGGGAAAATCCATACAGTATTCAGCACAGCATCTTTATCACCTTACTTACCACTTACAGTATGTATGGAGCCATTATAGTAGCAAAAGAGCTGCTATCTCAATTGGTGTGAGCGTAATCACATTTGTAAATGTGTGACAAAATTCATAAATGCGTAATTAAATTTGTGAATGGTACAAGAGTCTTGGTGCAAATGTGTATTTAGAATTTGTGTGTGTGTGTGTAATGAGATTTGATAATGTACCCAGATCCTTATGTGCCTAAGTCTTCAGTTACAACTGAGGTTTCTCAAATGGGTTGTATTGCTTTTGAGACAGACCATACAATGTAATCCTGTGAGTCTAATCAGGGCAAAATATTCTGAATAAAAATAAATCTGGAGACGTGGAACTTCACCTCTCTGGCGGGGAAGGAGCCTGAGCTGGTGATCGAGGTTGAGAGGTACCGGCTAGATATAGTCGGGCTCGCCTCGACGCACAGTTTGGGCTCCGGAACCAGTTTCCTTGAGAGGGGTTGGAAGCTCTACCACTCTGTAGTTGCCCCTGGTGAGAGGCGCAGAGCAGGGGTGGGAATGCTTGTTTCCCCCCGGCTCGGTGCCTGTACATTCGGGGGTAGCCTCCCTTCGCCTTCGGGTGGGGAGGGGGGGCGGGTCCTGACTGTCGTCTGTGCCTATGCACCGAACGGCAGTTCAGAGTACCCACCCTTTTTGGAGTCCTTGGAGGGGGTGCTGGAGGGTGCTCCCTCTGGGGACTCCCTCGTCCTCCTGGGGGACTTCAATGCTCACGTGGGCAGCGAAAGTGAGACCTGGAGTGGCGTGATTGGGAGGAACGGCCCCCCAATCAAGTGGTGTTCTGTTATTGGACTTCTTTGCTCGCCATGGATTGTCCATAACAAACACCATGTTCAAACATAAAGCTGTCTATATGTGCACGTAGCACCAGGACGCCCTTGGCCGCAGTTCGATGATTGACTTTGTGGTTGTGTTGTTGGGAACGTCTGGCTGAATCTCCTGTCAGAAAGAGCCTTCAACTCGCACCTCTGGGAGAGCTTCACTCACGTTCCGGGGGAGGTGGGGGACATTGAGTCCGAGCGCACGTTGTTCCGTGCCTCCATTGTCGAGGCGGCTGACCGGAGCTGTGGCCGCAAGGTGGTTGGTGCCTGACGCGGCGGCAACCCCCGAACCCACTGGTGGACACTGGTGGTGAGGGATACCATCAAGCTGAAGAAGGAGGCCTACAGAACCTTTTTGGCCTGTGGGACCCCTGAAGCAGCTGACAGGTATCGACATGCCAAGCGGAATGCAGCTTCTGTGGTTGCGGAGGCAAAAACTCGGGCGTGGGAAGAGTTCGGTGAGGCCATGGAGAATGACTTTTGACACGTCTCTGCAACATTGCGTGGACATCAGGGGCAGTGCCTCTGGACTGGCAGACTGGGGTGGTGCTTCCCCTCTTCAAAAAGGGGGACCGGAGACTGTGCTCCAACATAGTGGGATCACACTTCTCAGCCTCCCCGGGAAGCTCTTTTCGGGGGTCCTGGAGAGGAGGGTCCGCAAGATTGTCAAACCTCAGATTCAGGAGGAGCAGTGTGGTTTTCATCCTGGCCGTGGAACTGTGGACCAGCCCAATACCCTTGAGGTCCTCGAGGGTGCATGGGAGTTCGCCCAACCAGTTTACATGTGCTTTGTGGATGTTCGACCGTGTCCCTCGGGGAACCCTGTGGGGGGTGCTCCGGGAGTATGGGGTTCCGGGCCCACTAATACGGGCTGTCCGGTCCCTGTACTCCCAGTGCCAGAGCTTGGTCCGCATTGCTGGCAGTAAGTCGGGCTTGTTTCTAGTGAGAGTTGGACTCCGCCAGGGCTGCCCTTTGTCACAGACTCGGTTCATAACCTTTATGGATAGAATTTCTAGGCGCAGTCAGGGCGTTGAGGGGCTACGGGTCGGTGGCCTCAGGATTGGGTCACTGCTTTTTGCGGATGACCTGATATTGTTGGCTTCATCGGAGCGTGAGCCTTCAGCTCTCTCTGGAGCGGGTCGCAGCCTTGGTCCACATTGCCGGCAATAAGTCGGACTTGTTTCCAGTGAGAGTTGGAATCCTCCTTCTGACCACAACTCTCAACAATATCTTATCAATGAAGATTTTGAACATGGCCCACTCGGATTCTGTGTCCCCAACCAACCCTGGGATGAAAGAAAAATTATTATGGAGATGTGATTTGAAGATTTGAAGGAGCCAGACGTTCCCAGTTCACCAGGTTTGGGTTGGCCATCAGACATTTGCAATGGCAAAACAAAACAATGATGTTAAACCCATAGGAAACTCGCAATAAGTAGGAGTTATGGTGGAGAGGAGGAAACGGTCTAAAATGTGGCTTCATTTCATAAAGAAAGATGACAACAGTGCATTTCTTTTCAGCAGCAGAACAATCTTGTGCGTGTTTTTGCACTTCACATTAAAATTATCATTCATTATCATTCAGATCAATGTGGATCTGTGACCCTGTTGTCAAAATGAAAACAGTCAATAAATTTAGTACCAGTTCCATGCATATTGGCCATAATGTGACTGTACATCACTGTGTTTATACTGATCACACAGGCGATGTGTAGTTTGAGAAGCACAAGGTAATGACTGTACTTTTAAGGCAGGGGCAAAGGAGAAAGTATTGTGACATTATTATAGAGTTACAAAGTCACAGGAGCCTACAATTCATTTCCTGTCAGTTTTTTAAAGCAAAACTACAATCGTTGTCTACTTCCATATATCAGGACCTGGTCAATTTTGTGTATTTTGTGGTTTAATTTGGAGGTCTTGTTATGTAAAGCTTATGTGAAGGGTGGATATGGAGACACGGCTAGCATCAGAAGATTTACCATGTTTTACCATTACTCATCTGCTCTAAAATAGATCCATGATTAAACAAAGCTTTGAATCTGAAGCAAAGAATTGGAATTGTTACACGAGTTCCTCGCGAAATAATTTCAGCCCTGCTCGAAATCTTTCTGATTTAAGCATGCGTGCCTCATCACATCATCACCAGAGGATTAGCAGAGGCATTTTAATGAAAGTGAGCAGTGTCTCTTCTGAAGGGAGGACAGAAAAACAATGTACCATTGGGAGTGTAAAATAAACAGCATGGTTTGTCTTATCAGTAATCCTGTAACTCATAATATCACACATTAGGAAAACTTGTCACTGTTTCTCTTCCTCTCTTTTCTCAGTGCTTGATGTTTCTGTAGCGTTGTCTTCCATTCTCTAATTGGTCATCTCGTCTTCCATAGTGGGTCTTGTACACTTAAGCATGATAATCACATTAGGAGCGCAGCTTTTCGCTGATGGAGAACAGTACATCAATGTGTTTACTCCAGCAGCTGGAATATATCCATGACCAGCAGCGGAAATGAAAGAAAATGATCCAGGATGATCACAAGGCTTAAAGGCCAAACTAATCAGATGACCATTCAGCTGGGGATTCACTAATTCGCTAATTGCCCATTCAGTTTTCTGTTTTTCCTCTCACAACACAGCTTGTGCACTGATGTGAGGAATGTTTCACTAATGTTTGGGTTTACATCAGCTTCATTCATTCTTAATTCTGGTGTGTTGTAAAATGTGATTTATTGTGATTAAACTAAAATTTGTTTGCATAGAAAGGGAATTACAAGGTCATGAATATTTTTATTTTATTTTATTTTACATCAGTTGGATATGGTGGAAGATGGACAGTAATAACTTCAGGAGGGAGGAGAACTGGTGACAATATGTAATAATGTAAATGAATTAGATTAATTTTAGACAAAGATGATTTCATTTAAATGTAATGATGAATGAATAACGTCTAACTCAAAATGAATTAAAATGCAATGGTTCAAATCAAATCAAATCAAATCAAATTTTATTTGTATAGCCCAAAGTCACAAAACACATTTTGCCTCAGAAGGGCTTTACAGTCTGTACAGGGAGTGACACCCTCTGTCCTTCGACCCTCGGTTCGAGTGAGGAAAAACTTGCCCACAAAAAAAACCCTTTTAACAGGGAAAAAATGTGGAAGAAACCTCAGGAAGAGCCACAGAGGAGGGATCCCTCTTCCAGGACGGACAGACGTGCAATGGATGTCACATGTACAGAACAATCAACACAAACATATTGTACAATTACAATGAATTACAATAGATGGTAGAGTGAATTACAGTAGCAGTGGAATCTGTGATAGAGGTAGAGATAGACAGATGCACAACAGCAATAAGTCATTAACCAACTAAGCTGTAGTGGAGATGGTAGCAATGACAGTAATGCTATATATTGTGGACGTCAGCAGCAGATCACAGCAGCAGTCACGATCCATGAGAACCTGCTGGACGAGAAAGCACAGAAACTCCGGGGAAGAAGTTTAGTTAGAAACATGCATTGATGATAATGATGATTGGAGAGAGAGAGAGGGAGTGAGAGAAGGTTTTCAGCAAAGGGACGTCAAGTGGACGTCAGCAGCTGACCACAGCAGCAGCCACGATCCATAAGAACCTGCTGGATGACAAAGCACAGAAACTTCGGGGAAGAAGTTTAGTTAGTAACATGCATTGATGATAATGACGATTGGTGGGAGAGAGGGAAGGAGGGAGAGGGAGAGAGAGAGAGAGAGAGAGAGACAGAGAGAGAGACAGAGAGAGAGAGAGAGAGAGAGAGAGGGAGAGGGAGGGTTTTTCAGTAAAGGGAGATGTGACTACATCTTCAACCAATACCATGCCTGACGGCATAACCCAGATAACCCCGGCAGTCTAGTCCTATGGCAGCATAACTAAGGGAAGGCCTGAGCCAGCCCTAACTATAAGCTCTATCAAAAAGGAAAGTCTTAAGTCTACTCTTGAAGGTGGTGACTGTGTCTGCCTCCCGAACCCAGAAAGGTAGTTTGTTCCACAGAAGAGGAGCTTGATAGCCGAAAGCTCTGGCTCCCTGTCTACTTTTGGAAACTATAGGAACCACAAGGAACCCAGCATTCTGAGAGCGCAGTGGTCTAGAGGGGTAGTAAG
This sequence comes from Nibea albiflora, assembly GCA_014281875.1. Taxonomy (NCBI): domain Eukaryota; kingdom Metazoa; phylum Chordata; class Actinopteri; family Sciaenidae; genus Nibea; species Nibea albiflora. The sequence continues at coordinate 25,434,674 of CM024796.1, forward strand.
GTACTATGAGTTCTTTTAGATATGATGGTGCCTGGCCATGAAGAGCTTTGTAAGTAAGGAGAAGAATTTTAAATTCTATTCTAGATTTAACAGGTAGCCAATGCAAGGAAGCCAAAATGGGAGAGATGTGATCTGTGATCTTGGTTCCTGTCAGAACACGTGCAGCAGCATTCTGAATTAGCTGCAAGGTCCTAAGAGACTTATTGGGGCAGCCTGATAATAAAGAGTTACAGTAGTCCAGCCTAGAAGTAACAAATGCATGGACTAGTTTTTTCTGCATCCGCTTGGGACAGGATGCGTCTGATTTTGGTAATGTTGCGTAAGTGGAAGAATGCAGTCTTTGAAATTTGTTTTATGTGGGAATTAAAGGCCAAATCCTGATCAAAAATGACTCCAAGATTCTTTACGGTGGAGCTGGAGGCCAAGATGATCCCGTCTAAAGTAGCCAAGTCTCCGGACAAAGAGTTTCTGAGGTGTTTGGGTCCAATTATAAGAACTTCAGTTTTATCAGAGTTCAACATCAGAAAATTGTAGGTCATCCAATTTTTTATATCCCTAAGGCACGCTTGCAGTTTGGCTAAATGATTGGTTTCATCAGGCTTGATCGATAAATATAATTGGGTGTCGTCAGCATAACAATGGAAATTAATAGAGTGATTCCTAATAATGTTCCCTAGAGGAAGCATATATAGACTGAATAGAAGTGGCCCTAGTACTGAACCTTGTGGTACTCCATGGCAGACTTTGGTATGCATGGAGGATTCATCATTGACGTGGACAAACTGAGTTCGATCTAAGAAATATGACCTAAACCAGCTCAGGGCGGTTCCTTTGATGCCAATCTGATGTTCCAATCTCTGTAAAAGAATTTAATGGTCTATGGTGTCAAATGCAGCACTAAGATCTAACAGGACAAGTACAGAGATGAGTCCTTTGTCTGATGCCATTAGGAGATCGTTTGTGACTTTGACTAGTGCGGTCTCTGTGCTATGATGGACTCTAAATCCTGACTGAAAATCCTCGAATAAACTGTTCTTATGAAGAAATTCACACAGCTGATTAGCTACAGCTTTCTCAAGTAGCTTAGAAAGAAAGGGAAGGTTTGATATCGGTCTATAATTGGCTAAGACCTCTGGATCTAGAGTGGGCTTTTTAAGAAGAGGTTTAATTACAGCTACTTTAAAGGACTGTGGTACATATCCTGATAATAAAGACAGATTAATCATATCCAGTAAAGAAGGGCTGACTAACGGTAAAATATCCTTGAGCAGCCTGGTTGGAATGGGGTCTAGGAGACAGGTTGACGACTTAGATGAAAGAAATTATCGAAGTTATTTGATGAAGGTCAATGGGAGAAAAACAGTCCAAATATGTATCAGGTTTTGCAGCTGATTCCAAACTTGCTGTATCAGAATGCAGATCAGTGCCAGTCGAAGGAAAGGCATGATGTATTTTGTCTCTAATAGTTCTAATTTTATCATTAAAGAAGCTCATGAAGTCATTACTAGTTAGACCCAGAGGAGTAGATGGGTCAATAGAGCTGTGGTTCTCTGTTAGCCTGGCTACAGTGCTGAAGAGAAACCTGGGGTTGTTCTTGTTTTCCTCTATTAAAGAAGAGTAGTAGGCTGTTCTGGCATTACGGAGAGCCTTCCTGTAGGTTTTAAGATTATCTTGCCAGACTAAGCGAGATTCTTCCAGTTTAGTGGCACGCCATTTACGTTCAGAGTTACGTGCCACTTGCTTTAATTTACAAATAAATAAATAAATAAATAAATAAATTGAGTGTATCTCAGGAAGCTTATGGTTTAAAACAGAGAGCTTTACAGTCTTACAATATTTATTCCCTCAACGTTTGTGGTTATCCACACGGGTTATCCTACTGGACACTTTTTGGAAAAGCTACCACAAGATCCAGGAAGGACAAGACAATTACTGATGAAGAAAAGAAGGATAGACGGATTTACATCGTCACCCCCTACATATCTGGCATCTTGACTCAGGAGGTTTTTTCAACAAACAGGTCAACAAACATAATATAATCCCGGTGTTCTTCAAACCCAGCAACACACAGAAGCAGAAACTGGTACATCCTAAAGACACCTCACACCCAGAAAAGCAATCTGGTGTATGCTGTCCAGTGCAGTGAGGAGTGTGCAGACCTATACATCAGTGAAACCAATAAAACAAGCTCAACACAGAAGGACCAACTCATCAGGACTAGACTCTCAGTGTTTTGCACATTTTGGGCATTTTGCACTTGGCTTCATGTGACTCCAACAACCATCATCCACACCATAGTGCAGTTGACCTTGACAACTCTAACGAGTCATCACGCCAGCACTGAGCATTAACAAACCAAATGGAACAATGGGCTGGTCAACGATCCTGGATAAACAGATCTCCTCACAGGTCAGTCAGAACTTAAGAGGCTTCTGGGATGAGAGGTGGAAGTCCAGTTGCCCCTTTTTGCAGATTCAATGTTGTTTTTGTGTGTATATATATGAATACTTGTGTGATTGTGGGTATCTGTACAGTACACGGGGGAACACTTTGGAAAATGGCAAATGACTGATTTGAATATCAAATTGCTGTGAACACAAATGTCTTAGTGACATTTCCATTTGTGAGCAGCGACCTCTCTGCCAAACAGTCTGCTAATGCCACAGCCGAAAAAGCAAACCTCTGCTGCTGCATCATCTCACATAATTTTCACATTAAAGAGAACATGCAGCTCCTCCCTTCACACCTTCTGAGAGGGTGAGTTGAGGAAAGGTGAGATGAGAAACCAGTGAAAAAATAGTTCTCAGGTTTCAGGTCTGTTCAATAAAGTGGTTGAATCTCCAACCTTTTCCTTTGAATTGACAGATTCAGGTTCAACTCAATAATTCACACATCTTATGAAAGGCCTTAAAACAGCATTTCAGGAGAGTGGAAGAAAAGTTTTTTAAATGCTACAAAGCTTAATAAAAAATGCATGACTTAGAAGGAAAGAAGAAAAAGAAACCTGTTTGACCGGGGGCTGTTTGACCGGCAGAGCTTATTGTGAAATGCAAAGATTGTGGGAGGCTGGAGCCAATGGAGCATCGGGCCAGTGGCAGGGTATGCCCTGGACAAGTCTCAAGTTCATCATAGAATAGACACATAGAGACAAACAACCACACACTCATATTCACACCTATGTACAATTTACATGTAGATCCACAAATTAACCTGTCTTTGGACTGTGGGAGGAAGCTGGGGCACCTGGAGAGAACCCACACAGACACAGGGAGAGCATGCAAATTGAAAACCTATATCGCCTATACATCTCCAGCTGTAAGTTGTGAGTTTCTGATCACCTGATGAATTCAAGTACAGTCATTCTCCTTTCAGTTCTATTTTTGGTCTCTACCGTCTCTTTAGGGAAATATCTGTCTCTTTAGCGGTTAAATGCTCCACTGTGTTCACCAGCTAGCTGCTAACCTCGTCCATCTGTGTTTTTCTTTTGTTCTTGTTGATGAAAACAACTGCCCACTGTGGCTGGAAACAAGGTTGCTGAGAATGGCGAGCATGAACCAAAACAGTAAAGCTGTGGGCCATAAACCCAAAATAATGTGCTGCATAGTCAGATGGTAATTCTCTGTGGGTTCATCTGCACGAAAATACTATTTCACAAAACACATTGTTACTATAACAAATCTGGATAATTACAGCTGTAACATATTAGTACATGCACAAATATAATGTATAGTATATGTTTACTGATATCAGGATCAGGAAGAAAATGAATGACTACAAAGGATGGGAAAAGCATCATTAGTAAAATATTAAACTTTAGAGTGGTTAAGACTCTAGACTTCATTCTCTTTAGCTCTTATTGCTGTATTGCACATTCAAGCATAAGTATCTCCAGAGGTCTAATGCATTTGAATATTTTAAATCCAATTTATGCATTTTCTTTTGAATTAAGGATTAAATAATTGAAGTGCACCTTTGAATAATTCAGTAGTTGCTTTGGAAGCTGAGGTCAGCAGCATGAGGCCACAGATCTGTAAGTTGTAGTGCAAATTTCATACATACCGTGGTGAATAAACACAGTGCAGATTCTCTCACACAGAACACTGAATAGTTTCGTTTTGCTTTGTTTTGTTTTTTGTGAAAAAAGGAAGACATGAATCGAGGCATAAGTGCATAGGTGGATTGAGGGTTAGTTAATGTCCTCCACTGCTAAGCCTTGGATTTAATTTCCCAGTGGTGGTGCTTGTGCATTCCGACAACGGGTGGAAAATCAAATCTTGTTGTTTCACCTTCTTCTGGTTAGTTGGGTTAGGGAAAAGAAAACATTAAATGCATTTTATGTACACCTGCAATTTACACCTGGCCATATTAGTCAGCGAAATAAGTTGTAAACATGACTAAATTGAAACATTAGGGGCCAACATGATGCCATGACATCATCACAGGGCTGCGCCTCCACTAACATATCCACAGGTGGCACAGTACCGTCTGACAAAAAGCAGACAGTACTGTGCCACCTGTGGATATGTTAGTGGAGGCTAACTTCTCCTTATCCGGAGAAATTATTAAAGCAATGGATTACTTGGCTTAAAGGTGGGGTAGGAGATGTTGGGAAAACGGTTCCAAGCTATATTTACCCGCCTTTAACACACAAAATTAACACCTCACGTTACATGAAAAAAGTAATTAGAGTACTCTAACGTCGTAATGTGTTACCCACAACATTGGGGCTAACATGTGTAACACTCATGACACACCACTACCACACCATGTATATCAAAAATTTGGGGGGAAATTGATCATATTTTATTGAGAAAATGTTTTCTGGTTTTCCCTCTGATGTCTGATTTACCGGGTTTCCTGACAGACAGCATACTAACTGCCAGCGATAGCTGCTGTACCAGTGCTGTACTAGGGATCAGTGTTTTTCACTGGTAGCAGAAATGGATCATCAGGCCTTGGCCAGTGGATTGCAACAGAGAGCAGTACTGGTGTTGAACAAAGTAATCAGGCTCAACAGCTTCTATATAGACCCAAAAAATGGCAAAAGGCAAGACTGAAGAGGACAAAGGCAAATCTAAGAAAAGACAAGGAGAGTGCATTTCTACATTATTCACTTTGTTTACTTATCATAAACAATTCATTATTGTACTATAAATGATTTCTTCATCTGAATATGAGGCAAAATTCTTATTCTTCCATGCTGTGTTCAGTTCACCACAACTGTGTAATGCAGCTTGTGTTTTTTTCATTAACAGTCAGCTTGCGAAAAGTGGAGTGGCTCAGTGACATCAGAGAGGGATTTACCTAGTAGGATCAAAGCGATCCTTGATATTAGTGTCCTTCACCGCCTCCTTTGCATCCCAGCTCCCACATCCACCCACGAGTCAGCCATCTGGGATGATTTCAAGAGACTGCATGCTCCAGATTAAGGCATAATGAGCGGGGGAAGTGGGAAGTCACTGCATTGTTTCACCTGCCTAGTATATAAACCAGATACACATTCTTTTATTTGGCCATACTGTTTATTACTGAATGAACCTCTAATAGTGGATTTTTTAGACTATATGTATTTTACTAAAGCAACGTACTGTTGCTCAAATTGCTGAAAAAGTTAATGCTGGTTCTGACAGAAAGGTGTCAGAACACACAGTGTATCATGGTTCATGGCAGACCAGTCAGGATGTCCATGCTGAACCCTGTACACTGCAAAAAGCACCAACAATGGGCACATGAGCATCAGAACTGGACTACAAAACAATGGATGAAGGTGCTCTGGTTTGATGGTCTTATCATATTTTCTTTTACATCATGTGGAGGGTTGGATGCATTGTTTACCTGAGGAACAAATTCAACCAGGATGCACTATGGGAACAAAGTAAGCTGATGGAGGCAGCGTGACACTTTATGTAATGTTCTGCTGGGAAACCTTGGGTCCTGTCATTCATGTGGATATTACTTTGACACATACCACCTATCTGAGCATTCCCTTTCATGGAAACTGTATTCCCTGATGGCAGTGGTCTCTTTCACCAGGATAATGAGCCCTGCCACAAAGCTCAACATGTTCTGGGATGGTTTGAGGAACAAAACAAGTTCAAGGTGTTGACTTGGCCTTGAAATTTCCCAGATCTCAACCCATCCAAGCATGTGTGGGATGTGCTGGACAAACAAGTCAGATGTTATGGCTGATCTGGGTATATTAAAATTTTATTTTGTAATTAATTGCATGCAGCAAGGCTTAGCACTAACAACTCTGGGGTCTTTCTCTCTCCTCTTGCTCTCAAATATTTGAATAGTTTGATTCACCCTCTCCTGGTGTCAATTAAAAAAAATATATATACAGTACATATAATTAAAGATATTATGTCCCTGAAGTTAGTTTGTTATTATTTGGCTAAAGATTTCTGTCCACTTTTTATGTCGTAAAGTGATCTGTGCCTCACTATAATTATACACAATCACAAAGATTTATGTACATGAATGGGTTATGAAAAAATCAACATCAAAATTGTATGGTGTCATCTGGCAACTTTTGGAGCTCATACTTCCATTGGAAAAGAGTTGGCAACAGTGCTATTATGCTAGCCTTCTTTAGGAGCCTCCATTTTTTTTTCCACATCTTGCTGCATCACATCTGTAGCTACCAGTAGTTCCTCATAAGATTTGCATTTGACACCACTGACCATCATTTTTTTTTACAGAGACTGGAACATCAGATTGGCATCAAAGAAACCGCCCTAAGCTGGTTTAAGTCATATTTCTTAGATCGATCTCAGTTTGTTCACATCAATGATGAATCCTCCATGCACCAAAGTCTGTCATGGAGTCCCACAAGGTTCTGTACTAGGACCACTTCTATTTAGTTTATATATGCTTCCTCTAGGGAACATTATTAGGAATCACTCCATTAATGTTCATTATTATGCTGATGACACCCAATTATATTTATCGATCAAGCCTGATGAAACCAATCAGTTAACTAAACTTCAGAACTAGTTATGTTGTCTTATGTTTGTAGTCCTGTACTTACTCACTGAGGTATAGTATTTACCTAATCTGAGCAAGTCTGGTGGGCAAAACGCTTCAGAAACATTCATGGTGGGATATGATGCTGCATGGAGAACTCGGACGGGGTTAGACTATTCTTAAGGACAAATTTAGGAAGAAACGTTGGTGAATGCAACCCATTGTACTAATTGGGTTAATTGCTGAGATTGCAGCAACATTGTTTAAATGAAGTCCACTATGGCAAGACACATGAGCTATCATTCTGCATACTGACCTACATACCAGATAAAGTTCACATCAACAGTTACGCTACATCTCGCTCCTGTTTGGAGCAGCCAGTGAGCTGCTGAAGTAATATGTCATGATATAGTCAGGCTAGCAAATGTCACATCCTACGTAAGGCGAAGTCAATCAATACATTGATTCTCAGAGATTTTCTTTCAAACCTGTGCAGAGGATTAACTGTTGAGATGAATTAAATTGTAGCCTAGAATGCTTTTTAAAAGGCAAATTGTGCTCAACTCTGCTAAAGGTGAATTTATGTCAAGATGCTCGAAAGGCTGTTTTTTGAGCAATATTCGCAAACTGTTTCAGTTAAGAATACAGAGTTAGTAATGGCTTTTCATCAATGCAATAGATTTCTTTGTATCAAAAAACAGATATTGTACTGTGAACACACAGGGGGCTTAGAACTGTCATTCTAATGCCTCTTCTCCCCAGAGGAATCCAGGCTGCTCAATATTCCAGATATAAATCCCATTATTGGCTGGGTGTGATGTATCTGGATTGTCTGCATATATTACAGCTGTTCAACCACCAGAGAGTGAAAAGGTGGAGCAGAGCTGGACACCTCATGTTGTCATAAACATTATTCTTGTTTTTCGTCCTATTAAGACCTCTTAGGCTCTGTCACAGCCTGGCTCTTAACTGTGACAAAGATGGGAGACCAGACTGTGGAGTGGAATTAACTCAAGCATTTATTCACAACTCAAAATTATTTAACAGAAGAAAAGGTATATAAATGTCAGTAATCAGCAGTGTAAGCATGTGTGTGAGTGTCAAACAAACAGAACAAAAGCAGTGGCTGCAGCGGCAAGGGCAAGCGAGAGCTCTGCAGTATGGACAGCTTTATATAGACACCACGCCAGCCCAGGTGTGTCATCAAGAAGATGACCCTCCCACGCCCTGTCGTCACAGCCCTAATGCTAAAGATGTAATGAAATGAAAAACCCATTTCTGGGATCTGCATTCTGCAGCAGACATTCAGTATCTGTATTTATATTCAGCAATTACCTCTCTAAACAGTAGTTTTATTACTGTTGAAAGGAGAACTACTGGGCTCTGTAACAGAAATTGACTGGCTGTTGTCTGGTATATTTTTGTGTGGTGGTTCAGTTTAGGAAACAATCATGGCTTGGGTTAGAATAACTACATCATGTCAAATGCAAGTCACCTGACACATGTCATGCAACTTATGTAACTTAACTTAAAAAAACTTCAAAGTTTCAAAGTTCTGAATTTGCCCTTCCTGGTTCCATGTCCCCAAAGGGCCAACAGTATTCCTTGTCCATTTTGAAAACTAAGATCACGGAGGCAGTTGAAGGTGGTGAGTATTATTCACCCCTCTTCCTCTCACACCCACCATGCATCTCTACCGTGGCCTATGGTAATGAACAAGTACCACCTTCCTCTCATGTCATCTGCCTTTGAACTTTTGCAGTGGGCAACCATCTTCAACAAGCTGGACCTTCAGCATACTTACCACCTGGTCCGCAGGAAGGAAGGAAACAACATTAAGACTTAAATACTCCCAGCTGACCTTTTTGAATGTCTGGTCATGTCTTTTGGACACCAACACTCCTACAGTCTTCCAGGCATGGTGAATTATGTTCTTAAAGACCATATGTGCTTGTTTACTTATACCTGGACATCTACTTCATATTCTCCAGATCCAAGTCAATCTTTAGGGTCTTCTTCACCAAAGAGGTGGTGAGGCCATGATGCAAGGGATGGATAGGCTGGTCTCATCTGTGTAACAGCTCAAAGAATTGCACTCAGATTTTAAACTGCACTTTTTGTAAGACTGAAATCTTTAGTATTACAACTTTAACATCCATTTTTTCCTTATTTTTTCTGCCAACAACCACAGTGTTTTATTTTTGTCCAGTGTTTAACTCTCAACTCAATAGTTACAGATGGTCACCTGTAACTATTGTGCAAAAATCCTGAAAGCTGGGTGCTTTTAGATCAACTCACATTTTCTGAGGGCTATTAAATAATCATCCATGTGTATGACATCAAAAATGACTGCCAGCCGATGGAGGAATGAAATGCCTGATGTCAAGGCCACCATACAAAAAAAGCAACCTACTCTTCGGTAATTGAGTTGTCAGCCACTTACCAGCCGTGACTGTGCTCCATTATGAAATGTGCACAAATGTTACTGATGGCTTTGGAGAGCGTCCCTGACTGATTTTTGTGAACTCTTTGATTCATCCATTGTGGGTGAGGTGAGGATGCAGATGAATGGAGCTCAGATGAGTAAGCTGGACAGACTGGGGAACTGAATGACTACTGTTGCTATTATTTTCCATGAGCAATCTAGGATGAAAAAATCTGTCATGTTACTGGGTGAAAAAGAGCTGAACATGCCGAACCAATGGAATGGAAGATCTGTTGTGTTGTCTTGTTATTGTCCTTTTATACAGCTCACGCAGCTGCCCTGCACTCTTCAAGCCACTGCATCTGTCTTTGGTCCATTTATTCTTACCTCCCACTTCCTGTTTTGCAGTCATATTGATTCCTATTGTGTGTATGTGTGTGAAACACTGCCTGAGTGGGCGGTGTGTAGTCAACGTTGTATATATGGTGGTGAGTTTCGTGTAGACCGTTTGTTTCCATGTATATAATTGTCTATGACACAATACTGATGGTGAACCGATGGTGATGATGGCGGTTGTAACGCATCAACAATACTGCTCAGTGATAATCAAGAGAAAATGTGAAGTTTAGAGGAAGTGAAACAGGCTGTGGTGCAGAGCCATGTGGAGCGCTTTCTAACTCGGCCACTATAGTAAATAAAGAGGGTCTCCAGAGGTGAAACAAAGAACCAGAGTTTGTAGCAATAGATGCATCCTCTGAAGTCTCGTTCCCCCTTGTAGCAGGTGTCACATGAAACTGTGTGACTTGTGACCTTCAAACCTTTAATCTGTGCCTCACATCTTCTCATCTACTCACAAACCATCCTTGAAGTCACACCGTGTTCGCACTGTACTGCATTTGATGTTGCAACTGCTGTTTCCCCTGTGATGAAACCAGGCTGGTGTCCTCTCATTTCATCACTTGGACGGTTAAAAGCCACCTGTGTCCAAGCCCACATGACACGCCCACACAGTTGTTAATGGAAAAAAACGTCAATTGGGGAAACTATGGAGGAGGTTTCTTGTTCTTTTTCTGGTGATTAGGGTCTGCTGTCGCAATAATATTCTGATAACATACTTGTAACAGATACCTGCATAAACAAGTATGGTCTGCAGTTGCAAGAGCAAATCTATTTGAGAGAAACATGATGTCACTAACATATCCAATTTGTGTTCCCTACAATATCTCAGAAAATAAAGCAGGATGATCATTATAGTTATCTACCTGTAATTAGGCATTCATAGCACTTGGTTAAAGGGGTCCCATTTAGCTTCTTCTGAGTTTCTATCATCTATATAATAGGGTGTGTGGTCTTGGTTTAAGACATTTTGGAAATACAGCCAGAAACATTAGGAAGGAGATAGCGTGCCTCTATCGAATGGCGACAGTCTGCCTGTAAAACCATCAATCTATTACTGTTTTGGTTCACTTTCTCAAATTGCTGTTTCCACTACAACAGATAGTGGTTTCCATTGAAAAAGCTCTAAAAACCCACTGTACATTTCCTGTTGAGCACCAACCACCAGAGCTAAAAGAGAGTGTTTGTGGAACTTACATTCACTGAGTGACCAGTAACTTCAGTTCAATTCAATTTTATTTATATAGTGGCAATAGTCAAGAGGGATACTAGTAATAGAACTAGTAGCAGTAATAATAATAATAGTATTTGTTGTAGATGTCAAGCAGCACCACAGCAGCAGGCACAACAACAATCACCAATCTGGACATAGCCAGGATTCACAAGAACGTGCGAGATGAGAAAACAGTATTTCTTCATTGAAAGAAAAGCAAAGAACAACAGTGAAGAGCGGTGGTTCATCCAATCAATCCAATAAGTGTTTTTGAAAGTGGCTGACCACTTCCCAGATGGTTCTGTGGAAAAAAACATCTGATGCAGTTAGGTTAAAATTAGTTTGCCCATTACACCATAATAATTACTGGCAAAAATATTTCATATTTAAAGAGACAGGGTTTTAGCACTAAACAAAATCAGGATCTGAACTTAAACTTAACTTAAAATAGAATTTATTCTGAGCTGCTATATAATGGCTTTAATCTGTAATCTGCTTTTTGTCACAAACGGGGCACAATTGTGCTTTTTTATCCTGTTTGTCTGCTTCTCAGTTTAAGCTGTGGGCCATCTGTGGCCCCTTTTCTTTATTGTTGCTGATATCCAAGTTTCAATTAGCAGAATATGACTTTATCCCCACCACGTGACCTTTTGCCTTTACAGTTACATCATCATCTCTGACATTCAACAGACCCTGTTCCCTCCTCTGACTGCCTTGAAAAAAAAACACAGAATAGTGCTTGAAAGTTATCAGTGAATGTCAGACATACTTCGGGAAGTGGTAGAAACTTGGAGCAAATGGTGTTTTTCTCCTCCAACACAATCACATTCCTCTGGGCTACTTAGGAGAACCAAGGCAGCAGGAGAGCCAGTTTCCCTTTTTTAGATTAGCTTGTGCCCTGTAGGTTTTTTCTCGTGTCCCTCCACAGAGTTCCCATCGTCCCCATCTTTGGGTTGTGGTTTTACAGTACAACCTCTGTTCTTTGCTTCTTTTTTGACACCCCCCTCCTCTGCTGCTTTGTTTGACTGCTGTTTATATCAGACAGAGAAAGTTACAAATGAGCTGAAGAACTTTTTATTTACTGAAATTAACAACAGCTCAGTGTAACATCCAGGCAACAGGAAGATGGAAATGTGAGAACGAGAGGAGGGGGAGAGGGGAGAAAATAAAGCATGCTCTTCTTGTTTCTCTGGGGATCAGCCTCTTTTAGCTCACATCTACAGCAGCAGGAAGCAATGCAGGATTCAGTGAAATGAGGCAACACGACACGTGTGTGAAAGAGAAAGAGAAAACTGGTACATGTACATCTATGTACACGTACCAGTATGTGTGTGTGTGTGTGTTTGTGCTGTAAGGGGGAGCAGTGAGAAAGCCAAAAAGGACAGATAGATGGATGCTACTGGCTTTATTCATCAGTGACTTCACTACAGAAATAGCCGGCAGCACAACAACAGGCCGACACATTGCAGTGACACCTTTAGAGCTCTGTGACATACTGTGCAGGATGTACTCTGTGTGTGTGGGCGTGAGGGGGAGAAAAAAAGACACACAGAGAGATAATGTAATGGTAATGGTGAGAACTATACAGTAAGAAGAGATCTAACAGAGGAGGCAGTCTGAGGGAGCACAGTGCAGTTTTATGTTCTCTTGCACTACTTCCCTCAGGCTTTGACATGCTCTGCCATATTTTCCTGTTTCCATGGCGTGGTCAGGAACGAATTGTCAATTCTTGCTACTTGAATTTGGTAAAAAACTTAAAACAACATTATATAACTTTTCTAAGCCCGAGTGACAGCTTCAATACTAATTTGATGCTACACAGAACTTGTAATGGCTCTGTTATTCCCACTCTGCACACGCCACTAACTTCTTCACTCATTTTGGTGAAACTGGATCATGTTTTTTGGAAAATGTTTTGTCCCAAAAGGGCATGCTGAGCAGGAGCAGAGAAGGTGTCATGCTAGAACTGGAGCTGGGTGAGCGATTAATGTAATCTGATGCCAGTCTGGGCTTCTTGCTGTTGGACTAGTAAGTAATATCTGGCTGCTATGTCTTGTGTTGTTGACCTTGATGTTTGACTGTTAGCAAAGTTTCCTCATTTAGGACATGGACTCTTCCTGGGCCTCTCAGTGCTGGTCTGGTGCATCTAAACCCTTCCTCATGATCGCAGCAAGAAGAAAGAAATGCCGACATCCTGGTGGTTGGGGTAAATAAAAATTCTCTTAATGTTGTTTTTGCAGCATCTGATATTGATGTCATTCAGGCCGAATAGACTACCAGCTGCTGAAAGTTCAGCTGAACAAACCAGTCTCTGCAGGGTCTTCTGGTCTTGTTCGGTGCTGTTTCCATACCAGACAGTAATGTTGGCACTTGGGCACTCTCAGTGGTGTAGAGTATTTGAGTAGATACCTTGAATTTCTATAAGCATCTGAGATAAGAAGAAAAAGGCCAAGTGTTTAAGCAGCACCTCAATATAATGTAGTCCTGTACAACACCATGTTAAAGTATGACCTTGGTAGCAAACATAAAACTTAATTTGCACGTCACCAAAAACTAAGCATTATAGTTTTCATCTAGATAGCATGTCAGGGCTGCGATATGGGCTGCACTAGATTTGACAATACGTCGATCGCCAGACATGATCCGGTCGATCGCAGAGCCGTCCACCCCGCGCTCGTGCACGCCCCCCCCCCGGTAGATCACTTTGACTCGGTCATTTGAAAGTAGCACACGAGGTGTGTAAGTGTGGGCACCCCTGATCTAGACTGATTGGTGTAACTTCTGCAAGATAGTGTGAGCAGGCTTAGCCCCCTGACCACAATGACTCTTGTGGTCAAGGGGCTCAGCCTGCTCACAAATACAACAACATACACCCAGCCTGTTCTCTTCCTCACATACGCATGTTTTGTGATGACCCTCAGCATCTCATATAGACACAGGGTTGAGCATCTGCATTAGACAGCTTCAGGTGACGTAGTGTATAGAGCAACAAAGTGTGCCTGCATGGACACAAAGTGATTTTTGGTGGGCTCATCACTGGGCTCAGCACACCCCGCATCCAGAGTTTAACCTGGTTGAGCTTTGGGTGCAAGTGCATGGGCAGTGTGTTATGCTGTGCATGGCACATTGCTTGACGCGGCAAAAAAACACAACACAGCGCAAAACATTGAAAATAATAAGCACAGTGCTGCTGTGTCACGTGACTTTTTTGCCACAGTAATGCCAAAGTGACTTGCATAACGTGACCTACTTCAGTAAATTTCTTGAATGTGTTAATGTGAATTGCTATGAGGATTTTCTTAGAAGAATCTATATAACGCTTAAGCCAACAATATGGAAAAAATCTGGCAGCTGCCAGAATATTACTGTGATAAATATGGTCAAACTTTTTCTAATATACAGTAAAGGATATCACTACTGTTGATTTCACGTTTAAGGCTGGCGTTTTATTTCATATTTTAAAATGAACTTTGTTAAAATGTAAGACTCGTGACATGGAGTTTGCTTCCTAATGTGCATTTGAATTTAGATTTAACCTCCATAGAAGATTTTTTTTTTTTTTTTTGCCCACTGGGGGGGGGGGGCAACTATTTCATGCCACCTTTTCCTCTTTCACGGTCAAATCTACAGTGCAGCTCTGGTGGCTGATGTTGGTGCAACAACTCTTAAAATGATGGCTGGAAGGTTTCTGAAGACAGAGTTTAAAATTCTTTAAAAAAATAAAAGAACATTTATTAATCGTCTGTCATGAGTCAGTTAACCGCTCTCCTCTGAAAAACACACCTCATGAAGAATATATGAAGTAGAAATAAGGAAGGAAGAAAAAGAATGATTCGTAGCTGTTGATCAGCGAGAGAGAAAGAGGGAAGAGAGCGAGAGAGGAAACTGAACAGAGAGAGAGAGAGAGGGGGGCATTAACCATGCGCACATGAGAATCAGACAGGCTGAGAGAGAGAGAGAGAGAGAGAGAGAGAGAGAGAGAGAGAGGGAGAGAGAGAGAGAGAGAGAGAAGAAAGGCTTAATTAATTCAGGGTGGATGGGAGGGATGTTGCCGCTGTCCCTGTCGAGGCTCCAGTACCTCTGTTGTCGTGCTGCATGTAGCCGCGTGTTGGTGTGAGCAGAGCGGAGAGAGTAGAGGACGACTCGGCTGCTGCTCGCCTGCTGTACGCTGCACACACTGTAGTCCAGCCCGGCCGCATCCCGGAGCCCGCTGACCGACTTGTCTGACCAGCTGGGGCTTCACTAAAGCAGTGAACGGGGTTACATGGACTATAGTTGGAGCTGTGATGGCCAGAGGTAGGGGAGACTTTCTCTGTGATTACTCTTCTTCCTTTCATGTCGATGATCACGCTGCCTTTTCTTTGACTGTCTGTCCTCTCTGTCTCCTCAGCACTCTGTCACACCTCCCTCCTTCACTCTTGTTGAATTTCCTTTTCTTGCCCAGTTTTATTTTTGCTTGTGTGCACAACATTTTCTCACGCCGACTTATTTATTTTTAATTGTGTGTGTGTGTGTGAAGCAGCGATGCTTTGGCTTTGTGTTAAGGTTGAACTCCTGTAGTTGTGGAGGTTTGAACAGCAGTGGATGTGTGTGTGTGTGTGTTTGGGTGGAGATGGATTAAAAACAAAATGTCTCAGACTCATTGTGCCTCGGGAACCAGAACAAATCAACACAACATCATGTCTGTAACTGTGCTTAGAATCCAGGCAGCAGCTCTCAGGGTCAGGTCACAACACGATGAGGCTTTTTGTGATGAATGACGGGTGTATTGAACTGAAAATATACTCTAACATATCATAACACACCCACAGCGATAGGGTGACCTTTGGTCGGGACTTGCAAGCTGAAGGACAATGCAAGAACATTTCACATAATCAGTAATGATTCATTTTAATACAAGATATATTAAATTAAGTGTGCACATTTCTAATGTGTCTGCATTTCCTCGTGTTATGTTAATCTTGTGCTGTCTTTAGTTCTGAGAGGGAGAGGTAAGATACAGAAAGGCTGAGATAATTATTATGAACTATAATTCTCCCACTATGACTTTATATTTTAGTCTCTAATTAAACTCTATTGGTTTTTGAGTATATGTTAATGTCACTCCCTTCTAATCCTAGGCTGCCTCCTTGAGAGCGGTGCTTTAGCATGAGACGGCTGACTTCTCGTGATTAATCTGCAGCCGGCATGCCTAATTACATCTCATCAAGCAATCACCAAATGCGATGGTTATTTATTCCTTGACAACATCCACTTGGTCGGTGATAAACATTAGGGATCCTCGTCTGCGTTAGCACAGCGAAGCCAGCAGCGAGTCAGAGCTGAGGGAGAATGAGGAGAAGAGGGATCAACAGAGGGAAGGAGAGAGGCAGCAACTGAATAAGGAGGAGAAAGAGTGTAAAGACAGAGGATGGATAGAGGGTGAAGGGAGGAGGATCGTTTAGCAGCACTCTCATATGCAGCTCACGTCCTCAGTCCCAAGAAAGACTATAAGCACCAGCGTGTGTGCTATATGTCTACATGATGCCGCCATGTGTGTTCAAACTGTGTTATTCATGTTGACATCATGTCTCTGCGAGCGGCCAGCTGGTGGGTCAGTGGAGGTCTGTGAAGATGGTGGTGAAAGCTTCCTGATGATGATCCCTGTGCCATCAGACAGTAATTCATCACATGGATTAAGAGGTGAACAATCGGCTGTCTGAACATGGATCTGTGTGATTAGGACGAGAGCATGCACAGACCCACTCAAATTGATTCCTTTCATTTCCGTACTGACCCGGATAGAAGACACCACCAACACCACCCTCCTCTTTAGCAACACCTGTTTTTGAGCAAGATCTTTAGACAAACATTTAAAACAATGTCAAAAATAAACACTGTGAATCACTAAAAGATAGTTTGTACATAAATATTTAATACCTTGTGCGTGACCCGATGCTTCTTAGTCATTATTGTCACTGACTGAATCAGTAGCTTTTGGCACTGCAGCTCCCCTCACAGGTGACTGACAGTTGTTGATACAATGAATTGTACTTCCAGAGTAAAAACCCACTGAAAGGCTGAAAAATCCACAAACAGACAGGCAGCTGATGATGAGCAGATTATAAACAGTCAGCCTAGTTTCATGCTTTATGTCTGAACAAGCAACGTGCTGAAGTTGGAGTTGGAGTTTGTCTTAATGTGCATTTGAATTTAGATTTAACCTGCAACAACAGGTTTTTTTTGGCCACTGGAGGGCAGCAGAACCAAGTTGTGCACACATGGTTGACATATTGTCACTTTTGAAGTTAATACATGGGAACAACAACACACAACCAAGTCATTAACCAGTAATGTGACATGCTAATGCTCCCCAAACACTTGCCTGTCATCTCCTGAAAACAGTCAGTCAGAGGAAAATATTTAATTTGTTTTCATGACAACATCTAACCTTTCTAAATAATTCTGTTGGTCCATTTCTGCGTTAAAGACTTAACACAACTCTTTCCATTTGTTGGGAATTTGTTTATCCTGTGGCAGGAAAGCACTTAGTGAACAAAAGCCAGGGTGAAACTCTTGAATGAGGCCTAACCTGCCTAATCGAATGGTGCAGACACACTGCAGCACTCTTGTTTGTCTCATAATAACAGGCCTGCAGTCACATTATTTGCTTTCGCTGGAATGTAAAGTCTGAATATTTGTGATGGTTTTATTGGCTGGAGTTTTTGCAAGTGCAACATGAGGTCACGATTGAAGGTGGACTGATTTTCAGGATGTTTTCAAGGGATAACACTATAACAAACTTTATTTAAAGCATACTGAGGCCTTTATGTTTGCATCATGTTTGGTAACTGTTGGCTGATTGGTGTAAGATGACATATGTTAGTGAAAACACCGTAAGAACTATCATTTATTTATGCTTTGCTTACATATTTAATATGAGTAGAAACCGAACTGGGAAGAACTGAAATAGATGTTTGATAAAATCTCAATTCCCACAGCTACTTGTAGACCTTCATGTGATTTATCATATAAGAACTTATAACGTTTTTTTCCCCTCAAAGGTTCTTTTAAAGCACCCCGCCACTCAAAAACATGTTTTGCTTATCATTTCGTCACTTGGATGTCTGTGCAGAGTTATTTTCACATTTATCCTCTGATGGATGAACATTTCTCTGCGCTCACCTCAAACCTTCCTTTAACTCGTGTAAGTATGAGCAGGAATTTAACTTGATGCTGTGTTGCGTCATTGTGAAAGTCCCAGCAGATATACACTGAGAATCAACTTTTCAGTGAAGGAGACAGCTTGTAAAATTAAGTCAATTCAATTATATTAGTAAGTAAATTCATTATATTTTAACTTTATTTTGTGGGACAAATTACTGCTGGGTGTTTTTATTTGTTTAAAACATGTCCGGAAGGCTTTTTAAGATGAAGACATGTAATGTAAGGCTTCAGTGTATGCAGATACAAAGTTTTGAGTCTGTGGATTCAAGCTCTGGAAGACAGTTTATTTCATTTCACATCAAACCGCCTTAGACCAGAGAACGAGCATGTAAGTCTATTATTTCAGTTTGGGTGATATTCCCCTTTAAATACAGTGCAATCAGTTGTTGTGGATAGCTTGGCCTTTCCATTCCCCTCTGCGTTTTACACACAATCCCCCAGTTGCCATGACACCCAGGCCTTCCATAAATACTCCTGGTATTTGTGAGGCTACATCCCCAGTAGGTTAGAGAACAGAAAGCCGTGGCCCTATGTGAGCCTTGCCTGCAGCAGAGCTAATCGCAGATCAATCCACAATGTTCCTCAGATAGTTTGAGTGTCAGCTGCAGTGCCATTTCCAAGCCCGGTCTGCTCCACTGGATCCCCAGCTCATCACACACATCATTTCTTTTCCCCCCATCTTTGTAACCATGACAGTGTACACCTGCTGTAGGCAAATAGTCTGGTAGAACTTCACAAGATGACTAACGATACTGAGGAAGATCTGACGTTCATCATACTAGTCTCTGCTGCAAGCTGTGAAAACAGAGCTGATGATTCATTCTGTGGAGCTGGAAAGTACGACCGGAGAGAAGATCACATTTTCAAAAAAAGATTAAGTGGAAACAGTGAGTTCTGATAACAGGGGTGAGAGGCGAAGATGGTCTCGGACAAGAAGCGGGAATAGTGTGTGTGTGTGTGTGTGTGTGTGTGTGTGTGTGTGTGTGTGTGTGTGTGTGTGTGTGTGTGTGTGTCTGTGTGTGTGTGTGTGTGATTCTGTGTATCGTATGTGTGTCTTGTCAAGCCTTGACAGGGGATTAGCAGCACTCCTTTTATGGGTAAAGATGTAGCTGGGTCTGCAGCCCCTAAGGTTAACTGTGCCCCCGTGCAGTCGATTCTGTGAAACACTATTAGCTACTCAATTTGTCTTGAACCGTGGCATGCGCTGTTTCCTTTCTGAAGCCCCCACCCCACACACACATGCACACACACACACACACACACACACACACACACACACACACACACACACACACACACACAGAAGGAAACTATCCGAAGTGGAAACAGTTCTCCTTTTTGAGGAATGGTTAACAAACAGCACTTCATTTAAAAAGGCCAGTTCTCCGTATTGTTCTCATTGTCACTGCTAATTCCTGATGGGACCGTGCACTGAACTGAATGCACCAGTCACTTCTTTGTCAGCAAGAAGTTTCATTGGTTCATAAACACACACGAAATATAGATTTAAGAACAGGATGAGGGGAAGACAATGAAAGATAAGAAGCATGATAATATGTAAAATACAACACAATTAGCAATTAGATAAATAAATGAGAAAAAGTAAAAGATGATGATGTATGGATGTGTATATTCTTTTCTGTCTAAATGTTCTGTTCCATCATGTATGTAGGATAGACAGAAGGAGGAGAGCTTTGGATAAATGATGTTGTCAGTTTTGATTCAAAGATAGATTATGCTGATTTCATGTAGGACAGTCTTGATATTGATACTTTAACCCACCGAGGTGGACATAATAAAGGAGAGTCAAGGTCATTTATAACCAATTACTTAATATTAAACACAAGCTGACGATTTTCTTTCATTACACATGACACAATCCATACTTTGTTCTGTTACCATGTGTCAACACGATGGTTGAGTTTTGTTTAGGTTTAGTAGAAGATTATGGTTGAAGCTATGATGAGATCTTGGTTGATAATGTGGTTATTCTTAAAGTAAAAGAACACTGACTTCCAGTTGGAGGTGAACAGCAGTCTCCCACATTAAAGTCCAATATTTTGTTGACCCATCTATCCACTCCGGCCTCCTCCCACCTGATTTCATCCTGTGCTCCCATGATGCAGAGAACTTCATCACCTGGACATAAGTCATTTTGAGGGCCCTAGTGTCCTAATACCAGGCCTGACCCTTCTGTGCCTAATGAACAGACATTTTAGGTTTTAAACCATACTTTTCCTAATGTAATAAATAGAACCTTTAAAGGTTCAACAGTGTTACAGTGTTGGGAATTATATAAGATGAGCCCGGTTCCACGCACAGACTTTGATCCACTAAGTCCACGAGAGCTCAGGGAGCTGTCCCACTGGGAAATCAGCAAGTGTTTGAGTGTTTGAGGGATCTTTGCTTGACTTTGAGCATTTTATGCACAAATCTGTAATTCCTGATGATTATTTTGCTAGAATATAAACCCACTATGTAAATGTTGGATACACCATGTGTGCAGGAGCAAGAAATATGAATATAATATGGTTCCCTTTAATTGATTATTTTATGTTGTGTACTTATTCCAATACTGTTGTTGCAGTTCTTATGCTTGAGGTTCCTGCCTGTTTTGTTCATGGTGGGAAATGTTGAGTCTCTGTAGATAATATACGGTCTAGACCTGCTTTTAGATAACTGCTGTTATGATTTGGCACTATATGAATTTGAGTTGAATTGAATTATGAACTGCAACAAGTGCCATCATTCATCATTCAGAGTTTGGAGTAACCCTAACTCACCCTAATATCACAGGTGAGGTAAATCACTGTGTGTTGGTTCAGTGCGCATGGCTTCACATGGACCATGATGTCCATTCAAAAAGATATCTTGTCATATCACTACATACTGTAACAGCTTTTCTTTATTGTTCTGTATTGTACACATTAAGTAATGTGTCTTAGACTGCTATAAAGAGCCTAATGAGCCATTACAAGTGCTAATTGTTGTGCACACAGCAGAGGAAACCTGCCATAGGATCCAGGTGATTGAAGGGATTGAAGTGCTTCAGTGACTAATACTGGAGAATTGGCCCTCGTTTTGTCTCGGAGGGTGAAAGAATTAAAACCTCAACCCACGCACACACTCGACTTGTTTGATTTCCTCCTTTTGCAGGAAGCTATGAATACGCAGGAAGCGATGATGATGGCAAAAACTGTGGATTTCAGGCTCACATGAAAACACACCTACACACAGGAAAATGCAAATCTAACCCAAGGCAGACACGAGCCGCCGCTGCAGGTGTGCAAACGCTGTTAGAGTCAGGAGTCACCCAGCCAAATCCCACACTGCACTTAATGTATTATAAGTAAGAATGCTGCATCTGTGTTTCACTGAACTGAAATGTTCAGCTGATGTGATAAAGCAGATAAAATGCAGAGCCTGTGATGCCATGCCATGCCATGACGCTCTGCTCTCACTGAGTTTAGGTCTTTGAGAGAGTGAGCTTTGACTGTGTCATCTTGAACACTCAGGCTTGTTAATTCTCCCACAAGATAATTAGTGTACTCGAGTCCTTTGTGAAATTTCTAAATTTCAGTTGGCCCAACCTTCAGCGGGCCATTTTTCACCTCCTTTTTACTACTCACCAGGTGGAAGTGTGAGGCTACAAAACAGCAGTGCTCTCTGTCACGGCCATGAATCTGGTTAACTGTGTCTCCACATTAGAAACATTTACATTGAAGATCGGTTTCACATGTGTGATTTCAGCCTAAAGGCCTTTACTCGAGTGCAGCTGTCCGTGCAGATTTGGGTTTTCAGTTTCAGTTTTTAGTCTTTTTTTTCTGCACTTGCACAAGAAGCGCTACATCGTTTTAGTAAGACCCACCACATAATGCAGGTGCAAACTGAGTTTTTCAGTAAGCTACTGACCCAGTTATAGCGGGAGGCTCTATATTTAGCAAGTGCATGGATCATGAAGATTATCGCAGTGCTGAAAATGACTGATGTTTGACACAGAAAAGCTGCTGTTGGTATCCATTTAATGGCTTATGGCCTATGGCTTCCTGCAGCAGACGTGCCCACAGTGAGTGAAAACACTTTGCTGGCGAGAGCATATCTGTGTCGAGCTGCTATCAAGGCTTCCACATACTCTTCCTGTAGCGAGGGCCTGCCTAGCCCACAGCATCCTGCTAAACACTCTACAGGGGAATGTCAGTTAGAAGCGTCCCGCGTGACATTTAGCTCCCAGCTTTATGCTAACCGTGTGGTGTACTGCCAACTTTAAGCCTGACTCTGAGTCTGGATCAAGCCTTCACTTTTGTCACCATCTCTTCCTCTGTTGTTTTGTCAGAGCTCCAGTTTGTGTTCGTCGGCCCGCCTCTTCAGTGTTATCACTGTAATCATCATCGGTGTCCTAATTTGGCAGTGCTGCTCTCTCCACATGCTTTATGTCTTAGAACACCTCTCGGTGGTGAATGTGCAGACACAACAGCAATAGTAATAATAATGGTGTGTTGGACTGGACAGAACGGTAATTAATTGTTCAGTCTCACTGAGTTTAAGATTCCTCTGGGTGTAGTCATCAGGAGTTCTGAACGTTTTTCATTGTCTCATCATTAAATGTCTGTTTTTGTCACAAAACATTACAACTGCTTGCCACTGATTCTTTAAGCTTTCAAGTGAAAGAGTTGGAGCACTGATGGACATAATGTTCCGTGGGGTGTTAATAACCCCGTCTTTTTTTTTCTCTTTGTCATCTGTTTGGTAACGCCGCGATTCTCTGTGAGTCACTGACGCCAAACAAAACACAGCACTGAGGCAGCACATTTGAAGATGCCTCATACAATGGATGTCCTTCGGTCAGGTCTATTTCCTCCCACACATTATTGAGGAAGAGTTAAAGATAGAGAGGCACTTAAGAGGAATCTTGTGTTTAAGGAAACTTGCTTACACAGTGGCAGAGAGTTAGATATGATGGTCAGGACTGTAAATACAGACGTTATGTTAGCGCTCAAGCCCGTAAAAAGAGCCATCAATAATGTGTCATGGCAGCAGTGGACCTTCTGAGTGATTGAAAATGCCACCTTAGAAATACATGGAGTAACCCCTGGGTAACATGCAAGTTATGTTGTCCAGTGTCAAGCCTCTATCAGATCATACGATGATACAATTTACAATAGCCAGGGCCGATCATAACATTCTCAAAATATCCTGAAAGGCTACAGTCACACATACGTACGTGAATTCAGGGGAGTGTCCAGCATCTTTGCTGCTGGTTTGAGGCTCCACATGAAGAAATGTGTGACCGAGCCCTCGTGCAAAACGTCCACAGAAGCTTCCACTCCGCTGGACAGAAGAAAATGGTGGACAGCAGATGTGTGTGAAGTTGTGAGCAGACTGTAATGTTCCTTGAATGAACATGAAGCGAATAGAAATTACAGCCTGTCCGAGGTGTAGTATCTTTGGACAGAGTGAGGCTAGCTGTTTGCATTACTGCCATATGTTTAACATACAAGAGTGAGAATGGCATTGACCTTGTTGAGCTAACTACTGTTTTGAGAGAGTGAACTCTTATTCTGCGGTTAAATAAAAAGAAAAGTGGTTTGTGGTAAAAACAGACAAAGACATATTGAGGAGACGCAGACACAAATGATTCATAACTTGTCATTACATCTGCTCGCACCATCTGCAGCGATCTCTCTCTCCCTTCCTCCCTGCATCAGACAGTCTATCTCTGTCATGGTGCTGCTCTTTGTCGTGCAATCCAGTGACGTCATAGTTGCCGGGCAACCTCGTGAGCAAAACAGAATCCCTCTCTGCACAGAGGGGAGGCCCCATACGCTCTCTGTCTCTGTCACATGCTCACAGTATATACATATACATCTCTCATTTGTTCCCTGTGCTCTCTAACACCACTAAACCTGTGCAGGCCATTAGTACCTGCCACCTTCCACATAATCCAGCAGAAGAGATCAGCTGATAGGAGAGGGAACCATGTTAAGGGGAAAGGAAGAACTCTGCTTCACTTTGAGAGCTTGCTAAATTTAGGATAAAGATCAGCCCAGAATTTGATTTTATGTGCAGAAACTTCTGAAGCAGTGACTTTGATGTTGGGAAATCCTTCTCAGGCCAAACCTTTTCAGGTTTAATGATGTATGCTTTCAGAGGGAATGAATGCACTGCTGGCAATCAGCCCATTGGACGTTGTCCAAAGCTGTGCGCATTTTTTTAAACAGTGGGAACTGTTGGATAAGAAATGATTGAATGATGAATTTAATGATTGTGATTCAAATGAGTTAGATCTAATATACCAACAAAAATATGAAAAAAACATTTAATACAGTCACAACACAGCTGGGTTAAATGTATCAGTGTGATCCACTAGAAGAACATGTTGCTGCCTTTGAAGCTTTTTGAGTCAATCAACGCTGTTAGAGGTGCACGTGTGATGAATTTTGGACACGTAGGAAAGGACATGACAAGTCATGTGTCCTTCATCGCCATGGCAACAATAATCATGTGGTTAAAGTTGTGAAGTTTGGTTAGATTCAGATGACAAAACAATGTGGTTATGTAGTCATGTAAGTGAAGCAATAGTTAACTTCAAACAACAACATCGGGGTATGACTGACCCAGAGACTTCAGTCCATCTGTAGCAGCACACCACTGCTGTGACACATGTACAGTGACACATGTAGGCCACTGCCAAAAAGGAGAACACACACACTGTATTTCAGCATTGTAGCAACAGCATTTCACCCATAGTTACAATATACAACACAATGATGTAGAAATAAAATAAAATAGAAAAGAACAACCTAGATAAATAAAAACAACCTAAACATATTAACTAGTAGTATAAACATATACACATACGATGAGACATATTAAAATAAAAGTAGTAGTACAAAATATAAAATTCAAGTATACAAATAAAATAAAATAAAATATTGGATTCAACCAGTATGTACAAGTGTGTAGTATTTAAATGTACAAATGGGCTGATGAGATGACATAGATGTGTTCAGATCAGTTTATCACATTTATGCAGAGGTCATGTGACCTCATGACCACATCCACTGCAGATTGGTTGAGAGTGTTGTAGAGTTCAGAACAAGCAAAAATCTTCCTCTGCTAGCTTACTTGGTGTTGTCACTGATGCTAAAAAATCAGTATGACGTATAACTTGTTAACATTATTTGCAGTGGACACAAGTGCTCACTGAACCTGCAGTGTTTTTCTTTATTGGCTAGCTTGGAATAAATGTAATCTCGTTCTAGCTCTGACAATCCTTCATGTCATATGTGCTATAAAGCAGCGCAGATACTTGCTGAAATGCAGACGTGACGTTGAGCACATTACCACTTTGGGAGTAGCCAGGAAGTTAAAAGATACAACAACAGAGTCACAAACCATAATGTTTTGGTCACAGTTCTGACACATGGTGGGTGGAAGAACTATAAAAAACAAATGTTCAACTGAAACCAACTGCTGGTGACAGCAGAGCCGCAGGCAGGACTGGGGGGTCAGTCAGACAACTGCACTACACTTCTGGTTTTGAGCTTTTAATCTGTTTTCTGCATGTTTGTGTCTACCATACTTTCTCCTTCATGCTTGGAATGGAGTGTGAGTGGAGGGGTTTGCAAACTGCAACTAAACCACTAGATACTACTAAATCCTCCACACTGGTCCTCTATAAAGATGATCTTATGAGATGTGTTGCATCATATGGGTTCATCTCAGTGTGGCCTGCGTGTTTGTGACCCTCTTCTATTTGATATATGTTCTATGCAAAATGTTTTCAGTGAATGCGACCACAGTCAAATCATGATGATCTGTTCTCACACAACAGAGTGATGGGCAGTACTTCAAAATATACTGACTCTGTTATCAAGATGATTGAAGTCTTTTCCTTTTGTATTTTATGCTTAGATTGAATTACAATACAGCTTTATATTTACATATTTGTAGATATTTTAGAATTTCTCCTCAGTATCTGCAGCAGTAAATCCAAAGACCCAAATACTGTGAATATATTTACACCAAATGCATCCAGATGTTGACTCAACTTACTCAGTGGCTGGAATAATAAGTGCAATGTTTTTATTCCAATCTGAATTTTGAGACGTAAATTGAAACTGTAGAAAAGCATTTCTAAAATAAGTTGTTGTTATTCTCTGTGAATTTGGCTTCACTTGTGCTTTTACCTTCTGTGCCTTGGAAGTTCATGTACTCCAGCATCAGTCAGGTCCCCGCAGCTCCTGCTCTGTCTGCAGCATGAGCAAAGATCCTTTACTGGAGCCAAGATAGTTCATCCACCCATTTTCTGTAACCGCTTATCCTCATCAGGGTTGCAGGAGGCTGCAGCCTGTCCCAGCTGACTTTGGGCGAGATGCAGGGTACACCCTGGACAAGTCACCTGCTCATCACAGGGCTGACACAGAGACAAACACTCACACTCACATTCACACAGAGAACTCACGCAGGCACGAGGAGAACATGCAAACTACTTGACCTGGCCTTCACCAGGGTTCAAACCAGGAACGTTCTGTGCTAACCACTGCAGCACCGTGACTACAGACTGCTGCTTTTTATTTTACACTTTTACAATGGAGACATTTTCATTGCAGGAAAGCACAGATGGAAGTCGTAACATTAATGACGGCTCTGTTTCAGTGTCCCAGTGAAAGCCAGGGCCCACAACTCCACACAGCAAACTGAATGCAGCCATAAGTAATGTTATTAATTACACTGATGCCATTTCCGCTGCTGCAACAAATGTGTCGCAAAAAGACGTACTGAATTTATGAGATTATGTGTCTCATTTGCAAGAATATACATTATTTTGTATTAAGCAGAGACCAATTTAATTTGAACAAACAAAACTCTGTTCTGCACTCAAT
Organism: Nibea albiflora; assembly: GCA_014281875.1. Lineage (NCBI taxonomy): Eukaryota > Metazoa > Chordata > Actinopteri > Sciaenidae > Nibea > Nibea albiflora. The sequence goes on from CM024796.1 coordinate 25,461,765, forward strand.
GAATTTATTTGCAGGTTTTAATTTTTGGAACACAACATGTGCCTGCATATTTCCTGACCTGACACAGCAGACAATAACATTTTGAACAGCGCTGATGTCATCGTGCTCACACCAGATTAACAGACATTTGGGCAGTTTTAAGGGCAAGTGACTGAAAATGAACTTTTCTATCATTTGCGTATGAGGCCTTAAATGCTTCAGCTGTTTTAAGAGCGAGGCCGGATTGAGGCCAAATCTAGCACTTCAGCCTGAATGCAGGTTTTCCCATTCATTTGAATGTGGGCACTGCATTTTAGCTGCAGCGTTGTCAAATGTAAACGTAAATGTAAATGTACTTTATTTATACAGCCCTTTACAACAGTCCTTTCGGTGTACCAAAGTGCTTTACATCAAATAAATAACTAGAAAAATAAGTTAAAACAAACAAAAACAATAAAGGAACAATGAAAACAGTAAAATACAACAAAATCAAATTAAGATAAGATAAAAGTGTCATTGTACTACTGGGTATTAAAAGACATCCTAAATAGGTGAGTTTTTAGCCTGGATTTGAAAAGGCCCAAGTCAGAGACGCAACTCGACGGGGAGCTTATTCCAGAGCCAGGGGGCGGCAATGGAAAATTCTACCTATATACTCCACTTGTTGTGTCCTCACTTGGTTTGTTTCGTGTACCCACTTCTATATTTGTGTCTGAAGTTTCCTTTATGTGTCTAAAAAGAGGCAGCTGTGGTCAGGTGACATAGACGGGGGATGAAATACACCACCATCAAGAGTTAATTATAACATCAAGTTATTTTCTGATTATTCCTTAGCAGCTAGGTTCATCACAAATAAACCTCACACAACGCTGCACAGCCCTCGCCACAATGCCTGATTTGGTCTGAATATAGCCAAACGCTTCAAGACGTTAATGGTGTCATGCTAACATCTTAAATACCAGCATGTTATACAAACATAAACAATAGCCCATTACCAAACTAACTATACCCATGTTCACATGCTAAGCATCAGAAGGTAAATGATAAATGTAAGGTTGTGCCCTTGAGCAAGGCACAGTCCATCAATGAAGAAGAATGGTATGAAGAGAAGAAAGAGAATGAAGCTTTACACTGATATTTCTGTGTGTACTTAATATTCCAAAAAACACAGTCCATGTGATCTTCAGCCCTGAGCGTACCTGAGCAGAATTCTATTGAGGATTGGTTATAGACTTAAATGAGAGGCCAGGACGCTTGAGAGTGCTGAGGTTGTGTGTATCAAAGAGATATCTTTTGAATTTAGTTTTTTTGATCTCTGCTGAATTTTATTTGTGAGGAGAACTGCAGTGAAAACTTTCATTTAAAGAACTGGACAGCATCTTGTCTTTTCAGAAAGTGTTACTCTCAGTCAGCGTTCACAGTGCACCGTGCAGTTTGACTCCACAGTTGTTTGTCCACAGTGTCTGGGACCTTTTGTGTTGATTCAGGTTAGGCCAGCCTTTGTCATGGTAAGGCTAATTTAGACTAGGACTTAACTGTAACATGAAAAGAATGATCTGTTTGGGCCTATTTGACATTTCTTGTTCTATAACTAACAGAGAATTTCCCATGAGAGTAGCCTCGGTGACGATGACTGTAACACCACCACAGGAAGTGACATTTTCTGAAATTAAAACAGGTTAAATGTGTTGTTTCAGCTCTCTGTGCACTTAATATATCACTATAGTTTTTACTTATTTTCTTCATTGTTGTTTTGCGTCAGCTCTCAGCCAGCCGTGGAAATCAAATGCGTTTTGACACTGACAATACAACTAAAGTGCACTAGACTAAAACTATAAATTCAGTCCGGCTGGTCCAAGCGGTATTTCCTTCAGCCAGCTGATTCCCAGGCTGCTCCTCCTCCTTCACATCCGTCATTCTCCACCTCCATCTCTGCTCTAAATCTCTTCGTTCATCATTTTCTGTCATCTCTGCTGCCTCTTTCCCTCCCCTTCCCCTCTGCAACTGCCTCACTTTGAGATATTACAGGTTTTTCTATTTTATATACAGTTCAGAGAATGTTGATGATCATCTTAATTTATGTTCTCTCTGTCTCTCTCTCTCTCTCTCTCTCTCTCCAGGTCAGAGAAGGTGTTTTTCTGTTGCGGCCTGAAGAAACCTTGTCCATGACAGTTCCCATACATCCTTTGTTTTTGTATTTTGGCGTTCAAAGTGATAAATTCAATATTCGCAGCAGCTCTGCAATATTCAGTGTGTGAAAGCGACGAGGCCCAGCTTCAACCGAACACTTCTCAGTTGACCATCTCAGTTTTCTGTCTCCGGGATTTCTCCTGCGGCCTCACTTTTTTAGACTCCAGCTCACAAGGTGCTTGTTCTAAAGAGGCAGCGATGACATTCCAAAACCTCTTCAGCTCAGTCTTATTACACAACTTGACCCAAGGATAACCATTAATCCCCACACTCGTGGACCAACACACTCCCAGACACAGAGCCCCTTCCCCGGCTTCAGGCAGTATGGGAGACGGGAGCTGGGTATGTCTGAGCCCAGCTGAGTTTGCACAGCTGCAACAATACAGTGAATGTGAGTACATACGTGTGTGAACCTGGGGGTGACACATTTGTGTGTGTTCTTCTGTGTGTCTGTGTGTGTGTGTGAGAGGTTGTGGCATATATGATGAGTTTCTGTGTGTGGGAGTGTTGGGCTGTGTGATATGACCAAAATGGCACATTTTCTGTTAATTCAGTGAACTTTCAGACTTTTCATACACAACCATACGATAGAAGGAGCCCTTCTTTTAGGTGCTTCCTTCTCCAGATTAGGCCTGTGCGAAAAATGTGTTCACGTCCTGCGTTTTAGTCTCAAAAATCTGAGAACGAAATCACAATTCTGACTTTTGGGAAACATTTATTCCACATGAAATACAAGCAACACAGAGGTGAGATTCATAACCAGATTTTTCCTGACCGGTGATGTAAAAAACTTGCACAACATCTGCACAAAGCTGAATGCTGTAGTGTGTGTAATGTGATGTACATAGTGGAAGGACAGGGAGTTTAGCAATTGCCTGCTGTGGGTGAGTGTTGCTGTAGTACAGTACCATAGAGTGAGAGAATGAAATGAACAATAGAGCATAATATGAAATGATGGATGCTTCTTTATGCAAATCACATTCAAAAGAGTGCATGACTGGACTTAAGTTGGTGTGCAGACCCACACGCCACAAAAGTGACCAATAATATGAAGTGACTGTCTCTAATAACTTAGACAACACAGTCAATATATTGTCTGTGTGTCTGATGTTAGCTGATCTGTGTTGTCTTTGTTGCCTATATGATGATGAGCATGTTGCGTTTGTCCTAGAAGTCTTGAATGGGCTGATTTAAAGTGAAGGAGATGATGTAATCACGTTCTATAGTTACTGAAACTCATTTAACTTACTCACTGTCATTTTCTGTGTGTAGTCAGAATGTCAGTCTGTTAATGACATTTGTTCACTCTGGGACTTGTGGCTATCTCTTCCCTCGCTAGCAAACACATTTGTTAGTCAAAAGAGCATCTGTCTTCGTGTTCCTGGTGGATTCTGCCTGTCAGCATGGATGATGAATAGAGTATGACTCGCTCATGAAAGCTATTCTGTCGAGGAATTACACAATCATGCATAAATCAGTATTTCATGTAGAAAGTGGAATCACACCAGGTCATTCTGTCAGACTGACTGATTGACTGGGAGGTCACCGACAGAAGATTCAAGCTATGTGTGGGCAAACACATGTAGGCTCCACATCTATACTGTATGTGGCATAATTGTATGCATGCATGCTGATGATGCATGCTTTTATGTTGCATGTGAAGGAAGTCTACCTTCACTTAAACACTGTGACAGTTCTTTTCATTTCATCTGGTTAATAGAATCAGATACTGTGATTAAAAACAAGTCCCCTGTCATTTCCCCGTCAGCCACTGCAGTGCAAACATTTGAATTAGGGGAGGAAGTTTTCTTACTTCTGCATAAGATCTACTGAACTTCGGCTGGCTTCGTCTGCCCTGTCACTGCTTTTTGTCATTGCATGTTCAATATCTTTCAGGCTTGTCAGGCTGCATGGTAGCTTGAGAGTACTGACACATCCGTAGCGATGAGCATGAAGTGGCGTTGTTGCGAAGCTCCATGGTCGCTCGTCATGTGACCCCGCACAGCAGAGAACAGAAAAGTAATCCAGGTTAATCCTCACCCCATTCGTGTTGCTGTCGCTGTGGTCGAGCAGGGTTTTTGGTTTATGAGTCAGGTTGCAGTAGAGATAGGAGCATAATGGAAACATGACAAATGTGCACTCTGTGAAGGCCCCTGCAGGCTGGGAAGGTCTCATTTTTACTGATGGCGAGGAGGCGAAAGACAGGAAGGGCTTGTGTATCACCATCCAATCAATCAAGGGCATAATGAAGGACACGAGCTGTGTTTTTCTCTAGAGATGGGCGTATGTGAAGGAGCTAAAGACTAATGGACCGATGTAATTAATGTGCTGGATAATGTAATGAAACAATTAGTTCATCAATTGATCACAAACTATTTCAGTAGCTGATTAATCACTTTTGTTTCATTTTTGTTTTAGGTCCTGCAGTGTTATGTTATGATAGTTCATGTAATATTTTTTGGACAAAATGGATCGTGATCTTTTATTATTGTCAGAAAAAACAACAAATCAATCAAAACGTAATCACTGGGTTAACTCTTAATGAAAACGTTCATTAGCTGCAGCCCTAATTGAATCAGTTAGAGCTGATTAATTGATTAATCAATCAACAGAAATTAATCAACAGTTTAGGTAATTGCTTAATCATTTAAGCTATTTATGGAGCAGAGATGCAAACCTGTCTCTTCAACTGTGAGGATTTACTGCTTTTCTCTGTTTTATACAATTATGAACTGAACACTTTTTTAACTGGTAATGCATGAAGACGCGCTGGGAGCATGATGGTGATGGACATCTGTCATTATTTACTGACATTTTATAGACTAAATTATTCATCGCAGAAACTATCAAAAAAAATGATGTTGCAACCTTTTAATTAAAAGCACAGTTGACTGGCTGAAGCTGTTGCGTAATATATTTATTTAATTATTATCATTGTGAAATCTGTAAACACAAAATTTCTCTACGGTGACGGCATCAGATTATTTAGTTAAATGTGTTTTGTTACTGATGCCCTTCTTACTAAGCTAAGTGTGTGTATTAGAACAAATCTGAAAATATTCTGGTAATAAAATGAAATCACTGTTGAGGAGCTGGAACCAGAGGATGCTGAACACTGTTCTTAATAAATGACTTCAAATGTGATTTTCAAAGCAGTCAATTAACTTTCCTTGAATTGATGAATTCATTGTGTAAAGACTGATTTCCTCCAGCTGTAATGTTGCTAACCTGAGTGCACACTAAGCACACACTGCACACAGTCCGGATGATCTTACCTGAGACCGTACACTTGTCTGTCTCTCTCTCTCTCTCTCTCTGCTCCTCCTCCTGTCACTGTGGACGTCTAACGCAGGACAGAAATAGGAAAGAAGCTTTACAGACCGCAAAGCTGCTGAGCACTACGAATAATGAAGTGAAGTGTCATCCATAGTTGATTATGTGAGCTGACGTGACGGGTGTGTGACGAGCATGTGTGTGTGGTGCCCATGCACACGTGTATGTTTGTCCCCTGTGATTGTTTGGCAGATGATCGTGGGTGGAGGTCTTAAATGTTCTAAACAGAGACTCTGTGACATGTGCATGTGTGTGTGTGTGTGTGTGTGTGTGTGTGTGTGTGTGTGTGTGTGTGTGTGTGTGCATGGGTATGGGATTAGCATCTAAAAGTGAGAAAGACACCATGTCCCCTTTTACTTTTCACTAACAGGCTGACTCAGGCTGAGCTCGACTGATGCAGCACCTCCTAGTACAGAGGAGTATTTATAAGGGCATTCGTTAATGAGATGCAGCGTGTTTATTCACTTTTCATGAACATGTGTCATCCGAAAGAACATTTTGAATGACAGATATGATAACATAAACCTCTTGTGTGTGCGTACAGCATAACGGGACTCCTCTGTGTGCTCACTAGGTTTTTTAGATGTGACTCAAATGTATCAAAGCAAACACGTTGCAGTTAAAGTGATGAGAGAACTCTGTTTTTATCTTTCTCAGACTCCACCAAGAAGTTGAAGGATGTGCTGGAGGAGTTTCACGGTGATGGAGTCCTTTCCAAATACAACCCAGAGCAGGTGTGTCTCCATCCTCCTCCCTCCGCTTTTATCTTTTATTTTGGTGGCTGATATTCTGCCTCACTCTGACACAGCTAGCGTCCGTGCGCACACAAACACATGGCGTGACGTTATCGGATACTCTTTTAGTTTCCTCTGATTCAGTGTGATATCAAGAAGCAGAGTGCTTAGTCATTCCACCACGTTTATAAATGCTGTGGTGGAGACACACCCGCGCCATCAACTCTGGCTCCTGACGTCAGCAGCTGTAGTGCAGACTACAGCGCAGGCTGCTTTATACCGCCGCCTGAACTTTGGACACTGACGCTATTTTCAGGGCTGACTCTTCTCACACTTCTCTCTGTCCTCAAGTGTTTCTTCGAAACTCAGCAATTAACTGTCTGCTTCCTCATTTTCAGTATTCATGTCTGTATTTGATCCTGTGTGGTAACTTTAACTTTTTGGCTTCACACACACAGTTGCATATATTATATATGAGCTGACTGACTTCAGTGCCAGTGCTTACGTCTCGAGCATTCACAAAACATGACTGACAGTTTCCCAAAGCACAATATTATGACATTTAATTAAAACAAATATGTGTTTCAGCTGGTGTGTGTGTGTGTGTGTGTGTGTGTGTGTGATACACAGGTCTTCCCGACATTGCAATGTGTTCTGAATAATTAACGCAAAGCTTAAGCACAATGTGAAATGTGAACCATCTGGGCTGAAGCAGACGGATCCTTTAGGAGGTCGATTTAGGGATCAGGTTAGTTACTAGAGGACAAGAGTAAGTATCTGTGTTCTGCTGCAGGCTCGTGGCATATATATGTGTGTATATATATATATATATATATATATATATATATATATATATATATATATATATATATATATATATGTCACTTTTATAGTTTAATATTTGTTGAGTATATACTGTAGGAAATTCCACAGCAAATCTTGAATCATGATCATTTTGTGGTATCGTAACAGTGTTATCAACACTAATGATGACTGAAGCATAAAGCGATGAAAGACTGTTTAGCTTTGTTCAACGTCACGCTCATCTTTAACATGAAGTTCAGTGAGATGCTCTGTTTGATTATTAGTTTTTTCACTTGCATCATCAAAGCACCTTCCTGTTATCAGCCACTTCAAACAAACTGAAAATTGTTGCCACTTTCATTCATCTCCATGAAATCTCGATGTTGCATGTTCTCAGCGAGCACTCACAGAGGTATCAGGCTGGAACTTCTCTTTGACCGCATCCAGATTTGACTGTTTCGTATATTTCATCTGATTACAATGAAAGACGTTTTGTAAATTCAAACATGCTGCATGTTTTTTTGGGGAATTCATTTACATCTGCATTGAAATTCATATGTCAGCTGGAGGGGACAGGGTTTGGCGTCCACCTTCAGCCTAAACACGGCTGCAGTCACATCCAATCCCTCCCCCACAGTATTATTGCCCCCTCTTCCTCTTCCTCCTCCTCTCTCTCTTCATTATCACCTCCTGTTTTCCTCACTATTTGTGATGACATGACTAACGGCCCGGCTGGACGTTTGGCGCCATAGGGACCGGACTTAATGTGCATGTGGTCTTTCAGAGACCACACTGTCACCTGGCGCCTCTGATGACCACCGTGGCCCTGCTTCTGCCATCTATCAGTGTGTGTGTGTGTGTGTGTGTGTGTGTGTGTGTGTGTGTGTGTGTGTGTGTGTGTGTGTGTGTGTGTGTGTGTACCTCTAATGACTCATCTACCCACTGTGCCAGCTGTAGTGGAATCTTATTTTTTGCCATTGTGCAGCCTGGCCTCTTCTGACGGAGTTTCAAATACTGATTAAAGAAAAGAAAGAAAAAGAAAGAACAGTGATTGACACTTCTAGCCGTCAGTCGTGTTGGTTTTTCTCCATTGAACAGACGAACAAGCAAACAGCAGCACAATAATTCTCAGTGATTGATGAGTGACTGAGAGAAACACCCACAGGGTTTCCCTCCACAGCGGCAGGCTCCATTAGGCGTGACCAAAACGTTTTATTTCATTGTTGAACACGCTCAGCTCAAACTGTTTGGAAGCGTGTGTGCTTTGTCTTTTCACTGCGTGATATAAGAGTTGATGTGTCGGTTATTTTTGGGGTCTGTTCTCGTTCTAGGAGGACCCTGCTTATTACAAACTATGGTTAACAATGATTTCTAGCAGCAGGGAACGAGTTGGATCAGCCAAACACAAAATCCGTGTGAAAACTGAATTCGGTTTCAAAAAGATGAGCCTTTAAGTTCCCATGTAATGGAGAGCAGAGTGCTGTTTGCTTCTCATTCTTATTCTGTGAACCCGGCCCACACTGAACACAACCTCTGAAATGAGCCAGTCTGTCAGGGAATGTAGCGTCCTACAGATGTATCTTTATTGCTGGTTTTGGCTTCTGGCATCCCATGGCAATCTTTCCACCAGGAAAGTCTGTCTAACATTTCCGGCTGGTCTCAGAAGCTGTGCAGTCCAGTCCAGCTGATGGCACAGATTTTGCCTGGCACAGCAGACAATTACAAGTTAGCTACTTTAGCAAATGGTTAGGCTAAAGCTATCTGTCCAGAAAGTCTGTGTATCACAGAGAGACAAATTTGTGTATAAAATCTGATCCAATTTGAATAAAGTTGTAAACTTGTGCGTTTGTACAGTACTCAGTGAGGTGATGACTGCAGCAGCCCTCACAGTCGCTCCACTCCAGGGCGTCAGAAGAGACAAAGCGTTTCATTGGATGTAAAAGTAGTAAGTTTATCAGGAAATGACAAACACTAAAATACCATGAAGAATACCTGAAAATACTGACATTTTGCATCATTGTTGGTCCAGATATTAAACTTCATGTGGACTGTAAGCACATCAAGCATGCTTTTGTTCATTTCTGGTCTAGTCCCTCTAGTCCAAAGTGCTCGCAGCCTGTCACAAATGACTGTCTGATAACAGTGTGCTTTAGATGCAGATCTGGAATCTAGGCAGGACAGTCTGTAGTCCGTAGTAGCCTGAAGTTTAATGCCAGAAGAAAGTCAATCAAATCATTCTGACAGCCGTGCCAAAATGAAAAAGATTAAATGAACCATGTAAATGTGTCACAGCTGCCCTTGGGAGATATTTAAAGATTGGCAGCCTTAAATGGGAGTCCGCTCACAGGGAAAATGATCGTCGCTTAGATTCTGGGGTCAAAGTCTTTTTCTGTGTGCTTACATTCAAGGAAATCTCTCAAATATGAGCACAGCTTTTTCTATTTTCTGATTTCATAAATGATATGTCTGTAGTGTATGTAAAAAGACCGTGTGTGTTTCTATGGCATGTGTACACATGAGCATATTTGCCTGTAACTTGCCATTCTCCATGATGCACGGCAAATTAAAGACTCATGACTTGCTTGGCCAAATAAGGAGAAGTGAGTGATATGAATAATGCCTGGCTGGCTTCGGGAGCTGTCAGGGTTAGGTCAACAGTGTTGAGCAGAGGGAGGATCCTCATCACGGTGTGTTCTTCTGTGATGGGCGTCAGTTACTGCAGCTTCAAACCCTCCGGACAGGAGCACATTAGAAGCATATTTTCTCTAAGTCTTGGCATGCAAAAGGGATCAGTTTTACTTTGTCCTATTTTGGTGTGAACCAAGCGTTCCCTGGGAGGAAACGGCGTCTGTCCATACTGCAGCCTTCTAATGTTTGCATAGTGTATTTGCTTTCATTTAAAACCAGAGAGGAACTCTTGACTAGACACGATTCACCTAGAACTGATTTGGCAAATGTTGATGGTCATCACTGGTGTGATGTAGATGTATGTAGAAATACAAGTTTTTTTGAAATTTTGAACAAAAATTGTGGGAAAGTGTCAAACAGTTTCTCGTTCTAGCTTCCTGAATGAGATGATTCGTAACTTGTCTTGTCTGTCACTGTCACCTCATGACTCCGACCACCGGTCTGCTGGGACCTCTGTGTGGAGTTTACATGTTTTCCGTCTCCCACAGTCCAAGACAACGCAGGTTAATTGTGCCTTTAAATTGTCCATAGGTATAAACCACTAACAGTATAAAGCGTATGGGCAGTGCATGCGTGATGTCACCCACAGTTTCCCAAAGAGCCATTTCATGTCATGTTGGTAGTCCTGCATCTTCTGTATCCCGTCTAATCTAAATTTGTCAAAGACAAGGATCATCTGCCGATCTGAGGCGGGCTGTATGACACCTGGTTGCTCAAACAAGTTATCTGTTATGGCACCCACCTGTCAATCAAAGCGACCACACTCTTAATTCTGCATAACGTTAAGTCTTAATATAATCTGAACAGGTGAGTTGTATATAAATTGTCATGAATGGGGAAATTAGCTATAGAGACGTGAAGTTGGATATTTGAACATGGGGACTTATGGAGACTGACTCACTTCTGTAGCCAGCCTCAAGTGGACGAGAAGAGGAACTGCAGTTTTTGGCACTTCCATCTAAGCTTCCCTTCACAGCCATGGAGGTTGCGGCTTGGTGTGAACATGTCTAACCCCTGAGATGATGTGGCGACTTCAGGGTGTACCCACCTCTCACCTAAAGTCACCTGGGATTGGCTCCAGCCCCGTCTGATAATTCTAAGCGGTTATGAATTATAAACAGAATGTCTTTGGGTTGTAGAGTTTCCATCATTCCGACATCCCATAGACTAAACAATTGATCTAAAAATCAGCAAAAAAAAATTTGTTAACCAACAATGGAAATTATGGTTGTAGTCCCGATGTGGTCACTTCCTTTGGGAACATGAATGGCTGAGATGTATTGTTATTAGACCTCTGTAGGGAGGGACTAAGTCATATATTTGCAGAATATTCACTTTTCTGTTGTTTATCAAAACAGACTAGTTTCTAATTTTCTGATCTGTTTCAGCTCAAATGAATCCAAGCATCAGAAATGTTAGAGTAAGAAGCAAACAGTCCCTGCAGAACTGTGGAGCGCTCTGTGTGATCTACAACCTAACAACCACTGACATCTTCACTGACGATACAACCTTGCACAAAGCAGCTAACCCCTTCTCTTCTTCTACCCACTTCTCCCTCACTCTTTCCTTCTTTCTCCTTTATCCCGTCCGTTGTTTTCCGACCGTTAAACAGAAGCAAGACGTTCTCAACCAAGTAAGCCTCAGCCCGGCGGGCTCTGCTCTGCATGCTGTGTGGTGTCTGTGTCAGCAGACTGCATGCACATTCTGTCCACTAACATAACATAACCCAGCCTTATCCGCTACAGATGGTCTGTCACTGTGCCACAGGGGGGGAAAAGGCCAGAGGTCATGGGGTCACAGTGTTGAGTTGGGTGCTACTATGCACCCGCCACATGGCTGCGTGAGGGGCAGCTGAGGGAGGGAGGGAGGGCGGATAAATGGAAGGAGCATTCCATGTCTGTATCCAGCAGTCTGTGTTAATATGTACTGCTTTCTTTACATTGTCTTGTTTTCTTTGAAGCCATCAGGACTCCAAATTAACTAAACGGTTCATCTGGGTGCAGCTTCCAGCACCTCCGTTCTGCTCCAGCTAACCTTAATGAGATATTCTGTGGTGGTCAGTCGACTGGTGTGACAGACATTTTACTGACCTTTAAAGCCTGGCTGTGAAGTCTGTTGAGAATGTTTTCACTTTAATGGCTTCAAACCATGTCGTCATTAAGCTCTTCCTTATAAATGCTGGCATGTCACCCCAAATCGAGGCTGCAGACATCCATCTCAGGGCCGATCAACTTGAGCCAAAATGTCCATCATGTCTTTCTTCTTTTCATTGATGTAACAAAAGAATTGAGCATCTGTGGTTGGTGTGAACTTCATTTCACGAGTGTACCTCAGTAATTCTGCTAACCTGTTTGCTCTTTTCCCTGTCTTCATGCAGCCCATTGATTATGAGGGCTTCCAGCTCTTCATGGCCACATACCTGGAGAACGACATCCCAGAGGAGCTGTGCCAGCACCTCTTCACCTCCTTCAAGAGCAAGACGGGAGGCTGCTCTCCCGATCAGTCTCGTGCAGGGACGAGCTTGCTGGGTAAGCTTTAACAACGCGGTCAGACTTTTCATGTGAGCGTAGTCATTTCACCGATGCCACAGGACACAGCAGCAATCCAGTGTCATGAGTGTTTTCTATTTGCTGTTTCATTCATACAGATTCACTTTGAACTCATCCAGTCTGGATATTGAACACAAGGAGCTTAAAAGACACTATCAGAGGATGAGATCAACACATTAATAGAACCTGTTCACCCTCCCAAAGACACTCTCAGTGTTTTGCTCTGTTTTGTAGCATATCTAGCGTGCTCTTTCCAGGATATCCATGTCATGCTTGAGGTTCGATTCCTGGCCTCACAGTCCGATGCCTTGGGATAAGATACCGAACCTTCATGTGTTTGGGTGAGCTCAGTTGTTGGCGCTTTGGACATGCCGTGCTCCTGATGAGCAGCCTGTGAATGGGTGGATGTGTTGTAAAAAAGTGCTTCGAGTGGTCGGTAGACCAGAAAAGCGCTATATAAATACAAGTCCATTTACCAAATGAGTCATACTGACCAGAGCAGAAGACAGAAATCTCTGTGTTGTAGGTCTCTTGCTCCTCGCTCTGTGCAGCATGTAAACTGTGTCCGCCTCCATCCTTGAGTGCTGTGTGGGCCCTGGCACTGGGATCTGCCTATCTGCTCCTCGCTGCAGAGCAGCTGAGGTGACAGATGGACTGTTGAATTAGAAATCTATTTCTGTGCCATAATGTTTGTAAAAGTGAGAGGCAACAAGTGCACAGGAGCGAAATGTGAGTGACGGCGTGTCACTTTGGGTAACAGCGGTGGTGCTGAGGATCCCAGTGTCACAGATAGTTTGTCACATCCCAGCTTTGACTTCAGACTTCGGCCTGTGTAATCCTTCTAGTTTTCACTGTGGATAAATGGCAGTGAAGTCATCTTTCCCTCACTGTGAGTGCAACAGAGGAGCTTCAGTCAGATCTACAGCTGCACGTTTGTGTCAGGCTGCTCATGTATCCGCGTTAAGATTGAACGTACCGTACAGTTTGTATCCTCGAGGTCCAACAAACCTGCTCAATGCATCTTCTTCTCATAAAACAGTCAAAGCTGCTTTTTCTCAAGAGTTTGAAGCCTCCTCCTGTTGTTGCACTGCTGCCTGTCTTGGCACACATTACCACGCATCACGCCAAATCATTGACGGTGGTGTGTGGCGTCGCCTGTATTCACAAGACGCACAAAAGCAGGACCCACTCACAGGAGAAGTTCTCCATTGAAACACTAGACAGTGTAAGTAAGTGCAAGTGTTACTGATGAATTTCAGCTGTAGGGGCAATTTTACTGCTTCTATAACAATTACTTTCATGCGAAAGTGATGTGACGGTTATTTAGCTGATGAATTGTTTTGTTCATACAGTTTCAGACAACGGAAAATGGCTCAGCAGCTGAAGTCAGAGAACGTTTCCTAATATTTGCTTGAAAAATGAATGATATGATAATATAATACATTTAATTTTCTGTCAGTAGACTAATTGTTCCAAGCAGTTTATTGGGATGTGATGTCAGCAGAGTCTGGACACATGACATTAACAGTGGACCATCGTGTCCATCTGAGCTTATATACACATTTTGCCAAATCTAAAACGCCCAAATCAAAGTGACATATTCACTTAATCATCGTGGGAAAAATGAAATATAATACACAGGCTTATTGAGGAGTACACTGGTTAATCTGTGTGGATTCTGCTGCTACGTCGGCGTGTGTTCAGGTTGACGTAGCCTGCACTGCCACCTGGTGGAGTTTCTGAAGAGCCGTCATGACATGAAGCAGCCTGGAGTCGGTCACTGTATGATCGAAGCCTTTAGTATGCTCCAGTGATGTTTTTATTGGTTTATCATCCAGCACCATCTGCTCTGAAGCTCCTGGTCTGTGAATGATCATCAGTTTATGCTGTCTGGACAACATGTTTCACCACATGTAATATGCTGCTCTCTTTTGTCACTGTCTCCTGCTCTCTCGCAAATAAGAGACGTCTCTATCACGTCCACTAATAATGCTTCCTGCCATTCCTGCAGTTGACGTAGAAACATGCAAACATTTCTGCTCTTAAAGGGTCTGAAAGGATCCATAACCCATGCAGTGTCTGTAAACAGTGTCTGTCTGTTGTTAGAGGATATAAAGAGAACTCTTTCTTCAATGATGTTCACTCATTCTTGCTGCTGCTGCCGTTGTCTTTTTTCCCTCCTTGAAACAATGACTGACCGCAGAAGCCCGTTCCATTGACGCAGGCATCTCTATTCAGACCGAAGTGGCCTGTGCCCCCATTACAGGTACCAGAGCAGGCCGACTATTGTCAGGGTGATGTCGTCTTAATGGGACAAGAGTCCAGCTGGCTCTGACCTCCCGCTCCCTGTTTGCCATGCTCTTGTTGTGTTGATGTGAGTTCATGGTATTTTTGGCTGTGGATCAGTGGGTGACTTGATGCTTTGTGAATGGTATTTGTGAGGTTTTAACGCCGTGTTGTCATTTTATTCTGCTTCCTGTCCCTCTATGCATCCTGAGTTTTTTGTATTTGGATTGTTGTGACAGTATTTCTGAAGCATTTTTTTATGTTGCTCTTAACAACTAACTGACTCTTTGTGCATCTAACATCTCCTCCCCTGACCCAACTGTCTTCACCACTTCTGCTCACTCTTTCCATCTCTGTTTCTTTTTTCGGTGTCTCTCACACCGTCAGGGATGAATGGGAAAAGCATCCTGTCTGCAATGGGCCGACACACACCGGAGCACTCCAGTGTGATGAGCACAGCAGGCTCAGGAGCCACCACCTCGCCTTGTTCATCTCGCTCCTCCTCGCAGCGCTCAGGGACAGGGGCCCATACGCCTGGGGGGCCCCACAGATCACCCTGCACCCAGGTCAAAACCTCAGAGGGCAGCAGCAATGCCCTGACCCCCAACGCTGGTCCTGCCAGGTCACCAGTGTCCCCCAAACTTTCACCAGGTAAGGTTAGCGACACTGAGACTGACTGAAGTAGACCATAAGTCTGATGATGAGCCAGTCTGACACAGACAGGTGGTCCTTTAAATATTTACTGTAGCCAACAAATAAACACATTTCACAATTTTTTAATATTAAAAGTGTTTATCGAGCTTTGAGTCTGATTCTTGAACTTGGACACATCAGTTTGACGTCCTCATCACAGTGTCGCTCTACTTTGTGTTCTCAGCCACATTTGATCAATTCACATTGAAGTGAAGTATGAATTTATATTTCTTACTTAATGCTAACGCTGCTGACTTGTCCAGGGTGTACCCGCCTCTTGCCCAGCAGCTGGGATAGGCTCCGCCCACCATGACCCTGATGGGGATAAGAGGATACAAGTGATTAGTGTGTAAGACTTAGAGGGGTATATTGGCATAATGTAGCAGAATTATAATATTCACAACTATGTTTTCATTAGTGTATAATCACCTGAAAATAAGAATCTTTATGTTTTGTCCTCTTCCACCGTATACGCCATGTTACCAGGCCAATGTTTGTACAGTAGCTCAGGACAGACAAATGAAATTCTGACTCTATATATGGCCTTATGTTTTTTTAGCATTACATGTCATGACCTTTAATTTAAGCGTTATTTGCAAGTGTCAGATAAAAAATGCAAACATTACTTCTTTATCCACGTAAAACTACATTTAAAATAAGAAATCCAGAGATTAAAGTGTTGAAGGGATGAATATTGACAAGGGTGGTAAAATTCAAATTTACTGAAAACATCAGCTGGCCACAAGGCCTAATTTAAATCTTCTTATCTATTTATGTGGTCGTTGATTTTCAGGTTTCTGGATAAGAACATCAAAGTTTGCAGGTGAAAGAAGAAACCTGGTCAGATTTTAGTCAATATTATACTTTAATATAGATCATGTGAGTGAGGAAATAGAATCAGAGTTTGATTTTGTAAAAATGGAATTTGAGTGTCTGTGCAGTTGTTGCTCATCCATTTGTCATTTCTGATTGGTTCTCCTGTCACATGATGTCACATTGTTTTGGTCTGCAGCCTCTGTCTGTACTGTAAATAGAGTTTTGTCAACCTGCTGCTCTGTTTTGTCTCGAGCTTTAGCTTGGAGTTTTTACAGGGGTCAGACTTCTCTAAAACTGTCAAACTACATACTTAATGTGTAATTTAGCTGCTCTTTTTTTTTTTTTTTACTCCATTCATTCCATTCATTTCACCAGAGGAAGCACAGTGCTGTAGAAAGATTGATGGCTGCTGTGAGTAGGTTTAAACACTCGTGTCGTACATCAACAGAGAGGAGCCACTCGGAGAAGCATTTGTCACTGCGGAGGAGCCCGTCGCCTCAGAAAGGCTCCCTTCTGCTGTCGCCCCAGGTGGTCTTTCTCAAGGACATCGTCTGCTACCTCTCCCTGCTGGAGAGGGGGACACCAGAGGACAAGCTGGAGTGTGAGTGACAGGGATGGAGGGTGGGGTACAGGCGGAGGGTCAGCAGCTCTCAGAGGGATGTGGAGTTGAAGCATCTGTCGTATGCTCAGGTCATGATGGAGCTCGCCTCTGAGCCTGTCAGCTCAGGTTGACAGCTCCTTCTCTGGCTGCCTCCCCAGGGCCTTAGATATGGTGCTTACACCTCCCACACAGGACAGGTCAGTCACACGCTGTGCCTGCTGTGCCTAGTTGACTTCTTTAGTGTCTAATGCTATATTGGCACACACTGACAGGCCTAATCTCTCCTAACTGGTCCCAATGCCCCATTACAGAAGTAGCACGCTCTACTTCTTTAACCCCGTGGCCATCTGGAGAGAGTCCAAGAAGGAATGTTAGAGCTTCAGAGAGCTACTAATTATCAGACGCTATCTGAGTCATCACGGGATCTCTTGTTTCTCTCGTTTCCCCTCTAGTCATGTTCCGGCTGTACGACACAGATGGGAACGGAGTTCTGGACAGCTCAGTGAGTTTTTACCTTCCTCGCTCTCTCTGTTTTGTCTGTCTCTTTGCATGCAGCAGCTCTAAGAATAGAAAAGTGAACACTCTGGTATTTATGTGAGATCATTTGTAATGGTTGTGTTCAGCTTGATGTTAGCCATGTGCTGAAGCGACCACATAAACACACTCTCCTGTGAATATGTCATAACAGCAGCAGAGGTTTCACATTTCTCACACCTGTCGTCATGAGATGAATCTGTGAGTGATGATGGATGCTAGAAGTTAAAGCGTTCTGTCATCTTCCTTCTGTAGGAGCTGGATCGCATCATCAATCAGATGGTGCATGTGGCAGAGTATCTGGAGTGGGATTCCACAGAACTGCGGCCGGTGAGCAAACTCTCTACCCCAGCGGTGTCCAAACTTCTTTTAAAGAGGGCCAGATTTGACAGTGTAAAGATGCCTGGGGCCAACATTAAAAATGAAAAAATGAAGAATAAGTTACATATAAATGCACTGTTCTATAGCAATTTTATACACTTATCTTTTTTTTTATGACAATATAACCAAATCTAAGACAATCACGTGTGAACAAATCTAAAAGCCAGTTCTTCTTTCACGCCTGGAGTAAATTGTATGGAACACATTAAACTTGCATGAAGTTGATACAAATCTGAACCTCATGTTCATTTTAAACATGACTTATTATGAGTAATGCACGTAAGTAAGTAAGTTTGTTAACATTTAAGTTTAAAAACGTATCGCCCTGCTCTTGCTTTAACAAGATCATTCAGAAAGTAATATTTAGTGTCACATCTGCAGAAAATAATTAGAATCTCACTTCACTGCAGTTTAACTACAAAAAAATGTCACGTTACGCTGTGATAAAATTAGAGCTCCACTTTAAACTGCAGTCTGTAACTGACCTTTTTGACTGACAAGAAACGAAAGAATTTCCCTTCAGGGATCAATAAAGTATCAATCTATCTAAAAAAAAAAGATACAATCCAAAAAAAAAGAAAGGCTTTGTGTGGAGGTGTACTCAGAACAGTCCGTCTGTGCCTCTGACTCTGTCGCTGCAGATACTGAAGGAGATGATGGAGGAGATCGACTACGACAGAGATGGGACTGTCACACTGGAGGAGTGGATCAGAGGAGGACTCACCACCATCCCTTTACTGGTCCTGCTGGGCATGGATACGGTACATATTACGATAATCTGTGTGTGTGTAACTGTATGATTTGTCTTCACGCAGCCATTTATATATTATGTGCGTGTTGTGAGATCAGTTCTCAGGATGTTTCTCAGTAATAATGCCCTCTGGTGGACAAACAATAGATATGTTTTTGAATTTCCTGATACACGATCAAATCAGCTGTTAATCTATCATCTGTCATGTAATCTGTCATTAATTGAGTGGTGCATCCGAGCCAGTTCAGACAGACAACTCCATAAACGCATGTGAAATACCTCACACTCCACAACACACCCTCACAATTTAATGGCCTATTTAAGCTGCAAGATTGTCCCATCTCCCAGGCTCGGAGCTGTTTGAGATATTTAGTCATCGACCCTCAATATCTCTATAGAGCTGCAGCCTCAGATAGGAAACTGTGATAATCTTCTTAGCAAAGAATGATACTTTCAAGTGCTTTACCTATTTGTCTCCTCCCAGAATGTACAGGAGGACGGGCAGCATGTTTGGCGTCTGAAGCACTTCAACAAACCAGCCTACTGTAACTACTGCCAGACCATGCTGCTCGGAGTCCGCAAGCAGGGCCTCTGCTGCTCCAGTGAGCCTCTGTCTGTCTGTCTGTCTGTCTGTCTGTCTGTCTGTCTCTCAGCCAGCTCTTTGTCTGTTCCCTGTCTTGGAGTCCATGTTGTTTTTCCAATTAGAAGTCCTCACAGTTGTCATTAAAGAAAAAATTAACAATGTAGTTGTGTGTAATTTCATTATTGAATTCTACAGGGAGCTGATGTTATTGTCGCTGCTGAATGAAAGTACATACTTGTTGTCTGAAAAGATCTTTTAATGTGGTGAAGCATTTATCAAGCCATGTTTGCAGTTATTAAGATGAGACAGGATGTTCAGATATCCTTCAATATTAAAAATAATCCATATGTTTTGCGTGCCACCATATGTGAGTCAGCTTTGTGCTGTGAAGTGAACCGTGCTGCTGTGAGAATCTTACAGACTGTTTCCTCTTGCTGTGTCCCCGCAGTATGCAAGTACACAGTACACGAGCGGTGCGTGTCCAAAGACATCGCCGCCTGCATCAGCACCTACGCCAAGTCACGTAGACACACCAACGTAAGTACAGACACAACGCATGAAAGGCTTCATGCTGCACACGGAACGCCGTGCTGCTGATGGACTGATGCTGCTCAGTAATGAGACGGGAGCGCTGACCTGTCTGTTTAGCAGACTCCCACTGGCTCATGGTCCTGTTTAACAGAGCAGCGAGCATCATGGGACAGTCTGTGAGGTCATGCACAGCTTCTTATCTAATTATTATCCTCTGTATTTTAGCACTGACACAATTAATTAAGGCTCTATAGAATCACATGCTGACTGCTGTCTGTAGAGTTTGAACTTCCTGTCAGACTTCCCTGCAGTCATTTAGCTTTTATTTATTTGTCTACTTATTGATGATCAATTTAATCATTTAACAGTTATAATTTACAGTTCATTGAAATCGAGCAAAAATGCCAAAAACTTTCTTCTTTTCCAGTTTCTCAAGATGAGACGATTTGCTGCTTTTCTCTTTTCTATATAAGTAAATATCTCTGTGCAGTCTGAAGACGTGATCTCTGGATTTTTAACTTGTTATGGGCGCTCCTCATATTTTTTTTAGATTAAATGAAAACAACAGATTAATCGACGTGAAAACTATCAGCTAAGGCTGTCACATCCCTGCTGTGGATCACAGCATGTGTGTCTACTTGTGTTACTTCTGTTGGAGGCAGTGGTTTTCTGCGTGTTGCACGCAGCAGATTTCAAGTCAAGAAAAGGAAATTTTGCTTTTAATCCTGGAAAGCAACCAGGTGTCTGCGCATTTGCTGTTCCCCTGAGGTTATTTTTAGTTCCATTAACATATTCTTTCTCTCTAGATAAACAGTGTTTAGCTTTTTAATCATCACAGTTGCTTTTGCTCCACTGCACAACAGTGTGTGAAGGTTGTGCTCTAAACCCTAACTGATGTTTACACCGTGATGAAGTTGAATAAAATGATGAAACTATTAAATCATATTTCTCTTTTAACCTGCAGGCTATGCAGCATGTATGGATGGAGGGAAACTCTCCTACCAAGTGCGACCGCTGTCACAGAAGCATCAAGTGTTACCAGGGCCTGACAGGCCTGCACTGTGTGTGGTGTCAGATCACTGTGAGTTGTTGCCTCTTGCAGACACATATATAACTCATGTCACACTGATCTCCAGTGGCCGTATACCAGACTGTGTATTGACTGATAGAAAACATATTAAGTACGCAGCACTATCAATTGTGATTGTTTTTATGCTAAGCTCTCACATTATATATCAAAAGTGTACATGATAACAAATTACTGCCATTCTGAAGTCTATCACTCTTTAGGACATGACATTTACTTTGCCAGTTTATTCAGTAATGTAATGTAGTGTTATTTTTAAATGTTTTAAAGAGCTCCTGGTCTAACTGTATTGTGTTATACTGTCAGCTGTAAACTTTTATTTTGTCCATCCCATTTATATGAGTGATGGTAAGCTACATAACACAAACTGCTCTCTTTATACTGTAATGAACTTCACCACCAAAACTACAACAACCATAGAGTGATCATCAACACCTCACCTCAAACTAAACATTGTAACCTTGATAGTAGATAGGATTTATTGCAGGACCACATTGGGTCGAGCTTGGTGTATCATTCCCTGGACTTACTGAACCTTAGCCACAACCATTATAAGTCAAACCCCATTACCCAAACATTAACCAAGTCATAGATAGATAGTTTACTGATCACGAAATTCAAGCATCCAGTAGCAGCATCCAAACATACATTAAACATTACATTAGCATGAACCTAATAACACAGCAGCCATACATTAAAATTAACCTGAGATTAATCTAAATTTAAATTAAAACCTGTGCTAAAATATTGAACATTCGCAGAGAAGTTAGACTTTTGCACAGAAATGAAAAATGTGCAGAGGACTTGAACTTTTAAAAAATGATATATGTGCCGAGAAATTGCATGACAGTAGAGTTCAATTGTTTACTTGATATGGATCAACCCTTTGTCCCCAAATGTACTATGTGAACATAACATCCCCACAATGTAATTAATACAAGTACCTACCTACACACACACACACACACACACACACAATTTGCTTGTCGTTGCCTCTCACATCCACTAGATGTCATCACTGACCTGCAGTTGGCTCCATATTAGCCCTGCAGTCAAAGCACTCACACAGCAGCTGCTCTCATGTCAGCATGAGAAATATTCAGCACAAATGGAAACGTTTTTCAATTGATGCTGGATGACCTGTCAAACAGTCCGCACATACTGTCCACATAAACAGCCTCCAAAGTGTAGAGTTTCATACTGCTAACATTTGATATACTCAGTCCCACAGATGGATTACGCCCACATTTCTTATGTTTCTCCCTCTCTCCTCCACAGCTCCATAATAAGTGTGCGTCTAATGTGAAGCCAGAGTGTGATGGAGGAGCCTTGAGGGACCACACTCTGCTGCCCTCGTACATCTGCCCTGTTGTCCTGGTCAGAATGCATTTCTCTGCTATCCATACGCATCACTGCACGCCAATCAATCAGTCTATCAATCCATCAATCAATCAATCAATCAATCAATCAGACTTTATTTGTATAGCACTTTTCATACTCAGAGGGCTTCACACTAAAACACTTCACTTTGATATTATTAAAAAGCCACTCCCAGAAGACCTGAGGGTCCTCGAGAGTTCATAGGTTAAAAGTAAATCAGATAAAGAGGTTGGACTAGGACCATTAAGAGTTTTATAAACCAGTAAAAGAATCTTAAAATTGATTCTGAAGCACACAGGCAGCCAATGCAGAGAATTGGGTGTAATATGTATATATATGTGTGTATACGGACTTTGGCAATATTCTTAAGACAATAAAAAGCTGTTTTAGTTCTATTTTTAATTTGAAGAGAGCTAAGATAGCAAGCAATGATAACTCCCAGGTTTTTTACTTGTTGACTAAGTTTGAAATTCAGTACTTAGTTTTATTTTCTCTATCTCGGGCTTCAGTACCGATAATTAAAACTTCGGTCCCTTTGTCCTGGTTGAGCTGTAAAAAATTCTCCATCCATAATTTTACGTCTAAACTGCAGTTAAAAGGAGCCATGAGTCATGAGGAGATGTAGGAATGTAGAGCTGTGTGTCATCAGCGTAGCTATGGAAAGGAATGCCAGGTCTCCTGATGACATCCCCAAGCGACAGCATGTAAAGGTTGAAAAGTGTAGGTCCTAAAATTAGGAGCCTTAGGGAACACCAGAATTGAACACCTCACAACGGTGACCGTATTCTTGTTCCTATTGATAGAAAACAGTGTGTGACCACTTTGAATCATAGTTTGTGGTTCTGAAACACCTTGGTTTTTAGAAGGTTGTATTTATTGCAACACTGTTATATTAAACATCTCCTGTAATGCTGTTCATCTGTAGCTCAGTACAATTCCACCCAAAGTTATTTTTGACAAAAATGGCCGAATGTACTCTTCTGCGTCATACTATTCACTGAAACAAGGGTGGCACAAGGACAAGGACCACACATAAAAACAGAAAGAACATTTTTATCTATATGTTGAGGATTGTTTAAATATTTTGATGAGTGGAAAGGAACCACGACCTGGATATGCGGAGCCGTTTCTTGCTATATGTGGACTATGCGAATGCAACCACCAGAGAGCCCCCAAGCTGCAAGATCAGCTTCAATATATTTTGGGAGAATTAAAAATACCTGTCTTTTTTGTAGCCAGGCAAACCGCCTCATTTGCTGTGTGAAGCACTTCTATACTTCAAAAATCATATATGCTTTTTTATATATTATAGGCAAAAGTACGCTGCTCTGATAGGGAGGCTGTGACTGTCTTTGTGGGGTAATCAACTCAAAATCATCTTTAGGCTGTCACGTCACACAGTGAGTGATGAATGACAGCCGCCCGACATTTACTGAAGTGAGGAGAATAATGGTAGGCACAGTTAGCAGTTGTATCATGGCATCAAAATAATAATAGATAATAGCTTTTGCTGATTTAGGCAGTGTCCTAATAACGTTGTGGGTATACATACCATAATCACAGAAACAAATCCAAAATGGGACTGAAGGGGTTGCAGTGTTACATGTAGATGTTTCTTACTGCCTGAAACATCAGTACTATTTTTACTAGTTTTTTGTTTTTTATTGTTTGCACATTAATATGCAGGCTGGTCAATTGTGTTTTTATTCATTTATATAAGTTCAACTTATTAATTTTCCTCTAAAAATGTAACAGACTGTTGCAGACTGCCACAGGTCATCTGATAAGGTTTGGAATCTCTCCCTCAGAGTTTGACAAAATAGGGCCCCCAAACAGCTAGAAATGGCCCTGTGGATAGGACAGACGGTAGAGAATGGATGGAGTGATGACTTCACTGGCTCTATTAGTGACATGTCAGTCAAATTTCCTCTAACAAGTCGAGTCAGGCCACATCCTCCACACACCTGCCTCAATTTCACACCTAGTGATGATTCTATTTTCAGGTTTGTGGTCTGACTTCTCAATTTTCATCACAGATACATCATCGACGAGCTGATTTATATGCATGTTATCCATAACCATACATTAATACAAGGAGCCATGCGCTTGCAGAATATTTGCGCTGTGGAATCAGTGTAGAGTAAATAAAGCCTTGACCCACGGTTGCTTATCTACAGGATCGTCATTCTGTGGTGAAACGTGGTGAGGGAGAGTCTCCACCCAGCACCAGCCCCGATGACACCAACCAGACTTTCAAATTCTCCCCTGGAGATGGACAAGCACTGCAGGTACGCCAGTCCAGCATCCAGCAGCGCTCCATAATCTGTGTTGTTTAAAGGTCCAGTGGGGCATCTAGTGGTGAGGATGCAGACTGCAACAAACTGAATACCCCTCAACTCACCCTCTCATTTCAAGTGTGTGAGGGAAACTATGACCGAAACCATAGTTATGAATATCATATTCCATTTCTGTCAATAAATTCTCCTACATCTTACTCAGTGGACCTTTAAGTGAGCACACAAAGCTAGTTAAGAGATGCCTGAGTCTGTTTTACTTTCTTGTCTCCAGATCACCCCTCTCCCAGGCACTCACCCACTCCTGGTCATGGTCAATCCCAAAAGTGGAGGGAGACAGGGGGAGCGGTAAGTTCCCATCACCCACTCACACCTTCTGCTGTGGACAGGTGGTCTGTTCTACTATTGGATTTTACATTTGTTTGTTATGTATCATTTATGGAGACATGCATAAAAGTTATAAATGAAGTTGATCACAGCTGCAGGAACACTTTGAAGCTTGATTATTTTTTTTGTTTTTTTATTTTTTCAAAATAAAATCAATGAATTAAGTTATCTAAAATACAGAAACGTTTGACTTTAAAACAGAAATCAGTCGTTCAAAAATATTTGGTAAATAATAGTCCAGATGTAGTATTATTAAAAGCCTGAGTGTTATTAGAGGTTGTCATTATCTGAAAATCACAGCACACTTCAGGAAAGTGATTTCTCTCACAGAGGTTCGCCACCTTCCTGCTGGCTCCCTGAATCCTGTAATTTAAAGATGACGAGGGCTATACATCAGTGCTTTGCTCCCCACCTACCACACAACAGAGACCAATCAGACCCTGTTGCTCTCCCTCAGCCTGACACATTACCATAGCAACATACTCTTTATTACCATTAGAAAGGAAATTATTTTCTATTAATAGGCCTTAGAAGAACAAAAACACACTGTGAACAGGAAACCAGAGGCTGTTGTGTTGCTATTTTTGTCTGTGTGAAAACTGAAACAAGTTTTTCCGTTTTCATCTTCTAACACGTTTAGTTTGACTGCAGCAACTTATCACAAGTTGCTTCTGCCCTACATACAGATGTAATAAGTTTAAACTGATTTGACATAATCCATCTAAATCTGTGTTATCCACCGACTAATATAGATCAATCAACTCTCTTACCTTCATATAGTGTAGATCCACGAGGCTGAGGCATCTTTCTTGTTTGTATGAATATTTTCAGGTATTCTAATGAAATAAACCGACTGTCCTCTTGTTGGATATTAGAGGCATATTAGGAGCCAGTAAAATTGCCTGCATGAGAGATAATTGTGAAGGCTTCAATGAGCGTTTTATGTAACTCTCACAAGGTTACAGGAAACTATTGTGTCGAGAGAAGAAAACTCTTCTTCATCTCTCTTCTTCCTAAACTCTCCAACGATTCATCCTGCACACTTCAGACAGTAACACTGAAGAACAGATTATTTCATATGCATGTGGAGTCATATCTTTGAAGGTACATAATGCTTACACTGAGTATTCAAACTCAACATGGCATCATTTTCATGGCTGCAGCATTCCATAAAATTGACTTGATTCTATACACACTCCTCAGAAAATCGGTCATAAATTGAATATCTCATGTTGAACTTTAGATTTAGTTTAAACACTGTTTGAGTGCAAACATGGATGATCCATCGAGTGATCACAGCATAAAGGAACCTATGTGCCGCATAAAGACGAAGAAGGAAGACATGAATTGATTTGCATTTATTTTTTCTATCAACGTCACAGCGCTCTGATTCACCAAACATTAAATGCGTGTACCATCTGACATGCTTCAAAACAGATACCACAGAATTGATTTAGCCCACACAGCACAATAATGCAATATTTATTTTTCATTTTTCTAACATGTAGACATAACCTAGATTATTCATTTTGTATAAGTCTGACATCATGATTGGCATATCGTGTTTCAATGATCAATGATCAAGTCCATGTAAAGGCAATGCTGAGATTTCTTTCCAAACACAGAAAACATGTTGGAAAATAGTTGCTGAAAACATGTGAAAAGACTTTGAACGATATATTAGTGTGATGTGGAGTTTGAGGTTCAAACAGTTTTCCACCAGTTTTCAGTCCAGGATTTTGTGGGCGGTCCTTAAAGGGTGGCTCGATGACACGCTGAGGCCACCCTGAGCATACCCCTGCACCCCTAGCAGAGAGACAGAGATGAATTCATCTCACTCAGAGTGTTTCAAAGTTAGTCATGTCATTTTCTGAACTCATCTGACAAATATGACAGCATATTCTGTGGACACGCCCCCACAGTCCTGGAGCTGAGAATTCATTTTCATTTTGATTAATTTCATAAACTTGTTGATATTTCTAATCCTTCAAATTTGGCTGGGTGGTTAATAACACTTTCTTCTTTAGTCTGACAAAAGAACAGACACAGACTTTAACAGTATTTCTCTGTTCACTTCCAGGGTGCTGAGGAAGTTCAGGTACCTCCTCAACCCCCGGCAGGTGTACAGTTTGGATCGAGGAGGACCAATGGTAGGGTAAGTGTCTGCTGCATTCATCTATCTCTACCCATTCAGTCAGTGCTCGGGCTTTGTCAATGATTTGACCTGTTAATATGAGGATGACACTTGTTTTCTATCTCTCAGAACATATCATCGTCAACATGTCGTCTCATTCAGACAGGATTTATTTCTAGAATTGAGCGAGGATCGGATGAAATGAAGCTATCATTTGTTGAAGGACAAAATGAAGGTGTGCAGTGTGCAGTGGATCTCAAACTTTCAGAGTGCAGATTGCTGCATCAGGAGTTTGTGTTTCCAAAAAAAAAAGAAAGACCAATATGAATATAAAGTAGAAATACAGTTAGTTATTGTTGAGTGGAGGAGCTCTGCTGTCAGCCACGTCTTTCCGTTATGTCAAGCAAACCTGCAGTGGAGGTCGCTGAAGGAGAATGGGAACAGCACATTACTGCCACGCGATGCATTTGACCTCTTGACACACACACACACATATATGCATATGCATACGTCAGAGCTGAGAACAGCTTGTACTTTGAAGTGAATGCCGTTGCACCTCTCATCCATTCACGGAAGAAAAATGGCAGACACAGCCGACAATGCTTTACCTTGAAGGTGAAGCACTCTCTTCACCATCCTCTCACTTCCCCTTTGTCTGTGCATCTCTCTCTCTCTCTCTCTCTCTCTCTTAGTCACGACTAACAGAGCTCATTGTAGGAAAGATGACCGAGTGACGCACTCAGGGCCCACAGGGAAAATGCTGTACATGATACACGTGGTGTCACACACTAAGACTCTTCCCTGATGTTACACTGGACTCCACTTTTTGAGACTTTAGTATTTTTTTACAGTTACAGTTCAGTAATAAAACTTTCTGAACTCAAGTTTTTGTTCAAAGCGATAAACAATATGTTTTACAGTCTTCCAAAAAATGTCAAGACTTATTACTAATATGATGTTTAGTCAAAAATAATATATATTATGTCAAATCATTAGTCGCTTTTGTTCATCCTCAGTTTCTCATTGTAGCCATCACATGATGTTGCTCCCACAGTGTTTTAGAACATCATTATTCTGTTGAAATTGGAACTGGCAGTGATGATGTAATTTTTAATAAAGCAGCCCAATCATCATGTTCTGCTCCATCTTTCCAAGTGCACGTGGTCTATTATTCCAGTAACACACATCTGTGCACGTCTTCACTGAAGTGATGTAACTCTGTCGCTGCTGAGCGGTGGCTCAGTTGGTGTGTCGGTGCTGCTCAGAAGCTCTGCGCTATGCACAAGCGAATGTAAACACATGCATACAAATAAACACGCAGGGCTGAATGGAGGTCTGTTGTCACACAGAGGGTTAACTGGCTCTCAGCTGAACCCTCCACAACTGTTACCATGGGCTCCCTAGCAACAGGCTCAGCAGGCTTTGAGGTGAGAGGCAGCTCACTCTGAGTAATTTGTTTAGGGAATGCAATTCCTCGCTGTACTTTCAGTCATTACAAACATTGTTTCAGCCCTTCCATTAATGTAAACCTCCATTTGGCTTGTCGTTGAGGCGCATGTTTCTCCTGAGCTGTCATACATAAAGCATAGCCACAAACAGTCAGGAGTAGGTGGCTTAATGAAAGTTTTATGCTGACATGAAAGAGCTTTGGTTGGATGTGATACACAGCTTGTGGAAATGTCCCCATGGCGGGTGTATGTCAGTGTAGTTCCTCTGCATGTCTGTTAGAGAGGGACCTCATCGAGCAGCCTACTGTTGTTTGAGTGGACTGCAGTAGTTTAGACTTGAGGGAATAAGGCTGGCAATATTGTTTCAGGTGCCAGTGAGACACGAAATCTGATTCAAAAAGTCCAGTATGGCCCAGGGTTACACATCAAGAAATAAGTTACAGTGACAACTATTTTATCTTTCCTTGTGGAGAGCGCGCACAGAAATACAGCCTTCACAATAAAAAGTAACCTGTCTGTGTGCACGTGTTTGCAGAATGATGCCGCATTGCAGTTTGGTCAAAAATCAAGCAAGGTTAGGTTTTTTGCTGGAGGGGCTGGGAGCTGCCCTGCCGCCTCTGCACACACTGAAGATGGGTCACAAATGTAGAGTATTTTTTTTTTTTTAGAACTGATATAAATAGTACATTTGTGGGCGCATACTCACAGGTGTGGATTTGGTGATGTAGTATTTACGGCAGCAGCTGAAAGTGCAGTGTCAGATTTATGGTGCTCTGTTTACAGTTATGTTTTCATTAGTACATAATCACCTGAATAATAATCATTATCTTTTTATTACCTTAGAATGAAACTTTTATATCTACAGAAGGTCCTCTTTCACATGGTCAACCGCCATGTTTCTACAGTAGCCCAGAACGGACAAACTACACACTGGCTGTTGACAGAACCTTTTGTTTTTTGTTTTTGTTTGTGTGTGTGTGTGTGTGTGTGTGTGTGTGTGTGTGTGTGTGTGTGTGTGTGTGTGTGTGTGTGTGTGTGTGTGTTTCACAGCCACAGTCATTTCTTCTTACACTAGAAAAGAAAGTTTGAAAAAATAGGGTTGCAAGCAGTTACTACTAGAAATCCTACATCCTGTGCCTCATTGATGTGTTTAGTTCTGGCTTAAATCATCCGGCGTTGGCTACATAGGAAAGACAATTCATTGTTGGTTTTGATTTTTTCATGGGACTAATTGACAGTAGTAAATCTGTAGAGTCGTGTAAATATCACCGTGTTTATCCTTTAGTGTCAAGTGAGCCTGTCATCTTGTTTGTGCTGCCAAATCACCACCTACATTTCTTTATTTTGAAATGTAGACACAGTTTGGAAGGTCTACGGCCATTACTGTTCAGGACCAGGTGGTTGGTGTGAAAGGGGTCGGTTCACTGTATGCAGCTGTCTCATGACGGAGAGAGATGAAAGCTACTGTCGACACCTTTGTCCCGGCACACATTAAAGGTCCCTTTGAAGGGCACGCACTCTGTGACCACTCGGTGACGGCGGTTTCCAGGGAAAGGAGTGGAGTGAACACAGCTGGAGAGGGCGCACATTGATCAAACTCTCCCCTCTCTGTCTTTCTCTGTCGACTCTTTTATGCTGTCCGTTCAAGGCAAGAGTGTAGCAACGTCATTCCACCTCCTGTTCTGTATATAAAATGTACAAACACGGAATTGAGGGGCATTGTAGTTCTGCCGCTGAGCTGGCAGAGGAGGTAGTAAAAGAGCTGAATTGACTCCTGTGTAAAATGGGGGAACCCATTCACACACATTTACACATCCTGCTTCCGGAAGGCCAGCAGGTTTCAGCCGGGCCCTCAGCATTAGATCATTCACAGATTTAATACAAAATCCTTGTCTCAACTGTTCAGTCCAGTCAACGATTGGATTATCACAGATAATACACTTTGCCACTGAGACTGAGGAGCTCTGTGTACAAGCAAACACATTGTAAAACACTTGTTTCCGCTTGTGTCGGTTACATTTCCTGTATTTTCTGTCCTCCCAGGCTCAACTTTTTCCATGATGTCCCTGATTTCCGGGTGCTTGCTTGTGGGGGTGATGGCACAGTGGGTTGGATCCTCGACTGTATAGGTACTCTGATGTTTATCCTCTGAAATAATGACTGGAACATCACAAAATATCCAACAGTTACAACTTGGATTAGTTAGTTTGGGCCAGATTAAGATAACATTGTACTAACAAGTTAACCATGGAGATCTAAAAGAAAATCACCCTCCGATAGCCGAACATTTTTTGATGGTCTTTTTAAGACTGAGTTCACCACTGTTCATAGACAGACTTCTTGGCTCAAATTTAACCTGCCAATCCAGGTCAGGCAGCTTCCCTGCAGTGAGGGATTATTATAAACAATATGGTGATAGATGGCTAAACTCAAATCAGAACTGTCTTTTATTATATCTCCTTAGCAAGAAACTGTTTTTTCAAAAAGACTGATGTGTTCGTCTTTGCCTTTGCAGATAAAGCCAACTTTGCCAGGCACCCCCCAGTGGCCATCCTCCCTCTGGGCACAGGGAATGACCTGGCACGCTGCTTACGCTGGGGAGGAGGTGAGGCACTCACTTAATCATCTGTTTTGTGTAATCTTTCACAGTGTCTCTTACTGCTTAAACAATAATGAAATTTAAGTGAAAAGTCAAAACCAAAGCAGACCAGTGCAGGCCCATCACATGTCAATGTTTTCACACATGTTATTTAGCACCTCACAAAATGTCATTACATAGAAATTGGTATTTTTGTGCTTTAGCGCCCCCAGTTTCAGAGTTTAATCCCACTGTGCTAAATATGGACAGTACATGTGTACATGTTCTGAGTACATTACTTCTGATCAAAAACTAGCTAAGTCGACAACTTTGCTAACAGCCAAACATCAACAAGGTCTCCAACACAAGGGTTAATACAGTTATTACAAATTAATGTTGTGCAGTCAAACATTTATGGTGGACAGTCCAACACTTACGAGGATGCCAAATGTTTGGAAGTTTTGGGGGAAATGAATTTTGAATCATCTGAGATTTTTTCATTTGATGGAATGATACAGAAAAATACATGGAAAAGAGGAAATACAAGATGGAATACTGGTGGTGGGATAACATCAGTATCCTTTGAAACACATCGCAAATTCATTTATAGATTTCTAGTTATAAAATATGGATATCAGATGATGTGTAAAGGTTCAGCTTAGTTCATTAAAACGGAACAGGCTTAACGTGGGTAGGTTATTGACAGGAATCTAAACGCCCTGTTTGGGTCCATTGTAGTGCTTCAGTAATGAGGCTAGTTTCAGGATAGGGGTCTCCGTTGCATACTAGAATTCAAAGGCACGCATGTTTGTGCATGTTTCTGGGAAATGAGAGATGGGAAGACGGGAGTGGGAGCCCTTAGGTGACAAATTAAAAACAGTTATTATGCAAGGCGTTGTGTAAATCATCTGCCAGCCATTGATTTGTTGCAGTACTTTAGGCCAGTAATTAGAATGGCTGGTTATGACTGCTTGATTGTTACTGCTTGGAGGACCAGCAGGGCACTTACCTGGACTTATGAATGATATTTTGTCAATAAGTTGCCAGGTCCAGGCGGCTTTGGGACTTTTATTGGGGTTTTTTTTTCCTACTAATAAACATTGAAGTAAGAGAGTCTCTGCAGCTTTTGGCCAGATGATGATCTTTACATGGAGGTGAGCTGATTGTAACGTGTTGCTGGAGGAATGACAATATCAGTCATTCAATATCCCAACAAATGTACTAAACTATGATGCTGTCCCTGCTGTGTTCTCGCTTGGTTTATTTAGCCAGCTTGTACGTCTGCCTGACTTGCAGTCTACGCTGAAAAACAGTGACACAGAAAAGTTTCCTGTGGTTTGTGTTGTATTGTTTGAAAGCTGTGGTCAAGTTCGTAGACAGTGAACAGGTGTGCAGATAGCGAGTAAAGCCAGTGAACAAACAGAAATGGCTCCACAGATTGAATCCTGCTGACTCTGCTGATCCCCTGACTTCTCCTCTGTCGTCACTGCTGGCTTTTTGGGAAACATCTTGACAGCTGTCAAATCCGTATTCACGTCCCTATCAGAATGAATTGTAATATACCGCCATCATCAAAATTCCAATATGTTGTCATCATTTTCATCACTCTTTGCTGCACTTTGTGTTTCCTGCTAAACTTGTAGAGGCACCTGCTTCATGTCAGCATGCCAGCATGTTAGCATTGCCATTGTGAGCATATGAGTTTGAGCATGTTAGCATTTAATTCAAAGCACCGCTATACTCAAAGGTTCAGTGTGTCAGATTTAGTGGGCTCTATTTACAGACTATGGCAGTAATGGAATACAATATTCATAACTATGTTTTCATGAGTGTATAATCTAAAATCTTTTATCATTATGTCTTTGTTACCTTAGAATGAGCATTTGATATGACACGTTAGCAGCGTAATTGTGGGCCTAGCGCTTTTTGCAGCCACCGTAGGTTCTCCCACATGCTTGGAAGAGGAAGGCAAATTCATTTTTTATTCATGGTTGCAATCTGCATCCTCACCACTCAATGACTCTAAACACTACACACTACATGTCTAAGTAAAGCCTCACAGGGATCCTAGACTGTAGATTAGTCTTGCTAGACCTGCAACAACGTGTTTGCTTTTGAGCTTTCTTTGAGTTCATAGCTGTGACAAAAGCTTCTTGATGTCTTAAGTTGTCTTCTGAAGATTTTAGAAGCTATTTAAGTGTATATGTATGTGTGCGCATTCAATAAATATGGTGAGGATCTTTCTAGAAGAGGACAATTGTTTTTACGTGAAAAGGAAATTGTTCCCTCTTAATATGTCAGAAGATCTGCATATGCAAACACACTCATATTTCACACATGATGTTCCCAGTGTGATGATGCTCATTAAGGCCTCATGCCCATGTGACACCTATGGAACAAACTTACGCCTCCGATCACTATTAAGAAGCCTAGCTGCTGAAGCAGACTGTCAGCTGTGGAGCGGAACCAGAGGGCTCCCCAGGGTGCTGTCAGGCTCAGAGGTGTTGCAGATGGCGGTCTTTATGACACAGTAGTCTAATCAGTGCTATTGTGTTTCATGTTTGAACCCATAGAATCCACTATTTCACATTTAGCCATAGTATGGACTGTGTGAAACAATAATTAATCAGGAAGCACTGATTAAAATCTCTGCCACATCACCTCAGTCAGCTGTTTACAATAACGGCTCATGTTCAGGGTGGTGTTTAGCTCAGTAGGTAGAGCAGCTGCCCCATGTGTGAAGGCTCAGTCCTTGCCACTGCAGTCCAGGGTTCGAATCCGACCTGTGGCTCTTTCCTGCATGTCATTCCCCATCTCTGTCCCCACATTCCTGTCACTCTTCAGCTGTCTCTATCAAATAAAGCTTGAAAAGGCCCAAAAATACATACACATACATAATGGCTCATGTTCATGTAGGTGTACACTTACCATTATTACGCTGCTGATTGAGCTCAAACAAGCACCATTTTCCACCATTTAACTAAATCCAACTGTAACTCTTACCTAGAAATGGTCAATTACCAGTTTCTCTGAATTCTACTGAATTCAAAATAACTGGAGAACTAAGTACATAAAAATGGACTTTGGTGTACTTTTGGATCGTATGTATAATTTCTGTTGTTTCTGTTCTCTGCAGGTTACGAAGGTGGCAGCTTGTTGAAGTTCCTTCGGGACATCGAGCACAGCACAGAGGTGGTGCTCGACCGCTGGAACATAGACATCGTCCCCGATGACAAGGAGGAGAAGGGAGACCCCGTCCCCTACAGCATCGTCAACAACTACTTCTCTATTGGAGTGGTAAGAAAACTGATATAGACAATAAGTGACAGATTCAGACAGCATATCAAATAGCTCATCTACAGTTGTAGCTACAGTTAAATGTTTTACACTCATTCAACAAACGAATTAATTATGAACAGGTATTGGTTCGTTACATTTTTATATCAACAATTACCCAATTCATTTTTTCAAAATAAAATACCCCATGCAAACTGACAAAAACAGACAAAAGCAAAACACATGAACTACGTAGCATATTTAGACATGTAGAAGATTTAGAAGCACATATACCAGGAAAATGACCAAATCTGAGCAAGTAAACAAGTCTGGAGGGCTAAGTCACATGCAGGACAGACCAAAAACAGCATTGCAGCCAAGACGTGACAGAGACATGCCCGGTGGGATTTTGGGCTAAGTTTCTGAAGAGCCATTTTGAAGCTCGAAACCTGTGGCTCTGCCCGCCACCATGTTAGCAGTCCCGCTTCTTCCACGTCCCTGATAATCCAAAAACGGCCTCACATGGCTGCTGAAGGAACTGCAGTTTTTGGCATTCTGTATTGGCTTCAGTTCACAGCCACGTAACCTGCGCTTAGTGAAAATACGTCTGGTCTACGACGGAGTCAGAGTCGGACTCAGCTAATTATCCAATCACAATAATTCAAATGTGAGTTAGACCTGTGTACAACTCAAACTAATTAATATGCACATACATAAAACATTCAGATTATTGGGTATTTGGGATTTTAAGTTCTGATTAGTCATTATGTGTATCAGATATAAAACTCCTGCCTTCAAATTGTCTGACTGAAACATACGCTGAAAAAGATTGGATGGTCTTTGTGGATGTAGGCAATTAACAGATTCATCAGTGAATTTCAGCTCCCTCATGGGCAGGTTTGGTCTTTTAATTGGAGGAAAGAAACATGCTGCCAGGTTCCAGTTGCTTAGCAACCTTTTTATCTTGTCCTGATGGAGATACTGGTATAAAGGCTCAGGGACGCTTATATGGAGGTGACAAACAAGACCTTCATAAAGTTATCACAGTGCTGCTCTGCTGATTTAGCTTCAGTGGAGTCAATTAGTGGATGTTTCCTCCCTGCAAGCCAGTGAAATGTGCTGCTTCAGACCTCACCACTGTATCGTTGTTAAGAATATGACTCTACAGTTTAACCATCAACAACAATTAATTATTTAGATTCATTTTGCGCTTATCAGTTCAGAGTCATTGCAAGAATCCTATAAATAGCTTTGCACGCTACCTTTTTCCCTCGCAGAGCGGGTTAGTGTGAGCAAGCCTTCGCTCGGGTACCAGTACACCAAGTCAGTGCAA
The DNA here is from genome assembly GCA_014281875.1 of Nibea albiflora. Classification (NCBI taxonomy): domain Eukaryota; kingdom Metazoa; phylum Chordata; class Actinopteri; family Sciaenidae; genus Nibea; species Nibea albiflora. Next base: position 25,497,135 of record CM024796.1, read on the forward strand.
AGCAGACTGTTAGCGTTGGTGCTTTGCCAAACTTTGAGCTGAGTCATCACCATAACAGCTAAAGTAGGAACCATCTGATGTTTTCAAGCACCATTAAGCTGATAAATAAAAACTAACAGTTAAGCGCATTGGACATGCAGCACGGGTGTAAATAAACAGACGTGACATGAGTGCGAGGAGGACATATGTGCACAGGTAGAAGTTAGAGAGTATTGGCAAGGAGAGGATCAACCACGGTGATGTTATACAACTGCAACCCCACTGATATGTGCACACACAACACGTGAATGAGCCAGTGGAACACACACCTATATACCACAGCGTTCCATTTGTCCTGGTTAAATGTGTTTTGAAAGACGCAGTACAGTCAACTTTTGACTCCTCCAGCAATGACTCCTCCTCCAAACCGGGTGAAGCCAGTGGCAGGAAGGAGCCGTGCTCTCTTTGTGGTCTGAGTAGCGCTGCCAGTGTGTCAAATAGAGCTACTCAATAGCAATTGGCAGGCATGTTCATCCTTGTGTGTGTGTGTGTGTGTGTGTGTGTGTGTGCAACCTCTGCTCTGTAGCGTTACTTTAGGTCAAGAGTTTTAAGTCCACCTGCCTGTACATACTGTACCACATACTGTACATACAGCTGTTTGACTTTTCCATTGTGAGATTAACAGTTTTGTGAAAGAACATGATTTTAATACTTAATCTCTGTCATGTTATGCTTGTAGATACAGTGAACATGGAAAATAAAAGTGTCCATATTTTCTATGTTTTTCTCTAAACAACTAAAAAAAGACCAAAACCAACAATGAAATGATCTCACTTCTTGTTTGTATCAGAGCCTGATGGATCTTCCTCTGTGACACAGAGCTCCATGTCCCTGAGCCGTTCTGTTGTACTGGGTGACATGTTGCTTCATTACCATGAACACAGTTTATTCAGTCTCAGTCTTACCTGTAATTTCCACTCATTCACGTGAGTGAGGGCAGTGTGTTTTGGTTGTGGCGTTGCGGGCTGCAGGGTTGTCGGCCAAAAAACACAGTAACCTGCGTTGGGCCTGATCCAGTTTTTGGGTTTGGGTTAGGTTTAGGGTTAACAGGTTAACCTGAAATAAAATGTTATTTCTGATTTTCACAGTGGGTACAAACCCCCAACAAACTTTTTTTTATTATTATTATTATATAAATAAAAGGGAAGTTGTCATATAACACTATTTTTATTTTTCATGGGATTTGTTCACAAAAAGAAAAATAACAGCAGTTTTGTCCTTTAATGTGAAGGATCTGTGAGAAGCTACGACTGTTGTCCTCAGATTCTGACAACACTCCAATGTGGCACGGCCGTTAAATAAAGCGACAGATCGCCGTGCCCCCGAGAGCTACAGTGACAGATGGCCGAGTATCTGGGTGCACACGACACCTGAGCAAACCAATCTCTGACTCACACCAATGATGTAGCCATTAGTAACCCTCAAATCTGGTTTACTAACCATACAGGGTTTGCGTTTCCTGCCGTCCCATCGCAGACCTTGCTACTCGGGGTTGGGTTGCTATGGAGACAGGAGGCTGGCAAGGCCAAATCTGAGAGCTTCTACAGTCATCTGGCCTTTATCTCGCTGACTTAATTGTGGATGACATGGTGTGGAGCATGTGGTTGGCTCAAGACTGTAAATCTGAAAGTCTATTATGTCACTTCAATCTATTCCCATATTTGAGAAGATTTTATTGAGCCCCAGGGTCAAAAAACACGTTTTTCTGTTTGCATGTGTGTCTGTGTGCAAATATTTTTATATTTCCTGAGCAGATACCTGAAGTTATATGCATCTTCTTTACAGAAGATGAGGATTTAGTAGGTTCAGTTGTTGTGCTATTGGCAGAAGCAACTGGCTGTGTAAAGATGCATTGAGCAGTGGGCTCGCTGTGGGGGCTGGCAGCACCATACTAAGCAGACAGGGTAGCAATAAGAATATGTGTGAAGCCTCTGCCTCCTGCTTCAAACAAACCTTCCTTTTAAAAGGTTCGTCTTTAATAGAAACTATAGAAATAACAAACAATGGCAGTGGATGTAACCGTCTGTGTGCACATGCAGGTCGGTATCTGTGCTTTCGTTTGACCCGCAGCCTGGAAAGAATCTTGTGAGAGGAATTTGAGAGAAGGATATCACACCATGTCAGCAGCCATTAAAGATGCCACCTCATGTTGCAGTGAGGAAGCTGATCCCTCTGCAGCGCGTGTCTCCATGCAGGAGATTCTGTGGACGGGTGCACAGGTGTGAATGTGTATGTGCATGCACTCGAATGCACAAGACTCTGTGTGTGTGTGTGTGTGTGTGTATATGTGTGTAGGTGTGTGAGCCCTGCAAGATGATTCCTAGTGTTAATGGCCAGTTCCTAATGTGTACCACGATCCCTGACTTCGCCATTAGTCAGGAGGGTGTAGACTATCCCGCGCCTCTACTGATGGACATATAAGTCGCTTGCTGCTGCTTTCACCTGATAGGCAACAGTTGCACCAGGACAGCCATTACGAAGGGGTTAATGCTGGTCAATGCAGACATCGCTGCAGCCTTCTTAATCCGAGCACAGATAGGATTACAGTAGGCTAAGAAAACATTTTTATTCTTGAACAATCTAACCACAAAGTGTATTTAGTAGCTGCTCTGGAGCTGTCACACAGCCTTCCTTCCTTTACATGGAGTTTGTCTAGTTGTCATGGACGATCAGATTTCTGTTTTTCTGAGCATTTGAATACTTCACATACAGTTTAAAAACTGAGATGAAAGGTTTTCTTGACCTCTGACTATGTGATCAGTTATAGAAACTAGAAAACTGGAGTGGGGGGGTGGATGTTGAGGATAGTGTTATATAAGTGTTAAGTTAATAAACACTTTTAGGCTACAAAATAAAGTGCATTACCATGTCAACTACCAGAACAACATCATGGCACAGAGCCTTATCCTCACACAACCCAACAATAAAACGCTCTGTTACAGCAGCTGCACTGAGCAGCACTGGTCTACAGAAATGAAATAAGCTGACAGTTTAACAGCAGAACAACACATCACCAAGGGTTGAACAGCACACAATAATATAGAGCACGCATACACACACACACACACACATTGCTAGGCAACTCAGTGGTTGTTGATGTTATCCTCCTGAGAGAGAGTTGCAGCCATAGCTGAATTGTAGTTGGACTCACCTGTCTGAATGTCATTCTGTAAGCTCTGCACACTACAATTATGCAACAAGTCCTCTGCAATTTCCTCGTTCATTCTCAGTGTATGAAGTGTAAACCCACCATGACATCACCCAATCTGAAGCCTCGAGATTGACGTTACAGCCGCCCCCTCTGTCCTGATTGGCTAATCTAGAGAACCAGAGGACGTTCCATCGTAGCGACTTGTCAATCATACTCTAAATCAAATCAGATCAAATCAAATCAAATCAAATTTTATTTGTATAGGCCAAATTCACAAAACACATTTTGCCTCAGAGGGCTTTACAATCTGTACAGGGAGTGACACCCTCTGTCCTTAGACCCTCGGTTCCAGTGAGGAAAAACTTGCCCACAAAAAACCCTTTAACAGGGAAAAAATGTGGAAGAAACCTCAGGAAGAGCCACAGAGGAGGGATCCCTCTCCCAGGACGGACAGACGTGCAATGGATGTCACATGTACAGAACAATCAACACTAACATATTGTACAATTACAATGAATGATAAAATGATTACAGTAGCAGTGGAACCTGTGATAGAGATAGAGAGACACAGATGCACGGCAGCAGTAAGTCATTAACTAACTATAAACTGTGATGGAGATATGGTAGCAATAATGACAGTAATAATATATGTAGTGGACGTCATGCAGGACCACAGCAGCAGCTGCGATCCATGAGAACCTGCTGGATGAGAGACCACAGAAACTCTGGGGAAGAAGTTTAGTTAGTAACATGCATTGACGGTAATGGTGATAAAGAGAGAGAGAGGGAGAGGGTTTTCAGTAAAGGGAGATGTGACTGCATCTTCAACCAGTACTGTGCCTGACTAGGCATAACCCAGAAAGAGACAGAGAGTCCCCCGGCAGTCTAGTCCTATGGCAGCATAACTCAGGGATGACCTGAGCCAGCCCTAACTATAAGCGCTATCGAAAAGGAAAGTCTTAAGTCTACTCTTGAAGGCGGTGACCGTGTCTGCCTCCTTAACCCAAAATGGTTCCACAGAAGAGGAGCTTGATAGCTCAAAGCTCTGGCTCCCAGTCTACTTTTGGAAACTACAGGAACTACAAGGAACCCAGCATTCTGAGAGCGCAGTGGTCTAGAGGGGTAGTAAGGTACTATGAGTTCTTTTAGATATGATGGTGCCTGACCATGAAGAGCTTTGTAAGTAAGGAGAAGAATTTTAAATTCTATTCTAGATTTAACAGGTAGCCAATGCAAGGAAGCCAAAATGGGAGAGATGTGATCTCTGATCTTGGTTCCTGTCAGAACACGTGCAGCAGCATTCTGAATTAGCTGCAAAGTCCGAAGAGACTTATTGGAGCAGCCTGATAACAAAGAGTTACAATAGTCCAGCCTAGAAGTAAGCAGGGACTAGTTTTTTGCATCTGCTTGAGACACAATGCATCTGATTTTGGCAATTTTGTGTAAGTGGAAGAATGCAATCCTCAAAAGTGAAGAAGTGGTCCTAGTACAGAACCTTGTGGGACTCTGTGACAGACTTTGGTATGCATGGAGGATTCATCATTGACGTGAACAAACTAAGATTGATCTAAGAAATACAACTTAAACCATCTTAGGGTTCCTTTGATGCCTCAGCTTAGGGTTCCTTTGATGATTTGCTGTTCCAGTCTCTGTAAAAGAATTTGATGGTCAATGGTGTCAAATGCAGCACTAAGATCTAACAGGACAAGTACAGAGATGAGTCCTTTGTCTGATGCCATTAGGAGGTCATTTGTGACTTTGACTAGTGTGGTCTCTGTGCTATGATGCACTCTAAATCCTGACTGAAAATCCTCAGATAAACTGTTCTTATGGAGAAAGTCACACAGCTGATTAGCTACAGCTTTCTCAAGTATCTTAGAGAGAAAGGGAAGGTTTGATATCGCTCTGTAATTGTCTAAAACCTCTGGATCTAGAGTGGGCTTTTTAAGAAGAGGTTTAATTACAGCTACTTTAAAGGACTGTGGTACATACATACATACATACATACATAGAGATTAATCATATCCAATAAAGAAGGGCTAACTAAAGGTAAAACATCCTTGAGCAGCCTGGTTGGGATGGGGTCTAAGAGACAAGTTGACGGCTTAGATGAAGAAATTATTGAAGTTATTTGAGCCACACTATAAATCATTATGGTTATTAATTATTAATTCTAACCCTAACCCATGATGACATCAGCCTTCATTTTATTGCATCGTTGTGACCTTGACACTCTGATCTGATTAAGGTTAAAGTAAAGTTAAGGGGTGTGTCTAAAAGGGAATTTATTGAGCACTCAGCAGATCTCTGTGATGTTGGCGAGTGTTTGCCTCTGCACCAAGGAGACACCACAGAGGTAGAGTCACATTATAATTCTTTGGTTAAGTAAGAAGACTGTAAAGATGTTAGAGTTATTCCCTGACATTGCTGCCAGTGTGGGACTTTTTATGGGAGGGCAAGTGTACTCAGACAAAGACCCCATTACGCTGAACAGAGTGTATTAGTGTTTGTTCAGAAAACAAGCAAGGCCACAAGGAACAGAAAGTGTGCATATAAAATGTTCTGTGAGTGTGTGTGTGTGTGTGTGTGTGTGTGTGTGTGTGTGTGTGTGAGAGAGAGAGAGAGAGAGAGAGAGAGAGAGAGAGAGAGAGAGAGATGGAGTAGCGCTGGCACAGACTGAAGGTCAGGGGAAGTATCAGTGACAGGAAGTAAGCGCCTGCCAGGTTCAGGCCAGGTTACCACGGTAATGAATGACCGTGCTGAGTGACACCTGGCTGGTCTTAAAGACGGGAGGAACGGCACTCAAAAACACACACATGGTTGAACACGTGGACACGAGCAAATTCACACACTTCACACACAGACAGGCTCCTGAAAACATGGCTTTAAATCAAAGCGTGTCTCGATAACATGAAATATTCACGACTTGATGAGCAACGTAAAGTTACAGTTCTGTTACAGTTGAATGTCCTGAATGCGTGTCCGCAGTCACCTATTGTTCTGACAAATAACAGCAAGAATACAAAGAGTAGACGAAAGTGAAAGTACTGAACAGACCTCCTTCACAGCCGTGAAGACAGTATGTAAACACAGGTGTTACCAGTTCCATTCGGGTCAAACAGAGTCAGGGTGCTGCTGTGCTGCATGTCAGCTCACTGGAAAGTCTCTGCTGCACTAAACGTAACGGAGCCTTAATTAGTATCGTTGGAAACAGCTGCTCATCAGCTTGTAAGATGTCAACTGTTTCACAAATCAAAGTGTTTCCTGATTTCACTCCACTGTGGCTCAGGTTTGATTTGATCAGGGCACAGAAACATCTTGGTGAGTGTACGTTCATGAATTCTCACACATACTGTTAAACATACATACAATAAGGCCATCACAATATCTTATTAAAAACTTTTTTAACTACACGATTATGGTGGACCAAAAAAATAATGCTAAAAATGTTATCGATCGTGATATTGATAATATGTATCAGTCACATTTGAACTTTTATTGTGTTTTGTGTCTTTTTTGGCAAATAAATACCCTTGGCCACTGCGGCAAAGACTGAGCCTTTGTACGGCGGATGCTCTATCGACTCAGCTAACCGACACCCCATACTTCATTTATAAATGTTACCATTGTCATCAATATTTAGTAATCCCAACACCCCTGTCTACAGACAAAGTAAATAAATGTTCTGTAGGTGGACTATCTAAGTAATGTGTTACCGAGTGTTTTTTTTCTTTTCTTGGCAGTAACTGACTTCCATAACAGGAGCAGGAATGTACATAGGTTCTTAGATATAGAGCATGTTGTTATAAATCATGGATGATGACTTACATAGATGCATGTTTAGCTTGGTTGTGTATCACAATCATAGGACATAAGAGATTTGAGGCTGACTATGACATTTCTCTTTGACATTAAGCTAACCAGAGGCCAGTGAAACACGATAGGGGTGAGCTGACAACCTATTTTTCCACCTGGTGCTATGAGTCGCCCCGAGGTGACATTTTCTAGCCACTGTTTTTGTTGTTTTTTTCTTGTTTGTTTCTCTTCACCCTTCCATCCAACGGCACCTCATCCACACACACACACACACCATGTGCAATACTTCAAATGGCAAGATCAAAACAACCTTCATCACATGGGCGAGCACAGGAGACGGCAAATGTCACATATTGTTACAGGCAGGTGGAGTGGCGAGCGTGGTTAGTGATCGCCTGCAGCAGGAGACTGAGAGCAGATTTAGTGACATGAAACAGCCCGTCATGTTTTGGAAAGCTTGTGTGGCCACTTTGTGTCATTGTCTGGCGTTGATCCACATGCTGTGCTGGACACCCTGCCCACATTGTACCAAAATCAGTGAAAACATAACTGTGTTTTGTTCACATGTGACGAAGCCTCCTCAGGCAAATTGTAAACAGCTTACCCTCACATAACTGTCCCATGTTCTGTTGTGATGAGTAACACTGCCACAAGAATCAGCTCTTTAGCTGAGGCTCTGCGGGCAAAGTCAGTCTCTCGTGTCTCGGGATCGTTGCAGGAAAGCGGTTCACCTGTGATGTCTCCTCACCGCCTCGGTTCCAGTATCAGATTGTCTGTTAAAGCGGCAGATGCAGCTCTATTTTAAGATCTGATATTTGCTGATTCCGTGAGATCTCAGCACATTGCTGTAATGTCTGCTTGGCGCATCGCAGCAGGCCGGTAACACCGGTGGATTTTGTGTGTGACAAGTGAGGATGTGTATAATTGTCCACCTGTCTTGTCACAAACCTTCCGTTCCCCTTGTTGCAGAGAAGTGAAACACCTGCACAGGCAGGCGCGGCGCCAGGCAGTCCTCACAGGTGTCTTCGCCTGTCAGAGCTGCACAATGGAAGGCTTTGGTGTAAACACACACCTCTGTTACAAGCCAGAGTCCCAGAAAATGGCTAAACAGGCTAACAGATAAACATTTGGAGTAAGATGTCCCAGATTTACCATGAAGTGAAATAAGGTGTGGGTTACACATACTTCCAGGAAGTGGAAATGCAGGAACAAAACACTTGTTGCCTCTTAAACAGCGGCTTGCTCATTTGCCTGTTATATCCTATTGGCACCTTAACACCTAGGGACGAGCCAGGTCAGTAATAGCACACTGTGTGAAGTTTAAAGATGTCACATTTATTTATATAGTATTTATTTATTGATATTTATTTTTAGGCTTTGCACCACTTTCAACATCAACAGTGTTAGTTTGTGATAGTTTGGGCACCGGAAGAGTCATCATATCTTTTAGCAGCTCTTTGTTCATGGTGACAGCACTAAATATATATGAATGAATGTATTGATTGCCAGAATTAGACAGGGTCATGTTTACCACTCTGTTCATCGCCATTTTAATGACACATCCTAATGTAGATTTCAGCTGCTCAACAGTTCAAGCTCTCCTTTGTCATATTTGACGTTCCATAATATGTCAGACATTTTCAATGGATGACATGTCTGGAGTACAGGCAGGCTAGTTTAGCAGCCCACCCATTTTCTTCCCCTGCCCGGGGTTGGGTTGCAGTGGCAGCAGGGTGCTCCAGATTTCCTTCACCTGGCTGCTCCTCCTGGGTGATACGGAGGCTTTCCCGGGATAGATGGGATAGTAGTCCCTCCATCGGGTTCTGGATCTGCCCCAGGGTTTCCTCCCAGTTGGACATGTCCATAGGAAGGTGACGAGACTGAACCACCACAGCTGGCTCCTTTGGACACAAAGGACAGTGACTGTACTCTGAGCTCCCTCCAGATGTCTAAACTCAGAGATGGTGAGGAGGAGAGGACTCACCAGCTCACAGGACAGTTTCCACTTTTCTCCACCTCTCCATCGTTACGTCACAAAGACTCAGCCTCTCTGGATGTTCTGTTTAGACCCACTCCTGTTGCCACCTCATTCATTGTGACATGTTCCACCAGGAGTTTTTACAGCATTACCCTGTCCAGTGTTTTCTGGCGTCAAATTCAACATGCTCACATCATTTTACAAGAACAATCAAATTTCTCATTTCAACATTTGGCTAGTGCACATCATCACCTTTGATTTCTATTTACATTCACGGAAATTACAAAATGATCATCTTCAGTGGATGAGACATATTCTGCGTGCTGCTCCACACACCTGGAAGCTCTGTCCACAGAGATTTGCACAGCAGGAATCCTTCTGCACATGGAATGAGGGCAGCTTTGGCACAGAAAGTGTTTTTAATTGAAGCTGACAGTTAAACTGTTACATTAGTAGTTTGTTATGCAGTTTTTATGCATGTTTGGTGATCACGTGTTTCTCATTTGTGCGTCTTTATGTTCTATTTCTTTATGTACTAACTGGTGGAAGTAAGGCTGCGTCTTGTCTCCGTTAAGCACTTGGAGCAGAACCAGATGATGCTATTATACAATGATGGAGTAAAAGGATCAGTCCTTCACTCTGGCTTCATATGTTAACATCATTACTGACTCCACCATCAGACTGACACTTTCCATCCACCATGATCTTGTGCTGTGTACCCTCTCCACCACACCAGCCACATACATGAATTACATCCATGTTAGCTGCGTTACCGATGGATGCTCGATATAATCTCTGAGTCCATGCGTCTTGAACTTCTTGTTTATGTTCAGAGGCTGTTTATCTGTGACAGACAGAACACGTCCTCAGGCCTGAGCGCAGAAGAAGCAGCTCTGGACAAACTCAACCTACTCAACTTAAAGCAGCTCTGTTTAATTCATCACTGCTGTGTGTTTATGCGTATGCTGTATGGACACATAGTGTACAGCCAGTTTGCAGGGATCTTCATGGGATATTTTTGTATTGCTGTAGCCTTTGTGTCAGATCAGACTGGAGCTTTATTGAAGGTGTGATGGATGAAACATGATGAAAATAAAATGGCTGCATGTTGTAAGATGCAGAACATGGATAATGTTTGGACAGCGTGGCTGGTCGTGGTGTTTGTGTTTGTCTGTGAGTGAGGTCACACTCAGGCTGCTCTGACTGATCTGGGCTACATTCACCTCTGACCCAGAGTTCAGGGGTTAAACACATGGGGAGAGGAGAGCTGGTTCCAGCCCGAGCCCTGCTCACATCAACTTGTGACCTTTCTTTCAACACGGCAGCGTGTCCATTACAGCTCTATTCCACTCCATGCAACTTTAGACTGAAGTGCTGCCGTACAGAGCCAGGAGCCACCATTACTGTGACAATTACATCACATGGAAAACTCACTTTTGCTTTAGCTTTAAATGGTTTATTTATCCATCACAGTCCATTTAAGATTGTGGACACATGCTAAGGTGGAAAAACTTCAGTAAAACCATAGACTGTGTAAAACATACATCATATCCATGACACTTTTCTGAAGAGCTGCTGTGAAGCTCAAAGTGCTGTGACTCGGACAGTCGTGCCTCTGTCGCTCCCCAGCTAATCCGATATACGGTGGAGTGTAGGGGGAGCTGAGGCAAGCTGAATGAAGCCTGGTGGGTCAAACAAGCCACCTGAAGCTATAGAGACTATAGAGACCAGGCTGTAAACATGTTTATTACTGCTGTGAAGTTGGACATTTTAACATGGGGACTTATGGAGATTCACTCATTCCGGAGCCAGCCCCAAATGGTTGTTGGAGGAACTGCAGTTTTTGGCACTTCTGCTTAGACTTCACATGCACAGAGGTTGTCACTTTAGTGAAACACATTAATATGGCTGTGGAGTTGCTCTGTCTGTAATGTTTTGTCTCATCTAAAAGCCAGAGATTGAACTGTGTACTGCCCTCGCTGTACGTGCTGTATTCAGCTTGGCAGTCAGATGAACTTTCTTAATATCACGGTTCCAAAGACTGTCAACTCTGTCCACAGGTTTACTGACATGGACGAAAGGGAAACTAAAACATTCAAACAAAGAATAATCAGCACTATGCAGCTTTAAACATGTACTGATACACAACTTAAAGATGCAAATTCAATCCCTCATACCAATTAAATGCCATGGCTTTTTACTGTCTTTACTGCTTACAGGTTTTACATATTTATTTCTTGTTAACAACCATGTAAATATTTTAACACATCAATTATATATTTATTTATCTGTTTGTAATTACACGGAAAACGTAAACCTAAACTTTACAAAACATAATTTATCTAAGAAATATTATTTATTTACTCTATTTGGGACATTTATGTTGAACGTCCTTAACACGTTACCAACATGTGACTGTGGTAGGCAGCATCACTTTCAAACAAAGGTTGTATTTGCTGTACTTAGACTTTTGTGATCCACTGTGCTTTTTACATCAACAGAACAGTTGTACAGTTACAATATCTTCTGAAGTTGCAATAAATATCAATGCAATCTGTTCTATATCCCTTTGTGCTGCGTCTCTCCTTGGTCTGTTACGATAACTGAAACTTTTGTGAGTCTTGAGGCATTGCCAGCCTTAAAATTTCACTCATAAATGCTTTATAAGGCATAGATAGTGCCCACTTTAGATGAGCTCACACAAAATACTTCATTAACGAGATGTAAGTGCTTTGTAACTGCCTGAATTAGTAGTGTCTACTCATTATAAAGTTTTACTGGTGCTTGTTCTAAAAGCCAGGGATAACTTCACCAGAGCGTAACATCTGTTAACATTGGTACCACGCTGTCTTAACGTTTGACATAGCGAGCTGTGATAATGTGCAGGTTTTACTGACGTCCTGCAGCTAATGTGTTTTTTTTTCTGTTCTCTCTTACAGGATGCCTCCATCGCTCATCGCTTTCATCTGATGCGAGAAAAGCACCCGGAGAAGTTCAACAGCAGGTGAGAGGATGATGATATTTTGAAAAGCAGCCTCGAGGAGTGAAGCTGGCGCTGAGCAGTCGATGAGAGGGAGTGTGTTTGTCGAAAAGGGCAGTTAACCTTCCCCATTTCATCGTCTCAATGCCATTAGCTAACAAGCCTCAACCTTATAACCAGCTAGTGACCTCTCACTTTAATCTGGAAACCCAATATCATTCCGAGCCACAGTCGTCAGCAATCAATACCAGAATAAAAGCTGCCTGCCTGCCTGCCTGCTGGGATCAATATATTGGCAGTGCCTCGTTTGAGTTAAAGCTGAACTGAGCTGTGACATGTGTGTCCAGTGAGGCTGGAGCCGTGGTTTCCACAGTCCAGCTACACTTGGAACATTTGAAATGCCAAAAATGTGTCTTTTTTTTTGTTTGTGTAATCAGAGAAAGTTCTGACCTAACTATCAAAAGACAAATGAGGAGGTAATTATGTAGAAACTGTGCTGTTACAACAGGAGAACAAGTGATGGAGACAGCTGCAACGTAAATGAGATTCACACCGTTCTAATTCAGATGGCATGTTTACGTCTGGTATTTGTATGATGTTCATTAACGAGCTCTGTCCCTGTCTAATAAACAAGTGCAATGACTGAATGAATGAATCGTTCTGTATGATTGGAAGCTGCCTCAGTCTGACATGAGGGAGGTCAGCAGAGAGTGACAGCGATCCACAGATAAGAAGAAACGCTTCAGTGATGATGGTCTGGCCAAGTTCACAAAGTTGAGTTCAACCTCCACGTTACACATAATCTGAGATCATTACGATAATAATATTAAGGACACAGCTGCTCAATGATTCAGTCAGTCAGCCATCACAGAGCTAGCTAAACATGTTTTACATCCTACATTATGATCAACAGAAGCACTGCAGCTGATTCTGAGTCAGTCAGTCCTTTGTGAAATGCCTTCTGGGAGAGAGACAAACCAACAATGGTGAATTTTGACCTTCTCATGAGAGTTGTTGATAACAGCAACAATGGCTGTCCTCGTCCTTCAGGTGTAAATATTAACCACCATCCACAAATACGAGAAGCTGTGGGGGAAACACGGGCTTTGATGTCTCCCTACTTTCATTCCCATCAGCCTTTGCTGTGGCCACGCCTCTATGTGACGCCTCATCAGATGGACAGTCAAACAACAAACAGCAGCAGTGGACACTCACTGATCACTGATGATGAGTGCATGGTGCTGCTCGCCTCATTTCTGCGGCCATCTGGTTGTCTTTGCTGTAGCCTGAGGCTGAGGTGTGTGTGTGTGTGTGTTTATGGATGTGTTCATGTACAAAGCATACGTATATGCATACCTTGCATGTGGATAAAAGCCGTTCTGTGTGCACATGAGCACAAACCGTGTGAGAAATCAGGCATGTGGCTCTGAAGGAAATCATAAGTCCATAAGTCAGAGTAAAGTATAAAAGCTTGTTTTGAATGCCTGAGTCACCTGGGAGGCAGCTCTCTGTGCAGCTCTGGTGTGTCTGGTGTGTTTGTATACTGCTGCATCCCTCCACCACTAATTAGCCTACATGCTAAGAGAAAATCCAAGAAGAGCACGAAATACATGCAATGTTTACTCTTTGAAATTCAATAATTAATGCTTAAGTTTCCACACATGGTCCCATATCTGTTTCCAGCATCACAGTCAGAAGGAATGGAGGAGTGTGATGAAAGATAAAAGAAGATACCTCTGTTCCCCCGAGAGCTTTCTGTCTTCCACTGAACAACAGGCTACAGTTAAAGGATGTAAAGCATTTATGTGGAGGGCAGGACATACCCAGGACATATTTAGGACTTACCCAGGACATATTTAGGACTTACACAGGACATATTTAGGACATACCCAGGACATATTTAGGACATACCCAGGACACATTTAGGACATATTTAGGACACACTCAGGACATACTCAAGACATTCTCAGGACACACTCGGGACATATTTAGGACATACTCAGGATGTATTCAGGACATACTTAGGACATATTTAGGACATACACAGGACAGGAGATACTAAGGATATATTTAGGACATACCTAGGACACAGTCAGGACATATTCAGGACACAATCAGGACATATAAATCTATAAAGCTGTATGTCTTTTCTTTAAAATGTGCCTCTCTGTTGCTCTTTGATGGTTCTACTTCTGTTCTCCTGACTGATCGCTCCATCACTGTGTGAGCCACTCGTGGCGCTGATCCAACTGTAGCTCCAAGTGGGAGTGTTTGCAAAACATGAACTGTACTGACACTCTGCCGTGCACAAAATAATACCAACAGTCCAGTGTACACTGTTTACAGTAAGCCAACACTGGAGGTTATTGTTCTTCTGTGGGTTTTTCTTCTTTGGTGCTTCCACGGAGTAACAGACAGCTGATGGACAGCCGCGACTGTTCTGTTGTTGTCTGACGGATGTTTTGGCATGCTAAATATCCGTCCTCTTTACAGCGATTTGAATTGAAAGGAGTCCGTGTGAGGGACAAGCTGTTTTTTGTCTCAACGGGTGAGCTGATGATAAATCACCTTTGACCTGGTGAGAGAGGCCCGTGGCCTCATGGAGCACTAGCTCAGCCCCTCCCTGCCACTCACAATCCCACATTGTCTTCATGCATCTCTCTCAGACACTCACACCACACACCATCCCCCGCTCGTCAACACATAACAACCCCCACCCCCTCCGGTGTCACCCTCCTATCCCGGGCCTGTTGGACAGAGGAGATGTGTGACTCCTGACACCTCACGCTGCGGAGCTTCACCAGCACCTAATGGTCACAGTAGCCAGACCTCCAGGAGCCCAAAGTCCAGGTGCTAATGACTTCTCACAGTGAGGACAATGCTGTCTTTCTGTGTTTGTGTTTGTCATGTGGGGGAGTTTGAGACAAGAAGAGTTGAATTTGGAAGTGTTGAGAGGGGAGGGGGAAAGAATTAATTTAGGTGCATCCTTTCCTCCTGATTTTGGCCTCAAATCTACATTTGTGCAGACTGTTCTATCTAAAGATATATTCCATTTCCTGAACATGGCAGGTTATTACACGATGCAGTTCCTCTAAGAGCTGATTCAGACCAAATCAGGCGCTGCGGCGAAAACACCACTTTTGCCAACTTGGCGACTTTCTCACTAGATTTAGTAACTTCTCAGACGCTGTTAGCGATTTGACTTCTGATAAATTTAGTCATTATTCAGTCCATCAGAGAGCAGATGGGAAATGTATTCAAATATTTGACTGGAATTCATTCCCATGCACGCAGCACAGCTCTTCTGTCAACAGCTCCGGTGGTCTCTCCCCCTCCTCTGCGGTGCTCACAGGCAGCAGTTGATGAGGTGTGTGGGGCAGAGACGCTTGTCTAGATCTGTGGATCGGGATGATCTTAAATATGCAACTAGTTTGTTTGTTCTTCTCAGTGCCTTTGTAGATGTTTTGAATTTGTAGAATTTGTATTTTTATTTTTTACTTCAAATGTCCCTGCAGTGAATCTGTGATCAGATTTCTTTATCCACCGTTTATTTGTCTCAAAGTCATCACCCTCACCCTCATCACTGCAACCACAAGTGTTATGCAAAATGAATACTATGACACAAGTGATATGCAAGTGACCTTACTTTTCGTGCTAATTGTGGCTACTTTAATTGGGAAAGAGTAGGCATCACTGGAAAATAGGCCTTCCTGTTTATGTGACAGGTCAGTTTAAGCTGTGGCAGTAAGCCCTACTGCCACAGCTTAAACTGACCGCAGGGTATGCTAAAAAAAATGCAGCAACCTCTGGTGGAGAAGTTGATTCATAATCAACTTTTAGTGAAACAAAACCTGATGTCGCACTGCAGTGTCCAATCCAAAGATCAGGCAGTCGGCCTGAAATGGTGGACCTCATAGACTGAACTATGTGCCCCGCTTCTGCATCTGCAACAGATCTGTGACTACAAATACGCTTTCTTTAGTTTGTTACCGTTTGTCTTAGAGAGAGGGAGGCACGCTACAGAGCTGTGTGAAAGGTCATATAGTTTACGAGCTTGCTAAATCCACAAATATGCTTCATATCACAGGCACGACTTTATAAACAGCTGGTGTCCATATTCATGCACACCGTGTCTACCTGCCTAACTTTCACTCCTCCAAACCGAGTCAGCTGTAGAAGCAGGTGTGATGTTGAGTGAAGCTGTGGATGGTCAGGTGTGCTATGTGCACTAATGAGCAACATGTGACACTGTACCCAACACTTAGAAAGTAGGACATTTCTAGTTACATGTAGAGGCACGCATGGCCAATCAGTGCATGGTTGACTGAATGTTGGCAGGTTGGCAGGTGATGTTGCCTCACCTGATGCAACAGAAAGAGAGACTGACTATCCGTCCTACACCCGGCGTGTCATTATTGCAAATACTTGTTTCTTTTACAGGCCGCAGTGCTAATGTTACACAACTTTGCACTGCAGTGTGTTTAAGGATTAAACATGAGAAAAGAGCCTAAAAAAGAGCTAAAGATGATCTTCATCATAAAAAAAGCAGTTTCATAAGCAGCCAGTCTGCTGTGTGTAGATATCAGATGGTTCTACTGTAGCAGCCCGCTGTCATTTTCAGGTGATTTAATGAAGGTAAACCCATGTGTTACCGTGGAGGGTTTGTCTTGCCACCTTGTATCCTCCCAATTTCACACGATGTATGGGGGGGGGGGGTTAAAAGAGATGCCTATCTGTAGGGAGTTGCAGCGAGGGAGGAAGGGCACAATGAGTGAGAGATAGCTACAGTAGATACAGTATACATCTAGAGAACTGTGGAGCCCCCGAGCCTCACTGAAGCACCCAAACACTGTTTCCATAACACCACGGTCCCTCCTTCGACCTCCTTCCTATAGTGCCAATCTCTGTTGTCTTTCAGATGAAATGTGATTCCACCAGGTCTTTGAATTTCATTTGGAATGTTACAGTTTGGAACCATCTTACAAAGCAACTCCATTCATTCGAATTGAATTAAAAGTAGAATTAGCAACTGCTTTGCTTTTTTACGGTATCAGCTGTTCGCTCTTGAAAGCACACTTCATAATTGGAAGAAAAACCCACTTTTAAAAGATTATTTCAGATCCTTTTTGTACCAACAATTCACTAGATTTGGTGCAAAAACATGGGAATAATGAAGGAAAGGCTTAAAGAAGTAGTGTGCCTCCCTGTTGCACTCTCTGTTCATGAGAGACGGGAAAAACACGAGTTAATTGCATTTCTTACAGGCCGTCTCAAGTGGAAGCAGCTTAATGAGGTTAGGCAGCTCGCCTCGTTGAGAATCACAACTGCTCCTAATTGTGATCTCAAATATGCTCATAATCCCCTGATTTGACAGCAGCGGAGGTTTCTGGGGGGGTATTAAGGTGAAAGAGAAAGAACAAGGGACAGAAAGACAATTAACAAGAAGAAAAACGTGAACAAGTGCAGCGGCTTAAGTCCCAGCCACAAGTGAAATAAACACAATGATGGTTACATCTGATGTGTGTTGTACAGTTTAGGCTCATGCTGAGTTCTGTCTATCTGTCTTCTCTGAAAATGGGCAAACCATGTGACAGGTTTGTGTTCCAATTAAATGTTCTATGTGCTGTTCTTGTTCTCAGTGCCACAGTGGTACATAACCTAGTATGCCCACATGATCCTGAGCTGTTGTGTCAATAGCTGTGTTGTCAGTATCAGCAGCATGTCCACCTGCCAGTGAACTTGTCATATCATGAAGTATGTGTAGATGTCCGTAATAATGCAGCGGTTATGAATCTTTTGCAAAAAGGTGATGGAAATACCCTTGGTGGAGTCATGGAAGGTTCATGACCTTGCTTGTTCTTGAGACCACATACAGCATCCATGATCAAAAGTGACTTTTCACAGAGGTGTTCTTTTCTTTTCATGTTCTGACAGTGACGAGGCCCTCTGTTGACCATGACCCTCTGTTCAGAGATATAACATCATCTCGAACACCTGTGCTGAATGCTGCATCACAGAAACAACAAGCACCCAAGTAGCATCAGAAGTGGTCATTGACTAAGAGTCAGTTGATGGCCATAGAAAACTCAAGACGGCCGTTTGCATCCAATGTAAAGGAGGACTGTCTTTGAACAGAGACAGGTCGTCGTCTTGCAACCGTGCCTCAAATATAGCCTCAAAGAACTGCACGGCTGTAGACTCTTGTCTTGTTATCACACATTTAGTAGACAGGTTAGGGATAATTTTGGAACTTTGCGTCTTACAGTCACTCAGTGTGAGCTGTGGTGGGAAGATGGTGGGAGTGCTTTCTGTGAGGAGCTATGAATCCTTGTGATAGCTTTTGACAGGGTTCAACAGTGTGTCATCTTTGCTCATCCACAAAAAAAGTTCAAATCAAACGACTTACAGAGACCAGCCAAAGACCGCTGACTGTGAATTATGACTCTTCAACATCTTGTGACAGAATTCCCACAGTTACCTCCCGTTCACTTCAGTCAGCGAACCAGTCAGTCCCCGTCTCCTAACTGGTGAGAGCTCTGAATACATGCACCATCAGAGCTCATCAGAGCTTCACAGTTGATATTTACAGACTGATCAAGCAGGGATTTCACCTTGACTGTAAAGTGTGAAGTCATTTAGAAACTGTCTGCAACAAATGACACCAGACAAAACCGCATCCATCAGGTCACCTCTGACAAATCCTCTGCAGGGCACAAATGAAACATTGCTCAGTCAGTTTTCATTGAATGTTATGAATCACAATATTTACACTGATCCTCAAGTCTCCACCAGCAATGTTTCCCCATGTCCCCTCCAGAGGCTACGCTGACTCTTTCAACTCATCTCTAAAGGCGACGAAGTGCATTGTTTGTGCATTGTTTCGATGAGCATGTTACCTCATTATGCAAATATTCTATATTTGAAATGATATTCTATAATTGAATACATATTTGTGCACCAAAAACACCAAGACACATTCCTTGTATGTGAAAACCTACTTGTGAAATAAATTGATTGAATAAATCTGATTCTTAATAGATATTTGATAGATGGTGGGTTCTGTGGTTTAGTATCTAGCAAGCAATGCTACCAATGCCAGTCCCTCCACAATAAAGCTTTTTCCCGCATCGGTGGAGCTTTGACCTCTGCGGTCATGAGGCCGCGAGCTGTCATGAGCTGTCAGATTTGGAAATGTGAGGTAACTCGAGGCACCAGACAGCTTCAATATGTGTTCAGTGTACTCGAAACGAATCATGCTGTAGGCACGCAACACTGAACTCGTGCAAGCTAAAGTTAGGACTGGGAATCTTTTTCACCGTGTCCTCTGTGTCCCCTCTCACTCCTCAGGATGAAGAACAAGCTGTGGTACTTTGAATTTGGCACCACTGAGACCATATCTGCCACCTGCAAGAAGCTCAACGAATGCATAGAAGTGGAGGTGAGTCACAGTCTTATCAAAGCTGCAGTCACAGAAGAAGGAAAAAGCAAATGATTACTGACGGACAGCAATACGGGAAGATTGATTTAAAAACAATTTTTAAATAGATTTATTTATAAACAGTAAAACACTGTGTGTACACTACTGTCTTTTTCCTGACAGCATTTAAGTGCTTTTATTTGTTTTTCTAAAGAAGTAGTTTTCTCATGAGAAAATGAGGCGAGCACGTCATCAGATTAATGCTCCATAAAGCCCACATTCTGCCGGATACCTGGATGATTAGAGCACAGCAAGACTCCAAGAAAACGCACAACACTTTTTCAGGAAGTGCTGGAGCTCTGAAGGTTCATCTCATATGGGTTCATGGCAGCTTCATATATTTATTATCTAATAAATCCACTTTGGCCATCATTGGAAATGGGTTTGTATTTATTGTTAGACAAAATATCATTGGTTTCTTCATTTAATTGAATTTAAATGATTAATGTCTTGCACATCTATATTTACATATATTGTATTATATTTTTGACAAATATTGCCAAAGTCCATATTCTTTAAGGTCAAGCCTGACAACTCTACAGATCAACCTGTGATGATTTGTATCTTCCTGTGCTATCTGTTGCACCTGGCCACAAGCGCATTGGTTCCTACTGAAGCAAACACATAAACAAACTGTTAAAATGAAAGTAAATTTAACAATGTTCTAGTCCTCTTCAAACCTTCTGCACTTTGAAATGGTACTACCTCTGCATACTTTCAGCTAAGGACTTCATCAAATAAATTTGAACTATTAAACGTGTATTCAACTTTCTAAATTCAAATAACAAGCTTTTGATTTATTACAGTTTGAGTGGTACATGCTGGGTTTGTACTGATCGGAATGTTCAGGGAAAATATTCCAAAAAGTTATTCTTCACACATAATTTGTCCATCAAAAAATGGAAAAAGGGAACTGTGTGCTGGTTGCAGACACGTAACTCCTGAAACAAACAGACTTTTGGCTCCCTGATCTTCCAAGAAACGTGAGCACCAACTGATTGCTACAGTGACTCCCGTGTTAAATGAGAGGAGAGATTTCTGGAGGAAAGTCCACATGCTCTGATGCTTATATTTTAAAACTTTATCCACACAAATGATAAATGTATGTTGAGCAAACCTGATTAAACAGGTTATTTCTGTCTGTCTGACTGTTTAATTCACAGTCACAAACAATGACACGTTTTTTTGCATCGCCTCTACTGTATAATTTTCAGTTGCTCACTGTGGTGTTTTGCAAATGTTACTCAAACAGGAGACATTGTACATTTGCTGAGAGCTATTTACTCATTTGGCGTTTTGGTGTGTGTGTGAAATTGGCTTAAAATAAACAACAGTTTGTGTGTTCATGCTAATGAAGGAACGTGTTACCCAATGCAACAGTGTGACTCATTAACAGTTTTTGGACAACAAAGGAGCTCGGAGGAATGCGATATATCACACAGACAAGACATGTTAGTCTTATACTTATATGTACTGTACATATAAGTGTATAGATACCTGCTCCTCTTTCCCGGCAGAGTTTGTCAGCCTGATTAACTACGGCATTAAATTAAGGTCTTCAATTCAATCAGTGAATATTATTATCTCTCAGAGACGTTGCATTTATGCAGCCTCTCAGGAAGACTCTAGCTCAAGCAGTGAAGACTCAGAGGGGTGTGACTTTCACATAAGGTGACATCATGTTTAATGAGGAACTGTGTAGGCGGGCAGCAAATCATAAGCTTGCTCAGGTGATGCGCACAGCCAGGCAACCTTTGGAGGTCACCTAGGGAGAAGTGCTTAACGCCATGGTATAGAAAATACAGACACACACACAGACAGACAGATGGACAGAGAAGAAGACAGTGCAGGTGTCATCCTGACAGCATTTACTGTGAAGCTGCTGCATCCATTGTTGGCCCTGTGTTACGATGGCCTTAACAAGGGAGGACTGAACAGAAAGCAGTGAAGCTAAGAGAAATAATGATGCCAGTGTAGGAGTGTCACAACATATTTATATTGGTCTTATTGGCCAAAATGCAAGATGGCATTTGTGAATGGAACTTGCACAAAGAAAATCCTGACAGTGAAAACACATGCATGTGTTTGAAGGTCTATACAAAGGTTAGTACAGACACAGTATGTGAAAGCTGAACAGGTGTGTGTGAGTGGCCCAGAATCAATGGTCTAAATTACTGGATTAGTACAAATCACTGCACAGTGTGAACACCTCTTTATACACTTTACAGGGCTAACCGGTACCAAACTGCTATGACGGGCCCCTATTAATATTGGTTTGAAAAAACATTTCAATAAACATAATTAAAGGACCATGTGTAGGATTTAGTGGCATCTATTCACTCATTTTTATTTATATAGCACCAAACCAGCTTATCTCATGACACTTTCCAAATAGAGCACTACTCATTATAATAGTATTTACAACAAGCTCTTAGCAACAACGGCAAGGAGGCAAAAACAGAACCCGGTTCATGGTGGATTCTGCTGTGTCAGGTTGAGTTTAGAGACACAGAGGTAAGAGAAGTGTCTCTAGGGGTATAGTGATTGCAACCACTTTGCCTCACCCTCCTGT
The DNA here is from genome assembly GCA_014281875.1 of Nibea albiflora. Lineage (NCBI taxonomy): Eukaryota > Metazoa > Chordata > Actinopteri > Sciaenidae > Nibea > Nibea albiflora. The sequence goes on from CM024796.1 coordinate 25,519,148, forward strand.
CCCTAGTGTGAAAGAGAAACTATGGTGGCTGCAAAACGTAAGAAAAACATGGAAGGCCCTATGTAGAGCCTTTGTTTTGTTTGTCCATTCTGGGCTACTGTAGAAACATGGGAGTCCAACATGGCAGAATCCAAAAAGGACCCACAAAATCTGTAGATATAAAAGTCTCCTTCTAAGGTAATAGAAACATGATGATTCATATTTTGAGGTGATTAAAAACTAATGGAAACAAAATTATGGATATTATATTCAATTTCTGATATTTTCTGTAAATATCGCCCCCCTAATCTGACACACTGGACCTTTAAATTAAAATTTAAACTTGTGCAGGATCTACTAGTACTGTATGACTTTGTAAATACATGTACTGAGTAGTATTCCGCATGTGTTGTGGAATACACACACACATTATGCGTTGTGTGTACATTTGTCAGCATGTTGAGGGCATGCTGTAAAGTCCAGCATTTTTGTGGCTGCCTTGATTCAGCAAAATCAACCATGATGAGTCATGGTAGTGTGTTGTTGACATTCTCCACTGTGATTACTTCAGATGTGGCTAGACACAACATAATTTAGAGGTCAAGAGTGCCAAATATTATGCAGTATATTGTTAGTATCATACTGTATGCATTCTTATTGAGTCAATCTCATTTTAACCGTCTGTTTTGCTGCTTCACAGTTGGCCTCTGTCCCTGTGCATCAGGCCCAAATATCTAAGTGAAAACAAACTTGGACAGCTATTTTATTCCATGATGAAGCAAGTCATACACTGCAGCTTTAATGTCTGTGATGTTAGCAGTAGCTCCCATTCACTCACTATATTTTAATGCACACAAGAAGCTACTGACATTAAATTGAAAAGCTACAAATGAAAGAAAAACGAAGTGGAAACATGGATATGTCTTCAAAACACTGAATGAAGGAATATCTTTTGAAAGAATGTTGTTCATCCGTCTAGTTCAGAGACTTGTAGAATCATTGCCAAGGATCACTCAAGCTGTGGGGGGGGGGGGGGGGGGGGGGGGGGGGGTATGTCCTGTGGTTCATGGTGGTTCTAACATGTAGCACACTTGACACTGTGTTGTTTTTTTCTTTTAATTCGAAATCCATCCGTTGGGTGACCAGGGCTGATAATTGAACTCCTAATACAAACACTGGAAAAATACTGATTTTAGCTGAAGTTCAATCAGGAAAGACAAGACAAGTGGAGGAGAAGAAACTGCAGTAGATTTATTTGACTTTGGCAATGACCCTTTAGATCAGATTGAATTATACAAACAGAGCCCTTTAAAAACAGACATTCATCTTCTTTTCATTTCTTTTTTTTTTTACAAACAAGAAGTAACTGTTTATTTTCACATCTAAAAGGTGATTGTTTACATTCTAATGTAACGTCTAATGAATATAGTCATCACTCCCATGCACTGTGTTGAGATGATGCAAATACACGTCTAACATACATTTCTCTTGAGTTGTTCTTTCATGTAATTAAGACTATAGATGTGTAAAAAGAACGATACATACAGAATACACGAGGGGGGTCCTGCTATATTCTATATTCTCTATCTTGTAAGGGCTCATTGGCTGAAAAAAAAATGAGGAACACTAACACTAACATGCTATGAAACATGACCATGGTCATGTTCATGTGTGCTTTGCCAATGCATGGAGATATCTACAAAAGAACTTACGTCAAAATACAGGAAAACTTCAACACAGTTTCAAGAAACGGCTTTGTACCAGAATACATTTGCCAGCATTATATCTTTGCACAGATGGAAGCAACACACAAGGATCATAGCTTGGCTTAAGCCTGCTTTACATATTAGTTTGAGACTTCTGTTTGAAATCCAAGAAAACCCTTCAACACTTTTCTTCTATCTGCTCCAACTCCACATCTTAACTGACTAGCTCCCTCCAGTTGACTTGGAAGAGATCACGTCTGACCACACACCCTGAAAACAAGCTGTTCTACAAGGCCCTCTTGGGCCCTGTCTTCTTATTCTTCTCCACTTGCATAGTGTTCCCTACCATTGCTATGCAGATGACACCCAGGTATCCTTCTAATTCCTCCCATCTGTGTATCAGATGGAAGAAAAATGGTGGTGCCAAACTTGGATGGCAAGGAATATGGGAGTGACAAACTGTCATTATCTGCAAACATTGCATCCCATCATTGAACTTGCTTACTGTTGATCTCTAGTTTAAAACATCAGGAGGATTTATCCCCTCCCTGTAAGGGAAGCAGCCCAGGTACTCACTCAGGCTCTTGTCATGTCCCACCTGGACTACTGCATGCACTTCCTGTCTGTCTTTTCTTTCTCGCACCAGTCATCCTCCATTTCTGCTTACTACATTAGCATTGTATCCAGTTCAGAGCTCTGGTGCAGGTCAGCAATGCAGTGAAGGAAACCTGTGCAACCGATGTGCTCTTTTGCCCCTGGACACTCAACCATTCCATCATTCAGAGGACCCAGTGGTCCTCTTGGTCAAGCAAGAAGTCTTGTTGCCCATCTTCCCATGCAGATTTCCCGTTTTTCAGACTACAACTCTACAACCCCTGCTAGCACCTTTCATGTTGCCTTGTTTCTTTGGAATAAAGGGATATCTCGCACTGTCCTCCTGTGGTTGAAATGCATCTATTGTACAAAAGTGTCTGGCAAATTGATATAATATTATCATGGTGTCTGTGATTTTGCTGTTTCTGTGAAAATGAATTACATGTAAGAATCTTTTGTATCCTTGTCAGTCAGGGAGCAACAGAGTATTGAAATGAAATCTTTGTCTGTCACCTCTCTTCAGTGCGATGGGATCATCTTGGACCTCAGCAACACCTCCTTAGAAGGCATCGCTGTGCTCAACATTCCCAGCATGCACGGCGGCTCCAACCTGTGGGGTGAGTCGAAGAAGAGGAGGAACTACAACCGCATGAGCAAGAAGGTTCCCGACAGGATGCCCTCCAGCACTGTCACAGATGCCAAAGAGCTCAAATTTTGTGTGCAAGGTGAGTCAAAGTAGGTGAATGAGTTTCTGGAGGGGGTGTTGAAAGAGGAAATAAGAGACTCTGGAATTAATTTAGCTGTTATACAAGAAGGTGCCATAAATGGCTGACTTCCAGAATTCAAACATATAGTATATAGACACATCAAGTGTAATAAACAGTTGGTCTGCTGACCTTTGTATAGACCTTCAATACTAGAGATGGTCAGGCCTTACTGAATTAGTGGCTGGCTCCTCTATGATAAGAAGTAATAATAATAACCCTATTTGTGACCCCTCATCACAGGTTATGGCCTTAGTCTGGACATGAGTAGTTCTATCTAGGCAGGGATTGAGACAAACCCACCCTGCATTTAAACAGCACATGGGTCTCCATTGTTGGTGATATGTTGTTTAAGACACCAGTGAAACAATGAAATCTGATCCAGGAAGTCCAGCTGGAGGAACAGATTCATGTGTTTAAAGGCTTACCAGACGGAAGTCTCACATCGTTTTAGCACTGTGCTAGTGCTGGAGAAAGATCTGGCTAGACTCATTATCATCCTGGTGTAGGATGACTGGTGTATATTTCTTTAAATCTATGACCAATCATCTTGGGTGGAGCTCAGCATTCAAGAAAGGTAGGACTTGTTTTGATGTAAAGTGGGTGAGTAGGGGAAGTGAGCCTTCCCAGCCAAAGAAAATGTAGCTGCTGCTAGTTCGATTGCGGTTGTAACATTAACGAACAGATCAGGGTCAGGCAGATTGCTAGCTAGGCGGCTGTTCTTATTGTTTCATGTAGCGACGGGCAGATAGTGGAAGGGAATGACAAAAACACATAGCCAATGGCAGCCTTATACAAACAGTCTACTTCCTGTGAGTCAGACTATTCAGAAGGCAAACACTGCACAGTGGCTAACAAAACATGGAGATTTTTGTCTTAGAGATTGCAAGTTGCACTTGCATGTATTTGACTGGCCAGCACAGAGCACCGAGAGTGACATTCAACTTCGTCTGGATGAACCTGTGTTGGCACCACCGCTGACTGAGATAGCTGCTGCGTGTCTGAACACGGGGCTGTGTATTGCTGACAGAGAATAATGTATTCTCAATTATTTTTCAATTAGGTTTATTGAGTGGTGTGCAATGCTGTCGCGCTGTCATGGTGTTTTCTGCTGACTAGCTGTCATCTCTAGACTAAAACAATTTGAAGATGAAGATGAAATGTTGCATTTGATGGGAGTGTTGACTAAAATCACCTGTCCAGCTTGTGAACTTCAGACTAATTTACTGCTTGCGTGGTGACCTTTTCACTCTGTTCATCTCTACGTTTACACCTCTATAGGAAACCTGCACTGTAGATTCAGATGTGATGTGTGAAATCAAGGTTACAACCCAGGAGTGAATGGGTATAAACTGACAGAATAATGCCTGTAATCAGCCGCTCTGTGGTGTCCCAGCATTAAGTGGTTGCTTGATGTGTGGCGGCAGCTTGTTCGTGGTAGTGTAGACTGCATTTGAATGTGGTTTAAAGTATTACCTTCTAGTCACTTGCCTCTACAGCAGTAATCAACTTAATTAAGGTACTTGATAATCAATGGTTTTCCAAAGTGGACACATTGCCATATATAGATACTCTATTTTCCAGAATTCACCCTGTCACCTCCACCTGGGCTTTTAATTCTTGATATGAATTCAGAAAACACATTTTGACAGACAGCACCACAGCTGTCTGCCCATACCTGGGATGCCTTGTGTCACTCTGGGCGCAGACATTTCATCAGTGTGTGACAACAGCGTACGCTGATGTGTGCCTGCTCAACGCCTGAGTGTTGACTTGTTGATCTGCTGCTGCCGTAGCACATAAAGGTCAGTTTACTTGTCACAAGGAGTACTTTAGTCCGCTTTAGTGAACAGTTGAGTAACAAGCTGTGGTTTCGGGAGCTGTCAGGTCTGAGTGAAAAACAGAGCAAGTTTTAAGCAGCAAGCCTGTGTTACAAACTGTTGCATGGGTGTGTGGAGTTTAAACGACACAGGCATTTAAAGCAGAGGAAGAACATAACTGATGCTTTGATTTCCTTTTCTAAATCTGACTCATGAGTCCCTGACTTCAAAGTTTTATTTTTCACACAGCTCTGGTGCACTTTCTGCAGCTCTCTTTGAAGAGGACATTCATGTGTGTGAGATGAGACATATTTTTTCAGAAATGTCAGTCTAAGTTTGGTGCATGGCACAGATGAATGCGTGACTTCCAAGTCATGTGTCCAGGAAAGGACTTCCCTCACGTCACAGTGTCTTTCTTCTTCTTACGCTCCACAGCGTGTTACTATAGAGCCACAAATAAATACAGAAATCGACCAACATCTCCAAAATGTTTCAACAGGAATCAGAACATTTAAACCAGTCACTGTCAACAAAACACAGACAATGCAACCAAACTGATACCAGTCAGGGGAAGTGGTGTCCAATCAGAGTGACACATCTGAGTTGATCTTCATTTATTAGGATTATTATTTCTATATTTGTTTTGAGCAGTGTCTGGTTTCATCATATAACTAACCTCCAGGATTTGTTACCAATGCTTTGAGCCTGCGTTTGAAGTCGACGTTGGAAAATAACCCCGCTCAGTGCTTCCTCATCAAGCTTCTGTCTCTCTCGCTTCACTTTGCCTCGACATCTCTGCTGACTGAACTCAACCTTGTTTCCATGGAGACCTACGGGGCTATACTGAAGTAAAGACTGGAGGGAAGGTAGAGCAAAAGGCAGGAGAAAAGGAGGACACAGGCGGAAGACGTAGTGAAAGAAACTATAGTAGGAGGACAAACACTGATGAGTCATCAGTCTCCCTGTAATTGATTGATATACCTCTGTAGATTTTATTCATTTCAAGTCAAGTGGGCTGATTATAAATATGTTTGGGCAGTGCTTAAATCAATGCCCTTCTTTTGAACATGTTAAATCTATTACAAGGGGCTCTGTACCAACAACGTCACATAGTGGGTGAAAGGATGAAAAAAATTAGGGAGTAAGCATGAAAAGGTGAAATTTCTGAGGCGTTATGAGTAAGACAACAACCTCGCAATTCAATATGACGCGGGGGGGGGGGGCGGGGGTCGATTCTGATGTGAGGAGGTCCGGATAGAGAAGATTTCCCCATGTTCAGGTCCACAGCATCATCACGTTTAAGTTCCATTAGAGTTTAGTTACATTACAATTATTTGATATATATTGAAGCAGCATTGTCATTGTATCAACATCATGGCAACAATATTTATCTTCAGTGACACTCTGAGAGCTACATACAATAAATAATACAATAATAATAATAACAATAATACGTTATTGGCTGCAATCTTTTGGATTAAAAGTCGGTTTCCTCTGTTTAGCACACGCCATGGCTCAGTGACTCACAGTTTGACCTCTTCTCTCTCTCGTCTCCTCGCTCCCGCTGTCACTGCTGCTCTACTCAGTGAAGGCCCGCCCTACCCTGCCTGTGGTTGGCTGACATTCTTGCCCTCACCTTGACCAATCTCAGTCTTCATGTATGCATCCAACCAACTCAAACCCACAAAGGCAGCAAACACCAGCCAATCACAGACAGGTAGGAAGTCCCTTTAGAGGTAAAAACTGTCAGAAAAAAGAGTCGCCGGTCAAAATATAATCTGCCAAAACTGAATAAAACACAATCCATCTATTAGTGTGACCTGTGACATATGATAGAATTACTCCCCTACTTCGTGTATAGAAAGACGTTCAGGATATTAATCACTCTGCTGTCTCCCAGTGATGTGGCAATATGAGAAAACAACTAATCCAAGATGAAGATGATATGACATACTCTTACATACTGCAGACATGTGACAGCCTCTTTATCTGCGTGAGTGAACACACCATTACTCTTATGAAGTCTCCTTCGTCTCTCTCTTTCCGTGTCCCTCATTTACTTGACTTTTTCTGATGCAAACTGGATGTAAGGCTGTTTCTGTTTCAGTCCAGGAACTTCGGGTTCTTGCTGAATGTGGGGATCCCCCTTGTGATGCAACTCCAATCAGAGTCTGCCCGCCAAGCAATACGTGGTGGTTGTCTCACCTGCTCAACAAACCAGTGAGACCTTCTAGTCTTCTGTGACTCTGAAGCTAATCTCAGATTATCAGGAGGTCTGTGTGACAAACTCTGGACATGGGCTTTGAAAGATGTGGGCATTTAGTGGAAGAGACAGGTAAGGTCTAACAAAAGACATATTTGAGTTGCATTATGGGTACTGTAAATGTTTTGGAGAGTGTTTTGGAGCTTGATCCAGAGCAGGGAGTAAAAATTAAGACACAGATTTAATCTGTCTCTTTTGAGTGTCCCTTAATGAAAGTGTCTTAGTGAGTCCTTTTAGACAAAGCATCCTTTGAAAACACACACACACACACACAAGGTATAGTACAGTACAGCAGATACAGTTCCCATCACCATGTGGTCACCTTTGAGGCCCCATTAGCCTTCGACCCCAGCATCCTGTTCTGCTGCCCCGGTCCACCCTGAGTTCAGTCCAAAGGTTCAGTCACTATGCTCAGCTATTTATAGCCATAGCAGCATCATCGTATGTGTGAGCGCCTTTGCAGACGTTGACTCCATTCTCGTTGTAAATCATCGGCCTGGTCTTAACTCTTGACCTCAATCCAAGATGTAATCCCAAAGTAGCCTAAAGAAGTGAAGACCAACACAGTGTCCTCACTTAAAAGGGATTTTCTTTATCTTATTACAGAGACTGAGCAGAAAAACACATAAACACGACCCCGCCGCCCTCTGCTACATGACGCTTCACTGAAAGCTGTTTCTTTTATATATAGATATATGTTTTTTGGCCCTTTTGAACTTTACTTGATAGAGACAGCTGAAGAGTGACAGGAATGTGAGAGATGAGGAATGACATGCAGCGAAGGGTCACAGGTCGGATTTGAACCCTGGGCTGCTGCAGCAAGGACTGAGCCTTTGTACATGGAGCGGCTGATCTACCAACTGAGCTAACCAACACCCCGCTTCTGTGAAAGCTCTGAGGTCATGTCTGAGGCCTTCAATTGTTACATTCAATTTTATACTTTATCATATGATTTGTGGATCTATTTTAATAATTAAATTTGAAGTAATTTGTCAGAAAAATGCAAACCATAACATAATTTAGTTTTTTCCAATGTGAGGATTTTTGGCTTCTGTCTGTTGTGAATTAAACTTTAGGATATGGGGTGTGGGAACTGTGGTGTTCTTTTTAAATATATATATATTTATAAAATAAAAGCATTTTAAACACATTTAACTCCTGGTTTGTTAGTAAACAGTATATTTGCACAAGAAAAATATTTCAACACAACTACACCTCATACTACAACCACAAAAGAAGTGCAGAATTGAACCGTGACTTCAGGCATTTTTTATGGAGAATGCTCCTTTAAACATCGCTGTATCATGTCCAGTATTTGATACTGGTACTTTGTTTGAATTTTATTAAAATATCTGAGTTGCTCATTTGCAGCACTTCATCCCGTGCAGTAAGTTTTTGTATAAAATACAGAGCGTACATTTACGACAAAAAGACAAATATGCAGTACAGGATGCGTGTGAGTCCTGAATCCTGTTTCCCATTCCTCTCTGAGACTGAAAGACAGATTTTTGCTCAGTTTGTATTTTGCACACACGTGTGTGTACAAGCAAACATTTTATATAAAGTTTAGGCCATTAGTTATATTGGAGACAGGTTTAGTAAAACTGGTGAACATTTCCGTGTGGCTTCATTCACACTGTGCATGTCAGAACGTGTGTGTGTGTGTGTGTGTGTGTGTGTGTGTGTGTGTGATGGAATGGTTGTGCTGTGCAGAGTTGTCCCTCAGGATTTAACTCTTATTAAATTAGCTTCTCCTGCTAATGCTATTTAGAAATAGGGCTCAGAGAGGAGTGCTCCAGTTTCACAGAGAATGGTTGTGTCTTGGTGCAAGGTATGCGCTCATGTGCCTCACTTTCTGTGTGCGTAGTGTTAGCGCGCTTCTGCCAGCATGTGTGCGTGCCTGCATGTTTATCGTACGGCTAATTGTTAATGGCAGTTGCTTTCTCTGGCGCAATAAACTAAAGCTTTTAAATCCATTTGTTGCAGATAATGCAATCAAGCAGGGTTACCCAGAGTGAATGAAAGACGCCTCAGGCGCTTCTGACCTCAGTCATGAAACTTCAGTCCTCTGAGTCACTGTGTTTGTGCTCTGCTTTCTGTTCTGCATGGACTCAAAGGACAAGAGAAACAGACACGCAGGCACAGCCTATAGTAACGACTAATTGTGTAAAAATGTAATACAGTGACATGCGTCAGAGAAATTTAAACATTGCATCTTTTACTGTTGGAACAAGAGTCATTAAAGTGGAAGAGAGTACCTGCTGAACTGCTGTGACAGCTTAAAGACGTGCTCAGACTCAATTATGTTTCTCATTATTTGCACAAATTTGACTTCTGGAAAGTGTTTACACACCACAGACAGCATATTCAGCCATACAGAGCAAGCCAAGTATGCAACAACTGTGTGTGTGTGTGTGTGTGTGTGTGTGTGTGTGTGATGTCTGAGACTAATGGGTCTCTGAACTTAGCCAGAAGTCATGCTTCAAACCACTTTTCTTGTCTGTTCATGAGTCATAAATTCTGAGATAAGCTCAAATGTTTTGCTCGGGACAGACAAACATTTTAAACTCGTCTTTTCCTCACTTCATGCTGCCTGATGCAGATTCACACCTGTTCACATTCCACTCTTTCTTTCTTTCTTTCTTTCTGATTGTATCTCAACACATAAACACATTTCTTTACTCAGTCTGAGCACACCTTAAAATCCTGTCTCATGTCAGGTCAGAATGAACTGATGTCAGGTTCAAATGGGCTCAGGAAGGTCCTTGTCAGCAGCCTCGGGTGAGGCAACTCTGGTTTAACTCTTCAGGCGTCTTTAAAACCCGCTGTGAAGTTATTCTGCTCACATTTATCGCCTGCGTAGATTAGATTAGATTATACTTTATTCATCCCACAGCGGGAAAATTTACTTATCACAGCAGCAAGAAGGAAAGTGTAGTTCACACTACAGAATTTAAAGTAGAGAAAATAGCTACAACACCACAAACAGACAGAAGTAACTTCTAACCTGCACAATAAACACACAGACATCTGGCAAACAACATACACTGTGCAAAACAGTGCCCTATGTGCATTAGGCAACATATTCCTTTATTACTTTGAATGTAACTTTTTAAAATGTATTTATGGCATTTATTCTGAAACTAGAAGCGTGTTTCTGACCTCAGAGAGATGGTGTCTTTTTGGGGGGATTTGATGGTGGAAATAAAAAGCTAAAAATAACAGATTGAAACAGACATCACACCTGAGCTCTGAACACCTGTGAGTTTTGAAGCATCTTTTAATGTGCCTCCTGTTCTGGCACTTACTAAACAGCACAAAGAAAACCCTAAGCTGCCGTGGTGGAGAGAAACCTGTCTGAATTTTGAAATGAGGTGAGGTCAAAAGTCCATTCCTGTCAGCTGGGTGGAGATAGATAACAGTCAGAGGAGTGGAGGAAAACAAAGCTGCTGACAGGAACAGGATTCACGTATGAAGGCCCCGGTGTGGGCCCATCCCATCGCCCATCACCATGCTCCTCCTCAGATTTTATCTCTGCACCATCTCTGCCCTCCCCTGTTTATTTCCTCTCTGCTCCTGGATCAGATTTCCTCAACTTCCTGCTGGGGATTTAGCTTGAAAGGATGCATAAAAATAAAGTGGATGTAGAACACAGAGACGCGTGCAAATTGTTTCTTGGTTCTTAGTAGCAAACAGTTTACTGTATGATGGGTAGTGCAAGAAATTACAATCTGAAATTCAGTTAATTCAGTTACACTTATACTTGAGTATTTAAGATAAATATAATAATCATTTCTCCACTACTTTTATCTGACAGCTTTAGTTACCTTCTAGATTAAAATGTTGGCTCCATTCAAACAGCTACAGACTGCTACTCCCATCATGTAAGAAGGAGCTCTACCACCGGTCCTTCATTCAGACAGCTGGCACACTCTTTAACAACAGCATGACTTTGTGACTTTCTTCAGCTTGACTTTTTTCTATGTTATTATTATTATTATATTTATTATTATTACCATGATTACATTTCTTATAGTTTAGCTAAAGTGACTGCATGCAGCTCCCCATACGACCTGTCCTCACAGTGGAGTCAGTGATTAAAAAGCCCTGCAAAAGCCAGTGGCTAGCTAACCACATAAGAACAAACAACGTTTGCGTTGCATATCATAGCATGTACTCCATCGTCCTGTATGCAAATGATGCTGAAACCTATTTTAAAGAGTCTTAATGAATAACAACCTGAATTGCAGGTGATAATTGAGGAAGCTAACAGGGGACACGTACGGCCAATCGTAATGTGCTAATGTGTTGTGCTATGTGTAAACACTGGGTCCAGAGCATGTCGGGCAGAACTCAGCTCATCTAAGAGCTTCACCGGAGGGTTTTCAAAGCTAAGCTAACACTTTTAGATTTTCAGATTTTACACCTCATCGCCCTGAAAGAGGTTGGCTAATCGAATTACATGGCCAATGCTAGCAATCGCAGGGTTAAAGCGGCTAATGTCTCCACCCCGGCACATCACAGGAAATCTAACTTTAGTGTCTAGTTTGTTGGGAAGCAATAATGAGCAAGTGAGTAACTAGTAATTAGTAAAGTAGAATCAGTCCTCATTAAAAATGCAGTCTACATTATGAGTCAGTAATGAGATCATTGATAAGTTTAAAGGTGCTCGGCCCTGTCAGCACGCTGCTGCTGTTTTTTTAGATGCCTGCTATTTTAGGTGTGCTCTGACCAGGTTCCCATTGCATCTCCCCTCGATGACTCATTTGTTTTCTTTCCCCTGCTTGTCCGACTCTCTCCTCCCTCTCTTCTTCCATCACACCCCCCAAGCTTTTTTCCCCTCCTTTCACCTTGCCTTCTCTTGCGCCTCCTTCCCTGCTTCCCAAGGTCCACAAACCCCCAGCCCACCTCCCCACCCCACCGACAGTCAAGCTGTGACACACCATGAAGGAGGCTATATTGGGCCGATCACATCCAGAGCCTGCATATTGTTTCTTCTCACACAACAGAAACAGCAGACTATAATTACTCTGATTCACCCCCACTGGTCTGTGGAGCTGGAAATAGTTCCTGTATGGAGCTGCTCGACTGCTCTCAGTGGATGGTGGGAGAGTGGATGACCTTCCAATCATAGATTCACTCAAAGTTAATAAATGACAAATGAGTGATCCTTAAAGAGGCCAATCAAACAGGATGGGAACAGGAAAGATGACGTGAGATATGAAACTGTAATGTGTTCTTTCCCATGGTTCTCATGATGATTTCTTTTCTGGACAAAACTGAGAGAAATATAGTGAGTGAAATCTCACCATCTGGGTACTAGCAGTCCATGCAAGGATTTAGTAACACGGTATGTATGTGCGTGCGTGTATTTTTGCACTGTATCATAGTAACATAGTGTTCTTTGTCAAATGGCCAAGTGCTCTCCCCCGTACCTTTACCTCCGTTGGTGCTGGCGAAGTGAGCCGCAGTTCCTCTTGACCATCTGCCATGACTCTGGCCACCCTGAGACAATAACAGGCCGGTCGGTGAGGGAGGGCAAGTGGGCGGAGGAAGGATACACAAATATGCCTTCTTATAATTATAGCCCAACACCTCGAGCTATGGCACAATGAAAGCTGCAGCTATTCCTGAAGAGGATTTAATTCAAGGCTTCTTATAAATAATCATCACTAAAATTAAAACTTAAAATGCACAGGTCTGCTGATATTCTGTATTTTCTTCATGTTAACACATCTCATGAAAAGAACCAGAACCAGTAATAAATGGATCCTGCTAACAGTATTATGTGTGTGCCCAAAGCTTCATATGGCTCCGTGCCTTGTTATTCGGTTCCTTTATTGCGATCAACATGGACAGTGCAGTTTATTTTGATTTGATCCCACATAAACCTCGTCAAGCTCGTGTAGCAGCACAGCATTTTTTTTTTGGCTTTTTGATCTCCTTCCTGTAAATACATCAAGAGACCCTTTCAACTCTTCAGTCATTAAAATCCACCAGAAACTCCCGTAGGTTTATCTGGATGCCTTGAAGTACATTTACGTCTGACTAACAGCAGACACACTATAAATGGACTTATATAAATGATAATATATATATAATAATAAACATGCAAGCCTAGCAACACTGAGGCTAGGCTTAAGCAGTACAACACAGACTCTTTACATTTAAAGAAGAATATGTGACGATGTGACAGTGTTGATGTCTAATGGACTGCATAATTACTATATTTGGGCCAGTACAGTATTTAGTCTTCTTTAAATTATAGCCTACATTTTTGACATCTACATTTCTGACATCTATTATTTTTAACGAACATGAGCCACTGCGCGTGTGTGTGTTTTTAAATGTTTTGTTAATAGTTGTTTATTATAAAACCGAATTAAAATGTCTTTATCAAATCAGAAGAGCTCCTTTCTGTTTCAGACAGGTGTGCCGGTGTCTATGTTTGATGGACAGCAGCTGGACAAAGTAACATGTCGTGGGCCGACAGTGCATTGTTAGCATTGGCATTGAAGAGTAAAGAGCACGGCAGCACAGGGGTTTGAGCCCTGTACTACTTGTTTAAAATTGTGTTGCGCTCACAGGATTGCAAGTAGACAGATTTATTAGTCATTTGCTGGATCCACGTTAATGTGTCTTTATAATAAAAAATAAAAAAATATTTAAAAAGCAATAATTTGATGCCCTTCATGTAGTAACTCTGAGGAACCCCTATGGGTAACCCTAACCCTTGGGGAGTGTGTATGGGTAACTCTAACCCTAGGGTTACCCATAGGGGGTAACCCAGTTACCTTAGCAGATAATTGGCTTATCTGTCTGACGTTAGCACTTTACCTTTCTGCCATGACATTTTGTTTGACACAATGTTTGCTCCTCTTTGTAATTTTGATAAGAGACTTTGGCAGGAAAGTCACTGAGGGCTGCTCTTCAGAGTCGTGTTGTGTGGCCGGCTGCTGTCTGGCTAGAAAACTGCAAAACTAGGGGGCACCTTCATAAAACAAAAAAGATATGAATCGTACATGTCTCCATTTTGGTTTCTGATTTTTGTGAGTTTACAGAATGTTATGTGTGATGTAATAGACAGAAAAATGTGATTCATTATCAGACTGACTTCAAGGACTTCAATGAAAATGAATGGGTTGGGGATGAGAGCCACTGAAAGGGTGGAGAGTCAGGAAGTGCTGTGGGATGGAATAATGGGTAGTTTAATTAGTTCTTTTCATGAGATTTATTGAAAATGATTCGAACATAGAATACAGCCAGCCTTATTCTGTGATGTCAGTTTTCATCTGCCTCTTTAGACTTTTCATTTCATACTTATATATATTTAGATTTTAGGTTTAAATGAATGATCTATATTTTATTATTTATCTGTATTTGATTAGGCAGTTCTGATTCTTTAAATACAGGTTTAACAGAAGATTATCTGTGATAATGTGTTAATATCCTAAATAAAGGCGAATTTTCAGAGTCTTCAGATTGCCCGCACAGAAAGAATAGTGCAGCACAGCAGTGACGATTCTCGCTGCCCGCTGCTTGGCAAAGCAATGCCATCCCATCCCAGAATGCACTGTGGTTGCGTTATGTAAGAGGCTGTTCTATTCTATTCTTAGCTCTACCTCACTGAGAAGTAACAGTGCTGGTTGCCTGAGAGTCAAAAGCACAGAGATCTGATGAGGTGGGAATCATCACTGAGGTGAGAACCAGCACAGTGGGCTATTCTGCCATCAGGCTCTCACACTGGGACACGGGCAGGACGGCATGCCCATTTTTGGTATGGAGGAAGTAGAGATGTATAGGTGGGTGTGTGAAGGTGGGGGATTTTTTTTTCAGGTTTAATAGTACAACAGGAAAAGGATATATGAATAGTTCTGTTTTAAAATCCTGAAATAAGACATCAACGCTCACAAGAATTATTACTCCTTCTTTCTTTAGACCTCACAGTGTAAGACCAAGACTCACACAGTCCCTGTTTTTCAACTGCAGAACATGACAGACTGCGTTCATCCAGCTGTCTTTTTAATTCCCATCTGTCATGTGTATCCATTGTGTTGGTAGTCCCCCCCCCCCCCCCCCCCCCCCCCCCCCCCCCCACCCCCCCCCTTCTTGATCGCTTAGTCTCCAACTGTCCAGTATTTTCTTAATGGATGCCCAATCCTATTAAAATTATTTCCTGGAAAGCTCTGCAGAGACGTGCATATTAACATGGGTATGTCCCTGTGCAACTGAGCGCAGCCTAAAGATGAAGCATCATTTCTGTATTCGATGGAGGATAATGAAGATGTGATCAGGACCATAGCTTTTAGAACACTCAGATCATGTACTGAATATTTATTCTGGGAGTTCGGTGTGAAAGTGGAGGGAATTCATTATTTTGGATCTCAATAAACAAATGATTGAATATAGGATTTAATGGACACCAGCTGTGAAGGAGTCCCTAAAGCTGAAGAAGCAGGCCTTTCATGCGTGGTTGGCTCAGGGGGTCTCCTGAAGCTGCCAATAGATACCAGGAGGCTAGAAGGGTGGCAGCTTCAGTACACATTATGAAGACGCAGGTTCTGGCAAACCATTGACCATCTCAGGAAGGGAAAGAAGGGCCTGTGTTCATTCATAGAGGGGAACCGCTGACCTGGAAAGTCATTGGGGTGGATTTGAAGATTACCTGTCAGATTGTACTATGCACTACTAGCATTAATACAACATTGGTTATTTGTGCTCGATGGGCACTACTCTTGCCTGTAATTCGAGGTCAGTTGTATATTTCTTTTTCTATTGTATTTTATTTTATACACTTGACTCAAGTTCCTCTTTGTATCTGTTGTGCTGTGGTATTTCTCCTCAGGGGGATTCTTATCTAATCTTACTTTGGATCTAAACAAACATCCTGCACTCAGAAATGTGTCTGCAACAGTGTGGAAAACAACATGAAACAGCATGTAGATCTTTATTTAAAACCCATTTCTTACATAGAACTGTAAAGTAACTGCTCTTACCCTCACTCCAAATGAAGCTACTTTATTTATAAGTATATTTTATAAGTATTTAAACTTTGATCCCATATAAAGACTTCTGCAGACTCACACTTAATGTAACCTTCCTCTGAAAACATGAAAAAGTTGCATCACCGTGTGAATATCAAGCTGTAGTTTTACTATTTCAAAAGTTTCCTTCACGTTTTATATCTGTGTACACATTTTCATATAATGAGCCACGACTGGTTGCAGTTTATTTCTTCTCCTCACGTGCACTTCTCTACTAATGCACGTGCAAGTTTAATTCTTAAGTGGACTAACAAAACTGATGTACAGCCTTTGAGTCATTTGTAAACATTTATTCTGTAGTCTGCGCTGACATTTTCTTTTGAATTGTCATCTGAAATATTAAAGTGTCTGTGACTCAGCAACAGCAAACTCGTTCCCCTGTAAACCCCGCTCATCTTTGAAGCTAGACATGAAAGGGCAGCACTTCCCCAAATGCATCACATGCAGGTCCACACTTGTGTCTTTATACATGCGAACCAAGCCAGATTACGTATTCAACATGCAACAGCTGCTGTACATAGTTTGATTTTGACCACTGTGAGAATCATTGATTGAGAGTACAGTTTAATGAGCGTATGTTTGGAGAAGGCTGTGAAAATGTACCATTTTTCCAAATGTGAGAAGTCGTGACCCGGACTCATCCTGAGCTCTGTGTCGCAGAACACATTTCCTCTGCAGAGCCGAAACACGCAGCAGCTTCCTGTTAGTTTGTTTTGTTGAAACAAAGCCAAGAAGGTGAGCGATGTCTGATGACACTGGGGAATTATTAACAATGTTTATGCTGTAACAGACAGACAGACCTGCACCCTGTGGCTCCAGTCACAACAGGCAAGCACTGCCAGTTGTAGCTTGTCTGGGCTGGAGGGAGGTTTGAGACCCTCAGGGAACGCTGTGACTGGGTGCCTCAAAGAAACTCTTTTTTCCAGCTGCTCTACCAGAGCCATTAAATAAGCCATTAAAGGCTTTATATTTCTGTACTTTTATTCTTTTTTTCCCTTTGTCTGGCATTAACATTTGGAACATGTAATTATAAGAGAGGAGAAATACGCATTTAATAGATAGGAACCTTCAGAGGGTCATTCTCTCTTCCTTGTAAGATGATTTTTTTGACATTTTAAATACTTCAGCACTGAACAAAGACAAAACCCATCCGGGGGAAACCTAGTTCTTTTTGCGTGCATGAGAAAGGACTTGAATAGGTTTGGATATTCAGCTGGCAGAAGCCTGCGTGAATAAAGTCAATCAACTCTTAGAGCGCCACACCAACCTGCAAGATCAGCCATGGAGAACGGGTTACAGAGGCAGAGATCAGGCTGAATATGGGGTCTGTTTTTGTGTGGAGCACCAGACCACATTGCCAAAAAATAAACAGAATGACAATAGTAGTAGTAGATCTAGTAATAGTAGTAGTAGTTGGCCTTGTCAACTCAGCAACTCAGTTCCTGTTACCATGTTTTTACAAGATGTACACGACCACAGGTAATTAGTGTCAGCGGCTTGCCACCGACACAGTTTAACGACAGAGTCTGAGATTTGATTCTGCTGAAGCAGCTCACAAATGATCACACTGGCTGTGAGGACAAAACATTTCTCTGATTGTCTCTAATACATCACTTCACAAAGCATTCGTAAAACCTGTAAAGTGGCCAGCGCTATACAAACACATCATTTCTCTGTCCCATTAAATGATGTATGAGCTGAAGTGTATTGAATGTGAAATGTCAAATGACATCAGCACTAACCTTTAAGAGCATGTCTGTAAATATTGACTCCCATGCATCACACTTTTCAAACAGAGAGAGAACACAATGGAAAATTCAGAGTAGAAGATAATGAGGAGTCATGTGTTAAAAGGTTTGACACTCACTTGAATTAGAACTCTGCTTGCCCTCTCCTCCTTTATTTAACCAGGTGGTTATATAATTGTCATAGTCATGTTATGTGTTAGCTAGAGACAGAACGAAATTGAGTAAATGTCAAACTTGTGTGGTGAAAACTGCCTAAATATAATATCCATTAATGATGTCATAGTGGCCACGCACTTTCAAACTGTCTTCTCTTGAAGGCAGTTGTTATATTAGAAAAAAGAGGGCTTGGAAGTGAAGTTCAAACCAAGCAGCAATTTTTATTACATGACATGATATCACTTGAGTCAGCACTGGCTGGGTCACAGAAAATCTGAAAGTTGGAGAAAGAAAGAGATCTTGGACTATCGGTAGTCCTAGTTGCATTGTGGGTAATATAGATACCAGGTTTTGACCAAGGCTGGACCTCTGTGCCTAAAAACTGCAGTTCCACTAGTGGTCACTTGAGGCTGGCTCCAGAAGTGAGTCAGTCTCCATAAGTCCTCATGTTCAAATGTCCAACTTCACAGCAGAAATAAACATGTTTACAGCCTGGTACAAAAAACTGTTTTGGTCTCTATAGCTAATTTCCCCGTTCATGACAACTGTACTGAGGGTGAATTTATATACAACTCACCTGTTCACATTATATTAAGACTTAAAGTTATGCAGGATTAACAGTGTGGCCACTTTGATTGACAGTTTTGTGTCATCACAGCAGGCTTGTTTGAGCAACCGGGTTTCATTCATCAGAACTGTCCCCTCTTCGACTATCAACGACACTGTTTTGCGAGAGCACCATCACTGCCGCCCAAGAAGATTAAGATTGCTTTAGAGAAATAAGACAAACCTGACCATCCAACAGTTCAATATACAAATACATGACAAACAAAGGTCAGGGTCAGGGTCAGATCCATTGCTGGCATATCTTGATTTTGTCTGGACAGCAACACATGACATGCAATTTATTTCTAATTGGAATCAGGCCATGTTTGGTTTGAAATGCAATTCTAATCAGAGTTCAACAGTCCACAACAGACACTGCAACAAATCGTCTGCTGACACTTTGGTTGGTGGGGGGGTTTCTATCCAGACAAAACTGCTTTGCCTGCAGTCAGAATGCAGCAAGTGCATAGGTCAGCAAGTATGTGTGTAGTCATCATATCACTGTCTATGACAGGCTGTTTTAGCATCATGGTGCATCTTGTTTTCCATGCTGATTATCATTTGGAATCGCTCCATAGACAGTTTCCTATACACAAACAGGAGTTGTGCCTGATGGGGCTGAGGTGGAAGCACTGCTTCTGGAGAGTGAATGTGGGTCTTGTCAATCAGGGACAAAGACAACACCACAACACCAACACCTTAACTCATTTTGGACTGAGGGGGAAATTGCTTGTCTTTTATAATATATCTATGAAAAATGCACCTCTATTATACATTTTGTCTATAACTGAACTCTCTAACACCATCTCTCTCTCGAAACCTCCTTTCAGACTTCAGTGACCAGCTGTTGGAAGTGGTTGGCCTGGAAGGGGCAATAGAGATGGGACAGATCTACACTGGACTGAAGAGTGCAGGACGCAGACTAGCTCAGTGTGCCAATGTCACCATCAGGTCAGAAACTCCCGCCTCTCAGCGGCCTCCTCCATCTTTTCCCTCATTTAATCCATCCACCTTCTGATCTCCATCCTTCATCTTTCACTTCATCTGTGTCGTGTCACTACACCCTCCCTTCCCCTGTATTTCTTCTGGTCAACCAACCAGAAACTTTTTGCAGAAAATGATTCCATCTCCATTCCATACATGTATGATCAAAAATGTATTCCTTTGGAGTGTTTTTGTGCATTCGAAGGCAGAAATCCCTGCAGTGTCCAAACAATAACATGCCTGTACCTAATAAATTATAGATTTCAACTGCACGCTCTACTAAGTGAGCCTTGAAGCCGAGGACTGACTCGCAGCACAGAATGAGAAATGATCTGTCTGTAATCTTGCGTTCTGATAGCCAAGTTTGGATTGATTTGGTTCGCTAAATAGTCTGATGCTAATCGCATTCCTGCCTCTTGTAGTAAAGATTATTCATAAAGATCCTGACACATGTTGAATACGGTCAGACGTGGAGCAATCGGCTTGCTTTGTAATATATTTCCAGTGAGAGGTGAGCAGGCAGTTGGGGACGCGCAGACAATCTGACAAGCGGGCGCAATCCCATTAAACTGTCAGAGTCATCCCACACACCCGCTCACTGCCAGAGCGGAATCGTCTTGAACTTTTTTCTACGTGACGTACAGTAACTACTGTCACCATGCCACCATGATGACAGACTAGTCCTGATGGTTTGTGAGTTTCCTGAAGTATAACTGTTGTTTGAACAGTTCTC
Organism: Nibea albiflora; assembly: GCA_014281875.1. Lineage (NCBI taxonomy): Eukaryota > Metazoa > Chordata > Actinopteri > Sciaenidae > Nibea > Nibea albiflora. The sequence goes on from CM024796.1 coordinate 25,539,545, forward strand.
TGGACATTAACAGGAGAGCATTCACACAGTCGAGCACTGGTGCAAGATTCCATGCATCAACATGTTCTCATTGAAGAGAGGCTGAAGTCGTGACTATGCTAATTCAGCTAACTATCATCAGTCTGTGTAATGTGTAACTCTGTGTCAACGCATCGACCTGCGATTAGTGATCAGTCAGTCAGCTTGATGATATTTTGTTCAGCTCTTCTTATTTAACACTAGTCGATATTCATATCTGTGGGGTTTCCATGGTTACCACACATAGAGCGCTTGGTGTTTACTCGCAGAGCATTTGTCTGCCAGTCTGTTCGAATGTGGAGTGCAGTGCGAGGCCGCGGATCCGAGCGAGGATGCAGGCGGAGAGTCGCTGCCCGTCTAAAACAACTCTGTAATAATGACACTTTTTACGTCCACATGACTGCGATGCTCATGTAACTTCATCATCTGCTCATGTCTAAGAGTCTATCCGTGCGTTACACAATCAACTGCAGCAGACAGCAGCATGAACTAATCCAAAGGCCAAAGTGAAAAACTGTGTCCTCTGTGCTGAAGTCACATTTTATTTGAAGGGTGGGAGATGATCAACGCATTTGACGTGTCCAAATTCAAATTTCACAGTGTATAAGCACTGGCCATGGCAGGTACTAATGTACAGTACAGGTCAGGCTGCTTTGCTTTACATTACAGTAACGTTATTATCATAACAATATGACAACGTAAAAAGGATTAGAACACATGGGTTGCATTCGTAATATTTCAACGAGTTACATTGTCTTTATCATTGCTTCAAACTTCAGAGCCTCCGCTCTCTGCAGGGTGGACACACTTCAGTTGTACAAGTGTAAGGTTTAATAAAGACAGTGTGATAGAAAGGACCAGGTATGAAAAGCATGTTTGACACTACATTCGGATTCAGTAAAATTCTCTCAAACTCATCCATCCTCATTTTTTGTTGCTCCAGCAAAACTCAGCCGATTTAACTGTACAGTGAAGCAGCTACTGTACCAGAGAAGTGACATTTACAAGTTGTTCTCTCACTTGTTCGGCAAACTGCCCCTAATATTTTCCTAGACCAGAATTAAAAGGGCATTCATCACAGTCATTCTCCCATACTGTGTTTCTGTAGTCAGAGAGGCATGCATTAAAGTCTTAAATCAACTGTGTGTGTGTGTGTGTGTGTGTGTGTGTGTGTGTGTGTGTGTGTGTGTGTGTGTGTGTGTGTGTGTGTGTGTGTGTGTGTGTGTTTGTATACAGTGGGTCTGTGAGTTTAAAGAGTGGGGGCCTGTCTGGGAATGGGTCTCATGGGAACAAAGGGTGCAGTGTTTGACCCTGTCCTGGGACAGTGTGAACAGGCCTCTCGTGCCTCAGAGGTGTGTGTGATCTGACCTTCACAACCTCCACACCCTACCGCTCCTCCCCCCTCTCTCTCCCCTCTCCCCACCCCCTCTCACCCGTCCTTCTGCTCTTTCTCCGCAGGACGTCCCGACGGCTGCCCATGCAGATCGATGGCGAGCCCTGGATGCAGCCCCCCTGCACGGTGAGAGTTAAATCAGAATCAGTCGCCATGTTGAAAACTTGTTACAAGATAGGGATCTTGGTGGGGCCTACAGCATGTCACGTTGGATCCCTTTAGGCCTGAAGACCTTGTATTTGTGAGGATTATTGTAATGTACAGCCAGGCGTCTAGGCACAAATAACAGCTGCTAAATGTAACTACAAAAATGAGGAAAGTATTTTTTCACACATATAGGTCCAAAATACAACCAACACACACACACACACACACACACACAGGAATTATAGACATGCAAATCTGGAGAGACAGTGGGAGCACTTAAGAGTTCAGCACCTTGCTCAAGGGCACCTCAGCAGTGCCCAGGAGGTGAACTGGCACCTCTCCAGCCACTAGTCCACCCCTCTCCACGCATACTACATTTCCGGTTGCCCATGCCAAGTCCCTACATCCTGAGCCACTGACGCCTCATCACAGACAGTTGAGAAAAGATGCTTCAAGACACAAAGAGAAAGACGAGACGAGAAAGTTGATGACGAGAAGGGTACTTCTGCATCATCCCTTCATCAAAGTTGGGGACAGTGACCACCGCTTTGACATGAGGGGAAGGCGGGGCTCTTGCATAATTTGGGGGGTCTTATTGCAACTTGCATATTGAGCGTGCAGGACCGACCAGTTCTGCATGGCAGCCCCTTCCCACTCAACGCCTGTCTGTAAGCATCACACCAGGTTTGATCCACGTGACTGTGTTAGTCTGTTCTGGGTCTTTCAAACATCCCGGAAGCCAGCGGATTGCCACTTCTCCTCTCCAGATGATAAAGTGACCGAGACGAGTGTTACTCAGCTTTTTGTCATGAAGACTCATTTCCCTGCTTTTGCTTGTCCCCCTCCTCTGCACACACTAGCCTTGACCTCCAGCACTGTCATGCCTGAAGTGATATACAAATGGAGGAAATCAACTATTCATCCTCACAGCATCTCAACATTTTCCGCTTTGTTATAGCAGACCTTCACGTAGACGGGCATTAAAAGGCTTTTTGTTGCATTATGTGAGTTATTTACAAGGTCGCAGTCTGTTGTAAAGAGCCGGGAAGTGAGGATGATGATGTCAGCCTGGCAAATGTGTCATAAACCATCGATGGAAAAAGTTTTCTCACGTCCTTCTCTGTCTGATTCTTACAGATCAGGATCACACACAAGAACCAGGTCCCCATTTTACTGGGCCCGCCTCAGAAGACGCCGTTCTTTTTCTTCAAGAAACGCAACCGGAGCCGCGATTAGGACACATGCATGCACGCACAACAAACACACAAACAAACTCACATATACAGTACATATATGCACACACACTCACACACACATATGCCAACTATCGTATAGGCAGCTCCATCAGATGACTGGTACACTGTTCCCAGGTTGGAGTTTGAAAAGTGTCAAAGTCAGGATGCCTACAGATAATTCATTCCCAAAGGAACCTGCAGTGACAGCACACGAAAAGAAAAGACTCTTATACAGACCTATACAGTACCGACCTATTCCTGTGTAACCATCATCCTTTACTCATGTCCCAGCCGCCATGGGTTTAGTCTCAGCCACTTGGCAACAGCAGAGTTTCTCAGTCCAACCTGCCCCCCTTTGCTCAAAAAACTCAGCCATATGCCAGTACTGCACTGCCTGCTAAACACAACTTTGGCTGCTGGGATTCCCTCACATCCCTTGAATGAAGTAAAGGAAGGGATAGTGAGGGGATGGAGGGTTAAAGAAGCCGGCCATATGAGAAAGAAAGAATGGAAACACACTACAGTGAGAAAGAGAAGTGAGAGTGGTGTGGCGGTAAGAAGAGTTGTTTACAAGGGCAGTGAGTAAATAGAGTAAGATCCACCTCTTCGTTAAAACACCTGTATGAATAATGAAACAGCGGTTGCTTGTAAGAGCGCTCGCTCCGGGGCCTCCCCGCAGACTGGCGGCATGGTACTGCCTAGGAGAGGAGTGGAAAAGGCCTCATCCATTATTGACTCATTTTGTTTGCGGGTTGATGGCAGTGGGATGTAACAGTGGCCTGTTATAGGTGGAAGCATGCAGGGATCTTAGCATCACTGGCCTACAAAAAAAGTATGGTTAAAACCAGCCTGTGTGGATGATCCGGCTGTATACTTCAGGCAAAGGGCGTGCTTGTCCAGTTGTGCACAGTTATCTGCATAGGGTCTAGATTGAGAGTAGAGATTGAAAAGAAACTCATTTGTCCTCTGTGCTCGGTGACTTGTACACGACTGTCCCAATCGAATCAGCTCCTGTGCACCATATGCCATAGGAAGCTTCCAGTGGGTCAAGGATTGAAATAAATCCCCTCAAGGGTATAGCAGCACGGCCCCCAGGGTTTTTATTTACCACTGCATTGACAGGGGAACTAAATTTATCCCTCTATTTCAGGGAGGGTGCATCTCTCCTCCAGTGAAACCTTACGCCTAATTACCGTGTCAAACATCAACTCGCAATGTCAAGTGTGCTGTGAGAGTGCAAATCCCGGAGGCTGCCCCTACTGTAAGGTGCTGGGTGGCTTCAGCGTGTTCATGATTTGTTTAATCACACCAAATAAAGACATGATGCGATGGGATTCATTTTGTTCTCACCAGAGAAGATGGAAGATGACTATATCATTCAGAGACCAGGGAGCTTAGTTCAGTGTTTATAAAGAATGTATCCATATTACTGTCCCCACAATATGGCAAACTATATTATACAGTATGTGCAGAAAGATTATATGTATATTTCTGGAAAGTAGGTATAGCTCACTTATACTGTACACATGAATGTGTTTTTAATATATCATTGTTATTCATGTGGAAATCTTAGCTTAGAAGGGTTCAGATCAGTATTCTTCACTGTATAGAGCTGCTACACTCACTCTCTGAAGGCAGTTTTCCACTTTGTCTAATTCACATTGTGTTCAATGTTTGAATGTAGCACTGTGTCGGCTTTCCTTCTCAGCTTGGAAACAGAAAAGGCAGCAAATCATACTGAATGTGTGACAAAAATAATCTCAGAGTTCACAGTCCAGCTTTATACACAATCTTCATCAGCAAATTGATCAGTCTCAGATCCTGGTATATGAAAGCAGAACTGGACCAATATTCAGGTTTGTTACATCAGCTAAATGCTAACGTTAGCATGCAATCATGTTCACAGTGACAACGCTGTATCTCATTCCTCATACTTCCATTTGCTATTTCGAGTCCATAAGTGTGTCCACACTGTCAGTTATGGCAAAATGCAGTGTACTTTGTCTGTACCAAAGCTCATGGTGATCTATACATTTCACTCAAAACTACAAATCTGAATCTAGCAGTGAGACTAGAGAAGATGTCACAAAGTCAGAAGGGTCTAACCTTTGGTGACCATGAATGTCTGTACAAAGGCAATGCATCAAATCACCATCCCCAGATCCATGTGCATCTAAAAACAGTTTCTCTGATAGAGAGTGAATCATTTTTCCAGTAAAATGTTTCTCTGAACATTTCTTGGTCACAATTTTTATGTCAGTATGTTTATGTGAAAATTACATATGGTGCTCACATTTCTGTAACTTAAACATCACTATTGGCCAATATTGGCTGTATAAGGCGTTGTGTGGCGTTGAGATTATTTCATCACACACTTTTACCATGTGGCCAAGAATTTCATGTTCAAAATAAATTTGACACTGAAACTCAAAGAGAAGGTAAATTTTCAGATGTCGAAACCCTGTGTGTGATGTGAATTACATGTTTGTGGAAAACTGCCTTGCACCCTGCTGACATGTGCAGGGCGGAGAGAGACTGCTGAGATGTTCTGCTGGTACAAACTGAGCTCCACTGTATAGGGTCAGGCTTTGATGCCTTTGGACCCTGGTTCCCTTTAAAATACACAGAGTCTTTACTCTGGCACCCAGGCCCCATGAAAACATTCCAGTGTACATACACTGACATTTACCATACCCAGGTGTGATATCGGGTCCCTGCAAACAGCATCAAACATCAACTGGGATGGAGTTTTAAGTTACTCATGCGTTACTTGAATCCATCAAAATGGTTTTATTTAGATGTATACCACCTGAAAGCCATCCAACATAACCAACATAACCTAAATATTACAACAACAAGATAAGAAATACAGCACATCACCATCTTTTTCATTTGTAGTTTAACCCAATGGATCCTGGGTGCCAAGAGAACTCGGTGGGAAAAGAGTGCATGTTTACAGTTATTTTAAATTTACTGAAAGAATGCTTTGAGACAGCTGTATTACCAAGTGTATATATCTGTTTATAATATTTTATCTGAAGTTAACTTACATCACCGCATGCCTGCTGAAACAAAAGGAGAGTGAACAAAACGGGGAGTGTGGATCACACTATTCAAACTCATGTCTTTGCTTCAAGGTTCCAGTTATCTGATATATTTATTTGTTGTGCTTTTCATTTCTTTTTTTGTCAGCATGTTTATGTTCAAGAAAGATGGTGGAGAGAAGCCATCTTGTTACATTAAAAAAAAAAAAACTAAAAGAAAGAAAGAATTTCCACATGAAGTTTCTACCATTACAACCTCCATTTGTGATTTATTGTCCAATCAGCGGGCAGCAACATGAAAGCCCACGCAAAGCCCGTCAGTGTGAATTTCCAATGTGTGCCACAAGTCATGTCTATTCCTGTCCTGTGAAGTAATCAATTGCCTTAACAGATAAATGTACCCGCTCTGTGCTCACAGCTTTGCACAGGGCTCACACAGAAGACAGAGGAAAGTAAACATGGCACAGAAACAACCATTCTTTGTGGACATTTTTAAACACGTTGCTTTAACCCTGATTGTCAAACCAGTGACATACAGAAAACTCTATCAGCGCTTTTGTGCCATTCTAACCTTCAGTCAGGCCAACATCACGGTAATGGCCAGTTGTCGCCATGGAGTCCACCAGGTTCAGTAAAATTATTAAATACAAATCCAGCCTTGGGCATGAGAATGCGGTCTGACAACAAGTTCCCGGTTGAAAAAGAGTCTCAGCTCTCTCGTCCACTCAAACTCCTCTTGATGGAAAAGCCTTTGATTTTTGATTTGAAATCTTTGATTTCTCTCTCTGTGGTTTTTGAAATACACATTTATGAGCCAGGAGAGAATCCTCTGATTCTGAGGTCACAATAAACTGCCTCAGTGTTTCTGGAAAAATGTGGAATTCATTGTTTTTGCAGATACTTAGATGAAAATATCAATAGCTCTGAGCTGTAGTCAGGCGTGATTAGCTTAGCTTAGCATAAAGACTGGAAACAGCCAGCCTGGTTCTGCCTACTAACAACTCTAACGCTCAACAGTTAACCTGCTGTGCTTCATTTGTTCAGTCTGTATATTATTAAAGCAACAAATTGTGATTTTATGTGGAGTTATTGACGCTGCACAGAACATTTTATCTTCTGAGCAGTGTCTTTGCTAACTGCCCAGTGAGTCTCTGGAAGGTTCTGCTGTGTGTTATTCAAAACGTGGCTGCTAGCAGCCGAATGGGACATTTGACATTTGGATAACCTGGCTCTGAAATATTGGAAATTTATGAGAAATATCACTTCTGGCACCAGCTACTGCTCCAAAACTACCAACCCTGGCAATTAAATCTGGATAAAAATCCAGATCCAATACTATCACTAAAAGTCTCCTAGTTGAAAATGTTGTGTCTGCTTTCACTTGCTAACAACAAACAGCTAAACAGCAAATATATGATAGAACAAAAGAAGATCATTTAGGATATTTAGGAGGTCTGACTGCAAGCTTAGCAGTCAGGGGAATAATGTTCCCATTCTGCTGATGGCAAGTGAATGCATCATTAATGTTCATCTGGGAATAGTCACATTGCATGAATTTTGTTTACAGATTAAACAAACGACATACAGTGAGTTAATTAGTCAGCTCTACAGTGGTTGGTTGGTTGGTCACAGATATGAAAGTATATGAAAGCGTCAGTGTTACCCAATCAATGTTGTCAATGTTCATGTCAATGTACAAATGGTCCTATGACAGGGAGCGTTGGATCTTTCTGAAATCTCTGATATTCAAACTGGGACTAAACTGAAACTCAAATGTAATAGATATGATGTCATAGTGTCACGTGTTTATTTTTAGCCTCGCGGGATCAACTCTGCAGCCATCTTCTTGTTTCTAATACACAGTGTTCCTGTCTCTGCAATCCATCCGACGTGACATGAAAGAAACTCCCAGCGAGAAAGCAACTCAGCACATTTCCCAGAATGTGAACTCGTCTTTCAAGTTCTACGTGTTACTGTATAATATTTATCACCCGGGGTCCTGTGTGATATATGAGTACCACCGCACAACTGTGTTCTTCATCTGCAATACTTTCATTCATCAACACAATCACAGACTTCTGTTTCCATCTGCTCCCTCCCCCCACATTCTGCTCGCCCCCTGCCCTCCGAGGCAGACATGGCTCTACAGTCCTGACTAGTGTGATCCGGTTCGCATCCGAGGACAGATTAGCGGTATTGAGTGACATCTGAAGCACCGATACAGCAGAGCCAGCAGATCATCACTCTACAATGGTCAAGTCATAGAAATAGAGTTCACAGGGTGGATCACGCATCAGATATTACATATCACAACAGCCAGGTCGTCACAAAGCTTCAGGGGATTATTTCAGAGAGGAAAAAGCTACTGTACATAAGCAAGAGGACAGTTAATCAAATTATCTGATTTAGAGTCCACACACTGCTGCAGTATGAACACCTCCCTCACTCATCAGGGTCAGCTTAGAGGGGACTCCCCCTCCCAAAGAGGGTCAAGGGCAGACCACCCCCCGTGTCATTCAGGACCTGACTGGATGAAAAATCAATGTTCAGGCTCTGCACTCTGTCTCTACAGTATGTCGTCCTCACTGTTTGATAGCTCTTAGCATTTTAATGGACAAAACATTTTACCAAATAAATCAAGGAGGTTGAAGATGCATTTGTCCTTTTTTCTCCCCTCTTTACACTCACAAACTAATGGCTGCAGATTCCAGCAGCGCTGGCACTCTCGGGTTTCAGCTTAAGTTGGTTCATTCTGGATTGGACCAAAGCATGTGTGATCTGATCACAATGTGTTAGATAGCGTCTGTTCGTGCAGCCTGATAAAGACCGATAAAGAAAGCAGATTTTTCAAATTCTTCATGGATCGTTTGAAGACATCCAACAATAACTGAGTCACTGATGACATTAAACAGATTGAGACGGAGAGGAAGTCTGTGATGAGCGCGAACAAACGATGAGACAATGGTTTGAAGGTGGCCAAAATAACAACAAGAGTTTGACAAACCCTTTCCTGGCGCAGTGTTACAGAAATATCACATTTTAAACTTCACAAAGGTCAGTGGTGGAACAAGTATTCAGATCCTTGATTTCATTAAAAGTAACAATACATGCAACATAAAACTTAAAAGTGCTCCATGTAGAAAAACATACTCATAAACTTGTGTGAGTGTATTTACTGTTATGTATTATATTATTCATTGATATCCTGGATTCATTGGTGGGGAAATAGAAGTTGGTTATGGTGGATCTAAACAGTTTTATACTATTGAGAGGTTTAATCTAAAACAGTGCATCATATTTTATAAACTTAAAATAAAATGCAACTAAAAAGCAGTCAAACTAAAGCCATCATGGAGTAAAAAGTGCCCTGCAGCCTGAACTTTTTTATCCTTAAGAGCCCTTTTTTGGTGGTTAGGGTTCATTGGAGGGCAGACAACAGTTCTTTAAGTCACAACAAATACTTTCTATACTTTGAAGAACCTTGTATGTTAATAATGTTTGTTTTAAAAGTTCTTTGGAGTACTGATGTGACCTGGTTTTGATAAAACCAACAGAGGGACACTTGGGTTTTAACTAATGGCAGCTACATGCCTAACCTATTGACTGAATGGTGGCGGTGTGTAGAAATTGTTGTTGTGGGGCTGCTTCAACGACTTCTTGGAGAAATCAAGTAATGTGATCATTTATATTATTAAATTAAATTATTATAAACTTAATTTAATTAAACTTCATTTCTGAGGTTTCAGGTTTTTTCAAATCACTCAAAACTACAGAATCATTTATAAACTATACACTATCAGCACTATGAGCAACAATGGAATGAATTACAGAGCAGACATTCATCAAAATATTAGCATGTTGGCACTCACAGAGCTGCCAGCGAGCTCACAGATGAGGTTGTTAAAAGTTACATGTGCACTTTGGTTTCAAGTGTGTTCAAATCTTAAACCTGAAGCAAAGACAACAATCAATGGGAAACAGTAATAGGCTAATTATGATAGAACAAAAGGCTCCTTGTCATTTTCTGCAGCGTGTTCACCCTTTTGGCCTTCATCTGTAGCTTCCTACAGAGCCAGCAAAAGCACAGCGAGACAGCTGAGTGAGAGAGAAAGACAGAGAATCAGGAAGAAAGGAGAAAACGTCAAAGAAGAAGCAGGCATTGAATTAAGAATGGGAGCGAGACAAGAGCGAAACAATGAAAGAAAGCATGGTTATACAACTGGGAGCCTCACAAGAGAGTCTGCCTTTGGCAAGGCTTCTTCAATATGGCTGCTAAGATAACAAGGCAGGAATTATCTCCCAAAGTGCTATTAATAGCAGGCAAGTCACATCTTGTCCCTCAGTGAGGGAGCATCCTGCGCCCAGAGGCACTACTTTCCCATTTTAACTCTTTTTCAAATGTGCAGTTTGACAGACATGTACAAGCTGGGACAGACTGCAGAGACTCTCAGTTATAATGCCTCATCACAGTGACTGCTGTTTTTGCTGTGATGACACTAAAGGCCACGTTCACTGATGGCCAGAGGAACATGAGTTGGAATTCTAAGTAGTATTAAGGAGTAAGGAGTATCTCACCACAAGGGCCCTGTGGAAGTTCTTCTGGAGCTCTCAATCATGTCAACAATGAACTTTGAACCTCGGTTTATTAAGAGGAACTCTGGAGAGTTTTACATGTCAAAGTTTGTTTGTTGGGGAGTACTTCTGCACATGAGGGGTTCAAAAGAGTTAAACAACATTTCTAAAATGAGTCAACCAACACATTTGATTTTTACTCCAAAAAAATGATTTTGCAAAATACATAAAATTTAAAAGAAAGAAAGAAAGAAAGAAAGAAAGAAAGAAAGAAAGAAAGAAAGAAAGAAAGAAGAAAGAAGAAAGAAAGAAAGAAAGAAAGAAAGAAAGAAAGAAAGAAAGAAAAAGAAAGAAAGAGAAATTGCGCAAAATCTGACTCACATGATATCACTTGAGTCAGCACTGGCTGGGTCTGTTACAATAAAAGAAAGAGGTCTAGGACTATCGGCAGTCCTAGTTGCATTGTGGGTAATATAGATACCAGGTTTTGACCAAGGCTGGACCTCTGTGCCTAAAAACTGGTCACTTGAGGCTGGCTCCAGAAGTGAGTCAGTCTCCATAAGTCCCCATGTTCAAATGTCCAACGTTCACAGCAGAAATAAACATGTTTACAGCCTGGTACAAAAAACAGTTTTGGTCTCTATAGCTAATTTCCCCGTTCATGATAACTGTACTGAGGGTGACTTTATATACAACTCACCTGTTCACATTATATTAAGGCTTAAAGTTATGCAGGATTAACAGTGTGGCTGCTTTGACTGACAGGAAGGTGCTGTTACAGATAGCGTGTTGCTGTTGACATTCAAATCTCTGCCGATTTAGCTGGGAGGTGAAAATGGCAGTGGCCAGAGCCACAGCTCTTCAGAAACCCGTGGGCGATGTCATGCATGGACTGTTCATTCCTTAAACTTTGTCATTGGTTTGGCGAGGAAGAATAATGTATGGAAAAAAGAGATGATATGTCTAGTTTTCTATTATCCTTCATGAGTCTTCATGAACGTCACGTCAATGCCAAACCAGTGGTGTTCTTTTGATAATGAATTTGAAAATCTACAACTCATTGTCGACTGGGTAATCTCTCATCTGATGACTATTAGCTGATTTGATAAAATGCTGTTTCTCTGGAAAGAGAACTTTTAACCTCTAAACTAAGGTGCCAGGAGAACTGATCTTGTAGCGTTCTCGCCCGGCTTGGGAATGAATTCTTAGCATCAGGATTAGCCCACATTGCACCCAGGCAGCACTGCTGACCTGGCCATGATGTCAGTGTCACACTAACCCACAGTAGTAGTCTTTGAGGGAACAGGAAATTGACGCTTTAAATCATGCCCTGCCTTCACGGCGCCCACTCTCACCCTCGCAGTCATCCAGAGAGAGAGAGAGAGAGAGGTATGTACACAAGCAGCATGTCACCCTTTGCATATGGCACATTTATTTAAGGAAAGAGTAAGAACAGCAACACAATGTGCTCACTCTCCACACGCCTCCAAGTGACCACCCACCACATCCGCACCAGCGAAGAGGTGCAGCGCACAGCGGACCTGCATAGGCTGTTGATTTGGAAATAGTCACACTGAGATATTTTCTGTTCTTTAATGCTTCGCACATTTACAAATGAATTTGACAGTGGATATTTTTAAACCTTCTCGCCTCCATATTTTTTTGTGCATGTCTAAGTGGAGCCCATACCCTGAAAAACAAGCTGTTTGCCTTTGGCCTTAGACCTCTAGGACGACCAACAAAGATAGCACTGTACGCTGTAGAACTACATGTGTGTTTGTCTGTTCTTACTATGCAGCATAATCTGCATCGTGGCTGCTGGGATTTACAGAGGATTATAGATTTCATACCAGCTGCTGGATTCTGTTTTAAACTTGGACTGACATTTGTAATAACATGGAGAGTATATGCGGGATTAACTAACTTGGTGTCTCAGGTGATAACTACTAGGGTTATTTATTTATGACCTCTAACCTCTGGGTTTCAACAGCCGTTTCTTCACACACATATTTGCCAGCAGCAAGCGCTCACACACAAGTCAGGATGGCTTCAGGTCTGTCATTTTAAACACAGTGGAAGTGTATTTTGTTCCAACTGAAGAACACTTGTTTTAAAATAATGCTTCACTTGGTGGATCTGCTTGAACTCCACCAAGGGCTGCATCTAACGCTGTTCTGTCATTTAAAAGTCTGATGGCAGATTGCCACAGATGGTTTGATTTGTCCTCTGCAACGTTTACTCAGATTACACAAACCGCTGCTGCTGCAGCTTTTAGCACATCATAAGAGATGTGACCATGTCACACTGGTTCTTGTCGGGTTTTTGGAATTTATTTCAAGATTTTGCTGCTAGTTTTTAAAGCCTTGAGTGGTTTTAAACTCCCGATGAGCCTGATCGCTGTTTGGCAGGGACCTTCTAATGGTTCTAATGGTTCACTGTGACTGGACTTTTATTTTTGTTTTCCAAATAGAAGGAGAATATAAATAAAGTGTAAGCTAATAATCTTTTATTTAATTTAAATAGATAAAAGATGAACATCCTGACTGTGTTGCTTTACTTTGAGCCTTACCAGTAGTGACCCTAGAGAAAAGCTCATGGTGTCATTAAAACATTTTCTCATGTACAAAGTTGACCTGAAGTAGTTGTTGCTAGGAGAAAGGTAGTGGTCAAAATGGAAATGGTTCATCTTCAAAGCAATCTGCCACGAAAAAATGTCAAATGAGTCAGACTTTTGTATGGTGAGGTACAGTTGTAAATTACATCAGTTAATGTCTATAGCACATTTGATGCTAATCTGACTACTATCACGCTGTGACAGACAGATGATTACCTCATCATCACCTTCCTGCCTCTTCACTTGCAGTGCAAGACAACTCCTTCATCCAATGAATCAGGCTGTGAGCAAATATAAATGTTGATGCAGGTTATTTGTATTTGTTTAAATAAAGAAACAAAAGTGGATTTAATTAAGCAAATCGGTAAAAGCTTTCCATTGGATAATTACTGCAGTAACTAATATGTTTATTTAACCCTAGCTGATGCTGTGAGTAGCTTCTCCTTTCTTAAACAATTAAAGACATATCCTGTGGTCGTGGAAAGTATGTAAATCAGTTTCAGAAGGGTCAAACTATTGGCCTGCATCAAGCAAAGAAAACAACTAAGGAGGTCCCTAAAACTACTCAAATCAGATTAAGAACTGTCTGATGCATTATTAATACCTGGAAGGACGGGGGTGAAACATCATCTTGGGCACATTATTGTAAGAAGAGAGGTGGATGAAGTGATGCACCCATCATGCCTAGTGCCCACCGTACAAGTCTGCAGGGGTGATTTTATGATCTGGGGTCGCTGCAGTTGGTCAGGTCAGGTTCAACAAAGTTATGTCCCCAAAGAATGAGGTCAGCTGACTACCTGAATATACTGGATGACCAGGTCTTTATTCACTGATGGCACGGGCATATTCCAAGATGACAATGCCAGGATTCATCTGGCTCACATTGTAAATGAGTGGTTCAGGGAGTATGACACATCGTGTTCACACATGGATTGGCCACCACAGTCCAGACCTGACCTCAGCCCCATTGAGAATCTTTGGGATGTGCTGGAGAAGACTTTGCTCAGCAGTGCGACTCTCCCATCATCAATATAAGATCTTGGCAGAAAATTAATGCAACTCTGGATGAAAATAAATATTATGACATTGCAAAATCTTATCAAAACAATGCCACACCAAATGCGTGTGGTGGTATGAAATATTGTTGACACATGTAATCAAGGCCAGTAATGCTTGAGTATTTTCTATGCAGATGTTATGTAACACTTTCTATATTCTATAATTCATTCATTTCTACCATTTACCACATTCTGTAGTAATTTTGTTCCCTTTTTATCCATATTAATCCTCAGTCTTTTGGTGTCCACCAATCTGTTGCATTACTACAAAATCAACTTTACATTTAAATCATTGTGTGCTGAAGCTAAAGACACTTTGTTCTTTTCAGTGTAATAATCTGTCATTAGAGCTCAGGGAAAGTCATCCTGACACTGACTTCGCTCCAGCGGCTTCTGTGTGGGTCTTTAGTATATTTCCACTGCAGCTGGCCCTTTAACAGGCGCCTCTTGGCATTGATGCTTGAAAAAAATGTGAATGAAATCCAGCCATTCATAAAAATAGGCCACTGCGGCGCTGTGATTGGCCAAACCGAGACTCATGCATAATTCATTAGCTCCATAGAAACCATTGGCTGCTTACTTAACAGACAGGGTGGATCAACCAATTGGCGCGTGTCTCTGCGTGCCGCTTGAGCCCAGGGGAAAAACCGACCGGGCCATTAACGAAAAGCTCAGTCAAGTTTTGTGAGTCGAAGGAAGCGCATCAGTTTATCCGTACGCAGAGACTACACGGCTATCGACACGTTGTTTTTTTTTAATTTGTGGATATTTCTACCGCAGTCTGTCGACATACAGGAGGGTTACACTCAGACAAGGTAAGCTGCAACATTTATTTCAGCCAGAAGTTGCTTTTACGAAGCTCCGGTGCGGTTAGATATTTTTCTAACGCTCATCCAGACTACAAAAAAGCGCAACGCCATCTTATTAAAAGATTCTTATCTAGCAACCATTTTATTTCGGCTACTATTTTGGTCAAATAGAGCCCGTGTGTCGTCTTTCAGCCCGGTGTGTGTGGTGTTTGGCTCTCGGGTTATCTGCGTGGATATTGGCTTCGTCTTATCAGCGCGGTCAGGCGACTGTTTGTGATTTTTTTTTTTTTTTATGAATGGACGGGCCATTTTTTTTCCTCCCTCTGTGTTTCCACTCGGGTCGAGTTTCACTTCATTGAGAAAAACAAGGGAGGGATGGGTGGGGGAAGGGCGGGGAGGGGGAGGAGTAGAGGGGGTGAGGGTGTCGGGTGATCTTCGCCCCCCCCCCCTCTCTCTCTCTCCAGCCTCGGCTCCAACACAAAAAGTTGTGAGGAGAATGTGGCTAATTTAGTGAGGTTGGCGCGGTGCTAAAAGTTAGCCTGAATTACGCAGTATCCCGGTTCAGCTTGTTTACTTTGAAGCTGGTTAACCGTGACAGCCAGCCGTGCTAAAGTCTGCCCGGTCCTGGTTTTGAATGTTTGTGAGGTCAGTCTTATTGGCTGTCCTGTATGCGTACCATGCAGGCACTGTAGTTGTATCTGATGATAGCAGCAGTAGTAAATGTACTCATTTTTAAATGCATAAACGGAGGCTCATTGCTCTCCACATCAGAGCATGTACAAAGACTACATGTTCCAGGCCGTCTGTGATCTGTCTGTAATTACTGCCCAGCAGCTATACTGTATTCGTCATCCATTAACAGGAGATAAAGAATGAGTCATGTTACTCGGCTGAGGAGGATGTGAGAACAGAGGGCAGTGTTGGTGCTTTAGTGTTGTTGTTGTTGTTGTTGGTGCAACTTTTTTTTGATAGTAGTGTACACAGGGGAGTTGGGAGTTTGAGTTCTGCCAGCAGCATGCAGAAGAAGCCTCTCCATCAGCTGTATGGGTGGTGGAGCCACACGTCTTTCACTCAGTCTCCAGGCTGATAGGAGTATATGATATGTAACGCTCACAGATGGCCGATGAGCGTGGCTTATGTAACCGTGATGATAATGACCTAACGTGTGTTTACATTGTGCTCTCTGTTTGTCCATTAAAGAAAGAGGCTAGAGGAAGATGGTGGCTCTGTTGCAGCATCAGATCGTATGATAACAACATGCAGAGTGCCAGTTGTACTGCTACATGAACATGTTACTGTATAATGAAGCCCAGTACACACACACACACACACAGTGAAAGTGAAGTACAGCTCCTTTGACACAGCAGAACCACAGCATAGTCCTCATAGTAAGGTCTAGGTGACGTGCACATGTTCCTGCTCTTGAAGTGTGTGTTTCTTGTGTTTTCTCCAGTGACCCAGACGCTGTCGCTTTAAAGCGAACAACCCCCCCTTCCCCCCCAATATTGGCACCCCCCACCCCATCCCACCCCTCGATCACCCAGATAACATGGACGGATTCTATGACCAGCAAGTCCCATTTATGGTCCCACCCAGTGTAAGTGGTCGCACGCCAGCCTCGAACCTCACATGCTCACGCTCGTACAGAGCTCACCATACATCACCACACATGCAGTCCACCTCAATTTCTATCTGCATTATCCGTTTTTCTGTTGACTGTCTTGACGTTTGTTTGTTTTCGCTTTCCCAACAGCACAAGTCTCACGTGGAGGAACTGTCTCACAGCAGGCCTCTGAACGACAGGAAGAGAAAGTTTGTCGACACAGAGCTCGCCCAGGACACAGAAGGTAACATCTGCTCGTGTGTGTGCTGTTTTAACATGGAATTAGATTGGTGGAAAACTATACTCATTATCAATGACTGATCCCTTTCCAGAACTCTTCCAAGACCTCAGTCAGCTGCAGGAGATCTGGATCGCTGAAGGTGAGTTCTGTATTCATTTTCTAAGAACTTCTTGCGTTGCTTCTTGGCATGCAAAGTCCTCCATCTATCCAACAACACAGTTTCATAATGTGTCTCTTAGTCATTGGTGAAGTGAAGTGAAATTAGGCAAGTTTTAAGTTTAAAGATTAACTTGATGAGAATGTGAAATATTGCTATTTTTGTTCCGGCAACTAGAGCAAGAAGAGCAAAGTCCTCCACACGAGAAACTGCCTGTGCCTTCACTAAAAGTCGCCTTGTTCAGCTGCTTACTTTCTCCCTTTTCACATTGCATCATGTTTTCAACCGTTAACTCACTTCCAGCAGTTTGCTCTTTTGGCTGTAGTGAGGTCAGAAAAGGTTTGATTTTTCTCATGTGTGATATTCTCTGTATCTTTACAGCCCAGGTGCCCGACGATGAACAGTTTGTCCCAGATTTCCAGTCGGACAGCTGTGAGTACCCTCTGCCTATGTGTCCTCCAAACTGCTTTCTTGACATCAGTCAAAGCCCACACATGATTAGGATCTTTTAGCCCAGCCTGGTTCAAACAGCAGTGGTGATTCGGTCTGGAAATGGAGTTGTGTTTTAGCAGAGCAGCATCAGATATCTTCACAGCTCTAAAGGAGCTCTTATTATCAACACGTTTTCACTCTGCAAGGACGAGCCATTCTCCATCTTCAAACAAAAACACAGCTCTGGGAAAGGTTTCTCCCTCCTCCTCTCTCTCTCTCCCTCCCTCCCTCCCTTCCTCCATTTTGAGTTTAATCAGCCGATTGGCATGGGGCATCACATGAGCCAAGCTCCTAATCTGATTTCACACTTTCCCGCACTCAGGCCCTGCTGCTGATGTGGGCTAGATTCCAGTGGATAGGGCAGCCTTTTCGGAGCTGCCTGTTTCAGTCCTTCTCCTCAGAACTTGTATCTAAAGGCTCCGCACAGCCTCCTGTTTGTCTCTGCACGCTGCCTTCAGTCTGCAGCTCAGGGATATATTTGTATTATGCCCAATGAAGCATTTTATGACCCCTCCTCCCCTCCCCGCTGTCCTCTCTGAGTTTATGTTTTCGTCTGATGCGTAGGAGGTGGAGACAGGGTGTGGTTGCTGCCTGTCTTTGTCAGGACTGCCTTTAAAATCTTGGTTAATGTGGCACGACGAGCTGCAAACTGACCACTTGGCCGTGGTGCTGTCATGTATTATTGAGGTTGGCGCATTGACATGTATGTATTTTAACAGCACGAGAGCACTAACAGAGAGCACTATGTGTGTGTGTGTGTGTGTGTGTTACTGAGAAGGGAGTTTGGCAGTTGCTTCTGTTGCTAGGCTGCAGGCCATTCTCTCTCACAAGTTGCCTATTCACCAAAACCAGATTTTCCGATATGAGCTGCAGTCAGTCGGACATCACATGGGGTGAAGCACCAGTCCACTAACCCCAAACTGTGAATCATTTTGCTCTGGAGTGGCGGAGCAAAGAGGTTGGGCGCTACTTCGTTTATCCCCTCGCCGAGCGGCCCGGAGTAAGAGAAGGTGCCTAATCTGCCCATTATTTACTGTTCTCTCTGTGTGAGCAGTCTCACTCCAGCCATTAGGTTTCACAGCGCACACATGGGAGCTCACATGCCCATTGTTAGCTCTGCTTAGGTCCATCAGCACCACGGGTGATTTATTTGGCTCCCACTCCCTCTGTGCCCGGGGATCCAGTTTCTGCCTGGCTATTATGTGGCGCCCCGGAAACTGCAGCCGATCGGCAGAAAGCTGCAGCTAGTGTCTAATGGTTACAGCGCGGGGAGAAGAAAATCATTCACCGCCATTAGATTACAGCCACACTGATTCATGGGTATTGGTGCAGGGCTGCCCTAATGGGAATCAGACGAGAAGTTTGATAGCTTTTGTGTGTGTAGTGCAGTTAGTATTGCGCTACCTAGCAGCGCTGGATGGATGGTTGTTTTCAGAGCCCGGTCAGCCATCATTAGGACACATGATAAATTGCTGCTAAGTGGCTCTGTCAGTCGAGGGAATACAGAGACATTGTCCATACGTCCATTTATCCATCAGTTCCAAATGTGGTTAAGATAACTGCTGCACTTCTGTTTATGGCTTCAATTAGGTGATATCTGGAGTTTATCTAATGCACTCCTCTGTGCCTCTCCTCCTCAGTGATGTTTCATGGACCGCCACCAGCCAAGATCAAACGAGAGCTGACTCCCTCCAAAGAGCTATCTCCCTGTCGCCAGGACAGGAGTCCCATGCCCTACGGAGAGAAGTGCCTTTACAGCTACAGGTATGTATCTGTGATTACATTAGCAGTGCACCACGAGCATGGCTCGTATTGATTATCCCTCTGTGATTGACGGCGTTCCATTTGCTCATCCGCAGTGCCTGTGACAGGAAGCCCACTCCTGGGTTCAAGCCATTAACTCCCCCGTCAACGCCGGTCTCTCCTTGTGGCCCTACCAGCACAGCGGGAACGCACCCACTGAGCGAGCAGACCCCGCCCCCCCACGCCCACGTAGCCAGTCAGACTCCGGGGCCTCGTCCAGTGCACGTACAGCAGCCCATAGTGGCGAGCGCAGGCTCTCCCAACCAGCAAGCACTCCCGGTCCACAGCCCGCCATTCGCCGTGCCCTGCGCACCCATCAACCAGGATGCCAACAACTTCACACCTGAGCACAGGTGAGCTGAGCTCCCGCACCTCCACTTTTTGTGAGCAAGTGTATCAGGCAAGGGATTAATTCCTGTTCCTCTCCCTATCTGTAGGTTCCAGAGGCAGATGTCAGAGCCATGTCTACCTTTCCCTCCATCAGAGAGTCAAGGGCGCCCCCAGTTCTTGCCCCAGCCCACTAGCAGCAGCAGCAGCAGCAACAACAACAGCCTGCCACGTGACAGTCGGCCACCATACCACCGGCAGATGTCAGAGCCGCTGGTAGCCGTGCCTCCCCAGGGTTTCAAGCAAGAGCTCATCGACCCACGATACACAGAGCAGGGCGTCCCCACCATGGGCCCCCCAGGTCCACCCCAGGGCCCTCAACGTCAGGCTGCTTTCCACCCCATGGCCATCAAGCAGGAGCCTCGTGACTTCTGCTTTGATTCTGGTGAGTGTCGGGGTTTAGAGAAGAGTCCGTAATTTCTCTAGACGTCCCCGTGGAGCTTTCTGCTCTGAAGCAAGGCAGTCTGCCGCTCACTGTGTGAAAGCAATTGTCTGGGGCTGAGTGCAAGTAGAGCAGACAGAGTGTGAGGAATGTGCCCGGCCGTGTTTGTTCTGGGCGCTAACACGTGCCTGTGAGTTTTAGCATGCAGCAGAGGGCCTGGGTGCACCAGGTGCTCCTTTCACACAAATGCACCCTCGAAGCGCATGTTCGCGCCTCCAAGCCTAATCTGCATCATTCCTCCAGAGTCATGCCTGCGAAGTAAAAGTGGGTCTTTTAGCTCAGCCTAAGCCTCCAAGGGCAAAAAGTAAATGGGTCATCCAGCCAGGTGCAGAGAACCTTCTTCATTGAGCCTACCTGGAATAGATCTAGGCCAGAGCACTCGGAGGACTCGGTGACCTGCAGCGCAGCCTCGTTGCAGTTCAACAGAACGTACAAGAGGCCAAATTGTGCCGGCCCTCTTCACAAAGCCTCGTCAAACAGTCGCGGCAGAGCGGCTGTTTACTCACATGGTAGAAATCAAACAAGGCAGAGCTACTGTTGCTGCATTGTTTGATCCTAACGCCCACACAACCCAGCTGTTGTCCTCTCTCTTTTCCTCAAACTCCAACTTTTTTCCTGTTAGCACACTCTTGTACTCTCGTTCCTCCCCTGCCTGGTGGGTGACCGGCTGGCCCGGGCGATGATGTAATGCCAAATCCTCTTAGCTTCTTATGGCCTTTTTAAATACCTACGTCACAGAGGCCTGTATCTCTGCATGGATGGAAGAAGTGTGTGTCCGACATACCATTGTAGAACATATCGTTACCACAGTGTTGGTTGCTCTTCATGGTCAACCAACAGTCACTTCCTGCAGACTCTTGCCTGAAGTTAGGACGAGAGGAGACAGACACTTGAGGAGACACTCGCTCAAGATTGATCTCTGGTCGTCTTATCAGCAGACAGGAAACGAGACATAAAATAACAGAGCGGAGCTTTACACACTGCAGAGACACTGCAAGCGGAAGGCAGGCCTCGACCCCTCGGGTGCGGGAGGAGCGGCATAACTCGATTGTCATTGAGATTTAAAACAACAAGCATGGTGCTAATCTTATTTCCAGGCTCGGTGGACATGCAAGGGATTGTAGTGTGCTGTCTAGATTACTGATCTGGACTTATGTCCACTTTTAGGCATGTTTTAGACGTTTTCAGGCCCAGTTGTTGGAACTGCAGTGTCTCCTACAAAGAGTTTGGATGCTGTGTATCTCTGTCCAAATATATCTGTCAGCTGCACGGTGGATTGTGATGCATCACACTGTCTCTGGTCTAAATTTACACACCTTCCTTCTTCTTCTCTTGTTTACAGAAGTGCCTAACTGTCAGTCATCGTTTGGGAGAGCGGGGAGCTTCTACCAAAATAACCATGAAAGTAAGTTCCGATGAACGTCTCAGATGTTTGGATTATTTAATAAGTGTGGTCCATCCTTTGTGACCCTGAACCTCGTGGTGCTGCAAGCTCAGCGTCTGTGACAGAATAGCAGTCAGCAGCAGTGAGATGGCGAAAATCTATCAATGAATCTTGTGTAGCTCCTCCACACGCAGTCCATTTCTCACATCAGCAGCTGGCAGAGGCTTAGCGCAGTACAAGCTTCCACTCTTGGGAAGCTGCCCAGCTATATTGCTTTGTATGCAGTTCAGGTCTCTGGCCTGAACGTGGTCATCGGCCTCCATGTCAAAACAGAGGCCTCTTTCCCACGCTCATCATCCCATTAATGTTGCGCTTCTTCTTTTCTTGATTTCCAGGCTTCTCCTTTGACAGAGAGCCTCAGCTGTACTTTGATGACACCTGTGTGGTCCCTGAAAGATTAGAAGGTAAACACCAATGACAGAGCACAAACACTCGATATTGTATGCCTTTTTAAAGGGAGCTACTGTGGGCATTTTCTGGGACAGAGTCCAGTCCTTTGGCTGCTCATGGTGCAGAATGAACAGCGAGTCCACTTCACAGTGACCATCTGGCAGGAATGTCTCACCACACTGTGGCCGTGGTGGAGTACAGTGCTGACTGACACTTTCCCCTTCTGCTTCTCCTCCTCCCTCTTTCTTCTGATCACAGGTAAAGTAAAACAGGAGCCCTCTGTCTATCGTGACGGACCGCCCTACCAGCGCCGGGGCTCCCTGCAGCTCTGGCAGTTCCTGGTCACGTTACTGGATGATCCGGCCAATGGCCACTTCATAGCCTGGACTGGTCGTGGCATGGAGTTCAAGCTCATCGAGCCCGAAGAGGTCAGTTCCCAAAGTCCACAACCGGCTTATGTCCTGTCCTGTGGATTCGTGTTGATGAATTTCCAATTCATTTCCAATGCATGTTGCTAACATGGATTTCTTTGTGTTCCTGCTCTCAGGTGGCTCGTCGCTGGGGCATCCAGAAGAACAGACCAGCCATGAACTATGACAAGCTGAGTCGCTCGCTGCGTTACTACTACGAGAAAGGCATCATGCAGAAGGTAAAGGCACGTTCACCTTTTCTTTACTCTCCCTCCTTGGTGCAGCACAAAGGTTTGATTAAAACCACGGGGAGTTCTGAGTCAGCAGCTAAATACTGTGTTTTGGTCACATTTGTGTTCAGTGTGTGCTGCCTCAGATCCAAATCAAGTTTAAATTTGATGGTGGATCAGTGATGGTCACAAACCAGAGTCTAATATGTCTCCCGTCTGTTTGTTCAGGTGGCCGGTGAGCGGTACGTGTACAAGTTTGTGTGCGACCCTGAGGCTCTCTTCTCCATGGCCTTCCCTGACAACCAGAGGCCCAACCTGAAGGTGGACCCGGACAGCCTGCCCGGGCTGGACGACGACACCGTGCCCCTCACCCACTACGATGAAAGCGCTCCCTACCTGCTGGATGCCGGGGAGCAGTGTGTGGCAGGCTTGCCCTTCCCGGATGGCTACAGCTACTAAGAAGACGCAGGGTCCCGACGCACGACACACACATGTTAACACGCAAACACTCCCAAAAGTCTGTTGACACCCACTCTTAAAAAATCCAGAGCTGGAACTGCTGAGCTGCTTGGAAGAGGAAACCCAGGTGCCCGGCTCCTTCATGGTTCCCCTCCTGCTCCCTGGAAAAACCTTCAGAGAACTCTGTAAGCTCCCAAAGCTGAGAAAGAATGAGGGAGAGAGAGAGAGAGAGAGAGAGAGAGAGGGTCAGCATTGGGTGAACTGGACTCGGTCACTCTGCCCACCTTACGAGCTTCTAAAAGTAAGGCTGCTGTTGCTATGGAGACCAAACGAAGCAACACCAACTTTAAAAAGAATGGACAGGACCTCCTCGCCCCGCCGCCCACCCCTCCTTTGTACAAGACTGAAAGAGTTGTTACATTTCTGAGTTTGTGACAATCTGCTTTTCTTAAAAACAATCAAATAACCGATAGAGTAAAAACATAACAATCTAATGAGAGAATTCTAAATGCAGCACTATTCTATAGATGCCTTTTTGGGTACCCCACCCCCACTCACACCCTACATATTCATGTCACCACATCTGACTTATGAGATCCGTGAAAGGGCTTTAAATTAAAAATTTAAAAAGTTAAAAAAAAATTAAAAAAGAAATTAAAAAAAAAAAAAAGCGGGTCGATTAAACAACACACAACACATACTTACGGAAGAGGAAGAAAATTTCTCTTTTTTTCCCCCCTCAAAATTCCGATTAGACAGAATTTAAAGTTTGAGAAATCTGAGAATAAGGTTTTATTTTTTTTTTCTCTTCAAATTGGAACTCCAATAATTTTTTCACATGTGGCCCTAATCCTCTTCCGTACATTCTACACCCACACTAATGAGTTAGTTTCCTGTAGATAGGACTTGTTTGTTCTTTTTTTGATATGCCAGCTGTTTTGTTGAAACTTTTTTTCAGACCCAGAACTCTCAGGTTTCTGGGGCGTTGCTGTATTTCAGGCTAGTTGGTTGGGCTGCTCTCTCGTGTAAATGTTTCTTTAACCATTTCTGCCCGCGTACGAGATTGTATCTGCTTCCCTTTAGAGACTGCACCCCGTGGTTGGAGCCCACAGTCTATACAGTACACTCCTCATGTCTGTTCATCACTGCTGGGTCCTTTTTTTTTTTTTTTTTTTTTTTTTTTTTTAACAATTAAATATTGCTCAGTGATTAGTACTCCCATCTCCTCCATTTTTTTAAGGGATCCATAACACAAGTACATCATTTTCCCAGAGGCGTTGATAATTCCTAAAAGCCTCAGAAGTTATTATGTATGATAGATGGTCGCATTTTGTTTCTCCGTTTCCTTGGCAGTGTACTAGTTCCTCTGATGCACCAGTATGGCAGGAGCATCAGGACATTGCATGCAAAAAAAAACAACGAAAAAAGAAGACGTGTGACATTTTGACACCTTCTTCTGGACACCTCTCTGCCAATCACAAGTTGTCAGCGGGAGACTTCTGCTTGTCTTTGCATGGTGTAATCAGTCCAGACTGTGTCCACTAACATATCGCTTTACCGTCTCTGGACAAAGAAGATATTTGTGATATTCTCTGCATTCTTTTTGTGTTCATTATCTATGTTTCTGAATGGGGGCAAAGACAAACTATATAAAGTATATATTTTTGCTATAAGGCTGCATTTGTTTTGATTTTAATGTATAAGCTGTATAGATCTGGCTCTAATAGACATGTACCTTTTTAAAAAAAAAAAACAATTATGATGCTACTACTGCAGACTGTTCCTTTAACAGGCCTCTGTGTGGGGTTGGAGAGTGGATGAGGAGATGTTATTATCTCGTGTGTGTGTGTTTTGTTTGTGTGTGTGTGTGTGTGTGTGTGTGTGTGCGTGCGTCTGTTTGTTTGTATGTATGTGTATGCATAAAGGCCAGAGTTCCAGCTAAGGCCACAATGAAGACACACATTATATCATGGGATCCACCCCAGGCCACAGGGGATTGTCTGCACTTGTATAGGCTTCAGTCCCCTCCCTTCACAATGTGTTTCTTACACTGCTGAGTTTATTATAATCTGTACTGGGTACAATAAACGGTCCTTTATGCTTCACTGGCTGCAGTCCTGGCGTGTTTCATCATGTTTGCAGTACAGTCAGCTGACTGGCTGCCGTGCTCTGGCAGTCACTGCGCTTGACCTGGCTGATTTTCCCTGAGTCACATGCCTCTGATTCTTTGTGATACGTTTCTTGGTAAATGATTACTCTTTTGACCTCGAGCAAACATGTCGGAGCAAACACTCATTCCTCACCTGGTTCATTCTCTTAATGCTGCAATTAGTGCACAAGTTCATTTAAGTGAGCAGTCCCACAATCATAAGTATTTCTGGTAACGTGTTGAATCAGGGTGTGTTGAGGAGCACGCTCCATGTTATCTCTAGTTTAGGAAATTTAACCAAAACATGTTCAGTGCTTCAGTTTGCTGCTGATGTATACAGTACAGAGCCTGAGGGAACAAGTTCAATTTAATACGGATTATTTACACTTCAATGTTCTCATGATCAAGTTTGACTCATCACTAAATAACTTGACAATGTTAAAAATAAAGCTTTGAGTTACAAGAGGTGTCCTTTATGCTGATGGCATGGCATAAAAGTCTCAGAACCTAAAGTGGTTCTTCATGGTGATGTCAAAGGAGAACCTTTCTCAGTTCTGGAACCTTTTACCTATTGGTTCTTCATAGAACCAGCTGTTGCAAAGGGTCATCTCAAAGAACCTATACAGTGTGTATGTGTGTATGTGTATGTGTACCAGCAGTATGTTGGGCTGGCTGGCACTGTTGTTTTGCGCTTATTTGAGTGTGTAGAATTATTAATGAGGTTGACTATTAGCCCTGACTGAGAGCTCAGAATCAATACAACCCTGTTTCTAGAAGAGTTTGTGGAGCAAAGTGTGATGATGTGCAAAACAACATTCAATTTGATGCCAGCAACATTGAAAGTTGGACAGTGGCACCAAAAGACTGGAAATTTTATGAAATTCTGAAAGAAAAACTCCTGGTGGAATATCTCACAATGAATGAGATGAACTGGCAACAGGTTAATAACATGACTGGGTTGGAGAGGGGTTCACCACTCTGTGAATTTCTGTGGATTTCATTGCCCATAGTTCATGATATCATTAAAAGATTCAGAGAATCAGAAGAAATCTTTATGTAAGGACAAGGCCAAAAAACAATATTGGGTGGTGGTGATCTTCAGACTCAGAGGGCACTGCATCAAAAACAGACAGGACTCTGTCATGGACATCCCTGCATGGGCCGAGGAACACTTCCAAAAATCATCATCCATGAACACAGTTCATCGCTCCACCAGGCGAAGAGGAAACCGGATATAAACCAGATCCAGAAACGCTGCCACCTTCTGTGGACACAACCAACTTTAAGTGGGAAAACAGTCCTGTGGTCTGACGATTCTGTTTGGAAATCATGGACGCCATGTCCTCTGGGCTAAAGATGAGAGGGACCATCAGAGCACAGTTCAAAAGCCAGCGTCCGTGATGGTATGAAGGTGCATTTGTTCACAGGGCATGATGGGTAACCTGCCCATGTTTGAAGGTACCATTAATGCTGTTATATTATTGGTATATTATCAGTGCTAAACATTTAAGTGGTACTTACACTTGGTGGTTTGTTGAGGAGCAGCTCATCTGAAAAGCTTCTGTTGGGTTATTTTGTAATCAGAAACGATGCATGACATTTTTGAAACTGATATTTTAAATAGGAAATCTTAATCAGTAACTAGTAACTAGAGCTGTCGGATAAAGTAGCATAAAATGGAAGTATAAGAAGTTCAAAACTGTTCCTCAGTTCTCATGTATTCTCTGAATGGTGTGTGAACTGATTGTGTGAACTCTCACTGAGGACGTGTGAGCCGTATGATGCTTTACAACCATCTTGTGATGTTTGTTTCATTTGAGCGACTTGCTGAAGTCTGAAACTCTTCCCAGAGGCGTGTTTTCATGTCGTTTTTTTTTTACAATGTCTGGCTTGTAATATGACAGTGGCCTTAAATCTGTCTTGAAGTGAAACGCGTAGCATGATGCTATCTGATATGTGATAAAACTGTGAGGCTTTAGACTCGGGCTCTGTTTGGATGGTCAGCAGCACTCTGCCTGGTGTTGACTCAGACCCTTATCAAACCACAGTGAGTGTAAAAGCCGAGCTCTGGTCTCCAGTAACACAGCCTGGCAGGCAACTCTGCATTGATTGAGCGAGCAGAGTGCCTTTGAATGCTATGAAAGACCTTTTAGTGTTCTCGGGGGAGGTGCCCTGCCCTGCTGTATATACGTGAGTATAGTAGCTACCAGCACTCATAACAGATGTTTTCTGATCAAACTTTACTCCAAGCTGTTTTTTGTGTTTTTCCTCGTTCTCTGAGAGCAGTTGGTAGAGCTGTGCGCTGCGGGTGTCCTGGAACAATGTGGAACAGTCCACTTTAAACTGACTTCTATGAATAGTGGGCATTGTTGACTGGCATAAATTCAACATTTGATGGCCCTAATACACTGTTTATGACACTTCTGAAAACTGTTCTGCTTTGTATTTACTGAGCAGTGTCTGATTAATAAAAGTCAAAATGCATATTATTGTAGAAGTTGAAATATTCACACCTTAGCTGTGAATCTCAGAAGACACCCACAGTCGTCCTGTCAGATGCAGATGAACAATGCATCACTAACACACCTCGAGGCTGTCAGTTTTCCTGAGTTTTGAAACAGCAGTTTGACCAAATGATCTTAACTAAAGTCCACTTTAGGGCTCTCTTACTCAAGTAAATGGATTTAATGGTACTGTTGATATGGTACAGTTCTGTGAGGCTGCACTGAGGGAACCGTGGTACTGCCACATGCTAACATGCTCACGGTGATAATGTTAGCATACTGATGTTTACCATATTAACTGTATTCACCATCTATGTTTGAGCATGTTAGCATCCTATCATTAGCTGATTAGCACTAAACCCAAAGTATA
The DNA here is from genome assembly GCA_014281875.1 of Nibea albiflora. Taxonomy (NCBI): domain Eukaryota; kingdom Metazoa; phylum Chordata; class Actinopteri; family Sciaenidae; genus Nibea; species Nibea albiflora. Next base: position 25,567,516 of record CM024796.1, read on the forward strand.
GCTGAGACTGATAAGAAGATTGAACCAATTGGCAAACTCCGTGGCTGGAAAGGAAAGCCAGTTCAGAAGTGCCAAAAACCGTAATTCCTCGAGGGGCCACCTGAGGCTGAAGTGAGTCAGTCTCCATAAGTCCCCATGTTCAAATGTCCAACTTCACAGCAGAAATAATGTTTACAGCCTGGTACAAAAAACAGTTTTGGTCTCTATAGCGAATTTCCCCGTGCATGACAACTGTACTGAGGGTGACTTTATATACAACTCACCTGTTCACATTATATTAAGGCTTAAAGTTATGCAGAAATTGCAGCGTGGCCACTTTGATTGACAGGTGGGTGCCATTACAGATGGCTTGTTTGCTCATTTTTGAGATTAGCTGGGAGGCAGAAAAAGTGGGATAGCTAACATGGTGGTAGATATTTAATATAATATAATAATAATATAATATTCATAACTATGTTTTTGAAATGACCTGAAAATAAGAATTATGAGTTTTTGTTACTTTAGAATGAGTCTGGCTGGCCTTTTTTTGTTGTTTTTTTTAGTAGCCAAGTTCTTACAAATGGAAGGAAGAGAGTGAAGTAAGTTGGTTCACAATCTGCAACTTAACCCCTAGATGCTACTAAATCCTGCACACTCCTCTTTTAAAAGTTTTATGACTAGGTTCAAGGACCAAGGTCCATGCCCTGAACTCATCCCATCTCCATTTCACATTTCCATCACGTGCAATAAACCCATTTAAACTCAAATCTATATTGCCATGGTCCTTGTTAGTGAAATGTGGGGTCAAAACCCCAAGTCAAGACCCCAGGACAACAGGACAACATCATGGTGGATGGAAGAGAAGGACATGGAGGATGTGGGGGCCATGAAGGTTTGTACAAATTTACACAGCAATAAATTCAATAGTTTTTTTTTTTTTTAATCTTTCAGTCTGGACTAAAGTAGAGGATCGCCAGAGCTGCTGCTAGTGTGCCTTAAAAAGTCCTTCTGTTGTGCCTTTTCATCCCCCATACCTGAAACCTGCTATCCACAGTCAAGATTAAGCCATGAGCCCAATATAACGACCCTGATCCATTTAACAGGAGCGATTGAGGCTTTGGAACCGTCCCATCACCTTGGAAATGTTCCACCACTAGTACAGAATGCCTCCTCCCCTTCCTCCTCCTCCTCCTCCTCCTGTCACTTATTGATCTGCCAAAGGTTAACAGTAAGGTATGGATGAAGCGTACGCCTGTCAGAGAAATGATAAAGAGCTCCACACATATGAAACAAACAAGGCTGCATCAGGCATCAGAAACGTCCCTTTAAATCAATACATACACTATTACAGGGTGCTTGACACACGGCCTGGGGCCTGAGCGTGGAGAAAAGTGGATGTAGTCCTTAAACATATATTATACCACATGACCACAAGCTGCTTCCAAGTAAATTATTGATCCAGATACAAGACAAGGCAGCTTAGGCATAATGTGGTTTCAGCTTTGAATCTTCAGACCATGGCAGGCACTCAGTGTGTCAATACATACACACACACACACAGCAGATCACTCTGTTCTGGCTAAGACTACTGAGAAATATGGGTCATGCTGCCGGGAAGGGAACAGCACAAATCTTTCACATTATTCGGCCAACACGCTGTGTTCGCACAATGCTAATTACCATGGTGAGACCATGCTCTTAAAAATTCTGTTACATAACTGATTTCACACAATCATGCATACACACACAGACACACAGACACACACACACCACCCACAAGTCATTGTTTATTTCAGATTTTCACAAGATCTCATGTTTATCTTACATTAAACATGGCTGCCCTCCAGTGGACGGGTCCCTGTACTACTAGAACACGAGTACTGGAGTATCCTGGATCTAAAAGTCACTAATAGACATACAGTTTGTTAACAGGGAAGATGCAAAATACCACAGCCTGGCTCTAAGATTGCAACAAGGAGGTGATAGTGGAGAAAATAGATTTATTTATTTATTGTCATGCCAAAGCCAGAACCAGGGCGTCAGAGAGCCAGTGTCTGAGCCAGGGCAGAGCTAAGAAAGACTAAGACTAAGACTAAGAAAATATACAAGGATCCTAATATAATAATGACAAAATAATGAATAATAATCAAAGAGAGAGAGAGCAATATTAGCAACAAAAGCCACATCAAATAATCAAAAGCTTGATTCCAGTCTGCACCATGTAAGCATGGGTGGAGGGTGAGCAGTCATCAGCAGCCTGTCATGTTCTCTGTTTTATTACATGGCAGATGTAAGCAAAGGCCTTATTCCGCTCAGAAAGTTGCCTGACCATTAGTAGTAAATGACCATTACTAGCAAATGGTAGCAAAGGTGTTTCCAATGACACTAAGCAGAGGCTTTCCAGTGAGTCAACATGCACCATAGCAGCACTCAGGCTCTGTTTGACCTGAATGGAATGGAACCTGAATTGGTATCATGTTAAAATGGCTGCTGTGAAAAAGCTGTATTTTTCACAGGTATATAGTCCAGAGCGGGTGTCAACATTCAGGAACAGCTCAGCTCTACCCCCTAAAAAAAAAAGCTTGTAACCTACCTTTCATGAGGAAGGATATTAATCTCTCTGTACCTGAGGGTTTTGATCCAGTTTTGTAGAATACATTTTAAAGCAACTAGAAGGAGTTTTTTTCAGGAGTTTATAAGGTGAGAGAGAGATGTAAGTCCATGGAGGGAAGGCCTAGAAGGAAAACATCAGGGTCTGTCTTGAGGTTCAGCCACTGTCACTAAACATCCCAGTGTTTAGTCCAAAGTGTGTGTGCAGGGTTTCTGGTGTTTGACTGTGGTTTGTCCACTACTGTGAAGGTTGAATGGATAATGGCAGGGTCGGTTGTTCAGTCCCTGGCTTTTCCTGTCCTCATGTTGGAATGTCCTTCAGAGTCTGTGCCAGATGAATGTGCTGTGAGCAGAACGATCGCTTCCAACATGCCTTTCGGCTAATTTACATGTAATGTGACAGAGGTGATAGCTCTGACAAAACATTTCATTAGCGCTGCTCAGCGTTACTTATGGAAACCGCTTGCTAATGAGCTGGTTTGCTGTTAGCAGCGATAACAATGTGAGCGAGGTGTTTAACAGAGATTCAGAACAGCTTGTAAAATGCTGAGAAAACAACAATTTAGTCGATGCTCTACATCTTAATGATGTAGTGACACACGGAGTGTTTCATATCATTGTAAGCTGGTTGAGTTAATAGGACAGAACTGGAGCTATAGCAGACAACAGGTCATTTACTACTTGATTTAAGTGGAGCAGATTACATAAGTGGACATATTGATGTACCAGTCTAATTATTTCATCAAGCAGTCTTGAAAATACATCAAAATGAATTTACACTTATTTCAACAACTTACCTTGTACTGAGGTCACTGTAGGGACAGTGTTGAATCTGAGATTGTTATGAGGACACAGACTTCTTCTCCTTGAGTCACAGAGCAGCTGTATGATTGTGTTTAGAAAAGCAGACGTCATTCTGATCATTACTATGGTAACCAAGGTCAGAGAATAGGCCTGTCTCACTCCATAGACACAATGTACCACTAACCACTAAGGTTGAATTTAATTCCTTGTTTGTAGACTAATCACCATTTATGGACAGAGAGTAGCTGCGTCACTATTCTGATCCAGAGAGGACAGCCTCTTCAGAGTTGTGGCAACATCATGTGACAAGTGTATTAATAAATCCTCCATTCTCCTTGATCAAGCAAGCTTCAATAAATCTTTCAGCAGACTGACCATTGGTGAACAGAATTCTCGAAATAAAATGAATACATGAAATAAAACAAACACTTGAAGCATGTGTTTGTCATATTTAATGATTTCACTTGAGTGACGTGGACTTCATGACGTGTAGGTGATGTTGAAGCTGACTCCATCACTAACTAGAGCCATTTTTCTGGCTCATCAACAAAAGTCACACATGATTGGCATGTTGCAACAGATGGACAAACTGTTCGCGCTGCAGCTGAATTCTTCACAGGCTGCAGCTTTCTGTCTGTGTGTCTGTCTGTCTTCTTTCTGTGAATCGTGGGTGTCGTGTGGGCTTTGAGCACTGGAGCTGGTTTAATGTGTTTTTCACTCTCTGCTGAACACTGAATTTCCACAGCAGAGCGATAAAGGTGCTGAATCGACCTGCACAAAATCAGATGTAGCACTTATCAGATTGGGATGTGAATCCATCCTGGAGGCAAAACAATAAAGTCACTGTACAGTCACAGGGGGCTACACATAACTTTATTTCAGATACAACTTTCCTTTTCTTAATATATTAAATAGTGCTGTGCTTGGTGAACTTCCTCTTCGATAATGTTCTAAGATGGTTCCCTGTCAGCCAGACAGCGCTGAGTCAGACTACTTTGAAATGTTGTCAGTTAATGAATACAAATTACCTGGAAATATTTGTAATGATTAACATAACCCACTGGGTTGGATTCAGCATTGTTCTTTTTCCTCCCTCCAGGTCAGCCACAGTGTGGAAACCCTCATCTAAGAAAGCCAAAACAAACAACACAATCTTTTGATTCCTTGACAATATAACTATCATCTAATTACATTTTTCTTTCAAATGTAATCTGAGCTGATTACAGTTACCTATTTTTAGCAATCTTACACCATTGTGATAACCTGTAACATGTAAACTGTGGGTCATCCTGGCTCAGGATGGACAGATGGACGGATGAGAAGTCATTCTGCATCTTCCACTAAAGAGCAAAAAGTAAAATATAGCAACCAAGCTAGGTCAACACAGAATGTTATAATAATATTAAGTAATATACTATTTACTGTTTGCTTTCAATGAACAAAACTCTTAATAATTACTCTAATTTAGAGTCACATGGCTTTACTTCATTCTATCTTTAACACACTGTATACTGTAAAATCAGCATACCCAAATGAACACTGTAAGAGTTGATCTTAACACTTATAAAGTGTCTATATGGGTCCACACCTCAGATTGTTAATTTAACACTTTTCCGAGTGTTGGTACCTTTACACTAAGTTAGTGTAAATTTGACTCTTTTCAGAGTTAAAATTTAACACTGCCTAACACCAACCAGTGTTTTTTTAAAAACAATTCTATGTAGTGTTAGCATTTAACTCTCTCAGAGGACTATTTCTTAAATTATATTTAATTATATATATATATATATACCCCATTTAAATAAAATGATTGTTTTTTGTTGAATAACAAAACTCAACTTCATATTTGTCATTATTAAAATGACGACAGAGATCAATTAATTTATTTCAGGATCAAAAATTTAGCTTTGGATGATCAAGATTAGAAGCAGCCAGCAGCTCGTCAACATAAGGACTTGAGGGAAGACTTCAGAAATCTGAAGACCACCTCGCAAGAAATCTTCCAGATACGTGGTCCCCGAACATCATGGAAAAATCCTGTTCAATCTTTAAACAGAGGTACAATGTCCATATACAGCTTACTAAAATGCACTTTGCATCAGAAGGAGTCAGTTTTCAAATAATTTACAATAGAAATAATAATCTCTACATATTCCTACCAGTCCGGCTGTGTCAAGAAAACGAGGGAACACATCCAACACTGAAGCTGTTGCATCCTGGTTATGAACCAGCTTCTGTCTGTAGTCAAAGGTGACTCATCTTCTCTTTAACCACAGATTTGTCCACTGAGTGTCTCATTATGGAGAGAGCCTCCCTGCACTCCTCACCAAGGAGCTGATCACCAGTTAACAGAGATTCTCGTTGGGTTGTCGGACTGTCCTGGAAATCAGGCCTAGAACACTCACGGAAGCCATCATACAGTAGGTGTTGCGTTGTACTGTCTTGATTCTCCATGCCTGAGGATCATAGTAGTGTTCCTGCATGCACACACATCAAATATAAAGTAGTGATGATTGCAGATACTGATTCTTATAATGTGGGTATTTTTTGACCTAATTTCAGATTATCTCAAGTCTTTCCTGTAGTGAAAAAAATACATTATACTCATACCATGATGGCTCACTGGTAGATACTCATATAAATGAAAGGCTTTACAAAACACTCACTGGGCAATGTAAGGAAACTACTTCAACTTAGACTATGGCTTTAATCATTTTGTGGGGCATATAAAGCATCATTTTATTGATTTGTCATATCAGCAGAGATGTTAGTTGCCGATGGTGATATTTAATTTTAAAGTCATTATCAGCTGATATCAAGTTTGTGCCAATAATATTGTGCATCTCTTATATAAAGCAGAAACATGGCCTAATAAAGTTCTACAAAAGATCTTTGGACTTAAAAGACACATTAAAACTTACATATCCATGTTTTGAGTAAGGAGATATGGAAAAAGGGTCCCAATTCCAAGTGCATAATTGGCCCGGACATGCATTGGTGGAATCCTCCTTTAGAAACAAATGATTTATTATGTGTCCAGTCTGTTTTCATGTTTTCCTTTGCCATTATATTAAAAAAGATTTCTTACCCATGTTTCTATCATTTCTGCAACCAGAATGTTGACCATCTGCTTGCGTGTTGCAACTGACAGTGTTTTGGTTTTGTCATACTCTTTGAAGATTTCTTCACCCTTTGGCTTAGAGCTCAGTGCAGTTTCAACCCTCTGCGAAGACAACATTATTTTTTAACCCTTAGCTTCATGCTTCAAATTAATTGACTACATTTGGTTATATTTAAGTTTCACATATTACATTAAACTAATATAAATAGTTTGAGTGCTGCCTCTTATCTATCACTAATTTTATGATCTAATACACGTGTACCTGGTTTCAAGATTTACCTGTCTTGCTTCATCGCGATCCAGGTCTTTCATGGCCCTCTTCCTGTTCTTTGTGGTTGGGAGGATAATAGTAGAATCTGATGAAATGGAAGAAGCCGGTGATTGTGCTAAGAAGTCTGGCGTCGAAGCTGGTGATGCTGGAGGATCTGGCAATGATGCTGGAGATGGTGATGGGTCTAGTAATATGGATTTAAATTAAAAACAATTTATTGATTGCTGAATGATAATAAAAAAAACCAAGACAACATAACCTTACCTGTTATTGGATACTGGCGATATCCAACCTTGAAGTTTCTCACCCCTGACTTAAACAGCTCATCGAATGTGTCGGCATCAACTTCAGTCTCTGATGTGTCAGTCAAGCTGAGCACACCTTCAGCCACAAGTTGGGAAGTCAAAGTTTTCATCAATTTGTGGAATTTTGATGTATTTCTGGACCATATTCCACCTTTGCCAGCATTTTCTATATGAAGTCAGTGAATTAAAAGAGAGGATAGCTTTATGAAGAATTTATCTGACCCACTAAAATGATAAGTCAATGTGAGCCAATATCATGCAGCTTAGCCCATATAATAAAAATATCTTACTTAAGAAGTGCCAGGAGACATTAATGCATCTACACATTTTAAAAGACATAAGGGGGGGGGGGGCACGTAACACTTGAGGTGTGAAATACAGGATCGGAGTTTAGTGTAAGACGTTCAGAGTGAATATTTAAACATTTACACTTAGAGGTTTGATTTAGTGACACTTCCTTTTTTACACTTGGTTAGCACTTAGTTCAGATGATTATTATCTGATATATGGTCCACGAAATCCATTCAGCATTGTAAAGGTGAGTGGCACTGCAACGTAAAAGTATACAATTACTGTATTCTCAGTTATTAAACTCAATTCTGATGGAAAACATGTACTACACAGGAATAAATCAGATAATGTGAATCAGGAAAATAATAAAAGAAGAAATACAACTCTCATATCTTTTTTAATCTATTTTTTTTTTTACATTGCTTTATCACAAACTAAAAAGAGCCACACTGAAAAATAATAAACATAAAACTCAGGAAAAGACAATAACTCAAGATAAAGGTTGCATATTAAATGTTTAACCTGCTTGAAAGACATATTAGTATAAAATATTAGGATAAGTCGCAGGTAATAAATAAATGTGCTAAGTGTACTAAAATGTAGCATACTTTTGTGTACTGTTTATGAAACTGTATATGAAATGCTTAAAGCATGCTATTTTGGAACAACACATTTTGTACTAAATATAATCTAATTGTAATTAAATTGTAGAAAAGCTCAACTTGACGTGTATTTAGTGTACTTTTATGTGCTGAAGTGGAACAAGTTCAAGTATATTTAGTATACTTTAAGTATATGACTTTATAGGTACTACTATATGCTTAATTAGTCAAATTAAAGTGTAAATGTATAAACATTTATATTATGGATTTTAACCATTTTCATTATAAAACTTACAACACATTTTCAAATAATGGTAGCAAAAATGGCCATGTGAGATCTATTCAGCTGCAGGAAGGCCCGCTTTGAAACTGTCACTGTGCTGCCTGCCAAGGGGGGGCGGCATACGGGAGAGAAAGAGAGGACAGATTATCTCTACCTACTTACTGTATGAGGAATGAACAACAACACTGCTAATATGTATAAACCAGGACTCCAGACTGCCCCTAAAATATGAGATGTTTTTCATCTACTTGCATGTATGACCAGTAAATTCACACAGAGAGACAAACACACACAGACAGTCACACACAGAGACACACACACACAGTCGCACACAGAGAGACAGAGAGACACAGAGTCACACACAGAGAGACAGAGACACACACACACACACAGAGTCACACACACAGAGACAGAGAGACACACAGACACAGAAAGAAAGAGTCACACAGAGAGACAGAGACACACAGAGTGAGAGAAAGAGACACACACACAGCGAGACACACACAGACAGAGAGAGCCACACACAGAGACAGAGAGAGAGAGACACACACGTCATGACCAGAAGTTAGGCTACATTATAACTCTTAAATTAATATTTCACTAGCATGGACCGCACCATCAACAAGATACGTTAAAATGATTCATTGACAAAATGAATGATTGCGGATGAAGCGTGATCTAGTGAAGTTCTTGGGTCTGATGCTGCGGTGTGGGGATGCTTCGGTAGGGAAACAGCCGCAGTATCCGGGCATTACGGACCCCCCTGACAGGCCCTAGGAAAGAGAGGAGAAAAGGTGAAAGAAATGGGGTGAGTGGGAAGGGTGAGTGGAACACCACCACGAAGGGTTAGAAGGACTGGAAGTGGTGCGGTTGAGGTGTGGTCCAGCTCCTGATATCACGCTTTAAGCTTCAATTTCAGAAGGCAGGCTGTTACCACTCACAGGTATCACACAAGCACTACAATTACATTACCAGGGGGAGACAATAGGGGAAATTTGCCAATTGTCAATTAGTCTGATGTAATGTTAACTATGTGAGTTTGGACAATGTTTGACAACGGTGGATATTTTTTTTGTGCCTTTGTTACATTTAGAAAGAAATTCAAGAGACTCAATTCAAGAGACATGTAGAAATTATTCATTCTTTTTTTTCACTTATATTAAAGTTTCTAAGATCTTGACAAAAATCCTCCTGAATTAACAATCAAATGTCGTCTGTGACCGTTTGTAAGTCTTGTGTGGAACTCCTTTGCATGATAAGGCCAACATATATGCACAGAGGCATTAGACAGCAGCCATTCGGGTGCACGGCGCTTTCAAACTCCACAGGCTAGTTACCAGTTCACTTAATTAGCAGACTGACGTGGTGTTACAGCAGGTTAAAGCCACGCCACTGACGCGTGAAGTGTACTGAACCTGAAACCAACTGAAGCCCTTTATTTATTAATTACACATTTACACGTTAATAAGCTTTGAAACATCTCGCTAACTTAATAAGCTAGTTAGTTTGCTAGTGACGCTGGCATTAGCTTGTCTTCCTCAGACAGCTAACTTAATAAGCTAGTTAGTTTGCTAGTGGCGCTGGCATTAGCTTGTCTTCCTCAGACAGCTAACTTAATAAGCTAGTTAGTTTGCTAGTGGCGCTGGCATTAGCTTGTCTTCCTCAGACAGCTGGCGTTAGCTGTGGCCGCTGTCATGGAGTCGCTCTGTCTGCCTGGTTCTTTGTGGCCCTCGGCGACTTTTTCGGGCTCTCAACCCGCGACTTTGTTTCAGACCGCGCCGCAGTATTTTCCGCCCTCGTTGCCCTACGAGGTGAGTATGCAGAGGCCGCCCTACGAGCTCGGTAACTACGCGGGCGTGGTGGTACCGCCGCTGGTCATACCTCGGTTTCGCAACGCGGTGACTGAAAGACCAAGTGAGTTTAAACAAGATGTCTGCTCGGCGTGTTTGAGCGGTAAAATGCGTATTCAGAGTATTTAGCGAGAAAGTGAATTTTCTGTTAGGAGGTGGAGAGGACTTGGTATGTGTGTTTGTATGCCGTGTGTTTCATCAAGGAATCATCCTGTAAGCTTGTTATGAGTTAGCTGTTGTGTATCTGACTGTGATGTCATCAACAGGTGAGAGCAGGCTCTTCTTTCTGGACAGGTATGCACTCATCTCTGTCATCCTCACGTGCTGCATGTTGAAATAACTGGGGAAGTTGAAGCTGCTGCTGTTCATCCTGCAGGTCTGTGTTTGATCTGGTGGACGCTCATCCATACCTGGCCTTAACTGACCCCAAGCTGCTCAAATGGTATCTGAGCCTGTGTCCGGAGGACAGAAGGATCATACAGGGTGTGTGTGTGTGTGTGTGAGAGAGAGTGTGTACAGCATACCAGAGCCGATGGTGATTAGTTGATTAATTGCATCATTGCACTGAGTCATTTTTCTGTGAGGATCTGCTGCTTGTCTCAGTCACACCAGATAAAGATAAGGTCATGAGGGGCATATTTCATTATTTTCTGACATTTAATAGATCAAATCATTCATTGAGCTCTCCATCAATTGCATGTCTGTGTGTGTTTGTGTGTTTGTTTGTATCAGGCTGTGTGTGTACACTGTATCTTCCTTGGGGATTAAGAATGTACTTTTTCTCCTGGATTTAACATTTATATGAGAGCGAAACAAGTAAAATGATCATTAGACACCTACAGTACTATACTACACCTGCACCTACAGTACTACACTATCCTCATAAAATGTTGATCAGTGTTTCGCAAAGCTCAAAGTGACGTCCTCCTGATGTCCAAAGAAGAAGCTCCACATCTGTGAAGCTGAAAGCAGCATTCTGACTTTTCTTCTCATAAACTGACTCACAATGACCAACTGCTTATTAAAAAGAGTTGATCACGTTTAATTGTTGATAACTAATGGATTGGCATCAGTGTGCCCACCATTGAGGAAATCAGTTTCAGCATGTTAAAGTTCTAAAATGAAGTTTTTCTTTCTCGTAGATGAAGGAGGGCTCCATCCGTTCCTGCAGAAACATCCAGCTCTGGAGCTGTCTCAGCATCATGTTTATGTGAAGTGTAAGTGTGTAAAGCTGCTGTAATCTTCTAATAACTGTATAAAATATGTAATGTTGTTTTTTTAATTTACATTGCAGATAGGGCTGGAAGCATCAGTCCTGCCCAGCCCTCCATGATGTCCAACGCGCAGCTGTATGTCTCACAGTAACTGCAGTGAAAGTGATGACAGTACATGAATGAGGCATTTACTGTAACTGTTCTGTTCTCAGCTCAAGACCGTCGAGAATAAAGCAGTGCAGTTGTGGTAATATACAAACCTCGCCTTTCATTTTGACCGTTCCATTTAAGCATTGAATATGATTGTAAAAAGAAATGAATGCCTTCTGAAGGTGTTCACATTACTGCTGGTTGTTTGAACGTGTCCTGCAGCTCAGGTTACACGTCCTGTGTTTGGAGACGTCTCAGTGAGTCACTGTCAGATACAAACGCACAGCAGGTTTGTCTGGCTGTCTGCTGTCCCACCTGGATGAATAACCTACTTGTAGAAATCACAGAAAAACATTTAGTCTAGGACTAGTCTTAATCTTTGTCAAACTGCTGAGGTTTTTAGCTGACATTAAAACCCAACTTTGATACTCGTAAAGCTTCACCTTAACTGATATGTTAGCTTGCTCCATCTGCCAGGAACGCCCCCTACAATGTACCACAGCAATGTGAGGGAGACCCTGCTTAGACCACAACAACATCCACATGTGGAAATCTCCAACACAGAGCAGCTCTTCTACCTGCAAAACAACTTCCAGTCAGCCTTCAACCACCGCATCACACAGGAAGCAAACCATCAGCAGGCGGTGAGGCTTTCTGTCTAAATTTAACAAATGGAGTATGAACACTGGTGTAGTTGTGAAGTTGTACATGTAATGTGACTAATATTAATCATTTTTTGAACGGTTCACCTTTGTGCCAGCTGACTGAAGAAAGTCCACCGTGGCAGATGAGCAGCAGCAGCAGCAGCAGTGCAGCTGTGTGTGTGGACGTGGAGCTGGAAAGATCCAGACAGTGGAGCAAGCCTTTGATCTGGAGCCAGACTTCTAACTGCACATATGCTGAGGTCCACCCATTACAGTGAGGATGCATATGTGTTCATTTCCTGCAGCATCCATGCCATTCTAAGCTCCTTATTAGTGCCGAGTGCCTGCGACACGAGACACCTATTGTTCTTCTGCGTGTTTTTTGGCAGTTTTATTATTCATTTTCCGCCCTTTTTCGCCAATTAATGCAGCCCGAACCGGCCAGAGGGCCCCCAACAAGTGAATTAACAAAACGTGTTTTCATCCCAAATCGAGTGCTACTATTTGTGTAACAAATTTGTGAATTTTTCGCGAATATTTCCCCCAAAAAACGAGGAAAATTTCCCATAGGAATGAATGGAAAACCCTGAAAAAAATAAAAATTCAACAGACATACTACAGTGGCTACTACTCTGGCATACTTTCACAGAGAGACTTCATTTAAACTTTAAAATGGAGGTACTCTTGCCTTCTCTTCATCTATTCACTTCACTTATCGACACCTTTTACCGTGAGAAGGTTTTTGGTAAAATTTCGGGGTTTATAATGGGTGTGTATTGCGTGGAATGTTTTTGCCAGAGTGGATGACATCATCAGCCAGAGTGTGGAGGAGAGAAAAAAATCGGTCAAAAAATAAAACGTAAACTGCTCCTGTGGCCACAAATTTCACACTACAGACATGATTTATACATAAAAATGTAGGGAAATTTGTCTTCTCACTGCGATTCGTCTACGAAATTTTTATAGTTTTGGCCTGAGACAGAGATACGCCACCGACACCCATCCACAGCCCCATAGACTGCCATTAAAAAAAAAAAAAGGTGGGAAATTTTCTGGAGGAAAGCAGAAGTAACCTTTCTTTGAATCGATTTTAATAGGTCATATTTCTTCATTTTACACACAAACTGCATATCTAGACGATCAGGAAAGTATCTAGATGCCCAAACTTAAGTCGGTTCAATGATTGGAAATACGGTTTGGACAGATATCCTTCCTGTTCGAGGCATGGTCTCAGCATTTTCTCTCTCTCTGCCTTCCAACTGAAATTCAAACTGCTGCACTAACTGCCCGGCGGCGGCGGCGGCGGCCATCTTAGCAGTTATTTTCTGTTAATTTGAATTTGTCTGTGTGAAATGACAGAGGGAGACAGCAGAGCATCTAGCGCATTAGCACTAGCCACTAACTGACAGACATTAACACAGGCGACTCAAGTCATTTTCTGTGGTGACTGTCAATCTATGTTGTTTGTGTTTAAATCTGCTGTTGCTGTGCCTATGATGCGACATATATCAGTCAACTGATTTGACAGTGAATCCAGCAGGACTGTGTTAAATCATAACATAATTTCTAGCTACTAAAAATTAAAGACATGCTAATTGCTAACACTAGGCGGCCATTTTAGCAGTTATCGTCACTGAATTTGAACTTGTCTGTCTAAAGAGACAGCAGAGCAGCTAGCGTGTTAGCACTAGCCTCTAACTGACAGACAGTAACACAGACACATAGACCGACACAGACAAGCACACACACAGAGACATACACACACACACACACACACACACACACACACACACACACACACACACACACACACACACACACACACACACTCACCTAGCAACTTCCACATATTTTGTACTACAGAAATAAAAATTATATCACTAGATTCAGCTCATTTAGGACATTACTACTATATTGACCATATACAAACCTTTTACAAACCGTCTACAATGAGCTAACGTGCTAGCTGCTCATTGTATGTGTTACTGTCTGTCAGTTATTAGCTACTAACTGACAGACCGTAACACAGACAGACTGGGCGACACAGACAAGCACAGAGACAGACAAGACAAACACACCGCACACACAAACACCTAAGAACTTCCACGAATTTTGTGCTACAGAAATAAAAATTATATCAATAGGTTCAGCTCATTTAGGATTTTACTACTATATTGACCTTATACAAACCTTCTGACATGAGCAGCTAGGGTGTTAGCGCTAGCTCATTGTGTTAAAGACATGATATTTGCTAACATTTGCAGGTAGCACATTAGTCCTAGCTTTTCATGGTAGTAAAGACATTCTTATTGCTAACATTTGCAGCTGATGCTAGAGTTAGTGGCTAGCGCGTTATGTCTGTAAATATTACTATTTGAGATGTGCTTTTTCAGTACAAAACCCCGGCAACAGCCCACTCGGCACTTTCAAAATTTCCGCAGGAATTTTCTAGTTTACATTTTGATATGTGGACATGATGAATTGTCATGGTGTCATTGAGAGCTCGTCTGTAAGTCATACCTTGATCAACCAGAGCAAAGCATACTCAACTACACAAGATATTTCATATCACTGTGCTGTCACTCTCTGTGTAGTTATTAATTATTTATTTTGAATTTGAATGTTTTAAATCAAACATTCGTTAAACATTCGTCTGAGTGACGCAGATGAATTAAGCAATATTACATGAGGGGGTGTGTTTCAACATCATTATTGGCATGACAGGGGAAGCTCACCCTTGAATGCAAAATTCAAATTGTGATTGTACAACAACTTGTACCAACTTAAGTAAATATTCAATCCAAAGGTATTCATATTTTGCAAACATAGACATGCAATATAATATAAGAAATTCAGATGTATTACTTTATTAAATTTGACGTTCAGTGGACTATTTATTTTCAAGTTCTATATTTTCAAGGTGTGAAAAAGTGGAGATGGTGGAGTAATATTTTTGATGATTCAAGTTTGTTTAGTTGAGCAATCGATATCTTGGTTGGAACTGCTTGTTTATTTCATATTGATGAGTAACACTGTTTGATGTTACAGGTCCGAATGGCCAACAATGAATGAGTCTCCTTCTGTAGACACTGTACGTGATGATGAGGCCTGCTTAAGCTTTGATGATCCTTGTGAGGAACTCCACAGCATCATGGAGGATGATAAGAGCATAGAGTATGTGGCCAGTGAAAATGGGAAAGCACATTACACTGACACCTCCAACAGTAAAGCCCTGTCAGGCAGCGGTGAGACCTTAAAGTCTGATCAGTCTGTCACCGAGGCAAACACTGCAGAGCACTCCACTCCACCCTGCATTACTACCTGTGACGTTAAGGTTGGTACGGAGCCGGCAGCATGCACGTCAGCCTCCACCCAAACCGAGGATCCAGGATCATCTGACAAGCATGTCATCACCGAAGTCCACATGGCAGATCTGGACTACCTCGCTGAGGTAAGGCTGAAAGCAGAGGGCAGTCATTAAAGTCACTGAAGCAGCAAAAACAATGTCTTTGTAAACATTTCAGGAATTCATCAAACTGAAGATGGCCAAAGAGCTGAGAGAGCAAAAAGAGCAAATGAAGAGGTGAGACACACTCCTACTTAGACCAACCCAGAGGAGTTTCTCCTGCAGCAGCACTATTGTCTTTAATTATATATATGTACTGTGTATATTTCCAGTCCTGGCTGTAAAGTGGGAAAGGAATGTGAGTGTATTGAGCGTGCTCAGCAGGCAGAGCTGTGCGTCCTGGCATTGCAGCACAGTATGTGCAGACAGCACTGCTGGAGACTCTACTACACCTCTGCTGAGGAAGGCCAGCTCAAGGCCCTGCTGTAAGGACACACAATATGAAAGAAGCTAGATGTTTGGCCACACTAGTCTTTACTTCTATCATAACCCCCGGCCCCCCCTTTCTGCAGGCCAAAGAGCCCCCCTGTGAACATGGCGAGTGTTCTGCAGAAACTAGACTCTGACTATCATCACATGAGGGAGAAGATCCTGGCAGGGGTTCCTCTGGAGAAACTTCCACCTCTTTCTGTTGACTCTGAGAAGATTACCACAGGAGCATCGTACACCCCTGCACAGGTGACTCAGACTGCTAACCCACATTTCAAACATTTGAACCACAGCTGTAATTGTGATGGTCTTTGTTGTCTCCTTGTTTAGATAGTTGGTGATATGCTGGGAAATGTTCCTCCTCGGTATGTTAGCACATACATGCATGAGTCTGGTGAAAATGAAATTCCAGTTCAGCACACAGGGCATAAAACATTGTGTAATATTCTTCTTTTTGATCCAATGAAGCTCAGAGGAGTCACAGAAACATCACACATCAGGGGTAGAAAGCAGAAGCCCAGATAGTGAAAGCAGAAATGGCTACCAGGTATGTTGAGATGTGACTGAGATGTCAGAGAAGATCACCACTAAAAAACAACTGTTTATTTCAAGCTTCAATTGTTTCTCAGCTTGGTCAGAGAAAGGAGCAGCCGAAGAACGGCAAAGGAAAGAGAGCTGTCACTTCTGTCCCCCAGAACAGAAACGCTCTCTGCACTGAGAGCAGGCTGACAGGTGAGCAAAAGAATCCTTCTCGTGTCTTTAAGTATTTGGCTGTGAAGCATTAAATCAGAGCTGCTGCATGCAAAGGGCACAACGCGGCCGAGACGTGGTATGATGCTGAAGAGGACATGGAGCCAGCAGGACCTGCTGAGATCAGACAAGAACCAACAGTGATGACCAAAGAGAAGACCTGTGGTAAGTGAATGCAGCTAAAGCACATGTTTGAACACAGTTTAGATTCAAAGTTTAGTGCTGAGTTTGTTTTAGCTCCAGAGTCAGATGGTGAGGAAGCCAAGACTTCAGTACTGTCTGTCTCCAACCTGCCCACGAATGTGACAGAGGTGAGTGTGACGCCCAAACAGTGAGAACAAAGTTTAACTTAAAACATTGTACAGTACTGTCGCATCCAGCAGAGGGCAGTGCAGGCTCAGGCTGAAACCATGTCTCCCTCAGAGTGACGTGATGCTGTGGTTTGAGAAATACCATGTCTGTGAGGTCAACCTCTCTGCTCTGAACAATGACCTGAGGTGAGTTACAGCCATGCTCTTACATCAGCTGTAACACACACACACACTCTCAAATGTTGTTTAGTCTGATGTCAGAACAGCAGATGAACACACTAATGTCAGTGCCTGTACTGCTACTGGGTTCTCTAGCGTTGCCATAGTGACGATCAGTGGACCCCAGTCGGCCGTGGCTGCAGTGAGAGAGCTGAATGGCTTCAGCGTGCGAGGCCATACTTTACATGTAGAGCACCTCGATGGGAGTCACCATCCGTCCTCAGAGGTCACCACCAAACCACAGACCTCCAAGACTGAAGCCAGCAGCCCGGACAGAAAGGTGAAAGTATGTTACTGATTGAAATTTGCCCAGTTTGGTTCATTTCACGCTCTTAAAGTCAAATCTGTATTCTCTGTCCTCTCCAGCTGATGGTTCAGCCACCGCTTGGCTCCAGCACCAAGAGCAGGAAGGTGGTCTGCATCTCCCCTTCAGCAACGGGAACCTGTGTGCCCCAACACTACGGCACCATGGACAGCTTCAACACCTTGATGTCAGAGCTGACACAGCACCACCCAGACATCGGGAGGCAGAGGATTGTGGATGCTCTGATGGAGCTGAAGGCCAAGCACCAGGGCGTCCTCAGCGGCCTGCCCCTCAGCACCATCAGGGAGTTGACCTCCGAGCTTCTGACCACCGCGAACACCGTGCAGTCATGAGGTCGCACCGTGAAGGAGAAGCATCACACTGTCTTTGATTATTTGTGGATCTTGTAAAGTTTGTTGGTTTGTTCGTTGAAAGAGGTTTCACACAGTGCCTCCAGCCAGTTATTCAGTCATTCCACCAGTTTTAAAAGAAACTGTGTGTGGTGTCTTTGGTTGCATGCAGTTGTTTTGTTTCTATCATTTGTCAATAAAGAACTGACATTGAACTGGTTTCGTTTGACTTTCTTTGACTAATACTGCTGAGACTGACCACTGTGTAACTGTAGACACCAGGGGGCAGCAGAGGGCGCTCTTTACAATCTTTATATACTGAACTCTGACGTCAGTACAGACTTTTAACAGTGGTTACCAGGCAGATTTTTACCTCATATTTTACAGAATTTTACTGTGTCCATCATGGGCCATGTTTCGTGTAATTTACTCTTCTGAGATGGTCACCATTCAGTTGCAACCACCAATCCATTAGTTAAGTATTTAGTTCTAAACTCTTTAAGTGATTAATTGTGTTAATTTTGAATTATTTCTTAAAGGGGAAACAGTCCAAGTTGCGAGAATCATCTTCTTTGACTTCTCCAGTGTGTTCAACACCATCCAGCCTCAGACTTTCAGTTCCACTCTGAGTCCTGCCACCTGCAGAAATTTGCGGACGACTCCACAATTGTTGGCTGTGTCAGTGAAGGGAAGGAGGAGTACAGGGGCGCTGTGGACTTCTTTGTCGTGTGGTGTGAGACTAACCATCTGTATCTCAACACCACTAAGACAAAGGAGCTGGTGGTGGATTTCCACAGGAGGAAATCTGCCCCCACACCCATTTCCATCAAATGTGTGCCTGTGTATGTTGTCCAGGATTACAAATACCTTGGAGCACACCTGGATAACAAACTGGTCTGGGCCAAGAACACTGAGGCTGTTTACAAGAAGGGCCAGAGTAGACTGAGGAGGCTCCGGTCATTCAACGTATGTAACATCATGCTGAGGATGTTCTACCAGTTGGTGGTAGCTAGTGCCATCTTCTTCGGTGTTGTGTGCTGGGGTAGCGGGCTGAGGGCAGCAGACACCAACAAGATCATCAGGAAAGCTGGCTCCGTACTGGGGGTCCAACTGGACTCTTTGTTGGTGGTGTCAGAGGGGAGGATGCTGTGTAAACTGCATAGTATCCTGGGCCCACGGCAGCAGCACCCACAGCAAGAGACCCCCCCCCCCCCAGAGGAAGTCCTTCCTTCCTGTGGCCATCAGACTGTATAAGTCATCTATCTCTGGTCGTGAGGGCAGTGGAGACACTGTGTCCTGATTCTGATCCTGAAGTGTGTGTGTGTGTGTGTGTGTAAAAACATGTTTATTTCTGCTGTGAAGTTGGACATTTGAACATGGAGACTTATGGAGACTGACTCATTCTGCAGCCAGCCTCAAGTGGCCCTGAGGACTGAAGAGTTGTTCGCATTGCGCACTGGCTTCCTTTCGCCGGAGGGTGGCGCTTGGTTTGTGTCGGCCATGAAGAGGTTAATGTAAGCCGTAGTTGGAGATGGGCGGAGCCTCTAGCTGGGAAGCAAACCCGACAAACGGACAGAGCAACAGAAATCTGTGAGAAGGACCGAGCGGCGATCTGTGTGCGTGTTTGTGTTCCCGTGTCCGGACTCTGTTTCGATTCTTCCCGTTCGGTTTTAAACGCACCGTGACCGAGAGGAGCCGAGAACTCGATGGAGGAGCCGCGGAGCCGCTGTCAGCTATGGGAGAAGTAGTCAGGACGTGGAAGGCGAGCAGAGGCGTCCGACAGAGACACCGAGAGCAGAGCAGAGAACTTTAAAACAATGGAAAAGTGTCCGTGTCCACACCGATCCTCCAGCTCAAGTCCGCTCTGAGCGCTGCCGTACAGCTCAGATGGTCTGAACACTTTGACTACTCATCAACAGGCTGCAGTCAATGAGAGCTGTGTCCGTGCACTAACACCACACACACACACACACACACACACAAACACACACACACACACATACACGGATCCTCTATTTGACCAAGCGCTGATAAACACGCCGAGCCGCACCATGTGGAGCCCGAGGACGGGGACGTGGATGTGGATGTGGCGAGCGGCTCTGTGCTGCATGCTTCTGGAAACATGTCTGCACAGTGCCAGAGGTGAGACAAAGCACAGGCTCAGTGTGCTCTGCAGTGCATCCACTGTTATCTGCTATGAGTGTGTTTGTGCATTTGATACAAACACAGAGGGGAGAGACACATGGAGGAGACAGACAAGACAGACAGACAGACAGACAGAGTGTTTACAGTGGACAGATGCTGTGCAAACGAGTAAAGGAATTTAAAAGCGAGGCTTCCAGCTCCCTGTGGGACTTCATGAGGAAGGAATATTAAATGTCATCACTGTGCACCAAATCCACACCACATGCCGACAGACAGAAACACACACACACACTTCCTTCTGTGCCTCTGTGTGTGTTCTGATTTGTCAGATCACTGGTGTTTCCCTGGCTGCACGTACGGATGAAGAGAAGTGCTAGAAATCAGGGCTCAGTACAGACTTTGAACAGTGGTTGCCAGGTTGGTTACCAGGCAGATTTTTTACCTCATATTTTACAGAATGTGACTGTGTCCATAGCAACAGAGCATCTGCTGTCATGTTGATACCTTGAGCGTGAACGGAACGCCAGTAAATCCAGAGCTGGAGTTCTGCTCCTGCTGATCTGGAGGTGGTGGTCTGTTTAGCTGTGAAGCACTGAGGAGGTGACACAGGGATGGGTTTGTGTTTATGTCTGTTGTGGTTGTAAACATGCAGAACGTAGGGATCAGTGGTGAAGTTTCTCCACGCGTGGTGATACATTTTGACGCTCTTTTCCACTTTTCAGACCTCCGGCAGAATGCTCCTTTTAAACATAACCGTATCATGCCCAGTGTTGTGAATACTGGACACTCTACTGTAAGAGCAGTATTTAACTATCACCACTGCAACAAATACTTTGCTGTGCCTCCTTTTTATGTTCAAACAGCAACCAAAAGCCAAGAATGAAGTGCCTATTATCCAAAATGGCTGGTACCCTAGAAACATCTGACAATTGAGTTCAATCCAATGCAGCTACAGCTTCAAACAGCTGAATAAACACCTCTCTCACACACACACACACACACATTTCCACCAAACACAGAGTGCTCAGGTGTTTCTGCTCTCAGATCAGTCCTTGTTTTCTAACTGCCCCCTGTCTGTGATGTCGTCCCACCTCAGGTCTCAACATGTGTATGAGCGGCAGTGCTACGTCCTGTGAAGAATGCCTCCTGATCCACCCCAGCTGCGCCTGGTGCGCACAAGAGGTACAGCTCACCTGCTGCGTTACAGTCAGAGTTTAGGTGCAGCGTCCTGCAGAGGTGGAGGAATGTAGGGCACGTGCGTCTGTATCACGTTCTCATTAAGACGGTCATTAACCGGACGTTTGTGGCTCTCCATCCTTCAGGAGTTTGGGAGGGGGCGGTCTCTGACGTCGCGCTGCGATTTTAGTCAAAACCTGCAGAAGAGGGGCTGTGATTCGCGGTTCATCGAGTACCCCACCAGCAGCATTTCTATCCTGCACAACAGCCCCCTGAGTTCTAAAGGGTCCGGGTCAGCCCAGTATGATGTAGTCCAGATCATGCCTCAGAAGATCTCTCTCAGCCTGCGGCCAGGTACGTGTTCTGACTGCTGCACACATGAGAGAGGGCTAAGAAAACCTTTCCTCATGAATCATCCAAAGTGTCTTTCCTCGACTCTTTCACGTGCCTGTTCTGCCCATCCAGGAGACCAGACTTGGTTTGGACTGCAGGTTCGTCAGGTCGAGGACTACCCTGTGGATCTCTACTACCTGATGGACCTCTCTCTTTCCATGAAAGATGATCTGGACACCATCCGTAACTTGGGCACCAAGCTGGCTGAGGAGATGGGCAAGCTCACCAGCAACTTCAGGCTGGGCTTTGGTACCTTTGTGGACAAAAACATGTCCCCTTTCTCTTACACGGCACCCAAGTACCAGGAGAATCCGTGCAATGGGTGGGTAGCAGGGTTCACTGCATGTTTTGCTACATTTATATTTACATTTAGTCATTCAGCCGATGCTCTCATCCAAAGCACCATACAAAGTGGTAGTTGTAGAGGGGGCCATGGCCAGCTGTTGGTAGTGCTAGGGGAGGAGGCACTGGGTCATCAGGTCAAAATGACAGATAGAGCGCTGTGTCATCTGCATAGCCACCAATAATTGGACCTAGAGAGGTGTAAATAGCCAAGAGAAGGGCCCCAAATCCTGAAATAATAATTCACTCTGACCCTTACGTTCTATTTTTGTACATTCATGAATCATGTATAGTGAGAGATCGTGCAGTTGCAGCAGAGAGAGATTTTCCATGTTTGATGAAGCTGAGCAGTTCTTCAAAATGGCCCCTCTGCTGTGGGTGGCTGATGAGGGTAAACTGACAGCCAGCAGAATAGATGGAGGAGAAGTGTGGCACACGATGTTTGCCCCGGAGGTGACACTGCACTGCTCTATCTCAGTGACCCCCATCGCGCATCACTTCCCATCTAGGTTATGGCTTTGCGTGTGTTTGTGTCAGTTACACTCTGTGAAGCGATGCAGGGATATACTTAAAGGGACAGATGACAGCATTTTGACCTCAACCCAGCTCACTTCTACCCAATTCCCACATTGAAGAATTATATTTGAAGCCATTATCAAAATGAGCCATCACTGACCCTTCATGAATGTCACAAATCAACTCATTTTCAAGTGAATGTGCTGAGAAACGTTTGAATTTTGTCCTGATGTGACTCTCAGAGGAGATGTAAATCTGCCGCTCTGTCACCCTGCACAGATACAAACTGTTCCCCAACTGCGTCCCCACCTTCGGCTTCCGCCACATCCTCTCACTGACGGATAAAGTGGACCGATTCAACGAGGAGGTGCAGAAGCAGATGGTGTCTCGCAACCGAGACGCACCGGAGGGCGGGTTCGACGCCATCCTGCAGGCAGCTGTTTGTAAGGTGAGTTAGTTTACCACCGCTTCGTCTTATTTTAGAGCTGTTGGAGTTTCTTTGAATGATCCCCGGCTCGGCTGTGTGGACTGACGACCCACATTTAGTTCGGACGGAGGAGAAAGCTGCTGTGAAACCACAGAGAAGCCCCCATGACAAGCGTCTGTTTGCTGGTTAATTAAAAGCACCAGGGGGTAGAGACAGGAAGTGCAGTCTGGTGCAGCTGGTTAAACATGAGGACGAGTCATAACGCTCTCCTCCTCTCCCAGTTTAATTGTTTTCTACAGGAAGAGAATGACTCCGGCCTTGTAATTTACTGGCGCTGCTCTCTTTCAGACAGTTACTTGGAGCTGGGCCTGATTGATCTTAGTTTTTCTGTTTTGTTTAGTTCAGTGGAAGTTCAGCAAGTGGACGTGAAGGCCATCACATGAATATGACTTAATGAACTCAATAAATTGAGTTATAGAGTTGCGTGGTGCCTAAAAGAGAAAAGCAGCAGTCTGTCTTAGTAACTGATCAGCTGCTTCCATGCATATGTGGATCTTATTAAGGGAAATTATTTATCATCTTTTCTAATGAAAGCCCCCACAGGACTGCTTAACATGGTTATGTTTTAATGCACATCATGTCCATGAGTTTGCTTCCTTTTGAGATCAGCCTTCTCTTCATTGTCAGACTGTTAAAATGATGAGAAAGTAAAGGGTGTGAACAGTTTCAGATCCGGTTTCATGTTAGACAGGTTAAACACCTTACATATAACAGTACAGTGGCAGCAAATAAAATGACATATCTCATCACCCATTTAAAAACACATGGACATTTCCATCAGACACGGCTGAGAAACAACTGCTGCGTGCAGCTCTTGGACCGCATGCAGAATTAAAGTTACACTGGGCTGTGTGTTTGCAATGAAATCCTGGTCATGTGACTGCCTACTCTCTGCATTAAACAAGTATAACCTGACAAAAAGAGCTCTAAATTTAACCGCACACCATTTTAAGCTTTTAACATCAACTTCCACAGTCCATGTTTAATCCTTTGAATGACTCCATGGACTCCGATACACAGAGCTGTATGACAGAAACATGATATAAAGTACCCGTGAGAGCTGTGCCTGTGATGGGCACGTCCACAGCTCTGTTATAAACTGTGCAGGACAAAAGAGTTCAACTGTTCTGTTTCTTTAGCGTCAGGCATTAGTCAGCGCTCTGTCAAACACTCACGCTGCTCCTGCTGTTGTTTCCTATTGATAATGACCGGCGCCGGGCCCACAGCAGAAAACACACACTGTGTGTTTGTGTGTGTGTGTGTGGATCAGTTCCAGTATCCATAATGAGTTTTTAGTTAAATGACGATCCTGTAGAGGCCAGTATATAAATCCATTTACTCATGTGTTGACGTGTTTCTGTCATCTAGAATGGGAACGCCTACACACACACACACACACACACACACACACACACACACACACACACACACACACACACACACACACACACAGGCTCTGATAACTAACCTGCTGTGCTGTGTAAACAGGAGGAGATCGGTTGGAGGAAGGAGGCGTACCACCTGCTGGTGTTTGCCACGGACGACGTACCTCACCTGGCTCTGGACGGCCGGTTGGGCGGCCTCGTCCAGCCCCACGATGGCCAGTGCCACCTGAATGACAAGAATGAGTACAGCGCTTCCACGAAGATGGTAAGCAGAGCCGCTCTTCTATTCTAAGTCACATCGTGTTATATGCCGGAGGTGGCTGACCCCGCCACCATCATTTTAACAAATCAACAGACGGACGAATGAGAAGCAGTGTTATCTCTAAAAAAGCCTCCATGAATATTAACGTGCTGTTGTCTGGAGTTCATACTCACCCCTCAGGTTAAAATGGCAACATTTCAAGTGGAACTATCTTTAATCTTAAAATAGCAAATTCACCCTGCAGCTTTAAATCCCAGAAGAAACCTGAAACCTGGAATTTACTGTAACACACACATCGCTAAAGTTCAATAAACCTCTGGTACTTTTCTTGACACAGTCCAGCTGTCAATGGACGTCTTAATCTCCACTGTTTACTCAAAGAGCCATGGCTGCTGCTCCTTTGACGACACAGGTTTTCATGATAATGGCTTAATCTTCGAGGCTCCACTGTTTGCCAAACGTTCGAGGCTGACTCAGTTCTTTTGAATTAACATCTTTAACTTCACATTCAATCTGGAAACTTGAGTGCTGCATGCTCATTAATAGCCCGGCCTGTGGTGTTAACTGCAGTGAAGGGCCAACGCACACGTCCACACCTGGAGGCTGCCAGTAAAACCACAGAACACGCTGGTGACTGTAAATCCACGGCTGAGGAGGTCGGAGTATTTCCCTCTCTAAACTCTGGCTCACAGTTTCTCTCAACTGTTCATAAAATGTACACATTTTGTTGAACGCATGAGAGCGGAGCGTCGAGTCTGCCGCTCACTTGCCACATCTACGAGCCATAGTCGTCGGATGAACTGAATTTTGTTCCTTGGATTATAGGAAACTTCTGGAAGAAGGGTGCGTGCTGCAGGGGAAATAAAAGAGCAGGATGAATAAATAAATCCAGTTAAATAAGTAAAGAGAAGAGAGAGATTCTCAAAGTATTTCAGCTTCTCAAACCTCTTGTTTGAGTTACAAACTGAGCGTGATGTATCTTAACCACTGAGCGTGGCTGGGCGGGGCAGCGTCCCTCCATCTTAGTAGTATAGCACGTCTAGCCAAAAGAGAGGAGAAGGATGGTGTGCAGAGGCCTTTGGTTGGGGTTAGGCGCCTGCCATCCTCTCCAGTGGTGCCAAAAAGGGCGACTAAAGGGTTAAAAATTAAACAATGAGGAATGCAATATATCTCAAGGTATTTGTCCGGGCTGGTCCAAAACATGTCAAAGAAGGGGTTGACCTCTGGGTACATGTGAGATCATTTGACCTGTGGGCCCTGTGCACGAGCTCAAACTAACAGGCAGTGATCTTATTTTAACCTGCTTGAGAGGTGACAGTTCGTTCAACGTTTAAGTCCTGCTCCCCGAGCAGCTTGACTTTTGTCCAGAGGGCATGTCTCACGCTCATGAGTGACGCGTGGATACCACGCTGCCGTTTAATCAGCTCTAATTCCAATCGGGCAGCAGCAGATGCCAACAAGACTAATGCTGTAAAAATGTATCAATATCATGAGGATGACACTGTGCTCCATTTAATCTATTTTTCATTTGTTTGTTTTTTTGGTTTGTATTCCTCCAAAAACAGAATTTGTAGCCACAGTCGAGAATTCCTCTTGAATTCTTATTTATCTTGGACTGGAGTCATTTTGCCTGAAACTAGCTGCAGTGATTGTGTGTGTGGACACACTGTTCCACATGTCTGTTTTTGAGTTAAGCCGTTGGATATGAATATGAATCACTGCGAGGTTTGAAATCAAATTCTCAGTCCGGACTGAATTCCCTCCAGTGAAAATACCCACGTCTTAGAGTTTAGTCGCCCGTGATCCTGAAATGTGATAAACCACATCCAGCTTTCCTCTGCTGTCAGACCAGCAGAGCAGCACAGCACCGGGGTCAGAAGTGCATCATTTGTTCTCTTCCTTCCCAACTGGGGAGTCTATATACAGTATGTGTGGGCAAAAATACCCATAATGCCTCTCCCCTACCACCTGCAGGACTATCCTTCTCTGGCTCTTCTGGGGGAGAAACTGGCAGAAAATAACATCTTCCTCATCTTTGCAGTGACAAAACGGCTCTACGTTATTTATAAGGTACGTTTGGTGTGATTGTTTCATCTTAATGTTATTATGTAATCCTTTTATTTATGTTATTTCACGCTGTCTCCTCTTTGTTCCCTCACAAAGAATTTCACTGCGCTCATACCTGGAACCACAGTAGAAATCCTGGACCAGGACTCTAAGAATGTCATCCAGCTGATCATCACCGCTTACAGTGTGAGTGAGAGTGTGTGAGTTAAGTGACGACAGACACCGAGGGAACTGAGATAAGAAGGGGGCGGGGTAGCACTGTTACCACTGTTGTGACGTCAAAATCCAGCAGTGAAGGCCGACCCTGTTCAACTACACTGTGTTCCAAACTGTTACGCAAATGCATGTCTTCCCCTGTCTGCTTAGAAGACACTGACTTCAGTCTCAGACAGGTTTGGTAATTTGTTGGCCAAAAGTGAGCCTGATTTACAGGAAATTAGTGAAGGTGGTCGTCCCACATTATGTAGCATGGGAAAGAAGAAAGATCTTTCTGCAGATGAAGAGCGTGAAATAGTGCAGAATCTTGCAAAAGGTATGAAAACACTGGATGTTTCACAACAATGCGTTCAGACTGGATGGTCCACGTGGATGGCCACCATGTCCCAAACAAGGCTGCAACCAAGGCTGAGGGTGGAGTGATGTTTTGGGCTGGAATCATAGCGGATGAGTTGGTAGACCCCTTTATGCTGCTGGACGGTGTCAGAGTGACCTCTAATGCCCATTTCCTGCTATGTTATAAAAGCTTTGCCTTCTGGAATAAAATCATTTTCATGCGAGACACTGGCTGCTTTGGGCATAGAGGGGGGAAAGTCATGATGTGGCCGCCATCATTCCCTGACCTCAAGCATACTGAGAACCTGTGGAGCATCGTTAAAAGGAAGCTCTATGAGGGAGGGCGGCCGTTTACCTCCAAACAGCAGCTCTGGGAGGTGATTCTGGCATCCTCAAAGGAAATACAGGCAGAAACTGTACATGGACAAATGCAGTGGATGAGAGAGCTGTTAAGGTGCTGTCAAAGAAGGGCTCCTATGTTATTATGTAACTCCATCTGTAAATTGTTTGTTTGATTGAAATAGCTTTGATTTGAGAAAAATGACCCCTAATGCAAAAAATGAACAGAGTTTTATTTTCAAAGAAAGACTTTCCAAAAATTTGGAACACTGCATTTTGAGTTATTTTGCAAAGAAAATGCCAATGTCACCATTAATATGATTGTTGAGGAATAGAAAATCCTATTGACTGCCAATTATATAGATTATTCAGGGGAAAAAAACAAAAACAGCACATGCATCATAATTGGGAACACAGTGTACAGACAGGTCACACTGGAGGCTTTGGTACAAAAACTGATCTGCACTTCTCTTCATAATATTTCCTGTTCCAGCTGAAGAGTTTTTAAAACATTCATTTTACCTCCACGTACTGCCTCCGGTCACATTTTGGATTGTAATGTATGCGTGCAATACGTGGATGAACGTGACAGCGCTGAGAGTGAAACAGAATATTCCAGGAAATGTAAATCATTTAAAGTAATATTTTAAATGATTATTTTTTTATTAATTATTTCATTTAAAAATATACCCTCCAAATATACCCACTGCAGGTGCCACCAGTGATAGTCGTACCACAGTGAGACAGAGATGTTCTAGAATGAAGCAGTGGTCTCAACCCAGCCTCTGGATCAGGGCCCTCCTCAACAAAAACATGCGGCGTCAGCAAAAGAGCGACAGGAAGCAGAAAAAACTGCTACACAAACTTCTTTTACTTCACTTTCTTTCAGACTTTCCACTCGTTTGTTTCCAGTGAATTCATGGAAAATGTAGCCTCGCCCAGAGGCTAAAAATATAAATAAGAAAATGTTGAACTGTTTGGAAACCTCTGGACTAGGCAATTTATTGACGAATGATTGGCTAATTCATTCACAATGAAATGAATTATTCAGTCCTTTTGTGGAGCTCTGCAGGAGGGTTCTAAAATATTTTGTGTGTTATGAAGTGAAGGCTGCATGTAGTCAACCTTTCCTGAAATGTTTTCCAGCGTGGGCGTTCAGATTTTTTCCTCGCCTTTTAGAGGAACCGCATCTTGTTTTGGCCCGTGGCAGTGTATCCTCCGTGACAGAAACTTGTGTCAAATACAGACTTGACGTGTGTGTGTGTTCGTAGGAGGCCGCTTGAATGAAGAGCTTTGACTCACAGCCTTATTAACATTCCGACTGCCACATTATATTTGGCTGGAGCGCCTTTCACCAAACACTGTGAGGTTACATTGTGTAACCGGCTCATTTTTCCTCCGGGTTTGACTGCGGCTCAAAGCTGCTCCTCGCTGTGATTGTGTTAGGAGGTCAGGAAAGCGTAAGTGTGTTTGTGTGTGTGAGAGCAAACGAGGGCACCGTGTACGATCCTGATTTATCCTTGGCACAGTTGTGTCGCAGTTAACGTGCACCGTTGACCACAGATTTGGTTTGTGTGCACGTTGCACAGAGCCAGATGCAGCTGGCATTGCAAGCAGCCATGGTATTTCAGATCCACACACACACACACAGGCAACCTGCGTCCACACACACACTGTTTTGTGGTTTTTGGTAAGATTGACTATAAAAATGTGTCTAACCGAGGCAATCCATTCCCCATGTTTCACTCTTTTCCACACTGTTACTCAACCAGAGTTACACGCCTGGGGAGATAGACTGAGGTGGTTTTAATATAATAGTCTGTGTGGGAGGCATCATATTAATGTGATTCCAGTTTCAAGACGCCATGTATGTCGTAGAAATCCTCTGTTTACGGTGGCAGAGGAGCCCGGAGGGATTTATTTTACCGTCTGTTTAAGTCACTAATGTGTAACAACCAACTGTGTGTCTGTGTGTGTGTGTGTGTGTCCTCCCTGGTGTGCAGAACATCCGTTCTAAAGTGGAGCTGTCGGTGTGGGATCACCCAGAGGACATCAGCCTTTCCTTCACCGCCACCTGCCAGGATGGACGGCCGCTGCCGGGCCTCAGGAAGTGTGCCGACTTGATGATAGGAGACACTGTGAGTCCCTTTCCAAATCACCTCATACTCTACACTTCAGGCCTGAAATATTTGGAGTGAGAAGATTTTCATATTTTTATTTTACAAACCACCAAAATTGATTTGAAATGAAACAACTTGAATTCAAAGGTTGAACAAAAATATCAGAAAATATCACAAAATATGCACGGTCCCGTTATCTCAGAGGCTCAGATGTAATTGGACCAATGAACATAATCATATATAAAATGCTCATTTTTAGTTTTTAAAACAGGCAGTGACATTTAAGTCTAAGTATGGCCCGTTTACTTGCACTGAGATCTGTTTGACATCATGTTTTTATTTTCTTCTTCTTTTTGGTTATGAAAACGTGTCTGTTGTTCCGAAAGTAGACCTATGAGCTCTTCTCCTCAGGCTGAAGGATTGTCCTTGAAAAAGATTAATTTATGACTTTATCTGTGACTAAAGATTCTTTTTGGGGTGTTATCAGTACATATAAATACATAGACGCTCTTCTGTCAAGGTATTTTTTCACACTGTCATGAAGTTTTATTCTGCTCATTCTGTCTGAGATTGAATCACTGTTCGACACATCCCGTGCAGGTTTTGTAGCAAACATGAGGCACGTGGAGGTTTGAGTTCAGATTCAGGTAGTTCAAGTAGTGGCCTGAGTACAGATACAGTCTTTATTGTCCTGCCCCACTGCATACATACAACACATACCAACACATTGTGTTCACAGTGTGGATGTGTTGGCATGTGTTGCTTTCTTAATGTGGCGTGGTGTGGGATAGGATCTGAGAGTTAATGGGTTTCAGGAAGTGTAACTGTTTGTCAGAAAAGAGTCTTGACCTGTTTCAGTACACAGTTCATATGAGAGCAGAGCTAACTGCCGGAGAGGTTTTCCCATTGTGCACGGTGAAGGCTGCAGCCAAAGGTTACTGTGTTGGTTGTTCTGTGGACAGATTGATTACAGAGAGCTTTATCTCATTTGTGCTTTGCAAAGCTGTGCTCATTATCAAACCTGATTCTTTCACACTATGTACCTTTGGGCCCCGAGTCAGGAGAAGTACGTACATTTGCATAAACGTACGTTAATTGCTCCCAACTGTAGCTGCTGTTAGCTCATGCTAGCTCAGTTTGTTAGCTGGGCTGCCTGGCCTGAGAGCTCGGAGCACCTGGGGGAGTGTTAGTGTTTGTACCACAGGCAATTTTGGACCACTGAGAAGAAGAGGAGGTTTTTATGCCCGGGGAGTGAAGCTGGTGTTGTGACTGAACTGGAGCAAAAGTATTGATTAGCGTGTGATGTTGCTTTAAATAGCTGCAACAATCATTATGTGCCCATTGATTCTAATATTGACTTCAGGTTCTGTAGTCCAGCTCTAATAGTCCTGCTCTCGGTCGATGACTAATAAAAGCAAGTTGTGACTTGGCAGTCTGAGACAAACGCTGTGTGACCTTTGAATCCTGTCTGCTGAAATCCAACCACCATGAAGGAGGAGGTGGGGGTGGGGGGGTGGGATTGTATTAGTCTTCAGACGGTAGTCAAAGAGACAGTATTGGCACGTGTGAAGAGACCTAACCACAGTGATGGAAGTCTGTGTTAGTGACTGAGGATCCACTCTCCTCCTACCTGAACCAACGTCCTGGTCTGTCCTGAAGCGGAGGGTCTGCGTTTCTTAACAGTTCATTGTGCTGATCTGTAAATTGTTTTTTAACTGCTTCAATGATGCTTATCTAGTGCGTCTAATGCAAGGAAAGATCCGATTATCATCACACAGCCTTCTTGGCAGTCCCTGTTCATTCCTGAGGGAATATTTGCTGTTTAGTCTCTCAGCTGGATTCAATCAGCAGCACATACAGTTATGGGAAAGCTTCAGAGTCTCAGCCACTGTCCTCACACCAACACAAGCACTGCAACAAAACACGCACGGTTGCCCAGAAAAATATTGAACCTGGCTGACCTTCTGCCTCACAATCATCAATGAGTCCTGTGATTATTTTCCAGACTTGCTAAAGTACCTCATGGTATTATAACCCGCAGTGTTTTGCTGTCTCATAAGCTGATAAAACCAAACTGAAACAAACTGGACTTTCTGGATCTCCTTGATACCTGTAGCAACACGCCCACGGTAACAGGCCCTTTGCATTTTTAAAACATTTATTTTCATAACGTGTCCATGGAGTCTTTGCTGGCCAAAAGATGATGGGAGTCTAAATCAAAGAGACCAGCGACTGGTATCACCACTTCACTCCAAACCCAGCTAGATGACCATACCAACCTCAGGTTTCGTACAAAGTCTTAAACGTTTGGAAACTGTTGCTCTCAAGGTTAGGAATATGCTTGAATTTGAATATAGTCCTTGAAAAATGCTTCAATGCTGTGTGTCGGGATCTGGTGTTTCATCGACACAACCACTCATGTCAAAGAAAAAATCTCCTAATGTTTGAAATGAAACAACTCTGTCATTAGGAATTCACAAGCAAGTGACAAAATACTTCACCAGCCAGATCCAAACCAGTCCAACCAGTCCAATCAACCAAGCTGTTGGTGTCCTGCTAAAGACAGACCTGTGTATAGGAGGAACCACATTATTTATTAAGGCCTAATCACCGTGTTGTCTGTCTTTACTTTTGCTGATTATTTATGTGTTTTGCTTCCTCTGTTGTTGTCCTGTTTTTCTCCATCTGTGTCTGTGATTGGACTGAGTTTTGACTGGAAAACTCAAACTGAGTTGCAAAAAGTTGCGCGCCTTTGTTATACCAGCTACTATATGTGGATCACTCATATTAGGCTTAGTGAGAGACTTTTGAACTTGCTTTGTGTTTTTAAGCTCCTAACCTGAGGATCTGCTCTTTTCTTACTTTGAAGTGGATTTTGGACGGTGTGCTGATGGTTGAGACTCATAGGAGCAGTAAGAGTGTGTCTTGTACATGGAAGTATTCTAATGAATGTTTGAACAGTGTGCATCTTCCATGGCTGTGAGCGTTAGCTGCTTTTCTGCAGTTACTGTCACTGAATAAAAGCAGAGGTCATGTGACTGAGGAGGACTGTGGAACATCTTAATTGCTTTGAGTTTTGCACAGGCCTCTCTCTGGTGGTCACTTTGTATTCTCTACAGGCCTCAATTAAGATTTGTATTGAGTCCTGGATCCATTGAAAACTCTAGCAAGGGGCAGCTTCATACACGCTGTCACACAGGGAGCTTCAGCCTGGTGGAATTCTTCCTCTAAACCCCCACCCTACTCTTCTCTCAGCCGCTTTATTTCCCCAGTTTCAGGATGGGAACGGGTGCTGGAGGACTTGAAGGTGATTGAGGCAGAATGACACCAGTGAATGGGAGCAGGGCTCTCGGGTGACGGGCCTTGCTCATGTCTTTTATCCTCGGCAGTGAAAGGATACGGAGGGTAGAAGCTCAGTCCACTGGGTGCCAAGCTTTCCCAGTCTTCGGCGAGTATGTGGCCCAGTACACAGCCCAGGTGTCAGTCACTGAGTCTGCCATCGAGCCTGATGCTGCATCTCAATGACCTCACACAAAAGTAGACAGGAGGAGGCCTGTGAAACTGGGAGCCATGAAAGAAGTGAGCTGGCAGGAGGAGAAATGCTAGCTGGGGTGTATATAGTTAAGCTGGCATCTTTTTTTCACCGTAACACCGCAGAAATGTATGGCCGCTGAATGGGCTCATGAATATGAATGAAAGCAAGTCTGCGCTAACATGAAGCTATAAGAAAATTTGTCCAAACAAACCAGAAGCTGTTGAATCAGGCAGCGTTGTTGTGTTTGACCTGCTCTGTGGGCTTCAGGCCAGCTACTTGAATTTTAGGCAGTCAGAAGAGTTCCTCAGGTTCCATTAAAAAAAAGTCTTAAACATTTGGAAAGTGATGTTTTCAAGGTTATGAATATGCTTGAATTCCATCAGAGTCTGGTGTTTCATCAATGCTTTCACTCATGTGAACCACAAAACTCCAAATATTTGAAATGAAAGCATCGTGTCGTTAGAAATTAAGCAAAGTGAGCAAAGATTTAGATGTGATTATAAAAGTTGAAATTTTTGGTAAATGCTTGAATATAAAAACTGTAGCCAATGCTGCACCGCCCAGCAAAACTAATTGAATTTCAGGAAGTCATAGGAGTTCCATCATCCAAAAAGATGTTTCCATGGTAACACATTCTTTGTTTTGTTTTTCTAATTATGAGGAAAATTCTTATTATTATTTACAGAGACTCAACAGTTCCACCATGAGCAAGCACTTGGTGACGGTGGCGAGGAAAAACAGGCAGAAACCTCAACTAGAACGGCGCAGCTTCGAGAAATTTGAGATATGCTTAAAAGTAGTAATAATGATAATAATAAAAGTAGTATTTCTAGACCACAGCAGCAGTCTCGACCAATCGCTGATCGAGGCGTAGCCACAATCCAAACCCGTGAGACGAGGGAGCACAAAAACTCCAGAGAAGAAGCCAAGTTAGTAACATGCATTAAGACAAAGAGAAGAGCCTAGTGCATCATGGGAGGTCCCCCGGCAGTTTAGTCCAATGGCAGCATAACTAAGGGATGACCTGAGCCAGCCCTAACTATAAGCTCTGTCAAAGAGGAAAGTCTTACGTCTTCTCTTAAAAGTGTTGACTGTGTCTGCCTCCTGGACCCAGAATGGTAGTCCTAAGAGACTTATTGGAGCAGCCTGATAAAGAGTTACAATAGTCCAGCCTAGAAGTAACAAATGTGTGGCGCTGTTATGTAAGTGGAAGAATGCAGTCCTTGAAAGTTGTCTGGACATTCCACGTATTTCTACTCAGAGCGTCTATCTGCATGGTAAACCCCGTCAGTCTCTGCTTGAATTTCATTCCTCCCTGTCTGTGTGATGAAGCATTTTCTCAATGACTTTAGTCTCCTTCTATCGTGTCCTCTCTCTGCCCCCTCCCCACCCTCTAGTGTCCTCTATTACTACTACTTCCTGCCGTGTTTTTGCCCCCCCCCCCCCCGGTGTTTCCCCACAACGAGCCACATGATTGGGTGAACTGGCCTCCTCGCGACTCACATTTACAGTAAATTTAATTGTGCCTCCTCGTTAACTTGTTAAGCTTCCCGCGCTGAATGAAGGGGGAGTCCGGGAAGCACGTGACTAAATCGCTTCCTGAATCGGCTTGTGTTGTATGCTGAACTGTAGTAGATGCCCACCGGTATGCACATCGGCTCAGTATGTATCTCTGCATGCTAGAATAATCCAAACGATCAGTGATGGTTCGTGTGAAGCAGAGGATTGTGGGCGTCTGGGATGGTGCTGGCATGGATTGCTTTTCCCAAAGAGATGTGACTCGTCAAGCGGTGCCAAAAATGACAGAGTCATGAGTTGTAATTAGTGTGAGTGCATGTTTGGGGAGTGTGGTGTTGGGATGTTGAAGAGTCATAATGACAAACTTGAGTTTATGTTTATAGCACCTCTGTAGACTGAGTGTCACAAAATTCTTCACACATCCATAAAAACAACTCGGTGTGACTGTCACACAAAACCTGCACAGACTCTAAAACTTTCTACGCGAGATACAAAAGAACTGAATCCCGGCTGTGCCCAAGTGTCCACGGGCAAGATACGGAACCCTAAATTGCTCCTGAAGGCCGTGCCATCGGTGTGTGAATGTGATGAGCAGTTGGCACTTTGCATGAAAGCCAGTGTCAGTATATGGGTGTGTGTGTATTGTATAGCGTGAAAGAGCCTTGAGGGTTAGGGTGCAGTTTATTACAGTACAGTGGATGAGGCTGTGACCCAGCTGAAGTCCACGTGATGCAAATCTGCTGCCACCAGGAGCAAAAGTTTTATTCACCCCCTCGATCGGTTCGTGTGTGTGTGTGTGTGTGTGACCATAGCCTAATGCCAACACAGCAGCCAATACAACAATAAAACACAACCACATCAGTGAGAGAGGCCCGTCTGTGTCGCAGTCCACGTTGCGGATGGATCTGGTGTTAATAGACAGTATATGGGCTGCTCCAGAGCCACCACTGCCAAAGCTGCTTCTCTTTTTGGGTTTGACTTTGACTGAGTGACAGACTACAAGCCCCACAGCAGACCTAAGAGTCCAGATGGGAAGCATCCCGTAGCCTCCGTCAGCCAGTACAGTGAAGTCACTGGGAGTCTTTCTGCAGCGCCAGGTAAACAAAGAATAATAGTTGTGCGGTCAGGAGCACACAAACAATAGCAAAGCGCTGTGTCATGGCATGATTAACACTTCCAGCCTCCTAACTATTGGTGCGTTCAGGGTCTGTTTTTGCAACCAGGAAAATTCAGAGGTTCATGATGCAGACTTTCACAATGTGCTTTGTGATGTTGTACATCAATACATGTTTGACAAGAGGTTAAACCACAGCTGCTCTGTCATAAACACTGTCTTTGAGCAGTTTAAGCCGCCTGTAACAGTGGAGTTAATGCCTGGACTCCAGTCTTTACACCTCGCCGTGTCTTGATGCAGTTTATGGGATGTATTGAGAGTATAATGTTTCCTGAGGACAGAGAGAAGGCTGTTTATCTGACACATTCATCGGGGGGCAGGTCTCACTCGGCTTCCGAAATATTTGTATTGCAGGAGATCACAGCGGAAAAGGGGTTTGCCCTTTACTTCCAGAACCAGAACCAGATCCAGATAGCAGATGTTCTTGCCAAACTCAGCAGGTTGTGCAGGGGTGGAATATTTGCTTTTGGAGCAAGTTTGTCTTCTGAAGGTCAAGTGCTTCTAGTCTGAGCTTCAAAGCAGAGAATATTATCTCCCCGCTGTAACAGTTTTGATCTCTGACCCAAAGTGAAAATGCAACCTCACTCTTTGTACAGCTTTGTGTGCTCTACTTTGTATAATCTATCTGCCTATCAGTCTGAATGCGCGTATTGAAAAACTGGAAGGACGTGTATAAAAATAGCTACATAGGCTAGCTGTAAAAACCCTCAAATTAAAGTTGAAACCTGGCACATAAACCTCACAATCATTGTTTTATTTCAGATCCTGTGAGTCAAACCGGTACAATGCATGTTACTGCTCGGCTGAGCTGCCTGTTGCACAGGCAGTGTTGAGGATGGTCGCTGTGATCGGGTAAATTTGAGGAAAATACCAGAAGAACGTGCTCATGTTGGAAGAGAAAAAAGCAGCAAGGGTTGGGTTTCTCTTCTCGTCCAGACTTCCTTCCTCCGAGCAATCAAATGGGTGTAGGTCTATGTGTCATGTTCCACTTTCTGTACAGGCACAGCCACATCAGCTGCACACTGTAAACTCCTCTTTGGGTGGTGTAAATATGACAACACAGGTTCATGTGTAGTTCAGGTCTGTGGGCAGGCTGGCAGCTGCCAAGTTGGAGTGGTGACAGTGTTTTCAGATGGTGTAAAGACGAGGCCACTTCTCTCCACTTAAATATGGTGTTTGGTTAAAGTTAGTGTGGTTTAGAAGCTCCATGAGGAGATATCTCTCAGATCATCTGGACTTGAGCTGAACTCTTCTTCATCACACAAACAGGAAGCTGCTTTCATTTCATTTAATTACACCAATTACGTTCTTTCTTTTTTTTTTTCTCCGTAGGTATCGTTCAACGTGAGCGTGGAGGCGAGGGGCTGCCCTCCCCGCGGCGCTGACCAGAGCTTCACCATCAAGCCGGTGGGATTCAAAGACCGCCTGGAGGTGGTTGTCGACTATCAGTGTGACTGCGGCTGCAGTCGGACGGCACAAACCAACAGCAGCATCTGTAGTTCTATAGGTAGTTCACCTCACATCATGTTTTTATATCTATAACCTGGATCTACAGGCACAGGAATAATAATAATAATAATAACAACAACAATAATAATAATAATAATAATAATAATAATAATAATAATAATAATAATAATAATAACCCAATCAGATTAGAAGGACCTGTTTTAAATAAGTAAGTAGGTCAAATCCATTCTAAAGAAGAGATTAGGAGTCGGTAGAGTACATTAATGATGTAATAATACATTTTTCTCCAAATAATCCACAAATTTGTCTGTATTGATTTTAAACATTAGAAATATGACTGTTGTGTAGTTTACAGTTTATCCTTTGTGACTGTTTTATGTTTCACAAACTTAGAGCAATGCACAATTACCATCTTTATAGTGTTGTTTAATTAAATAATATAACATGAGAGGGCGTGCTGTATCATCATTATTGGCACAGCAGTGATAGAGTCATTGAAGGGCTTGTGTATCTTGGCCGGCCTTTTGTCTTTTAAAAATAACATTTTCTCTGTTTGATCTGTGTTGCACACAAAGGAGGCAGCACCTGTGTTAATGACACGCTCTGATTAAAGAAGGCTGATTTATATATTTCATAACAGGAGGTCAGGGTCTGTAGGCCCGCTGTGGCTCATGAATAAAAACATAATATCCTAATTTTACCTTTGAAACATAGAACAAAAAATTTTTCAGATTTATTTCTTTATTGTAGCTGATAATTATGATAATTATGTTATGATAATTAGTTCAGTGTTCTTTAATGAATATAATCCATGGTGCTGTTTATAGCATGTCAGAGATCAAACAGTTTAGTGAATTGTTGTCGACTAAAGGCTGACTAATACACACAAGCGCCTCTGTCCTGACTGCAATAATGACCATAAACCACACTCTCATGTAATGTTGCACATTCAAACTGCATACATCAAATCTTCTTGCAGGAGAAGGTTCTGAAAGCAGGGAAACATAAAAATGTAAGAATCAGCTCCTGTTTTGTTGGTAAAAAAACAAAAACCATGAGCTTGGTTAATCACACAGGACTGTCCTGCTTCCTGTAGTCTGAAACTTTGAGGGAAGTTGAACACCTCAATCAGCGTCGTCAGACCTGCTATTTTAACTTCAGAAAGCGAGGAAGACTCCTACTTTTCCCCGATTAATTGACTACTTTGTTTGGCATGATTATGGAGAGGTTCTCTCGCGTGGTAGCTGTTGTTGAGATAATGATGGCCATCAAAGCCAAAATTATACTCCTAACCATATTTTTAAACTTGAGCCGTGTAGATATTTGAAGTGGAGGAGTTATGGAGTTATATCAGTTATCATCCTGTAGGAATAGATCAAATTATAACTTTTTAGATGTAGTGTCTGAAATGGAAAGTCAAGAAACACTCAAATGTGACTGGAAACATTTCAGATTCAGGAATTACTGAACTCTCTTAAGACCTTTTTAAATGATAGTCAAGCTGAAGAATCCTGCAGAATCCGTTAATAAAAGGACGTATACATCTATAATCAGCCAGTAGAATGAAGTCTCTGCTGTGCTTACAGGTACTTATAACTGCGGGACTTGTCACTGCGAGCCGGGATACCTGGGTGCCCGCTGCGAGTGCCAGGAGGGCGAGGCCAGCAGCATGTACCTGAGCGCCTGCCGGGAAGCCGAGGGCAAGCAGATCTGCAGTGGGCGAGGAGAGTGCAGCTGCAACCAGTGCCTGTGCTACGAGTCCGAGTTCGGCAAGATTTACGGCAGCTTCTGCGAGTGCGACGACTTCTCGTGCGCCCGGCACAAAGGCATCCTCTGCTCAGGTATGACCGTCAGTTCTGGGTTCAAACTCTGCTGTCAGGGTGATGTTGAGCTGCTGTGCTGGTAGTGAGGTGGCAGTTAGGGCTGCAGCTGTACCTCCCTGCACCAACGCTGATGAGAATACAAGCTGACATCAAACACACTGCCAGCTCCTCAGATCTGTCGTGGATTATAATTAAAAATTTAAAAATAATGCACACTGATGATGGTGAGCCATGTTTCCGTACCTGCTCTGGGTGTGTCTCTGTGGTTTTGCCCTCTCCTTTTATTCCTCCAGCTTTTTATTTAGTGAGCGAGCAGAAACAGTCACCTGCAGGGCTGCTGGCTCGGCTCCCAGAAGAAGCTCTGAGGAGCAGCTGCAATAGTATTTTAGATGTTCAGCTTGTGTTTGGCTTCTTGGTGGGGCCTTGATTTTGGATGACACTTGTCTTGGACCTCTCAAGGACTGCAGGGAGACGGAGAGATTTGTTTACCGGAATAGAAATCTATATGAGTCAGATTTAGCATGAGGGTTGTGTGGCAGATTAAAAACAAAGAAGGTTGAGATTTTCTGGTGACCCTCAGGGCTCTGTGGCCTTTAATTATCCACGTTTTGCCATCCTGAGGCACGATTCATGTGACTTCCAACTTGAAGTCCTTTTGCTCTCGCTGAGCCGTACCTCGGTATGAAAGGCAGGTTTTGGCTCAGTATTTTTGGTTAGCTACACCACACAGGCCGAGGCCATTGTGTTCCCAGAACATCGGGTCCAAGACTCTGCTTTCTGGTGAGAGGCCTCCTGGCCAGAGGGGAGGGAGGGGTGAGGTAGAGGGGGGGGGGCACTGGCTCATCCCCAAGCCAACGGCTGTTCCAGTGGAACCACAGAGAGCGCTTTGTGACAGTGGGGCCAGCTTTGGCGCGATCCCCTCACACAATGCCTGCCTCTATTTATCTGTATCCAGCAGAAAGAGAAGTCCTGGTTTGAGACGCACTGAGTCCACACATGCAGAATGGCTGCTTGTTTGTGCCATCATCCATCCGCAGTCATTAAATCTTAACAGTCCGCTACCTTCTGCTGCTCCTTTCTCTTCTCTTCTTTTCTCAGTGTGGAGCATTAATGAGTTCCTAATGACACCAAACAGCACACCTCCTCCACGCTTCCCTCCCCTCGCTCCTCACAGTCTGTCAGTTAATTATCGCACAGGAGTGCCCTGTGCGAGGCGTGCCCGCTCGTTTCTGTAAGGCCGCTGCAAATGCTGTTGAGGTCTGCTCAGAGCCTCTTGGCGAGCACAAGTATCTTGTAAATAGTTTTGTGCTGCACCTGGATTGGTCACACTCCAGCGAAGGCCTGCTCATTCGCAGTCTTTTGTCTGGGAAAGCCTTCAGACTGACAAACCGCCGAGAGGCGCAGCAGATTTTATTAAAGAGGAAATCAGCTGGCAGGGTATCCTCTGCCTTTACTTTTTTTCTCTTGGTCTCCTTGAATGTCTGAAAGGAGTTTTCCCATGGAGCGCACTGAGCTGCAGTCTGTGTATGCCGGTTCAGAGAGTGGCATGGATCAGGTTTGGTGTCAGATGTTGAACTTGGTGATATCTCTTGTCCTGGAAACACGAGCTGCCGAGCAGTTAGACCATAAACCTCACTGACTGTTCAGTCCTGTGGCTCAGCTTTTTAGTTTACCACAGTACGTCAGTGAACTAAACACAGACAGCATGTCACACATGATCAATGTGCTGTCATACAGTCTGACTTCAGCTACAGACTGTTACTCCCATCATGTAAGAAGGAGAGCCACCACAGGTCCTTCATTCAGACAGCTGGCACACTCTTTAACATCAGCATGACTTCATGACTTTTTCTTACTTAT
The DNA here is from genome assembly GCA_014281875.1 of Nibea albiflora. Lineage (NCBI taxonomy): Eukaryota > Metazoa > Chordata > Actinopteri > Sciaenidae > Nibea > Nibea albiflora. Next base: position 25,608,573 of record CM024796.1, read on the forward strand.
GAATAATTTGTTATCAGCCTTGTGTACACGGGCTGTTGTGAGCAGTGAGTTTCCCTGGTGTGGGATCATTAAAGTTATCTTATCTTAAAACAAGGTGGGGAGATCAGACATCACTTGACATACATGCTAACATACATGCTAACATACATGCTAACATACATGCTGCCTGGTTCAGAGACGTTGACATGTCAGATGTTTGACTGCTAAGAGTTCATCCATGCAGCTTGTTGTGAGGACACAGTCCTCCACTTCCAGTCGTGCTCACACAGCTGCGTGTGTGTCTGCACCCATTAAATAGGTGTGTATGTGTCGCAGTGACACAAGGCAGCCGAACCGGCCAAAACCACCAGATCCCACAGCTCCCCAGTGAGCGTTTGAGTTTTATTCTGGTGCTTCCGGAACGTTACTGCAACGCTCAGCAAATGCTTGTTGGATGGAAGAAGAAGCCAAAAAGGATGTCGACATTTTTTATTTACCACTTTTTATTTTTACTCCAAGTGAAATGTGTCAGTGAAATCTGCTGCAATCAGCTCCTTCCATTAGCGACAAGATGTTTTCCTTCTTGGCCTCATTCAGCTGGTGTTACACGACGTTTGCGCGATGCTCGGCTTGTGATAAGTTATCTCTGCAGCGGCTCAGGTAAACTCACTGATGCTGCTGAATAGATGTGCTTACTGCTGCTTTTCATCAGAAAGGTATGAGCTGTGGCAGATCTGTAGTGACTGACTGAAGAACTGCTCCTTGGTTTCCATGATATTTGATTATTTGTTTATTTAAAGGGATCCACATTAGCTTACGCCAAGATGACCGCTAGTCTTCCTGGGACAGACACATAACCCAACCACACTCAAATAAGATGAGGATATAATAAAGGTGTTGATATCAAATACATTCTTTGGGGCTTTTCAAGCTTTTATTTTGATAGAAACAGCTGACGAGTGACAGGAATGCGGGCAGAGAGAGGAGGAGAGGAGCGAGCCCTCGCACATGGGGCGGCTGCTCCACCAACTGAGCTAAACAGCGCCCGCCTTTCACTTCATTTCAGTAGTAGTAGTAGTTTTAGAGTAATCAGTCCACTATTCACCTCTCCAGTGTTATAAGAATGAGCATTTGAGCAGTAAATTATATTATTATAAAACAATTAGGAGTCAGTATTATCCTGTGGAAGTATATTAATATCGAGAAGAGGATGTAAAGCACCTTTGTTTAATCTGCCTCTAAATGTTGCTTTCCATAGAGAATGTCATGTAGCATTGTTTTGGTACGGAGCTGTAACTAGCAGCTCTTGTTCTTTTTATTCTGAACTAAAGCAGGATGAGTAAACAGAAGCAGCCGCTGCAGGAAGTCTAAAATGAGTCGCTCTGTGCAGCGTATGTTTCACACAGCAGACATGAAGCAGAAGCCTTGAGTTAAATCAGGTTTGCATCCTATCAGTCAGTGATCTGATATTTTATGCTGCGTACATTCCTCTGATCACAGACATAGAGGTCATGACAGAACTGCTGTTGAAGTTTCTGAGCTTTTCTGGCCTGAAGCATGAAGGCCTTCTTTCAATGACTGTCTTAGTTATTAACACAGCGCATTCAGTCACATCTTTCATACTCATGAGATTCTTAGTCAGAAATGTCCAACATTGTTTGTCTGTCGGATCTGTGAAGGAGCTGTGGATGGAAGCAGGAAGCTGGGAGAAGGGTACAGTGTATCTGGGGTCACGTGACCCCTGCCTCTGAATGTTCAGTAATCTTATCCCTGCTGCCGCCTGTCCTTGTGTTTATGTCTGTGTCCGTCCATGGACTCTGATCTTCAAGGTGAACGACGTGCAGCGGAGCCTCAGCTCATGAAAAGTTTACATTTTGGACATACAAGCTTTCCTGTGTTAGTTAATGGTCCGGCTGTAAACTCTTCCTCCTCAGGCGTACAGTATGTTGATATTATTATGAGTCGGGCTCTTCTCTCCAGTCCTGCAGTGAGTCTTGACTTCCTCGTCCTCCTGCCCCCCTGACCCATATCTCTAGCGCCAGCTCCGCAGCTGCTTGTAAATAATGATCTAAGTGCTCAGCAGTCTCCGGTTGCCAGAAATAGCATGGCTTTATTATCCAGAGTTGCACAAACCTTCTAATCCATAAATAAAAGTTCCGGACACCATGTGTAAGTCTTTCTATAGGGAAAATGGGAACATGTGTGTTCATGCATGCTATTATTCGTGCTGAGCAGAACAGGAACACAAAGTGCCTTGGAGGTTTCAGAGTGGATCAGTTTTGTTGGTTAAGAACAAGAGATGAACTTTGTTTGCTTTCTAACAGTCTGACAGGAGGAGACAGCACAGAGGTTTGAGGAGTGTTTCAACATGTAGAAACAGCTCAGAGTTTCACCATTAAGAAAATATGTGCAGCTTCAGCTTCAGGACTGCTGAAACAGAAGAACTCATCTTCCTGTAGGTTTCTCTGATCTACACACAGACTGTTTTCTTCAACACGGCTCACATATTCACGCTGAGAGGCTCAGATGGCAGACACAGATGCTGCTTGTGGTAGGATTGCAAACTGTCTTGGTCTAATGTCAGGAATTCATTCAAATGAGACGGTTTGTTGTTCTGAGAAGATTAAAGTGTTTCCTTCACTGTGCTGCAGACACGAGCAGCAACTTCTCAGTGAAATGATTACCAGCTCTAATTAGAGAATATTCTGCACTTGAGTTTATCAAATTGATGCTCACAATTAGGCGTATCTAGTTTTATCTCGTGTCTCATGCGGTTCAATGAAGTCATGTTTCAGCTCTGATTTGAATACGCTTTAGGACGCTGTCCTCTCCTCCTGCAGCTCTGAGTGTGTGAAGTGTGTTGGAACTAGTGGCTGTGGTTCACAATGGAGTTTTATGTGTCATTACTTGAACATGCAGCAATTAGTCGGCCTGGTCTTCGTTAACGTTTGGCGGACACGCAGGCAGTCTGAAGATCACTCGCAACAGCAAAGTCATTACTGCTGAAGTCCGACGTGCACTAATGCTGTGTTTCATGGAGTTCACAGGATCGTACAACACTCACATTTAGAGAATGTGATCTCCACAGGTCTTTAACATGGCCTCTGCTCAGTTAGAAGTATGAATTAGAAGATAGCCCTAAAGCAGCTTCTACACACACACGATAAGTCTGATCCTGAATCCTTTCACAAAACAAAATGTTGGTCAATAACGTGACGTTAAAGGAATGGAAGAAGCTGGAACCCATCTATAACGCAACCTTGTAGTTGTGCTATAGATCTAATAATGTCACAGTTGTTTTATTAAAGGCCAAATAATTGCCTTTAGGAAACAAACATGAAGTCATATTTTCTACCTCATCACACCTTGTGAACAAGAAAGAAGATAGACTGACCGTCAATCAAGTTGTAGTATACTACGAGAAGAGAAGACCAATTGTGGACAGTTACTGACAGTGGATGAAAGTCACACCTTCAGCTCACATTTTTCACATTTAGATTCATTTTTAATCAACTCTTGACTCCGAGAATCAAAATCAGATTGAGATAGAGTGACATAAGAGATTCACACCATGACGAGTCTGAAACCACGATTACATCGGCTATTATCAACAATTAGACAGTGAAATCATTGATATGCAAATGATATTAATTCTGCATAGGCAGCACAATGGTTCAAACACGACCGCCTTCCTGTGTCTGGGGAGTTTGTGGGTTCTAGCTGAGTACTCTGGCTTCCTCCTACCGTCCAGTTTCATGCAACATGCAGGTTACTTTTTGGCTGACTCTTAAAAATGAGAAAGAATCAATTCTGCATCGCTAGGGTGTGAAAGTTAAAAGACAAAAATCTGTCTATCAGCATCATGTGACTTATTGATCTCAGCTTACTATGACTAGAAGTCACAGATGTTCTTAACTGTTCCCTGTGTGGCAGTTACACCCATGCTGTGTATTCTGATATTGAAACTTTGAAAACACTCAAGACTGCTCCCCAGTCAAAGAAAAGTAGAAATGTGTGTGACTGAGCTGGCTGAGCAGCACCTGACAGTCGGCCCTCAGACCCCGAGGTAAAACAAACACCGGATGACTCCTCCTTCTGCTCCCAGCTCTTTGAGACTTGACTGAACTTGACCATTGCAGACAAAGATCTCATGTTTCTGCAGTGAAATCCTCCACATCCAGTGCCACACCCTGATCCCACCTCTGTGTACACCCTAATAAAGTTCTTTAGAAACTCACAGGTGTTTCTTTGCACTGCATCTTTTAGGTCTCTGACTAGATCTGATTTCATTTGTGTGCACTCGGAGCTGCAGCGGGCAACAAAAGAGGTTGATATCTATATGGAAAAGACATGTTTGCACTTCCACCAAGTGAAAAGTGCTGGAAGTGTTTGGTCCTCAGGTTGTTGGCTCAGCAGCTGCTTTCACAGCTAATATTGAAGCCTGTCTGGCTTTTGGCCAGCTCAGCCTCTTGGGTGGTTCTTCAGCATGAAGAGCCCCCCAGAGGTTCCCAGGATTTACATCCTTAAAGCTCAGCAGCTGACTGTGATTGTTTCAGTGGGATGGGCGAAAGAAAATCACAGCTGCCTGCTCAATGTTAGGTGCACGTTGCGGCGTCCACAGGGTGTTGAACAGGGTGCTGAAAATAAGCAAAGGAGGGCTCCTGAATTCAGCTTTTTGTTGAGTAGGTTTCAGCAGGTGAACAGAGTGGAGCATTTAGCAGCTTGAGAGACAGATTTTTCCCTCCGGAATGGGTGGAGACCAAGGTCAGAGCTAAAAGAGAGAGAATATTGGACTTCATTGGATCCATCAGGTCAACAGTAAGATGTCTCCAAATGAATACTAATTTTGCAACTGCTAGATGAGTAAAGACACAGCTGTAATAATCTTACAATTATGTCAGTGTTGTTTCTGTCATGTCAGAGTCCAAAAGTGGCTCAAAGTTGATCTGTTAGAAGCAGCTCCTTTGACATGGGCCAAATTGTGATGGTAGATGACTGGATCAGAATATCTCCAAAACTGCAGCTCTTGTGGGATGTTCAGTACCTATCAAAGTGGTCCAAGCAGGCCTGGAATTTCGTCATTTTAGGGCCTCTTGGCCTTTTGTGTTGTCAATTTTTTGAGGCCGCAAAGGCCTTTTTATTTAGGACTTTTTATTATATGTTTTTTTTGAACTTGTCTGCAAGCCAAGTTTCCCTTAGGCGACAATAAAAGCAACTGAACTGATCTGAAGTACACAGGAAACTATGAAGTCCATCACTCACTTCAAAAACTGTAAAACTTATTAAAACAATCTCCACCCGTAGGCTTGATTGATCAAGCCTACAGTGCATCAAAATGTTTTACAGTACTGTAAACAGTACTGTAAAACATATACGAGCATATAGACTATGGACTACGGAAAGGAAAATTATGGAGGAGATAAATTAAACTAAATAGACAATAAAGAAAACATCTGACTTTTTATTTTTAAGAACAGCACTCTCATGTCAAGAGATCTGAAATATAATATATCTGTCACGTTAAGAGTGAGTCAGTTTAAAAAACACTGAAACACATTGACACCATTTGTCCTTCCAAAGTTGTAGCTGCTCCATCAGCTGCTGTTGCTGTCACTCAGATTTAGGTCATTTTCTGCACTTTTGCATTATGGCCTCCAAACCCATCAGCATCACGTGTTGTTGGCTCTGCAATACTTTAAAAAAGTAAATAATTAGTTCTTCATACTTTTGATAAACTGAAAGCTTAATTACAATCATTACAATCATTCCAACCTATGTAACATCATTACATCCTTTGTCCAACTTTCCTGCCCTTTTCTACTGAACGTCACTATTGCAAACAGATTATGTAAAGCGACTATGAACAGCCAGCACACATCAACCAGCTGTAACTTACCCAAGCAGCAACACTAATATCATAAATACATAAAAATGACACATTACGAGGTTAATGTTACAGGCTGTGGTCGGCACGTTAAAACTGGGTCACCGTTGTAGTGATATAACGTTACGGTACACGCAATTTAACGTACTTAGTATTTAACTAACTTATATGTTGAAATTCCTCTTACTCATTCACTAATTTAACACACTGTCCGACCTCAGTCCCGGTGATTTTTCCTCTCTTCACGTCAGTCGCGGACCCAACGTCACAGCCTAGTGGACGCGGGCACAAGAGAGTGGGGGTGCGTTTGATGAAGTGTCATTATAGCCCATCCGAGCGGTTCATGCCGGGCTTGAATCAAACCCACCAATCTTGATGAATGTCATCAAAACACGCTTTTTTTTTCTCTCTAAGGACGCAGGTGTCAAAGCTGTGTTGACAGGAAAGAGGCAGACTAGAAAACCACATAATGAACTGGGGCAGTGCGGGCGGGGCATCAAGGCCACCGTGGCCTTAGGACAGATATTTTTTTCAAGGGCACGAGGGCCATGGCCCTCGTGAAATTCCTTCCCTGGGTCCAAGGAAGGAAAACTGGTGAACAGGCAACAGGGTCAGGGCTGGCAAAGGCTTATTGATGCACATGGGGGGAAAAGATGTTGGAAAAAGTTAATGCTGGTTCTGACAGAAAGGTGTACACACAGTACATCACAATTTGTTGCGTATGGGGCTGTGTAGTCGCAGACCAGTCAGGGTGTCCATGCTGAACCCTGTACACTGCAGAAAGCACCAACAATGTTGTGAGCATCAGAACTGGACTATGGAGGAATGGAAGAAACATCCATCCAACTGTATTCCCTGATGTGGTCTCTCTCAGCAGGATAATGAGCCCTGCCACAAAACTAAAAAGGTTCTGGGGTGGTTTGAGGAACACAAGCTCCTCAATTTAAGGTGCTGAATTCTTCATATCTCAATCCAATAGACCAGGCGTGTCAAACTGTTCCACAAAAGGCCAACCGAGCAGCAGCACACCAGACTTGAGTCATTTAATAAACTGATCTCAGTCTTCAGAGAGCTGATTGGTCAAACTGTGTGCTCTTGGTTGGTTGGAACAAAAACCTGCAGCCACACCGGCTCTTTGTGGAACAGTTTGACACTTATGCAATGGAGCATCTGTGGATGTGCTGGACAAACAACTCGACCCATGGAGGCCCCACATAGCAACTTACAGGATTTGGAACGTCTTAGTGCGAGATACCACAGCACACCATCAGAAGTCTACTGGAGTCCAGGCCTCAACCAGTCAGGGCTCTTTTGGCAATAAAGGGTGACCTATACAATATTTACAGGTGGTAAAAATGTTATGGCTCATCATCTGCTGGAGGTCCCACTGGAGCTCCTAAACATCCCCACAAAAGAAGTGATGAGTTTGGTAATGGTCTCTACCATAGTACTTTATGTTAAGCTTGTGTCTGGTCTTGAGTTCTACCAATTGATCCCAGTTCTAACCCTGTACCCAAAGGTAGAGATGCCACGATGTAAAGAGTTCCAGAGGTCCAGCTAGGGGAGATTGGGCTTGCCGTCTTGTGGCCAGATGGAGATTCTGTTTAATCCTTTTGATTGTCATGTCTCCAGTGCCAATGCCATGCCTGACTCAAATTACCATCAGTGCCCGTGTGTGTTATGAAAACATAATCAAACTGAGTGTGCAGTTTTCCAGTGTTGTAGATGATTACAGCTTCCTGCAGCACTACATGGAGTGTCAGCACAAGAAATGCTTACACAGCAAGTGTCAACATTTACCAAATAGCTGGTTGTCGTGAACCTAAGGTCACAGAAGTAATCATCTTGTCTCCAGGTCGCCTCTCTGTGATTCTTCTTCTGTCCTCTGCTTACTGTGAGTAATGCCAGTGGATGCTGAGGTATCCTGTGACTCTGAGGCTGATGAGAATCTAAGTAAACACTATTGTCATGGCTGATAATGACTGTTGTCTGTTGAGCATGTGATTGTTATCCATGTAAAAAAACAAAAAAAACCTGCGGATACCTGAGGTGCTCCCAATCTCAACACACTGCTCATACAGAGCAGATATTGGCATTTGTTTCTTCTGATGACTGGTAGCTTTGCTCGGCATACAAGAGAGAGCTTGTCTTGGCTTGCACATTTTAAAAGGCCACATTTTTTAGCTGTTTCACACTCACACACACACACACACATACACAAAGAGAGGATGCTAATATTGTATATTGCAGCTCTTTGAAGGGGAACATGTTGCCTAAAATCATAGAAGACACAGGAGTCCCAAACTGAGGCTCATTCAGCACCTCTTAAGCTCTTTCACATATATCTTATTTTGTCAGCAGTTCATAAACTGAAGTTTTAAAAAAAAACACGTGTGTGTAGTTTCATGCCTCATGTGGTAACTATTTCTTGGCGAACAACAGATGGAAGCAGTGACTTCTTTCTGTCATAGTGAGGGTGCACAGCTCTCTCAAAGTGTGTCACCCCAAACTGTGAGATATAGTTTTATCACCCAATTACAATCAAATCTCACGACAAATGTCTCAAACACCACCAGTGAAGGGTTAACTAGTGAAGGAAGGTGAAATACAAATGAGCCACAATTTGATTGGACTAAACTAAAGATACTGTTTGACTGCTGATTGACTTCTTTAAATGCCTTAAACTCTATTTAACACCACTATCGGTCTAAAATTGTAGAGTCCCCATATCTGCTGTTTTGTTACAGCATCATGCTACAACCACAAATGAACAATGGCTCTCCATCGATGCACAGCGTTGACTTGTGGCTCTGAGAGTTGGCTAACTAACTAACTGGGAAACCCGAACAGTACAGGACAGACACATTGGATTCACTGAAATTTCCTTCCAAAGACGTTTTTGCTAGACTTGTTCAGTCATCAGAGTCGGATACCTTACTGTCGACTCGCTGTAGACATGAACGGTATAAAAATAATTTCTTGACACAGCCTCAGACTTTTCAGCTTCGATTGAATTCTTCAGTGAGAGTGTGTGTGTCACTGTGTGTGCTTTGATAAGACATCATGTTAATAACTTAACTGTAGAGGTGAACTTTGGAGCGGTCAAAGCGGGAATAATTCCCTCTTTGACCGCTCGCTGATGGCCAAGGAGTCATTTTTTCATCAACCACAGATTTCTGTACAATGACATAAAAGTGTATTGGATTTAGTGGCATCTAGTGGTGAGGAGGCAGATTGCAACCAACTGAATACCCCTCTACTTCCAAAATGTTGAAGGCACCTTCTAGAGCCAGTGTTTGGTTTGTCTGATCTGTGCTACTGTAGAAAACATAGTTCTGCATATTATATTCCATATTCTGTAAACAGGGATGTGGTTTGGTTAAGTTAGAGTTGCATCCTCCTTAATCTGACTTTAAACATTGATGTGGGCTAATAATGGAATGACTTTGATGACATGCACTACATTGAATTGTTTCAGTTCCCCACAGAAAACTCCCTGGCCTCTCAGCTAACGTTTCGCTTCCCCCCACCTGCTCTCATGTTAAACTCTGCATGAGTGGGATGTTGTTGCTTCATGCTCCCGCCCTCTAAATCTGACAGTGCTGTCTGGATTGAATCAATCATAGCCCCTCTTTAATCACACAACATATAACTCAAGTCTTTTAAAATCTAGGAGTTATATCTGGCTTCTTGAAACGCAATTAATCTCGAGAAGCATTGGATGACATTTACTAGCACTCCCGCCTCCATCGAGTTTCCTTAGTTTGCTTCTTGGGTAGCAAAGCTCTGATTTTATGGAGGCAGACAGAAGAGGATCTGTGTGTGTGATATCTTATCAGAACAGTATGTATTCCAGCCTTTAGCCCTGAAGGAGGATTAGTAATGCTTCATCCTGAGTGACAGAAAAGGAACTTCGACGGCCTCCTCCATGAATCCTAAACAACCACACAAATGATACAAACATGTTTTCTGTGTTTGTCAAGGCAGATCTTTAATGTTCTTTCTCACGTCCAAGAGTTTGCTCTTTTCCCTGGAAAAAAAGAAAAATGAATGCTGCAAACAGACACGAAGTAACAAAGAAGCTCGAAAGAGGAAATAAGTCCAGCTTGACACATCAAAAACTTGAACTGAGTTTGAATGCAAAGCTTCTCTTTCATTTTTCTCTCGATGTTTTTCAACTCAAACACACGCAGACAAAGAAATCCACTCTGAAGCCAGTGTGAGCCTGCGACCAAACAGTAATCTTATCCCGCAGCCTACTGTATAATTAGGCTGAGTGGTTCTGGTATTGTTCTGCTGTCAGAGCTCTCATTTACAGTGGTGCAGTCAGATTCTGCGCTCCTTCCCCGGGTCAGGGAGGGGCTGCACACTGTGCTACATTTGTCTAGTCTCTGACATGAATGCACTCTGTCATTTGACATGTTTTCTTTTTGCTTTAAATGAAGTCAGACAAAGAAGCAGCAGATGAAGCAGATGTGGTCGTATTAACCAGAATACTTGATCACAGTCAAACATTTAAGTCCTTTTTTAGAATCCACTGTGGTGGCTGTTCTGTCACAGAGACCACCGCTGTGGCTGTGCTTGAATCATACAGCGATGATGTTTGTATGGATGACAAACAGCTGAAATGATTAAGCAGTTTTTTAAATAATTGTTTGAGCAAAAAAAAAAAAAAAAAAAACCTACAGGCTGCTTCCATCCTCTCAGATTTGAGCTTGTTTTGTGTCCTGCTGTGCTGTAATCAGAAACTTCTCTTTGGATTTTGGACTCTTTATCGGACAAAATAAGCTATTTAAAGCTGTCATGTGGGTTCCTGGGAAATTGTGAAATAATTTTTCACCATGGCCACATCAGCTGAAAGGAAATAATCATTATGAGCAGGCCTAAAAACAGCTTCTTCAGCAGAATATACTCACCCCAAAACCCCAGTGCCATGTCTCTGTCACATTGTGACTTCAAACTCCGCCGGGAGCGTTTCAGACTGTTATTGCCCACCTGACTTTGTTTTCTTGCTCAGATTTGCTATTTTTGCTGGTTCATCATTTGTTTCGATTCTGGCTGCTCTTTCTGTGCCTGACTTCCAGTCGGCTCAAGCTGCTCCATGCAGCTTGGCACTGGCTGCTCATGTCGTCCATCAAATATAGGATGGTAATCCCCCATGGAGCCAAGCAGAGGCCCGCTTCTGGGACTATTTTAACCGGATCGAGGCATTGCTGATGGGGTTTGAAACATTGACTGGAACAGCCGCGTACGGCTCCGGGGGGCCACAGTACACACAGAACGCAGCGCATCCGAGCCCGGTGGAATTTGGGGGGTTACACCAACCGGCCACTTCGTCAGGTACACTTGAATCCTCCATTTTGATCCAATTAAGTGGTAACCTCCATGTCTGGGAAATTAAGCCAATGCAGAAGTGTCAAAAAAAACTGCAGTTCCTCAAATATCCTCTTGAGGCTGGCTACAGAACGAGTCAGTTTTAACTCATGTTCAAATGTCCAACTTCACTGCAGAAATAAACATGTTTACAGCCTGGTACAAAAAACAGTTTGCTGCTTGGTTCTTACCCTCACCTGTGGTCATCAACTCTGGCTTTGAGAAAGATTTCCAGGCACAAATGGCTGACATTTAGGTTCCTTTGCTGAATGTCTGTCCAGACATGACCACAAGACGTGCAGACGGAGTCCTTTTGAGGTGCTTTTAGCATCTGATCAGGACGTCTGCCTGTGGTAGTTTTTGGTAACTTGGAGGAGATCCTGGGGCAGAACTAGAACCCACGTGAGAACCTGTTTGAGCTGCTCTCTGATTCCTGAAGGAGGAGCTGGAGGATGTGGGCAGGAAGAAGGATTTCCTTTGGCTGTCCTCCAATCCAATAATATGTTAGTTTAATATTCATCTTCACTTTGTAGCAACATTATTCTTAAGATTATATGCAGGTATGCCAACTCTGTACTGAAGGATTCCCACAGGGAGCTGTCAGGAGCAGGAAATAAAGCCTTAAATGCCTTCTTCCTCCTCCTATAGGCAGGCACAAATTTTCCTTCTTTCAGAGTTCTTGGTGTGATGTGATGCCGACGACCCAGGGTGCACCGCAAGCATTTCAAATATTCACTGAAGCTTTTCATCAGACTCAGCTGAGAGGAGAAAATAGGGCAATTCTTCAGCCTGCAACTGGAGATGGAGGGAGGTTAGAGGGCACGTTTTCTTTCCATACGCACACAAACACAGCACAACCTCAGAGACACAGGCAGCTCTCTGGCCACCGCTGCAGGAAGGGACTGTTTCTCTTATTTAGATCAACAGTGGGGAAGGGAGGGAGTGGTTTGACCCTCTGTCCAGGCTGTCTGAAGGCTGCCGAGTCATATCGGACACCGCGTTCCTAATGAGGGTGACTGAGTTCAGTGTGACGACCCCTCTCAGTTTGGAGAAGATGATTCCTCCAGACCAAGATGAAGAATCTTGGCCGTCTGTTTCAGATCTGGCAGAAGCCCAGTGCTCTTGGTGTAATCACAGCTCGGTTTAGTGTTTCAGTGAATCTGATCTGTTTGGTTTCATTCGAGCTGCTGTGAAGATTACACATTTGGCCAAAGAAAAACAAATAGAAATGTTACAATTGTAGGTTTAAGTCCACCTCTCAAGGCTGCTCTAAAACAACCCGAACCATGTTTGCAGACGTCTGATGGATTACACAGCTGTGTCCAGTCCAGCTCGCTGGTCCTCCGCTGTCTTTTCTCCACATAAAACATGCAGCGTGCATACATTCTCTGACTGTGGAAATATTTGGGTATGCTCAAAGCTCCGTTGCTCTCAGATGTCAGATATAATTTGTTCTGGTACATTTAGTGTTTTTAAAATGTTTTTTTTTGTATGAAAGTAGCAGCATTAGTGGAGCTGCTGTTTGTTTTCAGATCCTGGGCTCTTGCTGTCTGCCACATCTGAATGATACAGTTCAACACCTGTGATTCTAAAAATAACCCAACAGCTCATTTCCTCTCCAGATAATCTACAAATATTTGCTCAAGCCTGTTTGGATGTGAAATCCAGAATGTCTCCAGGCAGAGAATGTGGGAATGCATTCATAGTCTGCCTCTGTACTGTATCTGCCTCGGTTTAGTGAAAAATATAATCTTAATCCTGTAATTGTACCTTTTTAAGGGCAGCCAGTCTGACAGCAGAGAGCCGATAATTCAGCCAGCATTCCAGTTTTAGGGGGCTGCCGGTGCCGACCACAAGAAAGTAACCTCAGATCTTACACAGGTCCTCTAGAGGTTCCACCACTGCAGTTAAACTGGTGTGAGAAGCAGTAACATGCAAATGTAGGTACATTTTTGTGTACACACCACTACTCAGTGAGCTCCACTGGCTACCTGTAGCAGCCTGCATTCAATTCAAATGCCTAATGCTGACCACAGAGTAGTCTCCAATACTGCATCCACCCAAGTCGAATGTCCTCATACAGTATGTTACCTCCCATAATGTGATGTTAATGTTGTAAAGCATAAATAGAACATTGGCAGTTTATTTGACAGGGACTGTGAACATTAATAACAGTTAGGGGGGTGTGGCGGTGGTCAATCCCGGCTCCTCCAGTCTGCATGTTGAAGTGTCCTTGGGCAAGATAATGAACCCCAAACCTCCTGAAGGCTGTGCCATCAGAATTGTAATTGTACAATATGGGGTCTAAGGACAGAGGGTGTCACTCACACAGATTGTAAAGCCCAAATAAAATTTGATTTGAATGGGTGATGACATGACAAGTTATTGAGCAGAACAATATTATATAGAGAAGGACTCAAAGTTTACACAGTTTATAAATGAATCAATCAAGCCACATTAAAACTAAATCACAATATGGTCCATTTAGTAACCGTTCCAGAGCTTTTGATTACATCACATGACCTTCATCAGTAGATGGAGTTTCCTTTGAGGACAAAACAGTCTCACCTCAAGCTTCTTCATGTGGTCGTAGCATTCTCTCTGTTTTTCTCACTCAGAAGCAGCAATGCAAGATGGGAATGAGCTGAGTGATGCAATGCTCTGAGCAGAGGAAGTGAGCAGCATGTGGGAGACCCCGCTGCACCGGGCTGAGCACTTTGACAGCCCGCTGGCCTGCTTTGTGTTCACTCACTCTGCTGCACACTTGTTATTCTATGGAAGTGTACTGATGACAAAACCAGCTAAGAGACTGCGAACCTGTGGAGTACCCAAAAATATAATAATTAATAACACTATAAACGTTCATAAAATGTAGAAATGTAAAGATAACAAAGAATAAATAAATCTAGAAATGTATATCAGGACAAAATATAAGAATGAGAATAATCAGCTTTTTCATTTCACATTTGTTCATTTAATTCTGTATATATGAATACATTTTTAAAATATGCATTTACTATTAAATCATTTTTATTCTGTATTTTTTTCTTTATCTTTATTTTATATTTCTTTTTATCTCTTTTATTTTCATTGTTATCAACTTTGACTGTTGCTTTGGGCTTATTGCCAACCATTAGCTCCAGAAACAAACAGTATGATTACTTGAGAATGGTATTGATTATTGATTTTTAAAACTGTGATGAGGTATTTCAACTCATGAAAAATGAAATGTGTGCTGAAGTCTTTCGTCATCAGTATACTTCCATATGAGCCTGACTTATCATCTGACGGTTAACAGTGCTAACAGATGCTGTCAGCTGTTTTGCCACATGCTGTATCTGAAATACAGGAATGGTTTGAAATTCATGAAAGTGAGAACTCTGTCTGAGATCAAAGTTTCAGTTCGATGAGTGTTCAGCTTCCTCTTCTCAACTTGGCTGCTTGTCTGGGCTGACTGAATGTCTTGAGAAAATGGAAAAGTTGCAAGAAAAAGAGGAAGGTCACAGCTCTGACGGATCTGAACACATTCCACCCCTCCTCCTCTGCCACAGCTGTGTTTATCATGAGCACGGTTTAATCTCACTGTTGAGCAGCCAATCAAAATGGTACATGATACAGCCAAAAGAAACTTAGCAAGCTCATAGCTAAAAGGAGGGATAAGAACCCATGAACCTTCTCCACACACCTTTTTATGAGGCACAGTGATGGTGATGAGCGCTCATGCATTGTTGAGTGCTGGTGTTCTTCAGGATGCCAGCTCATCTCAGGAGTGGTTAACTGGCTATCAAGATGTAGATAAAGAGGGCAGTACCAGGTGATTTGATAAGACCAAGACAACTGCAACTCATGGACTGATCCAAGCTAGTACACTCAAGCTGCTATTGCACCATTAGCGTGACTGTGTTGATCTCTCTTATCATTACTGTGGTAATATAAAGATGGTTCCTGGCAAGAGGTTGTTAGGTTGGGTCGGAATCCCCTGAAAGTGGACTGGTTGTATCACTTAAAGTACTTTTGACTTGGAGTAACTTTACAATTCATTTAGAGCTGTTTTTGTGGCCAGCTGGCAAACATAGATAGGTCCTATGTTCACTCTGCTTGTTGCTCTGTTTTGGTCTCCACCAGATCCAGGGGGGAAATAACTGGTGCTACACGAGGTTCAGCAAATAGGTTCTTACTTTGTGTGCCTGTCATTTGGTGTTGAGCAGAACTTTTTTTTTTTGCTAAAAACAACCACCTGCTTCATCTAGAGCCATCACTGATGAGAGATTAAACTAAAATAGGACCAGTCATGGCCCCTTAAAACCAAAACAAGGACCTGAAAGACAGTAAAACCCTCTAGAGCTGAAGAGAACTGTAGATCTGGGAAATAATTTGTATTTCTAGTGCTACTACCACTGACACCCTTTTTTATCACCACAAATAAAATGATTTAAATATTGTTTTCTACATTAGTGCAGCTTCAAAGCTGCAGAACTCCTGCAGGATACTCCTTTCCAGACTAAAGGAATGTGGAACAATATGCACACACATGCAAAACTTCTCACTTCAGACACAATGAGCAGAGGAGTGAGTAGACGGCAGGCCTCGTCAGGACTTGTCGAACAGTAAACTGATGTCTAAGCAGCTGCACTCACACTCTTTTTATCCTCAGCAAACTGTCACAAAAAGAGAAAGTTCTTGTCCTCTGAATGCCCAAGCAGCAGTGCTGTCATTTAAGGACATATTCCCAGAGCTGGTATTGTGACTCAGCCACATGCCACTCGTCATGCTGGCCCTCCACTGTCAGAGTTTAGGGCGGTGGTGATCCAGACACATAACCACATTACCCAAAAAAGGATTAATTTGATCAGCCTCAGTTTTTCCACCTTAAAAATGAACAGCCTATACTGAATAATTAACACAAGTTAACACAAAAATAGAAGATTTATTGCATGTCTGTGCCTCCAGACAGTTTGTTGCGCAACCCTGACCACTATGTTGATGATTAGACGGAATGTTTCCTGTTGATTTCGAGAAGTCTCCGTGACCTCTTTGAGGATCTGGGTTTAATCAGACACTGTGTTTTTCCTCCTCTCTGGGTCTGAGGTCGAGTAGCAGCATAATCTGATTGTTCTCATCCCCCGGCTGTCCCGGGTGCACGTTGGACAGAAGGAGCAGCCACTCCTAGACAGACAGCAGTGATTTCATTTGTTAGTGACCCATTTTCTCCTCAGTCTTCTCTCTTCTATTAGTTCATCATTCTGTCTTCACTGGGTTTCCATCTCAGCTGCTTGAAAAGCAGAGATATCAGTGCTTTCATGCCTTAGAATAATCTTTAGGGAAGTAGCCGACAGCTATATTTAGTTGTTAAATACAAATATTTGATTATTTGTTCCTATATTATTGTGTGTGTGTGACAGATCTTTGACTTTCAGCCCTGACAACTTTATCTGATCGTAGTGACTCCCAACCAAACTAAAACACACCAACAGTTATTTTCAGGACGTACTGAATAATTCCCATCAGTTCCTAAAGAGAGAGAAGGTGGCGTCTTTTTGTTTTTGTCCAACCAACAGTCGGAACCCAAATTTAGTTTACTGTGATATGGTGCAAAGAAAAGCAGCAAATGCTCACAGTTCCAAATCTGGAACCAGCAATAAGGGGTTGCCCCAGGCTCTGTAATGGAGCCGCATGCTGCTTTTACAACAGTTCTGATCCAGCTGGGAATGCTGTTACAACAGTTTGTCACTACAGGATCATCACCCGCCACCTTTTTTACCCGTCTCTGGATTAGTAGCTGTACCTTGCATGTCTGACACATCACAGTTCGGATGTTTTTACCTGCATATTTCTTCTGATACACACTGTGAATTCTTGGATTCAGCCTGCCTTAAGCCCGTCTTGATGAAGTGTGGCCAGCTCCTTTATGTCAACTCCTTATCCATCTGAGATAGTGGCCTAATGAATGTGGTCTTTGTGGAGGGACTTTGACCAACCAAATGTAAAATAAGCTTGTCAAGTAGCGTTTCCCTGATTCCAGCTGCTGTCCTCCCTCCATCAACGGTTCCCCTTGTCTCCGAGCGGCCTGTGGTAGAGGGAGAGCGCTCGCAAAGATGAACCGAGACGAATCAGAGCTTCAACATGACCCAGTGGGACACAGCGCTCTCCCTAAAAGGCCTGCCTTCTGTTGGATTCGTTCCTGTGCAGATAACAAGCTAATGAGTGTGCTACAAAAGGGGGCAGTTTGCTCAGAGCTGGTAGTGAATGTGGATTAGGTCAGCGCTGTAAAGCTCCAGCTGCTCCAGCTGTTCACTGGTCCAAATGTTCTCTCAGGAAGAGGAGACTGGGAGCGCGACTGTGTGTGAGAATGTGTCCACATTATGTCACACTGTCTTTAAAGACACTAAACTCACTGCTACAAAAAACCCAAAGTCCCAACAGACTTCAGATGACCACAGCTCAGACCACACAGTCATACATGATACACACTATCTGTTCTTATCGTCAACGGTCTTGTTCTTTTATGTGCTTCAGTCACTGGGGCTGTTATGCTCCCTAGTTCTAGTTCTAACACATAATAACATTACATAACATCATATCACAACATCTTTGTATGCATAAAGACAGGTCCATAAACAAATGGGCTCCTGAGTTTGATGTTGAAGAATTTGACTGCACAGAGCCCTGACCTCCTCATCATTTAGGGTCTATTGTAACATTGATTGCCAGCCGGTGTCTGACCTCCAAAATGGAGCATTTGTCTTCCTTTATCCTGCACGCGCTCTGAACAGACCTGCTGCTGTTCCTGTGTGCTCTCTGTTGTCCTAATTTATGGAAGTTGACAAAGAGCAGGAGAGTTTGTGAACTGTTAGATCCCTGCCCCGTTCTCTGCTACATAATACAGGAACGAAATGGAAAAGTTGGAGTTGTTGTAGGGATTGTTCACACACTGTTGGCCATCGTAGTGTAACCCTTTACACAGCACTTGTGTGGCAGCCACCCCCTGGTGGTATGACATGATGTGTTTGTCATTTTGTGAATGCACAGTTATTTAAAATATTGTTTCTCCAATGGTAGTAGGTGACCTCCCCGTTGTTCCTCTCTTTCCCAGGTCATGGAGAGTGTCACTGTGGGGAGTGTAAGTGCCACGCTGGTTACATTGGCGACAACTGTAACTGCTCCATGGAGACGTCGTCCTGCATTTCGGGTGACGGGAGGATGTGCCACGGCCGTGGAAACTGCGTGTGCGGCCGCTGTCAGTGTACTGAGCCAGGGGCATTCGGGGATACGTGTGAAAAATGCCCCACCTGCCCCGACGCCTGTGGCACTAAAAGGTAAATGTACATCAGGAACACACCAGGCAAAACAACCAAGAACACTCCTGTCATTTGATGGAGTAAGAGTGTGTGTTCATTATGGGCCTGAAGGTGGAAAATAGAAACAAGGTGCAGCAGTTTGGCCTCAGGAATCCGCCTCAGTGATGAGACGCAGTCTGCCACATAGGGATGAGGTCAAACCATCACCTGTGAGGTCCAAACCTCTCACATAACTCACTCACTTATAGACTTATCTGAGCTTTGATGAAGAAGTCATAAGACAGTTGTCCGAATAACTCTCATTCCATTTGTGACCCTTAGAAATGAAAGTGTTGCCCCGCAGTTTGAACTTGCATCAGTCAGTGTGGCAGCTCGGGCTTTGAGGTTAAACAGCTGTCAGATGTCTAGTAAAGAGAACAGTCCTCTGTGAGGGCAGAACAACTGCCCTGTCCTCTCAACAGGACTCCTTACATACACATGGCTCCTGTTTTCCAAGGCAGCCTTGATCTTTATGGTACAACCTTTGACCTTTGACCAGACATCACTGCTTCCTCAGCTGTATGCTCGAGCTGTCTGACCAGTTCAGTTTAGGAAAGATGAAATGAAGCTGAGCAGAGAGACGCAGAGGCATGTACACACAGCAGAGGTGGAGGTTTGTTACCTTCACTGTGGGGTTTCTCTTTTACTTTAGTGTGTTTAATTAGCAGAAAAGGCTCATTTTAATTCACTTTAAACAAATCAACATGCTCCTCCAGTCTAGTCTAAGCCACAAACTCTGTTGCTGTGACGTACCAAAAACTGCAGTTCCTCAAACGTCCACTTGAGGCTGGCTCCAGAGGTGAGTCAGTCTCCATAAGTCCCCATGTTCAAATGTCCAACGTTCACAGCAGAAATAAACATGTTTACAGCCTGGTACAAAAAACAGTTTTGGTCTCTATAGCTAATTTCCCCGTTCATGACAACTGTACTGAGGGTGACTTTATATACAACTCACCTGTTCACATTATGTTTCATGTGACCTGCAGAATGTGGCGGCACAGTGCACAAAGCCGGAATTCAAACAAGTAAAGTAGTTTAAACATGATGAAGATCCAGAATGCATCACAGCTGTTTGCTGCTTTGCGTGTTTCTGAGTTGTCAGTTTATTAGAAACTCACAAACTAACAGTCTAACACAGTGCACTGATTGACGAAGGTTCAAGTGTTTCAGAGAGGCGTTGATTCAGCTGATGATTTTGTGTTCTCTTGTTTCTGCTGTTCGGCCTGCCCTCGTCCATGTGGGTGGACACAGTCATGGACCCTGCCTGCGCTAATAATGAAATTCGCATGCGGGTCTTAGCAAAGTCGCTGCGTATGTGAAATGTCATGTGTTTGTTTCCCGCGTTGTTAGCTGATGCACACTCAAACATTAGTAAGTGAACACAGCCGCTGCGGCGTGTTTGTTTTGTGTTTGGTGCACAGTTGGCCCGCTGCTCAGTGTGCAGCAGAGAAAGTTCCAGTGTTTCGAGGAGCGCAGTGGGACATTTCTTACAGCTGACATACTCGGAGTAAAAATAACAAACAGCAGAAGAAGAAACGCAGCAGACTCTGTCTCCTACGAGTGCTCCGTATGTCACGGATAAAGAAGAAGAATACTTTTATAGATGTAAGAATATGTTTCGCTTCTCTTTTCCAGAGAGTGCATCGAGTGCCGGCTTTTCAACTCCGGACGGCTCGCAGACAACCAGACTTGCCAGCGCCTGTGCAAGGATGAAATCATCACCGTGGAGACCCTCAGTGAGCAAACACACACTTACATACACCCACTATACACACACACACACACACACACACACAGAGCAGCTAGCTGGCAGAGAAAAGTATTCACATGTGTGGCATCTGCAACAGTTTCACTTTTCACATTACATACCTTCTTCCACTGTCACTTTTTATGAGGCGTTTGGTGTTGTAATGGTGAGGCCCCGCTGTACAGTAAGTCATCCTCTCTCACTGTGACACGTTGTCTGATGGGATACACAACAAACACTTACAAGATAACAAGAAATGACTGAACGTGTAACAAGGTAGCATGTTACTGACCTGTAAAAAAAATCCTGTTACTTTACATTATATACACTTCATTACTCAATATATTATAATATATTATATATCATATATTATGCTATAATATATCGATTTAAAATTCCATTGGCCCTCCAGCATGCAACAGTACTGTGAGTGGGAGGGAATAACACAACAAGTTTATGAGGTTGGTGAGGAGATCTCAGAGCTCCTTCTTCCATTTCAGTGTTCATTTATCAGCCAGATGCTGGTAAACACATGCTGACAGGTAGCAGCCAAAACAACCATCTATTGACAGCTGGTAAAACTTTAACAATCACCAGCCGTTTGGCCGCTGGACAAAAAAGTTTATTTTGCACTCTGTTGGTCAAAATGTTAAATTAACCGTCAATATTTTCATGATGAGCCTTCTTTTTTTTCATCAACATTTTCATGTTCTCTTTCCAGCTGTCAACAGCTGCGCACAGTGTAGTTGAGTTATAGGCAAATAAGACAACATAAATATCCACTTCAAAATCAATGAAATCTTAAATTAAATATACATATTCAAACATACATACATATACATACACACATACAAACAAGTAACCGAACCCAGATCATTACTGTCCGCTCCATAATATAATATTGCATAGAAACAAACAGCACTTACTCTAAAAAGCTCCTCCAGTCTGCATGTTGAAGAGTCCTTGAGCAAGATACTGAACCCAAACTGCTCCTGGAGGCTGTGCCATCAGTGTGTGAATGTGTGTGAATGGTTAGCTCCTCAAACTAATGACAAAGGACAAAACAGATTTTTTTTTGGCACTCTGTTGAACAAACTGTTAAATTAACCGTTAACTGAGTCATTTTCTGAGGAAAATGTTTAAATTTCTCTGATGTCAGCCTAAGTAGAAATATTTGTTTTTAGTCCTCTATGACCCTAAACTGGATATCACGGGGCGTTTGAGGACAGCACTTTGGTCTCTGGGAAACGCTGATCAACATTTTCAGACATGTCATGAACCAAATGACTGATTCATCAAGAAAATGATCTGCTGTTGGTTGCAGCCCTACTTAGTTGTGCTAAAGTGACTTCGGACATCAGCTTGGATGTGATATGTGTCTAGAGCAGAATCACACAAAGCAGCAAACTCCACAAACAATCTGCGAGCGTGCTCACTGAGAAACAGTCTTTGTTCAGCTTTTAAAAAGAACATTGTCATGGATCATGGAAGAATTCCTGCTGAGCAGGAAACACTGGCTTTTTGTTAAGAGTTCTCTGATGCCCTCTCTGATGCGGAGTGACATTGTGGGACAAAGGACAGTTGGAATCAAAACTTCTGAGAGTTGTGTCACCAAGCAGAGCTTCACTGTAGACTTGTGCTTAGGGTTAGGGGTAGCAGTTGACTAACCCCAAGTTGTCCAACAACATGCGCAGTTTTGTATAGAGCGTCAAAGGTAAGGCACAGGCCAATGCTTGTCATGCATTAGGGTCGAGGATCTTGGTTAGGGTTAGGTTTGTTTGCCATGGTGAGTGATGAATCTAGGCTGTATAGGTGCAGCTTTCCAGATAAAAGTGTAGGGCTTGTTTGGTTGTCGAAAACAGTTTATGTTGCAGTAGGTGGAGGAGTTGCTTGTAGTCTGTCAGATATTCTGAGTTCTTCGTCATGATTATCACGTTGACTTTCACTGTGCTGCCCAAGAGAAGGGGGTGAAAAAAAAGAGAGGGGTTAGGGTTGGATTATTATCTCAGTATGGCAGTTCAGTTTAGGCAAGAAGCCAGAGTGGTTCAGGTTAGGATAACTGTCTGGGAAGGCGTTATGTTGAGGATATCCAACATACAGAAGCAAGTATATAGACAAGATGTTAAGATCTGTGATTAGCCAAAGACTAGGCGGTTCAGGTGAGACATGAAGGGTTAGGATGCCCTTATGGGAAGGTGTTAGAATAAGGAATATCCAAAGGCAGACATGTGGATGAGAGACTCGCCAGTTAGGGTTAGGCATGGAGCCACAGGGGTTTGGGTTTGCGTTTGTTGATACCCGTTAGCTTGTTGATATTCAACATGTTGTTTAAGACCTCGCACACCTCTGTGATCGGGAATGAAAGCACAGCGGCGAGCACTGGCCACTGTCCTGATGTTTGTTATATGTGGCAGGTGTCAGTCTGGGCCTCTCAGCTCCATGCACACCTTCAGTCAACACAGCAGGAAACAACCACCCACACCTCCACCCCCCTCATTCAGTTCAAAGAGTTCAATCCAGTTGAGGATAAAGTCCTTCCCTTGTTAAAGGGACAATCCAACCAACTAAACAAGCATGTACCCGGTGCAAAGCTCTGCCTC
Source organism: Nibea albiflora (assembly GCA_014281875.1). NCBI lineage: Eukaryota > Metazoa > Chordata > Actinopteri > Sciaenidae > Nibea > Nibea albiflora. The sequence continues at coordinate 25,631,493 of CM024796.1, forward strand.
TCCTGTGGCTGTGTTGATGACGAAGAGCGCTCCTATCTATGAAGCTTTTTTTTACGTCCCTCACAGCCTGGAGGGAAACAGTCAGGAGATGTTTAGGAATGTATTAATAAGCACTCAGTGATTTACGGCCTCCATTGCTCTGCTGTGCAGCACAGAGGAAAAAGACGAGCCCGGCGCTTTGTGTGTTTAGTTTTAGAGACTATTATAAGAGCATTCCATATTGGCCCAGCATGGCCCTGGCCCAGATCCGACATGTTTCATAGCATTCCCCGCTAGTTCAGCCATCTGACTGGCCTTAATGGACTCCACATGTACATTCCAGATACTTTGTGCATGAAATAGAGAGAGGAGGAGGGGGGCGGACCGGGGCAGTGTGACCTCACCCTCCCTCCTGAGCTTTTGAGACTTTTTTGGGTGATGAAGATTGACTGAAAATCAGGGCACCCAGAATATTTGCATCCTGATCACAGCTGTGATTTCACAGCACAGAAATTCATGCGATGTGACGATTGATGAACTCTTTGCTCCTCACTTTTCCCTCCCTTTGTCTCTCTGTGTGCTGAATCTGAATCCAAACCTTGATGGATAATAAAGTTGTGGTTATGTTGTGATTGTGTTACCATCTTCAAAACAAAGAGGGCCAAATTCTCCAGAATGAAGAAGAAAACTGACAAAAGCAGAGAAATCACTGTCCGTTTGGAAGAATGCTTCACAAGTTTTCAGAATTTGTGAGGTTTCCAACAGCTCTTTTTAATTTTCAGCCTCTTCTCTTTCCATTTTTTGATTAAATGCTGCATAAGCAGATGTACTTAAAGATGACTGTAACATGTCCGTCTGTCTGTCTTTGCCTCTCAGAAACAGACGACCCCGGCGCTGTGCTCTGTCTCTACAAGACAGACAATGACTGTGTCATGAAGTTCACGTATTCTGAGCACGCCAGCGGAGCATCCATCCTCACAGCTCTGAAAGAGCCAGGTCAGTGCTCCAAACAACAACACATGAGCTGTTCTGTCCTGTTAACACACTGATTTGATCAGAGTTTGTTAGATTGTATTATGTAGCATTAAGTAACAACTTAATCACCAAAGTTTACACAGTCTTTGTTGTGAGCCTGTCAGCTCACAGCACAGACTAAGACTGACTGAAACCGTCTCTACACAAATGAATTAATTGCAAGTGCAGTGTCAAGTAGAAGGCGGTTGGTTAGCAGCTGCTGTTGTGGTTGATGTAGGTACAACAGCTCAAAGTGAAAACAGACTGGGTGGGGTGACATCATCATAAATCAGAGGCCGTGGTGATTAATAAATAAGCTCCGTCAACAACAACTCTTCAGGAAATTATGTATTTTCTTAACAGTTAATTATTCCCAATTCACTGTCTGAGTGGACCTCCCTCCTGTCTGTGCATAGCTCTGCTCCGTCGCTCGTCGTGCCGTCTGTTTTCATTTCTAACTCGACATCTACGCTGTGTTTGTCCCATATCAGAGTGCGGTGGTGGGACGGATGCTCTCACGGTGCTGCTGGCCGTGGTCGGCAGCATCCTGCTGGTGGGAGTGGTGCTGCTCGCCGTCTGGAAGTTGGTCATCACCATCCACGACCGACGAGAGTTTGCGCGCTTCCAGAGCGCACGCTCGCGAGCCCGATACGAGATGGTAAGGGTGAATCCCCCCCCCCCCCCCCCCCCCACCTTCACCCTCACCAGTCTGGTGCAGTTTACTGTTGTGCTCGAACCAAACTGGTTTTCATGTTAGTCAAAAATGTGTGGAGCAAAAATACGAAGCTCAGAGTCCAATTCAATAAATCACCACAAATTACAGACTTGAATCTGTGATCTGTGTCTCTGGTGCATAAATATTGTGAGAGGGAATTCTGAAGAAGCCTCTTAAAATCCTGAAATAAAACAATGCATCATAAACCAAAATAAATCAAAACCAAAAGAGATTTTACATCAACATTAAGAGAGAAAGACATCCAATAATGATAAACCAGCTGACTAAGATTATGTTTTGGGCTGTATTGGACTATATAATGTGTAAGAATTCTATATTTTATCTATGAGACCCTGAACTTCCTCTGCTGCAGTTTAAAGCTCATCTTGTCTTCCTTTCTGCTCGCAGGCCTCCAACCCTCTGTATAAGCAGCCCGTCTCTACACACTTTGTGGAAACAGATTTCAACATGTATGGGAAGTCTTACAACGGAGGGGTCCACTGATTCCTCAGCAGGGGGCGCGGCAGGACCGGTCCAACAAACAGATCCCTGGAGGATGGAGGGGGGTGGGGTGGGGTACAAGGACTTGAACACACTCATCCCTCTGCACGGGTGACAGACGTGAAACGAACTAGACTGTGTCCGAGGGGAGAATCTGTGGCCTTTTTATCTTTACGGAGGAGATTCAAGCCTACCACAGAGACGGGATGTGAATTTATTCTTTTTTTTCTTCATCTGTGTTTCATCGGCGGCGGTGGCGGCAGCGGCAGGCAGGCGGTCGGCGGAGGAGCAACGAATCATGAACTCCTTGTTCTGGTTTAGAAAGAGAGAGTAGAGTTAGCTGTGTGTTTGTTTGCAGTTACACAAGATAAACAGACTCTCTGATGAAAACCATAACTCTCCACACATAAACCCACACATGCATCCTTTGTACAGAGCAGACAGCAGCACACGTGGGCTTATATTTGTATTTTTATTTTTATAAACACTAAAAATGCCTTTTTTAGTCTAAACTATGCACCTGAAAGAACTCTGAACAGTTTGAATATCACTCTGCATCAAATAACAGAATCAGATGTACAGGATTATTAAAAAGCACATGTTTCTGAAGGTGCACATGAAGATGTTGTGGTACTACTAACATTTACTAAGCAATAGACTTCTTACCTTCAGTTTGCACAGAGAATATTAAGAATCAAGTCTCTAAAGATTTCAATTTTCTTTTGTGTTGTGTATATTGTTGTATGCTCCAGTTGCACTCCCCATCTTCATCTTAGTTGCAGGGTACCAACTCCCCCCCTCAGCCTGAGCCCTTAAAAGCAGAAGGACGGTATTATTAATGTTTTTTGACAAATCCCAACCAAAGACCAAAATCAACAATGTGGAAGTCTGTCTCGTTGCTTTCAGACACAAAGAACATTTGTTTTTGGTGAAGATATTTTTTTAAGAGTCTCTGAATCTCCTAAAACAGCTGAGTTCCGTGGTTTGTAGCAAACATTACTTTATTAGGGGGGAAAAACAGTACATTTTTTGGGGACTATTTTCAGCAGTGGATTGATACACATTGCTCAAAGCTCTAGCAAGTATTTAGAAGAAGGCTGAAATGTGCTAGTTATAGTGTTCTCCTAACCTAGGTTCAGCTTCAGGATTTGTTTGTTTCCTGTAATTGTAAAATGAAGATATTTGGATGTCAAAACCGAATCTGAAGACCTTACCTCCGGCATTAGGAAGCTGTGGGAGGTGTAATCTTATCATTTTTTCTCTAAATGAATTGAAAAAATACTAGGTAGATTAAACAGTAATGAAAACCATCATTATGTGCAACACGTGGCTCATTTTTGTGATTTTGAAACAAGTTGAGCTCTGTACGGAAGCCCAAAGAGGCAAATAAGAAAATGTCTGCTGATCTATTTTCTCATTTTCATCTAAGTCTGATCTAAATAGTTTTTTTCATGAACTGAGGACAGATAAAAAAAATATTCTGGCAGCTGTAAAACATTGTTGTCATTTTTGTTTGTTGATGTCTCATGTATTTTGGCCACAATTTGCACCACAACCCCATGTTGTAAATACTAACTAAAGAGATCGAGACTATTAAAGTTTTCTTCCAGGGTTAATTTCTCTTAGGACACATAGACCGTAATGTTGCATATTGCTATTTTGTGTTTATTTAGTTCTTTTTCTTTGAAGGCAGCTTGATGGTGCAGTGAGTGTCCTCTCGGGTGATTGGTCGTTTGTCTCTTTGTGTCAGCGCTGTGATGAATTGACGTGTTCTCCTCCTCAGTCAGTTGGGATTGGCTCCATCCCTCTGCCACCCTGATAACAAACAAATGAAAGATGAACGGATGAAATGAATGAACAAATGTTCTTAAGTCATAAACACAGGAGAGACAACAATGTGGATCAAATTTTTAAAAAATTGATCAGTAGAATTTTTTTTTTTTTTTCACTTGACCCTCTGGGCTTCCGTAGCTCCGTGCCTCAGTTAAGTGCGATTTATCAAGCTTTGAATACTCAAATATGTGTGTGTTGGAGCGGTTCATTGTTGGTTTTGGTCTTTGGGTTGGATTTGTCAGCAGTACGATGTAGTAAAATATGAACTATCACCAGAATTCACAGATGACTTCACATGATCAACACTGCCAATCCTGCACTGTGTTCACTGCTTTAATATGATAAAGCAGACTTGTTACAGTCTTGACGATTAGTTTTGGGCATACGGGACAACTGGCTGCTACATTATGAAGTCCCTGGGATGCCGGGTCCACCCTGTCTGCACAGGGAGAGGGTGGAAACTTTGAGACATCTCGGAGGAGAAGTGTCCAATGTCATAAATCTCCCATCAGTGTTCCCACAGGAAGAGGTGGAGTCTGAACTGTCACAGGGAAATTTGACAGTGAGAAGATGGGTCGAGTGTGGGCGAGAAAGAAGGGCGGTCTGTGGCCTTTCTTATTCTGTGACAGTCGCGCGGTAAAAGTGGCGTGGGACGTGGAGTTTGTATGTGCAAGAGTGTTTTTGAGTGAAAAGAGCGTGTGCAAATAATATTCCGTGGGTTTGTATGTTCATACGGTGCCAAATGAAATGAAATGTTTTCAGCTGTGGAGTTTTTGACTTTGCTTGGCCGCGTGTCTCGGCACGGTTTATTAAACTCTCATACCCCACACGTTTATGTAGCTCACACATAAATCTCTAGCATAAAGCTCTTCCTGTACAGTTTTCACATGGACGAACAGTCCACAGATGGACTCACACCACTACGTGTTTATGTAACGCTGCACACACAGCAAGAACAATAAATTTGCTTATGTCAAAAGCCGTTGAGTGTGTTGTGTGTTCGTATTTACAAGGGCGGCATCACACAAGGAGTGGCATCGATGGGAGGGTCTAATTTTAACCATCACACACTGTTTGAGTGTGTATACACACACTTCAAAGTTTAGTCAAACATCTGTCTGCGCCGCTAACCATGCTCTCACATGTTTGATGTGTGATCGCACAGACAGAACGGCTCGTCTGATGCTGTAATTTACACCTCTCTGGTTAGACCCCTCCCAGATATGATGATCGTGATGACACAAAGGTTTCTACAAAATGACTGCATAATTACATATTCAGTCGCTTTCTGGAAATGACCATCATCGCTTTGTCTTTTTTAAATACTCTACCTCCATGGGACCATTGCTTGAGGACGTGTCCTGAGCAAATGAAGCTGTATCTCTGTCAGTATGGTACTTTGATTTATGAATTTGTTGTTGTACATGTAGAATTTACATACACAGATGTCTGCGTTTAGTGATTCTATTTACACACGTTTGAGAGGACAATAAAGAATCCACATATGTAACTTTCTACACACATTTGGAAAGGTTTGGACACACCTTCTCATTCAATGCTCTTTTTCTTTATTTTGATTATTTTCTACATTGAAAAGAACAAAAATATGAAATAACAGATGGAATCATGTGGTGAACAAAAAAAGTGTCAAACAGGCCAGAATATGTTTTAACTTTCAGGTTCTTCGAAGTAGCCACCTTTTGCTGTAATGAGAGCTTTGCTCACTCTTGGCATTCTCTCAGTCAGATTCATGAAGGAGTTTCTATCATGTTGAGCTCTTGTTGGCTGTTTTTTCTTCTCTCTGTGGTCCTCATCCCATATCAAACCATCTCAGTTGGGTTAAGGTTGACTGATTGTGGAAGCCAGGTCACCTGATGCACCCAGCACTCCATCACTCTCCTTCTTGGTCAAGAAGCCTTGTCATAGTCTGGCAGTGTGTTGTGTTGTATCACCAGATGGGATGGCATGCCGCTGCAGAATGCCACGCTTAAGTGTGCCTTAAATTTTGAATACATCACTAACTATTCCTTTTTTACGCTTATTCTTGTTGGTCTCCCTCAGTCGTGGTTTCTTTGCAGAAATTTGACCATGAAGGCCTGTTTCAACAGTTCATGCTGAAACATTTGTGAAGCATTTATATGGGCTCTAATCTCTAATGCCATTGTTTGATGGTTTTTCTGACTCTACTTGTCAACACAGTGAAATTGAAACAACTACATTCTGACAGGAGGAAAATACAGCTGTGATGTAGAACAAGTCAGTGTTCATTCCTGTTTGAAGTGAGCTCACTCCCGGCTGGGTGAGAGTCCTGTGAGCACAGTGACATGTTTGTCAAGTCACAGAGCTCAGGTTGAATCTGGCTGTGAGAGAGCGAGGAGGCGTCAGTGCTCAGCAGAGACTGTTAGCGGCCTGATAATTACTGCTGCACAGAGCAGAGGTCTGACCCTCATTAACAGAATCAATGTTTTAATTAGCTGCTGAACTCAGCTCCAATTGATAATGGAAAATTGATCTTCGAGACATTTTGTCTCTGTTAGTGTTAGTGTTGTGTTTCAGTGTGACTGGGAAGATGTCCAAGGTTCAAGACAGGCATGTATGAGATGTTAGGGTCTGAATGAAGTCAGAGACTCAGTGGTTAGGTACAGAGCTGGAGTGGCTAAGATTAGGATAGAGTTAGGGTTGAAGTCAGGGTTATGGGTTAACACACATTAACTCTCTCTGTGCTGTCCAAGGACTCACACAGGGTTTGGGGTTACCCTGACAACACCAATATCTGTATAATAATATTTTATATGATCAGTTTTAAGTATTTTTGCATGCACTTTACATACTGCAACTCAACCAGCTGCCACCCACACAATAAGTCAGATTTTATTCATGATTTCTGCCCGTTAAACAAAGTTTTTCCTTGCCACTGTCGTCAAGTGCTTGTTCATGGTGGGAATTAAGTCTCTTCAAGTAATATTATAAATAGTACACTCTAGACCTGTTCTATATGGAAAGATGTATGAGATAGGTTTTGTTATGACATGGTGCTATATAAATAAAACTGAATTCAATTCAATACATGATTTGTACTGAATCAAATAAACAGTAGAAAGTGCCAACATCAGACACTTCTACTTCAGCTTCAGTACTTTCTGACCGCCATAATCCATTGATAGCATTCTACCATTCTATGATTAAGTGTTGTGTTATTCTTACAAAAGTGTTTCTCTCAGCATAGATGTCTGTTTCACTCCACACCGAGAGGAGGAAAGGGGAGCTGCAGTCCTGTTCTCTGTGGAACACTCACCTCTTTGTTATGTAAATGTTTTGTTTAAACTCTGGTTTAGTTCCCAGGTCTGAATGCCAAGACAATTCAGGAAATGAGAGATTTTCACATGAACCCCACTGCGTGTGTGTGTGTGTGTTAGTCGTCACTCTCTGTTTGGTGATGCGCTCCTCTGACCTCAGAGCTGCTCTCACAGCAGCGACACATTCAGGCTGTGTGCATCACAAAAGCTCTCTGAACCATGTAAAATAACATTGTCAGGAAGTCACAATGTTCTGCCCTTTGACCTCCTCTCACTGAATGCCGTCATTGTCAATCTGATCTGAGCGTTTACATGTGGTGGTGGACAAATCTGATCCCAAACGAAAGAGGTGAATTACAGGAAGTGGACAAAATAAAGGAAACAAGTATGCAGCATGATTTTACAGTTCTGATTCCCCAACATTACTGCTCAGAGCATTTAAGAATATGACCATCATCTTCTTTTCATGTATGTCTTGATGTAATCTGTGATGTAACATAGTTTGTATTGTAGGAATGCTGAGGTACTGCCTCTTTTATTGACCCATGTGGATGTTTTTAAATGAGTTCTAATAAAGGGAAGTCTTAATGCTGCTGCATTCCTTGGTATTATTGTATTTTAGACAACACAGGGGAAGACCCTGTCCTGTTTCAACATGCTGATGCCCCTCAGTAGCCTGCCTTCTGCTGCCATCTAGTGGATTTGTGTGAATTTACCCACACACTCATGTCAATACACTGCTGTAAGATCAGACATACTGTATGTTGACAAGGAATCATGTGGAGCTTGTTAATCATACATCAAATGCTGCCACTGATGATAAAAAGTAAATTCTGTCTTGTCACATATTAAATCAGTGTTATCTTCATATCAGCATGGTTAATATTATTAAAGACACTTCATTTAACATAGTTAAAGAACCTGAGCTGTAACTGTCTTAAAACAGTCTCTGACAATGTTAAAGAACATATTCCTGCCTGCCTTCAGACTCTGTTCAGTTCAATCAGTTAACACCAGGGGGCGTGAGAGCTCTCCTGCTCCAGCACTTCATCACTAAGAGTAGAGCCTGGGGTCTATAAAGGAAGTAAGGGGCTGTGAAGAGCTGTTTGATATCAAACAGTATCTTCTATCAAACCTTGGCAGTACTAGTATGGCATTTTAGAGTAGGTGTCTGGACCTAACCGGTAAGGCAAAAAAACAAATATACAATGTATTAGTAGTACTACTTAAATCAAAGATATCTAAAAACAGCAATTTATATTAGTATTAGTAAGTCTCAGAATAGTCTACTACTCCAAATGGCTTTCTGATCTTACTATCAGTGTTAATAAACACTTTTAGTCTCTAGTACTTATAACACTTGTGGACATTTTTAACATCACTTGTACTAATTACTATGTTTCTGCGAGCCTACTAGTAGAAGAGATTCATATTTTGGGCCTTAGTAGTACTGGTGTGAACAAGCTTTGAAAGTAACATGATGAAGTCATTTTGAAGGGACTGTTGTCGGGATCACTGTGGATTTGAACTTTAGTCTTATTTTCAGTACTAGTGAACACTTTTGGTCCTGCTATCAGTGCTAGTGATCTTACTGGTAGTACTAATGTGCAACGTGCTAATGAAGAAGGTGTGGAAATGACAAAAGAGCCTCAATGCTCTTTTGATCCAAACAGGACAGTGAGAACAAACTGAGTGATGGTGGTGTAGAATTGTGGCAGGTTGTGCTTCTTGAGGTGTCGCAGGAAGTTTAACAGACACATGAGGGATGTGATGTCCCCCAGCCTCACCTGCTGCCTCCTGTCAGTCAGGAAGTTTCTGATCCACTGATAGCTGTTGGTGAGTGTTTGGTCAGTGGGCAGCACAGTAAGCAGATTGCACTATACACTCAATGAGTCAGTGTTGAACTCTTTTGGCTTTGTGTACAGTGAGTGGAGAGCCAGACTACACACTACAATCCAGAAAAGACAAAACAAGCAAACATGCTCACTATTTATGTCACTATCGAACATCTCATTTGAAAACTTGGATATGAATCTACTTCTCCAACAGCCTCCACTCTTCTACCAGATGTTGGAACCTGCACAGAGCACTGATGGTCGTCCATAATTCCCGGTTTGTCGTCAGCATACATGTATCAGCATTTTGTCAGCAGTTCATCAGCAGTTCATCCCAAAAGATTTGGATGACACAAGCCAGTTATGTCCACATCCACACAGTTTGACGTATTAAACTTAAAAATTATGTGTTTTTTTTCCCAAACTTAATTTTTTATTGTTGTTTTTTATACTGATTCAACACAAATCAGAAAGAAAAAATCAAATAGCACTGAACCTCCTTTATACTTGGACATGAATCTACTTCTCCAACAGCCTCCACTCTTCTACCAGATGTTGGAACCTGCACGGAGCACTGATGGTCGTCCATAATTCCCTGTTTGTCGTCAGCATATCAGCATTTTGTCAGCAGTTCATCCTAAAAGATTTGGATGACACAAGCCAGTCATGTCCACATCCACACAGTTTGACGTATTAAACTTAAAAATTATGTGTTTTTTTTCCCAAACTTAATTTTTTATTGTTGTTATTTAGACTGATTCAACACAAATCAGAAAGAAAAATCAAATAGCACTGAACCTCCTTTATATGAATGGGGCAACAGTTCAGCTACATGAAAAAAACAGTCGGTTATGAATATAATCCATGTTATTACAAACAGTAATGTGGTAGTAGGCTTATATGAGACAAGATCTTCAAATTTCCACATGTTGGTGCAACCCAGTCAGTCCACCCTACCGACTCTTGGGCGAACTGCCCCAGTCTTGACGTTTACTGATGGAGGTTGTGTGCTCTCATTTTTGTCTCTTCACGGTTTTGTTTATTCTTCATGGTGGGTCAGGATCTCCGTCATAATACAGTAACACAGCTTCCGTAAGATTGAAAACCCAGGGACACTTTGTCGTCAGAAAGATTTTTAGATTTACAGTTGTGAAAAATAATACAGATTAACATAATGTTGCATATTTCTGGTTTTGCTTATAGATGACAACTTAAACTATCTGCAATGCAAAGCTCAGGACTTTATTTTCTGCGTAAAACACTAGGAATGATTTTAAAATGATGGACGCTATAGTGAAATATTAAATAGGTGCTGTGGGGCACTCTGGGGTCTGTTGGGTTTAATGTCTGCATTTGGATCCATTCTCTGTGTTTCCCTGTTTCCCTGCTTAAACTTGCCCAGTTACCCTAATCCCTAACTGACCTTGGTTAACTTTTACTCTTGCCATCGGCAGATTGGCATTTTTAATTCAGAGTTTAAGAGGTCTCTACAACTGCTGGATGGATGCACATGAACATGCGGCACTGTATTCATTAGACACTTCCTACAGGCCAATACAATTCATGTATGATTGGTGAAACCAGAGACAATTTGTGTTTATGGATGAATAAATGAGGTACACACAGTAAGAAACCAACAGGAACACGACATGATGGACCTTTTGAAGAAACTGAACCTGAAGATGTGGGTTTGTATGAGTGTGCATGCATGAGTGTGTATGCGTCATAGACCTACAGAGAGAAGAATCATCACCATAACCAGCTCCGGTTTGACACACACCAGGGCCAAACTGTTAAGTCATAGCAGTCAGTCAGTACAAGGGGGAAAAACAGTCTGGAAACAAAGACGCCATTATCCTCTGCATCTCTGTCTCAGCAGTCGAAACCTTCCCCATCTGGGCTTGTTGTGTTTGGCAGACTGGTTGTCTTTGGTGCATGTGTGGAGGTTTACAGTGACAGTCAGTCACAGTCAGACTGAGAGTGGGTCTGAACAATTACAACAAGCTAGTTTCCAGAAACATATGTGGAGAAGATGTCATGTCATATAAGGGAAGTAATCACAACCACATGCTACCCCCAACAGTCAGGAGTATTCTGCAGAATTACTGCTGCTAATTTCCAATAGTTCAAGGTTACTGGGACAAACCAAGCTATACTACACTACAGCTATACCTACAAATGGAAACAGAATAATACACAAGCACAACGCTGACATGTTAGGACTGTTATGTTCCAAACTTGTTAGCAGTTAACTATTCACACATCCAGCAGATACTGATGAACATTATCATTTATTTGGAGTCACCAGGAGCCAATATTCATCTTTACAGTTCATCTATTCTTTCTTTCAGCTGTTTTGGTTCTCTTTAGCTGCTAAACTGGGCAGTGAGAGTGAACCAAAGTGAAGTTATAGGCCATAAAAACCAAAATGAGCTAGATGACACTACAACACTTATTTATATTTTATATTTTATATATATTTTATATTTGTACACTGTTTTTTAAGCAGTTACATTCATACTGTAGATTTAGGAGACCCTGAATTATAATCAGTCTCATGTTGTTATATATTATTGCATATTTTATTATGCTACACTACATGTGCTGTTTTCTCTTGTTTGAAGACAAGAGTTAAGCTAGAGAAAGGCTTTGTATGTTCTCCTTACAAATCCCCACAAATCAAATCAAAAGTTCAATGGAAGAAACCTCAGGAAGAGCCACAGAGGAGGGATCCCTCTCCCAGGACAATAATATATGTAGTGGACGTCATGCTGGACCACAGCAGCAGCCACGATCCATGAGAACCTGCAGGAGGAGAAAGCACAGAAACTCCAGGGAAGAAGTTTAGTTAGTCACATGCATTAACAATTAACATGCATTAATGAGACATGTATGTTTACGGCAGTCAGTGGCAGCTGTTTTTCTGCATCCACTTTAGATACAATGCGTCTGACTTTTACAATGTTACGTAAGTGGAAGAAAGCAGTCCTCGAAATTTGTTTTATGTGGACATTAAAGGACAAATTCTGATCAAAAACAGCTCCAAGATTTTGGAGCTCGAGGCAAGGGTGATCCCGTCTAAAGTAACTAAGTCTCTAGAAAGAGAGTTTCTGAGGTGTTTCGGTCCAATTACAAGAACTTCAGTTATGTCTGAATTTAACATCAGAAAATTGTAGGTCATCCAACTTTTTATATCCTTAAGGCATGCTTGGAGTTTAGTTAACTGATCAGGCTTGATCGATAATTATAACTGGGCGTCGTCTGCATAACAATAAAAATTAATGGAGTGATTCCTAATAATGTTCCCTAGAGAAAGCATATATAAACTGAATAGAAGTGGTCCTAGTACAGAACCTTGTGGGACTCCATGACAGACTTTGGTATGCATGGAGGATTCATCATTGACCTGAACAAACTGAGATCGATCTAAAAAAATACAACCTAAACCAGCTTAGGGCGGTTCCTTTGATGCCAGTTTGATGTTCCAGTCTCTGTAAAAGAATTTGATGGCCTACACTGATTCTGTAAACTAAAATAAAGTTGTTTCTAATACACATCTTCACTTTTATAGTAAATGTGAGACAGTAACATGTTTACTTAGGTTAAGAATCATTTAAGGCAAACCTTTGTACTTATGCTATGTCATAAAAAGTCAATGAAACAACCTACAGAGGGTGCATAATTAAAGCCTGCCATGTCTTGATGACATACCATACAAGTTGGTCAGTGGGTCATATTCTATGCTAAACTGTCACAACCGAACTATGGACCAGAACCCAAATGCACAACTCTCAGGCAAAAGTTTCAAACCAAAGTTTTTATTGACAAAATGAAAATCACTTTTGAGAGAGGAAATAACTACACTAATCTAAGAAACTAAAACTCACTTGACAAAAGCTAGACTAAGAAAGAACAAATAAAGAAACAGGAAATCACTTTTAAAGAAACAAAGTAACAAAACAACAAGACCTGACAAGGGCAAAGGGAGACATGGACTATATACACACACACAAGGTAAGGGCACAGGTGGAAACAATCAGGGTGGAGACAGGGCAGGAAAATAGACGAAAGGGAGAAAGTGAAACTGGTAACAGTAGACACAGACAGGAAGTGGAAATAAAACAGGAAATCACAAGACAACATAGACACAAGACAAAACTGAATCAATTAGGTCAAAGTTTCCTTGACCTGACACTAAACTACACAACAGTTAGCCAATTCATTCACTGTGTGAATAAATACTGTATAATATTCAAAGAGTACTCTTTGTACTTTGTATTTGTTTTTGTTCATTTACAACTTTAACTTGACAGCAGTTTTAAATCAGTGTCTCTTGTGTGAGCTTGCATTTATTACACTCATCCTAGACATGATGTCAGTGGCATAAATAATTTACTCCACTATTATTGTTGTTTAACAACATACAATACAGGGGTAGTCACTCCAAGCTTGAGTAATCAGTTTGCCCCTCTGTAGTTGTGCGACACATGGAAATGATGATGAATGTCCTGTTAAAATGCGACTGTAATATACAGTATGTCACAATTACTGCATCTGAGACAGACTTTCCATGTGTGGGTTTGAAAGGGAGAGGCACAGTGACAATTAAGAAGGTACAGATCATTTCCTCCCAGGTCTGGAACCAATTCAGAACAATGTGTGTGTGTGTGTGTGTGTGTGTGTGTGTGTGCCCTCTCACATTAACCTGTGATCCTGAGAAAAGTAGGTATTACACTGCAAACTGAGGGTGTTTACCAAGACTTTTCCCTAAAAACATATTGAAACAACTCCAGATTCAGTGTTATAATATTTCAACATTTTCCCTGTAATATCCAGTATTTTATTCAGTGAGATATAAATGACCTCATTGTTTGACACAAAATATACTGTATACACGCTGCCTCTGAGTTTCCTACCACATGTAAGTCACCCCATGGATCATGGACGCCCTTTTGGTAAAACTCCACCTTGAGAACTCAGGCATTTGATATGACATCACATCATGGTAGTTGCTGATTACTCATTTGGGTTTAAGGATGTTGCATTTATTATGAAACAATCTACTAGGAAACTTGAAAAATGAGCTGGTGAACACATGCAACATATTGATTAGAGCAGCATTAAGCAATACTAAGAGTCAACTCGGAGTGTGTTCCTGGTGGTGTATTCCCTTGCTGAAGCTGCGGGAGGAGCACCTAACATCTGGAAAAACCCTCACACATGGTGTGCACTATTCCCCAATATCCATACCCCCCACACTCCCACCACCACCTGAGGCCTGTGTTATTAAGCAACTCTGTTGGGGGAGTCAAATCTCTTTTCATCTGTTCAAACATGAACACATTCTGCATTCAAAATGATGCCACATTAAGATTCGCTGGAATCACTATGTGTCTTGTGAAAGAGTTCAGACAGAGTTATGACACTCACAAACAACCCAGACATGTTTGTCCGCTTTGAGCAAGTCAGTTTTATTTAAACATGACAAATCATAGCTATGCCTCCATCTTTAGATTATTTCGATTCAGACTTGAAACAACTGTAACAAAACCTTTAACATGGAAACAAACTGAACAAACAATAGAGGAATCCCTCCCACAGACATCATACATATTGTATACAGAATAGATCAACATAGTGGATCTGGGAGGAAGTTGAGCAATTTCTGGTGTCACCAAACAGATAAGACACAAACCACCTGGCCTCCTCTCCATCACAGAGACCCAGAGAGAGGATGAAGTATGTTGGAAAAATGTTATTATCCTTTCAGCTTTGAGTAGTTTTCCATTTTGAGATGACCCAGCATGACCCTGCAGGGGCATGCAAAGAAATAGCTGATGTGTACTTAATTTGAAAGAAGTTGCAACATTAATGTATTAACAAACACTTGTAACTATAATTTCCCTTTTAATGCTTCATGTTCTATGATCATACATGGTTAAAAATGCCCAAGATTGAAACTGTGTTATAGACAGGCTATAGGTGTCACTCTTGCCTGTAGGTAGGTGACTGCTTTCCATATATATGCTGTGTTGAACCCTTGAACCTTCGAACACTTACTGAACCGCAGAGTCTGTAAGTTGTTCCTTTGCTGCAAGTTACTATTAAATGATCTATCTTAAAAAAGTCTGACGGCGTCCCGAGGGTTACTGAATAATTTTCTTAACAAAGTACACGAGCACAGAAGAGCAAAGGCCCTCAGACACCATTTGCACAGGTAAGGGGAGAGGAATCAAACACACAAATACAGAGAGAGAGAGAGGCGAGAAGACAGGACGCATTCAATTCCAAAACACCTGAAATGAGGTGGTGACAGCCAGCGGAGAGAGGGAGAGAAGCTCAGTGAGAAGAGAAATGAACGAGATGTGCTGAACAACAAGAGATAAACAAGAGATAAACACAGCTGTGATTGTGAGCAGAGACAAGGTCTAGCAGCTTAAACACTTCTTAGCTGTTGGTGGAAACCAAAGCAACAAGGAGAGTGAATATGAAGAGTTAGATCCATCAATGTCTTGTGACCAATGACATCATCATCATCATCATTTTAACATAAGATGATGACTTTAACTTACAAAACATTATTATTAGTAATAAAATGTACGTGACTGGATGTAACAGCACCTCTGTGAAGGACAGCCAGTTCTAGAAAGTTCAGTTCTTGGTGCTTTTGAACCTTTTTTTCTTGGTGTTGGTGTAGCTGCTGAGTTGGAGCTCATTAACTGTGCCTACTACATGTGCTGACGCAGGTTAAATTTATATAGGCCTGTTTCATATTGAAGTTTTTTTTTTTTTTTTTGCCTCCCACACACTCCTCAACTATATCTCCAACAAATACCTCAAACCGCAAGCCTTTCTACAACTCTAAAGGTCTGCCTTGAAGATGAGGACAGATCCAGGAAAGTTTCGCTTTTTTTTTTCTTACTTTAAAGCAACATTGTGCAACTTCTTCTATCAACAGATTTTAAATCATGTTGATGCTAAGCTGACTTGTAATCAGGAGCCTTCAGGAGCAGTTTGGGGTTCAGTATCTTGCCAAGGGGGCAGTGTTTAGCTCAGCTGGAAGAGCATCTGCCCCATGAGCAAAGGCTCAGTCCTTGTTGTGACAGCCCAGGGTTTGAATCCGACTTGTGGCTCTTTCCTGCATGTCATTCCTCATCTCTCTCTCTCTCCACTTTACTGTCACTCTTCAGCTGTCTCTATCAAATAAAGCTTGAAAAGACCAAAAAACAAAACAAAACAACATCCAAAAAAAAGTATACAAAGTATCTTGCACAAGGACACTTGTGCAACATGCAGACTGGAGGGAATTGAACCAACCATCTCCTGATCTGTGGAACACTCACTCACTATTTTATATTAGAGGCTGTTGCACAGTAAAACACAGTCCTTGTCAAAACCTTATCTTTTATACACCATGTATATGGTATTTTCATGTCAATTACATCTTTTGATATATTTACACAGTGAAGGATGGAACAAAACGCCAACCTTAACTGTAAAATAATACTCATATCCTATTACTGTAACATTAGAAAAGGTTATACCAGATTATTACGTTCAAATTCTGAAAGCTGGCATAGCTGCCATTTACAGTGTACTCTGAAACTGGGGAATTTACAGACTTTGTCCATCAGACGAATGAAATAGAAACTGAACTGTAAAACTAGACGTCCTGTCAGTGACCAGAATCACGTGAGTCACTGTACAATCCGTGGATCTCCCCCTGCGCGGGTTGGCAGCAGCGGTCAGCAGTCAGTCTCCTCCGTCACATATAAAAGCAGCAGCGGCGGCGGCGGCGGAGCGCAGAGCAGAGCACAGCAGCTGCGCACTGACGGCCGCAGGATGCGCGTCTTTTTCCTTATCTGGGCTCTCGGGCTCCTGCTGAAGGAGGCGCACGCATGGGGCTTCAAGAACGGAATATTTCACAACTCTATATGGCTCGGTAAGTAACTGATTGTTTTTCTTTCCTTTCGTCGTCCGTTGCTAGAAACAAACTTTGTTCTGATTGTGGTGGAGTTGGTCGATTATATGCGTTATCCATCAAAACCATGTGTGATCTGCGGCTTTATTAATGCATGTGTTAAGTGTCATCAAGGGTAACATACTTTTGCCACATAACAGAAAGGCTCATAGTGAGGAGTAAGGAGGATTAACCAGCAGCCAAACTGCATGTTTATGACCTGGCTGAGTTAGTCCTGCATGGAGCCAGTAAACACAGGGGAATGACTTCATGTGAGAGCCTTCCAAGATACAAACAGATCACAGGAAAGCTAGTTTAACCAACATGTGCACACACATTTACTGAGATAAACTGTAAGTCAGACAGGTCCCATACACACACCACTGACTCTCACTTTATGAAAGCCACTGTGTATTTTTACAAGTGAGAGGGGAACTAACAGAACAGTGTTTGATAGTGCTAATGAGCTCGCCTGACCCGATCCACGTGCAGCATTTTCTACTGTTCCATACACCTTTTGTTCTATGCTGTGTTTGGGAGAGCTCAGAGTTCTCAGTCTTTTGCTGTTTTCTGGTGCTGGTATGAAGGACAAGTGAGTACGAGGGTTTAATTAGTGTAAAAACATTCATCACACAGATCAAAATATCAACTTGAGGCTAATTTCTGTGGGCTCTCTGCCTAGTCTTGCAGTCATGCATGCGTGAAGCCAAAACAGGATCAGCAGAGGACTCCACACTGAGGAGGCCAGGGAGCAAGTGATCCTGTTGTTGGTGGACATCCAAAAATGTCACACACTTCTTTTCTTTCAACTTAACCTTCAGCCTTCCTCTAAAACGTCACATGCTCGGCGGTAGCTGCAGTCGAATGTGAGAAAATCACTGTTGGTTCAGACTGTGCCACCACAAAAGCGCCGACACCCACCCTCAACCACGTCTCTTCTCGGCTTTAGACAGTGGTAGTAGCTTTTTTTTCATTGTCTCTCTCTTTTCCAGAACAAGCAGCTGGAGTTTATCACCGGGAATCGCGCAAAGGGAGATACCAGCTGACGTATAAAGAGGCCAAAGCTGTCTGCAAATACGAGGGAGGGAGCCTGGCCACTTATGAACAACTGGAGGCAGCTCGTAAAATAGGTCTGCACACAAACTCACCAACCACACACGTGCAGAGCTCCTGCCAGGGAAGATTTACTCCAGGGTGTGCATCATAAGTCATCATAGCTCTCTCAAGGTGTACTCTTTCTTCATCGCCAACACTAGTTCCCATGAGTCGCAGAGCTGTTTGACCCATTAATGTGACACTATCTCTACATCAATCCAGTCCACCAGCTGGAGGCAGAGAGGGCTGTGTATACCTTTCCTGTCTCCCATGAAACATCACATCTGATGTAACAGTAGCGATGCAGCTCTCGGCTCACTTGGAATGCTTTCAACGTGTAGGAAAAGAGGGGCATATGTTCACAGGGTAAAGGTCAGTGAGAAGCAGTGAGTGAAACACTTTTTTCCACAAGCGCTCTGCTCTTTGCCAAATTTTAAACAGCCCCTAAAGTATCGTAAAGGTCTGTGAACACCATCTAGCGGGGGGTAATATAACTGCTCCCTTGGCACAGAGACTGAATCCTGCCCCTCGCTCTGGCATCATGATCCACCTCCCTGTCAGCTGAGTTTCCCCATAGCTGTCTACCTAGGGGGTCCCTCTTTTATCTGGGCTGCTCTGGCTGGAGTCTGCTGATTGTAACTTGGAGCTGAACTCTTTCTGTCTCCACAAATACAAAGAAACAACAAAATAACAAACATCTTGTGAGGCTTGAGGCTGCCCTGTTGGTGGAGTTGAAAGAAAAGCCTCTCTGTGGTTGGAAGGACACTTTATTATCAACGTATTGTTGCATAAAACTGGATTTTCTGCTCTTGTTCAGGTTTCCATGTGTGTGCAGCTGGCTGGTTTGACAAAGGACGTGTCGGCTACCCTATCGTCAAAGCGGGCGCAAACTGTGGCTTTGGGAAGGTTGGCATCATTGACTATGGATACAGGCTGAACAAAAGTGAGAGATGGGACGTGTACTGCTACAACCCACACTGTGAGTACATGTTTTATACTAGGTAGTATACGTGGCTGAGGACACGTACTCCAGTGCTGCACTTAAAACTGCATTAATCAATAGTCTTATGAATGAAACAGTTATAAAAGGTGTCACTTGTAGTGACCAATGCACAGAGCGCTCTTTGGAGTCAGATATTTCCTTCCATTGCATATATCTGTTAGCCACACTCAGCACTGTGTGATAATATCAAATGTAATGTTGCTCTGCAGAATGTGTAAACAGCAACTGTAACTCTCTAAGATGAAAACCTTGTCTGCGTAGTATATGGCCTAAACGTGTGGTTTAACTGATGACTGTGCTGCTGTGGTTAAGTGTTGGAGTCATGAGTCCCAGTGGGAGAGACCCAGACCCACAGGTTAAGAATAGTCATCAAGTCTGAGGCTCCACAGACTCACTCAGGATGTTGTCATCATCACTGCTTCCAGTCAAATGTGAGGGACTACAGAGAGGACTGAACCAGCGCTGCCGTGACTCAAAGCCACTATCTCAGTCCCACCCTGTGAGTTATCACAGCCAGCCCAAGAATAAACGTGGAGCGAGTTAGAACGTATCAGTCTGGATAAGATGCCGGTGGAGTAACTGAGTATGTGATAACTGACATGCATGCTGGTCTGTGAAGGATGGAGTCAAACATGTGTGTGAGTAGGCTAGTAGGCACGTTTACTTACTGAGGTAATGTCATGACGATGTGTCTGCCAGGTTTTTTTATTTCTGTTTTTTTGCCCCCTACTGGCCAGAAAGTCCTCAGACTTTCAAGGCATCTATTATTTAAGTGTAATAAATGTCTGGCATGTAAACTAATCTACAAATCTACAGCTATCAAGTCATTTTATTTATCATTGCAGAACAAAAGGTTGTAGTCCCTTTATGCCACGGATGAAAAACTATTTCTTATGGTGGATGAGGAGTCTTCCAGCCCTAGGAAACAAGTCTCCCTTTAGTTTGGTGTAGTGTATATGCCGTAATAAATACCTCATCATTTGTAATCCAGCAGGTGATGGTGGTGTCATCCACCACCTTCGAACTCTGTAAAACCGCTAGTTTTCTCAATGTCGTGGTTGCAGTCATGGGTGTACAGCGTGAACAGCATGGGGCTGAGCACATAGGGTGGCACTGATGTTCAATATAGTGGAGACGATGTGCCAATCTGAACTGTCCCGGCTCAGTTTCATTGGGGAGATGGTACTGACTGCTGAGCTGTGTAAATGGAGTGGAGGGCCAGTGGGGATGGCATCATTGAAAGCAAACTGATGCGGGTCCAGGCTGGCTGGGATGTTGTCTTCAATGTGCTGGACAACCAGTTCCTCAAATGGGGGTGAGTGTCACAGAGCCGTGGACATTCAGACTACACTGCAGACCTTTCAGGTGGCTTCGATGGTGGCTTCTTGAAGCAGGTGGAAACACATCATCTTCATCAACTTGCTGGTTGGGACATGTTTATCAGCCTTCCCCCAGTCCTCTGATGTCTCCGGCTATCATTCTTGATGCTGGTTTTCAGTCGCTCTCTGGTGGTGTTGTCCTTGTCACCTGAACAAAAGGGTAGCATTTTGGGCTTTACATCGAGGGGAATGATTATTGTTTTTGTGAACACCACATCATCAATACATTTTGCTGATTTATGATTTCACTGATGACATTATTCCACAAGCCTGATGCTTGCCTGATGGTTTGCCCTCTTTAGTATGTAAGGCAGACATTCAGAGTATTGTTCCCCATACAGCCTTTCATTCTGACAGCACAGAATGTGGTCCACCCTTCAAGTGGTCTCTGTAAAAATGTGGGCACAGCTCTGATTTCTCTGTACCTCTCTCAACTCTTATCCCAGCTCTCTTCCTGGGTGGTCACACTCCTTGCTGGTCTGGCTGGGTTCTTGGAAGATCCTGGTGTTTCCTTTACCAAATGTTGAGTGTATTTCTGTCACAGACAATATATACTTCAGTAATAAAGGTGAAAAGATGACATATTAAAACAAAAATATTGTTTATGGGAGCTACTGGCTGCCACATCTGTATGCTCCGTCATCACCACAGCATGTTGTGCAAAACGTCTCAGACTTGTACTGAGCTGTTGGCACCTGTGTGACTGGGTGAATGTGATATGTAGTGTAAAAACAATTTGAGTGGTCAGAAGATTAGAAAGGCGCTATATAAGTACAGTCCACTTACTATTTACTCTTGCACAACATTGTTTTGAACGTAGCTACCTGCTGCAAGCGATATGAGAGCCAAAACAGTAAAGCCACTCATCCTACAGAAGCGTGATCACATGAATTCCTGTATTCTGTAACCGTCTGATCTGTAAAGTTTACAGTTCACTCAGTTGTGGAAGCTGAAGCCATCTCACTGTATACACCAGAGGTTCTGGCTAAGTTGTGATGGATGTTAGCTTACTTTTTTAAATGATCTACAAATGAGAGACAATGTTAAACAACATTCAATTTTTCGTCCCTCCGGGGCGTTGAATGGAAAGGCTTTTGATGCCATTGTCACCACTCTCAACATGTGTGTTTGATTTTCTTTACTCAACAAAAGCTTTTCCCTGTTCTGAATTCATTCAGAGCTCACACGGAAGAGACAGACCCCCCACATGAACACATGCACAATCCCACCAGCTGATTAAAGGAATACACTGTGGCCAGTTTAAAGTGGGCCATTTTGCCTGAGAACACAGACAGCAAATGGAGCCTCTTATTCAGCATGTGCTAGGATATGCTCCACTGAACACTATAAAGAAAGTAAATATGCCCTCAGGTTTGTTTTCAATTTGTTGATTGAATTTGGAATCCATAACTCTGCCAAAAATCAAGATTATGTATTTATTTTTTTTGTCCGCAGCACAAAAACTAGCAAGTCGATAACTTTGCTAACAGCCAAACATTAAGCAAGGTCAACAACACAAGACATAGCAGCAGCTAATATTACTGACCAGTCCAACAGCAGTCAGCCCAGCTTGGTCACTCTCACCTTTTCTCTCTTAGCTTCCTCCATCATGGCTCCCCGTCAGTCTTTTTTGCATCTGACATTATGTCCATAGAGGCTGCTGAGACTAGTTACGTTGGGTGCTTGCATTCTCCTGCGCCCCGAGCCTGAAAGCCACTTCTTCCCAGTGGTCCAAAATGCCTGTGGTGCCTGCGGAACATTAACACTCTGCCATGGAAGCCTGACTAACAAACTGAGCTAACAGCTACAGTTGGCAGTAGTACTTCACTGTCCATCAGGAAAAGGCAGAGCAGCTGGAGGACTTTAGGGGGAACACCAGAAAATATGTTATCTAGTTTCACCAAATTCACCACATTCTGTCCTTTACGTCTCTCAGGGCCCATGCTACTGCTTATGTAATATATATTATATATTTTTTTCTTGTAAAAGAGATAACATGTCATAAGAAATAAATCCTAAAATCAGCAGGTCATATGTGCTTCTGTTCTTTTTGTGATGTGCACCATACAACCCTTTCTTGTATATTTCAGCTGTGTAAATGTTTTTTTGGGAGTGGAGAGTTAGCAGTTTCTTTGGTTGGTTAATTCGTCACTTTTCACGACAGTTGAAGAAATATGCTGATTTGAGTTCATGTGTACAGCTCCTCCACAGTGTCACTATTTTCACACAGCTGTCAATAAATGCAACAGACATACATGAATCAGAAGATTTGGGCAGCAGATAAGGTCTAGAACCAGGCTGTGGTGTTGGCAGATTGTCTTTAAACAGAGTATCTGTGTAATGTATAATATGATACTGTTTACTGTTTGATTTTTATAGGAACTACAGTTGCAACCACATTAATTTAGAATTTGTCTAGGAGTGTATTAACACTATGTCTTGTAAATCCTGAATGACCCTATTTGTATAAAAAGTACATTAACATGCTATCTTGAACCTATTTGTAAGAAACTCAGCATTAAAAGATGTATTTTAGAGGACTAATCACTACATGCCATTCATGTGTCTTACAGCCAAGGAGTGTGGAGGGGTGCTGACAGATCAGCAGAGGATCATTCAGTCTCCAGGCTTCCCTGAGGAGTACCAGGATGAACAGATCTGCTCCTGGCACATCCGAGTGCGTCTGGGCCAGAGGATCCGCCTCCACTTCCTGGAGTTTGACGTGGAGGATGACACAGCATGTCTGGCAGATTACCTGGATGTGTA
The DNA here is from genome assembly GCA_014281875.1 of Nibea albiflora. Lineage (NCBI taxonomy): Eukaryota > Metazoa > Chordata > Actinopteri > Sciaenidae > Nibea > Nibea albiflora. Next base: position 25,654,869 of record CM024796.1, read on the forward strand.
TGACAGCTACGATGACATCTCAGGCTTTGCTGGGAGGTGAGGATCTTAGAGGGAAGATTAGAAGGGTCTCAAAACTTTATAGAACTGAAACAGGCATAGTGACATGGAATTGATGAAATAATGCTCATGTAATACTGTAATAATTTAATAATGTATGAAAATGTACACATTGTTGCAAAAATAGGACATTCATTTAATTAAATTTAAAGTCACTGATTAACCTGCATGTCATACAACACTGCTAAAAACACACAACATTTTCTGACTGGTTAGGGAGATATGAAATATAGTTTCAACCAATAATTTAAAGACAAATCTAAGTCAGACACTAAATAAGAAAGAAATTTCATGGAAAGATCAATGCAGTTGTACTAATTATGGTGAAGATAGAAATGCTCTTGAACAAAATGCTCCATTTAAACTCTTTATCAATTATTTTCTGATTATTGGAAACTTTGATCTCCGCACATCTAGGATTGTACACTTTTCTGTAGTCAAATTTCACAATTTTGTCTGTTGAGCTGATCTACAGTCAGTCAGACTCTCTAGGTTCAGCTGCCAGTTAACCGACCTTTTTCGTGTTTTCCTACATCTGGACAGTCATGCATTACAGTCATGCAGTTGTGAGTGCACTGAGCTCAGGCAGCTGACAGGTGGAACTGTTTGAACTGATGAGATGATGATGTTGAGATGTGAACGTTTAACGTGAACACCTGTTTGTTTACAGATTCTGTGGCGATTATTTACCTGATGACATCATTAGCACAGGTGAGCTGCCTTTGTGATATATAACATACACATACATATACATATATCAAACACAAACTGTGTCTGTGTTGTCACCCCCATAATACTACATTTGTCTTCTGCTTTCCTTTGTTTCACAGGAAACGTGATGACACTTAAGTTCCTCTCTGATGCCTCAGTAACTGCCGGAGGCTTCCAGCTACAATATACTGCCGTAAATGCATCTCTCTTTTCATAGAATAATACCCACTATCTTCACCCCCAAAGGTTTCATGCACTGATGTAACCCTGTTACTGTATTTATGATGTTATTGGTTAGCTCATGTACTGTATTTAATGTAGATGATGAAATAAAGTCAAACAAGCATTCAGTTTTACATTGTAGAAAAATGTATTAACTTGTTCTGAGGATTCATTTATAGAAAACAAATCTTAATTTTGACATGACATAGTGAGTCAACACAGGTGTCACCAGTGATATTAATTAAGGGTCAGTTCCATACAGGTCACACAGAGTCAGGGTGCTGCTGTGTTGCATGTTGACTCACTGGAAAGTCAGTTAATATAATTTGAATGAAAGTTCACCCTCAGTACAGTTGTCATGAACGGGGAAATTAACTATAGAGACCTAAACTGTTTTTTGTACCAGGCTGTAAACATGTTTATTTCTGCTGTGAAGTTGGACATTTGAACATGGGGACTTATGGAGACTGACTCACTTCTGGAGCCAGCCTCAAGTGGACGAGAAGAGGAACTGCAGTTTTTGGTGCAGTTATAGTACAACATTTTATGTTTTGTTTGTATACTGTTTAGAATATGAAGTATAATTTTACATGGTTCATTGTTGCATTTTAATCTGTGATCAACATCTGTTTTGTGGTAGATTGTTTGTAATGTAACAAGAGTGAAAATATAAGACAATCAAAACCACGAGCATTAACAGTGTGAATCAACAAGTGTGAAGATGTGGAATAAATAAAACTTTTAAATTCAGATTCTAAGGTTTTTAAAAATGCAGTAGGAAAGGCTGAAACTCAACTGTGTGAAGAAGGAAAAGAGACGAGGTAGAAAACATTGACATGAAGTAGAAAACTGTAAAGCTTGCACTTGGCAGGACACTGAACCCACAATGCAGACCAAAACAGAGGGGTATTGCACAAAATTAGAACAAAGAAATCCAGGATAACTGAGTAAACATGGCTTGACCTAGTCTGCTCGGCGCATCCTGGCTTAATTGGTTGCACGTTTGCTGAGCCAGGATGAAAAGGAGCAGTTATGTTAAGCCAGGAGAAGATAGCTGGTATAAGTGTGTGTTCATGGCATACTTAAACAGAACTTGCGATCACATCACCGATTGAAACATGGATAAAAGTCGCGTTTCATACTTTCCGGCCGCTGAACAGCTCCTGATGAAGTTGTGTGAAGAGGCGAAAGATATTATGAGACAAAAAGGCAATACCAATGCCATAAAACGACAGAAAGCCTGGAGGAAAATAGTGGACCAGCTTATTGTGGAAGTAGTCCAAAATTGCACAATTAATAAACAATACTCCACTGGAATGTCATAATTAGGCTACAATTAAACAAGTCACTTTTCAAGTCCACTAACTGTTGTATACTTTACTTTAAAAGTGTCAAGCAGGTGCATGTTACTCAGGAAATGTAGAGTATGATTAGGTGCAAACAATTATCCACAATGTGTCATTTAATCTATTTTTCTCATGTTGTGTTTTTATCTATTTTATCTTTCTATCCGTCATAAAGAACAAACCTGTCTGACCATAAAAGGACCTGGCAGCAAGTTAAAATTACATATAAGAACATTTAGGGGACTGTCCTGGTATGCCAAGTAATTCAAGTTCTCTCAGTACATATGTGTCTGAGGATTAGGATCTATCTATCTATCTATCTATCTATCTATCTATCTATCTATCTATCTATCTATCTATCTATCTATCTATCTATCTATCTATCTATCTGTCTGTCTGTCTGTCTGTCTGTCTGTCTGTCTATCTATCTACGCAATATAACACTTGGCCTGAGTAATAATACTACACTTGAATCAATATAAAAAAGACTGTTGCAATTACAAACAGATTTAAATGAAATGAGAAATTACTATATGTCATATTTTAATACAGGATAATTAAAATGATGCAACATACATAGAAAGACCATGGACATGCTGAAAAACACATTCATTCCTCACAGGTTTGGCGGTGAACGTGAATCACTGGGATTAATCTTAGCCTGGCTGTTAGCCTGGTCTGTAGCAGGCTAGCTGCAGAGAATAAATCACCATAGTAACTTGGCTGGGTTAAGTTTGAGCTGCTTTCATGCAACTGACTTGAGGCTAAATTCATCCAGGATAACCAACATATCCCGACTTAATCCCTTATCTTGGTTTTGTGCAATACCCCTCAGGAAAACACAGGGTAATAGATAAATTGAGCACATCCTGACAACAAACATAGACACGAGGTAGAAAACATAGACATGAGGTAGTCTTCGTTTGGCGTGTGGAGGGTGGTCAAGGACACACCAGTTAAAATAAAGTTGAACAAGAAAGGGGCGGGATGAGTGCATGCTATGTCAGCAGTTTTGATATATGCTAGCAGTTTTAGAAAATCCAGCCCCAAATAATTTGGATTTGGATACTAAGAATTGTGTGATTTTGTGGCTCCAATGTTGTGATTACACCATAAGATTGAAGTCTGGTTCTATTTTCTGTGAAGAGAATATGAGCTGCTATCTATCTATCTATCTATCTATCTATCTATCTATCTATCTATCTATCTATCTATCTATCTATCTATCTATCTATCTATCTATCTATCTGTCTGTTTTATTACAGCTACAGTGTGGTGTTTTCCTTATAAGGTCAAATGGGCGGACCTGAGGGTGACGTGAGCGGGGTCAAAGGTAATTTTGTACGTCGGCGTGGTGGTTTGGCGCCAGCAATTTCGCGGGGTAACAGCACAAGGAAAAGCGCAACGAGAGCAGGAAGCAGTAAAGTGTTCAAGTAAAAGACGTAAAGAAGTGAAGTCCAGAGCCACAAACAGCCCAGCGCGAGGCGGCAGGTCGGCCGCTGTGTCTGCGTCAGTACTGCTCCTTCTACCCGTCCTGAACTCCGAGGTGAGCTGCGGTCAGGAGGATGCTGTGTGTGTGTTTGTGTATGTATGTATGTGTGTGTAGTGTGCAAACAAGCAGATGTAAATATGTTCACTAGCGTTGTTTCTGTGCGTGTCGGTGACTTTAACGAGTACCCGGCCGTGGACAGATGAAACAGGGGGTCGAGGCGGTGTCACGGCGGTGTTAGGAGTCGCAAAGTCCCCCTCTGTGAGCGGCAAACTTCGCTAGCTCCACACTGCAGCCTCTGCTAGCGGGGCTAGCTCATTTAAAGCTAGTTAACGTTAGCGGGGCTGCTCGCGACTTTTCCGCGTGAGTGTCAGCACGTTACAGACAGCACGAGCCGTGTTATGTGTTCAGTCGGTTCGCTGGTGTCCTTTCCAGCGGGACGCTGACTTGTTTTGGTAACTCTGGATTTCCGAGAGCAAGTTGCTAAACGGGAGTGCTGCTGGCCTCTGGTAGCATTCAGCACACACACACACACACACACACACACACACACACACACACACACACACACACACACACACACACAGCCCGTGTCTGTACGTGTCACATGTTCACAGAGCTGGATACAGTGGAGGGTGGACGCAGGTTGGCACAGAGCTCACTGATGTACCTGCATCTGTCTGTCCCTGCTCATCCTGTTCATGCAAAAGTACAAGTATACAAACTCATGCTTAATCGTCCTGGATAGGACACACACACAACTCCACTGATCCATACACACACACAAGGCAGTTTGTCTGATACACTCTATAATCCTCATAAGATCGACTTTATCGATCCCAATAATTCACTAATAATTTCATTACAGCGGCTCACAATATACAAGGAAGGTAAGAAAAATAGGCCGAGCCCTTCCTGCAGCAGTCTGGTCCTCAGTCTGTCCTGTGGTCCACAGACTTTCTATATGTGGAGCCGAATAAGATATTTGAATATGTAAAGCAGTGTGTGGGTGTCACTGCATTGCATACACAATCAGGCACCAGCAATCTTTTAAGACTGCAAGTTGCAAAAGTGTTTGAGGTCAGTCAGGTGTAACATCAGCACTCTGGTCTGCATTCCACATGTGAGCAGCTTCACTCCATGCAGTTCATTATGCTCTCCATCTGCGCTTGTATGGAGTAAATCTTACTGCAGATGTCAGTAAAAGACTTCCACTCACCTCCCTTTAATTCCTTTTTAATCTGAAGTATCAGTATCATAATCCCTGCTGGTTGAGGTGATCTATGACCTCGACAGGTGGATTATTATCAAGGCTTTTTTTTTGAATAATCATCTTTCAACATGATGCTGCACGTGTGTGTGTGTGTTTATGCAGCTCTCTGTACTCTCTGTAAGCACTCCTCTACACAGACAGTGAAGACTGACAGTAAACGACAAAATCCAGAGCCAAACAGCTTGTTGTCCTGAGCTCTCCTTTCCTAACCACCTCCTCCTCCTTTGTGTGGGTCTCTCTTTCGTTTTACAGGCTTCGAGGAGGTGAGTAATAATGATGGCGGCAGTGGGGCCTCCGAGCAGCTCCGGCTTCCTCCCCCTGCTGGAATCTTTGGAGGACAGTGCTGCCGGACAGTCCGAGCAGACGGACGCTTACCTCACCATCGCCAAGTACGTTACTCGCCCTCCTCTCTGACCGCGCATGCCTCGACCAGAACATGAGTGAGAAGCTGATTTTTCCTTTTTCCTTTCCAGTCGACTCAGCGGAGAGGAAGGCCGACAGTTTCTCCCTGCAGTAGAAAAGCACTTTTCTCGTTTGGGTAGAGTCACCCTGGTGAGTCTTTTGCACGTTATTAATCGTTCATACTGAGTTTCCTATGTCTGCGTTAAATGATGTCTGATTCTGTTTGTCTCATGTTGCTTCCAGGCTCACGTCAGCAGTTCAAATGTGGAGCTGAGCCAAGCTGCCCTGCAAGCTCTGGGGTTCTGTGTGTACCATTCTCATGTTGTCTCTGCAGTGCCCGGTACGTTCATTTACATATTTCATACCTCATTATGTGACCGGTGAGATTAGATTCTGTGCAGGGTTGCCGCGGGGTTGTAAAAGGTAGTAAACGAAATTAGACCAAATTAAGGCTTATAAAAAGTATTAAAAAGTAATAAACGTCATCTGACCAGGTAGTAATTTTTTTACCTCCATAATGTGTCTAAAATACGTTTTTTTTTTAAATTTGTGTAATGCAAGCCTATCTCCTTGAATTAATAAACTAGCGTGAATTTGTTGTTATGTTGCGAATAGGACCTGAATGACCTCACTTGTACCTTGCGCACGTTGAATCAATCAGGGTCGTGTTTCTCATAAGCGTAGTTATTAGCCAGTTAGCAACATGGGTGGTTATCAATGGGAAATTGCATTGTAAACAACAAACTAGCTAACGTAGTTAGCAGCCTTGGTTTCGAGAAACGCACCCCTGAGTAGGCGACTGGCTGTCTTGCTGCCAAATCTGTGCTAGTTTATGGCGTTACTTCAGATATGGGCAAAGTTTTCAGACCTCTGGCTGGAGGAAACTTCGTTTAAAGACTGGCTTAGGCCTGTAGTTGGCAACAGCCGAGAGGCTTATTGCAACGTATGTAAGAAAGCTATAAATCAGGGGTGCCCAATACGTCGATCGCGAGCTACTGGTCGATCGCCAGACATGATCCGGTCGATCGCAGAGCCGTCCACCCCGCGCACACGCTCGCGTCTTGATTAATTCACTTATAGCAGAGATCAATATACAGGCAGTCATGGGTAAGCGGTTAGGGCGTCGGACTTGTAGCCCAAAGGTTGCCGGTGAGACTCCCGACCCGCCAGGTTGGTGGGAAGAGTAATTAAACAGTGTTCTCCCCCATCCTCCTCCATGACTGAGGTACCCTGAGCATTGTAAATGCAATTTCGTAGTGTGCAGTGTCTGCTGTGGAGTGCTGTGTCACAATGACAACTGGGAGTTGGGTGTTTCCCAGGTGGGCTTTCACTTTCACTTTTCACTTACTTAAATGCAGCTCACTCGCTTTCCCCAACACACATGTACACTCGCATACACCTACAAAGCCTCTTTCTCTCGCTCTTTGGTTCTGTTTGTCCCTCTTTCTCCCACTCTCTACTTGGAGAGTTATGTCCAGTGTTGAAATATTTTAGTAATTAATTTTGGAAGCATATTTCTTTACCTTACCCGTCACTTTACTTTGCTGCTACAGTTTGACGCCGTGTTGGTAGTAAAAAATATTGTGGAGGTAGTAAAAAGGTAGTAAATTCAACTTAAGAATCTCTGTATAAACCCTGCTGTGGGAATGTTATTGCTCCTGAAGGCGAGTCTCTCTTGTTTCTGTTTTCAGAAACCTTTGCAACAGAAATCCTGACAACACTTTGCTCCCTCGTGGTGAAGTCCACAGATAAGAACACATGCACCAGAGCATTATGGGTCATCTCCAAACAGAGCTTCCCTCCAGATGTGGTCGGCAAAAAAGTGAGCATCAGTAAAGCTTTGAAGTCCAGAGAAATATCAGTGACTTGATGATTAATCCATGCTTCACTCACTCAGGTACCGTCTATACTGGGAACCCTGGAGAGTGTGTGGAGCAGAGAGGACATCCAGTCTGTGGTGATGGAGCATGAGGCCTTGAATGTCGTCATCAGGTAAAATGACAAAGCTTCACTGGAAGGCAGAATGTTTGCAGTGAATCCTGTCCTTGTTGGGCTTTTATTTTGATAGCAACAGCTGAACGTTAACAGGAAACTAGAGAGGCGGGACATACAACAAGCTTTTTCCTCATATTCGCAGGATGCTGGAGCAAGTCCCGGCCCAGATGGGTGAGGGAGCGGTGCAGTGGGCGAAGCTCGTCATCCCGCTGGTGGTCCACTCCGCCTCCAAGGTGCGTCTACGGGCCGCGGCAGCCATGGAGCTGGGCATGCCTCTTCTCCTGGAGAAACAGATGGAGGTGGCCGCCATCATTGAGCCCATGATGTCCTCAGTGAGTGTCTCTGTCTGTGTGTCACATCTTGGTTTGTATGATCTTGTGGAAAATGTGGATTTTCAAATGTTTGATATGTGAATAAATGCATGATTGAGTGCAGCCTCCCTCCTCTGGAACACTGTCTGTTTGTCTGCACAGAAACTGATCCCAGAGCTGCAGAAGCTTTTCATGTCCAAGAATGAAACCAACGTCCTGAAGCTGTGGCCCTTATTTGTGAAACTGCTCGGGAAGGTAATCTGTGTGTGTGCGCATGCAAATCCAGACATGTGAGAATTTTCACAGTGATAATTATTGTCAGAGGACATGGCGGTGTCACATGACTCAGATGTAAATGTGTTTCCTCCACAGCTGCTGCACCGAGGAGGTCCTTTCATCAACTCCCTGCTGCATCTGGAGGAGCTCGGTTTCCGCAGCTCCTCTCCGACCATCAAGAAGATCGCCTTCATCGCCTGGAAAAGCCTCATAGATAACTTCGCCCTCAATCCAGGTGAGCCGCCAACACCCTTCTCTCTGTTTAAAGTCTTCAGATGATCTCCACGCAGTGACCACAGCTGACCTTTTTAATTTGCTGCACGTCTCTCTTGAAGACATCCTGTGCAGTGCCAAACGTATGAAGCTCCTGATGCAGCCCCTCGCATCCATCCACGTCAGGACAGAGGCCCTGCTGCTCACCAAGGTGGAGGTCTGGTGGTATCTGGTTGTCCAACTCGGGCCCAACCTGTCACCCAACTTTGATCAGGTGAGCCTCTCTGAGCTGTGACACCTCAGTCATGTTGGTCTGTGAGATGTGTTATGTGATGTAGTGAGGTGGACCGTGGAGTGAGTGAACAGTGTGTGTGTCTCCAGGTATCCGTTCCTCTGCTCCAGTGCACCATTGGCTCCGACTCCTCCTCAGTCCCGGTCACTCCTTCTCGACCTGTCAGTCAAAACGGAGCTGGTGCACCCAGCACACCCAAGACCGGTTCGTTTCCACATCCACCTCTCTCCAACCAGGCTCATCTCCTGGACTGTCATTTTTAATATTTTTTTCCCCTCCTCCCACAGGCTTCAACACTTCAGCCAACACGTCTCGGATGAGCCTGAACTCCACCGTACACGTTCCCTCCACCTTCCCCTCCATCCAGCTGCTCGGCCTGGAGATGCTGCTTCACTATTTTCTTGGACCAGAGGTGATCGCCGCAGCAGCCAAGAACAAACTCATCCTGAGTCTCGGTGAGAATCAGAGCACACTATTCGTTTTTACAGCGGGAGGAGTAAAACATGATGCAGTGTCACATAATGTGCATGTTGGGTGATTTTAAACATTTCTTGTGTCTTCTCTCAGAGCCTCTGAACCACTCACTCCTCTCCGGTGCTTCCTCTTTCACCAAACACGCCGCAGTGCTCACCTCCAGCATCAGAGACGGATTCACGAATGTCGGCAAAGAAGCTCCAGGTAATCCTCACCGCCGAATGAGACCATGGTGTCGATGTGTAAACGAGATGTCTCTTCTCTGCAGGAGTCTAGGTTGTAGTTTCTCCTGTCATTGTTAGTGATGTGTTTGAGTTTTTTCTGAGCATCGTGGTCCATCAGCGACATGCTGTCAGCCCTCTCTGTAGTTTATCACTGTGGGCACATGTTCAGGCTCTCTTCTGACTTACTTGTACGAGGCTTTGGAGCAGCCACAGAGAGGAGAGGCAGCGGTGGTAGTGAGAATCACAGCAGTTACACCCACACAACCTCCACAAAGCTGATTTTAAATGCACCACAGCCAGGCTCAGAGACAGTTTGGGTCAGTTAGCGTCAGGCTCTCGAGTATCTTGTTGGAGCCAAAATCTTGATTGAAAAGCCTCAGATGAAAAATGCTTGTAACATTCAGACTGGATTTTAAATGTGGAAATGTATCGCAGCAGTTTTCTGTCACTCTGTAACATGAATTGTTTCTGCTGTTTACCTCACAGAGTTATGCACCAGGCATGTGTTGCATGAATATGGTTGGTCATTTTTTTGCAGGATAAGAGGTTATAGAAACATCAGGGACTGTGTGTTTGTGACACGGGCTCAGTACACAGATCTACGTGTTCTGTTCAGTCTGACAGCAGCAAAAATGTCCAAATATGTTCTCATAAAAGACTGCGTCAGAACCTTCCGAAGCTTACTGATCAGTTTGTCTGATGTGCATGCTCTCTGACTTGATGGACCACCTGCTATTCTCTGTCCTGCAGAGTCTCTTCTGGCTGTCATCTGGAGGAGTCTCGTCCGCTTTGTCAACTTGACTATAGAGTCTGGTAAATACTTTGTCTTTATTGGTATGGTTATAAGTTTGATTTGTGTATTAAATGTGATTTGGAGAGTTATGGTCACCAGGATTCCAGTTGTGGAATGTGTGGCTGCTGCTCAACTGGGTGGGCTCTTAAAGCTGTAGTTCCCACCTCGTAGCGCCACATAGAGTACTCTGATTGGGTCTGAGCTCTGTCATTTTGGAGGAGGACTAGTGAGACCTCGTCTCTCTTCCTGCTCGACTCACTCTCACCGTCGTCAGTTTAAGTCTGAGGGTTCAGAGCTTCGAGCTCTGGACTGCTGTGACGATAGAAACTACTGAGGGGTCTGTCCCCGATGATGACCGCCTTCTCTTCAAACACACACGCTTCATATTCTCAAACGAAACCTGTATTTCAGCAATGTGTTGTCGTCTGGCGTTGTGTATCTGAGCTGACTCTCGTCTCTGACTGTCAGTAGGCAGCAAGAAGGACCGTCAGGGCTGTGAAGTTCTGACTCTGATGCTTCAGGCTCTGCAGAGCATCGTCACCTCAGAGGCTCTGCCTGCAGACAAAGTCCTGGTAAGAGCCTGAAACCTTCGAGGCTGGCGTCCTGTCAGCCTCCTTGACTGCCTGTGATTTCAATATCTTCACTGTTCAGTGTTCTCTTGTAGTTTTTATATTTATATTTCTAATTCTTGTACCTCAGATTCTGCTCGAGGCCACAGTGAAAGGTGTTCCCCAGAGAGTTCTTGGCTCCGCCTCCTATCAAGTGGGCAAAATGGATGTGCTCAATGTGAGTAGCACACACCCATACCCATGAATGCTCATAAAGAGGACTGGCTAAACTTTATTTTCACTCCTCAGGGAACGCCGGCTCTGTTCCTCATCCTCCTCCTCTACGACAGTAGCCTGCTCGCAGCCTACATCGAGGACGAGAGGTCAGTCCACTGTTTGATTCAATATAGTATGTAGTTTGGTTTGGTCTCAGTCTAGACAGATCTGTGGTCGCTTTGAGTTTTAATCTGAAGAGGAGACACAGATTGGTAAACACAAAGCCTCATGGGCCGACACATGGTCAACATGACAGAGGCAGGACAAAAACACACTTTGGTCCAGTGACTGTTCATCCATGTGCACTGAAGAGTCACGTGACTTTCTGTCAAACGTAGGAAAAGTAAATAAAAATTGGGTATGTTCAGATGTGTATCCAGAATACTAACTAAGTGTGAAACACGAGCTGTTGTTTGTTTGTTTGTTTGTTTGTTTATTTGCACAGTTGAAATTACATAAATGACAAAGATAACAATAATAATAATGTACAGGTACAGGTAATGTCCCTCTGAGCCGCCTGCTGATGTGGCATTTACACTTTACACTGCTTATGACGTAAAACCGAAGCCCGTTTGCTCACGTGATGGTTGTCATGACCACCATTGAAAAATGTTGATACACGACACAATTCATCGAGATTCGAAGAGCCACAGGTCGGATTTGAACCCTGGGCTGTTGCAGTAAGCACTGAGCCTTCACACATGGGCGGCTGCTCTACCAACTGAGCTAAACGACACAGGAAAAGACTGGCCACAGTAGTCTAAACTGTTTGCTGTGTCCATTTGCAGGTTTTTTCAGTGCCTTCAGATGCTGGTGGGCTGCGGCCTGTCGGGCCCCACTTCCCCTCTAGCATTTGGGGAGGCGGTGCTGGGGGCCATGGGACGCAGCGCCGGGTTTCTACAGAACAAGGAGCAGCTATGGAAGATGTGGAGCGTGATGGTCAGCCCACTGACTGACACCATCACACAGGTAGGCAGAGAAGCACTCGTGGAACAAGGCTTATGTGTTGTCATTAGTAGCTGTGTTTTAAAATGAGGAACATTCAGTGAATTGTTCTATGACTTCTGTTTTCCAGTCTAATGAAGTGAACCAGGGTGATGCTCTGGAGCACAACTTCAGTGCCATGCACTCTGCCTTGATGTTCCCCGTTACACACCTACTCCACGGCACACCTCTACAGCAGGTCTGCTAATCTTCATATTAGATTTACCTTCATGCCCTAAATCCTGTTTCCACGCCATCAAAGGGACTGATTCAGATCCCTGTGTTTTGTTTAGGCGTCCCAGAAGTCCATGCTGTCCTCATGGTCCAAGCTGTACAAAGTGTTTGCCCGCTGCTCTGCACTCGTGGTCACGGCTGAGGAGAACATCTGCTGCGAGGAGCTCTGTGCGAAGATGACTGCTGCGATCGACAGAGATGTTCTGATGGTGAGTGGAGGAAAGGATAACTGGAATTATATGGAAACATTCATTTTGAAAGTGACCCTGGTTTGACGTACCGACGATTTCTGTTCCTCCAGGTTCCTTCAACGTTAAATGCTGTTGCCAGTATCCTCCAAGTCATGGTGGAGTGTGTGGACTTCTCTCCCTACACTCCTCAGTTTCAGCAGAAGCTGAAGTGTAAGAACATACATGACCTTTTCAGGTTTCAGTGTTTGCCATAAGAATAAAGTGAAAATTCACTTTATCCACTCTTGTCTCCACCAGCACCTCACACTCCAGTAAACTGGATGAAGAAGAGGAATAAGGTCCTGGGGAATCTATCCACCTTCCAGTCCCTGCTGGTACAATGTCTAGACGTCTATCTGGAGGGCCCAGAAGTTTCTGCTGAATCCACAGGATTGGCCCTGGTCTTCATCCTGTCTGCTCTCTTCACCAACCTAGCTCTCGCAAACACGATCAAGGAAGCCCTGACTTCTCTGATTCAACCTCTCACCCTGTTCTCCAAACAAGCAGCCAGTGAGCCGCCTAAATTCACCTTGCAGCTTCTGGGAAAGGTGAGTCCTTTGTTTAAAAATACTTAAAACCAAGTACATTTTGAAACTAATGTTCCTCTCTGCTTCCTGCAGTTAGAAAAGCTCCTCCTTGAGGTTCTCAGCTGCCTGCAGACCCGCTCTGCTTTGGCGTACAACGATGAGCTCCTGGCTCTGCTCTCTCCTCTGCTATGTGTGTTGTTTACTCACAAAAACAAGCAGCTGCGCACCTCCGTCACCCAGTTCTGGAACTCCACCTTCGCCAACTCAGTCAGCCTCACTTACCCCGACGAGATCAGGTGAGACAGTGGTTTTGTTGAACATCTTTTTTTTTCTGCATGTGGACATTCGCACTAGTGAATCAGATTTGTGTAGGGACGGCTCACAGTAATCTTATCAATGTTCCATTTTCTTTAATCAGACCAATCCTGAGCCAAGTGAAGCAGAAGACTCCGATCATTCTTCCTGCTTTTGAAGCTGTCAGTGTTCCCGATGATCTCAGTGGACAGTATTCAGTGAGTTGCAAGACACTCTCTGCTTTTAATTTACTGGTGTGACTTCAACTTCATTCATAGCACTCATTTGTGTCTTGTTTATCTGATTTTGTATGTTCAGAGTGAGAGTTCCCAGTTGGAGACCAAGCTCAGCGGGATGCCTGTTTCATCTGTGGGGAAGAGGGACTCACTGCTGGGAAAGGCAGCCGAGCTAAAGGACAGAAACGCCACAAAGACCTCCAAGCCAGTTTCTGTAAGTCTGGACTCCTGGTGTAAAACTGAAAACCACAGGGTAAAGATGAATGATGAGGACTAAAAGATCCACAGTACAGCAGGGTGTTGTTGGCCATGTTATCAAGTGTACACACATGATGGATGATTACATATTCAATGAGCAATTGGAAACACGCTGGGTGGCCACACAGTTTAAGACACTGACATGTGATTTCCTCTCAGCTAATAGACAACTGACCAAAATGCATACATGGGTCAACACGCATGCATACTGTGATGTATATCAGTCAGCTGATCATGGATCAAGTTAATTTTATTTCTGTGTTCTCATGTTGTTTTGTTTAATGTACTCATCAGACAAAGCTGGACTTTGGCTCTCCCAAGCCGCCTCGCAGAGAGATTTTGGAGGAAGAGGCATCCATTGACTTTGTCTTCATCCCTCCGGAGACGAAGGAGAGGGTATTGACGGAGCACCAGAAAGAGGTGAAAAGGACAAAAAGGTCAGATGTCTCTTTTTGTCTGTTTCTGTACATCCATGTTGTCAGTTTTGTGGAGTGCTGATGTTTTCTTTGGCACAGGGTTGACATCCCCGCCATGTACAACAACCTTGATGCTTCTCTGGATACCACGGTTTTCAGCCAGTACACTCAGAGCCAAGACGACTCATTGTAAGTTCCGAGCATCTGCTACCAAAATGGAGAGAAATCTTTGCTCTCATAAAAACAAAAGCATTAATATCAAACATTTTTTTTCCCCACAGGGACAAACCGCCAACTGAACAAGCTGACAAGGTTACCAAAGATGCTCCTGGCAAGGTAATGAAACGTTTTCCCCATGGAATGTCTGGAAAGACATCACTTGAGGCTTGTTTTCATTCTCCCAAAACCAGTATGAATAAAAGAAAATCTCCTAATACATTGTTGCTTACAGTGCTTCATAGCTAATACAGCCCACATGTATTCTGGGATAAAGTGCAAGTGGAAGATGACTAGTCGCAAATTGTTTAGACGCAAACACTTCTGCATTATTTGTATAGTACAGGTCACCTTGGTTTTTTTTTTCTATATATTCACATGTCAAAAGCATCTGCGTTTGCCCTGTTTGAATGTATGTCTTTGTCTTTGCAGACAGATTTATTTAATTGCCTTTGGTTTCTTTCAGGTTCCTCAAGAGGTGAAAAATGGAGAGGACATTGAAGTTCTAACAAAAGATACTCAAGACTATGCCAGCCCAAAAGCAATAGAGAACATGACAGGAAACCATGAGCAGGAAGAGATGATCCCTGAGTCAGCAGATGTTTCTATGGAGGATGATGTCAAGTGTGATGATAGAACAGAGGATTTGGAAGTGCAGTCTAAAGAAGGCACAAGTCCTAACATGTCTGGTTCTTCAGATTTGGTCTCGGGTACTCCTCAGAAACCCAACAGTCGCCGTCAGTCCTTTATCACTCTGGAGAAATATTCTGATGGAAAGCCTGCCAGCCCCAGCAGTGCGTCCTCATTCACAGGTCCTCTCATAAAGAACTCCCAAGAACGTTCAAGCGCCAGCAAGCCTTCTTCGGCTTCCCAGACATCCATTGGTCCGAACTCTCAAGATTCCCAGTCCACACAGGGGGGAAAAATTAACTCACAGTGTCAAGTAAATGTAGCCCCTGAGTCCCCTCAAAGGCCAAAAGATTCTGGGACTAGATGTGGGCCAGTGAGGCTGACTGAGAGAATGCCTAGTGACACAACAGAGGATGAAGATGTTATCCCGGACACCCAGACCGAAGTGGAAGCAAAAGAAAGTCCAGAAATTGCTTCCACCGTAGAGGAGCTAACACAGTCAAGCCAGGAAGAGGATTCTGAACAGAATGATTCTCAATCCTCTTTGACTTCTTCAAACGAGCCCAGACGTCCCAGACGCCCCACAGTCAGACCTCTGCTGCCCGGAGAGGACCCTGAGAAACACAAGAAGTACAAAAGGAGACGCTCTGGAGAAGAACTTAAAAGTGATTCTCCAATGTTAAGCTCAAACAGACCAAACACGAGAGGGAGGCAGGCTTCTGAGGAAGAGAGTGGCAGATTACGAACGAGAGCTCAGAGGGACAAGAGTGAGTCGAGCCAAACCAACTCTCAGGGTAGAGCTCACAAGAAGATCAGGCTGTATAGCAAATCAGAAGAATTCCTTGATAAACCTGAACCCAGAAGGAGAAGCACAAGAGAGCCTGAGTCCCGCCAAACTGACTTGCGGTCAGATACACAATCTGACTCTGAAAGTCAATCACAGAGTAGGTACAGGCGGCGAAGCAAATCATCGTTAGAGGCCGAAGAGGCTGGAATGAAGGAAAAGGTTTTGCCTGACAAAAAGTTCAGTCAGACTACCTCACATGAGAAAGAACAGTCTGAAAAGGATGATGTGCCAAAGACAGACTCTCAAATAACCACTACATCCCCTGAAGCTAGTGGTAGATCCCAGGAAGAACTTGTAGAACAGGCTGGAAAAGATGATGAGCCAAAGAGAGCTTCTGAAGTGGTCACTCCTCAAACAAGTGAATCCCAAGAGTTTGAGCTTGTAGAACAGGCTGGAAAAGATGATGAGCCAAAGAGAGCTTCTGAAGTGGTCACTCCTCAAACAAGTGAATCCCAAGAGTTTGAGCTTGTAGAACAGGTCAAAAAGGATGATGAGAAAATGGATGCTTCTCCTCAAGCTGGTAGCCAGATCCAAGATGTAGAGTTTAGCGAAACAACCAGAATGCAAGAAGATTCTCAGATGGTCACTTCCCCAATTAACCATGAGTCCCAAGATGGAACAAGCACAACAATGAATGTGACTGAATCGGAGGTCAAAGACGAACAAAACAGAGCAGGAGAAGGTACAGATGAAAACTTTAGTCAAGAGGAATCTCAAGTTATCACACCCTCATCTTCTGATAGCCAGTCTCGGCGTAGGTCCAGAAGAAGCAAGGCAGCAGAGTCTGAAGAAAAAAGTGAAAATAAGGGTTCAACAAGAAGGCAGAGAAGGTCCAGTTCCCAGGCAGCGTTGTCAGGTATCGGTCATACTGAGGCCACAATTGGTGGTAGGACCAGAAGGAGCAAGGTGCAAGAGGAGCAGTCAAAGTCAAGTCCTTACTCAACCCCAGAGAGCTCCCAGACAGAGTCTTCCCAAGGCAGGGGAAGGTACTCGAGAAGAAGATCTTCTCAAGGATTGGTAGCCAATATAGAGTCTGTGGCGTCTGACTCCCCTGAGTCCAGAGAAAATGCCCCAGCGCCCAAAAAGAGAGGGCGGAAACCTCGAGCATCTCTTCAAAGTCCCCTCACCCTTGTCTCTAAGGACAAAATTAATAACGATGTATTGACGAACGATTGTGAGGCTTCTCAAAGTGAAGATACACAAAGCATAGAAGCTACAAATGCAACAGATTTAGAAGATTCACAGGAGACTCAAGATTTGGAGGAATCGCCGCAGGCAACTCATAGTATTGAGGAGCAAAGTAACAAAGAATCTGAGGCTGTTGTAGAGAAAACTGACAGTGAACATATACAGAGCAAATCATTTGTCATGTCGCCCTCTAAGGAGGAGCAAAACCAAAAGGACTCTAAAACAGACATTGATAATACCCCTTTACAAGAAAGTGACAATGGGAACTTGCAATGTGATCAATCACTTGAATCAGTGGGGACTAGTTCTGAACAGACTCAGGAGAGATTGCCCTGTGACCCATCTGCTTTGGACACGATGTCGTCTCCCAATGAGACAATGGAGAAACTGCCGACCTCAGAGTCTTCAGAGGAGAAAGCTGGAGAAATAACTGAGCCTGGTGACGATGTTACAGAAAAACACAACGATTCAGACCACCAAGAAGACCCAGTTGTAGAAGAAGACCCAGTTGTAGAGGAAGACCCAGTTGTAGAGGAAGACCCAGTTGTAGAGGAAGACCCAGTTGTAGAGGAAGACCCAGTTGTAGAGGAAGACCCAGTTGTAGAGGAAGACCCAGTTGTAGAAGTAGACCCAGTTGTAGAAGAAGACCCAGTTGTAGAAGAAGACCCAGTTGTAGAAGAAGACCCAGTTGTTCCAGCTGAAGATGTTCACGGTACATCTTCTGGACATAACCAGATGGAATGTTCAAATGTCTTGGATGATTTTACAAAGGAGGGGCAGCAGACTGCTTCCATCAAAGAAGGCGAGTCTCCATATCGGCACACAGAGGCGAGTGATGATGCTGACATCACACCTCTACAAGACAGCAAAACCCGGATTACGGAGTGTCAGGACGAAGTGGAAACTAGGACAACTAACACAGAGAACGATGTCACAAATGCGGATGCTGACCTACCTGATGTTTGTAATGCTTCAGTGTTCTCAGAATCTACAAACAAAGATGATTTCCAGGGTTCTCCAGTGAAGCAGAAGGACCTGGAGGCTGTAATGGGGCCAGATGTTGGCCAAAGCCCCGTCAGTGGCAGGACCAGAGGAACCTGGTCTCCCTCAGCCTCCCCATCAACCAGTATTCTTAAGAAGGGCCAGAAGAGACCACTAGAGGATGAGACTCCTTCACCGCTTATCAAAGTAAGTGACCAGTTAAACCTTTGTTGCAACAGTGAAAACAGGACTTGTTTGTTTGTAATGTGGGTGAAGGTAACTTTATTTTCTTAACTTTGCAGTCCAGGCGCGTTTCTTTTGCTAATCCAATCCAGCAGCAGGAAACTGCAGATGACATTGATCGCCGCAGCCCCGCTATCAGAACCAGCTCCCCCAGAAGATCCAAACTTAGTAGTATCCCACAGCCCAAGGTATCACTGAGGCCAGCATGGTTTCTGATCCACGTGAAGTTTTACTTCAGCTTATATGCTCAGAGCTAACATGATGCCGTTCTGCTTATTCATTCTAGTATGTCACCACTCCAACAAAAGGCTTGCTGATCCTGAGTCCCCGAAACCTGCACAGCCCAGGTTACAAGAGCTCCAAGAAATGCCTGGTATGCGCACAAAGATACTCTGCATTCATCATTATCAGTTTCCACAAGGGGCTGTGTAGCAACCCAAAATGTAATAACATGAAATGATGTAATAACTTGATGAAAAAGTCTAATCAGTCCAGTTATCACTAACACCGAGCAACATGTAGGTCACATGACCACTGCAAAAATAATCCCTTATTTCCAAGAAATGCAGTCCATTTATGTATTACATTATCGGCTGCAGTTATTACACTTTCAAAGGATTCATGCCGTGGATTGACGCTACGCCAGTATAATAACCAGCCAATAATGTAATAACATATTATTTTTTACACATCCAGCAGAAACTACTTCCAGTCTGCTTTTCTCTCTCCCTGTACTGATCTGATTTGGCTTCAACTTTAGCTCTTTGAGCTGGGAATAGTCAAACATCCAGTAGCTAATCACTGATGTGCTGTGATGTGGCTCTAGGATAACGATTCCTGTCTGTCCAGATTGAAATATGACGGTTGGGTTCACCATACATATTTTCACTTGAGTTTTGATTGAAGCAATGAAATGAATTAAAAGCTGTTCTGCAGGCTGTCGGCCCTAATGCTAGATTCATCCCTTCATCAGATTTCTGAAATGAGCCAAGAGCCACGGCCTGTCTCCAGAGACTGTATCTACCCGGCCCTGGTTGGCTGCTCTACACCTGTAGAAGCTGTGCTGCCTCAGATTTCCTCCAACATGTGGTGAGTGTAAATGACAGGGACAGACTGTCAGAGATTTCTCTTTTTTTTTTTTTTTTTTTTTTTTTTTTTTTAATGTAGTAAAGTCTAAATGGAAACGTTTTACTCTTCTCAGGTCTCGTGGCTTCGGGCAGCTTGTTCGAGCCAGAAACATCAAAACAGTTGGTGACCTCAGCGCTCTTACTCCCAGTGAGATCAAGACTCTGCCGATCCGCTCCCCCAAGATCTCCAATGTCAAGAAGGCACTTAAAATCTATGAACAACAGGTACGCAGACACAATCACAGCACAGAGGATAAATAACTTCATGTATTTTCATAAAATGTGTTTACATCCAAACAACTCCTTACTCCTCCAGCGTAAAGGGCGAGGTGGTGACGAGTTGAAGAGTTTTGATGAGACGGAGATGATGACCTCTGAACTGGAGGAGACCAGTGCTCCTCAAAACCAGGATGAGGGAGGATAAGACCTCAGTAGAGACACTAGGTGTGTAACAACTAAAGAAAAAGAAATGCTCTCGGTCAGTTCAATGGTTACAAAATCTGCAGTGGGTCACCTGCAGGACAGTATCTTGGCTGGGAACCAGTTTCTTCATGGAGTCTTAGTGGGCTGACTTGCAACTGATCCCAGCCAAGAAATAGCCGGACACAATGGTTTTCACTAAAACCTGGCTTTAGAGTTGAGTGTTCATGGTGATCTTTTGTCTTTTGATCTTCTGCATAGACACATAACTTACAGACTGGAGTATGTAAATGTCATCATCTTTCTATTTGCAGCCACAGAGCTGGTGGATGAGCCTGTCCCTGCAGACGGGAGACTGGAGCAGGACGTCCCCACAGATCAGACCACTGACACGCCGGCCAGAGAGCAGAGAGCTGGTGTTCTGCTCTCAGAGGTGGAGGCTCTGACCTGCAGGATGACGCCTTCAGAACTCGGTCACTGCTCACCACAGCAGCTCGTTCGGATCCACGATCAGTTAGGAGGCATGATGAGCCGCGTGGTGGTCGAGCTGCAGACACGACTGTGCCGGGCAGACGCCAAACCCTGAAGATCTTTTGTTAGATCGGACTGCTGTGAAGGCACATGAAGAGATGATGGATGGAGTGGATGTTTACCCCCTTCACAGGGAACGAAGGTTTAGATGACCAGATTTTTACAAAAGAGGATTTTATGGTTTTAACTCAATGCCTTGTCTCTCTCATGATTTGCCTTTCCTCGTGATTTTTTAATCAATTCCAGCGGCACTTTTTTTTCCATTTCTAGGTTTAGCTGTTGGGTAGTTTGTACGATTTTAAGAAACACTCAAAGGGAAGCACAGTTTCACTTTCTAAGCTGTGCCAGATGACTTTAGTAGCTGATGTGGATGTGGATGGCCGTTTCCTGTCGTCCTCTGTAGACTTTGTAATAAAGGACTGATGTAAGACTACAAATGTATGCCGAAGACTCCTGTTAACATGCTGACGACACCTTCCTGTTTTGTACATATATTTTCTGAAGTCACGTCTCCATGTGCCTGTGCTCCGCTCATCAGTCCTTTTGTACATTTTGTAGGATTTCTTTGTTTTTCTTTTGTCATCTCACTTTAACGTCTTATCACATTTTAAAGTCATGAAGCATGTTTCAGATGATAGACAGTGTGCACTTCAGTCTTTGTGGTTTTTAGTGCTTCAATAAAACAGCTAAAAATGTATTGGATGTTTTTTGGTATTTTCACATGGCATGACCCCTGATGCAGCTAGAGGAGGGACAATTACCAATGCACCATCTTGATTTGATTCAGGTGCTTTTACAAGTAACAATTCAGAGGACATTATCCATATATAAAGCATAACACACTCTATTTTAATTAAGTTCATTATTTTTATCTTGCATCAGGCAGAGGAGATGTCATGAAATGATTTGTCTGTTGCAGAATGTTAACTTTTAGCCTAACATGGTTTCATAATCAAATAGTGTTAGTGTGTTGTAACGTCAGTTGATGTGAGGGAGCGGCTGTTCTGAAAATAATAATATAGCTAACTACTCCCACCTTACATTTCTCCGGCTCGTTTGTTAAGATTAGATCTGTTCAGCAGGAGTTTACATCTGTCTAGATTTTTATTGACGTGGTTATCTAACGTTTGCTCTTCCTGTAGTAGTCAATGTTATTAGTATTCCACACCTTCATATATTAGAGTTGGTTATATAAGGCTGGTTGTCTGTTGTGTTACGGCTCATATTGTCTAATGTGTGTTTATAGTGTTAAACTTTACACCAGTGTTAAAGTGCACATCATTAATGTTAATACTTCTTATCCCTTGGTCTGGGTGAATACTCGATTCTGATTGGCTGGAGGGTGTAGGTTAAATAGTGTTCATTTATACCTAGAAAAGATGTTCCGGTGCCAAAAAGTGACTGCACCCTATAACTCTTTATTGCAAGGAGTGATATTGACCAAGTTCACTGTACATGCACCTGGTTTCCTCTACTGTTCATGCTGAAAAGACAGAGAATGTAAGCCCTTCCACTCTAGAGTTACAGCAACATACAGCGTACAACAATAACGTTTCTTTATGGTCCATATCTGAGAACCCAAGAACACAGGAACACAGTTGAGTATGTTTTACCATCGGGGCATGCGTCCAGCACAGACACCCACAATTCTGAAACATATATCTATACATTAAAGCTACTAGTTACAACAGAAGATACCATATATTCCACACGGACCTGCGATGGGCAGGCTTCCCTGCCAAACATCAAATAAAACGGTGTAAATATGGTGGTCAGTTGTGTTTTGGTACATAAACCAAACATCACTGCATCCAGGTGTTTGTCCCTGTAACGAAGAGGACTTTATTCCCTGGAGCATAAGAGGGAGTTGGGGGAAACATTGCACTATGCACTTTGGTAGAGCAGTGGCACTTTATTGGATTTGCACGTTACACTTTGCACATTGCATATTTGCACATTTGATATATATTCATGTTTATATTTATACATTGAATATTGGTATTTGCTATTTATTTGCTATTTATTGTCTTTTTGAATGTTATGCTGGTAGGTTCTGTGATGGCCACATGGTTCCACCTGCAGAGGAGAAAAGAGATGAGACATATTGTATTTTTGGTAATTGAGCTAAGTGGACATGAAGTGATTCATGTAAATATAAATATTAGTGATGGGTCCGGCAACGCTGATGCGTCGGCGCATGTGTCGAGCTCATAGAGCAGGGGTATTCAATTAAAAGTCCCCAAGGTCCGGTTATTACATTTTGCCCAAGTAGAAGGTCCGAGCGAAAGTCATGGCCACATTTTTAAAAAGTAACTAATTGTTTAAGTTTTACTAAAATGCGAGATATTAGACAACATATTCAATCTCTTATCATAAATAAAAGTAGTCCCAGGCAATCAAATACGTTAAGGTTTTTATTTCAAGTCAACCAAAAGGGAATCCTCAGATAAATAAATAATAGTGCAAGCTGAGTGGACTTCCTTTTTTTCTATAATGCAACAGTCCCGTGCTTGAATAATTGAAGGCCTCTTCAAGTGAAAAAAACTGAACTTCATTTTTCATAAAACATTTTTCTTTGAACTGTCCTTTCTTCTTAATTGAAGCCTTCTTCATGTAAATAAAAAAGTAAACTCAGGAAAAATGAACAAAAAAGTGCAAAACATTTTTCATGGAACTCTCCTTTTTATTCTTGAACTTTTCAATCTTCATCTTTCTCTTCTTTTTTTTGCTTCAATGGGAGAAATGGGCATGTGGCTAACCTGCCAGGAGTTTTAAATCTGGGTTGAAAAGGAGTTAATGCCATTCTCATGCTGACATGTAGGTGTTCATTGGTGAGCCTGGATCGGTGCTTGTTCGCAGGGTGTCCTTGGCTACCGGCACGAGTTTACCGGATTGACTATAGTAGCAGCGCCCGCGGTAAATTTCTATGTGCGCTCAAAACCGCTCTATGGGGAAAACACTACTTATTTCGCCAGTGGTCGCGGTCCGGACAGAGCCATTTCTCGGTCCGGATCCAGACCGGAGTCCGCTAATCCGTGATGCCCGTACTAGGTCATCAAATCAGTGTCAGTTGAGTCTGTCAACTAGGTTGCCTGTAGGGATCTTCAAGGTCCAGCAGGTGTCAGTATTCAGTGACACAGTATTGACACAGTATCAATACAGTTTGGTAATGTGTTGAAACGCTTCATGGCGCCTCATCGACCCATCACTAGTATACACATAGACCTACATACAACTGATGAGTCTTTTGTGATGAAGCTGGAATGCTCCAAAAGAAAATCAGAGCAGTTAATCTCCCTGCTAAATCTGCTAAGTGCAAAAGGTCACACAATACTTTTCACTTGAGCCTATTTTTTCTGAAAATATTAATATTATTTACAAATTTCCTTTATTATCTGGTTGTCTTGGCTACTAACAATGAGAATGACAATTGGCCTACCATAGGTGGGTAGAGTAGACATTGTACTTAAATAAAACTTTTTTACTTTAGAACAATATTAGGCTCCTCAAGTATCAATAAAAAGTAATCATCCAAATAATTACTTTGGTAAGAGTAAAAAAAAAACTACTCAAGTACTGAGTAACTGTGGAGTAATTTATTAGTGGAGTCTAATTTATTTGTCAAATAAGAACGTGAATGTAATCAATCATTCAAAGGAATGATCTGCAAATACACGTTTTTAAATAATATCCCTTTAACTAAAACAAAACACTGAGTATTGTTACTTAAGAATGATATAACTCAAGTAAAAGTAAAAAATATTGCGCATTAAAAATCGTTTTAAGAGTACAATTCATCTAAAATGTTACTCAAGTAATTGTAATAGAAATGAATGATACACACATCTCTGGGCCTAATCTTGCTACAGCAATTACTAATGGTGGAGAAGAAGCGTGCACCATGCGTGGGGAATAAATGGATAACATAGTCTGACCTTACACATCAAAGGTGTTGGCCTTTCCACTGAAATTAGTTTTTTCGTTTCTGGAATGTCCGTCTGGATATGTCCCAGCTGTTTTATGATTCACAGTGTTGTAGACCTGCAGATCCACTTTCAGTCTCTGTTGTCATTGGTTAATTGTGAGGTGCGTAGTGCGTACCCACATGACTTCAAGGCTTAGTGTATTCCTCTTATCATCATCTCTTGCTATCAAAAATGGGCAGCTATTTTTTTGTTTGTTTAAAAACATTTCAAATAAGAAACTGATTTTTTTTTTATCTAGTTCCTATTTAGATTGTATATTGTACATGCTTTCACCTTTATTATTGTTACAGATTATAATTATTTCACAAGTACCTCATATGAGAGGGAAGGCAATCTTACTGCTGGACAATAATCTGACTGGCCTTAATGTTTCCTTGACAACACAATTGTCTCTTTATTGTTGGCAGCACTTTGACATTTAGGCTACTCATTTTTCATCATTTGTTATCCAATTATTGTAACGTGGAAATTATTTCCTAATCTTCATAAAATCATTGAAACTGAGGTATTGAAATCTAATTTTACTTACTTACTGCAACAACGATAACAACAATAAAAGCAGCAAGGTAAAGCATCTACCCTCATCAACTGTTGACAACCAGCCTACGTTATGGAAACATCAGGTTACTTTTTTATCTGCGCTGTTCTTTTTCCATAGCCTCTTCACTACAGGGCATTTCTATTGCACAGTAAAAAAAAAAAAACATTTCTCTGGGTGCTGCGCCTGCCAGCTGACCCGTATGTTATATCTACGAGTAGACCAACGCTCACTTTCTCTGAACTGATGCGCGTTGCCGTCAGAGGCAGTCGTTTTTCGGCACTACACTGGTTCTTCCATGTTGTTAGCATTCGCATCTATTTTTTCGCTAACGCTAACCGCGGAGTCCGAGTTGCCTCTCCCACCCTGCTTAGTGGAGACCAGATCAATGGTGTCAACCATGATGAGAAGTTACTTTTTGCAGCATTTCAAACCTTGGGGGCCAGAAATACTGCAGTCCTGTAATTGGTTACAGTTAAGTGCTACTAATGGATTAGCAATACCTTATGTGGGCTACTTGGAGTTGTGGCAAAACTGTTACAAAGTGGGGAATGTTGGTTGTCAAAGACATTTCACATGCCCTCAGTTCCAGGAATACTGGGAATGAACATCATCAAAGAATGTTACTGGGAGTTGTTTGTACAACAAGGGCCTGCGCTCTTTAACTTATCTTCTGTGTGTTACAGACTCCCATGCCCACGCAGCAGGCCCTTCATCAGTGTCATTAGGTCCAAACTAAAGCCCCGTCTGGGTCGTGTGAAGGTAAAAGGGAGGAGGGTTTGCAGAATCCCAGCGGGTACTATGAAAATGGTGGCAACCACAGGTACACACAGAGCAGACTTTGTTTTAGCCCCTTAGCAGTGACTTGCCTGCCAGGCTATTAGCATCATCAGCTCTAGTTCACATGACTAAAGGTACTGTGTATATTCCTATTGTCATGTGGGGACTCAGAATGTCCTGTACTGCCACAGTCCTAGGGACAGTAAGTGAGGCTTACCTTGTCAACTCACCTGAGAACCTTGTAGAGGAGGGGATAACAACTACTGTCTCTTCACAGAGTACAGGTTCAGTGCAGGATAAGATTGCTGTAGTTGATATAACACTCACTCAGGAAGAGCAGTGTCGAGTCAGGAAGCTACTGGAGAAATACAGTGGTACATTTTCAGCTTTTGAGCTTGTACTTTATGTAAAACTTTACTTGAAACTTTAATTTACATGAAACTTTACTTTTTTGACTAGTGTTAACAGAGAGGAAAAAAGGAGTCAGATTTTTTCGGCTAACAATTTACATCTGTTACCACTTTCACTGGCATATTGTGACCTCTGCTATTTATCTGTAAAGTTGTTTGTAGCTTTACTTTACGTAAACCTTCGCGTAAAACTTTACTTTTTTGACTAATGTTAACAGAGAGGAAAAAAGGAAGGGAGTCAGATTTTTTCTCACAATTTACATCTGTCGCAATATGAGTCCCCTCATATTAAAAATGCTAGACTTAACACCAACCATTTTCACTCTGCTGGCATATTGTGACCTCTGCTATTTATCTGTGAAGTTATTTGTACTTAACTTAAAACTTTACTTTACTTAAAGGTTTGCTTAAAACTTTACGTAAATGTAACCCATACCAGGTTACTATAGTGTAACCCCCTACTTCGCCAGAGCGTGGTGCATGAATTCAATGAAATGAATGAAAGGAAATGAATGAATGCCGGGAAATTTTCTAGAAAATCACTCGTCTTCCTTCTTCCGGTGGAGACATTGCCCGAAGCATCACTGGTCTGGACTGCTATGGAAATATCCTCTGAAAAATATACATTTATAAAGCCTCGTACCAAATATTGAAATACTGTGTGTTCGTTAGGTTGAAAGCTGAGAGACAGAGTCGAGCTGCATGAGTCTGCGAGCTCCTCAAGAGAAACTCCGGTAAGGATGCTAACGCTAATGCGAGGTTATGCTAACTGTGCAAACTCCATTATGTCGTAAAATACCGTTTTAAAACCAGTCGGAGTTGTGACCTCAATTCTTGCTGTTTGATATCATATAGACCCAGTTTCTGGTTGTTTTATGTTGTTACAGATGATGTTAAAAATTCGCTAATTGCGCTAGCCGCGTGCTTATCGCTAGTATTTGAATGTGAACTTGATTTTAGCTAGCTCAGCTAAGTTAGCCACCATTAGAGGTTATTTGATTGAGGTAGTAGAGTATTTATCTCTGGTCTGTAAGATAAAGGTGATTTAGTTCATTTAACTGCTCATATACATGTTTCACATGAATATGAGAAACAGAAGTTCATCTTAAATGTTAAAAGAATAAATATATTGTTTGGTTAAAAGTGATATTTAAAAATGTTATTAAGATGCATAAATAGATTTAAAAGGGTTAAAAACATAAATATCTAGTTTCAGAAATCTCAATTTATTTTATTGCTATGCTGTAGGATGGAAGTACATGATTGATTGGTTGTTCATTGAAACAGACCTTATGTGGTGTGATGTGACCTGTTCATTTACATATTGATTAGGGTGTTTATATCCTTTACAATTGGGTATAATTGAATTGATAGTCCAATGAAGATAAGTTGATCAGATTGAAACAGAAGTGAGATAGTAGTAGCTAATGTATTCTATACTGTATGTATAGATTGGTTTTTTAGAGAGAGAGAGAGAGAGAGTGAGATCATCTGAACCTGACCCTGGAGGTCAGTGGCGAGCCAACAGAAGCGTGAACGGACCGAGAGCCTGGTGTTGCCAGCCGTGGCATCTTTGGAACCATCATCATCCTACTTCTTCATTTGATATACAGTAGTGATGGGTCGATGAGGCGTCATGAAGCGTTTCAACACATTACCAAACTGTATTGATACTGTGTCAATACTGTGTCACTGAATACTGACACCTGCTGGACCTTGAAGATCCCTACAGGCAACCTAGTTGACAGACTCAACTGACACTGATTTGATGACCTAGTATACACAGTAATATAATTTAAGTCATTGTATTTTATATTGTATCATTTCATAACTTCATTTAAATTTAAAATATCTTTGATATTTTTAGATGCAGTCAATAAATAATGTGAACATGTACATCAATCAAATCAACTTATTTAAATCAAAGATTAAATAAATTACATTTGTATATATCAACTACTACTTTAGATCATTTCCACACAAACCTTTCTGGTTGGCAAAACATATGAGGGCTCAAGGACCTGAACCAGTTCCCTGAACCCTTCACTCTCTACATGCTGAGGGGCTGGCAGTCCTTCAAGATAAAACTCAGCACAGCCTCATCCAAAATCTGCTTCCTGGAAGCTTGATTGTGAAAAATGAAGTAAAGAATAAGTTAATAGGAATTAATTATCAAAAAATGTGAGTAAGTTGTAGAATGGCTGTATACCTGAGTTTATCCTGGGTGTATCTGGGACTTCATTTTCATGCTTGGCCCTATAATGCCTCAGCACTGAGGAGGTGGTTTTGTTTAAATACAATAGTAGTTCAGTCGAACAAATGCGACATTTAACCTGCAGAAAATAATAGTAATAAATAGTAAACTAAGAGACTTTGAAATGAATTTTAATTCAGATAGATGAAGTGGAAACTCTGAGAGGAACAGGATGAAACAACAAAGAAATTCAAATAAATACCTTATTTTCCAATATGACATCAATCCGCAAAAGATTAGAGATTCTTTTGGCAGATGCATCCCGATGACAGATGCGCTTCCTTATAAACACAATTTGGCACGTCAGTGTCAGTTCGTAACAGTACGCGTATCGGTCACGTGACTTTGGCAAAGCGATGCGCGCACCGACACGGGGTGTTGCTCTATGAGCTCGACTCACGCGCCGACGCATCGGCGTTGCCGGACCCATCACTAATATACAGATAAGATCACACTTAAACCTACCCGGGTAGTGAAGAGAACATACTGATTACAAGAGACACACACACACCAAAACATTCATGGATTCCGAAGGAAGCAGTTTTATTTTCTTTTAACTCTATTGAAGAAATTTCATAAAGAGACACTTTTTGTTGATATTTATTTTGGGCCCTTTTAATATGCGCCTGTGCATTCAGGAAGCCGGCTTTAGATAGGCAGGGATTGTACATTATGTTTTATTTTTGTATAATATAAATTTTCAACCTTACCTGGTCGTGTTGTGTGTTCTTCGCTAACATTTATTACTTAAGGCTCCGTAATATTTGATATTGGTCCAACCTCTGTTCTAATCAGATCAGAAATTATAATAACCTCGAGAAATGGGTTACATAAAACTTTTCGTAAAACTTTTTTGACTAGTGTTAACAGAGAGGAAAAAAGGAGGGGAGTCAGATTTCTTTATTTCACATTTTACATTTTCAATCTGCTGGCATATTGTGACCTCTGCTATTTATCTGTGAAGTTATTTGTAACTTTACTGTACTTAAAAATTTACGTAAAACTTTACGTTACTTAAAACTTTATGTAACACTTTACTTAAATCTTTACTCAAGTCTTTACGTAAAACTTTACATAAAACTTGACTTAAATTTAAACTTTGTGTAAAACTTTACATATTGTACAATTACAATGAATGGTAGAATGGCAATAAATGACAATAAATGGCAGTATGATTACAGTAGCAGTGGAATCTGTGATAGAGATAGAGACAGATGTATAGCAGCAGTAAATCATTAATTAACTAAACTGTAGTGAAGATATGGTAGCAATAATGACAGTAATGCTATATATGGTGGATGTCAGCAGCAGACCACAGCAGCAGCAGCAACGGTCCATGAGAACCTGCTGGACGAGAAAGCACAGAAACTCCAGGGAAGAAGTTCAGTTAGTAACATGCATTAGAGAGAGAGAGAGAGAGAGATGCATCTTCAACCAGCACCATGCCTGACTAGGCATAACCCAGACAGGGACGGGGGATCTCTGATCTTGATTCCTGTCAGAACACGTGCAGCAGCATTCTGAATTTGCTGCAAAGTCCTGAGAGATTTATTGGGGCAGCCTGATAACAAAGAGTTACAGTAGTCCAGCCTAGAAGTAGCAAATGCATGGACTATCTGCATCCACTTGGGACACGATGCGTCTGATTTTGGTAATGTTGCGTAAGTGGAAGAATGCAGTCCTTGAAATTTGTTTTATGTGGACATTAAAGGACAAATCCTGATCAAAAATAATTCTTTACGGTGGAGCTGGAGGCCAGGGTGATCCCATCAAAGGTTAACGTCTAAGAATAAAATAAACCTTACCTAATTAAACACAGCCTTTTCAGGGGAAAAACACCAGTTAAAAACGAGAATGGCACCAAGGACACAGCAACAGACTAGCTCTGAGAACATGACAGTATCTGGACAGAGAGAACTGTGCCTTGCTTTGCTGATGAAGCGCTCTTACAAACAGCAGAGGACAGTTTCAATCCATCGACTTTTGGGTGATCGGCCCAGCACAATTCCACTGCGCTATTCTGCTTTCTAGTTTTGGATTGCCACATCCATGGTGAACTAATCAGTAATTAATCTGTAACATTATTGGGAGCCTATGATAACTAAAATGGACTTGCAAAAACAAAGCTGCTTTGCTTTTGGCTGGTGTCCTCTCAGCCGCTCTCTCTTTCTTGCTCGTCCACTCACACCTTTTGCACACACGATACGCACAGCAACTTCCAGACTTTGCTCTGAGTTGGCCTTTGGTCTTTTCTAAACTATGGGAATAAAGTCAAAGGTGGCATCCATCCATTGAGGGTCATTAATGGCAGTCGTTTAACTTCCTCTGGAATCTAGTTGTGTGGGCTACATTCCTGCGAAGCTTGGGGAGAAGCTGTGTCATTGAAGAACAGGAGCAAAGGCATCGAAACAAGTGGCGTCGCCTTTCCTTTTAGTTTGTGCTTGACCCACAATGCTTGTCGCCATGCGAGGGAATGTCTTAGACAGGGGAATTAGCTCAAATGGGAGAGCGCTCGCTTAGCATGTGAGAGGTAGCGGGATCGATGCCTGCCTTCTCCACAATGCTTTCCTTTCCCCTCTTCTGTTGCGAACAAAATAGACAGTAACATGGAACTGTTGGGTCGGCAGACAGGCTCTGTGGTGGGATGCTTGGCGAGAAGCTGTTCCACAGGAAGAACAGCTGCTTGGGCATTAAAATAACACTAATAGGATAGAATTGCAGTATACTGTGTCTGTGTATGAAGTAAATATGTGTCCTACTGAGTGTATTGTGTGTGTCCAGTAAATATGTTCACTGCCGAGTTTATTGTGTAAGTGTGTGTGCAGTAAATATGTGTACTCCTGAGTATAGTGTGTGTGTGTGTGAGCACACTAGATATATAATACTTACCTTCTTGCTGTTGAATCTTGTCCATCTGCTGTTGAAGCTTTTTACAGCATATACTCGTCTCCTTGAAAATAATCATGTCTTAATGTCTGACACGTTGTTTCTTACTTCTGAAGCTGTGGCTGACTGTGTGTTCACTCACTGCAGCCTGTAATATAAGGTTCTGACAAGGTTCTAGAATGATGATGTAACAAAAGTATGGAAGGTTCCACGGAATGCTTTGATGTTTATTCCCACACTGACAGCTAATTAGCATAGTCAAGTGGCAGAGGTGGGATTTGATCTCCTGCCTCCCGGAGACTGGAGCCTTAATCCAGCACCTTAGACCAGTGTTTTTCAACCCTGGTCCTGGGGGAACACTGCCCTGCATGTTTTGAGATGTTTCCTGCTCCAACACACCTGATTCAGCTCATCATCAAGCTCTGCAGTGGCCTGATAACGAGCCACTCATTTGAATCAGGTGTGTTGGAGCAGGAAACCTCTAAAACATGCAGGGCAGTGTTCCCCGAGGACCAGGGTTGAAAAAACACTGAATTAGACCACTCGGCCACACTACCTGAAAAAGCTTTTGCTTGAGGTTTCCTTCCAGCATCCATACAAGTCAAGGCCTGAGCTGTGATGATACCTGGAGTATTAGTCAAAGGGGGCAGACACAGGAGAACCATACTGACAACTGATTTGTAAAGAACTAAAAACAGAATACATTTTATTTGACAAACAGAAGATCCAAACTGAAGTACTTGCTTGACTTTAATGTACTTTATTATTATTATTATTAGTGTTTAAGGTCTCTATAAAGTACATTAAACCTCTAAAATGAGTGGCAATGATGCCTGTGTTTAAGCTTTTATATAACTATAAGTGATTTTCAATTACCAAGACAGTCAGTAACGGCCAAAGGCAATTTTTTTAAATAACTTGGCAGCTCTACTAACATAAAAAAACAACAAAAATACAGCCCTTTACTTGTACTGTGAGATCACCAAACAACAAACTTTTGGTGAGCTTGATTCTAAATGAACATAAATAATATTCTAAATTAATATTAAAATAAATCAAATTCTAAATTAAAAAGAAAAACTACACCTTTGGTGAGTTTGATTCTGAAATAATATTAACGTAAACATTTTACATTGAAAAGCAAAAATAACACTTTTAGCAACTACAGCTTTAAACTAAATTCTCTTCTTCAGAGCTATGACTAGCCAATTCCTGTTCTTAAGAGCATGTTTTTTCCATGTTAAGGCACTTATCACGGTCGCCCTTTCCAGGAGCGCGGCATACGTTCACTGTTCACTCTTTAAGGGACTCTCAGCCATCTCCTCTGCTGTTCTGGGGTCTTCAGTGTCACAGGGGTCAGCAGCACATGACTGTTCTTCTGCCTGAAGTAATAATTCACTGTTAATCAGCAGCTTGTGCACCAGTGTACACAAGAGCAAACATTGCACATCTGTGACTAAAAAAGAAACACTAAGTAATGAAACACTGAAATTCAAATGTATTGCAACCTAACCTGGAAATTAATATCAGTCTTGAGTGGGTGATCTTTTCTTTCCATTGGAAGTCAAACATGAAAACAGAACATGCTCTGTGATAGGTCTTCTCCTCCTGTCTGATTCTTGATGATTCATTAGCTGGCCCCTGTACTCTACCACAAAGTCTACTTTGCTGAAATGGGCTTTGGCAAACACCCCTCGACCTAGTCAAAGACGTGTTACAAATGTCATTTCGTAATACCCTATAGGTTTCTCATGGTTAAGCTATTTTTTCAATATCAATAATTACATGAAAAGATATTAATACAGACTACTACATATTGTACAGAACAACAACTCTTTAAAAAGGTGCATGTATTTGTGTCAGGATATGCAAAAAAAAAAAAACTATTAAAAGGGTTTTAGAGATTAATTTATTGCCAACCCGTGGCCTGTCTGCTAATCTCTGTCATCCCTTTTGTCGCTAACTGCTATGTCCAGCGATCTGCTATTGAACGGTTTTAATTTTTTTAGTCAGAAACACTGAACACACATTGAGGGGGTGAAAGTGCACCACGTTAAAAAGGTACGCAGGATTCATACCGCAAGACAAAACAAAGAGTATGTTATATATTCTACATGTACTTGCATTTGGTATGTGGCAGACTCTAATTTTGGGCCCTCAATGTATAATATAAATACATACGGTACCTTTAAGTGAGTTAATATATTTCACTTCCAGTTCTGCCATCTTGTCCACACCCCTGACTGCATGTTCAATTGCATCCTGTAGTGGCGGTTTCCTTCTTCTCCTCGTAGCCATCAACAATCCTATATTAAAACACAAAACTATTATAAGTTTACAAGATATCCCTATTAATCTTATATCTTATTTTCTTAAGTATAATTTAAAAAATGTTTCGGGTTATGTTCAGCCAAATCAAGACCACATAATGTATAGGCATATGGCACTGCTAGAATATTTTACTGCATTGCACCTCTCCCCCACCCCACAATAACAAATCAGCCTAAATGCAATATACGCACATTATTATATCTATATATTACATGGCTATATGTTGATGATAATAAATGTATTACTGTATTAGATGTTTGCCCACCCTGAGTCTGGTTCTGCTCAAGGTTTCTGCCCGTTAAAGGGAAGTTTTCCCTCGCCACTGTTGCCAAGTGCAGCTCATGGTGGGAATAGTTGGGTCTTTTTTTGCATGTATATTTCACAAGAGTTTGGCTTAGCTCTGCTCTACATGTAAAGTGCCTTGAGATAACTTATGTTGTGAACTGGCGCTATATAAATAAACTGAATTGAATGCATGTGGAGACAGTCTCCTACTGTCTCTCTATCCTTGCTCTGATGCTCTAAACGAGAGGAAACTTAAGTCAAACTTACTATATTAACAAAGGAGGCTCCCATTTCAGCGGCTCGTGCACATCTCACGTGTACCCCAGGTAGCATGTTAACCAATTAGCTAGCACTAGCCGCTTCGCTAGCCAGGTAGCTCTCCTTCAAATAAAGTTTTCACTCTGACCAAATGCAACGCGATGAAGCTTCTTTTTAACGTGTTTATAACCGACCTACCCCTGTTATTTGTGAGAAATTATAAAGTCTGTTTTAATATTTTAATGTTAACTTAAGCTATCTGATCAGGAGCTTTGAAGGTGGGCTTTTAACAGTACAAAACGGTTTTTAATGATTTAGCGACATGCTTCATTTAAAAACAGGGGTGTCAAACTGTTCCACTAAAGGGCCGGTGTGGCTGCAGGTTTTTGTTCCAACCGAACAAGAGCACACAGTTTAACCAATCATCTCTCTGAAGACTGAGATCAGTTGATTAAAAAAGTCCAGTCTGGTGTGTTGCTGCTTGGTTGAAAAGAAAACCTGCAGCCACACCGGCCCTTTAGTGGACCAGTTTGACACCCCTGATTTAAAACATATCAAACTGTCTCACTGAAATAAACATTAGTTAAGTATAAATATGATGCATGATGGCATAACTTACCTTTTCCTTGAATCCACGCTGCCATTTACCGGCGTCTCTGTGCCATTCCCTCGTCCGGCTGTCAAGGAGTGCTTGTTTTGTATCATCAGTACATCCAGGAAATGTGGTATAGCTGTCTTACATTAAACACCTCCCAGTAGTCATGTCAATGTACATGTATCAAACCCATCCAATCTGTCGGCGTACAAATGGAGGCGCACCTCTCTGCCGCCTGCTGTCCGGGAGCAGAGCCACTTGGCTTCCTGGGTGCACGCCACGGTCCTCCTGAGCAGTGAAAAAGACCTTCATATGCTTCATTTGTTACATGGAATGTTTGTTTAATTGTAGTGTACAAAACAATAATTATTTTGTACCTTGAAGGTGCTTTGTCCATGGCATGGAGAGCTCTGTACTGGCGAACGATGTCTGCCTCCTCCTTGACTGACAAAGCAGTGATTGTGCGGTTTAAGTCGACCAGGTATGCTGCTAGGGCATCAACTGCCTCCCATCCCGCAACGCCTCTTGAGTCACATTGGCTGGGCTGAAAAGTTATAAGTGAGAAAAGAAAAACCAAGCAAATAAATGTACACTTGCTTCTAATTATGTGAGTAATGCTGATTTTACATTCATTCATCTTATAATGTAACAAGATTCACTTCAGTTAAATATTATGTTTTTGAGTACGGTGTTACAGAAAGTGTTATTGACCTCTGCGACGAGGGGCCCCGGTTCAGTGTCACCCTCCAACGACACCTGGTCTTCCACGGCACTTCCACCAGCTGATTGGCAGAGAGCAGCGTCAGGCTCAACAGCCCCAAGATCACCTGGCATGCACACTGTGGCATCTGGCTCATCCTCCTCGTCCTCAAGCACCTGCGTGGGGATTTCAGGCATCTGCTTTGGAGCAAGCGGGTCACCTCTGTTGGTTTGGGCCAATAGATACTCCACAGCAATGCGCTCCCCTGTAACCAGTATAAACACAAAGATGAAAAAAGGAGACACACACCTATCCATCTCCTACATGTATAGCACAATCTTCGCACCCAAGAAATGCATGTCCTCTGAGTAGGGGGGTGCCTAAGAAAAAGAGGAGGAGGGGATGTAATACTCTGGTCTGCCAGTGTAGCTCTGAGATCTCAGAGCACAACCATGGACCCGCTGGCTCATGTTGTTGAGATGAGACATTAACTGGACATTGAATGTTCTGAGGGTTGATGCCCCCTCAACATCTACTGCCTCCTTAGCCCGGCCCATGTTCCACCTCGACACTCCCTCCAGCATGTACATTTGCATATGTACTGCATTGCAGCGCCAGCCTAAGAAACAAAATACTCAATTATTATTGTTCATTATTTTCATTATTGTAAATTGAATACCCAACAGTGGTAATGGTGTTATTTGGAATAATTACACATTCTCTCATAACATAGAAGAGAACATTAAAAAAGAGACATACAATATAGTATATCTTGATGAAAATATACCTGGAACAAAAGCACACTGGTGTCGGTGAAAACTCTCCAGAGAGGAGGACCCTCTACCACACCTCAGGATGTCCAGCTCTTTGCCGCCCTTCTGAAGAGTCCCCACCTTTGTATACAGTGCAACACCTGGAGGGTCTTGGAGGCACTCCAGGTGCTTCTGCTGCACCTCCCAAATGTGGGGCATGCTGTTATGGTTGACTAGACGCAGCCCTGTGGTGTCCGTCAGCTCCCACACTGATTCCAGCAGCCCTGAAATCATGCTCCGCATTTCCTCCACTTCACGCGTCCTCCTCCTGCAGTGCCTCTTCAGTTCTCCCGGGCTGATGGCGGCCATAAACTGTTCTTCAGTAGGAGCTTGTCCGCTGTGGCTGATCTTCCATTCCGCTCTCTTGGCCTCCTTCAGGCGTTGTACATCTCCTTGGTCCCATTCAAAGATACAAGAGGAGAGCTTGGTGCAAAAGATTCCATAGAGAGGGTGGTGTTCCGTAGTGAGGCCGCAGTTAAAGCGCCTCATGAAATGAAAACTGTCCAAGCGCACTGCAGACTTCCACGGGTGAAAAAGTTTCACCACTGAAGACACACCTACGGATAAACAACCAGTGATAATTACATAGACCACAACACCTGTGTGTGGTTACACCTTGATTAAGTAAACTCAGGTGCTGCCCAATTGCCAGTACCATCAGTATCAAACATATATTTGATAAAGAATTTTATATATATGTATTTAACGATTTTATATATATATATTTTTTTTTTTTAATTGATATATATATATTTAATTTTTACCCACCTGACTGGCTGCAGCAATCCCGGTCGACATAGATGACTTCAGGTTGGCCCGCATTCCTGTATCGAGTAACAATCCCTTGGCACAACTCTTCCAACCTTGCACCTTCACCCGTCATCAGAACAGAGTTCAGAAGGTTCGTCATCCATGCAGCACTTTCCCCGATCATGCCAGCCAGCTTCTTGGTGATCTGTAAAACAAACTGAAGACATTGCCTCACTAAGAAGTAAACCCATTTCCAGTTTTGTTGTAATTATGCATGTTCTGTTTCTATATTTTTTACTGTTGAAACCCTAACCTTCTTTGTTGAATCCATTTTCAGAATTCTACCATAGGTAGAGGTGATTGCTTTCTTCATCTCATCCAGATGGCTGCGGATGTCGTTAGAGTGGACTGTCTCAAACCCCTGGGCAAGTGGAAGGGGCCTGAAGGGTGGTGGAGGACTATGGACAGCTGCAGAGGGAACGAAGGTAGCCATCTTCATATGGCGCTCACAGTCCGAGAGGTAGCGGATGGTCTGATGTGCCCACTCCTCGCTGTGCGCTTCCTCTACTGCAGACTGAAGGTAGGAGGAACTGTTACCACTGGTCCTCGGCTTCAGGAAAGTGATACATTTCCTGTCCAGAGCCAGCTGTGTTGTGAGGACAGCGGGGAACAGGCTCCTGTGTGCCACATCCAGCTGGGAGAGCATATCCTGGCTCCATGGGCAGACCGGCTGAGAGCACTTGCTGCAACGTGGATAGTCCCCTCCCACTAGGTAGTAGCGGCTATCCACATCAATGACCTCCCTGACCTTTCTGTCGATCCCGGAGCTGTTCATTTTCCGGGAACATTGTGGGCATCTCAGTGGAATCCCCCACATCCTCATTGGTGCCCAGACAAACATCCTCTGCCGGTAGTACCACCCAGGCTCAGGAGGAGATGGGGGGGGTTCAATAAATAAATCCACATGCTACAGTGACTCATGACTCATCATGGCTTAGTAAATAATTGTACCTACCTTATGGAATCCACAGGAACAGCAAAGGCTTCTCCCAAACAGATCCTTTGTATTGGTCTGCAGGGGACAAGCATCTATTTTTTCTAAGGCCTTTTTCCATTTCTTGGCCCCTGGCCGTTTGCCAGTCGTGAAGTGGAATTTGCCCTGGGCATATTTTATACAGATGTCATCTGCAAACATTAGATATAAAACAGGTTAATGTCAAGCTAGGCTATGTATATGTACAGACAGACAGAACTGAGGAAAATATACATGTATGTACAGTATGCATGTAGATACATATATGTATGTTTTGCATTATTGTTTTATTATTGTTGAACTACTTTGTAAATGTATGTTTTAAAATGTGCCATATAAATACAGTTATTATTATTATTATTATCATCACCACAATTACAGTGCTGGTATGTACAGCCGTATTTTGTATGTGGAAGGGAGGGAAACAGGAAGTCTAGTCCTAGGATCAGGCAAATGGGGTGGAGTCTATTAAAAGGGCAGGGAAGCTCACCTGGGCCTTTCCTCCTGCATTACACACCTGAGAGAGCAGCTGAGCCAAGGCTTTGTTTGGAGTGGATTAGAAATCCATGCTGGTGAGGGACTGAACGATTGTTTAAAGACAAGAGGTACGCTAATGCAGTGCTGAGTGATATTTTTAAGTTGGTTTTATTTCTTTAAAAACAAATTAACATGATCATTTTTAAAATTAGACTCCAGGCACCTGCATGCCCACCTGGGAGAAGGGACTAGGTTCTGAGAAGGGACTAGGTTCCAGTTTAAAAGGTACATAACTTATTTTGATACTGCATATGTTGTGTAAAAATGTCCATTGTAAGTTTCTGGCATAATTATGTGTTTCTGTTTTTTGTAGTTTCCAACAAAGTTGTTTTAAGAAAAGCCAACCACTGTTTTTCCCATACTAAATATCCAGTTTGTTCTTGATTTGTCACTTGCACAGACCATTATTTTCTGATTCTTTTGGGATTTTTCTGTTCTCTTGAAAAGGGGGAGACTGAGTGGTATGAGTGCAGCCATTTTGCATGTGTATTTTTATGGGGAGATTTAAGTCACGTTTTGATTGCAGTGAACGGGCAAATTGAATGTTTGATATTTTTTCTGACTTGTGTTGTAGTGTTTAAGTTCTAATTTGCCGATGTGTTAGTGACAACCTTCTTTGGTGGGCACAACTCCACAAGGCCCCCCCCTCTCCCCAGTTATACAGTCTAGTCCAGTGGTGGGCAAACTTT
Source organism: Nibea albiflora (assembly GCA_014281875.1). Classification (NCBI taxonomy): domain Eukaryota; kingdom Metazoa; phylum Chordata; class Actinopteri; family Sciaenidae; genus Nibea; species Nibea albiflora. Next base: position 25,693,977 of record CM024796.1, read on the forward strand.
TTGACTCGAGGGCCACAATGAGTTCTAAAATTTGACAGAGGGGCCGAGCCAAGAACAGATGGATGGAGTGTTATATAAATTACATACAGGATTTGACCTATTAATGATTAATTTAATTACATTTCAGTTGAATAAACACAGCAGGAAAACTCACCATCAGTTTCAGTGGGAACAGTGTTGTTGATCTCCCTGTTTTGTCAGTGCATCAAAGTCTGGAGTAAGTTTTGTTGTAGCGATTCTCAGGATAGATCCGAGGTGTTGGTCAGTTATCCTGGATCTGTGACGGGATTTGTTCATGTTCATAACACTGAATGTCTGCTCACATACATAGGTCGAGCCAAACAAGGGCAGCATCTTCTGTGCAGTCCTCCGTAGGTTTGGAAAGGTGGCTTCGTTCAGTGAAGCATAAAAGTCATTAAGTTTAAGAGTGTTGAACTTTTCCTTCAAGGTGGCGTCAGACTGAAGATCGATCAGTTCCAATTGCACCTCATGTGGTACTGTTTCAGGGTCTTGTGAGAAGGGACAAGACACGAGCTGAAGTGAATCTTCAATGTTTTCAAAATCAGAGAAGCGGCGACTGAATTCTCTGTGCAGGTCATCCAGTGATTTGCTGTATTTCTTTGCATATCGCGTCGCCTCTTTCTGAGTGTCTAGTGTGGCGAAATGAGTGAAGGATGCGTTCGCAACTTGTCTGGAGAATAAAAACAGCTTCGATTTGAATGCTGTAACATGTTTGTACATGTCGTGCACAAACTGATCTTTCCCCTGCAGTTTCACATTCAGCTCATTCAAGTGTGAAAATACGTCCACAGCAAACACAAAATCACAAAGCCAGTTCTGGTCTCGTAGCTCAGGAAATTCGTCAGATTTCTCATTGAACTCTAAAAATGCACCGATCTCTTCTTTCAGGTCCCAAATGCGTTGAAACACTTTGCCCAAACTTAACCACCGGACACGAGAGTGGTAAAGTAAGTCCTGATGATCCGCATCAATTTCCTCCAGGAACGTGATGAACTGACGATGCTGGAGTCCCCTTGCGCGTATAAAGTTCACAAGTTTTACGACTGGATTCACAACATGGTTAAGCTGCAATACAGACTTGCAAAGTGATTCCTGATGAATGATACAGTGAAGAAAAATAACATCCTGTTTTACTCCTCTATTACTTTATCCTGGATTCGTTTCAGCAGCCCAACGTTTTTTCCTGTTAAATTTGGTGATCCATCCGTCGTGACATTGGCAAGTTTTCTCCAAGGTAGTTTATGTTTCTCGATGGCACCTTGTCATACAAATCCTCTCCCCGCGTTGTTCCCTTCAAAGACTCCATGGTCAAAAACTCCTCCGTTATCTCAAAGCTGTCATTTATTCCTCGGATAAAAATTAGGAGCTGCGCTGTGTCTTTGAAATCATTACTTTCATCCAGTGCAAGTGAATATAACTGAAAGAACTCTGCCTTTTTGTTTAGCTGGCTAGCTATATGTTCATCAATTAGTTCCACACGGCGAGTCACAGTCCGACGTGACAAACTGATTTTTTCAAACTTGCCTTGACTTTCCGGACACAGAACACCTGCAGTCTCCACCATGCAGTCTTTCAAAAACTCACCTTCAGAGAAAGGCTTGCTAGCTGCTGCTAATTTGAATGCCAGCAAAAAGCTTGCCTTGGTAGTTGACTCCTGGAGCGCAGTTTGTCGGTGAAATTTTTTTTGCTGGGACAGTAAATTGGCTGCCATCCTCTCAGCCGTAGCTGCCCGTTCTTGCGCCGACAGCTTGCTGGCATAATTGGCATGCTTCATAGCAAAGTGACGGCTAATATTGTACTCCTTAAAAACCGCGACACTTTCTTGGCATATCAAGCATACAGCCTTTGATCGGACTTCTTTGAAAAAATATTCTGTTGTCCATTCTGTTTTAAACACTCGGCACTCACTGTCGACTTTTCTTTTCTTTGATAAACTCATGTTTGTTTTTAGAAGGGGGAAAGCTTTACCGCGGAAACCGAGAAGGAGAGTGCTTGTTGAGCCGCATTTTGTAATGGTGCATTTTGTAATAAACGTCCAAAATGTAATAACTTTTTCATTTCATTTTGTAATAAAGCCGCATTTTGTAATAAACTGCCGCATTTTGTAATAAACTGCCCCAACGCATTTTGTAATAAATTTTGCCGCATTATGTATTAAGTTATTACATTTTGACAAGATTATTACAAAATGCACTTGCAACTTTTTTATTTTCTAGGAAATGTAATAACATGGTGAATTACGTAATAATACCTAATATTGTTGTTTGTTAAACAATGAATTTATACAAAAGTGACTTTTGTTGTTTTTTATGCAATTTCCCTTAGAGCTATGTAGCCCAATAAATCTATGTATGACAGAATATAACTTTAGTTGTCTATTTGAAGTTTGGAATTATATAGGCCAATAACTTGTGGCCAAATTCAAAGCTCTACATGGTTTATAACTATTCTTGGTGTGGTTTTGGTATCCAATAAAAAAAATCTTCAATTTACATAATATTCTCTGTTAATGCAACCTTTGAATAGTGTACTGATAGTAATTGCTAAGTACTGCTACTAGGCTAATACAGTGATACTAATAATAGGCCTAGCTTTTACAAATACTTTAAAGTAAAATAAAATACAATTAACAAACAAATAAACTATGCTTTAGAATTGTTATTACGTAATGCACCATGTTATTACATTTTATAGAAAATAAAAAAGTTGCAAGTGCATTTTGTAATAATCTTGTCAAAATGTAATAACTTATTACATAATGCGGCACAATTTATTACAAAATGCGGCTTTATTACAAAATGAAATGAAAAAGTTATTACATTTTGGACGTTTATTACAAAATGCACCGTTATTACAAAATGCGGCTCAACAGTGCTTCTTCTGGGAAAAGCTTAACCGCCAAGAAGAGGGGGCAAATGCTCAAGCGCGCCATCTATTGGGAAAATGTGGGCATTACAGGGGAAAGTAAATGAACAAGTTTCGCCGGTATATTTTGATATAACTGGGAGATGTTTGGCGGGCCGGATTAAAAGACCAACGGGCCGTGTATGGCCTGCGGGCCGTAGTATGCCCATGTCTGGTCTAGTCGCAGGTTTGTTTGTGTGTTTCTTATTTTACCATTTTATGCTTGGTTTGACTTTTATTACTCTGATACAAGTAAATATCAAAGATATAAAGATCAAACGCATTGTTAATAAAATCTATATTTTTGTATGGCAGTTTCTCGTTCCAGTTTATTCTGGGTCTTGTGCGGTTGATATCACTTGGTCACATGTACATATATAGGACACACTTGAATATAAGCCACAGGTTTTCATGTTGTAACATGAGATTTACACAGGAAGACAGTACACCGAAGATTTCTATTTTTGTTTGTTTTAATTTTTTTCAAACTGCCTGAAAATCGGCAGCACGACCGCTCATCAACACGGGATGATGTACATGCAGTGGCTGTATTTCCTTCTGGCCAGATCGAACTTAAAAGCTGCATCATATGCATTTCTTTGTTTGTTTTCCATGATGAGGGTGTGTGCAGATGCGCAAAATGATAATTCAAAATCAAAACTAGTGTCTTCTTCGGCGCATAATCTTCCTCTGTCTGTCTCACTTTTGCGTTTACTGCTAGAGTGCCACTGATGGCCGTTAACAAATGAATTAACTGCACCGTTGTGAAAATTCAAATCATGTAAAAAAAAAAAAAGTCCAGCGGTACGGTATATACAATATATCCTTATATTTAGAGATGTCTGACATACACCAACAACACCAAAACAAATTACTATGTGTAAAAAATGTACTTGGCAATATTTCTGACCGTTAGCAAAGCGGCTACGACAAGAATCAAAGTTGAAATACGGAAAATTAAATCGTGTATTATTTGTCACAGGATTAAACATTCGGCTTATACATGCCATTTCATTTATGAGTTTTAATCAAGTTTACAAACCTTTTTTCCGTGCTTGTTCAAGTCCGTGCATTGAAAGATATGGCCGACGCGCTAAAGACATAACCACGCCCTCTCATACAGCGGTTGATTACCGCGTGACCTATGGGCTTGTTCGGAGCTGTGTTCGGACCTCGTCTTAAACTCTTTGATCTCGTTAGGAATGTGTTCGGACCTTGTTAGGATGTGTTAGGACCTCAGAGGCAGGCAGTTTCAGCGGTGACGGCCCGGTGTGGCATCCTGCCTCGCTCTCAAAAGAGAGAAAAGTGATACGTCAAATTACGGTGTTACAAAGTGGGAAAGGTACTGCCCCTCTTTGCCAACTGAGACAACGGATTGACAGCTTTATTAGACCAAGTCCCTACATGCAACACTCAAACTGACTGAGAGGCACGGACAGTCCTTCTGAGCATATACAAAGCCATCACACTGGCGGCTAACTAGCATTGTCAAGTGGCAGTGGTGGGATTTGAAGCCACGCCTCCTGAGAGACTGGAGCCTTAATCCAGCGCCTTAGACCACTCGGCCACACTACCTGAAAACCTTTCGAGTTGAGGTTTCCATCCAGCATCCATGGTTTACAAGTCGAGGACTGAGCTGTGATGATACCTGGAGTATTAGTGAAGTCAAGGGGGGCAGACACAGGAGAACCGTACTGGAAGCTGCTTTTATTAAGAACTAGAAAAAGAATACATTTAAGTACTAAGTAGTTGCTTGACTTTGCAGTGAACTTCTTTCTACTGACTTTTCCCTAATCCCTCAAAGAATCATCAATGCAGGCCTGAAAATCAGCTGCACAGACCAGCTCTTCTGTGAAGAGGCATTCATGGGGCAGTAACGTTGGCTGCAGATGAATGCATGGTGTTTAGAATGGCACCAAAGACACAACAGCACAGACTAGCTCTTCAGAGAACAGGACAGAGACAAAGAGCGCCTACAAATAGCAGAGGATGGTTTCGACCCATCGACCTCTGGGTTATGGGCCCAGCACGCTTCCGCTGCGCCACTCTGGTTAGAGCCTCTGCTTTTGAGGTGCCACATCTGTGGCTTATGATAACTTAAATGGAGGTGCAGAAACAAAGACAACATTTGCAGCTGCTTTTTTAAGGTTGACTGACTGAAGCCTCATTCCGGCGTTTTAGACCATTTGGCCACGTTGACGCGACTTCCAGACTTTGCTCTCGGTTGGCCTTTGGTCTTTTCTAAACTATGGGAATAAAGTCAAAGGTGGCATCTATCCATTGAGGGTCATTAATGGCAGTTGTTTAACTTCCTCTGGAATCTAGTTGTGTGGGCTACATTCCTGCGAAGCTTGGGGAGAAGCTGTGTCATTGAAGAACAGGAGCCGGGGCATCGAAACGAGCAACGTTGGCTTTCCTTTTTAGTTTGTGCTTGACCCACAATGCTTGTCGCCATGCGAGGGGATGTCTTAGATAGGGGAATTAGCTCAAATGGGAGAGCGCTCGCTGCGCAAAGGCAGGGGCCCAATGTTTACGCCCCCCTCGCGCAAAGGAAAAGACACGCGAAAAGCACAGGGGAAGTATTGAATAGTAGAATGTCATAACCAATGTCCCCTGTATCTCTATATAGATATTTCTGAGGCACTTTAACCGAGTCTCCCGCCGTGCACCTCGCCATGAGCTGGATTTGAACCGACAACCTGCCGACCAAGATTGCGCCCGTGGAGCAGCGCATTAACGTTGTAACCATTTTATTTGAGCTGTGTTTGTTACTAATCATCAGCAAATAAAACATTGTGAATCAAAGAGTGGTATTGTATTGTACTGAAGCCCTAGTAGAAGGAGTTACAGTCATATATATGTATATATCTATGGGTTACAGTCACGTGATCTCATGAGAAAGCAGTAGCCAGTGTAAATTGCTGATCCCATTCAATCATCAAATCATGAATGACACAGGTACTCGTGTTGTTGCCAAAGACGGTAAATCTTGCCGGTAAATTTCTCCCGTCCCTGAGATAGTTTGTCCGTTGCCATGAGAACGACTCCCCCCAGTGGTCTCGCGAGATCACGGTACCAGATGTTTTCCTGAGGTATTACTCCTGATTTAAAATCCATAGCAATTTGATGTTGTTGTATTGATTAATACTTCTAAATATGTATTTGAAGGCCATTGCTTTGTCTTCAAGATATACCCCCCAATGGCAAGTAATGTTTATTTCTGTTTCTATTAATATGATGATAACATTTAAATGTGCTACTTTTGGACAACATGGACTGGTTTGTTTTAATGATGGACACACTGAGTCATAAATGTTGGTACAATAAGATTTAATGAACACAAGATCCAAAATAAGTAAATATTGAAAAGAACACACAAACACACACACATATACATATATATTAACTCACAAAAGAGGGTGCATCCCTCACATTTTGTTTCCCTCAGTGAAGTGCATCTCAGTGCTGCTAGCACTCATGCAGCCCCAGACCATGATGCTACCACCACCATGCTTCAGGCAAGACACAGTTGTCTGTGTCTGTCGGCACATACACTGGACACTATGTACACGACGTACAATATATACACTATATACACTATAAACACTATATACACTATAAACACTATATACACTACAAACACTATATACACTATATACACTATAAACACTATATACACTATATACACTATAAACACTATATACACTATATACACTATTTACAAGTTGTTCTCTGTGCCTCCAGCCACTCCTCCAGAGTCTTCCCTTCTGAGGCCTGTGGGCAAAAGGTGGCGCTGCCATAACGGCTATGGCCAAACTCTTTAGTTTTTGGCTGCCCACACTTGCCACAAGTGTTGTATGCCACCCCCCTGACATACTTCCTCTTGGGCACTCCTCTCTCCTCCTCAAGGGCCCGCCGTCGTCTGTTCCTCTCTGTGAAGCGAGACACAGGAGGAGCAGGTGCAGGACCAAGTGGAGCAGGGCCTGGACCGGGTGTTGAGACACCAGGAGCAGCCAGCACCTGGTGCTCCCTGGTGGCAGCAGCAGGCCGTCTGCCTGGCCGCAGGACGGGAGCCTGTCCCTCCAGATTCGGAGGGAGGACAAACTGGTGCAGCGAGCCAGATGTCGATGGAAGGAGGTCCAGTTTCTCTTTCGGGGCTGGAAGCTGGTCAGGTGCCACAGGAATCTGCTTTGCTGCAGTCAGTCCCTGTGAAAGGACACTCATCTCCTGGTTCTTCTGCCTCCGTTGAAACCTGAGGGAAGATCATTTGTGTTAGGCTAGTGGTTCTCAAATGGGGATACTAGTACCCTGAGGGTATTTGAAGGCTTTCCAGGGGGTACATGAGTGCTGCCAAATAATGCACCTGACCTACCATTGAATGAGTGTCCTCTGGTTGATCTCAAAAAGCTGGAGTGTGGTCTCCGCCATCAGCCTGGGAGTGTTGAGCACCAGCTCCCGGATGTGATGGTAGTTCCCCAGGATTTTTGACCATCTGGGGGTGGAGACTCCAGACTTCTTGGTGGGGGACTTGTGCACACTGCACAGCTTGGCGCATATGGCCTCAGTCAAGCGGCTGGTGCTGGGCCACTGTGCTGGACCCCCAGGATGTCCAATCAAGCAGCGCTTGACACTCTCCACACCAGGTGTGACTCCAGACCGCTTCGGAGCCTTAAAGCGCCCACTTGTGAGCCGCACCTGATGGCGAGGCTGGTAGTTGACATGCTGCTTGTCAACCTCAGCGAGAGCTGTCCACAGCTGGACGATTTGGGTCACCTGGAGGTCAGTGACATACGCAGCCTCGCGGAGATCCACCAGGTAAGCTGCTAAATCCTGGACCTTGTCCCACCCAGCGATCCAGTCTGGTCCAATCACTGCTCTCTAATAAATTAATTGATAAATATTAATATATGTGAAATAAAATGTCATTGAGATTGGATTGAAATAGTTATTAAAGTGTCTTACCTGAGCCTCGTCAGGCATACTGCTGGATGGCACATCAGCAGGTGATGCAGGGGCCTGAGGACGAGAGGGCGGAGGAGGACAGGCCTGAGGACTCGTTGATGAGGGCCTGCTGCAGAGCACGGGAGGGGTCATCCTCATACAGTACAGGTACTGTGATGTCCTCCATGCTCTCTTCAACAAAGCCCTCATCTCGGAAGTCCTCATCATTGACTTCCTCCACCAGCCTGTCCTCCTCCTCTGGGTTCTGGAGCACCGGAGTCAGTTCCTTGCCAGTCTGGCTGTACAGGTACTCCATTCCCAGCAATTCACCTAGGGAAAAAAAACAGAAAAAAGGAAAGTATTATTAATATTTCATCCAATACATTAAAGGTTACATTGATAAATGTAAAACTCAATTAAGGTGTTCTTTTTCATGTTGAATGGGAGACGATTTCTTACCCGTGTACGCTCCAGGGGTGCGATAGCGCTCATCCCAGGATCTCCCTAGCACCTTTTGGCTGAGCTGGTCCACCGCCTCTCTCAGGGCACTGCCATAAGAGCGGATGCAAGGTGCTCCCTTCACGGCGTCCTCCATCCGGTCATCATTCCAGCGCATCAGCCCTTCCAGAAGATACGCCTGGAAATGCGCATCACTGGCGCTGGTTCCTGAAGGTGAAACACATGGCATGTTACATTTGTAAAAGACACTCACTACATATGACATGAAGTATCTATAAAATAAATATAATATGTGCATATTAGGTATTATATGTATGCAATACCTGGAATAAATCTGTTCAGGTGGAGGTGAAAGGACTCCAGGGAGGTAGAGCCACGGGCACACCGGTAGCAGCACAGCTCCACGTCGCCTTTCTTCAAGGTGCCCGTCTTGATGTAGAGCTGGAAGTCCTGGGGGTCTTGGATGCAGCCAAGGTGTTTCTGCTGTTCCTTCCATATCTGCTGGATCCGTTCATGGTCCAGCAGATATGGAACACCCAGAGTGTCATTTCCACTTGGACTGTCAAACAGACTGATCAGTGACCCGATCAGTCTGTTGGTCTCCTCCACCCCTCTGGTCCTCCTCCTGCAGTGCAGCGCCAACTCCCTCCGGGTGATATTAGTGTTCACCGCCTCCTCCAAAATGTGGCCAACCCTTCTTGCTGCCAGCTCACTTTCCTTGGCACGGCGAAGAGCAGCAACATCTTCCGGGTCCCACTCAAAAATGCACGTGGACAGGCGTGCCATGAAGATGCCATACAGGGGGTGAGCCTCAGTGGTGACGCCTGCGGCAAAACGGCGCATGAAATGCCAGATGTCAAGGCGCACCTGAAGCTCATCCCACCCTGTAAACAGGGCCTTCACCCGACAAGGGCCATGCTGACTGCAGCAGTCTCTGTCCACATAGATCACCCTGGGTGGTGCCTCACCTGCCTCCCTGTACCGCTTCACCAGGCCAGCTGCCATGGTGTCAAGTGCTTGTCCCTCACCAGCTGTCAGAACCGAGACAAGGACTTGACCATACTCGTTTCCGACATTGGTGCACCAGGCAGCTGTACCTGCCGCAGCACCGGCAAGTTTCTTTGTGACCTATTCAGAAAAGATAAGGAGTTAAAAACTGTTACTTAGTATGAAATGTAAGTACAATATTTAAATCTATGTTTCTCTGACGCTGTTACTATGCTCCCTGGTGATGATGATGATATCTGAGGCTTTGTTTTAGTATGCTGTATGTATTTTATTTTATTGTCATGTGGAAGTGTGTGTGCTTACTGCATTGCTTTTAGTAGTTGCACAGTAGTTGTACTGCTGGTACAATGACATGTATGCACTCAAAATTCTGTATATAAACAGGGCTGTGATACCTTTTTGGTGGAGTCCATCTTGAGGACAGAGCCAAAGATGGAGGTAATTTTGGCCTTCACCTCATGCAGCCGGCTGAGAACATCCCTTGCATAAACTGCTAACAGCCATTTGGGCTTGGGAAGGACAGGTAAGCAGGGAGGCTCAGCAAAGACGGAGGGGCGGACAACAGTGGATCTTGTGAATGGTTCACAAGCTGTTAAGTACTGCAGGACTCGCTCCATCCATGCCTCACTGTGTTGTTCCTGCAGCTTTTTGTACAGCTGGGTCACACTGTTGCCCATTGTCCTCTCCCTCATCATCCTCAGCACACGGATGCCACACGAGTATCTAATAAAGGAAGGAAGGAAGGAGTGTAATGTCAAAACCCCCTGACAAATAAACGCACCTAATAATGGTTGACATTAATTATGAATTACCTGTAAGTGAGCAAAGCTGGAAACTTGCTGCGGTGGCCCATATCCAGCTGGCCTAAGATGTCTTCAGACCAAGCAGGATACTTTTTGGAGCAGCGTTTGCACTCGAGGTACTCAGTGGCAAGGTCATACCACCCATCGATGTCCAGCACCTTCCGCACTGTTCTGTACAGTCCTGCAGCTGTTAGTCTGTGCTTGCTGCAAGCTGGACGAACACAGACCAGAGGAAACAGCCACATCTTCTGGGGCATCCACAAAAACAAAGGCCGACAGAAGAAGTGGTCAGGCGAGGCGGGGGGTTGTGTGTGAATGAGGGCTGGCTGAGGAGGATACCACCAAAGCTTCAGCTGTGACACTAGCTCTGGCTTGCCGGTACGTGGGTTGGCCTTGAACAGAGTGTGCCGTATCCACTCCTGCTGGCAAGGAGGAAGCTGATCCTTCCAGTGACTGGGAAGCTCAGCTGGCAGTTGATGAAGGAGAGGTGCTGGTGGAGGATCAGCACAGGCCTCACGAGGCATCATGGCTGCAAGAGCTGATGAAGGAAAAATTACGCAAACAGGCAGCAAAACAGAATTAGGTTGAATGTTGGTTTTGTTAGTAAAAGCAACTCACAAACTGCCACAGTGCAGAAAAACTACAGAAAGAAACTGAATAAATACTACAATGTTAATAATACTAGTGTTAAATAAAATACTACATGTTAAGATTAGTGTAGTATATTAAGAAATAAGAAGCAAAGAACCCAGTGTAAGCACATGGAAAATTATGCAAGATGAATTGAATGAGTATTAATGATGTCCACTGATATGAAACATGCACACAGACACAATAACAACTACTATTGTAATGATTATAACAACGACTGCCCACCATCCCAGCAGTTCACAGGGAGCTAAACCCTGAATGAGTGGAGCATGCAGTGTAATTGTGAAAAAGGGCGTGAAAAAAAGGCGTTAAAATTCCGGTGATTAATTTAGGGCACATTAGTGAGTTAAGCAAAATACACAAAAAACACCTTTGTACATCTTTAAGGTTTGCATCCTGGTCGATGTGGTTTTATGCTGTATTGGGAATAAAAATATGTTTAAAACGTAGAAATGTTCCACAAAATAATATTCTTAGTGTTGACACTACACATTCACATCATATTTGCATTTGTATCATATGCCGCACCTGTGTTTAGCTGTGCCTCACATTGCACTGCAGCAGATACCATTTCCTCATCATCAATCTCAGCAGAGCCTGGAGAGGAAATGTTAAAAGTATTAGGCCTACTGTTAACAACACACAGAGACAAATGTCTGCAAGATGGTGCATACTTACCAGAAGGGAAAAGCTGCCGGGGTTTTTAAGATGGGTTTGAGGTGAGCTGCGGTACTGGAGCTGGAAAAAAGTGGACAAGTTTGTATAATCTGTTAAAACGGTACAAGCTATACAGGAAATTCAAATTTCACACTACTACTCACAGAATTTAACTGGTGACATCAACTTTTTCACCAGCTCTGAAGGAGACAGATTTGTCCCACGCGCCAGCAGAGATTTCACATTGGACTTCCATGCGCCACTTCGGAATCCTGCTGGATGTGCAGCAGAAGTGGAAGCTGAAGATGGGAGGGTGGAGGCTGCAGGTGCACGTTCAGCAGAAGTGGAGGCTGAAGAAGGGAGGGTGGAGGCTGCAGGTGCACGTGGAGAAGAAGTGGAGGCTGAAGAAGGGAGGGTGGAGGCTGCAGTGCGTCTCTTCAATACATAAGCCTTGAAACTAGCCATGTTGGTGTTGGGCCGGGCATCAGCAGTCTTCAAGTAATTGATGAGGGCCTGGGCCTTCTGGCTCTGGTCCTCATACACTTCCTTCATGGAGCGACCCTTAAAATCCCCAAACTCCACCATCAAACAGCCCTGGTCTCCAGTGTCCTTTGCTTTCTTCTGCATCTCCTGCTTATGGCTAAACTTCTGGAGCTCCACCGTCATCTCTTTGATCTGAGAGGCATATTCCTGGAACAGCTGTTTGTTCTCAGATAGAGGGTTTGCCTGCACAGTTTCCTTGGAAATGCTATGCAGCAGGTACACTGCATATCCAAGGCTGTTCTCCAGGAGCCATCTGAACCTCTGGCCCTGGAACATGCCAAACTGCAGCTGGCAGTGAGCCAGCACCAGAAGCCTGTCAGCTGGGTCTCCACCATGGCCAGTAACAAACGCTGTGGCCTCTGCCAGCACCTCTTGTTTGGGTTTGGCCCTTCCAGACCTGGTGTTGGTGAGGGTCTTTGCCTCCTCCGAGGGCGCCATCAGCAGTCTCGTGGAACTGGCTGACTGGCGCCGAAAAGCTGGGTACGAATACATTCTCTGAATGAAAAAAAGAAAAGACAGGTAACTCAGGTTATCTGAAAGATTCCTGTACATGGGTCAAAGATGAGGCGCAACTTCCCCACTTGTTAAATCACATAAAATTATAATATGTGACTATAAAACTGGTCAGTACAAAACTGTAAATCATTTGGTACAACCCTGAAAATGTGACATTACAGTAATGTTTGCAAGATTAGCAACTAGAAAAAAATCCTAAAGAAATTTTGAGTGTGCTTAACCTCTTGACCCCCCCATAAATCTTTCATGACATTTATTTTGTGTGTATGTTAACTCTTGACCCCCCCATAAATCTTTCAGGCCAATCAGAGCAGAGCAATAAACCGCTGCCGCTCCTGTGACATTTGACACCGCTGAGAGGGAAAAACCGCTAGAAAAACTCAATTTCTGGCCAAAATCGTATTTCCAATCATTTAAACCGGCTTCACTTTTAGCATCTCGAGCTCATCCCGAACGTCTAAATATATATAAATATATATATATATATATATATGGACCTGAACATGGGAGTAGATGCGGCCGTGCAATGAATGGTGTTGCTAACGCATCATCGTTCATTGTACAAAGTTTATTGGTATACATCACATAAATTTATGGTAAAATTTCTTGTCGTGACATTAAAACCAGCTATACGTATATATATAGACATCTACATACGCTCAATTACAGAGTAATACGCTATTTACCAAAGCAGACGGATTGTCGGAGGGAAAATGATCGCGAAAGCTGGAGGTCAAAATATATGCCGCAGCGGGAGGAAACGTGATTGGTCAAAAGTAAGCCCACAGAGAGGGACGTGATTGGTCAAAAGTAAGCCCAAAGTAAGCCCAAGAGGACGAACGTGATTGGCTGATGTGGGCTTACTTTGGGCTTACTTTGGCGGAGAAGGCAGAATGCAGCAAGCGCAAGCGAGAGGTAGCGGGATCGATGCCTGCATTCTCCACAATGCTTTCCTTTTACCTCTTCTGTTGGAGACACTTTTTGTGAAAGAAACAGATAAATTGAACTGTTGGGTGGACAGACTCCACATACTGTGGATCACCTTTCCATCTAAGAGGTGCATATCAAGACCTTCAATAAAGCCAGCAACCTTGCCTTCTTTTAATGGCAGTCATTAGACTTAGACCTTAATCTGGTTGTGCAGGCTCTGTGATGGGATGCTTGGGGGGAAGCTGTTCCATTGGAAGAACAGCTGTTTGGACATCAAAATAACAGTAATGGGGTTTCCTTTTAGTTACAGTATACTGTGTCTGTGTATGAAGTAAATACGTGTGCTGCTGAGCGTAATGTGTGTGTGTTTGCGGTTTCTTCCTAAAGTGCCCTGTCCAACTACAATTCACTTCTGAAGCTGTGTCTGACTGTGTGTTCACTCACTGCAGCCTGTAATATAAGGTTCTGATAAGGTTCTAGAATGATGATGTAACAAAGGTATGGAAGGTTCCACAGATTGCTTTGATGTTTATTCCCTCACACACACACACACACACACACACACACACACACACACACACACACAGAAATATCTGAACATCTTATTGGCATTAAAGCTGATTTGAGTCTTATTTTTCAGATCGATCTCATTTTGGACATGCTGATGATGAATCCTCCATGTACACCAAAGTTAGTCCTGTCTCAAGTGGATGTAGAAAAACTAGTCCATGCATTTGTTACTTCTAGTTTCGATTATTGTAACTCCTTGTTATCAGGCTGCTCTAGTAAGTCTCCGAGGACTTTGCATCTGATTCAGAATGGTGCTGCACGTGTACTCTTCACCCTACGGTTGTTCCTCTGCTTAAGATTGGTGTGATGCGCTTCAACGAGCAGGCATCGGGGACGAGATGTTTCCTTGCACGAGTGTCTGATGTGACAAGCAAGACCATGGCAGCTTATTGGTGTGGCCCCCTAAAGCTAACTCACCAACGACAAGGAAGGGATTCTAATCCATGTGTTACCGGTTACCGGTCAATCTACGTTCCTACCCTCACCTATGGTCACGAGCTTTGGTAGTGACCGAAAGAATGAGATCGCGGATACAAGCGGCCGAAATGAGTTTCCTTCGTGGAGTGGCTGGGCTCTCCCTTAGAGATAGGGTGAGAAGCTCGGCCATCCGCGAGGAGCTCGGAGTAGAACCGCTGCTCCACCGCATCGAGAGGAGCCAGTTGAGGTGGCTCGGGCATCTAGTGAGGATGCCTCCTGGACGCCTCCCTGGTGAGGTGTTCCGGGCACGTCCCTCCGGGAGGCGGCCCCGGGGAAGACCCAGGACACGCTGGAGGGACTATGTCTCTTGGCCTTGGAACGCCTTGGGGTCCCCCTGGGAGAGCTGGACGAAGTGGCTGGGGAGAGGGAAGTCTGGGTCTCCCTGCTGAAGCTGCTGCCCCCGCGACCCGCCCTCGGATAAGCGGAAGAAGACGGACGGACGGACGGACGGTGTGCAGAGCGCAATGGAAGCATCCCTGTATACCTCCGGAAATTTTTGTCCTGGGAAAATCTGTTGGTTGTATGGACTGTATAAAAAAAATTAAATAAAGAAAAGCAATGGTGGATCCTGCACCATTGAGTTGGCGTACAAATCCTTAACAGGTTATGGGCCCATGCAGCTTCAGACATTACCATGAGAGACAGAGTTTACCGTGAAGTACTACACAGTGCTTCTACAGAGGATGAGGATGAACTTGAAGATAAGTAAATGGCAAAGTATTAAAGAGAAGTTTAGTGATGCATAACGTGAACGCCAGAGCTAGAGAGATAAGAAGCTAGCAGACGAAAAGATTGTCAACATTGAACGCATGTGAAGATGATGAGCAAAGGAGCAGGGATGCTGTCACCGCAACTTGTTTTTGTTTTTTTATGATTCACATTTTTTATTGTGTTCTACATTTTACATGGTGAAACTAAGACAGCACTGAAAAGAAGAAAAAAAATAATAAAATAAGGCAAAGTCAAGATAAAAGATGCACAGCCTTATTTCAACAACACCTATATATATATTTGCACATACATATACATGTATGTGTATATATATATATATATATATATATATATATATATATATATATATATATATATATACACACACACACACACATACATATATATATATATATATATATATATATATATATATATATATATATACATACACACATACATATATATACATATATATATATATATATATATATATATATATATATATATATATATATATATATATATATATATATATATATATGTGTGTGTGTATATATATATAAATAAACTTAACAACAACAACAAACAAACAATAAAAGACCTGTAATATGTTAATTTCACTCTTTTTTTAGATTTTGGTTGAGAATTCACCAGTAATATATACTTTATGAAATTGAGAAAATAAATTGGTTCAAACCTTACCTTACAAATTTAAGATTGAAGACTGTGTTTTGCTTGCTGCTTGGTGCCCATTTCTCCTGAGCGAACTAGATCTTCTGAGACGCTGGTCCTTCTTATTTGTATCGAAATTTATATATCTGATAATAACCCAATAGTTCCGGGTGTTACACAAGGCTACAGTCAAAAACCAGGAACTGACTATGAAGAGACATTTTCACCTACTGCTGATATGACCCATGTGAGGGTGATCATGCAAAAGATGCATGCATGCATGCAAAGTGCAGGAGAATCTGGTCCTGCATCAGATGGACGTCAAGCATGCATGCACCTATTGAGTGTGAACTTTACATTGATCAACCAGAGGGTTACGAGACATGGTCAGATACAGGTGAAAAACTAGTGTGCAAACTGCATGTAAGTCTGTCTACGGTATCAAGCAGTCCAGTAGAAACTGGAATGTTATGATACATGCATGTTTGAACAGGAATGATTTCATTCAGAACCCTGCTGATCATTGTGTGTATACAAAAGAAAAACATGACAAAAAGGTAATCCTGATTATATGGGTTGACGATCTGATCATAGCAGTGCTATAAAACAATGCTAACTGAAAAGTTCAAAATGAAAGATCTGGGAACAGATTTTGAACAAACAGAAGGTCAAGTTGTTATGTCACAGAAAAGATATGTGAACAGAATAAAGGATCTTGGATCAACAATGATCCATTGCTCCACTAACCACATCCATGATTGTGGTCTGTCACAGCTGATCGGCTCATCCACTCATCCCAGTGTCCCCAGTGCATCTGTTCAGATGTGCCATATACAGTCTAGGGTGAGAGCAGGGGTCCGTTTCACAAAGCAGGTTTATGGAAAACTCAGTCTGTTAACCCTGGAATCACAGAAAACTCAGAGTTTCCTGTCTCAAAGTAGATCAACTCAGAGTTAAGGATTTGACTCAGAGTTTGTTGAACCTTCTTTGTGTCTTTGTGACCCCTGAACATTAAATCACTGCTCCTCCCCGTGGACAAATGAGGCATTGCAGCTGGTTTTCACCCAGGCTGCTTAGGGGCATTTCAAGTCGGGGCCTCACTGACTACGTCATCACGGGGATCACATCATGTTACTTATTTATTGCCCCGCATGAAATTTTTTTTCAAGTGCATATCCAATAACCACACCAGGCTGTACAGAATATACATACAGCCAATACAACAATTTTACATTTTGTTTGACCAAGCTAGAGGAGCTATTGGTTTATTCAGCTGCTTTTGTAATGGATGTTTCATTCCCATTTGCACTAAGCTATTTATTTTGAAAGTCTACCAACCAAGCTAGCGAAGCTAGTTTTTTTTAAAGATTGTTGCACTGGTGCACAGTTATTAAAGAAATAAGTAATTCAGTGCATTTTATATTTTTTTATTTGTTTTTTTTTTTGTTTGTTTTTTTTAAAAATCTAATCTAAATGTGACCAAGTGATACCAACCACACAAGAGCCAGAATAAACTGGAACCAAATACTGCTATACAAAAAATATCAATTTTATTAAAAGATATTTGATGAAATACTCCAGAGAGAGTAAATTATAAAAGCAAGTGGTTAAAAAGCCTTGTGGAGTTATGCACACCAAAAAAATCATCACAAACAGATAGCTCCACCATAAAGAATCTTGAAGCTGTTTTTGATCAGGATGTGTGTCCACATACACATGTCCACATAAAACAAATTTCAAGGACTGCAGTTTATAGTTAATGATTTACTGCTGCCGTGCATCTGTGTCTCTCTGTCACAGGTTCCACTGCTACTGTAATCATCATTCATTGTAATTCATTGTCATTTTATCATTCATTGTAATTGTACAATATGTTTGTGTTGATTGTTCTGCACATGTGACATCCATTGCACGTCTGTCCGTCCTGGGAGAGGGATCCCTCCTCTGTGGCTCTTCCTGAGGGCTATACAAATAAAATTTGATTGATTGATTGATTTGAGACGTAAATCACCAAGAAAAATATGCACAGCCCCCTCTTTAGATGTGGCACTTACCTTTGACATTATGATGGCTGTTTCTGCTGTTTCCCTCTGAGTCAGTCAGGTTTATAGTTTTAGATGAAGTTGTGTGACTGCTGTTAAGTCCTAAAGCCTAAAATCTAAATGGAAATACAGTAATGACACAATATGACAGAAGGTGCTGCTGACTGCGTTCACTGTTCCATTCTCCGCATGGCCCGATAAGCAGGCTTTTCTTTGGCTCACTGTGTTAAGTAATTATCTGATTATTCCTGCAGAGCGCTGCCAGAGGCTGCGTTGCATTTCCACAGTTTATTGAGATAAGTCGGACTCAGCGTGCAAGCTTAGCAGATTGGGCTCTGCTGGACCATGACCAAGAAGAGAAGCTGCTCCAAGCAGACATCTCCACCACAGGACGAGAGCTTCCACACGGCACCGAAGAGGAGACGGCACTGAGGTAAGACACGCAACACACATGGCACACACACACACAGGCTGTGATATGTACGAGGACATCAGCGTCTGTGGCGAGGCTGAGGACAAATCAAATCACTGATCAGGATAAATATCCTGATGCCCCCTCATCTTAAGAGTGGATTAGCAGTTTTCAACATTCACATACACATTTTTAAGTAGTCTGTTCATGCATCTATTCTTGAGGATGATTTGTAATGAACTGTTTGGATGAATCTCCTGTTGATACCAGAGTGATCTGTCTTTTTCTGAAATATCTGGGAACAGACGGACTTGCAGTTGAGGTTGGTGACAGACTTGTAGTATTTACTTGCGTACTTGTAACCACAGAAAGTAAATACATTTACAGTTTTGCAGTGCAGGCATGCTCTCTGCAGGAAAGCTTACATTGCATTTAGAACAAGTTCTGAATCTGTCTCAAACTCCACGCCGCACAGAACAGTTGGCATTTACTGGGCATGCGTTTGCACTTCGTATTTTTCATCATGGAGTTAAATTATACATGCAAATGTTCTCGTTGTGCATTACATTATGCCGACGTGTGCACTTTCTTCTTTCTGACAGTCGCTGCAGGGAGAGAGGAGATGCTGACTCAGCTGCTTTTGGGATGGACTGCCTTGCTCAGTGGCCTCCAGCTGGCTGCTGCCTCTGTCACAACCAGTGAGTTTAAACAGATCAAACTGGATCTGAACATCCAGATCGGAGTTTGTAGATATTCCCTGATGGCGAGGCAGTGTCGGCAGATCCATCTACTCTCATAACAGGGTGACAGAGATTACAATGCATCACCCCCACCCATCCACCTCCCGTGCGCTAAGAGGTTAAGACATGTGCACAGCTGTTCTCACAACATTACTTCAACAAAAGGCAGTTCAGATTTTTTGAAAGAGGGTTATATGAGGTATCCATAGCAGATGGGGGGTCAGCGCGCTCCCAGTTTGGAGAGGCAGGTCCCAGCATGGAAGTAGCGCAACGCACTGCATGTTATAGCCACATAAATAAAAGCTGGAAGAGAAAATCAATATCTGTTTATGTGTACACACTCATGAGCTTATTCCGCTGCTTCCCCTTGCCAGACATGTCTTTCCTTTCCATCACTGTAGAATTTACATATTCTTCTGCCCAGCTGTGCAGTGCACTGTGCTGCAGACCTGAAGCAGCTCACTGTAACGTACGCTTAAACAGATACTGATTATTTATGGTTGGACCTTTTACTTATGTTGCTGAAACATGTTTTTTCCTGCTGATGCTTTGCTCTACCTCCAGACCAGGACCTCTGTCTGCTTCTCCAAACTGGGAGCAGGTTGACGGCTGTGTGCTGTAGGTAACGCACAGACTGTGATACAAGCCCACTTAAAAAAAAACTCAACTATCCCTTTAAAAAGGAGAGATGGACGTTTGCTGATGAAAATATTTCATTTGCAAAGTTCTATTCTCACCATTTGGACAAGATGGAGCTGTTACAGAATGCTGGCTTTGGTTTATTATTTTTCTAAACTATGACCTGGATGTGTCTAGTGGTTCTGATCCAAGTGTAACCGTGCCCCTCTGCCTGTCTGTCTGTAGGATTTCCATCTAGCAGCAGGTTGTTAGCTCAGAAATGTGAAGTCTTCATCCCTCCTCCTCTTCCTCCACCTCTGTTTCCTCCAGTCAAACGGAAAGCAGAGCTGATGGTGAGGCCAGAGTCTGACTCAAATCCTACACACGTGACTTCAATTTGAAATGAGTCAACAGAAAACAATTTAATATGTATATTTATCCAAATATGGCAAAAAAGGACACATGAACATTACTTCAAACTCAAAAGTCACTCTGATGCCTCTGACTCTTCAGGTGGACATAACAGAACGCATCACAGGAGAGAAAGGGGAGAAGGTACGACAGAGAGCATCACACAGGAAATGTGTATATTAAAGTAGTCAAACATGTCTTCATTCACTTTACCGGTGTTTGTGTCTAAAGGGCTGCAGAGGACCCAGAGGACCCAAGGTACAGTGTAACACACACGCACACACACACACACACACACACACACACACAGAGAGACACACACACACACACAATGATACTGTATAGGTGAAAATTGACAGAAAGAAAAGGTGTTGCGTCAAACTGTTTTTGTATTTCAGGGCCGGCCCGGTGTGACGGGTCCAGAGGGAGAGGCCGGAACACAGGGAGCCATGGGACAGCCAGGTCAAAAGGTCACAGAGAGATGAACCATGTCTATCCTGCCTACTGCCATACACAGACACACAGTGTTCTCACATCTAGAAGATAAACTTGTGTAACTTTAATGACTTCAAAAGTCAAAACCTTCAGTTTATTGAGTCATCTCGTGTTAGGGCTTATTTTGCTTTAAGATATTGAAGATCCTGCAAACTGAAGAGCAGAAAACTGAACTAACACCATGAAGACTCTATACATACAGCTGAAATGGTCCATTCAGGCCATTTTCACTGTGTTTTACAGCAGCTCCTTTGGAATTATGTCCTCTGCCAGTGGAAAGAGTCAGGAGATGAATGCATGTTCAAAACAGCACATTATAGAATGCCAAGAGTGTGCAAAGCTTTCATCAAAGCGAAAGAATCGGAAAACAGATAACAAATATCAGATTTAGCTTTGTTCACACTATTCTTGTCACATAATTCCATGTGTGTTATTTCATAGTTTTGATGTCCTCAGTCTTTCTAGAATGTAAAAACATTGAATGAAGGTGTGTCCAAACTCACAAGCAAATCTCCTCGGATTGTCAGTTTGAACCACTGGCTGAAGTTTAGTTCAAAAGTCACGAATTATCCATCTGCGTCAACACTGTGAAGTCACCTCTGAGTAATAAAGAGGCAGAGCTCTTTACCTGTCTAATTCTAGCCCAACAACACTTCCCATGCTGTGATCTGATGTCTCCACAGGGAGAGAAGGGGGACAGAGGCTGGAGGGGTCTGTATGGAGACATAGGAACTCCAGGCATGATAAAGGTACATAAAGTCGATTCGTGCTTAATTCATTCAGCCTTTGTTGACTCATACATGCGCATGTTAGCATCATTATCACATTAGGACAGAGAAATGAATACTGCTGGCATATTTCCTTCATGTGTTCAAATCATACAGAAGAACAGGGTTCGTCTGGATTATGCATCACCTCTGTTCCAGTGGAACTTTGAAATATGTGACATGACCAGGGTTAGCTGACTCATGACAGCAGCTGGAGAGCAGATGTGCTCGTCTTCGGGCTTTAGGAACAAAACTGTGTAGTTGATGAATGGTGGATGTCATGTATTCAGATCAGGAACAGCACAGAGTGAAAAACAGCATGATTACTAACAGCTCGTGTCCAGTTGTTTGTCTTTTTTTTAAATTTTTTTTTTTACATAGTTTCTTTTTTGAGTCATTATGTGGCAAATAAACCAAGCAGTATGTGAGATAGTCCATGCGTAAATTATGCAGTCTAAGACTGAGTCTGACTTGAAATCCATCAACATGTTTTTATGCAGCACGTGAGCACATTCAGAAATGTTTTTTTTTGTGTAACAGAAAGCATCCAAATTCAATTCATTGAAAATCAGATTTAACTTTGAAAGCGCTTACAGCCACACTGAGTGCGCACACACGTCCGAACAGTTTGTATGAAACTTCTGACTTACTGCACCGAATACAGAGATGATGTGACGTGTTTCATTATTGACTTGAATTAGAATTATTTCGCTCTCCACCATATAGATATATTATTAGCATATTCACATGAAGCTGTCCTTGTATTTTCATCACCGTTCATCATTTTTTTGCACACCCGTGTTCACAGGGCATTAAGGGGCATAAAGGATTCAGGGTAAGTGACTGTTACACTGTTACAATGTCTTCTTGTTTGAATACACTGATATTTAGCATTTATGATTGACACTTACGTCTCATCCGTCCGTCAGGGTAATAAAGGTGTGAAAGGAAGAAGAGGAGCCAGTGGAGAGATGGTGAGGATGTTTTCTTATTTGCTCTTGGTGGAAAAGTGACGTCATTATACAAAAGGCTGAAATGTTTGCACCGATCGATATGTGTGTCTCTTTAGGGTGAGCGAGGCATCCCCGGCGTGCCAGGAGAGAAGGTAGAAGACTGACAATGACTGACACAACAGTCAACATTATGAATGAGCTGTGAAGACATGGTGTTCTGTGCTGTGCTGTTCCAGGGTGACTCAGGCCAGTGGGGTGATCCAGGGCTAAAGGGTGAGGAAGGAAACAGAGGAGAGCCTGGAGGCAGAGGAAACATGGTAGGTGTATACAGTGGATAGGTGTGTGTGTGCTGTATTTACAGGATGGTGACAGGAATGAACTGTTTTTGACAGACAAGTGACAATTAATCACACAATGAGTAAATTACTGTGCACAGGGTCTAAGAGGAACTCATGGACAGACAGGAAAGCAGGGTCATCCTGGTTCTGCAGGACTGCCGGGTCAGACTGGAGAGCCTGGACGACCTGGACAAGGTGTGTGGCAGCAAGACGTGTACAGATAAACCAACAGGAGGTAGTAACAGTCTGAATACAGCTCTAATAAACACAAAAGTGTTTAGCAGTGACGGAGTCAAGACCAACTAATCCGAGTGTATTGAGAAAGACCCTGACCAGACAGTATGTAGTTGCTATATTGAATCACCTCATTAATCCAATCAAATTCAATTTTATTTATATATCACCTTTTCATAACAAAAATGATCTCATGACACTTTGCATACAGAGCAGGTTGGCCATACGCTTTATAATATTATTTACAGAGACCCAAGATAGATAGATAGATAGATAGATAGATAGATAGATTCTTGTAGTGTTCTGAGTGACACATATATATTTTAAATGGGATATAATAAAAGCACAAACATACAGACACATTAAACAAGGTTACACAAAGTCATGTGTGGGCCTTGAAGTCCTTGACAGTATTAATTGTTTGTCTTTGGCAACAGTAGGTGCCATCCTATCTCAATACAACTTAAACCAGCTTAGGGCTCCTTTGATGCCAATCTGATGTTCCAGTCTCTGTAAAAGAATTTGATGGTCTACGGCAGGGGTGCTCACACTTTTTCAGCATGCAAGCTACTTATAAAATGACCAAGGCAAAATGATCTACCTACTACAAAAATGCAAATTTATTTATAAATATATTGAGGATTTTTTTTGTACAATGTATGTTGATGTACCTTGCATAACCGCATGAGCCAATATTGCACAACACAATTAACTATGCACATTTTTTTTTGTCATGACCTGAGTTTACTCTGATGACTTGCACTGAATTGAATCAGCCAGGGATGCGTAGTCCGGACAGTAGCTGCTGACATGCTGCGATGTCTTTCCAAAGTTGCCCGGTCAAATCCTCCGCCATGGCTTCACAGCGCCGTGTAAAGCCTAACTCAAGCCCACAATTTCACCAGAGCAGATTGCACCAGACAGGAAATCCAACACAGAATCAGCGTAATAAACTTCCGCCCCCTTTCAAAATAAAACACAATATGCAGTTAATGTCGCCCATCACAGCTTTACATCATGACCAGTGGCACCAGGTCAGCTGTCAGTCAATCAAAGAGTCTCAACATGAACAATGAGAGACTAATTGTTGAAGTGGAACAGCACACAATAATTTATGACACAGCAGATCCTTTTAATAATCTCTCCCACGTCGGAGAAGCAAAGTTAGCTCTTTGTTGTTGTTGTTTCTTTTATACAGTTTATCGCGGGGACTCGCGTGAATAGGGCTAGTTCGCTACGCAGCCTTAACGCTGCCGTTCGCGCCCGGTGTGAGTTGACGCCGGGCAGAGGACGGAGCTGAACCGTGGCGCTGCCGTTACGCGCCCGGTGCGAGTCTCGTGTAACTGTTCTCCTTGACAGCTGGAGAGCTTTTGATCGAAGATACTATTTCTGTCTTGTTTTTAAAGTCTCGAAACAATGAGTCAGCTGCTTCAACGAATGCCTCCTTTACCATTTCTCCGTCTTGGAAGGATTTCTTGTTATTAACGATGAGATGACTCACCCGGAACGATGCTTCGGTGGCGGCTTTCGCTTTTGAAGTAGGTTGTGTGAAAAATGACTGCTGTCTGGACAACTGGCATTTTAATTCCTTCACCTTTCTCTTCCTCAGCTCGTTTTTCGGCGGGAAGTCGGTATCACATTTTCCATGAACAGTCCGAAAATGCCGCTCCACATTTCCCTTCTTTGGTATTGCGATGGTAGACCGGCAGATGTGGCAAACGCACTTCGAAAATGTCATCGTGAAAAAAAAACTCCTCCTCCCATTCCGTATGAAAGTGATACGTTTTTGTCTTCTTACTTGGTCCAGCTCCCCCACTCATATTTATACCCTTTCTTGAGTTCAAGAGAATAAAACGAGGGCTTAAAATTGGAGGTAACCAACTCGCTAGCTTGTTAGCTGTGCTGCACTTAGCACCGTTGTTTGCGCATGCATGCGTGGTGACCTATGTGTCACAAAAAATCAGGTGTCATCTGACTGGCTGCCCTGTATATCAATCAAGTGACGGGATGGATGATAGGCTGACGTCTATTTTTTTAATGTCATGCGATCTACCCATACTACCTTTGCGATCGACTGGTAGATCGCGATCGACGTAATGAGCACCCCTGGTCTACGGTGTCAAATGCGGCACTAAGATCTAACAGGACAAGTACAGAGATGAGTACTTTGTCTGATGCCATTTGTGACTTTGTGTGGTCTCTGTGCTATGATGCACTCTAAATCCTGACTGAAAATCCTCAGATAAACTGTTTTTATGGAGAAAGTCACACAGCTGATTAGCTACAGCTTTCTCAAGTATCTTAGAGAGGAAGGGAAGGTTTGATATCGCTCTGTAATTGTCTAAAACCTCTGGATCTAGAGCGGGCTTTTTAAGAAGAGGTTTAATTACAGCTACTTTAAAGGACTGTGGTACATATCCTGATAATAAAGACAGATTAATCATATCCAATAAAGCAGGGCTAACTGTAAGAAGGCAGACACCAATCCAGCCTAAATTCCCAAACTTCTTGGATGTCTTTGAATCACCAATTTAAATTAAATTGAACTTCAATCAATCAAGAACAGAATGTCTATAAAAAAAGAAATACACCATGAATATGTTGTCATTCTGATCACATTGTGCAGATCTGCTGTTGATCTTGTGTTGTAGTATACGTCCTACCAGGCCTGCAGGGAGACATGGGAGATCCAGGTTCTTCGGCCAAATGCAACTGTTCACAGGTTCAAAGCCCGAAACAACTGTGGGACAATGTCCAGGTGGTCAGTGCCACACACACTCAAATACACTTCTTAATGTTGTTATTTTCAGATGTTTAGGAATGAATGAATGATAAATTAACAGACAGGTGTTTTACACCCACAGTTTGATTTGATTTAGTTAACAGCATCCCCGCTTTTCCAGCTCTGGTTCTGGCATGACACTGGCTCCACTCCCTGTCAGCTCTGGAGCTGAAAACCACTTCTTCTTCCCAGTGGTCCAAAATGCCGAGGCTAAAAAACAGTAACGCTGCCCCGGTGCTCTGAGCTCACAACAAACTGAGCTAATATTAGCTAACAGCAGCTACAGATGTCAGCAGCTCCCATCACTGTCCATCAGGAAACTTGCAACATGTAACACCAACAAATTTCACTCTGCTGGCATATTTTGACCCCTGCTGCTTATTTATGAAGTTATTTGTAACTAGTGTTAACAGAAATGAAAAATGGAGGGGAGTCAGATTTTGACGGGTCACATTTTACACCCGTCAAAATCTGACTCCCCTCTTATATTAAAAATGCAACATGTAACACCAACAAATTTCACTCTGCTGGCATATTTTGACCTCTGCTGCTTATTTGTGAAGTCATTTGTAACTAGTATTAACAGAAATGAAAAATGGAGGGGAGTCAGATTTTGACGGGTCATAATTTACACCCGTCAAAATCTGACTCCCCTCTTATATTAAAAATGCAACATGTAACACCAACAAATTTCACTCTGCTGGCATATTTTGACCTCTGCTGCTTATTTATGAAGTTATTTGTAACTAGTGTTAACAGAAATTAAAAAAGGAGGGGAGTCAGATTTTGACGGGTCACATTTTACACCCGTCAAAATCTGACTCCCCTCTTATATTAAAAATGCAACATGTAACACCAACAAATTTCACTCTGCTGGCATATTTTGACCCCTGCTGCTTATTTATGAAGTTATTTGTAACTAGTGTTAACAGAAATTAAAAAAGGAGGGGAGTCAGATTTTGACGGGTCACATTTTACACCCGTCAAAATAGGACTCCCCTCTTATATTAAAAATGCAACATGTAACACCAACAAATTTCCCTCTGCTGGCATATTTTGACCTCTGCTGCTTATTTATGAAGTTATTTGTAACTAGTGTTAACAGAAATGAAAAATGGAGGGGAGTCAGATTTTGACGGGTCATAATTTACACCCGTCAAAATCTGACTCCCCTCTTATATTAAAAATGCAACATGTAACACCAACAAATTTCACTCTGCTGGCATATTTTGACCTCTGCTGCTTATTTATGAAGTTATTTGTAACTAGTGTTAACAGAAATTAAAAAAGGAGGGGAGTCAGATTTTGACGGGTCACATTTTACACCCGTCAAAATAGGACTCCCCTCTTATATTAAAAATGCAACATGTAACACCAACAAATTTCACTCTGCTGGCATATTTTGACCTCTGCTGCTTATTTATGAAGTTATTTGTAACTAGTGTTAACAGAAATTAAAAAAGGAGGGGAGTCAGATCTTGACGGGTCATAATTTACACCCGTCAAAATCTGACTCCCCTCTTATATTAAAAATGCAACATGTAACACCAACAATTTTCACTCTACTGGCATATTTTGACCTCTGCTGCTTATTTATGAAGTTATTTGTAACTAGTGTTAACAGAAATGAAAAATGGAGGGGAGTCAGATTTTGACGGGTCATAATTTACACCCGTCAAAATCTGACTCCCCTCTTATATTAAAAATGCAACATGTAACACCAACAAATTTCACTCTGCTGGCATATTTTGACCTCTGCTGCTTATTTATGAAGTTATTTGTAACTAGTGTTAACAGAAATTAAAAAAGGAGGGGAGTCAGATTTTGACGGGTCACATTTTACACCCGTCAAAATCTGACTCCCCTCTTATATTAAAAATGCAACATGTAACACCAACAAATTTCACTCTGCTGGCATATTTTGACCTCTGCTGCTTATTTATGAAGTTATTTGTAACTAGTGTTAACAGAAATGAAAAATGGAGGGGAGTCAGATTTTGACGGGTCATAATTTACACCCGTCAAAATCTGACTCCCCTCTTATATTAAAAATGGTTGGAGAGTTGAGGTGGAGGACATCAGAGGGAAAACCAGAAAACATTTTCTCCATAAAATATGATCCAGTTTCACCAAAATCAGTGAAATAGTTGGTGGTGTGTGACTGTGTACTGTACATTGTTACGTATCTCTTATGGGAGCACAAAGTGAAATGTGTAAGACTAAACAGGAGACGTTTCTTATTGCTGCTTTAAGAATGAAAATAATCAAATGTTAACAGTATAAAATATATGTCTCTCTTCAGATATTTATTGCAGATGGGGAGAAACAGATGAGGAGGCTGCGGGCGGAGAATGTGATGGTGCTGCGGACAGACAGAAGAGCTCTGTACATCTACTCTGAATCACAGTGGATCAACGTCCTGGTAACTGCTGCTGGGAGAGGATGCAATCACTGCATACATAAACACAAAATACTGCCATGGGTTCAGGTGTTATAGTTGGCTTATCAATAAGGGCTGACAGAAAGGACATTCTGACTCAATGGTGGCAAAGTCTCACAAAGTCTTGTGAGGCTCTACTTTAAGCTAACATGCTCACAGTGATTGTGGTAACATGCTAATGTTAAGCAGATATAATGTTTATAAAATGTTCACCTCAGGTTAGCATTTGCTAATAAGCAATAACCACAAAGTGCAGATGAGGATGATGGTTGTGTAGTTCTGAGGGTATCTAGTCATGAGCTACAGTATGATAGTGCTAAATGAATAGTCAGCAGTTCACCAAAGATATCACAAGAGCAGCTGTCATGGCAACCACCCAACAATCACTCAAAACCACAAATGTCAACCTCATGGTGGCACGAGAAGAAGTCAGGAGATCCCAGAGAGCTGAAGTGAAACCAGATCTTGTTCAAAATCCCACTAATATCTAAACAATTGAGCCTTCCTCACCACATGTTTTGTGGCTGGTTTTATGTCTCATTAAAAATTTTAAAAAACCAGTTTCCACCGATAAAAGGGCCAAGGTTAGATATGTTTGCAATAACAGCAGGACAGAGAGGACTTAACACTGTTGGAGAGTGAGGACAATGAACACTTGAGGGAGATAAAGCAAAGGTTTTATGAGTTATATTTGATGCAATCAAAGACTGAAGACAAGAATGTTTCCTACAGCGTATTTTCTTTATCCCCATGACCTTTTCTTCTTTCTGCTTTCATGCTGTTTCCTTTTTGGACCATGAGGAACCTAAACACTGAAGTGCCCTTGCAAGAAGACCAAGAACCTCAAACCTAATCCAACTGCTTCAGTGGAGCTGCTAAATGGCCAGCAGCCCAGACTGTAGTTAAAACTGGGAAGCTTCCAGGTGTGAGCACGTGTAACTTACTGATCAGAGTGCTCTTCATTCATGCCAAGCAAATCCACGTTACATGAAGATCGGCCTGCCCCCTGCACAGCTCCTCCATATATGTTCCAGCATGTTATCACATTTAAACACGTCTCATCCACACATTTCTCTTGACTTTAATGAATCATAACTGTATTTTCATTGTAATGTTTTAATGTTTTCCCTCATGTGAGTGTAGTTTGATTTCATAAATCTAACACAATGTAACACGGTTTATTTCATGTATGAGATCATCAAGTTCTGACCGAAGGAGAAATAAAAATTAGATTTCTGTCTCTTACTGTCATGTATCATATTGAAGTTGTTTTTTTGACTTTCCTGTTATTCAGTCTCCATCTTCAGTGCTCAGTTCACTAAATACATACTAAATATGCTGGGAATGATTATCTGTGTAGTGCAGCAGAGACTTTCCAGTGAGCCAACATGCACCACAGCAGCACCCTGGCTCTGGATGACCTGAATGGAACTGAACCTGAATTAGTATCACTGGTAACACCTGTGTTTACCTAATATGTCACATCAAAATGGCTGCTGTGAAAAAGTGTATTAAGCGTTTTTGCAGCATTTAATATTAGCTTTGATATTGCAGTGAAATAATTTAATACATACAACATATTTTGGTATTTGTTTTGTTTGCACATATTCTATGAAGTTAAGTAAAACTAATGTAGTTTATTTTACATGTTTTTAATTAGTATTATTTGTTTTTAATTTTTATGTTTTTTATATTTTTCAATACATATTTTTAATGAGCAGTCTAAATGATCTCTTATTACTAAATTATTAGTAACTATCAAAAGTGGTCCAAGAAAGGAAAAGCAGTTAATGCTGGTTCTGACAGAAAGGTGTCAGAACACACAGTGTATCATGGTTCCTGGCAGACCAGTCAGGATGTCCATGCTGAACCCTGTACACTGCAGAAAGCACCAACAATGGGCACATGAGCATCAGAACTGGACTACAAAGCAATGGAAGAAGGTGCTCTGCTTTGATGGTCTTATCATATTTTCTTTTACATCATGTGGAGGGTTGGATGCATTGTTAACATGGGGAACAAATTCAACCAGGATGCACTATGGGAACAAAGTAAGCTGGTGGAGGCAGCGTGACACTTTATGTAATGTTCTGCTGGGAAACCTTGGGTCCTGTCATTCATGTGGATATTACTTTGACACATACCACCTATCTGAGCATTGTTGCAGACCAGGTCCACCCTTTCATGGAAACTGTATTCCCTGATGGCAGTGGTCTCTTTCACCAGGATAATGAGCCCTGCCACAAAGCAAAAACGATTCCCCAGATCTCAATCCAATCAAGCTTCTGTGGGATGAACTGGACAAACATATCTGATCTATGGAGGCCCCACCTCACATCAAGGAATCTGCTGCTAACGTCTTGGTGCCAGATACCACAGCTCATCTTCAGAGTTCGAGTGGAATCCGTGCCTTGATGGATCAGGACAGTTTGTTGGTTACTTGTTTGGCTTTGACTGGGAACAGTAGGTGCCAGTCTATCTCAACACTGTGGGGGCCAGGGTCGAAGAGACCTATTGCTGCCTTCCTAGACGTAATAAATAGCTTGCTGTTGACGTTACAATCTGCATAAACAGACATCTGTGTCTCCAGATTAGAATGTGCTGACCATGACACCGTGCTTGGTAAAAACATTCTCTTTAACTAATTCTGGGCGTATACTATTTGGGGTGTTATCTGTAGGGATTTAAAGTCTGATTACCAGCATGAGTTGGGCAGAATGTGAGACCGACTCAGGCACTTCTGATGTACTTTGAGAATGTCTCTAATTCTCCTTGGCCAAGTGTCAATAAATAATACAGCATAAGACATCAGAGGCTCTTGAACACTTTCTGAACTTCTGACCTCACCATTTGACTTCAGCAATTTCTCGACAACAGGTGCCTCACAAGAGTCTTTAGCAAGAATTACAGTCTGACCTTTAACCTCGGGAATCCAGATGAATAACATTTTGATAATCCATTCAGGATGTCAAACCTCTGCCCAACCCACACCTCCTCAACACATGAAAACCCATCAGTTTTTTGTGCTGTGTAAAAACTGAACTGCACTTCGGTTTGACTCATTTTTATTTTAAATGCAACAGCAGGTTTGACACCAATAACAGCCATGTGCTCTGCTGGGTGTCCTTTGAGCAAGACATTTCAAGACATTGATCAGTTTTAAACTGTATGTTCTTCAGTGTCACTGAAGCACACAATGATGTAGTGATTCTTTTCCTGCAGGGCAGTGAGCATTGGAAGTACTTCTCTCGGGTAAATTCTCCCTTTCAACATCATCACGGAACACACAGATTTGATGGTGAAACTCATTGGAATCATTTTGTAACCATACTCATACATGAAATCATTAAATTACTTCAAAAACAGAAAGGACTGCACGTTAGAAATCAAAACTGGGGCAGTTCTATCAAATATTTGGCATCGGTGCTGTTGCACTGGTGTTGACATGTCATGCAGATCATTTTAATGCTAAAAACAGGAAGGTAGAAACAGACTTCAGGTACAGCTGCACATGAAATGTAAAACTTTGACCAGAAAATGCATTCAGGAAACCTTTATCAGCTGATGTGGACATAAAAATGACAAACCATGTTTCAGTAAATGTGAGTGTTGAATAATGCTTGGACAGAGCCGCAGACTTAACTTCACTAGTCTCTAACATGATGAAGCTGCCCAACAAGCATACTACTGTGACTACCTAACTGAACCAGAATCAGCCCCGTGTGACTCGATGTACTGACCAGCTAAACATACAAAAAATTCTCAGTGACTCAGGGTGTATTCGTTGGGTGTGTCTCTGTAAGTGTCACTGTTGTCAGAGTTCTTGCAGCTGCCTCCTGACACCTCCAGGTTCTGTTTTAAGAGCTCTCTTCCTCTGTTGTGTGGGAATCTCCAAGCACTTAAGGTTTATGTCAGCAGACATCATCACAATTTCCCAGGTTGACATGTTTCAAATGACCGCTTTGGAAAAACAGTGCGAGAGGTTTTCAGTTCATCATCGTAGACGACTGATGAGATGCTTCAACTACCGATGTTATTTTTAAAAACATTACTTGAATAATTATAAAACTTGTTGCAGGTTGATTTCCTGTTATTTGATTGACAAATCACTTAATTAACTCATGATTTCCACTTTAAATATCGATTTTTAAAATTTGGAGAAAAAAATCACAGTGGTTCTGTGCACATTCATTAAAGGTCCAATGTGTAAAATTTAGGCGGATCTGTTGGCAGAACAGATCTCCATAAAATGAACAGAACATTCATAAGTATGTATTTATTAGCATATAATCCCCAGAAAATAAGAATTACATTTGTACGCACAGAGAGAGAGGGTCCCTTCCATGAAGTCCGCCCTATTGCAATGTCATGTAAAACAAACAGATGAACCAAAAACTGACTTTCAAGAGGGCTTTTTGCGTTTTTTCCATAGTCACCACAGGGTCTCCCACAGGGAAGGGTGAGACAAGGGGTATTCAGTTGGTTACAATGTGCAATCTCACCACGGGATGCTAATAAATCTTACACACTGGACCTTTAAAATACATCTGACAGTAAAACGGCTGAAGAATAAAGTCACAACAACACACTGTCTTATTGTTCGGCAGAGCACAAAGACACAGAAATGATCCAAAGAAATAAATAAAGAGGAGACTGGAGATGGGACCTTGTCAGAGTTAGAACTGTAAAGATACTCCTGTCATTGGCTGTCTAAATTGTTGTTAGAATCACTGTTTCATTCATTAGAAATTAAGGCCTAAACACGTGCACTCTCTTTCCTGTCAGCTCTTAGCTGCTGCTTGTTGTCCCACAAACATATCAGCTCCTCCCACGCTTCCTTCTTTTTTGCCCAAATTTGGTTTTCCTGGCTGCAGTATCTGACAGAGATGGCAGTGTGTGAGTGGTAAACCTAAACTCCGGGCTTCAAAATGTCAGCAGTTTAACATCACTGCTGTGACGTAACTACACACCTGTGAGCAGTGAGCATTTTGTTTATCAGGCACTTGTTCTCAGGACATCCCTTTGGGCCTCTCTGAACATTTCAGATGCTAAGTGGACACACACCTTTAATGACTAACTAGAACTAACTAGCAAGATTAAGATGAAGAAGTTAAGATGACAAACAAGTGACTGATGGTGGTCTACTGGCAGACGATTACTGAACTGACTGACAAAATTGTGTCCAAATGAGTTTGTTGTTGCTGACCTGCTCAGGCTGAGCTCAGATTAAAAGAGGTTCTGGTTGAGTCAGTGCGGGACAGTCCTGATAATGCATGGTAACAAACTCTGTCTGGTTATTTGGTGAAGGAAAGGGCAAGTGCTGTCCTTATGGCCTTTAAGACATCTAACTTTACAAAGATGTGAGAACAACATGGTGTAAAGTTGACTCCTTCTATGCCCCGCCCCTTACTAGTCTGCACTCCAATCAAAATTGCTTCAGTCTGAACCTGTACTTAGATCTGCTTCGTGTTAGCTTGTCTGTGTTGAAAATAAAAACAGATATTAAAGATGATTAAACGATAAAAGCAACATTTAAATATAGTCACAGCTTAAGTTAGCAAAATGCAAGCTAACTAGCTAGCTAATAACTGATTTCAAATGCAGTTGCATTTCCACATAGACATGCTAAAACATGCCATAATCCAAGTACAGGAAGGGAGAAAGTTCAACTTGTTCGACTGTGATTGGAGCACAGATCAAAAGGGAAGGAGGCAGGGCCGACTTTTATAATATTGTACGATGCAATCTGATTTCAAAACAGCTGTAATCTGAGCACAGCCCAACAGGCTGATTCGTATGTTTAGGAAGTGAGTGTGTCATCAACCAATCAGCCACGATGCTCTAAATTTAAAGAAATATGAATTGATGTAATGATCCAAACATAACTCAGTAAAACTAGCTGCTGGACACTCGTTTGTCTCATGTCCAGTCAAACTCCTTCTCTTTTGACACTTCTTAAAAACTTCAAATAATTATAATAACAATATCTTTCCAGTATTAAATAATCTTATATAAAAACACACACACGAGAGGTTGAAATGAATGGCAATGCCCCAACCCCCCACCCCCCCAGTTCATAACATACATTTCTATACACATCATCCCACTTTTTTACGTCTCTTGTTGCTTCCATTGATCCCTCCTTTCCTTCGTTGGTAAACGTTACTTCCATTGCCACGGCTCCATGCAGTACCAGTTATTTTGCAGCAAATCGTCTCTGTTGCTGTTGTCGTTCAAGTCTTGTCTATTGTATATTTCAATGCAAAGCTGCACAGACATTGTGAAAAAAGCTTGATAGGTGATTTTTCTGGCTTGCTTGTATACAGATATATATATATATATATATATATAAATATACATATATATATTTTTACTCATGTCATTGGATTAAACATGTATTGGTAATGATAGTAATGATGGGGATGATAATAATAATAATGAGGATAATAGGAACAATCATAATCTGAGATTAAGAGTAGGAAAGACGGCTCGCTACTTGCTCAGAATCCCCGGGTGGATGATTTAGGATGAGGACAGACGGACACATCAAGACAGACATTGATTACTTCTTCTCTGCAGAAACAATGAGACCTAAATAGTCAGTTCAGTTTTTTAGGCTCCACCCACTGTCCTCCTTCCCTACCAATCACTGGTCAGTTTGGTGCTTTGGTCCCGTTTCGGAGGAGCGGGAGGTGGGCCTCGCCGCAGCGTTGCATAGCCTGAGATGTTGGCATGTTTGGTGGAGTGGGAGTGTGTGTGGTGGCGAGACAAAGTTTGGGAGTGTCCTCGGACACCCTGCTGCTGCTGCTGCTGCATGAGCTCGGGGGGAGGAGGTGGCAGGAGCGCCATGTCGTCCATGGTGCCCACAGGCTCCATCTTGGAGGACGGGATAAGGTGGGTAGAGGTGAGTGAGCCATGGCGGGACACTGACTTCCTCTTAAGGGTGCGGTTGAGGTCTTCTAGGAAGAGAGGCTTTAGTGCCAGGGAGCTTGGCCCCGCTGATTTCGGAGAGGTTGGGGGGACAGGAGAGGAGGAGGAAGAGTAAGAAGTCAGGGAGGGAGGTGGGGTTTGAGACAGAGGAGGTGGTGACAGGGGCATTGACGGTGTATTGTCATACTGGGTTGTGTTGCTGGTCCGCCGGTTTAGCATTGGAGGAGCGACTGCCCCCTTTTTCAGTGAGCCTTGTTTCCATGACGATGACGATAAGGAAGAAGTGGCCAACTGTTGAGGTGGCTGCATCTGAGGCTGGGGGTTCACCACCGCAACCTTTGGGGGGTGATGGAACTCTGATGGGTGGGGTGGTGGAGGGAAAAGCTCAAAGTCACTGGGGGGAGGCGGGAAGTAGTCAGGTGATGAATCGAGGTGAGGAGGCTGGGAGGGGGGAGGTGGTGGAGGAGGGGATGGGAACTCAGAGGGCTGATGGTGCTGGCCTGTTTGCAGCCCCTGGAGTGCCAACGGGAGGTTTGCCAAGTTCAACTTCCCTGGCTTAGGCAGCGGAGCAGGAAGAGTAGAATCTTTTGATGGTGACCCGGTCACTGAAGAGGAGCTGGACGAGGTACCCGTTTGAGGACCTTGGCCAAACTTGTTGACCAGGCTCTCCACCTTCTTTGGTCTCTCATCCTGGGTCTCGCCTGACGAGCTTCCCCGGATGGAAGAAGCTCTCTGTGGAGTTGGTGGAGGGCCCCGCTTGGTGGATCCTGTGGACGAGGTGGAAGGCGACTTCTTTATGGGGGAGCTCGTCTTGGAAGAGGATGAAGAAGGAGGAGGAGGGAAATCTCCTAGGGAGCTGTCAGGAGGAGGTGGGGGAAACTCTGGAGACTGTGGAGCCACAACGCCTCCTGGCTGCCACTTTGGTTTGGCTTTGACCGCTGGAGGAGATTGAGGAGCGGAGAACTTGGATCCTTCCATGGAGTTGGAGGCAGACAGCGAGGAGGGGGAAGAGTTTCCTGGGAACTGATTGACGATCTGTTTGACCAAAGAGGAGGTAGCTGCCGCAATGGAGACCAAGGGAGTGGAGGAAGAGGGAGAGAGCGCAAGGTTTTTGGAGGAGAGGCTGTGCTGCTTTGGCAGAGTTGGGGGTGGCTGATTTGGGGAATGTCCAGTTGAGAAACTCTGCTGCTTTTTAACTGGCCCGTGGCCACTTTGCGGCTGTGTTGGTGACACAGGCGAGAGGGCAATTGGAAGGGAAGAGGGACCAGAGGGTTTAGGAGCAGTTTGAGGGGGAAAACCACCGGTGAAGGTTTTCGGAGGTGCAGGAGGAGGCGCATTGGGGGACAGAGGCCGGAAAACTTGCAAGGAGGCAGGAGGAGAAAGTTCACCTGGGGGTGGAGGAGGAGGATGAGAATTGTCCTCAGACATTGGTGGGCTGAAGTCGTAAACCATATTGGGAAATTTCTGTGCCAGGAACTGCTGGAGGCCACTGTTGGAAAGTTGAGGACAGGAGTTAACAATAGTCTCTGGAGGTGGGGGAGGAGGCAATCCATTGGTCTCCAAGCTCTCTGGTGGAGGAGGTGGGAGGTAGTAGGGCTCCTGCAAGTCCTCCTCCAGTGGGGGTGGCAGAGGCAGAGTGGAAGGGCTTGATGGACCATGTTTCAGTGCAGCCATAGCTGAGCCAGGAACTGGCACTGTGGGTGGAGGAGGAGGGGGAGGAGATGGTGGTAGTGGAGGGGAGGTGCTATAAGCAGCTGGAAGGGTATTATAGTTGGGTTTGGTAAACTGGATGGGAAGGGTAGGTGGGGCGGCTCCTGCTAGCTGTGTCCTGGACTGGTTCTGGCTCTGCAGGCGAGCCAGCGTGCTGTACTTAACGTATGAGGAGGTAGGTGCTGGCTGGTGGGCTAAGCACACGGCAGGGGGAGGAGGTGGTGGTGGAGGAGGCGAGGGTGGTGATGGAGACGAGTCTTCAGATTGGATAAGGCCATCGGTATAGCTGCTCCGGGAGGGTGGGGTCTGAGGCTGAGACAGAGGGAGGGGCTGGGGAGAGAGGGAAGGTATCTGAAGAGGGATAGGCCTACTGATAGGGTCGATCTTCATCATCTGGAGAAGAAGGTGAAAGAAAAGAGAGAGGAGAGGAAAGGAAGGAACCATGAGAGGAGAGAAAGTGAGAAAAGAAGAGAAACAAAATTAGATCAATTCCAACAACATTAGAACAACTCCACCGTTGTCATGTTTCTGAAAGCAAACAATCCAAGACAAGTGTAAGAAATCAAACAGCCAACCAATGCAGTCTGTGAAACACACAGGTAATGTATCTCTAGCACACAGTGCAACATTGAATAAATAACAATCAGAACACCAAACATTCTCACCCACCAACCAAACTGCTGTCCTACATTAATTACCTAAAACTCAAGAGCTTTGTCAGTTTTTCATTGGTAGCTGCCAGAAACATGGTGAAGGTACGGCTGATCGACCACGATCAGTCTGTCTATCTGTCCATGTCCTAAACTGTTTAATCATCAAACGATATTTACATCTAGTCATTTAACTGAGACCTTTATCCAAAGCCACTTACAAAAAGGAAAACAATCAAGGTCATGTTAGTGCAGCAATAAGTTCTACTCACATAGAATCAAGTGACAGTTGTAGAGGGGCATACATTTCCAGAGTAGTGCTAGGAGAGGAGGTAATCTCTGAAGCTGGGCTGAGCTGAGCTGGGTCTTAAGGAGGTTTTTAAAAAGGTATTTCTGGTAGGAACTGGTAGCACGTTCCAACAATGGGGAACAACAGATGAGAAAAGGTTGGATTGCTCTGAGCGTACGGGTGGCAGAGCCATGTTCATTGGAGGAGTTAACACATCTCTGTATGACGTCTTTCAAGTAGGTGGGTGCAGAACGACTTTGTAGTGAGCATTAAGGATTTGAATTTAATGTGAGCAGGTAGCCAGCCAGGTAGCAGGGTAACATGTGACCTTTTGGGTTGACAGTTACCCTCTTGGGTAGAGTAATTGAGTCTTGAACTGACCACAGCCTGTATCAACGGTTTGGTAGCATGTTGAGTCAGGTAAGACCTGATTTTTCTAATGTTGTAAAGTGTTAAGCAGCATGACAAGGCAACAGAGGCAACACAATCGAACAAAGTTAGTTGGTCATCAATCAGGACTTCTAAGTTTCTTGCTAATTGATGCTTGATGCATTCATCTGAACAGATTGTAAACTGTGGAGGCTTTGCCTATTAGCTTAGCTGTAGGACAGTTTTAGACCTGTGAAAGAAATGATATGGTCTCTTAAGAGGCCACTACTGTGTCCTCAGTCAATTCATCCACATCATTATAATGTGACGTTCTTTAGAAACTCCTGTTGGGTAGACGGACACCTCACCTCACACATCCAATTTAGCCGTGTACTCATTTTGGGTTTGAGGGGAAGATACCCTCTCCACATTGGAGTTAAACATTCCTTTTTGATAGAGCTGATAGAGTTAGGGCTGGTTCAGGATAATCCTGCACTATCCCTTAGTTACTGCTATAGGCCTAGAGTGCTGGAGGACTTCCCATGATGCACTGAGCTCTTCTCTTCCTCTTGCATTTATCATTATTTTATGGCTGCTGTGCACCCCCAGCCCTTCTCCTCCACTCTCTGTTTAACTCAACAGGTTGCAGCAGTTCTGCTTGAGGTTTCTGCCTCTTAAATGAAGTTTTTCCATGCAACTGTCACTGTCAAGTGTTTGCCCAGAGAGTACAGTCTAGACCTGCTCTGTATGGGAAGTATCATGAGATAACTCCTGTTATGATTTGATGATTTCGATGATGGTCCAAAAGGTTGTGTCAGACAGGTTCTAAACTGGGTCAGACCGGTTCTGAACTGGATCTAAAATATGACAAACATGCCCATATCATGTCCCAGATGTTTGTTATGTCAGTTGTTGGTTAGAACATTCCATCACACCATGAGATTAGAACAAATCAACAGTTCAGCTGCAGCCATTTAAAACAGGGATACAGTACACTGGATGATTCACCTCAAGCAGCATGTATGCTGGGTATCCATGTATGAACAACCATATTATTTCATCATTTTTGTTTCGGTTGGAGGTTGCCGAACTTCTGATGATCAAGAACTGCACATCTCAGTTCATCCTGGTTTAATGTGATCATCAGTTAGGAATATCCACCAAAGAGCAGCAGTGCAGTTTACCTGTACCTGCTGTGTCTTTGGCTCACTCTGTGAATCAATGCTGAAAACCTGAAATCCAGGTCTGCAGAGTGAGGCTGGCTAGTTAAGTTATTTTTTATAATCAATGTGCAGATGCTCAGCTGGGGGGTTGATGACATTACCGACATGTTGGATAAACGGTTCTAAGTGTCAACACAGTGTTTTAAAAAGGTGCAGCCAAACTGTTACCATGCCTATTACATCACTTCCTGTCTAACCTCCACTCCCTCCTCCTCCTGCACAAAGAGGAACTGGCATACGTCCCTTCACCTTTGACCGCTGGCAGGGAAGCAGAGGGGAAACATGGGCAACGTAGTCCACAACTGAACAGGACAATGACAGGAAAGGATAGGACAGTATTCGTGTGTTCACACCTCTCCTTGTGTTCCTCTCCTCCAGGCATCAGAGAAGATGGAGCTGACGACACTCTGGGAGCGTGTGTGGCCTGATGATGTCATCTCTGATACACCACTGTCTGATTGGCTGGAGTGGTTTGATTGGGATTCTGGAGTGTGGACACAAAAATAGTTATTACTTATGTTGAGCTGAATTCTATTTGCTGTTAATAACATTTTATAACATTAGAGCAGACAGACAGACAGACAGACCTGGAAGGCTGGAGGAGCTGGATCCTGACTTGATGGAGGAAGAAGAGAGGGAAGACCAATCATAGGCTGCCTCAGTCCTTCTCATTGCCTCCTGGAAATTGATGTACAGCTGCTTCCCATACTGACAGACAGACGACAAGTATGGTCACATATGAAACACATTAAGTGTACGGAACTACACGTTGACCACGCTGACACAGTGCAGTGTGGAGAGCAGCATGTCGTGGTTGTTACCTTGGCGATGCGAATGCTGTTGATCCATTGTTGGAGGGTTCTGACATCATCGCAGCACAAGTACTTGATGTACTGAGACTTCTTCTGGATCTGAGGGTGCTGCGCACACACACACACGCGCACACACACATATTATATTACTGTACTGATTCAAAGCCATCTTGATTTTAAGTTCACTCCTCTTTATCCAGATGTCATGATAACAGGATGTAAAAAACAGAAACAACAGAATTCTGAACACATTTCCTTTCATAAATGTTGTACTTATTTAATGTTTCTGTTCTCAATTATAAGCACACTTTAACTTCACAACATTTATCCAAAGCTATTTCCAAAAAGGGAAACAGTGAAGGTACAGTGTGACACGGATATGTTAGTGCAGCAATAAGTACTACTCACATAGAATCACAGTCAAATCAAATCAAATCAAATCAAATTTTATTTGTATAGCCCAAAGTCACAAAACACATTTTGCCTCAGAGGGCTTTACAGTCTGTACAGGGAGTGACACCCTCTGTCCTTCGACCCTCGGTTCGAGTGAGGAAAAACTTGCCCACAAAAAAACCCTTTTAACAGGGAAAAAATGTGGAAGAAACCTCAGGAAGAGCCACAGAGGAGGGATCCCTCTTCCAGGACGGACAGACGTGCAATGGATGTCACATGTACAGAACAACAACAGTCCAGTTGTAGAGGAGGATACATTTATCATGTCCAGTTGTTGGTAGTGCTACTACACTCAATAACGTGTGTGTGTGTGTATGATTGTGTGTGTGAGAGAGATCTGTATTTTCAAAAATGTGCCCATTTTTATGAGTTAGCATTGGCTATCTAGATGCTAGAAAGCTAACTTCCTGGCAAATTTTAGAAGAACAGCTTTTGTAGTAATGACAGCCCGTAACCATGGCAACACACATTTTATTCAACGACTATAAAATGATAAAACAGAGGGCAGGGCAAATGAAATGTTGTTACATATAACGTTTATTATCATTATTAATGATATATATATGATTATTACATTAGAAAAATCCAGATAATAATGACAATTAGATTTTATTTTTCTATTAGTTCCCTACACACATCTATAGAATATTTTATTTAGTATTAAGAACCAATAAGTATGATTAGTAATAAAAGATAAATAATAAATATTATTGCTCTATAGATTTTGTTCGGTCTTTTCTGTGAAACGGAGGTATTACTACTCTGTGGCGCCACTCGGTGGCACTGCAGGACTGCAGCGCCACAGTTCATCTCTACTGCGTATACATGTATGTGTGTACACTTATGTGTGTGAGCGTACCTTCAGCACCATGCAGTAGTCTGTGGGAGCCTTGTACTTGCTCTTATAGTCCTGGCCGTGGTAGACGTTAACGTGATCCAACTGGAGAAAACACACCAGGTCTCTGGATGCCTGCACACACACACACACACACACACACACACACACACACACACACACACACACACACACACACACACACACACACACACACACACACTGAACTTTACGTATCTGTTTTTTCAGTGTTTCAATAAAAAAAATCCTTTTTCTTTAGTCCATATCGCTCCCTCAGCTCATCTCCATGACACACACCTTGGCCTTTCCCTTGGGAACATAGTAGATTCCAGAAGCCCTCAGCAGGAAGTAACGTTTCTTCCACGACTTCTTCCCGTCCTCCTTTAGCCACAACACTCCCTCCATCTCAGGGACAGACACCGAGCTGCCGCCAAAACACTCCTGACACACACACACACAGAAACAACAGATGATTGTTCAATTTCAGCCTACAGCACATTTTTACCACATGAACTGAGCACACTTTGTTGACAGACTGGCTCGGACAGAATTAGTCAGCACTGTGCTGTACGGTTTCTTCTAATTCAGGTAAACCTCACTGATATCAATTTCTACATGACTACTACGCTTAAAAAAAAGAGTGGCTGAACAATGTGGAAACAGCAGTCATGTCCACGCTGACTGAGCAGAGGCATGATGGCTTAAAACATGGGTAAGTGGTCAATGTGGACAAACCAAAGTTTCCAAGATTGTGCCGATTGTGGTAAAATCCTCTGAATACTAACAAAGTGCATAGGGTCAGAAATTGTGTTTGCACTTCCAAACACATCATCATCGGAGTGAGATGGAAACTTTTCAGAGGATTCCCGGGTGAAGACGCACTGGAGGAAGCAACTGTGTGCAAGAGGAGAAAACAAACTAACCTCCAACAGAGCCTCTTTGTTTCTTTCAGCCATCTCACATGTCTCCTTCCGCCCCAACAAATAGTTCTGTAGCAGAAAAGGGAGCAGGTATGAGACAGGCGGACAGACAGCTGGTTGAACCCTCCCATGTGTTCGTGTGTCTGAATCTCACCTGGGGGTTTTTGAACAGAGCGTACTTCTCGATGCGTTCGGTGAACATCAGGCGGTTCTGGCTGTCTCTGGTCCAGTTGAGCAGGTTCTCCACCAGGTTCTCGTGATCCTCAAAAATCCTCTCTGCCAAGATCGAATTAGACGTTGCAGTCAATTTTGAATGAAGTCGGGTAAGCCGAGATAGTAACCCAGTATACGGCAGTACATGAATGCACTGTTCATTATTCACATATACACATCCTGCTCTGTACGACACCGACCCTCCTACCTGAGGTCATGAGCAGATTAATGCTTCATATGTAGCATTAACAGCTTTAATAGGTCTTCATGTTAATGTTCTGAATTCATTATCTGGGTCACTGTGTGGGTCTGAAAGGGCAAGCTGTCTGTGT
This sequence comes from Nibea albiflora, assembly GCA_014281875.1. Classification (NCBI taxonomy): domain Eukaryota; kingdom Metazoa; phylum Chordata; class Actinopteri; family Sciaenidae; genus Nibea; species Nibea albiflora. Next base: position 25,736,832 of record CM024796.1, read on the forward strand.
ATAGTGTAAGTGTGTTATGTAATGCTGGATTTTGTTTTGTGTCCCTTGAAAATGAGATATTACATCAAGAGCTATCAATCAATAAGTGGCATTCAAATCTAGGCACAAAAATGGTCAAACATGAGTGTAAGAACTATTTCATCAGTGGATTTTATTAATATTATTATTATTATTATTATTTGTGGACACTAGGTTGCACTAGCATGCAGAAATAAAGGCAGCAGGTGTATCAGGGTGACCAGAAGGGAATTTGCAAGAGAGAGGCGGGCGTTGAACTTTGAGTTAGTTCTTATTCTGGAAAAATAAATCATTATAAATTTGAATCATTCCTGGACGATGGAACGAGTAAAATGGTGCATCAGCGACGTTTGCAAGAATAAGAACAATAAAAAATAATAATTCTCATTTTAATGTAGTCATGCTACTACTGTATAACTGACCAGCTCAGTGGAGTCATTGTTTGAGTTTTGTTTGTATAATTTAGAAACTGTTTTTTCTAACTTTGCTGTGTCATATAGAGCTTCATCAACAGTTCAAACAGGTCTACAAGGTACAGCCTTTAATTAGAGCAGAAGTACACACACACTTCTTTGTGACTGGCAACATTACAGAACTAAGAAGAGTGTTACTGCGGGGGCTCTCCCTGCTCTTAACCCACAGACATCACGGCTCGTGGCAATCTGCTGCTCTCATTCTCTCTCTTTAGAGCTCTGTCTCACACACAGCTGTCTCTCACATGTTTCTCTCTGAGAACTGAAATGGACAGGAGCATGTCAACATGACGCACATGACCACATGACTGCTGTGTTGACCTCACCGGCAAAAACGTGCGTGCCATGTAGTGTGTGAGGTGCTTATCCAAAAGACAGTGTGTTAGCTACAGTAGACGGCGGGCTCCACACCCACCAGCACAGGAGCTAAGCAATGCAGCATGCAGTACAGTACGAGCACATCGCCTGCTCTGTGAGCTGAAATGACGGTTTCTGTTGAAGGAGTGTGGAGACAGAGCAAGCAATAGGACAACCCCTTCAGTTCCCCGTCATGAAGAGCTGTGACTGCAGTGAACTAACTCTAACTGAGACTAACTCTGCATGAACACATTAACATTACTAACCAGATACTAAACGCTCACTTCAGACAGCTGTGTATTTTCTGTGTAATGTGGCTCTTCACAGCAAATGAGCAGCACTAAGTAGGAACATTGTCAGTTCTTATTGTTGTTCACATTGTTAAGCGATGTGTGTTTCACTTCCCTGATAGTGTGACTTACTTCATGACAGCATGTCATCACACATCATACACAGCACATCAGAGGCTCATGAAGACGTTTAAGTTATAAAAAGCTAAATATTAATTCTAACACTGCTCCTGTTAAAAAGAGACATGAGCATCGTAATGTACGACTACGACTGCTATTATGCAGAATTATTGTGTGCTACTGTAATTCCCTGTAGGGTACGCAGCAGGAGGTCAGAGGTTAAGATCTGACAGGAAGTCTGTCTCTTGCTAAAGGGTGCTCAGCAGGGTGCTAGTGCTGGTGTGTGTGCATGTTTGTGTGTGCATTACTCTGTCTCCTCTCTGCAGCCACAGACAGTACTTATTCTCTTCATTAACACCAGGGTGAGTTTAAACCTTCCTAAGACCAGGTCAGCCCAGGTTGCAGGTTTTACACACACCTGGAGTCAGTGTGTGTGTAGACGAGGAAGAGCTTAGGTTTGAACGTGGCACAACCGGCTACTCTCTGTCTCTCTCTCTCTCTCTTTCATAACGATGCTTGCTCGCTGTTCAGCAGAAGCCCTGAAGATGTAGGTTAGATCACACGCATCATTGCACTGGACCTACATAAAGACTGTGTGTGTGTGTGTGTGTTTGTCAAAGAGTGTTAAGTGGAGTTGAAACTCATAGTACAGTGCATGCTGGCAAACCCATATCTCATCCCCCAAGGGAGTGTGTGTGTATGCTCACATCTATGTGCGTGTGTGTGCGTGCTCACATCTATGTGTGTGTGTGTGTGTGTGTGTGTGTGTGTGTGTGCGCACATCTTTGTGTTTGTGTTAGGATCTGTGCTGTGTGATAGTCACTGCTGGGTATAAGCTTTTGGACTACGAGTACAGAGATACTCAACAATGGGCTCCTGGTAAACGTTGCATCATTTTGATGTTTCCCTCAATCATCTGGACAGCAGCACATCTGAACACACCGCCTTCATGAGAACACGGCTGTTGTACACTGACCCTTTCCACAGATAGCTTATCCAATTACATCATCTAACAGTCATTCATTATTCATTCAGTCCGCTGAAACGTACCATCTGTTTTGCATTAGTCTCTATAAATATATAATAATGTATACATCTTGACTTGATAAGCACTTTGTGGTTGAACTTATGAAGAGCTGCTGCTTACTGAGACCTAGCAGCCACAGATAACTGTACGTATGCTTAGTGTGTGTGAGTGTGAGTGTGTGTGTGTGTGTGTGTGTGTGCTCACCCATTTGCAGCTCGTTGATGGTCTCCACCAGTGACCAGTCTGGACTGTAACCACAGTGAGATTTCTCCAGCAAACTGTCCAAAACCTGAAGAACAGGACACACTGTCAGCACTGCACTGATATCACATTAACATCATGATTAACGGTGTTAGCACTGCTGCTAATATTGTCAATGAAGCTTGTACTGATGATGTTACTGGCACTAATCATAATCATAACTGTTGTTAATAGTAAAAATACATCTAATACTTTTACTGCTTACTACAGCTAGAGCTATGATGAATGTTAACACCAATGGTGAATACTTCAAATCTCAGAAATATTACTGATTATGAAGGATATTGTTGAATAGTATTTGACCCAGCGCCTATCATATAATTACAATCTGTAATGTGATCCGGTCTCACCTGTCGGACTGTCTGTCTCTCGTCCACCATCATAGTTTTTGAGCTCTCGTCTGACAAATGGACGCGAATCACCAACTGAAGAGAGACAGAAGACAGATCATCATCATTTACATTGTCACTGTCAAGTGACGACGCCTCAGTGCTGAGCTGGAGATTCTGATGTGAAGGTTATGGTTAGCTGAACATCCTGTGGACCTGAACACTTCTATCTAAACACCTGAGAGACTGCACGGGCTCAAAGAAAAAGCGGTTCCCAAAAATATATTAAGCACCACCCTGCTGCACCATTATTGCTCAATGATGATTTATGGAACGCAAATCCCAAATTGAAGAATATCTGGAGAATATTTAACATCATGCAAACACCGTGTGGACTACATGGAAGTTTGTCTTCTTTTAGGGCTAACAGTTTGAAATGGACGTGATCCATGTGATGTCTGATTCATGTTTTGTATCCATATTAAAGAAAAATATTACAGGTGATCATACAGAATATGATTAAATACAGTATAATAGAATATACATGCCTTGAATATATTACAGAATGTCAACTCACTTTGAAGTGAATCAGGTTTTAAAAAGAACTATGTTCCATGTATTCACTGTGTGCACAAATTATCACAGCACATACTGCATCTGTCTCATTTACATAATATGTGATATGTTAACAGCTATCAGCCAATCAAATCAAACCATTCCTCAGGAAAACAATGAAAACATGTTTAGTGTGTGTGAGAGTGTGCTGGAGATGGCACGCACGCACGCACGCACGCACACACACACACACACACACACACACAGGTAGCTGGAGTTCTGTCTGTGTGTGAAATAAATCCAGGTTGTTAATCTCATCCCTCTCTCTGTGGGATTGGGACTTAACTTGTGATGGTCATTATGTTGAGTGCCGTGTGTGCATGCGTGTGTGTGTGTGTGTGTGCGCGTGTGTGTCGACTCCAGCTGTTATTGACTGGAGCTTTCAGTGTAGAGTAACACTGACCTGACCCAGAAAACCACTGGACACGTGCCAGGGCACACACACACACACACACACACACAAACAGGCACACACACTTTCTACACATATGTCTGATTCCTCTCTTCTTGTGTGTGTGAACTTGACTCACCTTTTTAACCTGAGCCTCCTTGATCTTCTCCAGGGCGACTCGGATATTGTCTGCCTTCAGCTTGGCAGCCTGCTCCTCCTGCGCGCATGCACACACACACACACACACACACACACACACACACACACACACACACACACACACACACACAGACACACACATTGTTGACAGCAACAGAAATGATACACCAGTCAGTCAATACAAACCAATAAGGACACACATTAAAATCCACTCTGGTCCTCTCACGTACCTGATTCCTCCAACAGGAATTCATAGTTTACTGTCAGGCGGTTTGACTCAAACAACCAACACTTCTGTGTCTGCTTCCATCAAACAAAACCAACAGATCTGCTCCAGCAGTGAGCGTGGATAAAGTATCAGTGTATTCCAGTCCTGTCAGCTGACTGTGCACCTTTCGTCCTAACGCATTGTTTGCTCAGGTTTCTTCCAGATGGAGTTTCATCATTTTAATGAAGAGCTAAAATAAGCTGATATGAAAGCAGAGCCCAAGCCCAAGGTTAGTACTCAGACACGTACTCCTCTTCATATCATCATCACTGTCTCTGTATTATTATGACTGCAGGAGAATGAGACTGGATTAACACTCGGACGCTACACGTTGGTAGATAGTTATTGTCTCTGACGAGGAGGATTATCCAAATTTCCCAAGCACACACAAACAGACGCTCAAAGAGGAAGCAGTGCCAGTGTTTCTCTGGCCCTGCAGACGACACACCAGAAGACAGATGGAGACATGAGAAAGTGGGGGAAAAAAAAAAAGTCCAGTCAGTTTTCCCTCCGACAGCCCGAGTCTGTGATCGCAGCTTCCTTCAGTCTGTTTCAGCGCCCGGCTTGTCAACGTTCAGAGCAGAGATGATCAGCTGGAAGGAAAATAAGGAGAGGAGGAGGGGGGGAGGAGCAGAGAGCCGGAGTGCAGGCACAAACAAGAGTGGAAATAAAAAAGTAGACACAAAGAGAGCAAGAATGGTGGGAAATGAAGTCCTGACCACCCGACCGGCAGCTGCAGGTTGACTAATCTAGACTTACACGCTGACTGACTTTGGCCTGACTGAGCGCCAGGTTTGCTGACTAATTAAATCTACTGACTGAGCAGCAGACGGACTGACTGCCTGGTTACGCTGCCGCTGACTGTTTGGTTTAGCGATCACTGACTGACTGACTGACTCATTCCACCACTGGCTGGTAAATCAAAGCGAAAGCTTCTAGCTCGTCCTGTCACATCCTCCCCAGCCGAGTGAGATGGAGGAATGAGAGGGAGGCAGAGATGGAGGAGAGGTGAGGGGGGAGGGGCGATGCTGCTGTGCCAACTTGCATGCAGAGGCACTGATCTCTTTATCTGGAGCTCTCATGCTCCCTCCTCACAGCCTCTCTGCTCCTCTTCTCGTCTCGGAGGAGTCAGAGGAGTTTGAGGACCAATGGTGCAGCAAACACTCCGTTTCTCTTAGTGTGATGTCTTCAGTGTCTGAACCTGTGTACATGCCCTAGCGGAGGTGCTCCACTTTATCACACAGACACACACACACATACACAATGCATATTGTGAATGAGCAAAAGGGCAGAATGAAATGAAGATGATGGAGATGAGGAAGAGGAGATTAGCAGCCAATCTCCTTATCGGCATCCCCCAAAACCCCTGAAAAACACACACACACACACACACACCCACAAATTCCCAAAGCAGCAGTAGCAGCAGGGAGTCACTCTCTGCATAAGCTCATAAACAGCTTTTTAATGACTAGTCTATGTTTGGTTGTTTGTGGTTAACGCCTGAAGCTAAAGCTGACACATGGCTAAACCATCATACAGTATAGATCTTCACCCAACAAGCATCATCATCAGTCTATTCCTAATGGAGGATTTACAGTAAAGTCAGTGAGGCACCAGACATGTTCATAAATCAGTGATGGTGTTTAAATTTGCTTGCATAGTATCACTGAATCAATGTGGATAAACACACTGTACCTGTGTTGGATGTGAATGGAAAAAGAAATATTAAAATATATCTAATTAAATACTGTGTCAATACACAAATGTACAGATTTAAAATAGCCAGTCTGTTTATAGTAAACCTGAAAATAAAACAGTCACATGACAGAATACAAAAAACAGAGCAGGTCTGATTTATTACATCTAATGGTGGCTGTCAGTTAGCATTAGCTGCTGTTAAAGTAGTTGTGGTGCAGACTTGCATAACACTGTCTGAGCTTAAATACAGGCCAAATTATAATCTGACAAAATGTGGATCAGAGGATTCAATTTGATGAAATAAATTATGCAAGACATCATTTGAACTTTTGAACCGAGTACCGGCGTCAACCTTTCAATGACTGCTAAAATACACCAACATTAAAATGTTAATGCTGGCATGTTGTACCAACAGGTAAATAATAAAGTCCAATAATGTAATAACATTTTGCTAATGTAATAAATTATTGGCATAGCATTTGTAAAAATTGTAATCTGATAATGTAATACAGTGAACCCTTGTTTATCGTGGGAGTTACGTTCCAAAAATAACCCGCGATAGGTGAAATCCGCGAAGTAGTGAGTTTTATCTTTTTGCTATTATTTAGTGCTTATACAATGCAATACTGTACTACAGAATGAAACATGAATTAATCCATAACGCTAAAGCAGACTCCATCCTTACGATGGCCTTGTTGCGGACTGTCACAACTCTTTTAGCATCCTTGTTAAAACTTAATGCTGCTGTCATCCTTATATTATTTTCCTCCTTCTTTATGGAACGAACCGAAGCTTCATTTATTCCGTAATGACGCCCTACAGCCGCATAACTTTTGCCTCCTTTCAGCATGTTCAGAAGTTTAACTTTTTCTGCAATGGTTAACATCTTCCTCTGCCTTTTTGGTGCGTCTGGTGGCTCCTTTGTCGGTGCAGAACGTTTCTTCGACATTGTGGGTTTCGTCACGGAAAAAAATTGCAAATGTAAACCTGGCAGAAACGAAACGAAAACTGTTGGCATGGGTCTAAGTGAAAAAACAATTTAAAGCCCCTGAGCCAATCAGGATTCAGAGTACAATGCGCTGTAAAAAAAATCCGCGAAGCCGCGATAGGTGAACCACGATATAGCGAGGATTCACTGTAATACATAAACAGCAAATAAAAGATTATTTTGCAGTTTTTGTATCTATCAAAAATAGATATAGTGGATGGCATAGTCGTCATATTCATTCATCATGGGTGTGTACTATGCAGCACTCTCCTTAATTATGGCTGTAAGAGCCAGTTTGAGGATTATTTCTTGTAGAGAATCTTTATTCAGAATATTGTTTATTAGCTTAGATATGTAAATTCATAATTTCATGTATGGAGGAGTATTATTTATTCATCACTGTGAAGTGTATATGGTAGTTAGATCACTTAGTGGAATGTGCTAGAATTCAGGAAGAGAACAGTGGTCATGTGACCTACATGTGTTTGCTCAGTCTAGTTATTACTAAGCTTATTACTAAGTTACTACATTACTGACTTTATAATATTTAAAATGACCAAAATTATTACGTTATCGGCAGGTATTGCATTATTGGACAATATTATATTTCTGGTTGCTACACATGTGAATGAGGTAACAGAGGTAGCAAGCTAATGTTAAAACAGCAGTCATAAAACACTGTATAAAACACTATTAGAATTTTAATGCTACGCTTTAGCATTAATGCTTTGAGATTCACAACGGCTCTTCAGAAACGTATGGATATTTCATCCATGCTGATCATCTATTGCCCTCATGTTCAATATATTTTATTCTAACTGTGTTACTCTGGATCATGATCTGAGATCTTTCTTAAATGGAAGCAGAGGATAAACAGAATTCCAGCGCTAGCATGGATCAAATCAAATGTTGCAGGTCTGGCTTCTATGCATGAGTATACATGAGTATTACAAGGTGTTGTTTTAAAACCCAGAAGTATGTTTAACGTTGTTTCCCTCGTGGGGATTTAATCTATACAGTGTGCTTTCCTCTCAGCTGAAGTAATATAATGGAAGTGTCAGCTAACTCTGTGTTATTCAAACACTGTGCTTAGTTAAATATGAGCAGAATTCTCCCTCCATCAGTACAACACTGAGTCCCTTCATATGTTTATGTAAATATAATATTCATTTGTCTGTGAATGTTAAATGTCACTGTTAAATCATTTTAGTGGGATTATAAGGGTTAATTCATTAATTTAAAAATATCCCTCTATCCATCCAGAAAACCAGTTCAAACCCATTCATACCATAATCCATTAATTCATCCATTAAACCAAAGTCTGTCTGTACTGGCCTCTTCTGGTCTGTAATGCTGTTATGAAATACAAAGTTGTTTTTTTTCTCCAGCGGTTTCTTCTCTGAAGTGTTTTTATTTTCCTCCCATCATGCCTTCCCAGCTTGCAGCATGAAAGTTTTCTCTCCTTCTCATGGATATTCAGCTGACCTACATTACAGAGGCACTAAAATTAGCATCTGCCCAGGAAAGATCCTGCTGCCTTTGAAGCTAGAAGGAATGTGTCCCTCCTGAGCCGCCATAGGCTCAAAACAGAGCGGAGAGATGAGATTTATATAGAGGCAGAAGTGGGCCAGAGCAGTGTGTGTGTGTGTGTGTGTACGAGAAAATGTGTGGATGGATTGCATTTATTGCTGAGGCAGTGTAACACTGACACAGAAAGAATATGCTACATACAGTACATACACACTCTGTGCATGCAAACAGCTTCACATACCACACACACACACACACACGCACACACACACACACACACACACAGCTGTGCTCTGGAAGCAAAGTGCACGAGTGTGATAATTACACCCTCAGCCTAATCACTGCTGCAGGAGTTAGACTGGCCCCATAGGTCATAATCTGCCTGGAGTTTAAGGGCCCATCATGGCCCTGCCCCCCACTATTAATTCTAATCTGGGACAACAAATTAAAACTCAATCTCGTTTTTCAGAGGCAGCTCAGAGCGTTTCATGGCGTGAATCAGTGGAGTCAGTGTTACTGCAGAAAGGAAACAGTGGAAGAAGATGGGCTGGATTTGAAACCAGTGGAACCTGCTGAGATAAATGGGTTTTAAAAGTGACTACATTCACTTCATTTGAGCCTGCCATTTAGGTTTATCATGGATGTCTCTTAGATATTCTACTGCAAATACTAACCTATTCCTTTCTGTCCAACCTGAGACAGGTTGTTAAAATGTGGAGGACTTGCAGCAGATTTATGTGTCCGCGTGCTGCCATTACAAAGACAGCCAAAGCCAAGAACTCCAAATGAGACGGCCCATTGCCAGCCAACCGCTGTGAGTGTATGTGCACGTGCGGTGTGTATACGATGCTATAGGGAATCACCCCTCGCTACACCAAAGAAGATTATCCCCACAGAGCTGCCACATTCCTCCAACGTCCAATCAAAGTATCTCATCTGCTTTATCGTCCAATCAAATCATGACATAGCCGATCCAATCAGAATAAAGCCTCCTTACTTATGCTCCATCTAATGCCCCCCCAAACACACAGATAAATAAAATGTTCTTCTTGGCCATAAGAAGCCTCCAGCTTGAGCTTAAGAGCACAGACAATGATGCAGAGTGACATCAGACATGGCTCCTAAACGTCTTCTCTAGTGTTCAAATGTGATTTCTATGAGCAATTTGTTCACCCAGAGGCCAGTAAAGGCCGATCTCCACCACCAGGCTGCAGCTGAACTTAACCACTGTTGGGCATTGGGTGACTTTATCTAACTGTGCCTCCTCTTTTTAAAAGTGTGCAATGAGTCTTTGAGGTTTCCCCAACAATCTCTATGATAGACAGTATTCTTGTGGATTCCTGTGGGATGGGAGTCAATTTGACTATTCATCAAGTTAGTGGAACAGGACAGAAAAGGAAGTCAACAAGAGTTGAGTGGACGGGAAGTACTCTAAGGAAAGGAAGCCGAGAACATTGGATCTAAATCACTGTATTACCTAGAGACCACCAACATTGCAAGGTACTGGTGTGGAAGGATCATGAGATCATGTGAGATTCCATCAAAGTTGGAACTTCAAACTTGTGTCCAAAACTGTCATGTCACTACAGACATGAGAAGTGACTGTTTGCTTTAAAACAACAATGGTGCCAGTAAAGCAGGCTACTGTAGATGCTGCTAGCATCAGTTCTATCAGAACTGCATCCTGAGGATTCTTCATTGAGAGAAGAGCAAAGAAGACTTTTCTGAGCGGAATAGAGGGGGTTGCTCTACTGCTGACTGACTTCAGTAGTTTTAATAAATGATATGGTTCATGAATGAATTGGTTGAAGTCTGTCCCTGATATAGGGTGATAGACAGATGGTTCATCCAACCACATGCTAGGTATCTTTGAAAGTGCATGGCACAGTCATGTTAAAGGACTACTCGGAAGTAATTTCTTCCGGGACAGGAGTATTTTTGTGGTACAGCAGAGAAAATCCACTCCAGTGTCAAGCTTTACTTCTCAACATCGATTACTGAAACTTCCAAACACAAATACTTTCTTTTATTAATCACACAGCAAGTTCTGTGTTAGAAAAACTATACAACAGATACACTGAATATTGATCTTGGGCTTAAACTGATGCTAGTGAATAAAAGCAGACACAGAAGCGCTGGCAGTAACACTTACCTTTAGTTAGCTTCATTAAACATGAGTGAATAATTCCACCATTAACTATTATCATTATTTTCATCCCAAACATTTCATCAGGCGCAAGCAGTGTTGTTAAAGCAGTCTTACAGCCCAATCACACAGGTGTGTGTTAGCAGCTCGGGATGACATGCTTTGTAATGTACAGTCTTTACCTGTTTACTGTCCAATCAGAAGTGAGACTGTTGTGATCTAAATGTAGGACCAGTTGGTCTTTGGCAGTACTCCTCAACAAAACTTACATTTAGTATAGTCTCATAGGCAGAACCTTTGCTAAAGACTTCTGTGTGATCGCACCCTTGTAAGACCCTTGAGTCCTTTCAGGCACCAGCACATGATAGCAGTGCACGTGGTGTCAGGGGCAGTTTGATTTCACTCATGCCTTTTCTTATTCCCCAAACAAAGCATACCATCCTGCTTCTTAGAAAAGCTAAAGAGAATGGCCTCTGCACTCTGAAGCAGATCAACTGTCGTCACTGTAACAAACTTCACCAGCAAACAGGAAACCAAGCTGTGCAGAAAGAGTATCACATCACAGCACATGCCTCTGCTAACACGAGAAATATTCACCTCAATCCCACGAGAGCGCAGATGAACACGGTGATCACAAAATTCACAAAGCTTTACAGAATGAAGGCTCAAACAGTGACAGTGATGACGAATGTGCCATCAATTTGTAGTTGTATTAAATAGACAGTTACTCTACAGGACATCTGATCATGGAAGTGTTCCAATCTATGTTTTGTTACTCAACACTTTTGATCCTTTGACAGTTGCCAAAGACTGAGGTGTTTCTTACACAACTGTTGGAGGCATAACTGTCACAGACTGGTATGACTGGATAAGTCATCATAATTAACTATCTGGCAAGACTTATTGATACTCTGATGACTTGATTCCACCGGACACTCCTGAAACAAGGTTGGTGCTCTACAAAGTATATTTTTTTGGAATATATAGAAATCAAGTCATTGATCCATTTTATTTTAGAGTCTGTTCAATGCCATTTCAAATGTATTTTTGCATTGCAACCATATTGTGACAAACCAAATGAACACTGATTATTATTTTAACACAACAGTGCTGCACAGCTAGATTTTTTGTGATACTGGAAAGGGACACTGAGGGCACTCTCACACCAGAGCTGTGTGGTCCGCTTTAAAATGACCAGAGTTCGTTTCTTTGAATAGTCCAGTTCGTTTGGGCAGGTGTGAAAGCTCATCCGAACTCTGGTGCTGACCAAACAAGCAAACTCTGGTCCACCTGAAAACGTGGGTCTTGGTCCGCTTGCAAGTGAACCCTGGTGCGGGTGGCTTACAGTGAGAAAGCAAACGGACTATCCAGAGAAAGCCAATCAATGAGCCGGGTTTTCTTCTTCCTGGTGCTTATTCTCTTCCCGCCCCCAAACGAGCAGCTGTTGTAACTCCATGATGTTGTCCATATGGTTTGGTACGCTTCCAAAAGAAAGCGAACCAAACCAAATCAAGGTGTGAAATTTTTCGGCATTCCCCGTCCAATCGAACCGAATCCCCCAGACTATACTGGTGTGAAGAGTTTTCATCAATATAAGATACCTAATGAGATCAAGTCAAATCCAAGACCAAGGTATTAGTAGGCTACATATGTCTGGTCTTGACACAGTCTTAAAGTCTCATCTCAGTCTTGATACACTGGTCTTGGTCTTGAGTTGATCTTATTTTAGTTGGTCCTGACTACAACACTGTCACAGCCTCTGTAAAGCTTTGAGATTATAGACAATCGGGTCACGTCATGTGCACACACTGACACACACACACATTGCTCCCGCTTCAACGCTACAAAGGAGACGGTGAAAGAGGGAAGTAGAAAAAAAAAGGAATTAACATCCTGAGAAAAACCACATGCACAAAGCCACAAAGGAGGGGAGAGGCAGGGTGTTGCCATGCGAGAGGAGAGGAGGGACGTGCAGGAGTGTGTCACCTTGGTCAGCAGGTGTGAAGGTTTTCCTGCAATGTTTCTCAGAATCAGAGAGGTTTCCCTGTCCAGATAGGAGTGCTTTAAAGAGAGAGACAGACAGACAGAGTCCTGGTGAATTAATCTGGTGTTTGATTGACTGGAGGTGGCAGTTTAGCAGAAAGCTGTGCAGTGAAGCAGAGCTCAGCAGCAGAAAAACATCAACATCACTGATTTAAGTGTTCAGAGACCGAAACCTGTGAAGGAGAACGGCACAAACAAACAGAAACAGATTACAGTAACCATGAACAGCAGGTCTGCTGGGGTGGAAGGAAAAACGTTAAGGCACATTAACCAACAGTCATGTAAAGAAAGTCAGAGCCCATCAAGCTGTTGTGTAGCATCAGTCTGTGACACTGGCTGGTCAGCACTACAGCTGGTCGGTATATGAATTTGCTGTGTTCGTGTCTCGATCCAGGTAATTCTCATTTAAATGATCACCACAACAGAGTGTGATAAACAGTCCCTGTCAATAAAGCAAACACCTTCCCAAGCAGACCTCTTGCGGTACTGTTTACTTCAGTTTATTTTTCTTGAAGCTGACACCTAGAGGCCATGAGAGGAACTGCAGTAACTGTTTGACCTTTAAAAGCACTTTCTGTCCATCCATTAAAGCTGCTTCACTGCAGTCTGATCCACCTCCTGTTCTTGTGCTTCTCTTCTTTCTTCGCACCCTGCATGACAGTTCAATGTCGAATAGGTTGATTTTGATTGACAGCAGACCTGACCTTCGTGTTTTATGAGACATTTTGTGCCACCAAACTTCACTGGAACTGCTGGAGATTAGACACAAATAAATAACTCTTTAAAAATGTTGTCTGTTGTCTCATTGTACTTCAGACTACAGACTGAAGTGGACCAGAGCTTGTGCATACAGTCAGTACTGCTGGGGGGAGACAGCAAAGTCAGCGGCTCACTGAGTTGAACATAATGTTTCATACATGGGCAGCCGTGCTGTGAGTCACCAGTCCACCCCGAGCAGGACCTGAACAGAGCCACAGTGAGACAGTGAGAGACAAGCTGATGTGTAGTGGACAGAAGGCTGTTATATTAAGACCTCGGCCCAGTTCCGGTTTGGTTTTCTGACCTAATAACTCACACATATTTAGTGTTTTTGTTTTGGGAATAAAAATATTTCTTTCATTTCATTTCATCTTTTTGTTTCAACCAGAGATAATGTTGAAAATCTTTTGTGGTCTCTGTGTGTGTGTGTGTGTGTGTGTGTGTGTGCACTTCAATCACTAGAAACCATTTTATAGAAAGCATTAGTTTGCTCTTGATAACCACAGATTAAACATAATATTTAGGTCAAACACACACAGATACACACACACGATTACGGTCAGCTCTTCCCTTTGGCCAAGATCTGACCGATGACATCCAAGTGTGTGTGCACGTGTGTGTGTGTGTGCACGTGTGTGTGTGTACACAGTAATTAAGCAGACAGCTGCTTTATTCTGCACAGACTGCTCGTGTTACGTGTTGTACATTGTTTGGTGATTCTGCATGTGGACTACATTTATTTTGTAGTTTTTGAGTATTTCATTGTAGATGTTTGCCTTTGAGACTAAAGAGATCACATGAAATGAGGACCAACAAAGAATTTTCATTTGGTGAACCCAGAGAGAGACAGCTCCCGGCTCTTCTTGGTCCCTTCAAATGTCAAATCAGAGGCTTAATGCTGGGAGTTCCATATGATCTGAACTATCATGCAAAATAAGGTACAACATTATGTTTTATTAGTGGTGGTTGCTGCTTGCTTGCCACACTTCAGCTGCGCCCCCTTTTAGGGTCTTCTTGCTGAAGTAACAAAAGTGTGGCCGGCAGCAAAGCTCAAGAGTCAAGATTAGGGTTGACTGATTGGACAAACATGTCGGCTATCGTGATCGGTCTGTCAGCAGCTGCTCTTTTTTTGAGTGATTTATGTTGTTTTGTTCATTTAACGGTCGGTCTCTGAAGGACGAGGACCCTCCACAGCTCAGTGAGCCACTCGTTCAGCAGCAGAGCAGTCCAGAATCTCTAAACTCTAACTCTGTGGATTAAAGGTTTATTTAGCTCATACCAGAGATGGTGACTGTTGGAAGAGTTTAACATATACGATAGTCGTTTGAATAAAGTGTGTTTCACAATGAGTTAGCGAGCCACTTAAAACAGTTTTATTGCTGCATTTGTGTTTAATGAGGAAAATATGGATGGGAATATTTCCTTTCTTGACATTCTTTTATTTTATTTTGTTTCTTGGAATTTAGCACAAATGTATCGTCTGTCGTTGGTTGGAAATTTTTAACATGTCATCATAAAAGTCGAGGTGGACAACTAACTGTTTATTTAAACTAACATAACCATTTTTTGACTACCCCAGGATACTGTGTAGTCAAAAAATGTTAAACTTACTTATATCCGATAATGAATCGTCAGCTTAACCTTCGCTGCTCCAAACAGCTCAACAGGGATTCAATGAGACCTCAATGTGTTATTTTTACTGCCCTTAATAGGGACTCAGAGGAGACAAAGACTCTAATTCAAACTGCAGCAGTCCCAGTTTCTAATGAGCTGGAGTGACAGGAGCAGCTCTGTGAACATCCTCTTTTTTGTTTTCTCTCTCCTTTTCTTTCCCTTTTTTTATTTTCTTTTTATTTTCATCTGTGTCTTGTCCTTTAGTTTCCATCGTCACCATCCTTTCCTTCCTTCCTCTAATCATCTCCAGTCATTTGCTGCCTCACTCTGTATGTGTCACACAAACTGGAGCAGTAACCCACTTTCATCACTGAACAGGGTTTGTGTTTGCAGTGCAGCTCACTGGATTGAGCAAGGCATTAACACAGCTCAGGGTTACACAGCTCAGCAGCCTCCGGGGCCAGAAATGAAAGACAGACGGAGGTATACATGATAAATAAAGCGGCGTGAACACAGCGTGAACCAGTCCTCATACATGCTCTTTGTAGCGTTGTCTGCGATCACGTGTGAATTCTTCACATCTGAGTACATGAGCTGATGAAGGGGAGATTATGAGCAGGCTTTGTTTTCAGTGGTTTTGATTTGAAAAGAAGCGAGGCCAGCCTGAAGCAGCAGAAACTGTCAGCAGCCCACAGCCAGCAGGAGGGAGGAAAGACAACAAGACCACTGCTGCAGAAAAACCTCGAACAAACTCAGCAGCAAGGAAGAGATCTGTTGTTGATCTGACGCTCTGCAAAGCACCACGACTGATGGTGTAGCGGAGGGAAATTAAAAATGACACTTCAGATTAATCAGGAAATATTTGGAATCTTAATGAACTGTTTTCACACAGTCAGCAGCTGAATGATGAGGGAAAGCAGCAAACATCAGCTGCAGTGAAGACGCTCACTGTTTGACTCTGACTCTCTTACCTGCCAACTGTCTGTTTCAGTTTAACTAGCATCCTGAAGACTTCAAGACTCAAGGCTGCCTCATCAAATTCTTCAATCATCCATCCAATCGCCGTCTTGTAAATTCAGCAAATTCAACACATTAAGTTGCTTCTTTCACTCTGAAACAGCGAGTGGAAGTGAGACCTGACGTGTGAACTGACGTGCTTGGAGAAACCAGGTCTGTACAGGCAGCAGAATCCCAGTCTGGTTTTATTCCAGTCAGTGCTGCTGGTAAACACCTGAAACACCAAACTGAACACTGACAGTTCCTGTCAGCAGCAACAAAAACTGAACCTTTGAACCTTTATAAAGGCAGGAATGAGTCAGGAATGTTTGATTCGGCTGTGTTCGTCTCAGCTGGGTGTACCTGGGAAGATGAGTACGGACCGTAATGTCTACAAAGCAGACTGAGGGTCAAACACACAAATCAATCAGTTCATAAGCTGGCATGTACCTCTGTGTTGTGATGCGCTTGACTGGCTCCAGCTGAGGGCGGGACTGAAGACTGCTGACTGTCTGAGTCATTGGAACGAAGAACGCTGTCCAACGAGTCCATGGAAGAAGCAGAGTTAACAGAGACCCCGGATGCAGAGGTGACAGAGGAGCGCGAGGAGTGAATAATTGAGCGCGCCTACAGTAGCACCACAAGAGAGAGAGAGAGAGAAGAGACTTTATGACTCCAAATCCCACAATCCCACAGTCCCACTGCAGGGACATAAAGTGTAGAATGTACTACAACGAGTCTCTGAAGCTTAGTTTACCTCATGTTCGCTGACTGTGCCGACCGATCCTGTGCGGCGATGTTGGCGCTGAGAGGATCCGGGCCGTCGCATCGTGGCTGACGTGTAGGAGGAGGCGGAGCTCAGAGAGTGAGAGGAGGTCTGACGAGCGGCTTCATCCATACTGAGAGAGGCCTGATGGGTAAGAAGAGGTCACAGAGGATGGAAGGTTCGTTTAGGCTCGTAGATCACGCTAAACAAACACTGCAACAGCGCAGATGATTTTACCACCAGGCATGAAGGCTGCTTTAACAAGTGATCTGTAGACACGTCATTCCTCACACATGATACAGCAAAAACTCACTACAGCATCAATAACTGTAACAGACAAATCAACAGTCTGCTGATAACTAGTCCTCCGCCTTCCCCAAACTTTAAATCTTTAAAACTTGTTGTGTCATTAAAAACTCAGAACCCACCGAGCCTATATGACGTCACTGACAGTGCAAACACACTCACGCAAAAAACTTCTGATCGTGGATTGTCAAATCTGGCTGGTCAAAATGGATCCAGAAACCAATCCAGTGGATCAGAGCATCCCCACACTTCTTTAAAACAGTGGCCTTCACGGCCGGAAAAAAAAAAAAGCTTTGTCTTTAGATGACAGCTGCAACAGTGTAGTCGCCACAGTTTGGCTGTGTCGTGTGTTGAATATCTGATACAGTTCTCTGTCAACACACAACATGTTGGATGCTGAAGCATGAAACATGTTGCTCTGATGACTGTAGAGCTGGTGTACAGCCCAGACAATTCTGAGCAACAAGAAGAGCAGGCAGCATGTAAACCGGATCACAGCTCAGAGGAAACCTTTTGTCCAAACCGGTTTCTGTCTTTGCTGAGCACCAGCCCGAGGATCTGCCCTGACCTATTCCTGCTGGTCTGCAGTGTGAAGAGTTTTTGAATGAATGATGGGTATGAAAACACCACACACACAATACCTAATGTTACACACACACCTTCTCCAGCTGTGCAGTGATGTCATCAAGGCTGAAGTTGGAAGCCAGTGCCGGTCTCCCATGATGCCCGGTGGGAGCTCTGATGGTGCCAGCCGGTGAAGCTCTAGTGCTGCTGCTGCTACTGCTCGCACCGCTGCTGCCGCCCCCACCACCGCTAACACTGTTATTACTACTGCCACCTCCACCTCCACCTCCACCACCGCTGCTCCCTGCTGGCTGCTGTCTGCTGCTGCGGCCTGCAGGAGGCTTCTGACGGACCTGGAGAGGGAAGAAACAATGTGTAAGGGGTGTCACAGGGTTGAGAACCATCAGAAGCCAGGAATGAAAAGTTTTTGTTTGATATTTCATTTTTCAAAAAAATAAGCAAACATTTAACGCCACCTCAAAATGACTACAGTTCAGTAAACATAGAAACACACTAAACTTTCTGTGTTTTCCCTGTGACGGCCAGCCATTTCGTTTGTGTTGTGGACCAGAGTGTGACCCTCCTGTCCTCATGTGAGGATCTTTGCCTGGGTGCTGATCAACAGCACAGCTGATTCCAGTCCAGGTGATCAGATTGAGGTCTACTTAAGACTGTTCTTACCAGAGACTACAGGAACCCGGCTGAGAGTGCAGCCTTGTGCTCCTTCACATACTCTGTGAAAGAGTTCCCTGTGTTTCAGTTAGTCTCGTAACTGAGAGCTTGCTTGTTTCGTCCTTTGTATGTTGTGCCCTGCACTTCACTGACTGATGCAGTAAGAGTGAACTGCCTTTTCTCTTTTTGGTTCCATTTTGAAAGTTAGATTTAGCAAGGGTCTTTTTGTTGTTTCCTTTGGTGGAGAGTTTAAAAAGGTTTGTTGTGTTGAGTTCACTCTGAGAAGAGTGAGAAGCTCCATTTTTCAGTTTGTGTTTATTGCATTTGTGCATTCATAGCAACAGTAAACTGCCTTGCTAACAAATCTGTTAGCATCTATTTATCTTACGCCCTCTACACTGAGGTAACATTCCCAAACAAATCAGAGAGCGCTCCACCTGTCTACATTTAAACATGACCCAAAACTGTCTTAGAGTATCTCTCTAAATAAAATGTATTGTGTATTGTCAGAGATAGTTTATTGTACCTTGGTGTCAGTCAACCCCAGACGAGCCATGCTGCCAGCACTGCTGGGTTTGTTGTTGATGGTGCTGAGTTCCTGTTCGATGGAGCAGAGGTCGGCCATGAGGGCGTCCAGATCCACGTTCTCCCCCTGATTCAATGCCTCTGAATACAAAGAGACATCATGATGTGAGACGAGAACAGGAGTGTGTGTTTTAAAATGAATCAAACTGCAGTGCGTGTGTGTCTGACCGTTGATGTTGTAGATGGAGAATCTGTAGGAGAAGTTGGCCATGTTGGTCTCTTGTCTGAGGGGAGCTTTCTGCTGAGGGGGCTGCTCTGGGCGTCCATCATCCAGACTCTAGATGGACATAAAGGAGGAGGTGAACATGTGCATCTCTTTCATATTTCATGACACGGCAAGTCAGCAGTGTACCTGTGTGAGCTTGTCCAGCTCTCCCAGCCAGGCTCCAAACATCTTATCCAGGTCCTGGTCCTCCTTGTCGCTGTCCTCCTCTTCCTCCTCCTCTTCCTCTCTGACCTCCACCTCCTCATCTGACACCTGATCCATCTAAAAGGAGAACGACATGCTGGTTCATTTCTCTGTAGCTTCACTCACACACACTGATAGCTCGGCTCCACCTAGTGTCCAACAGTCTGTACTGCGCCCCACATTTTATTCTGATTTCACGTCATGTCTCTCTGAAGTCGACAGCAGAAGGCGCTTCTGTTCTCGGATCACTACAAGAGGCCAGGAGGAAGGAAGTCAAGCATCACAGCAGCCTGAAGTCAGGTGGTCTCTAAAAACCTGTCGGAAGCTTCTTGCCACTGAGATCAGGACATGTTTAAAGAAGCTGGTGAATTATTAAGATATTACATTAAATCAGACAAGATATAGTTATTAAAGATATGTAACATTTCTTAGTGTGGTTTTAAGACATTTAAAGACGGGGACAGAAAGAGGTTGGATGGTGAGACAGGTTGGGGTTCAGTATCTTGCTCAATATGCTGGAAGCTCCATGTTTCCTCTCCAGCCTTCAAAGGTCGAGAGGGCAACATGAGCGTCAGTAAACTTCACAACCAGTGTGAAGACAAATGTTAAAACTGAGTTTATGTTTAGCTCGTCCATAAACACTGCAGCCACTGACGTGTTCTTCGACCAAACACTCTTCACTGTGTCATTCTGCATTCATGAAATCTTTATTTATATAACTAGACAATAAAACATGTTTCATGACATGAACAATAGACAGAGTGGCGTTTCACAGTCTAAAAATAGTCATCAGAAACTAGATTAAACAAAAGAATACAAGTATACTGTGCCTGATGTGTATTCCAGCTGTGTGTGTGTGTGTGTGTACACAGTAACAGTTTATGTAACTACACTAAGTACAAGTTAACACGTCTGTGTGAACAATGCTGTGATTAATGACTCCAGCAGCGATCCTTCACTCACACTCACTCACACACACACACAGCTGGAATACACATCAGAGAACACAACGGCTGTAGAATCTGTGGTGACAACCAGTAGCAAACATTTCTTCAGCGTTC
This sequence comes from Nibea albiflora, assembly GCA_014281875.1. NCBI lineage: Eukaryota > Metazoa > Chordata > Actinopteri > Sciaenidae > Nibea > Nibea albiflora. Next base: position 25,757,277 of record CM024796.1, read on the forward strand.
ACGTGACGTAACAGGACTCAGTGAGTCATGAGGGAACACGGAGTGCTGATTCATCAACTCTTTTATACATAAATAAAAGTGTCCAGTCTTTGGGCTAAGCGAACAGTGTCCTGGTTGTAGTTTCATACCCGATGAGCAGACATGAGAGTTCTTTGCTCTCTTGTAGAGATCAAAGCTTTCCTTGATCCTCACGTTATTGTTCTGCAGTATCTTGGTACATGCTAAATGTACGTATTGTATGTGTTTTTGAATGTTTATGCATCAGAACCACCTCTCTCTTTTTTACTCTCCCTGTAAAAATGTCTGGATCCAATCAGAATCAAGGTCCAGTTGTAGAGGAGGATAGTGATCCAAACAGTGTTGGAGAAGAGGTCCTCTCTGAAGAGCTGGAGGTCTTCAGGAGGTTCTTTAAAAGGTAGAGAGGGACGCCACTGACCTGATAAGAACTGGTAGGATGTACCACCAACAAGGAACAACAGATGAGAAAAGTCTGGATCTCCCTGACTGTGAGGGTGGCAGAGCCAGGCGTTCATTGGGGGAGGTAACATATGTCTGTATGAGGACAGAACTGAGTGCTACTTTGTAGTCAGCATTAGGGATCTGAATTTAATGCAGGCTACAGGTAGCCAGTGCAGCTCATTGAGCAGCAGGGTAATGTGACCTTTGGGGTTGATTAAAAGCCAGGCGTGCTGCCGTGTTCTGGATCATCTGAACGAGCGTCACTGTGCAGACTGGGAGGCCCGCCAGGATGTTACAGTACAGTACAGTCCTGTATCAGGACCTGGGTAGCATGTTGACTTAGGTAAGGCCTGAGGCACCCAAGCCAACATAATCAGGTCAGTTGGTCATCGATCATGACTCTTGTGTTCCTTGCTATGCTGATAGGGGAATGTGGCTGGATGTGTGATCTGGACATGAGTTACAAGAACATTTGCATTACCAAGAGCATGTTACTATGATCTGATCAATGAGCTGCACTCAGCTGCACTTCCTCCTCTCAGTCCATTCACTTTTGTCCAAGCTCCAGTCCTCTTTGCCCTCCTGCTCCATTCTCTCCTCACCTCCTCCTTTTCCTCCCCCCTCAGATCTCCACCCAGGCGACCCCAGAGTATCGCCCAGGGCACAGTGTGCTATTCCTGGGTAGCCGTTTTGTTGTCGCCCCCCTGCCCTGCCCCGCCACCCCTCTCTGGGGAGAGACAGCTAGCCAACACACACACACAAGATTAGAGAGCAGAATGTCACACAGCCACATACAAACACATTGAAAAACACATCACACAGACACACACACACACTGAGGAGCGGCGCTACAATTAGATCCCTGTGGTTAGCAAGGTCTGTCATTTAGACCAGAGGATAAGGCGGGGTGTGTGTTTGTGTGTGTGTGTATGTGTGTGTGTGTGGTTTGGGGACTGCTGAGGGACTAAAGGAGCGTTGTGAAAACTCTCACAGCTGCGCTCTTCTACAACAATCTGCTGTTTCCACGCAGGCCAACATTAGATGGAGGCCAACAAATGAAGCTCTTTCCTCTGAAAAGAAAAGAAAATTCCCTTCACACTGTGTCTGAGCTCACTCTCTCTGATCTCTGAGAGAACACGGATACTCCGACCTCTAAAAAATGTGATCCATGTCTCAGCTCCACAGTGCTTCTGGCTGTGTAAGAACTACACAATGTGCTCATTTAAACATAAGTCTGTCAGATTTAGTGACATCTAGTGGTGTAATTATTGATTGCAACCCCTTGCCTTGCCCTCTCCTACCTTGTGTGAATAAGAAATGATGGAATGTTAAAGCTTCTCTGTGTCTGCTGGATGTGTGACTCATTTCATAATACTTAAAGAGCACACATTTATTTAAAGTAACTGTGAAGAAAATTGAAATAAAGTAAAGATTTGGTTCAATGGAATAAATATGGCCTTGTCCTGTTTGTGATATTCATGGACGGGATCTAAAGGCATCCAGCATTAGGAGGGTTCCCGGTCTCCTTTTTGCAGATGATGTGATTCTGTTGGCTTCAGCACTCACTGATCTGCAGATCTGCAGAGTGTGAAGCGGCCCGGGATGAGAGTCAGCACCTCCGAGTCTGAGGCCATGGTGGAATGCTTCCTCTGGAGTTAGGAGTGAGTTGCTACCTCAAAGCCAAAGAGTTCAAGTATCTCTGAGTTTTGCTCACAAGTGAACCGGATTTGTGCACCATCTGTAGTACTGCGGGCATTGGATTGCACTATTGTGGGGAAGAGCTCTCTATTTTCCAGTCCATCTACATTCCAACCCTCACCTGTGGTCATGAGCTTTGGGTAATGACCAAAAGAATGAGATTGTGGATACAAGCTGCCGAAGAATGAGCTTCCTCTGGCAGGTGGCTGGGCTCACCCTAACCCTCAGAGATAGAGGGTAAGGGCTTCCAGAGGTGCCCCCTGGGCACCTTCCTTTGGAGGTATTCTGGGCACATCCAACAAAAGAACAGACCCTCGGGCAGACTGATAGCTCACTTGAGGGAATATATAGCCCATCTAGCCTGGGAACACCTCAGGATCCCTCTGCAGGAGCTGGGATGTGCTATGGAGAGGCACATCTGGAACACCCTGCTACATCTGCTGCCGCAGTGATGCGACCATGGATAAGTGGAAGAAAATGGATGGATGGAATAAATCTGGAATTAACAGTTCAACATGTGCTTTTGATTAAATATACTGGAGTTATAATTTATATCAATACCAAGATAATAATCATAACTTTAATTTAGCCCATACCCCACACTTCTGTGACTGTGAACTGAGCAAAGTCAGATGAAGCTCAAGGAAGTTCATGTACAAATGTTTGCACCCATATTCTGATGGTGATCCAATAGCATTCACCTGAACACTCCTTAAATCATTTCATAGGTTTATTGATTTCCTGTTGTATCACACAGGGAGGGATTGGTTTCAACTTATTTCAGTCCGCTATGAAAACTGAGTTTCTGTTTTAGAAATCATCACAGACTCGATCTCCAGACCTCATCTTTGAGTATTCAGCAAAGAAATGTGTCAGAAAATCTAACCCCGAGAGAAAACAAGACAAAGGCACAGTGTAGTAAATGATCCCATGAATTTGGCTCTCTGTGTGTATAACTGGTTGCTGTTCAGTTACAGAATCTCGACGCTCAAGTGTCAGATTGCAGTTGAACGCACCACCAGAAAGAGTCTTAAAACCAGCACTCTGTCAAACAGAGCTGAGACAGCAAGTCATAGTGATGGGCTATAAGTGCTGTGTGTGTGTGTGTGTGTGTGTGTGTGTGTGTGTGTGTGTGTGTGTGTGTGTGTGTGTGTGTCCAAAGTAAACAGTAATTACTTTGCTGCTGCAGCCACACTCCTCCTGTCTGTCAGACTGAAACCGTGCAATCATACTCCCATCCTTCATTCCTCCTACATCTCTCCTGCTTTTCCTCCCGTTTGTTTCTCTCCCTTCTTCCTCGTCCATGACTCGTCTTTCCCTCCTTCTTCTCTCCTATCCTTCACTTCATCTCTCTTGGACTTTAATCAGGGGGAGTGAGACGATAAATGCCAAATTTATTGCTGCAGTTTTTTTTTTGTCTCCTGTAGCAACGGCAGAACATTCCACTCCAGAGGAGAGGACACAAAAACACTTCAAACTGTTGCCAACTGTTCCTCCTCCCTCTTAACACCAACATCTGCTGCTTTAGTGCCCTTTAGCAACACACACTGCATCTGTACTGGACAGCTCCCAGTTTCCCAGAGCGCAACACAGAGCCTCAACAGGTCCACAGCCACGACAACAACAACAGGGAAGGCTTTAAAGTGCCTTCAACTGCATTCAATGTGGTCCGTTCCCACGGCTCTATATCAGGACATCACACACACTTTCTCCCTCTCTCACACACACACACACACACACACACACACACACACACACACACACACACACACACACACACACACACACACACACACACACACACACACACACACACACACACACACACAGAATGGTATTTTTAGTCCTGGTTGTTGGGTTTTTGTGAAGCTCAGCTACAAATCAGATCCAGAGAAAAAAGAAGTAATGAGTGAATCCAGACAGTAAGTGGAGATCTCTCTCTCTCCCCCTCTCTCTCTCTCACACACACACACAAAAAAGACTGACTTTGCAAAAACTTTAACAGACTTTTCTAAAATTGAGAAAACATTTCCGTTCCTCCATTTGTCTCAACAATAACTTCAAAAACAACATTCCATCTAATTAATAGTCGATTTTGTGAAAGTTTCCTCTGCAGGAAAGTATGAACGTGGAGAAAATTCCCTTCTTGTTGTGTGTGAGCTCAGACTGCTCGATCCAGTGTTTAGTTTGTTTGTTCTGGTTCATGGGGTTTGTCAGATTTAGAGGGCTGCAATGGTCTAGATAAGGACATTTATCTAGACCATTGAGGTGAGGGGGTTATAATTACCTGCTACACTGCTAGATGCAACTCACTCCTCGCATACTGGCACTTAACTCAGTTTGACCAAAATCTGTCACAGTGTGAAGACACAGCATAGCTGGTTAACATAGTGGAAGTCAGACATTTCCTATAGGAGATGGTTGAGACCAAAAACAGAGCTAAAAGGAAAAGCACATACATCTGTACAGAGAAATACTAAGCAACATATTTTACCAATGGCATTCTTGGAAACATAGGACAAAATAGAGAACAGGGGTGAATGTCCTTGAAGAAGAAACTACAGGGGCTGTGAAATGTGCAAAAGATGCAAAATTTTAGATGCAGTGTTTGGTTTGTCCGATTATGTACTCTAATTGGTGTACTGGATTTATTACTTTCTTTAGCTTTGGGCTGTTTTCCACTTTTACTATCAGCTTTGCTGGCAGCCCTGTCTCGGAAATATGCCGTTTATACCGTATATAATGAATTTACAGCAAATAAGTAATGTGACCAAATTATGTTTGATCATTGAGGAAATGTTGTCAATTTACCTATCAGGGAAGTCACAAACATGTTGATCAGTTAACATTAATATAACCAAAACATTATTCAGCATATATTTTTTTGTTTATGGTCACTGGTGGCACTTGGTGATGGTTTGGTAAGTTTTAGTTTTAATAGAGAGAAAGTTAATAGAAAGAAAGAAATAGCTTAGACGTAACATTCAACCAAAATCACCATCTTTCCCTGACTGTAACCAAAGTGCTTTTGTTGCCTGAACCGAACCAGAGACCAGAGTCTGGAGGAGAACACAGGGCTCTGGTGTCACAGTGCTGCACTTTGTACAGCCGCCATCCACCGCAACCACCTCCCTGTGAGTTCAGCATGTTACATAAATGTATCATTAACACAAAGAAACGTCGTCTATGAACACAATCTGGGCAGGAGTTACGTTCGTCACCACAATGTAATCATGAGATCAGCTTTAAAATCTACAAATGTGACTTCTGGGAGACAGAGCAGCCATGAAGAAAACCACGGGACATTAGAAGACAAAAGTAGATGGAATAAAATCACTTGATTTCCTTGATTTGCAGAGACTTCAAGTTTTAATGTCATCACTCACACCCAACTACATGCTGTAAATAAACCACACAGAACCTGTGTGTGTGTGTGCGTGCGTGCGTGTGCGCGCGTGCGTGTGTGTGTGTGTGTATAAGCACTTGTGTCTCACCAGGGTTCATAATTAGCCTGCGGATTCACACTATGACATCAATTACAGGAGCTGTGTGTGTGTGGTAGTGATTCTGCAGTGAAATCATTTGATGCTTGCTGGGTTCTCTTTCATACAGGTGATGTGTGTGTGTGTGTGTGTGTGTGTGTGTGTGTGTGTGTGTGTGTGTGTGTGTGTGTGTGTCTGCTTGGCCCGTGTCATGGTGTGTAAGTCAGCTGAATGTGTAGAGGCATGCTGGGAAACACAGGGAGGATGTTCTACGAGCACATTTCAAACTGTGGAGTTTGTTAGTCAGATCTTTGCAGAGTATCTTAGCGCTTCCAGTTCCCTCACCCTGGAGATAGTAGACGCTAGGTACTCACAGAAAAATAAAGGCGCTTACTGGTTCTTTGGAGTGATGCCACAGTGGAACTATTTTTAGTTCTACAAAGAACATTTTAGCAAGAAGTTCTTTGTAGAACCATTTCTACAAACGGTTCTTTAAAGAACCCCCAAATGTGTTTCAAAGAACCATTAAAACATGGCTCTTTAAGGCACCATCAATTCAGGTAGGTACATTCTCTGGGGAACCATTTTCATTCAAGTTCTTTGTGGACCCAAGTGGTTTAGGGAAGAATATTTAAATGGTTCTTTGAGCGTTTGAAATCTAAAAATGTATGGGTATGTTGATGAAGTACATGGACATAGTTGCTGTTTAATTACCTCATTCACACAGTCATCCATACATCATACATTCTGTGCAACACACAAGTGTTGAGGTAGCCAGGCCGATGCTTCGGGCTAGAAAACTACATTGTCCCCGCGGCACTGCTTCTAATAGCGTTTGATTGATTCGTTTTAGCAGAGTTGTAGAGTACGACCTCACCTTAAGCCTCCACACATCCTGCCATCCTCCTTAAACCTGTCTGATGTGTTTCACCCATAAGAATTGATGAGAGCGTTACAATGCTTCTCCTGGCATCTCACATCATCATGTGTGGTCAACAGGATGCCACCTGGCATGGCATGGTGGGAGCAGGTGCTTAGGGACATGATGCTGGAGGGACTGGACGCTTACTACCAACCCGCACAGACTGGCGTCTGACTGTGAGGAAATCCAGCAGCCAGCCGGTCATTTGTACAGCAGTCAACACAAGCCTGAACACCGGAGCATCGCTTGTTTCTGTGGACGCTGCCCTAATTACAGCAAGGCTGACACGTTTGTCATTTTAAGACAAGGTAAGCCCAAAAAAAGAAAACCCTGACGTGCAACTGATCCAATCCGACATGAAGTAGATGGCTCATTTAGTAAATTATGTAAAACATCTAAAAGCAGCAGTTTCTTTAACTCGGGCTTTGTTACTGAACTGGTTTGTTTGTATCACGCAGGAAGACGAAAGAGAGAGGCAGAGGAAGCAGAGGACGAGCCTGCAGATCCACAAACAATGATATCACTTCCCCTGAGACCAACAGGAGGGATTACATCATTTCCTTTTTGTTTCCCCGCCTCGTATCGACATCTGCCTCTGTCTCTCAATGCGAGGAAGGGAGATTACACAGGGAAAGAGTGGGAGGTGGAGGCAGACCATGTAGCATGTTAGTGCGACCTGCCTGCTGACCTACACACTGATGTACATGTTGAATGGTCAGCCTCCGCTGAAGACGGATTTCTCTTCGTTCTCTGGCTTCCACGACTGACGGTGCCTGACATTTTATCAATGTGAGCTAAAGAGCATGACGGTGTGCTCATGTCTGCACCGCTCTTTAGATTCACTGTGCACTTACAAAGATAGTGTCACTGTGTGAGTCACAAAGCACATGCACATGGCACGGCATGTGAAACACACACGCACGCACGCACACAAATGTATGTATGCATGTGATGTGGCCCAAATTATATCCCATTGTGTGTGTGTGTCTGTAGATTTGAGTCCCGAGGCTGGACCCAGCAGATCCCAGGGGTACTCAGCTGCTGCTGTGTAACATGATACACACACACACACACATACAGTAGTGTGCTCCAGATTTAGGGACAGAACAAATGACTTCTATTTTTGCTCCAAAAGAAACAAACAAGCAGCAGCAGGAAGTTGATTCTACTGGAGCTGAATGGATTTACCATGGATGTGCTGGATTGATATGGTGTGTGTGTGTGTGTGTGTGTGTGTGAGTCACCCCTGTTGTCAATTTGCTCCTGCAGAGCCACACACGTTACTGTTCAGAGATACTGATGAGCACTGAGGACAGATATACACATCCTGACCTGAGGACGGTGCCAGAGGATGAGGGTTCATCATGTAGTGACATACTGTTAGCTATGGGTAGTTTTTGGTCTGAAAGTCACCTGGTTACATGAACTTTTAATGAACATTCAGCATCATTCACAGGAATGATGGCGGTGCTGAACTATGAAGGAACAGAGAGCCGAAGAGCCTGAAGTGCTCAGGACAGACAGGAATCACTGGACATCAATGTGAACTTATTGTCCAACCCAGCTAACAGGCTTGCTAACTGATGGTTGCCAAGCTAGTAAGTTTGGACAGCTCTTGAAACGATTGTTCCTGGCTTCCATGCGAGTTAAAACTCCACCAGGCACGTTTCTGTTTTCGTCCATTCTCCACTTGACTTCCGAAGCAGAGCGTCTTTCCCACCAGACTTCACCAAACTTGCTCAGGTTTGGTACTTTTCCTTGGTTTTTGCTTAGAAATGTATGCTACATAGTTAAATTATTTCACTTTTGGCTGTTATTATTATTGGAAGTTTGCAAGGGGTGTTTTATTTTGAAAATCTTTGGGTCGTTTCTGACTTCTGGCTGCTCTGTGTAGATTGATGTGGACTGTCACGTATTCAGACTGACTCCTGGGATGCGTCTGAAGTGGACCACAGTGGTTCAGTGGGGTTTGAAACACCACTGACTACAACAGCCGCGATCTGCTTCACACAAGGAACACGTCACACATCTGTGCACTTTGGCCTTCAGCCAGTTATAGTAGATCACCAACTAGCCCTGCAAGCAGACATCAACAAGCTTATTTTGGGTATTCTTACTCCCGAGGACGATGGCTGTGCCATATTTCAAGCCAATCCGCCCTGAAGTTGTTGACATTAATATTTCATTGTGGGCTGACATTGCCTTTCTTGGAGTAACTGTGCTGCTATAACACGGCTAAAAATACAATGAGTGTATCCAATGAGTGTGGTTCTTAGAACACATGTGAGCTGTCATCAGCTGGAGTCACATCATCTCATCATGATTAGATATGAGTTTCTATATGTTCCAAACCCACAGCTCCTTATAATATATGTAGGAACACGAGCCACTCCTTCAAAATGCCCACAACCACACCTATACCATGTGTATTTATGTATACTGCCATCACTTTGATATGATCATCAGGATGGCAGCTGTGTGTGTGCAGCTAAACTGAATGATAACAGAGCAACATCCCACACACACACCACAAAAGTGTTCCCAAACCACCTCAAAGACAAATAAATGCTAATCTCATCTAAATGCTCATACCTATAGATATTCCATTTTATGTACACACACTCAACATTATTACTTGTGTCTTCTTCAGTATACTCCATCTATAATTCTAAAAAATATTATTCACATATTAATAATATATTAATAATTAATAATAGATTAATATTCACAGCCTCCACCAAATCGTAGTAGAGTTCAGCAAACCTGAACAGCAGCCACCCCACATTACACTTTACCAATGTGCCCTGATGGTCAAATGTTTGCATACTTTGCATACTGTGCGGGAGTCATATGGATGTATACATGTAGCATACAAGCTGTTTTTAATGATCGTTTTTCAGCTCACTGTGGAACAGAGCTCCGTAAAGAAATATGATCTGATGTTATCCAACTTTAATGAGACAAACTTATATAATATAAAATAACTTAGTAATATAATAGAATATACTTAATAATATAATAATATACTATTAATATATGAATAATATACTATTAGTATTGGCATGCAGGGGATGCAGTTCAAAAAACACAAATAAAAATGTAATGTGCTTTAAACGATTAGATTTTTTTAACAAGCATTTGACGGATCTTATCTGGATTAAAGGTTAACAGTGTTTTGCTACGTTAGCTGGCAATTCATTTGTGTTAGCAAGTAAGCTAACGTTAGCCAGCTAAAAGCACAACATCACAATACATTCTACATGAGTAAGTAGTACTCGCAGTAATGTTAGTTGATTTTGGACTGGATGTTTTCGGTCTTTGCATTGTAGTGGGCGCTGGTTGTCTCTTGACATTAGCAGACGCTAGTTTTTGACGACATGGATTAGCAATGAAAAATGATTAAAACTTAGATTTATTGCATACAATGCCTCATGAACTTAGATACAGCACCTTTAAAAAGCAAAAATGCTTTTTAGTATTTTAATAATGTCTACTTATACCATTGGGAAGCACTTGACATAAGCAAACAAACAAGCATGAGGCTAAAATATCTAATGCTAACAGTAAGCTGTCCTTGGTTTTGGGGACAGCAAAGAAACTTTACTCCAGTGTGCAGGATTTAGTGCCGTCATGGTGAGGTTGTAAATCACAACCAACTGAATACTCCTTGTCTCACCCTTCCCTTCCAAGTATGAAGGAGAAACTGTGGTGATGACCCCTCAGTCTCTGCACGGGTCTCTGATTGCCTCTCTGACATCACCTCCACTTCTCTCCTAGCACTACACGACAATTCTACCTTAAAGAATCGCTTCTTGTTGCACTGTACCTTGATTGTACCTTCCCTATAAGTCGCTTTGGATACAAGCGTCTGCTAAATGACTAAATGTAAATGTAATGGTGGCTGTGAAACTTATAATAACATAGTTGGTCTGTCCTGGTGGTGGTGTGCTCTTTCTATATAAGAAAACAAAAACACAACCCCTCTTATTTTCAGGTGATGATAAACAGTTATGAATATTACATTCCATTTCTACCATAGTCTGTAAATAAATCGCCCTAAACCTGATACACTAACAGAAAATTCCACACACAGAGGGTATCATGTCACTTTCCACTATTCATACCAAAGGCTTGCAGGCTGTTAATAAAATGACATGACTTCTGTCATATGTATCCAGGAATCATTTTGCACTGACCACACATTTAAAATTCTGGCACGTGAGAGTTGGTTGTGGGTTAACACTGGAGCCTCTCACCACAGAGACATTCAGTTTTCCATGAAGCTCAACAGGGATGAAACACAAACAAAGAATACAAAAGTCCACAAGAGGTTTGGCGTGATTCATTTGTCATATTCACTACGAGAACATTTATTTTGGAAACCTCCACATAGCTCTATAACCACCAGTTGAGTGCTGGACTGATGTTTTTAACAACTCGTTTGATATTTACGAACTAAAACAGAATAAGTGACATGCAGGACGTTAAAACTAAAATATTGCATACTGTACTTTAGGTATGCCTCAACTATGAACACCATGCTGCTCTTTAACTGCTTCTCAACCAGATGTCAGCAAAAACTCCAGACACCAAAGACCAGTTTAAATAGTATAACAGCCAAGACATCATAACCATATTTTACATGCTTGTTGAACATCTCGTTCCATCAATCTACTGCTAAGAGCCTCCTCTGGTTTGGAACCTAGCTGTAGGGATTTGGCTCCATTCAGCCACAGGGACATAAGTAAAGTCAGCCAGTGATGATGGGTGATGAAGCCTGGCTTTGGTCTATGTTGGACGGGGGCGTCGATGTCAAAGGTTCTGTGCAGACTGGTCCTGTTCTTCAACATATCAATGCTAACTTTGGTTCTTGTTTTCCCTCTGATGTCCTACGGCTGCTCCACCTCAACTCGCTGTGATTTACAGAGTTTTCTGATGGACAGTGAAGTAAACTGCTGACAACTGTAGCTGGTGTTAGTCTAATGTTAGCTCAGTTTGTTAGCTGAGCTGACCTTGATGTTTGGCGGTTCACAAAGATGTTGACTCACTAGTTTTTGATCAAAATGTAATCAGAACAGATACAGGTGTACAGCTGTCCATATTTACCACAGTAAGATTACACTCTGAAAATGGAGGCAATCACAAAAATACCTAAAAAGTTCCCAGAACTGTTGGGACAAAGTTTTAGGAAGACTATTTTCAGAAATATAATTTGTATTAAGATTTCTCTTTAGTGGAACTGTGGAGTCTAGCCCAAACCAACCCTGACAGCCCCAGACAAGAAATACCCAAAGCATCCACATACTTACATACCACATCCGCATGTGCAGAGCACACGACTCTGTACAGACTGTTGAAGAATCAAACACAGAACAGAACGTTCCACAGTGAGATATGAAATGATAAGAGCGCTTTAATGCTGTTTACCTTTGGTCTGCTAACACTGCTCAGTCCAGCTCCAACAGCACAGGTGGATGAATTCAAGCACCCTGAGAGAGAGAGAGAGAGAGAGAGAGAGAGAGAGAGAGAGAGAGAGAGAGAGAGAGAGAGCGAGAGAGAGAGAGAGAGCAAGAGAGAGAGAGAGAGAGAGAGAGAGAGAGAGAGATGTTTTATTATACATGATCAGATTTCCTTTGGACGGTCATAGCAGGCACATGGTCTTCCTTCCTGCTGACAGCACTATATGAAAACCACACAGAGCTTTGGTCAGACTGATGTCTGAATATGTGGGGATTGTTTTAAAAGGAACATTCTGTCATTTTGGGAGGAAAAACTGGTTCTTGATAAGTGCTCTGGAGAACCCGTTTATCCATAAGAACCCTTTTTGCTGTTTAAGGTTCTTTGGGGAACTGAATACCAAAAAGAGTCACAACTGCATCGATATTGGTGCTTTGAAGAACCTTTTTTATGTTTCTTGGCTGGTTCTTTTTGGTTCTTGAGGAACTGATATGTAAAAGGTTCCTTGCAGAACTGAAAAAAGTTCCCCTACAGGTCATACCATCACCATGACCAAGTTGAACTTTTATTTTTAAGGGTGTAGATGAAAATGGAAGTACATGTTCCATCTTTGTGGGAGATCCATGAATTGCTTAGCACCAAGATGTAAGCACACACACACACACACACACACACACACACACACACACACACACACACACACACAGCAGCTGTCTACACACCAAATGTACTGTCAGCAGGTGGCACTAGTGTGAGTGTTTCTATCATGCTGAGCAGGCTGGATATGCTAAAAATAACTGACACACACCAACATTTAAATACACCGCTGTAGTCTTTGTCTCTGTTTCCCAAAGTGTCTCTGTCCCCGTCGACCCACTGCTCTCCTTTACACATCCTTTCCAATACACTCCCCGCGTCCTCTCCTGTCCTTTTTCCCTCCATTTTGATCGCCCTCGCTCACTTTCCTTCGGTCTGCATTCGCTGACTCAGCTGAAACTGGTGACATTTCGCTATATCATCACAGGTCGTTATATCAAAACTTCGTCCGGTCAGGTTCGCTAGCGCTGAAATCATGTCCGAGCCTTTCGGGAAGAGAGAGAGTGTGTGTGTGTGTGTGTGTGAGTGTGATATCATCTGTCACATGGAGGTGTGTGTGAGTGTCATCATAAACTTACTATGCCATACAAAATACACTAAAGTGTAACACACGCACACGCACGCACGCACGCACGCACGCACGCACGCACGCACGCACGCACGCACGCACGCACGCACGCACGCACGCACACACACACACACACACACACACACACACACACACACACACACACACAGTCCAGTCCTTGCTTGCATAAGATCATTAACAGCTCTCATATGATCAGTAGCTGATGGCTGAAACAACAAGAACTCTGTTGTTGGGAGAAAAACATAGTTATCAGCGCTCCACCAGTGCACCAATGTCACCATGCAGACCATTTCAACCAGTCTGTGAATTCAAACCAGCACCTGTCTGCAGCTGACATCCTATTTTTTAATACAAACAATTCTGGGATTAATCTCATGAAGACATAATGTAGCTTGTGGCCTTGAGCTCCGAACCTTCACTGCAGCCTGCATAACAAAAGTGTACTCCTCAGCCTGAACGCTTATAGTAGGTAATCAAAAATCATGAGGTTGAAAAGATGAAAGAATATCAGATTAAACTACTGTCAGTATAAAGAATGGACGGCGTATGCATGACATCACCTACAGGGTTCTGAAGAGCCATTTTGAGGCTCAGTGTGGTGGCTCTGGCTGCCGCCATGTTGGCTGTCCTGTCTAAAAATCAGCAAATATGTGGATCATCAGCTGACCTGAGACGGGCTGAATGACGCCTGGTTGCTCAAACAAGCCATCTGTAAAAGCACCCACCTGCCAATCAAAGCAGCCACGCTGTTAATTAATTAGAGACCTAAACTGTTTTTTGTACCAGGTAATGTAAACATTGTTTATTTCTGCTGTGAAGTTGGACATTTGAACATGGGGACTTATGGAGACTCATTCTGGAGCCTGTCTCAAGCGACAGCTCAAGGACTTACAGTTTTTAGCACTTCAGCATTGGCTTCATTTCCCAGCCACGGAGGTAACCGCTTGGGCAAATTAAATGATGATGACTACAAATCATACAGCAAACATGGGAGTCCACAAGATTAGAGTACATAAGTAATATACATAACAAGAAGAAAATGACCAAGTAAAAGTATAACAGTTAACAACTTACGACTTACGCCTACGACAGCTGTATGGCTAGCTTAGTTTGCACAAAACTGATCACAGAATAACTTAAAGATGATGGTCCAGTGGTATTGATAGAATGGATAAAAACTGCTTGTTCACAGATGTGACAAAATGGTGGACGTAACATTGGGCCTCATGCAGTAGTATTTATCTTAATTTACTGTTAATAAGAGAAGTCAACTCCAGATGCACCAAACGTTCTGAACCATCCAAATCTGCTCTTACCCAGCTGTGCTGAACAATGAATCCCACATGTTTTGGGAATTTAGACGTTATTACTCCAAGAAGTGGGAAAAAGGCCATACAAAGGAGACTATTGCTAAAATCTAAAAGCAGTGCTGTGAAACGGCTCAGCAGCAATTCATCCACCTCATCAAATAGATCTTTGAGATCTCTGTTTTTTTCTGCATGAGGACGTGATGGCCAAAACATCCAAAGAGCAGTACATAAGCCATTCAGAAGATGAATTTTTTATCTGAGGTTTTTTTTATCATCTTAATTGGGATCAATGGAACAATAATATTTCTTTAGGGCAAAAATGTAATAATCCAATCGTCATAATTACTGTAACATACAGTATAATAATACTACTAGTACTAACAAATAAGAACAAATCTTCCCGAGTCCCCGTGTCAGTTAAACTTCTATGGAACTGTTAGTCAGAAACATGTTGTTCATGCTTAACTGGAAGCAAGTTGCAGTATCAGAACAATTTGCACTCTCCATGATCCGTCACTTCATTTATCCGTCCTTGTTGTGGTAAGGTTTTGGTGGAACTGATGTGGTTGTGACACAACTTTAAACTTCCATCTCAATCCAGGAATTAAAAACTCATGTGTCATTTAAAATAGTTCCTCAAGCTGCTGTGTTGCAACCGATTACTACACAGGAAAGAATTAGGAAGAATCAGCTAATAACAACTCGGTTTCGAAACAGCTCGTGGTCGACCATCTGCCCGCTGAAGGGACTGGTGTGCTCAACGTCTTTGATTGTGGCTTAATCACAACCTCTTACTACTATAAATAGCATTCTTTGTGGTTCGTCTCTCCTAATGAATGTCATTGATTCAGAGTTTCCCCCAATATCTTTGCGGATCATCTGACCTGCAAATATTTATTTTTTTATTGTTGGTTTGGGGTTGTTCATTGTCTTCAGTCATCAAGGACTTAAAGTTCACAGTTAGATCATTTGACCACGCTGTTGGTATTTAAGAACCACAAAAGACAATAAATGAAGCACACTGGCTTTCATTTAAAAAAAGAAAGAAGGGTAACTGAAGACCTTGTTTTAGGTTGACCTTGCTCCATTCACAAATTGAAAAACTGAATTCGAACCCGGGCGCTGACTGATTTTGTACAGCGATATGCCTCGGGCAATTCCAGCCATGGATTTGTCTGGATATATCAGAACATCCAGAATCCAGCAGAATCCAAATGCAGTTACTAACCCATGTTTTCATGTCAGCTAGATGCCACTGGCCTTTTAACCTAATGTAACAAGGATTCAGCTAGTCATGCCACAGACCTACAGTATGACCACAGCACTACAGAAAGGTCTGGATGGATCCATTATCATTCATTCGTCTTGTTTGACACTCTCCAGCAACAACCAGCAACAGAGATGGAACGCTGAATACATAGGGAGGTGAGCCTTGGCATGAAGATGTCTAAATATATGATTTGAGTGAATTTGAAAATCAACTACGTTTTATAAACTTGGATTAAAATGGATAAATGAGGCTTGAGCTGTCTCAGGTTTTGATTTAATCTACTAATCTCAGTGGAGCTCTATGAGGCCTGCTACTAATGACTGTTACCATTATTGATTAATGTGTGATCTGTATTTTATTTCAGATTTGGTTAGCTTCCATTTGCAGAATTCTGCTTCTCTGATTTTGAGTTGGCGTTCTTCGTTTGGCAAGTATGACTTTACCATTGAGGTCATCTTCTCCTGAAAATATGTTTCTAATATATTCTCTGAGACCTTGTGATGCCGAGGCTCTGCTTCTCCTTCCCAACAGATTTATGACTCCTCTGTTGCCCAACAGGCTGCATTAAAGAGTATTATGAAACAACACGGCCGGCCAAAACAGAGGCTTTCAAATCTCGGACTGAGCACAACGGCTTCATCGTTCACTGTTATTTCACTCATAATGAGAGCTGGAAATCTTAGAGGAGGGCTGCATGGTTAATAGTGTATAATGTCATGATTATAGTTTCCACAATAATGATGGAAATAATTGGCAATCTGGGAAACATTTAATTGAAACAATAACGACATTGTTGCCACATTTCTTATGCATTGCTAAATCACTTTGATTCCTCAAAGCATGAAGAAAAATAATCCAATAAGTAACCATCACAATCCACCCAGGTCGCATTTTATTTTGGTAGTTCAGCACTGCTTTGTATCCTGTCATGTGACCTATGACTGAGCCATCTGAAGCATTCTGTCGGATACTCTGGGTTGGGTTGTGGCGACAGGTGATGAGGTTTTGGGGTGACAAATGTAGAGATTCAGCAATTCAGCGTAAAGGAAGCTGACACCAGGCAAGCGGTGTGCTCCAACCACATGGAGTTTGCCCTTTTAAAATCCTCATGGCACTGCTAGTAAATGCCAGCATGCTCACTGTGACTCCAAATCTGTTCATCTGATGCAGTCCACACCTGACGGAGGGCACGACGAGGATCACGGCAGAGCAGACAGATGAAACATTTCACTCTATAAATGAGATTATTGTTAGAAAAGCACTGAGTGTGTTTTCAATGCTGAAGCTGTGTGAAGTGTGACTGCAGGCTTAAACCAGTCATGCTGCAGTCTGGTGCTCATACTAGGACTGTTCACTGAACACCACATAACTGGGAAATATGAGTTCATTTGAGCCAGGAGGACATGAATGCTGTGTGTGTGTTCGTAGGCTTGTATTGCTATCTTTGTGAGGACCGTCACTTTGCATGTGAGGACACTTTGGTGGGTCCTCACTGCTTCAAAGGACCGATTGAAGGTTAAGACTCAAGTTTTAAGGCTAAGCTATAGATTTGAGTTTAGGTTAGGGCTAAGGATCAGGTTTAGGCCTTTAGTTGTAATAGTCTGGGTTAGAGGCTGGGGAGTGCATTATGTTAATGTCGCTCCTCATGAGTATAGAAAGATGTTTATATGTGTGTGTGTGTGAGAGAGATTCTTCAGCTGAGATTCAGCTGACAGTTCAGTCAGCAGCAGCAGGTCCACGTTTTGAATCCAGTGCAGCCTGATTTCAACCAAGCCAATAGGTTCATGTCCGGTGGTGTTTCCTCTCAATCCAATCTGGCATGGAGGGTTCCTGAAATTTTTGCTGACTCACCAAATTTGTGCAAAACCGATATATTCTTGGTAGATGTTTGCACAATGTTTACACAATGTTTGCACAATGTTCACAGGGTAACAAGGGAGCAATAAAGAAATTCTGACTGAAATACATTGTCCAGGGTGAGTCAGGATATGAGGTCAACCTGAACCTGCAGCACAGTCAGTGTGCATCCACACACTGAAGTCTGATTGGTGGTCGGCCTGCTTGTCATGCAGTAAGAACACAGCGTGGTTTTTAGAATGAGCAGCATGACTACGAGCCCACAGAGAACCTGTCAGAACCAAGACTGGAGTCAAGAGGTTTCCTTGTAATCACTATTCACATTACTGCAAGCATGAATGGAAAAACACACACACACACACACACACACACACACACACACACACACACACACACACACACACACACACACACACACACACACACACACACACACACACACACGGGTCTAGTATTGCTGCAGTGGAGTCGGTCGCACTGCAGAACTGTCAGGAAGAATCATAGCGCGCGTGTGCACACACACACAGACACACACACACACACACACACACACTACAAGGTCACTGAGGGTTAAAGTTCTGCTCAGAGGAGAAGAAGAAGAAGTTACAATGATGACACTGATGAGATTTGTGTAGTTGCTATGTCCAGGCACACTGTCGTACTGACAACACAACAGTCATCAACATCCTCCACCCTTATGCCACCTATCACTGAGTATAAGTACACGTCTGACAGTGTCCAGGCTTCATACTCTGGAGTTCACAGCTTAGGACTGACAGGACTGGCTTCATCTGTGTGTACACAGTCCACACTGCACACCTGACAACAGAAGTTCACATGACTGAACGACCGAACACCTGAATGACTGGATCCAGAAAAACAAAAGAGTTTTGGCCTCCGAGCGCTCTGACTCGTGAGTGGTCGCTATGGTTTCCGTTACGCCGTGCAAGTGACCCAGATGTCACCGAGAGAATCATTTCTCAAAATAAAAGATTTTTCAAAATAAAAAATCGTCCATACTCAGATAATACATAAAACAGAAATAATTAATTATTTCTTGTCCGGCCCGGTACCAATTGATCGACGGACCGGTACCGCTCCGTGGTCCCCATTGGGGACCACTGCTCTAGACCTCTATCACATGGAACACATCATATATTTATTATCTTTGTTCTGTCATGGATTTATTCATTGAGACTGATCAGACAAGGAGCTTTCTTCCTCACTCTTATACACACTTCACACAAAGCCTCACTGCTTCTTGGGCTTGGGCTGTTTGTTTCTATGCAATATTATACTATGGGGTGGACTATGAGTGTATGTATATGTATGATATATATATATATGTGTGTGTGTGTGTGTGTGTGTGTGTGTGTGTGTGTGTGTGTGTGTGTACTATAAAATCTATAAACACAATATAAACACCCATTTACAAATTCATATACCATTAGTAAACCTCCAAAAGTAAATACATAAAACATCTACATCTACATGACATTCATTCAATAAAGCATCAAACTCCAATTCCACTGAAAAAAACAGACAAATTTCAGCTCCCATTACATGACAGTGGTTAGAAAGTAGAATTTTCCTTCAGCACACTCTCTCTCTCTCTCTCTCACACACGCACGCACACACACACACACACAGACACCCAAACTAAATGCCTTGGAGTGTTAAAGAAGTCAAACTTTCCACTTGTGTCTGTCCTCGCCTGAAATGGTTCCTGCCAGAAACAACATCTGCAGTGGGAACCAACGAGAGAGAAACAGGAAGAGGGCGAACAAATATGAACACGGAGTGTGTTTTATGGGTGTGTTTGTGTGTTTTTCATGCATGTCTGAATGTGTTTGTGTGTGCATGTTGTATTTAATACGGTTGACCCTTTGTCCTTTTGAGGAGCCACACAGAAGGACGCGTGCACACACTCCTACACACAGACCACAATGTTCAGTAAGTGATCTCTGAGCTGCAGGAGACGCAGACGAGTAATCAGTCTTTTACTGCTGCAAACCTGCTCAGACACATATGCCCATACATAGAAATGACACACTTGTATAATAGAGTTATGGAGCTAATCGTATAATGACAGAGCAGAGGATGAGCAACTGAGGCTGGCTCAGCTAAAAAACGTCAGACCAGCTCCAGTTCTAACAAGTCCTCAGCATAGACTGTCCCAGGCCCAGCATCACCTCGCTGTCAGCAAGGATTAAAGCACCAGCATCATCAGTGTGATAGCACGGGTGAAGCTTCACTCCTCACCTGTTCTGGCATGAATTTGGATTCATCCAATGAGAGACGAGGCAGACAGGTAAGATGTCAAGCCTTCAGCGGGTTAGTGGTCGCTACAGTACGCTCAGCTCTGTCTGCAGCGCTAGCAGAGTAGCATAGCTGCAAGCCAGCTTGTGAAATACATTGCTGGAAAGTTAAACAATGACCCCGTCATTCAAATTCAGGGTCACACATATAAGTCAAGTCAACTTTATTGTCAATGCCCCTACATGTACAGGACACACAGAGAATTAATATCCCCTGTTCAAAGCGAATAACTCATAAATAAATAAAAATAAAAAGCTAATGGGCCACAGTATGGAGTGACTGGTAGCTGGAGAGGTGCCAGTTCACCTCCTGGGCACTGCTGAGGTGTCCTTGTTTCCCCACTGAGGGATAAGTAACGTTAATTTTCTTCTTCTTCTAACATAACTCTGTTCAGCTGCAGCAGATGGCCACCCACCACTGATTTAGGTTTTGCCAAGTGCTTGCTCATGGTGGGAATGGTTAGGTCTCTGTAAAGTGTATAAAGTGTATGGTATAGACCTCTGTGTCATAACTTTTGTTATGATTTGGCACGATCTAAATAAAACTCAATTGTCCCTGACAACAACTGTCACTCATCTTTATCACATCTTTTTGCTATGTGCTATGTGCTATGCGAGGTAGCTAACCAGCCAATAGCAGAAATGTGAATCTTCATTTGGATCTGATCATGTTTGCCGTTAAAGTTACTGACAATATGCTGTTATACAAACTAAACATTTCCTGTATCCATTTCAAATTAAAAGCCCAGAACCCCATTAGGCTTTTATTGTGAAACATGTGCAGGAACTGTGCAGCTAATATGTTCCGCATGGAAGCAGTTCGTACAGCACCTCGTGGTAATATTTGGCATTATAAGTCTGGTCTTTGGCTCTTTATCACACTGGTTTGAAAGCTTTTCATTGGCCCACACCCTTGTAGACATTCTGTTTCTGACCTAGTATGTTCTGGTATCGAGTATCATAATACTAAAATCTGTATCGGTATCAAACTTAAATCTGTGGTATAGTCACAACACTAGTTCAACGTGACCGGAAAACCTCCAAAGGAGTCCTGATCAGACACATGAACCCTCTCAGCTGGTTCCTTTTGATACATAGCAGCAGCAACTCTACTCCGAGCTCCTTCCTGATGTCCAAGCTCCTGACCCTGTCTCTAGCCATCCAGCCATCCTAGGAGGAAACTCATTTTGGACACAGGTGATTGTACCCAAAGTTCATGACCACAGGTGAAGGTTGGAACTTGATTAGGCGTCTCCCTAGGGCTGGGTGACATGGACCAAAAGTCATATCTCGATATTTTTGTAGCTGAATATGTATATGTATCAATATTTTTTCCGTGGCTGGATAATTTCATACGTCTATTATTAATGGCCCGTCTGTAAATTGCACTCCCACCACTCATTAGGGCTGAACAATATATCGTTATCCTATCGTTATCGCAATATGAACATTCATGATATTAATATCGCAAAACCAACGATATTGCCCTGCATGTACAGCTCAGTCAGTCACAAATATCATTTGCTTGCCCTCAAATGTACAGCTCAGGCCAGCCAATCACAAACCTTATTTCTGAAGCTGAAGCCAGCCAATGACAAACATAGAAGGGAGGGAGAAAGAGGCACACAGTACACAGCGGGGAAATTAGAAAGAAACATGAGTGTGGAAGATAAGACCGGTGCAGAATGTGCAGAGTTAGTGGGAAAAAACAAGTCATCCTCCATTATTTGGAGGTATATTTTCCAAAAAAGCGACTAGCGACAAATCTAACGACTTTTCTGGAGTTATTGGAGACTGATGTGATGACGTCAACGAGCAGCGGGAGACCTGGACAGAGGGAGAGGAGAAACCAAACCGAACTGTTGGCATTTTTAGTAGTCATTTTAATGCAAAATTAACTATATCGATACTAATGATATGGTCTTCTATATCGCGTTTGAAAATATATTGATATAGATTAAGATATCAATATATCACCCAGCCCTACTTCTCCCATAACGGTCCAGTACAATGCCCAGATTGATTGCCTGCTGACTGTTGAGTAAAATATGTGATTAGGACATCAGAGTCACAGAAGTTTACTAGTGGATTTTGACCTCTCTCATATAGCGACCGTGCAGATGCATAGTGGGGACATACAGCAAGCTGCAGTCAAGCTCTGGTTGCCGATGACAGTGGATCATAAAATATTAGGAATGGAATTCATTCAGTTCGAGTACAGCTGAAGCTTTTACTTGGCTATCAGTCTCGAGCCTGGACGCCAACATTTGGTCTGCAACTGACTAAAGAGAGAATGAAAGCTGGAGCTGGGAGGACGGACTTCTTCTCCTTCTTCTCCTCTTTCCTCCAACACCTCAGACTCGTGACGTGCCGGTTGCGAATGAGCCAGCTCTTTTAAGTGAACGATGGGAGCCAGCTCCCGTCCGTCCGCAAGTCATTCTTTGTCTTTTTTTTCCCACTTTTCTCTATAGGAAGAGTACCTGCAGGCGCCGCGCAGGTTGGCTCCAGTGCCACTGCTCCACCTGTTGCTGCTGCTGCTACCCCCATGCATCAGGTACACGACAACAACACAGAGCTCTATAAGCCAATTTATGTCAAAGGCAATAACCCCAGCAAGACAGAACAGAACTGATGAAGAACTGGCTAAAATGACTGCATGACAATGACTTTCCAGCCCTTCTCCTTTCTATCTGCTTTGTGTAGCCGAGTGGTTCATTCAGCGATTCATTGGGTGGTTTCAGAGAGTAACAAGGGATTTTACATCTGTAAATGCAATTGGCTGCAGCAAATTATTGAAACTGGAGTGATATATGTTCAAATACAAATCACAAGTCAAAACAGCCTGAATTCTAAAAGTGGTAAAATGAAGAGCTGCTTGGGATCATTGAATAACAGCATGCAAATCCAATCTGCTGCGGTCTTTCAGCTACCATGTAAGTTCACTTTTAAAGTGCTTGATAAAAATATGACTGTATATGTACATGGTTTGACTCTATATACAGTGGCACCATCAGTCCTTCACCACAGGAAGCAGAGACATACACTTAACAGGGTTCCGTCTGAATGCACTGCATCTGCTTTTCCAACAGCCTCCTCCTCGCTCAGACACCTACACATAGCTGAAGTAGGCGAGTGTATTCCTCATTCACTTTCCATCCCCACGTTTTTCCAAAGCAGTCAGAGCGCTTGGGCCGGTCACAACAGGCTAACTACTCTTGACTCCTGTGAAATTTCCCCAAGTAACAAGCCAATTATGAACATTCATTTCTGCATCTACGGTGCTGATGCTGCCTCGAGTGGTTAGAGTCTGACCTCACGCTCTCTCTCTCCACTCATAGTATAAATCCACCTCCATGCTGTTTTGATACACACGGAGACAAAAGTCAGCAGACAGAGAGAGGACTCACATACTTTCCATCTCCACTGCAGAGCTGTCTGGATATAGGAGGTAGCTGTGGTTTGGTCTGGACCCGGTTCACGTGTGAGTGTGTGCGTAAAAAAAAGCCAGTACAAGAAAAAACAGTAGCTGTTCCAGGCGTACTCCAAGCCATAACACTGACACACGTACCCAACCGCACACACACACACACACGCACGCACGCACACACACACACACACACTCCCTTGTATGAGCAATGGAAAACAGACAGGCTTACAGTATCAACAGGTTCTACAAGCCAATGCACCCCCCCACACACACGCACACACGCATACAGAGCAACTGACGGACAAACCCACACTCTCACTACGTTTCGCCCTCTCGCATATATATAAACACACAACGTCTCACACACACACACACTCACATGCTACATACTGCATGGACACACATACACACACTTTATAATAATATCAATGACACGCATGTTAAAGTCTATGTCGCAGATTAAGATTATTTGTGCTTCACGCGTTCATCTGTAATCATCTATAATCAGGCTGGCTCCAGAAGTGAGTCAGTCTCCATAAGTCCCCATGTTCAAATGTCCAACTTCACAGCAAGAAATAAACATGTTTACAGCCTGGTACAAAAAACAGTTTTGGTCTCTATAGCTAATTTCCCCGTTCATGACAACTGTACTGAGGGTGACTTTATATACAACTCACCTGTTCACATTATATTAAGACTTAAAGTTAGGAGCGTGGCTGTGCTGAGTGCCATCACAGATAGTTTGGTTGAGCACTCATTCAGCCTGCCTTAAGCCCAACATACATTGTGTATTTGTTGTGAGGAGAGTCAAATACAAATTTACATTCCCATCTGAAGCACAATAATATTTTCTTGAATTTGAATCTTACGTAAAGGATTTGAATGCACTTCATCACTCCTAAGACGGATTGCTCTTGGACAGTCTAATCATTAAAAACAAGGGAGAGCAGAGTCGGCCTCCATTCCACACAGTCAAAACGACAGTCCTGATTCCCAGCTGCACAGCCTGCCCCTGGATCTCCACGAGGGCCGAGGTACAGACACAGAAAGACAAACGAGAGAGAGAAGGAGAGAAAAAGTGCCTTGGCGAGAGCGGTGCAGCTGAGGAAAAACACGAAAGGGAAAAATAAAAGAATAGAAAAAAAAAAAAACAGAAGAAGAAATGAGATTAAATTTTCCAAGAACGAGGGCTGAGCAGTACCACAGCCAGAATGACTCTACATCTGTGTGGAATTAACCAGAGACAGACAGTGCTGCTGCTGCTGCTGTGGATTTGGACCTCAGTGTTTTCATCAAGCTGCAGTCTCTACCAAATCCTCCTGACACAACAGATCCACACTAAAGCACTTAAGGAAAACTGAAAAATCAAGCAAAGCCACAATGTCATTTCTCAACACACAACTATTAAATTTGACTGATCAGACTGCGAACATCCTTACAGCCGAATGTTCAAACTCTAAAATCAGCCGTGCCTTGAGCATATAATATTAGCTCTGATGAATCATTTTTAATCTTTGATAAACTTTTTCAGTTCCTGATTTCAATTTTTTTGAATCACTAGACAACAAGTTCATATTTCTCAAAGTAAAACATTTTTCACAGTTCACAAACTACCATACTTACACTGTCAGTGTCAAAGTGCCGTGTACTGTCAGTACTCACACGCTGCAATCATAATGGTTCAACAGCTGAGTGTGAACACTGGGCGGTTGAGAGTGAGGGAGCTGAATCGGTTCCTGTAAATACTGCAATATAAGAATGGAAGCTATACGTATGATTTATATTTCAGTTCTAGTGTTCAAATGTTGGTGCTACTGCTACACCCGGCTACAGTTCCACAAAGAAGTTGAAGTGGGAAAATCATTGTTTCCGCTAAGTTCACAATGACTGCTACCCAGCTGAAACTACACCTACACCACACAGAGCATTACATATAATGTACAAATGGAAGTGTCCGTATTGAAACGCAGCATTCAATCTAGCAGTATTTGAGTATCATCTTTTGGTGGATGAGCTTGGAGCCTGTGCTGTTGCTGCCTGCATGAACAGCTGACTGCATTCATCACAGTGAGTGAAACACAGCTCCTGGCGTGCTTGTTCTTTGACCACGTCACTGTGGACTGTGACAGAAATGTCCTTCAGACCGACACATCCCTGACCTCTGACCCCTGAGGGGTCTCCAAAGGTTCTCCTGCTTTACATACCACAGAAACAGTTCCAGAACCAGTGAAACCTGCTGACAGCCTGATGCTCACAAGCACTGAGTCAGAGTTTGTTCAAAATGTACTTAACACACGGCAGGCTCTTTGACTGCTCTGCTGTTTGTCCGTGGTGTTTAGTTTACGGAGCGGTTCACTAAAACGAGGCAGAGGAAACTTGAGCAGCGTTACCTCATCTGGATACTCCATTAATAGTGTGTTTGTCACTGTGTGTGTGTGTGTGTGTGACTCCCTCACGCAAACCCGGGCTGAGTCACTGCATTCAGCTGCCAGTTGCCTGTTTCAACAACAAACAGCAGGAAAACCATTTACTGTTATCAGTGGGTGCACGTGCGCATGCATGCACACACACACACACACACACACACACACACACACACACACACACACACACACACGCACACAGCAAAATCAAATCAAATCAAATTTTATTTGTATAGCCAAAACTCACAAAATACAAAAAATGTGGAAGAAACCTCAGGAAGAGCCACAGAGGAGGGATCCCTCTCCCAGGACGGACAGACGTGCAATGGATGTGTACACCACACATGGATCACCGTTATGATAAGGGGATGCAACATACAGATGTAACTCTACAGCTGGTGTACTGTGACCAAACTTGAAACTGCCTTTCATTCTTCTCGTGTTGACTTCTATGCTTCATTACTGCACATCTGAACGCCTTTGATTTTCGTGTACTGGTATTTGGTCTTCATCTAATGGATTCTGTTGAACTTTCCGTTAAAGTTTGATTCAGTATCTAATCTCAACCCAACTGAGACTAGCCCATTTCAGAGTACATGTGTATATGGCTGTTGTTGCTAAGGTGCTTTGGCCAAAAGTTCACCCAAGTTATCCAAGGTGCCAGAATGTGACTCATATAATTGGTTGACAGGTCAAAATAAATCTGCGCAGAGGAGGACAGGAGGGGTACACTCTGTGTGTCAGCCCTGTGATGAACTGGTGACTTGTCCAGAGTTTATCTATTAACCCTTAATTAAATGTCTTTGGATTGAGGTTGGTACCAAGGAAGCTTCTTTGGGTGACAGTGCTAACCACTGTTCCACTGTGCCATGGGTCGACGATGCAACGTGTTCTGTGTGCGTCACCAGAGCCGTTCTAGTCAATGTTTCAGACCCCGTCGGAACGCTGCATGTAGCCCACATCAGTCTGCACAGAGCAGCTCGAGGTGGCCGGAAGTCAGACGCAGAAATTGCATAGAGAAGCGGGTGAATTTTCAAAATAAAATACCCTGCGCAAACTCGTAAAAAATTAAAATAGCATATTTACACATCCACATGAAGCACATGAACCAGGAGAAATGACCAAATATGAGCAAGTGAACTGCTGGGCAAAGCACTGCTGGCAGGGTTTGAAGTGGTGTGGAGAACAGACCAAAACAGCATCATGGCTACAGAGTTATTCAGCTGTGTTCTTGACAAAAAAAAAAAATCATTGAATGCAGACAGACAGCATGACTGCACCTCCACGCTGAAAACAGCCATCCTAGACTCAGGTTGTTACCCTCCAAGCCTCACGCTCGTCTGCCAAGAATGCCTTGCAACCATTACCACTGCATTAGCAGACGAGCACTCTGCATCACTGCCAACCAGACAAACTGGTCAACGGTCCAACAGACACAGCCATGAATGAAGAACACACTGCACAAACACACACTCACTATCTCCAGTTTCCTGCTCCACTCCTGATGCCGTTTAATGCGAGCGTCTCTGCAGGGTTAGCACTGACGCAGCAAAACACACTGCACTATAGAGTAGTGCTGCATTACACTACACTCTATACACCATGCACCACGCGTACGTTACATGTTCTTACATGCGTCATATGATGAATTCCCACATGGACACTTGTCTGCAGTCCGACTGAAGATAGTGGACGTGGAAACATTGATTTTCTGCGTGCTTTCTTGTAGCCATGTTTGTTTCTTGCATCATAGGGGCAAAACGTTCAATCTAAAACTTCTGAGGCGTCTTGAACGCACCATGGAGGAAATGTGTCCACTTTCTGCTTTAACACTGCTTTAACGAGACAGAGCAAAAAAAAAAGAAAAACAGAAGAAACAAAGAAAGCAAAATAAAGCGAGGTTGTTCTGCAGTGTCCCTCTGTAGCAGATCTGCTCTGCTGCTCTTTCACACCCTCTCTGTCTGTCTCACCCCTGGGACGAAGTGGAATTTCCTGAGAGAAGGAGGGATGACTTTTCCATACACTTGGAGAGAAGGAGACACAGAGAGACGAGCAGAAAAATGGGAAAACAACATCAGATGGTGACCCGGGTTGACCTCTCGGAGCCCACCGGTGAGAATACTCTGACAGGCTGCACCAGAGCAGCTGATTCAGATGTAATCAGTGCATTGAGTCTGATGTTTACAAGACGACTGCAGAGCTGCCAGAGGAAGCACACAAGACTGGAAATGCAGATGTGCATATCCCACAGCAGTCATGTGTCCCCGAGCTTCATCCAAACATATTATTCTTATTACTTCAACTGGGCCTGTGATGCATGGCTAATATCTTTGATGCAGAGTGGACAGCTCACTCTGTATGTGATCCTGTAGGAGAGCTACATCTCCAGTGTAAAGGTGGATTTAAAAGGTGACAGAGAGCAAGAACAAAAAGATCAATTTTTCCATTTCCAAAGATTCCATACGACATACGTACTCCTTACCAGTGGTCATGTCGTGTATAAATATCTTGATTTTTGAGTGTGCAGTTGATGTGCAAAGAGGAAACGAAGGAGCGACTCACAGCTGCAAACAAAAAAAAATAGTAGATGGAGATCTGGGAAAAATCTCAGAAAACAAAAAAGTTCAAAACATTTTGTTTGTTTGAGATGTTGAACTGTCAGTGACATTCCAAAGTCACGCTTGACTTCATGACTCGAGTTCCTGTTTGTGCAAAACAAAAGAACACTGATCTTCTTTACATGTGCTCGAAAAAGACATAGTAGTACACAGCACATATACATTTAGTATGTAGTATGGAACTTGGGCCACAGCCAATAAATATCCACAGATAATCAAACAGAAATCAGCTGTTCTGGTGTTAGAGACAAGATCAGTACGGCACCGCCCTGAGGGCACCACAAATACCAATAGCAAATTATGAAGGAATCTGTCCAGACGCCACCATATCGAAGCGGACAGCTTAACATTGCTATCTTTGGGGTGTACTTGAGTTAAATGTAACCACATATAGGGTTGACGCGTTCTGATTGGTTGGTTGGTTGATGTGCTTTCAGTGGTTGGACATTGTCTGGTGAATTGTTAGAAATAACATTAAATATATTTTCCTCATCAAATGTGGTTTGAAATGTTTGGAATTGACCCAACCTAATGGAGACTGCTAGTCCTGACTTACTGATCATTTACAGTTAGGCTGATACTGACTGTCCATGACCAGACTTAAGACTTTGGAGTTTGGTGTTTCATGTTATTTTATGCTTTCAGTGCTTATTTCGTAGGCTCGCCTGTGGGTACTCCCCCAGATTGGGGCAATGTTGGACTAGTTAATGCTGTAATATTGAGGGACAGTCAAGAGGAACTGTGTGAATGTTCAGCCTCATTTGAAGGCAACAATCAAGAGGTCAAACTGCCCCCATCAACCAAATGATTGAGTGAAGAGTAGGTGGAATTTCAGTCGACCAAGATTTTCTTTGGCTGACTGCAACCCTATTAATCAACATCTTCAACTCTAACCCTAACCATCTAACCCCAACCTTTCAAACTGTATCAGGATCTCCTGATGATTCACATTCCTCTGCTCAA
Organism: Nibea albiflora; assembly: GCA_014281875.1. Lineage (NCBI taxonomy): Eukaryota > Metazoa > Chordata > Actinopteri > Sciaenidae > Nibea > Nibea albiflora. Next base: position 25,786,667 of record CM024796.1, read on the forward strand.
ATGGCATCAATGAGAAGACATGAACACTGCCTACAACAACTCAAACACAACCAAGAGAGCATCCAAAAGATGATGTCCCACTGCTTGATTGTATCAGACAGACTGTTGGAAAGTACAGAGCAGAAATACCATGGGGATGAGCACTAAACAGCAACTAAACAACAGTGAAGGATACTGAATCAGGAAACCAGGACCCAGCAGGTCTCAGATGACTGGCTGGTCCGGATACAGTCGCAGCAGCCTTTAGCTGAAGTAGGGCAGCAGGGATTTTTATACTCCAGTTAACCCTCAACACTACTGGTAGACACTGAATTCTGCCCCACTTTGCAGCACGCAAGTGTGTTATATGGGGTGGGACGTCTCAAGCCTGTCCGGATGATTACACTGCAGTACTGATGGACCTGGTTACAAGATTACAGCACCGAGACAGAATGTCCCAACGGCACTTGGGACTGTGAACTCTATTTGGTTCAAAGAAACACACTTAAAATCAGCACGCAGTTCACTGTGTAGGATATCAGTTCAGTATCATTTCATGAGCACTCTCAATATCAAGGTATGAGAAAGAAATATGGCAGTCTGAGCATTTAATCATCCACCCTATTTTCTAGACCCAAAGGCCAGTGTAGCTGCATTCACGTGGACCACATAGTGTATGTATTCCACTAATAATAGCACTTCATTCAGAAAAGACTGGCCTGATTGGGAGGATCAGGTTAAATAAAGCAATAATTACCACTTAATTGCCACACAAACACTTCATCCAATCGTTTCTAGTTCTTCTGTGCATGCTCACTCCATGTGGGGGTAATGTAAGCAAGGGTTATGAGCTTGGCCTGGAATTATGAGGGTTATAAAATAAACACAAAAGATCCAGAGTCTGGATCATGACAGCAGCGTTAATGTCCAACTGGCAAGGCATTACAGATTTTCTACATTCCACAATAAGAGCCCCGACATACACACTGCATGGCTGCCTTTCAGAGCGAACACTGAATTAGACAATGCAATAAAATAGTTTGCAGTAACATTCGGTGGCGTGAATGAGGCGGAACTACTTCTTCTGTTATAATTCCACCAGACTGGACACTTTACATCAGGAGGTAGCAGTTTGCACGTCAAACGCGTTTCATTCTTATTAAATGCTACAGGCACATGGACATACAGTATTATAGACACGGGATACAACATTGCTGCTCAGCCTTACTGCAACTCATGGTATGCCTCTTCAGCCCAACTTGTGGTATCAAATTCAGTATCACCGGTCCTGTCTTTGTCTGAATGTCAAACTGGTTGTGTTTTGTTTACATGGGCTCAACCCCTAGTACCCAGTTCTACAATACATCCATAACTGAGGCATATCAACATGCAACTTATCAGATCACTTGATTTAGCGTCCGCGTAACAGTTAACTTGGAGTTTCTAATCAGAACGATTAGAAGAAATATTGTGCAAAAGGTCGAAGTCTGTCCCTGTTTGACAAACGGTAGGAGGACATGGTCACTGTCAAAGGAAAAAGCCACATTCTCACCAGCTTCCTCTAAGCTCCATACATTTCCCTCAAAGACAGCTCGGTTTAAAATCAACTGACTCATTCACGTCAATCAATCCAGGCCCTACTCTTCTTTTTTTTGCCAAAGTGCAGCCTGACATCGTCTGGCAACATTAATGCATTGTCCAATCAATCTTCAGACGGGACTTCTTGGTTTGTGCATCATTTCACCAGTACACAACACACCCGCCACTGCTATCAATGCACAGAACCCTTCGCTGACAGGTCTTCATGCACGGTCCCACATATTACTGACACCTGTCATAAACACGTTCAAGCTGATACCTAAACAGAACCACTTAATGAGCTTCGGCTAAATGAGCCAGGTCTTCATGTTCAGTGAGGTCAGTCAGCAATATTTTTGGACGTTGTTCCTAATTTTGAGATAGACGGGGTCCAGCAGGAAGACAGGTTTACCTTTCAGACGACAGACAGTGAAACGGTGTATACTGTAGACAGACAGACAGACAGACAGACAGATGGCAGTCCTGCATGTCTGATGATGCTGAATATGAAATGACCTGTGAATGAGGCCGGGGGTAAACTCTGACCTGGCTGCTTGTTAAAGAACAGAATCATTGATGATGGAGATGGATGGATGATCCTGAATTAACCACCCTAAAAGAGAGCAGTGTGTGGCGGCAGCTGCGGGGGGAACACGCCCATGGCTGTGTAATGCTATATGAATGCCACGCCTTGCTTGTGTCAGCCCCGCACGCCTGGCCTCCGAGCTGCCGCCGCTGCGCTAAACGCGAATATCCCGGCTGGGAAGGCGCTGTCAGCCGGCTGCAGCTCCCCGGCGAACCTGCGCATCCAGGCCGGGAGAGAGAGAGTGTGTGTGTGTGTGTGTGTGTGCTCTCTCTCTCTCTCTCTCTGCAGGCCCTGCGGCGTTTAATACGGCACCGACAAACACACACACACATGCACGGTGAATAACGGCAGGAATGAACAGTGCGCGCACGCAGTCACCGCTGAAATGCGTTTGACCAGCTCGAGTGCAGCAAAGCCTCTTTTCTGTGGAGCTAGTCGTTTTCTGTGTCACCCCCCTCCCCACCCACCACCCGTCTCCTTTCTCTGCATGCACATGCAGCCGCAAACGGGACTAATTGGCTTTTATTCCCGCGGATGTTAATTAAAGGATCCGCTCTCTCCGTTCGCCGCACAATAACAGCTCCGGTGTTGCGGTTTTAACCGAGACTTTCAGACCGAGGTGCGGGCAGAGCAGGCTGAATGCGGGGCATAGAGATGCGTTTAGGTGAAGGGGAATTGGGCTACTCACTGTGCGGATCCAGGGAGACCTCCGGGAGGGGACGATAGAAAAAAAGACCGCAGCCAGCAGCGGGGAGACAGAGGAGAGGTGTCCGCTGGGAGAGCGCGTTGCCCGCGCAGTGACGGACGAGGCTTCGTCGGGATTTCAGCCGGTTTAGTCCCGGTTCACACCAACTGACTCCCCTTTTCCCAGATATCCCAGATTTCCCCCTGCTGCCAAACTGAATCCAGCACCGCTAACACTGGCTCAAGTCAGAGGCAGACAGAGTGGAAGACTTCCGGCCGCAGCTTTCACAATAAAAGCTGCTGACAGCTGCACGAAAACAGTTCAGCCTGTAAAACAATGCACTGTAATGATTCACTGCATATCCTAAATAAATCACATCCACTCAAATAAAAGCAATTTAAATTTATTTTCCACATTTTAGAGGTCATGAATCAATAGATAGATAGATCTATAGTCTATCTAGAAATTAGGAGTCTGGTATATTTGAATACAATAAAAATACAATAGAATAAAATACGGAGGTAGAAAAAAATAAAACAAAATGGGGACACTTAAAGAAAAACAAGACAAAGATAAACAGGCAGATAAGGTGCAGGTGGCAAGATTGTGGTAATAATACTGATGATATGATATAATAATAACACAGTATATAATAACACTGACAACAACAACAACAATAATATATCTACCTCATCTTGTCTACTGAATGCATTTGAACATGAGCTCATATTGGTGGTTGATTTCTCCTCCCTCGCTTGTGTTAAACAAGAATAATACTCAATCATTTGTTTTAAAAAACAGTTTTTTTTTCTTGACTGAAAAACGAATATTTTGAAAAATGTAAACGCCTGTCAAATGTCTTCGTTTGTCTGTCGGTTTACTGTGAAGCTGAAATCGCCTCACTTCCGGTGTGTTCGAGTCTGACATGACGTATCTTTTAGCTCGACACCGGATCCCAAAAAACTCGCGCGAGCGCGGATTTATGCCCTGCGCGTTCCCGGTGCCTGGTTTCCTGTCCTGCCCAACCCAGAAATCAGCCTGAACCAATACGATCCGTTCAAACCGCCAGTGATGAGACGAGCTCCCTCACCCCCCCCTCTCTCAATTCAATTCAATTCACTTCAGCTTTATTGGTATGGGAAACATATGTTAACATTGCCAAAGCGTGACATCAACAAGAAGCACAGATAAATGTCTTAACATAAAATATAGGAATATGACATAATAATGAAATTGTTCTATATGTACAAAGTAAATGATGTCCATCAGGAGGGGATGGTTTATGTCTGTCCTTCTGTGGTCGCAGCAGTCCACGAATCTTGCAGCAGCTAATTTCTCTCTCTCTCTCTCTCTCTCTCTCTCTCTCTCTCTCTCTCTCTCTGTGTGTGTGTGTGTGTGTGTGTGTCTGTCTGTCTCTCTCTCTCTGTCTGTGTCTGTCGGTCTCTCTCTCGCTCTGGTTCATGGTTTCAGCTTTTTATGCCAAAGTCTGACCTCTAGTGGTCTGAGGCTGCAGTGACGTAAACAGACAGTCTGACATATCCAGAATGAAGATGCAAATGTTAAATAAGTTTAGCAGATGTACGTGGTCTCCTGAAAGGGTGTGCAACCTGAAAACTTCAAGTTTCTGCGTCACATAAAAGTGATCACCAGGCCACCATACCTCTGAACTCTGAATCTAACCTAGCGGTGTCCAAACTTCTTCTGAAGAGGGCCAGATTTGGCAATGTGAAGATGCCTGGGGACCAATGCTAACCAAATGAAAAACAAAAAAAGTCACGTACAAATGCATGAAGTTTGAAGTTTAATATGTATCAGTCTTGCTCTTGTCTTTAACAAGATCACTCAGAAAGTAATATTTATTTATTTATTATGTAAAGCAAAAAAAAGCTAAATCATCCGGCCATACAGTATCTGACAATGCTAGCAGGCCATAAATAATATATTATAAAAATGAAGCTGACCTCAGGCCATGATTGGCCCCCGGGCCGGACGTTGGACATGCCTGATCTAAGAGGACTGCTGTCTGCAAAATACGCACCAACCACTGCTGCTGCTCCTGTACCTGTACCAGGACAGATTATCTATGTAGTACATTTATTTATTCATTTATTTTAATATGATGCCCTTACAATATACTGCATACTTTATTTAAATGACTTTTTTGAATTTGTAGCATTCTGATCTTCTTTGCATGTTACCAGAGATGCTTCAGAACACAGACGTCTCACTGGAGACTCATTTCTTGTCTCTGTGTTACGTGGGCTTAGTCTCTGCCGCCCTCCTTCAGGAAACCAGCAGCTCCTGAGTCTGTTGACTCCAGTGACTGAATTGAATGGGAACATTCTTCACAAGCCACATATCTTCTGAACAGTGACAGTAAAAATGCATTTTTCAGACAAATCATTGGTGGAGATTGGAATACCTCATCTTTTCTATAGAAAATCTAGAACTCCATGCAACGTTCAGTGATGATCTATGTGGAAACAAATGAGCTCTGTTATCCTGACATAAGAAGATTTTTATCATGAGTAAACAAAAGGTCATATCCTCTTTTAGTTTTAATGTTTTTAATAGAAGTAATGCTAGGAAGTCTCATATTAGCATGGGTGTAACTATGCAACTAATTGAAACTGAAAATGTAAAGATCAAGACATTCTTTTCTAGTTCCCAAAGCTACAATACATCATGACATCAACCTCGCAGCTGATTCCTTATCTCTCACCACTATTTTGATTGATGCCGTTACTTAACTCAAAATGCTACTCAAATCCTGATACAGACTGTAGTCATCTCATGACTTGATCACTGTGATGTTCATTTCTCTTCCTTTTTTGTTTTTTTAATCTATGTGAAAATAACCAATTCTGAAGGAACGATGAAAAACATCTTTATAAAAGGTGATGTATATGACCGTGCGGGACATAAACCTTACGCATCTAAGTGTATCTAAGTGTGCTGAGGGTGTTCTACGGTAGAACAACCAAGCAAGAGAGGAAGGAAGAGGAGGTGATGCAAGCTGCAGCTGAAAACCACAGAGTTAACACCCCACTTCTGCGTGTGCATTATTGAACTAGGTGTAGGTGGGGGCATTCATTGTTGCCAAAATCTCATGGGTTTTTCACTGTAAATATATATCAAAATAATTCAAAGCCCTAAACCACCTTGAGGTTTCAGTACAAAGCCTAAGCCTGTCAAACAAAAACGTCATTTTCCATCATTCCAAAACACTGACAGAGCTCGAGGAGCCGCAGATTATACATACAGAGATGAAGCAGACAGTCACACACAGGAGGCAGGCACACACAAATCTAGAGGTGCTGTCAGATGAAGCGGGACGTCCCCTGAAGAGAGTTGACGGAAAAAGGAATTCAAATGTTCCGTTCAGTTCTCTGTTGAACATTTTAATAATAATATATTTTTTTAACTCTGCATGACATATATCAGTGCCGTGACAGCCCAACAGCACAGATTGATCTCAGCCTATCAGAACGCTCATCCGAACACTCATTTGTTTGTGCAAAGCAGTTTGACAGGTGATTTTTGTCGTTCGACCAGAGGGAATGGAAGGTAAACCCTTGTGAGCTCAGCTTATGCTTAAGTTTTCACCAGCAGGAAAAATAATTTACCACTTTTTATTGTCCAAATTCAAAGCATGCATCAAATCGGCTGGTATAAGATGAATCAAACCATATCAAGGAGTGATTTAACACAAAATCTGGTGAGAAAAGCACTGCTGCGAGGCGATGTGGTTTAAGTCTGTTGAGAACAAATTCTCACAGTTGGGTCCAGACTGGTCTGACCCACAACCAATCTGGATGTGGTGTCGTGCAAGCTATTTCTCAGCTGTGATGAGCTGCAGAACGTGTGAACATTGCATATAACACAATCATTATCACCCTCATGTGCACCTGCACATGTTGTCAGTGCGAAGGTGAGTGCTGTCAATGCTTATGTTGTGTAGCAACTTTCAAAAGGACAACTTCCCTGCTGCTGTTTTTATGTAGGTGGCTGTAATCAGATCAGAGGGGAAATGCTCATGAAACTTCCAACCAGAAGAGGTCAGTGAAGTTCTGGTTGAAGTTACTGGTGAGCTTTTCTATTTTACAGCCCCATGGTCAGACGGCGTAATTAGTCCACTGCCACAGAGCTCCATTCCAGTTGTTCAACTGTTAGTTTACCAGGAGTGTAAACCAAGAGGGTGACACGATTTTGCATCAGATATGAATTCAGTTATTTAGTAAATAACGACTTTTACTTTGTTTTAATTAACAGGTTGTAAGCGTATCAACAGACCGCCAGAAATTGAGTAAAATTGCATCTGTCTCTATAATTTAACAAAGTTGATAGAATGGAACTTTAGGTTAGCTAACAAGAGTTTGTGTAGCGTAAGCTGCAACCCTGCAAAGGTCAGAGGATTATGACTCTCTGAGTTAACCCTTTCCATATGACAGTGAAGAACTGACGGTATGCAAATTGTTCATGGCTGACTTTTACAATGAACTGAGCAGTGTTGGGTATAGTTACTTTTGAAAGTAGTTAGTTACGTTGCAACGTTACTATCAATTAAAAATAATCCGTTACCTTACTACGTTACCCATCAATAAAAATAACGCGTTAGAGTACTCATCCGTTACCAAGAATTAAAAACCGTCACGCAGCCTCCTTTGGATGCACCGAACGTGCTTACTGTTTATGAATCAATCATGGAACCTGCAGGATATATATATACCACAATGTTCTTGTCCTTTTCGCTGGTGAACTCAAAATAATGCGCGTACCTCCATGAATCAAACGCTGTCCTCTCGGCCATCTTGCCGGGGTGCAAACACACACACACAGGCAGGTAGGCAGGCAGGTCAGTAGGGCCCAGACGCATCACGTAACTCGCTGACACATCCCCAAGCAGCTGCATCTGACTAAAAGCAGGAAGAGGGAAATTCTTAAAGTAACGGATTACTAATTTTGGAAAATAACGGAGTTACTGATTACTGAATTCACAAAACTAACGCGTTAGATGACACGTTAATGAAAAAAACGAATCAGAGTACTCTAACGCGTTACTTTGTAACTTTGTAACTTTGTTACTTTGTAACGCGTTACCCACAACACTGGAACTGAGACAAACTGGGGTGTGTGTTATTTAGCCTGAAACAAACTGTATCAGAAATAAATGATCAAACAGATGAAGTCTTCCCACACCTGTTTCCTGCTTCACAATCTGTGCGGCTTTTATATAACAATACATTCATGTTCTAGAGGTGCTCGTGCTGTCCTAGACTTAACAAATGTTATTGGACAGAATCAGATGATAGGTAATGAGTCATTTCACCCTCTTTCATAAATCATACTTCTACTTTTAATCCTGCCACACCATTTGATGTGAATTTTCCTGAGCAAATAAAAAAGTGGGTGAGTGCTGTGACATGATTGTCTTTCACCTAAATGCTTGTGGCTGTGGTAACCCCCCCCCCCCCACACTGTGTGTGTGAGACAGTGTGTTTAAGGTGAGACTGTTTTTGTGTTTTGCAAAATATTTCTCATTTTCCTTTCCTGCTACTACACTTGACATGATAATCATTCATATACAGTTGTCACTTGATTCCAGATTCTGGTGGTGGGGTAGCCTGATTGTTCTGGAGTGTTCTGGCCGACTTTAACAACTTGCTTTAGAGGCCAAATCTGGTCTTTGCATCAGACTGTACTGCTCAGTGGCACACAAAGCCATAAAGGTTTGGTAATAAAAGAAGCCAAATGACCTTCAAAATGTTATTCAACTAAATAAAATCCTGACAGTGAAAGGAGTCATTTCACAAATATTTCTTTTTGGGCCAGTGTGCCTAATGTGACATATGCCACTGCTGTCATTATGCAGTTTGAACACTATGTCAAAGTGGCTTCAAAGCTAAGCTGGAACCTCCGTGGCTGTGAAGTGAAGCCAATGCAGAAGTGCCAAAAACTGCAGTTCCACAAATGTCCACCTGAAACTGGCTGCAGACTTGAGTCAGTCTCCATAAGTCCCCATGTTCAAATGTCTTCACAGCAGAAATAAACATGTTTACAGCCTGGTACAAAAAACAGTTTTGGTCTCTATAGCTAATTTCCCCCGTTCATGACAACAGTACTGAGGGTGAATTTATATACAACTCACCTGTTCACATTATATTAAGGCTTAAAGTTATGCAGGATTAACAGTGTGGCTCTGTCAATTGACAGGTGGATGTTGTTACAGATGACTTGTTAGAGCACCCAGCCTGCTTTAGGTCCACTGATGATCCACGTCTCTGTCAATTTTTAGATTAGCCGCTGAGGCGGGAGAGGCGGGACTAACCAACATGGTGGTATCCAAGGCTACATATTCTGAGCTTCAAACAGCCCTTCAGGAACCCGTGTGTGATGTCACAGATACTGTAGGTTGTCATGGTAATATACATGTTAATAGTAGTGACTTGTTGCAAAATTGCACATGAACCAAGGGACAGCTGGACGTTGTCAGTCAACAAAAAGAAGCATATAACTTCTAAACTGGTTCACTGAACATGAAGAAACTAATTTATGCAGAAAGACACGCGCACACACACACACACGCGCGCCATTTTGCTACATCCCCTTTCAAAAGCTTTCATATTTATACTTTTTATTGTGTTGCATCATTTGACCTAAATTTCTCGGAGTAAGTAATAAAAACCACCCCCATTCTAGAAAAAGGTGAGAGGTGTGACAATGTTGATTTTTTTCAACGAAATGCTGTTGACTGTGGTCTGTAATCCACCTCACCCACACTGTGTGTGTGTAGGTGTGATTGTGTTTAAGGTGAGACTGTATGTTTTGCTTGCACATCTACTTTATAAGCATGTTGGCATGCAGACATGCATGTTTGTATGGATGTATAAGTGCCTATATTTGTATGCATGTGTATGCAGGCTTATCTGTAAGCCTGTGTTTGTTTGTCTGTGTGTGTATGCACATGTGGGTGCACAGTTTCTGGTATGGTTTCACACAGGAAGTGTTCCTCAGAAATCACATGTTTGTCTTAACGCCCGTCTTTGTAATATTGAACAGAGATGGCAGCTGTGTGTCCACTCGCCTTTTTACAGACTGACATTCCCTTCACACCTTGAAGGAGAAGAAGACTTGTCTTGCGGTAAACTATCAAACACGGATAATCAATAAGAACTGACCAGGAGGACGAGATGAGAGCCGGTGTCCTGGTGATGGTGATGGTGTGTTTGAGTGATGGAGAGCTCACCAAATGTTCAGGTAAGAAGATGTTGGAATTGCTTTAGAATTAAAAATGGTTTCAACTGAAAGTGCTGAGACAGAACATTTTGAAGCAACATCGCAACTTTCAGAATGACTGCGAGCGCTTTCATGTGCTCTGTCAGCGATGTGGAATCAGGACAAGAGTTTGATCAAATACATGCTGGATCTGTTCTCTTTTCACTGCAGTAACACTGGGAGAGGACTGTTCTTCAGCGCTCTGAGATCTGCAGAAAATATTCAAACAGACTATTCAGAAGCAAAACAAAATGACAATGCTCATCTGATACAGCTCTGGAAGAATTAAGAGACTGCTGCAAAATGATCTGTTTCTCTGCTTTTACTATTTATAGGTATATGTTTGAGTAAAATGAACATTTTTCTTTTATCCTATAAACTACTGACAACATTTCTCCAAAAAACATCAACAAGATGTAGCAGTGTTTTCAGACCTCGAATAATGCAAAGAAAACAAGTTCATAATTATTTTTAAACAAATCAGTACTAATGTTTTGATTTACAATATTTGGTATGAGCAACCCTGATTTTTAATCACAGCTTTCATATGTCTTGGCATGCTCTCTACCAGTCTTCCATATTGCTGTTGGGTTCATTTTTGTCACTCTTGGCACAAAAAGAAACAAAAAAACAAATTAAAAAAATCAAGCAGCTCAGCTCTGTTTGAGGGCTTATGATCATCCCTCTTCTTCCTGATCACATTTCAGAGGTTTTCAATGGGGTTCAGTTCTGGAGATGGTCTTGACAGGGTCTAGATCTAGTGGTCCTTTATCCGCACCTTTGTCTGGCTGTGTGGCATGGAGCACTGACCTGCTGGAAAAAACAATCCTCTGAGTTAGGAAACATTGTCAGAGCAGAATGAAGCAAGCTGTCATCCAGGATAACCTAGTACGTGGCTTGATTCATGCGTCCTTCACAAAGACAAATCTGCCCGATTCCAGCCTTGCTGAAGTACCCCCAGATCATCATCGATCCTCCACCAAATTTCGCAGTGCGTGCAAGATGCTGGCTTGTAGTCCTCTCCAGGTCTACGTGTAACCATTAGATGACCAGGTGTTGGGCAAAGCTGAAAATCTGACTCGTCAGAGAAGATGACCTTACTGCAGTCCTCTACGCTCCAGTCCTTTTGCAAACCTCAGCCTGGCTCTTGTTTGCTTCTCATTGATGAAGGGCTTTTCTCTAGCTTCGCGTGACTTCAGCCCTGCGCTTAAGAGCCTATTTACAACTGTTTTGCCGTGCATGCCATTTGCCATTCTTTTGGTAGGTAACTTAATATCATTCTACTGTTGTTGAGTGACATTAGAATGAGTTGGTGGTCATCCCAGTAAGTGGAGAATAATTTTTGCTCTCTGTCGGTGTGTAGTTTTGTTGTCCCCAGTGTCTGCTGCTTGACCTTGTTTTTATGAACCACTGTCTTTGAAATTTTAAGGATGGAAGCAACCTGACACTCACTGTGTCCCTCTGCCAGGAAAGCCAGACTTCAACCGTTGTTTTCCTCATTCTAAACTTTTCTTTTCATCTTTGGTCAGTGATTATTTTTTGATTCCACTTACTTTTGAGGTACTACTAGCACTGTTTTCTGCCATCCAGCTGGTCCTATTGCAAAAGGGTAGTGAAGACCACAGTTGGTTTTTATACCTTGTTAAATAAGATTTGGTTTAGGTTATCGCTTAATCGATACTTGTCTACTTAATCGTTATTAAGTAGAGTGAGGTGTGTTTGTGTGTTTGGAGTGATCTCTTAATTTTTTTCCAGAGCTGTATATGCTTATACTGTATATATCCTAAAACATATTCGTATTTATACCTGCACTATATTCATATATCCTTTTCATATGTACATACTCTGCACTTTACTACTTCTGCACATCTGGTTTGATACTAAACAACATTTTGTTGTTTAAGTACCTGTACTTTGTGCTATGACAATAAAGCTGAATCGAATTGAATCGAATCGAATCAAATCTAATCCCATCTCATCTCATCCACTATAATATGTGTTCCTTAACACATCTGTGACTGTTCCGACTTGCCCACCTTCAAATCTCTGACAAAAACACACCTTTTTAAAATAGCTGTTAATGTTTAGCTCAGTCTATTGTGTTTTTAGCGTACTATCTCTTATTGTTTTCCTGATTTGATGTTCTTTTTTGTAAAGTGTCTTTGACAAAAAAACACTTCTCATGAAGTGCAGCAAGTGAAGCAAATGTTTCACACGTCATATTGACATATACTGTTCGTTCTGTTTATACTTCTATATTTGCCATATTTTTCTTAGATATATTTTAACTTATATATATGTTTCATATATATATATATATACAAAATCTGTTATTCATATATATATATATATATATATATATATATATACACAAAATCTGTTATTCATATATATATATATATATATATATATATATATATATATATATATATATATATATATATATATATATATATATATATATATATATATATGAATAACAGATTTTGATATATATATCTCCATGCTTCTTGTCTGTCTGTCAGTCAGCTCAGTCGTTACAGTGTCAAAGGACAGTAGCACACTCATCACGTGTCCATCTATCATGACCACCAGCTCAGAGATGAAGTACCTGCTCCTCTTCAATGAAAGCTACATCAACCATATACATATGAGTAAGGTCAGTCATTATGTGTGTGTGTGTGTGTGTGTGTGTGTGTGTGTGTGTGTGTGTGTGTGTGTGTGTGTGTGTGTGTGTGTGTGTGTACTCATGCCTCTGTATTTAGAATATATTGCAAACAAGACACGAGCTTGACACGTTCTTCTGGCTCTCAGACATTTGGAGTGGACTTTGCTGAACTTGACGTGGTATTACAAGACGTGCATTAGGAAGCCACAATATCTCACCTCTGCTCCACAGTTGCACTGCACTGAGATCTCCTGCAAGTGTGGCTTTCTTTATAGAACAGTTTCACACACTCTTATGCCACAGATCTTGAAACTCTTTGTGATATTGAGATAAATAAATAAAATCTGACTTGAATTGAAAAGTAAAACTTGCATGCATGGGCTGCAGCACACCGTTCTATTGAACTTGGACAATGCATACAGCGATCCAACAATAGTTGGCAGCATGGACTGGATTTTAAAGCAGAGTATAGTTATTCTATAGTTACTAGTGATGGAATCAGGCTGCTCGACGTGCACTCAGAATGTGAGCAAAGCACCCCTGACGTCAGTCTGTTGGATGTACTTATAGGACAACAGAGTGGCAGGGCACGTATAATTATCTCATCACCCCCAGTACATTACGCTACACTGACCACCACTGCACCACAAGGTGGTGTGAAGTATAGTGTGCTGGTGTTGATGCTTGTGAAACTGTGGGCGTACCACGGCACAAACTGTGCACAGGGAGTCTGCAATTAATCTCTCTCTCTCTATCTCTCCCACACACACACACACACACACACGCACACACACACACACACACACACACGCACATACACACACACACACACACACACACACACACACACACACACACACACACACACACACACACACACACACACACGCACATAAACACACACAGCAGTTAGATTCTGGAATCAGTGTGTTCTCAGGTCAGTTTGAAATCATAGCCAACCACAGCGGAGTGTACACCTGCAAGAGGGAGTTGATTTACCCTCCACCGCAGAGAGAGGACTGTCACGACACTGAGGTCATAGTGGCAGGTAAAATGCTTCATGTAACGTGATCATATATTCATATTCACAGTGTGTGATATATTCATAATGATGTACAAATTCTGTTCTATCAATTTATAGAAAAGCAGTCCTCTCTGACAGTCAATGACACCTCCCTCCCGGGAACCAATCAGAGCTGTGCAGTCAGGCCTCCACTCATCCCACACGTGGCGATGTGGGTGGGAGGTGGTATTTTATTGGCCTACAGCTTGACAGTCACCTGTGTTGCCATGGTTTTATGGGTAAGAATGAAGACATGGAGTCACCTGTGCACATTCTGAAAAGTATTTGCTACTGTAAGTAAACTTCTCGCTCTCTTTCTGTGCTACGTTCCTTAGAATTGTAAGATGAAGAGAGAAGAGGATGATACAAATATATACATCAACACCAGACCTGGAGAGCCCAGGAACCCCTACAAAGTTTAACTACAGCTTTTGGCAACTATAAAAAAAATACAGTTAACAAAGCAGCTTTATGCGATAAGTCATTTTTTTGTGTGTAATCCCACTGTGGAAAATATGGACACATGTATTTGCTTCAAAATTAGAATACTTATGATTAAAAACTAGCAAGTTGACAACTTTGCTAACAGCCAAGCATCAACAATGTCAGCTATATTTATTCAATTCAATTTTATTTATATATCACCATATCATATCAAAATTATCTCATGACACTTTTCATGCAGAGCAGGTCTAGGCTGTACTCTTTATAATATTAGATATATCAGATAAATAGAGAGAGATAGAGAGACACAGATGCACAGCAGCAGCAAGTCATTAACTAACTATAAACTGTAGTGGAGATATGGTAGCAATAATGACAGTCATAATATATGTAGTGGACGTCATGCAGGACCACAGCAGCAGCTGCGATCCATGAGAACCTGCTCGACGAGAAAGCACAGAAACTCCATGGAAGAAGATTAGTTAGTGACATGCATTAATGAGACATGGAGGAACCACAAGGAACCCAGCATTCTGAGAGCGCAGTGGTCTAGAGGGGTAGTAAGGTACTATGAGCTCTTTTAGATATGATGGTGCCTGCTTTGTATGTAAGGAGATGAATTTTAAATTCTATTCTAGATTTAACAGGTAGCCAGTGCAGAGATGTGATCTCTGATCTTGGTTCCTGTCAGAACACGTGCAGCAGCATTCTGAATTAGCTGCAAAGTCCTAAGAGACTTATTGGAGCAGCCTGATAACAAAGAGTTACAATAGTCCAGCCTAGAAGTAAGCAGGGACTAGTTTTTTTGCATCTGCTTGAGACACAATGCATCTGATTTTGGGAGGACAAGGGAGGATTTTAAAGGACAAATTCTGATCAAAAACTCCAAGATTCTTAGTATTCATAGAACATTAATTAATTTTATCATTAAAGACGCTCATGAAGTCATTACTACTAAGAGCCTTCCTGTAAGTTTTAAGATTATCTTGCCAGACTAAACAAGATTCTTCTAGTTTAGTGGCACGCCATTTACCACTAGGACAAACGAGACGAACCACACAGCCCTGAATGCCTGAATAACACGTATTGTGGTTTGGTGCTATATGAATTACATTGTCTTGACTTGAATGTTTGCAAAATGTCACACAGAGCAATGTACTTCAATATGCTTGTCTGAGCACTGTCTTTTGTTTCCTCCATTGTTGTCATTAATCTGATAAAACGCTGATCATTTTTTGTAACTTGGGTCCTGTAGCATACATAGACTGTACATTTTTTTATTTTATTTTTTTATTATTAAAACTTTTTTGTTCATATTCTCATGTAATTCTTTGTCCTCGAATTATAAACATAATATTTAAAAAATTACATAAAAAAAAATACATGCAGGAAAAATATAAGCTGTCTATGACAGAGTATTAGGGCCACATTTAAATAAAAAACATTTTTGGAATTAATTACGAGACTAAAGATGTTATTAAATATGACGACGAGAATTAATTAAAATTAAGTCTCTCTTTCTCTCTTTATTTACTTTAATGTCATAATATTCCATATTTAATAATGACTATGTAATAACAACTTTATTCTCGTAATTAATTCCAAATTTGTTTTTTTATTTAAATGCCCAAATACTCCGTCACAGCTATCGACTACATTAACACAATATGAATAATAGAAAATCTAATAAACAAATTTAGCTGTTAGTAGTTTTGTCATTTTGCAGCATTTTGACAATATAAGCACATAGGTTACCTGTAACTTCATATTAAGATAGTGTGAAATAGTAGTTGTGATACGTACCTAAGGTAGGGTAGGTTCATTTATTGTGGCACTCATCCAATAATGTGAAGGTTGGTGGTTCGATAAATGTCAGCTTCCTCCGAACTACACATCACAGTTTGTAGATCAGACTGATTTAAAAACCCTGATGACATCACTATGATGCACAGTGACATCATCAGGACTATTATCAGGCTTTAGACATACAACAGAAACACAAACAGAAGGCCTTATACATAAAGTGTCCTTAAACTAAATCTATTATTGTAATAAGATTATTTTTATTCATAAGCATGGTGTGTCATGCATTTGTGGGATGAGCAGCAGAGCTGGTCATTATGTAAAGTAAAATCAATAGTACATTTACCATTTACAACTCTGCCAAACCTCAAAAAGATTTTTTCAAAAAAGAAGCAAGCTCTAGTTGTTCCCAGATTTAATCACACATTCTGTTGTACTAATGACCTACATACGTCACTGTGTGTCCTGATGTTAGTTACTTCACACTTGACTCATCTCATTGTGCTCTTGTGTGATAGATATACACTATATTACCAAAAGTATTCGCTCACCTGCCTTGACTCATACTATGAACTGAACTGCCATCCCATTCCTAACCCATAGAGTTCAATATGATGTCGGTCCACCTTTTGCAGCTATTACAGCTTCAACTCTTCTGGGAAGACTGTCCACAAGGTTGAGGAGAGTGTTTATAGGAATTTTTGACCATTCTTCCAAAAGCGCATTGGTGAGGTCACACTGATGTTGGTCGAGAAGGCCTGGCTCTCAGTCTCCGCTCTAATTCATCCCAAAGGTGTTCTATCGGGTTCAGGTCAGGACTCTGTGCAGGCCAGTCAAGTTCATCCACACCAGACTCTGTCATCCATGTCTTTATGGACCTTGCTTTGTGCACTGGTGCACAGTCATGTTGGAAGAGGAAGGGGCCTGCTCCAAACTGTTCCCACAAGGTTGGGAGCATGGAATTGTCCAAAATGTTTTGGTATCCTGGAGCATTCAAAGTTCCTTTCACTGGAACTAAGGGGCCAAGCCCAGCTCCTGAAAAACAACCCCACACCATAATTCCTCCTCCACCAAATTTCACAGTCGGCACAATGCAGTCTGAAATGTACCGTTCTCCTGGCAACCTCCAAACCCAAACTCGTCCATCAGATTGCCAGATGGAAAAGCGTGATTCATCACTCCAGAGAACGTGTCTCCACTGCTCTAGATGCCAGTGCGGGGGGTGATGTTATGATAAGCTTTAATAAAGGGCCCGGTCTTTTGCCCCGCCCCCGGCCCGGCTCTGACTTGTTCCTCCACTGATCAGGGCATATGGTCAGGCAAAGTGAGAGTTCAACTAAGCTAGCTACAGCTAGAGTACATATGGCTGTTCTTGCCTGTGTTGTACTTCCCTGGATATATCTGACCTGCTTTGTCTTCATTGAGATTGTTTCTGTGTTATAGATGTATCATAGATTAATGATGAACAGTGGTTCAAAATAGAGTCAAACATCTCTCCTACCACAAGGGGTGAATGTGGTACATAGCAGGTGGGGGAGCACTGACTTTCTGTGTAACTGAACTTAATACTTTCATCTTACGTGATCATGATGGAGGCATTTCCCACCTCCTTTCCTAGTGTCTCTGTCTGGGTATGGTCCAATAGTAAGTCCATACTAAGCCCTTTCCTAACCACTTTTCCTTGACCTCAATGGAAAATGTCACAAGGTGAAGGAAAGATGTCAAGGAGAATTCATGAGGAGTTAGGGGAAGACGACGCTGATGTTCAGAGAATCTGAATGCACTTACATTAGACTATGTCAGTGGTCCGCGAACCACCAGTGGTACGCGAGCGCCAGTGGTACGCGAGCGCTCTCTGGTGGTACGCGAGGGAACGTCATTACTTTCCACATTATTTGCACTTTTAAACTTTTAAAATAAATAAATAAACTGGAAACATATAAAGCCTTATAAATACACCATTCCAAACGAAATATATTCCTACGTCTGAGATCATTAAAATTATGTCTGTTTAAAAAAAAAAGTACTCCGTTTACGTAAGCGCGGGCAGCACAGAATCATGGGATTACTTGCATGCGATCACTTGAATGTGGTGCGAGCATGGGAAACTATGCAAACGGTAGTCGAGTGTATTAAGCCAGTGTAACGAAATGAGTTTAAAAGCGTGGCTCCAAAGTGGAGAAAAAAAGACAGAGAAAAGAAAAATTGCGGATCAGGATGGAAAGGAAGAGGATAATGTTTCGAGCAGTGTGGATGAACAACCGAGGCAGGCACACCCCTCTCATTAGGTAGGCCTACGCACGCACATTAAATATTCATCAACCGGCCTACTGGTATCATTGTAATTGTAAATGTATGATTCAGTGTTAAGGGTTAACAATAAATTACCACAATAAGGAATAAACATCTGTTATGTGTGTTTGAAGCTAATTGGTAAGGCATATATTGCTATATTGTAATATAGGTCATTATGGTGGTACGCGGGGAACTGAATTGTTTCTCAGGTGGTACGCAGTATAAAAAGTTTGAGGACCACTGGACTATGTCATTATGTGATGATGTCATCTGTGGTAAAACTACAAAGTCCAGAAGATGGACTACAAAACCCTCATTTGAGATACTTCCTAGATACTCCCCATGTGCTCTGTGTTGTTTCATGCAGCATATATAAATGTGGACAACTGGTGAAAAATGTGACTTCATTATCAATGTCAGAATTCAAATAATAAATGAATATTGTCCACCAGTCACAGAAGTCAGATGAAGTGTTTGTTGGGTCTGGTATGGTCGCTCACCCTCCTGTCCACTCATATAGAATAATATTAGCAAGTTATGGCAAGGATATATTATTAATCAGCAACAGTAATTTCATGATGATCTGCAGGACGCTGGATGGCACAGTTAGAAACAGTTTTTACTCTGTGTGAACGCAGCTCCACAGTCAACTCAAAGTTTGGACCATCCTTTTGTAAAGGGTGGTCCGGTGTATCCTATGCTAATGGAGGTAATAAAAGAAGCATTGAAACTCCTTTCCTTAACAGTTGGAATTGGACCAGCTCTTAGCATGGGGGCTATGTTAATACTTTCGGGTCATTTCACTCAGTTAAGAAGGTTCCTAAGCAAAATTGACTATTCGACCTCACCCTCTGTGGGTGGTGCTGGGTGTGGCCTTTGGTTCTCCCTCTCGCCTGTCTAATCACCATTACACCTTTCCTATCATCCAATCAGCCCGCACTCTTCTCCTTACATACAAAGCTCTTCATGGTCAGGCACCATCATATCTAAAAGAGCTCATAGTACCTTACTACCCCTCTAGAACACTGCACTCTCAGAATGCTGGGTTCCCTGTGGTTCCTATAGTTTTCAGAAGTAGTTAGAGCCAGAGCTTTCACCTATCAAGCTCCTCTTCTGTGGAACAAACTACCATTCTGGGTTCAGGAGGCAGACACGGTCAACACTTTTAAGAGTAGACTTAATACTTTCCTTTTTGATAGCGTTTATAGTTGGCTGGCTCAGGTCATCCCTTAGTTATGCTGCCAATGGACTAGACTGCCGGGGGACACCCCCTCCCTTCTCTCTCTCTCTCTCTCTCTGTCTCTTTCAGGGTGCCTAGTCAGGCATGGTATTGGTTGAAGATGTAGTCACATCCCCTTTACTGAAAACTCTACTCTAGCTGCTCTACCCTTTATCTGCTCCTCTCTATCTTTAACTCAACTGGTTGCAGTGGATGACTGTCCACCAATGAGCTCGGGTCTACCCAAAGTTTTTCCTCACCACTGTCACAAAGTGCTTGCCCATGGTGGAACTGTTGGGTCTCTTTAAATAATATTATAAAGAGTGCTGCTGCACGTGTTCTGACAGGAACCAGGATCAGAGATCACATCTCTCCCATTTAAGCGTCCTTGCATTGGCTACCTGTTAAATCTAGAATAGAATTTAAAATTCTTCTCCTTACATACAAAGCTCTTCAAGGCCAGGCACCATCATATCTAAAAGAACTCATAGTACCTTACTACCCCTCTAGACCACTGAGCTCTCGGACTGCTGGGTTCCTTGTGGTTCCTATAGTTTCCAAAAGTAGATTTGGAGCCAGAGCTGAAAATCGACGCTCTTGACCTGCTCATAGATTATTATGCTGAAAGTTGATTTCATTATGTGTTTACAGTGAGAGATGAGTCATTTCCTCTCGTTTTGTCAAATTACATGTTGAACAGTTCAGAAATGTCTCAACATGAGGCAAATTACTAAGAAGTCACTGCAGAAAATGTTATCTGATGACAAAAATTAAAATTGGGTGTGATAAGATGCAAGTTATCACAATTCAAAGTAACTGCAGGAACTGAACAGATGTCAGACCCAGCAAAAACAAGTAGCTGAATGAATACTTCTGACCTATCTGAACTTTCCTTGACTAACTGTAGAAAGTGTTGGTCAAAAACATGAATTCTATATAAGTAGTATATATAAGTATGCTGCCAAATGCACTTTTTAACACTACATTTCCTGTCCCTGCCGATTGTAAGTATCTTCAAAAACAGAGCAGTAGTAAAACAGAAGAAAAGCTACAGAATAACTGTCCTTTTGAGACTGCAAAAAAGACATATTGCATTCGCTGAAGGCAAGCAAATCAATACTGCAACAAACATTCTCCAACAAACACGTCTGTTCTGTTTGTCTAGAATATTTTAGAGATGTCTTCAACAAACACAACTCACAAAAAGTTTGGGATATTCGGCTTGCGGATGAAATTACAGAGTGCACCTAAAATACAGGTGACCTTCTCTAAACTTTTGAATGCACATGTCCAACTGTTCAGTGTTTCAGTACTTATTGCAGAACATATTGTTGTATTGTAACATATTGTTGTGGAGAAATTGCTGAAGCCAAAGGTCAGTGGTGAGGTCAGGAAGAAAGAAAGTGTTCAGGAGCCTCTGATGTCTTATGCTGTATTATTTATTGACACTTGGCCAAGGAGAATTAGAGACATTCTCAAAGCACATCAGAAGTGCCTGAGTCGGTCTCACATTCTGCCCAACTCATGCTGGTGGATAGACTTTAAACCCCAAGATAACACCACAAATACTATACACCCGGAATTAGGTAAAAGAGAATACTTTCACCAAGAATGGTGTCTTCATCAACATGATTAAGTCTGGAGACACAGATGTCTGTTTTCACAGATTGGAATGTCAATGGCAAGCTGTCTATTATGTCTAAGCATGCAGCACCAGAGTCCTTCGACCCTGGCCACAACAGTGTTGAGATAGGATGGCACCTACTGTTGCGAGTCAAAGACAAACAACTAATACTGCTGAGGACCTCAAGGTCCACACATGACTTCATGTAACCTTGTATAATGTCTGTGTGTTTGTGCTTTTATTATATTCCATTTAAAAGTATTTATGTGTCACTCAGAACACTACAAGAATAGAAAATTCCATAACACATACTGTTCTCTAACAAGGTGATTAAAAATCACAAGTGTCTGATCCACCACCAGTGTGAGGCTTCCAACGAGATGCACTCTGAGTAAACCCACCACTGTTGTTAGCTATTGTTTCAAACATGAACATGTAACATGAACTTTTTCTCTTTTCCATAACTGTCACCCAATAGTCGATAGGTTTGCAGAGCTGACTGACGAGCACTCATACACTGCAGAGAGCAAAAAGAGAAGGCTCAATTACCTCAACAGTATGTGTACCTCATACTGTATGTATGAACTGAAATGCAGCAGTGTTAGCTGTCAATGAGAGATGCTGTAGTATTTTGACATCTTATAGTATAACCTTCAAGAGCTTATAGAAGTTTAGTGCTCTGGTACAACTTGAGAAGAATGTTACAAAACAAAGAAGCTAATAAAATAAAAAGCTCGATCTGACTTTCTTGAGATATTTTCAGAAATATTTCCTGCATGTTTGAAGACATCTTACCACTAATACAAAAATGTATCTAGATTAAAGTAGATATCCACCTTACTCTCCTTTTTGAGGGTGAACTTTTGGTTTGGATTTGTCTGATCAGTTTGTTCAGGATGCTGCTCATCAAGCTTCACTGGCTACCTGTAGCAGCCTACATTAAATTCAAATCCCTAGTAGTAATCTCTGGTTCTGCACCCATGTCCTTATACGGACATATACAGTATGTTACCTGCAGTGTTGGGCAAGTTACTCTAAAAAAGTTGCAGTAACTAGTTACTTCTCCCAAAAGTAACTAAAGTAGTTACTGAGTTACAAATGATAAAAGTAACTAGTTACTTTGGAAAGTAACTATTGCGTTACTTTCAAGTCATTTTTTAAATGCTCAAATGTATCAAAGAATTTGGACCCCGCTTCCACAGAATGTAAAATACATGTGTGTGTTCAATTATTTAAGATAAATCTGAATATTATAATGAAATGGACACTTAATATAATACATAACAGAAATCCACAGTACACAAATCTGAACTATTTTATAATGATGACTTATAATAATGGGAAGAGTAATCAAATAGATTACTTGTTACTGAAAAAAGTAACAGTGTTAGTTATAGCGCCGTTATTCCCATTACTGGTTACCTCCTCCAATGACCGACACCTCGCCACCACCAAATTTAGGGCAATCCTACCCTTTCTCCTCTGGTGTTCCCCTATTGGTAGTACATCCTACACCTGTGGCTGCATTATAATATCAGTTTGACTGAAGGAAACTTTAAATTATTAAGCGTGAAAAGGGTTGAAGGGTTGATGAGTGACTGAAAGAAGGATGGAGGAGGAAGATGAAAAAGAAAGCAGACACTAAAATTAATGAGCTAGGAAAATCAATAAATGAAGCTCAAACTGGCAGACATATGCACTAGTCATTCATCAAATGTACAAAAACTAACTTCAGCTAGATTGCACTTTATGCTAACTTCTATCTGAGAGTAGAGGAGGAGGAACATCACCAATGAAGAATTCTGTGTATTTATTTTATGAAGCAACAGGAATATGTAGTAATTATTTTCTAAAAGAAATAAGCTACGTAAGGCTATGATTTACTGTGAATATAGAACTGCTAAGAGGGGTTGTTAGGCACGATGCAAACTTCAGCCTTTGGACTGCTTAACAAGAGTGTCAGAAATAGATTACACAGTAAGATGAAGAAACATGATGAATACCACATGACTTCAAATTCCCTTTTTTTACAGAGATGTTTCATGACCTTTTCGGTTCCCACAATGCACAAATTTTCAGTTCTCATGACAGAGAGTCATGAAGTTTTTGAGTAAACATGAGTATTGAATGTGTAGAAAAGAAGGCAACTTCACATTTAGAGACATTGATCTATAATTACTGTATTACGTAATATTTTGTTTTCCCTCTATGGAGGATGTGGAGGGGAGGGTAATATCCCTCTCTCTTCTTCCTGTTTACACACATCACTTTAATTGTGCTTTAATTTTCACTGTTTGATGTATGTGCAGTGCATTTATTAATTACGACACTCAAATAAAAGCACAGCTAAGCAACAATGCAAAATGTTTTTTGATTTATGAATGATTCTTTGTCATCAGGCAGAAGTGTGTAGAAATTCGTTTGACTTCCAGCACTCACTTTCACTCCTACAGTCCCCCAGGCAACGTGTTAAGGCTGGCCAGAAGTCAGACACACAAATGGTGCAGAACATTTTCAAAATGAAACACATTAGCCATATGGGGAACGGACCAAAACAGTGTTGCTGCCAGAACATCACAGAAACATGCCCCATGGAATTCTTGATTAACTCTCTCTCAAATTTTGTTAGAGACAATTCTGTCCTCTGGAAATATTGGAAGGGACATGTCCCTGCTCTCATGCAAACCTTCATGACATATGCCTGAGACGATTTCCTGGATTAGTGCACCTTTTTGTAACCCCAAGCCGTGTCATGTTTGTGACCAAACTGTGACCATTTTGAGAGGGTGTCACGTATTCCTGTGCCACAGAGCCAGTGTTTGAGTTTGTCCATACTGTGGAAGCATGGTGGTTCATGGTGGAAGAGGACTCGCGGTATAAAAGGCTCATTTTAAAGTAACAAAAACACAATCCCTATTTTCAGGGGATTATACACTATTGAAAACACATTAATATATTCTGCCAATATATCCACCCAAATCTAACAATTGTGCCAACAGGAAAGATACCTTACAGTACAGACAGCTGTTGAGCTTCCATGTATATCCACCTTAGTTAATGTGGAACTTTTCAGACCAGGGCATGCTTTTATTGTAGTGTCATGTGATGAATTTTCCGCATGTGCTGTCAAACTAACTGACAGCTTCTGATTTTATTTTTGCACCTTTGCACACCATACTGAAGCAATGACACCAGCGAAAATAAACCAACGTTTTCCGCGTGACTGAAGACTGTAGTGCTGACTGCAACTTCTGCAAGTCAGCTCTGTAAGATTGGGGCTTAACCCCACAGAGTGTTTCCAGGCAAAACATATATGTGACGTCAGGATGACACAGAATGTCATAACATCAGCACTTTCAATTTGATATGACTAGAATTGCCTATTTTCCACTCTTTGCAAAGCATTACTTCATATTAAGTCCGTTGGGATGTGAGAGAAATGCAGATGAGAAGAAACCGAAAAATGATTCTAATATTCTAAAGAACCATGGGGAAAAATGACAAATATAAACCGTCAGATTAAGATTATGTAAAAATTTGCTTGATTGCATCATGCACTCCATTTCAACACACCATTTTAAGGCATTATAAGGCTTTATAGTTAGTGATATCAACAAATACACAGGGTTTGAGGTTTTTAAATTGATATGATCCACATTCCCTTTGTTGCATCAGTAAATGACAGACCCGATGTGAAGAGAAAAATCTGTTCACAATGTTAATATGGCTGAAATAGAGCCTATTGACTTAAGAAAGGCCAATGAACCTGAACTTGGCCTATGAGAATGATATAACATCAGCGTTGACGTTTTCCCTTCATGGGACGCCAGTTTTTTTTATCCATTAATGTATAATGCATTTCATTATTTAATCAGCTAACTGTTCATGGCCGGTTTCCAGAGCATGCTGTAGTTTCTGGATCATCCCAAATCATGTCACGTGATGTTATTGTGGAAGTGTCAGTTTCTGTACGTCCCACTCAACACAACAGCTGTGTAATGATGATACTTCTGTACACTTTTTCTCTTCTCCCACTGTAAGAACATCGCTTTCCACTCCATTCAAAATTACTGTGTCAGAAACTGTCAGACAGAGGCTCGGGTAATATAGATTCAGATATTCATTGTATCTGTTCAAAAATGTTCCGCTAACCTGTGTTTTAACAGGAAACGCTATTGACTTCATCACATCCTTAAATATAGGGATGGGTTTTTTTTCTCTGAAATTAAATATATATCATATATTTACTACAGCTCCAAGGAAAAACCATCAGAAGATTTCAGAACAAAGTGTTACAATCATCACTGTGCCGCCTTGTGCAAAAAAGATGTCACAAATAAAATAGATAAATAAATAGAAATTAGCTAATGTACTGTAGTTCAATAGAATCCCTTTTGAATATAAATAGCAGATTCACATTTTCCATTTCGTTTTCAACAATCAAAATTCATAGAGATTCAGCAGAAGGTGATTGATGGAAATCTAAACTAAATATTAACCCTGTAAAAGTTTCCACATGACAAGTCATTTGAGTCTGAGCGCATGTCTTTCCACCCTGCTCAAAGGTTGAACATATTTCCTCAAAGGAATATCAAATTTATCAATCTTAAGAAGTTCTTGATTGAGCTGATGATTCTCAAAACACAGCAGAACCAAAACTTCATTGTGCGATGGATGGACTGTATGATGACTTTGTACATATACACGACACAATACATTGTTAAAGTGCAAGTCTATTGTTCCCCAATGCTTCTTCCTTTTGTCAGAAACCGTCTGTTCATTGACATTAAACTACTTCATAAAATCACTGAAATTAGCTCTTCTCAGCTTTCCTGCAGAACCGCAGCCGTTTAAACTTGCCGTCTCTCTTTACCGGCATCATCATCATTTCCTGTGGCACAGAGTTTCCATGACATCTGAAGGAAACACACCAGTATAAAGGTACCTTCTACTCTTTTTTGCTGTGTTTTAATGACATTTGTTCACTGTGAGGGTGTTTCTGTGTAACTGTAAAAGACACTGTAGGATGTTCCTGGCCCACTGTGTTATGGAATGGATTGTGTTGACAGTCCTCAGCCTCTGCCTGCCTGTGTGGAGTGGTGAGTATAAACAGACTTATACTTTCAGAAAAACATTTTTTGTGATAGTTCTGTACAAACTGATATGTCCTGTGATGTTGGAGCTGTCTCCTTCCTATAACAAATGATGAACATAGATAGAAAACACCACTCTAGACATTGTATCGATTTTAGGAAAGAAAGCATTTCCAATGCTACATGAAAAGATCAATACAATGTTGAATTGCTTATGGAACAAAATGCATTTTAGCATTACTGTTGCACCAGTTTGAGATGTTGTGATTGCATACTGTATATGTGTATTTATATCTAGATTTATGACTATTTTGTGTATTGTTTCTCTTGACCTTCTGTGGTGGGCCTAGTAAAAGCAATTTAGCCAATTGCTAAAGGTGGTTACAGATCAGTGTTTAACATAGAATATGTTTAAGTAACAAGCAGTCAATTTGATGTTTGAGTTCAACTTTATTGATAAACGTCCAAATCAGAAGTTATCTCAGTTTCCATACAGATCAGGTCTAGGCTGTACTTTATATAACATTATATACGAAGACCCAACAAGGAGCAAGCTCTTGGCTACAGTGGTGGGGAAATATTTCCCTTTAACAGGCAGAACCTTGAGTTGAACCCTGTCCATTGGTGGACAGTCATCTGCTTCAACCGGTTGAGTCAAAACAAAAAAGGAAGCAATTTGAAATTCAGTAATTACATTCCAGTATTTTGAGGTGATGGTGTTGATGTTCAGTGAAGTGACTACACTGAGAGTGTTTGCTTGTCTTCTTGCCACTTGTTGACTAGCCAACATTAAAGAATTTTAGCATTGATTAGCATGTTAAAACCTTGCAGCTTTACCGGAATGACATGACTTGTGCAGAGAGATGCTATGTGCATTTGAACAACTGTGTTTCATTTTCTAATGTTAAACAGAGGAAGTGACATGTGGGTGTGGAGAGTTTTGACTTTGTAGGTCACCTTTGACAGAGATTCCGAAAATCAAGCAAAAATGTTATGTAATTCCATTTTTAGTTTACGTGATTGGCTTACATTTTTAACTCTGAACACAAACATTCAATGAAAATGTTCAAGTGTGGCTGTGAAAAGTTTGTTAACTGTTAAGTTGTTATTTTTCTCACGGGAAAGGCCTTATCTGTCTTTGCTTTTTGGATTCAGTACAGCTGAACACAAAAACGATTTCATCCAATCTTCCTTTTTTTTGCCAGCTGTGAAGGTGATCCAGCCATATAGAGTGGTGAGCACCAATGGCACGGCACAAGTCCAGTGCTTCATCCAACCACGACCCTCCTACCACCAGATCCAACACCCCATCGACCAAAACCAGCTATACCCCTACCCCAGCCCAGAAGAGCTCCTTGTGACTCTGCTGAAAGGCCTCCATGGCACAGAGAAATTCTGCTCGTCTATACTCAACTTCACAGAGAAGAATGAGACAGAAGTGGAGAAGAAGGAAGAGGTAAGTTGTGGATGAATGGATGTTAACTTAATAAAACTTTAACCAACATAACCTAATATACTAACACATTTTCTAGATCAGATTCTAAGAGGTGAAGATCCTAAATGAACACAGATTTGTTATAAGAATTTTCAAATGACCCTTCAAAAAGGAGGATTTGAAGTATCAAAGTCCAGTTGAATCTATTCTTGTACAAGAAGGAGTTTAACAGCGTCAAGGAAGAAGCATCTTAAGTTTTTAGTTTAATTTCCTTTAATAGTTAACATTTCCCCAATCTAAATGTCACCGACCTGTCCCTGATACTTGTTCTAGACTTCTTCTATTTACACATTAACTTTACCTTACGGACCTTAGCAACATAGTCATGTTAGAGAAGTGAAAAACAGAACATGTGAGGCGTAGAAACTCACATACACATCATATGATTTCATGTGAAACACAGTATAAAACACAGTATAACTTTTATAACAAGATTTTTTTCCCCCCACAGTTTGAAACCTTTTGTATATTCCATTAGAGAGGTTTCCCTTGAAACAATGATCATGGTCACTTATCACTGCACCAATTACAACATTTGAATCAGAGTCTGATGAAAGTTGGGTTTGATGAAGCAGATCAGCTCAGTGTTTGATGTTAAAGAGTGTAGAAATGACCATGACTTTCCATGAACTATTATTGTTGCTTATTTAGTCATGAACATGGTTTTACATGTATCGGTACTTAAACCCTTAATGAATTTGCTTTCAATTCAATCATGGCCACATGGAAAATGTTTTGCCACATTAAAGGTGCAAGGAGAAGGGAAATGGAAATATAGTTGCTGAAAACGTGAAAAGATTTTGAACGATATATTAGTGTAATGTGCAGTTCTTCAGTCCAGGATTTTGTGGGCGGTCCTTAAAGGGTGGCTCGATGACACGCTGAGGCCACCCTGAGCCATACCCCTGCACCCCTAGCAGAGAGATAGAGATGAATTCATATTTCAAAGTTAGTCATGTCATTTTCTGAACTCATCTGACATGTTTCAGTCTTGTTGATATATGTAATCATTTAAATTTGGTTGTGTGGTTAATAACACTTTCTTCTTTGGTCTGACAAAGAGATATTCTTACTTTACATGGACTTTAAAGGGTCAAAACTCCTACACCAAGCCTTGTAGTATGAAAACCAGCTTGGTTGATAAAATTAACAACATACAGCTTTAATAAAGTAATAAAGTTTTACTAGAAACATTGTTAGTTTAGTCCTCAGGTTGATCCTGAAGGAATGTTCATGTCAATGTTTAAATCAATTAGAATTTATGTATATGTATCTGTCAAAGAGGACTTTATAATTTATACAATATATATAATATATTTAACCTTTGAACTTGATTCAAAGAGACATGGGATCATTGAAAAGTGGGGAATGTGTTCAACAACAACAAAATGTATGGCAATATATCCATATTTCAGATTCTGAAATTCTACAGTCTACAGTTTGACCTGAGGGTGGTGCTAAGTTCAGTTCTACAGTTAACAGGACAGGGCAACAATATATGCTCATGTAGATCTGCCCAATGGATTTTAAGTATTTATGAGAGAAATGCAATTTTAAGGATCAAAAGTTGCCTTTATGTAGAAAAAAATCTAGTTCCAGGCATTCCAAAAATATGGATAAGAATTGATAAATTTGGGCAGCTACATTTTAAAAACACACCTATTCAAGAAAGAACTCACACAAACAGGATTATTTATCCACCATCCTGTCCATAAGGGTCAGCCATACATACATTATACACAAGATGCACTGCTGTTACCACTCTTTTTCGTCATGTCCTTTTGTTCTGGTTTGGAATCATTTCTAAAAAAATATATTGTGATGAAAAAGAAATATAATCATATGTCCTGACCATTTCCTAAATGCTGGAATCAAACTCATGTTCATTTTGTGTTTCAGGTGCAGTGCTCTGCTCATTTGAAAGAGGGAGCTGTGGAGGTGACGGTATCTGGATTGCAGGCCACAGACACAGATATATATCGCTGTCAGGTTGATGTCTTCTACCCACCACCGTACCTGCGGCTCACAGGCAACGGCACGCTCATTCATGTCTTAGGTGAGGCTCCCATGCGTGACATGCAGAGTGAGCTCACAGGTCACATGTGTCCCTGTGCTTCTTTCAGTCTAACTCTGTCCTCATCCTTTGTCCACAGAACGCCCTGACTGTCCAATGCAGGGGGCTCACAGACAGACTGCACTGCAGGGTGTTGGAGGAGAGGTTGATGAGGGTGATGAGAAGACGGAATCAGTCAGTGTTCCTGTGGTTGTGCTGGTGATACTGGTCATGTTTGTCCTCATCATCATTATCTACTTCCAGGTCAGAGCAATATTATTTTATTTTAATTCATGTCATAATTGTGATGATATTTAATGTTACTAATAAGTAGCATACATAGAACCAAGTATTAATATTATTATTGTACATTTTTGTTATTTAGTGGTATTTACTAGTAGTAGAAGCGTCATTCATGTTTTATGCCTAAGTTAAAATTGCATGCCACCTGTAGTACTGCAGTAGCAGCAGTAACAGTAGAATGGTTTAGTGGTACTGCAGTCTATGCAGGCAAAACAGCCAGCTGACCCGGGTCCCTGCACCCATGCCCCATGTTCACTGTATGATAATTGGTTTGCAGATGTATGAGATGTGCCATTGTTTGTGGATGTTCTAATATCCAATAAAATTGGCAGAATAGGGTAACGCAGCACTTAAATGTATTGGTCAGAATAAGACACAGGATTCTAAAAGCTCCAACGCAGGCTGATCTGACCACAGTGAACAGTAGCAGTAGCAGAAGCAGCTGTTGTAGTAGCAGTAACATTATTTGCATGTAACCCATCTTTCTTTCTGTACAATCTGACAAAAGCTAATTATCCTCTGATGCTTCTTGCATTCAAATCGATGTGTTTTCCATTTGCAGACACTACAGTGTGAACGAGGGAAGAGGGACATTGTGAGACCCCTGCCTGGCATGCTTCACAAATTGGATCCTTCTGCATTTTCACGTGACAACATTGCATGAAAAACACACAAATGTGTCTCCTCTGCCCCAAGAATACTCACCTTTGGACATCATGTCCAAAGCAGCCTCGTATCTACCTACATGCATGAGAATACAGTTTATTAGAAGAGGGTTAGAGGGATATGGACAAACACCAAAATGACATTGAGTGTCTGTGTATATTTTACTTATTAAGTATAAAAGTAATGTTTACGTTGTTGTAAACAGATTATAATAGCAGGTTTGAAGGCTTGTATGGCTATGGCAGTGAGTGTATTAATAATTACTATATTTGTATATTTTGTTGCCACTGCAATGCCAATGCAAATATTCATGTTGGATATATCCTTAAAATGAAGTTTCTTAACTTTAAATTGTAGTTGTGTGTCATCTTTTATTATTTATTCTATAATATGAATCAGCTTATTCAGGGATGAACCACACAGATCCAAAGTTGTTGTGGATCCACAAAGAGAACTGCGTGACAAAGTGGCTTTCTAACTCAACAAACTCTATATTTTCTTAAAAACGGGTTGATTGAGAAGCATGCAATCTGTAAATCAAAACACTTTCAATCAACTGTATACACCAAGAGCTAAAAATACATTTATTATAATCTTTGGACATGAAAGCATAAAAAGACAGACAAGTCTCCTAACTTAACTAGGAAGCACACAGAACAGGGTAGACAGCACCATCCTCAGGCAGGGAGGGGAAACAGCACAACAAATCATATAATCATACTGCAATACAAACAGACATTATGACTCAGGGTCATAACTCTGGTATCCAGTGAACCCAGAATTCACCAGCTCTGTCTTTCAACTAGTTGCTTAGACGAATGTTTATGCTGTGTATAATGAACTTAGGGCCCAGTCTGTATGTCCTATATCATGAAAGGCCCTCGGTCGGACCCCTGTCTTACATTAGATTATTTTTAGTACTGCAGCATAATCATTGAATGTGCCAGTCCAGCCGTGATACATTAGCTAACATTAGCCAGAGATCAATGCTTACCTGTTCAGGAGAAACCTGCCAACTCGGCATCAGTCTAAAAATCCTTTTGGGTCTTAAGCCTAAGTCTCCATCTTACAATACTCTCTGCTCTGCTAAATAACTGAATAACACATCAAACAGAGAACTTGTGATTTCATCAATCATTTTATTAATTGTAGCTCAGTCATACTCAGTCCTCATCAGAAGTGCTGAAATCACTGTCAGCTGCATCATCTTCTCCGATCTCTTCCTTCTTGTCAGTACCCAGGAGTGGTTGATGGCTGAGGATTCTCCTGTAGTAGTCCATGACATTTAGCATTTCAGCTTTAAGTTCAGTGTGTTCTGAAGCACCAGACACTGCAGTCCCTTCTGTGTGTCGTCACACACACGTCAGTAAGAGAGGCTGTAAAAACAGAATATCAAAAGCAATGTCAATAAAGTCGGTAATGAAAGCGAGCTCACTATATGAACACAAGGATTTAGGATCCTGTAATCAAGCCTCAAAGATAGATGTAGCCAGATCTCACATCATCAGCATGTGAGGCAGCATCACTAAAATAAAAAAGAGATGTGAAGAGATCGTTCCCAGTTTCAGAGATTGTTCCTTCAACACTTAACAGTGTGGCTGCATTTCTCTGCACAGGATCATCTCCTCCTCCTTCAGGAGCCTCACAGCCTTCACCTTCTCAAACACCTTTTGCCTGTAGATCTACAGCAGATACAATCTATCAACATCAGAAGGGAAAACAGAATACCAAATTATGTTTCAACAACCGTATTACTGTTTCAACTACTGCTCAGAGTATTTGTTTAACGATGATACATCTAAATATTGTAACATGAAGAGCATACTTTTTCTTCTTGTGTTCTGCCAAGGCCAAATCTGATAAAAATGAGTCTGGATGAGGGTGTCACTGGACACATTTTACCTCGATGGTTCAGCCAGCTTGTCTTGTTGATCCACCTATAAAAACTTGTCAAAAAAGTGTGATGCGGAGAGACAGACATAGAATATGAACATAGCGTAACTTTCGGACTATAAGTTACTACTTTTTTCACACGCATTGAACCTTGCAGCCTATACAATGGTGTGGCTAATTTATAGCTTTTTACTGGCCAACGGCCACCAGGGGGCACTGTCTAGCAGTAAACGCAAAAGTGCGACAGACGTAGGGAAATATTATGCACCGAAAAAGTACTGACATTTTGCGCATCATGCACACACCCTCATCATGGAACACACGAAGAAATGCATATGATGCAGCTTTTAAGTTAAAGGCAATGGATCTGATGGAAATAGAGCTACTGCACGTAATCTGAGCATCCTGTGATGTTGGCGTGTTGGTGTCAGACTGCCGATTTTCAGGCGCAGTTTGAAAAAAAGCATATCTCAAATTAAAACATTAAAAATCTTCTGTGTACTGTGTAACCCGTTTCTCGAGGTTATTATAATTTCTGATCTGATTAGAACAGAGGTTGGACCAATATCAAATATTACGGAGCCTTAAGTAATAAATGTTAGCGAAGAACACACAACACGACCAGGTAAGGTTGAAAATTTATATTATACAAAAATAAAACATAATGTACAATCCCTGCCTATCTAAAGCCGGCTTCCTGAATGCACAGGCGCATATTAAAAGGGCCCAAAATAAATATCAACAAAAAGTGTCTCTTTATGAAATCTCTTCAATAGAGTTAAAAGAAAATAAAACTGCTTCCTTCGGAATCCATGAATGTTTTGGTGTGTGTGTGTCTCTTGTAATCAGTATGTTCTCTTCACTACTCGGGTAGGTTTAAGTGTGATCTTATCTGTATATCAAATGAAGAAGTAGGATGATGATGGTTCCAAAGATGCCACGGCTGGCAACACCAGGCTCTCGGTCCGTTCACGCTTCTGTTGGCTCGCCACTGACCTCCAGGGTCAGGTTCAGATGATCTCACTCTCTCTCTCTCTCTCTAAAAAACCAATCTATACATACAGTATAGAATACATTAGCTACTACTATCTCACTTCTGTTTCAATCTGATCAACTTATCTTCATTGGACTATCAATTCAATTATACCCAATTGTAAAGGATATAAACACCCTAATCATTATGTAAATGAACAGGTCACATCACACCACATAAGGTCTGTTTCAATGAACAACCAATCAATCATGTACTTCCATCCTACAGCATAGCAATAAAATAAATTGAGATTTCTGAAACTAGATATTTATGTTTTTAACCCTTTTAAATCTATTTATGCATCTTAATAACATTTTTAAATATCACTTTTAACCAAACAATATATTTATTCTTTTAACATTTAAGATGAACTTCTGTTTCTCATATTCATATGAAACATGTATATGAGCAGTTAAATGAACTAAATCACCTTTATCTTACAGACCAGAGATAAATACTCTACTACCTCAATCAAATAACCTCTAATGGTGGCTAACTTAGCTGAGCTAGCTAAAATCAAGTTCACATTCAAATACTAGCGATAAGCACGCGGCTAGCGCAATTAGCGATTTTTTAACATCATCTGTAACAACATAAAACAACCAGAAACTGGGTCTATATGATATCAAACAGCAAGAATTGAGGTCACAACTCCGACTGGTTTTAAAACGGTATTTTACGACATAATGGAGTTTGCACAGTTAGCATAACCTCGCATTAGCGTTAGCATCCTTACCGGAGTTTCTCTTGAGGAGCTCGCAGACTCATGCAGCTCGACTCTGTCTCTCAGCTTTCAACCTAACGAACACACAGTATTTCAATATTTGGTACGAGGCTTTATAAATGTATATTTTTCAGAGGATTAGTGATGGGTCCGGCAACGCTGATGCGTCGGCGCATGTGTCGAGCCCATAGAGCACAGGTGTCAAACTGTTCCACTAAAGGGCCGTGTGGCTGCAGGTTTTTGTTCCAACCGGACAAGAGCACACAGTTTGACCAATCAACTCTCTGAAGACTGAGATCAGTTGATTAAATGATTCAAGTCTGGTGTGCTGCTGCTTGGTTGAAAAGAAAACCTGCAGCCACACGGCCCTTTTGTGGAACAGTTTGACACCCCTGCCATAGAGCAACGCCCCGTGTCGATGCGCGCGTCGCTTTGACAAGTCACGTGACCGATACGGGAACTGTTTCGAACTGACACTGACGCGCCAAATTGTGTTTATAAGGAAGCACATCTGTCATCGGGATGCATCTGCCAAAAGAATCTCTAATCTTTTGCGCATTACAACCAAGTACTATGGAGCTTCCTCAGGGAAAACGAAAGGTTTCTGCCGTGTGGGACCGTTTTGATGTCATATCAGAAAATAAGGTATTTGTTTTAATTTCCTTGTTGTTTCATCCTGTTCCTCTCAGAGTTTCCACTTCATCTATCTGAATTCAAATTCATTTCAAAGTCTCTTAGTTTACTATTTATTACTATTATTTTCTGCAGGTTAAATGTCGCATTTGTTCGACAGAACTACTATTGTATTTAAACAAATCCACCTCCTCAGTGCTGAGGCATTATAGGGCCAAGCATGAAAATGAAGTCCCAGATACACCCAGGATAAACTCAGGTATACAGCCATTCTACAACTTACTCACAGTTTTTGATAATTAATTCCTATTAATTTATTCTTTACTTCATTTTTCACAATCAAGCTTCCAGGAAGCAGATATTGGATGAGGCTGTGCTGAGTTTTATCTTGAAGGACTGCCAGCCCCTCAGCATGTAGAGAGTAAAGGGTTCAGGGAACTGGTTCAGGTCCTTGAGCCCTCATATGTTTTGCCAACCAGAAAGCTATGTGTGGAAATTAGTAGTAAAGTAGTAGTTGATATATCCAAATTTATTTAATCTTTAATTTAAACATGTTGATTTGATTTTGGTTTTACTCTGTGTCTAAATTTATTAGTTAGAAAATCATGTGATCAGATCCCCACACTTACATCCATCAGACACAAAGCTAGGCACATTGTCACATACTTCAGATCAAGCACTACAGCCAAGGAGAAGCTTGCTCAAGTGCAGCAACAGATGGGACGACCAACCCTGAAACTTATCAATGAGGTGCCAACACGCTGGAACAGCACATATGAAATGCTGTCAAGGCTGCATGAGGAGAGGGAACCAGTGTGGGTATCTCTGGCCTCTCTAAAAACAGATTTAACTCCACTTACAACTGATGAGTATACCATCATAGGAGAAGCACTTCTTGTGCTTGCTCCTTTCCATCAAGCTACAGTGGAGTTGTCTGAAGAGAGGCGAGTGTCAGGGTCAAAGGTCATCCCGATGATGAAAATGCTCTATCTTGCACTAGAGCGTAATGCTTCAACCTTGCACACACAGGCAGCCATACACCTGCATGAACAACTGAAGCGTCGAGTCACAGACACTGCTTCCAATCTGGAGTCATTAAGTGTTTTGACCGTAGCAACACTTCTAGACCCCAGATTTAAATCACTCGGGTTCCGCAGTTCCTCCAAGTGCAATGAAGCCATCGCTAGACTGAGATCAGAATGTGCATCTTCAGAACAGCTGTCTGCACCCACTTCAGGCATGTTATTCAGCATTATTTGTTTGTTGTTGTTTGGAAATCATGTACTTCATTAGATTATGAAGTGGGGAGGCAGACAAAAAGTGCGACAGCTGTTGCCATCCAGGAGGTTCAGCGATACCTGGCAGAGGGAAATCTTCCCAGATCCGAGGATCCTTTAAAATACTGGGACAGCCAAAAGCTGTCGTATCCCAACCTGTTCCACCTGTCGTTACAATTTCTGTGTACTCCAGCCTCGTCTGTGCCGTGTGAGCGGGTGTTTTCAAAAGCTGAAAAAACGTAATAGACTCAATTTCAAAACGCTGGAAAAACTTATTTTTTTGAATAAAAATTTGTAAAAAGAAATCCACAAGCATCCTCATTCACAACACGTTCACTTAGATTTTCAGGTTATCTAAACTTAAATGAAGTTATGAAATGATACAATATAAAATACAATGACTTAAATTATATTACTGTGTATACTAGGTCATCAAATCAGTGTCAGTTGAGTCTGTCAACTAGGTTGCCTGTAGGGATCTTCAAGGTCCAGCAGGTGTCAGTATTCAGTCACACAGTATCAACACAGTATCAATCAATACAGTTTGGCAGTGTGTCGAAACGCTTCATGACGCCTCATCTACCCATCACTACAGAGGATATTTCCATAGCCATCCATACCAGTGATGCTTCGGACAATGTCTCCACCGGAAGAAGGAAGACGAGTGATTTTCTAGAAAATTTCCCGGCATTCATTCATTTCCTTTCATTTCGTTGAATTCATGCACCACCCTCTGGCGAAGTAGGAAATTACACTATAGTAACCTGGTATGGCTTACAACTGTCTTTCTGTGTAAATATCTCATGTTACAACATGAAAACCTGTGGCTTATATTCAAGTACAGCCTATAAAACGTTTTCTCTTTTAAAATTTAGCTGGTGCAGCTTATATCCAGTAGGGACATGCACATCTATCCATGATAAACAATTTGATACATCTCTAGATACACAGGTTATGACACGATTCAGAAGCGATATACTTTTATTACAGACCGATTTGATACAGATCGATACAGTGTAAGAACGATACAATGTGATTTGATTCTACTGTTAATATTTATTGTAGATATTTTATAAAATAAAGAAGCCAATTCTATGAAAGTGACTATCTTACAGTCCAGTACAATACTTTCTTTTAAAAAAGACCACATATCCCCAAGCATTGTTATTTTATGACACTGGCAAAAATAAAATTTTTGTGAATGGGCCCAGTGGATTTTCCCAAAAGTGTGTGAACTGATTCCATGTCTCCTAATACCCGATCCATGACTCTACACCTGATTCATTTAGGAATTCATGTCTAATTTGTATCAACTGAGGAAGCTGCTACCGACTTGTTAAACCAAATAGTCCGACAATTACGGTAATACAGACGTGACATACTAACTTTCTTTTATCATTAAGCCTAATATTACTCAACAGATTGTTATGTAATGTTCTATCCTTAGGTTACACAAGGTCACACGTGGGGCTTGAGGTCCTTGGTAGAATTAATTGCTTGGCTCTGATTTGGGTCAGACTTTAACCCCCTACAGATACCACCACAAATACTATAGAGAAAGGGAATGTTTTTCATTATTTATGTATTTATTTAGTTTCACATTGTGATATTACTGCTTTTACCTAAATCGAACACCTGAATACTTGTCCCACCATGTTGAGATTTTCAAATTTCAGAGTTTCAAGTTTCCAGTGCAGTTCCATTCACCCTCAGTCTGACTGGGACTTTGGACTATCACTTCTGAGACATCTAGCCCAGAAAGACAACCCACTGCAGATATGCACAGACAAAGATACACAGTATAATTGTCTGTACAAAAGAAATGAGACAAAGGAAGTAGGGGAAATTGCACTTTGCTTTTTGCACAGCATCAAAGTGAGTAAAAGCTTCACACACACCTTATCTGATTCTATTCTGCTTAGAGTTAAAAAGAAAAACACTAACTGAGAGAACTAGCCAGATAAGATCTTCGTCTCTCTACAGCAGTCAGAAAGAAATTATTATACATTATTACCCATTTGCATTACTGCACATAACCATTAAGATTTGTTACATTTTCTATTCTTCCTTAATCTTATTTTCTGCATTCTTTCTGCACTCTCCAAGGTGTCCTGATCAAACCAAGCTGCTTCTCACACTTGTCTTTATTCTTAATAAATCATTCAAGATTTTGTTTTTGTATTGAATTGAACTCCAGTTTATTTTGTCACTGGGAGCCACTGAAGTCATTTAACTTGTAACACATTTGATCTTGCCTGCACATGTTCGTGTGATGCCTTCCTATAGTTTATCTTGGTAATCCGAGAGCATTACAGTAGTCTCTATCCCCTCTGAGATAAAACTATGTAGTACTCAGAATCTGCTTGAGATAAATATTCAACTCCTAAAACATATTTACTGATAACAGTTGCCCTAATTATGCTACGTGACTTTCAGGTTCCTGACTTGCTGTATGTATGCCACATGTATAACCACAAGAATGCTGAGTGGCTGAGTGTGAGCACAGTTCTTGTCTCTGGTTTTCAAGAATTACCACAAATGTGTCAGTCTTAGTGTGTTAGTATATCTGATCAGGACTAGTTTGTAGGACATCTCAGTTCAGATCATGTTCAGC
This sequence comes from Nibea albiflora, assembly GCA_014281875.1. Lineage (NCBI taxonomy): Eukaryota > Metazoa > Chordata > Actinopteri > Sciaenidae > Nibea > Nibea albiflora. The sequence goes on from CM024796.1 coordinate 25,825,670, forward strand.
TTGTTTTTAGAAGTGAGTTCATCCACCCATGAATAGAGGAGCTTTCCATATAACATTACTAAAAAGGAACTTGTGTTCATGAAAAGGAAATGGTCCAAGGATTGACCCCTGAAGAACCTCTAATACCATTTCCCCTCAGCAGATGTTACATTAATGTTGGAAACAGAGGCTTATATATTCTCTAAGTCAAATATTTCTGCTTAGGTTGTTTCTGCAATCTTTCAAGCTTTTAAATATTTCACTGTTTAAAATAGAAACTGTGTTCATGCTGTTTGCCTGCAACTCACTCTTCTGTGCTGTAGACACTGAATGTCCAGATGTCCAATTGTCTATTTTCTATTGTCCCTCCTGCTATTACTAAGAGCTTTTGTACACTCTTATGGCAAGGGGGACGAAAGAGTTCTTGAATCTGTTAGCGGAGCAGGATTGGGACAGGCTAGAGCTGCTAACATTGAAAAAATAAATAAATAAAACATTCATCAGTAGGTAACTGAACTGAACCCTGACCTGAAGGTTGAGGGGTAATTCAAAATCTACAAAGGCTAGTGTGTACGATTTTGTGGCATCTAGTGGTGTAGTTGCTGCAACCCCTCACCCCAATATGCTAACCCTAACCCTAACCCCTTTTCAGAGCCAAGTTTGTCCATACTGGGCTACTGTAGAAACATTATGAGTATTTATTATTATTATTATTATTATTATTTTCGGTTGATTACACTTATGAAAACATAGTTATAAATACTCTATTCCATTTCTAGCATGTTCTGTAAATAAAGCTTCTAAATCCAACACACTGGGCTTCAGTAAATGAAAAGGATTACAATTTACATCAAAGTAAGTAGAGTGTATGTAGAAACAAAATGTGATGATGTGTGATTTGATGCCAGCAACTTGTATCTAAAAGTTGGTACAGTGACACCAAAAGACTATAAAATTTGTGAAATGCTAAAAGGAAAAGGAAAAAATGGTGGAACATCTCACAAAGAATGAGGCCAAAAAACAATATTGGACTCTGTCATGGACATCCCTGCATGGGCTGAGGAACACTTCCAAAAATCATCACGAACACAGTTCATCGCTGCATCCACAAATGACAGCTGGAACTCCACCAGGCGAAGAGGAAACCAGATATAAACCAGGTCCACCTTCTGTGGACACAACCAACTTTAAGTGGAAAACAGTCCTGTGGTCTGACGATTCTGTTTGGAAATCATGGATGCCATGTCCTCTGAGATAAAGATGAGAGGGAGCATCAGAGCACAGTTCAAAAGCCAGCGTCCGTGATGGTATGAAGGTGCATTTGTTCACAGGGCATGATGGGTAACCTGCCCATGTTTGAAGGTACCATTAATGCTGCAGGATATGTACAACAAAAAGGTGACAACGTGAGATGTGAGATGACCTTAGTTATAGTTAGTTAGTTTCAGACAATTTCAAACCATAGTCTGCACAGATTACAGTGGCATGGCTACTTTGACATGCGACACAAGAACACAAGACAAGACACAAGAAAGTTAACTTAATTGTTAATTGTGGTCCTACATATAAAGAGAACAAAAAAAGAAAAAAAGATCAATCAGAGAACAAATTTCAGTGTGCTGATGCTGACTGTGTGGTTTTATTCATCAGACACAGTCATGCACAAAGATTTCACAGAAGCGCAAACTCTGAAAAACAGGATGTGAGTTAACACTGTTGATTCTGGTTATGGCAGAGGAAATGAGAAAAATGTTTTTTCTTTTAAAAATTTTTCTTTCAAAGTAACTTTTTGCTGACAGGCGACACATCATAGCAGTGATTGGTTGCACAAAGAAAATGAACTTATAGTTTTAACTCGTGATTTTTCTCACTCACTCAAATGCAGACAGCCACAAACGCAAAACACTCTTTATCTCAAGTCACAGCTCTCTGTCATTATACACATACATGTTTTCCCCAACATTTCAGAGGCGTTCTTTGTCCTGTCCAGGCGTCTTGAGTAATAATTAGTGTCAGATATGTTTTTTTCAAAAAATTGCAAACTTTAAATTTCTTTAAAACTTTAAAACTATATCTCTTATTTCTCTGTCATTGAAAAATCCAAATTTTGTATTTAACAACAGGCGATGTCAGGATGTCAGCCACTTCACTGAGAAGCTCATGCTCAGCATCTGTGACCTCAAGTTTCCAGAACACACTTGCATTTTAGACCACAGCTGGCCTCAAAGCAAATTGTGACGTCATAAAATCCTGCCAGTACGTACATACAGAGATTTATGGTGAGGGGAGTGGAACTTTACTCATTCTCTTTGCACAGTGAAGCTCAAACGTCCAAGTGACAAACAAAATAATGCAGCCAGTTAGTTCTAGAGAACAGCATTAAAGTGAGTAAAGCTGTCTTTTCACACCTTATCAGATCATATTCTGCTTAGCATTAAAAAGAAACACCACATGATGACCTGAGATCTGAAAGCAGGTCACATGAATCATGTTTACTTCAGCAGACTCTTGAAGTTGGTGAGGAAGTTGCCCATTTTTTGGTGGCAGATGCCCAATATCACAAATCATAAATATGTGTCGTCTCAAGGCACTGTACAGTCTGGGCAGTCAGCCTGCCATGGTGGCGGAGCCGATACGTTTCAACTTTAGTCACGTATCCGTCCGTATCGCCCTCTGCAACACATACGCAGAGCTTCTATTTTTCCCAGACACCAGAGCATGGCACATAAATTCAGCACAGAGCAGATTGTGCAGGGATGGAATTTTCAAAATAAAATACTTCATAACAGATTGACTTTCGATACAAGAACACGTCATAATGGGCAGAGTTTATTTCAATACTAAACACTGACAATTCACAAGACTGAACGTATTTCACCTCTTCACAACAGGAAGAAAACACAACAATATACACTATTTCAGTCACTTGAATGACTTCATGTGAAGTCATTTAAATCATTCTGTCCTGCCAGGACACATTGCACTCAGGGGAGGTGAAGAAAGTAGCCAAGCTCTCCCTGATAGCACAGGTTTCTCTTAATGCTCTGTTTCCTCCCATGTTTCGCACCAGTGCCATGTGTCTCCCAAGTTCCTCTGCCTCTTCTAACAGCTGTGCATTTCACTAGGGGCAAGGAGGAACTTGTGCAGGATGCATGGTGCCACCACAAGTGTGTCCATGTTTTTGGGGTGCAGGATAATCCTCCGGTGGAAAATACTCCAACGTGATGGCAAAATGCCGAAAGCATTTTCAACCACCATCCTCACTCTGGAGAGTCTGTATTAGTAAAGTACATGTAAAGTCAAAAGAGAAAAAAAGATGATTTTTGTATGATCATTTTTAATATGTCTCTTTTTTCCATTTGATCTCTGCAAGGCAAAATGGCGCACACTGAGGGGCAGCTTTGTAATGAGCTGGAAGAAGGTGTCAAAAGAAGTGGAAGTACAAGGACATCATGTCCTCCATTCTTTTGCCCTCACCACTTTGCTATGAGCATCATCCCTCAGCTACACCGGATGGAAACATGAGGCGCCAGGCCAAAATTGGGATTTTAAACCTTCTCCACAATATTGACAGCACACAGCAGTCACCTCAAGCAAACATACCTCTGACCTCTACCACAATATGGGGGTTCAATACGGGATGCGATTTATATTTATATTTCCATAAATGTCCAATACACATGTCTGTCACACACACAACACTAAATCTAACAATAATGATCAAAAGCACCTCCGGCACAGACACACTCCCTCTGTGTGTCTGCGCCTTTTAAAAATGTCCACTGCACCAGATACTCCACCACGTCCTCAAAAGCAAAAATGCTTATAAAAATACAGACGTGAGTGGGAAGAGGAACGTCTTTGGCTGGACAGCGTAAGCGGAGATGAATACAAGGCAAACTGTAAAATATGTCGGCGAGTATTTTCAGTGGCGCACAGTGGGCTGTCTGACATCAGAGAGCATGCATCAGGAGAGCAACACTGCAGGCCCAAGCGTCGGCGTCAAAGTTCCTCATACCCCATTTATGACTGATTTCCATGATTAATTTGACTTTAGTACACTAATTGTGGTTCGATTGATTGTTTAGGATGTTTTTAAAGTCGAATGAATGATCATTCATTTATTTAATATACAGTAGCATACCCTATATAAGCTGGGCCGTAGCCAATGCCAAAACAATAAAACAAGCAATGAACAGGCATACACTATCAACATTAGTCACGTCTCTCTACATACACACACACACACACACACACACACCCAGACGTCCTCTGCCAATACCAGCTGGCTACTTCGCACCCATCATTGCCACGGCAACTGCCATGATTGACAGGCTTCACTGATAATGCCACCCCCAGACGTCACTCCACACACTGCAGCACAACTTAATTGAAGACAACCCAAACAGCCACAGTGTATACACAGTCCATTACAGTATTATATATGGCCACATACGGCCCATTTAGTTTATGTTTTAGTTCAAACAGATTTAATTTTAATTTTTAATTAATTGCATAAACTGCAATTAATTAAAAATTAAAATTAAATCTGTGTTCAATGGTAATAAAGCATTTCAAGGGAAGGAATCTCATGAGGGCCACGAGGGCCATGGCCCTTGTGCCCTTACAATTTGGCCTTGTGCCCTTGAAAAAAATATCTGTCCTAAGGCCACGGTGACCTTGATGCCCCGCCCGCACTGCCCCAGTTCGTTATGCGGTTTTCTAGTCTGCCTCTTTCCTGTAAACACAGCTTTGACACCTGCGACTTTTGAGGGGAAAAAAAGTGTTTTGATGACATTTATCAACATTGGCGGGTTTGATTCGAGCCCGGCATGAACCGCTCGGACGGGCTATAATGACACTTCATCAAACGCACCCCCATTTTCCAACAACATGAACAATAGTTAACTCTGTGGCATTGTAGTTTCCAAGTGCATAAACAATAAAACAAACCGAATATGCCTTATGTTTAAATAATAACATGGACATTTAGTTTCTTATCAAATCAAATCAAATTTTATTTGTATAGCCCAAAGTCACAAAACACATTAACAAATATAAAGATTTCTCTGGCTGAACAATCTCCAAAGAGAGAGAGAGAGACAGAGAGAGAGAGAGAGAGAGAGAGAGAAGGCTGTAGCACTGGACAGAGTCAATCTACTGTATGTATAAATGAATGAATGCCTCTTTCTCCAAGAGACTGCAGCTGGCAATATCGTGAGTTGCGTGAATTTGAGAGATTTCGTGCGTCCTCTCGGCGCTCGGTGTCCGGTGGAACCGCACCAGTGTGCATCACAAACGGGTCGTGTGTGAGTACGCTGTCGCTCCGGAGCAGAGCTGTTCCTCAGCCGCTCCGCATGCTGTGCATTTTAGAGGTCAGGCACTCAGTTCAGGTAACAAAGAACTCCTCAAGAGACATTTACAGAGAAAGAAAACGACAAAGCAGAGGGACTCAGATAACAGATAACATGTGACAGGACAAATGAACACACAGTATGGACTGTATATTTCCATCACATTTATAGTATACCCAGTCCAGGTAGCATTATGTTTCTTCAGAATTAAAATGAATGTCCTGGACCATGAAAGTTTGACTTTTTTGAAAACAGAAATGAATGTACATACCAGGTCATTGAAAGTGCTTGAATATTTACTTTCATCTATCGCTCAGCTTACACAATCAACTGTTGTGCTGTGCTGTGTCACACTGTGTCACACAGCACGTCTGAGGTGCTCCCCAGTCTTTTAATTGTTGTCCTGGAGCTTCTGTAAAGTGTGTTAGTTCTAACAATCCTCAGTGGCACAAAAGTAATTCACGTTGGTCCGTGTCTCAAATTATGCCACCCTGGGTCCATTAGAGGGAACTAAACCTTGAAAAGTCATTCATTTTTGATATTTAAGAACCTTGTAGCCTATACACACATTTTCTGGGAGAAAATGGATTTCTGGCTTTTGGAAATATACACACACCATCCAAGTATTTGATGTATTTAAAGATCATTTAAAAGATGTGAACCTTTCCAAAGTTTTAAAGATATGTCCAGTTGTAGAGTAGAGTAGGTGGTGTCACTTGCATTTTCTATTCTGAAAGACAAAAACATCCTATTGCGCGACGTATGTTTGCAACAGGAACATGTGACACCCACAAAAAGTACAGAAAAGAACTTCGATTGGCAGTTGATAAGTGGAGAGCGTGGTGGCACGACAGCAGGAAGCACAGGCACCACAGGAACACAGAATTTGGGCAGATCAGTGTCTAGTCCAACCTCAAAAGTTTCTTTTTCCTGTTTAATTAAGAGCTCGACAGCAGAATGAGCTCTGTGATTGGGATGTAGGTTAACAGTACATTGTCTTTGCGTTGTGATTCAGTTCTTACTGCGAAGAAGGAGAAGGAGCAGAAACGCTGAGATGAGAGCACACAACTTCAGCAGCTTTATCGTCTTCACAACTCAGCTGAGCCTCATCTATTGCCATGGTAGGACTCAGTTTACATCTAATTCCAGTCCTTATTTAAAAAAAAATCATTCATTCTTATATTTATTTCTTGTATTATTTCTTGTATTATAATGATAATGGCAACCATTCTTAAAGATTTATCAAATGAAAGAAACTAATCTGATGTGATGGTTTACATGTTCGGTTTACAGAGTATGATTATTTGTCTTTCTGACACACACCAACACACAGGATATCAATATACTGATTGACAAACAAGACGAGCTAGTTCAGCATGAATGTTGAAACTGAATCCTTTTCATCTATCAGATTTTAAAGTGTTTCAACCGCAGAATCGAACCGTAAACCAAGATGAGTTAGCATCTTTCATCTGTGAACACAATGCCGAAGCCACCTCTGTGGAAGACTTTCGCCTCTTCAGCATGTATGTATTTTAGTGCTGTTTGTGTTTTGGGGGAATAATGTGCTGTGAAATACATAAATGAAGGTTAATGCATGCAGCTTTTTTTTTTTTTATCGCATTTAACTCCTGTTTGAACTTCTTTGTGACTATTTTCACTTTGCCATCAGTGTCATCAGTTTCTCATTTAATTCTACTTCCTTACCCAAGTGTTTTCTGTGCAGGTAAACAAGGTAACTAATACTCTCAAAGGAAGTTGGTCTCAGCAGCTGCCAAAACAAATACCAAAGTTGCACTGCACCGCCTTATCTGCATAAACACACTGCACTCAAATCGGTGAATTTGAAACCAGTAAATTAGCATTAAAGCAAGTTAAAAGTGAGGTTTAGACTTATAGTAGCATGAAGACCAGAAACAGTAGCCTGACTGAAAGTACTGAACAGTGTTGTAGTGCTGCTGTTTGGTCTTGGTTTTTGAGACCACTTTTTGAAGGTCTCGTTTCAGAATCGACCGCATATTTACCCAGTCTGTCTTGGCACAGAAAAATAAAGAGAGGAAAGGAGTGTTCTGCTCGTGGTTTAACCACAAGACCACGAGCCAACGGCTGCAAAGATCCTCCTCCAGATTTGACTCAAGTGTTTTTGTAAAGCAGCTTATTAATAAAGGTGATCATTGAAGTCATTTATGAGTAAACACTGAGAAAAAATCAAGTTGCCGAAATAAGAAATAAAAAATGCACCTTCCTCCTCAGTTACACTGCCTACACTGATCTTTTGTTAAACACTAACTGTTCCCACTAACCAGGTGTAGGCTGCTCTTGTCGCTAAGAGGGAGACTGAATATATTGCACACATCCCAGCCTCCTGATGAATGAAAAGCTGTCAATTCAATTGTTACTTTACTTAATGTCTCATTAAGAATTGGCCGATGTTGAATGTTGAATGCATGGTTCCCTGCACAGAGTAAAACACTGTAAGAGCATTTTAATATTGTAGTTAATCAATGTGGAGAGATCCTTTGTGTACTTCTGAGTATATCAGTATTAGAGTACTGCATGATTTCATATAATCACATTTTTGCAAGTGTAAATAACTGGTGGAGTAAAACATGCAATATTTCCCTCTGAAATGAGATGGAGTAGAAGTCTAGAAACACTCAAGGAAAGTATGTCAGTTGTACTTGTGCCAATGTGTTTCAGTCATCTCATCTAAATCTTGGCAAGTAATGAAGTGTTCCCCAAAATATGTATTATTATTCCTTTAAACTAATAATAATAATAAAAAAACAACAACTCAACTCATGGTGGCAGATGCTGGCAGACATACTCTGTCTAACAGATCTCTGTTTACTCTCAGAACAGGCAATTCTGAAAAACTGCTCTACCAGAAGGGAAGGAAGTGTGAGAACATCATCTGTCTTGAATTCAATCCCAAAAAGTTCCTCGTGGTCAAATTCAACATCAGCCCCGAGGACATGAGCATGAAATATGTGTGTGAGTTCACAGTGAAGGATGAAAATGATTTATTTCACACCAAGAGAGGAAATCCAACCACGTTACTGCCAGGTATGTTTAACATTGGAACATTTGTAGTCCTGTAAATACGAACCAAAGATGAAAAAATAAAGTGAAATACAATGCATGTGATTAGATGGTGATAATTTATTCACCCTTTGGTTCTTATGTTGCAGAGTATGAAGCTGTACCTGTAAAACATGCTGACATTGTTTTTGTGCAGACTAGTGAAGGACAAACAGGAAGTAATCTGACTTTATTTTCATTAGGTCAAATGGAAGTGGTTTCTATATCTCCTCCTCCTCCTCCTCCTCCTCCTCCTCCTCCTCCTCCTCCTTCTCGTCAGCTGTGGTGGATTGCGATTGGTCTGCTGGCTCTGATGTTCCTGTACAGCTGTGTCATCACTTCTTTCTACATCAGACTGAGGGTGACTATTTTGATTTTTGCTAAGTATACTTTGCGTAAGGACAAATTTGAGGCGTTTTGCTTTGCCATTCTGTGGCAACTTACTTCTGTGCCACTGCGTTTATAGGTGACAGTTTTAGTTACCTCTCCATTTTCATATGCTTCTTTGTCCATTGAAAACCATGTGTGACAGTATTGACTGATTGATTGAAAACTTTGATTTCTGTATTTGTGTAAAGCCAATAAAAAAAAATAAAGAAAAGGAAAAGAATTATACAAAGAAAAAAGAAAAGAAAAACAGGTCATCGCTGGACATGCACTAACTCAGTTGTTCTCTTAACCAATTCATTTAAGTCGTGCATGCTCAAAAATATTAATAGATTGTCTCCTGTACATCATTTTCCATATACATCATTTCACATTTAACATATTCATACACATACATAAATACCCGAGTATATATGTGGTGACTTTTGAATTTGAATATTTCAAGGATGAAATGTTCCAGGTTGAGAAAATTCCACTTCATCTCAAGCTAAATAAACTATTGTCTGCCAATAGATCCTCCAAAATCTCACACAGAGACCCTTTAAGTAAAAGATCAAGTCAAGTCAGCTCTTGGTGTCTGTTTTGCCTCAGAGGCATCATCATTACAAAGAAGAAAGTACTAGAAAGTTTTTGAAAAGCGCCTGATAAATGCAGTAACAATGCAGTATGCAGTATGGCCTGTACATGAACCGCATTCACTGTCTGAAACATTGTGTTGGGAATAAAAAAAGAAATGTGTTGTTTTTCTGCCTGTGTTTCAGTGCAGGGGCATAAATCCTGAGAACTCCACCTACGTAGTAATGAGGAAAGCTCCTCTGCCAAGGAATCCAGATTTCGACATTTATTGTGGGTAGCTGATTGATCTGTCTTCTGAATGCTGAATGTAATGAGAGGGGAAAACGTGGACATCCTATGAGGCAGCTGGTATCACAGTCTCAGAGTTTGATTTGCCTTCATATATATCTCTTGTCTCGTTTTCTGCATGAGCTGAAAGCCGTTGTATTGCTGGAGATGAACAGCAGGGTGAGACAAAGACCACCTAAGTGACCATGCTGCCCGCTGCAGCTGTGTTCATCTCTGCTTTTACAGTTGTATGTGCCACTATATTATCCATTATATAAGAAATATATGTACAATTATATTTTAGCTCTTCAATATCTTTTTTTATGTCAATGTTTTTGAAATAATGTGGTGCACAGTATCTGTTGTGACTGAGCTGATGCTTAGCGTGAAGGTTACAGCAGCTCATAATTATGTGGATGTGGACGAGCACTGCTGCAGAGGCAAACACAGTGAGAAACTCTTTACAGCTGCTGTTCAACAAAAAGGATCATCCTTCCCCAAAACCTCCCCAAATGATTTTTTCTGATACATAATCCATATTTTTAATACTTGCACTTTTAACTTGAGTGTGTTCATTTCCATCATGAATTGATTGTACTTTATTTCGCACAGTATAATTTGCTGTGCGTCTTTTGATCACCACAGTGTTCATGTACTTGCACATTATGCTGCTATTACAGTTTATTAATAGCAGTATTTTTCTTTATTATTACCGGACATTGCATTCACTGGTCACTTGTCCCAGGAGATGGTCTGATGCGTCTCCAAGTCACGAGCAGCACCTTGTATGAATGGCGCTCCAGAAAAGTAAACTCATGTCTATCACTCATCCTTTGGGCCTCCTCCTAAATATGTGGAGCTTCAAGGTGGAAAGAGAGACCTGCAGTGGACCAGCCTGCTACACGCCTGGGCGCTGTCCAAAGTGACACTTGAAACTTGAATAGAGAGAGGAAGGTAGCAAGATGGTCAATAAGTACATGGTTAATTAATTCAAATGAAAATGGACTCGGCCAACTCCCTTTCTATTGCTGTCGGTCAGGGTTTTTTGTATTCAGCAGCACATTTACCTAACTAACACATTTATCTTGAAATATATTGTCTTGATGTTTAAATGTTCTGTTTTCTTCATGCCTGTTAAATGTAGCATTTATGTATTTTATCACATTTCATTTTATCAATAAAAAGTCAAAGGACAAGCTCATGTCCTAAAAAAGTGTTTTATTTGTAGACATGGAATATTTATTTTTATGCATTTATCTGAAATGATCCAGATTTCAGGCCTGCAACTACAAATACATGCATGTTTTTTCTGCACTTCCAGTCTGTGTGTGTGTCGTAGGCCATCTGCTGTATGTATGTGGTTAATGGACAGCAGCAGGTTGTAACACTAACAATAGACACCAGAGGGAGACTCACGTGCGTTATATCTGCATACATAGCACTTCATAACAGATACAAGATCAGCTGTCATTTGTTGATTTGAGCATTTACTCAACATCTACTGGAACACACTATGTTGTGGATAAAGCTTTTTTCCACACCGTCTGTCAGCCTCAGTGGTGTAAGAATAACAATACATTTAGCAGAAACCAGGGACATCTGTTTTAGACAGGAGGTAGAATAATCAACCTTCAGATGAAAAAGACAAAAATAAGAATAAAATGAGAATAATAAGAAGAAAAACAAAAAGAATGATATTGACAAAAGTATAATAAAAACTCTCACACAAATACTGTCCTGGCTCTTTCAGGATAAAATAAGTTCAAAAGCCTCTGATCCGCAGCTTGTCATTTGTTTGAATGGAAACGTTCCAGTTGTCCTACACAAATATGGAAATGTAGGGGGAAAGCATGTATTCTGTCACCACTCATTCTCCCTCTTTTTAGGTATTACATGATTTATCAGTTTATCATTGTGTTCCATAAATATTCCAAACAACATCTATTTGCATGCACCGCACATTTAAACTTCTTTGTCTTCAATGCCTTCAAAAAATGCACACCTTAACTACAGCTTTTTGTGTTCACTATAATATTCTACTTGTTTTCAGGGCTTCCATATAAGTGTATCATATTCTGTTCCAAACCCAATTTATCATCATACACAAAGCATTATGCGTCTGGATTTAACACTGATTTGTGTGTCAAGGCTGTTGCTAGCCTATGAGCCGTGGGCTTGTGGCTCTTTCTGACAGAACCTGTCCGTATGCTTATAGCTGGCATGCCAAATTATCAGCTGTGGTTGAGATTTTAATTGACTTTGGTGTATGAATTTTGGTTTCACAGAGGGCTTCTGTAAATGGTCATTTCTCAGTCTGAAATGATTATTGATTTTTGATGTAACAGAGTCACCAAAGAATTGCCCCATACATAATGAAAATGTGTAATTGTTACATCATGCACATATTACTACTATTTTTGAACACCTCAACTTTGAACCCTGAGGCTATTGTGAACTGGGCCATAACATTATGATCACTGATAGGTGAAGTGAGTGATACCGATTATTCTGCTACCATGGCACCTGTCATTGTGTGGGATATATTGGGCATCGAGCGAACAATTTGTTCTCAAAGGTGACGCACTAGAAGCAGAAAAATTGAAAATTGTAAAGATTTGGGAAACTCTGACAGGGTCCAAACTGTCATAGCTAGATGAATGGGTCTGAGAGTCATGTACAGGAGTACATCAGGACGAGCTGCTAAGTGAAGCAGCAGAAACCTGATTGTGCAGAGAAGGAGGGTGAAGGATGAACCATTATGGAGGAACAATCGCCTGCATGGCATGTACCACCGACAAATTTAAGAAGTGACTGACATCAAGAAATCCTACCAGTGGCTGGAAAAGGCTAGACTGCAAGACAGCATAACAGCATTAATCATGGCAACACAAGGACAGGCATTCAGTGCAAGATCAGTAGAGGCAGGGGTCTACCACACCAGACAGAATCCGAGGTGCAGGCTGTGTAAAGATGCTCCTGAGACAGTTCGGTAAATAATAGCAGGTAGAGCATACATGGAATGCCACAACCAAGTGGCTGGAATAGTGTATAAGAACATTTGTGCAGAACCCTCAAGCTCCCAGGCCTTTGGTTAGGACCAGATGCAAAGTTTATGCCACAGCTACCCTAAATTAACAGCATTGGTAATTACCAAAATCTAATCAGCTATTTGACCATAAAGGCGTGCAGTCTCCTTTGAACAGTTGATGTAGAGATGTGTCTGCTACTAGAACTCTGGGTGGCATTTATCTGGGCTCTAATCTGAGGTGCTGTTAACTTGCGACATCTGAGGCTGGTGACTCGGATGAACTTATCCTCAGCAGAAGAGGTGACTCTTGGTCTTCCTTTCCTGGGACGGTCCTCATGTTAGCCAGTTTTGTCGTAGTGCTTGATGGTTTTTGTGACTATACTTGGAGACACATTCGAAGTGTTTGCAATTTTGCGGACTGACTGGCCTTCTGTTCTTAAGGTAATGATGGACTGTCATTTCTTTTTACTTAGCTGATTGGTTCTTGCCATAATATGAATTCTAACAGTTGAAAAAATAGAGCTGTCAGCTGTGTACCAACCTGACCTTTGCACAACACACCTGATGGTCCCAAAGCCATTAAGAAGGCAAGATTTTCCACAAATTAACCCTGACAAGGCACGCCTGAGAAGTGAAACCCATTTCAGGTGACTACATCCTGAAGCTCAAGAGAAGACCAAAGGTTTGCAGCGCTGTCAACAAAGCAATGGGTGGCTACTTTGAAGAATCTAAAATATAAAACACGAGTAATTTCACACTTTTTGGTCCACTACATAATTCCATATGTGTTCATTCATAGCTTTGATGTCTTCAACTTTTGATATATATATATACACATATATATGAAAATGAAAATAAATATATATCTAAATTATTTTTGAAACCAATAAACATCTTAATCTACTGAATACTTTTAACATTGTTAGTCGTGTTATCCAGGATTGCATCATGTGTTGATATGTTCTGGGATGTGTTTTTCTTAACACCTTTGATTTGACTGATCCCTCTGAGATTACTTGAGTTTGTAATTATCTGACATAAACACAAGAAGGTGTGAATCCTTGATGACATAGATTCATAAGAGAGCTAGTAGCTATATGCGGCGGTTTGTTTTGATCCAGTCTCACGGGTCTCAGCCACTCAATTGGAAAGTCTTCTACCTGTGCCTGGCAACAGAGAATCTGGTGGTTTTGCTCTCCATGAAGAACTCAACAATAACAGCGAAGGCAATCAAAGTCCTAATTCTCATATATATATATATATATATATATATATATATATATATATAATGGCATGCCGTTCAGGAAATTAATCTTTGAACTTTTGAATATATTGAATGAAACTTTGAAAATATTGAATGAATCTTGACTGACGTCAGACTGCACTGCAGTGCCTGCGGCCATCTTGTGTAACGTGTGGATGCTGCAGCAAAAAGTTTGTCAGTCCGCTTGGAATGTCGTAGCAGCAACATTAAACAATGAGGACATGATTAACACACTGGCGAATGCGTGTACGTTCCAAAATCCTCCCTATACTCCTGCTCAATACATCTCATTGCTCAACCTTTTGTTTGCACTGGTTTGACTACCATGTACTATACAATAGCCTTGTGATTTCTGTGGCTTCATGAACAGGAGGATGACTCATTTTCTGTATTTTCATATTTGTCCATATTACATAGGTGTAAATGAAACTCCATGAAGCAAGAACCTTTTTTTCAGTTTTCATGTATACAGGTACATCATACTCAGAAAAGTCAGGCAAATCGAACAAAAAAGATTAACAGATTATAAAACTGTCCTTGAGTGACAGAAGTCTTTCATTTATTTGGCTTCAGACCTTTTTGGGGTGTGGGGGTGCTGAGTGGTGAGAAACATTCCGACTGTAGCCTGCTCTTTGTCAGACAGTACTGTGCCACCTGAGTATGTGTCAGATGAGGCGCAGCGCTGTGATGATGCGTCTGTGCCCTGCTGACCCACTTTACCTGTGTGTGTGTGTGAGTGTTTTCAAACCGCTGGCAAGATGGCAGAGAGGACAGCTTTTGTAAGCTCCTCTTTGGATGGTGTAAACATGATCCAGAGTGTTGTTACCCCAAGTTGGAAAGTCTGTGTGCTGTTGTAGTTTTGGAAACACAGTCTTGGGGTTAGCATGGTTAAAATCCCTGGCCAAGATCAGGAGAGCATCTGGGCAGGCTGTCTGCTGTTCACTGATGTGGTGGTAGAGTTCATTCAGTGCCTCACTCCTGCTGTTGTCGTTGGAGTTTGGAGGAATGTACACCGCAGAGATCATATCAGCTGTAAATTCCCCCAGCAGGTAGAATGGCTGACACCTTGTGACCGCCATTAGTGGCAAGCAGTGCTTATTCACCACAACAACGTCCCGACACCAGATGTCATTGATGTAAACACAGGGCGAATTTCTCAGCATCACCCTCGACTCCATCTCAATCCCTTCCCACTGAGGAAATCCATCGTACCTCCGTACTGATTTCCACCTTCCTCCTGGTCCACACATGCACCAAACGGCAACTCCTCTCACTGGTAGGTCACCTCAACTACTATTTGCCATTTGCATCATCCCTCAAGGTTAATCCTTCGTTTCCCACCTCCCCACAATAGCCACGTCCACCCCAAATCTACAGTGGCCCACAAGGGCAAGTGCCACTGGCACAAGCGCTGCAAACATAGGGATGATGCAAAACGAAAAAAACACAAACACATAAAATAAATGCAACAGAAAAATGCTGCAATCACAGAAACGGAGCAGAAGCAAAAACATGAAAACCCACAAAACAAATGCGAAAGAAAACAACCCCAAAACAACCACAAGAGAGAAACGCTGCAAATTCACTCCACAAAATGGAAGCACGGCAGGCCACTGGGGGGATCCAACCTGAAAGATGGACCAGTCTGGTGGGGCCCAGTCCCTCTTTAAAACATGCTGGTATGCCCAGAAGAAATTAGGCTAACTTCTGGAGAGGATAATGAAAATGTATCAAATGTATGTATGTCTATTTTAAACACTTGGCCATAATCTTTTACAATGTTATAGAAGAGCAGCATAGTTACGTAGCTAATTTTAGCATGCTAGAGACTTTGATTTATAAGAGCTTGCATTTCTGACCTTTCCAATCTGTAAATGGACTGCAGCTATATTGTGCCTTTCTAGTCTTCTGACCACTCAAAGCTCATTCATTCACACACATTCACACTTCAGGAGCAATTTGGGGTTCAGTACCTTGCCCAAGACTGGAGGGAACTGCCGATCATCTGATTAGTAGATGACCCGCTCTACCTCTGAGCCACAGCCACCCACAAAGTAAAGTAAAAAGCAGTAGTTTGGCAAGTAACGTTAGCCATAGTGGTAACTTTAGTCACTGTAACAACTTTCCAGGAGACCCGAGTGGTGTGAGTGATAATTTAACGTTAGTTTTCTCTTGTCGACATCGTCTTCTTATATTGGATACAAGGGAGTGGCACAAGCTGAAGACAACAGTAAGTAGTCTTGAAGTACTCTTGGTTCCACATGCCACACTTTTCAAGATACTAATGCCCAAACATGTCTTCTTTCCAGATAAACCAGCATTTTTGAGTGTAATTTAAGTAATGTAATCTTATGAAATGTAACGTACATTTTAAAAAGAAATATTTTAGAGGCCTTAGATTAGGGATCTATACAATATATAGACAAACTTTATGTGACTGAGCTGTAACAACCTTTAGCTAATTTGACACAATGGTGCAGCCTGTCCTTGTTGAAAATGTATTGTCTTTTTGTTTGTCAGCACTGGACAACCCCACAGAAGAGGATGTGATTAGAAAGTATTTCCATGATGGCTACAGCAACAAAGAAATTTTGGATTTCCTGGCAACAATTCACAATGTTAAAATGAGCCATCGCTCTCTAAAGAGTAAATTGAATAGTTTGTCACTGTCCAGGCATAAAAATGATACTCCCACTTGTTACAGTACGTGCTGCCATCCAAGAAGAGCTGAGGGGACCAGGCCAGCATTATGGCTACCGTTTGATGTGGCAGACACTGCGCCAGAAGTACTGTAGGGATGATGAGGGATGATGTCATGGCTTTGATGGGAGAGCTTGATCCCTCAGGAGTACAACTTTGTGCAAGGCGGAGATTTGTAAAAAGAGTTTAGAGCTCCTGCGTACCAAACCATGTCTGGCATGTTGATGGTTAAGACAAATTAAAACCCTATGGCTTGGCAATTACTGGCTGTGTACATGGCTACTCTTGCAATGTACTGTGATCCTAGAGTCATTGCTCAAAACTATCTCAAAATCTGGGATCATACCAATGCGGCTTTGCACAGACTGTGGCACTGAAAATGGAGCAATGGTGGCAATCCATTGTGCGGTAAGATCATCACACTGATGATTTTGCTGGGGCTGCCAGTCATATGTTTGTATGTATGTATGTCCGTCTGGTAAACCAGATGTCATGCACTACCTGCCTCAGGTTTGTTTCTACGAAATGTCTTTCTTTTTTTTTTTTTTAAACATTTATCAAATTAACGTCTAGTTACTGTCTGAGAATGCAGTTAAATTCAGATGCCTCTTGAGTAGCTTTCACAATATATTTTCCCCAACAATGAATATTCAGTCATTTATCCCATGTCGCCAATTACTCTAATAATCTCCACTAATCTACAGAGTGGCAGAAATGGTTTATTTCCAAACTTCAAGTACAAGTACAATTCAGTATTACAACTCGCTAGAGCATTACAGTTGATGGTGCCAGTTGACTGAAAACATATGCAAATATCTGACTGAACTGATATATGTGCAACTGTGCATATTTTACTACCAGGCTTGTAGAACTGACTGTGGGTTCCCATTCTCGCAGGAGGAATTGGACCAGTTTATGACTGAGTCAACCTGCAGTCCATGTGGAGATGACCATCTCCAGGCACACTTTGAGAACCTACAGAGACAGAGTGGTCTGATGCAGCCATTGTCCTGGGAATCCTGTGTGGAGAACTATATAAGATTGAAGAACATGGCTGGTATGTAATTTAAAGCAAAACTTTGAATCTTTGTGTCTAACAACCAAACCACAAAAGTGTCACAACTTTCACAGAACAAGCCTACCTTTTCATTCTCCTCTCCAAAAGTTGTCTCTGAAAGCCAACTTTCTTCTGGGCATCCCGCTCATGTTTTAAAGAGGGACTGGGCCCCCCTGTACTGGTCCATCTCGATGGGTCCCACTAGAGGCCTGGCGTGCTTCCGTTTTGTGGAGTGAATTTGCAGCGTTTCTCTCTTGCGGTTGTTTTGGGGTCTTGTGTGTTTTTGCTATTTGCAGCATTTTTCTTTCACATTGTTTTCCTGTTGCATCTTCATGACCTCATCACGCTAAACGAATCTAGCAAGATGGAGCTTAAATTGTGGCACTGCTAGGGCAGCACCTGGACTCTGCAGGAACCCAGCAAGATTTCAGCTCTGGCTTTAACATGATCATCGTGGCTCTGCTTCAGGAGAAGCTCTCCCAACTGTGTGTTCCTGACTCCACCTGCAGGTGGATCACTGACTTCCTGTCTGACAGGAAGCAGCATGTGAAGCTGGGAAAACACGTCTCTGACTCCCAGGGCTCCAGTCTCCCCACCCATGATGGTGCCCTAATACTCCACTGTCATTGAGTCCATCCTCACCTCCTCCATCACCATCTTGTATGCTGCTGCCACAAGGGCAGACTGCAGTGTGTCATTCGATCTGCTGAGAAGGTGATTGGCTGCAGTCTTCTCTTCTTCTCTCTCCAGGACTTGTACACCTCCAGGACTCTGAAGCATGCAGGAAAAATTGTTGATGATGATCCCTCCCACCACGGTCACAAACTCTTTGAGACACTCCCCTCTGGCAGGAGGCTGCAGTGCATCAGGACCAGAACCTCACGCCACAAGAACATTTTTTTCCCCATCTGCTACTAGCCTTATCAACAACTCCGGTTCCACTAATGACATGACCCAAGAAGGTTGAAGAAAGGTGATGGCATAGACCAGCCCACCAGTTGACATGAAACACATCCCTTAGGTTGGCTAGGGCAAGTCTGTAGCGTAAGTGAAAAGGTCATCTAAGTAGACAACACAGCAGGGGATGCCAGGACCCTGTTTTGAAACCTTGACCCTGAACCTGACTTTAAATTGCCAGAAACCATGGCCAGTGGAGTAGGTGGTCTTTGGGTGTGCCTCTGGCACCAACTCTGCCTAGTCCAGGGCATCATCAACACAGTGCAGTGGGTAGGAGTTCTTATGTGTCAATGCAGAAGCACCAGGAGCTTTTCTTCTTTTGACCAAGACAGCTCAATCTGCCCAGGAGCTGCTGGAGAAGACTATAGGAACCCCTACCTTCCATTCTGAGTGTTCTAGTGGTGAAAGATGGTACTTTGAATTCTTTAAGATATGATCATCATATCAGAGGAATGTGTGTAGATTAGAAACACATTCAGTTGACAGTTGACATGCCTTTTTCAACATTTGTCTTTAGAGCTGTATCCTTATAGTAAAAAGATAAATGCTGTTACGCTGGTTTTGACAAACAAAGGTGCAAAAGTTAAAGAAAAGGTCTCTATGGAGACAAAAACAGCAGTAGAGGTGGGGAGGAGGTGTGGGCAGGAAGGATAGAGATAAATCAGTTGTATGACAGAAAGCTTTAGTCAGAACGCTGCCAGAGCTCAGCAGCTTCAACTCTCTGGTGATGGAGACCTCTGAGGGAAGTGAACTCTGCTTTCCAGAACTCCTCAATACCTCCTGCAGGAAGTCAATTAGTCCTCACTTTGAGTTGATGTTGACTTACATTCTGATGTCCTCCATCTCTCTGCTCACTGCAGCTCTTAACCTGCTGGTCATCATCGCTATCTCCCACTTCAAGTAGACATTCATTAATTTATGAAACCAATATAATATAATATAATATAATATAATATAATATAATATAATATAATATAATATATATGCTTTATTTGCTTTTATCTGAATGACGATTGATATTATAAATACTGATCAATGTATTGTTGGTTTCCCTCCCCAGGCAGCTCCACACTCCCACCAACCTCATCCTCCTCTCTCTGGCTGTCTCAGATTTCTTCTTGGGCCTCCTCATGTTCTTTCAAATTATGCTCTTAGATGGCTGCTGGTTACTTGGTGACCTCATGTGTGCTCTGTATCAGTATATAGATTATGTTGTTTCTTCTGCTTCAGTAGGAAACATGGTAATAATATCTTTTGACCGCTATGTGGCTATTTGTCATCCTCTGCATTACTCCACTCAAATCACACAAAAAAGAGTTCAAGTCTGTATTTGTCTGTGTTGGATATGTTCTGTAATCTTGCAAAGTCTTATTCTTAATGATATCCTACGACAACCAGGCATAAATCATTCATGCTTTGGAGAATGTGTATTTTACATTAACTACATTGCTGGAATTGCAGATCTTTTGTTTTCCTTTGTTTTTCCCATCACTGTTATTGTTGTTTTGTATATGAGAGTATTTGTGGTGGCTGTGTCTCAGGCTCGTGCCATGAGGTCCAATATTGCAGCTGTTACATTCCAGAAATCAGGTAAAGTAACTGCTAAAAAATCTGAACTGAAAGCAGCAAAGACTCTTGGTGTTGTTGTACTTGTTTTTCTATTATGTCTCTGCCCATATTATTGTGTTGCTCTTACAGTCCAAGATAACATGATGAATACTTCATCTGCAACCTTTGTAATATGTCTGTACTATTTTAACTCCTGTTTAAACCCTCTGATCTATGCACTTTTTTATACATGGTTTAGAAAATCAATTAAGCTCATTGTTACACTGAAGATACTGCAGCCAGACTCCTGTGATGCCAACATACTGTAAAGTCTCTGCATGGTGCCTGAAGCTAGACCTTCAGCATGAATAGAAAAATGTATGCGTCATAGTGATGAGAAACTGAATAGTGCGGGTGCATCATTTTGCTTAAGTGCATTATAATGTTGTATTATAATGTTCTCCAAGAATGACTGTGTTTCACAGTACAACAGCAAAGTTATATTCCTGTAACTTTCTTCAGATGGTGAGGTCAGGAAGAAAGAAAGTGTTCAGGAACCTCTGAAGTCTTGTGCTGTATTATTTATTGACACTTGGCCAAGGAGAATTAGAGACACTCTCAAAGTACATCAGAAGTGCCTGAGTCGGTCTCACATTCTGCTGAACTCATGCTGGTGGATAGACTTTAAAACCCAAGATAACACCACAAATACTATACACCCAGAATTAGCTAAAAGAGAATGTTTTCACCAAGGATGGTGTCATTGTCAACATAATTTAGTCTGGAGACACAGATGATGGAATGTCAATGGCAAGCTATGTAGTCGTCTAAGCATGCAGCACTAGATTTCTTCGACCCTGGCCACCACTGTTTGAGATAAGCTGGTATCTACTGTTGCCAGTCAAAGCTAAACAACTAATGCTGCCGAGGACCTCAAGGCCCACACACTTCATGTAACTTCGTGTAATGTGCCTGTATTTTTGTGCTTTTATTATATTCAATTTTAAAGTATATATGTGTCACTACAAGAATAGAAAATTCCATTCCAACACTACCATGTTGAAATACTTTGGAAACTTGACACTCTACCCGTGTGCAGCAAGAAGCTTCTCCCCTTCTTAGGCTAGTAAACTCTCCTTTCTTGAACTTTCCTCAGTCTGCAATGGTACCACGGCTCTGTAACACTAAATCTTGTCCAAGGACCCAAATAAGGCCATCATCTTCATCTAACTTCAATAATTTCTTCATCAACCTGTCTCTTAGACCCCATCCCAACCAGGCTGCTCAAGGATGTTAGGATGTTTTACCTCTAGTTAGCCCTTCTTTATTGGATATGATTAATCTGTATGTATGTATGTATATATGTACCACAGTCCTTTAAAGTAGCTGTAATTAAACCTCTTCTTAAAAAGCCCACTCTAGATCCAGAGGTTTTAGACAATTACAGAGCGATATCAAACCTTCCCTTTCTCTCTGAGATACTTGAGAAAGCTGTAGCTAATCAGCTGTGTGACTTTCTCCATAAGAACAGTTTATCTGAGGATTTAGAGTGCATCATAGCACAGAGACCACACAAAGTTACAAATGACCTCCTAATGGCATCAGACAAAGGACTCATCTCTGTACTCGTCCTGTTAGATCTTAGTGCTGCATTTGACACCATTGACCATCAAATTCTTTTACAGAGACTGGAACATCAGATTGGCATCAAAGGAACCGCCCCTGGTTTAGGTTGTATTTTTTTAGATCCGAGTTTGTTCAGGTCAATGATGAATCCTCCATGCATACCAAAGTTTGTCACGGAGTCCCACAAGGTTCTGTACTATAGGACCACTTCTATTCAGGTTATATATGCTTCCTCTAGGGCAGTGGTCCCTAATCTCCGGCATCGGTCCGTCGATCAATTGATAGCAGGCCGCACAAGAAATAATTAATTATTTCTGTTTTATGTATTATCTGAGTCTGGACGATCTTTTATTTTGAAAAACCTGTTATTTTGAGAAATGATTGTCTTGGTGACGTCTGGGTCACTTGCGCGGCGTATCGGTAACGACAGTGACCAGTCACAAGTCAGAGCGCTCTGAAGTCAACCCCCCCCCCAAACAATTGAACCCAAACATCTCAGAAACTCTCTTTCTGGAGACCGAGTTACCTTAGACGGGATCACCGTGGCCCCAGCTCCACCGTAAAGAATCTTGGAGTTGTTTTTGATCAGGATTTGTCCTTTAATGTTCACATAAAACAAATTTCTAGGACTGCATTTTTCCATTGCATTGTGTCCCAAGCAGATGCAGAAAAACTAGTCCATGCATTTATTACTTCTAGGCTGTTTGTTACTGTAACCACTCTATCATTTATTGTAATTTATTGTCATTTTATCATTCATTGTAATTGTACAATATGTTTGTGTTGATTGTTCTGTACATGTGACATCCATTGCACGTCTGTCCGTCCTGGGAGAGGGATCCCTCCTCTGTGGCTCTTCCTGAGGTTTCTTCCACATTTTTTCCCTGTTAAAGGGTTTTTTGTGGGCAAGTTTTTCCTCACTGGAACCGAGGGTCTAAGGACAGAGGGTGTCACTCCCTGTACAGATTGTAAAGCCCTCTGAGGCAAAATGTGTTTTGTGACTTTGGACTATACAAATAAAATTTGATTTGATTTGATCAATCCTCTTGTTGTCATCTGAAGCAGGGTCTGAAATCAGTGATCTTTGGCTTGTTGAAGACCAGGGTAACCCTCAAGAATGCACACTGGGACATGCTATGGAGTTGTAAATCTGACCTTCTGAAGTACAAGTACAGTACCTTGGAATCCCATACCACCACAATGTGTCACATCTACCGAGTTTTGCTTATCTGTATGACCTATTACGCTACCTCCCTACCTTTCACCACCTTTGTCAAAATTCTTGTTCAACAATTATGGAGAAAAGAGCAAGAATAAGATGATCCTCTTCTTCCTCAGGACCTCCAGTCAGCTTGGAAAATCTGGGAAGAACTCTGTTATCTTCCACAAATCACCATCCCTCGCTGCGATACTTCCAAAGGAATGGGTGCTACCACCACAATTCGAGACATCCATATCTTTTCTTTGCTTCGGAACATGCCTATGTTGCTGTTTCATACTTAAGATCAGAAGATAGTGGACTAGTCGGGCGCATATTAGCTTTTTCAAAACAACAGCTCTCTGTACAAAATTATGCACAGGTTAGCGCTGCTTATGTGCCGCGCTAACCTGTGCATGCCTCTGTGACCTCCACACTGAACTTACCCCACCTATCAGACAAAGCATTCTTTGAACTGACTCGACAACTGTCCTCCACTGATTTCAACCAGATTCCTGTCGCTATAAAGTATTTGTTGGAGCAAGACAGAAATCCAAACCCTTGCAAACAGCGAAGATTGGAATTATGTAGATTCAGCCAATAACCCTGCTGATGATCCCAGATCTCATTAATGCAAACAGATGGAGGAATGGCCCACTATTCTTACATGGCCCAAACTCCAACCTGCTCAACCTGATGATGATCAAACAGAGTTAAGAAAGTCCTACTTCTCTAGTGTCATCAACCCATTACTAATGTTCCAAATACCAACAGTTTCAAAACTTACCAGGAACCTCTGGATGCCACCGCTCAATCTCTCTCCAACTAGACCAGTGGAAATCAGTCTGCTGCTGACCACCTAAAAGCAGAACAAGAAATATTCTGACAAGCACAAAGTGAGAGTTTCAGCTACACAGAAACCACTTTCACCACATAGTCAAATACTCTATTTATCCCCAGAGCTGTGCTGTACCACTGGACTCATTCATGTTCAAGGGCGATTGAGGCAAAGCAATCAGCTGGAATCTGAGTCAATCCATACAGTTGTGCTTGATCCTGCTCACCCTGTGACAAAACTGATCATTCATGTCTATGATGAAAAGCTACATTACACTGGTTCAGAAAGACTCTTTGCTGAAATATGTTAAAGTTTTGGATCTTGAGAAGACGAGAAATGGTACACAGACATCAGGGTAGAGTTGTGTTTAATGTCAACAGTGGAGAGCAAAACATTAATTCCAAGGATGGCTGATTTGCAGACTGCTCTCCTCAGGTTACGTAAACCTCCCTACTATTTAACAGGAATAGACCATTTCGGACCAAATAATGTCATGAATCATAGACATGAATGTCATGAATGATAAAATGATTACAGTAGCAGTGGAACCTTTGATAGAGATAGAGAGACACAGATGCACAGCAGCAGCAGTAAGTCATTAACTAACTATAAACTGTAGTGGAGATATGGTAGCAATAATGACAGTAATAATATACGTAGTGGACGTCATGCAGGACCACAGCAGCAGCCGCGATCCATGAGAACCTGCTGGATGAGAGAGCACAGAAACTCTGGGGAAGAAGTTTAGTTAGTAACATGCATTAACATGCGTTAATGAGACATGTATGTTTACAGATGGTGAGAGAGAGAGAGGGAGAGAGAGAGAGAGCGAGAGAGTTTTCAGCAAAGGGAGATGTGACTACATCTTCAACCAGTACCTTGCTAGGCAATCTACTTTTGGAAACTATAGGAACCACACCACTACTCAAAGTGCTTTACAACAAGGCCATAAAACAATATAAACAGATACATAAATAATCTGTACATAGATTACATAACAAACCAATACGATTAAAAGTGCAATAAAAAAAAACTTAAAGAAAAAGAGAGAGTGCACCTAAGAGACAGTACAGGCCTAGTCAGAACAGAACGCCTAAAAAAGTGTGTCTTAAGCTTAGATTTTAAAAGGCTGAGATCAGTAGTGGCACGAATGTTGGCGGGCAGTTTGTTCCACAGTCAGGGAGCAGCGACAGCAAAAGAACGATCGCCCCACTGTTTAAGTCTCGACCTAGGGACCTCTAACAGAACCTGACCTGCGGAGCCAGGGCACTGCCACAATTGCGAAAAGTTAAAATCTCTGACAGGTAAGAGGGGGCCGAACCATTAATGGCATTAAAAACAAACAACAGAAGTTTAAAATCAATTAAAAAACAGACTGGAAGCCAGTGGAATGACGACAGCACAGGGGTAATGTGTTCGCGTCTGGACGTAATTGTTAAAAATCGGGAAGCAGCGTTCTGGACAAGTTGAAGACGGGAAATTGAGGACTGACTGAGGCCAATGTAGAGGGCATTACAGTAGTCCAGTCTGGAACTGATGAACACGTGGATAGCTCTTTCGAGGAACTGCAGACAGAGAAAGGACTTCAAAAAGGAGTAGAAAGGAGTTGAAAAAAGCTCATGCTGACAACAGAGCTAATCTGTTTGTTGAATTTGAGTCCATTATCGAAAGTTACACCCAGATTTTTGACGTGTTCAAACAATATTCAACGTTCGAACATTCAACAGACAAAGAGGGAAAGTACTTAGTACTGTTGTCCGACAACGCCACCTCGGGAATCACACCCGAGGAAATAGATTGCACAATTAGCTATAAGCTATAATGCACAATTTTATTTAACAAGACTAATTCACATGAAACAATCCATTCATACCAGGAGGGGAGCACTATCAGGGCTGAGGCCTACTGGTGGTGATGAGGGGAGGTCGACATTGAGGGAGAGGAATCCCAGGGAAGGGGCACCCCGACCACCTGCGTAATTCACAAACACACAGAACAGGAAGGACAAATCAGGGGACCCACCACCAAGGACACCAGGACCACCACCGTCAGCTCTCAGCACCTGAAAGGACAAAATAAAAAATCAGCTCTTTCATCAGAAAGAAGAAGAAAAAAAAAGAAAATCAATCAACCATAAATTCGCAGCACAAAGTTACGAATAAATGACAATAATACCAGCGGCCAGTAAGCCTATCGCTGGTTCAAGTAAACGAAGGGCTCAGAGTCAAAGAGCAAGAGGGAGACAAGAGGTCCCACTGCCACATTTATTTTTTATGTGTTTTGATGAAAAGGCCCAGACCAAGATATCTTTGGAGGCGACCTCCATGTATTCTGACAAAAAGGTGTAAATAACAACAAAATACTCGGGCCATTTGTTATGAATCTTTAGATATCACAGATGTTGATCCTCTCGCCGTGCAACATTCTAATAATGGGACGACATGAGGCATCACTCCCTATTGTGTCTTACAGTCCAATGTCCTTAGTCGCCGACGTTGGTGCCATACACAGATATTGTCTGATCACTTCTGGAAACACTTCACCAAATCCTACCTACCAATACTCCAAACATGGTACAAATTGCAAAAGGAAAAAGAGATCTGCAGTTAAACTCTGTTCTAATGATCATTGTCTATGTTAGACCTGTAGTACATTTGAGCTATAACATTTTCTATATATTTGACACTTTTCTTCCCCTTACCTCACTTCCTTTCCTCCCTGTTCCTGAGCACTGATTGGTTCTTCCCTGTGGCGTCTATCAGGTGTTGTGATTTATTTACCTCCTTCTTTAGTGCTGGCATCTGTTATATCTAGCATGTGTCTGCGCCCATCCTGTCTGAACCACCTTAACACTTCCCTTTCCCTAGCTCGCTCATTCGCCCTCTTGGTGGCTGCTTGTATCTTTAGCCCTGTAGTGCTTGATATTAGCTTCCACGTCATTGCAACAGGCTGCATCAAAAGTGTTTTGTTAAGGCCACTGTAATTTGCCCGATGTTCTTCTATGCCACTTCTTCATACAGCGTCTGATCTGCTTCACATATCTCTTGCCTCCCTTCACCATTTGTGCTCCCATATACCTCTGTTGTGTGCTGACAATGATCTGGATGTGGCTCTGGATCTGGTTGTTCTGATCAACCCAAGTATTCTGCTCAGTCATCCCTGATTTAAATTGAAATTCCTTTCTCTCCGGGGATGGTATCTTTCAGTTTTTTCCAATCGCTTAAACACAATTTTGCAGACTCGGCTGGTTTTATCAAAATACTAACACAATTCACCAAACCACACACCCAAAGCTCAGAATCCTTAATATATCCTGCAAAATGAAGCACTACAACCACTTTTGATGGCACAAACTTCATTCATATTACAGATTTTTGTCTAGCCAACTACACACTGTTGGACATAATGAAAAGCACTCTCATCTTTAATATGCTTTGAAACTGTAGAGAGTTCTTCACATTGTTCACATGCACAGAAATATTTGCAGATATACACACATGCTATTGAAATATTTTTATTTTTCACCAAACAAGTCAGTGCAACATATGCACAGCAGATATATTTACATTGGAGTGAACTAAAATATGCTCACAAAACAGTAAGCTGAAAAATACAATTAGAGAAAAAACTGCAAAAGTGCCATTTCCAAATGTGTAAAACTGTGTAAAGCAGAAAATGTGTTGAAAGTTTTGGAGATTTGAGATGAGGTTTTCCTCCCTGTGTGTCGCTTTATATATTGTGCTACATATATGTGCTATCCATGTCATTTCAGTGTGTTAGCAGCTGGAAAAAACTAACTCTTCAGCTCCATCCTCTGTCAGGTTTTTGGTAATACAGTTGAACTTATCAGTCTCCCACTCTACCTTTCTGGGAATCATGGTGATGCACAGCTGCATATCAATTGCCATCTTATTCTCAGGAATCCAAAAGTGGATTCAGTGGGATAGTTGCTGTTGCTTTTGGATTGTTGCAAAGCTCTTCCAGCATTGCTGTTAAATTTCTAGAAACCCACACTCGCTTCTATAGTACTAAAGGAAATACTTCTAAAGATCCACATTCAACTCAGACTCATCTCAATCAATCTTTGTTATGTTAGTTTTAGAGATCTTAATAAGGCAGGGTCTTTGAGAGGTGCATTTAGAGAATTTAACCATTACCTGGGCAGAAACCACACTGCACCCAGACCAGCAAATTTTGTGGCCAAGATTCTGAGACGCAAGCTTGTTCTACGCACAAAGTGAAAAGTCTGGATCTTGAGTCAGAGACTAAGTCCGGGCTCCAACAACTGCAACATTTATTCATAAATTAAATCTTATCTTCAAAGAACTTTGTTCATGAAGGAAATTTCCATGACAGCACAAAACATTATCTTTTATAATGGCAATCACAATAGTGGTACCACCAATTTTCATTCCCTTTCAATAAAATAATAATATCAAAATCATTCTTAGTATCCAATTGAGTTATTTGGGACTGAGTTTTCTAAAACTGCTAGCATATCATATGTCAAAACTGCTGACATAACATGCGCTCACCCCTGCCCCTACTTTCCCTGGTTGAATGACCACACCCGTCTACTCAGGCAGCAGTGCAGGCAGGCTGAGAAAGGCAGTGGAGAAAAGATAAGCTCCATGTATCTCTGGGCTGGTTAAGGGACTGCTTGGCTACCTACCAGAGAGCTGTAAAAGAAGCCAAGTCAAAATACTTGTCCTCCATTATTGCCAACAGTTCTCATCACCCAAGACTGCTATTTAACACTATTGACTCTCATTGACTGTCATTAACCCGCGCCCCACTGTCCGGGATGATGCCACCATTGCAACCTGTGAAGAGTTTGTCTTTCTTTACTGATAAAGTGGAATCTGTCAGGCAGAACATCTGTAATATGAATCTGTCCCTTGACAATGTTTATGCTCATCTGGCGCAGACTGTTGTTTCCAAGCGGTTTGAGACCATTTCTCTCTTGTCTCTTACAAAGGTGGTTAATGCCATGAAACCAACGAGCTGTCCCTTAGATATCATCCCAGCTAAGTTTTTGAAAGAGGTTTGGAGTTCTGTTGGATCAAGTCTGCTTGTTCTTAGAAACACTCTTTGCTGTCTGTTCCAACTGCCTTTAAACATGCTATGGTTAGGCCCCTCCTAAAAAAATGCACCTTGACCCCTCTGTGCTCTCCAACTTTAGACCTGTCTCCCACTTGCCTTTTCTTTCTAAGGTTTTAGAAAAAGTTGTTTTTATTCAATGCAAACTTTTCTGGAGACCAATTTTATCCTTGATAAATTTGGTCAGTCTGGTTTTAGATTCCAACACAACACAGAGTCTGCACTGTTAAAGGTGCACAATGATATTGCCCTGTCTGCGGATGCTGGGAATCCTGCTGTGTTGGTGCTACTAGACCTCACAGCAGCCTTTGATACAGTTGACCATGCAGTCCTTGTGTCTCGCCTACAGCACCACGTTGGCATTTGTGGCACCACTCTCCAGTGGTTTAGGTCATACCTGGCAAATAGGAGTTTCTCTGTTATTATTGGTGACCACTGCTCCTCAAATGGATCCTTGCCACTGGGATCTATTATAAAGAAGCACAACCTGTCCTTTCACCTTTATGCTAACAACTTACAAATATATTTGTCCTTGAGTCCAAATGAAAACACTGCATTTACCAAGCTGCTAGACTGCATTACAGATATAAAGCAATGGCTGGCACAGAACTTTTTGCATTTAAATGACAGCAAAACTGACGTCCCCGGTGTGAGTTAAGCCTGACTCACACCAGGGACGTCAGTGCTGCGTAACAGCTGCGTCGCGTCGGCCATTGCTGATCGCTGCCACTATAATCAATGAAAGCACTCACACCGGGCGCGCCGTGGAACGTCTCAGCAGCGTCTCTCCGCTCCGCAGCGCTATCTTTCCGTAGCACTTTTATTTTTGACGCGAGCCGTTGCTAAACCGCGTCAATTTCAACAGAGCAGATTGCACCAGACAGGAAATCTGACACAGAATCAGCGTAATACACTTCTGCCCCCTTTCAAAATAAAACACAATATGCAGTTCATGTCGCCTGTCACAGCTTCACGTCCACATTACGTCATGACCGGTGGCACCAGGTCAGCTGTCAGTCAATCAAAGAGTCTCAACATGAACAACGAGAGACTAATTGTTGAAGTGGAACAGCACACAATAATTTATGACACAACAGATCCTTTTTATAATCTCTCCCACGTCAGAGAAGCAAAGTTAGCTGTTTGTTGTTGTTGTTTCTTTTATACACAATTTATCGCGGGGACTCGTGTACGTTCAGGATTCTCGCGATCTCGCGTGAATACGGCTAGTTTGCTACGCTGCCAGTACGCGCCCGGTGTGAGTTGACACCGGGCAGAGGACGGAGCAAAACCGTGACGCAGCCGTTCCGCGGCGCTAACGTCCCCGGTGTGAGTCCCGTGTTAGGCTTTAGTCGGCAGGATCTCGAGAGAGCGATTCATGTTTTTATCAGTTCCAGACTACACTATTGCAATGTCGCCTACGTCGGCCTCAATCTCCTGACTCCAACTTGTCCAGAATGCTGCTGCTCAATTTCTAACAAGCACGTCAAGACGTGAACACATTACTCCTGCGCCATCATTACTTCACTGGCTTCCAGTCCGTTTTAGAATTGATATTAAACTTCTGTTGTTTGTTTTTAACGAAATTAACGGCTTGGCCCCTTCTTATCTGATGTGATTTCGCTTGAGAACGCGACCCAATGTGGACAGACTGACTTGTTGTATGCTGCTGAATATGATGTTGTCTTGGATGATGTGGCTTTGAATCTCTTGTAATCTGATTTCATTATTTGCCAAAACCAACTTTACAATGGCAGCTTACTGTACCCCAATGAACATTTGCCCCCTTCCTCCACCATGGTTGAGTCTCTCAGTCCTTTAGAGAAACAAAAAAAAACAAAAACAAAATATATGGCTTGGAAGTCAGCTTAAAGATATTGGCCCCACAGTAGAGTAAATTGTACAGGAAACTTGTACATTTAGTGTATGACATCAGCCATTCATGAAGTAAACAGGTCTCACCCAATTGATACATTATGACATGGGTGTACTACATAGTGTGAAAGAAATGTTGGTCACATACCTGTGCTCCAGTCTAAATGTCCGGATTACAGAGGCAACAGTGAAACGGCTCAAGATGGGCTGCACTCTCTGTCCAGCCTCTCGCATTGTCCAATCCAAAGTTGCCTTCTTTGGCCACAAGCTCTTCTATGTGGACTACCCCTACCAATCACTCTTCCTCCCCCTCTCATTCTCACCGTCTCTCTTCCTCTTCCTCTCTCAGCGATGTCTTCCATTTTTGTAAGAGAACAGATGCTCACTTTGTGTTAAACAATTTCATAACACCTGTTTGGCCAGGTGGCACATATGTATAGTGGCAAATGAGCTCATGCAGTGTCATTTTAAATGGCAGTGTTTTGAAATTGCAAACATGTGACTTTATGTCAGATTGTTGTGTCTTATGCAGAGAACCGCGTCCAGTACACTTAACTTCAAGACATATTTTATCCTAAAATGCTTAAATAATCATTTTCTCATCTTATTTCAAGTTAATGATCTCTGCCCTCTCTGTCTTTTAGTCAACCAGTCGTGGTGGATGACCGTCCACCAGTAAGCTTTGTTCTGATCAAGGTTTCTGCCTGTTAAAAGGAAATTTTGTGGTAGGTCATGCACTGAAATTTTTTTTTTTGTTGAATGAACATAATTTTATTTCGTCAAGTTCTTGCACGAAATGATTTCATCTGAAGCTAGATATAGTATCTATGTTGACTCAACTTATAATTTTTAAGTAAATTCAAATAAACTATATTAGTAATTACACCTCAATTACTTTGAGTAGATTTCACTTACATTTCCTTAGTAAATCCAATTAAAGCCATTTTGAATTACTTAAATAAATTACTTATGCTTTTTAAATTTTTTTGTGCTCTTTCAAACCAATTAAATTGTCTATAATTTAACCTTTTAATTCAGTTAATTCTAATTAAATGTTTTAGCTACAATTAGCTCAGCTAAGCATCATATACCACACAGAACCACTAAATGTGTTTAGACTACCATCTTTAATGATACCAATTCTTAACCTTTCACATCAGAGCAGTCAAATGACCTAATAAGATACACCCATAAATACAAAGTGCAGAGATGGAGAACAGATTTTTTAACAGATACATGAATATAAAATAAAAAAAAATAAAAAAGATGCTCTGATTCTGTAAACAATCATTAAGAAAGACAAACTCCAATACATTGTAAGTGGTCTCCTGACAAGACAGGAGGCAACCTTTGCTCTCAACATGTACAATGCAAAGAGCATAAAACTTAATAAAACCCTTATCTTATTTAAAAGCTTCCACTAAAGAAATAAAACCCACTGTTCAGATTCTGTCAACCATAATCATAACCATAACCATTAGGATGGAATGAACAATATAATCTAACATGTTTGTGTAATGTCCTAATCAGAGACAGCAGCTTTTACACAAAATATACCTATGCATTCAATTGAGAACATTATCATGAGAAAACCAGCAACATTCAAATCCAAACCATACAAAGACAAACAAATGTTGCCCGCCTCTGAGATCACATTATGGAAACTACAAAGGTTAATTGAAGAACAGATATAATAAAGCAAATGGCTTTAAGTGTAACAAGATTAATTCAAATGAATATCCTGTCACCGTGTTGAGTATTGTCCTGGAGCAGACGAGAGGAGGAAACACAAGACCCCAGTTTTTAATGCACATTCACTCCAATAGTTTTGGAATAGCATGTGTCTGCACATTTGTAAGGAAATTTCAAAATTGACTCATTGAGACTGTGCAGTGTGCTAACATGCGTTTCATGTGTCTGCTTCTGAGAGTAAACACATGAAACGCATGTTGAACTCACTGAATTTCAGACTTCTGGGTTAAACAGACAGGCAGGTTGTGTGACTCTGAGGTCTCAACATTATGGAAACTGGTTCATGAAAAGTCAGAACAGATATAATATATAAAACACATGGCTTTGTTGAGTGTATGAAGATTAATTCAAGTGAATATCCTGTCACTGTTGGATACTAGCCTGGAGCAGACAAGAGGGGCATCCTTCATTACAGCCATAACACACAGAAGCAGCAATAGGTTAGTGTTGGGTGTAATGTTCTCACCTCCTTGGCTGTGTGAATACTGTACACTCTTCTCATTTTTGGGGAACACTTACTGCATTTGCAGTCACATTAGACATGCTTTCACAATTAACAATGTAAACAGAGAAACACATCATGTCATTACAATTGTGGCTGAAGAATTCCTACGGTCCAACACTGATTTTGTTCTTTAGGCCAAGGACCCTGGGGGAGAGCTTATCCCCATCCATCTGCATGAGAACTTTTTGAATGAATTCGTAGCAGTATCTCAGTTCTTTGGGGTAGGCCAGGTTCAGTGCCTAGATTACTCCAAGCATCATTGCACAGGCCCGGGCTTCAGATCCAATGTTGTCCAGGATGATGTAAGTAAATAGGAAAAAAAGGGAACATTTGAATACTTAATAACGTAAAACAGCACTAGAAGCTTCACTACATGTCAAGTAATCTATTTTCATGCACTGTAACAGTAAATGATCACACACACACACATACCTCCGTCAGATATGAAAGATCAAGTGGCAAGCCACAGCTACGTGAACAACTTTAGACTCTTTTAGCAGGTTAAGCATTGAAGTTACATTTGGAAATGACAAAAAAGCAAATACACTAACTTACCATATACTCATGAATAAGTTGTCCATGATCCTCACCAAGGTAGTAGAGGCAAAGTGCCCTGAGGACTGCTGCCATTCTCGAATGAACATCACTTAGCCTGTGTGAAGAGGTTCAACCGATTAAAAAACATTTCTAGACATTCAATAACAAAAATATTTGGAATTTTCAACCTTAGGTTATACTGTAAATAACCTTATTCCTTTAATTATACAATAATAGTGAAGTGTGGTTATATATATGACATGTATAGTAGTTTACGTTCACTTCCCCACCTGAGAAAACAGGGCTGAATTTGCTACTATAACATTCCATCATCCACCACCATCATCACCAAGAGTATATAAAAGCACACATACGACTAATTTTAAACAATAAATAAACAGTTACCTCTTGTAAGATCTGCAGATGTTTGGCTAGTTTCTGGACTATGATGCCTCCCTTTTTCTGGAAAACTGATGTCAGCTGAGGCTGAAGACTGTCCAACTGTGCCATGAATGTCGTCTCAAGCGGATGTGTTGTAATTCGCTGGATCTCGGCATTCATCTGTAACACATAAAAGCAAGTGGCAGAAGATAAAAAAGCACTGTGTTTAGTGATTTGTGTAATGGTGATCCAAGACCTCACGATAAACTGAGGTTGTCTGAACCACCTTTCTCTGTAGTTTCAGTCTCAAAAAGTCTATGGACTATACCATCCTTAAAAGCTGTGTAGACTGCAAGCTGTGCTTCCGACTTTGGTGAGACTTAAATGTACTATATACATTGGATTTGTATCCACAGCCTTTAAACACACAATTGACTGTCTCATTGTTTGTTAGATGACCTGTTATGTGTGCAAAATAATCTCGCTCAGTTCCAAGTTCACTAAAACCACACACCTGGCAGGAAAATGTAAATTTGTGCTCTATGGCATTGCTATGACTCCTTGACAAGTGTGTTAAAAGTGAATTCCAAGTCTTAAAAATGCATGGGCAATCTAGATGTATGCACTTAATATGATGGCCACGGCCAAAATGACTATGTCTATAATGTTTAAGAAGTTCTGAGCGTTTAGACACTTCAGCACCACAGTCTTTACACTGCCACATTAACTAGACAAACAAATACCAAAAAAAATAGACAAAAACAGAAGACAACAATCACACATTACTTCACCTCAGAGAAAGCAATTTTGAATACAGACAGAATAATACAGCTAGTCCAAGCTATGTGTATAGGCAATCATGACCACACCTTATGGCAACCTGATGATGATTTAATTAACAACATACATCTTAGCCTGTCTCATTCTTTTCTGATGACCACAGAACAGCCTTAAGAAAGATACAACACACTAATACAGACCTATACTTTATTATTGATTGTTGGGACAATTGGCAGATTTATTATGAAATTAATGCTAAATGCACTTATTATTACTTATTGTTATATCACTTCCAAGTTTAACGTGGCTGTGAGGGATCTGTTTGTTAAATGCACTTACCCAAACAATACAAAGGTCCCCATGAAAATCCAATGAGTTAAACCTGTCAGGTAAGAACACAAATATACAAAATCATGAATAAAAAGTCCACAACAGTGCCTCAGTACTATAGGAATAACAGATGGCAGATTAAAGTTAAGTAAGGAAAAAGATGCTATGTAATTTTAGGTATTTACTCATTGCTAGATGACTTTATGCTACTGATAAATGACTAGTTCACGTCACATCATTCATTTATCACATATTAATTATTGCATAAAAAATCTTCCCTGCAGAGAATACTTTGACCTTTCACCTTCACATACTAAGAATAAACAATTCATAGCATAAGACTGACTTTTCACAGCATCCAAAGCATGCATGCCTGCGTCACCAATCCTCCATAAAACCATACATGAGCTATTCAAACACCTTTGAAAGGAGTCGACTGCTTCAGTGTTTTAACCAATGATAATGCAGAAACATACACACAGCAAATAAGTGAGCAGCGGAACCGAACCGAACGTAGTACTAAGCTGAGAGACCGACGTGGAGGTGATAACAGCCGCACACGGTGCCTCAGTCGGTCAACACACACTGCACGGTGTGTGTAGTGGACAGCAGCGCCGCCGCTCCTGCCCGCCCAGAAAAGCAAATGCCCGCCAATTTCAGTAAGCTAGGCAACTAATGTACCGGACACGTAATGAAAAATGTGGTTAGGCTATTTATCTGAGCAGGAGTCAAGTTGCCTGAAAAAGTCTGACCGAGTCATAGCAAACTCACCTCACCATCTCTGATATCCCGCCAAGAACCAGTTTTCAAGCCAAATGAAGTCCTAATTTAAATGCGTTTATTTGTGTTTAAGCCACCGACGCGGAGTATCAGGAGCAGGTTAACTAGCTAGGTAAAATACAGACATGTAGCTAGCTGCACTGCTGTACAAACTTGCGTTTTGAACAAAACATTTGTGAAATGTAAAAACACCGTGGTTAAAGTAAAACTAATACACATTGACGAATATTAAAGACTTACCCAAAGTAGGAAATCACTGGAGCAGTGCGCGCTTCACCTGGCAGGTGTCCGGAGTGACTAACCGAAACAGACTAGTGATGTGTCGTTCGTGAACAATTCGTTCAATACGAACTAATCTTTTATATGACTCGGGAGTAATGAGTCATCTCAGTGAGTGATTTGTTCATTTTCATGCAGTACCTTCCCTCCCAACATAATGACAGGCAGCTGCATAAGCTCAGTCAGCAGGATAGGAAACGGAAATGTTCAGTTCACGACTCACTCAACTGTGGTCCTCGTTCATTTGTCACGTGACATCCAGGCCGCTCAGGCAGTGTGGCGAGCAGCAATGCATCAATCATCAGCAGATTGTACTGGCGTATTAAATCGCTGCAGTAGCCACAGGCAGTCTTTACCGTGCTCTGCCTAGCTAGCAAGATTAGCCATTAAACCTGACACTTTGTTTGCTTTATAACATTTTCTGAAAAAAGGTTTTCAAGACTTCAGTGAATCTTTTTGAAACATGTCATATATTTTCTACGTACCTGCGTCAGAATCAGGGGTCTCTCCGTTCTCCCATCAACCTTTGCGCACACTGGTGGCGAGTGATTGGTTGTAATGTCTCGAGCTCAGCGTGTCCAAAACATGAGTGATGAATGAATCTAAAAATGTGTTTTACACGTGAAAATAAAATAATAAACCTAACAAAGCATTCTGTACGTTACATCTGTTCACTCTCAGATCCTGGAACAGTTTGGAAAACATTGTGTGAATTCAATGCGGGATCGTCCTGGGGCTCGTCGTCAACATAGCAACGGTTGTCAAGGATTGTGGGTAATGTAGGCCTATCTGTACTGTAGGCCGCTATCCAAAACATACCAATAAAACTTTATTTCTCAGAATCGAAGGACAAAAAATCATACTGAGGGCAACAACATGAAGCTATTTTATTGTTGAATTATCAGTGACACTTTGACGTGTTTGTGTTGAGAAATGTTGATGATGTCATTAAAAGAAATCCTTAAAATAGTGAGAAAAATACTTCCAGGCAGAGTCCTCTGTGACAATCAGATTGTAGCTCGCAGTGTCATATATCACCATGCTGAGTTATTATTGGAGTGAATGGACGCCTCTAAGCGTCTCTAACTGCCTCGGACGGTTTACATTGCAGTTATTTGAGAACCCAGAGCGTTTCATGCAGATGTGGAAGGGCACCTTTTGTGTAGTATCAGACGTCTAGGGGCGTGACAAATCGTTGGTATTTTACGCGTTGGGAATGAGAACGGGTTGATAAATCAGACTGAAAGCTTGAGTCACAACGCTGCCAGAGCTCAGCAGCTTCAACTCTCTGGTGATGGAGACCTCTGAGGGAAATGAGCTCTGCCTTTCACAACTGCTCAACATCTCCTGCAGGAAACCAACTACTCCTCACTTTGAGTCCATGTTGACTTACATTGTGCTGTCCTTTATCGCTCTGCTCACTTCAGCTCTTAACCTGCTGGTCATCATCTCTATCTCTCACTTCAAGTAGACATTCATTAATTTATGAAACTGGTAGATAGTGATATTTCATTCATTTGTATTTCATTCTTTGTTCTAATTGCCTTTATTTGTATGATGATGGATATTGTAAATAATTATGAATGTATCGTTGGTCATCCTCTCCAGGCAGCTCCACACCCCCACCAACTTCATCCTCCTTTCTCTGGCTTTCTCAGATTTCTTCGTGGGCTTCCTCATGGCCTTTCAAATTGTCGCTGGCAATGGATGCTGGTCCCTTGGTGACATCTTGTGCCCTTTCTATCATTTTTTAGCATACATTATTACCTCTGCCTCTATAGGAACCATGGTGATTATATCTATTGACCGCTATGTGGCTATTTGTCATCCTCTGCATTACTCCACTCAAATCACACAAAAAAGAGTTCAAGTCTGTATTTGTCTGTGTTGGATATGTTCTGTAATCTTTCAGGGTATACTGCAGAATCGGACTTCGGAACTACAAGCCATGAACTCCTGCTCTAGGGACTGTGTGGTTATTTATGACTACATTTCTGTACTTGCAGACCTTATTTTTTCCTTCATAGTTCCCATCACTATTATTGTTTTTTTGTATATGAGAGTATTTGTGGTGGCTGTGTCTCAGGCTCATGCCATGAGGTCCCACATTGCAACTGTTACATTACAGAAATCAGGAAAAGTAACTGCTAAAAAATCTGAACTGAAAGCAGCCAGGACTCTCGGTGTTGTTATAGTTGTGTTTCTATTATGTTTTTGCCCATATTATTGTGCTGCTCTTGCAGATAAAAATTTCCACAATGCTTCATCTGCAAATATTGTAATATTTCTAGTGTTCTTTAACTCCTGTCTAAACCCTCTGATCTATGCCCTTTTTTATACATGGTTTAGAAAATCAATTAAGCTCATTGTTACACTGAAGATACTGCAGCCAGACTCCTGTGATGCCAACATGATGTAGAGTCTCTGCATGGTGCCTGAAGCTAGTCTCTCAGGGTCATGGTGAGGAGAAAATAGCGCAGATCACAGCTGTCCCTTTATGTCTGTTTACGTTACAATATAATATTCTCTAAGAATAACTGTTCATTTTTTAACAGTGAAGCTGATCTTGGTTTGTAACACATTTGTGTTGTGCTGGTTGTGTACTTCAGCATAGTGTTTTTGAAAAGAAATATAAAAATTGTCCACCTGTCTGGTGGTGTACTTAAGATGTTTATGTCTATATTAGAAGAATAGGAAATTGTGTCTTATTTAAAATCAGATCCCTTAAAAAAATACAATGACAAATCATCAATTAATTTGTGACATACCAGCCAAATAAAATCATCTGCCTCTATCTATTGCCCCTCTATTGTTGTTGACCTATTCCTTGCAACTTATATAAATCATTGTAGATGTAAATATAAATCAAATATAAAAAGGAAAAGAGATGGGATGCCTAAGGGCCTGTGTCTGAGGCTTACTGTTTGAAGTCAATCAAATATACATTTCTTTAACCAGAGCTAAACTAAAAATAATTCGCCCACACAGCTTTAAAACTTAACATTTGTAATATATCATGAAGGCTGTGATTTATAGTTCATGAATTGTCACAGTCTGTTGACTTTTGAGCCATAGTGGTATTGCTCTAGGGATGCTGTAACAAATAAAGATTGATTGCTGTGAAATGTGTACATTTTTGTACTTTGTACCCGAGTAGATTGAGATAAGTGGCTTTTAGTGAAATGTCTTGTTACCTATGTGATGGTTTGCCATGATTCACTCAATGGATTGATACAGAGTTTTGTCCAGACATTCATAGCACCAAGACAATGTATCAAATTAGGGCAGCTGCACTAATGGAAGCACAGAGAAGCGTGTAAGACTGCAGCTCTGCTTCCTGGTCTCAACTCTGGGTTGTTACAGTTTTGATGGCCTAATAAATTTGGCCATATTTCTAGATATGAGAGCTGCTCCTGTTGCACCCTCAAAATGAACTGCAAAAAACCACGTCCATCTTCGTTTTAGCAACTTTTAATAAAAGAAAAAATGTCCACGGTCCAACACAAGCATACATTTTTCGTTTCAGCATGTTTATCCCACAACGTACCCTTCTCGTCCTTTTAAAGAGACAGTATTACTTTTAAAGGATAAGTACGAACATTTCCAATTTCCAAAATATGCTGACATTAAGGTAATTAATATTTTAACCTTGAACTAATAGTAATATGAATTAACTGTAACACATATGAAACAAATTATTTCCACTGGACACTGATATTCTAGGGTTAACAAATATGAAATTACTGTTCCAGTGTACCACACTCCATCCAAAGTGGGATGGATGTCGTCTCTCCTAATCAGACCAGGTTTTCCCCTGAAAAGAGTCCAATTATCTATGAAGCCCACATCGTTTGCTGGACACCACCTCGACAGCCAGCGGTGAAATAATGACATTTGACTGTACATGTCATCACTGGTCACATTCGCAGGGGTCCAGAGAAAACTACGGAGTCCCACATCATTCTGGCATATGCACACACCGATGCAACATTCATTTTAGTGACCTCCGATTGGCGTGACCGAGTGTCATTACCGCTGACGAAATTTGAAATTTTTGATACCCTGACCTTTGAGCTCCCCCATCAGGTTTAGCCTGTCTAATGGCCTCCAGAAGGTCGTTCCAGAGCCGAGGAACTGCTATTGATAACAACCTGTCCCCAGCCTGTTTTTTTCTTTTCAAACAACCAACCTGCCCTGGTGAGACAATCTTACACATTTGATGGTGCTGTGAGGGGTGAAATGTGAGACACAGAGCTGTTGGCTGTGTTTCAGAAGCTGAGCATTTTTCCTCTGAGACTTTGTTAACTTTAACTCAGATTTGGTCGTTTTACACTGGCTTAGTGCTTTTAATATGTTCCTAAATGTGTAAATATGCTATGTAGTTAAATTGTTTTCCGTTTTGCTGTTTTTATGATCGGGAGCTTTCATATGGTGTTTTACTTTGAAAATCAAACTGTCTATCATACAACCCCAATTCTAAAAAAGTTGGGACGCCGTGTAAAATGTAGATAAAAACAGAAAACCACATTTTATTCCCATTAGAACATAAACAACATACCACATGTTGAAACGCATTGAGACATTTTACCAGTTCATGGAAAATAGTTCATTTTGAAATTGATGACAGGAACACATTTCAAAAAAGTTGGGACAGGGGCAACAAAAGGCTGGAAAAGAATAGCAGCACAAAAACATCTGGAGTAGCATTTGACAGTTAATTAGATTAATTGGCAACAAGTCAGTAACTGTTACAAGGCACGGAGGCAGGACTGCAGGACTCGGGAGGCAGACACAGGAGGTAACCAGTCTTTAATTCCAGGCAGAGGTTTAGTACACGGGAAATCAGTCAGGGAAAGCAGGCAAACAATCCAAAGGGGTAAGGCAAGAGCAGGGTCCAAAAACAGGCGAGGGTCAAAACCGAGAAGCACACTAGGAAAGCGCTGGAGAGTAGGACACATGGTTCGCTAACAATCTGGCACTGGGACAGGGGAAACCGAGGGTTTAAATACACAGGTAATAGGGTGTGGCAAACACAAGGAGGGAAACTGGGAGGCTGGAGAAGGCGGAGTGAAGACTGACTGTGACAGTACCCCCCCCCAAGGATAGCCCAGGAAGATCTAGATGGCGACGATAGAAGTCTTTAATGAGGGTCAGGTCCACGATATAACTGGCCGGCACCCATGACCGCTCCTTGGGGCCGTAACCCTCCGAATCCACCAGATACTGATATCCCCGGCCCCTCCTCCGAACCGCCAGCATATCCTGATTCTCCTGATATCTCCTGGTTGATATGGAGGAGCTGGTGTTCGGCGTCGTTCAGCAGTTTTCTTGCTCCGAGCAGTGCTACGGAGTAGTATGTGGTAGACCCCAGCCCAGATCCTCCTGCAGCAGACAGTACCCCTACCTCCACCTCAGACTCCGGGAACAATGGAGGCTGGTATCCATAGGCACACTGAAAAGGAGAGAGACCAGAAGAGAAACTGGGAAGTGTGTTGTGTGCATACTCAAATGAGGTGCTTGCTCCAGGATCTCTGGTTCTGGGAAACAAGGCAACAAAGGCCCGTTTCCAACTCCTGATTGAGTCTCTCAGTTTGTCCATTAGACTGAGGGTGGAAACCAGAGGACAGGCTGACAGAGGCTCCTATGAGGGTGCAGAACGCTCTCCAGAACCGGGACACAAACTGCGGACCGTGATCTGACATCACGGTCCTGGGGAAGCCATGAAGACGACATACATGATACAACAGGACCTCTGCCGTTTCTTTGGCAGAGGGAAGCTTGGGAAGAGGCACAAAGTGTACCATCTTGGAGAATCTGCCCACAATGGTAAGAATAGTAGTGTTACCATCAGCTGGGGGCAAACCTGTGACGAAGTCCAACGAGATATCTGACCAGGGACGATGGGGCACCGGAAAGGGGCTGCAGAAGACCTGCTGGAGGTCTCCAGGAGACCCTGTTCCTAGCACAGACAGGGCAGGCAGCCACATATCTCTCCACGTCCTTCTCCATTGCTTATGAAGATGGTCCGAGCCGTCCCTGGGTGGCAGGTGACTCATGAGGTGTGGGCCCAGTGGATCACCTGTGGATGCAAGGAGACAGGCACAAAGAGATGGCCATGTGGACACCCTGCCGGAGCAGGAGTGTTAACAGAGGCTTCCTTCACTCTCTTTTCAATAGCCCATGTGATCGCTCCCACTACAGAGGAGGACGGGAGAATGGTGGAAGGCGTCTTAGGGCTGGGATCAAACATCCTGGAAAGGGCGTCAGGTTTAGTATTCTTAGAACCAGGACAATATGATAGGGTGAAGTTGAACCCGTTGAAGAACAGGGCCCACCTGGCTTGCCTGGAGTTGAGGTGCTTTGCCTCTCTGATGTACTCTAAATTCTTGTGATCAGTCCATACCAGAAACTGCTGCCTCCCTCCAGCCAGTGCCGCCACTCCTCCAAAGCCACCTTCACAGCCAACAGTTCCCGATCACCCATATCATAATTCCTTTCCACTGGGGAAAGTTTCTGGGAGAGAAAGGCACAGGGATGAAGCTTGCTATCACCGCTGGGAAAGCACTGCCCCGATACCCAAATCTGAGGTGTCCACTTCCACTATGCATTGGAGATGTGGGTCAGGAAGGGCAAGGACTGGAGCCGAAATGAACTTGTTTTTTAGCCTTTGAAAGGCGGACTCAGCCTGGGGGGACCACTGGAACCTAACAGGAGGAGAGGTTAGAGCATGCAAGGGGGCTGCCACAGTGATAAAGTTTCTAATGAACTTCCGGTAAAAGTTTTCAAACCCCAGAAATCATTGCACCATCTTACGATTGGTAGGCGTAGGCCACTTAGCTACAGCACAAACCTTCTCAGTGTAATGTGGTGGTAATTTAGTGTGCACATAATATTGTATTTAATATTGTATGTCCCCCAGTCTCTTTACATCGTAGCACGTCTGGCGACCACGGCAGGTGTGTCACGCCCCTTACCGGTACCTGTAGTGCAGCCGCGTCATTGGCTGCTAATGCGGACCTGTTTATATAGGCCCCGTGGTGTGCTGTTGCTCTCTCTCTCCTCTGCCTGAGTGGGTGCGGGCCGGCGTGCAGCTCTGCCGAGCCTTGGTTTGCCGGTGTATGCGCCGTGTGTCTTGCTTCAGGTTGGTGTGTAGAGCCGTGAGGGTGTGTGTGTCCCGCAGTTTGGCCGCCACTGCCGCAGCTTTTGTTGGCTACCCTATTTATGGATGCAGTCCGCCATGCAGCTTGCCTGGCGCTGTGTTGCCCTGCCTTGTCTCCATTTCGTTCCTTTCCTCTCCTCTTCTCTTTTGTTTTTGCCCTTTTGCCTCCACGTTTGTTTCTTGCCACTTCTCCAAATCAGCTAATTGACTGCTCTGCTGCTGCTTGGACACTCGTTTTTAGTAATATATTGCCGCTCAAGACCGATTCACCATGACTCCTTAGTGAGGGGGGTGGAAATAATCTCAGTTTTGTAGAAAAAATTAAGCATGTAGTATTATGGATTTTGGTTTTCTTGTGTTGGATTCAGTTGTGTGTGTAAATATAAGATTTTGTTTGGTTTCTGTTTCTTTTTTTTCATTTGCGCAGTGACCTCGGCTGGTAAATTCGTGACTCCCTCTTGACCTATGTTGAGTCAGAGGGTAAAGATTAATGTGCTTTTCAAAAAATAAACTATTGTTAGGTGCAAGACCTAAGGTGGTGTTGTCGGTTCTAAATTTTCCAGATCTCCAGAAAAAAATCAGTGTGTCGTCCAGGTACACAAAGACAAACTGGTTTAACATGTCCTGCAGAACATCGTTGACCAAAGCCTGAAAG
Organism: Nibea albiflora; assembly: GCA_014281875.1. Lineage (NCBI taxonomy): Eukaryota > Metazoa > Chordata > Actinopteri > Sciaenidae > Nibea > Nibea albiflora. Next base: position 25,869,663 of record CM024796.1, read on the forward strand.
ACAGCTGGAGCATTAGTTAGACCAAAAGGCATGACGAGATATTCATAGTGTCCACAGGGAGTATTAAACGCTGTCTTCCACTCATCCCCCTCCCTGATCCTCACCAGGTGATAAGCGTTTCTAAGATCCAAGTTTGAGAAAATCTTAGCACCCTTCAGGAGCTCGAAGGCTGAGGAGATTAAAGGGAGGGAGTACCTGTTCTTTATGGTGATGTTGTTCAGGCCACGGAATTCGATGCAGGGGCGGAGGGACTTATCCTTCTTCTCCACAAAAAAGAAGCCAGCGCCCGCAGGGGAGGAAGATGGACAGATAATACCGGCTTTCGACGAGGAGTCGATGTACTGCCACATGGCCTCCCTCTCTGGCGGAGAGAGAGAATAGAGCCGACCCTTGGGCGGAGAGGTCCCCGGGAGGAGATTGATGCACCAGTCATAAGGTCGATGAGGAGGGAGGGACATGGCCTGAGTCTTGCTGAATACCTCGTGCTGGTCGTGGTAACAGGGTGGAACGCCAGTCAGGTCTGGAGGTTCACTGTGGGTGAGACTGTGCGAGGCGGCGACATCTGGCACAGCAGCATCGGAACCAACCACATAGACATTGATAGCGGGGACGGACAGAGGACAGGAGAGAACACAATCTTCTCCCCATTTCAACACCTTGCCAGTGGGCTAATCAATATGAGGATTGTGCTTAATAAGCCAAGGTAACCCCAAAATTAGCAGGTGCAGAGATGATTGGAAGATGTGAAAGCTGAGGAGTTCGAATGATTACCGTTTATGTTGAGCCGGACAGGTTGAGTGTGGTGAGACACCCGGCACAGAAGGCGACCATCAAGAGCAGTGGCTTCAAGGGGCTTGGATAGGGGAAAAATCTCAAGGCCCAGACGCTCCGCCACCTGCTGGTCCATAAAATTAGCGTCCGCCCCGAAATCTATCAATGCTGGGCGAACAGCCCCTGCCCTGAAGTGACTAGTTCAACAGACAGGTCGGGAGAGATCAGTGGAAGACGTGATTTGACTCACCGGTGCTCTCCTGACTGGGGAGCCCTGTCTCTTTACTGGACAGGAAAAAAGAAAATGTCCCAACTCTCCGCAGTAGATGCACCTGCCCTCCAGTAAGCGTCGCTGTCGCTCCTCTGGAGAGAGTCGAGCTCGTCCCATCTGCATTGGCTCCTTCGTGGCTGACGGTGGCGCTGCGGCACTGGGGCACTGTGACGAGAGACCCAGTAACGGCACCGTCTGCCCTCTCTGCCCGGGAGGGACCGCTGCATGCTGGCGCCTATCCCTCTCTCTCTCGGTTGTCGAACGGTGAAGGCGATAAGCGGATCCAGGTCGGAGGGAAGATCAAGTGGGACAAGAAGGTCTTTAATGGAGGCGGAGAGACCATGGAGGAAAGCATCGAAAAGCGGAGCTGAGTTCCACCCGCTGTTAGCCGCGAGTGTGCAAAATGCAATAGCGTAGTCCACTACGCAACATCTGCCCTGCCCTAACGACATCAGAGCCTGGGCTGCCTCACGACTGGGAGCAGTGGAGTCAAAAATATTGCTCAGAACGTCCGTGAATCCACTCAGCGAGTAGCAGATGGGAGAGTCCCGCGCCCATTCTGCTGTGGCCCAGGCCTCAACTCTGCCAGACAGATGAGTGATTATAAAGGCCACCTTAATTCGCTCGGTGGGGAAACTCCCGGCATGTAACTCGTAGTGGAGCCCACACTGAACCAGAAATGATCAGCACCTGCCCTCCTCACCGGAGAATCGACCCGGTCGAGCCAGAGGGACAGCCAGAGCAACAGAGACCACCGGAGAGCGTGGAATGGGAGCGGGAGTAGACGTTGTGGAGGTTGTTGCCGGTTGTTGCCGGAGGTGGAAGTCCGGAAAGGCCCTCCAGCCAAGTCACCAACTGCTGGACCTGGGCCCTCAGTTGGCCTACCTCATTCCCGACCGAGGCCTGGAAACTCTGTTGATGATCTTGGAGTTCGTCAACCATCACACGGACAGCAGAGAGTTGATCCTCCTGATGATGAATCCGGGTCCCCTGGGCCGGCAGCGTGCACAGCATCCGACTCCACTGACTCCATGGATGGCCAGATTGTTCTGGAGACACAGCCTGCTCTGCCCCTCCCTCGCACTGCTGCTTAGCCACACCTCTCCTCAGCTGAACTGTTCTCACCTGCTCACAATCTCCAATCAAGCAGCTATGCAGAACCCAATAGCACAACACAGCAAACAGTTCAGGTGAAGAAACAGTATTTAATAACCAGCAGAGGTCAAATCGGCAAACAAATCCAGTGGGAGCAGGCAGGTAAAGTCCAAAGTCCACAAGGGAAGGTCAAAACACGAACAGGCAGAAGCAGAATGACAGGTTGCTGGATAGCTAGGGAAACACTCTAGACAATCTGGCAAAAAACTGAGGTAAATGGACTGAGGGGGTGCTTAACTGATGAGGAGCAGGTGAGTGTGGAGGTGGGGCAGGCCAGGTGAATCAAATCAGCAAGCAATGCAGAGCAGGAGGGAGTGGCAGCGTCTGAAATGACATGAGAGTTAATGTGTCAAAACAGGAGACAGACGAATGAACAACTAAAGCCTGGCTGAAGTTGTAAATCCTCCTCTTTGGGACAGCAGATTGAGGACCCTAAGGCCATGCAGTTTGGTCGCACCTCCCTCTCCCAGGGAGAGAAAGCGCGTCTACGCAAGTCCAATCTCTGCCTCTATTGTGGGGCACTCTGGTGAGCTCGACTGCTCTGACATATCCCCAAGGCCAGAGACCTCTGTTCCAAGGCCAGCTCCTCCTTCCTGATGGTCCTCACACCTTGGCTATCCTCACTGACTCTGGGGCTGATGCATGTATTATTAATGAGGAGTTGGTCTTTCAGCTGGGGCTTGAGAGGGTTCCTTTGCCTTGCCCAGTACCTGCTCAAGCATTTGATGAACACATATTGGGCACTGTCAATTATCAGACCTCTCCCATACACTTGCTGTTTTGTACACCACAACCCTCACATCGACTGGGTCACTGGGGCCATTCTGGGGTGTAGCTCCTCCTGTCACCAAAGGTGCCTGCAGCAAGCCACTGCTCCACTTCACTCCTCCAACTCCTGTTCTTCACTTGACCTCTCTGGGATCCCACCTGATTATCATGATTTCTGCCAGGTCTTTAGTAAAGCCAAAGCCACGTTTCTGCCCCCACACTGCCCTTTGACTGTGCTATTGATCTCCTGCCAGGTACATCATCTCCAAAGGGGCGCCTGTACTCTCTGTCAGAGCCCAAAAGAAAAAGCCATGGAGATTTACGTCAACGACTCCCTGGCCACGGGCATCATTCATCCTTTTTCATATCCTGCTGGGGCTGGGTTTTTCTTTGACAAGAAAGACCATTTTCACCAAACTGGACCTTCGGAATGCCTACCACCTCATCCGCATCAAAGTGGAAGACAGCATTCAACACCCCTGCAGGACACTACCTTGTTATGCCATTTGGCCTCACCAATGCCCCTGCTGTCTTCTAGGCACTAATCAATGACATCCTCCAAGATATGCTTAACCGATATGTCTTTGTATATCTAGATGATTAGATGATATCTAGATTCTCCCAGTCCAGAGAGCAACACATTCATCATGTCCACTCCGCCCTCCAACACCTCCTAGAAAACTCCCTGTTTGTAAAAGCAGAAAAATGTGAGTTTCATGTCTCTCCACTGTCTTTCCTGGGGAACATTGTTGCCCAAGACAACATACAGATAGACCCAGCCAAAGTCTCCGCTCTCACCTCCTGGCCTGTTCCTGAAAACTGTGTGGTGAGGATAAAATGAAAAACAAAAAAGAAAATGAAACCTAGTAATTTAACCAACAACCAAATCAGGGAAAGGAAACGACAGTGCCACCCTGGGAATTTCACCCGGAGAATTAATTTGGAAGGCACACAGGTAAGTTTACTCAGGGAGGCATGAGACGTGATTCATTATTTGTAGAAAATGTACAATTTTCATTATTAAACAATTAGTTTAAAATAGTCCAATTTCATTCATACAAAAAGATAGAAAAATGAAAAAGGGGGCTGGAACTGAGTGTATGGACAGGGGCTTAGTGCAGAGGATGGGGATTCACCAAAAAAAAGATCAACTCAAGAATACCCGACATGTGACACATAAAGTGAAGCCCACTTTCCCAAACACAGCAGACAAAAACCACCCGGGCACCAGCATCACCAGCACCTGTCTCCAGCAACTAAAAAGGAGAAAAACAAAATAAATCAATCACAAAACAAAAAGGGCAAATAATTTTAACCAATATCAAGAAATGCCCACTTTAAGAAATGAAAAAATAAACAAAAGAACAGAACAAATTTAAATGAGTAATCAATCCAAAATAACTCAAATGACCTAACACACGTCCACACTTGCACACATGGAGGCCCAATTTAAAACACACAAGCGTGAGTCTGACAGCCGCTCTGGGGCATGGTGTGGGCTGCAGATGCCAGGCGACCACCCGATGAGGATGAGCAAAGTGCAGCAGGAGCAGCCACGCAGCCAAGCAGCGAAGTGCCAAGTGAAGCAAAAGCAGTCAGAACAGTAGAGCAAAGAAGCAAAGAAGTGGTTGAGTTTGTACAAAGCAGCCGCCCGAGCAAAGCAGCAGCCCGGGGAAAGCAGCACCCCCATTAGCTGATCCCACGTTACACCTAATGATAAAAAAAACATGCCATTAAAATCACTACTTTTAACAGTAAATACTGTGGTTGGTTGCTACACCTCGCACACGTGTTTAGGGACACACACCCACTCACACCAGAGGAGGAAGAGGGAGAGAAGACCGGCCACTGCTGGCATCTACCTGTGACCACACTAGCGTTAGCCTTCAGGCAACATGAACTACAGTGGCGAGAAAGGGAGGACACTCACCAGGCACAAACTATGCCACACATGTGGGACACACGGAGCAGCACGCGAGCAGCTGCACTACAAACAAACACAAATGCCGTGAGCACAAAGAAAGGACCAAGCGAGCGGTGTGGAGAAGCAGTGGGCAACCATACCAATAACCTGCGACCCGGAAATGAGGCACCAGTGATGACAGATGCCAGTGGAGGGTGGTGGCTTTTATACTGGCCCACCTGTAGAGCTAAATACACAGCAGCAGCACTGAATGATGAAGCATGTGTATGCTGTTACAACCGCAAACAGATTTAGTGGTTCCTGGGTTTTGCCAACTTTTACCGTTGCTTTAACTACATGTGGCAGTGGGACCACTGGCCCCAGTGGGTCTCCCTCTTGCTCTTTGACTCTGAGCCCTGCCTGCCCTCAAGGATCGTTCACCTCTTCGCCCATCCTCCAGATGCCTGACCCTGAACGCCAGTTTGTGGTTGAGGTGGACGCCTCAGATGTTGGGGGGGGGGGGCATCTTGTCTCAGCACTCAGACACTGACCAAAAGCTCCATCCCTGTGCCCTATTCTCCTGGACCAGCTCTCCGTTTAAAGGGTCCGATCCTCAAGTCCGAAGGTCTTACCCTATCAGCTCTGAATAGAGGACTATATAAGCTGGTGGCGAGGAGTTTCTTCTGCACATTCAGGGTCTTCTTCTGTCTCTCTGCAGCCTTCAGTAATCTCGTGACGACCGGGGTGACTCCCCGATTCAGAGTTGTTGGGAGCCTCCAGGTCTCCTCTGGAGTGGGGGTTAGTTCTTCCTCCCTCTCCTCCGCCTGGTCAGGGGTATTCCTTCCTGATGCTTGGTCATCATCTATGCCAGAGTCCAAGCCCAGGTCTGGCCCTGTCTCTTGCTCTTCCTCCGATTCAGATCCCGATCCTTATTCTGCTCTTTTGCTCCGGTCGGAGGCAGAGCCCTCGTCGTCGCTTCTCTCCGAAAGATCCTCAGTGAGGTTCTGGTCGTCTTCTTCCCTGCTCAGAGCTCGAAGGAATAATCCCTTGTTGTGCAGCATGGCTATTTGCTTCATGTGTTCCCTGCTTTTACTAGTTGCTTTGGTATTGCTTGGGTCTTCTAGGACGCAGTCTGTTTCCAGAATCCCCACAGTCATCTTCACTATGGGGTCATATTTGGTAGAAGGGCTGATAAGGGTGGTCATTCTGCCCCCTTGCCATCTGTCCAACAAGCCTGCCCACCATTCCAACCAAGCCTGAACTTCATGCTTTTTCTTGACCTAGGTTGGATGTTGTAGAACTATTATGGCTTGCTTCCCCATAAGCTTGGATGCATAGCAGTACTTGTTCTTTTCTATCTCCGCCTCTACGCTTTGTCTTACTTTTTGTGGATCTTGCTCATCCATATATTCCATAAAATGACTGAGAGTCGATTCGCTCCATGTCTGGAGGCCATCTCAATACAGAATGACGCGATGTGGAACCTTGGTCCCTGAGGGTTCCTCACTGGGTTGCCTCCCGTCGCTGGGTGGATCTCCTCCCTCGTCAGGTCCTGGCGCCTGTGGCTCCTGGGTCGGTGAAGCTTCCACCATCCCTGCTCTTTTGTCTTTGTCGCTTGAGTTGTCTGCTTCCCAAAGCCTCCCTTAGCGCCTTGGGTTAGGGATGAGTTGTAGACTGGTTGGGCTATTCAGCGCCGCCCCGGGTGTTCAGCTTGACTGCTCCCGTCAGTCGCTCTCTTTTCCCGCTCCACCTTGAGGATCTGTGCAGGTCGGTGGTTCAGCTTCCTTTGCCGGCCACCTAGCAGCCCTGCCTCCTTGCAGGATTGCTCCACTGGAGTGCTTTAGGCAGACTTCCTTCTGCCTCGCCCCGGCTCTCCTTCTCGGGTCATTTCACACGAACAGCAGTGGATTCCTCCGCTTGGATTCTTCCTCTGCCGAGGTTCTTTTCAGTTCAGATGAATCCTTCTCATCGAGCCCCACTTTGGGCGCCACGTGTCAGATCCCGAGTTACCCCTGTACAGGAGGTACTGGACCAGCTCTCCGTTTAAAGGGTCCGATCCTCAAGTCCGAAGTCCGTCTTACCCTATCGGCTCTGAATAGAGGACTATATAAGCTGGTGGCGAAGAGATGCGCCTAGCTTCTAACTGCATTCGTCTGTACGTCTACCCTGCCTACTCTGATATAGCCCCTGACCGAATAGCCCTTAGGGCCAAGTGCTACACCAGCCACGTACGTTAACGGCAGCTCTCCTCTTATTGATCTGGGCTCTTGGTGTGAACTGTCCTAACCCTGGTCTCAGTCTGTGCTGTTCTTGGGTCCACTTTCACACCCATTACAAGTATGGTCAACCTCATCATGTCTTAGAGAGATGCAAACCACGTTAAATCTCCCTAATCTAGCCAGTGGAGATGCTGCAGGTTTTACAGTCAGAATAAGGCCATTAGTGGGCATGTTAAAATCTTTGAGATCAAGAGAGGATTATGCAGTTAGCCTGTACCTCACATGTTCAGAGATTGTTAAGTAAACTTCCCGTAGAGCAAGTTTCTAATTTTGCCAGACATGCTTTCTCAGCCTCACCTAATGCTCGCTATAACTTAGTTGATTTTTCTGCATGGCTTGATGGAGAGGCAGAATGTCAAGCTGTTGTAGCCCAAGCTAACAACCTTCAGTGATCAGTGTCCCTCACTGTCGAGTTATTAGGGATTGATTCATCGAGAATATTGAGGAAGCTGAGAAAGAAAACAGTTATTTCAAAGACATGGGTGTGAATCAAACCAAGAAGATGCTGAACCAGATGGTGCCCTGAAGGAATGCCACGGTGCTACATTTGACGAAAACATTTCTGGATGTACCCAATGACTGCACTCTGGATGAACCCCATCACAATCCCCTGGATAAACCCCATGATGATGTCCTTTTTGAAGCCTCTGATACCCTGAATGAGTGTTATGATGCTTCTTTCAATGTAATCTATTCTGCCCTCCCTAAACGTGCTGTGTCTAGTTTGGCAGATAGCTAACAGTACTCCAATGAGAGGCAACGTCTTCTTTCTTTAAGGATTTATTTATCACTCCCAATTGAAGTTTACTGTAAAACTGAAATACATAGAACAAAAGATGATTAAAATAATATATCTTTAAGTGCCAAATATGTTCAATTAACAGTTTGAACCAGAATTCAACACTTCCATTCTAACAACAATAATAAAGTCCGCTAGCTTAATGGTAACGTACAATGCAAAACGCCATAGACAGGCTAACAAAACTAGCATAACATCATAACGGCGAAAGTATAAAAGACCTGCCAATTTACACAAACAGCGGTAACCGCAACATACACAATATATGTTCTCTTTACTCCCTATAGAGTTGGCACTGCTGAAGTCCGGCTGCAGACTACTTTTATTGACATTATTTAACTCGCTCTACTCCTGTGACAGTACTGCACCAAAATCAAAACAGGCAAACTTGAACCAGAACTCAAAACCTCCTTTAAGAACTTGGCTGGAATGATATCTACAGTTCGTGGGTTCATGCCACTGACCACCTTAGTAAAAAACGACAGTGAAACGGTCTCAAACTGCTCAAAAACAGCAGTCTTTGCCGGAGGAGTAGGGACATCATCATCATCATCATCATCATCATCATCATCATCATCATATTACAGATATTCTACCTGATAGATGCCACTTTATCAGTGAAAAAAGACACAAACTCTAGACTCAAACGCAAGTTGCAGTGGAGGCATCGGACAGGACAATGGGGCGTGGATTAATTACAGAATCAATAATATTAAATAGCAGTCTTGGATTATTGCTGGCTATGATGGAGGACAAATATTTGGACTTGGCTTCCTTTAGAGCTCTCCGATAGACCGCCAAGCTATCCTTTAACCAACCCAGGGATACATGCGGTCTGTCCTTTTTCCATCGTCGTTCAGCCCGTCTGCATTGTTGTCTGAGCTGACGTGTGTGCGTCATTTAACCAGGGATCTGACTTGGTTTTGGTAGTTTTTTGCCGAAGAGGGGCAACAGAGTCAAGAATCGCAGAACATGTTGAATGGAAAGTGGAGAGTAGGCTGTCTGGACAGAGGGGAGAAACCAGCCCAAAGTCGTCAAACAGCTGAGAGTTCTTGAAGGCAGCAGCAAACTCTCCAGCCGTTGATGGACTTACACGGCAGTGTACACTTTACCTTTTGTCCTTATCCTATTTTTATGGGATGACTACAAACTGTCTTACCTGTACAAACTTGAATCTGAGTTGATATGTGAGCCAAATGTATGTTATGTAATATTTGTTTTTGTTACGTATGTTCTGTCTTATTTCTTGAAAATTTAATAAAAAGAGATATCAAATAAACAAACAGTGCAAGAGATTGCATTGATCTCTGTGGCGCCATCTTGAATTTTTGTAATGTACTTCAATCTCTATGGAAAGAAAAACAGCAGCAGAGGTGAGAAGGAAGGAGGACTCTGCACGAAAGATGAGGATAAATCAGTTGTATGACAGAAAGCTTTAGTCAGAACGCTGCCAGAGCTCAGCAGCTTCAACTCCCTCTGGTGATGGAGACCTCTGAGGGAAATGAGCTCAGCCTTCCACAACTGCTCAACACCTCCAAACCAACTACTCTTCACTCTGAATCCATGTTGACTTACATTGTGCTGTCCTTTCTCGCTCTGCTCACTTCAGCTCTTAACCTGCTGGTCATCATCGCTATCTCTCACTTCAAGTAGACATTCATTGATTTATGTAATAGTGAAAAAAACATTAACAGAGACAGTGGAATTTTTAAAGTAATGATTTTGTGTTTCAGTCTTTGCTCTAGTTGCTTTTATCTGAATAATGATTGATATTATAAATAATGACAAATATTTTGTTACTCTTCCTCCCCAGGCAGCTCCACACCCCCACCAACTTCATCCTCCTCTCTCTGGCTTTCTCAGATTTCTTCGTGGGCTTCCTCATGGCCTTACAATTAGTGGCCATAGACGGATGCTGGTCCCTTGGTGACATCTTGTGCCCTTTCTATCATTTTCTTGGATACATTATTACCTCTGCCTCAATAGGAACTGTGGTGATTATATCTATTGACCGCTATGTGGCTATTTGTCATCCTCTGCATTACTCCACTCAAATCACACAAAAAAGAGTTCAAGTCTGTATTTGTCTGTGTTGGATATGTTCTGTAATCTTTCAGGGTATACTGCAGAATCATGCTTTAAAACCTCCCGTCACAAAGTCCTGCTCTGGAGACTGTATGATTGTAATTGACTACATTACTGTACTTGCAGACCTTATTTTTTCCTTCATAGTTCCCATAACTATTATTGTTGTTTTGTATATGAGAGTATTTGTGGTGGCTGTGTCTCAGGCTCATGCCATGAGGTCCCACATTGCAACTGTTACATTCCAGAAATCAGGAAAAGTAACTGCTAAAAAATCTGAACTGAAAGCAGCCAGGACTCTCGGTGTTATTATAGTTGTGTTTCTATTATGTCTCTGTCCATATTATTGTACTGCTCTTGCAGATAAAAATTTCAACAATGCTTCATCTGCAAATATTGTAATATTTCTAGTGTTCTTTAACTCCTGTTTAAACCCTCTGATCTATGCCCTTTTTTATCCATGGTTTAGAAAATCAATTAAGATCATTGTTACACTGAAGATACTGCAGCCAGACTCCTGTGATGCCAACATGATGTAGAGTCTCTGCATGGTCCCTGAAATTAGACCCTCTGTGTGAAAAACAAATGTTCTGGGTCATGGTAATGAGAAATTGAACAGTGCAGCACATCATACTTTGTCATGTTTGTTTATATTACAATATCTCTAAAGACGTCCCTGATTCCTGATTGTGTCCACCTGTTCCCTATTTCCCTCATGTGTCTTACAGTATGCGTCTCCCTTTGTCTTGTGTCAGTGTTTTGTTCTGTACGTTCACCCCAACCAGTTTACTCCACAGTCCTTGTTCAACCTTGCTTCCCCACGTAACGTGTGCCTGTAGTTTTTTGCCTCCATGTGAGTGATTTTTGGTTTGTTAATTTCATAGTTTTGGTCATTGTTTTCTGTTCAGTTTTATAGTCAACAGCTTCTGTCCTCCTTTAGAGGAGTGATTTTTTTTGTTTGTTTGTTGACTTTTTCCTGTTTGCTTGTCTTGTCTTTTTTCCCTCCACGTCAGTGTTTTTTGTTTCCCTCCATTGGAGTGTTTTTTTGTTAATAAATTTGGCTGAAGCCTTCACCTCTCCTTGCCGCCCAGACCTGACAATATGTTCATGTGTATATTAGAAAAACAGGAAATTGTGTGCTATTTAATCTCAGACCCTCAAGAAATACAAGAAAATTACAGATCATTGTTGTTTACTGATTCCTTGCGACAGGTATAAATCATTACAGAACTAGAAAGAGAGATAAATCAAATATATCAAGGAAAATACATGAAATCTCCAAGGCACTCTTTCTCAGCTTTATTGCTTTCTGAAGTCAATTAAATATACCTCTCTTTAACCAGAGCTAAACTAAAATGTATGTCCCATACCACCTTAAAAATGTAACATTTAATGTATATCATGAAGACTGTGACTTTTATGGAAGAATTATCCTATCTTTATTCAAGAGCGTAGATTTTCAGTTTGAGAGCATGATTTCTCCTTCTCGTGCTCAGATGTATTCTCCTCATGCTCACATTTTGTGCTCGCACTCTGAGTCCAAGCACACATTTTGAAAGAAAGTAGCAGAAATCTAACATGTCCTGTGTGCTCTCAGCTCTAATGTGCTTGCACTCAAAGCACGTCCTCTCAGGCTGAGGCGTCTGCTCAGACTGACGGATGTCCCTCTGTGATGGGTCACAGCTATCTGTGAGATGCAGCTCCAGACTACTGTTGCTTCTACAGACCACAGACGACAACCGGGTGGATTATGGGGTGTTTATTACAGCTCTTCCCTGCAACACAGCACACAGCACCATAGTGGTGAGGGAAAGCTCAAGCATCACAGTCTCGGGATAACAACACCACAGCGAAGTCCTCTTTTCTCTGTGCAGAATTTAACAGTAAAATAAAATACAGAAACCTGTTCATATAAAATAAAAATTACTTAATGTGATCGTATAGTGTATATTATTATTCCATAAATCATAAATGAAAAATCCCCACATAACCATTATGTAACATGAAATGTCTTTTCTTAAGAATACATTCAACATTTACCTTGAGGTATGTATAAAAAACATCACAAGTAGTTCATTAACATTAAATTCAGAGACAGATAACAAATATGAGCAATTTATCTGAAAAAGGCTGCCCACAGACTTGTATACAAAAACACCATAAAAGTTACATGAAAAGTACACAACATATTACCTGCAACACAGCACACAGCACCACAGTGGTGAGGGAAAGCTCAAGCATCACAGTCTCGGGATAACAACACCTGACACGAGGGAAAGTATTTAAGCTAGTTTAGCAACATTAACGAATCTCTAACATCGTTTTACGGTCTAATAAGTCACAGATATTGCTCAAAACTGTTAGCGTAGGTCACAACAAGTACTTAACATGGTAAAATATAGGGTATAAACATCTGGAACATTAAATGAAATAATTAATAATCCCAGACCGTGCGAGAGGATGTCTTACCACAACGAAGTCCTCTTTTCTCTGTGCAGTACCCACATCACCCACTGCGCCAGTAGAAGGCAGTGTTGTGAGTCGCGAAAGAGAGTTGCGATCCCAGAACAAGTTAAAATTGTCAATAAAACCAATATATATATATATATATAATGCTTTATTAATCACATTTACACATAAAAATATTCTTACGCATTTAACCCATCCATTTGGCTCCTGTCGGAACACACCTTGGCCATGCCAAGGCCTTTCCAATCTTTAAGCACTGACAGTGGGAATTGAACCTCCAACCTTCGGGTTATTGGACGACCCGCTCTACCACTGTCTGATCTGAAAATAATGCACACAAAATAGTGCACAAATACTGTCATGAAACTGGTGTTTCAATGTCCAAATGTTGGGCATCTGGTAGGGTAGTTATTAGTTATTAGCAAAACAAATATTTATTCATGTAGTGGTATGAGGCATCGCTGCCACCTTGAATATAGGTTTTTCCTGCATCATGCCCTCCCTGGCTTATTTGCCAATCGCTGTTTGAGCAGAGGGGATAAAAGTAGGTTATGCCCCTCCTCTTGACCTCTTATTGTTTTATTGTTAATTGTTGATTAATTGTGGCTATATAGCCACGGCTAGCGCTGCTTCACTGCTGCTGCTTCGCTGATACTACTTTGCTGCCGCTCCTCTGCGGCTTCTACCGCCTAACCTGCTTGGTGTTGGGTTCTGTCATCTGACCGACCGACGGGTTTCCTGCAGCTGACCCTGAGTGTGTGTGTGTGTGTGTGTGTGTGTGTGCGTGTGTGGCTGCTGCTCGCGGGGACTGCTGCAAGCTTTCGCCAAAGCTTTCAGCCACGCACTCAGACTGTGTGTGTGCATGTGAGTGTATTAGTTAATTCTCAATTCATGAATTGTTTAAGTTCTGGGTATTGTTGGGTAATTTACTATGTTATTTTGGGGAATTTATTGTTTATCTTCTATTGTCATTTATTTGCTTTGACCGATGAGTATTGGTTGATTGAGTTAATATCTCTGGCCAGAGATCTTTTGGTTTATTTTTGTTTATTTGGTTCAGGCTAATAATTTAATCTCATACTTTTTGCTCATTGTTTGGTTTGTTTGTTTTCTCTACCTGGAGCCCTCTTAATTTGTTTCTCCTTGTCCCCTAGAGCTGATGGCCGACGGTGGTGGTCCTCCAGGGTGGTGGTGATCCCCTTATGTGTGTGTATGTGATCCCCGTTCGAGATTTTCTTTGTATGCACATCACTTTTTTGTTGTGAGTGGGGTGCTCTGCTTTTTTTGCGGACCTCACCTTATTCTCCTTTAACACCCCCTGCCCGATTGGTAAGCCTCAGCCGGTACTCCCCTTTTTCTGTTGTTGGGCCTCCTTGTTTTATGCCAAACATTTGTCGATTTTAGCAAATAAATTTTTGTATGTGAACACTGAACTCTGTCTCCTGCTCTCCCAGAGTTAACGAATCTCTGTGTCCTTCAATAAGTGCTAGTTTAGTCTTAGTACGGGTCCTTGGGCCTTAACCCAAGGTGGCGTTGTCGGTATTAAACAACTAATAAAGTAATAACCCCCTGTGCCGCCACAAACCTGGCTCTTTTTTTCGCTTGTCTTTTTGTTTTCTAGCTTGCCTGTGTGATTGCTTGCGTGATTGTGTGAAGGAGCTGCAGCTTAAGGCGAACCAGTGGTGAGTCCATTGTCTTTTTTTTTTGTAGCAGTGGCATTAGTGCTCATAGCTTAGTTGTGGTTCTAGGAAAATGGAAGGAGAGCTACAAGAGTTGTGGGATTTAGTGGCACAGTTGAGGGCAGAGAATAACAGGTTGCAGCAGGAGCAGGCTGCGGCTGTGCCTGGTCCTAGCGCTGCACCCTCCCTTCCTGCTCAACCTCTCCCAACAACATCCACTTCTACCGCTCCTGCAATAGAGCGACTAGTCCTTGTACCCCGTGATAGGAAGTGCCCAGTGTTTAGGGGTTGAGTAGGCATAGGGCTAGAGGAGTAGATTGAGGAAGCTCAAGCTTGTATGACAGCCCGCCACCTGTCCACCTTCGATCAAGCATTTTTTCTGTTTGAGCAGTTAAAGGGAGAGGCACGTGAAGAAATAAAATATCACCCAACTGCGGATAGAAGCGATCCAGATAAAGTTATTGCGGTTCTGTGAGAGCTGTACGGTCCTTCTGACTCATATGTTGCACTACAGGAGGTGTTTTTCTCGCGGCGGCAGCAAGATGCTTCAAGAGTTCTCCCTCGTGTTAATGGGCTTAATGTCTTCAGTGAAACAGAATGCTCCTAACGGGATGCCAAATGCTGATGTCTTGTTGCGAGATCAGTTTATTGAAAATGTCATTGATGGCTCCCTTCACAGCCAACCTCTCGGCAAGGTGCAGCTCAGCAATCGGAAAACTAGCATCCGTCGAACCGAGGAGCCAAAGTTTGGGGGAAGCTACTACTGGCTCACCAGTTGTGTTAAGGGATGGGGGGGAGACTAAGTTGATCAGTTCTTGTCCACACCTCACTGTAGTTTTGGGGGAAGTAACGGTGCCCTGCTTAGTGGATACTGGGTCCATGGTGTCCACTATCAGACAAAGCTTCTTCCAGCAATACTTTGAGACTTGGGGACAAGAGAAACTTAGGTCATGCCATTGGCTTCAGGCAGCCAATGGTTTGCCCATCCCATACCTCGGCTACTTGGAGCTTGAGGTTGAACTCTGTGGTAAGACTTTACCAGGGTGTGGGCTACTGGTTGTTAAGGATCCTCCAACTAATGCATCTCCTCCGGCCCCAGGCGTCTTGGGGATGAACATCTTACGAAGATGTTATGACGTTTTGTTTGGGCAACATGGCGCTGCTCTGTTCAACTTGCCCACTGCCATGGAAGCACCAAAGTCTGTGGTGCGGGCACTGCAGAGATGTCATCAAGCCTCTCTGACTCCTCCTGATGTCATTGGTAAGGTCAAGCTTCGAGGCAAGAAAGCTTGCCGTATCATTGGTGGCACTATGCAGTTTGTCCCAGCTACTTGTTCTGCCCAGTATTCTGGGGCTACTGTGCTTTTTGAGCCCTTGGATCAGGGCCTTCCTACTGGACTTCTGGCATCTCCAGCACTTGTTCGAGTTGAAGGTCCGTCCGTCTTCTTCCGCTTATCCGAGGGCGGGTCGCGGGGGCAGCAGCTTCAGCAGGGAGACCCAGACCTCCCTCTCCCCAGCCACTTCGTCTAGCTCTCCCAGGGGGACCCCAAGGCGTTCCCAGGCCAGCCGAGAGACATAGTCCCTCCAGCGTGTCCTGGGTCTTCCCCGGGGCCGCCTCCCGGAGGGACGTGCCCGGAACACCTCACCAGGGAGGCGTCCAGGAGGCATCCTCACTAGATGCCCGAGCCACCTCAACTGGCTCCTCTCGATGCGGAGGAGCAGCGGTTCTACTCCGAGCTCCTCGCAGATGGCCGAGCTTCTCACCCTATCTCTAAGGGAGAGCCCAGCCACTCCACGAAGGAAACTCATTTCGGCCGCTTGTATCCGCGATCTCATTCTTTCGGTCACTACCCAAAGCTCGTGACCATAGGTGAGGGTAGGAACGTAGATTGACCGGTAAATCGAGAGCTTCGCCTTTCGGCTCAGCTCCCTCTTCACCACGACGGACCGGAGCAGAGTCCGCATCACTGCAGAAGCTGCACCGATCCGCCTGTCAATCTCCCGTTCCGTCCTTCCCTCACTCGTGAACAAGACCCCAAGATACTTGAACTCCTCCACTTGAGGCAGGATCTCAACCCCGACCTGGAGACTGCACTCCACCCTTTTCCGGCTGAGAACCATGGCCTCAGATTTAGAGGTGCTGATTCTCATCCCAGCCGCTTCACATTCGGCTGCGAACCGCTCCAGAGAGAGCTGAAGGTCACGCTCCGATGAAGCCAACAGGACCAGGTCATCCGCAAAAAGCAGCGACCCAATCCTGAGGCCACCGAATCGTAGCCCCTCAACGCCCTGACTGCGCCTAGAAATTCTGTCCATAAAGGTTATGAACAGAATCGGTGACAAAGGGCAGCCCTGGCGGAGTACAACTCTCATAGGAAACAAGTCCGACTTACTGCCGGCGATGCGAACCAGGCTCTGACACCGAGAGTACAGGGACCGGACAGCCCGTATTAACGGGTCCGGGACCCCATACTCCCGGAGCACCCCCCACAAGGTTTCCCGGGGGACACGGTCGAATGCCTTCTCCAAGTCCACAAAGCACATGTAGACTGGTTGGGCAAACTCCCATGCACCCTCCAGGACCGTGCTGAGGGTATAGAGCTGGTCCACAGTTCCACGACCAGGACGAAAACCACACTGCTCCTCCTGGATCCGAGGTTCGACAATTTTGCGGACCCTCCTCTCCAGGACCCCCGAAAAGACCTTCCCAGGAAGGCTGAGAAGTGTGATCCCCCTATAGTTGGAACACACCCTCCGGTCCCCCTTTTTGAAGAGGGGAACCACCACCCCGGTCTGCCAGTCCAGAGGCACTGCCCCCGATGTCCACGCGATGTTGCAGAGACGTGTCAACCAAGACAGCCCCACAACATACAATAGCTTTCATCCACCCCCGGGGCCCTGCCACCGAGGAGCTTTTTGACTACCTCGGCGACTTCGGCCCCAGAGATTGGAGAGCCCACCACAGGGTCCCTAGACTCCGCTTCCTCAGTGGAAGACGTGCTGGTGGGATTGAGGAGGTCTTCGAAGTATTCCTTCCACCGACCCAGGACATCCCCAGTCGAGGTCAGCAGCACCCCGCCCCCACTGAACACAGTGTTGACAATGCACTGCTTCCCCCGCCTGAGCCTCCGGATGATGGTCCAGAACCTCCTCGAAGCCGTTCGAAAGTCCTTCTCCATGGCCTCACCAAACTCCTCCCACGCCCGAGTTTTTGCCTCTGCAACCGCAGAAGCTGCGTTTCGCTTGGCATGTCGATACCCGTCAGCTGCTTCAGGGGTCCCACAGGCCAAAAAGGTTCTGTAGGCCTCCTTCTTCAGCATGACGGCATCCCTAACCACCGGTGTCCACCAGCGGGTTCGGGGGTTGCCGCCGCGACAGGCACCGACCACCTTGCGGCCACAGCTCCGGTTGGCTGCCTCGACAATGGAGGCACGGAACAAGGTCCATTCGGACTCAATGTCCCCCACCTCCCCCGGGACATGAGTGAAGCTCTCCCGGAGGTGAGAGTTGAAACTCTTTCTGACAGGGGATTCAGCCAGACGTTCCCAGCAAACCCGCACAGAACGTTTGGGTCTGCCAGGTCTGACCGCCGTCCTCCCCCACCATCGGAGCCAACTCACCACCAGGTGGTGATCAGTTGACAGCTCCGCCCCTCTCTTCACTCGAGTGTCCAAAACACATGGCCGCAAATCCGACGACACAACCACAAAGTCGATCATCGAACTACGGCCGAGGGTGTCCTGGTGCCACGTGCACATATGGACACCCTTGTGTTTGAACATGGTGTTCGTTATGGACAATCCATGGCGAGCACTGAAGTCCAACAACAGAACACCACTTGGGTTCAGGTCAGGGGGGCCGTTCCTCCCAATCACGCCACTCCAGGTCTCACTGTCGCTGCCCACGTGAGCATTGAAGTCCCCCAGGAGGACGAGGGAATCCCCAGAGAGAGCGCCCTCCAGCACCCCCTCCAAGGTCTCCAAAAAGGGTGAGTACTCTGAACTGCTGTTCGGTGCGTAAGCACAGACAACAGTCAGGACCCGTCCCCCCACCTGAAGGCGAAAGGAGGCTACCCTCTCATCCACTGGGGTAAACCCCAATGTACAGGTGCCAAGCCGGGGGGAAACAAGCATTCCCACCCCCGCTCTGCGCCTCTCACCGGGGGCAACTCCAGAGTGGCAGAGCATCCAACCCCTCTCGAGGAAACTGCTTCCGGAGCCCAAACTGTGCGTAGAGGTGAGCCCGACTATATCTAGCCGGTACCTCTCAACCTCGCGCACCAGCTCAGGTTGCTTCCCCGCCAGAGAGGTGACGTTCCACGTCCCCAGAGCCAGCTTCTGCAGCCGGGGGTCAGACTGCCAAGGTCCCCGCCTCCGACTGCCGCCCAACTCTCTGCGCACCCGCCCCCCGAGATCCCTCCCACAGGTGGTGGGCCCATGGGAAGGGGGGCCCATGTCACCCTTTCGGGCTGTGCCCGGCCGGGCCCCATGGGTCAAGGCCCGACAACCAGGCGCTCGCCGGCGAGCCCTTCCCCCAGGCCTGGCTCCAGGGGGGGGCCCCGGTAACCCGCGTCCGGGCAAGGGAGACCTGACTCCTTTGTTCTTTCTCTTCATCGGTGGGGCGAATGAGCTGCGCTTCGTCTGGCCCCTCACCTAGGACCTGGTTGCCATGGGTGACCCTACCAGGGGCATGAAGCCCCCGACAACATGGCTCCTGGGATCACTGGAACACGCAAACCCCTCCACCACGATAAGGTGGCAGCTCCAGGAGTTGAAGGAGGTACTGCATATATACCTGTTGTAAATGTGGGCACTTCTGACGTGCTACTCTACCCTCGTACAGAGATTGGTGCTGTGCGTGAGGTGTCTGTGGTGAGCTTACCTTCTGGTGTTGAGGAGGTTCCATCCTACCTTGCCACTGTTGCATCCCAGGCTGCAGTTTCACTGCTGCAAGACCAAATAGATGCAGTCGACCTGTCCGCTTTGTCCGTGGAGGAACAGGATGGAGCTCAACATCTTCTGTGGAAATACGCTTCAGTATTCTCTTCTCATGACGGTGATCTGGGCTGCACCAACCTTATAACACATGAAATCCCGCTTCTCGATGATACCCCCATCTGTCAGCGCTACCGGCGCATTCCACCATCGGAATATGAAGTGGTCAAGGAGCATATAAATCAGCTACTTGGTGCGCAGGTCATCCGGGAAAGCTGCAGTCCGTTTGCTTCGGTGATCGTGCTGGTTAAGAAAAAAGACACTAGTAGTAGTCTGCGCTTCTGCGTAGTCTATCGGCAACTTAACAGCAGGACTCGAAAAGATGTATTTCCTCTTCCTCGGATTGAAGAGTCACTGGACACACTCACCGGAGCCCGCTGGTTTTCCACTTTGGATTTAGCCAGTGGGTACAATCAGGTCCCAGTGGCCGAGACCGACCGACCCAAGACTGCATTTTGTACTCCTTTCGGACTCTTCAAATGGAACCGCATGCCTTTTGGGTTGTGTAATGCACCCAGTACATTCCAGCAGCTCATGCAACAGGTTTTTGGAGATCAGCAATGCCAATCACTGCTCCTGTATCTTGATGACATTGTGGTTTTTTCATCCACCTTCCAACAACACCTTGAGAGACTGGAAGTGGTCTTGCAGCGGTTGCAATACGAAGGCCTGAAGGTGAAACTGTCAAAGTGTTCATTTTTCCGGCAAGAGGTGGATTATTTGGGTCACATCATCTCAGCAGAGGGTGTTTCCACAGACCCAAGCAAGGTCAAAGGCTTCGCCAAGTTGGCTGCTCCTTTACATCGTCTGGTCCCTGAGCTGGTGGGGTCCAAGTCCAGGCAGTCTGAACACCGGGTTTCTGAAAAGTGGGCTGCAGAACATCAGCAGAGTTTGATCCTCGGGAGGTGTCCGGCCTGACGCAGCGTGCGAGGGAAGGGAAAACAGCTGGACACAATCAGGAATCAGGGAAGACAATCAGCCTGGAGTACAGGAGGAAGGACAAGTTATCTGAAACAAGAGGGAGAGAGTTAATTATCAAAATAAAACAGGAAATGACAAGACAAACGCGAAGACAGGGCAAAACAAAACTTGACATACCGGTGTGACATGCTAAATGTATCATCTGTTGATGATACACAGTCTAACAAATGATATATGCATTCAATCAAAGGACAATGCTACATAGCTGAGCTTGCTACCATTCATTTTGATCTGGGGTACTAATACGGTCGCAAGTGTTGCTAACTTTAATAACAAATTTAGTAACTGAAAATACACTGTACTTTGCATACATGCCGCTTCATATAAATGACTGCAATTAATTTGAGGTACAGTGGGCGAGTGATGTGGTTATTAATAAAAGTTAATAATGTTAATTATGTGTTGCTTACCCTAGCTAACCACAATTAGTCTCTAAAATGTATAAAGTATATGGGAGTGACACAACTCTCATACTGAACTGCACTGGTAACACCAACATAGTTTGGTGCCCCTTTTTAATCATTTGGAATCACCAACATCAAGGTTAACTTGGTTTGGATAGTCTGATGCAAAACCTAAATACACGTAATAGACTGTACTCCTACAAAGAGAAATATACAGCTTCAGCTCAGCCAACCTCAACCCACATAATCTGGCAGTTGGCCAAAGGTGGACATAAAGTAAAGCATAAAGTAAACTCACCAACATCAAGAAGGACAAACACAGAAGGCATACTTCAATCTCTAGGGAGACAAAACAGCAGCAGAGGTGAGGAGGAAGGAGGAGTCTGCAGGAAAGATGAAGATAAATCAGTTGTATGACTGAAAGCTTGAGTCAGAACGCTGCCAGAGCTCAGCAGCTTCAGCTCTCTGGTGATGGAGACCTCTGAGGGAAGTGAACTCTGCCTTTCACAACTGCTCAACACCTCCTGCAGGAAACCAACTACTCCTCACTTTGAGTCCATGTTGGCTTACACTGTGCTGTCCTTTATTGCTCTGCTCACTTCAGCTCTTAACCTGCTGGTCATCATCTCTATCTCTCACTTCAAGTAGACATTCTTTAATTTATTAAAATGATAAAGTAATGTTTTTTATATTTCAGTCTTTGCACTAGTTGCTTTTATCTGAATGATGACAGATGATATACTGATTGATTGATTAATATTGTAAATAGTATAAATGACAATTTATATATCATTGGTGTCCACAGGCAGCTCCACACCCCCACCAACTTCATCCTCCTCTCTCTGGCTTTCTCAGATTTCATCGTGGGCCTCCTCATGGCCTTTCAAATAATGGCCATAGACGGATGCTGGTCCCTTGGCGACATCTTGTGCCCTTTCTATCATTTTCTCGGATACATTATTACCTCTGCCTCAATAGGAACTGTGGTGATTATATCTATTGACCGCTATGTGGCTATTTGTCATCCTCTGCATTACTCCACTCAAATCACACAAAAAAGAGTTCAAGTCTGTATTTGTCTGTGTTGGATATGTTCTGTAATCTTTCAGGGTATACTGCAGAATGGGACTTTGGAACTACAAGTCATGAACTTCTGCTTAAGAGACTGTATGGTTGTCGCTGATTACATTTCTGTACTTGCAGACCTTATTTTTTCCTTCATAGTTCCCATCTCTATTATTGTTTTTTTGTATATGAGAGTATTTGTGGTGGCTGTGTCTCAGGCTCACGCCATGAGGTCCCACATTGCAACTGTTACATTTCAGAAATCAGGAAAAGTAACTGCTAAAAAATCTGAACTGAAAGCAGCCAGGACTCTCGGTGTTGTTATAGTTGTGTTTCTATTATGTCTCTGTCCATATTATTGTGCTCTTATTGCAAATGAAAGTTTGCTTACTTCTTCATCTGCAAATATTATTATATGTTTGGTCTATTTTAACTCCTGTCTAAATCCTCTGATCTATGCCCTTTTTTATCCATGGTTTAGAAAATCAATTAAGCTCATTGTTACACTGAAGATACTGCAGCCAGACTCCCGTGATGCCAACATACTGTAGAGTCTCTGCACAGTACCTGAAAATAAACTCTACGTGATGCAAAATTAAATAGTGCAGATCATACTTGTGTCTTAACGTTTGTTTGTTACAATATAATATTCTCTTAGAAAGACTGACCATTTTTCAGTACAATAGTAAAGTTATTTGTGTGGTTTGTGGGGTTTGATAAGAAATGTGAAAACTGTCCATATCAGATCCTCCAGAAATGCAATTTGTAGTACACCAGCCAAATTACTAAACTAAGATTGATGTCCCATACCGCCTTAAATAGAAAAAAATAATAATTTACCATCGATGTGATTATTTATATTTTGTGAATTTTCCTTTACAGTAACTGGCCTTTTTTTGCCATGTTAGTGGTATGGTTCTAGTAATGGCAATATCAAAGTCAGCCAGTCAGCCCACACCTCTTTTCCAGACTGAAATACCTCAAAAACTACTGATTCATTGCTGTGAAAGTTTGTATGTTTATATTCTTTGGAGTCTGAAGGCTACTTACTTTACTGATCTCCTGACTTTACTTCTAAAGTAGTGCCACCAGTAGAATGACATAGCAGTAAAATGTGTTAACTGTAAGATGAATTGCCATGACATTTGGTTCCGGCACTAACTCTGCCCTGATAATGTATCTGCCTAATGTTCCTGTTGCACCAACAGAAAGTCAAAGATTTACAGTACCAAAATGTACTTGATAGATTGGTACACAGTTTTGTCCAGACATTCATAGTTCTCAGACAATGTATCACAGTGACATATCCTGACCTTTGCTCATGCTGCACCATCAGGATTATATTTGTGCTTTTGACTATAAATAGTATAATGAATAGTAGTAAATAGCTATGACATATGACATGACATGATATATGGTATATGTATGGATTGCGTTAAAATTTGGAGTACACTTTCATGCCCGTCAGGATGTTTCACAACGTCCACAACTGATCCTTTAACTTTTTGTATAGCTCCATTGTTAGGTCAACATATTAATTTTAATAATACTTTTAAAACAAACACATTTGTAAACAAAAACTGTTTAAAATTAAATGGAAGCCAGAGAACAAAAATGTGTCTTAATGTGCAAATTAAGAACACCAGCAACAGACTCACCCTGCCTAATGCCTCCTCTGGGAGGCCTTTCCAATGCAGAGGAACTGTTATTGAGAACACTCTTTCCCTAGCCTTTTTCTCCCCTTCAAACAGGGCACAAACAATCTGCCATGGTCGGACGATCTTAAGGATTTGATGTTGCTGCAATCTATATATCTATTGACAATTATTGATCCTAAAGTGAACAGGAAGTCAGCGTAAGGATGCCTACATTATTTAAAGTTAAAGCAAACAGAAGAGGAGTTCATCATAATGTCCTCTAAAGCTGTTTGTCAATGAATTAATATCTGATTATGATATTGATTTACTTTGTCTCACTGAAACCTGGCTGCAGGAGGATGAATATGTTAGCTTAAATGAATCCACTAATAAGTAATGGTCGAAGTGGTGGAGTTGGAAACATATTTGACTCAAGTCTATTAATAAATCCTAAACCTAAACTAAATTATAATTCATTTGAAAGTCTTGTTCTTAGCCTCACTCACCCAACCTGGAAAACATTACAGCCAATTCTATTTGTTATAGTATATCGTGCTCCTGGCCCTAACTCTGAATTTTTATCTGAATTTGCAGAATTTGCATCAGGCTTAATCATTAAAACAGATAAAGTAATTATTGTAGATAATAATAATCATGTGGACAACCACAACGATAGCATTAGTACTGCATTTATCTCTTTATTAGATTCAATTGGCTTCTGTCAGAGTGTAAATAAACCGACTCATTGTCTGAACCACACTCTTGATCTCGTTCTCTCATATGGCATTGAACTTGATCATCCAATAGTCTTCCCACAGAATCCTCTTCTGTCTGACCATTTTTTAATAACCTTCGAGTTCATATTACTGGACTATAAGCCTTTTTGTAGAAACTCCTACAGCAGATGTTTATCTGACAGTGGTGTAACCAAATTTAAGGAAGTGATTCCTTCAGTATTGAATTCAATGCCATGTCTCAATGTAGCAGAGGACTTGTCTGCTTCCTTTAGCCCCTCACAAATAGATCATCTTGTTGATAGCACTACAGGCTCATTATGAACAACTCTCGACTCTATTGCACCTCTGAAAAAGAAGATAATTAAACAGAGGAGTTTAGCACCATTGTATAACCAGCAGACTCACAAATTAAAGCAAGAGGCAATCTCTAATCTTAAAACTTACAGGAAGGCTCTCCGTAATGCCAGAACAGTCTATTACTCTTCATTAACAGAGTAAAATAAGAACAACCCCAGGTTTCTCTTCAGCACTGTAGCCAGGCTAACAGAGAACCACAGCTCTATTGACCCATCTATTCCTTTAGGTCTAACTAGTAATGACTTCATGAGCTTCTTTAATAATAAAATTATAACTATTAGAGACAAAATTCATCACCTCTTGCCCTCAACAGGCACTTCTTACACAGCAAGGTCAGAAATAGCTGGAACATTGTCACGTGGGAGTGGGGGCGTTTCAGAAAAGGATCCAATTGCAAATACTTGCACAAGAGCTCACTTTAATTTAACCAAAAACGTAAAAGAACACGGGAGCAAGATTCCAAAAAGAAACAAAGGACACAAAAAACAGATAAAACAAAAGGAGGTTGGAAACCAGGCAAAAACACTAAGATAAGGCAAATAATGCAGAAAACAAAGACCAGGAACAGGAATGAACACAAGCATGAGAACACAGAGCGAACACAGAGAAACAAACAAACAACAGAGAGACAAGGAAACAAAGGAAACACAGGAACTAAAAGACAGGCAAGACTAATCAGGGACAGGTGAAACAAATTAGGGGGAGGTGCCAAATCAAAAACAAGTGGGAAACAAAACAGGAAGTAGAATAAGACAAGACAGACATATCAATCATGAATCCTCCATGCACACCAAAGTTTGTCACAGAGATCCACGAGGTTCTGTGTTAAGACAGAGACGGCTGAAGATCGACAGGAATCTGGGGAGAGAAAGACACACATCCGACAGGTTGGATTTGAACCCTGGGGTTCCGCAGCAAAGACTGAGCCTACACACATGGGGCAGCTGCTCTACCAACTGAGCTAAATGCCACCCCAGGACCACTTCTATTCAGTTTATATGTTTCTGTAGCAGCATACACATGCTTCACCACTCAGTGCTGCTGTGTATTAAGCGCTACAGGTGGGCCAGTATAAAAGCACCACCTTCCACTGGCAATTCCTCTTGCTCTTCTGTCATCACTGGTGCCTCATTTCTGGGTCGCATGTTGTTGGCCCGACAGGTATGGTTGCCCACTGCTTCACCACACCGGTGAAGTACAAATACACCGGTATTTGTGTTTGTTTGTAGGGCAGCTGCTTGCGTGCTGCTCCGTGTGTCCCGTACGCGTGGCGTAGTTTGTGCCTGGTAAGTGTCCTCCCTTTCTCGCCACTGTAGTTGATGCGGTCTCAGGGCTTATGCTAGTGTGGTCGCAGGTAGATGTCAGCGGTGGCTGGTCTTCTCTCTCTCCTCCTCCTCCGGTGTGAGTGGGTGTGTGTCCCTAAATAGGTGTGTGCTAGTATAGCAACCAACCGCAGTCTTTACTGTTAAACGTAGTGATATTAATGCTATGTTTTCTATCATTAAGTGTAATGTGCGATCAGCTGATTGGGGTCGCTGCTGCTTTGTTCGACCACTGGAGGAGGATGACGAAAATGCCGGTTGTGTGTCTGACGGTCGCCATCTTGGTTCCTTATATAGTGGGTGTTGTTCAGCTGCAGCCAATCACAGGCTAGGCCAGGAAAATTGCTGCGCCAATCGAATCTTGGAGATGGCACATCCCTATTTGAATAAGAGAAGACAAGGAACCCAAGCAGACACAGAACACACAATACACAAAGTATGACCACAGACACACGTTTTGCCTCAGAGGGCTTTACAATCTGTACAGGGAGTGACACCCTCTGTCCTTAGACCCTCGGTTCCAGTGAGGAAAAACTTGCCCACAAAAACCCTTTAACAGGGAAAAAATGTGGAAGAAACCTCAGGAAGAGCCACAGAGGAGGGATCCCTCTCCCAGGACGGACAGACGTGCAATGGATGTCACATGTACAGAACAATCAACACAAACATATTGTACAATTACAATGAATTACAATAAATGGTAGAATGATTATAGTAGCAGTGGAACCTGTGATAGAGATAGAGAGACACAGATGCACAGCAGCAGCAAATCATTAACTAACTAAGCTGTAGTGGAGATATGGTAGCAATAATGACAGTAATGCTATATATGGTGGACGTCAGCAGCAGACCACAGCAGGAGCCATGATCCACGAGAACCTGCTAGACGAGAAAGCACAGAAACTCCAGGGAAGATGTTTAGTTAGTAAAATGCATTGATGGTAACATCCTTAGCTTTTACAGCTAAAGGTGAAAACCTGCATTTATTACATTACTTTACATGGGATCACCATGGCCAGCTCCATCTTGGAGTTGTTTTTGATCATGATTTGTCCTTCAATGTCCACATAAAACAAATTTCGAGGACTGCTTTCTTCCACTTACGTAATATTGTAAAAGTCAGACGCATTGTATCGCAAGCGGATGCAGAAAAACTACTCCACACATTTGTTACTTCTCGGATGGACTATTGTCACTCTTTGTTATCAGGCTGCTCCAATAAGTCTCTTGGGACTTTGCAGCTATTTCAGAATGCTGCTGCACATGTTCTGACAGGAACCAAGATCAGAGATCACATCTCTCCCATTGTGGCTTCCTTGCACTGGCTACCTGTTAAATCTAGAATATAATTTAAAATTCTTCTCCTTACATACAAAGCTCGTCATGGTCAGGCACCATCATATCTAAAAGAACTCATAGTACGTTACTACCCCTCTAGAAAACTGCACTCTCAGAATGCTGGGTTCGTTGTGGTTCCTATAGTTTCCAAAAGTAGATGGGAGCCAGAGCTTTTAGTTTTCAAGCTCTTCTTCTGTGGAACAAACAGACACGGTCAACACTTCTAAGAGTAGACTTAAGACTTTCCTTTTTGATAGAGCTTATGTAAGAGCTGGCTCAGGTCATCCCTTAGTTATGCTTCTATAGGACTAAACTGCTGGGAGACTCCCTCCACTCCCAGGATTGGTTGAAGTTGACATGATCACATCTCCCTTCACTGAAAACCCATCTTCTTCCCTGGAGTTTCTGTGATCTCTCATCCAGCAGCTTCTCATGGATCATGGCTGCTGCTCTAGTCCTGTATGACGTTCACTACATATTATTACTGTCATTATTGCTACCATCTCCATTACAGTTTATAGTTAATGATGTTATGACTGTGGTCATATTTTTGTAGTCTGCTATGTATTTGTTTGCGTGCCCTGTATTTTTTTGTTGTCAATTTCACATGTAAATAGGGATGTGCCATCCCCGGGAGATGACTGGTGGAGTGATTCCAGGCCCTAGCCCGTGATTGGTTACAGCTGGGAACAACCTGACCTATAAGGAGCCAAGATGATGGCCAAACAACTGGCACTTCCTCATCCTCCTCCTCTCAACTAGCCACACGTCCTTTTGTGCAAATCCTTTGTTCTAGATTGGAAGTAGTTTTGTTTGAATAGTAGGGGTGAACTGCCATTTTGTGTTGATCTTTTTTCTCCTGTTTTGTTAGTTAGGGAGGTAAGTCTATTGTCATTTGTTTTCTAAGGTAAGTGATTTATTTTTCAGATAGAATTGTTTTGGTTGTTGTTTTGGCCTTGGTCCAGCCTGAAGCTGAAACCTTAGTTATAGTTGTTTGATCTCTGTGAGTTTTGTGAATACATTTTTTTTTTTCATTCAAAATCTAAAACTTGTATGTGATACTTGGAACTTGGTGAAGATGGGGCCCTTTCTAGTAACCTAACTACAAATTTTGAAAGGGGTCACACAGGGTTTATTGTTGGAGGAACACTGTGCCTACCAGGAAGTACAGTGTTCCTCCAACAACAAACCCTGTGTGACCCCTGAGCTAAAGGTCCTGCTGAATGAAATGAAGAGTGCTGTCATTTTTGGTAAGAAGGGCAAGGGCACCTACAAAAGAAAGTTGTAGATGTCTGAGACAGTCTGAGGAGCCCAGAGTCTGAAGACAGAGACAGGGCAAATAAGCTCAATTTGTTCCTCAATAGATTCAACTCTGCTCCCCATCACTGCACAACCCTACCAGGCACATCTTTGTACAATGCTGTTTTGGTCCATTCTCCATGCAACGCAACAGGATCGTTTCCGAAGCTGAGTGTTTTGCCTTTGGGACTTTGTTGCTTATCTGGCGTATATGGCTTAGTGATTCAAATATGTTCCTAAATGTGTAAATATGCCATGTAGTTAGATTAGGGTTAGGGGTTAGTTTTTATGATCTTACCTCTTCTTCTCGGTCTGACCTCTGCACAGTGCTTCTGTTGGGGTTTAAAACATTTACTAGAATGGCCAACCAGTCAGTGTTTCAACCAGACTCTCTGGCCATCCCCTCCACATCATCATCATCCCCAGGACAACTGGGACATCAACACTACCCGCCTCACACAATAATGCTCTCCACTGCACACATCAACAAGGATCAACAAGTCTGCTCCCCAGTGACCATATAACACCTGACCATTTAAGGAAGAAGTAAAAACAGTTAAAATACTGCAGATCAGTTCTCTGTGGATGTTTTTCACATTTTTAACCTGAGCCCCAGTCTGGGGAGAGTTCCAGCCCTGTTGAAAAGATACAGGAATGTGATCACAAATTTCACAACAATTTTGTCATGTTTCTATGAAGCCTATACAGTTGCCAGTTTTAGTATTAGGTAGACCGAGCTAACACTGATGCAGTCAATGCTATGTGAGGCAATGTAAGTTTGAATTTACACTGCATAAAATGGCAGCAACTTCCCATGGGCCCACCACCCGTGGGAGGGGTCACAGGGGGCGGGTGCGAAGAGAGTTGGGCGGCAGTCAGAGGCGGGGACCCTGGCGGTCTGACCCCTGGATGCAGAAGCTGGCTCTGGGGACGTGGAATGTCACCTCTCTGGTGGGGAAGGAGCCTGAGCTGGTGCGCGAGGTTGAGAGGTACCGGCTCGATATAGTCGGGCTCACCTTGACGCACAGCTTGGGCTCCGGAAGCAGTTTCCTCGAGAGAGGCTGGATGCTCTACCACTCTGGAGTTGTGAGAGGTGCAGAGCGGGGGTGGGAATGCTTGTTTCTCCACGGCTTTGCGCCCGTACATTAGGGTTCACCCCGGGTGTACGAGAGGGTAGCCTCCCTTTGCCTTCGGGTAGGGGGACGGTCCTGACTGTCGTCTGAACTGTCCATGCACTGAATGGCAGTTTCCTCGAGAGAGGCTGGGTCCCTCTGGGGACTCCCTCGTCCTCCTGGGGGACTTCAGTGCTCATGTGGGCAGCAACAATGAGACCTGGAGTGGTGTGATTGGGAGGAACGGCCCCCCTGATCTCAACCTAAGTGGTGTTCTGTTCTCGCCACGGATTGTCCATAACGAACACCATGTTCAAACATAAGGGTGTCCATATGTGCACCAGGATGCCCTTGGCCGCAGTTCGATGATCGACTTTGTGGTTGTGTCGTCGGACTTGCGGCCATGTGGCACTGATGTGAAGAGAGGCTCCGATGGTTGGACGGTGGTCAGACCTGGCAGGCCCAAACGTTCTGTGCGGGTTTGCTGGGAACGTCTGGCTGAATCTCCTGTCAGAAAGAGCTTCAACTTGCACCTCCGGGAGAGCTTCACTCACGTCCCGGGGGAAGCGGGGGACATTAAGTCCAAGTGGACCTTGTTCTGTGCCTCCATTGTCGAGGCAGCTGACCGGAGCTGTGGCCGCAAGGTGGTCGGTGCCTGTCACGGTGGCAACCCCGAACCCGCTGGTGGACACCAGTGATGAGGGATGCCGTCAAGCTGAAGAAGGAGGCCTACAGAACATTTTTGGCCTGTAGGACCCCTGAAGCAGCTGACGGGTATCAATGTGCCAAGCGGAACGCATGGGAGTATGGGGTTCCGGACCCACTAATACGGGCTGTCCGGTCCCTGTACTCCCGGTGCCAGAGCTTGGTCCACATTGCCCACAGTAAGTCAGACTTGTTTCCAGTGAGAGTTGGACTCCACCAGGGCTGCCCATAAACTTTATGGATAGAATTTCTAGGCGCAGTCAGGGCGTTGAGGGGGGGCTGCGGTTCGGTGGCCTCTGCATTGGGTCACTGCTTTTCGCGGGGACGCCTTGGGGTCCCCCTGGAAATGCTGGACAAAGTGGCCAGGAAGAGGGAAGTCTGAGCCTCCCTGCTGAGGCTGCTGTCCCGTGACCCGACCTTGGATAAGCGGAAGATGGATGGAAAATGGCAGCAACAGATGATCCCCAGCCTGGCCTATCCCTTAGATATGTGTGCGGTGCTCAGTGGTGACGTAAGGTTAACCAACACTACAGACAAGCATGCAACCGGCGGAGCCTTTGCAGGAGGCTGCACAGGTTCCCGTGTTTTGCTCCATGAAAGATTTTCTGCTCAAGTAGTCCTGTGACAATACAATCAACTATATTTGTCCAAGGGCCAGAATTTTTCTCTGCAGATACTATCAGGGCCAGACACTCTTGTAAAATTAAATGAATATTGTATCCTAAGTAATATATTATTTTTTCATATATGTTATTTTTTAGCCTTTGTTTGTGTTAAGAGACTACTATTACCTGTACAGTAGCAAGCCACTAGGGGGTGAAAACAATATTTTAGGCTTCATATTCATGAGGCTGTCAACTGCTAACATGGGGAAGATGATGTTGCTGGATGAGGCAGCTAATAACAGTGATCTGATTGGCATACCAACCCATTCTCATTCCCAACGCGTAAAATACCGACGATTTGTCACGCCCCTAGACGTCTGATACTGACGCAAAAGGTATCCTTCCACGTCCGTTTAAAACGCTCTGGGTTCTCAATTGACTCCCCGTTTGCGGTGGTAAGAGACGCTCAGAGCAGAGGCTACAGCCGTCCATTCACTCCAATAATAACCCGATCACGGCGAGACGTGACGCTGCAAGCTACAATCTGATTGGAGCACAGGGGACTCCCTGCCCGGAACAATTTTTCTCACTATTTTAAGGATTTCTTTTAATGACATCATCAACATTTCTCAACACAAACACGTCAAAGTGTCACTGATAATTCAACAATAAAATAGCTTCATGTTGTTGCTCTCAGTATGATTTTTTGTCCTTCGATTCTGAGAAATAAAGTTTTATTGGTATGTTTTGGAGCGGCCTACAGTACAGACAGGCCCACATAACCACAATCCTCGGCAACCGTTGCTATGGAGACGACGACGCCCGAGGACGATCCCGCATTGAATTCACACAATGTTTTCCAAACAAACATCATACCACAGGATCTGAGAGTGAACAGATGTAACGTACAGAATGCTTTGTTAGGTTTATTATTTTAATTTCACGTATAAAACACGTTTTTAGATTCATTCACCACTCACATTTTGGACGCGCTGAGCTCGAGACATCAGCTGTTCACTACCCATAATCCTCAACCACCGTTGCTATGGAGACGAAGACAATCCACTTTACGTTACCTGTTTTATGTATTTATTATTTATTCTTAACCAATTTATACAAAAATGAAGTTGACTGAGATCAGTGTTTTATTATGTGTGTAAAAATTACAATATTTAATTTAAGTTCGTCATAGCTACACGTCAAGAGATCTTAAGCAAAGTGATTGGATGGTTTGCAATGCACCCTGGGAGTCGTAGTAAATGTTTCACGTCTGTGTCCTGCGGCGATGATTTCTGAGTGACACGAGTCAAATCTAAGGTGAGTAAGTCATGGTGAAAAGATATAATAATTGAAAGAAATAATAATAGACTGATATAAAACGTGAAATATTTTGAGAGAGCAGTCCGTGTACTTCTCCGACTGTTATCTTTGTAACATATTCTCATGTGAAAGACACTTGCTTGGCCAGCTAGCTAACAGTAGTACTAGCTTATATTAGCAATGTAGTTTTAAAGCGCTCTTCACCAGAGATGGATGGCCCGGCCTGTAAGGCTGAAGGCTGATGGCAACAGGTAGATAAATGTCCCTTTTAAACACCGAACTGTTTAAATGTTCTCAAAGGATTAATAATATTCAGATTTACCAAGCAGTAACATTCCATAAGTCCAAATTCATATTTTATTGAGGCAGCGCTGTTAACTATTATTTCATACATGCTGTCATTTTAAGCAAGACAGGACATTTCATATAACTACGAAACTGCAGTGCTATTGTGTGTTGTAATTGCCATTGCTTAATGAGTAATACAGTACTCCTTACAGAACAGACCTGTGCACTTAACTAATTATTTAGGGGGCTAGATTTTAGCCAGGCCTGTTTGTGTGAGAATGCCAGAGGTGCCCCTGCCACAAGCAGCCATGTCAGCACACCCTGACAGGAGACACTGAGCGGCAAACATGCCTGTTACTTTACTACTTTATTTAATTTTTATGTGCACACAAAATCAGAATGTTATTTCTGGTTATTTCTTTGCTGAGAAATGACTTTTGTACCTGAAATAATCCCTACATGTTTCATTTTCATTTGTAGAAATGACACAGCCGAAATAGAAGATGTGCCCTTCTTGCCAGGTTCCCAACAATGTAAACAGGAAGCCCTGCAGTGGATGTTTGTCCAGCCTGGAATCTAAGCAGGACTTCAAAAACAGCACCCTAATTTTTCTTAATTCTGCCCAGCTGTCTGTAAGTTAAGTCTGTAAGTTGTAAGCTTTAACAAGGGCCTCCCAGACAATCATATATTTATCACAGTTGTCAATGTTTCCTTGTAAATCATTAAGTAAAAACTAACAAGACAGGTCTTTGCATATAAACTTGCATAAATAAATGAGGTGCTCAGCATCAGAATAGATCAGAAAATCATCACAGTAAATACATCAAACTAGACATAATAATAATAACACGAGGCCATTTTGTAACCTTGTATATGGTCAAAGATGAAAACAATCTAATGTAACAGTATTTGTCAAATTTGTCAAACTAGTCTGGATGCATAAAGTTTTCTTTATTGTTCTTGTAGGTTTTAAACTTCATGCTCTGGGCTACCAGCCTGTTCTTTTCCTGAGCCATCCAGACTGGAAAGGCCAAATCATCAGGGACATTATACACCATGTGGATCCGGCAGAAGGGGTGGTACCTGAAATCCTCATAAAGATGAGGAAGTTGTACGAGTGCATGCTAAAAAGTAAGATATATTTTGTTTATCATGAAAATATTGCTATGATATGATACACTTTATTACCCCCTTGCACTGAAGCACATGCACAGATTTTGCCCTGCCAACCAAAGCTCACCATGCTGAACTTCTGGTGGTAGATGCCTGACGGCAGCAGTCGTTTTCAAACAGGTTTTGCTTTTTGAAAAGCTCCTGCAGGGTTGTCACAGTGGTTACTGTGCAGTAGTGTGAAACAGCCTTAAGAGAAATTTTTCTTAGGCTGTATTTTGATGGCTTTATTTGATGGCTAGAGCCATGTGACTATCTTGCCTCTTATCTAATGAACCTGTTACACTCCCTCTTGTCTAGCTTCAGTTACATTTAGCCATTTAGTTGACGCTTTATCCAACGCGAAAAGAGAAACAATAGCTGTTTTATACTTCTTTTAAAAATAGTTCTTCATCACACTGTATGCATAATCCACACATGATGCAGTATGTCAATTCATGTATTTGGACTCATTTAAAGTGAAGTTGTTATAGCATGACATGAATAGAGATGATATTTCAACCTAGACATTGTCATAGGTCACCACCAAGTTATCCTCTTAACCTTTATGTGTGTGTGTGTGTGTGTGTGTTTTCTTTTCTTGACAGTGGCAAAGTGTGCGGTGACACCTGGGAGTCTGCAGAACGACATGCAGAGCTGTAAACCAGCCCACAGAATCATCACAAAAGTTCAACATGGAGCATGCAGTTAACATTCACAACAAACATATTGAATACACATTTCAGTCAGTGTCAATCTCCGTTTAGTCTATAACTGTGGCTTAAATACATAAAACATCCATGAATCTGATCAACAAGTGTTGCATATCAACAAACATTCTCATATGCATCACCACCACTATAAAAGTGACTAGGCCATTATAATATAGTGCTAAAGTTACAGTAATACTGCATGTAAAGTAAGTAACATCGTAACAGCAGCTAGATGACAAGATTCTAGCTGTACGAGATGATTGTGGTAAGCAGCCTAAAGAAAGGAAGTTAACTACAGCTGGAGTTCATGTTTATGTTTCCGCTTCTTATAATATGTCATCTGTCATGTTTTATATATTGCACACTTGGAGCTGTTCAGTCTTATATATGTGTTCTTACAGTGTTTATGGTTAAGCAAAAAGGATTTAAATAAATTAATGTATAAGTCATTCATACTGCTTGATTTTGTTTACTCCATCATATCATCCCACCTCCATATCATCATCATCATCATCATCATATCATATCATCATCATACCATCATCATCATCATATCAACATCATCATCATCATCCCACCTCCATATCGTCATTATCATCATCATATCATCATCATACCATCATCATCATCATCATACCATCGTCATCATATCATCCTCCCACCTCCATATCATCATTATCATCATATCATCATCATCATACCATCATCATCATCATATCATCATCATCATCATATCATCATCATCATATCATCCCAGAGAGAGGTCAAAGTACTACTGTCAAACAGGTTTGTTTGGGTCTGACAAAGGATACACACTACAATGTACACTGGAAGAATATTTATGTTTTTGGGTTATCTGGCAACATGACGTAGCCCTTTCAACCTCACCTTCATGGTCCAGGATTTTGATTTCATTTACTACATATGCAGGTTACAGTGAGGGAAGGACACTGTGTTGTAGACTGATTTGGCATGTTCAATTAATGTTATGGGTCATCTGCTGAATGTAGTTGTCATTCTGTTTCAAAGTACTGTTGACTGGCAGTGATTACAATTATCTGAATCCAAACATCACTGTTCTTATGAGTAAAAGGCATGTTATCGCTGCTGATTGTAAAATATGAGGCTGCTCATGTGATTTTATCTTTCCAGCAACATGTGGCTGAGGATATTTGTGATGAAATAATTCCTAAAACAGTTTCACACAGGTGACATATTTCTCCATAGCTGCTTCCTCTCTGAGGAACTGTTTCTTCAAGCACATCAGCACTGACCTATGTTCAAAACATTGAATCAAACTCACCTTGTGAGTGTGCTGCCTCGTGCTTATAGTGTGTTTAATAGAAAATATATCTGCATAAAATATGAGAAAACATTTAAAATTCACACCATATGAGCTGAATTAACTAAAGCTAAGTCACTTTATTAATTAAAGCAATCAGTCCTAGACTGACATCCAGATATCTTAATGTAGTCCAAAGTCTTGACCAGAACTCATCCTCCCCCTCTGCCCCTAAATAACTGCTGATAATGACCTTTACCTAAAAAGTCAAAATCACATTAAACAGAGAACTTTTGATTTGATCAATTATTTTATTGATTGTAGTTCAATCACACTCAGTCCTCACACATACAAAGGCTCATAGACATGCAATGTGGAGAGAGATGATGGAGTGATGAGCAGCCCCTCTGAGAAGCGCCCTGCGAGCAGTTGATGGCTGAGGATTCTCCTGTAGCAGTCCTCGACTTTTAGCATTTGAGCTTTAAGTTCAGTTTAGTTTGAAACACCAGACACTGCAGTCCCTTCTGTGCATCATCAGACATGTCAACAAGAGAGGCTGTAAAAACAGAATATCAAAAACAAAGTCAATAAAGTCAGTAATGAAAGTGAGCTCACTATATAACACAAGGATTTAGGAGCCTGTAATCAAGCCTTTCTTTAAAGCGGAGAGGGCAGTGTTAGCTGCAGACCTCACATAGCATATTATGATTCAAGAACAGAACCTCCAACTACTGCTCAGACACTGGATATTTGTTTAAAGGTGATAGAGTTGAAATATTTTAACATGAGGAGCATACTTTTGTTTCTTGTGTTCTGCCAAGGCCAAATGTCAGTCTGGATGAGGGCGTCACTGGACACAGCTTGCCTTGATGCCACTAAATTTGGCAAATTTGACATTACGAGCTGAAAACAAAATGACAAACTCAGTCATGGCTCAACAAAGACATTTTTTTCACGTTGATTTCAAACCTTCTGGTAAATCCAAATGACCTTTTGACAGGTGCCCACATATACCGTGGACCAAGGATAAGCCCAAACAAGATAGCAATGTGCAATATGCACAGAAACCTGTAAAGACGTCTATTGTGTATGCAGTGTGTGACAAATAGGCCACTTACTGTGAGAGCCACAAGTCTGCCAGGTGAAACATGAACATTACCTGCTGAGCAGCCACGCACGGTCTGGCATTTCTACAGGTAAAGCATAAAAAAGAAAAAATAGACCAATTGTCCACATTACAGCACCCACCCATAGTAAATAGTAAGGAATGCATAGGACTTATAAACTGTACCTATTGGCTGGTAAAACGTTTGATGCAGGTTGTAAACCCTCCCGTGTTGCTGCGTCTCTCTGACAGACTTTGAGGAGTAACATCCCATGTCTGTCACATTGTTTCCATCAGACAGGTTCTGGATCAGGTTCCCTCTGTGCCTCATTCTATGCAATCTAACAAGAAACAAAATGCAACACTTTAAATACAGTCCATGATTAAACATGGAATTTCAAATGAAGTAAATGGGAGCCGATTTCATAGAAACAATATAAGTAACAATGTATTGTATTGTATGAGGGTTTGAGATGCTGAACGTGCTGTAGAAATGTGAGTCTACTTTTACTCGCTACAATAAATTAGACAAGACTGTGGCCTCTTGAACAACTGTTTCCATACACTACAAAATAAATAAGTAACAATTAATTAATTCAAAATAATAAATAAGAATAGTAGTTATGATAACATTACCTCCACATCCTGAAAGCACCCTGAAGCTCTCCTCCAACTCCAAATCATCAGGATCACCTGAGTCACTCATTTTTCAAACTAAACAGGAAAGAGATTTCAGAAGCAGTCGAATGATTTTCAGTGTTTGTGCTGAGATGATGAAGCTAGCCAAGTCTGAAATGTGCAAACGTTAGCAATTAACGTTAGCTTAGTCAGCTTAGTACAGTCAGTGCTAACTTAAGTCTCATTGTACATGAACTGCACATTATAATTCAACATTACACACGTGAGGTTCTTTTGCGCCAGGACATTTAATATTAGCAACGTGTAACTTCTTTAATCTGACTGCATCAATCATCAGCAGATTGTACTGGCGTATTAAATCGCTGCAGTAGCCACAGGCAGTCTTTACCGTGCTCTACCTAGCTAGCAACATGACGTTAGCCATTTTTAAATGCCACAAACTGCTTCAGAAACCTGACACTTTGTTTGCTTTATAACATTTTCTGAAAAAAGTTTTCAAGACTTCAGTGAACCTTTTTGAAACATACGTCATATATTTTTTACGTACCTGCGTAAGAATCAGGGGTCTCTCCGTTCTCCCATCAACCTTTGCGCACACTGATGGCGAGTGATTGGTTGTAATGTCTCGAGCTCAGCGCGTCCAAAACATGAGTGATGAATGAATCTAAAAATGTGTTTTACACGTGAAAATAAAATAATAAACATAACAAAGCATTCTGTACGTTACATCTGTTCACTCTCAGATCCTGGAACAGTTTGGAAAATATTGTGTGAATTCAATGCGGGATAGTCCTGGGGCGTCGTCGTCTCCATAGCAACGGTTGTCGAGGATTGTGGGTAATGTAGGCCCATCTGTACTGTAGGCCGCTATCCAAAACATACCAATAAAACTTTATTTCTCAGAATAGAAGGAGAAAAAATCATACTGAGGGCAACAACATGAAGCTATTTTATTGTTGAATTATCAGTGACACTTTGACGTGTTTGTGTTGAGAAATGTTGATGATGTCATTAAAAGAAATCCTTAAAATAGTGAGAAAAAGTACTTCCGGGCAGGGAGTCCTCTGTTCTCCAATCAGATTGTAGCTCGCAGTGTCATATATCACCGTGCTGAGTTATTATTGGAGTGAATGGACGCCTCTAAGCGTCTCTAACTGCCTCGGACGGTCTACATTGCAGTCATTTGAGAACCAAGAGCGTTTCACGCAGACGTGGAAGGGCACCTTTTGCGTAGTGTCAGACGGCTAGGGGCGTGACAAATCGTCGGTGGCCGAGGATTATGGGTAATGTAGGCTTTTCCGCTATCCGAAACATACAAATAAAACTTTATTTCTCAGAATCGAAGGAGAAAAAAATCATACTGAGGGCAACAACATGAGGCTATCTTATTGTTGAATTATCAGTGACACTTTGACGTGTTTGTGTTGAGAAATGTTGATGATGTCATTAAAAGAAATCCTTAAAATAGTGAGAAAAATACTTCCAGGCAGAGAGTCCTCTGTGCTCCAATCAGATTGTAGCTCGCAGCGTCACGTCTCGCCGTGGTCGGGTTATTATTGGAGTGAATGAACGGCTGTAGCCTCTGCTCTGAGCGTTTCTTACCACCGCAAACTGGTTTATATTGGAGTCAATTGAGAACCCAGAGCGTTTTATACAGACGTGGAAGGATACCTATTGCGTCAGAATCATACGTCTAGGGGCGTGACGAATCGTCGGTATTTTACGCGTTGGGAATGAGAATGGATTGGGCATACAGGCCGTGGTGACATGAAGCCTGCTCTCCATGATGCTGAAACCTTTTGGGTGGCTTGTCCCCAAAAGTATGATGCACTGAAGACATTGGCCATGTTTCTGCTCATCATGTTCGGATCAACATATACCTGTGAAGTTGTGAGAAATGAACTATAAAAAGGCATGAGACACACTGACTGTCAAACAAGTCTTTGGAGGACTGCAGGCACATAAGGCAGGAATAACAGCTGTCAAACCCAATTTTTGAGGGGAAATGAAGACCAAGAAAGGACAATTGTGAAAGATGTGAAACAATAAAAGAGCAATGCGATTATCGTCATTTTGATTGGAGGCGGGCTTTGGCACAAGCTACTTTCAGAGGGCATTTGTTTAATTTCACCTATAGAAAAATGTAGAAACGTACATTTTCCATTTCACTAGGCTATTCCTGAATTCAGTAATATTCTGGGGGCCAGATGGAAGGCTCTGGTAGGCCGGATGTGGCCCGCGGGCCGTCAGTTGGCATTTACTACTCTATGCCTTTGTTTTTGATCGAAGATACTGATGGTGATTTGGTGCGCCCTGATGCAGTGCTGAATATATCCACACTTTGCATTACTTAGAGTGAGTCATAACACTCAGATGAAGGAATTACCCAGCTGCTGGTTTTCCAGGCAACTCACTATAACCCAATGGCTAACCACATGGTGTATGATGACACTAAATTGCATAATGGCCTGACGAGTGGGTGACATTGGTTATGAGCTTGTGCATTCTGACAGGAGAGGTGCTACACATATTTATCACCTCAACCTCCTTAAAGTTGCAGAAAGGCAGAGTCTGTTTTTCTGGTGATGACTGTTTAAGAGAGACATTAGTTGGGGCCTGAGGTGCCAAAATCATTCCTGCCTCGTTCCTTTGTTTAAACCATCTCACACCGCTCCAGAGAGCAGTTGTACCTATGTATGTTGCAGCAGCAGGCAGAAACAAGAACCGAGGAAAGGGCTGGGCTTACCAGATGGCAGGAGCACACCAAATGTAGAGATACACTAAATAAAACACCGCTGACACTGCACTCACTCTGCAAACAAAAAGAAAATCATGAAGCTGCCTCTGGGCCACGGCGCCTAACCGGACACAGAAAACAAGTTAAAACCATGCCAGTGCTGCTACACAGGTCTGGTGTGGAGAACTATTAAATGAAATAAACAAAAATACATTGAAACACTAAATAATAACTTAGCAATACACATAACACACACAATAAGTTAAAACAGTGACGTATCTTTAAAGTCAAACTTCCAATTGAAGGTATAGTCATACACTGACAGGCCAGGTGGGCCGCGCCAAAAGGCTCGAAGAGCTGAGTTCAACAGCTGACGTCACCACAGAAAGCTAAAATATCGAAGATTTAACTGAGCCAAAACAGCAGCCTGGGTCCCAGGAAAAATAATTGAATGCAGGCAAGAAAATTACCACAGCCTCCCTCACGAAGCTAGAGTGACGCCACGCAACAGGGGCAAGCAAGTGCACTCAGGAAGGGCTTCTGGTGGAGCGATGCATCCCCCACGGCCCCAACAGTCAGTCACACTATAATGAGTGGAGATTGCATCACCAAAGCACCCCTTTTATGCGCACCAAAAGAACATCAATTGAAGACTAGCAGAGTGTAATACCTGAATGGAAGGACCGTACACCTGTAACGCCCGTGCTAACCACCACGATGGCCACGGCAACAGGCCACAGCTGATGTAAGCAACCGGAGAAAAAGAGGAAGTAACTGTCGTCCCTGCACCTCTCTATATAAGGGCGTGCTGTGCTGCCCCTCATCAAGAGGTCACACATATATTTGGAGTGAATGAAAAAACAATCTTTTCGAGAGTGTGACTTATGAACATTTGAGAAAAAAGTATAATATTTAACACCCTGGTGTAATTCTGGCCAAACATCAGTCAAGCCACATTAAGGACTTTTGAAGATCTTGACCTGTAGTTTTTAGTCTGATTAGATTGTCTAAAATAGGAATAAATGCGCAATTAAAATAGCCACGTATCACTCCAAATCCTTTACAATTTTCATTAAAGAGCAGCCCCATGTCTGGCATGAATGTTGGTTCATCTGTATTGGGAGCATACACGTTTAAGAGAAAAATTGTTTTTTCATAAAGAAAACTAGAGAGATACAGACAAATAGTATGGTTTTATTAATCAAATTTGCTGTTCCTCTACTGTGAGTTTTGTATGAAGAAAAATAATTCTGACCCACCCAGTTTCTTTTTAATTTAATGTATTCCTTTCTGAAAGATTGAAAAAGACAATATTGACTTTGTCATTTTTTGTCAACTTATTGTTCTGCCTCATGTAAGCCAAACTGAAAAAGCTAACTTTATGTAGAAAACAACCTCTAAAATTGTCCATAAGCTCATGGCTGCAGCCTTTCAATGTCAGAAATGACAGCAACAGTTGCAGACCTTCAAATTAAACATTACCAACTTGAGGTATCGTAAAAATGTCTCGGGTTATCTGGCAGATGGCCAAAGGCAGACATAAACAAAAACCAAAATCTATAATATTAAGGAGGAGGGCACAGAAGGCAAAGTAAGCCAATCTCTATGGAGACAGCAGTAGGAAGTGAGGAAGAAGGAGGGATGGGCAGGGAGATAAATCAGTTATAGGACAGAAAGCTTTAGTCAGAACTCTGCCAGAGCTCAGCAGCTTCAACTCTCTGGTGATGGAGACCTCTGAGGGAAGTGAACTTTGCTTTCCACAACTGCTCAACACCTCCTGCAGGAAACCAATCCGTCCTCACTTTGAGTCGATGTTGACTTACATTCTGATGTCGTCCATCTGTCTGCTCACTGCAGCTCTTAACCTGCTGGTCATCATCGCCATCTCCCACTTCAAGTAGACATTCTTTAATTTATTAAGCAGATAAGTGATAACTGACTGGTATTACTGGGACACAGAACTTTTTCCAAAAGATGTTTTTGTGTTTCAGTCTTTGCTCTAGTTGCTTTTATCTGAATGACGATTGATATTATAAATACTGATCAATATATTGTTGGTTTCCCTCCCCAGGCAGCTCCACACTTCCACCAACCTCATCCTCCTCTCTTTAGCTGTCTCAGATTTCTTCGTGGGCTTCCTCATGTTCTTTCAAATTATGCTCATACATGGATGCTGGTTACTTGGTGACCTCATGTGTACTTTGTATCAGTATGTAGCATACATTATTACCTCTGCCTCAGTAGGAAACATGGTAATAATATCTATTGACCGCTATGTGGCTATTTGTCATCCTCTGCATTACTCCACTCAAATCACACAAAAAAGAGTCCAAGTCTGTATTTGTCTGTGTTGGATATGTTCTGTAATCTTTCAAAGTCTAATTCTGAAGGATATCCTACAACAATCAGGGCGATATAACTCCTGCATTGGAGAGTGTATCATTGTCATTAACTACATTGCTGTACTGATAGATCTTATTTTTAACTTCATGGTTTCCATCACTGTTATTGTTGTTTTGTATATGAGAGTATTTGTGGTGGCTGTGTCTCAGGCTCGTGCCATGAGGTCCCATATTGCAGCTGTTACACTCCAGAAATCAGGAAAAGTAACTGCTAAAAAATCTGAACTGAAAGCAGCCAGGACTCTCGGTGTTGTTATAGTTGTGTTTCTATTATGTCTCTGCCCATATTATTGTGTTGCTCTTACAGGCCAAGAAAACTTGCTCAATGCTCCATCTGCTGCCTTTGTAATATGTTTGGTCTATTTTAACTCCTGTCTAAACCCTCTGATCTATGCCCTTTTTTATCCATGGTTTAGAAAATCAATTAAGCTCATTGTTACACTGAAGATACTGCAGCCAGACTCCTGTGATACCAACATACTGTAAAGTCTCTGCATGGTGCCTGAAATTTGAGCCTCAGCAATAATCTGTGGTTTGTTCTTGACTGTGACAGATTTCTGTTGTGCTGTGTACTTTAGCACAGTGGATTTGAAAAGGAATGTAAAAATTGTCTAGTAATGTAATTGTCTAGTAGTAGATATTATAGTTATATCCTTCTATGGTGAACATAAAACTCTTAATTATACTACTACGCAGTGTCACTAACTTAACTTGTCTCTAGCTTACTAGACAAAAATAAAAATAATAACCTTTTCTTCTACTGTTGTTTATTTCATGCACCTTCAATAAATCATTGCAGAAGCTAGAAATTGCTTTCTTTTTTAAGTCAATAAAATATAATTCTAGTTGACCAGTTAAACTAAAAACTTTTTCATACAGCCTAAAAATAACATTTATCAAATGTCATGAGGGCTATAATTTATGTTTTATGAATATTCCTATCCATATTTTCCTTTTCTCATGAACATCAGTTAACTGCCAGATGTGTCTGTGGTTAATGAAGATAAAAGGTATGCAGATTTATTTGAATGACGTGCACT
The DNA here is from genome assembly GCA_014281875.1 of Nibea albiflora. NCBI lineage: Eukaryota > Metazoa > Chordata > Actinopteri > Sciaenidae > Nibea > Nibea albiflora. Next base: position 25,913,073 of record CM024796.1, read on the forward strand.
GAAAAAAAATGTGGTGTAGTATTTACTTGGCAAAACCTAGGAAAGTTTTTTCCCTTAGAAACTAAGTAAATTTTACAAGGGAAATCATCAAGTAAACTTTACTTGCAGATAGAAGTTTCTTTTACGAGCAAACCTCAGGTAATTTACTGATGATTATTAATATGGTCATTGAATTTTACTCCTTCATTGTAAGTTTTACTTTACTACTGACTCTTACTGCTTCAAACTGAAAAATCTCACCAAAAATCAATGGCTTTTCAAGGTAATTCTTTTACATATTTTTTCTGCAGTTTAAATAATGAATTAAAAAATAGGCAACTGTTTAATTTACAAGACCTTTATTTTTTAAAGTGAAACAACAATAGTTCAAAATGAAATTTGTTATTTACTCACCCCTTTGTCGATAGGATTGGTGAAGTTTTGTTAACATCCATGTTCTTCTCTTGGAAGGAAGGAATGTGTAATGTCTCTAGGGATGTGTAATAATATATATATATATATATATATATATATATATATATATATATATATATATATATATATATATATATATGATCTATAATATAGATCATCTGACGCGACTGGAGAAGCTGCTGCGGCTACACGGATTTGGTAAACTGAAAGAGAAGCTCTTCATATATTGTTTAGATACACTAAGAATCACCCACATTCATAGATCAATGCAGACTGAATATTTAGTTTAGTATTAAACGTATTTAATGATCGGCGACAGCAGCTTCTCCTGTCCCGGAGAAGTGCCACGTCAGAGCGCACTGCGAGTACGGACGGCCATTCATTGTTTTACCTTCATTAAATCACCTGAAAAGTATATCAAGTTAACCATACAGACCTACTGTTACGTGCCGTGGTGTGTGTGTGGCTTGTTTCTGATGATTGCAGGTACCGCCCTTCCCCTCCCCTCCTCAATCAGCTGGACATCAAAAGAACGCCTATTGGTGGTGGCGTTTTTTGGCGTGGTGGCCCTGTGGTGTGTGGCGTCCCTGCAGCGTGTGGTTTGCAGCCGGAATCAGTGTGAAGATTTCTCCTTATCTATTTATTTATCACTTATCCGTTATATAAACTGTGTTGTTGTGTTGTTATTGAATAAATCCCTGCGTTAGCAGTCGGTCCTTGGTTAACCCCCTTTGTTCTTGGGTTTTTACTTTAATTGTTACCTCCCTAAATTCCCCTAGGCTAGGTTTTGCCCTGTCGGGTCGTAACACCTACATACAGACCTCTACACACAGCAGAGTGTTCCGTTAATAGTTCTGCTTTTTTATGAAGGAGACGCCGTGTTACCAGGTCTCACCATATCTGCACTGAGATAGCGAATATGTATATATATATATACACACACACACACATACATACATATATATATATATAAATTTCATCTTAGGGTAGCTAAAATGGGTCTGAAGTAGCTTGTTAAAAAGGCACAAGAACAAGTTCAGGAACTGTTTGCTTCCACAGTTGTGGAGTACCTCAGTCCCTTCGACAACAATATACACATCAGCGTTGGATGCATCTGCTCCACTTGTGTGTGTAATGTGGTGGTAATTTAGTGTGTACATATAATATTGTATTTCCCCTCTGTGTCCCCCCAGGAGGAGGGTGTGAGCGATTGAGGAGCAGGAAGTCGAGAGGTGGGAGAGCGGAGAGCGGAGAATAAATTTGAACAGTGTGTAACATTGTGATCGGGAGGTAGAAAGTAGGTAGGTAACTTACGGAGAGTAGATTGTCGGGGTATCAGCCGACGACCTGTATAGGTCCGGTAGCGGTACCCTAGCGCTACTTTCTATAAGCGGGGGTAAAATGGAGGGAAGGGAGAGGGATGGAGACAGCTACAACAGTATGGAAATGAGTGAAGCGGACTATGAGATAGATAAAGGAGGAAGTGAATGGGAGCAGGTAGGGAGACGGGGAAGGGGGAGAAGGGTAAGTGGGAGAAAGAGAAAGAAGGAAGATAAAGATAGTTTGGAAGGCACGGAGAGTGAGGGGCAGAGAGGTGAGGTAAAGAGTGGGAAGAAGGGATCTTTCAATGTAGTGGTGAGATTTGAGGGAGAAGGGGGAGTAAAGAAGATGGATCCACTAAAAATCACAAAAATAATTAGGTCACAAGTGGGGGAAGTTAGGTATGCTAAAGTATTAGGAGATGGGAACCTGATAATTGCGTGTAATTCAGAAACACAAGTAGAAAAAGCTCAGAAAATGGTGAGTGTTGGAAAAATGAAGGTTACAAAAACAGTGAAAATAGGAGAGAAGAGAAATAACGGGTGTAAGGGAGTGATAACAGGGGTTCCCCATGGTATCAGCATGAAGGATCTATAGTGGGAAATTTAAAAATGAAAAATGCCACAGTTAGGGATGTTAAAAGAATGACAAGAGGACCTGAGAAAAAAAGAATCAGAAACAGTACTGGTAGAGTTTGATGCAGAGATTATCCCAAGAGAACTTTATTTTGGATTTGTAAAATATAAGGTGAGAGAATTTGTCCCAAAGCCAATGAGGTGCTTCAATTGTCAGGAATATGGACATATTGCTAACCTATGCAATGTCACACCGCGGTGAGGTCAAGCTGGGTTTTTGTCTTGTCTTGTCACTTCCTGTTTTATTTCGAAAGATAACTCCTCTCGTTTCAGGTCACTTGCCCTTCCTCATGTGTCACCGGTCTGATTGTCTTCCCCGCCCTGATTGTTTCCACCTGTTCCCTATTACCTGGTGTATATATTGTCTGCGTCTCCCTTTGTCTCATGCCGAAGTGTGTCGTCTCTCGTAGCGTTCACCTAAGCCTTATTTTCATAGTCATAGCGCTAGTGTTCTTTTGTTTTCCTTCCTCGAAAGAGTGATTTTTTTGTTGTAACTTTGTAGTCTAGCCTTTTTGTTTCTTTGTGTATAGCTTGGTGTTTTTCAGCCTCGTTGGAGAGTTTAAGTTTCATAGCCTTTTGTTTTTCCTCCTGGAGAGTGATTTTGAGTTTGTTAATCTTAAATAGAGAAGCTTAGAGTTTTTTCCTCCTTGGAGTGATTTTCTGTTTACCCTAGTTTAGGCCTTTTTTCATAGCCTCACTCAGTCAAAGATATTTGTGATCTGAATAAAACAGCTCTCTGCCAAACTCTGCATCTGAGTCCTCTTTTGAGTCCAGGCCTGACATGCAAAGGGAAAAGATGTGCTAGGTGTGGAGGGGACCATGAATATGGGAAATGTGGGATGGGTGTGAAACCAAAATGCTGTAACTGTGGAGGAGAACATAGTGTAGCATACTGGGGATGCGAAGCTATGAAGAGGGAAATAATAGTGCAACAGACAAAAGTGAATGAAAAGGTATCTTATGCTGACAAGCTGCTGTCAAGAGAGCGGGACAGGGGAGCTTCAGTGGCAAGCAACAGAATAAAGAGAAACAAGGGATGACGAGTATGGTACAAGAAATTGAAAAGAAAATGCTGGAGGAGAAAAAGAGATTGGTGACATTCATAGCAGGAGTCATAAATGCAACTGCAGATGTTAAATCTAAAACAGAGAGAATACAGATTATAGTCAAAGCAGCAATTCACCATCTGGATATGAGAGGGATAAGATGGGAGGAGGTAAGAGATGAGTTGAGTGTACAGGCCAGTCAAGAAACATCATGTATTGGGTAATATTAATAGTAATGATAATCCTTCAGTGGAATGCAAGAAGTCTAATTGCTAATGGTCAGGAATTTAAACAATTCATATATAGTCAGCCGGAAAAACCAGACATGCAAAACCAAATCTAGAGTTCATTATTAAAAGGATATGTGGCAATCAGAAGAGACAGAAATGAAGGGACAGGAGGAGGATGTGTCATGTTTGTAAAAGAGGGCATTCCTTACAGGGTTATTGATATTGGAGTTGAAATGGAGAGTATTATAGTAGAAGTATGGATAGGAAAGAAAAATAATAAAATAAAAAATAATAATACATTTTTATAATCCATGCAGGCAGTTGGACATTGTGAAATTGGAAGGAATGGTAGGTACACTATGGGGGAGTGAGAAGAATGATTGCAATGGGGAGATAGTGGAGGAAATGTTAGATGGGCAGAATCTGGTCAGTGTGAATGATGGGAGAGGGACAAGGGTAGATGTAAATACTGGGAAGGAGTCGGTCTTAAATCTGACAATAGTGACCAATACATTAGCTCCATCATGTGAATGGAATGTATATCAAAAAAGGGACTATAGGAAGTGATCATTATCACATAGATAGATAGATAAAAATAAATATGAAGACAGTACAGGACACAGAGGAAATAGGAGGAAGATGGATCTTAGAAAAAGCCAACTTGATTGATTTCTGACACGAGGGAAACTGGGAGAAGCGGACTCGAGTGCAGAGTTAGGGATGAAGCAGTTGATCTTCATTCGGTGTCACCGGACACACCGGGGGAAACAAAAAGCGCCTCACGACGAGGGATGGTCAAAACTCAAACTAAACTCTAACTACCAAAAAACCTAGACTACGAAATATACTACAAAAGGCAGAGCCAACAAAAAAAACTCTTTTGAGGAATTACAGAAAAACAAAAACCTAGACTACGAAACTAGACTGTGAGCTTGACTGTGACGAGAGCTGGTGATCAGTACACGGGACATTACACACTGGCACAGGACAAAGGGAGACACAGACTATATGAACACATGGAGGTCATGGGGAACAGGTGGACACAATCAGGAATCAGGGCAGACAATCAGACTGGTGACACATGAGGAAGGGCAAGTGACCTGAAACGAGAGGAGAGTTAATTTCCAAAATAAAACAGGAAGTCACAAAACAAACATGGAGACAGGACAAAAACTTGACATACCAGTGTGACAGATTTCATGAAGGAATGCGACAAAAATTTCTCTCCGATTAGTGAGAATATGGAAGTTGAAAGGATGGATAGGGAAATAAAGCAGGGGATTATAACAGCAGCAGCCAGCACTATACCTAAAAGTACAGGCAGGAAGAAAAATAAGTTAGTACCATGGTGGGATGAGAAATGCAAGCAAGCAAATTTAAGTTAGTTAAAAAATATCATAATTTTCAACATCTAATCCAATATAAACAAGCGCAAGCAGTGGTAAGGAAAACAATAAGACAAGCAAAGAGGTCATATTGGAGGAAGTTTTGTGGGTCGATAGGGAGCACTACCAAGACAGGAGAAATATGGGGAATGTTGAGGAAAATGGGGGGCGATAGGACTGGATTCCTCCTGAGTTCTGGAGTTCTTGTTTTTTAATAAGTAATATACTGCCGCTAAAGACCACATTGACTCCTTAGTGAGAGAGGGTGGACATAATCTCAGCTTTGTAGGACCTGCAAAAATTAGTCATTTAGTATTATGGGTTTTGGTTTTCTTGTGTTGGTTTGTGTGTGTGTGTGTGTGTGTGTGTGTGTGTGTGTGTGTTTGGTTTTCTTTTTCTTTCTTTTTATTTGTGCAGTGACCTCGGCTGAATTTGTTTCCCTCTTGACCTATTTTGAGTCAGATGGTAAAGATTAATGTTAATTCTGAAAAATAAACTGTTTTTTAAGAAGATAAGTAACTTAAATTTACGATTATTGTAAAAGCTATTTAAGCTATTTCTACACATTGCTTGTATTCATTTGTGAGTCGTACCTGTGCAAGGGTGATTGGGAAACCCTCTGAGAAATAAAAGTAAAATCTTTAGGTGCAAGTCCTAAGGTGGCGTTGTCGGTTCTAAATTCTCCAGATCTACCACTCGTAGTTCCAGCAGTGGGTATCGTTCAGTTGCTACCCGCAGCCTCTTTAGGAATTCAAAACCTCCTTCAAGACCTGGGCTGGAATGATATCTAATGGACAGTTCGTGGGTTTCATGCCACTGACCACCTTAGTAAAAAACAACAGTGAAATGGTCTCAAACCGCTCAAAAACAGCAGTCTGTGTTGGAGGAGTACAGACATCATCAAGGGGCATATTCATATTACAGATATTCTGCCTGACAGATGCAACTTTATCAGTGAAAAAAGACAAACTCTAGACTCAAACACAAGTTGCAGTGGAGGCATCGGACAGGACAGTGAGGCGTGGCTTAACGACAGAATCAATAATATTAAATAGTCTTGGATGATTGCTGGCTATGATGGAGGACAAATATTTGGACTTGGCTTCCTTTAGAGCTCTCTGATAGACTGCCAAGCTATCCTTTAACCAACCCAGGGATACATGCAGTCTGTCCTTTTTCCATCGTCCTTCAGCCCGTCTGCATTGTTGTCTGAGTTGACGTGTGCATCATTTAACCAGGGATCTGACTTGGTTTTGTTAGTTTTTTGCCGAAAAGGGGCAACAGAGTGGAGAATAGCAGAACATTTTGAATAGAAAGTGGAGAGTAGGCTGTCTGGACAGAGGGGAGGAACCAGCCCATAGTCAAACAGCTGAGAGTTCCTGAAGGCAGCAGCAAACTCCCCAGCCGTTGATGCAGTAAAGATTTGGCGTTTGCGAGCTGCGGAAACTAGCTTATTGGCAGGTGGGGGGGTAGCAAAGTCGAAAACAACAGGAAAGTGATCCGAGATAGCAGTGTCGACTATTTCTTTGAGGGTGACTGAAAGTCCATGAGACATGACAAGGTCAAGAGTGTGCCCATGCTCATGTGTTGGTGCATTAACAGATTGAGTGATATCAAAATAATCTAAAAGTCCTTTGAATTTGTTGGCCAGTTGATTTGCTGCACAACAAACATGAATATTGAAGTCTCCACAGATTAACAGCTATCAAATTTCAGGACAAACTCGGGACAGAAACTTAGAGAACTCTTGAAGGAAATCTTTGTTAATTCTGGGTGGGCGATAACCTGTGGCACACAGCACAGGGTAGGTGAAGTCAATCACGAACAATTGTAGTTCGAAGCTGGAGTAATAAGTAGTGGTTATTGTCGGGCATTTGAAGCGCTTCTTAAATGTAGCAGCCAGAGAAGCTCCGAAAAGGCGCTGTTTTCACCTGGGTTCGACCAGAGCTCTGTCAACAGGAGGAAATCCAGGTGATGTGTTGTTTTAAAATAAATGTCTTATTTGTGAGAGATCTGGTATTGATCAGTGCTGTGCTGTGAATTGGGAATTGGTCAGTTTGGGGGGAGAGGCGACTGAGCGAGCGGAGGTTCAGTGCCGGTCTAGGCAAACAGAGGGCTTGCTGTGAGCAGGTGTGGTTGTAGGTGACAGGAGGGACCTGAAGGGGGAGCCCATAAAAAGTGGTACGTAGTGGTTTGGTCATTAAGTGAGAGGAGGGATCCGGTGGGGGTGGGAGAGGTAAGGGGAGAGTCAATATAATCACATGGGAAGGTGTGTACCGGATGCTGCAACACAGCATCAGGCAACCCCCTATGCAGATGGATCCCATCATGTTTAAAGAGTCACAATCCCAGATCAAGTTAAAGTTGTCAATAAACCAAAGTTGTACAACCTGGATTGGAGCCATGTATGAAGCCTGAGTGAGGCTATAAAAAGGCCTAAACTAGGAAAAACAGAAAATCACTCCTAAGGGGGAAAAAACACTCCATTTAAGGTTAACGAACTCAAAATCACTCTCAAGGAGGAAAAACAAAGGGCTATGAAACTTTAACTGAGGGCGCTCCAACGAGGCTGAAAATTAAACACTATACTATACACAAAGAAACAAAAAGGCTAGATTACAAAGTTATAACACAAAATCACTCTTATGAGGAAGGGAAAACAAAAGAGCACAAGAGCTATGATCCATGAACTATGGACTATGAAAAGACGGCTTGGGTGCACGCTACATGAGACGAAACACTTCGGCACGAGACAAAGGGAGACGCAGACAATATATACACCAGGTAATAGGGAACAGGTGGAAACAATCAGGGCGGGGAAGACAATCAGACCGGTGACACATGTGGAAGGGCAAGTGACCTGAAACGAGAGGAGAGTTATCTTTCAAAATAAAACAGGAAGTGACAAGACAAGACAAAAACCCAACTTGACCTCACCGCGGTGTGACAGTACCCCCCCCCCTCTAGGGCCGACAGCTGACGGCCCAGGCTGGTCTCTATAAAACTCCTCAATGAGGCTGTGGTCCATGATGTGTCGTGAAGGCACCCATTGTCACTCCTCCGGACCGTACCCCTCCCAGTCCACTAGGTACTGTCTGCCCCGGCCCCGGTTGCGCACAGCCAGTAACTTCTTGACCTTGTAGACCGGACCTCCGTGCACTACCTCAGGGGGAGGAGGGGGTGGGAGGGCCGGAACTTAGGGGCTCTCCTTGACCGGTTTGACCTGACTTACATGGAAGGTAGGGTGAACACGGAGAGACCGGGGCAGACGAAGGCGAACTGCTGCAGGTCCGATAACCTTGGTGATGGGGAACGGCCCCACAAATCGCAGTGCCAGCTTCTTGGAGAGGGCTTTGTGAAGATTCCTGGCGGAGAGCCACACCCTCTGGCCTGGCTGGTACGCCAGAGCGGGTCGTCTTTTCCGGTCCGCGGCCTTTTTGACCCGGTCCCCCTGGCGGATGAGGAGCTGCCGGGTGGCTGCCCAGACTCGTCGGCATCGGCGGATCATGGCATGGGCCGAGGGCACAGACACTTCAGGCTGCTGGTCTGCGAAGACCGGAGGCTCATAACCGTATACACATTTGAAAGGGAAAAAACCTGTGGCTGAGGTGGGCAGAGAGTTGTGAGCGTATTCCACCCAGACCAGGTGCTTGCTCCACATCGAGGGGTTCTGGGACACCAGACATCGGAGGCTGGTTGAAGCACTCGGTCTGGCCGTTGGCCTCCGGGTGATAGCCCGACATAAGGCTGACGGTGGCTCCGATGAGTCGACAAAACTCCCTCCAGAAGCATGATATGAACTGGGGCCCCCGGTCAGAAACGTTGTCCCTAGGAAAACCATGGACTCGGAAGACATGGTCAATCATAATTTCAGCCGTCTTTTTGGCTGAAGGCAACTTGGGCAATGCTATGAATCTTGTCATTTTTGAAAACCTGTCCACCACCATGAGAACCGTGGTTTTAAAAAGTCCATAGAGATGTTGGCCCATGGTCTGGTGGGGATGGGGAGCGGTTGGAGAAGTCCCATTCGCCGACCGGAAGACGTCTTATTCCTGGCGCAGACCAAGCAAGCCTCTACGTATTCCCGGACGTCCCGCTCCATGGACTGCCACCAGAACCTCCGAGTGATGGCAAACATGGTCCTGCGAACCCCCGGATGACAGGTAAGCAGCGAGGTGTGAGCCCAGTGGATCACCTGTGGGCGCAGCTCAACTGGAACAAACAATCGATTCTCAGGACACCCACTGGTTCTTTGGCAACAGGCTCGGGGTCGTAGAGACGTGACAGGGCATCTGGCTTGATCTTTGATTCGATCTGATTTGATTCGATTCTTGATTCTGGGACCCCGGCCTGTAAGAGAGAGAAAACGAGAAACGGTTAAAAAAGGGGGCCCACCTTGCCTGGCGAGAATTCAGTCTCTTGGCTTTACGTATATATATTCCTGGTTCTTATGGTCGGTCCAGACGATAAACGGGTGTTCCGCCCCCTTAAGCCAGTGTCTCCATTCTTCCAAGGCCAGCTTGACTGCCAATAGCTCCCGGTTGCCGACGTCATAGTTCCGCTCGGGACAGGCGGTGCGACAAGAAGGCGCAGGGATGCATCTTTCCATCTAGTTCGGACCGCTGGGAGAGGACCGCTCCGATCCCCTCGTTGGAGGCGTCCACCTCAACCACAAACTGCCGCCAGGGATCAGGCATTGTGAGGATGGGGGCCGTGGTGAAGCGGGTCTTGAGGAGTTGAAAAGCAGCCTCTGCCTCTGCGGACCAGCGGAAGTGCTCCTTCGTAGAGGTTAGTGCATGGAGCAGGGCTGCTATTGCGCTGAAGTTTCTGATAAACCGCCTATAAAAGTTAGCAAACCCGAGGAACTGCTGGACTTTTTTGCTGCTATCAGGTGTGGGCCATTCGGCCACAGCGCTCACTTTAGCCGGATCCATCTGCACCCTTCCAGGGGCTACGATGAAGCCCAGGAAGGAGATGGTGGCGGCATGAAACTCGCTCTTTTCTGCTTTTACATAGAGCTTGTTCTCCAACAAACGTTGGAGAACCTGGGTCACATGGTCTCTATGGGTCTCTTGGTCAGGAGAGTAAATGAGTATGTCGTCAAGGTAAACGTATACAAACCGGTCTAAAAAGTCCCGGAGCACATCATTGATCATGGCCTGGAACACAGCTGGGGCATTGGTAAGACCAAAAGGCATGACCAAATACTCATAGTGGCCACTAGGAGTGTTAGACCTGGTTTTCCATTCATCACCTTCCCTGATCCTGATTAAATGATAAGCATTGCGTAAGTCTAATTTGGTAAATACCTTAGCTTGTTGAAGTTGGTCAAACACTGAGGTCATGAGTGGCAGGGGGGTAACGATTTTTTATGGTGATGGCGTTTAGGGGGCTGTAATCAATGCAGGGCCTGAGAGATCCGTCCTTTTTCCCCACAAAGAAAAACCCGGCCCCCACTGCTGACGAGGAAGGACAGATAATCCCCGCCTTCAGCGATGACTCTATGTACTCTCTCATGGCTGCCCTCTCCGGGCCGGAGATGTAGTACAACCGGCCCTTGGGAATGGGAGAGCCAGGAATCAAGTCTATGGCGCAGTCATAAGGCCGGTGAGGAGGAAGTGACAGGGCCTTGGTTTTGCTAAAAACCTCACTGAGGTGGTGGTAGCAGGGAGGCACGGAGCTCAGGTCGGGGTTCTTTGAGTCTGTGGCAGAAGGGACAGAAATGTTATTAATGGAGGTCATGTTAAGCCCCTGGAACAAAGCCGGTTTGCAGTGGTTCACACAATCCTCCCCCCATCCCACGACTGCCCCTGTCTTCCAGTTTATGTGGGGGTTGTGTTGACACAACCCCCACATCCCAGGACAAGAGTCTGAGAGGCAGTTTCAATTAAATACAAGTTCAGAAACTCCCTATGCCCCTGGATCTGCAGTTCCAATGGTTCTGTAATGTGCGTAATTAGGAACAAATCCTTCCCATTAAGGGCTCTGGCCCTGATGGGGCTGGCCAGGGGCTCTGACTTTAACCCCAATTTCTCTGCCAAACCCCTGTCAATTAGGTTCTCGTCGGCCCCAGAGTCTATGAGTGCCTCAATGTCAATAGTGGCGGCATGGTGTGTTACCTTGGCCGGGGTTAGACTGCGCGTAACAATGGCTGTGGCTAGGGAACGACTCACCTCCCGGGGTTTTCTGACCAGACAGGCGGCGACGAGGTGATTAGGTTTGCCGCAGTAAAAGCAGCTGCCCTCCTGCTGGCATCGTCATCGCTCTTCTGCTGTCAGCCTCGTCCTGCCAAGCTGCATGGGCTCCTCCTCCCTGGCGGTAGATGAAAGATGACCGTGCTCTGGCGGCGAATAACGTGAAGCCTGCCTGTCCAGGGCTGAGAAGTGTGGAGACCTCTCCGACGTCGAACCACTGTGTCGCGGTTGCCGGAGCTCACGAACCCGATTGTCTGTCCGGATAGCCAGCGAGATAAGAGAGTCCAGGTCTGCAGGCAGGTCCACGGGCAGCAGCAGCTCCTGGATGTGAGCCGACAGTCTCTTTAGGAAGACCTCGTACAGGGCGGTGTTATTCCAGCCGCTCTCCGCTGCCAGGGTGCGAAAGCAAATGGCGTAGTCGCACACAGAGTCCCTGCCCTGTGTCAGTCTACTCAGCTCCCTGGCTTTTTCCCTGTCAGTGGACACCGGATCAAAAGTCCTCATGAGAGCAGTCTTAAAGTCCGTGAGGGAAGAGCAGAGCGGAGAGTCACGAGCCCACTCTGCGGTGGCCCAAGCCCTGGCTCTCCCTGTCAGGTGGGAAATAATGAATGCAATTTTTGACCTGTCGGTGACGAAAGCCTGCGGGAGCTGTTCAAAGTGGATCGAGCAATCAATGAGAAAAGCTCTGCACTGTCCTGGTTCCCCAGAATAACGCTCCGGGGGCGCCAGCTTGATTCCCACCCCTGCGCCCTGGGACGGAGCCGCTGCTGCTGCTGCTGCTCGAGACTCCGGCGTCGCAGGTGGCTGGGTGGTCTGCCGTAGGTGGTGCACCAGCTCTCTCACCTGGAATGAAAGCTCTGCAAACTGCAATGCCATCGCCGCCTGAAGCTCCTCCTGCTGGGTGATGCGGGCTTCCTGAGCCCATAACTTAGCCGCCCACTGGCCGGTCTCTGCTGAGTCCATTTTGGCCTTAGTGTACTGTCAGGCCGGGACTCAAAAGAGGACTCAGATGCAGAGTTGAGCGGAGAGCGGTTTTATTAGCTCAAAAATCCTCGCCTGAGTGAGGCTATAAAAAGGCCTAAACTAGGAAAAACAGAAAATCACTCCTAAGGAGGAAAAAACACTAAACTTCTCTATTTAAGGTTAACGAACTCAAAATCACTCTCAAGGAGGAAAAACAAAGGGCTATGAAACTTTAACTGAGGGCGCTCCAACGAGGCTGAAAATTAAACACTATGCTATACACAAAGAAACAAAAAGGCTAGATTACAAAGTTACAACACAAAATCACTCTTACGAGGAAGGGAAAACAAAAGAGCACAAGGGCTATGATCCATGAACTATGGACTATGAAAAGACGGCTTGGGTGCATGCTACATGAGACGAAACACTTCGGCACGAGACAAAGGGAGACGCAGACAATATATACACCAGGTAATAGGGAACAGGTGGAAACAATCAGGGCGGGGAAGACAATCAGACCGGTGACACATGAGGAAGGGCAAGTGACCTGAAACGAGAGGAGAGTTATCTTTCAAAATAAAACAGGAAGTGACAAGACAAGACAAAAACCCAACTTGACCTCACCGCGGTGTGACACTGGGGAGTCTGCTAAAATGGCCAGATCCAGGACCCACAGTTGGGATGGAGCCAGAAATAAAAACAGACTTTCCGCAGTTCTTTAAAACATCAAAGAGGAGTTTAAAATAATTTGGTGGTGTCATTCGTTCCCAAATGGACAGTTATCCTTTTACACGGGACTCACACCGGGCGTGTAACGGCAGCGTCACGGCAGCGCCACGGTTCAGCTCCGTCCTCTGCCCGGCATCAACTCACACTGGGCGCGTAACGCAGCGTTACGGCTGCGTAGCGAACTAGCCGTTTTCACGCAAGAATCCCGAACATACGCGAGTCCCCGCGATAAACTGTATGTAAAAGAAACAACAACAACAAACAGCTAACTTTGCTTCTCTGACGTGGGAGAGATTATTAAAAGGATCTGTTGTGTCATAAATTATTGTGTGTTGTTCCACTTCAACAGTCTCTCGTTGTTCATGTTGAGACTCTTTGATTGACAGCTGACCTGGTGCCACCGTGTTCACCGACGTGAAGCTGTGACAGGCGACATGAACTGCATTTTGTGTTTTATTTTGAAAGGGGGCAGAAGTGTATTACGCTGATTCTGGGTCAGATTTCCTGTCTGGTGCAATCTGCTCTGTTGAAATTGACACGGTTTAGCAACGGCTCGCATCAAAAATAGAAGTGCTACGTATAGATAGCGCTGCGGAGCGGAGAGACGCTTCTGGGACGCTGCTGAGACGTTCCGCAGCGCGCCCGGTGTGAGTGGTCTCATTGATTATAATGGCAGCGATTCAGCCGTAACGCGCCGCTGACATCCCCAGTGTGAGTTAGGCTTTAGTCGACATCTGGAGCGAGGGCATCATTTCCTGAAGTTTATCCAGAATGTGGGGACTGTGGCTCCAGGAACAGTGTGTGGCTGCATTAAAGAAATGAATGTCCCAGGTTATGGAGTCATCAATGACCAACGTGGTAGGAGGAAAGAGGAGACGGGGGGACGAGATGTGCGATCTGTCTGGACGATGCTGAAGACTATCTGACATGTATTCTGCACAGCAAAGATGATGTTTTTCGTAAAACATGGGAACCCTGTTTGTCATACCTTGAATATCTATGTATCAACTGAAATTGCTCTTTCTGAGCATGAACATGTGAATGTATTATGCACGCATGGCAGTGTACAAGTTACCTTTTGTCCTTATCCTATTCTTATAGGATGAGTACAGACTGTCTTACGTGTACAAACTTGAATCTGAGTTGATATGTGAGCCAAATGTATGTTATGTAATATTTGTTTTTGTTCTGTCTTATTTCTTGAAAATTTAATAAAAAGAGATATCAAACAAACAAACAGTACCAGAGATTGCATTGATCTCTGTGGCACCATCTTGAATTTTTGTAATGTACTTCAATCTCTATGGAAAGAAAAACAGCAGCAGAGGTGAGAAGGAAGGAGGACTCTGCACGAAAGATGAGGATAAATCAGTTGTATGACAGAAAGCTTTAGTCAGAACGCTGCCAGAGCTCAGCAGCTTCAACTCCCTCTGGTGATGGAGACCTCTGAGGGAAATGAGCTCAGCCTTCCACAACTGCTCAACACCTCCAAACCAACTACTCTTCACTCTGAATCCATGTTGACTTACATTGTGCTGTCCTTTATTGCTCTGCTCACTTCAGCTCTTAACCTGCTGGTCATCATCGCTATCTCTCACTTCAAGTAGACATTCATTGATTTATGTAATAGTGAAAAAAACATTAACAGAGACAGTGGAATTTTTAAAGTAATGATTTTGTGTTTCAGTCTTTGTTCTAGCTGCTTTTATCTGAATAATGATTGATATTATAAATAATGATAAATATATTGTTACTCTTCCTCCCCAGGCAGCTCCACACCCCCACCAACTTCATCCTCCTCTCTCTGGCTTTCTCAGATTTCTTCGTGGGCCTCCTCATGGCCTTACAATTAGTGGCCATAGACGGATGCTGGTCCCTTGGTGACATCTTGTGCCCTTTCTATCATTTTCTCGGATACATTATTACCTCTGCCTCAATAGGAACTGTGGTGATTATATCTATTGACCGCTATGTGGCCATTTGTCATCCCCTGCATTACTCCACTCAAATCACACAAAAAAGAGTCCAAGTCTGTATTTGTCTGTGTTGGATATGTTCTGTAATCTTTCAGGGTATACTGCAGAATCATGCTTTAAAACCTCCAGCCACAAAGTCCTGCTCTGGAGAGTGTATGGTTGCGGTTGACTACGTTACTGTACTTGCAGACCTTATTTTTTCCTTCATAGTTCCCATCACTATTATTGTTGTTTTGTATATGAGAGTATTTGTGGTGGCTGTGTCTCAGGCTCATGCCATGAGGTCCCACATTGCAACTGTTACATTCCAGAAATCAGGAAAAGTAACTGCTAAAAAATCTGAACTGAAAGCAGCCAGGACTCTCGGTGTTGTTATAATTGTGTTTCTATTATGTCTCTGCCCATATTATTGTGCTGCTCTTGCAGATAAAAATTTCCACAATGCTTCATCTGCAAATTTTGTAATATTTCTAGTGTTCTTTAACTCCTGTCTAAACCCTCTGATCTATGCCCTTTTTTATGCATGGTTTAGAAAATCAATTAAGCTCATTGTTACACTGAAGATACTGCAGCCAGACTCCTGTGATGCCAACATGATGTAGAGTCTCTGCATGGTCCCTGAAATTAGACCCTCTGTGTGAAAAACAAATGTTCTGGGTCATGGTAATGAGAAATTGAACAGTGCAGCACATCATACTTTGTCATGTTTGTTTATATTACAATATCTCTAAAGACGTTAATTTTTTAACAGTGAAGATGTGTATAGTTATTTATGACTGTGGGTTTTAAAAGAAATGTGAAAATTATCCAACTGTTTAGTAGTATATCTAATATGTGTCACGCGGTGAGGTCAAGCTGAGTTTTGTCATGTCTTGTCATCTCCTGTTTTATTTTGATAAGTAACTCTCCTCTCGTTTCAGGTCACTTGCCCTTCCTCATGTGTCACCAGTCAGCTTGTCCTCCCTGATTCCTGATTGTGTCCACCTGTTCCCTATTTCCCTCATGTGTCTTACAGTATGTGTCTCCCTTTGTCTTGTGCCAGAGTGTTTCGTACTGTACGTTCACCCCAACCAGTTTACTCCACAGTCCTTGTTCAACCTTGCTTCCCCACGTAACGTGTGCCTGTAGTTTTTTGCCTCCATGTGAGGGATTTTTGGTTTGTTAATTTCATAGTTTTGGTCATTGTTTTCTGTTCAGTTTTATAGTCAACAGATTCTGTCCTCCTTTAGAGGAGTGATTTTTTATTGTTGACTTTTTCCTGTTTGCTTGTCTTGCCTTTTTCCCTCCACGTCAGTGTTTTTTGTTTCCCTCCATTGGAGTGTTTTTTTGTTAATAAATTTGGCTGAAGCCTTCACCTCTCTGCACCTGAGTCCTCCTTCGCGCCCAGACCTGACAATATGTTCATGTGTATGTAACCCGGCCACTCCACCCCGAGACTCTGCGTTGTGTTGTGTTGGTGTTTGGGGGGTGTAGCGGAGGGACGAGTCGGACTCGGTCTTCGTATTTGCGGCTCGGACCACGCCGTCGTTTATTTCGCCTCACACCATCACAGGGGCTGACAGCTTAGCAAAACAAATTAAACATTTGACCAAAATGGTGCTTGTGCACGTAACGCACCTGGAAGTACGGTGGCCTTCTCAGGACAAACGGCCTTATTCGCCAAACCGCTGAATGAAATAAACAATACTGCAGCGCCATCTACTGACGTTAATAGGCCACTGCCCTACATGTATAAGAAAAACAGGAAATTGTGTGCTATTTCATCTCAGACCCTCAAAAAATACAAGAAAATTACAGATCGTTGTTGTTTACTGATTCCTTGCGACAGGTATAAATCATTACAGAACTAGAAAGAGAGATAAATCAAATATATCAAGGAAAATACATGAAATCTCCAAGGCACTCTTTCTCAGCTTTATTGCTTTCTGAAGTCAATTAAATATACCTCTCTTTAACCAGAGCTAAACACATTTTTAAGGTGGTATGGGACATACATTTTAATGTATATCATGAAGGCTGTGACTTTTATGAAAGAATTATCCTATCTTTACTCAAGAGCGTAGATTTTCAGTTTGAGAGCATGATTTCTCCTTCTCGTGCTCAGATTTATTCTCCTCATGCTCAAATTTTGTGCTCGCACTCAGATTTCTGCTACTTTCTTTCAAAATGTGTGCTTGGACTCAAACATGTCCTGTGTGCTCTCAGCTCTAATGTGCTCGCACTCAAAGCACGTCCTCTCAGGCTGAGGCGTCTGCTCAGACTGACGGATGTCCCTCTGTGATAGGTCACAGCTATCTGCGAGATGCAGCTCCAGACTACTGTTGCTTCTACAGACCACAGACGACAACCAGGTGGATTATGGGGTGTTTATTACAGCTCTTCCCTGCAACACAGCACACAGCACCATAGTGGTGAGGAAAAGCTCAAGCATCACAGTCTGATAACAACACCACAGCGAAGTCCTCTTTTCTCTGTGCAGAATTTAACAGTAAAATAAAATACAGAAACCTGTTCATATAAAATAAAAATTACTTAATGTGATCGTATAGTGTATATTATTATTCCATAAATCATAAATGAAAAATCCCCACATAACCATTATGTAACATGAAATGTCTTTTCTTAAGAACACATTCAACATTTACCTTGAGGTATGTATAAAAAACACCACAAGTAGTTCATTAACATTAAATTCAGAGACAGATAACAAATATGAGCAATTTATCTGAAAAAGGCTGCCCACAGACTTGTATACAAAAACACCATAAAAGTTACATGAAAAGTACACAACATATTACCTGCAACACAGCACACAGCACCACAGTGGTGAGGGAAAGCTCAAGCATCACAGTCTCGGGATAACAACACCTGACACGAGGGAAAGTATTTAAGCTAGTTTAGCAACATTAACGAATCTCTAACATCGTTTTACGGTCTAATAAGTCACAGATATTGCTCAAAACTGTTAGCGTAGGTCACAACAAGTACTTAACATGGTAAAATATAGGGTATAAACATCTGGAACATTAAATGAAATAATTAATAATCCCGGACCGTGCGAGAGGACGTCTTACCACAGCGAAGGCCTCTTTTCTCTGTGCAGTACCCACATCACCCACTGCGCCAGTAGAAGGCAGTGTTACACATTTTTCTGCCATAATTTAACAGGCATAGATCTACTCCGTTACATACACCCCCCTTAAATTATGCTGAATAGGGGTAACTCAGATCAAACCTCCAACATGGAGAAAGAGAGAAAAAAAAAAAAGTTGTGGATATCGAGCAGTGATGTACGAAAAAGTCAATGTCAGAAATTCTTCCTCAAGAAGTGTGTAAGGACAGGGTGGTACCAAAACCTATACTTATCACAGACTAACAGAGATGCCATCTACATATCATAAAACTGTACATTCCTTCGCTCTTCTATTTAATTCAGAATCACATGCATCCAATTCAGAAGCAAGACTGAACTAGCAAAACAAACAAAACAAAATGACAAAAAAAGAGAAAACAAGCGAATACTCGTCGCTCAGTCACTTAGGTCGTTCTACACACAAAACGTCATGTGCACATTCGCTGAAATAGCACCAAACACAGACCCTAACATAGGTTCAGTATTCTCCACAAATCTTTGGCCTGATATCTCACAAATAAAAGCCTATTTGGATGCCTAATCTTCCTCCCAAATTTCGTGAAAACTGAAGGGGCCCCTGTTGTTTGTGGATGTGTGCAAACTACCTCTTCTAACTCAATTTCATCTGGAATGAGGCTCAAGGCAACAGATACATCAGTAGGCAAGTGTCCTGCATCATGACTGATGATGAGGTAGAATGTCCCTTTTATGTGCATTTGGCCTGTTATGTCGCTGAACATAAAAGAGTGCCCTGCACACTGTAGCATCAGGTATTTGTAGTGAGCAAGGGCATGTGCCAGACAGACGGGAGACACCACCGGTACGATGAGCGTCCAACATGGCTGACACCTCCGCACCAATGGCACCTCCAGACAGTGTACAGGTATCTTGTGCTGGACTAAGGTTCACATCAGTGGGGTCATCAGCAGTCTGAATAGCCTGGCAGTTGGTGGTTAGGCGGAAGGCGTCTTGCAGCGTTCCAGTGACAACTCCATTGATCTCATCCAGCAAAGACAGATAGGGCTCCTTCACCAGACGATGGCTGATGCTGGACTGGACAAAGGGTTCACGACTCAGGGCCTCAGCGACAGTGCTCTTGGGCCCTGGGACATATTTCAGGTCAAAATCATGTGCCGCCAGCTTCGCCACCCACCTTTGTTCATACGCATTCAACCTGGGCTTTGTTAGGATGTACGTCAAAGGGTTGTTTTCTGACCATGCAGTGAAATGCCTTCCTTTCAGCCAATGGGAGAACTTCACATATGGCCCACTTTAAGGCAAGAAATTCCAGCCTGTGAGCCGGATAGTTTAACTGGGATTTTGACAGCGGTCTGCTGGTGAATGCGACCGGCCTTGCAACTTCCTCACCCTGTTGAAGCTGAGAAAGAACGGCTTCTCGAAGTCCGGATGGGCTAGGGTCACACTGTGCAATAGATCATGTTTCAGAGTGTCAAATGCATCCTGACACTCGGACGTCCAGTCATCCTGTGAGAGCTTCACTTGACTAGAGTGCTTGTTTGCATGCATCCTCTTGCGTCTGTTTTTTCCCCCGATCTTTTGTCCCGAGAGGAGCTTGAAAAAGGGTCTCGCCTTAGTGGAGCAATCTTCGATGAAATGCTGATAATACAGCACCATCCCCAAGAATGATCAAATCTTCTTCTGTGAGGGAGTGACACCATCGCTGTCCACCAAGTTAGACACCTGTACTTGGGTAATGGCTTCAACCTTTCCAGGATCTGTCTGCACTCCTGATTCAGACATGACACATCATGACATGCCCGAGAAACTTTACGGATCTCCGCAGGAAGTGGCACTTTTTCGGTGCCAGCTTGAGGTTATGGTTCTTCAGATGAGAGAACATCAACAAGCGCTCAAGCACTATCTCCTCACTCGGCCCAAAGACCAAAAGATCGTCCAAGTAGCACAAGAGGCTGGTGAAATTCTCATCTCCAAAGATTGAGAGCATCATGCGCATGAATGTAGCTGGGCTGTTGGATAAACCCTGAGGCATCCGGTTGTATTCATGCAGGCCGAACGGGGATGAGAATGCAGTATACTTCTTGTGGTCCTCATGCATGGGCACGTTATAAAAGCCGTAAGTGAGGTCCATGGTGGAAAAGAAGACATTCCCCCCCAGTGTGGCAAGAGCATCGGCCTGATGAGGCAGCGGGTATGCATCCTTTACTGTCCTAGCATTGAGCCATCTGAAATCCGTGCAGATGCGCAGCTCTCCATTTTTCTTCCATACGAGGACAAGTGGTGATGCATACTCGCTGCAGGACTTACGAATTATGTCTTTTTCCTCCATTTCATTGAGGGCTGTTCTCAGCTTCTCGTAGTGGACCTCCGTAGGACCTTTCTTCCTGTGAATGCCAAAACCGCTCCTCCCGAGGGAGCCGGCCCTTCCCAGCTGCATGGGCTCCTCCTCCCGCTCAGAAGAGGGCCGAGGATGCGAGGGAAGGGAAAACAGATGGACACAATCAGGAATCAGGGAAGACAGTCAGCCTGGAGTGATTTGAAACAGAGGGAGAGTTACTTATCAAAATAAACCGGAAATGACAAGACAAACACAAAGACAGGACAAAAAACAAAACAAAACAAAACTTGACATACAGTGCCCAGCATAAATGAGTACACCCCCTTTGAAAAGTAACATTTTATACAATATGTCATTGAAAACAAACAATATTTCCAAAATGTGCACAGGTTACATTTAATACAGCATCTATTGAACTGACTTAAAACAAAGGTTAATAATATAACTCAGATGACATATTTTTCTTTTTTAGTCAAATTAGTGTGGTGCAAAAATGAGTACACCCCACAACAAAAACTACTAAATTTAGTACATTTAGTACTTTGTATGGCCTCCATTATTTTTAATGACAGCTTCAAGTCTCCTGGGCATGGAATGCACAAGTTGGCGACATTTGGCAACATCAATCTTTTTCCATTCTTCTACAATGACCTCTTTCAGAGATTGGATGTTGGATGGAGAGTGATGCTCAACCTGTCTCTTTAGAATTCCCCAAAGATGTTCAATTGGGTTCAGATCAGGTGACATACTTGGCCACGGAATCACTCTCACCATGTTCCTTTTCAGAAAGCCAGCAGTGGCTTTAGAAGTGTGCTTAGGATCATTGTCGTGTTGGAAAAGGGCACGACGACCAAGGGCAAGAAGTGATGGAAGCATCTTAGTTTTCAGTATAGAGCAGTACATTTCTGAATTCATGATGCCATCAATGAAATGCAGCTCCCCAACACCAGCAGCACTCATGCAGCCCCACATAAGGACACTACCCCCTCCATGTTTCACTGTGGGCACCATGCACTTTTCTTTGTATTCCTCACCCTTGCGACAGTTTTGAAGCCATCGGTTCCAAAAAGATTATGCAGTGGTTGCAGTTCCATCTTTCTTAAATTTTTGAATTACTTTTGCAACTGTATTCTTACTAATTTGTAAGGTTTTGCTGATATTCTTGTAGCCTTTACCTTTCTGGTGTAAAGAAATGATTATCTTTCGCAGATCTGGTCTCATTTCTCTTCCATGTGGTGCCATTGCGGAGAGCAGGAAATGGGAAGGGGTGGTTTGCTTTAGGTAACCCCCTTTTGTAGCCACCTGCCTAATGAACACCTGTGTAATGACTATTTAGACTCACCTGTGGTTGAATGCTCATCTGTTGATGATACACAGTCTAACAAATGATATATGCATTCAACCAAAGGACAATATGTTACATAGCTGAGCTTGCTACCATTCATTTTGATCTGGGGGTACCATACGGTTGCTAACTTTAAGGTACAGTGGGCCAGTGATGTGGTTATTAATAAAAGTTAATGTTAATTAAGTGTTGCTTACCCTAGCTAACCACAATTAGTATCTAAGATGTTGCCTTAATTACACTAACTAAAGTTAGTTACGTAAAATACCACTATTGACTAGATTTTTGGTAGGTACCTAACATAATAGGTAATGCTATAATCACATCACAATGCTATAATCACATCACATCACTTCTGATTACAATACAAGTATATGGGAGTGACACAACTCTCATACTGAACTGCACTGGTTACACCAACATAGTTTGGTGCCCCTTTTAATCATTTGGAATCACCAACATCAAGGTTAACTTGGTTTGGATAGTCTGATGCAAAACCTAAATACACGTAATAGACTGTACTCCTACAAAGAGAAATATACAGCTTCAGCTCAGCCAACCTCAACCCACATAATCTGGCAGTTGGCCAAAGGTGGACATAAACATAAAGTAAACTCACCAACATCAAGGAGGACAAACACAGAAGGCATACTTCAATCTCTAGGGAGACAAAACAGCAGCAGAGGTGAGGAGGAAGGAGGAGTCTGCAGGAAGGATAGAGATAAATCAGTTGTATGACTGAAAGCTTGAGTCAGAACGCTGCCAGAGCTCAGCAGCTTCAGCTCTCTGGTGATGGAGACCTCTGAGGGAAGTGAACTCTGCCTTTCACAACTGCTCAACACCTCCTGCAGGAAACCAACTACTCCTCACTTTGAGTCCATGTTGGCTTACACTGTGCTGTCCTTTATTGCTCTGCTCACTTCAGCTCTTAACCTGCTGGTCATCATCTCTATCTCTCACTTCAAGTAGACATTCATTAATTTATTAAAATGATAAAGTAATGTTTTTTAATTTCAGTCTTTGCTCTAGTTGCTTTTATCTGAATGATGACAGATGATATACTGATTGATTGATTAATATTGTAAATAGTATAAATGACAATTTATATATTATTGGTGTCCACAGGCAGCTCCACACCCCCACCAACTTCATCCTCCTCTCTCTGGCTTTCTCAGATTTCATCGTGGGCCTCCTGATGGCCTGTCAAATAGTGGCCATAGACGGATGCTGGTCCCTTGGTGACATCTTGTGCCCTTTATATCATTTTCTAGCATACATTATTACCTCTGCCTCAATAGGAACCATGGTGATTATATCTATTGACCGCTATGTGGCTATTTGTCATCCTCTGCATTACTCCACTCAAATCACACAAAAAAGAGTTCAAGTCTGTATTTGTCTGTGTTGGATATGTTCTGTAATCTTTCAGGGTATACTGCAGAATCGGACTTCGGAACTACAAGTCATGAACTCCTGCTTAAAAGACTGTATGGTTGTCGCTGACTACATTTCTGTACTTGCAGACCTTATTTTTTCCTTCATAGTTCCCATCACTATTATTGTTTTTTTGTATATGAGAGTATTTGTGGTGGCTGTGTCTCAGGCTCATGCCATGAGGTCCCACATTGTAACTGTTACATTCCAGAAATCAGGAAAAGTAACTGCTAAAAAATCCGAACTGAAAGCAGCCAGGACTCTCGGTGTTGTTATAGTTGTGTTTCTATTATGTCTCTGTCCATATTATTGTGCTCTTATTGCAAATGAAAGTTTACTTACTTCTTCATCTGCAAATATTATTATATGTTTGGTCTATTTTAACTCCTGTCTAAACCCTCTGATCTATGCCCTTTTTTATCCATGGTTTAGAAAATCAATTAAGCTCATTGTTACACTGAAGATACTGCAGCCAGACTCCTGTGATGCCAACATGCTGTAGAGTCTCTGCATAGTACCTGAAAATAAACTATACGTGATGCAAAATTAAATAGTGCAGATCATACTTGTGTCTTAACGTTTGTTTGTTACAATATAATATTCTCTTAGAAAGACTGACCATTTTTCAGTACAACAGTAAAGTTATTGTGGCTTGTTCATGACTGTGACACATGTTGTCATGCTGGCTGTGCACAGTGGGGTTTGATAAGAAACGTGAAAACTGTCCATATCAGATCCTCCAGAAATGCAAAAAATGACAAGTCATCAATTCATTTGTAGTACACCAGCCAAATAGAAATATTTTCCTTTTGTTCTATTGTTGTTTCCTGATTACTTCCAAACAATAAATCATTGAATAACTAGAAAGGCAGGTAAATAACATAAAAAAGGAAAATACATGAAATCTCCAAGGCATTGCCCCTCAGCCTTATTACTTTCTGAAATCAATTAAATATACCACTCTTTGACCAGAGCTAAACTAAGATTGATGTCCCATACCACCTTAAATAGAAAAAAAATAATAATTTACCATCGATGTGATTATTTATATTTTGTGAATTTTCCTTTACAGTAACTGGCCTTTTTTTGCCATGTTAGTGGTATGGTTCTAGTAATGGCAATATCAAAGTCAGCCAGTCAGCCCACACCTCTTTTCCAGACTGAAATACCTCAAAAACTACTGATTCATTGCTGTGAAAGTTTGTTCATATTCTCTGGAGTCTGAAGGCTACTTACTTTACTGATCTCCTGACTTTACTTCTAAAGTAGTGCCACCAGTAGAATGACATAGCAGTAAAATGTGTTAACTGTAAGATGAATTGCCATGACATTTGGTTCAGGCACTAACTCTGCCCTGATAATGTATCTGCCTAATGTTCCTGTTGCACCAACAGAAAGTCAAAGATTTACAGTACCAAAATGTACTTGATAGATTGGTACACAGTTTTGTCCAGACATTCATAGTTCTCAGACAATGCATCACAGTGACATATCCTGACCTTTGCTCATGCTGCACCATCAGGATTATATTTGTGCTTTTGACTGTAAATAGTATAATGAATAGTAGTAAATAGCTATGACATATGACATGACATGATATATGGTATATGTATGGATTGCGTTAAAATTTGGAGTACACTTTCATATCCCTCAGGATGAAGTTTCACAACTTCCACAACTGATCCTTTAACTTTTTGTATAGCTCCATTGTTAGGTCAACATATTAATTTTAATAATACTTTTAAAACAAACACATTTGTAAACAAAAACTGTTTAAAATTAAATGGAAGCCAGAGAACAAAAATGTGCCTTAATGTGCAAATTAAGAACACCAGCAACAGACTCACCCTGCCTAATGCCTCCTCTGGGAGGCCTTTCCAATGCAGAGGAACTGTTATTGAGAACACTCTTTCCCTAGCCTTTTTCTCCCCTTCAAACAGGGCACAAACAATTTGCCATGGCCGGGCAATCTTAAGGATTTGATGTTGCTGCAATCTATATATCTATTGACAATTATTGATCCTAAAGTGAACAGGAAGTCAGCGTAAGGATGCCTACATTATTTAAAGTTAACACAAACAGAAGAGGAGTTCATCATAATGTCCTCTAAAGCTCTTTTAGTCAATAAATTAATATCTGATTATGATATTGATTTACTTTGTCTCACTGAAACCTGGCTGCAGGAGGATGAATATGTTAGCTTAAATGAATCCACTCCCCCCAGTCATTGTAACACTCATATTCCTCGAGGTAATGGTCGAAGTGGTGGAGTTGGAGCCATATTTGATTCAAGTCCATTAATAAATCCTAAACCTAAACTAAATTATAATTCATTTGAAAGTCTTGTTCTTAGCCTCACTCACCGAACATGGAAAATGGTACAGCCAATACTATTTGTTATAATATATAGAGCTCCTGGCCCTTACTCTGAATTTTTATCTGAATTTGCAGAATTTGCATCAGGCTTGATCCTTAAAACAGATAAAGTAATCATTGTAGGTGATTTTAATATTCATGTGGACAACCACAATGATAGTCTTAGTACTGCATTTATCTCTTTACTAGATTCAATTGGCTTCTGTCAGAGTGTAAATAAACCGACTCATTGTCTGAACCACACTCTTGATCTCGTTCTCTCATATGGCATTGAACTTGATCATCTAATAGTCTATCCACAGAATCCTCTTCTTTCTGACCATTTTTTAATAACCTTCGAATTCATATTACTGGACTATAAGCCTTTTTGTAGAAACTCTTACAGCAGATGTTTATCTGACACTGCTGTTGCCAAATTCAAGGAATTGATTCCTTCAATATTGAATTCAATGCCATGTCTCAATGTAGCAGAGGACTTGTCTGCCTCCATTAGCCCTTTACAAATAGATCATCTTGTTGAGAGTACTACAGGGTCATTACAGACAGCGCTTGACTCTATTGCACCTCTGAAAAAGAAGATAATTAAACATAGGAGGTTAGCACCATGGTATAACCAGCAGACTCGTAAATTAAAGCAAGTGGCACGTAACTCTGAACGTAAATGGCGTGCCACTAAACTGGAAGAATCTCGCTTAGTCTGGCAAGATAATCTTAAAACCTACAGGAAGGCTCTCCGTAATGCCAGAACAGCCTACTACTCTTCTTTAATAGAGGAAAACAAGAACAACCCCAGGTTTCTCTTCAGCACTGTAGCCAGGCTAACAGAGAACCACAGCTCTATTGACCCATCTACTCCTCTGGTTCTAACTAGTAATGACTTCATGAGCTTCTTTAATGATAAAATTAGAACTATTAGAGACAAAATACATCATGCCTTTCCTTCGACTGGCACTGATCTGCATTCTGATACAGCAAGTTTGGAATCAGCTGCAAAACCTGATACATATTTGGACTGTTTTTCTCCCATTGACCTTCATCAAATAACTTCGATAATTTCTTCATCTAAGTCGTCAACCTGTCTCCTAGACCCCATTCCAACCAGGCTGCTCAAGGATATTTTACCGTTAGTCAGCCCTTCTTTACTGGATATGATTAATCTGTCTTTATTATCAGGATATGTACCACAGTCCTTTAAAGTAGCTGTAATTAAACCTCTTCTTAAAAAGCCCACTCTAGATCCAGAGGTCTTAGCCAATTATAGACCGATATCAAACCTTCCCTTTCTTTCTAAGCTACTTGAGAAAGCTGTAGCTAATCAGCTGTGTGAATTTCTTCATAAGAACAGTTTATTCGAGGATTTTCAGTCAGGATTTAGAGTCCATCATAGCACAGAGACCGCACTAGTCAAAGTCACAAACGATCTCCTAATGGCATCAGACAAAGGACTCATCTCTGTACTTGTCCTGTTAGATCTTAGTGCTGCATTTGACACCATAGACCATCAAATTCTTTTACAGAGATTGGAACATCAGATTGGCATCAAAGGAACCGCCCTGAGCTGGTTTAGGTCATATTTCTTAGATCGAACTCAGTTTGTCCACGTCAATGATGAATCCTCCATGCATACCAAAGTCTGCCATGGAGTACCACAAGGTTCAGTACTAGGGCCACTTCTATTCAGTCTATATATGCTTCCTCTAGGGAACATTATTAGGAATCACTCTATTAATTTCCATTGTTATGCTGACGACACCCAATTATATTTATCGATCAAGCCTGATGAAACCAATCATTTAGCCAAACTGCAAGCGTGCCTTAGGGATATAAAAAATTGGATGACCTACAATTTTCTGATGTTGAACTCGGATAAAACTGAAGTTCTTATAATTGGACCCAAACACCTCAGAAACTCTTTGTCCGGAGACTTGGCTACCTTAGACGGGATCATCTTGGCCTCCAGCTCCACCGTAAAGAATCTTGGAGTCATTTTTGATCAGGATTTGTCCTTTAATTCCCACATAAAACAAATTTCAAAGACTGCATTCTTCCACTTACGCAACATTACCAAAATCAGGCGCATCCTGTCCCAAGCGGATGCAGAAAAACTAGTCCATGCATTTGTTACTTCTAGGCTGGACTACTGTAACTCTTTATTATCCGGCTGCCTCAATAAGTCTCTTAGGACCTTGCAACTAATTTAGAATGCTGCTGCACGTGTTCTGACAGGAACCAAGATCAGAGATCACATCTCTCCCATTTTGGCTTCCTTGCATTGGCTACCTGTTAAATCTAGAATAGAATTTAAAATTCTTCTCCTTACTTACAAAGCTCTTCATGGCCAGGCACCATCATATCTAAAAGAACTCATAGTACCTTACTACCCCTCTAGACCACTGCGCTCTCAGAATGCTGGGTTCCTTGTGGTTCCTATAGTTTCCAAAAGTAGACAGGGAGCCAGAGCTTTCGGCTATCAAGCTCCTCTTCTGTGGAACAAACTACCTTTCTGGGTTCGGGAGGCAGACACGGTCACCACCTTCAAGAGTAGACTTAAGACTTTCCTTTTTGATAGAGCTTATAGTTAGGGCTGGCTCAGGCCTTCCCTTAGTTATGCTGCCATAGGACTAGACTGCCGGGGTTATCTGGGTTATGCCGTCAGGCATGGTATTGGTTGAAGATGTAGTCACATCTCCCTTTACTGACCCTCCCTCTCCCTCTCTCTCTCTCTCTCTGTCTCTCTCTCTCTCTCTCTCTCCCCCTCTCCCTCCTTCCCTCTCTCCCTCCAATCGTCATTATCATCAATGCATGTTACTAACTAAACTTCTTCCCCGAAGTTTCTGTGCTTTGTCATCCAGCAGGTTCTTATGGATCGTGGCTGCTGCTGTGGTCAGCTGCTGACGTCCACTTGACGTCCCTTTGCTGAAAACCTTCTCTCACTCCCTCTCTCTCTCTCCAATCATCATTATCATCAATGCATGTTTCTAACTAAACTTCTTCCCCGGAGTTTCTGTGCTTTCTCGTCCAGCAGGTTCTCATGGATCGTGACTGCTGCTGTGGTCTGCTCCTGACGTCCACAATATATAGCATTACTGTCATTATTGCTACCATCTCCACTACAGCTTAGTTGGTTAATGACTTATTGCTGTTGTGCATCTGTCTATCTCTACCTCTATCACAGATTCCACTGCTACTGTAATTCACTCTACCATCTATTGTAATTCATTGTAATTGTACAATATGTTTGTGTTGATTGTTCTGTACATGTGACATCCATTGCACATCTGTCCGTCCTGGAAGAGGGATCCCTCCTCTGTGGCTCTTCCTGAGGTTTCTTCCACATTTTTTCCCTGTTAAAAGGTTTTTTTTGTGGGCAAGTTTTTCCTCACTCGAACCGAGGGTCGAAGGACAGAGGGTGTCACTCCCTGTACAGACTGTAAAGCCCTCTGAGGCAAAATGTGTTTTGTGACTTTGGGCTATACAAATAAAATTTGATTTGATTTGATTTGATTTGATTTGAAGATCGACAGGAATCTGGGGAGAGAAAGACAGGGAATGACATGTGGGAAAGAGCCACAGGTTGGATTTGAACCCTGGGGTTCCGCAGCAAAGACTGAGCCTACACACATGGGGCAGCTGCTCTACCAACTGAGCTAAATGCCACCCCAGGACCACTTCTATTCAGTTTATATATATCTATATATATATATATGTTTCTGTAGCAGCATACACATGCTTCACCACTCAGTGCTGCTGTGTATCAAGCGCTACAGGTGGGCCAGTATAAAAGCACCACCTTCCACTGGCAATTCCTCTTGCTCTTCTGTCATCACTGGTGCCTCATTTCTGGGTCGCATGTTGTTGGCCCGACAGGTATGGTTGCCCACTGCTTCACCACACCGGTGAAGTGCAAATACACCGGTATTTGTGTTTGTTTGTAGGGCAGCTGCTTGCGTGCTGCTCCGTGTGTCCCGTACGCGTGGCGTAGTTTGTGCCTGGTAAGTGTCCTCCCTTTCTCGCCACTGTAGTTGATGCTGTCTCAGGGCTTATGCTAGTGTGGTCGCAGGTAGATGTCAGCGGTGGCTGGTCTTCTCTCTCTCCTCCTCCTCCGGTGTGAGTGGGTGTGTGTCCCTAAACAGGTGTGTGCTAGTATAGCAACCAACCGCAGTCTTTACTGTTAAACGTAGTGATATTAATGCTATGTTTTCTATCATTAGGTGTAATGTGCGATCAGCTGATTGGGGTCGCTGCTGCTTTGTTCGACCACTGCTTTGTTTGAGCTACTGCTTTGCTCGGGCGGCTGCTTTGTACAAACTCAACCGCTGCTTTGCTCTACTGTTCTGACTGCTTTTGCTTAGTCTCCTAAGCAGCTAAGCTGCTTGGCTGCGTGGCTGCTCCTGCTGCTTTCCTCATCCTCATCGGGTGGTCACCTTGTTTATCTTTCATTTCTTAAAGTGTACAGGGTACTCTTCTAGTGGGGTGTTATGCCCCGGCCTAGGGGTGCCTAGAGCATAACTAGAAATGGTGTCATCTTCCATGAGTCCCAAATAGCCACGTACACCAAGGTAGTAGTGAATTAAACAAAAAATATTTATTTACAAAACTCTCTATTTACAACAAGGATCAAACAACTATAACTTAGAAATCAGCTTCAGGGTGGACAAAGGGCAAAACAACAACCAAAACAGTTCTACCTAGAAAATAAATCACCTATCTCAGAAAACCAAAATCACAATAGACTTACCTTACTAACTTAACAAAAACAGGCGAAAACAAGGTTAAATCAAATGGCAGTCCACCCCTACTATTCAAACGAGAAATACTTTTTACTCTAGCAAACATGTGGCTGGTTGAGAGAAGAGGAGGATGACGAAAATGCCGGTTGTGTGTCTGACGGTCGGCATCTTGGTTCCTTATATAGTGGGTTGTTCAGCTGCAGCCAATCACGGGCTAGGCTGCGCCAATCGAATCTCGGAGATGGCACATCCCTATTTGAATAAGAGAAGACACGGAATACAAGCAGACACAGAACACATAATACACAAAGTATGACCACAGTCATAACACCACCGAACCCAAGAATTTAAACATACCCTTAAATGTTTAATTTCTATGGCTCTGAATAACATCTAGATAGAACGTTGGCTATCACATTTTCAGTGCCCTTTTTGTGGTGAATCTGCAGGTTGAAGTCCTGCAGAAGAAGAGACCAGCGCATGAGTACATGTAAAAGTACAGCACCTGCACCACGCGCGCTAGCCTCCACCTCTAATTTAAAGGGTCGCGCAAAGCAGGTTGCTGCAAGCACAAGTGCCTTGGCAGACTCGAAGGCAGCCTGGCAAGCAGAGGACCAAACAAAACTTTTCAATGGACTTACGAGACCCGTTAGAGGAGCCACCACATCAGAAAAGTTTCGATAGAAGCCACGATAATAACCACACATACCAAGAAAACGACGCATCGCTTTCTTGGACAGGGGAACCAGGAAATCAACAATCGTCTGGACTTTCTCCGCCAACGGACGCACCTGTCCCTGTCCAACCTGTTTCCCCAAATATGTGACAGTGGCCTTGCCAAATTCACATTTTGCCAGGTTAAGTGTGAGGGAGGCATCACTGAGATGACTGAAGATAAGGGACAGTGTGTGGAGATGGTTGGACCAGATGAAGGAGTAGGCAACTACATCATCTAAATATGCTTCGCAATTTTCAACGCCAGACAACACGATATTCATTAACCGTTGGAAGGTAGCGGGAGCGTCACGCAGCCCGAATGGCATAACGGTGTATTGGAGGAAAGTGTCAGGTGTAACGAAAGCGGATATTTCAGAGGCTCGTGGTGTTAAAGGAACTTGCCAGTAGCCTTTTAATAGATCCAACTTCGTCACATATTTGGCGGAGCCTACACGGTCTATGCAATCCTCCATCCTGGGGAGCGGAAAAGAGTCAGGTTTGGTGACTGAGTTAACCTTTCTATAATCATTACAAAAACGAGGGGTGCCATCGGGTTTCGGTACCAAAACACAGGGTGAACTCCACGCACTCGCACTGGGAACAGCTAATCCGTGCTCAACCAGATAACTCACCTCCTGCTGCATCATGGCCCTTTTAGTTGGGTTTACTCTGTAGGCATGTTGTTTGATTGGTCTGTGGTTCTCCACGTCAATGTCGTGGTACAGGACAGAAGTTTTACTGGGGTGATCAGAAAAAAGCAACAAGTTACCCTCAATCAACCTGATAATATCTACACGGGCTGAGGCAGACAGATGGGACAAGAAACTCTCCAACTCACTCAGTACCTCCGAATTTCTCAAACAAGCGGCCGGCATCAAACCACTTTTCTCGGCCAAACCATCAACAATATTGTACTGAGGGAGAGTAGTGGACAGAGACATCACAGGTGCAGCAGGAGACAGCGGGAGATCACTCGTTTGGGAAAAGTAGCGCTTCAGCATGTTTATATGGCACACTCTGGACTTTTTCCTGAGGAGTTTCACGTATGGCAAACAACAGCAGAGGGAGGCCCTCATCCCAATCTCGGTTAGACTCTAAGCAGTATTTTTTTAACATGGATTTTAAGGTTTGATGGAACCTTTCAAGTGCGCCTTGGGACTCCGGGTGGTAAGCACTGGATGTTATGTGTCTGACTTCTAGTTCTGTCATTACTTGTGCAAATAGTTTAGACGTGAAATTTGTGCCTTGATCACTTTGTATTTTCTTGGGCAGACCAAAAGTGGTAAAGAACTTGGTGAGGGCTTTCACTACGGGTTTGGTTCATAGAGTGCGCAGCGGGATGGCCTCAGGGTACCGTGTCGCAGTGCACATCACCATCAAAATGTACTGGTTCCCTGATTTAGTTTTTGGCAAGGGACCCACACAATCCACCAAAACATGCTCAAATGGTTCCCCAAACACCGGGATCGAGTGCAAAGGAGCTGGAGGGACAGTTTGATTTGGCTTACCAACAATTTGACACACATGACAGGAGCGGCAATACTTTGTCACGTCAGTTTTAAAACCGGGCCAAAAGAAGTTGAGTAACACACGGTGGTAGGTTTTTTTAATACCAAGGTGGCCAGCTAAGGTGGTGTCATGTGCGAGATTCAAAATCTGCGGTCGGTAGGCTGTTGGCACAACTATCTGATTGACAACGCGTGTCCCACTGGAGTCGGGACTCCATCGTCTCATCAAAACACCGTTATCTAGAAAAAACACAGAAGATTTACTGTTTTCCTCGGCGGCTACTACCGAGGACAGACACAAAGTTAGAGACGGATCCTGTTTCTGCGCGTCAATCAACATTTCACGAGTGATGTTCAAACTCAGATCCGTATCAGCGAATTCGCACCAGGTGGTAGGCGTTGCGGAGGTCCAGTTTGGTGAAGGTGGTAGCCCCCTCCAGGAGTTCAAAGCCAGACGAGATGAGGGGGAGGGGATACCGATTCTTCACTGTTATGTCGTTGAGGCCTCGGTAGTCGATGCAGGGCCTCAATGATTTGTCCTTCTTTTCGACAAAAAAGAAACCTGCTCCAGCAGGGGAGGACGACGGACAGATGATGCCAGCCGCCAGGGAGACGTTTATGTAGTCCTCCATGGCCTTCCTCTCTGGTGCGGACAGGGAGTATAGACGACTTCGGGCAGGACTGGTGCCGGGTAGAAGATCAATGGCGCAGTCATATGGACGGTGAGGAGGCAAAGAGTTCGCCTTGGCCTTACTGAAAACCTCCCTGAAGCCGTGGTACTACGGCGGGACCCCCATCAGATCTGGAGCCAAAGTGGTGCAGGGCCTGGACAGAGCTAACTTTATGTAGAAAACAATCTCTAAAATTGTCCATAAGCTCATGGCTGCAGCCTTTCACTGTCAGAAATGACAGCAACAGTTGCAGACCTCCAAATTAAACATTACCAACTTGAGGTATCGTAAAAATGTCTCGGGTTATCTGGCAGATGGCCAAAGGCAGACATAAACAAAAACCAAAATCTATAATATTAAGGAGGAGGGCACAGAAGGCAAAGTAAGCCAATCTCTATGGAGACAGCAGTAGGAAGTGAAGAAGAAGGAGGGATGGGCAGGGAGATAAATCAGTTATATGACAGAAAGCTTTAGTCAGAACTCTGCCAGAGCTCAGCAGCTTCAACTCTCTGGTGATGGAGACCTCTGAGGGAAGTGAACTTTGCTTTCCACAACTGCTCAACACCTCCTGCAGGAAACCAATCCGTCCTCACTTTGAGTCGATGTTGACTTACATTCTGATGTCGTCCATCTGTCTGCTCACTGCAGCTCTTAACCTGCTGGTCATCATCGCCATCTCCCACTTCAAGTAGACATTCTTTAATTTATTAAGCAGATAAGTGATAACTGACTGGTATTACTGGGACACAGAACTTTTTCCAAAAGATGTTTTTGTGTTTCAGTCTTTGCTCTAGTTGCTTTTATCTGAATGACGATTGATATTATAAATACTGATCAATGTATTGTTGGTTTCCCTCCCCAGGCAGCTCCACACTTCCACCAACCTCATCCTCCTCTCTCTGGCTGTCTCAGATTTCTTCGTGGGCTTCCTCATGTTCTTTCACATTATGCTCATACATGGATGCTGGTTACTTGGTGACCTCATGTGTACTTTGTATCAGTATGTAGCATACATTATTACCTCTGCCTCAATAGGAACCATGGTGATTATATCTATTGACCGCTATGTGGCTATTTGTCATCCTCTGCATTACTCCACTCAAATCACACAAAAAAGAGTTCAAGTCTGTATTTGTCTGTGTTGGATATGTTCTGTAATCTTTCAAAGTCTAATTCTGAAGGATATCCTACAACAATCAGGGCGATATAACTCCTGCATTGGAGAGTGTGTCATTGTCATTAACTACATTGCTGTACTGATAGATCTTATTTTTACCTTCATGGTTCCCATCACTATTATTGTTGTTTTGTATATGAGAGTATTTGTGGTGGCTGTGTCTCAGGCTCGTGCCATGAGGTCCAATATTGCAGCTGTTGCACTCCAGAAATCAGGAAAAGTAACTGCTAAAAAATCTGAACTGAAAGCAGCCAGGACTCTCGGTGTTGTTATAGTTGTGTTTCTATTATGTCTCTGCCCATATTATTGTGTTGCTCTTACAGGCCAAGAAAACTTGCTCAATGCTCCATCTGCTGCCTTTGTAATATGTTTGGTCTATTTTAACTCCTGTCTAAACCCTCTGATCTATGCCCTTTTTTATCCATGGTTTAGAAAATCAATTAAGCTCATTGTTACACTGAAGATACTGCAGCCAGACTCCTGTGATGCCAACATGCTGTAGAGTCTGCATGGTGCCTGAAATTTGAGCCTCAGCAATAATCTGTGGTTTGTTCTTGACTGTGACAGATTTCTGTTGTGCTGTGTACTTTAGCACAGTGGATTTGAAAAGGAATGTAAAAATTGTCTAGTAATGTAATTGTCTAGTAGTAGATATTATAGTTATATCCTTCTATGGTGAACATAAAACTCCTAATTATACTACTACGCAGTGTCACTAACTTAACTTGTCTCTAGCTTACTAGACAAAAATAAAAATAATAACCTTTTCTTCTACTGTTGTTTATTTCATGCACCTTCAATAATTCATTGCAGAAGCTAGAAATCGCTCTCTTTTTTAAGTCAATAAAATATACTTCTAGTTGACCAGTTTAACTAAAAACCTTTTCATACAGCCATAACCTAGGAAAGTTTTTTCACTTAGAAACTAAGTAAATTTTACAAGGGAAATCATCAAGTAAACTTTACTTGCAGATAGAAGTTTCTTTTACGAGCAAACCTCAGGTAATTTACTGATGATTATTAATATGGTCATTGAATTTTACTCCTTCATTGTAAGTTTTACTTTACTACTGACTCTTACTGCTTCAAACTGAAAAATCTCACCAAAAATCAATGGCTTTTCAAGGTAATTCTTAAGTACTTTTTCTGACTTTTATTTATGGACTATATTTAAGTAACATTTACACAACATTTTACATATTTTTTCTGCAGTTTAATAATGACTTAAAAAAATAGGCAACTGTTTAATTTAACAAGACCTTTATTTTTTTAAAAGTGAAGGAACAAGGTATAGTTCAGTAGTTCAAAATGAAATTTGTTATTTACTCACTCCTTTGTCGATAGGATTGGTGAAGTTTTGTTAACATCCATGTTCTCTTGGAAGGAAGAAATGTGTAATGTCTCTAGGGATGTGTAATATATATATATAACTTCAGGACACTTAAATTACTTCAGATGACCAGTATGAAGAAAAAACTTCAGTCTTTCTATCAGCATCAGGGTGAGTAGTTGACAGAAATTTCATCTTAGGGTAGCTAAAATGGGTCTGAAGTAGCTTGTTAAAAAGGCACAAGAACAAGTTCAGGAACTGTTTGCTTCCACAGTTGTGGAGTACCTCAGTCCCTTCGACAACAATAGACACATCAGCGTTGGATGCATCTGCTCCACTTGTGTGGAAGACACAGATCCTCAGGACTTGCTCAGCCTGGTCCTCTTGAGCTGCCTCTCTGTTGATATCCTGTAAAATACATGTGAATCCATGTTTAGGTGCATAGTACAGCTCAATTTTCTATTCAAGTTACACAGGAAAACGGAGGAGAGAGAAGAAAAGAGAAGCAAGGGGAGTTTTTCATGTCAGGAATATTATTTAATTCATTGACATTTTAGATGTATTTCTTATTTGATGATTCAAACAAGTTAGATTTAAAGGGGAAGTGAGTAAGAATTCAATATGATGTCCTCAAGTGAACTTTGTGATCTGAAAATTTACCTGAATTTACCTTGTAGTCCTTGACGAGTTCCCATGAAGACTCCCAGGAATTCCATCAGGGTGCGAATAATGGCCTCCCGTCTCGCTTCAATGTGTTGCTGTTTTGACAGACAGAAGATACTTGTGTAGGAAGTTCCATATGAATTCACTAATCTATACATGTTGTCAATAAAAGCAACATCAAAATTCATACAAAACTGTGATATCCTGAATATGCATTGGTTGGTCCTCTGAGGGCAATATTCTTAACTGCTGTAGGTTAATCCATTTCAGAGTAACTGTATGTATTTGAAACTTTACCTCAGCCATTCCCAAACTATGGGTCGGGTCCCAAAGTGGGTCGCTGACTGATTTTGCTTGGGTTGCGAGTTAGCAGAGTGAAATGTCAATTTTATGAATTTATTTTCCAAATTAAAACAAGACAGAGAGCATGATTTTTCACTGTCTGTTCAGCTTTGGTGCATCTCTCTCTACCTCTATTTTTTCCCTCTCTTCTCCTCTCTCTCCCACCCCCCTCTCTCTTTCTGTGTGTGTGTGTGCATGTGACAAAGAAAGATCAGGTTTGGGTCCCAGCAAGACATCAAATTTCTGTATTTGGTCTTGAGATGAAAAAGTTTGGGAACCCCTGCTTTACCTGGCTGAGTGAATCCAGAAGTGGCCGTATTTTGATCCCAGCTACTCCGCCTTTTTTGCTGAATTTCTCTTGCATTTTTGGAGTGTAGACGTCCAGCTTAGTGATAAAAGCTAAGACCTAGGCTTTCAGAAACCCTTAGCTCGAGGCTTTCCTGATCATGTAGGTCTATAATTTATGTGACCTCAAGTCAGGAATGCACTTTTATTGAGAGGGAGAGAAACTGGTTTGTCTGTGTCAAGTAAGTTGAGATCCCTGATCCGCTAACGTGGCTAAAGATGTTAAAATGTTAACATCTTGGGAAATGGACTGTAAAGGATTTCTCACAGTTCGGCCTTGCAAATGGGGAAGTGAAACCTGCAGAAGAACTAAGAATTGGGGTTCCAAGGGACTTTTCATCATTGCCAGAAATGGCATAAACCTTTGGACATTTAGGGACTCTCCTAGTCCCTAGCTAAAAATGTGATCAATAATGATTCTATATTAAACAATGAAAGAATGTAATGTTGAAATGGATGTAACCATTGAAAAGAATGTGATTGTAACTGGAGAGTTTTGTCTGTTTGATATGGGGGACGGGAGGCTGAACCCAAATGCACGACTCGTTCACGGTCCTTTTTAAAAGGGAAAGTCTTTATTGACAAAGTACCAAATGAAAATCACTCTCAAGGAGGAAAAAACACCACTGAACTAAGGGAAGGGAAGGCAATCACAGTGGCGGGAAACACACAAGGGCAGGAAGCAAAGGTGCCTGAAACGAGAGGGAAGAGTTATTTCAAAATAAAACAGGAAGTGCATAACAAGACAACACAAGTGATGACTTAACATGAAGTGCATGACATCAGACAAGACGAGACTGGGGAACATGACCCTGACTACACATACATGTGGAAATCTGGACTTGACCCTAACTAACACAAGACAAGACTTAACATTTACGACGAGACATGACACTGTTAGCATGATGAGATCATTGCAATAAGTTGGTAGCTATGGTGAAATAATAATAACAATAATCATGCTGAGAGGTTGAGCAACGGAACTTGAGTAACCAAACCGGAGGAGAGAGGTTGAGAAGAGAAGGGTTGGACAGGGAGGATGATGGACTATGTAATGAATTATTCATTATTGCCTGACAGGCAATCAGGGAGTATAAAATATACGGCACACCAAAGATCATGGTTATCCTTGTTGACCTTGGCTGGCGCTTTAGTTCAAGACATGCTGAACGATCGACCACATCGGAGCATCGAATCTTTGGACTTCAGACACAACTTCAGAGATGGAATAGACGAATAGCCTGGCATCGCAAGGAGAGAGAATCAGTGAGAGAAACAGTTTACAGCCAACAAAAAGACAGACGCGGATTGGAGGAGGAGGATAACCATCCCCCGACTCTCCACCAGTTCGTCCTGCTTACTAAGACTGTGGACTCTGGGACTTTTCTGGTCTTTGGACAAAGTCAGGAGTTTTCCACAGCGTCTGACAGTCATGCGGAAGGATTGGAATGACTGATCATCGCTTTACCCTTTCCCCTCCTCTCTCCAAACCAGACAACCTCAACCACTCAGCAATAGCCCTTGTATCAGGTTTTTGATTTCATTATTCAGGTTAGGTGATTTTAGACAATAGGATTAATCAGTTTCTAATGAATTCAGCTGTATGCTTGCCCTTGCCAATCTATGCAATAAACACTAGTTAAAGATTAAATGGTGGTTGTAATTATCATGTATAGAGTATAGAATGTTCAACATCTTTAAGGTTCTAAAAGGTTAGAAATTAATGAACCCTTGGGGTTTGTTATCCAAGCCACTAAAACTTTCCTAGCAACCACACCAAGAGCCCAGATCAATAAGAGAAGAGCTGCCGTGAACGTATACGGCTAGTGTAGTACTTGGCCCTAGGGGCTATTCAGTCAGGTGCTATATTAGAGTAAGCAGGGTAGACATACGGACGTAGGCAGTTAGAAGCTAGGCGTATCTCCTCGCCACCAGCTTAAACAGTCCCCTAGAATCGTCCTGATAGGGTAAGACCCACGGTAGTGTTGGGAAGTTCGACTTTTTTCACTGACTCGGATCTTTAACTCTCAGTAAATTGAACTAATCTTTTTTTGAGTCATTCGTTCATTTCGTTCATTTTTACAGCTGTTTGCCCTTTTGTGGGCGTGTAAAAAAGGCCGCTGGTCTCAAACACTTAACACTGAAGGCAACACGGTTTGCTTCAGCTGACAAAGATAATAAACAAAATGTCACAAGCAATTCAAACCATATGAAAACCTAGGAAAGCAAATACACACCACAATAAAGTGACTGTGTCCTGTATCCTCCCTGCCACTGTTGATTAACATGAACGTACTGCCAAATGAACGATCCAGATGAACGAGAACCGAGAACGAACCGTTCACTTGCCTGTCACGTGACAAATGAACGAACCAGATGAATGAATCGTTCACTTGCCTGTCACGTGACAAATGAACGAACCAGATGAATGAGTCGTTCACTTGCCTGTCACGTGACAAATGAACGAACCAGATGAACGAGAATGAATCGTTCACTTGCCTGTCACGTGACAAATGAATGAACCAGATGAACGAGAACCGAGAACGAACTGTTCAACTGCCTGCCACGTGACAAATGAACGAACCAAATAAACGAGAATGAACGGTTCGTCTGCCTGTCACGTGACAAATGAACGATTCAGATGAACGAGAACGAGAGCGAACTGTTGACAATAAAGTTAGACAAAAAGTAACAATTAAAAAAATGTTTACATGGTGCATTTATTGTATCTAAAACATGATGATGATGATGATTATTATTATTATTATTTGCAGTAGTAGTAGTAGTATTGTTGTTATTGTTATTATCACAGTTATTATTTCTTATTTTATGACACAAAATCAACACGTTGATATAA
Organism: Nibea albiflora; assembly: GCA_014281875.1. Lineage (NCBI taxonomy): Eukaryota > Metazoa > Chordata > Actinopteri > Sciaenidae > Nibea > Nibea albiflora. Next base: position 25,952,910 of record CM024796.1, read on the forward strand.
TTTTCAAAAGTATTTATTTACAAACAAACTTAACATTATATACACAATTATAACACTACATACAACACTACACATAACACTATAGACATCTAGAAGAACAGAAGACCACTAATTAATTATGATTTTATTAATAAATAATGTCTGTCGGGTGTCACGTGACAAATGAATGCACGTCACAAGTAGACATTATTCATTTCCTTGTTCGTTTCTCAGTCCACAGCTCTGTAGCTGCTGAGCTACAGCTGTCACGTGACAAATGAACGAAAGAACGATCCGTATGAACGAGCCGTATGAACGATCGCTAGGTCCATGAACGGACTGTTACGCTTAGTGCTCACCACACTGCCTGAGCGGCCTGGCTGTCACGTGACAAATGAACAAGGACCACAGTTGAGTAAGTCGTTAACTGATCATTTCCGTTTCTTGTCCTGCTGACAGAGCTTATGCAGCTGCCTGTCAGAAGATGAAGATGACTGTATTTGATTGTATTTAGTTTTGCTGAACTATCACTATTAGAATTGAGGCATCATGTCATACAACTAATGACACTACTTAACCCATAGACAGCCTATCAAACAGTGGACTAGCGACAGTATCCAAGCACTGCAAGGATGCTTTGAATCTACGGACTGGAGCAACCTCATAACCCCATCAGTGGACATGGAGGAGCAGGTGGACACGGTCTCCTCCTACATCAACTTCTGTGTGGACAGCATCATCCCCTCCAAAACGGTCACCATCTTCCCCATCAATAAGCCCTGGATTACGAAAGAGCTCAATAAGAAGAAAAAGAGGATTTTTTTCACTGGCTCGGAGTCCGAAAAGAAGGAAGTCAACAGGGAGGTTAAACGTGCTATAAAAACTGCCAAGCTGAAATACAAGAACATGGTGGAGGAAAAGTTCACCCAGGGGAACCTCCGCTTAGCTTGGCAGGGTCTCAAAACCATGGCTGCTGTGAACATCGCCACCACCAACCACAAACCTATCCAGGTTGCAGGCAGCAGTTCCACGTCTCTCCCTGATGACCTCAACACCTTCTACACCTGGTTTGAAATGGACAACTCCACCCAAATAGCAGAGACACTCTCATCACTGGAACATGGCGGCACCACACTCATCTTTAAAACAGATGAAGTAGTGAGAGCCCTCAGGAGGACCAGGGAGAACAGCTCCCCTGGCCCAGACAACATCAGTGGCCGCGTCCTGAGGCTCTGTGCTGAACAGCTGGGGGGAGTGTTCCAAACCCTGTTCCAAAGGTCCATGGATACCGGCACAGTCCCCCAATTGTGGAAACACTCCACAGTCATTCCCATCCCCTAAAAAACAATAATAAACACTCTGAATGACCTCAGGCCTGTGGCTCTCACATCCCTGGTGATGAAGGCCATGGAGAGGGTCGTTAAGTAACACATCCTCTCTGCAACTGACGCTCAGATGGATCCACTTCAGTATGCCTACAGCGCCGGCAGGGGCGTAGATGATACTAAAGTGTTCATCATCAACACCGTACACAAACACCTGGAACAGCCAAATACATCAGCCAGACTCCTGTTTGCAGACTTCTCCTCTGCATTCAATACAGTACAGCCTCACATCTGGCCAACGAACTCACCGTCCACTTCCATCTGGACAATTCACTCACACGGTGGATACTGGACTTTCTAACCAACAGGTCACAGAGAGTCCGGGTCAACAACATGCTTTCTGACCTCCGACACACCTCGTCGGGTTCCCCTCAGGGCTGCGTGCTCTCACCTCTGCTCTTCATCCTCTACACCGATGACTGCAGGTCCACCCAGCCTCAATGTCACCTGGTGAAGTACGCCGATGACACAGTTATCCTGTCCCTGCTCTCAGGTCCCTCACGGCTTCATGGATCAGCTCTACAGGAGTTTGTGGAGTGGTGCGACAGCTCATGTCTAGAGCTGAACGTGAGCAAGACCAAAGAGATGGTGGTGAGCTTCTCTAACAGGCAGAGAGAGCTGGCTGCCGCATCCACCACCTCCATCCACGGGGAGCCAGTGGAACAAGTTGAGGAATACAAGTATCTGGGTACCATCTTCGACAACCAGCTTAAGTTCTCCTCAAACACAGAGGAGATCCTCAGGAAATGTCACCAGTGGCAGTATCTCTTGAGAAAACTCAACAACTTTGAAGTGAGCAAAAACATCCTGCTCACTTTTTACTACTCTTTCATCAAGAGCATCGCCACGTTCTCCATACCCTGCTGGTTCCACTCCATCAGCCTGCAGAAGAGGAATCGCCTGGAGAGCATTGCTATGGTCTGTTATAAGATCATTGGACTCCCAACCAGATCACTATCCTCCATCCATAAACAACAAACACTTCAACTGGCCAACAGGATCATGCAGGACCCCTTGCATGTCCTACACTACCTTTGAGTGGCTCCCCTCATGACGTCGACTCCGCTGCCCCGGCTGCAGGACTCAGAGGAGGAAAGTCACATTTGTTCCCACAGCTGTTAACCTCCTCAACTCCTCCTAAGACTTTACCACCCCTCCTACACACTCTTAATACTCCACCTCACCACCTACACACTGCACTTTAACAGTCCGCTTTTATACAGTTTTTATATTATTTATTTTATATTTATAATTTGTAAATACCATTCACACTGCACATCTTTATTGTACAAACGTGTTATTTATTGTGTATTTATCTGGCAGATAATGCTTGGTCTTGATGTCTTGCTACTCTGTGTGCCGTTAATTGCCCCTCGGGGACAAATAAAGTTTATTGAATTGAATTGAATTTAATTGAATTAATTGCTCCTTGTCCAAACATTGATGCCTCAATTGGGGACGTCTCTGTCATGCTTGGTGGACACTGGTTCCATGGTGTCCACAATTACAGAAAGTTTCTTTTTGGAGCAGTTCGCACATTGGGGTCATGATTGCCTTCATTCATGCCACTGGCTACAGCTGTGAGCAGTTAATGGCCTAGCGATCCCGTACATTGGCTATTTGGAGCTTGATGTGAAGCTCTGTGGTAAGGTGATGCCCCGCTGTGGGATCCTTGTTGTTAAGGATCCTCCTGGCGTGGCGTCTTCTGTTCCCAGTATCCTAGGGATGAATGTGATTCGTCTATGTTATTGTGAACTCTTTGGTACATACGGTCCTGCTCTTTTTGACTCACCTTTGGTGTCACAAGCACCTGGACCAGTTATTGCAGCTTTACAGAGGTGCCACCAGTCTACCACCCCAGTTTCTCGGCGCGCGACTGTTACTGTGAGGGCTAGGGGAAAGCAAGTTGTGCGCATTCCTGGTGTGGTGATGAAGCTGGTTGCTAGCACTTGCTCCCAGCAGTTCTGGTCGGAGTGTACTGTTTGAACCCCTTAAATCAGGTCTACCAGCTGGGTTGCTAGCCTCTCCCTGCCTAGTACAAGTTGTCCGGGGTACTGTGCATATCCCTATCGTCAATGTCAGGACGACCAAGGTTTTCTTCATCCACGGACTGGTCTTGGCATATTGGGTGCTGCCCAGGTCATCAGCCTGCCTGCAGGTGTGACTGAGGAGGAGCATACTTTGGTGACTATTTCTTCTCAAACTGTTGTCCCCACAGTATGAGGTCTGATTGAGTGTCTTGACCTGTCCATGCTGCCCGAACAAGAGTCTGTCTTCTCAGCCCATGACGGTGACTTGGGCTGCACCAACCTCATTTCTCATGACATTCCTTTGCTGGATGATGTCCCAGTCAGGCAGAGGTATCGACACATCCCTCCATCAGAGTACGAGGCAGTGAAGGCGCATATTAACCATCTTCTTGAGTCTCAGGTCATCAGGGAGAGCAGTAGTCCGTACGCATCACCCATTGTCTTGGTTCGGAAGAAAGATGGGAGTTTGCGTATGTGTGTGGACTACCGCCATCTCAACAGCAAGACTAGGAAGGATGCCTTCCCTCTGCCTCGCATTAAGGAGAGCTGGGATGCACTGTCTGGGGCCCGCTGGTTCTCTACGATCGATCTGGTCAGTGGCTACAATCAAGTCCCGGTCCTTCCCGGCCCAAAACTGCCTTTTGTACACCTTTTGGCCTTTTCGAGTTTAATCGCATGCCTTTTGGCTTGTGTAATACCCCAGGCACCTTCCAGCGGCTCATGCAAAGGATGTTTGGCAACCAGCAGGGTCAGTCTTTATTGCTTTATCTGGATGACATTGTCGTCTACTCCTCCTCTGTTGAGCAACATCTTCAGCGCTCAGTATCGCTCAGGCCGCAGTAACAGAAATGGTGCTTGGTCAGCTCCAGAAGGAGGGCCTTAAAGCAAAGCTGGAGAAGTGTGCATTTTTCCAACAGGAAGTTGGTTATTTGGGCCATGTCTTCTCAAGCCAGGGAGTTGCCACAGACCCCAAGAAGATTGAGGCTGTGGCTAACTGGCGGCACCCCAGTCATGTCTCTGAGTTACGTTCTTTTCTGGGCTTTGCCAGCTACTACAGGCGCTTTGTAAGTGGCTTTGCCAAGCTGGTGGGTCCTCTGCACCAACTGGTGGCTGAGATGACTTGCACAAGGTCACAAAAATGGTCAAGTTCAGCTTTGGGTGCTGCATGGATGCCACAGTGTGAAGAGAGCTTTGAGGCTTTGAAATCAAGGTTGATTTCAGCCCCAGTGCTAACCTATGCTGATTTTTCACAGCCTTTTATTCTGGAGATCGATGCCAGCCACAGTGGCCTTGGTGCTGTCCTCTCCCAGGAGATGGACAGTGGCATGAGACCGGTGGGTCTTCGGCCCACTGAGCGCAATATGTCCAACTACAGCTCCATGAAGCTGGAATTTCTTGCACTCAAGTGGGCCATGACGTTCCGAGAGTATTTGTTGGGGCAACGCTGTTATTGGCCAGGAATGTCGTCCGACATAAAGCAGTGGGTCCTTGGTTGCCAGTGTTGCCAAGTTGCTAAGGGCACAGGACACGGGTCACATAGCTTTATGGGTCACCTACTCGCTTCCCGACCAAACGAGATCCTGGCCATTGATTTCACGCTCTTAGAGCCTTCTCGGAATGGGTGTGAAAACGTTATGGTCATGGCAGATTGTACAGTGATTTACAGTGGCCATCCCCACTTGGGACCAACGGACCCCTACCGTGGCCCAGGTCTTGATTTCAGAGTGGTTGTACAAGTTTGGTGTTCCGAGCCGTTTGCATTCGGACCAAGGAAGGAGCTTCGAGAGTTCGCTGATTCACGAGCTCTGCCTTTTATATGGTGTTGCTAAATCCCGTACTACCCCTTATCACCCAGCGGGTAATGGTCAATGTAAACGGTTTAACCGAACCCTCCATAACCTTCTTCGTACCCTTCCAGTCTCCCGGAAATGGGATTGGGCTGCCTGTTTGCCACAGGTGCTCTATTGCTATAACACGACCCCTCATCAGGGCACAGGTGAATCCCCATTCTTCCTTATGTTTGGACAGGAACCTCGTCTGCCAGTCGACGTTCTCCTGGGACGCGTCCAGAATCCCATACTGGGTCAGGTACAGGACTGGAGTGTAGTGTCACAGGTGTCTTATTTAACCAATTTCTATTTTGTTTCGTTCCTGCCATCTTGTAAGCCCAGTTTAAATACCCCAGGTGGCGTTGTCGCAACATCCCTCTTGCTCTTGCCACATATATTTCACTAGTAAATACTCCTTTGAACTGTGACAACTGTTTTAATTAGTTAAGATTTTTGGTAATCTCAACCACACACAGCTCAAGGATCATCTGTGATATCTGTCAGCTTTTTGGCAATTCTAAAACATGGCACTGCAGACAAAGCAACTGGGCCCTTTCACCTTTAGGAATGTCTTCTATCAAACAATCAATTACACATACTCTATTTGTATAGCACTTTTTATACAAATAGACATAGAGTAATAAAATGATGCCTCAATGTGGGTTTTTATTTTAACTTTTGGGAAAATTAAAAGGCCATTACTAGAATACCTCTACTACTAGAAGAGTCTTCAAAACCTAAATCTAATATTTAATCTCTGCCACATTTTGCTATTAAATATGGCTAAACTGGACACTGGACCTTTAAAAATGGTGTAATGTATACTCCCTTTCTGGTTCTCATCAAGAGAATTATAGGTGAGTTTTGAAGTAATTATATTTAAGGAAGTTTTGATAGTCCCATATATGAAGGGTGTGTATGAATAGTGTAGTGGCTTTACAGCGTTAGCGCAGCCCAAACAGTGATTAGTGAACTCCACAAAACTCTGCCAATGTCTCTGACCAGTGACTTAAAGCAGGATTCAAAGTTAAATGCACTAAATGACACCTCCAATTGTCCACTTGCTGAGATAATCCATGTGCAAAGCTAGGGATAAGGACAAGATTGTTCTCCTGCTTAGGGCATGGTTTATAATTTAATCTCAGCCAACCTCAAAATAGGTGATCTGGCAGATGGCTAAAGGTAAACATAAACATCCAAATTCACCAAAACTGAGGAGGATGAGCACAGACGGGGCATTGTACTTCAATCTCTATGGAGAGAAAAAACCAGCAGCTCAGGTGAGGAGGAAGGAGGGGTGGGTAGGAAAGATAGAGATAAATCAGTTGATGGCAGACATGACAGAAAGCTTTAGTCCAAACATTGCATGAGTTCAGCAGCTTCTCGTCCCTCCAGCAATGGAGATCTTGGAGGGAAGTGAACTTTGCTTTCCACAACTGCTCAACACCTCCTGCAGGAAACCAATCCGTCCTCACTTTGAGTCGATGTTGACTTACATTCTGCTGTCCTCCATCTCTCTGCTCACTGCAGCTCTTAACCTGCTGGTCATCATCGCTATCTCCCACTTCAAGTAGACTATTATTTATTTCTGAAACGCGTAAAAAATATTTTTAAAACATCTTAAACTGTAAAGAACTGGGGAAATGATGTTATTTTATGTCATTGTTTTCTAGTTGCTTTTGTTTGAATGAGGATTGATACTATTAATAGTGACAAATATATTGTTGGTTTCCCTCCCCAGGCAGCTCCACACTCCCACCAACTTCATCCTCCTCTCTCTGGCTATCTCCGATTTCTTCGTGGGCTTCCTCATGTTCTTTCAAATTATGCTCATAAACGGATGCTGGTTACTTGGTGACCTCATGTGTACTTTGTATCAGTATGTAGCATACATTATTACCTCTGCTGGAGTAGGAACCATGGTGTTTGTATCTTTTGACCGCTATGTGGCTATTTGTCATCCTCTGCATTACTCCACTCAAATCACACAAAAAAGAGTTCAAGTCTGTATTTGTCTGTGTTGGATATGTTCTGTAATCTTTCAAAGTCTGATTCTGAAGGATATCCTACAACAACCAGGCAGATATCATTCATGCTTTGGAGAATGTGTATTTTACACTAGCCACATAGCTGGAATTGCAGACCTTATTTTTTCCTTCATAGTTCCCATCACTATTATTGTTGTTTTGTATATGAGAGTATTTGTGGTGGCTGTGTCTCAGGCTCGTGCCATGAGGTCCAATATTGCAGCTGTTACATTCCAGAAATCAGGAAAAGTAACTGCTAAAAAATCTGAACTGAAAGCAGCCAGGACTCTCGGTGTTGTTATAGTTGTGTTTCTATTATGTCTCTGCCCATTTTATTGTGTTGCTCTTACAGGCCAAGATAACATGATGAATGCTGCATCTGCTGCCTTTGTAATATGTCTGTACTATTTTAACTCCTGTCTAAACCCTCTGATCTATGCCCTTTTTTATCCATGGTTTAGAAAATCAATTAAGCTCATTGTTACACTGAAGATACTGCAGCCAGACTCCTGTGATGCCAACATGATGTAGAGCAGGCCTGTCCAAATAGCAGCCAGACCGAGGCCTATTAACTGGAGTCAATTCGACAGTTTTACTCAGTTGAGCCAATCAAACCCAGCAATGTGCAAACAAATGTTCACTAAAGGTATTGTGGATTTTGGGGCAACATAAAAAACATTTAGTGACGGAACAGTCGTGAAGGAGTGCTTAAATGCTGCTGCTATTATTTGAAGGAAAACAAAAAGATGAGATGTGTGAAAAAAATCAAACAAATCCTGATGTCAGCTTCAACAAAGGTGGTGTTCAGAGCTCTGTTTTCATTTTTTTCCTAAAAGAGACACTTTTTTATTTAATTATTTTCTGAAGACTGACTTTTTTACTTGAAGTGTAGGCCTTCAATTCTTGGGACCTCTTCAATTTAAGAGAAAAAAGGGTTATTAGGTTATGTTTTATTTATTTTATTTGTTTTTGTTTTCTTTAATCTGAAATAAAGGGTTAGACAATAATAAGACACAAGCTGGACTTCGGTTTGGACCTTTTACTTGGAGGAAATTTTAGTAACTGGACCTTGGTGACTTTTAATTGAATACCCCTGCTGTAGAGTCTCTGGGTGGTGTCTGGATGGTAAAATTAGACTCTCAGCATGAAAAGAAAATGTATTTGGTCATGTTGATGAGAAATTAAATAATGTAGATCATACTTGTGTCTATGTTTTCTTTTTTTTATCTTACAATAACCTTCTTTCAGAATGACTGTTGTGGTGGCTGTGGCACAATGGATTTGAAATGTGAAAGTTGTAAAATCCAGATGGTAATACTTTTTACACTTTTTAACACTATAATGTTCAACTAATGCATGACTCATGATGAGTAGATAGATGAATTAATGCAGAATGTATCATTTCCTGTTTCACCATCAAAACATTATCAAGTCACTGACTTCAGGTGATTAGTTCACAAGTAATAGCTCGCAAGTTAATGAATGTTAAATTACTTCATAGATTAATTGATATGTGCGTGAAATGAGCTGGATTCTTCATACAAAAAAATATATACCAGGATGTCTTTCCTCAGATTCTCTAATCAAGACATAGTTTCTTATTTCTGAAAATAGATTGTACTTTTGACACATTGGACAGTGGATGGAGTTGTTTTAATTACATTCATGAAAATTTAAAGAATGATCAGACATGTCTGAACTCAACACAAGTATCACAGACTGCAGTGCACCCACTGCAGTGCACCCAACTGACAAAATAGTATATAAGACATGTGAAGTGCTAACCATTAGTTTACACATAGGACACTAATCCCCTAGTTAAGTCATGTTGTGAAACTCATTTGTAAATTATTAGTTAATGAACATTCACAAAAAAGGAAGTATGTGCTACTTTAAATTAAGGATGCAACGATACCACTTTAAAACTGATACGATACTAATACTTGGATCTGAGTACTTGCTGATACTGAGTACCAAATCTGATATTTCTACCACAAAAAAAAAATGCAATGAATTGGAAGACAGGTTTTAGTTTCTTCTCTGCTTGTTACAACAAATGATTCATTAGATAACAAAATAAAATATTAATAAAAATGACTATAAAACTAAAATTTCAAGTGAAAAATAACTATTTGGCACTGTCTCCAGCTTTTAGATTGATAAAGCAGTAATTAACCTCCACATTCGAATAAAACAAAATATTAAACTTCAGTCAGCATGTAATGGTGTGGTCTCTGAACTAAGCTTTTTTGGGCAGGTTCTTTGTGATAAAAAGAATCATCTCTGCATAATCAGCTGTGAGCCTGTTTCTGCTTTCACTCACAATGTGTGACACTCAACTGAACAGCCTTTCACTGTCAACACTAGTGCAAGCTATATCTATAAGGTATCTGCCTGCCAGTTTAGCCAGAGTTGGGAGCCGCACTTTATTAACTATCCAGTATTGTAGTGGTTTGTCTTCTTGTGAAATTGTGGCCTCTCCAAGATATGTCTCTATGACCGACTGCAGAACCTACTGCAGCACTTCCCACTGATGCTGATGCAGTTTCATCAAATATGCCGCCTAATGGACTGGTCAATGTGTGGTTTTCTTGAAGGTGGTTCATTCAGGACATCATCTCCAGCAACCTTAGCAGCTCAAGTTTCAGCATCTCTTTGGCATTTGCAGCAGTGGTGGTGCTGGAGAAAAAAAGATTTTTATACCTAAAACAGAGAAAGAAAAAATGTAGCTGACAATAGGCATGCTTGCCATTTTAATACAGTGACACACAGTCACACACACAGTCACTGTGTGGAGTTTGCCCACATTTGTTGTGATTTTTAGCGACCTCTTGTGGTAGCAGTACCCTCTGTATTTTTATTTGGGCGGATACATTTACCTGCCGGACTTTCTTTTTATCAATGCCGTTGTTTTGACTGGTGAAGCTGAACTGGTAGGTTAAGATATATGTATACAAAGTATTACAGTGTCAACAACAACGAACAACTGGAAGTGGAAACGAGACCTGGTGGAGAGACAAAACACTAGTCTGGGATAGCAGCCAGAACTTCAGGGGAGTCAGCCTGAATAGCATCCTGCTGAAGGGCCCAGACATCTTGAACCCTGCGCTGCTGCTCTGTTTCCGGGAGGGGGAGCATGCAATGGGTGATAAGCCGGCTGGTTGTATCGCCCAGGTGGTTTTGTGGGAGACCTCCTACCTGCTACAGTTCGCTGACAAAGTGGAAGAAAGACAAGTCATCATAGACAATGTCTACGTGGACGACATTCTGGTGTCCCACAATGACCCTCAGAGACTAAGCAAGATCTAAGCAAGGGGCTGAGACCATTCTTGCAACTGGGGGGTTTTACCTTAAGCTGTGGGTGCGGTCGGCCAAAGTGGGAGGCAAGATGGTGCTCCTACTAAAATGGAGACTATTGTGTTGTCCAGCCAATTACAGGATGAGGACAACAAGGCCCTGGGAGTGGGTTACCACATGGGGGAGGACAAACTTGTCCTCATGGTGGCCATCAATTTCTCCACAAGGAAGAAAAAGATGCGCACTGAGCTTGACCTCACCATGGAGGACATAGAGGAGAAGACCTCCTCTCACCCGTCGTATGCTACTGAGCCAGGTAGCCAGTACTATCACTTTCCCCAGGAGTATTACACGTTCTGGTTGGCTGGGGAAACCCTGGGGTGAGGGGGGTCACATTGTCCGATGGTAGTTGTGACTCTTATGGTGCAGTTCTCTACCTGCGCTGGGAGACTTCAGGAGGTGTCGTGAACCGGCTCATGAAGTCAAAAGCTAAATTGACCCGCCCTGGTCAGAAAGATGACGCAGTTAAAGCAGAGATCTGCGGGGCTGTCTTTGCTGCCCACCTGAAGGGGTACATACTTAAGCATGGCCAGTGGCCAGTTAGAAGTGGCTAGGTGGTTTCACTTTGTGGACATCCAAACTGTGTTGGGAGCCATTCGGCGGGAAACTTATGGATTCTTTGCTAACCATGTAAATCCAGAAGGCCCGGCCTGTGACAGACTGGTGGTGGATCCCTGGTCAGCACAACCCAGCTGATCTGGTCACAAGAGGGTGTTTCCCTGAACAGCTTGATGGTGATTCCCTGTGGCAGATCCTGAGTTCCTGTCCAGAGCAGTGGAGGAAGTCCGCTGCAGAGGTGGCCTCTGGTACCAAGGAGGTTGTGAGTAAATTCCAAAAGAAAGCTTTCTCCGCCATCATTACAAGGGCCCAAGCAAAAAAGCTGTCTGCTCCAGGCAGTCCCAGTGGTGTTGGTACCATGGCCAGGGACGGTGCAATCACCAAGCTTCCTTCAGTCAATAATAGGGGATCCCTGCCTGGTGCCGCAACAGGATCTTCTTTGACAGCATCTAGCACCTGCAGTGCGAAGAGGTTGTGGGGGTCAGCTCTTGTAGGTCAAGTGAATCTTTCAAGGTTTGCTACACTAACCAAGCTTTGTGGGGCTATGGGGTACGTCCACAGAGCTGTGAACTCCTGGTTACTCACAGAAATTTAACGGGCAAGCAAGAACAGTGGGAGGCAGTACTCACAGTCCAGGAACGAGAGGAAGCATTCCAGGACTTATGTCTTGCTGCCCAGACAGGCGTGACCTTCCCCACGACGACACTCAACTGCCTGGTGGTGAACAAGGACAATACAACAGGCCTCTTGTTGTGCCATGGCCGGATCCAGTCCGCTGATAAGGAGAGATCTGGGGTTCCGCACCCTCCTTGCCAAAGGAGTCAACCATGAAGGCGTTGCTGGCACCCTCCTGTGGATGAGGAAAAGGGGCTCCAGAGTTATTGTTGACTCATGTATGCACTGCTGTGGTCTTTGCATGTAATGTGACTTAATGACTAATAAACTCTTCATCAATCTACTGTGCTGTTAAACTGAGCAGTGACATTGGGCACACACTGCTTGTCCAAATGTCCGTTGTAAAACTTAAGGCTGAATCATTCACCAGGTTGCACACATCTTTTTCTACCATGTAAAAGAGTTTTGGCACCATAACATCCATGATGTAGGAGTGGCTGGAAATCTCACATCGCTGCTCAAGTCTGCTGAGAAGATGGCGAAATCCTACGTTTTCCACAACCAACAGTGGCTGGTCATCCAGAGCAATAAAATGAGTCAGAGCCTCTGTCATTTTAACTGCCCGTGGATTTTCTCTTGACATTTTCTTCTTGCTTTTTTTACAAAACCTGAGTTAAAGTTGGCTGTTGTGGTTTTGCATTAGTCTAAGTAAACTCGGTGTACTTAGGATTATAATGTGTCCTCAGGTGTTTTATCAAATTGCTCGTATTGAACGACCTCCTTTCCTCCTCTGGACAGCTGGCAGTCTCAAAAAATACAACCAAAATGACAAGCCACCCTCTGATTGCGGTCTTCACGCAAAGAAATTGCATGCAATAAATTGGTATCAGTTCATGGTATCGATTAACTTTAACGAGTATGAGTATATTAGAATAGTAACGGCCCAGTACCGTAACAAGTATTGGAATCAGTGCATCCCTACTTTAAATTCTTCCTGTACTGTATTTTATGTGATGGCTAGTAACAAAACACCAACAACCACATATATTTCGACCAAATGATAATACAAACCAATCATGATTTATTCCTTATGTTATGTGTTGTGGGGAAAATGCTGAAATCAATGGTCAACGGTGAGGTCAGGAGGGAAGAAAGTGTTCAGAAGCCTCTGATGTCTTATGCTGTAATATTTATTGACGTTTGGCCAAGGAGAATTAGAGAATTCTATAAATATGTGACATGCATACTAGTTGTATATAAAACTCAGACACTAAATAAAATGCTTAATGTCCTGTGGCCTTTACTAATTCATTGGGTTTGTAGTGAGTTGGCCAATCACAGACTTCTCTGCAACCCACAGCGCTAGCACTAATTGAACCTCTGTGGTTACCAGAAACTCATCAATGTGAGTATAAATATAGTAATGTAGTATTATTAAAACATTAACTCTGTATCCTTTTCTTTCTCTCTACTACACAAGCAATTCCTCATTTACCCTACACCCCAACTGCCTAAACACATACATCACACACAGTCTAATTTCTACTCAGTGTAACCATTTTATGCTATTTATATTTCTAAGTCTTTCATTTTTATGTATGTTCTATATACGTGTGTGCGTGCATTGCAGTTTTTTAAATGTTTTTTATGTTTATGTTTTTTTACGTGGAAAACAAAGTTAGGATTGGTCTACATGTTGCAGCTCTTCTGGTTTATGGCTGTTGCACTCCCTTCTTGTGCTGGTTGTGTTTTTACAGTTTTACAATTTTTGTGTTGATAACACAGCAACTTGTAACTCACTAGTGTATACCTGTTACCTCATAGTAATAGCAATTTTCTAACCAGTGAGTGGCACCCACTGTCCTGGCTAACTTGACTGATTGCTACTCATTCTTACTCCATAGCAGCATTTTAGTTGGCCCTTTTTTTGTATGTTGAGACCTTGATGACTCTTTAATGGTATCCTAACATCATGTCTAGATAGCTGGGCCTTTTTGTATGTCCAAAAACTTAGTAGTAGTCCCACTGAAATCAATTTGAGCATTGATAGTGTGGTACCTCTCTCTGTCAAAAACACACAGACATGACACATCTATCTTTTGTTCTTTTCATACCCAACATGCACATTTTCTGAACAGAGGAAGCCAGTTATGCACATGAACTCATCTTTTGTGAGCCTGCAGGTGTAACTTCACAGTATGAGGCTGTTGTAATTGTAACCAGATTACCCCTTTCCAAATATTAGTGTTGTTATCACATAACACATCATCATTTCTGATGTTGTAGCATTGTAGTGTTGGGTGGAAGATGTGAGTTTATCTCATATTATTTCTCTCAATCAGGTTCTGGTACTGTGTCGCAGCTTACTAACTTGTTATGTGTGCCTAAACACATCTTCATTTTAACCTGTTCCTTTTTGCAGAGAGTCTGGAGCTGCATATAAAACAAGGCCAGTGTTTACAAAAAGAGCTGAGAGCTGGTGGAGGATAACCAGAATGTAATCACATCATTATTATCTCAAACATAGAAACCGATCTTGACAACCACATCCACAGTGATAGTATGCAGCAAATGCATCACTATTTACTCATTAAATTAGAAGTAGAAACCAAATTTGGAATGACGTCTAATGCTACACAAGCCCAATTGGCTGATGTACTGCAGATACTGGATCTAAAAGAAAATATCATAGTTTAGGTTCATCTGTGAATTGTCTTAAAGTGAGTCTATATTCGGCAACTGAAAACCAGCTGAACAGGCTTGACAGATATGTTTCCAGTGAGGAACACAAGATAATGACACAGGCTGTCAAACAGTCCGTGCAAGCTACCCTGAGGTTATTTCATGCGAGCGAACAAAAGTTATGTTTACATTCAGTGCTACTCAGTGTCAGTCATGCACTTCCTTCCTCATAAAACATTTGCAGAGCTGATGAAGGCATTTAACATTTTAAAACCTATAACTTGCACTTTTCTTCTTTCCTTTGCCTGGTGCATTGGTCCATTTCTTGGTCATTGCTGCCACCTGTTAGCCGGTGTAATAGTGTGAAAACGGCAGGACTTTGTGTCACTTCAAGCCCATCCCAACATGGACAAAAGTCCATAGCTACTTAAGGTTAAAAACTTTGCTGATAGTTTAAAGTTTAAAGGTGGGGGGTTTAAAGGGTTTAAAGGTGTTGAATATGTGCAATTTACAAGAATATATTACAGCATACATATTACACCTGATCGGGAAAGCCGATGTGTCTTACAGAGGTATCCCGACAAGCAGGAGGGTCATTCCCCGTGCATATGAAATATGTAACAGAGTGGAGAGATAGTCTCAGAGAACCACGGTTATAATGTAACCCTACGTTATTCATTCCTGTCAATGATCTGAATGTTATGGCTGATTGGTGTATCTTCATCAAGAACAATACTTGAATTGGTGATCACAGGACTGCACACCAAGGACTGAATATTGTCACAGTATCACACACGAGTTCATGGAGTAGACCCAAACACAGACGAGTAGATATTTGAACGAAAAGTAACTTTAAACCAGGGGTCCAATGAACGAAATCCAGAATTAAGGATAGAAATAGAAATAAAACAGAAACAGTGGCAGGAACACTTAACAGGTAGGAAACACAAACACTTTTCCATCAATATTTTAGGTGCTGTGGAAATATGATGCTGTTTCTGGAGCTGTCATCACTGTAGTTCCTTCCTATCTTTCACTTTGGTTACTCTTTAATGCATTAAATCTGATGTGGTTCAGGTCTATACATTTTTTTTCATTATGCAAAAAAATCAAAACATAGCATTGTTTGATTGCAGGCAGTTCACATCCAAGCAGCAGCTCTGGGAGGCTATTCTGACATCCTGCAAAGACATTAAAGCAGAAACTCTCCAAGGAATGGTGCAAGAATTGTGAAGGTGATATCAATGTGGCCCTATGTTAACCTCTAACTTGGCCTGTTAAGATGTTTTTAATTGAAACAACTTTTGATTTAATTTAATTTTTACCTCCTGATGCTGCAAGTCAACAAATGGCCATTTTTAATTCTTTACAACCTATAAAATGTCTTGAAACTCTGTTGTGCATAATTTGGAACAGTGCATTTGGTGTTTTTATTTTTGAAAAAAATGTTGAAAAAAAATCTTGAGGATGCTCCAAAGGTTCTCAATAGGGCTGAGGTCAGGGGAAGATGGAGGCCACACCATGAGTTTCTCTCCTTTTTGCCCATAGCAGCCAATGACCCAGAGGTATTTTGCAGCATGAGATGGTGCACTGTCATGCATAAAGATGATTTTGCTACAGAATGCACAGTTCTTTTTGTACCACGGAAGAAAGTGGTCAGTTAGAAATTCTACATACTTTGCCGAGGTCATTTTCACACTGTCAGGGACCCTAAACGGGCCTAGATCTCTGCCCATGATTCCGGCCGAAAACATGACTCCGCCACCTCCTTGCTGACGTCTCAGCCTTGTTGGGACATGGTGGCCATTCACCAACCATCCATTACTCATCCATCTGCACCATCTAGGGTTGCATGGCACTCATCCGTAAACAAAACTGTTTGAAAATTAGTTTTCATGTATTCCTGAGCCCACTGCAACTGTTTCTGCTTGTGAGCATTGTTTAGAGGTGGCCAAATAGTAGGTTAGTAGGCAAGAAGGCAAGAAGTTTGCACACTTGCAAACTTCTTGAGGATCCTACACCTCAAAGATCCTACACTTTAAGGTTTGCAGGACTCCAGAGGCACCATCGGCTTCAAATGCCTGTTTACTGCTTTGCAATTAGCAGCTGCTCTCTTAATCCTATGAATTTGTCTGGCAGAAACCTTCCTTGTTATGCCTTTGTCTGCACAAACCCGCTTGTGCCCTGAATCAGCGGCAAAATTCTTCACAGTGCGATTATCTCGCATAAGTGTTTGGGAAATATCCAATGTTTTCATACCTTGTCCAAGGTAGTGCACAATTTCACACTTCAGCTGCTTTTTCTTTACCACAATGCTTGAAACCTGTGGCATGCTTAATAATGTGGAACATTCTCCTTGGCTCACTGTAAATCACTTTTGCATGCTGCAAAATGGAGATGTGCCCTCTGCAAGTCAAATGAGTGAAGTGACCTCACATGTCTGGATATGCCTGTCTTTCTTACTGGACAAATGAGCATCCCCTGAGGCTCACATGACTGGGAGAGGAGGTGGCTGTCAGTGTGTTGGCTGTGCACTTATGATTCAGTTTTGGCTCTAATTATTTCTTTATAATCTTATTTTATAACCGGGTCAAAACCAACCGTAACACCACAAAGGACATCATTTCAACCAGAGTATTTTATAATGTAGTGATTTTTTTAAAAATTTTGTTGAAATTAAGGTTCCTGACAAAGTCAAAAAGCCTTGATGCAATAAACACATTTTCTTTTATGCATTTAAAAACTAAAACGGGTTGGTGCCGACCCTAACACAAGAGGAATGTTAAGTAGTTTTCTTTTGATTGGGCTCACCTGGCAAACCAATTATCACAGGTGTCTGATATTGATTTCAATAATCCAAAGAGCCCTGAGACACAATACCATCCATGTTCATGTACCATCTTTTTGTTGTCTGGCTGCTATATTTCAATTCCTGTTTAAACCCTCTGATCTATGCATTTTCCTATCTGTGGTTTAAAAAGGCCGTCCTTGGTGAAATACACACCTGACTCTTTAATGCAGTCAGTCAATAAATGTCTTTTTTTGCATCGCATGTGTGCTTATTTCAATCTGTGCCTAAAGGGTAAAGGTGAGCCCGTCGTTACAAACAGGGATCACTAATTGAATGCTGATGACAGTGGTCTTTAGAGCAGGGACCGTCTTTGTGCATGTATATAATTATTGCTGTGAACTATTGAATGTTTATTGATTTGTTTATCTTGCCTTTGTCTTGAAAAATACAAGTATAAGATGTCATTTCTGTGCAAGTATGCAACATGCAGCCTAAGTTTTTAATATTGATTAATAGAATCAATCTGTTTTAATATTTAATCTGAGAGTATTATGACAACATTGGCAACTTGAATACTGAATTAATTAGTTAGTAATAATTAGTTTCTGTAATTAAATGAAATGATAACTGAAATATTTCTACCTTTTCGTATGTCAGGATTTGTTAATGAAGTGAATCTCTCGAACTACTGAAGTGTGATGGCGACCTACCTGAATGATTTGAACTGAACTGAAGCCTCCACAGGTTGGAAGGAGACGTAGACACACTCATTTAGGAACTTTAGAGCTCTTAAATTCAGACTGGATCTGAAGAAACAACTTATTTTTTTGTGCTATGTTCCTGTTTTACTGTTTCCATGTTCCTGTTTTCCTGTTTCCAACAAAGATGGTTTTAAAGAAGCCAACCACCGTTCCCAGACTGTTTGGCGGTTTGATTTAAGTTTGTTCTTAATCTGTCACTCGAACAGGCCATTTTTTCTATTATTTTATTATTTTCTGCCAAGAGGGAACTGAGTAGTAGCAGTGCATCCATTTTGCATGTGTATTTTATTGTGTGCTTTAAGTCACCTTAAGATTGCTGTGAATAGGCAAATTGAGTGTTAGGCCCCTCCCCCCGGCCATGCAGTCCCAGGTTTGTTTGTTTTGTTTTTTTACCATTTCATGGTTGGTTAGATTTATATTACTTTGCTGATTGGCTCATTTTGGAGACCAGTGTTTTATCAAACGTAGTGTCAATAAAATTAATATTTTTTGTATAGCAGTCTCTGGTTCCAGTTTATTTTGTGTCTTGTGCGGTTGGTATCAGTTGGTCACATAAGACTTCAATTATCCCACACCAGGGAAATTCACTTGTCACGGCAGCTTGTATGAACAAAGATGATAAGAAATGTCTCATACATGAGAAATATATAGAAGTCGTGCTGGTGTTGAAGAGTGTGCCAGCTGTCTGAATGAAGGAGCTGTGGTGGAGCTCCTTCTTACATGGTGGAGTAACAGTCTGTTGTTGTTTAAGGCCTCCACAGTCTGATGCAGCAGGTGAGAGGAGCTGTTCATGATGGATGTCCGCTTTGTTAACATCCTCTGTGGAGTCTAGAGGGCAGTCCAGGACAGAGCTGGACCTCTTCACCAGTTTGAGTTTTTTCCTGTGCAAGTGCATATTTTGCCCATGGGTAATAAGAGCCTGTGGAGGAGGAGGGACTTTAGTCTGACAGAAATGAAACATTTCTGTAGGCAAATGAGAGGACAAATCAGAATAGATAAATCAGCTGTATGACAGAACAGTTTGCTCACAGAGCTACAGAGTTCAGCAACCTCTCTTCTTTGATTCTCATGGAGACCCTGGAAAATAGTGAACTCTGCTTTCCACAATTCCTCAACACATCCTGCAGGAAGCCAAAGCGGCTACACTTTGAAGCTTTGCTTATTTACATTCTGCTGTCCTTCACCGCTCTGCTCACTGCGACTCTCAACTTACTCGTCATCATCTCTATCTCCCACTTCAAGTAGCTAAATCCATTTTTCATTTCTAGTAACAGTCATACAGAATATTATAATGCACTTGCACTTGGTACTATGAACAGTGATACATATGGTGCCCCTCTTTCAATCCAGGCAGCTCCACACACCCACCAACTTCCTCCTCCTCTCTCTGGCTGTGTCAGATTTCTCCACGGGTCTCCTGATGTCCTATCACATTCTCCTCGCAGGCGGCGGCTGCTGGTTTCTCGGTGACCTCATGTGTGCTTTGTTCTGTTTTTTAGACTTCATTATTACCTCCTCCTCAGTAGGAACCATGGTGCTCATATCAGTCGACCGTTATGTAGCTATTTGTGATCCTCTGCATTATTTCACCAAAGTCACTGTGAAAAGAGTTACAGTCTGTACTTCTCTGTGTTGGATTTGTTCCGCTCTGTACAACAGTCTCATCTTGAAAGATAACTTGAAACAACCAGGTCGATATAACTCCTGCTTGGGAGAGTGTGTGGTGCCCATAAACTACATTGCAGGAGTTGCTGACATCATTTTCACATTTGTTGGCCCTGTTACTATCATCATAGTTCTGTACATGAGAGTATTTGTGGTGGCTGTGTCTCAAGCTCGAGCAATGAGGTCTTACATTACAGGTGTCACACTTCAGCAATCAGAGACTATGCCTGTTAAGAAATCGGAACTGAAAGCAGCCAGGACTCTTGGTGTTGTTGTAGTTGTGTTTCTGGCATGCCTTTGCCCGTATTACTGTTCCTCTCTTATAGGTCAGAACACCTTGTTTGATGTTACATCTGTGCCTTTAGAGAGCTTGCTGTTCTATTTTAACTCTTGTCTAAATCCACTGATCTATGCTTTTTGCTATCCCTGGTTTCTAAAATCTGTTAAGCTCATTGTCACATTCAAGATACTTAAGCCTGACTCTTGTGATGCCAACATATTGTAGAGACTGTGTCGACACTGACATGGCAAGGAATAAATGTTTATTGATGTCACATCAACATAAAAGATTCTACTTGTGTTTTATAAACTGCATGTCACAGAAATCTACTAAATTGTAATTATGTGTCTCTTTAATATCCTCAATATAATGTGCTTGTCACACCGCGGTGAAGTCAAGCTGAGTTTTTGTTCTGTCTCCATGTCTTGTCATCTCCTGTTTTATTTTGATAAGTAACTCTCCTCTCATTTCAGGTCACTTGCCCTTCCTCATGTGTCACCGGTCTGATTGTCTTCCCTGATTCCTGATTGTTACCACCTGTTCCCCATTACCTCCATGTGTTCATATAGTCTGCGTCTCCCTTTGTCTTATTGCCATAGTGTTTCGTCTTATGCCTGACAATCACCCAAGCCGGTTCCTAGTCTTGTCCAAGCCACAGTATCTATTCGTGAGTTTCCTTTTGCCTCGAAAGAGTGATTTTTTTTTTTCTTGTTACTTTCCTACCAACCTTACCTTTGTGTGTGTGTTTTTTTTTTTTTGTTTTTTTTTTTTTATAGATAATTTTGCATAGCCTGTTTAGAGTTTTTCCTCCTTAGGCATGTTTTTTGTTTCCTTTAGTTTTGCCTTGTTCCCCCCTCTGGGTGACTTCTCAGGCCAGTTTCCCAGCCGTGTGTAGTATCACTCTTTTGATAAGACACGTCAGCATCTGATTCTGGTGTGAATCCCGGCCTGACAGTGATCCATTTCATTGTCCCCTGATAATGATACTGAAGAAATAGCCTTTTAAACATTTACTAGTAAGGATACTTCCTGACTTTGAGGATGTTTTTAAGTCTTTCAATGTAAAATATTTGTTGAGTTATACCTTCTATGAATACACATTTATATTCATGCATCTATGTTTTACAGTCCCTGTGCACAGGGCATGTACACGCATGTAAACAGAAGAAATAATGAAGCAGAAGCAAATGGTTTGTTACCACAGTTGATTCAATATATACATTGTCAATGACTTGTTATCCTTTGTTCCTTACTCACTCACATACTATAGTCTATTTGTTAATGTCTACAATTTTTCTATAATTCTGTAATTCAGCTAGCATGGAACTGATTTGTTATCTATTCAATTTATATTTTTTAGCTTTTACAAGTGTCCCATGCAAAAAATGTAATGAGTGTGCCATGGCCACAGCCATGCCTCTGTTTTTCCCCTCCCCCTGTGTCTCTTGGTGGTCTCCCATCATTAGCAGTCAGCACACCTGTCTGCTATCAACCAGTCACACCTGCCTACAAGAGCTCTACACAAACTGACACTCCTCTCTGGTTCATATACAGGGATTGGTTTATTTTGTACCAGTCTGTAATAGTTTGATTTCCTGCCAGTCTGTGAGACTTGCGTTCTTTACCTGTGTAAAGATGTGTTTCACCCTGCCACAGCCTGTCAGTGTTCTCAATAAAAGACTTTCCCCAACACACAATCCAACTCCTATGCCAACAGGGTGGTGGCTCCACAGCTAAGGCCTGACCACCAGATGCTTTGAAGTCTTTGTGAATAGGGTTTTTTTTTTTTAAAATATGATCCCTCCCATGGGACCAGTTTGCCTTGGGAGACCCTACTAGGCGCTGGTTGCCCTGGACAACACAGCTCACAGGATCACAATGATGCACAAACCCCACCACATTGACCACCACCACTCAACAGGTGCACCACCAACACTCAAGCTCCTTTTTGGCCTTTTAGTAGGTGGCTTGGAACAGGTGAAGGGCATAGACTCCTCCTCACTGTTTTAGTCAGCGATTTGATGGCCAGATGGCCCTGCACCTCCAGAGGATGTCACTGCAGGGTGAAACTTCAGCAGCAGGCTGACCAAGATTTGAAACTAAACATGAGGCAAGAAGGGTGGGAAGCTAAGTAGAGGATCTCATGTATGACATCATGCACTTGTCCTGCTGAAGAGCTGCTTCAGTTCAGTATTTGTGACCAAAGTAAAATGAAATAATGAAATTAATTATATTCACAAAGGCAAGGGGAGGAAATAACCAATGCAAAATGATGCAACAAATTCACGACAAGCACATTTTACTTATTACTTTACTTTATTGCTTTTTATTAGTAAATTAATATTAACGATATTAGTAGTCAGAGTTTCTCTTTAGCACACTATCTGACAACTCCAACAGTTATAGCTTAGTGCACAACATAATTTGACTCATCTCACTCATTATAAAACATAAGATCGTATTTTTCTCAGTGTTATTAGTCCAGCTTCTTCCCCCTTCTGGCTAATCTAAAGGCAGGCTGTGAGGTGGAGCTAGGGCGGGCTGAATAAAGCCTGAGCGATTAAGCAAGCCATCTGTAACGTCACCTGTTACGTTGAATTTTTCCAAAATTTTCTAATTTCTATGAAAAGTCACCCTCAGTACAGTTGTAACGAACAGGGAAATTTGCTATAGACCAAAACAGTTTTTTTTGTACCAGGCTGTAAACATGTTTATTTCTGCTGTGAACATTGGACTTTTTAACATGGGGACTTATGGAGACTGACTCACTTCGGGAGCCAGCCTCAAGCAGACATTTGAATAACTGTGTTTTTTGGCACTTTTGGCACACATTGGCTTCACTTTACAGCCACGGAGGTTGTCACTTCGTATCACCAAGCCAACATTTTGAACATGTACTGCCTTCAGGCATGCATGCTGAGCTTGTCAACCAGGTGTTAGGGTGGCGAGTAACAGTGTGGTGACATAAAGTTGCTGTGGCTTTTGCACATGTACAATGTATTTTGAAAACAGAATTTTTCTGTGTCTGATTTCTGGCCAGCTTGAGCTGCTCTGTGCAGACATGGCATTCATCAAAAATAGAACAGGCACGTATTCACCACGGAGCTGAGTGGAGACCAGCTTCTGGGACACTTCTGAACCGGATCCCAGAGCGGCTGGTGGGTTCAAAACAATGACTACAATTCATGCCTAGTGAAATTTGGGGGTTACATTTATACTATTACTCTTACAGGCTACTCTTGACTCTAAACTTGGTTTTAACACCTACTCCTAACCATTATATCTGACTCTTAGGAGTCAGATATAAGGAGTAGGTGTTAAGGTGGATTTGACTTTACAAGAAAGCCAAAAATATTTAAGGCAAAATATTTGTATGCAATCATTGCAAATAACTATAAATACTGTACATATATTTTTGCCATCAGTTGGATAACAGGGAGTTTTCCCTATCCTGTAGCAGAATAATTGTATAATTTCCTACATTTATCACAGCAAACAAAAAAACAAAGTAGCAATGTGACTCATTCACCTTACAGCAAGAAGGTTCCTGGTTCAGCTAGAACCTTTCTGGGTGAGGTTTTCATGTTCTCCCTTTCTCTGTGTGACCGGTGGTGGGAGTTTCCGCGGAGAACCCACACAGTCAGGTCATTAAATTAACTGATAACTTTAAATTGGCCGTTGGTATGAATGTGAGTGTAAATGTTTGTCTCCATGTGTCCTGTGATGCATGGGATCCATGACCCTGATAAGGGTACGCAGTTATAGAAATTGGATGGATGGAGAGTCACATTAAAAAAAAAAAAAAAAATCTTTGAGGAGGTGCACAAATCATCACACCTGACTTGCCATGAAGAGAGATTCCTCTCATTCAACCTGGTGCTTGGTTGGAGTCAGCTGACAAAGAGGTAATCCGAGTGAGTTATTAATAACTCTCACAGAAACATTGCATGCAATAGTTCACTTTCCACCATCTCTCTCAAACGCACACTGGTTACAGCACTGCTGTGCAGAAGTGAGGGCACTGACAGCCAAACACAAGGCTAAATAAGACAATATAGACCTATAACAGACCTTTTTTGCAACCGTTTTGACATGAAATTGCATGTAAACACAAGTGTCTGCCGGGGATTGTGTTTAGTTCAGTTGGTAGAGCAGCTGCCCCATGTGCAAAGGCTCAGTCCTTGCTGCGGGGGCCCAGGATTCAAATCCGAATCAGAGAGTCTCTCTCTCTCTAATTTATTAAATTCAACTTAGTTGAATACTATACTGTGTAATGTAAATAATCAGTGTGCCCTGTGATAAGCTGGTGACTTGTCCAGGGTGTACTTCTTACCCAAAGTCAGCTGGGATGGATGGATGGATGGATGGATGGATGGATGGAAGGAAGTTTGTTGCTAGCTATCTGCAAAACCTACAGCAACTTTGCCCAAGTTTTCCCCTTTCTTGCATGCATGTGCAGGCAACATGTCAAAAGTAAATTCAGCCCTGTATGCAAGTAAACTGAATCTACA
Organism: Nibea albiflora; assembly: GCA_014281875.1. NCBI lineage: Eukaryota > Metazoa > Chordata > Actinopteri > Sciaenidae > Nibea > Nibea albiflora. Next base: position 25,977,380 of record CM024796.1, read on the forward strand.
GTCAATGTTTTCGGTCTGGAACATGAAATCAAAGTTTTGATCTCTCCTTCCTCACACATGTTCAGCTTGATTTCTAAAGGACTGTGGCTTATTGCACCCATGAAGATAGTGCTGTTAGTGCAACCTTACTGGAATTTGGAGGTGGGTGTGTGTGTGTGTGTGTGCGTTTGCCGGGGAGCTTGTGCATGATGTGATGTAACACACTAAAGCAGTACAGCTATGTTTTAGGGCTCAGTTTGTGTCTGGTCTGCCACACCTGGGCTATACATGTGTGAGAGTTCTACCCTGAAAGTAGAACTCATCTTTGACATCCTGAGACAATAGAGCTGTCAAGTTCTTTCCCGCCCTGTTACATTCCAGACTGGTTGTCTCGCAATTTGAGTGGAACATTTCAGCTTTAGATGTTTTTTCTTTTGTCTTGAGAATTGTTTTAATACCTAAGACTGAGTTACAGCTCACTCACACAAAACTAAATATAGACACAACACGTCTCTCTATTCAGGATCAAAGAAATGCAGACACATTTGACTAAACCCAAACTGCATCAGACTATTACTAATGAATACATTGTTAGATTATCATAAAGCCATGTCAATACTTAAGCAATGCAGCATTATATATTGCATCATTTTATTAAACATCAAACTCTTAAAGCTGCATTCCTTCATTATAAGTTACAAGAGTAAGCTTATTAATATTGTTGATGAATAACAGAACGCTTGTGAAACAACATGATCTGCTGTGTTCTCACAGAAACAACTATTATAATACTCACATCACAGCAAAGACACTTGGCATTGTAATAACAGAATGTTCCGTGACAGAAGCCAGTTTAAGAGGACAAAAGGTTGCAAGAATCTATCTGTGACTTTCTTCTTTCTGCTGGGGGGGTAAACAAGCCTCTGGACGTGTGGGTGTATATATAGAGAGACAGAGACAAAGACTGTGCTTTGTCTTACATGCATACAGACGAGGCAAATCAGAGCTGAAGCATCCAGTGAGACTTCAAACACAGAGCTGCTTGGCATCCCCCGGTCTCTGCAATTCCTCCCGAGGGTAAGAAAACATGGAAACTTTATTATGATTTAAGTATAAATCATGTTTGGGTTATTTTCTTAAAATTATACTAAAAATAAGACAGAATAGGAAAGTAAACATTTTTGTTCAACATCTTTTTATCAGTAAAACTTGCATACATACTACCCCTACAAGAAGTGATCTTTGCATACATGCAAATAAAAAGACACGGCTATTAAATCAATTCATAGTAAGGTTGACAGCTGATTGAATATTTTGCTTTGTCTAGCTGTCTTACATTCGCCTCACATTCTCATTCAAGCCACTGGTCAGTTATATCAGTGAGGTTAGGCTTTATTTTCTGGGAATCAGGAAAAGTTTATCATGTACCATGTAAAAATAATTAAATGGTCATTTGGAATTTTGTTTTTGGGTATTATGACAAATTAGTTAAAAATTATAGCCCACAGACACATTCTGTCCAAATACTTCTACTTCTTGGTTCAAGGATTTCATGTATTTTTTGTTTATCTTTGGAAAAAGTTAAATATTCTCTAAGAGGTTTAGCAGCCAATTTTTATAAATCATGACAACCACTCATCGCTTATGTTAACACCCTCACCTCTCTGGATCCTAACTAATATTAATTTGATACATCCATGTTTTATTTATCTACTTTCTTATTACTATTTTCATTATTTAATTTTATGTTGTATACACTGAACATCCTTTATTTACTTATCTATTGTCCTTAATATTAGTAATATTCTTTCTCCATTACCTCCCTTTATGTTATATTATTTACTTTAGTCTATTATTAATTTATTTATTTATTATTGATATATCATTGTTAGAATTTAGTTTATTTTATGTAATTTTATATTAATTTTTTTAAAAATGTATTTTATTTATGATTTTTTTTCTCCTCCCTCCCTCATTGGTTTTGGGAGAAGTTGATTTTCTGGTGTGACATGCTGATCTCCAATTTATGTAATTAATAGCACGGCTCATTATATAGGAATATACTGATTGCAATAATTCAGTAAGAATCTGTAAAATAACAGTTAATAACAGTGCTTCTCTGAAAAACCTTGCCTGAAAATCAGTGAATTTTATTGTTTTGTACATTTATTTGAATTAGATTTTTATGGTTTGTGTTTGGTAGCTGCTGCTGATAGTCATGCGACTGTTTTTTTCTTTACAGTGACTCAGCTGTGTGTCAGCATGTCCTGCTTCCCAGTCTACATGGCTGCACTGATGCTGCTGACCGGTAAGAAGGCTCTACAACTCAAACGCAGCCACCTTGACTTTATTCACACTTCATTCATATGCAGGGCAAACTGTATGGTACAAGCAGCTGCTGACTGGATTGCAGATTGGAGATGAATTTCCCAAAATGTTTAACTATAACTTCAACAACTGCAGTCACAGAATAGTGAGGCTACATGGTAGGCTACTGAGGCTACTTTGTAGATTTCATTGACTGGGGCAACATGTCAGCCCTGGTCTGGATTCTGGACATCTAGATATGGTTGGTTTGGTCTAGGTTTATTGGTGTAAGAACACATATATTGTATCCATATCTTCAGGTGCTGCTGCCACAAACCACACATTTACCAGTTCTGGGGAAATGAACATCGCCTTGTGCCCCATCACCTACTATGGACAGACATATGATAAAGTTTATGTGAGTAAAATTAAGTGTCTTGTCTTTCTTTATTGTCCATTTTGTGTCCACATTCAGTTCATCTCAGCAGGCTAAGGGAACATCAGCACCATGCAGGCTGGAGAAGCTGGGGATTGACCTGTGGATCATCTGATTAGTGGGCGACTCGCTATTCCTCCTGAGCCATAGCCGCCCCGATTCTTTAAACTAGTGCAGTGGATAAAATTATCAGAAGTGTGTTAGGCAAAATACTGGATATACATGCCTACTTTTTGTCTCAGTGTGTATAAATAATAAGATTCAATAATTCAGCATAGGCATGAGGCAGAACATGGTGTTGGTTACACATCACCAGTGACTTATGACTCAAAGAAAAACATGTCTCGGTCACATGTTTTGTCTGTAATTTGACCATGTAAGAGGTGCAGTCAAACAAGAGTAGAAGAAAAAATGTCACACCTGAACGGAATGTGTCTGTGCATAATTTAGGCTCTAAAAAAACACAGACAAGAATGGTAGTGTAATGCCCAAACTCCACCATGCCCGTCTGCGGTGCGTTGCATGAGGGCGTCATTGCGAGTAATACGCAGCCATTCTAGTCAATGAATCAAACCCCAAACTATTCTTGTTACAGTTGTTCTTTTTGTCTCTGTTTTTTTAAACAGGTGGCCTTCAATGCAAACAAGTTCGCAGTGTGCTTCAAGGGTTTATACCAACCTGGAACGGAAAATGACTGTATTTTGATGTCTGGAGGGACAGCTGACAGAGGCCACCTGTCAGTACTTACAAAAGACATACCAACTGGCTCTGGGGTACATAAACTTCTCCCAAACCTTAAGCATGCTGGGAAATGTGTCAACATAATACCATTAAAAGACAGTCAACAATCTCAAGTGAGTATTTCTGTGAACTGTTTTTGCCACTTTGTTTTTTAATGAAGGGATGTTTGAAATCATACCCTTTTCCCTTTTCCAAAAAACGTAACAATTTTTTAGCAGTCTTTGTGTCTTTTTGTCCATTTCCTGTTGTCAGATTGAACAAGTCGAACTTGGAAACTTTGGTTCACAAGCAATTCTGGCAATCAAGACATATCCTGGGTACACAAATGCTGCTGTTGTAAGTAAAAATTGGAAAATTTTGAATTATTTTTCATACTATTGATTTATGTATTATTGTATGGAATACATTATCCCTTTTTGCATCCTTTTCTGTGTGTGGCCATTTTCTCTGTGAGATTGGACTGTTGACTTTGGCTGCATGTGCCTGACACAATCTATCAGCTGACAGTGATATATTTCCAGTGGTAGATGTGGCACATCTGATATACAGCGGTGTGTCTTAACTAGGGATGAACAAGTACATCATTATCGGTATCTGTTAACCATATGAATTATCTGTATCTGTACTCAGAGTGGGCGGGGCCTAATCTAGAAATGGGTGGGACTTAATTTTTTTATGAAATACAGCAAGGAAGTGTCAGACACTGGACATAGGAGACAGATACAAAGTAAAGTTAATACATTTGTTCATTCAGGGGGCACACACACAGTCTGACCTCAGTCTGAGGGTTTGATGAGTTTAACCCTCTGGGGACCAAACCATTTTCAGCTTGTTTTTATTTCTTTAACATTTGGGCTTATAAGCAATACTTAATGTATATTGAACACCATGTGTTTGTTATCTATAGATTCAGGAGAACCTAGGTTATCATAAGCATTCATGTAATGTGCTTATCAAGGAAGCATGGGTGAAAAAACCTACAATACACTAAAGAATTTTGAAAACAAAAAGTAGATATTTGTCATTTTTTACTCAAAATCGCAGTGAAGAGTTTTTTCAATCCCTTTGCCTGGCATACATATGCAATTCTTCAATCAAATATGTGAAGAACAATAAAATAATGCCCTTTCAATGTACATTATTTTCCTCAGGCATACCAATTATCAAAGCAAAGAGCCTCCAGAAAGTTGAGGGGAACCTGTCATTCAATAGAAATAGTATATATGAAGTTATTCTGTCACACTGCAGTCACTTTGGGGCCTCTGTCACTCTGCTCTCTGCTTCCTGCCCCCTGCACTCCTGTTCTATGCACAAAGCTCTCTCTCTCTATTGTCAGATATATAAAACTTACAAGGTGGATTAGGCAGATCCGTCCAATCCATCCCGAGACGGTTAAATAGCTACAGAAGCAAGGGAACCTTTCTGGACTACAGAACAAAGAACATTTCCCCACAAAACGGGACAAACTGTGTCCCAGGAGAGATTTTGTCCCCCAGACAAAAGAGAACAATTCTGGGGAAAATGGGACGGTGGCAACACTAGAGCCAGCTGACGGTTTAAAAGTTTCTGACAGGCAGAGATGCAACGCAAGTCTCATTCTTCCACCACCTCGTCTTAACGAACCCACGTTTAGCAGAACTCTACTTGCTAATAAGTAACTACAAACCAAAGTAAAAACAAACCTGAAGCTGGAACGTTAACGGAAAAGACCCGCAAACCTGAGTGACTGAGGGAGACACAGAGAGCTGTTCTGTGTGTGAGTGAGCAGAGGACACAGCCACACAATACATCTGTATGTGTGTAGGAGAAGGGCTGTGAGAAGCTGTGACTAGCTTATCACAGAACACAGACAGTCATCTACCCAATGAGGATTTTCATTCAATCTGAGCACAGATATTGACTTGTATAACTCCTATAATGCTCATACTTGGCAAAAGTGCATGTTTGTGTTTTAATTTGACATATTAGTAAGATCTTATTAGTAAGATTACTTATAGCCTTTGACTGTCGCCCTGTCTTTTTAGGTAGCAGATTCACAAGTCAATGGCCTTACCGTTTCCAAACAGACATTCCAGACTAATGAAACAAACAATGGAGTCATCACAGACATGAGTGGATGCAGACTCTCAGGTAAAGCTATGGTCCCTAAAGTACAATAAGAAAACACAATTGGAATCATTTAAATTAAATTGCTTCCATGTCATTGTCTTACAGTCTAAACTACATACATAAACTTTCTTCAACCACTAGGTACTGCTTATAAGACAAATACAACAGTGAGGGACCGAAACATTTGTTCTACCGTAACCTGTGATGTGAGTGGAGTTGCTAGTGCCATCAGTGATTGTGGTCCCATGGAGCGTTGCCAGGGCAATGGGAGGTAAATATTTGAAGGAAATGATACAAATCTCCTCTCTTCTTTAACTCTTAAAGCTACAATTACAAAAAGATAATTCAGTTTAAGATGAAAAATATTTGACCAAACTCTGATGGTATATTCTGTTTGTATCTGTCTCCATCAGTTGTGTATTAAACACGATGTGCACTGTGACCGGCTCCACTGTCATTGATTTCCTTGGAAGAGTCCACTCTGTCCCAGACAGGTGTGCGTACACCCTGATGAGGTCTACATTGGGTGTCCCGGGCATCAAGTTGGTGGGCATCTTCCAGGAAAGACGCCGTAAAGATGTTAGTTTTTTGGACCGTGTCATACTGCAGCTGGACCAGTCAGGTGTTCAGATTTCCCTGGGACAAGGTGGCAGAGTTCAGGTACATTACCAACCAATAGCTCTAGTAATGTGTTGCTGTCAAATAATGAGTAGTTACATTCAGAAATCACCATGTATCACTGATGTTCAGTACACTCCAGGCAGTGGCAGATTAAGGTGCTCATAGGCCCCAAGGCTACACTTTTTATTGAACCTCCGACCATTGCATTTTACCAAAATCAAAGAAGTAATTCATATTCAGATCAGTGTAAGTTGACAGACCGATGCACAGGAAACAAGAGGCGAGAGAGGGACAAGCACAAAAGGTTTGTATACCACGTGACCAAATTATCCAAATGAAGAAAAGCCATTGAATGTTGTTTTGCAGGTTTTTCACCTCTGAGATTGTCAGTGCTCTGTCAAGTGACTGTTGCAGACTTGAATAACTAGAAATCTTGTTAGGACAGTACTGTCTTTTATATAACTACCTTTGGAATTCTAGGAGGAACAGGAGAAAAAACAAAAAAATCAGACTGCACTGGTAAATGGACTACTCTTATGTAGCACCTTACCTACCTTACCTGACAAAATGCTTTACAATTGGTCACTGATTCACGCATTTACACACATCTACACAGGTGATATGCAAGGCAATGCTCTGTCTATTGGAAGCACGTTTGACATTTGAAGAGTAGGGAATTTAACTGCCAACCCATCGATTAATGAATAATCCACTCCACCTCCTGAGCCACAGCAACCTGAAAGAGTCAATGCCATGGCAGAAAGGCAAAACTTGTACATAATGCATACATACTAGAAGGGCAGACAGCAGTTAGCCTGACCATTACACTGACCCATCAGGGAAGTCGATAAAGTCTTTCACTGTCTGTGCTAACCTTTTTTAGCAGCTACAATTGTTGTTTTGAAAATTGAATAATTAAATAAACTCATTTTTATATCTGTATATTTTTTCTTATATTTGTATAATTTTATATTAATATAAATATGTATTCATGCTTTTTTTTATATAAGGTTACAGCTTTGTACATGTATTTGTTGATATCCATCTTTGTTGAACAGTAATTTTGTGTTTCTCCCTGGTATTGTGCTGTGAAGCTGAATGGCAAAGTGCTGATGGTCAACACCACAGCACAGGTGGTCCATGGCGTGATGCTGTCTAGAGACCAAACAGGAGTGATTGCTAAGATCTCAGCTTCCAACAACATGGTGTCTGTCCACTTTGATGGGTACACAGCACAGATCCACATAAAAGGTACACAGAAATTTAAACTTAAACGTAAGCTGTCATAAAATTATGAAAATTGCTTTCCTGGCAGCCATCTCCTTGGAGATGAGCCACAAATGACATTAAAGGCCCCGTGCAGAGATGTCAGTTAAGCATAGTCTTTACACATCCACACACCCCAGGGGGAAAAAGTCTGATCATCAATAACTAAAATAAAATCTGTGAAAAAAAATCTGTTCTCTTCAGGTTATCAATTGTAGGTATGGGAGGTACCAAATTTGGTTTTGACCCAAAGCAATAACATGGCCAGGACTACATATTATGATTTTTATTCATGAAATATTTATTACTTTTCAGCAGTCCCATTACGATCCATTTATGAAAAGAATCAAAACACTTAAGATGAGCCTGGGCTAAATTATTAAAAATTGTATCATCTGCATAAAAGTGGACATTAAAGTAGTAATGTTATTTAGTATTTTCATTAGCACACAAGGAATTAAACTTGAACATTTCTTTTTACTAATTTTGTTTATTGCTTAATGTTAGTGTTAATTTTTATGTTAAATATTTGCATTAATTCTCTTAACATACATTTTTTTAGTATTGATTCTGTGGATAATATCGATGCTCAAAACAAGACCTGCAGTATAAATAAAATATAAATATTACTTTTGGTATTGATCTGCTCATCCGTAAAGGTAGAGTTAAGTTAGAGTTTAATAGTTAAAGAGTTTTTAAGAGTTAATCAATCTGCCACACATTCTCTCCTAAAATTGTCCAGGACCAAGTGGAGCACCTGTGCAGGGTTTATGTGGCAATTCCAGCTGGTCTTTTAGTGGAGAAAGAGTCTCTGAACATTCTGCTATTGAGTAAGCTCTTAAACATAATGTCCGAATGAATGAATGAGTTTCAAATATACTGTATATGTGTATTAAGTTGCTTGTCAGTCTTTGATCTTTTGCTGTTTGTTGCCCCATAGCTGTGAAACACAGTATGATGATGATGATGCTAACAGTACAATTAACTGCAACACCACAACTGAATGGTAAACACTTATTGAACTCTCTTTTGAAAAATAATTAGACAGCATTAACATGGCATGCATAGCCACAATATATTAATAATAACACATGATTTACTGTCCTTGATGACTGAACTTTCGTGTCATATTTGCAGGTGTAATACCCTGAAGCAGGCTTCCTTCACTGCTTGCAACAGGCACGTCAACCCAGAGCCCTTTATTACTGCCTGCACAAGAACTTTGTGCAAATACCCTGCAGTGGATGGTCTGAGGTGCCAATTCCTGGAGGCCTATGCCAGGGCCTGCAGCCACCTCAGCAATGTTACGGTGGACAGCTGGAGATCAAAGTCCAGCTGCTGTAAGGCTGTCTTTTAGTATATTTTGTTACGTTTCAAGTTGACCTGATATGTCTGAATTAGATAGTGTTTGACAGTGGCTATTTCCTCAAAAAAATGTGCTATGTACAACCCTAATTGCAAGAAAGTTGAGATCCTGTGTAAAAAAAAATATATATAAAACAGAGTGCTATTTACAAGGATGAGATGAGGTTCAACAGTGTGGGAATTTCACTATCTATAATCTAAAACATCATTAAAAGATTCAGATAATCCAGAGAAATCTCTGCACATAAGCAGCAAGGCTAAAGACTAACATTGAATGTCACTTTGCACAACTGTTTTTGGAAATCATTAACATTGTGTCCTTCAGATGTGAAGTGAAGTGAAGTGAACAAAATGGAGGTTGTCGATTCTTTTGACAGCCTTTCTTGATCTGTTTTGAAATGGTACTTATCCCTTCATATTTCTTTTGTGTGTGTGTGTGTGTGTGTGTGTGTGTTTGCAGCTGCTGTCTCTCGGGCCTTTTGTCCGGACAGGTTTTGCAGTGCTCATGAGTTCTGTGGTGATAGTATCAATCATGGGGAACCCCGTTGTCTCTGTCGGGCCATTTTTGCCTCTAAGTACAGATCAAGCAGTACTTTTGGTGAGTCAGCTATGATACAGACTTGCATCTTAACATTGAAATGATAATGATCTATGAACCTTCTAAAGCTTATTGCTTAAAGAAACTTTAAAAAAGACATAAAAGATGTTTTTCAGTGTTAAATGAATGTGTTCATGTTCCTTATATAGGCTGTTTTAAGTTGTTTGGACAAAGGGTAAATGAACATAATGTTTTGTAATGGGTGTTACAGGTGAGCCGACAGTCTGTGGGCAGAACTCAGCTTCGTTTACTATGGCTAATTGTCTCTTGGAAGAACAAAACATTGACTATTCTATCCTGCACCTCAATGACCAAGCCTGCACAGGTAAAATGGACCACCTGACCCACATGGTGACATTCAGTTTTGACAGCAGCAACAGTTGTGGTGCGGTGGCCATGGTGGGTACCCCTTTTTACTTAGTTATAATCTAAAAAAGAAAATAAATTTAAGTGCACCTGAATGTGCAGTAACAATGTCTGTGATCACGTGACCATTTAGGTCAATGGAAACCAAATTATCTACAAGAACGCCATCATGACACAAAACAGTTCCATGTCTGGCCTCATCAACCGACATGACCGAGTGCATATTGACTTCTCCTGTCATTACCAACAGCCAGAAACAAACAACTTAGCCATCAGAATCAAAGACAGGTGCGTGATTAGGTGACCAGTGCTGTATGTAGTTCCAGAGTTGTCCCCTTTTTGTTACCAAGGGTGACTGAGCTTCACTTGGTTTTTTTTAATGAAATGTGTGAGTTGAGAAGACAACTCAATCATGTCTTTGCTTTCCAGCTCTGTGACCCAGCAGATTATTTCTGGAGAATGGTCTTACAACCTGACTATGAATGCCTACACCAACCCTGAACGCAACAAAGCTATCCAGCCAGACACCTATATCGAACTCAACAGGAAAATTTGGGTGGAGCTGAAGACGGAGGGGCTGGATGAAAAAATGATCCACCTGCTGACTGACTCCTGCTGGGCAACTGACCAGCCTTTGCCAAATGGAAGCCTGAGATATGACCTTATCGTCAAAGGGTGAGGAAAACAGAGATGCTTGTGGTGATTAAACCTGTCTTTGTTCAAGCTGGACATTCCCTGTCATGTCTGCTTTCCTGTTCTTGAACAGCTGCCCTAATCCTACTGACAAGACAGTGAATGTGGTCGGCAATGGACTGGGGACGTCCAACTTTTTCTCTTTCAACTTGTTCCAATTCACTGGCAAGACGACTACTGACGTGTACTTTCACTGCAAAGTAGAGCTGTGTGTCAGGGATGGTAACTCTTGTGCACCGGTATGCCCATTTCCTGCATGTATCCACATACACACAAATAAACATTTTATTATTGAATCTCAGTTGGTTTGGATCATTGTTGAACCTCTAAAACTGGACTCTCTGTCTCTTAACTTCCTTGCAGAGGTGCAGCCAGGCTGACAGAAGCCGCAGATCTGTCATGCCAAAATATGAAAACCCTGCCTTAATCACCTTTGCCTGGACTTATTAGGTAAGTGCATCTCTCCTGCTGATCAATGGCAGTGATGCAGGATTCCAGATCATGTCCAGTGAAAACCATGTATCTTCAAAACATCAGCTTTCCATCAGATAAAAAAAAGTCCATATCTATGACATTACATTCTTTTTAGATATTCCAATAGATTTTGAAATGTTTTTTACAACCCTGTTTCCAAAAAGTGCAGTCCTGGCAAATAGTGGGAAAAAAAGTTTAATGTTTCTCAGTGTTAACTGACAAAGAATTTGTTAATTTCGCCGTCTACAGTTTATAATATTCATAATATCATTAAACAATTTGGAGAATAAGAATATATATATATATATATATATATATATATATATATATATATATATATATATATATATATATATATATATATATATATAGACTCTGTGTTCACAGATGATGAAGTGATGTCTGACACGACAAGTGACACGACAGCTGAAACCAACAAATGCCACTCCATTGACAGATGTCTTAGTCAGACTTTATTGACAAAAATATAAATAGATTTAGTGTCACAGAACATGTCGTTGATTGGCCATTACCTCAATCCACAGCAACTGAAGTTAGTTACACAATAACACAAACAAACACATTCAAACTCAACAACTAAGACAGTGGTTGACCAGCAACCCTGATGTTATGCAAGGTCAACTTGTGGTTTTTGCCAATGAAATATGATGGCTTTGAAAAGATCATAGACTGATATAAAAACGTCAGTTTCCTATTGGTAAGACATGTCTGCCAGTAAGGTAAAGTGTTGAAAATATTCTATACATAATATACACTCATTGATCTGTTTAGATGGCTAAAATACGTTTTATTGATGGCCCCATCCACAGCAGTACATTGCTTAGCTTCTTGGTCTTCTTATTGTTACAAAAAAGACAAGCTTCAATCTTTTTTTGTCTGTAGAAGGTGTAGAATGCTAGGTCTTGACAAAATAATCACTATGTTACATGTAACAACACACTATAATTTTCAAAGACAACATATCTATTCAACACAATGTTATTGATGATTCCAGACATTTTACACTTTACTGACTGGAAACAACAAATCCATATTATGGATTAACAAGTAAGCATTAATTGTATTTGGTTCTTTTCTTAGGTTCCATGGAGACTTGGACTGACCATCAAGTTCAAGACCTATAATGATTCTTGAGTTCTGGATTAATAATCAATTCTGTGAATCAACGACAGAACATACGTATCATTTTAATCATCAGAATCAAATCAAATCAAATCAAATTTTATTTGTATAGCCCAAAGTCACACATTTTGGCTCAGAGGGCTTTACAATCTGTAGGCACACTGATCTTTTTTCTGCATTTTTCTTTTTGGGTTTTGGGTTTCTGTGGGTGTTCTGTATTTCTAAAGTATTGGAAATGTACTGGTTTGATTAGCAGCATATGACACAGGAAAACTGTCTCAGCACCTGAAAGAAAACACCTACCAATAACATGGATTTGTATGTTGAATGTTTCAGTGGACTGCATGGTTTCCTTGGTCATTTACAGATACAGTAACAGACAAAATTGATTTCATAAGGTTTTATATCAATAAGAGGGAGGGTGACAGTCCCAGCATGTTCATGGATTTGTTGTGATTGTTGGAACCAGAAATTCAGGGATTTTCTCTTATAGGCATGCAGGCAGGCACTATTCTTTGTCTGGATTGCAAGGATTTGCAAACAAATCAGGAACCTCCTATGGCCTCAACCAAAACATACTGTATTCATTTTTTACCTTTTATTATAACAGTGTGAAAACAATAAAAGGCAAAAATGTATTGGACTATTACATGAGATTTGCTCGTTGTATTTTTTATATTTTTGTACTAATACTTATACCACTGATACTGTATACAGTACATTTGTCCAAGGGCCAGAATCTTTCACGATAGATACTATCAGGGCCAGACACTCGTAAATTTAAATGAATATTGTATGCTAAGTAATATTATTGTTTCCTATATCAATTTACCTTTGAAATGTATTATTTTTTAGCCACTGAAGACAGTGGCCATATACGTGCTCATCACATTTGGATCAACATACACCTGTGAAGTTGTGAAAAATCGACTAGGACTAGGACAGCTGTCAAACCTGATGTTAAAAAGATAGTGTCAGAGGGGAAATATCACTTCTCCCGATAACCAAATGAGAGTATTTCAGTACGGTGATTTTCTTGGTTTTACTTCATATTCATTTGTTGGCTCACAGGCTCCTTTAATTTGATATAAAGAGGGACATTTCACATAACTGATGGCCTGACGCCTTTGTAATTTGTATCTATTTACTGATGTGCAAAGCTTGCACTTAGAACGCTCTTCTCTGTTATATTGACAGTTGTTATTTGAGACAGTGCAACAGTGCACTATTTTGTGGGGAAATGAAGACCAAGAAAGGACAATTTTGACAGAGTTGAAACAAAGAGCAACGTGTTTCAGTAATTTCTGGTGGCCAGATGGAAAGCTCTCACGGGCCAGATGTGGCCTGTGGGCCGCCAGTTGATGTTTACTGGTGTAGACTACAAATATGCATGTTGGATTAGTGACATCACCCACCGCTACTGTCTTGGCTGTCCTGCCTCTGCTGCCTCTTATCTAATCCAAGAATGGGCAAAGACGTGCAGCGTGAGTGGGCCTGAGGTAGGGTGTATGACACCTGTAAATTTTGTTCAAATACGATTTGAACAGGCGAGTTCTCTAAAAAATGTTTTTTGTACCAGGCTGTAAACTGACTGACTCGTTCTGTAGCCAGTTTGAATTTCAAGTGGCCGTATGAGGGACTGCAGTTTTCAGACTGACTTCACTTCATAGCCTGCTTAAAATGTAAATAACCTATTTAATCAAACTCTACATGTGCTGTAATACCACTTAAAGCAGAAACTTCAATAAAAGTGTCTGCACTGATCTCTAGGTGTCCATCAGATGCATTATGGTGTATGAAAAACAGCAGAAGAGATACGGCTCTTACTGAGAAGTGCCTTTCCACCGTGTTTACCTTATTTATCACCAATTGGTTGGTGTACAACCATTTTGAAGCATTACGTTTGGCATTATGGATCTTGCCATCTTGGTTTTGCTGAATTATTTGGATAAATATTCTTTTATTACAGCTAAACAGTAACAAACATATTTCTGAGAACATTTTAGGCAAAAAGTAATAGAATCTAGATTCATCTTTAATTAGCAGAGACTAGTTTGACAGTTTAATCTAAAATTTGTGTGGATGGATGTGTGAATGGTGGCTCTGAATTAATGAATTTATCATACTCAGAATGACTGAGTATGACAAAAGATACCCTGCTGTGTCATCTGTTTTACTCTAAATTGGACCATTGTTTATAAGATGGCGGCGTTGTGTGTGGCTGGTCGTCTACCTCTGCTACCTTTTTCCAATCTGGGTTTAGATCTCGTCACAGCACAGAGTCTGCACTGTTAAAGGTGCACAATGACATTGTTCTGTCTGTGGATGCCATGTGCTCTGTTGTCTTAGTGCTTCTTGGCCTCACAGCAGCCTTTGACACAGTGAACCACGCAGTCCTCCTGTCATGTCTAAGTAATTATGTTGGCATTCACGGCACTGCATTGAAGTGGTTTATCTCATACTTATCCAGTAGAACCTTCTCCATTATGGTTGGTGACCTGTCCTCTTCCCTTGCCCCTCTCTCCTGTGGAGTTCTACAAGGATCTATTCTTGGCCCTATGCTCTTCTCATTGTACATGTTACCACTTGGGTCAATTATTGCCAGGCACAACCTTTCTTTTCACTGTTATGCAGACGATTTACAAATCTATCTGCCAGTGAAGCCAAATAGTAATGGACAATGTTCTCTGCTTAATTGTATTACTGATATTAAGCAGTGGTTGGCCCAAAATTTTCTTCATTTAAACAATGACAAAACTGAATGTATTGTGTTTGGGGATACTGTGATGGCTGGCTTTGGCACCCTGTCTTCTAAGCTGAGTTCTACCGTCAGAAATCTGGGAGTGACCTTTGACAGTCATCTGAGGTTGGACAAACAAATCAACAATGTTGTCAGGACCAGTTTTTTCCAGTTGCGTCTCCTGGCCAAAGTTTAAACGTTTTTAAGCTGTCACGACCTTGAGAGAGCCATCCACGCCTTAATAAGTTCAAGGCTAGACTACTGCAATGCACTTTATGTTGGCCTCTCCCAGTCTTCTCTCAGTCGCCTTCAACTCGTTGCTGCCCGTCTTTTGACCAACACCAATAGACGTGTGCACATCACTCCTGTTCTTAACTCCCTTCATTGGCTTCCTGTCCTTTATAGAATTGATTTTAAACTTTTAATGTTTTAATGAAATCCTGGTAGAGCTCTGAGGTCTACAAATCAACTTCTGCTGGAAGTGCCCCGGTCAAAATGTAAACACTGGGGTGACCGAGCCTTTTCCATTGCCGCCCCCAGGCTCTGGAATAAGCTCCCTGTCGAGTTGGGTCTTGTCTCTGACTTGGGCCTTTTAAAATCCAGGCTAAAAACTCACCTATTTAGGATGTCTTTTAATACCCAGTAGTACAATGACACTTTTATCTTATCTTAATTTGATTTTGTTGTATTTTACTGTTTTCATTGTTCCTTTATTGTTTTTGTTTGTTTTTACTTATTTTTCTAGTTATTTATTTGATGTAAAGCACTTTGGTACACCGAAAGGACTGTTGTAAAGGGCTGTATAAATAAAGTACATTTACATTTACAAAATGAATGTCATGTGTGATGGCCCTCTGTCATTTTGTGTTTTGTTGCTCTCTGTGCTCCTCCCTTTATAGGTTTCCCTGCCTGTTCCCCTCCTACTGCGTTGGGGAGATCCACCTCCACATCTATAAAGGTGTAGCCTTTCTAAGATGGTGGTCTTTCTCCCTCCTGGATGGCTGGTGCCTCTGGGCACCCTGCATAGTTTTGTTTTGCTTGGTTTGGTTGTGTTCTGTTAGCTCTTTTGTTTCCTTTACATGTAATTCTGTTCTTAAATACATTCATGGTTAATTTAACTGGTTGCTGTGATCCTCCCTTCTTGGTTGTGCTCTTGAACGAGCTGGGCATAACACATGCACACATGCATGAGTAAAGTATTCACTGTGGTCATAAATCAAGTGAGAAGTAAGATCAGTTTTAGAAGAAGCTCATCATAATCAGTCTTTTATTTATTTATTTATTTGATAGCTGCCAATGGATAAGAGGCCAAGATGGTGGCCTCACTTCACAGACCTGAAAGCTCTGTCCACTAATTAGGGCCCGAGCACGCACTGTGTGCAGGGCCCTATTGTTTTTCGTTTGGTCATTTTCTTCCTAAAAGTAAATCGCATTTTCGACGGCCTATATGTACTCGAAAACTCAAAAATTTGCATACCCCCCCCCCAAAGTCGGGCATAAAATTACGTATTTTGGGGCTCTCGCATGTGGACGTATAAAAATGGCTCTACGGCGCCAGCTACGTTTTCGTTTTCGGAGGAGCCCCTCGACACGGTTTCATCCACGTGTATGAAATTTAGCGGGAGTATGTAACATACAGAGACACACAAAAAAGCCTCTTGCAGCCATGGTCTAACTCCAACAGGAAGTCCGCCATTTTGAATCAAAGATCATATTTTGCCACGACTTTGGACATTTCCGTCTTCCTCTTTTTTTTTTTTTTTTTAAATTATTTTTTTTGGCCTTTTTATGCCTTTAATGATAGGACAGCTGAAGATAGACATGAAGCAGGGGCAGAGAGAGGGGGAGAGACACGCAGTAAATGGCCGTCCGATGCGGGAGTTGAACCGAGGAGGTGCGAGGGCCCGTTCAACGCTGCTTGCAGCTTTAATTAGATACTGTTGATGAAGTGAAAAGACATCAGGCTTCATATGCTCCTTTGTGACCTCCTTTCCATGATGTGACAATTCACAACATTTAGTACAGTTGGAATGAGAGAAATGGCATCAAATTGATGCAATCATAGATTTGTAACACTGTCTAACACTGTAAAGGAGAGGTAAACATTGCTCCTATTTTCGCTCAAACAAAATCCATGCCCAGTGGGTTAAAAGGTTCAGCAAAAAATATAAAGAAGGATTCTTTAAAGGTCCTTAGTGAAAAAGTAAATTCAGTGAATAAAGTCCAGTGAATACATGTGGTTGGAATGCCAAGAAAGGATCAGATCCACAGAGAGACTGAGGAAGGTACAGTGCATGGGAGGAGGGACATCAGTCCATGATAGGACAGAATGATGGAAATGGAAAAAAAGCTGGATGAGCTACATAATGTCTGAACCTAAAACACTCCAGAGCTCACCTGCTTCTCCTTTCTGTGGTGATGGAGATCTCGGAGGGAAGTGAACTCTGCTTTCCACAACTGCTCAACATCTCCTGCAGGAAGACAGTCCGTCCTCACTTTGAGACCATGTTGACTTACGTTGTGCTGTCCTTCATCGCTCTGCTCACTGCAGCTCTTAACCTGCTGGTCATCATCTCTGTCTCCCACTTCAAGTACTCATTTATTCATTTTTGAAAATTAAAAAAAAGTAATGATTTTGTGTTTCAGTTTTTGCTCTAGTCAGTTTTACCTGAATGATGATTGATATTATAAATAATGATAAATATAATGTTGGTCTTCCTCCCCAGGCAGCTCCACACCCCCACCAATCTCCTCCTCCTCTCTCTGGCTTTCTCAGATTTCTTTGTGGGCCTCCTCATGGTTTTTCAAATTATGCTTATAGATGGATGCTGGTTCATCAGTGACTTTGTGTGTGCTCTATATTATATTTTGGACTTAATTAATACCTCTGCCTCCATAGGAACCATGGTGCTCATATCAGTTGACCGCTATGTAGCTATTTGTGATCCTCTGCATTACTCCACCAAAGTCACCGTGAGAAGAGTTACAGTCTGTATGTGTCTTTGTTGGATCTGTTCTGCTCTCTACAACAGTCTTTTAATTATGGATAGCTTGAAACAACCAGGCAGGTATAATTCGTGTTTTGGAGAGTGTGTGGTTATTCCTGATTATCTTGCAGGACTTGTGGATGTTTTTTTCACATTTATTGGACCTATCACTGTAATCATAGTTCTTTATTTGAGAGTATTTGTGGTGGCTGTGTCTCAGGCTCGTGCCATGAGGTCCCACATTGCAGCTGTCACACTCCAGTGTTCAGTCAAAGTAACTCCTGAGAAATCAGAACTGAAAGCAGCCAGGACACTCGGTGTTGTTATAGTTGCATTTCTCATTTGCCTCTGCCCATATTTTTGTATAGCACTTACAGGACAAGACATCTTATACAACGCTTCATCTGCTAGCTTTGTAATATGTTTGTTCTACTTTAACTCCTGTCTAAACCCTGTCATCTATACCTTTTTCTATCCCTGGTTCAGAAAATCTATGAAACTCATTGTAACACTTCAAATACTGAAACCTGACTCCTGTGAGACCAACATACTGTAAAGAGACACAGCGGAGTGACTGAAAGGCCTTTGCTGTGTTTGAACAACCATTTAAAAAGCCTCTAAAACAATGAAGCCAAGGTGGTACTTTCAGTCGATGTCATACGGTTCTATATAAAAATATAAATTCCATTAATTTTAAGAGGGAAGGCGACACCTGGCACCGTTACAATGTCCCACCATATTCCTGGTTTTGTTGTGATTGTTGGAACCCGAAAAGGACTACATTTTCAGGGGTTTTCTGCTATATGTTGCAGATACATGAAAATATACATGAAAACCAGCAACCTTCTATGACATGCTGTAATAATGTTTTTAAATCTACCTTTATTATTAGTGTGTAATCAATAAAAAGCATAAATATATGGGTCTATAACATGAGATTTGTGGGTTTGGTTTTTACTAGATAGATAGACAGATAGATAGATAGATAGATAGATAGATAGATAGATAGATAGATAGATAGATAGATAGTGGCAATAATATACTATAAATATAACTATGTAAACAGAATGTGCAAAAAGATAATATTGTGTAAATGGGATATATAAAATCAATATGGTTCATATTAATACATATCAAATATGATATGATGTATATGTTCGAATATTTGGAGCGGAGTGATTAGGTACAGAGTGCAAAAGGTGACAGGTAGATTTATTTTCTGTATGGTTCGGGCAGCAGGGTTGTGCCAGCAGAGCAAGTTTTAGTACGGCAGGCTGAACACACAGAGAAGTGTTCTGCGGCCATATCATGTTGATCAGTTGATATTTTTGACAAAAAAAATCTGTGGAGTCATTGAAGAGTAGTTGGTTATACTTCTTTTGTTAAATATTAGTGCACTGCTGTTTGTTTATTAAAATAAGAGTAGTACCAGGTTTAACCTCAAGAGATATTTTGATATTAATTGTGTATTTATATTATTTCTATGCTGAAAAACAACAGCAAAAGTAGCAGGTAAACCAACTCTTAATTCAACCTGAAGAGATGTTGGTTGTGTAGCCAGGTGTAAAAGAAAATCCCATACAGTTAAGTGAATACACTAAAAGAAACTGTTTATTTTCTATCTTTACCTGTTCACATTGGCAAATTGTTAGTTCTCCTATTGCAATTAAATGCACCACACAGTTCACATCCTAGGGTGCGGTCAAATAGTCAAAAATTAGCCCTTTCCTAACCACTTTTCCTTGACCTCGATGGAAAACGTCACAAGGTGAAGGAAAGATGTGAAGGAGAATTCATGAGGAGTTAGAATACGACCACGCTGTTCAGAGAATCTGACTGCTCTTACACTTAGACTACGTCATTATACGACAGCGAATGTTATTGACATAACCTTGTGGTAAGACTGCAAAGTCCAGAAGATGGACTACAAAACGCACAACTGCTGGTATGGTCGCTCACCCTCCTGTCCACTCATATAGAAACATATTAACAAGTTATGGCAAATATATATGATTAATAATCAACAGTAACTTCATGATGATCTCCAGGATGCTGCATGTCACAGTTACAAACAGTTTGTGTGAATGCAGTTCCACAGTCAACAACAGAACACACGTCATGATCAAAGTTTGACATCACGTCAACGCGTATGTAAACTGTTTTTTTACATTCATGTTTTCATGGCTGTGAACGACCGAACGGTGCGCATATTTTTTTTCCGCTGCTGCAAAGAATTGTGGGGCGACATGACCTCCTTTCCTTTGGTAAAGGATGGTCTGGTGTATCCTATGTTAAAGGAGATAACAAAGGAAGCACTGAAGCTCTTTTCCTTAACAGTTTGAGAATTCTGACAGCTCTTAGCATGGCGCCTACGTTAATCATTACGTCAGTTGTTTCACTCAGTTAGGAAGGTTCCTAAGCAAATTTGACTATTTGACCACACCCCTAATCTCAGAAGCCAAGCATAGGTTACACAGGCCACGTTCAGCCTGACGGCGCGAAAACCGAGTACAGGGCATTGTTCTTCCAGTTCTTCAGTTCTTCTTCACAATCTCAGACAGAGAGCGAAGCCAGCTGTCTGCTAGGAGGAAGGAAAAAACAGGAGAAAACTGGCGTTTACTTGTGAAAAGGAGAAAAAAGAGTTGTAGCACACCCACTGGAGGTCCAGAGCTGTGTGACGGAACAAAGGAGGAGAAGTTACGTCGGTAAGACGATCAATTATCCAATGAAAAAAAGCTTATTGATGTTTACCGTCTTCGTCCATGCTGATGCTAGCTTTGTGCCTAACAGGCTAACTGCTTACCTTTCATCTGGAAAGTTGCTACGAAGTCCGACACTGGTGTGTTCCGCCTTGATATATACAGAACAATGGTGAGAAATGTGCCAAAAGTGTCATTTTATGCATTTAGTTATTTATTTATTTTATGTTAGTCTAGCTCAGGGGTCGGCAACCTTTTTGGCTGAGAGAGCCGCGAAAGCGACATATTTTAAAATGTTCTTCCATGAGAGCCATATAATATTTTTTTATACTGGGGGGGTGCAGTTACGGCATTTGACGTTGGTGCGGCGGCGGGCGCGGTGGACAGCCCAACATACTGGCGCACGGGAGCGGGGTGGATGGCCCACCATACTGCCGGCTGCGGCGGTGGGCGCCTCTGCGATCGACTTGATCACGTCTGGCGATCGACCGGTAGCTCGCGATCGACGTATTGGGCACCCCTGTTTTAGTAGTACGCAGTACCGGACCGTACCGGCTTACTTTCACTCCTCTGCGAGCTACATGCAGTCATCAAAAGAGCCACCTCGCGAGCCATAGGTTGCCGACCCCTGCACTAAAACAATAACTAACACAAATAAAATACACATAAATACTTTTTTAAAGTAATTTATTTTCCCAAGCCACTCGGAGCCGCGGTGTAAGGATGAAAGAGCCGCATGCGGCTCCGGAGCCGCAGGTTGCCGACCCTTGGTCTACCTATTTTATCTCTCTGTTGTATTACCTCGCCATCTTGTATCACAACTGTTGCACAGCAGTTTCCCTCAGGATAGTTAAAGCTTCTTGAATCTTTATACGAGGCAGTTAGCGCTGATTACCACGAGCTAACGCTAACTAGCCGTTTGGTACAGGTATTACTTGCTTGCTACTTGATCCACAGCAGTGTAACGCCAGTAGTTTGTAAGTTGAATGTCTGCCAGTAAGATAAACACTTTTGCTCCTGCTCAGTTTACAGAGATTAAAAAAGACTTATTTAATATAACGATTTATATAGTATAACGGGGCGACGGTCCTGCCTGTCAACATGCAACTGTGTGTGCTGAACATAACGCTAGCTAGCTGTAAGCGTTAGCTCGTGGTAATCTAAAGAAACACAATCTTACATTTCCGTTCTCTGTAGTTGGTATTACTCCTCTTTCGTGTGTAGTCTCTTGCCGTCCTGTGTTGTTCTGTGTTCTTTGTATTTGTCCGTGAAATGACTCGCGCTTCCACAAGTTCAGGTGTAGTCTACAGTGTGGGGACGTCTCCGGTAAAAGTAAATTTAACCCGTTCAATCCCACCGGCAACAATTGCCCTTTTTTTAACTTCTGGAAGCTCTACAAGTGGTATTTTGGTTTTAGCACCAAATACAAGCTTTGAAATAAAAGAATATGTTGTCTCCTCTAATTTGTATCAGTGTCATGTAACTAGTCTGAATGGTCACATGACCAGGCCTCTTTACTTCCTGCTTGCACCACTAGCGGGAAATGTCTGCCTCAAACTTTTACAAGAGGAAGTACGTAAAATACCTTAATTAGCACATATAAGTGAAATATTTTGTACATATATTATTTAAAGGGTCTACTACTGATATACAATGAGAATTACGGCAACATTTGTTGCTGCTAGCATAACACATAGTCATAGCATTATGCTAGGTGTCAAAAGTTTTAGCTGTTTATTCTATTTTTATTCTATTTCTTTTATGTTTTTCTCTACACAGCTTTAAACTCTGAGTTGTTTTGGATCTTCTAGACTTAAAAGGACCCAAAAGTGATGTGTGCTACATAACAGTCAATCCTATAGTTGAAAAAAGATGCAATTGAAAGTGACTGTGATAGTGACTGCTCAGATAGAGAGTACCAACGCGAAACAGGGCATTTGCCTGCTGGACTGCTGAATGGTGAAGCAGAGGTGACCTATCTGGAGGAAGAGAAAGACTTTAATCTGATTAACTGCCCCAGACCCTCCCTGTGCCCCCAACTCCCCCACTCCCTCATCTTTCATTCCGGCAGCAGCCACATCCGGTATACCAGATTTTGTGACCTATGGTCCAACTGCAGCAGATTGCATATAACAAACTAAACCTGACCCTGTTGATTTGTTCCTTTTGATGTATGTAGTTTTTATGGGGTTCTGCTCATATCTGGCTACAGTGAAATGCATGCACTTTTTTGTGCATGCACATGCACATTTTGCAGGGAAAAATTTGGGATTAAACGGGTTAATCCTCCATTCTTCGGTCAGAACCTTCTGTGCTTTAAGCCCTTGGATCTGATTTGGTTGATGCATTTCACAACGACAGACATCACATTGTCAAACTTCAAAAATCTGCTTCAAAGGGCCTGCTGATGGATAATGCAGTGCAGAGCTATGGCCTCCTTCACACCAGTTTTTTTTAAACAAGTGCCACCAGTCCATTTTTCCTCCCTGTCATTGATGGGGCTCCATCGGTTGTTATTCCAACAAACCTC
This sequence comes from Nibea albiflora, assembly GCA_014281875.1. Lineage (NCBI taxonomy): Eukaryota > Metazoa > Chordata > Actinopteri > Sciaenidae > Nibea > Nibea albiflora. The sequence continues at coordinate 26,000,434 of CM024796.1, forward strand.
TTCCATGGCAAACCGGTATTCTCAATGGCAACACACAACTGGTGAAATATCTCCTGAGCAGTGGTCACTTCAAAATTGTCATCAACACCACGGACATACATTGCGAGCTGGGCAGTGTCGGTGATGTCTGTGGTCTCATCAAGAGCGACTGAGTATACACTGAAACATTTTGCTTTCTCACACAATTGATCATAAATGTCACTTGACAGGTCAGAAATGTGCTCTGTTGCTGAAATGTTGCTAAACTGACCCTTTAATATGCACTTTTTGACAAATTCACCTTCTGTGAATGGCTTTCCTGCTTTAGCAATCATCTCACTAACCATGTAGCGACTGCTGCGTTATTCTCTTTGGTTGCTCTATTAAAGAAATCTTGTTGCTCCAGTAGACATGTTTTAAGATTGGCAACCCGGTTGGCTCTCTCATCTCCCTGGTATTTTGCATACTCCTCAGCATGTCTAGTTGTGTAATGACGTCTCAAATTGTATTCCTTGTGCACCGCAACAAAGAAATATTGCATTTCCCACTTTTCCTGAAACACAATTAAACCGGAGCAGGCTTCGTGTGAAAAGTTTGAAAAGATGGTGCTCTCCTAAAGAAGAATGGTGTTGACGTCGGGTCCCAATATTGCTCAGATGTGACATGTCAAAGGAGAGAAGTTAAAGTTCAAAAGTAAAAGTTACAAATTTGTAGTGTGTAAATTTGTTTATACAGTTTCATAGTACTCATTCTGTTTAGATCCAAAACAATCATACCTGCTTACAAATTCTGCTGTAGCTTTAGCCTTCGTCGCAGCTGCTCCCGCATACCTGGGACACCGTTCTCCACTGGCGGCGTGAGGGCGGAGGACTGGCACTGCTTGACTGGGGAACTTTATTTTGAAAGGTTTCCCGGCCCTGTCAGCTGTTTTGAGACACGTCACAACAAGATGCTTTGACAGCTCCGACGAAGGCTGAAGCTCATCCTGGTCATGCTGCTGTCCACAGAGGGGCTTCAGTGCCATGAAACGAATCAAAACCGACTGGAGGAGCAACCTCAGTGTAATATACTGATGCAGCTGCTCTTCATTAGTCTGGAGGGTCCAGACCTTGAGAACTTTAACACCATGTCTGTGGTGGACAGGTGGCTTGCAGCAGCAGACAGAAGGGGCTTGGAGTGAACACACACACACCCTATTTCCTCTCACTGTTCTATGTGATTGTGTTCTACGGGAGATGCATTCTTAGTTATTGACATTAGAAAGAGAAATTATCTGAAATGTGTAAAATGTAAATTAAATTAATTTAATAAATCAAAATTTAGTTAGTTTAGTTATTTTTTTTTTCGGCTGGGCCAGTAAAAATACCCAAACTCTACAGATCTACAGATCTACTGGCCTGGGGGGCCAGTAGGGAAAAAATGTTATGGAAAAATATATATTAAAAAAATACTCAGTATTTCTACTCTAATACTCAGCTCAGTCGGTAGAGCAGCTGGCCCATGTGCGAAGGCTCAGTTACAATTTTGTTTGATTATTTTATTACAGGACAGTGAGGGAAAAAACATTCTGACATATCCCATTGATCTTCATCAAAAACACATGCCATATCCCTCTGCCATATGTTCCTAAGTGTGGTCAAAGAAGAGGTGTAATAGTCCAACAAAGTACTATAAATTACTGAGAGTTTTCCTTTAATCATGTGCACTTCACCAAAATCTCCTTGAGATTCGTAAGCCTCAAAAACAGGCCTTTTCCCCCTTTTAAGGTGTGTATCAGATGGTGAATTTGTAAGTAAGTCCTGTTTCAGAATTTTGACCTTAAATCTGCTAAGGACTTGAATGTATCCTCTGTAAACACATGTTGGAATTGATGTATACCATTTTCTCTCTACTTTGCAAACAAGGAACTACCAATGTCTGGCAGATCTGGGTTTAAGGATATGGGGGAATGCCTGGAGATTTTGCCAAAGTTCCCACAAAACGTATTTATATCTTGCCTAGCCCAAAGAGTGTTGTAGACTACATGTGTTTTTGTTATTTGATGTAGTGCATTTATATTGCTAATGAATTGTAGCAAGGTTGTATAAATAGGAGTACAAAGTTCTTCTTCTATGTCTATCCAGTGTGCATTGGTACATCTTTGCACTCAGCTAATCAGTCCCCTTGTCTGGGGGGCCCAATAGTACATCTGTAATGGTAATGCCAAAATGAAATTTTGTTCTTTGTTTTCACGATATTGATACCAGCAATCTCTTCATCAGCCCATATGTGTCATAGTTTAGTGGTGCTTCTCCTCATCCTCATTTCCTGTTGTTCCTCTCTTTTTCCCTCCCCTTTTGTGTTTGTCTTGTTTGTCTTGTCTCCCTGGTAGTGGCCATCATCACCAGATGCCAGTCTGCCTGCAACCAATCTACTAATCAACTCTAGCAGTATGTCTACAGCTCTACATCAAGTCTTCGCCAGATCGTTGTTTCCCTACAGTGGTAGTTATGTTCTGGCCTTTTGGAAAATTTTTCAGCTCTGAGATTTTGTAAATTAATCTTTCTCAGCTCCTAACCTGTCGCTTTGTGCTCAGGATAACTACCACCACCTTGTGGCAGGCTGCCTGCTCTCTCCACCAACTTCTCCCCAGACTGCATGCCCTCTGCCATCTCGAGAGCCATTTCCTCTACCTGTCCTCAATTCAATAAATCCCTGTTTCGAAACGTATCCAAGTCTGCTTTTGGGTCTGTTCTGCAGCAACTTAACTTAGTTGAATAAAAATGGGGATAAAGGGCACCCCTACCGGCAGCCTCTAAACAAATCAAATTTTTCAGTGAGGGTTCCATTTATACATATTTGAGCTGGTGGATTGCTATACATAGTTCTGATCCACCCAATACATTTTTCACCAAACGACAAACAAATATGACCACTCAACCCTGTCTTTTCTGCAAGAAGCAAAAGTAGTAGGGCTGTTCTGTTGTGTAGGGCCGAGTGGTCAGTTATATTTAATAGCCTCCAGATATTGTCAGATGCCTTCACAAAGCTGGACTGGTTGGGATTAATGATCTGGGGCGACAGGTCTTCCAGCCTGCGTGCTATTAATTTTGATATCTTAAAGTCAACTGGAAGTAATCAAATGGTGTGCATTCAGCAGCATATTTGTCCTTCTTGTGTATTAATGTTAATATTGCTGTCTTCATAGCGTGAGGAAGAAATAATAATTTTAAAAAATCTGTAACTGTGATACACCCTAAGAACTCAGGCCCTTAGTTTCACTGAGGGCCTGAGGTGAGCGACTCCTCCCTCTTCCTTCAGACAAACGTTGTGAGGAGAAGATGGTGGTTTGCTCATTGTTCACTGACTTAGTGATTCTGTTTTGTGATTCAATGTACTGTAGCTGTAATGAGTGTGTTTTCGATATGTGTTCCTGAGTTTAAGAGCATGTCTATAAGTGTGAGACGCGAATGGCTAATTAGCATATGTATATTGTGACTGTGTATGTGTGATGCTGTGTGCTAGGTGTCACACCGGTATGTCAAGTTTGAGTTTTTGTCCTGTCTCCATGTTTGTATTGTGACTTCCTGTTTTATTTTGGAAATTAACTCTCCTCTCGTTTCAGGTCACTTGCCCTTCCTCATGTGTCACCAGTCTGATTGTCTGCCCTGATTCCTGATTGTGTCCACCTGTTCCCCATGACCTCCATGTGTTCATATAGTCTGCGTTTCCCTTTGTCCTGTGCCAGTGTCATGTCGTGTGTGGTGTTCCTTCAGTCCAGAGGGGTATTGCACGAAACCAAGATAAGGGATTAAGCTGGGATATGTTGGTTATCCTGGCTGAATTTAGCCTCAAGTCAGTTGCATGAAAGCAGCTCAAACTTAGCCCGGCCAAGTTACTATGGTGATTTATTCTCTGCAGCTAGCCTGCTCCAGACCAGGCTAACAGCCAGGCTAAGATTAATCCTAGTGATTCACATGTATTTCCACCGTCAATCCTGTGAGGAATTAATGTGTTATACAGCATGTCCATGGTCTTTCTAAGTATGTTGCATCATTTTAATGATCCTGTATTAAAATATGACATATAGTCATTTCTCATCTCATTTAAATCTGTGTGTAATTGCAACAGTCTTTTTAAATTGGTTCAACTGGTAGTATTATTACTCAGGCCGAGATAGATAGATAGATAGATAGATAGATAGATAGATAGATAGATAGATAGATAGATATTCAATACAATATACTAACTGGATCATTTTCTGGTGGCTCCAAAATTGCAAGCGTGTTCCCAGACACTGCAAGGAAATCCAGTTGACAGTATAATATATTTATTTGATTGTGTTCCACGTGCAGTAGAACTGCAATATGTACCTCCTATGAAGATCCCCTCCATCACTGCTTTCCCTTTATTTAAAGGGAGTGCCAGCGCCTCCACTTGGTGGGGCGCCCCCTTTGCCAGTTCTACGGTCGTTTTTTTTTTTTTTTTAACTGCTACAATCATACAGACAGTCAGCAGACACCTAATCTGTTCACCTCATTTGTTCACTGTTATCTACTTTAAAGTCACTTACCAGCCTGCAAAATATTCTTATATGTAATTTTAACTTGCTGCCACGTCCTTTTATGGACAGACAGTTTTGTTCTTTATGAAGGATAGAAAGATAAAATAGATAAAAACGTAACATGAGAAAAATAGATTAAATGACACATTTTGGATAATTGTTTGCACCTAATCATACTCTACATTTCCTGAGTAACATGCACCTGCTTGCCACTTTTTGGTTGTACACCACAAGTAAAGTGTACAACAGTGAGTGGACTTGAAAAGTAACTCCTTTAATTGTGGCCTAATTATAACGGTTCCAGTGGAGCACTGTTTATTAATTGTACAGTTTTGGACTACTTCCGCATTAAGCCGGTCCGCTATTTTCTGCCAAGCTTTCTCGCGTTTTTAAATTATGGCATTAGTATTGCCTTTTTTTTCTCATAATATCTTTCACCTCTTCACACAACTTCATCGGGAGCTGTTGTTCAGCGGCCGTGAAGTACGAAGAGCGACTTTTATCCGTGTTTCAATCGGTGATTCTGTGAGCGATCGCGAGGTCTGTTTAAGTAAGGCGTGAACACGCACTTATCCCAGCTATCTTCACCTGGCTCAACATAGCCGCGCCTTTTCATCCTGGCTCAGCAAACGTGCAACCAATTAAGCCAGGATACGCCGACCAAGCTAGGTCAAGCTGGGCTTGCTTAATTATCCTGGATTTCTTTATTCTAGTTTCGTGCAATACCCCTCAGGTCTCCCACTCCCCAGCGGGTTTTGTATTTCAGTTTTTGAGGTATTCTGGGTTGACTGTTTATAACTTAAAGGGGGAGTTTTTTTTCCTAAAGTTATACATGAGCATGTGCCCGTTTTGTGTTTAAACATGCATTATAAGTTGAGCAGTTGTACTGTTTCATGGTTTTGGCTCTAAAGTCATTTAAATGCTCATCCTAAGAGGGTTTGTGATTTACAGTATTACATGAATATAATTGTGGCAGGGTTCTTTCTTTAACCTCGTCCAAAACTCCAGGCTTAGTCGGAAAAATTATGTCTTGGTTTTTATGTCTCCTCACTCAGTGCCAAACAGTGCCAATATTTACAAATCACAAAACAATAAAGTGAATGAAACAAAAATGCTCTATATACACTTCTAAAAAGCAAAAGAAACTCAACTTTCAAAATTCTCAACACACGTCTCCAAACACTGTTACCTCCTTTGTAACCAGCTGCAATCTCCCTGGTTAGGGCCCACACAGACCCTTTTTATAGTGGTAACCCCTCCCTCTCGGACTACTACAACTCTAAAAAAAAAAACCCAAACATAAACATATTTTTCTTGTTGATTTCTGTGAAAGTGTGTGTGGAAGATGCTTCCCACTGACGTGAAAATGCAGAGACAACTGTAGTGATATTTTTAAGTTTAAAATAACATTGAGACTGAAACTGAGATATGTTTACACTAGGGGATGTGGTTTATGCTATGAGTTTGGAAATTTGTAATAAACAGACACTTTGAGGAGAAGATGGTGGCTTGCTCTTTCGCTCACTGACTTAGTGATTCTGTTTTCCAGGGTTTCAGTAGGAGAGAGTTGAAAGCAGTGAACCCCAACAAAATTAGTTACTCCATTTCTACACATTGAAACTCGTAACATAACCATGGGCATAAAAAGTGTCTCAATTTGCACAAAGAAAGCCTTATAGAATTTTACAGTTTTTCGGACGACATTGACTTGATTGCTTGCACTTAACTGCTCCTTTTTGTCCTGTGAAATAGAGGGTAGGGATACTGTTTCCAAAAAATCCATGGATATCCATTTCAGAAGGATTTTCTGATGTGTTGAGCTGTGTATTAAAATCAAGAAATGAGGACTTGATTGTGTATCATATTTCAACTGGCCTGCCACATTACTTGTACACTTTGTGTTTTCTGTACGTTCTTTTTTGAGTTGATAGGCTAGAAGTCTACTTGGCTTATTATCATATTCATGATATTGCCGTGTTGTAAAGAACAAATGTTTTTTGATATGCTCTCTTTGACTGGACTAGTTATGACTATATTAAGTTTTCTCAAGTTTTCCTCTGTAGGAAATTGTTTATGGCAACACTGCTGGAGTAACAGAGCAGGATGCATTGTCCTGTCTGTACTGCTCTAACCATTTTCTAATAGCTTCAATGTCTGTGAGGAGTGAAACATTGAATCTACATTGTTTGGTTTGATTTTCTAGGGGAGGGATAACCACAGATAGACTGGTGAGTGGTCTGATATAAGAATGGACCCTATATCACATGAAACTATGGATGAGATAATCCTGAGGTAAAAAAAAACAATGTTGAAAGTGGGAATGTCTAAAAATCTAAGTGGGAGTATGATTTATGTCCAGCCAAATAGAAAGTGTAGTCTTTCCATGTAGAATTAAGTTCTCCAGACATCGATCAGGCCTACATCCACCAAAGCTAACCTCAGAGTCTTAGAAGCATTGGGGTCAGACAGTGTGGTTGAGGATTTGTCTAAGTTACTATCCATACAACAATTGAAATCTACTAGCAACTATTCCAAAGTCTGTATTATATTGATTAAATAGGGTGAATATATCCATCATGAATTTAAGGTTATCGTTGTTTAGTGCATATACATGCATATTCAGCAATGTCAGTCTTGTTGTGGAGAAATTGCTCAAGTCAAAGGTCAATGGTGAGGTCAAGAAGGAAGAAAGTGTTCAGGAGCCTCTGATGTCTTATGCTGTATTATTTATTGACACTTGGTCAAGGAGAATTAGAGACATTCTCATAAAGCATCAGAAGTGCCTGAGTCGGTCTCACATTCTGCCCAACTCATGCTGGTGGATAGACTTTAAACCCCAAGATAACACCACAAATACTATTCACCCAGAATTAGGTAAAAGAGAATGCTTTCACCAAGGATGGTGTCTTTGTCTTTGGAGACACAGGTGTCTGTTTACGCAGATTGGAATGTCAATGGCAAGCTATCTATTATGTCTAAGCATGCAGCACCAGAGTCCTTAGACCCTGGCCACCACACTGTTGAGATAGGATGGCACCTGTTCCCAGCCAAAGACAAACTAATACCGCTGAGGACCTCAAGGTCCACACATGACTTTGTGTAACCTTGTGTAATGTGTCTGTATGTTCGTGCTTTTATTATATCCCATTTAAAATATATGTCACTCAGAACACTACAAGAATAGAAAATTCCATAACAGTCTTGTCCATATAACATCCCCAAAATTCATATGTCTCTGCCCTTAAATATGAAAGTAAAAGTAACAGGAAAAACAATATAAGACTAGTAAAAGAAAGTGTAACATAGGTAGTATGTAGTCTGTAGTAGCTATGCGGGCTTCGGCCTTCTCGATTCATTGTTCATTAGCTGTTACATCTTGCTTAATTTCACCTAAATTATTCTCCATCACTGAGATACAGTTTGTTAGCTCCCCCAATTGGATATTTATTCTGTCCAGCTTCGAGCTGAACTTGGAGCGGAGTGATTTCATCTAAGTTAACACGTCAACCACATTAGCCATGTTGCTAGCTTCGATATTCTCGATCAGAGATGCTGTCTTGACGCTTTGTGAGCATGTTTTGTGAGCGTTCAAGAAGACATAATAATAATAATAATAACAATAATGTACATAAATAAAATGCATTCATCCTAATCATTACCTATGGGGGTTCTGCTCTGGCAGTGGTATGCCATGGCGGTGAGCCACGTTGTGGAGGATGCCACAGGCCATCACAATGTGGCACACTGTCTCAGGTTGGTACAGCAGCACCTCCCTGGTAGCCACAGTCCCCTGGGGTCAAATGAAGGCAGAATACAATGCACCACTTAAATTAATCACACAATTAATGAAGGCAGTAGTGCGCCATGGCTGACATTTCCAACTTTATGCCCGCTTTTACTGACATGAATGCTGAACACAGGGAGACAATCAGGGGCTTGTTAAAAAGCTCTGTAGCACTAATTTCACCAGCAGAAAATAAAGAGAACCAAAAACATGATATTTGAATGCGCACATGCCCAAATGTGCATTGCGCTGGTTTACATATGGGACAGTTAAACAAATAAACTATTTACTCACCCACAAGCCACCCATCGCGCACTGTGCCAGCCTCCAGCCTGTTCCCAACCATGCTGTTACTTATAACGAATGAGTCGTGCATTGAACCAGCTCGCAACCACCTTGCCACAATGTTAGTTAGCTGCATTTGCGCATCACATATGATTTGAACATTGATGGAAATGAAAATGTTTCCTATTAACATAAAGAAATTCATCCTGTGATGGCACTTTTATAGTAATGTGTTAACAGCTGCGATTACATTAGAGAAACCGTCTCTCGCTGCAAATTGCGCTTTAATGTCAGCCTGTTCAACTGCATTGTATGGGAATTCGATGTACCTGGATGGCATTTGGATGATTCCATTCCACACAGCTGGCATGGCTTGGCTCAGGGTTGACTGGCACACTCCTGACTGATCCGCTAGCTCCCGCTGGAATGCCCCTGTTGCCAGGAACCCCAGCGTGGTCAGCACCTGTGTGAACACAGACAACCCCTGGCTCCTCACCGTGCTGCGCTCTAGGGCCGCCTCTGCACACAACTCCAGTAACACTGGCCTTGGTAAACGAAATTGGCCTATGAACCATCATTTGTAAGTAAATCCTGCGTTCCCTAAATTTAAGTTAAGTTAATTCTCCTAGGCGTGGCTCTCTTCTTGTCAGCTGTAAATAGTTGGATTCTCTTTCTTTGCAATGTTGATGATGAGGCTGCTCGTCTATTCCATCTCTGAATCTGTGAGTCTGAGTCCAAAGATTCGATGCTCCAATGTGGTCACACGTCTTTTATACCCCTTGATTGCCTGATCTCATCCATGTCAGGTAATAATGAGTCATCATAGTCCAACATCCTCCCTGTTCGTCCAGATGTATCCTGTTTGCAGGCGGTTCAAGAGTGAGCGGTCCAGGCCAGAGTAGAGTGAGTTGCAGTAATCCAATCTTGAATTAATGAAAGCATGGATTACAGTCTCCAGGTCTCTATGTGGCAAGTATCCTTTAACTTTTGATAAAATCCTCAAGTGATAAAAGCTGTTTTTCATGACCGAACCAATCTGGTGGTCAAATTTCAGCCTGTCATCGAATATTATGCCAAGATTTCTAACAGAGGACTGAATGTTTGGTTTAAGGGGGCCCAGAAAGTCAGCAGGAAAGTCTACAGGACTACATCCAAACATTATAATTTCAGTCTTATTAGCATTTAGGTGGAGAAAGTTTGATGTCATCCAGGATTTTACATTGTTTATACAGTCAAGCAATGTCTGTACAGAACCATTCGAGTTAGATGTCAAAGGCAAATAAATCTGGATATCATCAGCATAAAAATGAAAAGAGAGATTGTACTTTCTGAAAATTGACCCTAATGGTAACATATACAGCAAGAAGAGAATTGGCCCGAGGATGGAGCCTTGGGGAACCCCGGGGTGAGGGGAGCTGAGGATGAAGAGAATTCACCAAGCTCCACAGAGAAACTCCGACCAGTCAAGTAAGACTGGAACCAAGAGAGAGCTGAGCCAGTGATGCCCACCCACTGCTCTAATCGTGTTAAAAGAATCCCATGATCCACAGTGTCAAAAGCAGCTGTCAAATCGAGGAGCACTAACATAGCGGGGTTCCCTGAGTCAACAGTTACCATTATATCATTAAAAACTCTCAGTAGTGCTGTTTCTGTGCTATGTAACGGTTTAAAACCAGACTGAAACGTCTTATAGATGTTGTTGACCACTAGGAATGATTGGATTTGATTAAAAACCACTTTCTCTAAGATTTTTGACAGAAATGGCAACTTAGAGATAGGCCTGAAATTAGACAGCTCAGAGGGATCCAGATTCTTCTTTTTGATAAGAGGCTGCACAACAGCATGTTTGAGAGCAGCTGGAACACATCTGGTGCTAAGGCAGGAGTTAATAAATAAAAGTATATCAGAGCCCACTGTATTGAATACCTCTTTAAAAAGACGAGAGGGGATGCTGTCTGATGAACAGTTTGTAGGTCGCAAATGCTGAACTACATTGGCCAGTGCAGGGAGGGATATAGGTTAAAACTGATCGAACACAGCATGTAAAGGAGGAACCATGAGGTCGTAACTAGGGCCTACAGAAGAGAAGGCAGGTGGCCTGAGAGCAGAGATTTTTTCGATAAAAGCGAGGGTACAACCGGAGAGATATCACAAGGGTTTACAAGAGTTAAAATGTTAAAAAGAACTTGGGGCTTGTGACGGTTGCAAGAAACAAGGCTAGAAAAATAATCCATTCTAGCAGCCTTAACAGCACTTCGGTAGACAGACAAGATTTCTTGAAGAGCTTCTTTAGAGACATGGAGCTTATCTTTTTTCCATTTTCTCTCAGTGCGCCGACATGAGCGCCTGAGAGCGCGTGTGGAGTCGTTAAGCCATGGTTCCGTACGCGCTTTCAAGCGCATTGTTCTAAAAGGTGCAACAGAATCAAGGATATCCGTGCAGGCAGAATTAAAACTGCTTAAAAAATGTTCAGTCTTGGAAGCATGATTATCATCCAGAGTGCTAAGCATATCACCAGAAATGGTATAGTCATTGTACATGGCTGAAAACTGTGATGCAGTTTGAGCATAAAACTGTGATGCAGTTTGAGCGTCAGTCGTACATGGCTGAAAACTGTGATGCAGTTTGAGCGTTAAACGACGCGTAGAAGCAGAGATTTTTGCCCTCAGACAGGGAATTGAAACAATAAAAAGCACAGGCAGATGGTCAGAGATACGCGTTTCACAGATTTCATTAACGCTCACAGATAAATCATACGATAAAACCAAGTCTACAATGTGCCCTTTCTCGTGAGTTGGGCCTTTGACACATTGAACAAGATTAAAAGATTCAATAAGATTTAGGAATCAGGGAGGATAGGACGGATCCAACAGCCCCTCATGTGAAGTACGCGCTTCACCGTGGGGAAATACCGTCCTTCATGGATAAGGTTACCATCGGCCTTGAACTTCACATACACGCCACCTCGTTTTCTGCGTTTTCTAAAGCGCTTTTTCCGAGGAAGAGTGTAGGGGAGCCGCAGGAGGTGCGCAGGGATTCAGTAAGCACAGGCGGGAGACTGGTGGGTCGCTTTCCAGGTATAGACTTTGGTAGCAACAGTGACTCACTGAGAGCCTCAATGTTAAGAAGAGCCTGGCGATTGTAGACAAACAGAGTGACAAAACATCTTGACAAAATAGACATAGAAGTACGGTAACTGCAAATAATATGCTGAACAGACGAGAGAGTTGAGGCTGATGGCTTGCCACCACAGGCGCCATCTCTCCTCAGTCACACACAGAGTTTCTCTCTCTGCTGCCTCTGACAAAGACAGTTCAGAATTTAAATCCACGACCTGCAGTTTTGATATTCTGCCTATAAACTTACTGAAAGCTATTTTTAATTGAGTTGCAGCAGATTTCCCAAGGCCTTGAAGACTGCAGTCCAGTTCCAGTTGAAGTGGGATGCAGAGGTTTTGTGGCTTCTTCCACCATGACCTTGGCATCCATGGACAGACACTGCGACAGACAATTAGATCAGTCTCAGAAGCGGCTGAAAGAAGCAGCCAGTGGATATGGATCAAGCGGAAGGACACTTGCTGGGAGACTTGAGAACCCATGTCACGACCCTTCAGGAGGAGGGCGAACAAGGTATGTGGTAAGCTCTAGGCTTGACTCAGGGAAGAGGACGCCCCCCCTGCCTTGGGCTGTGCCATTTAAACAACCAGGCAATAGTGTTGAAAGGCCGAAACACCTCCTGATTTAAAGGTACACTTCTAATGTGTCCCGAAATTTACATCTGTCCCACGTCCGAGATGCAGCTCTCACGCCACTCTCAACATCAAGGTAAACCTCATCTGCATACCATCTCTTGGCACAATGGACAGTTTACCATCACATCCCGTGTTTCATGATTCATCTTTTGTGATTTCACATTTTCTTTTATTCATTGGCTTAAAGATGAAGGATTTTAATGTTTAAAGTAAATACTTTAAAGTTCAACACATGACCAATTTATTATGCTGCAGATAAAAGTTGCAATATTGTGATCTATTGTCAGGTGTCAGGTGTTTTAGAATGTTGTTCATGTTCAAGGCTCGTTTGTGTACATATACAGTTATGTTTATATGCATTGGCAATGTTGTATTGCAGTCATGTCAACAAAGCCACTTGGTTTGAATTGTGTTTTAATGTAGAGTTGCTTTCAGGAGAAGTCCGACAGTGGACTGTCCATCTTGTAAATGTGTAACCACTGCGATACAACCACGGTTTATCCTTTAGAGAAATTAATATGTTTGAGGATGAGAAGGAAGAAGGGGTGGGCACTGGGCAGGAAGGATAGAGATTAATCAGTTTTATGACAGAAGGCTTTAGTCAGAACGCTACCAGAGCTCAGCAGCTTCAACTCTCTGGTGATGGAGACCTCTGAGGGAAGTGAACTCTGCATTTCACAACTGCTCAACACCTCCTGCAGGAAACCAACTACTCCTCACTTTGAGTCGATGTTGGCTTACACTGTGCTGTCCCTCATTGCTCTGCTCGCTTCATCTCTTAACCTGCTGGTCATCATCTCTATCTCTCACTTCAAGTAGACATTCATTCATTTATATTGACTATGATAGATAGTGATGAAAAAAGAAAATTCAAATTAAAAAAACATTAAAAGAGACAGTAGAATTTTTTAAAGTTATGACTTTGTATTTCAGTATTTGCTCTAGTTGCTTTTATCTGAATAATGATTGATATTATAAATAATGATAAATATATTGTTACTCTTCCTCTCCAGGCAGCTCCACACCCCCACCAACTTCATCCTCCTCTCTCTGGCTTTCTCAGATTTCTTTGTGGGCTTCCTCATGGCCTTACAAACAATGGCCTTAGATGGATGCTGGTCCCTTGGTGAATTTTTGTGTAGTCTTTTACACTATCTAGGATACATTATTACCTCTGCCTCAATAGGAACCATGGTGATTATATCTATTGACCGCTATGTGGCAATTTGTCATCCTCTGCATTACTCCACTCAAATCACACAAAAAAGAGTCCAAGTCTGTATTTGTCTGTGTTGGATATGTTCTGTAATCTTTCAAAGTCTAATTCTGAAGCATACGCTGAAACCACCAAGCCAGATAACCTGCTCCGGGGACTGTATCATTGCGATTGACTACATTGCTGCACTTCTAGACCTTATCTTTTCCTTCATAGTTCCCATCACTATTATTGTTGTAATTGTATACGAGAGTATTTGTGGTGGCTGTGTCTCAGGCTCATGCCATGAGGTCCAATATTGCAGCTGTTACACTCCAGAAATCAGGAAAAGTAAATGCTAAAAAATCTGAACTGAAAGCAGCAAAGACTCTTGGTGTTATTATAGTTGTGTTTCTATTATGTTTCTGCCCATATTATTGTGTTGTAGGGCAGGACGACTTGAGCAGTACTTTTGCTGCAAATTTTGTAATATGTTTGGTCTATTTTAACTCCTGTTTAAACCCTCTGATCTATGCCCTTTTTTATCCATGGTTTAGAAAATCAATTAAGCTCATTGTTACACTGAAGATACTGCAGCCAGACTCCTGTGATGCCAACATACTGTAAAGTCTCTGCATGGTGCCTGAAGCTAGACCTTCAGCATGAATGGAAACATGTATGCGTCATAGTGATGAGAAACTGAATAGTGCAGGTGGATCATTTTGCTTAAGTGCATTATAATGTTGTATTATAATGTTCTCCAAGAATGCCTGTATTTCACAGTACAACAGCAAAGTTATATTCCTGTGGCACAAATCTGTTGTGCTGGCTATGTACTACTTACACAGTAAGTTTGACTACACAGTAAGTTTGAAAATAAATGTGAAAATTGTCCCACTGTCTAGAAGTATATTTAAGATATTTATGTCCACATTAGAAGGACAGGACAAGGACAGCATGATATCTAAATCTCAGGTCCTCAAGAAATACAAAAAAAGACAGATCAATTAATTTGTAGCACGGATAGGATAGTGGTAGAGGAGAGATCATGGGGTCAGTAAAATGAATAGGACTCAACCTCTAGGTGTCATTATGTGGCAAGCAATTTTACAAAGAATCAGATAAAAAAAATAAATAAAAAAACTACTGAAGATACATTAAAGTTTGACCTGAAGGTGGCAAATGTCATCAGATCACCAAAATAAATTGGCTTCATCCCTTATAAGGACTTATGAATGTGCACTGTGAATAATAATAAAACATTTTAAAAAACATGAGCGCTGCGATGATAAAGATAAAACCATTTAAAAAACAATCAAAGATCCAGAGGAAAGAAAACATGTTTATTTATAAAAATGTGATTTTTAAAAAAACACATCATTTTAAGTTTTCCAGTGAAAATGAAAATTGTGATGCAAAAATTAACATCGTCTTCATATTTGAGAACATGGGACCGTTAAATTGTTTGTGAAAAAAGCTATACTGACACTAAATAATTTCCCCGTTATTCATAGAAATGAAAGAGAATCAGGGCCTGTGTCAGCAATAATCATAGACTTCCCACTGATGTACTTATGTACTAAATTTTGGATCAATATTACCTAAACTATAATGAAACATAAGCAATTCATTTGCAGAAGCACGGGACCCCAAAGGATTACATATTTTGATTTCATCTGTGTGTGGTAGCATTTGCAATGCATTCGGCCTTTGAGAATTTAAAGGGTGAGAAGTAAAGAGGGCCCCATCACTAAAATCATAGACAAATGCTTCTCTGCTCCTTTGTGGTACAGTGTTCAACATGGCAAAGATACTGGAATTGGTCAATAATTGCTTTAGACTTTGAATTTCATAGTTTTACAATATTTAATATCTGAGGGAAAAAGCTCTGTGCTGCAGTTAACTCGCAACTCACTACATTGATTAAAAAATATACCAGCATGGCTTAACTCCTACACGATGGCAGTATATTGTTACATGCAGCGGTGACACCTGCGTTATTTATTCACAAAGCCACCCAGAAAATACACACTGACACAAGTGAAGCATATGCAGCCTAGTGTAGTATACACATATGTAAACCAGCGCAATGTACATTTGGGCATGTGTGCATTCAAATATCATGTTTTTGGTTTTCTTTATTTTCAGCTGGTGAAATTAGAGCTACATAGTTTTCTATCGAGCCCCTGATTTTCTCCCTGTGTTCAGTATTCATGTCCTCAATTCCACATTGATTGGGATGTACAAAAGAAATGTGCTTGGATCCATGCGTACCACATGGAAATCCGCGCAAGAATTCGTACATGAGGCCCCAGAACAGAAGACCACTAATTAATTCTGATTTTATTAATAAATAATGTCTGTCGGGTGTCACGTGACAAATGAATGCACGTCACAGGTAGACATTATTCATTTCCTTGTTCGTTTCTCAGTCCACAGCTCTGTAGCTGAGCTACAGCTGTCACGTGACAAATGAACGAAAGAACGATCTGTATGAACGATCCGGGTGTGTGAACGAACTGTTGTGCTTAGTGCTCTTCAGCCTGAGCTGCCAGTCACGTGACAAATTAACGAAAGAACGATCCGTATGAACGATCCGTATGAACGAGCCGTAGGTCTATGAACGAACTGTTACGCTTAGTGTTCACCACACTGCCTGAGCGGCCTGGCTGTCACGTGACAAATGAACAAGGACCACAGTTGAGTGAGTCGTGAACTGATCATTTCCGTTTCCTGTCCTGCTGACAGAGCTTATGCAGCTGCCTGCCATCATGTGGCGAGGGAAAGTACTGCATGAAAATGAACGAATCACTCACTGAAATGACTCATTACTCCCGAGTCATATAAAAGATTAGTTCGTATTGAACGAATCGTTCACGAACGACACATCACTACCACGGTCGGGATGTGGCTTTTCCACGTCGCGGGTGCATCGTTATTGCCGTCCACACAGCAACCAAGGAAGCATCTGCGGGAGGTTTACGGTGCTGCTAATGTGAAATTTGTGTAAATAAGAGACTTTGAGTGCTTTGCACAAGAGACTGAAACATTTTCAAGTTGTTTCCCCACCTTTCATTGTTGAAGTCCGTTGACGTTCATTGATACGCGCGGATAGGATTGTGTTTATCGACAGTTACACTGTAAAACTTTGTCAAAACAAGTAGTGTTAATGTTAAGATATAACAGCACCACATTAATTTAAAGGTGCATTGCAACGATTTATTGCATTTC
This sequence comes from Nibea albiflora, assembly GCA_014281875.1. Classification (NCBI taxonomy): domain Eukaryota; kingdom Metazoa; phylum Chordata; class Actinopteri; family Sciaenidae; genus Nibea; species Nibea albiflora. The sequence continues at coordinate 26,017,202 of CM024796.1, forward strand.
TACTTACCCATGTTAGAGTTAACACCTCTTTGTTCAGTTATCACTGAGGGTAATAAGACTATAAGTGGATAAGCCAAATTAATTAACAATGCAATTATTGTTCTATGTTAAAACTGAGTGTTGATTAAGCTACGCTAAGGTTATTTTAGCCAATCAATAAGGTAACTACAAGGCTAAGAGTTTATCATTTAATTTAACTGATTTAAGCAAGATAAAATGTCAGACATTGAATCCTTTTCTGAGAGAGACAAAATTGGTGGTGAAGACATACAGCAGCATGAGACAGATATGCAACCACAAGCATCGGAAGGCATCGAAGCTGCTTACCACTCTTCTTCGCCAGACGGAAAAGGGCCAAGAATTGCACAAGGAGCAAGTCAGAAGGGTCGAACACCGTTTTATTAAGAGCTACAATAAGTGGAAGACAATCATCAAGGATGCTAAAGGCGTGCTAAGTGGAGCGTGCTCACACAGCCTGCTGCATGAACACATCACTAAGGTAAACAATGCTGCAAGAGCACTGAATGATGTTTATGAAGAGTTGAGATGCATTGACATTCCAGATCAGGACACACGTCGCAGAATCGACACCTGTGAAGCAGTAACAAGGACAATAATTAAAGCTGCTAAAGGTCATCTAACCACAGAAGCTGATGATCAAGAGATTAAAAAACAAGTCAAGATAGAGAGAGATGGAGAATCCTTGTTTAAGTCTGCAGCATCAGATAGAACAAGTATCTCTCACCATGCCAAATCCAAGTTTGCCAGGTCTTTGGTTCATTCTTGAAGCAACTCAAGAGTTACATCCAGACGTTCAAGCCAGTATTCTGCTCACAGACAAGAAGCTGCTGCTGAAGTTGCCGCCAATGAAGCTGAATTGCAGGTACTGTTAGAAAAGGAACATATCAAAGAGCTTGAACGACCTGAGGCTGAAAATGCAGAGATGCAAAGAGTGCTAGAGGCCAAAAGAAGAGAAGTGGAACGAATGGAGACAGTAAAGAAGTTAAAGGCTGCCAAAGCACGACGGCAAGTGTATGAGCAAAATGAATGCTCAGATGATGATATTGATCAACTGCTCCATCAACATGTCTCTCTGAAACTGAAAGAAGATATTAAAGGTGAAAGTAACTTGTCTCAACAGCAGCCTCCACCACAAGCTATGCCACTGCTGGGAAGAGAAGATAGCACAGCAGCTATTGTGAGAGTGTTTGCAGAGTCCATCAGTGCAAGTCGTCTGCCTGTACCTGAACCAACGACATTCTGTGGTAATCCACTCAGGTTTAATCATTGGAAGGTCTCATTTCAGACACTAATTGACAGGAAGAACATACCAGGTGAAGAAAAGATATATTACCTGCGAAAGTATGTGAGTGGTTCAGCCAAGAAAGCCATAGAGAACTATTTCCTACTAGGCACAGAGTCAGCCTATCGTGCAGCATGGACCATCCTCGAAGAGTGGTATGGCAGTCCATTCCTCATCGCCAAAGCTTTCAGGGACAAGCTTGATTCATGGCCCAAGTTAAACTCCAAGAGCAGTGTGGAACTTCAAGAACTTGCTGACTTTCTCCGCAGCTGTGAGACAGCCATGTCTCAAATCAAGGGTCTTGAAGTACTCAATGACTGTAATGAGAATCAGAAGATACTCGCTAAACTTCCAGATTGGCTGACCTCTAGATGGAATAGGAAGGTCATGGAAGTTGAAGAGCAAAGTCACGAGTTCCCAAGCTTCAGCAGCATTGTTGAATTCATCACATGTGAAGCCAGAATCGCTTGCAACCCAATAACGTCTCTCCATGCTCTAAAGCCAAGTGAAAGTGAGAAGATCAAGGTCTCAAGGAACAGAGGTCCAGGAGCAAAGGTGCTTGCAACAAATGCAGGTGAAACGACTGCTGTTATGAGTTGTGTATTCTGTGAGAAGGCAGGTCACAATTTACTCAAGTGTTACAAGTTCATGGATGAAACCGTCTCTGCACGGGTTAAGTTTGTCCAGGAAAACAAGTTGTGTTTCGGCTGTCTGCAATCCGGTCATCGCTCGAAGGAATGTGAAAGAAGACAGACCTGCAATATATGTGAGAAGAAACATCCAACTTGCCTCCATGATAATCGCACTAAAGAAACAAAGATGATAACAAAGGCTAATGGGGCGGGTGACTATGACAAGCTAAAGGACAGAGGCACTGAACGGCGACAAGACAAAGCAATGAGACCCGCATTCGAGGCAACATCAAACAGAGTCATACAGGACATTAAAGACACTCATACATCCACTGTCATCCCAGTGTGGGTGTCAGCCACAAGTGAGCCTGATTGTGAAGTTCTGGTGTACGCACTCCTAGATACACAGAGTGACACAACCTTTCTCCTTGAAGAAACTGCAAAGGCTCTGCATGCAAAAAATGAACCAGTTTAGTTAAAGCTGTCCACCATGGCTTCAAGGAACACCATTGTTCCATGCCAAAGAGTTACTGGTCTGCAAGTAAGAGGATTCTTTTCAGACAAGGTAATACCTCTGCCAGTGACATATACAAGAGACTTTATACCTGCAAACAGAGAACATATTCCCACACCAGAGACGGCTAAAGTTTGGCCTCATCTTGAACACATCACAGCTGAGATAGCTCCTCAACAAAGTTGTGACATTGGCTTGTTAATTGGCCATAACTGTCCTCAAGCTCTCGTTCCAAGACAGGTGGTGCCTGGTGAAGGAAATCAGCCATTCGGACTGAAGACAGACGTGGGCTGGAGCATAGTAGGCTATGGCAACCCCCGTCTTGATTATGGAGACACAATAGGAGTAAGTCACCAAGTTGTTGTGAAACAAGTCATTCCAGGTTGTCAGTTGGCTTCAGATGTCACAAGTAAAGTGCATTATTTCTGTAGAACACTGATCAAGGAGATAATCACACCTGTAGATGTCATTAAGGTCCTGGAGTCCGACTTCGTGGAAAGAACTTCAGGTGACACAAGAAGACCTCAGATTCCTGTCACAGATACAAGGGGGCATCAGGCTCAATGATGACGGTCACTATGAGATGCCGTTACCTTTCAAGAAGGAGAGACCTAACTTACCTAACAACAAGATATGTGCCGTCCATCGTCTCAAATGCCTAGAAAGGAAGCTGAGAAGAAACGAACAGTACTACAAGGACTACAAAACCTTCATGGATGACATCATAGTTCGCGGAGACGCCGAAAGGGTTCCTGAAGAAGACATGAACAAGACTCCTGCATGGTACATTCCTCATCACGGGGTGTATCATCCACAGAAGCCCGGAAGGATCCGTGTTGTCTTTGACTGTTCGGCAAAGTTTCAGGGGACTTCTTTGAACGACCACCTACTAACCGGTCCTGAGTTGACAAACAACTTGGTTGGAGTCCTTTGTCGTTTTCGCAGAGGTCCTGTGGCGATAATGTGTGACATTGAGCGCATGTTTCACCAGTTCTATGTCAAGGCAGAAGACAGAGATTTCCTACGTTTCCTTTGGTGGGAGGATGGAAATCTGGAAGCTCGACCATCTGTCTACCGAATGAAAGTTCACCTGTTTGGGGCGGCTTCTTCCCCAGGCTGATGAAGGATGGGGAAGATTCAGTGAAGACACCATCCAGTTCATCAGAAGGAATTTTTACGTTGATGATGGGCTAGCGAGTGTTGCATCTCAAAGCCAAGCCATCCAACTAGTGAAGGAATCAAGAGAACTCTGCAGCACAGGCAAACTCCGGCTGCATAAGTTCATCTCAAACAGTGAGGAAGTCATGGCTACAATTCCAAAGGAGGAATGTGTTGAGGCTGCCAAAGATCTGAACATGGCATTGGGTGAATATCATATGGAAAGAGCGCTTGGCGTTCAGTGGTGCGTGACCTCAGATGAGTTCCAGTTTCGAGTAGTCGTCAAAGAGAACCCACTCACCTGAAGAGGAGTCTTGTCCACGGTTGCCTCAATATTTGACCCACTCGGATTTGTGGCACCGTTCATTCTGGTCGGGTAAAGGATTGTTCAGCAGATGTGTCGTGACAAGCTAAGTTAGGATGACATTTTACCTGACGACCTGCGACCTCTGTGGGAATCATGGCTCCTAGAACTGGAAAACCTGGCTGGAGTGAAGATCCAGAGGTGCTACATTCCACCAAGCTTCAAGGTTCTGCACTATGAGTTGCATCATTTCTCTGATGCCAGTGCGTCGGAATATGGAGAGTGTTCGTATCTCAGAGCGATCAGTACATCGGGAGAAGTGCACTGTACTCTAGTCATGGGGAGGTCAAGAGTTGCTCCTACAAAGGTTACCACCACACAGAGGCTAGAGCTGTCAGCGGCAGTAGTAGTAGTCAGAGTCAGTGACATGCTCAAAGGAGAACTTGAAGTGGAATGCATGCATGAAGTCTTCTGGACAGATTCAAAGATTGTGCTGGGCTACATCGGTAACGAAGCCAGACGATTCCATGTGTTCGTAGCTAATCACGTGGAACGTATCAAACAAAGCACAGAGTCTGCACAGTGGAGGTACGTGACTTTGTAGGAAAACCCAGCAGATCATGCCTCAAGAGGCCTCTCAGCTGACCAGCTGTCAACATCTAACTGGTTCACAGGCCCAGACCTGCTTTGGCAGAAAGTTACCAACCGAAGATGTCAAGGTGGGAGATCCCAAGTAGTGATCCAGAGCTCAAGAAGGTCCAAGTTCATGACACACAGGCGAGGGAGATGAGGTCACTGTTGGATCGCCTACCCAAGTTCTCTGATTGGTCAAGACTGGTAGAGGAGTCAAAGGCTTAAAGCCACGGTCCTGTGAAACCACCAGTTTAGAGGAAAGGAGAGAAGCACAGATGACCATAATAAAAATGGTTCAAGAAGAGTTCATCTTTAACACCCCAAGCTCAAGCCACATGGGAGGAGTCTGGGAAAGACAGATCCGCACCATCAGAAGTGTTTTGATGTCTATCCTAGCATTCTTGTATGAGGTCATGGCAGTAGTGAATAGCAGACCGCTGACTACGGACAACCTGAATGATTCATCCAGTCCAGAGCCACTGACACCAAACCACATTCTGACCATGAAGTCGACAATCATATCGCCTCCCCCTGGGAAGTTTGGCACAGAAGAGATGGCGTAAGGTTCAGCTCCTGGCCAACAACTTCTGGTCACGTTGGAAGAAGGAGTATCTTCTAAATCTCCAAAACAGACAAAGGTGGACAAAGGAGCGCCGAAATGCACAGGTCAATGACATTGTTCTTCTGAAGGAGGACGGGATACCCCGGAACAAGTGGAAGTTGGCAAAGGTCGTACAAGTTCATTCTGGAAAGGATGGAAGAGTGAGAACACTCAAGTTGTTACTCAGTGATTCAACACTGGATAAAATGGGAAGATGCATCTCCAAACCAGTCTACCTGGAGAGGCCCATTCTGAAAACGGTCACACTGTTGGAAGCAGACTAAGGACCACAGTGTACCATTATCACTCTCAGTGTGTTAGCTGGCCGTATTGATTTGTTATTGATTTGTTACATGTTAATATTTAAAGTGATGTTCATACAGTATAAGTCGTCTCAAAGTGTCTCCCATAAGTCGTTCACAAATCACTAGTGATTTGGTGGGAGTGTAACTGCCCACGTCATTGAATACATTATTTATTTTTGGTTCCTACCTGTCTTTTCAGTGAAGCGGACTCATTGTTTGTTTTTTGTTTCTACGTGGTACCTTTTAAATGATACACCGCCTGGCAAAGCATGGCAAGGGAGAAATTTTATGGCGAGTCGTCTCCACACAGATCAAAGTAAAGTTAATATAAGGTTTTACAACGTTAAATGTAACCAAAGAAGACAAAGAAGGAAGAAAAGACAAGATTCAGCCCCTTTGGTAGTATGCAGCCTACGAGGTATAGTTTATTAGCGTATTGTGTAATTACATTAAGCTACAAGCTCTGCTTCAGCATATTTATTTATGTGATTGTTTGTTTTCCTTTTGCTTCAGTTCTCACGGGTCGGTCTGGTCGCTTGATGACTGAATAAACCCTGTCTTATAAAATGATCTCGAGCCTCATGCTTTACTACCGGGAGGAGCTACACCCCTGGAGAACAAGAATAGTCTTGTGCACATGTTGTTTGTCAATTTTAGCTCAGTATTTAACACCATCCCCCAGCATCTGGTCAATAAGCTGGGCTCAGACACACTGTGTAACATATTTTCACATAGTTTCATAGTTTGTTTTTATTGGTTTCATGTCCACTAATTCTCCTGTCATTTCAGATTCCTCCTTGCAATCAACTCATTTCCCTCACCTGGTTTTTCCCCGCCCATCTCCTCACCTGCAGTCCATTTCCTCATCAGTCCCTCAGCTTATATACTGGTTCATTTCCCCTTCATCCCTGCCAGATTGTCTTTTTGTTGCTGTATTTTTGCCAAGCTCTCCAGCAATTTCTGATTAGTCTTCCCGTGCTGACCCTGCCTGTACTTTGGATTCCTGCCTGCCCCTCATCGGATTTGTTTGCCTAACTGCTCTCCTGGTTTTGACCCTCGACTTGTACTTTGGAACCGATTAAACTGATTTTTCCTCCAAAATTGTCTGCCTCTGTGTCGTGCTTTTGGGTTCTCCTCTCCAGTACGAGCTTTGTGACAGAACAATCTGGCCAAGTATGAAACCAGCCGACATGGAGAAAATGAGGCAGGAAATGGCAGCACAAGCTGCTGCTCTCATGAGAAGGCATTCACCGCTATGGAGCTGGCTCTCCAGGAGACTTCTGCATGCCACAACCAACAGTTGGAGACCCTGAGTGATCAGATCCAGCAGCACATGCAGGCCAAACAAACGCCAGCAGTTTCACCACCCATCAGTCCTTCTGTCCCCACTGTTCTGGGTCCAGAACCCCACTTAAGTGCTCTGGAGTATTTTTCCGGAGCTCCAGGTACCTGCAATTCTTTTCTCACTTTGTGTAAATTGACTTTCGAGCTTCGGCCTCTCACATATCCCACTGAGAGGTCAAGAGTGGCTTTCATGATCACCCAGCTTACTGGGTGGGCTCGGGATTGGGGTACCGCTGAATGGGAGAAGCAGTCAGCTTGCTGTTCTTCTGTGACTGCCTTCTCTGAGGGTCTTCGGAAGGTGTCTGAGCATGCTACCCCTGGTCGAGAGTCTGCTCGTGGACTTTTAAATCTGGTTCAGGGGAACCGGAGAGTGACTGAGTACTCCATCGAGTTCCGGACACTTGCAGCAGAGAGTGACTCCCTGACTGACGCTTTCTACAAGGGCCTTTCTGATGACATCAAAGATGTGTTGGCAGCTCGGGATCCTCCGGCTGATTTGGACACGCTCATCGCCACGGCCATCCGCATTGACGGACGTCTCCAGGAAAGGAGACGAGAGAGAGTGTTGATCAGTACTGCCCAGAGCCTTCCACATCCTCCAGCATCACCTCCCACTTCAATGTTTTCTTCTTCCGCCGCTGCCTCTGGAGATCCAGTTGCAACTTGGCCAGACCAGGCTGTCAGCTGCTGAACGACAGCAGCGACAAAGGGAGAACTGCTGCATGTACTGTGGGCAGGTCATTATGCGTCTTCCTGTCCAGTAAAATCCACATAGATTGGGGGACTGGTTCCATTCTACAATGGAGTGAACAATGGTCTGTCTGAAATCTGCTTTGCTACCTGCCTTCAACACCTCTTCCTCTAATGAGCTCCCAGATCTCTCAAGTGTCTCATCAGAGTACTACGACTTAAGGGAGGTGTTTAATAAAGTACGGGCCACCTCGCTTCCCCCACACCGCCCGTACAGTGGCTTGCGAAACTATTTGGCCCCCTTGAACTTTGTGACCTTTTGACACATTTCAGGCTTCAAACATAAAGATATAAAACTGTAATTTTTTGTGAAGAATCAACAACAAGTGGGACACAATCATGAAGTGGAACAAAATTTATTGGATATTTTTAACTTTTTTAACAAATAAAAAATGAAAAATTGGGTGTGCAAAATCATTCAGCCCCATTGAGTTAATACTTTGTAGCGCCACCTTTTGCTGCGATTACAGCTGCAAGTCGCTTGGGGTATGTCTCTAACAGTTTTGCACATCGAGAAACTGATATTTTTGCCCATTCCTCCTTGCAAAACAGCTCGAGCTCAGTGAGGTTGGATGGAGAGCGTTTGTGAACAGCAGTTTTCAGTTCTTTCCACAGATTCTCAATTGGATTGAGGTCTGGACTTTGACTTGGCCATTCTAACACCTTGATATGTTTTTTGGTGAACCATTCCATTGTAGCTTTTGCTTTATGTTTTGGATCATTGTCTTGTTGGAAGACAAATCTCCGTCCCAGTCTCAGGTCTTTTGCGGACTCCATCAGGTTTTCTTCCAGAATGGTCCTGTATTTGGCTCCATCCATCTTCCCATCAATTTTAACCATCTTCCCTGTCCCTGCTGAAGAAAAGCAGGCCCAAACCATGATGCTGCCACCACCATGTTTGACAGTGGGGATGGTGTGTTGAGGGTGATGAGCTGTGCTGCTTTTACGCCAAACATAACGTCTTGCATTGTTGCCAAAAAGTTCGATTTTGGTCTCATCTGACCAGAGCACCTTCTTCCACATGTTTGGTATGTCTCCCAGGTGGCTTGTGGCAAACTTTAAACAACACTTTTTATGGATATCTTTAAGAAATGGCTTCCTTCTTGCCACTCTTCCATAAAGGCCAGATTTGTGCAGTATACGACTGATTGTTGTCCTATGGACAGATTCTCCCACCTCAGCTGTAGACCTCTGCAGTTCATCCAGAGTGATCATGGGCCTCTTGGCTGCATCTCTGATCAGTCTTCTCCTTGTATGAGCTGAAAGTTTAGGGGGACGGCCAGATCTTGGTAGATTTGCAGTGGTCTGATACTCCTTCCATTTCAATATTATTGCTTGCACAGTGCTCCTTGGGATGTTTAAAGCTTGGGAAATCTTTTTGTATCCAAATCCAGCTTTAAACTTTAAACTGACACAACAGTATCTCGGACCTGCCTGGTGTGTTCCTTGTTCTTCATGATGCTCTCTGTGCTTTAAACAGACCTCTGAGACTATCACAGTGCAGCTGCATTTATACAGAGACTTGATTACACATAGGTGGATTCCATTTATCATCGTTAGTCATTTAGGTCAACATTGAATCATTCAGAGATCCTCACTGAACTTCTGGACAGAGTTTGCTGCACTGAAAGTAAAGGGGCTGAATAATTTTGCACGCCCAATTTTTCGTTTTTTTATTTGTTAAAAAAGTTAAAAATATCCAATAAAGTGTGTTCCACTTCATGATTGTGTCCCACTTGTTGTTGATTCTTCACAAGAAATTACAGTTTTATATCTTTATGTTTGAAGCCTGAAATGTGGAAAAAGGTCACAAAGTTCAAGGGGGCCAAATAGTTTCGCAAGCCACTGTACGATTGTGCCATTGACCTCCTCCCTGGCTCATCACCGCCAAGGGGGAGACTCTTTTCTCTGTCAGCCCCTGAAACCAAGGCCATGGACGACTACATTAATAACTCACTGGCAGCAGGCATCAGCGTTTTTCTTTGTGGATAAGAAGGATATGTCCCTCCGACCCTGCATCGATTACCGTGGCCTGAATGAGGTCACCATTAAGAACAGGTACCCCCTCCCACTCATCTCTTCTGCATTTGAATTGTTGCAAGGGGCTTCTGTGTTTACCAAGCATGATCTCAGGAATGCCTATCACCTTGTTCACATCCGGGAGGGGGATGAGTGGAAAACGGCGTTCAACACCCCAAGGGGTCACTATGAGTACCTGGTTATGCCTTTCAGACTCACTAATGCTCCTGCAACATTCCAAGCCTAAGTGAATGATGTGCTCCAGGATTTTCTCAATGTGTTTATGTTTGTATATATTGACGATATCCTCATCTTCTCTAAGTCTGAACAGGAACATGTGCAGCATGTCCGCAGAGTTCTCCAGAGACTCCTGGAGAACCAGCTGTTTGTGAAGGCAGAGAAATCAGAGTTCCATGTCACTGAGGTGTCATTCCTGGGGTACATAATTTCGGTCGGACGCATTCACATGGATCCCACCAAGGTCAAGGCAGTAATGGATTGGCCGGTTCCCACCACTCAGAAGAAGCTTCAACAGTTCCTTGTGTTTGCCAATTTCCATTTTCCAATGGTCCCCTGCTGCAGAAAGAACAATCAATGAGTTAAAATCACAGTTCTCTGCTGCTCCCATTCTCATCCTTCCAGATCCTGAATGCCAGTTTGTTGTGGAAGTGGATGCGTCAGACTCCAGAGTGGGGGCAGTCCTGTCTCAGCAGTCAGCAGAGGACCAAAAAGTACATCCATGTGCCTTTTTCTCCCGCAAGTTGTCCCCAGGCGAGAGGAATTATGACGTCGGAAACCAGGAGTTACTGGCTGTCAAGCTGGCTCTTGATGAGTGGAGGCACTGGTTCGAGGGGGCAAAGCATCTGTTTGTGGTGTGGACTGACCACAAAAACTTGGAGTACATCCGGTCAGCCAAACGGTTGAACTCCTGTCAGGCCAGATGGGCATTATTCTTTAATTGTTTTGACTTTACCCTGTCTTATCGCCCAGGTACGAGAAACATCAAACCAGATGCCCTGTCTCGTCAGTTCCAGCCAGACACTTGTCCCACACAGCCTGAGAGTATCCTCCCCACTAAGGTGGTCATCGCCGCAGTTACCTGGGACATTGTGGACAAGGTAAAACAGTCCCAGGCCAACCACCCGGCTCCCAGCGCCTGCCCTGATTATTGTCAGCACGTGCCTGTGAATCTCCGCTCGCAGGTCCTCCAGTGGGGACATTTTCTCGCCTTGCCTGTCATCCGGGGGTTAGGCCATTCCATTGCCTAAATTACCATCTGCCAAAGACACAGCTGAATGTATTTTGCATCATGTTTTCCGTTTTCACGGCCTCTTCACGGTCAGCCTATCCTCTGGTTTCCATCCTCAATCCAATGGACAGACGGAATGGATGAACCAGGAAATGGAGACTGCCTTGCGTTGCATTGCGTCCCAGGCACCATCTTCCTGGTCCAAAACAGCTCCTATGGGTTGAGTATGCTCACAATACACTCCAGAGGCCAGGGTCCCATCTGTCCAGGCGTTCATCCAGCGCTGTCGGCGCACCTGGTTGCGGGACCCGTTCTACTCTCCTGCGTTCGTCCAACAAATGCCAACCGCCGTCGGGTCCCTGCACTATGCTACACTTCTGGTTTACACTCCAGAAGGTTTGGCTGTCCACACATGACCTCCCACTCCAGGTGGAGTCTAGGAAGTTGGCCCCAAGGTTTGTGGGCCCGTTCTTGATCTCCAAGGTCATCAACCTGACCGCAGTCCGTCTCTGCCTTCCTCGCTCCATGAGGATTCATCCCACCTTTCATAGAGAGAGAGAGAGAGAGAGAGATTTTCTTTTATTCGTTGGCTTAACCATGAAGAGTTTAATAAAAACACTTTAAAGTTCACCACATGAGCAATTTATAATGCTGCAAAGAATAGTTGCGATGTCTAGGCTGGAATCTAATCAGCCAATGGTGTTGCTGTGATCTAGTGTCAGGTGTTTTAGAATGTTGTTCATGTTCAAGGCTAGTTTTTGTACATATACAGTTATGTTTATATGCATTGGCAATGTTGTATTGCAGTCATGTCAACAAAGCCACTTGGCTTGAATTGTGTTTTAATATAAATCTAAGTTGCTTTCAGGGGAAGTCCGACAGCGGACTGTCCATCTTGTAAATGTGTAACCACTGCGATACGAAGGCGTTCACAGTTGATCCTTTAGAGAAATTAATGATTAATGTGTTTGAGGATGAGAAGGAAGAAGGGGTGGGCACTGGGCAGGAAGGATAGAGATAAATCAGTTGTATGACAGAAAGCTTTAGTCAGAACGCTGCCAGAGCTCAGCAGCTTCAACTCTCTGGTGATGGAGACCTCTGAGGGAAGTGAACTCTGCCTTTCACAACTGCTCAACATCTCCTGCAGGAAACCAACTACTCCTCACTTTGAGTCGATGTTGGCTCACATTATGATGTCCTTTATTGCTGTGCTCACTTCATCTCTTAACCTGCTGGTCATCATCTCTATCTCTCACTTCAAGTAGACATTCATTAATTTACAATGACTATGATAGTGATGAAAAAAGAAAATACAAACATTAACAGAGACAGTAGATTTTTTCCAAGTTGTGATTTTTTTATTTCTTTGTTCTAGTTGCTTTTATCTGAATGATGATAAATATATTGTTACTCTTCCTCTCCAGGCAGCTCCACACCCCCACCAACTTCATCCTCCTCTCTCTGGCTTTCTCAGATTTCTTCGTGGGCTTCCTCATGGCCTTACAAACAATGGCCTTAGATGGATGCTGGAACCTTGGTGAATTTTTGTGTAACCTTTTAAACTATCTAGGATATATTATTACCTCTGCCTCAATAGGAACCATGGTGATTATATCTATTGACCGCTATGTGGCTATTTGTCATCCTCTGCATTACTCCACTCAAATCACACAAAAAAGAGTCCAAGTCTGTATTTGTCTGTGTTGGATATGTTCTGTAATCTTTCAAAGTCTAATTCTGAAGTATACTCTAGAAACCACCAACCAGATACCCTGCTCCGTGGACTGTTATCATTGCCGTTGACTACATTGCTGCACTTGTAGACCTTATTTTTTCCTTCATAGTTCCCATCACTATTATTATTGTTTGTATACGAGAGTATTTGTGGTGGCTGTGTCTCAGGCTCATGCCATGAGGTCCAATATTGCAGCTGTTACAACTCCAGAAATCAGGAAAAGTAACTGCTAAAAATCTGAACTGAAAGCAGCAAAGACTCTTGGTGTTATTATAGTTGTGTTTCTGTCATGTTTCTGCCCATATTATTGTGTTGCAGGGCAAGATGACTTGACCAGTCTTTTGGCTGCAAATTTTGTAATATGTTTGGTCTATTTTAAACTCCTGTTTAAACCCTCTGATCTATGCATTTTTTTATCCATGGTTTAGAAATCAATTAAGCTCATTGTTACACTGAAGATACTGCAGCCAGACTCCTGTGATGCCAACATACTGTAAAGTCTCTGCATGGTGCCTGAAGCTAGACCTGCAGCATGAATAGAAAAATGTATGCGTCATAGTGATGAGAAACTGAATAGTGCGGGTGGATCATTTTGCTTAAGTGCATTATAATGTTGTATTATAATGTTCTCCAAGAATGACTGTGTTTCACAGTACAACAACAAAGTTATATTCCTGTGGCACAATTCTGTTGTGCTGGCTGTGTTCTACTTCTACAGCACAAGTAAGTTGAAAATAAATGTGCAGAGACACCACTGAAAACCTGGACTGATGTCAGAGACAATTAAGGACTACTAAATAACATGTACCCCCCCACTGAACCTGTAATATGTTATGTAATGTTTTGTTTTGTTTTTGTTGTTTTGTTTTTTTTTGCCAAAATTAATAAAATCTGAGTTAAAAAAAAAAAAATTTAGTAAAATGTCTTCTGTTAAAATTCTGTTAAATTCTTTCTGGACCTTGAGCCGGAAACTAAGTCCCAACTTCTGCAACATTTGTTCATAAATTCAGTCTTATTTTCAAAAAAGGCACTGGAGAGCTTCAGAGTTGAGTGCAACGGAGGCTTTATTCTCTTCACAGAAAATAGAACCAGGTTTTGTTCATGACGGAAATCTTAGCACAAAATATTACCTTTTACACTGCAAATTACATGGTTCTTACCAAGATTTTAAAAAATAATCTTATTTTAAGTCTTCAACTTTACACTAATCTTAAGCAAAAGAGAAAGAAGAAAAAATAAATGCATAAAATAAAAAAGAAATACATTTTGAGAACATGGGGACACACACATCAGCTATACTGACACTGATTCATAGAATTCTTTTTGTTGATGTCTGAGATCAGCAGATCAACCGATACACATGAGCATTCCTAAGGCTGATGTCTATGGGAAATGATATCACAAAGACTGTATTTTATTGGCACAAACTCACTTTCTCTGAAACAGAAGAAGAAACAGAAAAATATGAAGTGACATCAATGAGCTCATGTACAAACTTGCTCGCCTGGGCAAGAATAGGAACTGCCACTTCATAAACCAATAATTCTTGATTAAAATTCAAAGTTTCATAGTGCTGGAACTCGAAAGCAACAACAGTGGAATCAATCAGAAAGTCCAAACACTGGAAGAGTGTCATTCACATCAGCAATAATCATAGACTTCCCACTGATGTTCTTATTGCCATTGAGGATACACCATTTCACTCAGACTGCATGACATCTAATCCCAAAAATCTCAAAATTTTTTCTTAACATATTCAGCCATGTGTGTTACTGGTCTCAGTGATACACCAAGACAGTCTCAGAGACAAGCTGCATCCTACAGCCTTACCACACCTGATGACAATTCTTGGTGGAAAGACTTAACACTTCACTGTGTTCATTCACAAGTGTATGGATGATGTCTGTGTCACAAAAAAACATCATGGTCCGTGCAAACCAGAAGAGACAGAGGTCAGGGGCCTGCTTAAAGCCCGGAACTCTGCCTTCAAAATCAGGTGATGGAACTGCCCTCAGGTCTGCAAGAGCCAATCTGAACAAAGCAATCAGATCAGCAAAGAGAGCCCATGGACAAAAAATCCAGGGACACTTTCACGACCATGGGGACACCAGGAGGCTTTGGCAGGAAACCTAGGCTGTCATGGACTATAAAAAACTGTTCCTCAGTCCTGTGAAGACAGTATGGATTTCCTTAACAACCCTAACAAATACTTTGGAAGGTTTGAGGAACTAAATGCCACACCAGCGGGGGGAAGCCAGTCCACAGGCAGAGCAATCAGGTGCTGAGTCTGGACCCAGCAGATGTCCACCGGAGGAAAATCAATCCACAGAAAGCTGCAAGCCCAGACAGGATACCGGGCTGCTTGCTTAAAGAGTGTGTGGACCAACTGACATATTTAACACCTCCTGAACCGGTGTGCCTTCATGCTACAAAACCTCAGCCATCATCCAGTTTAAAAAATCCCACCATTACTAGTATGACCGACTACAGACCTGTAGCACTCACTTCCATAATAATGATAATGAAGTACTATGAAAGACTAGTCAAGGAGTACATCACATCTGCTCTCCATCAGAGTCATCAGAGTGATGTGCACATGGGGGCTGAGGGAAAAAGCTCTGTGCTGCAGTTAACTCGCAACTCACTACATTGATTAAAAAATATACCAGCGTGGCTTAACTCCTACACGATGGCAGTATAGTGTTACATGCAGCGGTGACACCTGCGTTATTTATTCACGAAGCCACCCAGAAAATACACACTGACACAAGTGAAGCATATGCAGCCTAGTGTAGTATACACATATGTAAACCAGCGCAATGTACATTTGGGCATGTGTGCATTCAAATATCATGTTTTTGGTTTTCTTTATTTTCAGCTGGTGAAATTAGAGCTACATAGTTACATCTGCCTTAATTTTCCATCAACGTAAGGAGGTCTACATTCTTCAGGAAGTGTTTGAGGCATTCGTGGCTAACACTACACTCCAACGACAACGAAGTCCTTCTATGAAACGTAAATAAAACCATCACCAACCTGAGGGAAGACAACAGTCGGCTGTCCGATGAACTGAAGAACAAAACCAGCCTCTTGTCCACCTGTGTTGAAGTGGCTCATGAGCAGTCCCTTCGGATTTCCTCGCTCACCACGGCCCTCCAGGACACATGGCACTGGGACCCCACTACCTGTCCACGGCCATCGCTGTGCTCGACACCGGTCCGCCCACCGCCTTGGACCGAGGTGGCCTGTGGCAGAGGGAAACCCGTGGCTGCCTCTCTCCCATCACGCCGCCTTGAACTTTCCAACCGCTACGACCCTCTGTTGCATATGGGATTAGACGCGGACCCTAGTCCGTCCCCGCAGCGGCCTTCACCTGCACTGGCCAGCGGCGTCTCTACGGCTTCTCCCTCTGGAGGTCGGAGCAGGAAACAAACCAGCACGGCTTCACCTGCGCGGGCCTCTCGCTCTGCTGGCTGCCTGGCGCCCTCCCCCTCCGGCTTCTCGTGCTGGTGGTCCAACCGAAAGCACGGCAGCGCAGCGGCTTCATCTGCAACCGGCCAGCTGTGTCCCTACGGCCGCCCGCTCTGGTCATTGCCCGGCGTTATCCCCGCGGGCGACTTATGGCGTCCGTAGTTGCTCTACCGCAGGACCAGAACAACAGAGACCGTGCCAGGTGGCGACCTCTGCAATGCGACGGAGGCTCCTGAGGGAGGCAGTGCTCTGCCGCTCCGGCAACCTGCATCACCCAAATTGCACACCTGGCTCTCCACCCATGGCTACGTCCGCAACCCTGCCGCCGACCAACCCCACTCCACCGACCCCCCCCCCCCCCCCCAACTACCCTGATAGTGGGCGACTCAATAATAAGAAACATCCGTTTCTTCAATGCCACTACAAAATGTCTTCCTGAGCCACAACATCAAAAATTATGGATATGCTCCCAAACCTACTCCAATCACTCCCATCCTTCGTAGAGCTGGGCCGTTCTTCATGTCGGCACAAATGATGTGGCCCACGGAAACTCGGAACAGGTCAAGGAACATTTCAAAAACCTATTCAGTATGTTAAAAGACTCTGGAAAAAAACATCTTCATTAGTGGCCCTCTACCCCACGTTCCAACGCGGAACCGAACGCTTCAGCAGACTCCTTTCTCTCCACTTCTGGCTCCAGGCAGCCTGCAGGATTCACGGTTTCATCTACATAGATAACTTCAATCTATTTTGGAACAGGCCCTCCTTTTACAGGAACGACGGACTTCATCCTAACAGGCTGGGAAGCCGCATGCTCACGGACAACATACTGCACACAGTACAATACGCCAGGTATGCATGACTATGTACATCTCACGCCCCCCTATGTCCCTCTC
The DNA here is from genome assembly GCA_014281875.1 of Nibea albiflora. Lineage (NCBI taxonomy): Eukaryota > Metazoa > Chordata > Actinopteri > Sciaenidae > Nibea > Nibea albiflora. The sequence continues at coordinate 26,034,116 of CM024796.1, forward strand.
TAGTGTCACCTCAACCCATGTTACCCAGCACTACCCCCCCCTACTGGCCTTCAGTGGCTCCTCCCATCCAATACTCTTACACTGACAGTTCTGTGCCCATAATATAGTCACACACTCTCTCCCCAAGACTGAATACCAGAGATAGTAGACCACCGTCTACTCCGCACACTGACCAACAGACGATAAACACCGTTACTGGAAATCGCCCATCTCCTCCTCATAAACTTACTGAACTGAGTAGACCACGTGGAGTAAACTTCAGTCTTCTCCGCCATTTTCCAAGACACAGAACTACTCACAAACTCAAAATTGAACTGTTTAACGTACAATCTCTTAGCAATAAATCATGCCTACTTCATGACCACATCCAGGACAAATGCCTAGACCTCATGTGTCTCACAGAAACCTGGCAGAAACCAGACGTTTTCTGCGCGTTAAACGAAACCTGCCCCAATGGTTTCTACTACCTCCAGAGAGCCCGCACCTCTGGCCGAGGCGGTGGTCTCGCAGTTATCCATCGCAGTGACCTGTATATATCCTCATTGCCCCTGCCTGAGCTGTCCTCCTTTGAGTGTCTGGCATTTAAGTGTAAGCCCCCCGTTCACATGACAATACTTCTTATCTATCGACCGCCCAAACCAAACCCCGTCTTCATCACTGAAATGTACAATCTTCTTTCAATATTCTGCACCACCTCCGCCAACCTCATTATACTCGGAGATCTGAATCTTCACGTCGACTACACTACTGGACTGTTTTAATCTCACCCAACTTGTCGATGTCCCTACACATACTAAAGGTCACACCCTTGATTTGGTCATCACTGATTCCGTCCCTCTCAGTAAACCACAGGCCTATGATCTAGGTGTCTCTGACCATAAAATCATCTACATGGAGGTGCTATCTCCGTCACCACTCACTAGGCCTCAACACCAAATCCGTTTCAGAAACCTGAAAAACATTAACCCTGCATCCATGTTCCTTGACCTTCAGCATCTCCTCCCAGTTAACTTCTCGACAGCCAGTGACGCCGTGGACTTCTACAATAAAACCCTGAGCAACATCCTTGACCACCATGCACCAACAAAAACCAGACTAGTTTCCTACTCGAGAGGCGTTTCAAAGCTACTGGTCTCACCATCCATAGCCTGGCTTATCGAGAACATCAAAAGGCCTACTCCAAGTCGCTTAGGGAGGCGCGTTCCTCGAGGTTGAGAATATCATCCGGAGAATGAAACCCTCCACCTGCACCCTGGACCCCCTCCCAACACCCCTGGTTAAAGATAACCTCTCTGCAATCAGCCCTCTGATAACCACAGTAATAAACCTTTCCCTCCAGACTGGATTTGTCCCTGCTGCTCTTAAATCTGCCATAATTAGACCACGTCTCAAAAAACCAACACTCGACCCAGAAGATTTTGCAAACTACAGACCTATCTCAAATCTTCCCTTCCTCTCCAAAGCTCTTGAAAAAGTAGTTGCTGCAAATCTTCGGGACCAACAACAACATCTTTGAAAAATTCCAGTCTGGTTTCCGATCTGCGCACAGCACAGAAACAGCCTTGGTTAGAGTCACAAATGACCTCCTGATGGCAGCAGACTCCGGCTCACCTTCGCTCCTTGTCCTCCTCGATCTGTCTGCTGCATTTGACACTGTGGACCATACCATACTCCTCAACCGACTACATCACTCCATTGGACTCAATGACACTGCTTTAAACTGGTTCCACTCCTACCTCACTGACAGAACTGAATACATCTCTTTTGGCAATGCAAAATCTCAGACACACACGGTTACCTGTGGGGTCCCTCAGGGCTCAGTCCTGGGCCCCTATCCTCTTAATTTATACATCCTCCCACTCGGCCGTGTTACGTCCGGCCTAGGGGAAACCGAACATAACAAGAAAAGGGTGCTCCCCTCTTTCCCCACTCCCAAGAATGACCAAGGCCACGGAGATGCAGTCCAACCAAAGTTCATTTATTCTTCAATTATTATTTTCAAAGTGGTATTTCTTCAGGGTGAGCATGGCCCAAAACACAACAAAAACAATCTGCCCAAACTAACTTGCCTAACCAAAACAAGAAAACCAAAATACAGGGTTCTAACCTGCCTCCCTATAAAATAAACAGGAGAAAAAAGGAGACAAACCATAAGAGCTACTCACCCCTACTACTACCTGGACTGCTAAGTTAAAGTCTGCTAAGGCAGACCAGTACAACTTCACAAAAACAAAACAAAACACAATACAATACAATACAATACTGCCTGGTGCCATTGGGAGTAAGGTCAAGAGAAGAGAGAGGGACTGAATCCAGCGGCGGCTATTTATAGCTGATTCACCAGTCCATTAACCAATCGCCAGTCGGCAACTAGTCCAGAACAGCGCTGCTAGGATCCTGATGCGAATCCGAAAATCAGAACATATCACCCCCGTCCTTCATTCACTGCACTGGCTTCCAATCTCCGCTAGAATCAAGTACAAAATTTCTCTTCTCACCCATCAGTGCATCTATGGCAACGCTCCCACCTACCTCAAAGAACTGCTCACCCCTCAAACCCCAACACGATCCCTCCGCCCCAAAAACTTTAACAAACTCTTCTGCCCAAGGACCAAGCTAAGCACCATGGGCGACAGAGCCTTCTGTGCCCCCGCACCCCGCCCCTGGAACTCGCTCCCTGATCAACTCAGATCACCACAGACTCTGGAAAATTTTAAAAAAGGACTTAAAACTTTCCTTTTTTCCACATCGTATTTAACATGATTTCTCTTGCTATGATTTATTTGTTTCTGTTGCTTGTGTGCATATACTTTGTGTGTATTGTAGCACTTTGAGATTTCATTCAAATGTAAAGTGCTTTATAAATTAAACTTATTATTATTATTATTATTATTCTATCGAGCCCCTGATTGTCTCCCTGTGTTCAGTATTCATGTCCTCAATTCCACATTGATTGGGATGTACAAAAGAAATGTGCTTGGATCCATGCGTACCACATGGAAATCCACGCAAGTATTCGTACATGAGGCCCCAGGAAAACAAGAATACTCTTGTGCACATGTTGTTTGTCAATTTTAGCTCAGTATTTAACACCATCCCCCAGCATCTGGTCAATAAGCTGGGCTCAGACACACTGTGTAACAGTTTAATTTCAGATTCCTCCTTGCAATCAACTCATTTCCCTCACCTGGTTTTCCCCGCCCATCTTCTCACCTGCAGTCCATTTCCTCATCAGTCCCTCAGCATATATACTGGTTCGTTTCCCCTTCATCCTTGCCAGATTGTCTTGTTGTCTTTTTGCCAAGCTCTCCAGCAATTTCTGATTAGTCTTCCCGTGCTGACCCTGCCTGTACTTTGGATTCCTGCCTGCCCCTCATCAGGTTTGTTTGCCTAACTGCTCCCCTGGTTTTGACCCTCTACCTGTACTTTGGAACCGATTAAACTGATTTTTCCTCCAAAATTGTCTGCCTCTGTGTCGTGCTTTTGGGTTCTCCTCTCCAGTACCAGCTTTGTGACAGAACAATCTGTCCAAGTATGAACCCAGCCGACATGGAGAAAATGAGGCAGGAAATGGCAGCACAAGCTGCTGCTCTACACCATCATGAGAAGACATTCACCGCTATGGAGCTGGCTCTCCAGGAGACTTCTGCATGCCACAACCAACAGTTGGAGACCCTGAGTGATCAGATCCAGCAGCTCATGCAGGCCAAACAAACGGCAGCAGTTTCACCACCCATCAGTCCTTCTGTCCCCACTGTTCTGGGTCCAGAACCCCACTTAAGTGCTCTGGAGTACTTTTCTGGAGCTCCAGGTACCTGCCATTCTTTTCTCACTTTGACTTTCGAGCTTCGGCCTCTCACGTATCCCACTGAGAGGTCAAGAGTGGCTTTCATGATCACCCATGATCGGGCTCGGGATTGGGGTACCGCTGAATGGGAGAAGCAGTCAGCTTGCTGTTCTTCTGTGACTGCCTTCTCTGAGGGTCTTCGGAAGGTGTCTGAGCATGCTACCCCTGGTCGAGAGTCTGCTCGTAGACTTTTAAATCTGGTTCAGGGGAACCGGAGAGTGACAAGGGCCTTTCTGATGACATTAAGGATGAGCTGGCAACTCGGGATCCTCCGGCTGATTTGGACACGCTCATCGCCACGGCCATCCGCATCGACAGATGTCTCCAGGAAAGGAGACGAGAGAGTGTTGATCAGTACTGCCCGGAGCCTTCCACATCCTCCAGCATCACCTCCTACTTCAATGTTTTCTTCTTCCGCCGCTGCCTCTGGAGATCCAGTTGAGCCATTGCAACTTGGCCAGACCAGGCTGTCAGCTGCTGAACGACAGCAGCGACAAAGGGAGAACTGCTGCATGTACTGTGGGCAGGTCATTATGCGTCTTCCTGTCCAGTAAAAGACAGGGCTCACCATAAAATCCAGAGGGCGCTGGTGAGCCACATCATGAACTCTGAAATGCCCTCTCATTCACTACTTCACACTCAGCTCAACTGTAATGGACCATCACACGCTATTTCTGTCCTCATTGACTCCGGGGCTGATACCAACCTTCTGGATCATGGTCTTGCCATGCAGCTGGGTATTAACCAGGAACCCTTGGTCAAGCCTGTCAAGGCTACTGCTCTGGATGGGCGCCTCCTCAGCACAGTAACCCACCGCACTGTTCCTCTTCATCTGGGTATATCAGGTAACCACACTGAATCACTTGCCTTTCACCTGATAAATGCTCCTCAGCACCCAGTCATCCTGGGATTTCCATGGTTAGTAAAGCACAATCCACATAGATTGGGGGACTGGTTCCATTCTACAATAGAGTGAACAATGGTCTGTCTGAAATCTGCTTTGCTACCTGCCTTCAACACCTCTTCTTCTAATGAGCTCCCAGATCTCTCAAGTGTCTCATCAGAGTACTACGACTTAAGGGAGTGTTTAATAAAGTACGGGCCACCTCGCTTCCCCCACACCGCCCGTACGATTGTGCCATTGACCTCCTCCCTGGCTCATCACCGCCAAGGGGGAGACTCTTTTCTCTGTCAGCCCCTGAAACCAAGGCCATGGACGACTACATTAATAACTCACTGGCAGCAGGCATCAGCGTTTGTCTTTGTGGATAAGAAGGATATGTCCCTCCGACCCTGCATCGATTACCGTGGCCTGAATGAGGTCACCATTAAGAACAGGTACCCCCTCCCACTCATCTCTTCTGCATTTGAATTGTTGCAAGGGGCTTCTGTGTTTACCAAGCATGATCTCAGGAATGCCTATCACCTTGTTCGCATCCGGGAGGGGGATGAGTGGAAAACGGCAACACCCAAGGGGTCACTATGAGTACCTGGTTATGCCTTTCAGACTCACTAATGCTCCTGCAACATTCCAAGCCTTAGTGAATGATGTGCTCCAGGATTTTCTCAATGTGTTTGTATTTGTATATATTGACGATATCCTCATCTTCTCTAAGTCTGAACAGGAACATGTGCAGCATGTCCGCAGAGTTCTCCAGAGACTCCTGGAGAACCAGCTGTTTGTGAAGGCAGAGAAATCAGAGTTCCATGTCACTGAGGTGTCATCCCTGGGGTACATAATTTCGGTCGGACGCATTCACATGGATCCCACCAAGGTCAAGGCAGTAATGGATTGGCCGGTTCCCACCACTCGGAAGAAGCTTCAACAGTTCCTTGGGTTTGCCAATTTCTATTGTAGGTTTATCCGCAACTAAGCCCTTACCTCTTAGAAGGCAACTTTCCAATGGTCCCCTGCTGCAGAAAGAACAATCAATGAGTTAAAATCACAGTTCTCTGCTGCTCCCATTCTCATCCTTCCAGATCCTGAATGCCAGTTTGTTGTGGAAGTGGATGCGTCAGACTCCAGAGTGGGGGCAGTCCTGTCTCAGCAGTCAGCAGAGGACCAAAAAGTACATCCATGTGCCTTTTTCTCCCGCAAGTTGTCCCCAGGCGAGAGGAATTATGACGTCGGAAACCAGGAGTTACTGGCTGTCAAGCTGGCTCTTGATGAGTGGAGGCACTGGTTCGAGGGGGGCAAAGCATCTGTTGTGGTGTGGACTGACCACAAAAACTTGGAGTACATCCGGTCAGCCAAACGGTTGAACTCCTGTCAGGCCAGATGGGCATTATTCTTTAATTGTTTTGACTTTACCCTGTCTTATCGCCCAGGTACGAGAAACATCAAACCAGATGCCCTGTCTCGTCAGTTCCAGCCAGACACTTGTCCCACACAGCCTGAGAGTATCCTCCCCACTAAGGTGGTCATCGCCGCAGTTACCTGGGACATTGTGGACAAGGTAAAACAGTCCCAGGCCAACCACCCGGCTCCCAGCGCCTGCCCTGATTATTGTCTGCACGTGCCTGTGAATCTCCGCTCGCAGGTCCTCCAGTGGGGACATTTTCTCGCCTTGCCTGTCATCCGGGGGTTAGGCCATTCCATTGCCTAAATTACCATCTGCCAAAGACACAGCTGAATGTATTTTGCATCATGTTTTCCGTTTTCACGGCCTCTTCACGGTCAGCCTATCCTCTGGTTTCCATCCTCAATCCAATGGACAGACGGAATGGATGAACCAGGAAATGGAGACTGCCTTGCGTTGCATTGCGTCCCAGGCACCATCTTCCTGGTCCAAACAGCTCCTATGGGTTGAGTATGCTCACAATACACTCCAGAGGCCAGGGTCCCATCTGTCCAGGCGTTCATCCAGCGCTGTCGGCGCACCTGGTTGCGGGCCCGTTCTACTCTCCTGCGTTCGTCCAACAAATGCCAACCGCCGTCGGGTCCCTGCACTATGCTACACTTCTGGTTTACACTCCAGAAGGTTTGGCTGTCCACACATGACCTCCCACTCCAGGTGGAGTCTAGGAAGTTGGCCCCAAGGTTTGTGGGCCCGTTCTTGATCTCCAAGGTCATCAACCTGACCGCAGTCCGTCTCTGCTCCTCGCTCCATGAGGATTCATCCCACCTTTCATAGAGAGAGAGAGAGAGAGAGAGATTTTCTTTTTATTCGTTGGCTTAACCATGAAGAGTTTAATAAAAACACTTTAAAGTTCACCACATGAGCAATTTATAATGCTGCAAAGAATAGTTGCGATGTCTAGGCTGGAATCTAATCAGCCAATGGTGTTGCTGTGATCTAGTGTCAGGTGTTTTAGAATGTTGTTCATGTTCAAGGCTAGTTTTTGTACATATACAGTTATGTTTATATGCATTGGCAATGTTGTATTGCAGTCATGTCAACAAAGCCACTTGGCTTGAATTGTGTTTTAATATAAATCTAAGTTGCTTTCAGGGGAAGTCCGACAGCGGACTGTCCATCTTGTAAATGTGTAACCACTGCGATACGAAGGCGTTCACAGTTGATCCTTTAGAGAAATTAATGATTAATGTGTTTGAGGATGAGAAGGAAGAAGGGGTGGGCACTGGGCAGGAAGGATAGAGATAAATCAGTTGTATGACAGAAAGCTTTAGTCAGAACGCTGCCAGAGCTCAGCAGCTTCAACTCTCTGGTGATGGAGACCTCTGAGGGAAGTGAACTCTGCCTTTCACAACTGCTCAACATCTCCTGCAGGAACCAACTACTCCTCACTTTGAGTCGATGTTGGCTCACATTATGATGTCCTTTATTGCTGTGCTCACTTCATCTCTTAACCTGCTGGTCATCATCTCTATCTCTCACTTCAAGTAGACATTCATTAATTTACAATGACTATGATAGTGATGAAAAAAAGAAAATACAAACATTAACAGAGACAGTAGATTTTTTCCAAGTTGTGATTTTTTATTTCTTTGTTCTAGTTGCTTTTATCTGAATGATGATAAATATATTGTTACTCTTCCTCTCCAGGCAGCTCCAACACCCCCACCAACTTCATCCTCCTCTCTCTGGCTTTCTCAGATTTCTTCGTGGGCTTCCTCATGGCCTTACAAACAATGGCCTTAGATGGATGCTGGAACCTTGGTGAATTTTTGTGTAACCTTTTAAACTATCTAGGATATATTATTACCTCTGCCTCAATAGGAACCATGGTGATTATATCTATTGACCGCTATGTGGCTATTTGTCATCCTCTGCATTACTCCACTCAAATCACACAAAAAAGAGTCCAAGTCTGTATTTGTCTGTGTTGGATATGTTCTGTAATCTTTCAAAGTCTAATTCTGAAGTATACTCTGAAACCACCAAACCAGATACCCTGCTCCGTGGACTGTATCATTGCCGTTGACTACATTGCTGCACTTGTAGACCTTATTTTTTCCTTCATAGTTCCCATCACTATTATTATTGTTTTGTATACGAGAGTATTTGTGGTGGCTGTGTCTCAGGCTCATGCCATGAGGTCCAATATTGCAGCTGTTACACTCCAGAAATCAGGAAAAGTAACTGCTAAAAAATCTGAACTGAAAGCAGCAAAGACTCTTGGTGTTATTATAGTTGTGTTTCTGTCATGTTTCTGCCCATATTATTGTGTTGCAGGGCAAGATGACTTGACCAGTCTTTTGGCTGCAAATTTTGTAATATGTTTGGTCTATTTTAACTCCTGTTTAAACCCTCTGATCTATGCATTTTTTTATCCATGGTTTAGAAAATCAATTAAGCTCATTGTTACACTGAAGATACTGCAGCCAGACTCCTGTGATGCCAACATACTGTAAAGTCTCTGCATGGTGCCTGAAGCTAGACCTTCAGCATGAATAGAAAAATGTATGCGTCATAGTGATGAGAAACTGAATAGTGCGGGTGGATCATTTTGCTTAAGTGCATTATAATGTTGTATTATAATGTTCTCCAAGAATGACTGTGTTTCACAGTACAACAACAAAGTTATATTCCTGTGGCACAATTCTGTTGTGCTGGCTGTGTTCTACTTCTACAGCACAGTAAGTTTGAAAATAAATGTGCAGAGACACCACTGAAAACCTGGACTGATGTCAGAGACAATTAAGGACTACTAATAACATGTACCCCACTGAACCTGTAATATGTTATGTAATGTTTTGTTTTGTTTTTGTTTGTTTTGTTTTTTTTGCCAAAAATTAATAAAATCTGAGTTAAAAAAAAAAAAAATTTAGTAAAATGTCTTCTGTTAAAATTCTGTTAAATTCTTTCTGGACCTTGAGCCGGAAACTAAGTCCCAACTTCTGCAACATTTGTTCATAAATTCAGTCTTATTTTCAAAAAAGGCACTGGAGAGCTTCAGAGTTGAGTGCAACGGAGGCTTTATTCTCTTCACAGAAAATAGAACCAGGTTTTGTTCATGACGGAAATCTTAGCACAAAATATTACCTTTTACACTGCAAATTACATGGTTCTTACCAAGATTTTAAAAAATAATCTTATTTTAAGTCTTCAACTTTACACTAATCTTAAGCAAAAGAGAAAGAAGAAAAAATAAATGCATAAAATAAAAAAGAAATACATTTTGAGAACATGGGGACACACACATCAGCTATACTGACACTGATTCATAGAATTCTTTTTGTTGATGTCTGAGATCAGCAGATCAACCGATACACATGAGCATTCCTAAGGCTGATGTCTATGGGAAATGATATCACAAAGACTGTATTTTATTGGCACAAACTCACTTTCTCTGAAACAGAAGAAGAAACAGAAAAATATGAAGTGACATCAATGAGCTCATGTACAAACTCGCTCGCCTGGGCAAGAATAGGAACTGCCACTTCATAAACCAATAATTCTTGATTAAAATTCAAAGTTTCATAGTGCTGGAACTCGAAAGCAACAACAGTGGAATCAATCAGAAAGTCCAACACTGGAAGAGTGTCATTCACATCAGCAATAATCATAGACTTCCCACTGATGTTCTTATTGCCATTGAGGATACACCATTTCACTCAGACTGCATGACATCTAATCCCAAAAATCTCAAAATTTTTTCTTAACATATTCAGCCATGTGTGTTACTGGTCTCAGTGATACACCAAGACAGTCTCAGAGACAAGCTGCATCCTACAGCCTTACCACACCTGATGACAATTCTTGGTGGAAAGACTTAACACTTCACTGTGTTCATTCACAAGTGTATGGATGATGTCTGTGTCACAAAAAAACATCATGGTCCGTGCAAACCAGAAGAGACAGAGGTCAGGGGCCTGCTTAAAGCCCGGAACTCTGCCTTCAAAATCAGGTGATGGAACTGCCCTCAGGTCTGCAAGAGCCAATCTGAACAAAGCAATCAGATCAGCAAAGAGAGCCCATGGACAAAAAATCCAGGGACACTTTCACGACCATGGGGACACCAGGAGGCTTTGGCAGGAAACCTAGGCTGTCATGGACTATAAAACTGTTCCTCAGTCCTGTGAAGACAGTATGGATTTCCTTAACAACCCTAACAAATACTTTGGAAGGTTTGAGGAACTAAATGCCACACCAGCGGGGGGAAGCCAGTCCACAGCAGAGCAATCAGGTGCTGAGTCTGGACCCAGCAGATGTCCACCGGGAGGAAAATCAATCCACAGAAAGCTGCAAGCCCAGACAGGATACCGGGCTGCTTGCTTAAAGAGTGTGTGGACCAACTGACATATTTAACACCTCCCTGAACCGGTGTGCCTTCATGCTACAAAACCTCAGCCATCATCCCAGTTTAAAAAATCCCACCATTACTAGTATGACCGACTACAGACCTGTAGCACTCACTTCCATAATAATGATAATGAAGTACTATGAAAGACTAGTCAAGGAGTACATCACATCTGCTCTCCATCAGAGTCATCAGAGTGATGTGCACATGGGGGCTGAGGGAAAAAGCTCTGTGCTGCAGTTAACTCGCAACTCACTACATTGATTAAAAAATATACCAGCGTGGCTTAACTCCTACACGATGGCAGTATAGTGTTACATGCAGCGGTGACACCTGCGTTATTTATTCACGAAGCCACCCAGAAAATACACACTGACACAAGTGAAGCATATGCAGCCTAGTGTAGTATACACATATGTAAACCAGCGCAATGTACATTTGGGCATGTGTGCATTCAAATATCATGTTTTTGGTTTTCTTTATTTTCAGCTGGTGAAATTAGAGCTACATAGTTACATCTGCCTTAATTTTCCATCAACGTAAGGAGGTCTACATTCTTCAGGAAGTGTTTGAGGCATTCGTGGCTAACACTACACTCCACGACAACGAAGTCCTTCTATGAAACGTAAATAAAACCATCACCAACCTGAGGGAAGACAACAGTCGGCTGTCCGATGAACTGAAGAACAAAACCAGCCTCTTGTCCACCTGTGTTGAAGTGGCTCATGAGCAGTCCCTTCGGATTTCCTCGCTCACCACGGCCCTCCAGGACACATGGCACTGGGACCCCACTACCTGTCCACGGCCATCGCTGTGCTCGACACCGGTCCGCCCACCGCCTTGGACCGAGGTGGCCTGTGGCAGAGGGAAACCCGTGGCTGCCTCTCTCCCATCACGCCGCCTTGAACTTTCCAACCGCTACGACCCTCTGTTGCATATGGGATTAGACGCGGACCCTAGTCCGTCCCTCGCAGCGGCTTCACCTGCACTGGCCAGCGGCGTCTCTACGGCTTCTCCCTCTGGAGGTCGGAGCAGGAAACAAACCAGCACGGCTTCACCTGCGCGGGCCTCTCGCTCTGCTGGCTGCCTGGCGCCCTCCCCTCCGGCTTCTCGTGCTGGTGGTCCAAACCGAAAGCACGGCAGCGCAGCGGCTTCATCTGCACCGGCCAGCTGTGTCCCTACGGCCGCCCGCTCTGGTGATTGCCCGGCGTTATCCCCGCGGGCGACTTATGGTGTCCGTAGTTGCTCTACCGCAGGACCAGAACAACAGAGACCGTGCCAGGTGGCGACCTCTGCAATGCGACGGAGGCTCCTGAGGGAGGCAGTGCTCCGCCGCTCCGGCAACCTGCATCACCCAAATTGCACACCTGGCTCTCCACCCATGGCTACGTCCGCAACCCTGCCGCCGACCAACCCCACTCCACCGATCCCCCCCCCCCCCCAACTACCCTGATAGTGGGCGACTCAATAATAAGAAACATCCGTTTCTTCAATGCCACTACAAAATGTCTTCCTGGAGCCACAACATCAAAAATTATGGATATGCTCCCAAACCTACTCCAATCACTCCCATCCTTCGTAGAGCGGGCCGTTCTTCATGTCGGCACAAATGATGTGGCCCACGGAAACTCGGAACAGGTCAAGGAACATTTCAAAGACCTATTCAGTATGTTAAAAGACTCTGGAAAAAACATCTTCATTAGTGGCCCTCTACCCACGTTCCAACGCGGAACCGAACGCTTCAGCAGACTCCTTTCTCTCCACTTCTGGCTCCAGGCAGCCTGCAGGATTCACGGTTTCATCTACATAGATAACTTCAATCTATTTTGGAACAGGCCCTCCTTTTACAGGAACGACGGACTTCATCCTAACAGGCTGGGAAGCCGCATGCTCACGGACAACATACTGCACACAGTACAATACGCCAGGTATGCATGACTATGTACATCTCACGCCCCCCTATGTCCCTCTCTAGTGTCACCTCAACCCATGTTACCCAGCACTACCCCCCCCACTGGCCTTCAGTGGCTCCTCCCATCCAATACTCTTACACTGACAGTTCTGTGCCCATAATATAGTCACACACTCTCTTCCCAAGACTGAATACCAGAGATAGTAGACCACCGTCTACTCCGCACACTGACCAACAGACGATAAACACCGTTACTGGAAATCGCCCATCTCCTCCTCATAAACTTACTGAACTGAGTAGACCACGTGGAGTAAACTTCAGTCTTCTCCGCCATTTTCCAAGACACAGAACTACTCACAAACTCAAAATTGAACTGTTTAACGTACAATCTCTTAGCAATAAATCATGCCTACTTCATGACCACATCCAGGACAAATGCCTAGACCTCATGTGTCTCACAGAAACCTGGCAAAAACCAGACGTTTTCTCCGCGTTAAACGAAACCTGCCCCAATGGTTTCTACTACCTCCAGAGAGCCCGCACCTCTGGCCGAGGCGGTGGTCTCGCAGTTATCCATCGCAGTGACCTGTATATATCCTCATTGCCCCTGCCTGAGCTGTCCTCCTTTGAGTGTCTGGCATTTAAGTGTAAGCCCCCCGTTCACATGACAATACTTCTTATCTATCGACCGCCCAAACCAAACCCCGTCTTCATCACTGAAATGTACAATCTTCTTTCAATATTCTGCACCACCTCCGCCAACCTCATTATACTCGGAGATCTGAATCTTCACGTCGACTCCCCTTCCTGCCCCTCAGCAGCTGAATTCCTACAACTACTGGACTGTTTTAATCTCACCCAACTTGTCGATGTCCCTACACATACTAAAGGTCACACCCTTGATTTGGTCATCACTGATTCCGTCCCTCTCAGTAAACCACAGGCCTATGATCTAGGTGTCTCTGACCATAAAATCATCTACATGGAGGTGCTATCTCCGTCACCACTCACTAGGCCTCAACACCAAATCCGTTTCAGAAACCTGAAAAACATTAACCCTGCATCCATGTTCCTTGACCTTCAGCATCTCCTCCCAGTTAACTTCTCGACAGCCAGTGACGCCGTGGACTTCTACAATAAAACCCTGAGCAACATCCTTGACCACCATGCACCAACAAAACCAGACTAGTTTCCTACTCGAGAGGCGTTTCAAAGCTACTGGTCTCACCATCCATAGCCTGGCTTATCGAGAACATCAAAAGGCCTACTCCAAGTCGCTTAGGGAGGCGCGTTCCTCGAGGTTGAGAATATCATCCGGAGAATGAAACCCTCCACCTGCACCCTGGACCCCCTCCCAACACCCCTGGTTAAAGATAACCTCTCTGCAATCAGCCCTCTGATAACCACAGTAATAAACCTTTCCCTCCAGACTGGATTTGTCCCTGCTGCTCTTAAATCTGCCATAATTAGACCACGTCTCAAAAAACCAACACTCGACCCAGAAGATTTTGCAAACTACAGACCTATCTCAAATCTTCCCTTCCTCTCCAAAGCTCTTGAAAAAGTAGTTGCTGCAAATCTTCGGGACCAACTTAAAAACAACAACATCTTTGAAAAATTCCAGTCTGGTTTCCGATCTGCGCACAGCACAGAAACAGCCTTGGTTAGAGTCACAAATGACCTCCTGATGGCAGCAGACTCCGGCTCACCTTCGCTCCTTGTCCTCCTCGATCTGTCTGCTGCATTTGACACTGTGGACCATACCATACTCCTCAACCGACTACATCACTCCATTGGACTCAATGACACTGCTTTAAACTGGTTCCACTCCTACCTCACTGACAGAACTGAATACATCTCTTTTGGCAATGCAAAATCTCAGACACACACGGTTACCTGTGGGGTCCCTCAGGGCTCAGTCCTGGGCCCTATCCTCTTTAATTTATACATCCTCCCACTCGGCCGTGTTACGTCCGGCCTAGGGGAACCGAACATAACAAGAAAAGGGTGCTCCCCTCTTTCCCCACTCCCAAGAATGACCAAGGCCACGGAGATGCAGTCCAACCAAAGTTCATTTATTCTTCAATTATTATTTTCAAAGTGGTATTTCTTCAGGGTGAGCATGGCCCAAAACAACAACAAAAACAATCTGCCCAAACTAACTTGCCTAACCAAAACAAGAAAACCAAAATACAGGGTTCTAACCTGCCTCCCTATAAAATAAACAGGAGAAAAAAGGAGACAAACCAAAAGAGCTACTCACCCCTACTACTACCTGGACTGCTAAGTTAAAGTCTGCTAAGGCAGACCAGTACAACTTCACAAAAACAAAACAAAACACAATACAATACAATACAATACAATACTGCCTGGTGCCATTGGGAGTAAGGTCAAGAGAAGAGAGAGGGACTGAATCCAGCGGCGGCCATTTATAGCTGATTCACCAGTCCATTAACCAATCGCCAGTCGGCAACTAGTCCAGAACAGCGCTGCTAGGATCCTGATGCGAGTCCGAAAATCAGAACATATCACCCCCGTCCTTCATTCACTGCACTGGCTTCCAATCTCCGCTAGAATCAAGTACAAAATTTCTCTTCTCACCCATCAGTGCATCTATGGCAACGCTCCCACCTACCTCAAAGAACTGCTCACCCCTCAAACCCCAACACGATCCCTCCGCCCCAAAAACTTTAACAAACTCTTCTGCCCGAGGACCAAGCTAAGCACCATGGGCGACAGAGCCTTCTGTGCCGCTGCACCCCGCCCCTGGAACTCGCTCCCTGATCAACTCAGATCACCACAGACTCTGGAAAATTTTAAAAAAGGACTTAAAACTTTTCTTTTTTCCACATTGTATTTAACATGATTTCTCTTGCTATGATTTATTTGTTTCTGTTGCTTGTGTGCATATACTTTGTGTGTATTGTAGCACTTTGAGATTTCATTCAATAAATTAAACTTATTATTATTATTATTATTATTATTATTATTATTATTATTATTATTCTATCGAGCCCCTGATTGTCTCCCTGTGTTCAGTATTCATGTCCTCAATTCCACATTGATTGGGATGTACAAAAGAAATGTGCTTGGATCCATGCGTACCACATGGAAATCCACGCAAGTATTCGTATATGAGGCCCCTGGAGAACAAGAATACTCTTGTGCACATGTTGTTTGTCAATTTTAGCTCAGTATTTAACACCATCCCCCAGCATCTGGTCAATAAGCTGGGCTCAGACACACTGTGTAACAGTTTAATTTCAGATTCCTCCTTGCAATCAACTCATTTCCCTCACCTGGTTTTCCCCGCCCATCTCCTCACCTGCAGTCCATTTCCTCATCAGTCCCTCAGCATATATACTGGTTCGTTTCCCCTTCATCCTTGCCAGATTGTCTTGTTGTCTTTTTGCCAAGCTCTCCAGCAATTTCTGATTAGTCTTCCCGTGCCGACCCTGCCTGTACTTTGGATTCCTGCCTGCCCCTCATCGGATTTGTTTGCCTAACTGCTCTCCTGGTTTTGACCCTCGACTTGTACTTTGGAACCGATTAAACAGATTTTTCCTCCAAAATTGTCTGCCTCTGTGTCATGCTTTTGGGTTCTCCTCTCCAGTACCAGCTTTGTGACAGAACAATCTGTCCAAGTATGAACCCAGCCGACATGGAGAAAATGAGGCAGGAAATGGCAGCACAAGCTGCTGCTCTACATCATCATGAGAAGGCATTCACCGCTATGGAGCTGGCTCTCCAGGAGACTTCTGCATGCCACAACCAACAGTTGGAGACCCTGAGTGATCAGATCCAGCAGCTCATGCAGGCCAAACAAACGCCAGCAGTTTCACCACCCATCAGTCCTTCTGTCCCCACTGTTCTGGGTCCAGAACCCCACTTAAGTGCTCTGGAGTACTTTTCTGGAGCTCCAGGTACCTGCCATTCTTTTCTCACTTTGTGTAAATTGACTTTCGAGCTTCGGCCTCTCACGTATCCCACTGAGAGGTCAAGAGTGGCTTTCATGATCACCCAGCTTACTGGGCGGGCTCGGGATTGGGGTACCGCTGAATGGGAGAAGCAGTCAGCTTGCTGTTCTTCTGTGACTGCCTTCTCTGAGGGTCTTCGGAAGGTGTCTGAGCATGCTACCCCTGGTCGAGAGTCTGCTCGTGGACTTTTAAATCTGGTTCAGGGGAACCGGAGAGTGACAAGGGCCTTTCTGATGACATCAAGGATGAGCTGGCAACTCGGGATCCTCCGGCTGATTTGGACACGCTCATCGCCACGGCCATCCGCATCGACAGACGTCTCCAGGAAAGGAGACGAGAGAGAGTGTTGATCAGTACTGCCCGGAGCCTTCCACATCCTCCAGCATCACCTCCTACTTCAATGTTTTCTTCTTCCGCCGCTGCCTCTGGAGATCCAGTTGAGCCATTGCAACTTGGCCAGACCAGGCTGTCAGCTGCTGAACGACAGCAGCGACAAAGGGAGAACTGCTGCATGTACTGTGGGCAGGTCATTATGCGTCTTCCTGTCCAGTAAAAGACAGGGCTCACCATAAAATCCAGAGGGCGCTGGTGAGCCGCATCATGAACTCTGAAATGCCCTCTCATTCACTACTTCACGCTCAGCTCAACTGTAATGGACCATCACACGCTATTTCTGTCCTCATTGACTCCGGGGCTGATACCAACCTTCTGTCTGTCGTGGTCTTGCCATGCAGCTGGGTATTAACCAGGAACCCTTGGTCAAGCCTGTCAAGGCTACTGCTCTGGATGGGTGCCTCCTCAGCACAGTAACCCACCGCACTGTTCCTCTTCATCTGGGTATATCAGGTAACCACACTGAATCACTTGCCTTTCACCTGATAAATGCTCCTCAGCACCCAGTCGTCCTGGGATTTCCGTGGTAGCACAATCCACATAGATTGGGGGACTGGTTCCATTCTACAATGGTCTGTCTGAAATCTGCTTTGCTACCTGCCTTCAACACCTCTTCCTCTAATGAGCTCCCGGATCTCTCAAGTGTCTCATCAGAGTACTACGACTTAAGGGAGGTGTTTAATAAAGTACGGGCCACCTCGCTTCCCCCACACTGCCCGTCCGATTGTGCCATTGACCTCCTCCCTGGCTCATCACCGCCAAGGGGGAGACTCTTTTCTCTGTCAGCCCCTGAAACCAAGGCCATGGACGACAACATTAATAACTCACTGGCAGCAGGCATCATCTGTCCTTCTTCATCCCCTGCTGGAGCTGGATTTTTCTTTGTGGATAAGAAGGATATGTCCCTCCGACCCTGCATCGATTACCGTGGTCTGAATGAGGTCACCATTAAGAACAGGTACCCCCTCCCACTCATCTCTTCTGCATTTGAATTGTTGCAAGGGGCTTCTGTGTTTACCAAGCTTGATCTCAGGAATGCCTATCACCTTGTTCGCATCCGGGAGGGGGATGAGTTGAAAACGGCGTTCAACGCCCCAAGGGGTCACTATGAGTACCTGGTTATGCCTTTCAGACTCACTAATGCTCCTGCAACATTCTAAGCCTTAGTGAATGATGTGCTCCAGGATTTTCTCAATGTGTTTGTATATATTGACGATATCCTCATCTTCTCTAAGTCTGAACAGGAACATGTGCAGCATGTCCGCAGAGTTCTCCAGAGACTCCTGGAGAACCAGCTGTTTGTGAAGGCAGAGAAATCAGAGTTCGGTCGGACGCATTCACATGGATCCCACCAAGGTCAAGGCAGTAATGGATTGGCCAGTTCCCACCACTCGGAAGAAGCTTCAACAGTTCCTTGGGTTTGCCAATTTCTATTGTAAGTTTATCCGCAACTAAGCCCTTACCTCTTAGAAGGCAACCTTCCAATAGTCCCCTGCTGCAGAAAGAACAATCAATGAGTTAAAGTCACGGTTCTCTGCTGCTCCCATTCTCATCCTTACAGATCCTGAACACCAGTTTGTTGTGGAAGTGGATGCGTCAGTCTCCAGAGTGGGGGCAGTCCTGTCTCAGCAGTCAGCAGAGGACCAAAAAGTACATCCATGTGCCTTTTTCTCCCGCAAGTTGTCCCCAGCAGAGAGGAATTATGACGTCGGAAACCAGGAGTTACTGGCTGTCAAGCTGGCTCTCGATGAGTGGAGGCACTGGTTTGAGGGGGCAAAGCATCTGTTTGTGGTGTGGACTGACCACAAAAACTTGGAGTACATCCGGTCAGCCAAACGGTTGAACTCCTGTCAGGCCAGATGGGCATCTTTAATTGTTTTGACTTTACCCTGTCTTATCGCCCAGGTACGAGAAACATCAAACCAGATGCCCTGTCTCGTCAGTTCCAGTCAGACACTTGTCCCCCACAGCCTTAGAGTATCCTCCCCACTAAGGTGGTCATCGCCGCAGTTACCTGGGACATTGTGGACAAGGTAAAACAGTCCCAGGCCAACCACCCGGCTCCCAGCGCCTGCCCTGATAATGTCTGCACGTGCCTGTGAATCTCCGCTCACAGGTCCTCCAGTGGGGACATTTTCTCGCCTTGCCTGTCATCCGGGGGTTAGGCCATTCCATTGCCTAAATTACCATCTGCCAAAGAAACAGCTGAACGTATTTTGCATCATGTTTTCCGTTTGCACGGCCTCCCGGCCTCTTCACGGTCAGCCTATCCTCTGGTGTCCATCCTCAATCCAATGGACAGACGGAATGGATGAACCAGGAAATGGAGACTGCCTTGCGTTGCATTGCATCCCAGGCACCATCTTCCTGGTCCAAACAGCTCCTATGGGTTGAGTATGCTCACAATACACTCCAGAGGCCAGGGTCCCATCTGTCCAAGCGTTCATCCAGCGCTGTCGCCGCACCTGGTTGCAGGCCCGTTCTACTCTCCTGCGTTCGTCCAACAGGTACCAGAGAAATGACAACCGCCGTCTGGTCCCTGCATTATGCTACACTTCTGGTTTACACTGTTTACACAGGTTTGGCTGTCCACACATGACCTCCCACTCCAGGTGGAGTCTAGGAAGTTGGCCCCAAGGTTTGTGGGCCTGTTCTTGATCTCCAAGGTCATTTTCTTCTGGAATCTAATCAGCCAATGGTGTTGCTGTGATCTAGTGTCAGGTGTTTTATAATGTTGTTCATGTTCAAGGCTAGTTTGTGTACATATGTTTATATGCATTGGCAATGTTGTATTGCAGTCATGTCAACAAAGCCACTTGGCTTGAATTGTGTTTTAATATAAATCTAAGTTGCTTTCAGGGGAAGTCTGACAGCGGACTGTCCATCTTGTAAATGTCTAACCACTGCGATACGAAGGCGTTCACATTTGATCCTTTAGAGAAATTAATGATTAATGTGTTTGAGGAAGAGAAGGAAGAAGGGGTGGGCACTGGGCAGGAAGGATAGAGATAAATCAGTTGTATGACAGAAAGCTTGAGTCAGAACGCTGCCAGAGCTCAGCAGCTTCAACTCTCTGGTGATGGAGACCTCTGAGGGAAGTGAACTCTGCCTTTCACAACTGCTCAACATCTCCTGCAGGAAACCAACTACTCCTCACTTTGAGTCGATGTTGGCTTACATTCTGATGTCCTTTATTGCTCTGCTCACTTCATCTCTTAACCTGCTGGTCATCATCTCTATCTCTCACTTCAAGTAGACATTCATTAATTTACAATGACTATGACAGTGATGAAAAAAGAAAATACAAACATTAACAGAGACAGTAGATTTTTTCCAAGTTGTGATTTTTTTTATTTCTTTGTTCTAGTTGCTTTTATCTGAATGATGATAAATATATTGTTACTCTTCCTCTCCAGGCAGCTCCACACCCCCACCAACTTCATCCTCCTCTCTCTGGCTTTCTCAGATTTCTTCGTGGGCTTCCTCATGGCCTTACAAACAATGGCCTTAGATGGATGCTGGTCCCTTGGTGAATTTTTGTGTAGTCTTTTAAACTATCTAGGATATATTATTACCTCTGCCTCAATAGGAACCATGGTGATTATATCTATTGACCGCTATGTGGCTATTTGTCATCCCCTGCATTACTCCACTCAAATCACACAAAAAAGAGTCCAAGTCTGTATTTGTCTGTGTTGGATATGTTCTGTAATCTTTCAAAGTCTAATTCTGAAGTATACGCTGAAACCACCAAGCCAGATATCCTGCTCCGGGGACTGTATCTTTGCCGTTGACTACATTGCTGCACTTCTAGACCTTATTTTTTCCTTCATAGTTCCCATCACTATTATTGTTGTTTTGTATATGAGAGTATTTGTGGTGGCTGTGTCTCAGGCTCATGCCATGAGGTCCAATATTGCAGCTGTTACACTCCAGAAATCAGGAAAAGTAACTGCTAAAAAATCTGAACTGAAAGCAGCAAAGACTCTTGGTGTTATTATAGTTGTGTTTCTGTCATGTTTCTGCCCATATTATTGTGTTGCAGGGCAAGATGACTTGAGCAGTACTTTGGCTGCAAATTTTGTAATATGTTTGGTCTATTTTAACTCCTGTTTAAACCCTCTGATCTATGCACTTTTTTATACATGGTTTAGAAAATCAATTAAGCTCATTGTTACACTGAAGATACTGCAGCCAGACTCCTGTGATGCCAACATACTGTAAAGTCTCTGCATGGTCGCTGAAGCTAGACCTTCAGCATGAATAGAAAAATGTATGCATCATAGTGATGAGAAACTGAATAGTGCGGGTGCATCATTTTGCTTAAGTGCATTATAATGTTGTACTATAATGTTCTCCAAGAATGACTGTGTTTCACAGTACAACAGCAAAGTTATATTCCTGTGGCACAAATCTGCTGTGCTGGCTGTGTTCTACTTCTACAGCACAGTAAGTTTGAAAATAAATGTGCAGAGACACCACTGAAAACCTGGACTGATGTCAGAGACAATTAAGGACTATTAATAACATGTACCCCACTGACCCTGTAATATGTTCTGTAATGTTTTGTTTTGTTTTGTTTTTTTTTGCCAAAAATTAATAAAATCTGAGTTAAAAAAAGAAAATATATGTGAAAATGGTCCCACTTTCTAGAAGTATAAAGATATTTATGTCCACATCTTTTCAGCCATGTTAGTGGTATGGTTTCAGGGACTGCAATGTCGGTTTACCAGTTAGCGCTCACCATTATTTTTCCTGAGGGAAATATCTCAGAAACTACAGATTGATTACTGTGAAATTTTGTACTTACATGCAGAATTCATGCTAGTGACTTTGTTCATATTCCTGACTGTCTAGTAGGTTGTGTGGCTTTTAGTAAAATGTCTTCTGTTAAAATTCTGTTAAATTCTTTCTGGACCTTGAGCCGGAAACTAAGTCCCAACTTCTGCAACATTTGTTCATAAATTCAATCTTATTTTCAAAAAAGGCACTGGAGAGCTTCAGAGTTGAGTGCAACGGAGGCTTTATTCTCTTCACAGAAAATAGAACCAGGTTTTGTTCATGACGGAAATCTTAGCACAAAATATTACCTTTTACACAGCAAATTACATGGTTCTTACCAAGATTTAAAAAAATAATCTTATTTTAAGTCTTCAACTTTACACTAATCTTAAGCAAAAGAGAAAGAAGAAAAAATAAATGCCTAAAATAAAAAAGAAATACATTTTGAGAACATGGGGACACACACATCAGCTATACTGACACTGATTCATAGAATTCTTTTTGTTGATGGCTGAGATCAGCAGATCAACCGATACACATGTCCATTCCTAAGGCTGATGTCTATGGGCAATGATATCACAAAGACTGTATTTTATTGGCACAAACTCACTTTCTCTGAAACAGAAGAAGAAACAGAAAAATATGAAGTGACATCAATGAGCTCATGTACAAACTCGCTCGCCTGGGCAAGAATAGGAACTGCCACTTCATAAACCAATAATTCTTGATTAAAATTCAAAGTTTCATAGTGCTGGAACTGGAACAGTGGAATCAATCAGAAAGTCCAAACACTGGAAGAGTGTCATTCACATCAGCAATAATCATAGACTTCCCACTGATGGTCTTATTGCCATTGAGGATACACCATTTCACTCAGACTGCATGACATCTAATCCCAAAAATCTCAAATTTTTTTCTTAACATATTCAGTATTTGTAACAGGTAATACAGGCCCTGATTGTCTTTCATTTGCAAAAATTGGATGCTCAACACCTATGTCAATCTGACAACATTCAAGAAACTGACTGTGGTTTGCTAGTGATTTACACACATTTTTGAAATGTGCTTAACATAGTGCTTTGCCTCAAAGCGAATGCACATACTCCTTAAAGGACCAAGGGATAGGATTTGACTAGGAAGATGCAACATGTAATGCTGGTTGGGTATTACATTGGCTTCAGGGAAAATTTGAAATTTGTTTTAACTGATACAGGTGTTGCTCAGTCATACTTTTGAGCAATACAGTTTGTAAAGAAATAATTGGAGCCAGGACTATTCGTACTCAAGCCCTCAATTGACTTAATAATAAATTTAACACACTCATTGTCCACACCACTCAAAAGAAAAGGCCAAGAATAAAAGTATAAACATCTGTCCCAAAACTGTTTCAGTTTGTTGTCATTAGCTGCTAGAGTGGTGACACTAATAAGACAAGGTTTATCCTGTATATCAAGAGGTGTGTACGGAAAGTTTTGAATGGCTGCATTAAACTCATGTAAGTGTGTCAGATCCTCAAGAATTCTATTTAGTAAACATCAGCACCTCTCCCCGAAATATCTTTTGCCTTAGCAATAGCAAGGAGTTGTACTGAAGCTAACTTAGACCTAAATTTTGGATCAATATTACCTCTACTGCCGCATCTTGAAGATAAGTGGTCGTGTCAGAATTCACCTCAAACACCCTTCTCATTCTCTCTCTCAGAGTACCTAGGAGAACAGTTTGGTATTGTTGCACCCCTGAGATGACGCTGTTCACTGTTCTCTGTGAAAATATTTGAAATTTACATATTTCTTTCCTGCACTCTAAATCCATCCAACAAGTCCAATATATAAGTACCTCTGCTGCAGACAGAGGTACTTCAGGTGGTGTTTCCGCGAGCTTCCATCCGTATGCAGCATGTGGACACAGCACGCGGTCCATGAGGCACTGAAATGTGGCTGGAGCCCCGAACAACCCGAACGGAAGTGTTACGAATTGGTACAAACCGTACGGAGTGGAGAAGGCTGTTTTTTCCTTAGACTCTGGAGACAGGGGAATCTTCCAGCAGCCTTTGGTCAAATCCAGAGTCGTGAAAAAGCAAGCAGTGCCAAGGCGATCCAGGAGTTCGTCGAGCTGGGGCATAGGATAGGCATCAAACCGTGAAACATCATTCACCTTGCGATAGTCCACACAGAACCGGATAGACCCATCCTTCTTGACTTCAAGAACAATGGAGCTACACCAGGCACTGTTGGACTTCTATTACACCCATTTCCAACAACATTTCCATTTCAATTCTGCCTGAACAACTTTTCTCTTGTGTCCAGGTAACCGGTAGGGCCGTGAACACACCATCACACCCAGGTGAGTCTCAACATGGTGTTGAATAAGGCTTGTGCGTCCTGGCAGGGGGGAGAACACATCAGAGTAACACTGCTGCAACCTGGCTATGTCTGCTCTCTGGGACAGTGAGAGATGGTCTTCACAAAGGAGCGAGGCAGGATTGGTCGATTTTGGTACCTCAGGCCCCAACTCATCTCTCTCTGTAATTCACCAGTGAAACAGCCTTCGCCTCCCTCCAAGCTTTAAGGAGGTTGAGGTGATAGATCTGTGTCGCCCCTCCTCTGTCAGATCGCACAAGCTCATAGTCAACATCACCCACTCGCCGTGAAACCACAAAGGGCCCTTGCCACTTGGCGAGTAATTTTGAGTTCTATCTATCTCCCGGTGATAATTGTCTTAATGTAGATCCTCTGTTGTACATCCGCTGCTGACGTTCCTGGTCCCGGAGCAAATTCTCCCGTGATAACTGTCCCAGTGTGTGGAGTTTTGCTCTCAGGTCCAAAATGTATTGAACTTCGTTTTTACTGGTGCTTGGACCTTCCTCCCAGCTTTCTTTAACCAAGTCCAAAACCCAGCGTGGTCTCCTGCCAAACAGCAATTCAAAGGGAGAAAATCCTGTGGAGGCCTGGGGTACCTTTTCCGGTGAAATGGCCCGATGAGGTCTATGCCAATATGTTCAAATGGGACCTCAATCAATGGTAATGGGCACAAAGGCGCTCTCGGGATGACCAGCTGGTTAACCAGCTGGTATTCAGGACAAGACGCACACCACCACATCTGCCCAAATGCCCGGCCAATAGAATCAGGCCATTACACGGTTCAGTGTCTTTTCACACCCCATATGCCCAGCCATTGGGTCATAATGAGCCGCCTGAAAGACTATTTCCCGGCGGCTTTTTGGCAACCTTTTCAGCAACTGGGTAATTACTTCACCTGTCTGCATTTCATGGCTCACTCGGTATAGTCTGTCCCTGCGTAATGAAAAATGTGGATATGTAAGCGCTGCGTCAGGGCGCACCATGTGACCATCAATTTGTATCACTTGGTCAAAGGCAAACCGTAGAGTATCGTCCCGAGACTGCTGGAGTGGAAAATCTTCCATGGAGTCAAACACAGGAACCTGCCTTTAAAGGAGGCACTGCAGGTTCCCCCTACCTGTCTGCAGTGTCGGACAGCCTCGCGTCACCACTGAGCACAGCGCACATATCCCATGTCCCTGTCGGCCGTGAACGCACCCCCACACACTGCCCCACTAGCTTATCGAACCCTGGCCAATCAGTACCCAGAATCAGGGGGTGCGTCAGGCAGGAACTAATTGCAGCCTTCACTCTATGCTTTTTACCCTTAAACTGAATTTCCACTGGAACTACAGGGTATCTGTGAATACCCCAATGTACACACCAAATATCCACCCATCCCGCCTCTATCAAAGCCCCGGGTCCAGGTTCTGGTGAACTATAGACTGCATGCAGCCTATAGTTCACCAGAACCTGGACCTGGTTCCACCATCGCCTGATGTGTACCCCCCTGAATCCTTACCGGAACCCTGTACGTCCCCCCTGGACTGCGGTAGGGTGCTGGAGGGCCAACAACCCGAACCACTCCATGAAGTGTAGTGTCCAGGCTGTCCACACCTCCAACACTCCTGCCCTGCCGCCTGAGGGACCCTCTACGGGCTGATAGCAGCGCCTGTAGCGGCTGGATCCTGGGACGAAAGGAAAAGAGAGGGAGGATTAGTTTGGGGAGGGGCCGTGGGTCGAGCAGGTGTGTGTGTCGGGGGACCGTGCGCAGGTCTTTTCCGGGGTGCCAGTGTAGCGGGTCCCAGCTTGGACTTCGCTGACGGATTATAGATAATCCTGAAATTATAATGCAAATTAGCGACGCCGAACAAGTGTTGCTCCTTCTCCTTTCAGCAGGATTATCTTTATTCTCATTTTAACAATTTCACTGCAATCATGCATTATCTCTGTTTTTCTGTTTGCATTCAATCATGCATATTTTAAGGTGACATCCACATTACCTGTCTCTTTTTACATTGTTCGAAACAAATAAACTTATCACCACTTGTATTTAGCCAAAAATAAACATTTTCCCTTTTATCATGTTATCTAACATCCATCCTGTATGCGTTTGGCCCTTACACACACACACCTTGTCTTCATCTTCTCATGAAACCTATTTCTTTCATATGACTGTACATAAAGTACTTGAGGTAGTAAATGCTCACTTAATCTAACAGAATGAATCCATATTGCAGTTAAACTATTTACGTTACACGATGTCATTATCAACTGAAATAATAAACCTAAACATAGCTAACCCATAGCTTGCCGCTGTAACTCATGAACTCACTTTACAAGTTAACTGCACCTTAGCTTTAATTTGAACATTTGTACAATTTACTACACACACACACACTGATTTTCACACACACAAAAGACCAACAAATGCCCAGGAGCCAAAAGAAACAAATGAATGAATGAATAAATTAATACGGCGTTAGACGCCATTTTCGCCACTATATGATCACGTCCTGCGACGTTTTACTTTATTTACCCACTAAACAAGGTTTTCGTTTATGGACAACACACCACTGGCAATTAAAATCACTTATAAACACATGCAGTCCTGGGACCAGTAATTGACTAACCTGAAATTATAATGCAAATTAGCGACGCCGAACAAGTGTTGCTCCTTCTCCTTTCAGCAGGATTATGAGCCCCACTTTCGCGCTACAAGTCCCAAGAGTCCCGGTGACGCTTCCGGCAAGTGCTGCCACCCAGTGTCCATCACACGGAATAGCACATCATGTGTGATTCCCTATTACTTACTACTCTAAGTTGGTCAAGACCATAAATGAAATACAACAACAACACTTCAACAAAAACACATTTTGTGAGTATCACATCCTCCCCGACAAACAAAAATGGCTCCCGACATTTGTTACAACCCAAAACCCCTTTGTTCTCTTTTTTTCTCTAATAAACTTGTGTTGTGACTGGCATGTAGTATGTGTAAGGCATGTACATTTGTGGCGTGTAGGGGGCAGGTACGATGAACTGTCTGGCTATGTGTGGCATAAAAGGCAGGGAGACTGAGGTCATCTGTGGGGAGATGGAATTTACATGGGTCTGTATTGAAGGCTGGCCCAGTGACTCATAAGTGAATCTTGGTCTCGGTCTCCTCTCTCTGGCTGACCTCCTAACCTCTCTGAGTTCATCTTCTGCCGGTAAAGTCATTAGCGGGGGAGAACTTGGTCCTTCCACCTGAACTTGTTCAGCCTGGTCATTTTGTTCATCCTCTTCAGGCTGAGGTGGGCCCATGACATCATGTTGCTCATCTGTCTCAGTTTCATCACCCACTTCTCCTTCCTCTTCAGGAACGTTTTGTTCGTGTTCTCCTTCAGGTAGGTTAGTCTCATCCATGTGTGTATTGTCTCTTTCAGGTAAGTTTGTCTCATCCATGAGTTCAGTTCCTATTCTTGGGAACGTGGTCTTGGTCTTTACATGTTCTTTGTGAATCACGGTCGGTTTCTTTGGAGTCCGAACAGGCACTGTTGCAGGAGGAAACTGCTGTGACACCGACCTTTGTTCTCCCTCTGCAGCTGAGGTCTGTCTGCTACGTCCAGAGTGATCATTTTCCATCCTTACTACTGGTGTTCTCAACCAATAACCTCCTGTCCATTCATCTTCATCATCAGTATCTGGTATCTCATCATTAGCAGGAGAGCTTGCCCTCTGTCGAGGTTGGTTTTGTCTACGAGGGGGTGTTACGACCGTGTCAGCTGACTGGGCTGAGCCCTCAACAGGTAAGTCATTGACCAAGAGCAGCACGTTCCTGTGTATGATTCTGTTTCTCGCATTTGGGTCCCCCTCAGGATGAATGACATATACAGGATTGTCAGAGATCTGTTCCTTCACCACATAAATCTTCTTCTCCCAGTATGAGCGAAGTTTACCAGGCCCACCTCGCTCACCCATATTACGAACCAGTACTCGATCTTGTGGTTTGAGGACCACTCCCCTCACCTTTTGGTCATAGTAGGACTTGTTCTTTGCACTTGCCGACAAACTGGTTTTGTTTGCGATCTTGTATGCCTCTGTCATCCTCTTTGACCATTTCTCCACGTAACCTTTGTGTGTCACTGATTCGTTGTTTCCCAATAATCCGAACAGGAGATCCACAGGGAGACGGGGGTGTTGTCCAAATAGCAGGTAATGAGGTGAGAATCCGGTGGACTCGTGACGAGTGCAATTATATGCGTGTATCATTTGTGGTAGGTGTTCCTTCCATCTCTCCTTTTCCCTGTCTGTCAGTGTCCGTAACATCTGCAACAGTGTGCGGTTGAAGCGCTCTGCAGGATTACATTGCGGGTGATATGGGGATGTTCGTGAGTGTCCGACCCCTGACAGCCGTCCAAGGGTGCGAAAAAGGTTGTTCTCGAACTCACGTCCTTGGTCATGGTGGAGGCGATTTGGATAACCAAAACGAGGTATGTAGTCGTTGTATATTCGCTCAGCTGCAGTTTGACCTGATTTGTTTTTAGTTGGGTAAGCCTGAGCAAATCTGGTAAAATGATCAACTACTACCAGAATATACTCAAAGCCTCCTTTGCTCTTCTCCAGATGTAGGTAGTCGATGCAGACCAGATCCAGAGGGGAAGCGGAGGTCAGGCCCCCCATTGGTGCACGCACATGTGTGGAGGGTTTTTTCTGTTTTATGCAGCTGCATTTTCTTGTGACATAGTCCTCTATGTCTCTCTTCATGTACGGCCAATAGAAACGCTCTCTGGCGAGGTGGAGCACACGTTCTGTACCAACGTGTCCCATGTTGTCATGAAGGTGCTTTAGGGCTAGTGATCGGTACCTGACAGGTAGGACTAACTGTTTTCTTTCTGCTGTCCGGCGGTACAGGACTCCATTCTCCAAATGTAGTTGACTCCACTCATGAAGGAGCTTGCGGGTGAGCCCACCCACTAACCTTCTGACCTCATCAGTGAGAGCCTCATTGGTCTCTTTCAGTTTTATCATTTCCCCTATTCCAGGGTCATCTCGTTGGGCTTTTGCCAGCTCTTCGAGGCTTATTTCAGGCAGAAGTGGATGAGGCTGTGGCATTACATCAGCAGAGGAGGTGTAAAGTGCAGCTATCCAAGCTACATCTTTCTTCTGGGCTGCACTACCTCCCTCCCAGGTTGCCTGCAGCACGTCTTGAGAGAGCTCCTCAGTGCATGTTGTCACATAGTTGTCAATATCAAGTGGGATGCGTGAGAGTGTATCTGCGTCGATATTGTTCTTTCCAGGTCTGTACTTGATATTGAAGCGGAAATCTGACAATTCTCCAACCCAGCGATGTCCAACTGCATTAAGCTTTGCGGTGCTCATGACATAGGTAAGTGGATTATTATCAGTGTAGATGGTAAAATGTGGAGCGTAGAAGAGATAGTCTCTGAATTTCTCACACACTGCCCACTTCAGAGCCAGAAACTCGAGTTTTCCACTGTGGAGTCTGTAGTTTCGTTCGGCTGGTGTCAGAGTTCGTGATCCATATGCGATCACTCGCATTTTCCCACCCTGTTGTTGATAGAGAATTGCACCAAGCCCCTCCTCCGATGCATCGGTGTGTAGAACGAATGGTTCCTCGAAGTTGGGGTATGCGAGGACTGGAGGGTTGGTCAGCATCCTGACTAGTCTTTCCAAGGTACTTTGGTGATCAGCCGTCCACTCAATGGGTGTTTTGGACGGGAGCTGGGGACCCTTGGACTTACAGTGACGTGAAGGGAGTTGGGGCGTGGAGGACTTCACTTGGAGCAGCCCATACAGTGGTTTCGCTATTTTAGCGAAGTCCTGTACGTAGGACCGGTAATAGCTCAGGAAGCCGAGAACCTGTCGGAGGCCACCAACTGTTTGGGGTGCTTTGGTTTTTAGAGCCAACACCGCATCGAGGTCTTTGGGGTCCACTCGAACTCCCTGGGCTGAAACCAAGCGCCCAACATAACGAACCTCCTTTTGGAACATCTCACACTTTTCCGGCCGTAGCTTCACCCCATGGTGCTGCAGTGCTCGGAGAACCTTGCGGATCACCTCCACATGGTCACTGAAGGATCTGGAGTAGCACAGTAGGTCATCCAGGTACGGAATGTAGCACTCGTCTCTCAGGGACCCCAACATCTCCTCCATGCTCCTCTGAAAAGCTGCAGGTGCATTGGAAAGTCCGAATGGGATTCTTTTCCACTCATAAAGCCCCCAGGGAGTGATGAAGGCGGTGAGATGACGTGACCCTTCTGCTACAAACCCCTGGTGGTACGCTTTGCCTTGGTCAAGTATGCTGAAGACCGAGTACCCGCCCAGAGTGTCTGTCAAATCCTGTATTCGTGGAAGTGGATGTCTGTCAGGTACAGTTTTTTGATTCAGGAGGCGATAATCTATACAGAGACGCAGAGTGCCATCCTTCTTCCGCACACACACCACTGGGGCAGAGTAAGCGGACTTAGATTTAGTTATCCACCCCTTTACAATCAGATCTTGAATGTATTCCTTCACTTCTTTAAACAGCGGTTTGGGGATGGATGTGTACGCTTTCTGCACAGGGACATCGTCTTTGAGGTTGATCACCAGCTGCAGGCCTGGGATACAGCCAATGTCATCTCCATCCCTTGCAAAGGCGTTTGACTCCTCATGCAGCATCTTTCTAGCCGCCTCCTGCTGTTCCTTCTCCAGGTGGTCGAGGTTTACCGGTGGGTGCCACAGAGGTGAATCTGAGCTACTGACATTAGTAGTGGTGACCTCACTGACAATCGTTGCAGGCTGTGATTTGTCCAGGATGTCTGCCTCCACAACATTTTCAACATGCTGTAAGGTCCCTAGAGCTGTTTTACGCGGTATTGTGATGTCATGTTTGGTGTTGTTACCAATTGGAATGGTGACATAGGGCTTGGTCGGGTTCTGAATTTGTAACAGACCTGGCCCCGTATCCCACTGTTCAGTTGAAAGGTTGTCTTCATCTGCTTCAAACAACACTAGTCGGGTAGAGGCATCCATGTTGGACGGAACCCGACACTTCACCCATGACACTTGACCAGCTGGGAGTATGATGTCCTTGGCCCCTGTTCTCACGCGTCCCTCCTGCATGACTGACTTTGAGGTCTGAATAAAGTTGACGAGAGCTTCAGCTGTTTGGCTGGGGACAGATATGGCATTACCAAGAAGATTGACAAGTATTGGCATTAGTTTCTCTGGTTGGCCACCAATTAACACTTCCAAAACATTAAAGCCAATTAAGGGTCTCTCCATGGAGTAGCTGCTGATGAGGAATGGGACACTAATCGACAGATTTGGGTCCAAATTCCCTGGCAAGTTCACCGTAATAGCTACCCACCCATCATATGGAATGATACCGCCATTTGCTGCCATGACCCTCAGTTCCTCCTCCCCTAAGATCTCAGAAACTGGCTGGGTGTGGAGGTCAGGTAAGTATTCATCTTTCCAAGCACGGCTGACTATACTGACTTGTGACCCCGAGTCGAGCAATGAGGTGACTGCTAAGCCGTTTAGATAGCTCTGTACTAGGGCTTTTTTTCCAATCAGGCTAGCAACAGCCCTAGCTTTAGCTACACGTGGTAGTTGAGGAGGGTTCTGGGTTACTTGGGCATGGTGACTTTGCGTGCATGTCATTACTGGGGCTGATGGTGAGGAGAGGCGTGTTTTATCATTGTTGGCCTCACTTGGTGATTGGGACTTACTTCCAGCCTCGGTCACTAGATGTCCCGCTCCAGTGGCCGGTTGGAGTTTCCCTGTCTCTTTGACCGTTGTAGACAGCCTGCTGCACGGTGTCCTTCATCCCCACATATGAAACAATGTTTACAGTCCCGTATGTCTTGCTCTACACAGCTTGGGCAGCCATGGGGTTTTCCACGTTTATATTGTGTCCTATTTTGACTGTACTGGCGCCCATTGTGGATTAGTTGTTCTTGGTTTTGTTTTTGCATGGTCATAACAAGTCTGGTGAGTTCCTCTACTTTGGTCGTGAGGTCTCTCAGGGGATCTGCTTTCGTTTGATTTGATTTGGACTCTGCACTCTCCGGCTTTGGGCTAGGTCTCTTTACCCCATCTGGCTCAAGCTGCGCGCTATGTGTATTTGTGACAGTTTGTCGGCGGGCAGAACCAAGTCTTTTCATTCTTTCATTCTCTTCACTTGTGATTTTCATCACATGACGAAGAATCATCTCATCGGTGACCCCACTGCTTGACAACAAAGGTTTGAGTTCTCTGCGTATGTCACTGTGTTTGTGTCCAAAGCCTTGGTATACTGTATGCAGAAAAACATCTTGTACTGTAGCTGCCGAGTATTTAATGTCAGTGTCAGCCAGTTTGGATGTGAACAGGATGCGCTGTTTTAAACCTATCACCCGGTAGAGAAATTGTTGGGGTGTCTCATTTTCATCCTGTTTCGTGCACATCAACTCTTGGAATAACTCTGTGCTGTTTTTTTCTCTTAGGTGAGTTTGGAGGAACCCCTTGAGTTCAGTCACTGTTATGTCCTCTTTGTTTATCAACATCTCTTTGAAGATGCCTGGTCTTATGATTTTGAGCACCCCCCGAACAATCTCTGAATCCGAAAATCCCTCTCTGATCCCATCATCAATCTGTTTGCAGACGTTATTGTAACTGATGTCAGAGGATTGGTCACCCACCTGACCACCTTGCACTTTGAACTCTCTCCTTGGTAGGTAGCTGAGTTCCCTCAAGGACACCATCCCCTCGCGAGCTGACTGGAGGGCAGGCTCACCTGGTGGACTTCCGCTCGGCTGCCTGGGCAGGATAGAGGGTGGGGGTATATGTGTCTGTGGCGGTGTAGCATGTGCTGGTATATTCTGTATCAGTTTCTTGCTCAGCTCCTCATAGCTAGCGAGTACTTTAAGCAAATCAAGGTTTGTGTCCGGTGCTTTTAAGACTGTAGCTTTAACTAAGCCTGGATCTGGTGAAGCAATCTCACTAGGTGATGCAGTACCGACTGAAGTGGGTGTGCAGTGACTGGGAATGTGCGTGTCTGTGGTGATTTCAGGAGGTGTTTGGATAATGACAGAACCATCAGACAGATCAGCAAGGTCAACAAGCTTCCCCTCCCCCTGCACAGTATGTATCTCAGAATCACCTTTCACATTTAACAGTGACATATTATCATTACGACGTTTCACTACATCATCAATAGTGTCTTTTAACATCAGCAACTGGACCATTCCCTCATCCTCTGTTTCAAGTAACTGCTCACTATACATGAACGAGTTGATGTGGTCGTAATATACCTCCTGATCTTCCTCCATAAGCTCTGAGTGGTCAGCATCCAGTACTAGACCCACCACTCTGGCAACCTGAAAGAGCTCTTCAGCTGACAAGGTGAGTAGGCCCTTCCTGATGTCCCACACCAGGCGCTTCCTCCCACCATTCGACATGATGACTCCTCGTTTCCTTCACGGCTGGCAACACAGCTTGATGATGGCACGGTCGGCTTTGGATCACAGACCTCTACTCGTCCACTGGCGCAGTCCCCACGGCAGGATAGGGCTTCTGGTCGGCGGCTGGGTGGTACGGAACTCCCTCCTAGTTGCTGGTCAGCGGTGTCATCGACATCACTCGGCTTCCAATCCGATAGGTAGCACCGAAGAATCCCGGACGAGCCCCCAAGAATCTGTAGCGGGTCCCAGCTTGGACTTCGCTGACGGATTATAGATAATCCTGAAATTATAATGCAAATTAGCAACGCCGAACAAGTGTTGCTCCTTCTCCTTTCAGCAGGATTATCTTTATTCTCATTTTAACAATTTCACTGCAATCATGCATTATCTCTGTTTTTCTGTTTGCATTCAATCATGCATATTTTAAGGTGACATCCACATTACCTGTCTCTTTTTACATTGTTCAAAACAAATGAACTTATCACCACTTGTATTTAGCCAAAAATAAACATTTTCCCTTTTATCATGTTATCTAACATCCATCCTGTATGCGTTTGGCCCTTACACACACACACCTTGTCTTCATCTTCTCATGAAACCTATTTCTTTCATATGACTGTACATAA
Organism: Nibea albiflora; assembly: GCA_014281875.1. Taxonomy (NCBI): domain Eukaryota; kingdom Metazoa; phylum Chordata; class Actinopteri; family Sciaenidae; genus Nibea; species Nibea albiflora. Next base: position 26,068,131 of record CM024796.1, read on the forward strand.
AGTACTTGAGGTAGTAAATGCTCACTTAATCTAACAGAATGAATCCATATTGCAGTTAAACTATTTACGTTACACGATGTCATTATCAACTGAAATAATAAACCTAAACATAGCTAACCCATAGCTTGCCGCTGTAACTCATGAACTCACTTTACAAGTTAACTGCACCTTAGCTTTAATTTGAACATTTGTACAATTTACTACACACACACACACACTGATTTTCACACACACAAAAGACCAACAAATGCCCAGGAGCCAAAAGAAACAAATGAATGAATGAATAAATTAATACGGCGTTAGACGCCATTTTCGCCACTATATGATCACGTCCTACGACGTTTTACTTTATTTACCCACTAAACAAGGTTTTCGTTTATGGACAACACACCACTGGCAATTAAAATCACTTATAAACACATGCAGTCCTGGGACCAGTAATTGACTAACCTGAAATTATAATGCAAATTAGCGACGCCAAACAAGTGTTGCTCCTTCTCCTTTCAGCAGGATTATGAGCCCCACTTTCGCGCTACAAGTCCCAAGAGTCCCGGTGACGCTTCCGGCAAGTGCTGCCACCCAGTGTCCATCACACGGAATAGCACATCATGTGTGATTCCCTATTACTTACTACTCTAAGTTGGTCAAGACCATAAATGAAATACAACAACAACACTTCAACAAAAACACATTTTGTGAGTATCACACCAGCACGGGACAGATGGGAGAGGCTGGCCGACCCTCCTGCGCCCGGGCTCTGGAGACAACAGCCAGGTGCTGCTCCGCCCGGGTGATGGCTGCGGCCCAACCATTTTGTGGAGAGTGAGACAGGCTAGCGCGGGGGCCGGAGACGTCCGGTTTATCATTGCCTCCAACAGCTGGGTCTGTCTCTCCACCTGGCCTTGGAGCGCTGCCATCTGTTGCCTAGTGAGGACGGCTTGGTCTCGGTTCATGGCCGCGATCTCCACCAGTATCTGTGCCAGAGACACAATCGGTTGCTGCGGCTCTGTCATCTTTTGCCTTCCCCCTGCTGAAGCACATTGGGTGCCACTGTGGCGTGGACCGATGCCACTGTGGGTTCTTCCCAGGAAGACGCAACCAGTTTGATGTTTCGTAATCTCTTTTATTTTCTTGTTCAGTGTGCACACAATCGCTGGGCGGTGACGTTTGCAGGTGTCTGTTCGCAGTGCTGCCGGCATCCGCGAGCTTCCACACCATGTACACGTCAGTCTCTACAGGTCTAGCATGCTACTGTGTGACAAAGGGGGAGTTATTAGCTTTTTCAGGTGTGCTCACCTCTCTCACCTGGTGCTGCTCTCCTGAGCCCTCCCCGCACCTCTCCCCCGCAGCTGACGCACCACGCCCCCTCCACAATATTTATATATATATATAGAGAGAGAGAGTGTTTTAAAATTCAGCAAAAGCAGGATGTGGAAAAACCAAGCTACAAGTTAAAACACAGTGTAATTCAATATGTTGCAGTGTCTCCCTTAGTAGTTCACATTTATTCAGAACCACAGTTGCATATTTTCCATGAACAGCTGAAGCAGAATGACTGTCTGTTATATATGGATGCAACTGGCAGTGTAGTTGCAAAACCTCACCCCTCCAGCCAGTCAGTACTATATTATGCACTTTGCACACCATGCCAGTCCACAACCAAAATGATGAACCAAGTCTCTCTGAAGACCTACAAAAATCAGCCAGCCAAAAACATCCAAAGTAGGGGTGGGCGATACTGGGAATGTTGGTATTGATCCAATACCAAGTAAATACAGGGCTAGTATCTCCGATACTGATATAGATACCAGTACTTTGCACTTGAAATGTCATGATCATTGAATAATTTTTTGATTTCGCCTTAAATTAGTGGATAATGATTATCGCTGTCATCGTCTTATCCAAGGGCGGGTTATGGGGGCTTCCCAGTCCCCGGCCACTTCGTCCAGCTCTTCCAGGGGAACCCCGAGGCATTCCCAGGCCAGCCAAGAGACATAGTCCCTCCAGCGCGTTCTGGGCCTTACCTGGGGCCGCCTCCCGGAGTGAGGTGAGGCTAGGAACGTAGATTGACTGATAAATCAAGAGCTTCACCACGACGGACCGGCATCACTGCAGAAGCTGCACCAATCCACCAGTCAATCTCCTGCTCCATCCTTCCCTCACTCGTGAACAAGACCCCAAGATACTTGAACTCCTCCACTTGAGACAGGATCTCGACCAGGCTAACAGCCAGGCTAAGATTAATCCCAGTGATTCATCTTCACTGTCAAACCGGTGAGGAATTAATGTGTTTTACAGCATGTCCATGGTCTTTCTAAGTATGTTGCATCATTTTAATTAACCTATTTTAAAATATGACATGTAGTCATTTCTCATTTGATTTAAATCTGTTTGTAATTGCAGCAGTCTTTTTATATTGATTCAAATGTTTGTATTATTACTTAGGCCAAGTGTTATATTGCTATGCTAAAGAAGAAGACAGACAGACAGATATTTATTTATTTTTATTTAATGGGAGTGCCAGCGCCTCTTCTTGGTGGGCCGTGTGCCAGTTCTATGGACTTTTTTTTTAACTGCTACAATCATACAGACATTCAACATGTCAGCAGACACCTAATCTATTCACCTCATTTGTTCACTGTTATCTACTTTAAAGTCACTTACCAGCCTGCAAAATGTTCTTATATGTAATTTTAACTTGCTGCCAGGTCAGGCCTTTTATGGTCAGACAGGTTTGTTCTTTATGAAGGATAGAAAGAAAAAATAGATAAAAACACAACATGAGAAAAATAGATTAAATGACACATTGTGGATAATTGTTTGCACCTAATCATACTCTACATTTCCTGAGTAACATGCACCTGCTTGACACTTTTAAAGTGTACAACAGTTAGTGGACTTGAAAAGTGACTCGTTTAATTGTAGCCTAATTATGACATTCCAGTGGAGCATTGTTTATTAATTTCAGGATCTGCTGGTTCCTCTGGACCTTCCCCCAGACCTCGACTCCCTTATTGCCCTCGCCATTTGCACAGATAACCGTCTGCAGGAGCGGAAGCAGCAGTGCAGGACCAGAGCGGTGCCAGCTGCTGCGCCAGGCTTTCCCGCGGCTCCTTGGCACGCCACGTCGGGCCGATGTGCCTTTATGCAGTCCAAGAATACAACAGGCTTGCAGTTCTCCCTCTCTTTTTTTTTGTAATAACCTAACCATACACAACTAACATACAGTATGTGCTCCTGTCAACTTACCTGAATACCCTGAAATGTAATTGTATTGACAAACGTGTTACAGCATTGTTACCCAACATGAACAATATTAAACCACCTTGATGCGGCATAAACAAACAAAACATTAATAAAAAACATCCCTGATTCTGATTCATCAATATTATTGTATGACAATACAACATTCTCACTTTTTTTGTAACAGCTTTATAGTCAAACCCTTACAATACACATGCTGCTGTCAACTTTTATTTTTGTTCTGTGGAAGGAAAAAACCTGAGATATTAACATTTTTACAAACATGTAAGCTTGTGTTGCAGCATTCTGTTACAGTAGTGTTTGTTTTTTAAAGTCACTACAAGGAGTTCTTAACTGGCTCTGAAAGAGTCTCAATTTGTAAATAAACAATCAAGACCTTCAGCTAGAAGATTGGTTATTTCTGTAATTTACCATTCTAATTGGCTGCCACTGGGTCGGGATGGGCAAAATCACACGAAGCAGTTTACACGGCAGACAGACCAGAAGAGCCTATGTGTACATTTTCTCAGGCAAATCAGAAAAATCAGACCTTACCTAACACAACATGCCACTCAACTCCTGACACAGGCTATGGTCATTTCAAGACTAGACTATTGTAATGCCCTCCTGACGGGCCTCCCAGCCTTCACAGTGAAACCTCTTCAGATGATCCAGAATGCAGCGGCACGTCTGATCTATAACCAACCCAAAAGGTCACATGTCGCCCTGCTGTTTATTGAGCTCCACTGGCTACCTGTTGCAGCCTGCATTAAATTCAAAGCACTAATGCTCACATACAAAGTTGTCTCCGGTTCTGCACCTACCTACCTGACCGCCCTTGGGCAGGCATATGTTACCTCACGACCGCTCCTCCAATGAGTGACGCCTGGCTCTGCCACCCGTTTGCTCAAGACAATCCAAACTTTTTTCATCTGTTGTCCCCCGTTGGTGGAACGCACTACCAGTTCCCAACAGATCAGGGGCGTTCCTCTCTTCCTTTAAAAAACTCCTGAAGACTCAGCTCTTCAGAGATCACCTTCTCTCCTAGCACTACCTGTAACTGGACATGAGAAAGCTACCCCTTTAAGAATTGTCATAGCACTTATTGTTGCACTAGCGCCATCTCTCAGGTCATGTAGAACTTCGAACACAATTGATCACTATTCCAACATCAGGAGGAGTGGTGGCATCACCTCCCTTGACTTTGACACTGTAGATGCCAATGGTACGTAGGTCAAGCTCCCTATGTACAGCAGTACCATCAGCATCCTTTACATTGGGGAGAAAGAAAGGACACAACCAGTCTATGAAATCACAGATTTTGTAGAATTCCAAGTGTGGCAGACGTGGGGAAAAAGGGGGGGAGCTCCAACAATGCCACCTGAGGAATTGCACTTCAGGAAATACACTCAGCCCTATACCTGGGCGACTAGAAGGTCACGCAGATTCGTTCCACCAAGTTATAAAGAGGACATGAGACGGACTTCCAAAAATACAATTTTTTTATTTACAATTATTTACTAGTTAAAAGAGTTAAAGAGCACAGATCTCTCACAAACCAGCGGGTCTGAGAAGTCCAGGCCACCACACAGGATCCCAGAGATGTACACTAACGACATTGCCACAACACTACACAAAGAAAAAAACGACGCGACCCAGAGGAACACCACTACAGCCTAATAGGGAAATCCAAACACAGTGCATTGGGGCGGCAAAACTACCTTCTCCTTGGACCAGAACAACCAACTTCACCAAAGGAGAAAAGCGCAGAAAAACCTTAAAAATCCCTCTCATAAAGCAGCGGTCTCACTGTAACGACTCCCAAAACTTCCAGCAACACAAAGACAAAATGGCAATCACCACCGAACCAAACGCGCCCCAGGCCCTCATCAGCTGATCAACATGTAAACAAAAGACACATGTCTCCACTCCCAATAATTTCACAAAAAACCACCAACCACAAAAAACCACCCATTTGTCACAACCTGGCTCTTTGGGCCATGACAAAACCGGAGTGGCACTGTGTTTAGGAGGTTAGCATGTTTCTTTAACATAAAGCAACGGAAAATAGAACAAATGTTACAAATGGGATGTGAACGTCAGTATTACCAGTGGTGTAGGTGAGTGTGGTGAATGTGTGTGTCGTCGAGTGCATTTAACGAAAAAGAAAAACTCTGCAGCTCCCACACCACTCCACAGACGTGGAAACTAGAAACTAGACTGCACTTCAAGCTGGGCTTCTTCTGAGTCTTCATTATCTAAATGGTCACATGAAACACTTGAGCTTTCAAAACTGTCTCTTCCTGAAATGGTTCCAGGTTTAAAGTCACTGTAAGAATAACCAAGGTGTTTTCTATTTGCTTTATTTCAGTGCTAACTTACTGTACGTGCTAACTCTAGGTCCTCTAGTAACTAAGTAGCCCTACCAGGGAAGGAATTTCACGAGGGCCACGAGGGACGCACCCCCACTCTCTTGTGTCCGCGCCCGCGAGGCTGTGATGTTGGGTCCGTGACTGACGTGAAGAGAGGAAAAATCACCGGGACAGACAGTGTGTTAAATTAGTGAATGAGTAAGAGGAATTTCAACATATAAGTTAGTTAAATACTAAGTACGTTAAATTGCGTGTACAGTAACGTTATATCACTACAACGGTGACCCAGTTTTAACGTGCCGACCACAGCCTGTAACATTAACCTCAACAAATGCTTGCTAGCTTGCTGTCCAGTTTTTCCTCTGTGGAGCTGCTGGTTCCGGTCGTAACGTGTCATTTTTATGTATTTATGATCTTGGTGTTGCTGCTTGGTTAAGTTACAGCTGGTTGATGTGTGCTGGCTGTTCATAGTCACTTTACATAATCTGTTTGCAATAGTGACGTTCAGTAGAAAAGGGCAGGAAAGTTGGACAAAGGATGTAAAGATGTTACATAGGTTAATTCTTCATTTCTTTCTTTGTGTTCCATATTTTTAAAGTATTGCGGAGCCAACAACACGTGATGCTGATGTGTTTGAAGGCCATGATGCAAAAGTGCAGAAAACAACCTAAATCTGAGTGACAGCAACAGCAGCTGATGGAGCAGCTTCAACTTTGGAAAGACAAATGGTGTCAATGTGTTTCAGTGTGTTTTAAATGGACTCACTCTCAACGTGACAGATATATAATATTTCAGGTCTCTTGACATGAGAGTGCTGTTCTTAAAAATAAAAAGTCAAATGTTTTCTTTATTGTCTACTTAGTTTATTTTATCTCCTCCATAATTTTTCTTGATGGAGAAATCAGTCCGTGCTCTTACGGTTTAATCCGTAGCCTATATGCTCGTATATGTTTACAGTACTGTTTACAGTCAAACATTTTGATGTACCGTAGGCTTTATCACTCAAACTGTGTAGTAGTTTTTGAGGACAGTCTGAAGATGCTCCTGCACATTTGGTGTAATAAGTTTCCTGTGTACTTCAGATCAATTCAGTTGCTTTTATTGTCCCCCAAGGGAAACTTGGCTTGTAGACAAGTTAAAAAAATAGACAACTTTAAAAACATACAATAAAAAATATAATTACACCCAAATTCATTATGGACGTGGACTTAAAATCATTGTATTATTTTATGGCCTTGGTGCCCTCAAAAAATTGACAACACAAAAGGCCGAGTGGCCTTGCCCCTAAAGAATTTGCTGTTTATGTAGCATTTCCTGCACCTGTTTTACCTTTTTTTACACTCTGGAGAATTTTTATCTTCTTCTTCTTACTGCCACCTTCTGGATGTAAGAAATATTTCAACCATAAATCACTTCAACGATTTGTGATTAACAAATGCATAATTATTTTGTACACATAACAAAAGACCCAATTAAATTGACTTGATATAGAAATATATATCTTAACTTAACAAAGACACATATTTCAAATAAACAGAAAACAGAAAATTGATATACAATGCACAGCCCACCTCATTCACTATGTTGAGTGCAGACATCATCATCAAAAAGGCCCAGTATTTATGTACGTATGTCTATTCCTGTATGTGCAATTGAGAGCAAAGAGAACCAGAGCCAAATTCCTTGTGTGTGTACACACATCGGGGGAATAAAGCCAAAGTTCAATCAAATGATTGAGGGCAAAAGCTGGTCTGAAAACATCATCAGATTAACAGCCATTTTTAAGAAAAGTTTACAGTGATTATCCTGTAGTGTACAGAACAAAGTTCAGACTTCAGAGTTTAGAAAGTACACATTTACTGTACATAGGGGAGACACACACACACTCACACAAACACACAGTCATTAAGGTATTTCACATTTAATTTGTCTCTGGACACTGAACAGCTCGGTGTGTATTGTTTGTTTTCCGTTAAGGTTTTCACACCTTCTTTCATTAGTGTCACATGATGACATCACTGCAATCAGAGGTGTTATACTGTGACAGATAAACAAACTGAGGTTATTTTTAGCTGGCATGATCAAACATTTGTGATGCAACCTTGTCACATCAGCACATCATCATCAATATTCACATTATAACACACAATAAGGACAAATTATGTCACCCATTACTAGTGGCATCGGCCCTGCAGAAATGTTTGAGATAATTAAAAAAAATAAACAGTCCTCCCGTTATCTTTGGTGAATACACTCTGAATGTTTCTGTATAAAATACACTGCACACTGGGATAAGTGCAAACAATAGGAAGTACTTTCTACAAGCATGTTACTGCAGAAATACTAAGCATGGCAGTAAAATGCAGAATAAATGTGAAATGTTTTGACTAAAGCCAATTTAGAAGTGCAGTTGAAACACGAACGACTTATAACAATAAATGAAAATCTCACATTAGCAAATTGATGATTTTGGTTCAATTAAATATAATAAGTGTACATTCATATGAACATTTAAATTTTTGTCACTGACAGAGGTCAGTCTAATCCCCTCTCACAATCCAGCTGGACACTGGATTTATTATTTGTGTAGGATATACTTCATATATGTGCTATGTGTTAATATAAACAATAGTAATATTATATTTATACAATATTCTCTCCTCCCTATACTCCTGCTCAATACCGTTCTTCTGAAGTTGGCTCCCTTTATAATCGTGGCAGACCTACAACAGGCCAGGCAGCTAGTTCTCAGGCCAACCTCAGCATGCCTTCAACCTCACAGGAGTGTCCCACAACAGCCCCTGTATACAATCTAAGAAGGACCCAAGACACAAGATGTAAGAATAGCTAGGCTTTATTTTAAACTAGATGGGGGCTCTCATATAAAGATATAGATCATATTCTATATGACCTGAGCCCTGGTAACACGGCGTCTCCTTCATAAAAAAGCAGAACTATTAACGGAACACTGCTGTGTGTAGAGGTCTGTATGTAGGTCTGTATGGTTAGCTTCATATACTTTTCAGGTGATTTAGTGAAGGTAAAACACAGTGAATGGCCGTGCGTACTGGCACTGAGCTCTGACGTGGCACTTCTCCGGGACAGGAGAAGCTGCTGCGGCTACAGGGATTTCGTGAACTGAAACTGAAATCTATATTGTTTATATACAATAGGAATCACATATAGACCAATGCAGGCTGAATATTTAGTTTAGTATTGAACGTATTTGATGGGCACTGTGGTGGAGGCTCAAAGATATCAGATTGGTTTCTCTGAATTGTAATCGCAAAGTGTACGTCTGTTAGAATACACGTGAAGTTCCCCCAAGACTCAAACAAAGAATGATGAAAGGAGACAGTCAATCCTTTTATGGCGCTTTATTCACAGCATACACGTGTGTGGTTAGGTTATTTGGGTGTATATGAGTGTGTGGTTCTGGAATAAACCAAAAACAATAACAGCCATCAATAAACAGTTCACCATATGCTTGACTATAGCACACAAACAGAATAATAAACAATTATCCTTAACATGAAAATATATGAACATTATTTAGAGAAGGAATATACATGATATAATATATCCCTTATTTAAGGGACAACAAAGGAAATTGTCGGTGGCATATATATATATATATATATATATATATATATATATATATATATATATATATATATATATATATATATATATATATATATATATATATATATACACATAACATGACCATTTAAACTATCAGAGGTAGTAGCTAACACTGCTGGAAATCTTCAGTCGCACCAGATATAATCTCAAACAGCAGACATATAAACAGATAATATATACAACAATGAAAATGCATCCAGCAAATAAACAATGTGACTTATGTTTCTCTGGGTGCACACTGAATCACAAACGGCAGATCAGCCAATACAAAGTAGCAAACACAACTTCCACTGCCAGCTACACACACGTCTCTCTGTTATCTGCCTGTCTTTCTCTCTCTCAAGCAACAGCACTCTGCCCGATTGAGCATGATAGCGCCCCTAGTGGCTGGATCTGACTAAGTCACCTGCTCTGTCATGCAGGCTTCAGCACAGGCACATTACTTACAGCAGATTGCAGACAGATAGACAAATGCATCATGAGATTGTGCCTTACGGAGATAATTACTGTGGAATAAAAAAATGTATTACTGCTGTATTAATCACAGTAACACAGTTTAATGGCATATATCAACCACAAAATACATAAATGAATACAGTGTAAAATAAACCCAGTGTTAACATTGCCTGTTTCTATATAGAATTATATATTTTGTTGAATGTTTCTAAGGTTTCAGGCACAAGGCAGTTCACGTTCTGTGGCTCAGTCCTTTTTCAAAGAGGTGATTCTCCTGCCAGATCACAAAGCTACACATGAGCCAAGGCAATGGCCACATCAAGTCCGCCTTGGAATTTGGCTGTGACTGTGATTCTGATTAATGAGTAATGCAGGCAATAAAAACAGCCTTCCAGCCAGCTGTGGAAGGAGGCAGGTAAGTCTGGAATAGTTTTGTCAATATTTGTTACATCTCTCCATTGGATATTTGCAAGAATACCACAATATACTATACTATGAAAGCTTCATTTAAGTGCTTGTGTGCTGTGAATTAAAATATTACTTTATTTCTTTACATTCCCTTTTGCTGCTGCTGATTTCTGACATGCTTACTGGGATATATAACAAGATGAACACACGTTTTCTTAATGCATTATGGTTGTAAATAGCTCATAACAATTCCATTGAAGTACTGAACTAAGGTGTCCTGGTAGCTCACCGAGAATGTGCACCCCAGGTCCAACCCAGGCTCTTTGCTGCATCACATCCCCTTTCTCTCTCCCTCTTTCCTGTCTGTCTTCAACTGTTGCTATCAAATAAAGTTAAATTATGAAAAAATATATTTTTTAAAAATTATACTAAACTAAATAACAGAAGTAAAATGAAGTTGCTTGAACTGAGAAAATGACAGAATGAAAATTTCATGTGTTCATACGAATGATGTTGACATTGACACTAAATCTTTTCCTTGTACCATAGTGGGCTCTTTTAGCTTCAACAGAATTTTCATGTATAGAGTGTTTTTCCCTCTCAAATCAGATGAATGAGGGCAAAAGCTGGTCTGAATGCGTCATTAGGAAACATCATCAAAGTAACAGCCATCCGATGGAATCAGTTTCAGAATGCAATACTGCTGTGGTAAAGATGTGCAGCTGTACACGTGAATTTGTTATTATTATATGACCTAAATCAAAAAGTAATGAGTCAACAACATTGCTAATAGCCAAACATCAAGCTAGGTCAATTCAAAAGACATAGCAGACAGCAGTTTTTACATACTAGTCCAACGTCAGGTCTATGTCAGCATCTGTCTTTCTATTTCACCAAACTCTGAATCTTATTATGTTTCCTGCTTGCTGATGCTCAACATCAGCATTCTCCCATGGCCCTGTGGCCTGAAATCCTCCTCTTTCCAGTAATCCACAATTCCCATGGTACAAACACTATCATCCCCCGCTACTCTCCAAGCTCACAGTCTGGGCAGTTTTGCTAACAAACTGAACTAACAGCAGCTAACAGCAGCTACAGCTGGCAGCACTTTACATTACTGTCCACAAGGAAACTCTGCAAATCACAGAGCATTGAGGTGGAGCAACCGTAGACCATCAGAGGCCAAACAAAGAACATTTTCTCCATAAAATATGATCCCTTTTCACCAAAATCAGTGAAATAGTTGGTGTTGTGTGGCTTAGTGCTGTAAAGCTGAAAAGCACGTGTTACTCTGAGGGTTTACTCATACAGTTTTATCATAATCTTATTCATATTCTTGGGAATGCATTCCATGTCGTGAATATTTAGGATGACATGTTTGCCTTGAGAAAACAGACTTCTGAACGCTTTGAATTTATATTTTTAAGAAAAGTTTACAGTGTTAGTGATTATCCTGTAGTGTACAGAACAAAGTTCAGACTTCAGAGTTTAGAAAGTACACATTCCGTGTACATGGGGGAGACACACACACACACTCACACACACACACAGTCATTAAGGTCTCAATGACACACACACACAAACACACAGTCATTAAGGTCTTTCACATTTAATTTGTCTCTGGACACTGAACAGCTTGGTGTGTATTGTTTGTTTTCCGTTAAGGTTTTCACACCTTCTTTCATTAGTGTCACATGATGACATCACTGCAATCAGAGGTGTTATACTGTGACAGATAAACAAACTGAGGTTATTTTTAGCTGGCATGATCAAACATTTGTGATGCAACCTTGTCACATCAGCACATCATCATCAATATTCACATTATAACACACAATAAGGACAAATTATGTCACCCATTACTAGTGGCATCGGCCCTGCAGAAATGTTTGAGATAATTAAAAAAAATAAACAGTCCTCCCGTTATCTTTGGTGAATACACTCTGAATGTTTCTGTATAAAATACACTGCACACTGGGATAAGTGCAAACAATAGGAAGTACTTTCTACAAGCATGTTACTGCAGAAATACTAAGCATGGCAGTAAAATGCAGAATAAATATGAAATGTTTTGACTAAAGCCAATTTAGAAGTGTAGATGAAACACGAACGACTTATAACAATAAATGAAAATCTCACATTAGCAAATTGATGAATTCATTTTGGTTCAATTAAATATAATAAGTGTACATTCATATGAACATTTAAATTTTTGTCACTGACAGAGGTCAGTCTAATCCCCTCTCGCAGTCCAGCTGGACACTGGATTTATTATTTGTGTAGGATATACTTCATATATGTGCTATGTGTTAATATAAACAATAGTAATATTATATATCATATTTATACAATATTCTTATTCTTAGCTTTTTTTCACATTCTCTCTCTCTCTCTCATCTCCTCTCTCCTCTCTCTCTCTCTCTCTCTCTCTCTCTCTCTCATTATATATATATATATATATATTATATATATATATATATATATATATATATATATATATATATATATATATATATATATATATCTATATATATATATATATATAACATTCAGAGTGTATTCACCAAAGATAACGGGAGGACTGTTTATTTTTTTTAATTATCTCAGACATTTTTGCAGGGCCGATGCCACTAGTAATGGGTGACATAATTTGTCCTTATCATGATTATGGCATGCTGTTCAGGAAATGAAATCTTGAATATATTGAATGAAACTTGACTGACAACAGACCTCACTGCAGTGCCTGCGGCCATCTTGTGTAACATGTGGATGCTGCAGTCAAAAGTTCGTCGGCCCACTTGGAATCTTGTAGCAGCAACATTAAACAATGAGGACATGATTAACACACTGGTGAATGCGTGTACGTTCCAAAATCCTCCCTATACTCCTGCTCAATACCGTTCTTCTGAAGTTGGCTCCCTTTATAATCGTGGCAGACCTACAACAGGCCAGGCAGCTAGTTCTCAGGCCAACCTCAGCATGCCTTCAACCTCACAGGAGTGTCCCACAACAGCCCCTGTGTACAATCTAAGAAGGACCCAAGACACAAGATGTAAGAATAGCTAGGCTTTATTTTAAACTAGATGGGGGCTCTCATATAAACATATAGATCATATTCTATATGACCTGAGTCCTGGTAACACGGCGTCTCCTTCATAAAAAAGCAGAACTATTAACGGAACACTCTGCTGTGTGTAGAGGTCTGTATGTAGGTCTGTATGGTTAGCTTCATATACTTTTCAGGTGATTTAGTGAAGGTAAAACACAGTGAATGGCCGTGCGTACTGGCACTGAGCTCTGACGTGGCACTTCTCCGGGACAGGAGAAGCTGCTGCGGCTACAGGGATTTCGTGAACTGAAACTGAAATCTATATTGTTTATATACAATAGGAATCACATATAGACCAATGCAGGCTGAATATTTAGTTTAGTATTGAACGTATTTGATGGGCACTGTGGTGGAGGCTCAAAGATATCAGACTGGTTTCTCTGAATTGTAATCGCAAAGTGTACGTCTGTTAGAATACACGTGAAGTTCCCCCAAGACTCAAACAAAGAATGATGAAAGGAGACAGTCAATCCTTTTATGGCGCTTTATTCACAGCATACACGTGTGTGGTTAGGTTATTTGGGTGTATATGAGTGTGTGGTTCTGGAATAAACCAAAAACAATAACAGCCATCAATAAACAGTTCACCATATGCCTGACTCTCTCTCTCTCTCTCTCTCTCTATATATATACACACACATATATATACATATATATACATATATATATATGTATGTATATATATATATATATATATATATATATATATATATATAGAGAGAGAGAGAGAGAGAGAGAGAGAGAGAGAGAGAGAGACCATTTAAACTATCAGAGGTAGTAGCTAACACTGCTAGAAATCTTCAGTCGCACCAGATATAATCTCAAACAGCAGACATATAAACAGATGATATATACAACAATGAAAATGCATCCAGCAAATAAACAATGTGATTTATGTTTCTCTGGGTGCACACTGAATCACAAACAGCAGATCAGCCAATACAAAGTAGCAAACACAACTTCCACTGCCAGCTACACACACGTCTCTCTGTTATCTGCCTGTCTTTCTCTCTCACAAGCAACAGCACTCTGCCCGATTGTGGCTGTGTGAGTGTGGCTTAGTGCTGTAAAGCTGTAAAGCACGTGTTACTCTCAGGGTTTACTCATACAGTTTTATAATCTTATTCATATTCCTGGGAATGCGTTCCATGCCGTGAATATTTAGGATGACATGTTTGCCTTGAGAAAACAGACTTCTGAACACTTTGAATTTATATTTTTAAGAAAAGTTTACAGTGTTAGTGATTATCCTGTAGTGTACAGAACAAAGTTCAGACTTCAGAGTTTTGAAAGTACACATTCCGTGTACATAGGGGAGACACACACACACACAGTCATTAAGGTCTCAATGACACACACACACACAAACACACAGTCATTAAGGTCTTTCACATTTAATTTGTCTCTGGACACTGAACAGCTCGGTGTGTATTGTTTGTTTTCCGTTAAGGTTTTCACACCTTCTTTCATTAGTGTCACATGATGACATCACTGCAATCAGAGGTGTTATACTGTGAGAGAAAAACAAACTCAGGTTATTTTTAGCTGGCGTGATCAAACATTTGTGATGTAACCTTGTCACATCAGCACATCATCATCAATATTCACATTATAACACACAATAAGGACAAATTATGTCACCCATTACTAGTGGCATCGGCCCTGCAGAAATGTTTGAGATAATTAAAAAAAATAAACAGTCCTCCCGTTATCTTTGGTGAATACACTCTGAATGTTTCTGTATAAAATACACTGCACACTGGGATAAGTGCAAACAATAGGAAGTACTTTCTACAAGCATGTTACTGCAGAAATACTAAGCATGGCAGTAAAATGCAGAATAAATATGAAATGTTTTGACTAAAGCCAATTTAGAAGTGTAGATGAAACACGAACGACTTATAACAATAAATGAAAATCTCACATTAGCAAATTGGTGAATTCATTTTGGTTCAATTAAATATAATAAGTGTACATTCATATGAACATTGAAATATTTGATGTTCACTGACAGAGGTCAGTCTAATCCCCTCTCACAATAGTATTGATAAGTTCAGGATCACTCACAGACGGAAAATTGGACAAATCTCTTTCCGTCATTTTGTTAATTTACTAGTGCAGTGCTAGCCCCCTTGTGGCTGACATAAACATGACAAATGAACAATCTGTATTAAAGAACCGCTCATCACTAGAGATGTCGAACTGAGATCCTTTCACACATTAAATTCTTTCTGAGTGACACATTAAACAGATTCAGATCTTATGGGTCCTTTGAGTCCATATCCAAAAGCATATACATTCTACCGATGAAACACAACTTCCACTGTTTTGGACTACAAATAGGATAGATAAATTCAAATTTGAGAGCTATTATACAAGAGGGCAGTCTACTGTTTGTGCATTTGAAATTTTGATGCGGGAAATATTGTTAAACTTTCTCTAACATTAAGTATGGGGCTGTAAGTAGTTCACAATGTTTATATTTAGCTACATTATTCAACTGACACAAATACATTATTATATTCTCATAGCTCACAGTCAGCATCACTCATTCAACTGTAAATACATAAATGACATAATAAAAATGTGACAAATATAATTCCATAATTATTGATGACAGATCATGCCACAAATAAAATGCTCCTCTCACAGAGTTTAGGCTGTTTTAGCTTATCCACTAAAGTGTGTTAACACCTAATTGTGTTAAAATAAGTGTGGCAAATAAGAGCATTATTAATAAGAACATATAATGCTGCAGTTAGTTAATTAAGTCAATTAATTAAATTAATAATTACGTTACACTCCTCTCAAATAGTTTTTTAGCCTATACGTTATATTAGCCTTGGCTCCATAAAAAGTGTTTGTGTTTTAAATAAGCTTTAAAAGTTTCTATCATCTTTCGATCAGTGAATCTGGGTCATCTGCTGGATTGGCAAGCGATTTGAGTCTCTCGAGTCACTTGAGTCTCGGGTGTTTCCAGCTCTGTACGGATTTACTCGTGCAGGATGGATCTGAATCTGAATCCGGGTCTGTGTTACTGTGTCTGAGTCTGCTCTGCAGGAAGTTACACTGACCTGCTGTCAGCGCGTCTGAGTCCTGACTCCTGAAGCTGTTCTAGCAGTGGAAACGACTGCTTTTGTCCACAATAATAACAGAATTTCTGGCAGCTTTTTAGTTGGATGGACTGTGGATGTGTTGTAATGAAATTGTACAGGAACCTTTCAAACTGAGACCCCGAAGTATTTATGTAGCTGCCATGATAAGAGCTGGTCCAATTCTCAAACTGATAAGGAAAGGAGCTTCAGTGCTTCCTTTAGTATCTATAGGATACACCGGACTAAACATACTGCGTGGTGAGGCATCAGTAGCAACTGTACTTGGCCATGGTTTGATGCCATGCATTAGGTACTTGGTGAGAGGCCATCTATTCAGCCTCCCACTGTTGTTGCTTCATACTCGGCATCCTGGCCTTCAAATCCTGGCCTGCCTGCTGCTGAATCCTCACCCAGCACCAAACCCACATTTGGAGGTTAAGTGCCATCAGGCTATGCTGACTCAAGTTGTGAGGAGAAGGACTCCATGCCATCCACTAGCTACCAGCCACCTCCAAAAAGACCAAGAAGGGGCATGAGTGTGCTCAGCTTTCTTAAAAAGCAGGCTAAGGAGGAGGAAGCCAGAGACGTGGCTTTAAATAGTTTCCCCCTGTGATTATTAAGGTATCTCTGATTCTGATTCTGATTCTGAACCCATTCGGTGAACAAGGGAAAAAAAACAAAAACAAAGCAAACAGTCCTGTTGTGTTGACTCCAAAATGTGAGATTCAAGTATAGAAAAACACACACTACCTGACCTGTTGTGATCAATATCACTGAAAATACTAATGTCCCTATACGTTCTCACCATCAGTGTGGTTGTCACATATTCCAAACCATTTGCAGTCAAAGCTGAAGTGCTGGAACTGCAGGCTTTCCATGTCAGCTTAAAGTGAAGGACATAGACATCATGTTGTCCTATTTGCTAATTACTTCATTTACAGTGAAACATTTTTTACTTCAGTTTAAATGTCCTTTAACACTGAGTTAATGAGGTTAGTGTTTCTTATGCATCAGATGGGTTTTACACATAATAAATATGAAAAACACTGTGTAAAATAAGGGAAGTTGATTTTATTTATGTATTAACAAAGCGCAGCAGAAAACTTCTTCAATTCACTGAAACAAAAAAAGTCAGTTTAGAAAATGAAATAATCATGCTCGTGCAGAGGTGAGGGACACCGATTTGGGGCAGACACTTGTGCTGCCAATCTGTCCTTTAAATGTTGACCTCCATGACCTTGTTGTGCAGGTGGTGGTGGTGGCTGCGGTACAAAGGTGTGCTCCACTTCCAGGGCCTAGAAGAAAATTCCTCGCCACCGTGACTTTATCATGCTAAAAGCCCGTTCTATGATTGAGCGGGCTCTGGTATGACAGACAGGTCTGACAGACAGGGGTATCCTCTATCTCCCACAATGAAGTAGTCAGGTGGTAGGTAACAGCCACTGACACTGGACTATTTCTTAGTACCCTGGACTGACCAAGGGTAGCCAACAAATACGTCCAGAAATTTCCCAGTGCTATCATAAATGGCCTGTAGCTGGACAGAATGTATCCCATATCCCATCAGCGCCAGTCAACTGAGGTAATTGACAAGCAGTAGTCATACTCGATGAGTTTAGACTGATCCAAAGAGATGTCTAAGAGAGTGACATGGCTATTTAGGGTGGCATAAATTTCACTCCTCTCCTGTAAAAGACAATAGACAAAGTAAAAAAGAATAAAGTGTAAATTCATAACAAGTGACATTTTTTTCCTTTCTTGTTTTATTTCTAAAACCTATAATAAGTTGTTCATGTTGAATAAGGCAAAACACAACAGCTATATTCTAGATTTCAGAATTACACATTACAGAAACAACAATGCTTTAATGGACTGCAAATCACAGAGCATTGAGGTGGAGCAACCATAGGACATCAGAGGGAAAACAAAGAACATTTTCTCCATAAAATATGATCCAGTTTCCCCAAAAACAGTGAAATAGTTTGTGTTGTGTGAGCTTTATCATAATCTTATTCATATTCTTGGGAATGCATTCCATGCCGTGAATATTTAGGATGACATGTTTGCCTTAGGGGAGCTGAACAAGACACACACATGTAAACACACACACGCACACAGTCATTAAGGTCTTTCACATTTAATTTGTCTCTGGACACTGAACAGCTCGGTGTCTATTGTTTGTTTTCCGTTAAGGTTATCACACCTTGTTTCTTTAGTGTCACATGATGACATCACTGCAATCAGAGGTGTTATACTGTGAGAGAAAAACATTATTTTTAGCTGGCATGATCAAACATTTGTGATGCAACCTTGTCACATCAGCACATCATCATCAATATTCACATTATAACACACAATAAGGACAAATTATGTCACCAATTATGTGATGCAACCTCAACACCTAATGCAATACGTTCATTATGAACACACAAATATTAATGCACAAGCATGGCATTATGTCACTCATTACTAGTGGCATCAGTCTTGCAAAAAAGTTTAGAAGGTAATTAGTAGAAACAAAACTGACTTCTTTTTTGTGTTGAATGGTGGCCAAAATTATTAAAACATTAGGCATACTTAGGTTTCAGTTGTTTTTCTTTAATTGGTCATTAAAATACCCATAAAACAAATTAAAAGTCTATAAACCATGGAATAGAGCCATCATAAGGAGATTTAGATAATTAGATAATTTTCCTTAAAGAAAAAAAAAGAAGCAAAGCACGTGGTTAAAACTAACGGCCTTCGCCCACTCCTGATGCTGTCAGCTACCCATTCCAACCACCATCAGCTATCCACTCCACTCCTACCACTGTCCACTATCTGCCTAGCCGCCATCGGCTGCCACTGTCTGCTGCACGCTCCAGTCCAGTCCAGGTTCTCTCACTGGTGCTTGCTTGCTGTTAGATTGTTAGCATTAGTGGGATGTTCAAGGGGAATCGGAAAAAGGCATGCGGAAAACAACTATAAAAACACCAAAAGGGCCCTCAAACACAAAAATTCAAATGCATGCATCATTCTAAAAAACTAACCCTATTACATCCCCCCACAGCTAAAGGTTAGCAGTCTCTGCAACAGTTCTTACGTCCTGTAGCATGCTGGTGGCACTCCCAGATTGTCTAGTCTAGACGAGTGCGCACAGGTCCATCTTTCACATCAGTAGGCATGTTGGGGCTAGGGAAGCAATAAAACATGGGTACTCCTGCATGTCTCTTAGTGGTTGGCTCCAAAGGTTGACTTGTACACAGTTTAAGGGAGTTCCTAAAAAAAAACCTTATCCTTCCCTCCCTGCTCTGGCCGCACCTTGTACACTAACCTTGTACACCTTGTCCCCAAGTCCCCCATCAATGACCACCTTAAAGGGAAATTCCTGCTTGGACTGGAGGAAGGAGGAAGAGAGAGACGGAGGAAGAAGAAGGAAGAGAGGAGGAAGAGAGAGATGGAACTTTTGATGGCCTTTTACATGAGGGGAGGGTCGAGTGGGGGCAGGGGAATGGGCTTCCTATGGGGCGTTAGCAGGGGATGGCTGGCAGGCAATTGATGGACCTCTGGTGGATGGACCTCTCTCAGCCTAGTCACGAGAGAGGACAGCCAGGTGATGCCCCTACACGAATTGCTTCCATGCCGCGGTCTGTGAGTTCCTGATGAGTTTTCAGCTTTGCCCAACACCTGGTCATCTAATGGTTACACGTAGACCTGGAGAGGACTACAAGCCAGTATCTTGCACGCATTGCGAAATTTGGTGGAGGATCGATGATGATCTGGGGGTACTTCAGCAAGGCTGGAATCGGGCAGATTTGTCTTTGTGAAGGACGCATGAATCAAGCCACGTACTAGGTTATCCTGGATGACAGCTTGCTTCATTCTGCTCTGACAATGTTTCCTAACTCAAATTCAAATTTTATCAAATTTTATTTGTATAGCCCAAATTCACAAAACACATTTTTGCCTCAGAGGGCTTTACAATCTGTACAGGGAGTGACACCCTCTGTCCTTAGACCCTCGGTTCCAGTGAGGAAAAACTTGCCCACAAAAAACCCTTTAACAGGGAAAAAATGTGGAAGAAACCTCAGGAAGAGCCACAGAGGAGGGATCCCTCTCCCAGGACGGACAGACGTGCAATGGATGTCACATGTACAGAACAATCAACACAAACATATTGTACAATTACAATGCATTACAATAAATGATAGAATGATTACAGTAGCAGTGGAACCTGATAGAGATAGAGAGACACAGATGCACAGCAGCAGTAAGTCATTAACTAACTAAGCTGTAGTGGAGATATGGTAGCAATAATGACAGTAATGCTATATATGGTGGACGTCAGCAGCAGACCACAGCAGTAGCCCCGATCCATGAGAACCTGCTGGACAAGAAAGCACAGAAACTCTGGGGAAGAAGTTTAGTTAGTAACATGCATTGATGGCAATGATGATTGGAGAGAGAGAGAGAGAGAGAGAGAGAGAGAGAGAGAGAGAGAGCGAGAGACAGAGCGAGAGAGGGAGAATGAGGGAGAGAGAGGGTTTTCAGTCTAGTCCTATGGCAGCATAACTAAGGGAAGGCCTGAGCCAGCCCCAACTATAAGCGCTATCAAAAAGGAAAGTCTTAAGTCTACTCTTGAAGGTGGTGAACGTGTCTTGCTTCCCGAACCCAGAAAGGTAGTTTGTTCCACAGAAGAGGAGCTTGATAGCCGAAAGCTCTGGCTCCCAGTCTACTTTTGGAAACTATAGGAACCACAAGGAACCCAGCATTCTGAGAGCGCAGTGGTCTAGAGGGGTAGTAAGGTACTATGAGTTCTTTTAGATATGATGGTGCCTGGCCATGAAGGGCTTTGTATGTAAGGAGAAGAATTTTAAATTCCATTCTAGATTTAACAGGTAGCCAGTGCAAGGAAGCCAAAATGGGAGAGATGTGATCTCTGATCTTGGCTCCTGTCAGAACACGTGCAGCAGCATTCTGAATTTGCTGCAAAGTCCTGAGAGATTTATTGGGGCAGCCTGATAATAAAGAGTTACAGTAGTCCAGCCTAGAAGTAACAAATGCATGGACTAGTTTTTCTGCATCCACTTGGGACACGATGCATCTGTTTTTGGTAATGTTGCGTAAGTGGAAGAATGCAGTCTTTGAAATTTGTTTTATGTGGACAAATCCTGATCAAAAATAACTTCACGGTGGAGCTGGAGGCCAAGGTAGCCAAGTCTCTGAAAAGAGAGTTTCTGAGGTGTTTGGGTCCAATTACAAGAACTTCAGTTTTATCTGTTTATCAGTTGTTTTGTTTTGATGATTGGTCATCCAACTTTTTATATCCCTAAGGCATGCTTGGAGTTTGGCTAAATGATTGGTTTCATCAGGCTTGATCAATAAATATAACTCAGAGGATTGTTTTTTCCAGCAGGTCAGTGCTCCATGCCACACAGCCAGACAAAGGTGTGGATAAAGGACCAATAGATCTAGACCCTGTCAAGACCATCTCCAGAACTGAACCCCATTGAAAACCTCTGAAATTTGATCAGGAAGAAGAGGGATGATCATAAGCCCTCAAACAGAGCTGAGCTGCTCGATTTTTTTTGTTTTGTTTTGTTTTTGTGCTAGGAATGGCAAAAATTAACCCAACAGCTCGATACATTGATGCTTTCTTGATCTCAAAGGAAATTCAAGCATCCAGTAGCAGCATGCAAACATACACTGAACATACATTAGAATTAACCTATACATTAGAATTAACCATATCTTAAAATTAACCTGAGATAGACCTAAATTTGTACAGAGAAATGTTATTTATATATATATATATATGTATATATACACACACAGTATATATATGGCAGAGTCATGAAATAAAATACTGTACAGTATATTTTGTTCAGAAAAAGTTCAGAAAAAGAAAAGGTCTTTAGAAAAAATGTTCTACAAACTTAAGTCTATCTATTAAGTAATTGTCCTCCATCCACCTCTTTTTTTTTTCATTTGGTGTGCCTCTATGTTGCTTATTTACTACTAACAGTACATTTGTTTGTGGAATATGCTCATTATTTTTTTTGTGTAAGAATTCCGCAACTTTTTAATATTGGCATTGAATGGTTTCCATTTCACAGCGGCACCGATATCCTGCAGTTTGTGTGAAAGTGACTTTCACAGCCTCTATATATTATTCACCAGCTGCCACTGCCCAATTAATGGTGCAGTCAGCCACAGATACAATTCCCAAAGCCAGAATGCCAGGTGCATCCACCCTACAGCTAACATGACCCTATGGTTCAAGCAGCCATTTAACCCAGCAAACCTCATTTTCACATGGAGGCAAGAAGAAGTTGCATCCAGCCACTAAAAAAATATATTTCTCAGAGGTTTGTGGGAAAAAATTGAGCTAATTGATATTAAATATAGTATTTGTATTCATCTGGTGGCCACAAACGTGACATGATAGCCATAGATACAACACCATCAAATGTGATGGTTTGTCATAGATCTCTGCCACCACGTGACCAAGAAGCTGATACCCATTGTTTTAAGAATTACTTGATAAAACATCATGAGGTTATTATTGAAATGGAGAAAAAGATGGAGAGGTGGTTCAGGTTCCAAAAAGACAGCGACGCAAAGAGAAAAGCAGAAAAAAAACGATTGAGTAGGCCTTAACAATATGGAAAACAGTGGGGGAGGGGGGACATCAGTCTCCAAGTAAAGCATGAGAAAATCTGTGCTGTATTGTGGTGGACGCAAAGGGAGGAGAGTGATAAATGAGGTGGGTAACAGTTCTGGCCAGAATGCTGTCAGAGCTCAGCAGCTTCTCGTCTCTAATGATGGAGACCATGGAAGGAGCTGATCTCTGCTATCCACAGCTGAACTCCTCCTGCAAGAAACCTACGCATCCTAAGACTGAAGCCATGCTGATTTATATTTTTCTCTCATCTATTTCTGTGATCACTGTGGCTCTTAACCTGCTGGTCATCATCTCCATCTCTCACTTCAGGCATATAAAATAATCTCAGATGTTATCATTAATGAACTAACTTCTTTTTTTTTTTTTGATGAATTGACAGTAATTTACTTTCTATGACTATATTATGCATAGTGATGATATTTTCCTCCTTCAGGCAGCTCCACACCCCCACCAACCTTCTCCTCCTCTCTCTGGCTGTCTCAGACCTCCTTGTGGGCCTCCTGTTGATGCCGGTTGAAATCATCTACATAGAGGCTTGCTGGTTTCTTGGTGACATTCTGTGCACTCTGTATTATGTTGTGGACTACATCATTACCTCTGCCTCAGTAGCCAACATGGTGCTCATATCAATTGACCGCTATATTGCTATTTGTGACCCTCTACGTTATCCCAGCAAAGTCACTAAGAGGAGAGCACAAATCTCTGTTTGTTTGTGTTGGATTTGTTCAATTTGCTATAGGATCCTTCTTTTAAATGATCACCTGAATCAACCGGGTAGGTCCACCTCCTGTTTGGGAGAGTGTGTGGTTGTAATCAACCATACTGCAGGAGTAATTGACCTTGTTTTCAGCTTTATCGTACCCATTACTGTTATCATACTCCTGTATTTCAGAGTATTTGTGGTGGCTGTGTCTCAGGCTCGTGCCATGCAAACTCATATTGCAGCTATAAGAATGCAACATCCAGGCACAGTAAAGGTGAAGAAAACCGAAATGAAAGCAGCCAGGACTCTTGGTATTGTTATACTTGTGTTTTTGTTTTGTTTCTGTCCATACTTTTACCCCACCCTGGCAGGCGAAGACACGTCCATCGATGCTTCATCTGCAGCTGCAGAGATATGGCTGGCACATTTTAACTCCTGTCTGAACCCTGTAATCTATGCCTTTTTCTACCCCTGGTTCAGAAAATCTATCAAACTCATCCTGACACTTCAGATACTGAAGCCTGGCTCCCGTGATGCTAAAATCCTACAGTGATAGGCAGGAGTGTTTAAACTGAGACGGAAATGAAATAGTCACATATAAGTAAAGTAGTAAGTAGAAATAAGTAGGATCAAGAACAAAATGCAATGTTTAATTGTTTACTGTTTAAGTGTATTCATTAAACCTTAAATATTCTTTTACATGTATATTCACACACATTTATAGTATGTGTTCAAGTCATGCTCGTGATAAACTAAGATAATCAGAAACATGCAGTGATATAAAACATATTTTCTTATTTGTTTCATGAATTACTCTTTAGGAAACCAGACCTAGTCTAACTTTTGTTTCGATTTATCCTGTTTAAATGAAAATTCTTCGACAAATCAATATTTTTTAAATCATAAATATATTATGTGCAAAACAATATATGGTTGTTTTGTTTACTATGGTGACACATGGTGAAATCATGCTCAAAGTAGTTACCAGAAAATATGTATGTACCACTGATCAGTGATCAAGTAGGAAGTTCTGAAGTTCTGAAGTGGAATCACTTATAACATTTGACACGTAGCATTGTTGTCCGATAAAAAACTATTTTGATGATTTTGACATTTTTCTATATATGAATGTCCATATTCTTTTGATTCAAGGATAGCTGTGATCTCTCTGAACTCAGTCAAACTAATGCACATACAGCAATCTAAAATAGTGAAACAGCTTTGGTTAGGCCAGGTGGAAACATTGTCTGCTATTATCTAAAGAGGTGGCCATAAACAGGAGCAGAGGCTTAGAACCACCCATACACTGTTAGAACCAGTGATTAAAAATGTGCATAGCCACTCTCACTCGCAATCCATGTAAATTCATTTAAAACATTTAATGGTTCACTGATGAATGTGTAAACATAAATCGGAATCTGTTGCTAAAAGTGTCATTGTGGGGAAAAAAATGCATGCAGATCAGTTATAAGGACTCTTGTGAGAAAAAATCTTCCAGCAGCTCTCAGCATAAAACATCACAAATAACTGTGCAAAGTTGTCATCATGAATATATAGAAATATTTGAAAAGTAGATCTTTGTAAAGTCAACAGCGTGGAAGGGTTTGGCAAATAACAAGATGGTGGACAAAAATATAAATATAAAAAAATAAATAAATAAAGAATAAATCAGCTGATGGAGTCACAGCTTCACTGCTCATCCTGAACTCACAATGTACTGTCTGTGTCTAAAATCACTCCCTCATTGATTCATTACATCCCATAATAGACAATAAATAGTTTACCCTATAGTGAACAGAAAAATGAGATCTTGGACATCTATGAATCATCTTCTCTTGATGACTGCCATACATCACATGGCCTGCTGGCACACAGCTGTCACTAAAAACTGTTGTACATCACTTCAGAAGTACAGGTTTGTTTACCAACACGTGTGATATTATTCATTACATTTCAGTACTTTTTATAAATTATATTTGCTTCTCATTTTGCATAAGGTTTGACTAATGGCAAACCCTACACACTAATGTTGGTGCTGGTACCTCAACTATTGCCTATACTGCATTACAACCATTCCATCACACCCCAATACACTGCCCTACTAATCTTTTCAAATAAATATAATTGCTAATAAATAAATACTATTGCTAATTATATTGAATGTTCACCAATAATAATGTCAGGTGTGTATTTTAGGCACAATTTATGTAACATTGAATTAACATGAAATAATTCAGTATAATTCTTTTTTTCTGCTAATTCTATAAATACTTATGCAATCAGTTGCAGAGTATTTATTTTCTGTAACACATGGGATTTCAACATTAGAAAACATTATTTGAGCCTTCAAAAACAATATCTTCAACAAAAGCAAACACTATCTCTTTTTGTGCACATATCCAGATGCAGAGCTTAGTACGGATGAAGTCCCACTTCAACTCTGTTATCTATGTTATAAAACCACATAAAAAAAAAACGACAGCATTCAAACAAAAACATGCGACCTGCACCCAGTGATGTCACTTCCTCTTGCAGAAAAGATTTTGAGGAAACTATGGTATGTTAAACTTTTTCTCTCATTAATTTGTACAAAATGTTGAGAATACAACAACAGTAGCTTCATTATATGTCAAATCTGTTACTATGATATTCCAGTGAGTCTGTCCATCATTTTTTAAAACAATTATATGATGAAAATTAAAATTATGGTTTTATTCATGACATTTGGTATCTGGTTCCTAGTACATGAAGTTAAAGCACAAAATGGTGAAAAATGTCAACTCTGTTATCATGAACTCTGTTATGTGTCAAAATTTTAATGATAACAGAGTTGACAGTGACTAAGAGTCAGATGTTCCCAATCACTTCTAAGCATTTTGCTCTAGTTTATACATTTATTGTGTGTTCTGGGTAATTTTATAGTAAAGGCAAGATTTCTGATATCACTTTCCAGGTCAAGAAAATGTTATTTTCTTGGTAGGTGAAGATGAAGGTGTCAGCAACAGAAAGGCAATGGCAATACAGGGCCCGGCAAAATGCTGACCCTGAAAGGAGGGTAGCAAATTTAGAAAGAGACAGGGAGAGATGGAAGTAAAAGAGAAATGCAGGGTCTCGCAGTCTTGTAGTGCTGTCTCGTGTGCAACAGGAGAAAATGAAAGTAAAGCTGGAGAAATGCTGCTTCTTTCGCACAGAGGTGAACTATCTTGGTCATGTGATTTCCAAAGATCCAGAAAAAATATCAGCCATGGCAAATTGGGCCAGACCAATAATGTGACAGAGTTGCGGTCATTTTTAGGTTTTTGTAGCTATTAAAGACATTTTGTAGAGAGGTTTGCTAAGATTGTAGCTCCCCTCCATCAGCTTGTGGCTGACATGACAGACACTGGTACAAAAAAAGCATCTCGGAAGGTAATCAGGTAGTTTTGGACTGAGCAATGTGAGGAGAGCTTCCAGGACCTTAAATCCAGATTGATCAGTGCCCCTGTTTTGGCTTATACTGACTTTTCTCTGGCTTTCATTCTAGAGGTGGAAGACAGACTCAGTAGAATGGGGACGGTGCTATCTCAAGAGCAGGATGGTAAAATGAGGCTGGTAGCTTATGCCAGCAGAGCCTTGATTTCAGCGGAGAGAAACATGCCGAACTACAGCTCCATGAGGCTTGAGTTTTTGGGTTTGAAATGGGCAATGACTGAAAAAGTTCAGGATTATTTGCTAGGTCAAAAATGTGTTGTATGGACTGATAACAACCCACTTACCCACTTGAACACTGCAAACCTGGGATCAAAAGAACAGAGTTGGCCTGCCCAACTAGCAGCTTTTGACTTCTCCATTCAGTATTGCTCAGGTCACTCTAATGTTAATGCTGACTCCCTTTCCAGGCAGCATCACCATGACAACACACCAGCAGATCTGGGGACATCCTTCCCAGGAACTGTCCTCTCAGAGTCCACGAGATGTAAGATTGAACCACCAGTACAGGTAACCCAAATGTCCATGTCTGCCCTCCCCTCTTACACTTCAGATTACCTTGCCACCCTTCAGATGCAGATCCAGTGTTGGGAAGCTTTCTTCAGTTTTCGCACTGCAAACGCCTCCCAGACAAGAAGGAATGCCACACCCTCTCAAAACCAGCAAGGGAACTGATGCATCAGTGGAATAGGGCATTCTCTGCCTGGATGGGGGAGCAGCTGCTGCTGCCGGCTCCCCTGGGAGATGAGGTTCTCCAGCAACTACATCAGGGTCATGGCCATCAAGGAGTGAAGAGAACCACTAATCCAGTAAGGCAGCTGTGCTACTGGCCAGGTCTGTATAAGGACGTCAAGGACTGGTGTCAAAAATATGAACGATGTACCCTGGCCAAACCTGCACACCCTGCTGTGAGAACACCCATGGGTCAATTGATAGCCTCCAAACCAAATCAGATCTTAGCCATTGACTTTTCTCTACTAGAACGTTCTCATGATTGAAGAGAGCAAGTCCTCATTATGACTGATGTCTTCTCCAAATTCACTCAAGTTGTACTGACCTGTGATCAAAGGGCCTCCACTGTGGCACTGTGGGGTACTGGTCTGAGAATGGTTTTACAGGTTTGGGGTGCCAGCCCAAATACAGACCAGATTGGCCCAGCTATCTCCCACATGTTACCTTCTCCTAGAACACAACCAGCCATCAAACTACCTGTTGATTTCCTTCCTGGCAGGATTCAGAAACCAACCAGTGGTACCATCAATGACTGGTTGCGAGAACATCAAATGTGCCTCCAGACTGCCTTTGCTGGTGCCAAGGAGCGGATCCAGGCAGTAGCTCGCCTCAGGAGGGAGTGACATGACCAACAAGTGGCAGCCTGACAGGGAGTGAAGTGATTTATTTGCAAGACAACAGCGCTGGAGGCGCTCGAGTGAAGATCCAGGACTTCTGGGGTCCCACGAAGTGCAGAATTGTCAAGGCCCCCTCTGGTGGTGGTGCAGTGATCAGTGATTCCCAACAGGTGAGGTTAGATTCCTGGTTCCCATCTTAAATGTAGCTGTGGCCAGCCAGCAGTTGGTTTTGCCTCAAGTCCTCCTGTCTTCACACACATCTAGTCAATGTATGTTTTTTTTTTGTGTATGTGTTGAACATATTGCTGGCATATGTACTCAACCCCTCCCTTGCATCTGTAACCCCTACTCTATGTATTAAGGCTGACTAACTCTCCAACACATACTCTTACTGCTTGCCTTTCAATAGAAGGGGCCTGAGTTCTTATGACTTTTATAAATTAATATTTTTTACTTTTATTCTGCGTTCCTTACCCCCAGCAATCATACAACTTACATAAATCAAGGACACAAACCACTGTACTTTAAATCCAAATTATCCTGCATCAGGTATTTATTTATAAAGAAACCAAACTTGAGAATAATGTAAAAATAAATATAATAATATTTTCCTTTTTTCCACAGATTATAGAAATCAAATTCGCAAAATACAGATTTCCTTTAAGTACCTTAATTCACTCAATACCTTTTATCACAGTCAATTTATTACCTGTGGTACCACACACTGAATAAATGTATAAACCAGCCTGCAAAACAAAATACCAAAACAAAACGTTGCAGGCCTGATATTGTACCGGTGTTCCTTAAAGTCAGTTTAAAACAAAATGGTGTCCAACCGTAAGCAAGGAAATGTCAGGGAGGTGGCGAGGATGAACACCAGCGAGGGAAAACGATGGGGAAACAAAAGGCCTCAGATGCGCGCCATCCTTCTGGGAAACTTCAGCCAGCATGGGTCCCACTCTCGTCGTCTCCTGGGAAGATGAATTCTAAAGCAATTTTCGGGAAAACTTTTCGTCAGCTCCAATTAAAATATACTTTTTCATTCAAAACTCACCTCCGTCAGACAACTCTCTCTCTTCGGGCTTTTCTCATCTTGTCGGCAAAGAAAAGACATTTACACTCACGTACATTTCGGACCCAGCAGCGAAAATCCCGCCCCTCAAAACAAACAACAGACGCCTATTGGCAGGCAAAACATTAAACAACCAATGAATGAAAACAACTGAAAACCAAGTTAGATGTAAACCTAAACAAATGCTATTCAACCTAACATGAAAGTGTGATGCATTCAAAGACCATAGTAAATATAAACTTCAATTTTGTTTTAAGGCAAAGGCATCTATTTCAGTTATATATTTGATCCCATTACAATTTCAACACCTTAAACATAAAAATACACATTAGCATGGTGGTTGTAAAATAGTTTAAACTCATCAGTGTATTTCAACCACTGGGCTACACATCTCTACAGGTGCAGGACAGAGCGTGAAAGGGAGTGCATTGTTTTTTTACATATTGTGTATGACGTGCCTCTTCAACAGGAACAGGAAGTGATGTGGGCTCCTGTGCTGTAGCTGAGCTCTAGTCACTGCTACTGCTGGCCCTTTGTAAATTTATTTTGTGTACTTAGGGTTACCTTGCTTTATTTAGTGTTGTGATTATAAATTGGGGTGGTTGATTTTTGTCTTTTCCCCAGTTAAGTTAGCTTTGTTAAGTTGTTTTCTTTATTCCATCGTTCCATCTTTTCTTTGGTAAACCAACTTGAGTTAGTTATATTCTGGGGCCCCTTCAACCCCTTTACAGGTGGGCTCGTCATAGGTTTACAGGTGGAGGGCTTCCTCACTCAGTTTCATTTGTATGTTTAATATTTGTTGTGTTCTAATCTGTGTGTTTTTTGCTTTTCCCCTCCCCCCTTCACTCCCCCACTCCTGTACTGGTAAAATACTTCAGAGTAGCGGCATCCCTTTTTTATCATATGGAGTATATTTTGTAATAAGCTATTTTATTATTTATTTAACATAAACTCACTCACATCACATTTTATCAAGTACCTTTAGCTACCTACTATCACTATCACAAAGAGTTTCAGGTTACCACTACCTAAATGTTTCTTTTGCAGGCCTGATCTCCACTCATTCCCTGCTGCAGCAACACAGGACCGACACACACGTATTGTTAACAATATCCACACATCAATGAAACATTTGCTAATTCGTGTGTGTGTGTGACATTTTTGGGACCTAGAGAATATTTACCAGTGGCCTTGTCAATAGATATAAGTCCCATGGGGAAAGGAGAGGGATAGACTTAATCAGCTGTTGGACCTATGCAGAAGAGCTTTAATCATAAAGCTGCCAGAACTCCTTCAGATTCTTCTTTCTCACTTATAATGGAGGCTGTAGAAGAAGCTGAACTTTGCTTTCCCCAACACAACACCTCATGCAGGAAGATAATCTACCCACATTTGGAGGCCACACTCATGTACATTCTGCTGTCCTGCATCACTCTGCTCACTGTGATTCTGAACCTGCTTGTCATCATCTCTATCTCTCACTTCAGGCAATGCCAAATTTTTCCTTTCCTTGAGTCTTGAGTCAGGCAGCATAATGTCACATTTGTCTTCATTGTTTTTATATCTTGTTACATGGCATATCTGCTATTGGTATTACAGGATAATTCACAGTGCTTTGTACACCTACTACATGAAACAATGTGGTTCCCATTTCAGGCAACTCCATACCGCCACCAACCTCATCCTCCTCTCTCTGGCTGTCTCAGACTTCCTCATGGGTTTCCTGCAGATGCCAGTTGAAATCCTTATCTTGCGTGGCTGTTGGCTACTTGGTGACTTCATGTGTGCTGTGAATTACTTCATGAGTGCTCTTCTTGCCAGTGTTTCAGTAGGAAACATACTGCTAATATCAGTTGACCGCTATGTGGCTATTTGTGACCCCATGTTCTACTCCACCAAAGTCACCATGAAGAGAGTTCAGCTCTGCATTTGCCTCTGTTGGATTTTTTCTGCTTCCTATCGCAGTTGGTTAATGAGGGATTTCTTGAAACAACCAGACATGTACAATTCCTGTTATGGAGAGTGTGTAGTTGTAATCAATTATGTTGATGGAGTTTTTGACTTTATTCTGACCTTTTTTAGCCCTATTGTTGTCATCATAGTGTTATATATGAGAGTATTTGTGGTGGCTGTGTCTCAGGCTCGTGCCATGCACTCCCACAATGCAGCTGTGACCCTCCAGCATTCAAAGACTGTAGCTGCTAAGAAATCTGAGATAAAAGCAGCCAGGACTCTTGGTGTTGTTGTTGTGGTGTTTCTTCTGTGCTTGTGTCCATTTTATATACATTCTGCCAGTCTTGCAGCTGAGAACGTTGTGTTGTTAGAGGGAACATCTGTAGTCGGTGAGCTTTGGATTTGGAATTTGACCTCTTGTTTAAACCCTGTGATCTATGTCTTTTTCTATCCGTGGTTCAGAAAATCTATTAAACATATTCTTACACTGAAGCCTTACTCACGGGATGCCAACGTGCTGTAGAGAAAGAATGAGATGTAGTGACCAAAATCATTCTAATTTGTGATAACAGCATGAACATTTTTATTTCTCTTCACACTGCCTCAGTCATGCCTTTTTCTTTTTTCAGTTGTTTGCTTAATCTTGTTGAATCATTCGTGTCTATATTTCTATTACTCCTTTTAATAGGCAGAAACCTTGAGAACCATGGTGGACAGCTGGACATCTGATGTGACCAGTTGAGTTGCTAATAAATTACCATTATTCCTCATAAAGGAAATCACTACTGTCATAATGACTCATAATGATCATAATATCGCACTATGTCAGTTAGGACCAGACCAGCATGATTGGTGCAATC
Source organism: Nibea albiflora (assembly GCA_014281875.1). Classification (NCBI taxonomy): domain Eukaryota; kingdom Metazoa; phylum Chordata; class Actinopteri; family Sciaenidae; genus Nibea; species Nibea albiflora. The sequence continues at coordinate 26,100,528 of CM024796.1, forward strand.
AGAATCCCAGATCTGGGCCTAGACATGATCCATGAGAACAGGAAAGAAGCTACGTGAACAGTGTACAGATGGAGAGTGACGGAATTATTTCAGCTTTACTTCTTTACTCATATGACTTCCATTCAACTTTTTTTTACAATCCGATTTTACATTTTAATTTAATCAAACCAGCTGAGCTTTCAGAAACACATTTTACTGTGATTCCACACTGATTGTATGATTATACATATTAAGCTTTGTTTGAACTTGTTTGCTACAGTCCTACAGTCTCATAATCCATCACCTGGTATACAGGTAAATGAAATTGGAATTATGTAATCTCCACCTGCTGACTCTTTTGTCAGCAGGTTTTGTTTTAAATAGAAACAAAATGTGTTGTGCAAAAGATATTTAAACCCCATATTTAATTGAAAACAGCAAAAATACAATATGTCAAATGGTGAAACTGAGAAATGTGATGGTGCACTCCAGTCTTTCCTCACCTACCCCTCCCCTATTTGATATGCTGCTGCAAAGGACAGGGGCAGATGGTAGAATGTCATTTGGTTAGGCTATACAGGCATTACAGGCTGCATTATATAAAGGAGGACAATTCACCAGTTCACACAGGTCCCAGGCACCTTAATGACATGTCTGTGAAATCCTTTGGTCAAATTCCTCACGGATCAAGTGCAGCAGCCCGCTCTGTACCCTGTCTGTAGCGCTCTGTGTTCAGGTGGTTGGTTTTTGTGTCTGTCCCTTTGCAGCATGAGCTGCAGCCAGCAGCCAGAGAAAACATCACTTTGCAAAAGGATATATTTAAACAAGTTGTTTGCACATTCTTTGACTTAGTGCCATTTTTAATAAAAGGTTGTAATGGTTTGTTCTACTTTCACTGTCTTAGCTGTTGCTGTTGTTGGGAAGTTCAATCTAACAGCGGCTTACCAGCTGATGTTGTAGCTTAGGGACGCCCAGCACTTTCATTGAAGTGGACAGCTGTAGAGTCTAGGGAAGAAAGAAATAACAGAAATATGATTGAGAGCACAATTGTACTTATTCACTAAGTATCAGAATCACCTTTATTTGCCAGGTGTACACACCGTGTACACACACACACACACACACACACTGTCCATACATATACATACATTGAGAGCAACAACTCTGTAAACAGAGTCATATTCCTTGTGTGTACACACTCCTGGAAAATAAAGCGATTCTGAAAGTTACTACTTGCTAATTCTTTAGTCCAGAAGCTTGCATGAACAGGCAGCCTGACATGTCACAAAAACCGGACAATATCCAGGGGGAGCTCATGGACTGAACTGATACTGTCCTTGTAGCTTTGTTTACTTCCTAAGACTGGATCTATCTTCAGACTATGCTCTAAATTAGTGAGGGGTCTCTCTTTCTCTCAAACCGAGGGGGACACAGACAATAAAAGTGAGGGGGTACCGTTAACAGAAAGGTGAATGAGAGAAAAGTTTTTTTACAAGCTTTGAAAACTACAAAAACATCATGAAACGAAATAGAACTTACAATGGTATGCCCATAGTTACAAGGTTAAGAGAAAAGCCAGCACAAATCCTCTTATTTCCTACTATGCTAGCTTTCTGTTTGCAGATATTGATAGTTGGAGAAGGGGAAACGGGGGGTTTAAATCCACAGGTAATTAGGGGGTGACAGGCACAAGGCGGTAAACCGAGAGGCTGGAATGGGCGGAGCAGAGACTGACTGTCACAGTACCCCCGCCTCAAGGGACGGCACCGGACGTCCCAGAAAGATCAGGATGGCATCGATGAAAGTCACTGATAAGGGTTGGATCAACAATGTAGCTGGCCAGCACCCATGACCGCTCCTCAGGACCGTACCCCTCCCAGTCCACCAGATACTGGTATCCCCGGCCCCTCCTCCGAGCCGCCAGCAGCCGCTTAACTGTGTAGCCAGTTTCCGGCTCTAAGTGGAAGGTCCCGAGTCGATAGCCAAACCTGGTCCCCTGGTCGATATGAAGGAGCTGTTGTCCGGCACTGATCTGCTGCCCTCTTGCTACGGGCATTACTTCATAGTAGCATGTGACGGGCCCAGCCCAGATCTTCTTGCAGCAGCGGATGAGTGCCTGGGCAGATGGAACCCCCACCTCCACCTCAGACGCTGGGAACAATGGCAGCTGGTAACCGTATGCACCCTGGAAAGGAGAGAGACCAGAAGAGAAGCTAGGAAGTGTGTTGTGTGCATACTCCACCCATATGAGGTGCTTGCTCCAGGATCTCTGGTTCTGGGAGACTAGGCAGCGAAGACCCGTCTCCAACTCTTTATTGAGCCTCTCAGTCTGTCCGTTAGACTAAGGGTGGAACCCCAAGGAAAGGCTGACAGTGGCCCCTATGAGAGTGCAAAACGCCTTCCAGAATCAGGACACAAACTGTGGACCGCGAACCGACACCATGTCCCTGGGGAAACCATGAAGGCAACAAACATGATGCAATAAGATCACTGCTGTTTCTTTGGCAGAATGTATCTTGGGGAGGGGCACAAAGTGTACCATCTTAGAGAACCTGTCCACGATAGTAAGGATGGTAGCGTTACCCCCAGATGGAGGCAAACCTGTGACAAAGTCCAATGAGATGTCAGACCAGGAACGATGGGGCACCAGGAGGGGTTGCAGAAGGCCCGCTGGCAGTTCCCGGGAGGATTTCCGGGAGTTTCCGGGAAAGAAAAGCACAGGGGTGGAGCTTGCCATCAGAAGTCGACCGTTGGGAGAGCACAGCCCCAATACCCAGATCTTAGGCGTCCACTTCCATAATACACTGGAGATGTGGGTCAGGAAGGGCGAGAATGGGAGCTGAAATTAACCTGTCCTTAAGCCGTTGAAAGGCAGACTCAGCCTGAGAGGACCACTGAAACTTGGCATGAGGTACATGCATTAGTACATGCAAAGTAATAGCGGCAGAGAGACCATGAAGGAAAGCGTTGAACAGCGACACCCACTGGCGGCTGCTAGTGTGCGAAACTCTATGGCGTAGTGTGCAACGCAACGTCTGCCCTGCCGTTGTTTCCTTTTCAGTGTATCTCAGAAAAGGGGAAGGAGTGAAATGAAACAGCTTCATAATGCAGAGCTGACGAGTAGCCAGAGCTCATCAGCTTCCTGTCTCTTTTTCCCTCTCTGATTATGGAGACCTTGGAAGGATTTGATCTCTGCTTTCCACAACTTCTCAACATCTGCAGGAAACCACTGCAGCATCGTACTGAGACTATTTTCGTTTACATCCTCTTTGTTCACTGAGACTCTCCTGCTGGTCATCATCTCTATCTCCCACTTCAGGCATTGAAACAAACTTATAAGCATAAATATCTTTACTTAATATCAAATGCATTCATTCATTCATTTTGCATGGTACCATTAGAACTCAACAACAACTAATACTCTGTGACCACTTTATTGATATGAATGTTGGAAACCAGGCTAAATACATACTGGCTAAGCTTCTCCTCTACTACAGACATAATTGTAAAGTATACAAAATTGATGTTACAACATGATTTTTGTGAGCAAATCCTATTACAAGCCATTTATGTTACCGCATGTCCTATACTTTTTTATACATATTTTGAAGATTTCTTTTTGATGATTCAGACTGAGAATACTTTTAGGACTTCCACAACTGCTTCATATAACATGTTCAATGTTCATTCTTTTTTTCCAGGCAGCTCCACCCCAACCAACCTCCTTTTCCTCTCCCTAGCTGTCTCAGACTTCCTCGTTGGCCTCCTGTTGATGCCGCTTAGAATCCTTCTCCTAGAGGGCTGCTGGGTTTTGGGGAGTTTCATGTGTGGACTATATTTTTATGCCTCTTTTATCCTTACCTCTGCATCAGTAGGAAACATGGTGCTCATATCACTTGATATGAGTGATACATGGCCATTTGTGATGCTTTGTATTACCCCATCAAAGTTACTCAGAAAAGAGTTAAAATCTGTGTTTGTCTGTGCTGGTCCAGCTCTGTGTTCTATAATGGTGTGATAATCATCAACTTCTTGAAAGACCCAGACAGATATCATTCCTGCTATGGAGAGTGCATAATAGGAAGTGATTTCACAACAGGGATGGTTAATGTCGTGTTGACCTTTTTTAGTCCTGTTGCTGTCATCGTTATTCTGTATTCAAGAGTGTTTGTGGTGGCTGTGTCTCAGGCTCGTGCCATGAGGTCTCATATTACAGCTGTTACTGTCCATGGTTCAGTTAGTGTCACCGCTAAGAAGTCTGAGAGAAAAGCAGCCAGAACTCTTGGCATTGTCGTGGTTGTGTTTCTAATATGTTTCTGTCCTTATTTTTATCCTTCTCTTGCAGGCCAGGACACGTCAAGCACTGTGTCAATTTCAATCTTTGGTGTTTGGCTCCTTTATTTGAACTCTTGTCTAAATCCAGTGGTCTATGCTATTTTCTACCCCTGGTTTAGGAAATCCATAAAACTCATTGTTACATTTCAAATACTGCAGCCTTGCTCTAGTGATGTGAGCATACTGTAAATATAACTGACATGATTCATATATGTGTATATATATGTTATACTGAAATATTGTACGCACACTACTCAAAAAGATTTTGGGGTGGTGTTTAGCTCAGCTCGTAGACCAGCTGCCCCATGTATGAAGGCTCAGTTCTTGCCGTGGCAACCCAGGGTTCGAATCTGACCTGTGGCTTTTTCCTGAATGTCATTCCCCATCTCTGTCTACACATATTCCTGTCACTCTTTAAGCTGTCTCTACCAGAAATAAAGCTTGAAAAGGCCTAAAAAAAAAAATCAGGATTGTTCATACCAGATATTGTTTTCAGATCGCATTAGTAACATTAGTATTGTAGTACTGTCACAGCCTCTATATATTACTCACCAGCTGCCACTGCCCAATTAATGGTCCAGTCAGCCACAGATACAATTCCCAAAGCCAGAATGCCAGGTGCATCCACCCTACAGCTAACATGACCCTATGGTTCAAGGAGCCATTTAACCTAGCAAACCTCATTTTCACATGGAGGCAAGAAGAAGCTGCATCCTGCTACTAAAGAAATATATTTCTCAGAGGTTTGTGGAAAAAATGGAGCTAATTGATATTAAATATAGTATTTGTATTCATCTGGTGGCCACAAACGTGACATGATAGCCATAGATACAACACCATCAAATGTGATGGTTTGTCATAGATCTCTGCCACCACGTGACCAAGAAGCTGATACCCATTGTTTTAAGAATTACTTGATAAAACATCATGAGGTTATTATTGAAATGGAGAAAAAGATGGAGAGGTGGTTCAGGTTCCAAAAAGACAGCGACACAAAGAGAAAAGCAGAAACGAATGAGTAGGTGGGGGAGGGGGACATCACTCTCCAAGTAATCTATACTAGTAGTGCATACAATAGTGCATACATTTCATGTATAAGATGACAAAAAAGAATAAATAGTGATAGCTGCTAGAATATATATTTCATTTGTTAGTAAAAAAGGGACATTTTGTCTGTGTTATTTACACATTTAAAAATGTTCTGCTGATGAGGATTACAGTAATTCACTGGGCCTGTAACTATGTTAATTCATGTTTTGTTGTTCATGTTGTGCAATATTTGTATTTATATTTACAGTTTTCATCGAATATCATTGAAGACTGCTGAGTAAACGGTCAACTCCACCACGCTCATGTTTTCATTGGACTCGGTTTAACTTGGTGTTGAAACAGAGTTGCTACACTCTGAGTGAGAACACTAGACCTATACTGCATTACAACCATTCCATCACACCCCCATACACTGCCCTACTAATCTTTCAAATCCCAGGCAATCAGTGCTCTAGGTGTATATGGGTCATTTCAGAATTGCGCGTACAATTTAGGTCTCCCAGATAAACTTTTGGTAACCCCCCCCAAATTTGAAAACTGGATCTGTTTTAAATAATATTGCTTATTATATTAAATGTTTACCAATAATAATGTTTGGTGTATTTTAGGCACAATTCATACGTAAAATATTCATTAAATGGTGATGATATGATAAAATTATGGTGTCAAAATTTGAATGATGACAGATTTGACAGTGACTAAGAGTCAGATCTTCCCAATCACTTCTAAGCATTTTGCTTTAGTTTATACATTTATTGTAAGTTCTAGGTAATTTTATAGTCATAGTTTTAGTTTAGTTTTTAAAGGCAAGATTTCTGATATCACTTTGCAGGTCAAAAAAATGTTATTATTTTCTTGGTAGGTGAAGATGAAGGTGTCAGCAACAGAAAGGCAACGGCAATACAGGCACGGCAAAATGCTGACCCTGAAATCCATCCATCCATCCTTCTTCTTCCGCTTATCCGAGGGTGGGTCGCGGGGGCAGCAGCTTCAGCAGGGAGGCCCAGACTTCCCTCTCCCCAGCCACTTCGTCCAGCTCTCCCAGGGGCCCCCAAGGCGTTCCCAGGCCAGCCGAGAGAAATAGTCCCTCCAGCGTGTCCTGGATCTTCACCGGGGCCGCCTCCCGGAGGGACGTACCCAGGACACCTCACCAGGGAGGCTTCCAGGAGGCATCCTCACTAGATGCCCGAGCCACCTCAACTGGCTCCTCTCGATGTGGAGGAGTAGCGGTTCTACTCCGAGCTCCCCGCAGATGGCCGAGCTTCTCACCCTATCTCTCAGGGAGAGCCCAGCCACTCCGTGAAGGAAACTCATTTCGGCCGCTTGTATCCGCGATCTCATTCTTTCGGTCACTACCCAAAGCTCGTGACCATAGGTGAGGGTACTGGTAAATCGAGCGCTATCCCAACCCTAACCCTTCCCTCACTCGTGAACAAGACCCCGAGATACTTGAACTCCTCCACTTGAGGCAGGATCTCAACCCCAAACTGGAGACTGCACTTCACCCTTTTCTGGCTGAGAACCATGGCCTCAGATTTAGAGGTGCTAATTCTCATCCCAGCCGCTTCACACTTGGCTGCGAACTGCTCCAGAGAGAGCTCAAGGTCACACTCCGATGAAGCCAACAAGACCAGGTCATCCGCAAAAAGCAGTGACCCAATCCTGATGCCACTGAACCATAGCCCCTCAACGCTCTGACTGCGGCTAGAAATTCTATCCATAAAGGTTATGAAAAGAATCGGTGACAAAGGGCAGCCCTGGCGGAGTCCAATTCTCACTGGAAACAAGTCCGACTTACTGCCGCCAATGTGGACCAAGCTCTGGCACCAGGAGTACAGGGACCGGACGGCCTGTATTAGCGGGCCCGGAACCCTATACTCCCGGAGCACCCCCCACAGGGTTCCCCGGGGGACACGGTTGAACGCCTTCTCCAAATCCTCAAAGCACATATAAACTGGTTGGGAAAACTCCCATGCACTCCCCCGCGCTATGGGTATAGAGCTGGTCCACAGTTCCACGACCAGGACAAAAACCACAGTGCTCCTCCTGAATCCGAGGTTCGACAATCTTGTGGACCTCCTCTATAGGACCCCCGAAAAGACCTTCCCGGGGAGGCTGAGAAGTAGTGTGATCCCCCTATAGTTGGAGCACATCCTCCGGTCCCCCTTTCTGAACCACCACCCCGGTCTGCCAGTCCAGATGCACTGCCCCCGATGTCCACGCAATGTTGCAGAGACGTGTCAACCAAGACAGCCCCACAACATCCAGAGCCTTGAGGAACTCCGGGCGGACCTCATCCACCCCTGGGGCCTTGCCACCAAGGAGCTTTTTGACTACCTCTGCGACTTCAGCCCCAGAGATTGGCGAGCCCACCACGGGGTCCCCAGACTCTGCTTCCTCAGTGGAAGACATGCTAGTGGGATTGAGGAGGAAGAAGTATTCCCTCCACCGACCCAGGACATCCCCAATCGAGGTTAGCAGCACCCCGCCCCCACTGAACACAGTGTTAACAGTTGACACTGCTTCCCCTGCCTGAGCCAGTTGGTAATCCAGAACCTCCTCGAAGCCGTTCGAAAGTCATTCTCCATGGCCTCATCGAACTCCTCCCATGCCTGAGTTTTTGCCTCCGCAACCGCAGAAGCTGCGTTCCGCTTGGCATGTCGATACCCGTCAGCTGCTTCAGGGGTTCCACAGGCCAAAAAGGTTCTGTAGGCATCCTTCTTCAGCTTGACGGCATCCCTCACCACCGGTGTCCACCAGCGGGTCCGGGGGTTGCCGCCACGACAGACCACCTTGGCACAACCACAAAGTCGATCATCGAACTGCGGCAAGGGCACATATGGACACCCTTGTGTTTGAACATGGTGTTCATTATGGACAATCCATGGCGAGTACAGAAGTCCAACAGAACACCACTTGGGTTCAGGTCAGGGGGGCCGTTCCTCCCACTCCAGGTCTCACTGTCGCTGCCCACGTGAGCATTGAAGTCCCGGACGACTATATCTAGCTGGTACCTCTCAACATTGCGCGCCAGCTCAGGCTCCATCCCTTCCAGAGAGGTGACGTTCCACGTCCCCAGAGCCAGCTTCTGCAGCCGGGGGCCCATGGAAAGGGGGGCCCATGTCACCCTTTCGGGCTGTGCCCGGCTTGTGGCTGACATGACAGACACTGGTACAAAAAAAGCATCTCGGAAGGTAATCAGGGAGCTTTGGACTGTGCAATGTGAGGAGAGCTTCCAGGACCTTAAATCCAGATTAATCAGTGCCCCTGTTTTGGCTTATGCTGACTTTTCTCTGGATTTCATTCTAGAGGTAGAATCCAGACTCAGTAGATTGGGGACGGTGCTATCTCAAGAGCAGGATGGTAAAGTGAGGCTGGTAGCTTATGCCAGCAGAGCCTTGACTTCAGCGGAGAGAAACATGCCCAACTACAACTCCATGAGTCTTGAGTTTTTGGGTTTGAAATGGGCAATGACTCAAAATTTTCAGGATTATTTGCTGGGTCAAAGATGTGTTGTATGGACTGATAACAACCCACTTACCCACCTGAACACTGCAAAGCTGGGGGCAACAGAACAGTGTTGGCCTGCCCAACTAGCAGCTTTTGACTTCTCCATTCAGTATTGCTCAGGTCACTCTAATGTTAAGGCTGACTCCCTTTCCAGGCAGCATCACCATGAAAACACACCACCAGATCTGGGGACATCCTTCCCAGGAACTGTCCTCTCAGAGTCCATGAGATGTAAGGTTGAACCAACCTCTTACACTTCAGATTACCTTGCCACCCTTCAGATGCAGATCCAGTGTTGGTGGAAGCTTTCTTCAGTTTTCGCACTGCAAACGCCTCCCAGACAAGAAGGAATGCCACACCCTCTCAAAACCAGCAAGGGAACTGATGCATCAGCGGAATAGGGTGGTGGAGAAACAGAGCCTCCTATATTGTCACATTCTCTGTTTGGATGGGGGAGCAGCTGCTTCTGCCGGCTCCCCTGGGAGATGAGGTTCTCCAGCAACTACATCAGGGTCATGGCCATCAAGGAGTGAAGAGAACCACTAATCCAGTAAGGCAGCTGTGCTACTGGCCAGGTCTGTATAAGGACGTCAAGGACTGGTGTCAAAAATGTGAACGATGTACCCTGGCCAAACCTGCACAGCCTGCTGTGAGAACACCCATGGGTCAATTGATAGCCTCCAAACCAAATCAGATCTTAGCCATTGACTTTTCTCTACTAGAACGTTCTCATGATTGAAGAGAGCAAGTCCTCATTATGACTGATGTCTTCTCCAAATTCACTCAAGTTGTACTGACCTGTGATCAAAGGGCCTCCACTGTGGCACTGTGGGGTACTGGTCTGAGAATGGTTTTACAGGTTTGGGGTGCCAGCCCAAATACATTTGGACCAAGGTCGGAACTCTGAGAGCATGCTAATCCAGCAGCTTTGCAGTTTCTATGGTGTACAAAAAACATGCACTAGCCCATACCACCTGCAAGGGAACGGCCAGTGTGAGAGGTTTAATAGAACCCTACATGGCCTATTGCAGGCTCTTCCACCTGCCAAGACGCCAGATTGGCCCAGCTATCTCCCACATGTTACCTTCTCCTAGAACACAACCAGCCATCAAACTACCTGTTGATTTCCTTCCTGACAGGATTCAGAAACCAACCAGAGGTACCATCAATGACTGGTTGCGAGAACATCAAATGTGCCTCCAGACTGCCTTTGCTGGTGCCAAGGAGTGGATCCAGGCAGTAGCTCGCCTCAGGAGGGAGTGACATGACCAACAAGTGGCAGCCTGACAGGGAGTGAAGTGATTTATTTGCAAGACAACAGCGCTGGAGGCGCTCGAGTGAAGATCCAGGACTTCTGGGGTCCCACAAAGTGCAGAATTGTCAAGGCCCCCTCTGGTGGTGGTGCAGTGATCAGTGATTCCCAACAGGTGAGGTTAGATTCCTGGTTCCCATCTTAAATGTAGCTGTGGCCAGCCAGCAGTTGGTTTTGCCTCAAGTCCTCCTGTCTTCACACACATCTAGTCAATGTATGTTTTTTTTGTGTATGTGTTGAACATATTGCTGGCATATGTACTCAACCCCTCCCTTGCATCTCTACAGGTGCAGGACAGAGCGTGAAAGGGAGCACATAGTTCTTTTACATATGGTGTATGACGTGCCTCTTCAATAGGAACAGGAAGTGATGTGGGCTCCTGTGCTGTAGCTGAGCTCTAGTCACTGCTACTGCTGGCCCTTTGTAAATTTATTTTGTGTACTTAGGGTTACCTTGCTTTATTTAGTGTTGTGATTATAAATTGGGGTGGTTGATTTTTGTCTTTTCCCCAGTTAAGTTAGCTTTGTTAAGTTGTTTTCTTTATTCCATCGTTCCATCTTTTCTTTGGTAAACCAACTTGAGTTAGTTATATTCTGGGGCCCCCTTCAACCCCAGTACAGGAGGGCTCGTCATAGGTTTACAGGTGGTGGCTCACTAGGTGGAGGGCTTCCTCACTCAGTTTCATTTGCATGCTTAATATTTGTTGTGTTCTAATTTGTGTGTTTTTTGCTTTTCCTGGTGATGGCCCCTCCCCCCTTCACTCCCCCACTCTTGTACTGGTAAAATACTTCAGAGTAGCGGCATCCCTTTTTTATCATATGGAGTATGTTTTTTGTAATAAGTTATTTTATTATTTATTTAACATAAAATTAATTTGAAAATAAAAACTGAACATTGTCCAATAACTACAAATTTATCTGGATCCCTTTTCTTGAAACAAAAGAATCTGTATTCAGTGTGGTTTTCTCTGGGTGAAAGTCCCAGAATACCGTTGTTGCATTGTTAGGGTGTACACTGCCCCACTCCCTTAATGCATGTTACTAACTGAACTTCTTCCATGGAGTTTCTGTGCTCTCTCGTCCAGCAGGTTCTCATGGATCGCAGCTGCTGCTGTGGTCCTGCATGATGTCCACTACATATATTATTACTGTCATTATTGTTACCATATCTCCACTACAGTTTATAGTTAGTTAATGACTTGCTGCTGCTGTGCATCTGTGTCTCTCTATCTCTATCACAGGTTCCACTGCTACTGTAATCATTCTATCATTCATTGTAATTCATTGTCATTTTATCATTCATTGTAATTGTACAATATGTCTCTGGGGGGGCAACATGCAGCAACCACGTGTGCCCTAAATACTCCTCTGCTGCTACCAGCCGAGACCCTAGGGGATTCTCCCCCTCCCATTACATACCTACATCACAAACAATGGACAAAACCGTAACATACATTTACCCTGTACTGTAACATCAAGCAAACTTTATCATCTACCATTTCTAAACACTATCACAACATCTATTAAACCTCCCATGGACTGATTGAGGTGCACTCTCACATATACCAATCAGCTCATCGGAACCTTTAAATACTGCTGAGTTAACATGGGGACTCTTTTCAACTGAACACTATGGAGAGGAGACATATCAGGTGAGTGACTTGCACATACACACACACACATCTCATTTATCATATGGCACACTCACATCACATTTTATCCAGTACCTTTAGCTACCTACTATCGCTGTAGCTCCTCCCGGTAGTAAAGCATGAGGCTCGGGATCATTTTATAAGACAGGGTTTATTCAGTCATCAAGCGACCAGACCGACCCGTGAGAACTGAAGCAAAAGGAAAACAAACAAACAATCACATAAATAAATATGCTGAAGCAGAGCTTGTCGCTTAATGTAATTACACAATACGCTAATAAACTATACCTCGTAGGCTGCATACTACCAAAGGGGCTAAATCTTGTCTTTTCTTCCTTCTTTGTCTTCTTTCTTTACATTTAACGTTGTAAACCCTTATATTAACTTTACTTTGACCTGTGTGGAGACGACTTGCCATAAAATTTCTCCCTTGCCATGCTTTGCCAGGTGGTGTATCATTTAAAAGGTACCATGTAGAAACAAAAAACAAACAATGAGTCCGCTTCACTGAAAAGACAGGTAGGAACCAAAAATAAATAATGTATTCACTGACATGTGAATGTACATTCTGCTGTCCTGCATCACTCTGCTCACTGTGATTCTGAACCTGCTTGTCATCATCTCTATCTCTCACTTCAGGCAATGCCAAATTTTTCCTTTCCTTGAGTCTTGAGTCAGGCAGCATAATGTCACATTTGTCTTCATTGTTTTTATATCTTGTTACATGGCATATCTGCTATTGTTATTACAGGATAATTCATAGTGCTTTGTACACCTACTACATGTAACAATGTGGTTCCCATTTCAGGCAACTCCATACCGCCACCAACCTCATCCTCCTCTCTCTGGCTGTCTCAGACTTCCTCATGGGTTTCCTGCAGATGCCAGTTGAAATCCTTATCTTGCGTGGCTGTTGGCTACTTGGTGACTTCATGTGTGCTGTGAATTACTTCATGAGTGCTCTTCTTGCCAGTGTTTCAGTAGGAAACATACTGCTAATATCAGTTGACCGCTATGTGGCTATTTGTGACCCCATGTTCTACTCCACCAAAGTCACCATGAAGAGAGTTCAGCTCTGCATTTGCCTCTGTTGGATTTTTTGTGCTTTCTATCACACTTGGTTCCTGAGGGATTTCTTGAAACAACCAGACATGTACAATTCCTGTTATGGAGAGTGTGTAGTTGTAATCAATTATGTTGATGGAGTTTTTGACTTTATTCTGACCTTTCTTAGCCCTATTGTTGTCATCATAGTGTTATATATGAGAGTATTTGTGGTGGCTGTGTCTCAGGCTCGTGCCATGCACTCCCACAATGCAGCTGTGACCCTCCAGCATTCAAAGACTGTAGCTGCTAAGAAATCTGAGATAAAAGCAGCCATGACTCTTGGTGTTGTTGTTGTGGTGTTTCTTCTGTGCTTGTGTCCATTTTATATACATTCTGCCAGTCTTGTAGCTGAGAACGTTGTGTTGTTAGAGGGAACATCTGTAGTCGGTGAGCTTTGGATTTGGAATTTGACCTCTTGTTTAAACCCTGTGATCTATGTCTTTTTCTATCCGTGGTTCAGAAAATCTATTAAACATATTCTTACACTGAAGCCTTACTCACGGGATGCCAACGTGCTGTAGAGAAAGAATGAGATGTAGTGACCAAAATCATTCTGTCTGTAAATTTGTGATAACAGCATGAAACATTTTTTCTCTTCACACAGTTGAGTTGCTAATAAATTACCATTATTCCTCATAAAGGAAATCACTACTGTCATAATGAGTCATAATTATCATAATATCGCACTATGTCAGTTAGGACCAGACCAGCATGATTGGTGCAATCAGAATCGCAGATCTGGGCCTAGACATGATCCATGAGAACAATAAAGAAGCTGTGAGATGAATGTGTACAGATGGAGAGGGACAGAATTACTTTACTTCTTTACTCATATGACTTCCATTCAACTTTTTTTTTACAATCCAATTTTACATTTTAATTTAATCAAACCAGCTGAGCTTTCAGAAACACATTTTACTGTGATTCCACACTGATTGTATGATTATACATATTAAGCTTTGTTTGAACTTGTTTGCTACAGTCCTACAGTCTCATAATCCATCACCTGGTATACAGGTAAATGAAATTAGAATTATGTAATCTCCACCTGCTGACTCTAAATTCTTTTCATATTTTTTTTTGTTTTAAATAGAAACAAAATGTGTTGTGCAAAACATATTTAAACCCTATATTTAATTGAAAACAGCAAAAATACAATGAATATTATAATGAAATGGACCAGAAATCCACAGTACACAAATCTAAACTATTCTAACGTTGCTGTGGGAAAGAGAGACTAGCATCCAATAAAATGTCATGGATTATTGTAGATGTAACCCCTGTTCTATATATTAAGGCTGACTAAAAACAACCTACTCTAACTGCCTTTCAAATAAAGGGTCCTGAGTTCATATGACTTTTATTCATTTGTATTTTTTACTTTTATTCTACGTTCCTTACCCCAGCACTCATACAATTTATATAAATCAAGGACACAAACCACTGTACTTTATATCCAAATTATCCTATATTAGGTATATATATTTATAAACAAAACAAATTTGAAAATAATGTAAACATAAATAAAATAATATTTTCCTTTTTTCAGTTTGTGAACAGATTTCCTTTAAGTACCCTGTAGTCTTTAAACCTTTAACTCATTCATTCAGTTTACTGCATTAATTCAGTACCCAAATTCATTTAATTTCCATCTTCATGCAATACCCTTTTTATCACAATTCAATTAATTACCCATGGTACCACACAATGAATAAATGTATAAACCAAAAGAAGCCGGCAAAACAAAATATCAAAACAAAATGTTCCAGGCCTGATACTCAGTGTTTCTTAAAGTCAATTTAAACAAAATGGCATCCAACCATAAGCAAGGATAAGTCAGGGGGTGGCAAGATGAACAGCAGCGGAGGAAGAAGATGGGAAGAAACAAAAGGCCCCAGATGGGTGTCATCCTTCTGGGAAATTGCAGCCACCAGTCCCACTCTCGTCATCCGACTCAACAAATTAATGTATTTAGGTGTCCATGCCATCACTATTTTTGGGTAAAATTAGTGCTAGCAATTTTTTTTTTAAAATAAACAGAGTCTAGGAAAACCTTCTTGAAGATGAGGTCCAACATAACTTATAAACAATAAAGGATAGAAAAAATGTACATACTTAATTATCCAATTGACATAGGTTAAGAGCCATGTGTTATGTTATTTATTTTTCACTTGTATAATAGATGTTTGCACATCTTTTGACTTAGTGCCATTTTTAATAAAAGGTTATTCTACTTTCACTGTCTTAGCTGTTGCTGTTGTTGGGAAGTTCAATCTAACAGCGGCTTACCAGCTGATGTTGTAGCTTAGGGACGCCCAGCACTTTCATTGAAGTGGACAGCTGTAGAGTCTAGGGAAGAAAGAAATAACAGAAATATGATTGAGAGCACAATTGTACTCATTCACTAAGTATCAGAATCACCTTTATTTGCCAGGTGCGTGTACACACACACAAACTGTCCATACATATACATACATTGAGAGCAACATGTAAACAGAGTCATATTCCTTGTGTGTACACACACCTGGAAAATAAAGCGATTCTGAAAGTTACTACTTGCTAATTCTTTAGTCCAGAAGCTTGCATGAACAGGCAGCCTGACATGTCACAAAAACCGGACAATATCCAGGGGGAGCTCATGGACTGAACTGATACTGTCCTTGTAGCTTTGTTTACTTCCTAAGACTGGATCTAGCTTCAGACTATGCTCTAAATTGGTGAGGGGCCTCTCTTTTTCTCAAACCGAGGGGGACACAGACAATAAAAGGGAGGGGGTGCCGTTAACAGAAAGGTGAATGAGAGAAAAGTTATTTTACAAGCTTTGAAAACTACAAAAACAGCATAAAACAAAATAGAATGTACAATGGTATGCCCATGGTTACAAGGTTAAGAGAAAAGCCAGCACAAATCCTCTTATTTCCTACTATGCTATCTTTCTGTTTGCAGATATTGATAGTTGGAGAAGGGGAAACGGGGGGTTTAAATCCACAGGTAATTAGGGCATGACAGACACAAGGCTGGAATGGGCGGAGCAGAGACTGACTGTCACTGTAACCCCCCCCGTCAAGGGACGGCACCAGATGTCCCAGGAAGATCAGGATGGCATTGATGAAAGTCACTGATGAGGGCTGGATCAACAATGTTGCTGGCCGGCACCCATGACCTCTCCTCAGGACCTTACCCCTCCCAGTCCACCAGATACTGGTATCCCCGGCCCCTCCTCCGAGCCGCCAGCAGCCGCTTAACTGTGTACACCAGACCTCCATCAACAACTCGGGGGCGGTGGCGGGGGTCTGGAGGCTGGGACCAGAGGACTTTCTTTAACCGGTTTCAGGCGACTGACGTGAAACGTGGGATGAACCTTCATCCTCCTGTCCGGCGCCAATCTGCTGCCCTCTTGCTACGGGCAGTGCTCCGGAGTAGCATGTGACGGGCCCCAGCCCAGATCTTCTTGCAGCAGCGGAACCCCCACCTCCACCTCAGACTCCGGGAACAACCGTATGCACACTGGAAAGGAGAGAGACCAGAAGAGAAGCTAGGAAGTGTGTTGTGTGCATACTCCACCCATATGAGGTGCTTGCTCCAGGATCTCTGGTTCTGGGAGACTAGGCAGCAAAGACCCGTCTCCAACTCTTGATTGAGGGTGGAACCCCGAGGATAGGCTGACAGTGGCCCCTATGAGAGTGCAAAAAAACGCCTTCCAGAACCAGGACACAATCTGTGGACCGCAAACCGACACCATGTCCCTGGGGAAACCATGAAGGCAACAAACATGATGCAATAAGATCACTGCTGTTTCTTTGGCAAAATGTATCTTGGGGAGGGGCACAAAGTGTACCATCTTAGAGAACCTGTCCACGATAGTAAGGATGGTAGCGTTACCCTCAGATGGAGGCAAACCTGTGACAAAGTCCAATGAGATGTCAGACCAGGAACGATGGGGCACCGGGAGGGGTTGCAGAAGGCCTGCTGGCAGTTCCCGGGAGACCTTGTTCCTAGCGCAGACGGGACAGGCTGCCACGTATTCTCTCACCTCCTTCTCCATAGCCGACCACCAGAAGTGCTGCTTGATTATAGAGATGGACAACCTGCCGGAGCAGGGTTGTTAGCAGAGGCTTCCCTCACTCTCTTCTCAATAGCCCATGTGACTGCTCCCACTACACAAGAGGACGGGAGAATTGTGGAGGGTGTCTCAGGACTGGAGTCAGGATCAAACATCCTGGAGAGGGCGTCAGGTTTAGCATTCTTAGAGCCCGGACGGAGCCCGACGGTACGATATCTATTAAAGAAGAGTGCCCACCTGGAATTGAGACGCTACGCTGCTCTGATGTACTCCAGATTCTTGTGATCGGTCCATACCAGAAACGGCTGCTCAGCTCCCTCCAGCCAGTGTTGCCACTCCTCCAATGCCACCTTGACGGCCAACAGTTCCCGGTCACCCACTTTATAATTCCTCTCCACTGGGGAAAGTTTCTGGGAAAGAAAAGCACACTGCTTCCCATCAGAAGTCGGAGAGCACGGCCCTGATACCCAGATCTGAGGCATCCACTTCCACAATACACTGGAGATGTGGGTCAGGAAGAGCAAGAATGGGAGCTGAAATGAGCCTGCCGTTGAAAGGCAGACTCAGCCTGAGAGGACCACTGAAACTTGGCATGAGGAGAAGTTAGTGCATGCAAAGTAATAGCGGCAGAGAGACCATGAAGGAAAGCGTCGAACAGTGACGCCGTGTTCCACCTGCTGTCGGCCACTAGTGTGCGAAACTCTATGCCGTAGTCCGCAACGCAACGTCTGCCCTGCCGTAGCGTCCTCAGAGCTTAAAACCATGGAAAATCAAAGATTTCTTTCGCACTCAAGAACCAAAAGATTGTTTCCTTTTCAGTGTTCAGGTAAATCCTTCAAACGTTCATAGTTTTGCTTTTCATTAGAGTTTGTTTTTGCTCCAAACTGACAATAAATAAATATATAAATTCATAAATAAGCATTGATGTGACTTTTGTATCGTTAACTTGCAACATGCATTCTACAGTGTTGATGGGCTTTCTCCCTTTACCACACAAGTAGATGCTAATTATAGGACCACACTGACTGATAATGTAAAATAAAATGGAATGTTCATTTTTGTTCTAGATTTTATTAAAACAATTTTTTTGGCATTTGTTAAAACGATGAAAATTGAATTGAGTTGTGGAGTCCTATAAGTATGGGGATATATTTGAATGTATTTAATCATTACATCACATAATCAAACCTTTATTTATTTTTCTGGTTCTCAGAAAAGGGGGAGGAGTGAAATGAAACAGCTTCATAATGCAGAGCTGACGAGTAGCCAGAGCTCATCAGCTTCCTGTCTCTTTTTCCCTCTCTGATTATGGAGACCTTGGAAGGATTTGATCTCTGCTTTCCACAACTTCTCAACACCTCCTGCAGGAAACCACTGCAGCATCGTACTGAGACTATTTTCGTTTACATCCTGATGTCGTGCATCTCTTTGTTCACTGTGACTCTCAACCTGCTGGTCATCATCTCTATCTCCCACTTCAGGCATTGAAACAAACCTATAAGCATAAATATCTTTACTTAATATCAAATGCATTCATTCATTCATTTTGCATGGTGTCATTAGAACTCAACAACAACTAATACTCTGTGACCACTTTATTGATATGAATGTTGGAAACCAGGCTAAATACATACTGGCTAAGCTTCTCCTCTACTACAGACATAATTGAAAAGTATACAAAATTGATGTTACAACATGATTTTTGTGAGCAAATCCTATTACAAGCTATTTATGTTACTGCATGTCCTATACTTTCTTATACCTGAACATATTTTTTGATGATTCAGACTGAGAATACTTTTAGGACTTCCACAACTGCTTCATATAACATGTTCAATGTTCATTCTTTTTTTCCAGGCAGCTCCACACCCCAACCAACCTCCTTCTCCTCTCCCTAGCTGTCTCAGACTTCCTCGTTGGCCTCCTGTTGATGCCGCTTAGAATCCTTCTCCTAGAGGGCTGCTGGGTTTTGGGGAGTTTCATGTGTGGACTATATTTTTATGCCTCTTTTATCCTTACATCTGCATCAGTAGGAAACATGGTGCTCATATCACTTGACCGATACGTGGCCATTTGTGATGCTTTGTATTACCCCATCAAAGTTACTCAGAAAAGAGTTAAAATCTGTGTTTGTCTGTGCTGGTCCAGCTCTGTGTTCTATAATGGTGTGATAATCATCAACTTCTTGAAAGACCCAGACAGATATAATTCCTGCTATGGAGAGTGCATAATTGTAATTGATTTCATAACAGGAATGGTTGATGTCGTGTTGACCTTTTTTAGTCCTGTTGCTGTCATCGTTATTCTGTATTCAAGAGTGTTTGTGGTGGCTGTGTCTCAGGCTCGTGCCATGAGGTCTCATATTACAGCTGTTACTGTCCATGGTTCAGTTAGTGTCACTGCTAAGAAGTCTGAGAGAAAAGCCGCCACAACTCTTGGCATTGTCGTGGTTGTGTTTCTAATATGTTTCTGTCCTTATTTTTATCCTTCTCTCGCAGGCGATGACAGGTCAAGCACTGTGTCAATTTCAGTCTTTGGTGTTTGGCTCCTTTATTTTAACTCTTGTCTAAATCCAGTGGTCTATGCTATTTTCTACCCCTGGTTTAGGAAATCCATAAAACTCATTGTTACATTTCAAATACTGCAGCCTTACTCTAGTGACGTGAACATACTGTAAATATAACTGTAGAAATATTTTTCTTATCTCTGTTCCTTAAGTTGTCTGATGGTTGTTTAATATGAAAGACAAAAAAACAACTTTGTAACAGTTAAAGAAGAGTCCGCTCTTTACTAGCTGTGTTTTAAAATAGAACATTTGTCAGATAATTTCAGCATTTAATAACCCTAACAAGCACAGTTTTTTTTAAAAATAAAAGTATTAAAATAATGTTCATATGTTTAGATCAATAAATTCAACAATCTTACATTTTCCAGATAAGAACACAATAATATATTTTTTAGCTAAAGTACTTTGAACTTATATAGAAGTTAATATAGAAGTTGCCTGTCTGGTTTTCAAATGTGTTACACTACTGCATCATGTCATAAAACCTGGCCTGTGTTTGATCATTTAAGTGACCAAATGATTCATCACTGTTTTAAGGAGACTTTATTCTATTGTACTGACACATTTTAAAACCACCACCCACAATTTTCTGTTAATAAAAAGCAATTTTAACACATTCAGACTAATTATCATGAATCACCATGACTATTATAGGTGTAAAATGAGCAGGTGACTGTGACTGTATGAGACAAACAATTTTCACATCAGTTGGCACAGTAACAGGATAGAAACAAAATGTGATAATGTGCAAAACATTGAAACCTCATTTAACCTCATTTCAGTTATTTACGACCATTTATTTTATTTATTTATTTATGAGTGGAAAGAGCAATTCCATGAGTGCTGATTTAGAGTGCAACAACACTGGAACCTTATCTTACATGTATCACTCATCTTTACATGTGTTACAACAACTGTTTGGTTGTCATCTATCTTAAATTATTTGTATAATACTTGTGCTCCCTTAAATAATATGACAATTTGACCATGAAAACATGAAGCCCCTGAAACACAAAATTAAGGATGTCCACAGTTTTCTGTTTTTGTTTGTTTTTTTAAATCCTGCATCAATAAATGTATTTCTGTACAAATTTGACATTTTAGTTTTTGTTACCTTGACAGCTCATATAGTCACTACCACCCTCCTTTGAAATTATGGGTGACTCCAAACAATGTTAATTCACCATCTATCACATAACACAGACTCCAGATAAGTACTCTCCTGTAGTAGTCCTGAATATAGTTGGGTGCAGTAAAATACACATTTTTGAAAGCAAAGAAAGTAACCACATACTGCTTTGAGGAGATGGTGCAGTAATGTGATTGTAATGAGTAATGTCGAAAACCTGATGATCAGTTGCCACACAACATTGCAATCAAAACTCTGTCAGTGCATGAATGAATGGCTGTCAATTTTTTTTCATGGAGGGAGATTGATTGAGATTGAGTGCCAGGAGTTGAGACTGAGTGGGGAAACCATCTCTGGAGGGGTGAAGGGGGAAAGTTCAGTCATTCCAGGGTTGATGAATATCACCTTGTTGCAGAGTTTAGCAGGGTGACAGTTGGTGGGGAGTTATGAACTGGTGATGCACTGGGAGTTTCCACCTCATATGGTCATTACCAGCCTCCTTTGATTAGCTTGGTTATTCTAAAGGGATGATCATAATAATGATTCAGACTGTTTGAATGAAGATTTCTCACTAAAATAAGACCTGGGTCATGGATTAGATAAACATCAAATTATACACAGACTCCAAACACTGTTAACTCACCATCTATCACACAGCAAAGACTCCTCAGTTCACAGCTGCTTACAGAGTTGTTGTTACTGGAATAGCTGACAGTGCTATACATGATCTTGTCCAACTTTTTTTGAAACATGCTGCTGGCACCAAATTGAAAAAATATATAATTTGATAAAAACAACATTTCCCAGTTTCATCATTTGACAAGTTGTATTTGTTTCAATGTTTTGCATATCATCAAATTTTGTTTGTAGTTTATACAATGTGCCAACTTTTTGGGGTTGCTTATAACATTATCAGTGTTTGAACCATGAACCATGATGAGTAGCACCATGTCACGTTTTGGAGCATAAAGCCTCCCAAATGGAAGTTTTTAATGAGCTGGGAGTATAAATATGTTGGTATAATGTTTTAAAGTTTTTAAGACATGCTGAATGTTGCGGGAAAAGTTGGTTTTGTTTAGGCCAGAAAACTGCTAAGGCCTGCTAATATAGTCTGTGAATGTATGTGTCTGCATGAGATGCCCAAAGGCATGATAAAGCACTGAACTAAGATCAGTGACTTGCTGACTGCAATTCTGCGTGGCATGCTTCACGCCTGTGACTGCACAGGCTAATATCCTTCTAAAACTGGATGGAAGAGCAAGTGCAATCTGACCAGACATAGAAGTGATTGAGTTTTTACAGTTCAGGTGGTTGTAGTGAGATGTGGTACAGTGTGGAAGAAAAACTGCATGACATTATTTGTGCAAAGAATTTATAGTCAGCAGGTGGAGATTAAATCATTCCAATTTCATTCAGATGTAAATCCAGGTGATGGATTATGAGACTCTAGTACTGTAGCAAATAAACTCAAGTAAAGCTTAATATGTACGATCATACAATCAGTAATGTATGATTACTATGATTATGTATGAATGGAAGTAATGTAATAAAAAAAAAAGTAAATGAGTAATTTCCTCCCTCTTGATCTGTACACATTCATATCCCATTAATGTATGTCACTGACTTCACCTCTGTCCTGTAGTCTCACAGATCATTGCTGTGCCTAGATTAGGGACTGTGGTTTCACATTAACTGCCATATTGTTATCATTATGACTAACAGTAAGAATATTCGTGTTAGAATTACAACTGTAATTTCTTATTGCTGCTTGTGGACAGCTAAGAGAGGGAGAAAGGACAAGAAAAGAGAAAGAGAGGGGAAAATAGAGCAACAGATTTTTTTCTTACAGTCTTTGAATGTTGGAGGGTCACAGCTGCATTGTGGGAGTGCATGGCACGAGCCCGAGACACAGCCACCACAAATACTCTCGCATATAACACTATGATGACAACAATGGGGCTAAAAAAGGTCAGAACTCTACGTCAGCCACCTCCTCCTCCTCTCCTATTGCTTCTCGGGTCACTAGTGTTCACGTGGGAGCTGCTAAGGGCTCACATTCATCTTCCTCTTCACCAATGCTCATTGTATTTGCAGCAAAGCAGCCATTCTCAGCAAACCATCCCCAGTCAAAACAAATTACAGGGATGATTGGTAAAATGATCTGCACTGATCTTGAACCTCTCTCTGTGGTGGAGAGGCTTCAAGACCCTCGTTGGCTTTTTAGAGCCCAAGTATAAGATCCCATCGAGGCACTATTTCAGTCGAACTGTAGCGCCTGAGCTGTATGAGGCAATGAGAGGGGAGTTGGTCCAGTCACTTAAGGCAGCTGAAGGAGGTGTCATCAACCTCGCTACAGATCTCTGGACCAGCAATCACAACGCACATGCATATCTCTGTCTTACTGGGCACTGGTGTGAATGTGTAGGGGAAGCTTCAGTACAGAGGACAGCTGTCAGACATGCTCACTGTTCTTAGTCCATTTGTCCATTTCACACGGGCACTCTCAGAACACGGGCACTCTTAGATCACAGCGCCTCCAGGTCATCCCTCTCCTGCTGCATGTAGGAGGCCTTGCAGCTGGTGAGGAATCTGAGGATGAATCTGATCAGTACATGGCTGGCGATGATGATCAGGATGCCACAGTGGGGGCCAAGATGATGCGGCTGAGTCCAGGGGAAAGTTAGGCACAGCAGCAAGGAAAGTGGCAACCAATCTGAGCAAAGAACTACAATGGCGCTTCGAACCAATTTTTGCAAACTCCACACTTCTGCTTGCCACTCTCCTTAACCCCAGATATTAGGCCAGCTGTTTTCCAAACAATGTTGATGTGGAGGCACTGAAGGAGACATTACTCCTCAGGATGCAGCTCTGTGACCCTGCGGCTACACCTGCAAGACACACAGAAGAGACACCTTAATACAAGGCAGATCAAGAGTATTTAGGAATGTTTTGAGACACAATGCATCTGATTTTTGCAATGTTACAGAGGTGAAAGAAAGCAGTCCTTGAAATCAAATCAAATCAAATCAAATTTTATTTGTATAGCCCAAAGTCACAAAACACATTTTGCCTCAGAGGGCTTTACAGTCTGTACAGGGAGTGACACCCTCTGAATTTGTTTCATGTTGAAGTTAAGAGCATATCCTGAGCAAAGACAATTCCAGATTCTTTACAGTGGAGCAGGAGGCCAGGGTGATCCCATCTAAGGTAACTAAGTCTCTAGAAAGTGAGTTTCTGAGGTGTTTCGGTCCAGTTACAAGAATTTCAGTTTTATCTAAATTCAACAGAAATAGTTGATCAGATAGTAGCAGGTCGCAGTTGCAGGTGTAGTGTTTTGGATGAATAAAGCTAACAACAAGAAGTAAGTGAACAGAGCAGAAAACACTTCATGGCTCTGTTTGTGCTCTGATATCCGCTGTCAACTATGGCACCTTATATAGTCAGGTGTGTGCCTTTCCAAATCATGTCCAAGCAACTGAATTTACCACAGGTGAATCAAGATGTAGAACCATCTCAAGGATAATTTGTGGAAACAGGATGCATGTTTAAAAAATGTCATTTTGGGGTATGATATAGAATTTTGAGTGGAAGAAATGAATCCATTTTGGAATAAGGCTGTGGCATAACAAAATGTGGAAAAGGTGAAGAGTTGTGAATACACTGTATATACAGTACTTTGCAAATGTTTTGGCTGGTGTGAAAAAAAATGCTGTAAACTAAGAATGCTTTCATAAATATAAATAACTGTTTATTTTCTGTTTATTAAATTAGCAAATTGCAAATTAGCAAATGAGAAAAATCTAAACAAACAAACAGACAGCTGTGTAGGAGGCTTAAAACTGGGCAAGAAACAGCCCAACTCTGCTAGCAAGGTGAGGTTGTGGAAGACAGTTTCATATTACAGGTCTTGTACCATGGCAAGACTGAGCACAGCAACAAGACATAAGCACACAAATATACATACTGTTATGGAATTTTCTATTCTTGTAGTGTTCTGAGTGACACATACATACTTTTAAATGGAATATAATAAAAGCACAAACACACAGACATTATACAAGGTTACATGAAGTCATGTGTGGGCCTTGAGGTCCTCAGCAGTATTAGTTGTTTGTCTTTGGCTGGCAGTAGCAGGTGCCGTCCTATCTCAACAGTGTGGTGGCCAGGGTCGAAGGACTCTAGTGCTGCATGCTTAGACATAATAGACAGCTTGCCACTGACATTCCAATCTGCGTAAACAGACCTCTGTGTCTCCAGACTTAATCATGTTGATGAAGACACCATCCATGGTAAAAACATTCTCTTTTACCTAATTCTGGGTGTATAGTATTTGTGGTGTTATCTCTGGGTTTAAAGTCTATCCACCAGCATGAGTTGGGCAGAATGTGAGACCGACTCAGGCACTTTTGATGTACTTTGAGAGTGTCTCTAATTCTCCTTGATCAAGTGCTAATAAATAATACAGCATAAGACATCAGAGGCTCCTGAACACTTTCTTTCTTCCTAACCTCACCGTTGACCTTTGGCTTCAGCAATTTCTCCACAACAAATACTGCATCATCAAGATTTCAAAAATCAAATCAGACTGAGGTTTTAAGATGTGCTGTTCAAGCTCCTTAAAACAAACAAACAAAAAAAAGAAAGCACAAAATAACACTGAGGATCCTAGACACAGACACAAAATAGACCTGATAATACACCTGTCATTTGGGAGACTATGTCAAAAACATTTTCAGATCATTATTTTGTATATATTCTGTCAATGACTTTTTCCACAGGCTCATATTCATATAATTCTAATATGGGCACCAAGCAGTCTAATGTAGTTATTAATGGTAAGATCATAAAATTAGAACTCGAGCCACAGAGTTTTGAGTCTTCAAACATAGTAGCACACTGACACCTAGTGGTTAGTAGAACTTACAGCAGCCCTTCAAGACTGGAGCTGAAGCACTCCAACATCTCTCTTTTATTAGTCTCATGTGTACAATTTAACAAAATAAAGAAACCCGAGTGCTAAATCTGTAATAGTGTGGTGACAAAATGCAACATTACACATGGAATGCATCACACTGTTAACCCTCCGCTGAGTTGAATTGTGAATTATTTCTCTGTATCTTGTGACTACAGTTTGCATCTTTATTTCATTTGTATGAAGAGTTCTTGTGATAACCTTCAACACTGTAAAAATGAATTTAGCACGTAAGTCGTGATGATTTATGTGAGTATGACAACAAATTATTGAAATTTGTGTGAAAACGTAAGTCAGTATCAGTAAAATGTTCCAACTGAGATAAATGGCAGTCAAAAGGATTTACAGATGATAGCTTCTGTTAGCAGCTGTTATATGTAAGCATGTCATGTAATGTTATCCACAAGTACAGAAGATATTGTAGTCCAAGTTCCAGTGGATAACTTACATCAAGACTACCTTCCAAGTTGCTGAGTTCTGGTTGGTTTTAGTTTGGTCCTCTCTGTCCATTGAAAGGAAAAAGGTGGACGTTTGCCAAAATTTGTCTTGTGGCACCGCTTAGCTGCAGCCATGCTGTCCCTTCCTATGCTTCCCCCTCACCAGGAGATAACTGCATAGAATGTTGCGGATGCCACCACAGAGTCATAGAAAGACACCCTCCAGCTTTCACTGTGCTAGGGCTTACTGCCTGTTTCCGTTAGATGACCTTAATAAAGCTATATCGATCCGACAAAACAAATAAGTCTTTATTCAGAAAACTACTAGTGGCAATGGTCATTGAGATTGGAGCCTGCTGAATGTGTTGGGGCAGATTTGAAGCGAAGGAAAGTTGTGACTTATCGAGAAGACATTTCCAAGCCTGAAGCTCTATTTTCCAAATGCAAATTAAGGCAGCGTGAGATGCAAGCTCTCTTTTGATGAAGTGTGGAGTGTAATACTTTTGTGTTAAAGAAGAGGCATTTGTACAGTCACAAAACACATTTTGCCTCAGAGGGCTTTACAATCTGTACAGGGAGTGACACCCTCTGTCCTTAGACCCTCGGTTCCAGTGAGGAAAAACACACAAAAATCAAACAAAAAAAACAAACAAACAAAAAAAAACCTTTTAACACTGGGAACTGGAACAGGTAAAAAATGTGGAAGTGAAACCCAAAGGTCAAGAGGTCAGCCACTGGTACTAGATCACTCCTGGCTCTGCCATTATAACCCCGACTCTGATTAGTCCATGGGGGCCAGACTCAGGTGGAGGTTCTTTGTGCGCATTTAATGTGTGTAAACTTTACTGTTGTCATGATTTTGTGCGTGTTGTGTTTCCTGTTTCTTTTGTTACCCTCCCTTCTGTCTCCTATCTATCTTTACTTCCTGCCTTTGTTGCATTTTCTGGCTCGTTTTGATATCGTTCCAGTCAGTTTAGTTGCACCTGTCCCTCATCAGTGTCACCTGTGTCTACCTGTTCTGTCTTGTGTATTTAGTCCCAGGCTGTGTCCCAATTCAGGGGCTGCGTCCTTCGAAGCATGCATTTGAAGGCCGGTTACGTCAAAACGCTGCATGAAGGCTGTCCCAATTTGAAGGCTCCTTCAAATGCGGCCTTCTTTTCCCTCTTTTTCGAGGATGCACAGCCTCACATATCCCAAGATCTTTTGCATGCTGCTGTTCATTTCCAGGAAACATACAACAATGTCGACCAAGCGGCTACGCTAAAAGTACCAACTGACGGCAGGTGCACAGCTGGTGATGCAACCAGGAAAAGCTTCGAAGGCTAGACAGTCTCATTTAACAACAGTTAATGCGGCCTTCAAAGGACCCTCAGAAGGAATCGCCTTCAAAGGATGCATCCTTCGAAGCATGCAGCCCCTGAATTGGGACAAAGCTCCTGTGTTTCTTTGTGTCAGGTCACATGGTGTCTACATGCTTTTGCCCAGATTCACCCTCAGTCTTTTGTCTGTGCTTTCTATCCCCACAAGTAAAGTAAGCTCTCTTTCAGCATACCTTCTGAGTACAGCTGTTCCAGAAGTTCATGTCTTTGAGTGTACAGTTTACATTACTCATTCGAAGTGATTTTCTATCTTTTTGGATCTTTTCAGGAAACTAATTTGTTGCTCTGTAGTTAGTTCATTTTGTAGTGCATACAATAATGCATAACATTATGTCCACAGCTGTCAGAAACACGCGGGGAAGAACAAAGACAGAACACTGGAGTAGTGAACAGATACTGAAACAGAACTGGGGAACACACCTAACTGGCAAAGAGACATACTAGTGCAATCTGACAAAGGAGCACAGGGACTAAATACAAAAGACAGACAACTCGAAACAGTTGAATCTTATGGGGACTGGTGCAGCCAATCAGGGTGGATCAGGGTTAAAACTGGATGGAAAGCACAAAGGCAGAAAATACACAACACAGTTACAAAATAAAACTGGACCCAAAACCCTGACACAGGGCTTCCTTTTCATCGTGTGATCCTGAGAATAACTCAGTTTCTCATTAATTCACAAAGCATGACAAAGTAGGAACTGTTAACAACATCAGAACACAGTGCCATTGAGGGAAAGTGGACCACTTTTCCCAGGATGGAGTCAGTGTGCCAACCAGTAGACCACCATCAGGACCTTCTCCCTCCCTCACTGGCTCAATAGATGGTTTTGATAGGCAGACGTCAAATTGCATGTCTTTGACTTACTCTCCTGTAAAAGACAAAACAAAGTTTAAATTGAATGATGTGTAAATTCATCACTAGTGCAGTTTTTTCCCTTAATGTTTAAACCGAATGATGCATTAATGTAAGGCAAAACACAACACCTTTAATACATTAAAACAGAAACAACCAGTTGTGCTTTAATGGGATGTACACTTTAAGCATTCTCCGTCATCCATGTTCAAAAACAAAACTAGCATGGCACTGTTACGGCCTCATAAAATTAACATTGAACTTACAATTGGCTTGATGAGGCCATAACATAAAAGGACGCCACACAAAAAATTTCCAGGTTTGCAAAAAGAAAAGGTTTAAGAAATTCTGGGGAAAGAGACAAAGTTTAACCCATAAAGTAACAAACAAAAAGAGAACAAAAGAGGGGGAAACAGAGCTAGCCACGCTGTGGGCCGTCGCACCCTGTGCTTCCCCACTAACTAAGTCAAAACAAACCTAATGGCCCTAAAAATATCTGTCATGGTGGCCTTGATGCCCCGCCCGCACTGCCCCAGTTCGTTATGCGGTTTTCTAGTCTGCCTCTTTCCTGTCAACACAGCTTTGACACCTGCGACTTTAGAGAAAAAAAGCGTGTTTTGATGACATTCATCAACATTGGTGGTTTGATTCAAGCCCGGCATGAACCGCTCGGATGGGCTATAATGACACTTCATCAAACGCACCCCCACTCTCTTGTGTCCGCGTCCGCGAGGCTGTGATGTTGGGTCTGAGACTGACGTGAAGAGAGGAAAAATCACCGGGACTGAGGTCAGACAGTGTTAAATTAGTGAATGAGTAAGAGGAATTTCAACATATAAGTTAGTTAAATACTAAGTACGTTAAATTGCGTGTACAGTAACGTTATATCACTACAACAGTGACCCAGTTTTAACGTGCCGACCACAGCCTGTAACATTAACCTCAACAAACGCTTGCTAGCTTGCTGTCCAGTTTTTCCTCTGTGGAGCTGCCGGTTCCGGTCGTAACGTGTCATTTTTATGTATTTATGATCTTGGTGTTGCTGCTTGGGTAAGTTACAGCTGGTTGATGTGTGCTGGCTGTTCATAGACGCTTTACATAATCTGTTTGCAATAGTGACGTTCAGTAGAAAAGGGCAGGAAAGTTGGACAAAGGATGTAAAGATGTTACATAGGTTAATTCTTCATTTCTTTCTTTGTGTTCCATATTTTTTAAAGTATTGCGGAGCCAACAACACGTGATGCTGATGGGTTTGAAGGCCATAATGCAAAAGTGCAGAAAACAACCTCAATCTGAGTGACAGCAACAGCAGCTGATGGAGCAGCTTCAACTTTGATAAGACAAATGGTGTCAATGTGTTTCAGTGTGTTTTAAATTGACTCACTCTGACAGATATATATTTCAGATCTCTTGACATGAGAGTGCTATTTAAAAAAAATAAAAAGTCAGATGTTTTCTTTATTGTCTATTTAGTTTATTTTATCTCCTCCATAATTTTCCTTGATTGAGAAATCAGTCTGGGCTCTTACAGGTTAATCAGTAGCCTATATGCTTGTATATATTTATTATTATTAATAATAATAATAATAATAATAATAATAATAATACATTTTATTTAAAAGCGCTTTTCAGGTACTCAAAGACACTGTACATAAAAAGAACATCAAATCAGGAAAACAATAAGAGATAGTAGGCTAAAAACACAATAGACTGAGCTAAACATTAAAAGCAATTTAAAGCATAAACCTGCTTCGTGAAACGGACCCCTGCTCTTTAATAATTATTTGTTTACACTACCTGAAATGTAGGGCGAGCAGACATGCTGACCCTCTTGGCTTTAGGGTGGAACAAGAGGAAAGTAGAGCATCTGGGCCACACTTTGAGCCAGAGATATCTCAAGGTACATTTTTGATGTTTGTGTGTTGTAATGGTAGGGGGGGGGGCGCAGCACATCAGTACTGTAAAGACATGTATAAGTGACATTAATCTGTTATTAGATCACAAGGATCCTTCAACAACAAGTGGAGAGCCTGAATGTGACCAAAAATGGGCTGGGTGTGGATGATGAGACACTGCAGCTATGGGTGGCAGAAATGGGCTGAAGGTGAGTCTCAATATAATGCACTCATGTACAATAGGACCCACCATGGT
Organism: Nibea albiflora; assembly: GCA_014281875.1. Lineage (NCBI taxonomy): Eukaryota > Metazoa > Chordata > Actinopteri > Sciaenidae > Nibea > Nibea albiflora. The sequence continues at coordinate 26,131,025 of CM024796.1, forward strand.
CTCATTAACTTAAGGTGGAATTAATATCTCCTTGACAGTGTCAATAAAAACTGAAACTTTATAAGCCTCGTAACAGCAGAATTTATGGCAGAATTGTTGTACTTGATCAAATTGGATCCTACCTGGATTGAAGTGGCTGATTAGTGTGTAATGTCATACAAAATGGTTTTATGAACACTAACATACTTGTTTCATGATAATGCAGCACAGGAAGGCTAAAGATGTCTTTATAACGAATATCTGTCAAGTCACTGGTATCAGACTCCACTGTAGTTAAGTTCATACACCTGTACTGTAGAGCAACATTAAGCTTAATGAGAAAGTTATGATATTCTATTTCTCTCTCTGCATCATACTTGACAAATAGTTTATATTTCCTGCATTTGGTCAGTGCTAATATCAAACCCTTTATAGCACACATAATACAGCTGTTCTCCAGTGTTCTTGGAAAGGTGACAAGGAACGGGACACAGAGATCGGACTCGGGTGCAGAGCTGACGATGATTCTTTATTCAGAACTAAAGAACCAGATGACGTGAACAGAAAGCGCCTCGCACAGGAGGGATGGCTAGGAAAATTGTGAACAAAAAATCTATCTTCTAGGGTAAGATTAACAACAAAACAAAGAGAACAAAAAACGCCTCAGAGGAGGGAAAAAACCACAAATGGGGAAGAAGTCTAAACTAATCTAAGGCTATGAAAAATTAAATGACAAAAGGTCAACAAAAAACTCTCTTAGTGAGGCGAAAACTGAAACTGCGACTGAGGCTTTACAATATCTGGACTGAAGGAAGACCACACACGACATGACACACTGGAACAGGACAAAGGGAAACGCAGACTATATGAACACATGGAGGTCATGGGGAACAGGTGGACACAATCAGGAATCAGGGCAGACAATCAGACTGGTGACACATGAGGAAGGGCAAGTGACCTGAAACGAGAGGAGAGTTAATTTCCAAAATAAAACAGGAAGTCACAAAACAAACATGGAGACAGGACAAAAACTTGACATACCGGTGTGACAGAAAGGGACATGGAGTTATGTCTCAGCCACTTAAATGGAGCTATACACTTATAGCATTTCTGTGAATATTACTGTCCTCCTTAGGGGAAGTATATCCTGTGAAATTCAGCTTAAAAGATTGCTGAATGTAAGTGATCAGTTTTATGTACTATACTCATACTGTACTCTTAATGTTACTCTCACTTAGAAACAGAGAAAACTGATGGCAGCCTTGGAGCATTGCAGACCCGAATAGAGGAGCTTGTCGTCATCATCAGACTGCGAACACAAAATCTTTACAGACACAGTTTGATACCTTTACAAACTGTGTGCATATGTGTATACTTTTTAAAAAACATTTTATTAATATATTTACAGATAGCAACAAGAGGCGACACAGAATTCGCAAGGTCATCTTGGGTGAGAAAAAACGCTTGGCGGCTGCTGTTGACGACTATAACAAGCTGGCTGAAACTTCAAAGCAAATTGTGTTCAGTGATGCCCTCATCCAGACCGACGTATGGCCGTGGCAGAACACCAGTGAACGTCATTTTAAAATATTTCATATCTATCCTGTTTGAACAAATGGCCAGTATCTGAGCAGTAGTTGGAACTTCTGTTCTTGAAACATAATATTCTGTTTTCCCTTCTGAAACTGTAGCTGCTGCAGACCTCCATACAAAACGAGAGGTCTTTGAGAAGGTGATGGCTGTGAGGCGCCTTAAAGAGGAGGAGATGATCCTTTGCAGGGAAATGCAGCAACACTGGACAGCACTGAAAGCACGATCTCTGGAGCTGGGAACGATCTCCTCAGACTGTAAGCTGAGGAGATCTTTTTTTTGACTTTACTGATATTTATTGGTTTTGTTCTTTTCACAGCCTCTCTTGTTGGCATGTCGGAGGATGCAAAGAAGGGACTCCATTGCCTAGTTCTAAAAAAAACCAAACTCAACTGAAAGCTGAAATGCTAAAAGTCAAGGACTATTACAAGAGAATCCTCAGCCACCAACCACTCCTGGAAACAGACTCGGAGGAGGAGGAAATTCCAGATGACGCAGCTGAGAGTGATTTCAGCTCTTCGGATGAAGATTGCGTGTGTGTTGTGTGTGTGTGTCACCATTTATATTATTATGATTGATAAAATAAAAAGTTAATCACTTCTGTGTTGTATTATTATTATTATACTATGTTTTTTGGTTTGTTTTTTTGTTTTTGTTTTTTTTCTACAGAGTAGAGATGGGAAAAATGGAATTCCCTTTTTGCAGTTGTTTACCCTGGAGCCTTCTTTTCCATCTAATTTAATGAGTACTGTATATATTCATGTACAGTACAACAATTTTATTCATGGAAAGCTTTCTGGACTGCTCAAAGGATCACAAAAGCACCAGGCAGCACACTAACAATGTGAATTTTTTTCAACAAGTGTTTTGTTGAAATCAAAGTCCAGTTGACGGAGGAGGAAGTGGAGATGGAGAGGAGGATGCAGGAGGAAGCGGAGATAGAGAGGAGGATGCAGGGGGAAGCAAAGACAAAGAGGATGATGGAGGAGGAAGTGGAGACAAAGAGGAGGATGGAGGAGGAAGCGGAGGTGAAGAGGAGGGTGCAGGAGGCTGACAGAGGGAAGATGTTGGTACAGGTTCTAAATGAAGAATATATTCTTCATTTAGGACCTCAGTCTCTGGGACTGGGACAGGTCCAGCATCCACAGAGGATGGTCCAGCTGCTGATGTCCATTTTCAGCTGCTGGTGGATGCTGTTTTGGTGGAGCTTGTAATTCTGTAATTTTAAATATTAAACATGAATTAAAAAATGTACAGTACACAAACATAGTATGAGAACCAAAGTTGTAACCAAAGTTACAACTAAATATTAGAATAAAATAAGTCATCTGACACCCTCACTGATCCGAATCAATCAGTACAAGTACCCTCTGGGGCAGTGTGAGATCTTTATTGCTTTTTTACATTGTACTTTAATGAGTGTGAGTATAATTCCAGATAGCTATTAACTTAAATCCTGATGAAACGCCTTTCCTGACTTTGTAGCACATAGCATAAGCCACATCAACCTAGTACTGTGACATATAGTTTTGGTGTTCATATTGATAACATGTTTACATATGTATTTGTTATACTATAAAGTCTTGGAGAGAATTACATTTTCTAGTATAGTATAGTATCGTATATATATCACTATTTTCATGTTAACCAAAGGACATCTAGGGCAGCTGTCACCTAGAACAGGTTAACTGGTGACTCTAAACTGCCCCTAAGTGTGAATGTGAGTGTGAATGGTTGTTTGTCTCTGTGTGCCCTGTGATGAACTGCTGACTTCTCCAGGGTGTACCCTGACGCTCACCCGAAGTCAGCTGGGAAAGGCTACCTGACAAGGATAAATGGTTACAGATAATGGACAAAGGACATCTTACTTCTCAGCAGGTGTTCATAAAGCTTCCTCATCTTCATGAGGATCTCCTGTGGAACACCTTCAGCTGGCTCAATGTGGGTGATAAGGTCTCCCACAATATTACCCTTACGGTCATACTGACCGAGAAAGAGAATGGGCTGGCAGCCCAGGGCATGTAGTTTTGAAACCTGCAAGAACAACAAAGACAAATCTATGCAGCCATTCTGGTTTGACAGATTATCATTACAGGGGAGTGGTGTCCAGTGTAGGTATGTATAGGCCAGGCTGATTAACACCAACTCAAGAAGTGCAACAACATGAATAAATCAAATCATTTTTTGCTTAGCTTTGATCTGATATAAGTTAAGAATGGCCTGAAATGTATCTCTCAGGAAACAAATCATGAACAAGTGAATTTTGATGTAAACAAATTGATGCATAACAAGCTCACATCTTTGTTATGTTGTCATAGATAGTTAAGAAATTATGGTGACCAAACCGGTACATTTCTGGTCACAATCCCTCTTGAAATGTTGTGTCTTTGTTAATGGTCATTAGAATACAAATCAGAAGTAGTTCGATGTCTTCAGTGTGATGATGCTATTCTGATGTGAATACCTTTTTTATTTATGCTCTTTTATTAATACATATTTTATGTGTATATACCTCTCTTGTAAATTATTACTTCATGATTTACAAGGAAACATTGACAACTGTGATAAATATATAATTATCTGGTAGGCCAACCCCTTGTTAAATCAGAACTATGAAACTTAGCTGGCCAGAATTCTTAATTCCCAGGCTGCCCAGGCATCCAATACAGGTCTTCCGATTTAGTGTGTTAGTAGCCTGGCAGGAAGGGCACACTTTAGTTTTTGGTCTTGTCATTTCTGCAAATGAAAATAAAACATGTAGAGATTACTTCAGGTCTGTTTTTATGAGATGATTACAAGAAGAATTTCTGAGCAAAGAAATCACAAATATAGCATGTACTTCTGTGTTTTAAAATGACAGCATGGGTGATTATAATTCATGTACCAAATAGTAGTTAATAACCTCATTAAAATACAAATAGACTCATGGAAAGTTACTGCTCAGCAAATCTGAATATTTGCATTCCTTTAAGGTGGAAGAACCATTTAAACAATTTATTTTTTCAGCTGTTTATTGCAATCAAGCTGAAGCCTTACAGGCCGGGTCGTGCTCTGTCCTACATTGCTAGTACAGTGGTCCCCAAGCTTTTTATCACCATGGACCGGTCAACACTTATTTTATTTAACTGCGGACCGGAGGGGGGGTGGGGGGCGGGGAGGTTGGCCTCAGAGCGTTCTGAATCTTGACTCGTCGCTATCGTTACCATTTTTTCAAAATAAAAGATCATCCATACTCAAATAATACATAAAACGGAAATAATTAATTATTTCTTGTGCGGCCCGGTACCAATTGATCGACCAAAACTGATGCGAGTGGTGAATGAATCTATAAATGTGTTTTGCATGTTAAAATAAAATAATACACCTAACAAAGATGTCCATACGTTACACCGGTTCACTTTCAGATCCTGAATCAGTTAGGAAAACACTATGTGATTACAGTGATATGGAAATATGGAACATAAAGAAAGAAATGAAGAATTAACCTATGTAACATCTTTACATCCTTTGTCCAACTTTCCTGCCCTTTTCTACTGAACGTCACTATTGCAAACAGATTATGTAAAGCGACTATGAACGGCCAGCACACATCAACCAGCTGTAACTTACCCAAGCAGCAACACCAAGATCATACGTTACGACCGGAACCAGCAGCTCCACAGAGGAAAAACTGGACAGCAAGCTAGCAAGCGTTTATTGAGGTTAATGTTACAGGCTGTGGTCGGCATGTTAAAACGTTAAAAAAGTGGGGGTGCGTTTGATGAAGTGTCATTATAGCCCATCCGAGCGGTTCATGCCGGGCTTGAATCAAACCACCAATGTTGATGAATGTCATCAAAACACTTTTTTTTCTCTAAAGACGCAGGTGTCAAAGCTGTGTTGACAGGAAAGAGGCAGACTAGAAAACCACATAACGAACTGGGGCAGTGCGGGCGGGGCATCAAGGCCACCGTGGCCTTAGGACAGATTTTTTTTTCAAAAGGCCAAATTGGCCATGGCCCTCATGAAATTCCTTCCCTGCTTACCACTCTTAAACTCTTTTTGCATAATCATTTGGAACACGGTGTAATTACTTTAAAGAAAAGCAGCAGCAATTGAACTTAAACTGCGTGGTTCAATCAACAATAACCATTTCTAGCTAGCCCTGCTAGCACAAGGCAAAGCACATAAAAAAACAGGAACCCGCCATTCTTGGCTGCTGCCGTGTGGGTCCAACTCTAGCAGTTTTTTTTGTCTCCACTGCTTTACGTCGCGCTGCTTACTCCCGCTTACACCCAACCTTTTCTTCTTATGTCTTTTTTTTTCTCTCATAGGAGTGGTAAGAAATCAGTGTATCATGCGCATTAGCTCCGCCCTCTGATTCGGAAGCGGAATCAGAGACTTAGATTTTATATATATATATATATATATATATATATATATATAGAGAGAGAGAGAGAGAGAGAGAGAGAGAGAGAATAGTATATCATATATAGTATATCATATATATATATATCATCATCATCATATCATTTTGTCTTCCACTAATATCTAATGCATATAAGACCATTTCTCAATTTTTTTCTCAAATTGTTTCTGGTGTTGTTTTATTTTATTTATGATTGCAATTTATTTGTTATGATCAATTTTACATGTCCGTGTTTTGTTTTTTGTTCCAGATGAATTTAAAAACAGAGGAGACTACAGGAGGTGTTCTTGTGAGCTTGTACTGTTGCACTGTTTTAAACCTGTAAATGTCTGTAGATAACATAACATAACCCATGAAGCTACAACTATGTGACTCTTTGCCGTTCAGTATTTGTCAGTGTTGTCATATTTGCATATTGATGTTCTCCATCTGCAGTCATCAGTAAGTCATCTTTGCGCATGCTGTCAGAGCAGCTGCAGAGAGGATTTTCTTCTCCGTTCAGCCTCGGAGCCCCTCAGACAGCAGCAATAAAGTTTCTGTTACTTGGTAACCCCCGGTCCAGCATCTTGGTTCATTTCATAAGGAGGCTCTGTGGAGTGTCAGGTAAAGACTTATTTTTAGGGCCCGAGCACTGGTGGTGCGAGACCCTATCGAATTTCAAATGTTTATTTTATTTTTTATTATTATTTCTCTTTTCCTTTCTTTTTCTTATCCAAAGCAAATTGTATTTTAGACGGCCTAAATGTACTCGGAAACTCACGAAAATTTGCCCACCCCTCCAAAGTTAGCCATAAAATCATGTATTTTAGGGGTCTCGGACATGAGCATACAAAAATGGCTCTACAACGATCTACATTTATGTTTCTGGAGGCGCCACTCGACACGGTTTCATCCACATGTACAGAATTTGGAGGGAGTACACCGAGACACACAAAAGCCTCCTGGAGCCATTTTGAATCAAAAATCATATTTCGGCACGATTTTGGACATTTCCACACCTCATACTGGGCCTTGGTGTTGATGCTTGAGAAAAATTTCAACTTTTCATTTATTGGTTGGAGATGCAGTCACATCTCCCATTTACTGAAAACCCTCTCTCTCTCTCTCTCTCCCTCTATCATTCATTGAGTGGCAGTCATCAAGCTGTGAACAGTTGTGGTGATCACGGGGCGGTGCCGTAATCCTCATTGGTGAGAGGGGATCAGTTGTGCCAGGTGTGCGGCTCTCTGCTGTTGCTCGGGGGCTGGCGTGGCAGTGTGGCGTGGTTTGGCGTGGTGGTCACAAGGTCTAGTAAGGCGCAACTTTTCTTTCATACTCATAGGCAAGTTTAGTAATGTTATTAGCTGGGCACCTGTAGCTGGTGTGCTTTTTGCTGTGGTAGAGCGGGCCAGCTGTCTGGAGCGTGTGTTAGTACTGTGTTTATGCGCTGCATGGCGTGTGTACGGGACTCCCCGTTTCGCATCGTCATGTATGTTGTAATTATGTTGGTATGACTGCAAATCAGTGTTATGCAGTAGCATGGCTTATTTATGCTTGGCGTTGCAGCGGCGTTGGCTTAATTGTCAAGGTGGGGAGGGTGGAGCGTGTCCTTCAAGCCGGTGTTAACTTGTGACCACGTTAACTGGCGACCGCCAGCCAAATGAGTCTGTGGTAGAGGTAAGATCTTAAGCCCGAGCCCGGGGTTGGGCCGGTGTTGCGTATTAACTTGTGACCACGTTAACTGGCGACCGCCAGCCAAAAGCGTCTGTGGTTGTCGTAGATACGACAGATGTTGAAAACAGCAACAAGGGACGTAGCTGTCCTCGTAGGTGCCTCTTTGTTTAGTTTCTTACCCGATAACGTTGCAATGTGTAAAAAAAAAAAAAAAAAAAAAAAAAAAAAAAAAAAAAAAAAATCGTCCTTGCAGTCTCATCTGTGTGAACACATCATGTAGTCCGTCTTGTTTGAAACGTCGCTTGTGTTTGTAAACAGGAAGAGAGCAAGTTAGCTCTTCCTGCTAAGTGTTTAATTACTATCTAATAAAAAAAAATCTTGAATACATTTTCTTAATGCGTCTATGGACCCTGCTTCAGTAATCGTGTCAGAGGAAATATTCGGCCTTTTGAATGGCCTTATAAAAAAATATATTAAAAAAAATCACGGGAGTCGAGCACGCGTCATCATGACAAAATACGTGAAAGACAGAACTATCGCAGCTCACTATCAATACAGTTAGACTTCCTAGGAAAATGACATATACAGCAGACAGACAGACAGACTGCTGTCTCTTTTCAACTTGGGACGGATGACCACGTTAACTCGTGACCACACCTGGCTATATATATATATATATATATATATATATATATATATATATATATATATATATATAATCAATCAATCTGTGGAGCCTGCCTGAGTAAACGTGTCGCCACACTACATGTATGTGCTTTGAATGGGGGGAAAAAACAACAGAAAATTAAAAAACCTTGGATGGGGTTTGAACTCATACCATTGTGACAAAACACATGAAAGACAGATACTTAACACAGTTCACCACAAGTACAATTAGAAAGCCTTCATAAAATACTATAAATAGTATACATATTATGCAGTCTCTTCTTAACATGGAACAGTTGGCCAGGTTAACTTGTGACCACACCTGGCTCCGTTAACATATAAGGTCTCAGAATATTTAACATAGAGATGTATGGCATAGTTGGTGTTGAAAATGCTCTTCCTGTGAATGTGTGTCTATTAAACGTCTGAAACATTTCCCAAATACATATTTGGAGCCTGACTGAGTAAGCATGTGTTGTGTTGAAGTGCTCTTCAGCCCTTCATATACAACAGATACTCTGTTGTGTCCGTTTTTCCAAGCCAGGAGACGGACCATCAGATCAACTTGTGACTACAAGGCTCTGTCACCCTAACCATAACTTGCAGATATGGTATTTCACATTTGGTTGTCTACAGAGATGTAGTTTCAACACAAAGATGCATTACTGCTAGTGTATTTGTTTATACAATTGTTGACAAGATTTATGTGTATAGAATTGTCAATATAGCCTTACTCAATACATTTGTTTTGAAGAATTTAAGAAGTCATTGCTACTATTTAGTAGCATTTAAACTGTTGTGACTTTGAGGTTGCCCAAGTCGGTCTGTGGATGCTTGAAAAGAAGAGCCGCAACTTGTCTTGACTTATTAGGAGTTTATTCAGAGAAACAAGTGAGTTTGAGATGAATCTCTTCAAATCAGCCAAATTGTCCAAACCCCTTCCCCTCTTCTGGGTTAGGTCTTATATCCATAGAATTGATAAACAGTCTGAAAAGGAGCCCCCTTCCACTGTTGTCTTTCATCATTTACTTTACCACATCTGTTGCAATACCAAAAAGAGATGGCCAAAGGTCATCTCATGTACCATATAAGAAAAGAAAGACATGAAGTTCCACAGAACCACACTATTCATCTTCCCAAGTTACAGATCGTAAATACTGACAAGCACTTAGGCTTCACAAACAGCCTTGTAAGAAAATAAACAAAACCATTTACATATACAAATCTTCAACAAACAGGACAAAAATATTCCTGGTTATCATATTATCATATCATATTCCCTAAAGCACATTTAAAAGCAGCCATTATTCTTACCTTTTTCACCCCCCTTGATGTGCCGTTCCAAATTGCAGTCATCGCAAAAGTGTCGATTACCTTGACATTTTTTTGTGTTTTCGACAGGTAGGTCAAGTATGCATTTATAATCTATTAAAAAAGGAATAACTATCGAAATTAAGTTGCAAAAGTATGAAAATCTGATGCAATTTATGAAATGAGACTTACCTCACTCTCCAATTCCCTCCCAGGTGCCAGGCTAAGCAAATCTGCTGTAAAGCGTGTATAAGGACCAATTTTTGTCCAAAGGATCTCTCCTTTACTCCCTCTCCAGATATCTTCAATATCAAAATATAACATATTATATTTGATGTCACATTGATTGGTATTCATCATTACCATGAATGGGGTCACTATCTGCTGATGTTGGTGGTTGGCTGGGCTGCCTGGAGTCCAGGTCTGTTGGGGAGGGGGGAGCCAGAGGAGAGCTGCCAACATGCTTTAGTTTAGCTGGAATCCTCTCCTCTGGCTCTATAAATGGCGTTAATTGATCGATATTAGCAATTGTTTTTGTTAACTTGTTTCTTATTGAAACAACTTTCCCTTCAATCGAAGTTACTGTATAGGGGCCAAGCAAGTCTCTCTCCATCTTCCCCCCTTTCCTCTGCTGTTCGCGTATGTTCAGCTTTAAAACTTTGTCCCCCACTTTAAAATTGTCTTCCCACCCCCTTTTTAAGTTTTCTTTTTCTGATTTTATCTTGTGTCCTCTTTACATTTTCCTTTACAATGTCGTATACGTGGGGCTGCTCGGTCAGCCCCTCACAGGGTGAGCCTTTCATGCAAGTAATGATGATCACATGTGCTCACTTCCAAAACAAGAACAGACACTTACCTCATAGTCCTCTGCCACCTCCGAGGGATACCTAGCCTCCCTTCCAAAGAGTAGATAATAAGGGCTATGTTGAGTAGTCAGTTGTTTTTTGGTTCTGAGCCCAAACATTGTGGCCTGGAGGAAGGTATCCCATTTCTCCGGCTGTTTTGATGCTAATATGTTGAGAGATCTGAAAATGTCTATATCAGAAAACATGAGCAGGCATCTCACATGTCACCAGTTAAATCTACAGCATTCACATCAGTGTGTAGGATCTGGCCACTATGTAACTTACCTCTGGATGGTCCCATTAAGTTTCTCCACCAAGCCATTGGTTTGAGGATGGTGCACAAAAACTTCTTTTAATCCCAAGGGATTCACAGAGTCTGGCATTGACCTTAAATCCCATTTTGCACAGAAGTCAGCATTCACAGAATGACTTACTCAAAATTAAATAGTTTATCTTGAGTGTTCTACCTGGTTTTTAAACTCGGTCCCCTGGTCTGTAAGCAGTCTCTGAGGTGCACCAAATTTGTATACAAACTCTAGAATACACTTGTTACCTCCTCTGCACATTTACTCTTAAGAGGGTAGGCCTCTGCCCACTTTGTGAAATAATCAACCATTACGCAGATGTATTGATTACCACCCTCTGTTTTGGTCAGTTTGACCAGGTCCATGCCAACAAGTTCAAATGGCTCTGTGACCTGGAAAAAGGGTAATGATTAGATATATATGAAGCAGGTAGCATATTTCACATAAATTGTCTCACCTCTATAGGGTTGTATTGTTGTTTCTCTTTTAAATTAGACCGCTTGGCCTGGCAGTCAGTACACTGTGCAATCTGAAGTCAAATAATATTCAAATAACAAACCTTTGGTCAAGCATAAAATATAGGACACAAACATGTGAATTGCTTTAGTTATTGCATTCATGTACAAAAAGATTACCCTTATAACTTTGTATTATTTTTGTCCTTTTCAAGCCTTATTTTTGATAGAGACAGCTGAAGAGTGACATGAATGCAGGGAGAGAGATGGAGAATGACTTGGGAAAGAGCCACAGGTCAGAGTCAAACCCAGGGCTTTCGCCAGCTACCAGCGTCGTTACCAACTGAGCTAAACACAGCCCCAAGGATGACCTTTATAACTTACCCATTTGCGGATATCGGCTTCCATGCCAGGCCAGTAGTAACGACTAATAATGGCATGCTGGGTTTTATCCACACCGCAATGTGCACCCAAACTGCTGCAATGCAAGTCCTGGAAGACTTTTTCTGCCTGAGCAGCTGAGGTGACCACCTTGGCTAAGTGCTCCTGTTTGTCCTTCCGGCGTCTGCAAATGTAGTGAAGGACTCCATCTGATCAAAAAAAAGCTCAATGTAATATAAACATAAAACAAATGCACTTGATGATGGTATAGAAATGAATGTACTTACCCTTCAGGACAAAATTTGATGCTCTTCTTTTGATTGTGTACTTCTGGTGTTTTGTCAGGCCCTCTTTTACATGGTTATGGACTTTAAAGTCCATAATCTCCCTTAGGAGCTGTGGGTCCATATTCGCTCTCTATCTATCCCTCTCTCTATATCTATCTCTATCTCTCTATATCTATCACTCTCACTCTCTCTCTCTATCTCCCCCTCTCTCTTCCTCCTTCTCTCAGTCAATCTTTCTCTCTCAGTCAATCTGTCTCTCTCTCTCAGTCAATCTTTCTCTCTCAGTCAATCTGTCTCTATCTATCATCTATCTATCTAACCACATGTGCGGTAAGTTGCTGTGAAGCGTGTTTGCTGTGTCTGGTGTTTTTGTGTTTACTGGAAGAGTAAAACTTTGTTGCTCATTTGCGAGCGTTTGTAGATTTTGCTGTTTGTACACCTTTTGCATAAATTTGTGTGGCTTTTCTTACCTTTGGCTGGGTGAGGGGAAGTTTGTTTCCTTTAGGGCCGATTTCTTAGTTTATGCCAGTAACAGGTGGCGGTGTAACCAGTGTTGGTCCTCAGCGTGCGTGGAGGTCATAGTGTGGTGCGGAGTTTTCCCTTGTAGGCTTAGCGGCGTTCCCCTTTGGGTTCGTTGCGTGGGTCGTGGTAGTGTTGTGGCGACATAGTGGCTAAAGCATTGTCTTGGGAGCATGTCCGTGATTTCGGGAGAGTTGCTGGCTTGCTGGTCGCTCATCCCGAGTCAGCGGTCTTTAGTGCATAAATACCCGCCACTGTTCGCTGCATGAAGACTAGCTGGGAGATTAGTTAGACGGGTTGATGTTTAGTTAGCGGGGAAACTCCAAACCGAGATCCTCTTAGTGCGCACAGGGATACTTCGCTGTTTTGCCAGTCCTGTTCGGGCGTAAAGGTGTGTCTTGTTTGTGTGGTGAACAGGTGATATTGAGATGGCTGAATGTGAGGCATTCATGGCGGCTCCGTCAGATGAGGCCCTGGAGAGGTGTACTAAGGAGCAGTTGCTGAAACTGGCTGAGCATGACCACTTTTGCTGCAGATGGAGCATGAGAAACTTAAGTGTGAATTGGAAGCTAAGAAACAAATTGAGCTGGAGTTGATCCGGCAGCAGACAGAGAAGGCAAAGTTAGAGCTGCAGGGTTATCGTCTATCTCTACGTGAGGATGGCAAGTGGGCTGTTGAGAGTCAAGATGGGCAGGTGCCTGGGGTCAGTGCGTGGCCCTTTTTGATATTAACAATTTGCGGTTGCTGCCACCATTTAATGAGAAGGATCCTGACTCGTTTTTTTGTGCTGTTTGAGCATGTTTCCACGGCGAGGGGCTGTCTGATAAAGACTGTGCTCTGCTGCTTCAGTGCGTCCTCGCAGGTAAGGCGTCTTTTGAGCGCGGCTGATAGCTGTAGCTATTTCAAAATAAAATCTGCTGAAGGCCTGTGAACTTGTGCCTGAGGCGTATCGCCAACGTTTCCGGGCTTGGGAAAAGAGAAGTGGCCAAACCTATGTTGAATTTGTTCGCGATTTAACCATCCATTTTAAACGTTGGTTGGCTGCGCTTGATATCTCTACTTTTGATGATTTGTGTGAGTTAGTAATTTTGGAGCAGTTTAAGAACACGTTGCATGGTCATACAGCGCTGTCGTTTTAATAGTGTTGAGCGAGTGTTATGTAATGTTGAGGGCATGTGTGGTTCGTTTGCTTTTGCCTTAAAGTGATTAGCTCACAGGGTCACGTGTGGGCAATATTTAGGACCCTGTGTTCGTGGTGTGGGCGTTCGGGGCCCAAAATATTGCACCAGGACCGCATTAGGTGCAAATAGTGATTAAACCCCCAAAGTGCGTTGCCTAACTTCTCTTTTCTTCCTTTTGGATAGGAGCTGTGGTGCCGCTGGCATGAGTGACTGGCTGGTCCCGGTGGTGGTCGTTCACTTCCTTGTATAATAGTGCACTCGGGTGTTGTTTATAGGTTTTCACGTCATAAGGACTCCTTCCCCCTTCCCTTGTCAGCAAGTCATCTCCGCCGGTGAGCCCTCACACATACACAACAACAAACCATGGTTCACTGCAAAACTCGGGCAGCTTCGCCAGCACGGACGACGGAGGTGAAAGCAGCTAAGAGGACGTACGCTGAGAGGATCTGCTGCTGTGAGCCTGTACATTTCCTACTGTGAGACCAATACAGGCATCTGAAGGATTAATGGCATTTCAATTCATTTCAATGGGTAAAATTGATTGCACATACAATTGCTTTAAATTATTTCTCCATCACAGAACAAATGAAACACTAACTAAATCAAAGTGCCTCTGTATATGTTTCTATATCTGCTTATATGTACATTAATTTCTCTCTCTAATTTCTTTATCATGCATTACAGTACTCCTGTGCAGACCAGAGCGTGTCAAGGCAAGAACTGATTAAGCTAACACAAGAGCCAGCCATAAGTGATGACACTGGCTGTCCCACATGGCTCGTTGGCGGAGCGGCATGGCCCAGCAGAACAGGGTTCTGCAAAAGGACCTAAAAAAACATGCACACAAATGAATTTCCTTTCTACTTGTCATTTCTTTTGTCTATGACCAGAACTAACCAATGCAGAAATCCTGTCAGCATCTGAGACAGTGGACCACCGCACCACTCTCCAGTGAAGAACAGCACTGCCACACACTTTACACACAAAACTGTTACACAAAACATAGTTCAATAAAGCTATTTATAATTTACCTGAGTATTCTGTTAGTCCATGCATTTAACTTTTGTGAATTCCACCCTGACTTTGCAAAGATTCCCTGCATATCCATTTCTAACTTGCAGTGCAGAATGTAAAGACTGCAAAACAAAATGGCAAAGCATTTTCATTCCCATCAGAAATTGCATGCATGGCAAATTTTGATATTCTAATTCAACAGGAAGATGATGTCAGTTGCAGGTCTCACATTTGAAAGAACTCCTAGAGATTTGGTCAGATTGGCTTCAAATTTAAACTGTAGAATCTAAAGACACCAGTGACAGGGTGTGTCTGTGGGCACCTGCTGATGGGCTTGTGATGCTCACAAATTCGCAAAAATTGGCCTAATTCATCAGAAGTGGTCAAATCTCAATAGAAATGTCAGTCTCAGGCCTGTGTGTGATAAAATGACTCCATGGCGACCCCTAAAAAGATTCATAGAAGCAATCAGCAGTAAACATTTCAGCTGCAGGGCAGAATGTCTTCGTCGATAAAACACACGTAGGAGACTAAGTTTTGATTAAGAGTGTTTTATTAAATATTTAACAAGTGAATGACTTGTTAGTAATCTGTATGGAGATAGAGGTGAGTGTAGATGAATCCAGGAGCCATGGACAGGAACGAAGGTTTCATTGGGTGTGCTGAGAGAGCAAAGACAAAGGACATCATGTCGACATACAGGCAGGTTCCTGGAATAAAGAGAAAGGTCTGTTAAATGACAGTATATGGATCCTAAGAACAAGCAAGATTAGATTAGATTAGATTAACAGTTTACCATTGCACAGTCATAGATGAGAACATTGGAGGTACGATCAGGTATTTGATGCTTCAGCAGTGCAGGAGGCTCAGGAACAGGTGTGATGAATGCTGGTATGCAGGCAGGTGAGCACATGATTTTCCAAACTGTATACAGAAACACAGACTGACAAAATAGACAACACCAGATGGGGAAGGGACATAAGGGGAAACAAAGGGAGGGAAAATGTCCTGCACCTGATAGTAATATGTGTTTATGTACTAACCTCACATTAAGCAAGTACACCACAGAGAGTTTATGTCCACTTCATAAATGTATCAGGGCCTATGGATGTTTGAGGTTACACAGTAATAACACCAAATCTGCAAGAGCATATAAGTCATGTTATATCATACAGCAACAGGTGTTCTAACAATTAGTAAGTCATGCAGTCAATAACGTATAATAGGAATCATAAGTTACTTGTAAGGCAGTTAATATGAAGTGCTTAGTATTTCATAACATATTTATATATATACTATATTTTTACAGCTATATTTTTATACTGCAGTGTGGAAACTGCAATAGAGTCATATTTGACTTAGCAAAGAAAGAATTTGTTGTGAGACAAATTCTCTCTCGGCCTCCGTTGCCAAATACAGCCCATTCTATCATGTACAGTGACATTTTTAGGGCGGTGCGAGGCCCTATTGAATTGGTTTAAGAAAAGGTTTATTATTTTCATTTATTTATTTATTGTTATTTCTATTTTCTTTCTTTTTCTTCCTAAAAGTAAATTACATTTTAGACGGCTGGTTGAGAAGGGGTCATATTTGAACAAAGTCTTCCTAGAGATCTGGTCAGATTGGCTTCAAATCTGAACTGTAGAATTCAGTGAAGTTTGAGGGTCACGCATTTATACAATTTCCCAAGACTGTTGGTTACACACCAACGAAAGTGTGTAACGATGTGGGCATGAATATAGACGCAGGACCCCCCAAAGCTGGAATGATAATTCGAACGTTGGTCAAATCTAAAGACACGAGTAACATTAAATTGCGAAGCTTTTTAGTTTTGGTCAAATGGCACATCTGTGGGGGCGTGGCAAAGTTTGATGTTTCGCCATGAAACAGGAAGCACCTGCTGATGGGTTTGAATTCGACCCGAGCCTGGCCCAGCCCATTTTGATTGACAGCTTTGTAGAGCCCGAACCTGTTTGCAGCCTGACGTTATTCAAATGTGCGCATATGGCATATCAGTCAAGAGACATTTGCGCTGTACATTTTGAATATTTTTTATTCAGGACTGAACAAGAAAGTAGCCTGGGCTAAAATAAATGTTTTGACCAAGGAAGTAAATTGGCCTACCGGGAACTTTTCTGTCAATATCGTATGTACACCTTATACACTTATGGGCCTATGGGCCTGTAAAACTTTCTTAACCAATTAAATGCAGATAGATTCTAAATTATTTTTTATCTTATTTTTTTTCATGGTAATGACAAAATAACATGAAAAGTTACACAAAATTCACATGACGAGACAAGTGAAAACCGGACTTGCTGCTCAATCTCCACAATCAGCAAAATATGAATATCCACACCAATGATGAGTCTTTCAAATAAAATTAAATCATCATCAATTCTGAATTAAAATGGGTATCGGTTATAACGAAACTAAGAATGTGCAGAGGGATCTGCTTCACCGCTTCTCTCCACAATCCAGCCTCAACGCGACGTGATCAGCAGCTGAAAGTTAATAAAAGAATTCCAACATTAACCTATAAACTTTGTCTGTTCATGTTGCATGTAAAGACTCAATTACTATTTAGCTACAGCCGTTCAAAAACATTTACTCACCAAGATTAGCATGGCATTCAGAAGATTGCGGACATGGGCATACAAGGCATTCCTGTCTGAGCTTGTGCAGGTCCTGTATGATCACTTTCCGCGTGAGCCAGTCTTCGTGCCGTTTACGCACAACAGCTTGCTGTGGGGAGTCAAGGGTATTCGCCTGACGGTGGTGTTTCAGTTTCTCACACCAGAGACACACACGATTAAGTGTTGTATATTTGTCTCCCTCAAGCTCCCGTTGTGCTTCATAGAATGCCTTCAAAAAGTCTATCAAAAAGCTCAGTGTGTCTGGTGCTATTTTGTCAATGTGTGCGCTTTCCCCTGCCTGCCTCCAGATTCTCGTGGAGCTCCTGAATAATGGGCTGTATAGACATCAGTGTGAGGTACACCGTACTGAATCGAGTGTCTCCCATTTGCAGCAACGTCGTGGACAGTTGTGCAGCCGAGCCTGACTGTTTCACGTACGGTAACTAATGCTTTAGCAGCAGAAATCGAGTCTGCTATGTCTGGAGGACCGTCTGGTGTTGATAACTCTGTGATGTTGAGTCCATGGCGAAGTACTATGTTGAGAACATGACATGTGGTCACTGCTACGGTGAAATCTTTCAACAAGTGTCTGCACTAAAGCTTCCCTCTTTTCTTCTAGCATATCAATGAACCTGCTCGCAATCGTCGGGTGGGAATAACGGAGTCTGCGGGAACCCTCCCATATGCAGCCTCGACATGAATTAGTTCTTGAGCTAGCTCTGCCTTATATCTTTACAGCAAAAGCCAACACACTTCTCGGTCACCGTTTGTTTCACCTTGGCAGGCATGGGCTCTGGTGCTGTAACACATGATGATATTGTAGACTGTTTGACTTTGATCATGGCCACGTTTTGTACTCAACAAACAAACAACAAATGTCATTTTGCTGTTATATTTCAACAAAATGTCACATTTCTTGCATTTAACATAGCCCACTGGCTTATTATTTTCATTGTGTACATGGTCAAAGTTTTTCCATACCTCAGACCTTGCTTTCGCTGGCTCAACCAACACAAAGTGACACACAGTCGTTTCACCTCCTCAGTATCCATTTTTGCACCTGTCTCACGCAGATCGAAACGCATCACATGATCGCTCATTTACCACGCAAGTCATAACGCAAGCCCGACCCCGGCCCGGCCTGATTCAAATGAGAAAAATTATGCCTGAACCTGCCCAAACACTTTGAAGACCCATTTATTAACTTTTTTTATAGACATTTATAAATACATTTAAATACTTAAATACTTGCTGTGAGTATCTTACAGGACAATATTTTCTTTTAAATATGTAAAAGACCACATACAGCATTGTTGCTTTATGGCACTGGCAAAAATAAAATTTAAAAAAAGAATGGGAATAAACATCAAAGCATTCTGTGGAACCTTCCATACCTTTGTTACATCATCATTCTAGAACCTTGTCAGAACCTTATATTACAGGCTGCAGTGAGTGAACACACAGTCAGCCACAGCTTCAGAAGTAAGAAACAGCGTCTCAGACATTAAGACAGGGTTGTTTTCAAGGAGATGAGTATATGCTGTGAAAAGCTTCAACAGCAAGAAGGTAAGTATTAAATAGCATTAGTGTGTAGTCAATTTGTGTACTGCTGTGTATGTGTGTCCAGGAAATAAGTGTACTGCTGAGTATAATGTGTGTGTATGCAGTAAATGTGTCTAGGTGTGTGTTTGTGTGTATCAGTCTCTGCGGTAGCTTCCGGATACAGCAGTCAGTTCAGTTTCTGTTCAGTTTGACTGAGGGAGGTTTTTGTACAACGCTTTTTCACTGTGTGATCACATGCTGACTGTTGGTGTAGTGTTAAGTCCAAGATACAGACTGCTGCATCTTCAGTCTGTCTGTCAATTGCTGTCAATATTGGCTAAAAAAAAAGAAATACAGAAAGAAAAAAGAAAGATCACATCACACAAAGATCAGAAAGACACACAATTCATGAATGAAACACTTCAACCCCAATATGATCCCCAAATCATCAACAGAATTATCTCCATTCAAAAAACAATTAAAAAGATACATTTGTTAGACAATAGTCATAATCAATGTTCAAACTCAGTCCAATGATGCAGGCGGCATCCCTCAAACATAACAAATCACACATCCCAGGAACAAAAGAAACAACTCAGAAACTGAGGTCCACATACCTCGTTCCACTGTACCAAGGGAGCTAGTATTTTACGGTTTTGAAGGTGCCGTCTGGGAACCATCAGCCTCCTGATGATAATAAACAAACTTAAAACAGCCCAAACTGACATAAAAATGTATGCGATTATAATACATAGTTCAGACAAAACACATACTCAACCATAGATAATCCAGAAGGACACAGCTGCACAGACGCCACGCCAACCAAAGAGAAAAAGGACAATGGTGATGCGCACAGGTGAGGATGTGCAGGTGGGGCTTACAGGGCTCAATAGTTCCTTCCCATTTATACCTTGCTCTCAATAAACCTGGCCACTAGATGGCAGTCCAAAGTCATTTTAATTCAGTGTCATTCACACTGTGTGAAACTGGGGGGTCCGAGCACGCACAGTGTGCAGGGCCCTATTGTTTTTCGAATATTCATTATTTTCCTAAAAGTAAATCGCATTTTCGACAGCCTATATGTACTCGAAAACTCACGAGTTTCATATCAAAGTCATATTTAAGCAGAAATCAACCTTCATCAACTGCATTTGGCCTTCAATCAATTTTTGGCAGGTGAAAATGCCTTCAATCAATTTTTGGCAGGTGAAAATGCCCATTTTGTGTTGTAATGGTCCTTTACAAGAATTCCAAGCTGTCCTGTGAGCTCAGATCTTTATACTATGAAGCTCTAGAATGGGATCAAGTCATGTTTAGGTAGAAATCACCTTTCATTTCCTGTATTTGGCCTTCAATCAATTTTTGGCAGGTGAAAATGCCGATTTTTAGCAGGTGAAAATGCCCATTTTGTGGTGTAATGGTCCTTTACAAGAATTCCAAAATGTCCTGTGAGCTCAGATCTTTATATTATGAAGCTCTAGAATGAGATAAGAGATAACGTCCTGTCTGGTGCAATCTGCTCTGTTGAAATTGACGCGGTTTAGCAACGCGTCAAAAATAGAAGTGCTACGGAAAGCACGATGCAGCGGTAACGTGGCGCTGACGTCCCCGGTGTGAGTCCCGTAAAGCCTAACTCACACTGGGGATGTCAGCGGCGCGTTACGGCTGCGTCGCGTCAGCCGTTGCTGATCGCTGCCACTATAATCAATGAGACCACTCACACCGGGTGCGCTGCGGAACGTCTCAGCAGCGTCCCAGAAGCGTCTCTCCGCTCCGCAGCGCTATCTTTACGTAGCACTTCTATTTTTGACGCGAGCCGTTGCTAAACCGCGTCAATTTCAACAGAGCAGATTGCACCAGACAGGAAATCTGACACAGAATCAGCGTAATACACTTCCGCCCCCTTTCAAAATAAAACACAAAATGCAGTTCATGTCGCCCATCACAGCTTCACGTCCACATTACGTTATGACCAGTGGCACCAGGTCATCTGTCAGTCAATCAAAGAGTCTCAACATGAACAATGAGAGACTAATTGTTGAAGTGGAACAACACACAATAATTTATGACACAACAGATCCTTTTTATAATCTCTCCCACGTCAGAGAAGCAAAGTTAGCTGTTTGTTGGTGTTGTTTTATACACAGTTTATCGCGGGGACTCGCGTATGTTCGGGATTCTCGCGTGATCTCGTGTCGCAGGGAAAACGTGGACTGGATTTTCAATAATGTGGTTCTGCGATCTGAACAAGTGGAATGGATTGATAACAACGCACCAGAGGGGCTCTCTGTACCGTACACTACGAAGTGAAGGGAAACTCACAGATTTATGATCACATTTATGATTATTTATTTAAAGTGATATGCTGGCTGCCGCTATATATTGAATTTGTCTGCATTTTTTTCTAAAAGAAAAAAGTAAATCTATATATATATATATATATATATATATATATATATACACACACACACAACACTAAACTATTTAGGGGGGCTTAACCCTTGGATGCATGACCTACCAATACCTACACTCTTCCATGAGTGGGGTCAAAAATGACCCCAATTAAAATCAATGCGTTTTTGCAATGAACTTAAGAAATTTCTTTAATTTTGGTTAAAGATGATGATTTTTATTCTATTTTTATCAACAAAAGAGTGATTTCATTTTTGATATGTTCATTTACCACTTTTTATTTGCATTTGATCAAAAAATAATCAATCGGGTATCAAAAAATGTCAAATTCCATTGTGTGTCCATCTGTCTGTTTGACTATGGAGGATGAACAGAGAATGAACATACAGTAATTCCGGGGACCATAACACTGTCCACACACATGTACACACACAAATGTCTTCTTTCTTTTGTCGTGCAAAGTCCTCAGGAATCCTAGTTGGCCTCCTTGCAGCCATGATATTCTAGATGAGAAAACATAAAAAGGACAGTGTTTGAATGGCACACAAAACTATAAATCAGTATGTAGCTATGTAAGTAAATGTCTATGTATTTATATGCAAGTAAATGCATGCACATGCACACACACACACACACACACATCATTGAATGATCAATGATCATAAAAAAAGGCTACCTAGTAGGTTAGCTTTTATTACAAGGAAGTAATAAATATAGTAAGAGTCTCTACACAACAAATGCAGTAATACATTACAGTACTAAAATTACTTTGTAGTAACTAACTAACTACTTTGTAGTTGGTAGTAGGCTAACTAGCTAACAACAAAGTAGGCTAATTTGATGACAATAAAACTAATACTCTATCACAGAAAAGTCAGTAAATGAAGATTATACTTACATGTATGTTGCTGTGTAAAAATGACCTCCTGGGTGGTGAAACTGCTGCCATCAGATGTCTAAGTGTGACAGTACATGTGTACTGACAGTCACAGTTGATAAGACTCAAAGATTCCCAGGGTTAACCCTTAAGATTCCATAGGAAATGCTTGGGGTCATTTTTGACCCCGCTTATGGAAAAGTGGGGTAGTGATACAAAAACTGCAATTTCTTAAAATGTATGAAATATTTTTTTAAAAATTGCAATGGCCTCATGTCACAAACATGTTTTATGAGGAATACCTGGAATATGAAAATATAAATACTTTTTATTTCAAAGATTTTGAAGAAAAACAACCCTTGGGGTCATTTTTGACCCCACTTATGCATCTAAGGGTTAAGAATAATTTAGGGGGGCTTCAGCACCCCTAAAGCAGGTCTAACGACGCCACTGGTGGCAGCCATCAGCAACGGTGACCGCAGGTTTTGCTCCGTCCTTTGCCCGGCGTCAACTTACACTGGGCGCGTACTGGCAGCGTAACAAACAAAGAGTCCCCGCGATAAACTGTGTATAAAAGAAACAACAACAAACAGCTAATTTTGCTTCTCTGACGTGGGAGAGATTACGCTGATTCTGTGTCGGATTTCCTGTCTGGTGCAATCTGCTTTGTTGAAATTGACGCGGTTTAGTAACGGCTCGCGTCAACAATAGAAATGCTACGGAAAGATAGCGCTGCGGAGCGGAGAGATGCTGCTCGCTGCTGAGACGTTCCGCGGCGCGCGGCGCATGTCAGTGGTTTCATTGATTATAGTGGCAGCCATCAGCAACGGTGACCACGACGCAGCCGTTCCACGGCGCTTACGTCCTCGGTGTGAGTTAGGCTTGAGTTGGGCTTAAAACGGAAGTGTTGCTCTCATCCACAGCAAGGGAGTATGCAATGAAAACTTTTGCCCTTCCCACAAGCTGTTGTTGGAGATTGGGAGCAAGGTGACGCACACGCAAAAAAGGCAAGGGTGTTTCCTTGCCTTTTTTCTGGGCACATGGCGTCACAAATTTTAATCATGCAGTTTTTGACAAATCCCTCTTGGTAAAGGGCTGGACAGATTTTGGCCTTAACAGCAGCCTCATTTGTGATTTGGCTTAATGAACACAGCCTGCTGTGACACCATACTTGTTTTTAACTCTTCTACCTTCTATACCGCTATAGACATCACGGATTAGCGGTCCGGACTGCGACCACTGGCGAAATAAGTAGTGTTTTCCCCATAGAGCGGTTTTGAGCGCACATAAAAATTTACCGCGGGCGCTGCTACTATTGTCAATCCGGTAAACTCGTGCCGGTAGCCAAGGACACCCTGCGACGCCTACAAAATTCCCACAGACAAAGCAGGGAGAGCAAGGCTGAATGGAGACATGGCTTGTTCTAAAAAGAGGAAAGTAGATACTGAAAATCGTTGTTTTAATGATGAATGGACAACTAAATATCTGTTCAGTCTCCCTGCTGGCAGCTCCAAGCCTGTTTGCTTAATTTGTTCCGAGACCGTGGTATTGATTAAAAGTGGGAACGTGAAGCGCCACTACGAAACAAAGCATGGCTCATTTGAGCAAACGTATGGTGCAGGTACCCAGGTGAGGGCACAGAAAATAAGCGAATTGCAAGCTCAATATGCAAGATCGACTCGACTCATCACACACACATTCAAGAATAAGGAGAGTTCCATGAAAGATGTTTTGCACTTTTTTGTTCATTTTTCCTGAGTTTACTTTTTTATTTACATGAAGAAGGCTTCAATTAAGAAAGAAAGGCCAGTTCAAAGAAAAATGTTTTATGAAAAATGAAGTTCATTTTTTTTATGACTTTCGCTCGGACCTTCTACTTGGGCAAAATGTAATAACCGGACCATGGGGACTTTTAATTGAATACCCCTGTTCTATAGCCTTTGTGTCGTGTCCAGATGCTTGTGTCTGTCATGGTGCTTTGTTTCATAGTGTCTTCTTAGGTTGTATTCTTTCATTACAGCCACACTGTCTCCGCACATCAGACGCACAGCTTTGCTCTTTACGTCCACCTTTTGTTTAGCCATTTTTTGGGGAGAGGGATAGTTGAAAGTTGACACAAGTGGTGTGTAATACCATAAGACTGCAGATGAATGAGTTAGGCGCACGTTTGCAGGCCCGTGATTGACATGCCGAGGCAGTGCATTGTGGGATTTGTAGTATTGTGGTGGTGTATGCGATATACCAGCAGGCCACGTCTAATAGTAAATAGATTTTATCATGCAGGCCAAAGATAATTCATTCACGGGCCAGATGTGGCCCGCAGGCCTTGAGTTTGACGCATGCACCATAGATCCACAGTAGTCACTTGCAGGTTGGATGTTCTCACAGGATTTCGAAGTATCTCGATAATTCAGAAAAAAAATTACACCAAAAAAACAGAGTAATTATTACTCAGAAAAACAGAAATAGTTACCCCAAAAAACAAACAAAAAAAATTATTCAGAAAAAAATTTCACTATTTCTACTACATTGTCCTTAATTGTTATATCATCTATAGTCATTCTGAGTAAAGAACATCAGTTTTACTATGAACTCTTGCTATTTGATATTTAGCCCATGAAGCCAGCAAATATGAAATAATATTAAATATAAGAAATCCATTGCTGAAACCTGCAGGGAGAGAAGAGGGTGCATGTGTAACGTGTCTTCATGCAGTGGTCTGACATAATCCTATTATAACTAGATTTATTGAGCAAGCCATCATCATAACAAAAATAATAATAATAGTTGCTTTGTAATTATACTGCATTAATATAACATGAGGGTTCAATAGAAAGTAGTCAACTACTCTTGATAAAAAGAAACACCAGGGGGAGACAAATCCACTTTATAGGACAGTATTTCTTTTATTGTGTGGCTTCACATGTTAAGTTTCCAGTTTATAAGCTGGCATGTGGCTACACTATCCGCTCAACTGAAGTAAATGCATGTGAACCAGTTTCAACATATTATTATGGCTGTTTTAAAGATGCTTCTAGAAATATTTAATATGTTAATGCTAAATGTAAAACGCTAGTATGTAAATAGGCAGTTGTACATAAAATAACATTTTATACATCGAATGAATTAATTTGAGCTGAAACACATTAATTAATATAACCTTGAAGTTAATACGATAATGGTAGAATTAGTGAAAACATTTTTTGGATGAAGAAAGTAGCAATTTGCCTAATTTTAAGTTTGTATTTCTGTAAACATGTTATTTTTTCCATCTCTTCCATTTGAACACAGGGCCCAGAGGAGGCCGAAGCAGAGAAAAAACTCTCTGCCAGCAAAGTCTCCTCACCCCAGAAGAAGGCCCAGCAATAAAACAGCTGAGCATCAGTGTCCCTTTTGTGGATACGTGTAGATACGCGGATATAATGCGGCATCTCAAAGTCACAGAGAAGGTGAAAACAGACAAGTTGGCTCACAGACTTTTTGGAAATATTACCATTCTCACACACACATGGAATGGGGACTTTTTTATTTAATATTACAGTAGTAAAGCCATAATGAATTAATACAAGGACTTTTAACACTGTTCAGTAAGGCAATGTCCTGTTCTCTGGGTAATATGCCTTTTTTCATTGGTGTCATTTCCCCAGTTTTAACACAAATCTGGACTGCCCAGTTCACTTATGCAAGTCTAAACATATCAACAGACTTGACAAGCATCTGTTAAAGGTCCGTGGGTTGAAGGTATGTATTTGACTACTGTATTTATAGACAGACATGTCTGAGTCTCAATCTCAATCTCAGTGAGTGATTTGTTCATTTTCATGTAGTACCTTCCCTCGCCACATGATGGCAGGCAGCTGCATAAGCTCAGTCAGCAGGACAGGAAACAGAAATGTTCAGTTCACGACTCACTCAACTGTGGTCCTCGTTCATTTGTCATGTGACAGCCAGGCTCCCTTGTGGGGAGCTTTGTCTCCATCTCCCAGTAGGCTCTCACACTGGACATCTGCACTAACCCCATATGCATGTGCCTAGAACCTGCTCTCTCTTAGGCACTTGTGTTTACTGACTTGCCCTATTTTTGCACACTGTACAGGTTTGTTTGTCCTGCAGTTTCCTGTTACATTTCTTCAGTGTTTGAAATATATGTATGGTTTCCAGTCATACCTGTCCCCTGTCCCTTCATCAACACATGCAACAAAGTCAACAGATGGAGCTTGATATTGTATTTTTTTCCCATCTGTATTCTCTCCTTTTTTCATTGCCCTTCACTGACTCCTTTCTGATTGTGTCCTGTGTTGTTGGAACCTCGTCTGTGCTTGTCTGGGCTACACTTTCCTCTTGTTTGTCTTCCTCATCACTGCTATCTGAACTTTCCTGCCTGTCCTGAGGAGTCCATTCCTCATCCTTATCCTCGTCATCTCCTGCCAACTGCTCTATGTCTCAATGTGCTTTCTCTTTCTCTCTTCTTCCTCTAGCCTTTTTGACATCTAAAATAGACATATAGGTCAATATAGCATAGACGTGATTTCAGAGGAATTGTTATTGTGGAAATACTCAAAATGTATTTAAAGATGGCATTTCATTGATTAATTAGATTAATGAAGTCATCAAAATAGTGTGTGTTTGTATTTTAGTAAGCATTATGTAGGTTAAATTACAAAAAACGAGAACAATTTGGAGAAAAAACACATTTTATACCTTAAGTATTAAATTTGATGCAGACATTTTAACACGATTTAATTGTAATATAAAGAATGAGTTACATAATAAATATGCATTCTTTCAATGAATAAACTACTTATTTAAAAAAATTACTTAGAATTTTGATGTTATTCTCACTGTAACTTCTCAAAAATTAGCAATGATTTTCCTAAAAAAAAAGCGGGAGGACCATTTACTGGGGGCAGCCATGTTGGAAATGGGCTGCCAGCCCCTCAGCATGTAGAGAGTGAAAGAGTGAAAGCTTCAGGGAACTGGTTCAGGTCCTTGAGCCCTCATATGTTTTGCCAACCAGAAAGCTATGTGTGGAAATTATCGAAAGTAGTCGTAGATATATACAAATGTATTTAATCTTTGACATAAATATGTTGATTTGATTATGATACATGTTCACATTATTTATTGACTGTATCTAAAAATATCAAAGATATTTTAAATTAAAATTAAATGAAGTTATGAAATGATACAATATAAAATACAATGACTTAAATTATATTACTGTGTATACTAGGTCATCAAATCAGTGTCAGTTGAGTCTGTCAACTAGGTTGCCTGTAGGGATCTTCAAGGTCCAGCAGGTGTCAGTATTCAGTGACACAGTATCGACACAGTATCAATACAGTTTGGTAATGTGTCGAAACGCTTCATGACGCCTCATCGACCCATCACTAGAAATGACCAAAACAAAACTTAAGCTGCCTGTAGTGACATGATAGTCCAGCAGGGGGCAGAACACATGTACTGTATCAGGGTGACGGGTTTTTAAGTATTGTTGATGTTGATGAGATAGAGGTCTCAGAAACTCATGAATCAAATATGATACGAATGGCATTATAGGGTTAAAAGTCTTAGACGTACTCAGCAGAATTGCAAGCACCCCAACTGGAAACCCCTATAACCCCCACCAACTTTGATGATCCAAGCGAAGTTGGTGGAGTGGGAGCCCTGTTCACACTGGAATGTACAATTTATCATAGTTTTGATTGGAATAGCCTAATTCTTAGTACTTCAAAACTTCAAGTAATAGCCTTGGCTTGTATTTGTGGATGGCTGTGGCACAGTGTGTCGAACTGTCCTTGTGCAAGACACTGAACCCACACTTGCCCCCCCAGTGTGTCATTGGGTGTGTGAATGAGTTGGAATCCAGCCCCCAAAGCCTATCTGCAAACAGTGCTATATGAATGTGTATGTAAAAGGGTGAAAGGGATGAGCACTGTAAAAGTGCTTTGAGTGGTCCCAGAGACTACAGTATAAAAGTGCTATAAGTGCAACTCCATTTAACATCGATGACTACTTCAGCCACTAAACTGAACGGATTAAATTTGCGATAGCCATCTACATGTGGCTTGCCTTTAATTTATTTTGTGCAAAACTCTTGCTCAAATCTAAATGAATTACAATTTGGATGGATTCATTGTTTAGAATCAAAACTAAATAATGATATGTCGCTTGCTGCCTAAAGTTCAAACACGCTACACGCTATGCAGCGCAAGGGAACAGAGATCTACTACACACAGCAACTAACTGAGAGTGATTTTCATTTGTCAAAATGTGTTATCCAGTGATGGGAATAACGGTGTTACTTTTTACAGTAACGAGTAATCTATTTGATTACTCTTCCCATCATTATAAAACTGTTACCGTTACACAAAATGCAGCACGTTACTATGATTGAAGGCAGCTGTTTTTCATCAGACCAACTAGATCTCTAAGCTGAGTGGCAAAGATTTATCTTGTTCCTCATTCCTTGGTGAGGGCGGGGGTACGAGACAATCGGATAAATGATGATGATTGGCTGAAGTTGAGTAAAATTCCCTGGTCAGCCAATCAGAGGTGGAGTTGGGCAAGTGTACTGCATTTGCAGCAAAAAGATGCAGCACATGCAGCAACAGTATTTTTGAAATATTTTTTTTTGTATTTGTATTACCTGTTTATATTTGGATGCCTGAGTTTTTCTATACATTGCACTTTTAAGTAATATTGAAAGCACTTCATATTTGACTTTCACAAGCTACAAGCTACATTTTCTGCTAACCTCTTTCTCTGTACCGTTGCTGCTCTATTCACTTTTACCACTTCGTCACTTTTTCTGCCTGCTCACACAGCCATAAGGAGCTATGCTACTCTACGTTACGCTAACGTTGCGCTACCTACGCTACTCATTACTCTAACATGTCTAAACTTGAACGTTAACTTTTACGTAGATGTCTAAAGAATGAGAAGAGGGTCCAACTTGCCCTCGTAATCTAGCAGTGGCTAGAGAATACCAGAGAATACCGGTATGCACCATGAACGTTACGTGTGTGTGGGGGGGGGGGGGCTAGCTGGCTAGGATTGGATGTATGTAATAAAGTCAGTGTTACAAAATGGACTGTGCTGTCATGCTGTGGACTGACTGACTGAAGTAACACCCATTGTGTCAGATTCTCGGCAGCTCACATTACACTTGGGAGGGAGAGGAGAGGGCATGTTTTATATTTTAAAAAAACAATTATTATCAGACTAATTATTGTTACTATTAGTAGTAGTAGTAGTATAGCAGTGGATTATTCATATAGCTCTATGAATTTTAAATGACCACTGTGCTCAGAATTTTTGTCCAATTAATGTTAAAGTTTTGGATGTAATACTTTCTAATTCAAAAGAACCATTGTTCTTCTAAATTTAAAGTGCTTCACTATGAGTTAGATGCAAGTTGTCCACTTTATAATGTCCTGCAAAATATATGCAAACATATTACCTCGGGAGGCGGCCCCGGGGAAGACCCAGGACACGCTGGAGGGACTATGTCTCTCAGCTGGCCTGAGAACGCCTTGGGGTTCCCCTGGAAGAGCTGGACAAAGTGGCCGGGGAGAAGGAAGTCTGGAGTTCCCTGCTGAAGCTGCTGCCCCCTGCTGCCCCCGCAGCCCGACCTCCGATAAGCGAAAGTGATAACTTTGGTAGTATGCTTTAAATGGAAACTGTATATTGTAATGTTTAAAATAAAAACAGCATTAGTGGAGTAAAAACAGCTGCAGTTATATGATATGAATATTTGCCTGTCATCAGTTTTGCTTGGTAACCGAAGGAGTTTTGTCTTTGCCGGAGCAATTTTCAAACAGGCCCAGTCCAAGCAGAGCCAGAGGGATCTTCAACAGCTCCTGACCAGCAAGCAGTAACATGACTATGTAACTATTCTAACTAGTTTGTTTGCACATTAATATGGAGGCTGGTCCATTGTATTTTTATCTATTTAAGTTATCTTTTTTGATTTTTTACTGATTTGGATTGGTGGGGTGGAGCGTTCTTATGGAACATGCTGCATCTGTTGCATTTATTAATATACTCCACCTGCATTGCCACAGGTCACTTGAACAGGTTACGGATCTCTCCCTCACACTAAATACGGGCCCCAAATAGCATCTTGCGTAGGAGGATGCACCGAGTGGTTTTAAATCACCTGTGTGGCACCATTTTGGATTCCCTATACACAAATACAACTGGTGAGAAATGGACAGACAAAACCAAAACAGCATGTAAATATTGCAAGAGACTGCTAACATACAGCGGCAACACAAGCAACATGCAGCAACCTATTAGCCACCACAGTGAGAGGCAAAGTAACTTTGCCGAGGGGGCAAAGCACCGTGACGAGAGGCTTTGCATCTCCGCTCCCTCATACATGGATTTTGTTGTTTGTTGAGGACAAACTGTTTTACAGAGTTTCTGTAAGGAAAGCACCTCCAAGATTTTTTTTCCCCTACGATTGAAAGATCATTTTATTTGGTCAGAATCTCTCTGTAGCTCATTTTGATTAAAAAAAAAAAAATCATGAGAAAATTGTATCGTGACAAAAATTGGTGAACCGCATGTCGTGAGTTGAGTGTATCATTACATCCCTAATTGATAGTGAAAACTGCAGTTACAATTAACTCAAAGTGATACCTGTACTATGTTTGTTTTGCCCAACCACCAGTCCAAACCTCAGCATAACTTAAAGAATACATTCAAAGTATTAAAGCCATTCAGATGAAAAGCAGAAAAGGTCACATTGTTTTTTACATGAAAATTGACACTAACCATTACCAAAGTAGCTGTTGATTCAAATATAATAACATTCTAATTCAGCTTCACTTATTCAATAATTCAAGTGCATCATGTGTTTTGCGTGGCACACAATCAAATTGCAAACACACTGTATAAAGAAAGAATGAAATAATTAACCGATGTTGTTGGGGGCGGCATAGTGGTGCAGTGGTTCACACTGTTGCCTCACAGCGAGCAGGTTCCTGGTTTGAACCTCGGCTGGGCTTTCTATGTGGAGTTTGCATGTTCTCTCCGTTTAAGACATTTACTTTACAGGCTAACTGGTGACTTTGAACTGCCTGTACATACAGTGCCTCTCACACAAAGTCTGTGATAGACTGCAGACCCCCGTGACTGTAATGAGGATAAGTCGTTACAGATAACAGTGTGTTTCTATCTACAGTACCCACACTTAACCAGCAGATGGAGACCCAGCACCACTAAACTGATGTCACAGCTCTGTTGTTGGATCTGTTACATACAACAGCTGCCAAAGACAACAATACCAACAATTGAATTATTAAAGCAACATTGTGTCACTTTTCTACCACAAAATCACAAATTTGAAATGATTTTGATGTTACACGGATCAGGTGAATGGCATCTCTGTCATTCCCACTCTGTGTCCTGCGCATCTGTTCTCACAGTATGTCACTTTGTGCTCCTGGTGGATTACCAATGAGAGGTACGTAACACTTTACAGTCACACACTACCGACTATTTGACAGGTTTTGGTGAAAGTGGATCATATTTTATGGAGAAAATGTTTTCTGGTTTTCCCTCTGATGTCCTCTGGCTTCACCTCAACTCTAAGTGATTTACAGAGTTTCCTGATGGACATTGAAGTAAACGCTGCCAGCTGTAGCTAATATTAAGTAATATTAGCTGGTTGCTATTTCGCGTGTTGTTGACTTTGCGTGAACTTGTCAACTTGTTATTTTTTTAATTAATAAGTAATATATAACCATAACAAATACACGTGTACAGCTGTCTGTAATTACCACGGTGATATTACACTAAACTAAATCCTAAACTGGAAACTAAATTCATACGTAATGCTGCTTTAATATTCTGATGCTGTTAAACAGTTTGTTCATACTGTAGAGCACACATCAACGACATTATAAAGAAAGCACATTTTGATACATTGCTTTACATTTAATATCAGAAATAAACTTGTTCCTCAACTCGTGTTTCGAATGCTGGATTACACTGAAATGCTTCATTAAAATGCTTCTGGATCTGCTGATTCAAATGAGACTGTTGCTTCACTGGTGTAAAAGATTATTTTCAAATGCAGTCCAACTCTTGCTGCTTCAAACTTAAACGTCTTTTTTCTACGTGCTTCAAGTTTCTCCCACAGATCAGATCAGCGTCATCCTGTATACTATGAGTACACTGCAACTACTGCATTTAAAGCACAGTGTCTGGTAACCCAAGCTACAGCTGAACTTTTATTCATTAAGAAATAGTTCCCAAACAGACTAATAGTATAACTATGTAGTATAGTAATAGTCACTATGACATGGTGTGATCGTGGAGATTCTCAGGTGTATTAAGAGAAGACAGTCGGTGGAGGTGAGACAGTGAGAGGCTGAGTATGGTTAGCTGCTAACTGAATTGACATTTGTATTTTCACAGGAGACGTTGACAAATATTATACATTAATAAACAATATATCGATAACACAGACAACAGTTGCAGTGTGTTGTCATCAAATATTCTATATAAGACATAAAGCAGTAGGTAGGTAGAGTTAACCAATACATCTGACTGAAACCAAATGATATAAATCACAGGTTAATTAATAGTGGAAGACTGTAGTACTGTGTTTGTGTGTGTGTGTGTGTGTGTTGAGAAGGTCAGATCACCCTATTCATACAAAGAATGAAGCAACCACGTAAAATTCTCTCTCTCTCACACACACACACACACACAGCCTGCAGTGTAGAATAACAATTCTTATTCAGCAGCGAGTTGCTGTGCTGTTTGGCTGTTTGTTCACTTTGCTTTCAATAACAAAAGAAGAATGAATGCTTGTCACTTTGCTGCTGTTCATTCCAACTTCCTCATTTTCTCAAACTCATTCTTGTTTCTGTCTCTCGTCTGTCAGATCACTTCATTCACTCACTTTCTGGACGTTTTAATCTGTTGAAATAGTGAACTCTGGGCTCTTCTAATCCACCCCCAGCTCAGGTTGAATTAAAAACATGTGACCCATCAAGTTAAACCATAAATGCTGTGCGACAGGTATAAATGCTTTTATTCTTGACATCATAAAATGCTTAAGCAAAAGTAGAAAATGGTTTCATGTCATCGGATTTTATGTTGACAGTTCATAAACAGCACAGAGCTGAGTCTGACTCCATCTGATAAAACCTTTTATTTAAAGTCCATTAATCCTGAAGTGAACAGTGGAGAGACTGAGACATTGATTCTGTGTTAACCATTAGCTGTCAGGGCATCCGCGCTGATGGACGGACACACGAGTCCTCTAAAGTTGCCTGGTAACCTCCTAGCAACCGGTCTATCGTCACCGTAGCAACCTCTTCACTGGGGGAACAGCCTGGTCCAAAGTCCACTGCTCCTTTCCTGTCCGTCAGCGCTGATGCAGCCAGTCTGACTCAGTGGACTGCTCAGATAAACCATGCCCACTGTTTGATTACAGCCCTTTACAGCCCATTACAGACTCCTTTAAATGTGCACTTGATGTGGCTAACAGGTTACATGCTAGCAATTATATATGACTATGGTTATGCTCTAAGACAACGCTAGTATGTACAATGTGTTGTAGGCATATTAGTTCAGTATATAGCTGAGGCTGGTGGAAATCCTCTCAGCATTGTGCATATTTTAAGAATTTAAGAACCATGCATGCAGGACTTGCTATCATCTAATGGTATTTTGTTGAATGCAACCGTTTCACCTCACCCTCATCTTCCTAGTCTGAAGGAAAAACTATGATGCTCGTGAAAAGCAGCGGGTACGGTTGAATAGTCAAAAAAAAATTAGCTCCTAAGTTAGAATACGACCACGCTGTTCAGAGAATCTGACTGCTCTTACACTTAGACTACGTCATTATGCGACGGCGAATGTTATTGACATAACCTGTGGTAAAACTACAAAGTCCAGAAGATGGACTACAAAAACGCGCATCTGAGATACTTAACTGTGTTTTTAATGCAGGAAATATAAACGTAAACAACCCAGTGAAAAATATGACTTCATTATCAATGAATCTGGTGTATCCTATGCTAAAGAAGATAATAAAGGAAGCACTGAAGCTCCTTTTTTTAACAGTTTGAGAATTGGAACAGCTCTTAGCATGGGGGCTACGTTCATACTTATGGGTCATTTCACTCAGTTAGGAAGGTTCCTAAGCAAAAGTGAGTCTTTGACTGAACCCAGTGTTTAGTTTGTCAGTTCTGGGCTCCTGTAGAAACATGGCGGTGCTGCTCTCTGTGGTAGGGGTAGAGCTTAGTTTAGGTTATGGTTGGATGTAGCAGAGATCATCTCGCTGGGGTCAAGGATAAGGTTGGGCTCAGGGTTACAGTTGAGTTATGACATCGACATGGCAGCTTGTATGGATGCAAGAACCATCTCTGAGGTCCGAACCTGCACCAGCCATCATCTCCACCTGCTGTTAGCATGCATAATCTGCATTGACATCCTGTCCGGACTGAGAAGGACCCGCATTAAGCAGTCAGACCACATCTGGGGGTCATCTGGAAAGTCATACGACGATCAAATCTTTTCTAATTGTCTATAAATGTAAAGACACATGACATACAGTCTCAGTCATTGATTAGGTCAACACATTATGTTCCTCTCTCTGTGTGTGGAGGACGGGAACCCTGTGAGTCTGACCCTGAAGACATTGATCAGTGATAAGACACAGAAAACATCATCATCATCTTCTTCTTCTTCTTCTTTTTTCTTCAACAATAATGATAATCCTTCAAAGAAGTGCAGAATTCCCAAATATATAATTATCACTTTGGACACACACCTCCCATAATGAGCATTATGTTTGCGTGTGCGCATGCGTGCGTATAGCGACAGATGGTCAACTTTCCTCACAAAGAGTGAGAGAGAGAGAGAGAGAGAGAGAGAGACGCTGATACAAATGGAAGATTTGTCACGTGATCCCCGGGGCCGTTTTAATGACGCACGCACCATATGGCGCGTGCCGGGAGGGCGTGGCCTTATATGCTAATTTACCCCGACCCCTTCGAGTGTGTGTGTGTGTGTGTGTGTGTGTGCTGTATATAAAAGCAGCAGCATCTCTCACACACACCTAAGAAACCTCAGAGCAGTTAACTCTCAGTCACGCACAGACACGCACATAGGGCGCGCGGGATGCGTGCGATCTGACGGACAACGGATTATTACAACAGGTAAGTTATTTTACTGATCAATAACCGATAACTGTTCGATACATCCCTCCACAGATGTCTGTGTGATCTAACCCACATGGTGATAAATCTGATCATTTATTATTCATTTATGCAAAATGAATCATCTACTAATTTAACAGATTAACAGTCATTCAATAATTCATCAAGTTTTTTAAAAAACTGATGAGTTTTATTTGATCGCATTAAATCTCCTCGATGTAAATATTTGACTTACATTATTTTAATATTTGATTATTTGATTTGATATTTGATTTGAACATTTTTCTTCCTCTCTGGAAATTAAAAAAATCATTTTCCTTTTAATTCGCCTGTCGCTCCTGAAATTAACGGGACATCCGGTCATGAAAGAAACTCTCAGTTATTGGATTATAATGATTTATTTCTGTTATTCAAAGATTTTTTTTTTTTGGTTACGTTTGAAGACGTTATTAAGTCTCCCGCTTCAGTTTGTAACATTTTCTCTGCCGGTAGGATTCATTCATTTCTAACCTTGTTATAATAAAACTGGATTTTTCTACCCGAGTTAAAACAAATAAAAACTCATTCAGTGATCAAAGCCACATTTGAACATTTATGAATATCTAAAGAGAATGAAGAGCTGCTTCCGTTTCTTTCCCGCTGTTTGCCTCTAAGTTTCTATTTGTGTGCCATATTTTTTAAAATTAGAAGTCACAGAATATTTTGTCCTACAAAATAA
Organism: Nibea albiflora; assembly: GCA_014281875.1. Lineage (NCBI taxonomy): Eukaryota > Metazoa > Chordata > Actinopteri > Sciaenidae > Nibea > Nibea albiflora. The sequence continues at coordinate 26,166,988 of CM024796.1, forward strand.
AATGAATCTTACTCTGCGGATTTTTTAAAATCTTTATATTCTATATAAATTCTATTCTATTCGATTATCTATCTATCTATTGATTGGTGGGTATGTTTCGGTTTTCCTGCGCAGACAAAAAGGCAAAACACACAATTCAATTATATATCTAAAATATAAAATTATATATATATCAGAAAGCTTCATTAAAATGAAAACACATTTCTTATTTTAGATTCTGACTTCAACTCTTGGATATTCCTGCCTTTAAAAAAAACTGTTATAAACAAACTTAAAAAAAAAACAACAACATTTCTCTTTGTTTATATTTCTTCATGTTGTTTTTAATAAAGTAAAGACTTATAGCAGCTCTGTGATATGTTTTCTTGTTGGAACCTCTGATCATCATCTGTCTGCACACCTGCTGATTCCGGACAACATGAAAGAAACACTGGTTAAATGTGTTATTGTAAAATCAACACCAACATATTTGTTTGTCAGAATATTAAATAAATGTAACAGGACAACATGATGAGAAATTCATGTGAAAATAAATTCCATCCTCAAAATGTGAAGGAAAACTTCAAATGAAACCTGCAGATTAATATGTTGTGTCAGGCCTGTCAGGCCTGTCATAGATAATTCTGTTGGATTCATAAGCTTTCTTCTGTTGTCTCTACAGAGAGTGAGCGTGATGATCTTTAATGAATGAACATTTGCTTTTTGTCAAACAGTGAATCGGCATCATGACTCGGTCTGTGCGGGAGGAGCAGGCGTCGGTGGACTCAGAGGAGCAGCAGGAGCTTCATAGCCCCGCAGGAGAAGAGACAGAGAGGGGAGGAGGAGGTGGAGGAGGAAGAGAGGAGGAGGAGGAGGAGGAGGACCACCTACACCGTCTGGAGGACGACGACGAGGACGACGACGAGGAAGAGGAGGAGGAGGAGGAGGAGGATGGTGAGAACAAACCCAAGAGGCGAGGGCCGAAGAAGAAGAAGATGACGAAGGCTCGTATGCAGAGGTGAAGGATTGTGTGTGTGTGTGTGTGTGTGTGTGTGTGTGTGTGAAGTTTGTCCTGGAGGGGGGAAAGGGCACTAGAGTCATCTAAATGCACAGGGTTCACCCTCTGAGGAGCACGACTGTGATGTGGACCAAAGTGCTGGACAGACATCATCATCATCATCATCATCATCATCATCATCATCATCATCATCATCATCCCTCTGAAATAAGACAGATTTTTCAGCACAGTCGTTATTATATAAAACTACATCAGATTCATCCATTCATTCAATCAAAAAATGAAAAAAATGGTCAGGTTCATTTTATAATCATTCTCAGAAAGCATCTTAACTGTTACCACGCTCATGGGACTGATCTGATGTCCTCTATATAAATGATGCTTGATATAAAATTACTGGCCATGTGCAAATTTAGTCAGCAATAGATTTGAGGCGCTGGTCTGTCAGCTTCTGTCATCATCCTCTGACAGAAAAGCAACATTCAGGAGCGTTTAATACCGTTTAACACAGTTCAGACTCTGGCTGTCCAGCTGCCTTCATCCACACTGAACGAAGCTTCGCTCGTACGCAGCCCTCAACTCACAGCAGTGAGCTGCCGCTCCAAACAGGAGCTCATCGCAGCCATCGCAGCCTGCTACAACCTTTTCAGAGAAAATATATTTGAATCTGACTCCAGTGTAATTCTGATATCCTCTAAGATCCAAAGCAAATATTGTGTGTCTAGTCTGTACATTTACAGTCCATTTCCCCGGCTGCGTCAGTCCATGGGTGCACTCATAATGATCCAGGGTTTTTACTGTCATATGACAGAGATTTCCAAACATGAATGTAAATGTGGATTTGGAATGATTGAATGCTATTTTAGCCAGTTCGGTTTTGTGTCTTGTTTGACAGAATTGTGTCTTTTTATGTACTTTTGGTTGCCGCTGAAATGACTGCATGTAGTCGTCTCACAAGTAATTCCTGGATTCTGCGTATCACAGACATGATCATTCATAGCAGGGCTAACAATGAGCCCCCTTGTTTTTTTCTGCAGGTTTAAGGTGCGTCGAATGAAAGCTAACGCCCGGGAGAGGAACCGCATGCACGGGCTGAATGACGCTCTGGAGAGTCTGAGGAAAGTCGTCCCCTGTTACTCCAAAACCCAGAAACTGTCCAAGATCGAGACGCTCCGCCTCGCAAAGAACTACATCTGGGCCTTGGGAGAGATCCTGCGCTCCGGCAAGGCGCCCGACCTCATGAGCTTCGTCCAGGCACTCTGCAAAGGTCAGCATCACCTTACTGCAACAGACTAGACTGAGTGGACCAAGTCAGTCTGGACTATGTGCATCAACCAGATGGCTGTTTCTTTACCTTTGAGGGGTTCATCTTTGTCTAACAGGAGTGTCGACCCTGAACAGATTTGAAGGGCTCTTATGCTTTTTCTTTTTTGAAGTTATGGGACATTAATGAGGTTTAGGAACCATATTTCAGCAAAGTAGCCCAAACTGTTTTACCTCCTCAGTGCAGGGCAGGCTCCTATTTACGTTAGGAACAAGCTATTTACTGAGGAGTGTGGATTAATAACTCAACAAAAAAAAAATGTGTGAGGCAAAAGCCAAAACGGAAAAAGAAAAAAATTAAGTGAAGTTTTACCAGTCCTATTGATTTGAACTACACCTGACACAGTATCGAGTAGTTAACAAGTACCTCATTTAACAAGTTATTACAATTAAACGAATTATCGCGTGACGCTCTAAACTCTGCATCTTTCATGCCCGGCTTCAGAGAGCAAAAAATGAAAATGCAATTATAAAATGTTACAATAGATAATATAGATAATAGAATAGATAATAGAAAAAACTACAACAATAAAACAAATAAAATGTATAATAGCAGATTAAAACCTGTAAAGTGAATGAACTGGATAAAAAGTAAAAGGGAGGAAAGCTCAGGATGCTCCAGCTCTTCCGGGAGTTAGAAGGCGATGATGGCCACGCCTCACCAGCTGGAGCCAATCAGGAACAGGGGATCACACCGCAGCTTAGCATAACACAAAAAGCTACAAGAAAAGTTATACACAGAATGTGTCGGGTAACAGCTTTGGATTGCCAGTTTAATCAGATTTTCATTTTTCTAACTTGGAAGCTTCAGTCCACAGAAACCTGCCAGCCAATCAGGATTAAGTATTTGACCTGACTGTATTATAAATATGACGAAGAGCTTTGAAATGATGATGAAATTATTTATTAATACAGAAGTAACAATTCATTTGTTTACAGGTATTATCAACAGGTAGTAATAAATGATCAAAATCTATGACATATATTAGTATTTATTAACATGTATTAAATAGGCGTTATAAACACACTGATTTTACATTTTGTAACTAGTATTTATTAAAAAATATCAATTGACAGGTGTCAATACAATGTTATGTATGGATTGACAAGCATTAACAGGAACAAGCATGCATTGTACTTGAAGTTTATTGACAGTTATGGATATTTTATAACTTGTATCATATACATTGATCAATACTGACTGATTATTGTTGGTCTGTTCTCAGGTCTGTCTCAGCCAACCACTAACCTGGTAGCCGGCTGCCTGCAGCTGAACCCTCGGACTTTCCTGCCAGAGCAGACACCCGACATGCCGGCTCACCTTCCCCCCGCCGGCACTGTTGCTTATCCTGGACACTTCTCCTACCAGAGCCCCGGGCTGACGGCCGGCCTGCCCAGCCCACCCTACGGCACCATGGAGCCCTCCCACATCTTCCACCAGGTCAAAGGTCAGCCCTACGGGCCGCTGGAGCCCTTCTTTGATGGCGTCCTGGTGTCGGATGGCCCAGCGTTTGACCCGCCTCTCAGCCCTCCGCTCAGCATCAACGGGAACTTCTCGTCCTTCAAGCACGAGGCAGTCGCAGCCTCCGACTACGACAAGAGCTTCTCCTTCAGTGTGCACTACGGAGGAGGAGGAACTGGGGGACATGCTGCCATCTATGGCGGTGGGGGGGCCAACCCACGGTGCGCTGAGCTGCAGGTGGACGGGCTGATGGGCTTTGATGGACACTCACACCATGAGCGGCTGATGAACGCCCAGCTGAATGCCATCTTCCACGACTCCTGAGGAAGAGGAGGATGAAGGACTGAGAGGCTGATGACGACAGAGACGAACAGAGAGAGACAGTTCTGTGTATTTCATCACTTTACAGCCGTCTTTCTTTCTCTTTCCATCTTTCTTTCTGTCCGCGTCACACTCTGTGACTCCTCCTCAGTGTGAAGACAGTGACATCGGCGATGGCGTCACATTGATGATATAACCTTCTTTGTAGCGCTTCATCCTGCAGGAGACACTCTCTGAATGTCTCGTTATTATCCATATTATCACTTAAAAGTAATCAATAAGCAATAATCTGGAGGAAACTATGCAATTTTGTTAAAACCTGAGCCAGGCTCAGCTGATAATTCCAAATGTTGAAAGAATAAAGATTTCTCTATTTTTGGGTCACTGTGTAAGGCGGTGTCAGGCCGGCATTGGGCCAAAGTGTTCATATTTTCATGTGGTTTTTACTTTGCTTTTTATAATGTTCCTGTAGCGTTCTGTTAACATTTCATGTGACTCTTGTTCATATTTTATAAGATAGATGTATATAAAGGCCTTTCATTAAAATTAATTCAATGTGACCCATCTGAGAGATTCTGTTCCACGACACCAACACCTCGGATCAGTCCAGTGCACTGTGATTAGTCCTTTTCAGTCCAGTTTGGTCAAGTTCAGTCAAACAAATGTCAGTTATTGTTATGCCATGCTTTCAGAAACCAAAGCAGAAGTGCCAAAAACTGCAGTTCCTCAAACGTCCACCTGAGGCTGGCTACAGAACAAGTCAGTCTCCATAAGTCCCCATGTTCAAATGTCCAACTTCACAGCAGAAATAAACATGTTTACAGCCTGGTACAAAAAACATTTTTGGTCTCTATAGCTAATTTCAGTTTTTCAATTTTCAACTTCAAAAATAGTGCTAACAAAACCTACAGGCAACGTCACACATGCACTGTCCATACACAGTCATGTTTTCACCGTCACGTGTTTCAGTGAAACTCAGTGACACTGTACAGGTTATGTCTGATTTTGAACTCATTGGCAGTGACCAATCAGAACCAGGCTGAATGTCTGATCAGGTCAGCTGTCATTCATTCGTTCAGTTTGACGGGGAATACCTGACCTGCCCAAATGATCGACAGTCTGTCTGTTGGATCTGATGGTTACACGGATTAGTCCACTGACTTATTAGGGTAACACTTTACTAGTCCCTGCATATCTATTATACACCTGAAATGTCCTCACATGCTTGTAACTACATGACAGTGTGTTATAAATCTTTCTATGATGCTTATAAGTGCTGGCAGCATCCAAGTGCTCCGAGTATGCTAAACACACGAGGAGAAAACAAATATCTCCTTACAGAGAAAACCCTGTTAACATGTTAACAACATTATAACAGCGGCTGAAGGACAAACCAGGACTACTGTGTGTGTGTGTGTGTGTGTGTGTGTGTGTGTGTGTGTGAAGGGCACAGATGTTCGTTCTGCAGGCAAGATTTTAATTTATGAAAATTATCTTGTTTATGCATGAGATCCCCCCTCAATACATACTGTTGTCCTGCTGTGTGTCTGTGTGTGGGTGTGTGTGTTTATAAGTGTGTAAGTCAACAGGGACAATATGGTGGCCATGTCCCACCATTTAGCGTCCCTGTTAAAGTGGAATAATAAAGAGGAAGTCAGGCTGTGATTTATCCTGCTCATCTACCACAGAATATTATAAAACGGAATGTTATAGATAGATATATTATTACAACACCTACTAAATATCTGAGACTAAAATATAAAGTTATTATGTAACGTCATAATGTAAGAAACACTGCTTTAAATTAATAATAAAATAACACTGCATAGATAAAAATAGAGATAGAAATTTCAAACTATCTTAAGAATCAAAATGATAAATATAAATCTAAACTTCATGTGGACATTTCTGGTGACAACACAGCTCCTGTAGCAGCAGCAGTATTAATAATAGTATTAATAGCTGTATTAGCAGTGCTCTTTGTGATAGAGGTTTTGTGTTTCAGTCTGTTGGCTGATCATAACACTGATTAATGCAGCTTAAACTCAGCCATCTGTCATCAACACACACACGCAGAGTTTCAGCTCATGTTATGGTGTTCATGCCACAGCCAGGGAACATCCCCACTCTCTGATTGGTTGGCAGGTGTCTATAAAAATCATACGGGAGGACAATTTTAATCATCAGCGCTCAAGCATTATTATACTGCAGGTAACCATAGCAACAGTGTTGATTACTGCGCTTCTAATTAGATCAATTAGCAGGTAAGTGAAACTAACCAAACACGGTTTAAACAAACACATGCAGCCTGTCTTTGTTCCTTGGGTGAGTGGACAAGTCTCACCTCCACTGACTATGTTCTTTTAATACACCTGAAAATCTCCACCATCACACCGTGTCATAGTTCCAGTCAGTGTTGGAACTAATTCTTAATGAACAAATGTTCAGCTGTAGTGTGGGCTGGCAGGTACTGTCAGTGGCCTGTGGTAGGTGAGTGTAAATAGGTGTGTTGGTAAGTGTATTTTTAAACTTCCAAAGCTAGCTCCCCCCTGCTTCCAGTAATTATGCTAAGCTAAGCTAAGCTACTCGTCTTCTGGTTCTATATTTAGAGGCCTCACAATGAAAAATGTAGGTAAGCTGCTATGTGTGTCTCCTTATTGGAGTTGTGGAAGTTAACCAGACAAACACGACATGCAACCCAAGCTGGTGCCCTGTCCATTCAAAAGTTGCTTGCTGGGCACGTGCTGAAAAAAGCTGCTCATGGTTCTGTGTTTTTAGCTCATAGAATGCAGGATTCCACACCTTCCTGCATATTAAAAACAAATAAATTAATCTATCATATATTTTCCAAATGTTGTGTTATTAATAGTTTCTGATGTGTGTGAATGGAAGAGAAACTTTATTTTTCCCTCAGGGGGAAATTATTATTATAGTTTTTTTTTTTTTTAACTTTACTTACTGTATCTGTGCCACTCACCTTTAGAAGACCAGCAGCAGGTCTTGAGTCAATTCACTCACTCTATTCATTACAGACCTGTCTCAGTCTCAGCAGCACAGATAACTTATCTGACAGTGCTGAATCAAAAAGTCTGTTCATCAAAGATGATCTTTAACAGCTGAACTAAAACATCAAGAAGTTTCTGAACTGTACAATACAACCTGCTTTCATCCACCTGCACCACAGTCACGACACCTGTGGTGGGGAGATCCTGTTTCAGGTGCAGATTGTAATGTGGTATCTTCTGCTACGGACCATCTTTGCCAAATCCCCTATCAGCCAGTGCTGTTCCTAGAAGCTCCAAACAGCCTGATGTTGTTGTTTGATTCTGACTGACACTCATCAAACAGGCAACCCTGCATCTAACCTGGCAACACACTGAGTCAGAGTAAGAGCAGCGTTCAGATGAAATAAATGTAGTAATAAGTAATAAATACTCCTTTGTAAGTCATTGTAAATTATTTTAGATTATGTTATAGTATGTTATAGAGTGTAGATCTGCTCTATATGGAAAGTGTCATAACTTCTGTTCTGATTTGACTCTACATAAATAAAACTGGAAAGTGTTAGGTTATCTATGTAACGCCCATCTCTTGTAAATAATGACACCTTTTGGCTGTTAGCTTATTATTTTGCTCGTCCGCGAGCGACCGTCATTGACTAAAAGTCATATTTATGAAACCAATGAGAACGCCGGAATAAACTGCTGGAAAATAATGTACAGTCGAGTCCTGCATGTTTCTATCTGTAGCACTTCTATATTTTATTTTGACAACTGGCTCCATGATAACTAGCTTTCCATTTGTAAATAACTCCATAAGTCAACCGCCAACGCACACTGCGCAGCCAAACCACAGCCGGAGAGCCAATCCCAGCATCACCCTTGGCTAGTAGAAAGCAATCAGTCATTACACCTTTGCTTCACTGTTAAATAACTTATTGTTGGCTAAATCAGCATCATTTGTCTTAATATATGAGCTAGTATCATGGATCGCGTTAGCATGCATAGATGTCACCATTTCCTGGGCAAAGTTCTTTAAATAGAAATCAATCCAGAGGCTGTTCTAAGGCTGAGACAGGCTACGTTTTTGAGGTTAGGTAACAACCTGTTACTGTCACAACAACCCCATTAGTAATAAAGGTTATTCATAAAATCAATACATAAAATGCCCCACTACCTAACATATGGCACCCAAGCAACAACCTTTGTGGCTGTGAAGTGAATCCTGAAATGTCCACTTGAGGCTGGCTCCAGAAGTGAGTCTTCAAAAAGGTAAAAACATGAGTCATGTGGCACTAATGTAAGTAGTTCTACAATATCCTGAGTGAGTGCAGGGACACGATCAATGAGAACAGTTTGAATCGATCGTAAACTGATCGACTAAAGGGGTGTCCAAAGTATTCCACCAAGGGCCGGTGTGGCTGCAGGTTTTTGTTCCAACCAACCAAGAGCACACAGTTTGACCAATCAACTATCTGAAGACTGAGATCAGTTGATTAGATGAGTCCAGTCTAGTGTGCTGCTGCCTGGTTCGAAGGAAAACCTGCAGCCACACCGGCCCTTTGTGGAACAGAGCAGACACCCCTGGTCACTGAACTATCAGTGCGCGCACTCCCGTGTGTACAGATATACACGGGAGCGCGCGCGCCTGTTGATTAGCTCCACTGGTGCCTGCCGCGTGCCCGAGCTGCTTGCCTGTCTCCATAGCGACGGGACCCCGGAAATACACATTAACCAGGCGGCGGTGATCAGCTTACTGCATGTTTATCTGCCGCCGTGTTCCTCACACTGTATTTGCTTGTTTGTTTGTTTACTCGCTGTTGAACGGTAAACATGTCGGAGGAGCTGCAGAGAGACAGCATGAAGAAGAAGAAGAAAGAAAAACGGAGCGGGAAGAAGAAGAAGAAGGAGAAGCGGGAGGAGGAGGAGGAGGAGGAGGAGCAGCAGGTGGAGGAGGAAGAGGAGCGCAGGTGAGTGTTTGTCCTGAGCTTCCAGCTTCAGAAACCACACACACACACACACACACACACACACACACACACACACACACACAGACGGCATCCTTCATTTCAACCTTTCAAAGTAAAAGTCTTTTACCAAAATAAAACATCTTGTTATTAAACATGCGGCTATGAAACTACCCAGCATGCATTCACTTCTTTTAAAGTTTTCATCCCAACATGACGCATGTTGCGTCAAACAGCTGGTGGAGTTCATTCTTCAGTCTGGTGCCATTAAACCACCACAGAAGAAGACAACATCCAAGAACCATGTAGAAACATGATACTTGTCTGCTCATTGTTGCACCACTCAGCAGCAACCACCAGTGCTAGCAAATGAAGCCAATGTGGGAGTGCTAAAAACTGCAGTTCCTCAAGTGTCCACTTGAGGCTGGCTCCAGAAGTGAGTCAGTCTCCATAAGTCCCCATGTTCAAATGTCCAACTTCACAGCAGAAATAAACATGTTTACAGCCTGGTACAAAAAACAGTTTTGGTCTCTATAGCTAATTTCCCCGTTCATGAAAACTTATAACTTATAACTATATAACGGCCAACGTTATATATTTTTGTAACCATATTTTGAAACCTGTGGGTGACGTCACTCAGGCTACCATTCTTTATACTGCCTGTCTTATACTGTGTATCTGACATTTTCAAACTTTTTCAGCCTCATGTTTCCAGGGGTAGTGTCAGTTGTATTTTTATGAGTTTATGGCCGCTCATTTTTTTCGGCATAAACTGAAAATGTACATTAAAACATGACAAATCATGTTAGATCAAATATAAAGTTAAACAGCTGTCAGATGAGAGTGTAGTTCTGCTGTTATAAATATGGATATCTGTACGCGTGTATTTCCTATGATAACATTGCTTATGATGAACTAGTGTTAATTAGTGAGTCAACAACTTTGCAGCCAACAGCCAAACATCAAGCAAGGTCAACTACACAATCATCCGTCCCAGATTTACTCTGGTAGCCTCTTGCTCACTCACTCTCTCCTTTTCTTCTTCCTCCACGTTTGTCTTTCTATCTCTGACATTAGCATAGTCCATAGAGGCTGCTGAGCCTGGTTATATTGTCTGCTTGCCGGGCTCAGGTTCTTACATGTCAGAGACTACACCCCCTCTCAGCGTTCCCTGAAAACCTCCTCCTCTTCTTCCCGGTGGTCCAAAACACCTGTGGTACAAACACTAACACATTCCCCGGTGCTCTGAGCTGACAGCCCAGGCAGCCTGGCTAACAAACTGAGCTAACATTAGCTAACAGCAGCTACAGCTGCTAGCAGTTTACTTCACTGTCCATCAGGAAACTCTGTAAATCACACACACACAGGACATCAGAGGGAAAACCAGAAAACATTTTCTCCATAAAATGATGATGATGATCAAATTTAATCAAAATCACTGAAATAGTTTGTTTAGTGTTTGTTTGTTTAACGATTTAAATATGTTTGTGTGTGTGTCAGTGAGTGTGTTCTGCTGCGTGGGATATTCAAACTGGAGAAGAAGAGTCATGACGTCCTGCTCACCCGAACCAGACTGACGTGGACCCCCATCGTCCCAGAGAACCCCACAGGTCAGTTACTGCAGTGACGGGTTGTCATGGTGATGAGTTGCCTTGCTGCTGACCGACAGACACACACACACACGCACACGCACACACACACACACACACACACACACACACACACACACACACACACACACACACACACACACACAGACTGCCTGTATGTCGAGGCAGCTGGTGCTGTAATGGAGAAGTTTTGTCATGTTGAGACCACCTGAAACATGACATCTGGACACACACACACACACACACACACACACACACACACACACACACACACACACACTGTGTGATCCCTTCATTTCCCTCCCTTTGTTTAGAACTCAGCTGGATGATGTTGAATCCTCAAACTGTATTTTCTATCATGTCTGTCTGTCTGCCTGTCTGTTCATAAAATCATCTCCCTCTGGAAGATTTGTAATAACTTTCCCTCTATTTATAGTGTGACGTAATGTCGTAATGTTGAACGCTAAACTTGTCGACATGTTAGCTTTCTGACTTTGAGCATGTAGCTCTAAAATGCAAGTGTACCTTCTTTCTGAACTCTATATTTACTGTATTGTGTGTTATGTTTAGGGTACATCCAGGCAGGATCAGGCACAGTGAATCATTACAGGGTTGTGTGGTGGTGAGGGGGCTGCTGGGGCTGCATTTCTGCTGAATGTGACCCCAGTGAACCAGCTTTATCAATGCTGGCACTCCCTGCTTTCTCTCGCTCTCAAACATTCGGACACAAACCAAATTCAGCTTCTGTGTCACTATTTTGCACCAAATTAAATTTGATCCAGACACAGATTTACAGTAGTGAAATAAACAAAGTCAGAACACAGGTAGAGGTTCAGAGTTTGGATAGTCTGAGTTTCAGGCTGACTGTGGAGGGTTTGCCCGATCTGAGGCCCTGTTTACACATACACAGGCATTTTTAAAAACAGAGACATTTCCCTTTGTCTGTACCTCTTTTGCATGCAAACGGTGAATTCGCCTCTGAAAACGAATCTTCCTAAAAACTCCGGCTAGAGCGGAGATTCTGGAAAACTACGGTTTTGCGTTTCTCTGTAAATTGAGATAAACAGAGTTTTAGGCACCAAAAGTGCGACCAATGTTTACCTGTTGCTATGACGATGATCATGGAAGCATTCAGAGTAGCAGTCGCTTTCCTTCTGGTGCAAACACGTTTCATGTGTTTGCATTTGCATACACAGCTGATGTATCATGTCGATGACCAGAGATGAATGAGGGCTCGGAGGTCAGCAATTTTGCCACTTCCAGACCCAGTCGCCGTCACCGCCAACGTCGACGGTTTTAGGTCCGACCTGGGCGGACTGCTATCTGGTGGGATCATTTTGAAAATGAAGTGGTTGTCCCGGAGGAGTGGCGTGAACATTTTGGGATGTCGTGGTCATCACTGTTGGTACTCTCCGACTTGCTGCGTCCTTACATCGAGGGCGAGGTAAATCAATCAAGAAATGATGGAAAGAAAACAAGATAGAAAATAAATGCTCCTGATGCTACATTGTCAGTAAGATGATACAGTAGGAAGAACTTTTTTATTATTGGCTGTTGTTGAAGCCTGAATGGAACCAATTCAAGAACCAGAGCTACCTAGGTAGAATATGGTTACTCCTCATCTGCAATTCTCTTCCTCATACTTATTAAACATACTTACTAAACACTTATTATCACCAAATCACATATTAGCTCGTTACTAATCACAATATGCATGAATGTTACATAACTATAGCAGCATCTTATACCTGAAGTATTTCCATTCATATACCTGTAGTATTGGTGGTATTAAATGTTTCTAAATGAATTGATTTTCAATTTAAAAAATGACACTTAAGAGATTTCTTTACGTACTCCTCAAGGGACTGCAGGAACCACCAGCAGTACTTGTGCCACAGTTTGAAAATCAGTACTATAGACTATTATAACATAACATGATCATAATCTGAAGTGCTGTTATGTACGTATCACACTCATGATAATCCAGGTGGTAGATGGTGACCAGCAGCTGATCTCAGTCCACACAATGAGACGCCCTCTCACCTCCAGTGTGGATGCAAAGTTAAGATGCAAATGGAGTCGGAGCGCTTCCTCGTTACTGAAACACATCACAGAGCAGTTAATGAGCGACTAACGAGGGAGGGACACAGCATAGATGACTACAACATTTTCCATTCAGCCAACTCATTAACAACCAACAAACGCAGATTATTTTTAAAATGTGCGAATCATTTCATGTCATTGTTTGAGTCTGGACTGACTGCAGCCTCTCACCGTCACACGCAGTATCTCAGCCATGTTGGCATCCTGCAGCTCTGATCACAGCAGACGCTGGCAGAAAGACATTCCTCCTTGTGCTACAGCAGACGCTTGATATCAAGCTAGTGACGTCTCATATATGACTTATACATATGTATAGGCCTATGAATACACGCAGAAACCAAACACACACATTCAGACACCGATTTAGTTTTTATTCTGTGACAGGAGGAGTGTATGAACCTGAAGGTTAGTCATGTTGAGTTCATATTTTGGTATCAGTGTGCTCATGTGACGTATTGTTTTGATTATTTTGATTATTTTGCTAATGTCCTGTGTTGTGTGTCAGCTTTTGGTTGAAGTCCATTCAGGCAGAACTGCCTAGTGGAGCAAGATGAAGGTGTAAATACAGTGTGTGTGTGTGTGTGTGTGTGTGTGGTTGAAGCCAATCTGTTTTGCTGTATTTCATCCAAGCTAATGTCATTAAGCCAGCACTCTGTGTGTGTGTGTGTGTGTGTGTGTGTGTGTGTGTGTGTGTGTGTGTGTGTGTGTGTGTGTGTGTGTGTGTGTGTGTGTGTGTGTGTGTTGGCAGTAGTATAGAGCAGTTGGTTCGGCCCATGGGGGGTTATTAGAGTCTCTCAGTGTGAGGAGATTAACACACACACACACACACACACACACAAACTCACACACACACAGTCAGCCTGTCAGCATGCTGTGTGTGTGTGTGTGTTTATGTGTGTTGATGGGATATTTCTATATAAATGGATCAGCTGTTGTTGTTTATTTCTACACATGAATTCATCCTGTCTCACCCTGCAGCCTGTCTCTATGTCTGTCAGGAAGGTAAGACCTGAGCTGACAGACAGGCATACAGACAGACAGGTACTGTAACCTACAGTACTATGAAAGCGTTTCAAACGACGCTCACTTTGCAGTAAGTGTGCAACAAATCAAAGTACAGTGTTTTGTATGAGCAATGAATCATGAAATATACATGCTGATGGAGTTTCTGAGGGCCTGGTGTCACTCCATCGACAGTAGGTGCCTCCAGGCATGAACTGCCAGTACAGAAGAGAAATGGCAGTGTTAGAAAATATCTGTTTATTCAGAGGAGACTACGACAACGAGGTGCATTTCGATAAGAGACATCCAAGCACAGAGTTGGAAGATGCACTGATGATACAGTCAGCAGCTTAAATGAGCAGCTGAGCGTTAGCTGAGTGGTTCGGCTACGGCGTCCTACCTCTAAGTGTGTGTGATGGCTATCCACTGAAGTACTGCAGCTCGTACGCCTGCTGCTGCCAGCTCGATCTGTCTATACTGACTTTTTCTTTGTTGCAACCAGTTCTGTCCATGCAAACCTTTTATTCCGATACAGGAGGGAGTGACTTTTTAAAGTCTAAAGTCTGTGACATATACTACAAATACTGATATTCTACACGCTGACATGACAATAAACAGGTTTTCTATTTTTGCTGAGGACAGCTTGCGTCAGGCTGCAGAAATAGGTGAGGCCACGCTGCTCACGCTGGTAGTCTGGCTGCTTTCGTGTTAACATGGCTGCTGCAAAAGCGAAAAGCGAGAGGTTTCACACTCAGGTAGGAGGTGCGGCCCATCTGCGACGGTGAATGCAAACAGTCCAGTGGAAGTGGTCAAGCTGACAATAAATGTACAATGTTGGTCACAGTTTTCCATGAGCACCAGCTCTTCCTATGTTGAAGGGATGATCTGCAGTGAAAAGTGTATTAACAAAATGATAATCTCATATTCCGCTCAGTAATGGCGTTTAACAAGATATTTAAGCCTGGAGTAGAGAAACATTAAATATACAGGGTATATGTACTGGCACGCAGAGCAGGCAGCCTCACGTAATAGAGCTGCTAGCGAAACCACAATGTGACTCTATCAAAGGGCCATGAATGCTTCTTGTAATGGTCAGAGCGCCACCAGACTCTCCAGAGAGTCTGATACTAGCTGGTCAACCCTGACTGCCAGTTCTATGTTACTGAGCCGAGGCCAGTCAATCTCCCTCATGTCCCCGACCCTCCATGTATGCTGGGAGAGAGGGCTAAAACCAATGACAGTATAAAGAATGCGCAGAGCATGAGTGACATCACTAACAGGTTTAAAAAGCGCTGTGTGGCCATGCTGTTTATTCTGCATAACTTGAAGTCTTAATATAATGTGAACAGGTGAGTTGTATATAAATTCACCCTCAGTACAGTTGTCATGAACGGGGAAATTAGCTATAGAGACCAAAACTGTGTTTTGTACCAGGCTGCAAACATGTTTATTTCTGCTGTGAAGACATTTGAACATGGGGACTGACTCACTTCTGGAGTTGACACTCTAAAAGCATGCCATAACAATAACTGAGATTGTTTGACTGAACTTGACCAAACTAGATTGAAAAGGACTAATCACAGTGGACTGGATTGATCCGAGGTGTTGGTGTCGTTGAACAGAATCTCTCAGATGGGTCACATTGAATTCATTTTAATGAAAGGCCTTTATATACATCTATTGTTCTGTAACCAGCCTCAAGTGGACGTTTGAGGAACTGCAGTTTTTGGCACTTCCACAGGCTTCATTTCACAGCCACGGAGGTTGCCACTTGGTTGGATTGCACTTATAGGGTTGTAGTGTATTTTCTTATAAGTCTTCTATAGTATTTCATTGTTCTCCTCAGATTACAGCTGAAAGGACGTCCATATTTGTGAGGACCTGCAATGACTCCTGTCTTGTAAAATAACCCCTTGTTAGTATTTATTGGGTGGATGATGTACACTTCTGCCAAATAAGTACCTGATGGAGACCAAAACAGTTTTTTGTACCAGGCTGTAAACATGTTTATTTCTACTGTGAAGTTGAACATTTGAACATGGGAACCTATGGAGACTGACTCACTTCTGGAGCCAGCCTCAAGTGGAAATTTAAAAAAATTACACAGCAAAATAACAACAATAACTGATCAATGCAATCAATGTACAATATCAGAGCAGTATATGAGTTAAATCATTGTGACACTGAAGGAGTAATGCAGTGCTGCATCCGCAGTGTGTGTGTGTGTGCGTGTGTGTGTGTGTGTGTGAATTTTGATCCATAACTCCCCACAGTGTGCCACATGGCCTGGTCACCATGGGACTGGACTGCCACTGTGTGTGTATATGTGTATGTGTTGTGTGTCCATTCACATTTACCACAATATTTCGTTTTTCATAGTTAGTTTTTCAATGTTTTCTCTGTAATGTTTAAAATTAGGACATGGTGAAGCCTCAAGGGAGTAATTGTTTGTACAAGGTCCTCACAATTATTCTAATACCAACATATTTCATTTTGAGTGTGTGTGTGTTGGCACAGTGGGTCGGTGAGGGCATGATGGGAAACTCATCTCCATCTGGAACCAACCAACACGCTACCTGGTATGGGTACTACAGTGTGTGTGTGTGTGTGTGTGTGTGTGTGTGTGTGTGTGTGTGTGTGTGTGTGTGCGTGCGTCTCTGTAGGTTCCGTCAGTTCACATCAGAGTCATCTTTATTGGGGTGGATGGAAAATCTCATTTTTTAAATTTCCACTTTATTGAAGCGACGTGTAATATTTGTGCTGCCAGAACACTGAGAGCAAGAAAAAAAGAAATACACACACATACATAGCAGACAGCCAGTATGAAGGTTTTAGGATTAGCCTCTTTTAGCTCATGGTTTTGGTTTAATGGCATGTAGAGAATGTATTAATGCATTTCAGCATAGAATAGATCTGTAATTTAGTTCAGTCATATCTGATAAGAGGGTGTGCTTTACTGTCATTACTGGCATGACAGTGATGTGGGCAGGACTGAGGTACTTGCTTATTACTGACTGCATCACTGTCGTGCCAATAATAATGGTAAAGCAGCATAAAACATATAATCACATTGTATTCATATTACAGTATGTGGCCATTTGCTCTCAAAATAAACATTCTTTTGCTGGTGTATGAATTTCCATGGAGATACTGTGCAGTGAAAATTTGGTCACTATAATCCATAATCAAAATTTCCATATTGTTACATCCCTTTAACAACATGGAAAATTGTGAGACTTGGATGAGGCTGTTATTACATATCCCAATAATGAGATTAATTTAAACATAACCGGTCAAATTGCGGTAAAATTTCACCCTGATTTACCTTAATACCGGAAACCGTTCATTCATACCCCATGTATGAAATATACCTGGAAAATAGTCATTTCATTTCTAGTCCCAGCCAGCTATTGTTTAAGCTTCCTAGAGGTCATGGACTTTCCCAATCTGAATAAACAACACACATATAAACACAGAACTGTGCATGTTATAGTAAAGTTAAAACAAAACCTGCAACTTGTATATTACACGTGTTTGTGTGTGTGTGTGTGTGTGTGTGTCTGTGTGTGTGTGTGTGTGTGTGTGTGTGTGTGTGTGTGCGTGCATGCGTGTGTGTGTGGCACAGTCTTAAGGTCTGCTATTGCATTAAAAGGACAGAGTGATTAGACAATGAGCTCCAGCTGTGTTTATTAACTCACCTCCCCTCCACAGTCGCCTTTTCAAAAAGGTCCATTTAAATGAATTGCAGGGCTGCAGGCAACCATTATTCTCTATGTCAGTATCAATCAATATCAATATCTGTCAATTATTTTTTCAATTAATTGTTTCATTGATAAAATGTCAGAAAACAGTGGAAAATGTTTCAAAATCTCAAAGATATTTGTTCTACATTGATATAAAGCAGAAAAGAAGAACAAAAATGTTGCAAATTCACATTTTTCCAGAGCAGAAACCAGCAAATAATGTTTTTTTTTTCATATTCGACTTATTCAATTACAAGGAGCCAAAGCTGAAAGCAGAGGTTCAGGATTCTGTTTTGTATCTGTAATTCTAAAATCTTTAAACACCGAACACTATGTTGTGTGCCTCACTGTCCAATCTTTCAGCAGTGTTTAACAAACACCATTTCCCACAAGTCCTAGACATTTGCAGGCTAGATGTCACAGGTCAACAGAGGTCAATGAACAAGTTGAGAGGTCGCAGCTGGCTCAGTCACGTGTGAACACTGGACAAAGCAGCTGGATTCTTTGATTAGTAGTTTGAGCATACACACTAGGGAAGCAGCGATGAACCACTTCACATCAACCCGTGCTTTAAAGCCTCACTGTTGTACTGTAAAGGCATAGCGGCTATTAAGTAACTTTGAGTGTACAGTCTGAGACATTATCCTCAAAGGATTGGACAATTAATCTGACATGGACCAATCAGATCTCAGAATTCCTCCCTGGTAACACTGATGATTGACAGGTGCTCATGGGGGTGCTGCTGATCAATGGATTAGTGATTAATACAGTTAATGATGTTATGTAATGTGAGCGCTGATGAACCAGCAGCTGCTTTCATTTTTACCCACTGAAAGGGGGGTGGACAAAGTAATGTGAACACCTCCTCATTGCAGCAGTAAGTCAGTAAACATACATCAGTAAACATAAAATGTGAATAGTTTTATTAGTAGTCATAATGATTGATGATTGAGTATTTTTTTCTTGCCATCTTCAGAATCATTTAGAAAAAGATACAAAATTACAACAGAGCTTCCCATGTGGTTTGAATAGTTAAAGGCAGAGAGTAAACTTTGTAGAATTGCTGGAGCATTTGCTTTTGGTTTTTGGATCAATGTTTTTTACCTGAGCAGTGTAGTTTTAGGGATGCAAACATCTGTCTTTAGTAGTGATCAAAATTCTCTACAATGCCACCACAAGTACGACATTTGTGGTTTGGAATGAAACTTTCTCAACAACTGGATGGATCACCATGAAAATGTTTTTTTTAGTCCTCCTGGATGAATTATTACTTTTTGAGTTTCCCTCTGGCTCCATCATTAGGAGAAATCAGAAATGTGTCCTATACTAAGAGTAAACATTATCTGCTAAACATCAGTATGTTAGTATCATTGTCAGCATGCTGTAACTACAGCCTCAGAACTGCCAACTATAGACTCTGGACTGTCTTGTTTCTGAACAGTGTCTTCCTCTTTCTGTCCAGGTGAGGCGTGCGTGCTGCACACCGGTGTGATGCTGCTGCAGGATGTGTTTGCAGTGAAGGTCAAGCGGCGGAGATCAGTTGGCCAGGAGTCGGGGGGAGCCGTGCTCGGCATCGCTCTGTTCTGCTGCAGGAGGAGAGGAAAGAGGCTGGAGGAGGACACACTACAGCTCCACAACGCCTCCGCAGAACACACAAACGCCTGGTACAACATCCTGAAGGAGCTCCTCACAGGTAACACATACTTTTAAATGGTCGGGCAAACATTGCCCACTTGCCCAGTTCTGGCATTACACCAACTTTGTACCTTGTATCTGTAGTACAAACATGAACACTCCCAGAGTGCTCTGAGCTCACAGTTTGAGCAGCCCGGCTAACAAACTGAGCTAACATGAGCTAACAGCAGCTACAGTTGGCAGCAGTTTATTGTAAGTCCATCAGGAAACTCTGTAAATCACAGAGAGTTGAGTTGTGGAGCAGCCGGAGGACATCGGAGGGGAAACCAGGAAACTTTTTCTCCATAAAATATGATCCACTTTCACCAAAATCTGTCAAATAGTCGGAGGTGTGTGACTTAGTGCTGTGTAGCATTATGTATTACTCACAGGTGATTGTATTGGGAGCACAAAGTTACACAGTGACAAGAAAAGAAAAGACAATGGGGGTGCTGAGTGGGAAGGACAGAGACACCATTCACCTGATTACAAGTCAGACAAGTCAGAAGAAGTACTATAAGAAGTACTATAAAACACATAAAATTTAAACTTTGAGAAATCACTGGGCCCAATTTGGAGCCTCCTCGGCTCCACGTGGAGTGTGTGTGAAAGCAATCTGGGCTGATAGTGAGATTAACAGTTTGTCTGTGTTATATAAGAGCCGAGAAACATGACTCAATACTTCAGTACACATTTAGTACAATAGAATGAACGTCATACTGTAAGATGATTACACACACACACACACACACACACTGCAGAGTAATACTGTTATTATTAGAACATTAGGTCATTCAGCTGTTGATCAGGTGGATGGAGGAATAGGTTTTAGGTTGTAATGTAGATAGATAGACGGTCCAGCGATTTGATACAAAAACAATACATTTGTGATGCTCACTCACTAAACCTCAGCACTCTTGTGCATGATTTAGTTAGTAGTAATAATACAAATTAACAATATTTCCACAAAAGTATTAGAAACCAAATGCCCTCTTTGCTTTCAACAAAGAATATATTTCACTGAGTTATGAATAGGCTTAAATCTGGCAAATCTGTTTTCTGTCACAGTTTTCCAGTAACACATTTTATTATTAAAATGTCTGTGTTATTTCCACGACCAGTCTAAAATCAGAACCAATATATACATCAGACTTGCATATCTCATCTACAGGATGGATTGCCATGAAATCTGACACGGATATTCTTGTTGCCCTGATGATGAGTTCAGGGACAGTGTATCTGTGATGTGACCCACAGGTTTCTGAAGAGCTGTTTTGAAGCTCAGAATCTGTGGCTCTGGCTGCCGCCATGTTGGTAGCCTCTTTCCACCTCCTGGCTGATCTAAAAATGGGCAAAGATGTTCATTGGCGTTCATTGTGAGGAGGGCCGAATAATGTCCAGGTGCTCAAACAAGCCCCCTGTAACAGCACCCATCTGTCAATCAGCCATAGTGTTAATTCTGCGTAACTTTAAGTGTTAATATGATCTGAACAGGTGAGTCAGTGCAGTTGTCATGAGGAGCCATGGCACAGAGGTTGCTGCTGGGCAGCAGTTGGACAAAGGTACTGTTTTTTGTGCCGTGTGGAGCTCCAGGTGATCATCTCATCATACCTACCCACACCAGACATTCGCCCTGACATGTACACTACCTTATGTGAAACATGCCAAAATATTTTTGCTCTCTGCAGACATAACCTGCATCCTGAAACACGGAACAAAGTCACCTCTGTCTGGAAGTGTACGATTCTGTCCAGTTAACCAGATGCAGTGCTAGCCACGCGGATTATAATTTCATTGTTTTCTATCAACCTGTTTGCCACTCAGTTTAATGAGATGAGTCACAGTTACATCAGACAGTAGAGCTAATCTGCTAATCCAGCGGAACAAAGACAGATTACATACACACACGTCCATGCACACATTCAGCAGTCCTCTTTAACATGCTGTCAGCAGTGAATCACGCTGTCTGCAGGAGAGATTAGCTAAAATATTGTCTACACAGTTCACAAATAAAAAACGTCCTTCTATGGAATTGACTGCCTTCCTAAATTTACTTGACCACCTGTTTCTATACCAAAACAGAGAAATGAGCAAAGGTCATCCTGTAGATACCATCAGGTACTTATTTGGCAGAAGTGTACATCATCCACCCAATAAATACTAACAAGGGGTTATTTTACAAGACAGGAGTCATTGCAGGTCCTCACAAATATGGACGTCCTTTCAGCTGTAATCTGAGGAGAACAATGAAATACTATAGAAGACTTATAAGAAAATACACTACAACCCTATAAATGCAATCCAACCAAGTGGCAACCTCCGTGGCTGTGAAATGAAGCCTGTGGAAGTGCCAAAAACTGCAGCTCCTCAAACGTCCACTTGAGGATGGTTACAGAACAATAGATGTATATAAAGGCCTTTCATTAAAATGAATTCAATACACCAACACCAACACCTCGGATCAATCCAGTCCACTGTGATTAGTCCTTTTCAATCCAGTTTGGTCAAGTTCAGTCAAACAATCTCAGTTATTGTTATGGCATGCTTTTAGAGTGTCAACTCCGGAAGTGAGTCAGTCTCCATAAGTCCCCATGTTCAAATGTCCAACTTCACAGCAGAAATAAACATGTTTACAGCCTGGTACAAAAAACTGTTTTGGTCTCTATAGCTAATGGCAGTTAGCTAATAGCCCCGTTCATGACAACTGTACTGAGGGTGAATTTATGTACAACTCACCTGTTCACATTATATTAAGGCTTAAAGTTATGCAAAATTAACAGCGTGATTGCTTTGATTTACAGGTGGGTGCCAGGTGGTCCACATCTTTGCTGATTTTTAGATTAGCTGGGAGGTGGAAGAGACAGGATTGTCAACACTGAGGTTGACAGAGCCACAGATTTTGAACTTCACAGCGGCTCTTCAGAAACCTGTGCTTGACGTTGTGCATAATCTGTCCATTCTTTATACTGTTAGCGGGGCCAACGTGAATGTTGGCTGATCAGGTCTGCCCGAGAGTGCACATTCAAGTTTATCACAAAGGTGAGGGATGTCATCAGGTCAGAGCTCTGAATGTTCCACTTTAAACTGGGAACACCACAGGCAGTTTACAGTGGATTCAAAGGGTCACTATAGCAACAAACCTGCAGAGAGTTTATTGCTTTTGAGGAGAGTTTCTAATCGCCAATGATTCAGACACAGCTGTGCCAAGCCGTTCCATCTGCCTGGCACTGATGTACCATTAAAGTTCTAACTCTGATTACCTGAGGTGATTACCTTTTGGACCAGACTCAAACTAAAAAACAAGGCCTATATACAGATACTGCTGACACAGTCAAGGACTTCTGTATGAGCTAAAATGGAAGAGTGCACAGAAGCAGATTAATGGTTAAATTCCACGACGTGCTCTGTGTGCCGTGGCTGCTGGAGTCAATTGTGGCCCTTCTAGTCAAAGTTTCAAACCACCATGGAAGCACCGCAGTGCGATCCAGAAGTGTCCGAGAAGAGCTGCTGTCAATCTGCACAGGGCAGCTCGAGCTGACAGGAAATCAGAGACAGAAATGGCATAAAGTATCTGGTTGATTTTCAAAATAAAACACCCCATGCACACTGCCAAAAGAGAAACAATTTACCTGTGCAGCATGCTTATATATTTGGAAGCACATAAACCAGGAAAATGACCAAGTCTGAGCAAGTTTGGTGTCTGGTGGGTGTAATTCTCCACTCTAAACAGCTTTAGCAGTGCACGCAAACCTGTAAATCTAATACTTTTTCATAGTTTCTAGTGTCCATTTTGTATCTTTACTGTTTCGATTCACTCTCACAAACTCTCTCTGAGTGTTTCCAGCTGCAGCAGACAGCTGTTTGCAAGCTCCAAAGCTCCAAACACAGTTTACACAACCTGCTCAGCAATAAACAGCAAACAGGCAGCGTGAGTGTCGCTAAGTAGCTAAACAGAGTGAATATTGAACTTAAATTCCTTAGATGGATACAAAATGTCTCCAAATGGATTCTGATGTTGCTCCACGCCTGCTGGACAGTTTGCCAGCGACAGCTTTATGAGGTGGCGTATGTCGGTGTGTTCCTTTGTGTTGAACATGTTTCCTGTATGAATTCAGGCCGCTTGTTCCTCAGCAGCTCCTGACAGGACCTGTTTAATGAAGTTTGGACGTCGCTGCAGACGGCAGTTCCCAGACGCTGGTTTCCCAGGTGCACTGTGGTGGGCGGTGCCTGGCTGACACTTAACACACAATAGAAATGTTGGCATACTGTGTGTGTGTGTGTGTGTGTGTGTTGTGTGTACGTGGATTTAACTCGCACAATCACACGTCACATGATTGTCCGGTGATGTTGACTCAAACAGAGATGTTACGAGCTGTCTGTGATCCAGGAGGTCAAAGGTCACACTGCCATCGCCCTGTCACCATGGCATCGGTCTGACATATTATCGCTGGTCACCTGTCTGTCTCTCTCTGTCTGTCTGTCTGTCCATCAGATCAGATTACCCATGAGGCCCGGCAGCAAAGTCACAACTTCTTTAAGTGTTTGTCTCTGGCCTCACACTCACACACACATGAATGGCTCACAGGTCGTGTGTCAGCTCGCGTGGTCACACTGCACATCAAACTGTGACGCCTTTTGTGACTTTACACACCGCGACAGAGGAGTGTGTGTGTGTGAGTGTGTGTATGGAAGGTAAACACAGTCGGTTGCTCTGCCGCTGTGCGGACATTAAGCCTATTTTCCAGCCAGAGGTCAGCGTGAAAAGCACATTGTTGTGTGAATCGCGGCGTTGCGGAGCGGGCAGTCCCGCCGCTGCAGACACCACCGCCACTTCTTAACCTTCAGGTCCGAACATTCAGCCGCACAATGGTGAGCAGAGAGCAGACACTTTCAGCTTCCAGAGCGTCATTCTGTGCTGTTCGCTGTGTGAAGCAGCTGCAGAACGCTGCGCACAGAGTGAATGGCAGTCAGGCTGACAAAAGGCGAGCGGTGATGCTGTATAGAGTCTGTTTCCATACACGCAGTCAGACGGCGGGATGGATTGACTGCAGTTGTTTAACAGCACAACAGACTGACAGGCTGCCGGCGGCGGCGGAGCTCATGGGACGGCCGGGCCGAGCTCACAGGCCGCCAGGGGCTGTCGCGACTCCTCCCAGATCAATTGTCTTGTCAATCCGATGTCAGTTTTCTGCTCGCTTACAGAGCTGTTAGTTTGGGCTCACAGTGACAAAGTGAAATCAGCAAGAGGTGGCAGCAGTCCATCAGGTGGTACTGTAAGGTGCCATAAGGTCAGAATGACATCATCAACTAACTGTGTGGCCAGTAGGGACACTTGTGGAATCCAAATCCTTTAGAACCTTTAATTCAATTTCATATGTAACTAAAATAAACACAACAATTCCATGTGCCTGTAACCTGCTGCAGTCTAACCCGTCTGAGGTCACCTACACACATTTCCCTACACTGTCCATGAAACTCAGCACAGCAGCAGCATCTATTGCATCCTGTAGAGAGGCTGGGCAGGCTTGTGCTGACTGATGAACAAACAGGTCTGAGAGACTTCTTCTCATTAGGTGATAAACATGTCAGATAAGCTGCCCAGGCTGTTATAAAGCCATAGTTTGGTGGCTATAGCCTCAAGCAGAGATATGAAAAGTGGGCTGCTGAGCTCACTTCTGTCTTAGGAGGCTGGGAGGTCAGGAGGCTCCATCCTCAGCTCCTCCAGTCTGCATGTGGAAGTGATACTGAGCCCCACACTGCTCTCTGTAAGTCGCTTTGGATCAAAGTGTCAGCTAAACGACTAAACGTAAAACTTTACAAAGACCTGCAAACAGACTTTAACGTGTCGAATCAGTTTACCTTGATGAGTGCTCAGTGTGTTACAGGAACCAAAGACAAACTAAACACTATTAACAAACGAACCAAGCCTGGAAGGGATCGGACACTGAGCTGTGAGACATTATTGCTGCCTTCCAGTTTGTCTCTTTTTTATGGCCTTGCTTTATGTGTGTGTGTGTGTGTGTGCGTTTGGTGAGAGAGAGAAAACTGTGTGTATCCATAGTGATACGATGAGGCAAACCTGTCTACCTTTCTGTGTGTCCTGTTCATATTTACGTTGAGAGCTTTATTAGTTTGTCAGGAAACATTTTATTGTAGAGCAGCACACGTTCATGTTTAGCCTGATATTAATGCCACCTGGAAACACGCTGTCCTAGCTGTGGCTCCAGAGCTGGAAATGCTGGTTGGAAGGTCAGTCAGTCAACCGCTTGGGTCCAGACTGAATGTAACTGGTTTGTGGTTGTGACTATTGGACTGCCATGAAATGTGCTTCAGGCATTCAGGTTGCCCTGAGGATGAACTGTCATAACTTTGGTTTATCCCATTTCTCATCTAGCGCCATCATCAGGTCAAACCTGCAGTATCAAAAGTACTTCCCTGCAAAACGAATGGCATGTCCATCAGCACCACCTGTCTGTTTGATGAAGCTAAGGCAAACATGCTAAACTTAGGTGGTGAGTGTTATACCTGCCAAACATCAGCATGTCAGCTCTGATATTGTTAGATTTACAGTGGATCTGCTAATCCAGAGTGTTACAACAGCTACAGCATGTTTGAGAAGGTTTCACTGAAGATGTTTGGAAAGCTGTTGCTCTGATGAATGTTGTCCTTGCTGCAGTCCACATCACTCAGATCTGTACAGCAGAGGTGATGAATAAACCTTGACCGAAACTGATAGCCCACTTGTGGTTGACAACATGTCATTTCTAAAGTGTTAAAAGTCGTGAAAACAGTGGGTGACGTCGTCAGTGTGTGACTAAGGATGTTGTTGAGCTTATTGTTGTCCACCTGCCTCGGATGGAGTCTGGTTTTGTCAACATCTCTGTCTTCAACTGTCCATCAGAAACTCAACACTTCTCCTTGACACTAGGATTGTTTACCATGGTAACCTTTTAGCAGCGCCATAGCAACCTGCCGCTGGCTGAGGCTAGGAGATGATGTGATGGATACTTGATCTCTCTACATCCACCCGTCGGCCTGCCGTTCTTATCAACAAATGATATCAGCCAATTGAATGAGAGAGTGAGCACTGATCATACAGACCCAGAGAAGATGTTCAGATCACTGTAGGCCTGAGAAGAACTATGAGATGTTTGGAGCCTCCTTTTTCATCTCTGCATTTACATTCATTCATTCACAGATATTACACACATGACTCTTGAGCTTCAGAGGCTGCTGCAGTGTTTGGTCAGTCTTCGACCTCATTTCACCGAATCTTGACAGCACTTCTGATGTATTGGAAATGCAAATAGTGCCAGCCGCTCTGAATTGCTGCTCCCAGCCAGAGGCCGGCTGGGATCCATTTTCCAGCCACTGGGAGCCCCCCAGGTCCCTCCTGTTTCCTGACAGTGCGTATATTGACTGTAAACGCACCCATTCACTCAACTGCAGGTTCACACTCACATGTCAGCACTGCAGAGTCATGTTCATGGTCTGGATGTTAATATGTTGTTTGCTCTCAAGATTGCTCCCTGACTTTCAGGATTGATACTCGGTGACAGTGAAACAGCCGGCTGGGAGACCTGTTAGGATGACACACTGATGGCCCACTGAGTGTGAACAAAAGGGGTGGACTCTCATGCTAATGAAGAGCTCAGTGCGTTCACATGTGGACTGCAAGCCTGAACTTGAACTGAATCTAGAGATCACCTAGAAGAGCTGTGTGCAAGTAAAATCAGCGGCACATCTGACGTGTGTCATGTCATCATTCCACAATATGGGCATGATAAAATACAAAAGCAGCACACATCCTTTACTTTGGTAGGTGGTTGAGTTGGACCAGCTTGTAGCCTACTTTATGTGTCGATGTGTTGTCAACAGCAGATAGAGTGTAGCACACACACACACACACACGCTGTATATCAGCCTTTGGGTGGCAGGGGATCACAGTGTATGTGGTCTAATATGTGGTGGAGGATCTCTGGACATTTGATGCTGGCTGTGTGAAGACGTCCTTCTCTTATTACAGCTCCCCTCCCCTCTCTCCTCTCCTGGAGCTGTCCATGGTTCTGACAGCGATCATCCCACAATATTATTAACAACTCTCAGTATTCAATTACCGAGCGAGGATCACATTGTTCACATTGAACGGTTGTTTTTATGTATTTCTAGTTTATACTGAAAGTCACAAAACGCCTGGAATTCTTCCATGCGCCTGTGCTTGTTACTGAGGCGGCTGAACAGTCAAATATTTGTACTGTGTTTGGTTTGCAAGCAAAAAAAAAACATGTTTGCACTGATTACACTGTCTTTCTAAAAGAAGACACAGCACACAGTAAATGTCAAACTGAACAAATAGACTAAACAATAACCACAATCCTGACCCTTTGTTGAGGAAAGCCTGCCACTAGGGGACTTCCTCGTTTGAGCTGTTGTTATGAACGTGAGAAGAACATAAGACAAAAACACCTGATTTCAGGCACAGTGTTCCAGAAGATGGAGCCAGCTTTAGTTTCCATGGTCGTTGCGCCTCCTGGTAGATGAATTGTGATTGTGTTCCACACATGGTGCTGAGGGGCAATATGACTTTGGCCCCTGTTGACTACGACTACAAGAATCTCATTTTAGCCAGGGATCCTGCAGGGAACCAGCAGGTGGATCTGCCACGGACCTGTGCGGGCACTGCCATGGACTATCAAACCATCCCCGACTGCATCTGGATCATCCCGGGCCCGTTAGGGAAGCTGCAGGGATGTGACACACACAGGGTAAAGGTCAAGTTCTAGTCAGGGTTGGGTCTATTTGGTCTATAAATGGTTTGGTCCTCACAAAGACAAGGAATCATGTTGCTATAAGGGGGCAGGGCCTACGTTTTTTTTTTTTTGGGGGGGGGGGGGGGGGGGGGGGTTGGAGCTTCTGGTAGTGGTGGGGGTCCAGCTGAAAGAAGAGTGGTGGGGATAGATGTTGGGTGGTTCCACAGAGGAACTCCTGAAAACGTGTGTGTGTGTGGGGGGGGGTCATTAACAGGGCGAGGTCACGGCCTTTTGGGAGCAGATTATAGTCATGAGCTGGATAATGGAGCTGCTGTGTGTGTGTGTATTGATCTGTGCCGGTCTATGGGGGATTTATAATGCGGTCTCTAAATCTGCCTAATGATGAGCTGCATGGGGGGGGGGGGGGGGGGGGGGGGGGGGGGGGGGGGGCTCTGTGTGTGTTTACCATCTAACCACACAGACAGACGCACACACACACACTCTACCAGTGTTGGTGATGTCACCCATATTCTAACAGGCCTCCTCCAGATGTTAAAACCTTATCCAGGTGTGTTCTTCTACAGCATACAGTCCATCCATCCAGACTAGTGTGCTCTTTGAAGTTAACTGTAGGCGGGCTTCTTAAAGTGCGCTCAGTTGTTTGATGTCAGGGATTAAAACAGTTTGAACCTTTTTACTGCAGGTGCTATATATGATATTGAAAACTTAAATGTGCTACAAGATGAGCAGATCTATAAATTCGGGAATCAGTTGAGCAGTTGAAGCAGAGCTACAGAGGAAAGTGAAGTGAGCATGTGTCCAAATCACTCATTCATTCATTCATCAGGGGTTTACATTCACATTTCGTCATTTACCTGAAGCATTTATCCAAAGCGACTTACAATAAAGGGAAACAATCAGTGTACAGAGTGACAAGGACATGTTAGTGCAGCAATAAGATCTACTCACATCCAATCAAGACACAGTTCCAGATGGGATAGATTTCACATGGGCAGTTGTTGGTAGTGTTGGAGAGGAGGTCCTCTCTGAAGAGCTGGAAGTCTTCAGGAGGTTTTTAAAGGTAGAGAGGGACGCCTCTGATCTGGTAGGAACTGGTAGAATGTTCCACCAACAGATGAGGAAAGTTAAGATCCTGAGCGTACGGGTGGCGGAACCAGGCGTCGTTCAGTGGAGGAGGTAACGTGTCTGTATAAGGACATTCAGGAACCAGAGACTACTTTGTAGTCAGCATTAGTGATTTAAGTTGAATGTGGCTTTACTCAGTAATGAGCAACATCTAGACACTTATTAATCATCAACATTTTGCATCATGCCTACCCAGTGTACAGTCACACAGCAGTCTTGTCTCCAGCTCTAAAATGTGGAGCCTTGCAGATTCTTGAACAGCGTGCTGCTGTGGGTGCACTGTAGTGGATTGTCACATAATTCAGGCCCTCATATAAAATGAGGTTTAAATGCTGTGCACTACAGTATGTAGTACAACGCAAAATTCAAAAAAAGCTTTGTAAAACAGAAATTCGTACCAGAGGACACACCATCATTTCCAAGAACAATCAAACATGTGGACCACAGCACACTTTTCTGTTTTCTCAGAGAGCTCATGTAGTACAATCATGTTGGTTTCCAATGCAGCGCTGCCTGAGGGCTCGAAGCTCATTCAGTGTATGTCTTCAGCCTTGTCCCTTACATGCAGAGTTCTCTGGATTCTCTGACTCTTTTAACAATATTCTAGGTTGTTGAAATCCATTCATTCATTGAAACTGTGCTAAGATTGTTATTAAACTTTGATACCAGTGTTTACTCTTTTCTATTATCATCCAAACTCTGTTGACAAGCAATACTGGTCAATGTGTTAAGCCTTAATGTTAAGGTTTGTGTGTGTGTGTGTGTGTGTGTGTGTGTGTGTGTGTGTGTGTGTGTGTGTGTGTGTGTGTACAGGGTTCAGCAGTCGTCCCAAGTATGTAAAGGTTTTCATCAACCCGAGCAGCCACAAGAAGGAAGCAGTTCACATCTACAGAGAACATGTGGCGCCACTATTCAAGATGGCTGAGGTCCGCACGGACATCACAGGTCAGCCCATGCCTGTTGTTGTTATTATTATTATTGTTATTATTATTATTATTGTATGTCTCAGACTGACAGTGTTTGAGCAGTGGAGGTGGTTCAGAGAAGACAACATGAAATCTGTGTAGAGAGAAGGTCCAAAGGTCACACTTAATGGCAGTCCCTGGTCGCTAGGTAACCTGATACAGGGGGCGGGGCTTAGCCCATCTGTTGTGACAGAGGGAGACAACCTGCTCCTCTCCTCTCTCCTCTCCTCTCTCCTCTCCTCTCCTCTCCTCTCCTCTCCTCTCCTCTCCGCTCCTTTTTTCCTGGTTCCTCTCCTTCTTTCCTCTTCCTCTTCCTCCTCCTCCTCCTCCTCCTCCTCATGTCATCTCCTCCTCTCAACAGATGGTGTGATATCCGCTGTCCCACTTTTTTTTGGCATCCGCTGAACACACACTTGTGTACATGTGACCACACACAAGCATGAACACTCTATCTCTGTCCGTCTCAATGTCTCTCCATCTGTTTCCCTCTCTTTTCCCCGTCTCTCCTCCTCTTTCCCTTTCTGTCTGTCTGTCTCTATCTGTCTGTCTCTCTGCAGTGACAGAGAGGAAGGGTCATGCTCTCTCAGTGATGAAGGAATGCAAGCTGGATGAATATGATGGGTTAGTTGTCTCTCTCTCTCTCTCTCTCTCTCTTACCTTTTTCCTGCAAAAAATTCATTTATCGGCTATAACTGCTGAGGCTAACATTAGTGCTAATGTGAAAATGCTATCCTGTGGAGTCTTTAATGTTTTCAGCTGTCTTATTACCTAAAGATCCATGTGAAGAAAAAACATCGGGACATAGTCTCTGTGCTATCAGCCACAGGTTTCTGAAGAGGGGTTGTGAAGCTCAGAGTCTGGTGGCTCCGGTTGTTGCCATCTTGTTCTGCCTCTGCTGCCTCATGGCAAAATAGGCAAAGTGGTGGATCATGGAGCTAAAGGGCTGAACAAAGCTGCATTGCTTAAACCAGACACATGTGATGGCAGCAGCTGTGAAATGAAGCCTGCAGTTCTTCAAACGTCCACTTGAGGCTGGCTCCAGAAGTGAGTCAGTCTCCATAAGTCCCCATATTAAAATGTCCAACTTCACAGCAGAAATAAACATGTTTACAGCCTGGTACAAAAAACAGTTTTGGTCTCTGTAGCTAATTTCCCCGTTCATGACAACTGTACTGAGGGTGAATTTATATACAACGTACTTTATATACAACCTGTTCAAATGATATTCAGGCTTAAAGTTATGCAGAATTAACATGGATGCTTTGATTGACAGGTAGGTGTAGTTACAGATGGCAGATTGTTGAGCAAACAGGCGTCATCCTCAGATCTACCAATGATCCACGTGTTTGCCCATTTTTAGATTAGCCGGGAGGTGGAGGTGGCATGACAGTCAACATGGTGGCGGCCATATATTTGGAGCTTCACAAAGGTTCTTCCGAAACCTGTCTGTGACGTCACACATGTGCTGTCCATTCTTTATACTGTCAGTGAATGGCACCCACCTGTCAATCAAAGAAGCCACACTGTTGATTATGCATAATTTTATGTACTTAACTTTAATTTTTTAACAAGTGAAAAAAAAAATAAATAAAAAATAAAAAAACTCAAATTAGCTATAGAGACCAAAACTGTTTTTTGTACCAGGCTGTAAACATGTTTATTTCTGCTGTGAACGTTGGACATTTGAACACGGGGACTTATGGAGACTGACTCATTTTGTTGCCAGCCTCAAGTGGACAAGAAGAGGAACTGCAGTGTTTTGTTTTGCTTTACAGCCAGAGAGGTTGCAGCTTCAGAAATCTGGTGTTAGGAATAATTAAAGATTTACATACACAGACAAGTAAGATAAAGTTTAAACTTATGCTTTTTTGTTTGTATTGCCATCTTGGATAATCACTCTGTTGTTGCTATAACCTTCCTAAAATCCAGTCCTAATGTGATTACTGATGGACAAAAACTTGAACAGAAGTTGTATGAAACTGTAAGGTGCTTTTTAATTTTTAACTTTACTGTAAAGTTAAAGCATATAAAGTTATAGAATACAGACTGAAGTTCATGTTTCCATCAAAGTGACCATGTTTGGGTTAAACTGTGACATCATAACAGACTGTGCTGAAGCAGAGAATTAAAGAGCAGCTTCCTGTCTGAGGCTGACACAAAAACACACTGACCCAGACTGATTACACACACACAGGTGAGGTCAAACAGCAGCTGCTCACTGAGCTCTTTCGTCTCCACGAAAAGTGAAACTTCTATTTTCCTGTGGAAACTCCTAATGCAGCAACAACAATAACTACAAGAACAAGAACACTGATCAAACTCTGATCACTATCTGTGATGCTGTGTGTGTGTGTGTGTGTGTGTGTGTGTGTGTGTGTGTGTGTGTGTAAGCAGCTTTTGTTCTCAGCCCTCATAAAGCTTAATGTACTTAGAGAAGATTAGCTTTGTTGCTAAGCTAGCTGTGGTGTGTGTGTGTGTGTGTGTTGTGTGCGAGGCTGCTCTGGTGAGGATTTGGTTGAAACCTACATTTGCCAATTAGACTGGCTGTCACCATGGTGACCCGAGCTTCAGGTAATCCCATATACAGGAAGAGGGGGAGGGGCGGAGCCTGTTTACCATGTTCACATGTTCTGAAGATGAGCGCTTCTCAGTGAGCTCCTGGAAACACACACACACACCTGACAGACAACTATTAATGAGTTCAAATGAACTCATTAATACCACATCCATTAGTGCTACTCATTACACACAAACATCACCTGCATACAGTCTCACACCACAGTTGCAGAACCCCAAGAAACTCACCTAAGACATTTTGGACCAATCACCATCCAAACTCCACATTTTGAGTCTTCTTTAGGTCATTAAAACTCTGAATTCCAAGAAACATCACAGAGGTCACATGGGTCACATGGTCACATGATCTCAGTGGTAGCTGCAGCCCAAACAGTCACATTCAAAATGAAACTAATTTGTTCACTTTTGACCTGAACAACAAACATTTCAGTTTGTATAGTCACATTTAAATCTGTCACTGCTGAGGCTGTTGAAGCGTGTGAAACTGAAGCACTGGTCCTTGTCTTGTGAAGATGAAGTTATTTTCTGTTATATATACTGTAATCTACTTAGAAATGAATCCAGAATCTGTAAATAAACTACACATTTTATTTAATTCAGTTTTATTTCTATAGAACTAAATAATAACAGAAGTGGTCTCATGACACTTTCCATACAGAGCAGGTATATTTATAATATTATTTACAGAAACCCAACAACTCCAGCAGGGCAAACACTTCCTGAATGAGGTCATTGAGTGTCAGCTTTACTCTTACTTTTTAATACTTGATGCAACAGATTCTCCCTCAGGTTAACAATCATTGTTGGCTGTAGTTTGTAACAAAAAGACTACAAACAGCATGGTTTCCTGTGCACTCAGATGCAAGTTTAACAGAGCTGGAATGCACCCCATGTATTTGAAGGTACCTGTATAAGGTGCCAGGCATTAAGCCCTGTTAAGAGTGTTCACTGTCACAAGACAAACCATTTCCACCTGTCTGTCTGTCCACCTGTCTGTCTGTCTGTCAGGGTGGTGTGTGTTGGTGGCGATGGCTCGGTGGCAGAGCTGTGCCATGCGATAGTCTTCAGAGCTCAGCTGGATGCTGATTCTCCAGAGAAACCAGTGAAACCAGCACTGCCACTTGGAATCATTCCTGCTGGTGAGCGAGAGAGGACACACCCACGCAGCATGTAGAGCCACACACTGTGCACAAACACATACATCTGCATTCTGTAGAAATGAATCATCTGTCCGTCTTTACAGGTTCTACAGATGTGGTCTCGTGTTCCGTTCATGGAGTCAGAGATCCAGTCACTGCAGCCCTGCACATCGTCCTCGGTGGGTTCTACATGTTCTACATCTATGTTTGCTGTCCTGGGTGGCTTCTATCACTCCTAGATCTATTGTCACATCTTCCTGTAG
Organism: Nibea albiflora; assembly: GCA_014281875.1. NCBI lineage: Eukaryota > Metazoa > Chordata > Actinopteri > Sciaenidae > Nibea > Nibea albiflora. Next base: position 26,201,029 of record CM024796.1, read on the forward strand.
TTATACTGAGGGCATTCTACCTGCTCTAGGCTGTTTCAGCCAATCAGGAGCTTGAGTTTTTGTAAAGCTTTGCTGTGACTGGCTGGCGGTCCATCGGTTTGAGAACAAACAGACAGATGTCAAACAGCAGGATCAGTTTCACTCCAAATCACAGGTTTGCTCTGCTCACTGGAGCCCCGCCCCCCTTCACTACTCCCAGGTAAACCCGCTGACCAATCAGCAGGCGGCAGGGCTGGCTGCTGGGTTTGAATGATAGGTTGTGTCAAGAAGGTGGTTCATTAACACTAACGCTGTAGCTCTGTGTGTGTGTGTGTGTGTGACAGATGGAGTATTCAGACTAAGTCCTGAACAATAGAAAACAGTTAAAGTTCCCAGGCAGGACAGGAAGCGGTTCCCACGGACACCAGGTAACCAGGTGAGCTGGTGAACTTATCTGAGCCGTCTTCTTTAACTCATGCACATGCTGGACGGTTCATTGAAGTCTTTTCTCTATGTTTAAACCTAAAGTTTGGCATTTCGAGAAATATACCTGGGCCAGCCCGCTAAACCGACCTAATTATAGTAATTAACATGTTCTATGGGCTATTTGACAACGAGAGAGGACTGCAGGACAGAAGGAGTCCAGCACGTACACTCTCTGTGAAAAGACAAACTGTAGCTTCATATTCATCAGAGTGGTACAGCTCATTATCTTAAGCTCAAGAATTAGAATAATTATGTTTTTAAAATGTCCTTTAAACCAACAATATTCAGTTTAAAAAAAGGAAAAATCCAAATTAAGAAAATAAAAAACTAGAATGTTCGCTCAGAGTTGTGTGAGGGTTGGTGCCACACAGTGAGGGACCTCAGGGAAAACTCATTCTGCATTCTTCAACAAAACAAAAGAATAATCATGATTTTGTTTGTTAATTAATCAAACTGTAGGCTTTCTCTCTCACACACACACACACACACACACACACACACACACACACACACACACACACACAGGAAGCTGAAAATTGATAAGAAGAATCTTGAACAGGACTAGTTTGTAGAAGGTGGTGATGGCTTCGCTGAGAGTTCGAGGAAAGTGCTTTAAACGGGGGGTGTGCCTACTGTCACCTGATTGGGTGGTGAGTGCACAGGTCTTTCTCTTGAACCTATCAGACCATTGACAGGGAAAACAAGGATAAAAGGTGAAGCATAAATGAAATGGAATCAGTCCACAAACAAAAAATAATGTTTTTGTTTTAATTAATCAAACTGTAGGTTTGATCACACTGACTGTGAGACTGACCGTCTCACACACACACACACACACACACACACACACACACACAGACAACACGCCATATGGTGAGGAAATCAGATTCTGTCCAGAGAGACAGACAGGCAGTCAGACAGACAGGCAGGTGGGGAGACAGCAGTTCAGTAGGTTACAGCAGGTATGTGGCCAGATGGCATGCTGTGTGTGTGTGTGTATGTGTGTGTGTGTGTGTGTGTGTGTGTGTGTGTGTGTGTGTGTGTGTGTGTGTGTGTGCGTGTGTGTGTGTGTGTGTGTGTGTGTGTGTGCAGCATCTCACTGGATGGTCTTACGGTGAAATCAGGTTGATTTTCATTCCAGTCACTTGTATGGTTTGTGCTGCGTTCACAGGCTGCGGGAAAATAAGCCGTCCAGGGTTGTTCACGCTGAGTGGAGGTGACCGTGAAACATCCAGCTGATCTGTGTGTGCCACCAAGAGTCAAATACACAACTCGTGTTTGTAATAGCAAACTGAACGACATAATCAACCAATCAGAAAGCTTCAGAGGCAGACGTAGCTGTCTGCTTTACATCAGCAGTACTGTATGTGTGTGTGTGTGCTGTCACACTCAATGAAAGGTGAGGTGCAGAAAAGGTTTAAAGCTGTCGTCTTAAACTCAAAACACGGGGGGAGCTCTTTGTTCCAGACTTATTTAAAAATGTTTTTTAAAATAATAAAAAAATATATCAATCAAATAAATAATAATATAATAATAAAATGAAATACGGAATAACGAATAGAAAAGAACAAAGAAACAATACAGCATCAAATACAAAGAACAAAACAAAAACTTTCCAATATGTTCACTCAAACAGAGATAAATAAAAACATTCCCAGCATGTTATAAATTCACACCAGAAAAACTCAAATTAGTAGATAGAGTGACTACTCTAAAAATCAATTCCTCAATATGAGCAACAAGTTTTCTTAAAGTTTCCAAGAGAACCACGTATCGAGCACCGAACTTTCTCCAGCTTCACAAACTGAAGGATGTCCCTGATCCGAGAGGAGTGAGAAGACAGTGCAGGAGACTTCCACCTCAATAAGATCAAACGTCCAGCCTATAAGGATACAAAGTCAGCTTTATATTTAAGAAGCTGCAAAGTAAGAACAAACAAAACCGATCTGTGTCCAAAAATTAAGTAGTGAAGGCAAAAGACTGACTTTCTTTGCAATGGTCATTCCATACTGGATGGACAAAGCTGTGCTAGAGTCGAGCTTTTGAGACCAGCCCTGAATGGAGTAAGATCACACTGACTAACAACAAAGAACTTCTTGTTGTTATTCTTGTCGCATTTAACACGAGTGCTGATGAGTTTTAAGAATGGACGCTGTATGCGTGACGTCACCTGCAGCTTTCCATAGAGCCGTTTTGAAGTTCAGAATCTGTAGTGCTGGCCGCCGCCATGTTGGAAGTCCTGCTTCTTCACCTCCCAGTTCATCTAAAACTAGGCAAATTCAAATTCAGTGGACCTAGTAGCCAAATGATATCTGGGTGCTCAAACAAACCACCTGTAACAACAGCCACCTGGTAACCCTGCATAACTTTAAGTTAAGTTTATATATCATCATTTAAATATCATTTGAACAGGTGAGTTGTATATAAATTCACCCTCAGTACAGTTGTCATGAACGGGGAAATTAGCTATAGAGACCAAAACTGTTTTTTGTACCAGGCTGTAAACATGTTTATTTCTGCTGTGAAGTTTTAACATGGGGACTTATGGAGACTGACTCATTCTGTAGCCAGCCTCAAGTGGACTCTTGAAGAATTGCAGTTTTTGGCCCCTCTGCATTGGCTCCACTTTACAGCCACTTGCCACTTCCTTTTAAGCCACATGTTGTGGCTCCATCAGCTGATGGAGTTTGAAAGTATTGAAGATGTAAAAGGTTTAAAAATGTTTTATGTTTAAATGTTTTAATCTTTAATCTAAACTTTTACTGGAATGTTACTGACAGAGACTGGTCACTGACTATGGATATTAACACACACACACACACACACACATACACACACACACACACACACACACACGCTTGACCTCTTTCTGTCGCCCATATTTGGAGTGCTGCTTCACATGAATATTAATAAGCTTCTCACCATACGACCACTTGGCCTTCTTACAGGCTGTGTGTGTGTGTGTGTGTGTGTTCAGTTTTTCTAATAAATATTAATTTGTCTGTCTATCTGTCTGCAGGTCACCTGCAGCAGGTGGACATGTGCAGCTTCTCGTCCCTCGGTCAGTTGGTGCGCTTTGGCTTCTCCGCCATGTTCGGCTTCGGCGGGCGGAGCTTAGCACGGGCAGAGAAGAAGAGGTGGATGTCGTCATCGCGGCGACGAGAGTATGCTCTGGTTAAGACACTGGCTAGGCTGAGGTACTATACATGCAAACAGACACTACGAACTTCCATAAAGTTATGGTTCCCAACCCACACTAGGGGCTGCCAAAGCATCACATGCGGTCTGGAGGAACTTGCTGAGGTTAAGGGGTGTGAGCAAGCTTTAAAAACTATATATTCAGTTAGCCTATGTCTGAGCATGTCATGCAGCATGCAAAGTTCATCCAGATTGCTTTGATGCAAACCCTTATTACCTGCTCTGTTTTTGTTATGCACTGATATCATATGAATGAATATGTTGTTACAGATACAGAATATGTTGAAGTTTAAAATCTGTCCATGGATAGAGGTCCAGTGCTGTTCATATTCTGAAAAATTTCAATTCAATTGTAAGTTGTAAGCATGTTAGCATGCTAGTGTTAGCATGCATCTCACAGTACAGCCTCACAGAGCTGCTAGCATGGTTTCTTTTTGTCTCCCTCAGACCAGAGGACTGTCAGCTGTCCTTTCTACCAGCGAAGAAGTCAAACAGGAATTTGTTTGAACATGGGTGAGAAACACACACACACACACACACACACAGACACACAAACAGTGTTGTGTCCTGTAAATCTGAAGCTGTTTGAGACAGAATGTGGTTTTTAATCTGTCTGTTTTCTCTCTGAGCAGAAAGACAAAAAATAGAATTTGTGTGTCAGATTTATGGATCTGTATTCTTAGATCTGACATGGATGGAATAGAATATTTATAACAATGCTTTCATTCGTGGGTCATCACCTGAAAATAAGAATTATTATGTTTTATTACCTTAGAATGAAGTTTTCTGTCATCTTCCATGGTCTGTAATGTTGGAGCACCCAAAGGGACTAACTGAACAGCAGCTCTAGTCTTTCACAAGTTTCACAGCAACTGTAGTTTTTCCTTCACACTAGAAACAAGTGGGTGAGTTGTCAGAAAAGACATGGGCTCAAAGTGTAAAACAGAAGGTCCAAAGAAAGGCTGTCGGAAAGATTCCCAGACGTCCATCCAGCATGTACATGTTGCAAAATGACGCTGCCTTCATCGTTTGGAGTTCCAAACTAGCCTCTCAGTGATCCTTGAAGTCACTGTAGATCTCTCCCCTCGCTCTGTTCGGAGCACCCTGCCAACTCCAGTGGGTATCCCGTTAAAGCAGGACCATCGCTCTTCTCTCAGACTCATGCTGAACATGTAATGAAGCTGGTGGAGGTCTCCCTGGCCGGCCGTCACTGCTCCCCATGTTCATTTTTAGACCGCATCGACTCACTTCAAACCTGCATCAGCACGTTGTTAACAGCACTCTGCTTTAATAACTTGTTTCATCAGTCATCTGTCTACAGACTCACAGGCCTGACGCTAAATTTCATAACAGATTTATGAACAGGTTTGAATGCAGTAGAGAAATATGACGTATGTGTCATAAATGTGTCATATTGACTGTCTTAATGAACAAAACTCTGTTTACATGTTTCAAACTTTGATCTCCTCTCAGGGACCAAGACCAGGACCAGGACCAGGACCCAGAGTCAGGTGAGTCCAATTCTTATTCTGCTCAGATTTGTCTCTGTCAGTCTGAGTTCATGTTTTATTTTCTGTGATTGGTCGGATCAGAAGGGGAGGAGTCCTGGACAACCAATCAGGGCCTGTATCTAAGCATCAGCATCATGTCCATCCCCTGTTTGAGTCCACACACACCTCAAGGACTGGCTCCCAACACCAGGTACGTGCGTGTGTGTGTGTGTGTGTGTGTGTGTGTGTGTGTGTGTGTATGACGGGCAGCTGATCCTCCTGACAACGTTAAGCTGTGACCTTGAATGCACCACGCTGTGAGTCGTTTCGTCACGCTTCCTCTTCCTGTCTGTGACAGCCTGGCAAACGGCAGCGCTGCGTTGACTGCAGTTGGGAACACGTCACGGTCAGAGTTCATCAAACACCTGAAGAGATACAGTGGCACCAGTGGACAGGTGAGAGCAGCTGGCAGTCAGCATCGGCCTTGAAGGCAGGAACACTTTCCATGTTCACGGCCCCAAACTGACGTATGAAATATTCCATAAATGTATCGGACACGTTCATTAGCAGCTGTAGCCTCTACTGAAGGTCCTGATTCACAACTTTAAAGAAGATCATGTTAGAATTTTGGTTTTTAACGCAGCTATAATCAGTATTTTCATACATACATATGTGACATGTTTTTGGCCGTATGCTACTTACACGGCACCAAACGTCAGACAGACACCTGGCTGTGAACACACTGGAGCGTTTAGCAGCTTACAAGGTGATAATATGTCAGTGTTGTGTTCATTGCTTGTTGCTGGCGCCCCCAAAAGGTCAAAAATATCAGTGGTTGCAGGTTTGACCTGACGCGAGGTGATGGAGGCTACAGAAACACTGGCAGTCTGCTCGCAGCTGTACGTGCTGTTCTTCATCAGTCACTTCATCAGTCATCTGAGCGCTGACCTCTCCATCTTCAGGCTCCACCTCTCACAGCGCGAAGTAAACCAAACAAACTAGTTAATGGGCAGATTAGCCTGCTTCAGCCCAGCCCGGCCCGGCCTATGGGACTGCACACTAACCCACTTACTAAATATACTGACAGTGAGGCGTTCACTGTCCTGTAGAGTAAACAGGCTGTTTACTCACTGACCTACATCCTTTTAACCTACATCCTTGATGGGGGTGACGGACAGCTCGGCGTCAAACGTGACATGACGGAGTCAGAAACTTCCACTCTGCTCCATTTGTCCTTGAACGCATCACGCACGTCTTTATTTGTCCAGTCCAAAGTTCAGCGTTTCAAACGTCTGTCTGTGTTGCTGAGCTCCAGTGAAGTGTCAGGAGCACACTTTGTCCTGTTAGGCTCAGACTGATGACTGTCACGCTGACTGCAGGCACACGGACGTGTTCACAGACAGGACGGAAAAGACTGCTGCAGATCATTTACTTCAGTTAAACATACTAATACCACACTGTAAGAACACTAGATAATAAAAATAAATGATCTATATATTATATATATAATCAACTATATATATATATATATATATATATATATATATATATATATATATATATATATATATATATATATATATATATATATATATATATATATATATATATATATATATATAATATATAGATTATATAGTATTCTACTTGAGTTCACTCCAACTTTTGTTTCTGCATGAAAAATGCTCTGATAGCTGATGGGTTTGTTCACTGAAGCTCAAATGTCGCTCGGCGTTCTGGGTGTTGAAATATTTATCAGTGCACATCTGAAACGTCCACATGTTTTGCATGCAGGATCTTAATTTGTGAGAAGACTGAATGGAGAGAACATGAAAAAGAGCAAACCTGAGGAGGTAGACTGAAAGACAGACGGACAGTGTGTGTGTGTGTTGGTCTTTGCTGCCCCCTGTTGGAGGTTGATGGTGTTACAGTAGAAACAGTCACGGGGAGAAAGAGAGTCACTCCTTCAGATGAACAAAAACTGCTTAATGAGGACCTTAATGAACCCTAATGTCCTGCTCTGCTGGCCTTTGACCTCCAAGGGCACACACAAACACACACTTCTCTCTGATTGTCCATCTGCAGTTCAGCTTCTCCTTCGTGGAGACGCATGCCGTGTCAGCGGTCAGGATCCGGCCGCGGTCGCTGATTGGCTGCTCTGAGGATGAGAGCGAGGAAGAGGGCGACTCCAAAACCTCACCCATCATCCAATCAGAGGGAGCCTCCTTCCCCTGGAACATCGACGGGGAGCTGGTGGAGATCGCCAGCGAAGTGCTCGTCAAGTATGAAGTTATTATTATTATTATTATTACCAAAACTGTACACACATACACTTCCTGTGTGCGACAGTAAAGGTCATCAGCGTCCCCTTCCTCTAAACTACAAACACAACATGTTCTCAGCTCTGTCGTCCATGCTGACACGTTTTAAGGTTTCACATGGAATCATCAGTTCAGCTACCACTTCTGCTTCCTCTACTCGTCTTTCAAACTGTTTGTCCACCTCCAGGTGGACTGCTAGCTGAGTCCTAACCTGAGGAGTTGGCTCTCCAGTGTTGGCAGTCTGACTTTCAGTCTTTAGTCTGGCCCAGAAACTACAGAAAAGACGTGTTTCTGTCTTCTGTTTGATATCCTTTATCTTCATGTTCACTGTCCTGAAATAACTCTGCACTTCATCACTTTCAGCTTCCTGTTTCTTTCATTACAGGACTTACTAATATGTTTGTTTGTGAAGATAAAGCGGTGAAACTTCCTCAGTAGATCACATCTGTTCTCACATCGAAAACTCAAACTGTCACGTTTCTGGTGCTGTGTTGAAATGTGCAAGAAACGTTTCTCAAGCCAAACCAGTGAGATCGCCATCACTGCTTGTATGTGACAGTGACTGTGTATTCAGACGTGATACTGACACGGCTAAAATGGCATCAGATGAACTTGCAAGAGTGAAAGAGGACACCATGGCAGTATGAGGATAATCCAGAGTAATGGAAGCACTCCTGTTGATTTTCAGGCCTGAAGACAGAAAACACAGAAAGTTCAAAACTTATGATAAATAAAACAGCTGTCTCCATGGAGACGCATCACCAGCAGTGAGAAAAGGTGTTCTTTGGTTGAACATTATTTTACATCATATTACGTTGATCATCACCTGTGAACTCCTCTCCTGGGTCCTAAACACACATCTGTGTCTGTGTGTGTGTGTTCGTGGTGCGTTCAGGGTCCATCCGCGGCTCATCACTCTGTACGGGGAGGAGGTGGACGAGGCCGAGTCAACCGCCTCCTGCAGCTGCATCTGAGTCTGGCTGAGGGCGCCGCTGTGCAAGACACATCGCCGCGTCGCAGTGAGCACAGAGGGCCGACAGCGCCCTCTGTAGGTCGTTGCTGTGTCCTTGGCAGCTTGAATTAACGTAGAAGTAAAAGTAGCGACAGATCTTTGCAGCTTCCTGTTCGTTACAGCTGCATTCATTCATTTCTACTTGAGTGATCACTGCAGCTTTAACTGCCTGTGCTTTATGATACAGATGTTTTATACTCACGTGAATGTTTACATGTTATTCTATTTCAATGATCAGCTCTCCTCGGATGATTTCATTTGTGTTGCCTGTTTTGTTTTGTTTTTTATTAAAATTTTTGTTATGTCTCGTCCTGTGTGGCTCCGCCGCAGAGAGCAAAGCTTCATCTGAATTTAGTTTGAGTTCAAACTGCGCTGTGAAGAAAAGGCTTTCTTCTGTGTGCCGTGTTCGTATGTCGGCCTTCTGTAGAGATGATGAAAAGCAGAAGCAGAAACTGTAAAAGTTTTGGCTTTAATCATGACACAGCAGTTTTTACTGAATCCTCCTGTTTTTATCTGGAGGCTTTTTTTCGTTGAGCTGCAGATGTTTGGATGGAGACAAAAATAAGAAGGGGCAGTTTAAATAGAAAATCCTTCATTTTAATGGAAACGTGTTGATAAAAGCAGTGAGACTCTCCAGTGCAGAACAACTTCACAGAAAAAAAAGCAACAAACTCATTCATTAAAATCTTCAAACATCTGTCTGTGCCGTGTGCATTTCTACTGAATACATAAAGGAGGGGAGGAGCCAGTTTGAAACAGTCAAACAATGCTTTGGAATATTTAAATACTGTAAAACTTTCAATCTTTGAATTCTGCTTTTCAAGTAATCATTCGACCTCTGTCTCAATCGGTCACACAACATCTTCCTCTGAGGTCCAGTCCACCTCTGAAGTCTGCCTGGGTTCTACTGAACCAGGACATCAGCTCCTGTGAAGCTCTCACCTCTGCAGCTCTACAAATGAAATGTGTCATTATTACATTCACATGGGCATGATCAGAAATATCTCACTCAGTGAAAACAGTGAAAAGCATTCAGGCTTGACTGGCTGTCACATGATATTTGTTCAGAACAGTGGAGCAGGAGGGGTTTTTTTTTTCTTCTTTACAGGCGGCCATGCCTGACTGTACGTTAAAACATCAAACCAGTTTCCTGTTCTCTGCTACTTTCTCGTTTCCTCACGGCGGAGGTAAAAAAACAGAAAAAAAAGAAGCTGCACAGCAAACTTCACAGCCGACGAATGTGAACCGTGACTGACGGAGTGAAGGCTCAGTCACAGCACAGACAGGCACAGCAACATTCAACATTACACATTTCTTTCCACAAGTACGGCCTTCTTCCTCACATCTCTGAGGCCACATAACAAATAACTGGCAGTTACTGTCTTCACCAAGAAGACGCGTGTCCTGTATCACAACTGGCTTCACACCAGGAGCAATTCATACTCTGACCCATGTGAAGAAATCCGTCGAGCACGATGGTGACCCATGATTCTGCCGATTTCTGGATGACTTCACTTCCCAGCAGCCTTCATATGACTGCTTGTCCTGTCTGGAGAGCGTCTGGTGGAATGGTGAGACACAGGCAGTCTGCTGTGTGTGTGTGTCTCACCAGTGCATAAAGTCAGCAGGTAAACAAAAAAGCAGAAAGGTAATGTACAGTTAGGAGCCAATCAGAGGCCAGATTTTCATCCCCCTGAGATAAGAAAGTCACTTCCTTTGGTTTGCTTCCAGTGACTGTCACGGGAAGCCCCAGACCTCCTGACCTTTCCAGGTGTGATAGGTATGAGGTCCAACTTCACTTCCCTTTTTATTATTCCTCCATTTGTCCATCGCTGCAGTCTTTGCACTGGTCTGGATTTGCGAAGGCACATCAGGCAACATAGTTTTTATAAAAAGGCACGTCTAATTCAGGTGTATGAGTAACAGGACGTTTTATCGTCTGTCACGTCCAGGACAGTTCTGTAACCAACCAACATCTTACGAGTGGCTTCAAATCAGCTGACAGTCTGGACAGGTTTCCATTGGCTGATGTTCAACACAAAGCACTGCAAACTTTGGACAAACTCTGTTGCCGTATTGTCATACACAGTAATCCATCCATCTGTGACAGTTCCATGTCCCATTAAAACTGCTGCAGTCACATTGTGAACTCGGTGGTCAGAGGTCGGAGGTTGCGGTCAGAGGTGACGGTGGGGTTTAGGTAGTGCTCTCTCTTTTATCGTATTTAGGAACATAATCCCAGCTGTCTCTCCTGGACTCTTCTTTCTTCTTCTGGAAGTCTCTCTTAAAGAAACCAGCCTGACAGACACACAAGCAGACAGAGACAGTGTCATTTATCAGTGTATTATATAACAATATACTGTACCATTATAGCATGATACACTGACCATCGACTGCTGTTTATCTGTATGTTAAAATAATTCTATTGTGATATATTCTAGTTCTAAATACCATTCTATTGTCATATACTAGTTCTCAGTACCATTATACTGTGATATACTGCAGTTTATCAGTACCATTATACTGTGATATAATGCAGTTTATCAGTACCATTATACTGTGATATATTCAGTAGTGAGACAGGTTTATTGACACGATGTGTGACACTTGATGTTTGATATTCTCTGCAGATATGATCGTGTGTGATTACAACTGTTCAACTTAAACATAACTTTATGTTAAAAATGTATATATACCTTCCACAGACACCAGATGAGAGCTGCCAGGATCAACAGACCCACAGCTAAACTGATCACAATGATGAAGACCTTCACAACTGTTGAGGGTTTCTGGGTAAAAAGAGCTTCCACCACCACCTGGAACATAACACAGACAATATATGACTATTAGTTACACCTACATACAGGAGATTACTGTAGGATTACTTTATTGAACAACTACTACAAGTCCCATGAGGCTTTGATGGGGCACTAGTGACCTGCAACTGTTTCTCAATTTGTATTGTCTCGTACAGAATCAGAAACTCCAGGCTGAACCATTGATGAGGAGACAGCTGATAATGATGATGATGTGCCATATAGCACACCCATGGTTTGACTCTATGGGTTTGTTGGTTGTTGGCGGTGGCTGCTGTCAGGGTGTTTTACCTGTGCAACAGGTTGTCCGTGGATGAGGACGGTGTCAGACCCTTGGGAATTTAACATCTTGGCGATGCTCTCCATCCTCATGATACCTTGACGACCCTGAGACAGAGACCAGACAGACATGAGACAACAAGCACCAATGATCCTGTGTCTATACAGGATGTGTTGCTGAGTGTAGGTCATCTGTAATTCTGGCAGCACTCACAGGCACAACGTGAAAGTGACCTGAAGTGTAAATATACATCTCCTGCAGAGCTGATTCACTGTGTGTGTGTGTGTGTGTGTGCGTGTGTGTTACCGGAGCTTGCAGCAGCACAGCAGGGTTCAGTCTGATCTCCAGCTGGATAGTGGTCTCTTTCCCGACCTCCAGGTTACCGAGTCGACACACCAAGCGCTCACACAGCTCATCGCCGCCACAAAACTGTACACACACACACGGAAAAAGACTGAAGCTTATATGTGGGTCGGTGTGTCATCAGGCCGGTGGAGTGATGAACGCTAAGTGCAGATCAAGCATCTCCCTTTCATGGTCACATGACATGGTAATCCATACAGAGGTCTGATATTTCAGCCAAAGTGGTGGACTGACTGACAGACAGACAGCGTACCATCTATACAGAGAGCAGCTGTGGAGGGCTTTAAATACTACACTATATATATTCTATATTCTGTATTCTAGAACAGAAAGCACAGATGGCCCATAGCTGCAGAATTTATCTGAAGTTGTCAGCGAGAGGGTCAACTTCTCACTTCATTATGTCAATAACTGCACGGCAACAGACCGTGTGTGTGTGTGTGTGTGTTTGTGTGTGTGTGCATACCATTCTGCGGGTGGAGGTGGAGGAGAAGAAGAAGACGAGCTGTTTGATGAAGGAAGCTTGAGGGACGTCGCAGTCTTCATTGACTGGAACGGTTGTCTTACTGATGGAACACACACCAGACGGCTGCAGAGACACACACACACACACACAGTGTTACTGATGCCACTACTACTGCTCTTATTATTATTAACAGGACTGCTGGTGTCCTTCTTCACTGCTACTGTTGCTGAGTCAGCAACCACAATGGCTGAGTGTTGAAGCTGATGCGGTGAGTGAGGCCCAGGGTGCAGCCCTTCCTCTGGTACTGATTGAAATTTGTTAAGTTTGCTCTCACTTCAGGAACTGACATAGGCAGCACAAAGTATCATGTATCTTCACAAACCTGTGAGGAACACTTATTTTTATACCGACCATGCTACTTGTACTTCTGGGACTCGTATTGCCTTTACTGGACCTACCTGCCAATCGATCACCTTCAGCAGTCTGTGTTGGTAAGGTGCGAGGATCTTTGGTAACATAATTTCGACCACGGTATCCAGAGAGCTGCTGGGACCGTAGTTCAACACCTGCGGGCAGACAAAACAGGAGAGCTGAGATTAGAATATTTCTGTCATGCACAGAAGCCATTGAATATTCTGTGGGCTTTGACAGGTGCTCAGTTTCCGTTCAGGCGTTTAGACCTGGAGTTTAAGGAGACCCCTGAAGCACATCAGACAGCTCAGAGGTGGAAGCCTTTAACTGTGACAGTGAACAGATGTTTGGGCAGAACGTAAAGCTAAAAAAATCTTCAGATTATTTACACACTGTCTGAACCAGACTAACAGTTACCTTGTACGTATAGTTGAATCTTTCGGGGTAGCAGTCCACTGGAGTGGAGTCTTCATCACCAAACACAAACGAGGTGGGATTGACAAAACTGTGAGACAGACAGACAGACAGACGGACAGACAGACAGACAGACATCATTGGTGACTGCTGGTTATTCAGCTGTGAGACAGTGAAGGGCTGACTCCACGCATAAAGGACTATCACATTTCTACAATAATCAGAAACACACTGCGCTCAGCAGATGAACATGCCTCCTTAACCTGTCTCTTTTGTCACTGTTCCTCCATCCTCAAGACTTTTTCATAAAATACTGTCTTGACTTACTCGTCGTGTTCTGCTTCTCCATTTAATGCTTCTAACTGTAGCCTTACTCTGTTCTTTGTTAGCCGACCTGCTGCTGACTGCTGACTGTCATGTTGTGAGTGGAGCTGGCTGATGGTGTGTGACTGCATGAGTTTACTATACTGTTATTAAATATAAACAGGAAGAAGTTTAATGAAGTCAGAGCCAATGTGTGTGTGCTCACTCATGATTGTTTTATTGCTTTCAGTTCTCTGTTTTCTGCCGCCTTTCAGACTCAGCGATTATTATTAGATTTAGGTGGGATCAGGAGGAGGCTTGAGTGGAAGTCGTGTGTGTTGCCTGGGAAGCCGTCCGTTAGGAAAGAGAGTCCAAAATAGACTGCTTCAGGTCTAACATCTTCTAAATCTCTTATGTAGCACGTTTACTTGAGTTTTTTTATTTGTTTACACTTTCTCCTTTGGTTTTGAAAAGTATAATTATCGCTATGGTAACAGAGTCTGCTGACTCACCCGTGGATTTTGACGTTGACTCCATATTTCAGAGGCAGAGTGAAACTGACCGCGTTGTCATGGAGATACTCCTCCCTCTCATAGTTATCACTGAAGACAGAACAGACAGATCACATGATGAACCTGCAAACATCTTCGAGGAGTTTTTTTCTTCTTCTCCACTTGAGGTGAGAGGAGGGGGCGTGTCCTTACCTGCTGGTGTTGACGTGAATCATGATGTCACCAGGTGTGCTGTTCTGGCTCACGTCCAATAGGAAGCTGATATTTAACTAGAAGGAAACAGGAAATGTGTGTGACTTCACATGGCTGACGGCTGCAGGATGATGAGTTTTAGAGCGTTTTTATTTATTTCTTCACTTTTCTTCTCATCTTTATTGAATTGTGTTCTCATCAGACGTTTACGCGTTGGAGGAAGGTTCACTTTAAAACTGCTGCTCTGTGTTTTTCTGAGGGGAACTCTGATATTTCAACAGTTTCTTTCACAACTCAACTGAGTCAAAGTCAACTGAGTTGAAGGAAATACAGCAGATATCTGCTGACGGGACAAAAGCTGCAAAACAAAAAGTACAGGCACGCTGTAACTGTTTAGTGACCTCAGTCCCAGTTACTTGATTCCTGCTAAACTAATGACATCCCCACCAGCTAACTCATTTAACACACTAAACTAAGATGGGGACTTCAATGAACGTCACATTAGCATGCAGATATAGTATTCAGCTAAAAGCACTGCTGGCACTGACTGTTCTGTCAGAACATAGTAAGAGCGTGTGATTGGCTGAGGCCTACCTGAGCGTGGGCTGGCAGGAGGTGGCTGCTGACTCCGCAGTCCACACCCTCCATTGTGCTGTTGGCTTCCTGTATGACGTCACAGCTGACCATGTTGTCCTCCTGCACACACACACACACACACACACACACACACACACAGTTTGTCTGGTTACCTTGGTAGCTAAAGTTACATAATCTTTGACGGTTTTATGGAATTAAACTCTGTCACCAAGGCTGACAGCAATGGTTCATCAAAACAACGGCCGTTTTGGTCATTGCTGCAACAGTATTGAATAGAGCTCGACTGATAAGGGATTTTTGACACTGAGGCATATCCCTGGTTTACATGTATGGAGGCTAATATAGAGAATTTTGAGCTGGGATGATGATAGACCTTCCTGTGTGGATTGTGCATGATGGGACTCTGAAGACTTTGCTCTGCTTTTCTAAACAAAAAACATGAATAAAGAAAATTCATGTTGCTGCTTCTCTCGTGCTATTAAATAAAAAGCTGCAGGCTGCAAACCAGCTTTCTTATGTCATGATGGGAAATTATAGACTGAGGTCTTTATTAAACCAATGTGACTTTGTTTGGCTGTGCTGTAAACATCAGCTGCTCCTCTGTTGTATCCAGACAGTGAGTGTGTGCTGTAGCCGTTGTCTGACACCAGCTTTGAAATCTTTAGGACTGTGACTTCAAACTTGTATCTTTAAGCTGCCCGTTCAACATGATGCGTACTCACGTTGTTCAGAACTTTAATGTAGTAGATGTTGTTGGGGAAACGCAGTGTCAGTCGCGGTAAGAAGGCATCGTCTCCGGAGTTCAGCAGCACGGTTTTCAACATGATGGTCTGTCCAGAGCCCAGAGGAAAGTACTGCTGCTGACTGAGGACAACAGACAACAAAGAACACTGAGCTGGACGACAGCAGCATATGTGAATGCTAATGAAACACTATAAACTCTGATCATGAAAAACTTTGATATACTGTTAATACTAGATTACCTAAACTATGCACAAACTACTTTAGTCGATTACCTTAAAGCACAACACAAGTCAACACTGCTATGACCTGTGTCAAATACAACAGGTGCTCACCCACAACTCCCTGCTGTATGTATGAGTGTGTGTGTGTGTGTGTTCTTACTTCGGCAGCACTAGTTTAGCTGACAGCTCCATGTTGGTCGAACAGCCTGGGAGAGAACAGCGCCGAGCAAACCACGTCTGATGGAGTGAAAGAGGCAAAGAGTTTATTGATGACATCAATCATCAATAATCATCAATAATCATCAGTATGACACCAGTCTATGACACCAGTCTATGACACCAGTCTATGACACCAGTCTTACACATGATGAATACTGTCCTGATGACTAACTTCAGCTGTAAATTCCTACATGTTAACGCGTCCTGCTCTGTATTTAGCAATCAGTGGGACGGTGTGGACACAGGACGAGATGACTGCTAGTTAATGTGGTGCAGATGTTGTAGCTGTAAACACATCTGATTTAGCAGGAAGTCATTATCAGTGTGTATGGTGGAGCTGACATCTGGTTAGCTGTTTCCTTCCCTTTAACATTGAACAGTTTAGTGATCAGTTATCTTCATTCTCTCTAGCTTGTGGCTGTGCAGTAGACAAGGCTATTCTTCATTTTTATAACACATAGTGTTCCTATAAAATGTTAATATTTGTTATACAAATACTTCCGCAACCTGTTGCAAACGAGTACTGTATGTATTTATTATTCTGTTGTTCTAACTTGATCATTTTGTCTGTCTGGTTAATCTGAAATTTTTCTTCAGTTACAGAATCTCTTTACTGGCCAGGTGAGTGTACACGCACAAGGAATTTGACTCCGGTTCACTGTGCTCTCAGTTGTAGGAATAGACCAACGGTTTAACAAGGAACATGACAGGGAGGCGCAGACATGAACTTATTCAAATTCATTCATATTTGATATTCAAATTTAAGAAACATAAAACATAAAAACAAAAAACATAAATAAAATAACTAAATACATATTTAAAAGAAATACATATACATAAATAAATGTAAACAGTGAGGATAAATAAATATAATGCACAGGTATTGCACAGATTTACAGGTTATGCACACAGTGTTATTTTCATTGTGTGTCCAGGTTGTGTTAGCATTAGCTGGTGTTACCGCTGGTCAGTACCTGGTCGGTATTAGCACTAGCCTGTACAGGGCTGTTGCTAGCACAAACTGATATCTGGTTGGTGTTAGCATTAGCTGGTGTTACTGCTGGTCAGTACCTGGTTGGCGATGGTGTTGGTGTGTCCTGCACTCTGCTGCAGAATGGGTTTTAATGGAGGGAAGGTTTTGGAAGCATGCCGGTGGGGGGTTGTTTCTCTGTGACTGTAGGAAACCTCAAACTGGACCGGAGTAAAAATGTCCCTCACATCTTTCTGTAGGACAAACAAACAGTTACATCGGAAGGAGAAACATTGTTAGCATCACTACAGCTAGTCCAATCAGTAAGTAATATGTAGTACATGTATGAGTGCTTTACCCTTTGGTAAGCCACGTGTGTTGTACAAGTGAGCTGGCCATGCCGTGCTTTCACACGTCCCCTTGTGCTATTGGATGATCCATTACCATGGAAATAGAATCGATGAGGGAAGGATGGTTTATGGAGGAGGTCAGAGGTCAAATTATATTGAAGCTCTGAAGAGGAGAGGAGAGAAACAATATTAAATATAAAAAGGTAAGTTCTACACATATGATCAAGTGGTGAGGATGGTTGCACAATATCATGCATGAAGGCATCAGGTCATGTATAAGACCCTTTCACAGAGAAACCAATCTAATAAAAAGTCTTTTAAACAACCCACTGAGCTACTGTTGTCTCAATTAGCCAACTAACTACAGCTGTTTTTGTCTACCTCCATCTAAAACTATTGTTCCAATACTATATTTATCACTGTACGTGGGTTGTGCATGGATTTAAATCACAAGTCTTTCCTTGCCACTGTTGTTAAGTGCTTGCTCATGGTGGGAATTGTTGGGTCTCTAAAAATAATATTATAAAGAGGACAGTCTAAAAGTGCTCTATATGGAAAGTGTCATGATCTATAAACAAAATTGAATTGAACTGAATTGAACTGTCAAAACTTGACAGTTGAATAGAAGCAACAACAGCTGGCTTTACAGTACCTATAGCTCCTCTGAAGTGTTTAGACCTGACACTGAAGCAGACGGTTATATTAAAGCACACGGTTGGATTCTTGTTTTCGTGGCACAGCGCCAACTGCTGGTCGATGTGCTCAGGCAGGGTCAGAGACGCCTTCACCTGAATCACCGGACGGGTCCTACAGCACACAGGACACATTCAGAGACAGCCACAGAATTACATATTCCATGTCTGAATTGAAAATAAGGAAACGGTAGATGTATTTCATTATCCACAATCATGAATTTGCGTTGAGAAGTCCTGTGCTGTTGTTTTACCTGAGAACAACTGCAGAGTCTGAGAGGAATGCTCCGACCGCCACATCTGCAGAGAGAGTTGAAGCTGGTTTAAAGCACATCTGCTGAGAACAGAAATGATGTGACACCAGTTGATGTGACAGTTCAGGTTACCCTGGTAGCCGTTATCGTCAATGTCAATGCTGGAGCTGAGCGACTGGCCGAACATTCTGAGGTCACGACCCAGTGTGGATCCAGTGATCCTCTGAAAACACACACACACCATGTTGGATATCCCAGAGCAGATGTGAATAATAATACTCATACACAGGTTTTAGTGTCGTTGGTGTTTATACCTGAGATGGAGTTGAGGAGATGCCCTCCTTCCTGCCGTTGTAAATGTAGACGGCTCCTTTTAGGTCGTCTTCCTGTGGGGCACCAATCGCCACATCTACAGACACACAAGTTATATTACTACATTGTGAGGACCTTCCTTCCAGACAGCTCTTGCTTTCTGTTGCTTTCTCCATGAAGATTTCAGAGAATTGAAATTTGTTGCAGATGTTTCACTAATTGTTAATGGAATCTAATTCTTAATGAGAGGTCAGGTCCCAGTTTTCTGAGGGGGGTAAAGAGTGTGTTGGAGAGGGACCTGGACCTCAGTATTGGTGGGAAATGTCTCGCAGGATGAAAGCATTCACGATTAGCGCATGAACATGAGAAAATAACAGCATGCTCCTTTAATATTTAACCTGCATGCTTTGAAGATGTGAGGGCTCTGAAACTCAAACACACACATATGCACACAGAGACACACACACATGCACACGCACCTACGCGCACACGCAGCCTTTTATATAGCTGTGGCAGATTAGAAGGCAGGTCCAGTTACAGAGCAGTTTGTAGCAGCAGAACAGTTTGTCATTACAGTTTTAATGAACTTAATAACACACTCCACCCCTCACACACGCACACACACACAGATGGTGAGCGGGCTGCATATGTGAGGGCGTTGTGTTGAAGTCGGGGATGTCTCTCTGTTATCAGGAAGTGACAGTTACTGGTGGTGTGTGGGTGGCTTGTACCCCCTCGGACAGAGACCTGAACTCCAGGAGTAACTTTTATCACCACTGTTTAGTTCAGCCAGATAGTACGACTGTGCTACTAGCAGTAGTGGTAGTAGTTGCTGTTCTTGGGAGTATTTGGAGAAGTAGTTCTAAGCAATATAACAGTAGCCGTAGTACTAATAAGTAGTAACAAAAGAAGGAGCAGAAATGATCACTAATACTATTTATGGTGGTTGTAGTAGTATTAGTGGTGTCTGAAGCAGTATCAGTAGTTGTAAGTAGTATTTGCAGTACTTATTAGTAATATCAGAGGGAGCAGTAGTATCTTTCTGTAGTAAAAGCCGTGTTACTAGCTGTAGTACTATAAACAGTAGAGTATAGTATTAGCAGTAGTAATATTAGTGGTCCTGTGTCTACTTGGTCTGGTTTGACCAGAATTAAGGCTGATTGGTCAGGCTGTGCTCTGTGGGTGTGGTCATTACCGGGGTAACCATCGTCGTCCAGGTCTCCTAGATTGGCGATGGTCTCTCCAAAGCGGGCGGCGTAGGCATCGCTGCCTGTCAGCTCAAACTGAGCCTCCAACAGCTCGGCCTGAGTCATTTTGTGAAGACACAGACAACACACAGTGTTTACACAGAAGAGACGATAATGAAAACCATGGCTGAATTCCATTTAGCTGCACCAGTTACAGGGGCCTGATATATGTAAAAAAAACAAAAAGAAAAACTCTTGATTTGTGAGTGTGCTGTTGTCACAAAATAGTTTCCGACCAAACAGTTACCGAGGAAGGAGGCACTTTGAGATGACATCATTAAGTCACAGATCAGTAGCTTTTAGCAGAGGAGCTCCACTCACTGTGGTCGTCAGCTCAGCTGTGATACCAGCACATGAGTTCCTTGATAAAAGCTGATTCAAAGTGAGAGCCACAGTAGAATCAGAGTGTGATAACTGTCACACATGAGTGGTTGTGAGCTGTTAGCCTGAGCTTGTGGAGGCTATGAATCAGAGGTTAGCATCATGAACAGTTATGCCTGCTGTATGTAATGAGGGGCATTTAAACAGCGCTGAGAGCTCTTAAAGAGTGAAGGAAACACACAGTCAGACTCCAACTCTTTAAACTGAACTGACTGAAATGATTCAAGTCTTCAAAGTCATTCATCCTTTATAGGAACATCTGTCTGCTCACATCTGGAACAAATGAAAGCTAATTATGGATGGTGGAACCAACATAGAAAAACAAAAATAACACTTGTGACAGTTAGTAGTGTGTTAGTATTAAACTGGGACACAGACAGAAGAATCTGACCACACTGTCAGTGTTTGTGTTAAAACGGTGCGTTCATGTGCTTACCTGTCCCTGGTTGATGTACACATACACTCTCCCCTCCTCTCGGGTGACGCCTGTCGCCATGGGAGCGCCAACCAACAGATCTGACAAACCATCATTGTTCAGATCCACCGCACACACACTGGAGCCGAAGTAAGATCCCAGCTATACAAACACACACAAGGACACACACGCTAACCGCTACATGTTCCATTGTTTGAAATGAATGCTAATGCTAATGCTAAGTGGATTCTTACCTCTTTTCCAGACACTTCTGAGACGGCCCGCAGCATGTTATTGTCTACTGTGAATATGAAGACCTGCATATGACAAAGACACACACAAACACACACACACACACTAACTTCAACCATCGCGACTATTACATAACAGGACACACAATATAAAAAAAACCCAAGAACAACATCTTCACATCATCTTTGAGGAGAAGTCAAGCAGGTTCAAACGGACACACATTCAGACTATCAGGTACACACACACACACACACACACACACACACACACATTCAGACTATCAGGTACACAGGAGGTCTTACCTTGCCCTTCTTTTTGTATCGTGGAGCTCCACCCACCACTTCCATAGAATCAGGACTCAGGAAGTGACCGGCCCCGACAGAGTATCCTGAATAGCACAGGACACATTTTCATGCAGTCAGATTTTTGCAGTAAATACATACAGATATATTTATACTTTACTTAAAATATTATTAAAGATTAAAGATAATCTACACATCTACATTTTATTAGTACGCATATCAAATTTGTGGAAATGTGACGGTTTTTGGTTAGGGTTAGTGTGGTTGACATGTAGCAACAGAAAGTAACACACACACACACACACAAAGCTCTACTTCCATCATAAACAAGCTGACGATCAGACTAAAGTCTGACTAAAGTCTGATCGTCAGCTCGTCGTCTTATTTTTGTGTCTCCGTGAGAAAAGTCACAATGTTCTTCAACACCTTCATCTGAAGAACATGGCACCTTTCTGCTCATAATCCTGTTCATGCGCTTAATACTGAGACATCATGGTGCCTTGGTAAGTACACTCTCTCTATGTGTGAACACACACACACACACACACAAAACATGTGGTTCCTGTGGTTTCTGTCTTTTTGCAGCAACCTTAGTTCTCGTAACTATGCTCTCTTCAGGCAAGATTCAGAGAAACCTGATTCTCGGTTTCACGTGCAGTTTCTGCAGTTCAGAACAACAACTGAAGCATCTGTACCTTTTCTCTCCATATCTCCATATCATCCATATCGGTGTACATAAATCATGCCCTGGGTTGAACTAGTGATGAAACTGGATTAGGTCTTGATTTTTGGTTACAGTCGGTTAGTGACATGTACACACACACACACACACGCACAAGATGAGGAGAAAATGTTTCTTTCTGCTCAGTCTGTTCACACTGCGAGGTGAGGCGTCATGGTCACTTGATAAATTCACCCACTCTGTGTTGAAGGGCTTACTGTGGTTACTGTGTTAGTTTCAGTACTGCCTATGTATGTTTGAGCTCAGGTAGACGGTGCAGACTGCTGGTATATACTAACTGTAATGTAACTAACTGTATGTGGAGATTCTCCAGCATGAGTAACCATGTCATATCGAGCTGTGCTGGAACGATACAAATGCACTGCATTTCCTATACCTCCTTCACAGTAAAAGCATCCCACTGGAATGGGGAAAACTTTGACTGTGAAGCAGCAGCAGGAAATCAGGTAACTTATGACTGAAGCAGGCCGATCAGGGACCATGAACAACCTGCCGTGTTCTGGTAGTATAGCAGTACTACATATCACTTACCCAGGTAGCTTTCAAAGCCGACAGCCCCAGCTTCGTCGTCCAGGTACAGTGACATCCCTCTGCTGGACGTGTTAAAGACCAGAACTGAACCCGTCCAGTAAGATGTCCCCGGAGCCCCCATGATGACCAGATCCTGGGAGAGATTTCAGAGCTTCCATCATATAATGCGACCAACATCTCTATCATACACGTGACATGTAAAATCATTATTGTAACATTTGTCGGACATTTTCGACACCAATGTTTGGCAATGTTTGTTCTCTTTTTTAAAGGTGAAAATGAATTTCTGCAAGACCACGAGGAGGAACAACTCTTCTCAAGTTATACATTCAGCCTGCTGGTGACAACAGTGAAGACAAACAAGCCTGTGTGTCACTGACCTCTGTCAGAAAGTTGGAAATACCGGCCTGACATGACCCATAATCCACACCAAACTTCCACTGGTAATCTGCAGGACGACAAACAGAGACAGACGTGTGAAGAGGTGAAGGTGAACAAACAAAACAAAACCTCCTTTCCTCCTACAGCCAGACATCTGTTACCTTCACACACACACACACACACACACACACACACACACACACACACACACACAAATGAAATGAAAGAAGTGAGGCATAATCACAAATGAGAGAACGTCCTCAGAGACTAGCAGCTAAACATAGTGAAGCATTTAGTGGCTAAACAGACAGACATATTTGCGAACATAAACAGAGCTGAGTGAGTGGTGGGCACAGACACGATTCTAAATGATGAATGAATGACCGTGTTGTTCTGTGACTGCTGCAAGTTCAACATATCCGCTTCAAAGCTGACGATATGTTCAACGTTTAGTTCACAATTTGTTTTCAATGTCAAAAAATGTCATTGCAGGTTTAAAAGAAATAAAGAAACAAAACTTATTAAATATTAAATGTTGGCCACCCACCGAGCAGCTTGGTAAATCCTTAGACTTGTCTCATGTTATGTGTGTGTGTGTGTGTGTACCTCTGTAGCAGGGGATCATGGGTTGGGTATGACTCAGGTCGTTGCTGTAGCGGTAACAGAGTCCGTTGGGCAGCTTGTGGTTCTGACTGTCTTTGTTTGAGTAGAAGACGTTCTTCCAGCGGTGAGCACACGCCTAAACACACACACACACACACACACACACACACACACACAGCATGCAAACATGTGACATGGACTCATTACCGACAATAGCACAAGTTAGCAGCACAGTGTTGTTACTCTCATGACCCATGTCACTGTGACCTTATGTGTGTATGTGTGTGTCTGTACACCCATGCTGTGTATTTATTTAACAATCTTTCATGATCACAACTATAAGTAGTAATAATCAGAGTATAAACCTTTACCGTGTCTGCCTCTGACTGTACTGACTGTATGTCGTGACCCTGTGAGCCATTATATTCAGCACAAATAGATACACCCCCACACACCCCCTTCACCACTCAGACCACCAGACATCTGAACCCTCTTTGTGAATTTCTTCCTCTTTTATGTGGGCACAAATTACCCAGAGCGTAAAAACTTTACACCTACTGAAGAATACTAATGTAGGGGGCGCTGTCACAGCAGCTGTATAACTAAAACCTCAATTTTCTTCCTGACGAACAGCTGATTATTGGTTGTTTTCTTCCTCGTCCACTTTGCCTTCACTGTTGACAATCAGTACCATGCAGGAAGAAAACACAAGCAGCCCCGGATGGCCAATCAAAGCTCATCTGTGGCCCCTCTGTCTGTCGTGATGTGTCATGTTACATGTCAGTGGAGCTGTGTGTGAGATGTTACCAGGATGTGTCCTCCGTTGTCTCCAGGTTGTCTGGACAGACTGACTCCCAACCACTGTTGATCACTGTCTGATTCACACGTCTTCCCACAGGTCTGCACCTCTGGACACACACACACACACATAAATGAATTCAATGGTTTCACAACTTCACAGGTAATTAGTAGTATTTTACTGCCACCACTGAGCGGCTGATGGCGTTCACATGGTAGACAGCTGAGTCTGCCATGACCAGACACAAAGACAGTGTTTAGTCATGTTTGGGGGAGCACTGTGGGCTTCATGCTGTGCTTTATACTTTCTGATCTGAGGAGTCCCGTCTGTGTTTCAATGCTTATCAAAGACAGAGAACGGTCTCTTCCCACCTGCTGCGTGCATATATTTGATTGGACAATCCAGCGTGTTGCTGGATGAGGTTGCTCTGCATGTAGTTTAATGACACAGCTCTACTGACGCTGCACAAAGGTCATGACTTTAAATAGAGGGTGCAGCTGCACGAGCCACTTTGGTACACAGCGCTCTGATTTGCTGTCGACTTCAAACACACTGATGTCTGTGAAGGATCGTAAAGTTTAAGTGACGCGTTCCCGAAAGAGGAATATCATTATTCTGATGTAGTGTGTTGTGTCACAGCTGTGCTGTAGGAGAGTGTGTGTCGTCACACACACCAGAATGCATGCGGTGGCAGCGGCGATGCTCAGAGGTGATGTTGCAGCGGTAAATAGCTCCTGGAGACTGAGCCGACAAACTGTGGGGCGACTTTGCTACTGGAGCTCCAACCATCAACCTAAGAGAGAAATAGACAGACAGAGAGAGACAGACAGATAGATAGACAAGAGACAGACAGATAGATAGACAGAGAGACAGACAGACATAGACTTAGACAGGATCTTTGTGTCTCTCCATGTCTGAATGGTTTCTGTGTGCGAAGCATCAATGAGCTTCTCTCTTTGACAAGAACTGGATAATTAGCATGCGCACACACACACACACAGTCCTACTGTGAGGATGGCAGCTAATAATGAAATAAATGTGACATTATTGATCTCTGCAGCCCAAATGAAGATGTTTATGTTTTTTACCATTTAAAGGTCATAGTTTGTCATCAGCATTCTTCCATGAGCTTTTGAAATGTAGTTGTAGGAGCAAAAGGAGCCAGAGTATCAATAGAGGATCTATAATAGATCAGTAGTGGATCAATCACAGATCAATATCAGATAAACAGAACAGATTCAGACCATTTGTGAGCTCCATGGCGATGCAGCAGGACTGAGTATCCAAACATGGAGGAGGAGGGGCCGCTGAACTCCAGGCTGTGCTCCTGATCCAAACTGTATCCTGCTGCATGATGGACCAGGACCAGAATCTGAACCAGGACCAGAACCTGAACCAGGACAAGGCCGCAGCGAACACACACAGGGTTCACTGAGGGACGCATGATGGGGGACAAACTGCATGACACCAGAAAAACACACAAATCATCAGTAACGATCAATTCATTGAAACCGTCTTTACAAGCTATATATATATATGTATTTAATGAAGGAGCAGATTTTTCAGTTTTTAAATCCATCTCTCATTCACTTCACAGGATCAGATGAGCGGTCCCTCTCTCACATCTGTACGGTAAATATGAGGCTACAGCCAGCAGATGGTTAGCTTAGCTTAGCATAGCTTTTCAGCTAATCTGAAAATCGGCAAAGACGTGTATCATCACGTACCTGTCAATCAAAGTGGCCACTCTGTTAATTCCGCATAACTTTAAGTCTTAATATAATGTGAACAGGTGAGTTGTATATAAATTCACCCTCAGTACAGTTGTCATGAACGGGGAAATTAGCTATAGAGACCAAAACTGTTTTTTGTACCAGGCTGTAAACATGTTTATTTTTGTTGTCTAACATGGGGACTTCCCCAGCTACAGAAGGTGCCATGCTAGCTTAGCATAAAGACTAGAAGCTGTGATAAAACATACATTTTTAGCTGTTCCCCCGGATGTATTTCGCTAGGTGGCTGCTGGCTGTAGCTTCATATTTAAAAACTCAAACATTACAGCTGGATCAGACTCATGAATAACTGACTCAGGAAGAAACTGATGGAGGAACACAGTTTGCTCGTGCCCCCCCCCAAACTTCTTGGTCCAGCCCTGTCAACTGAACTCTACCTCTAACTCTTTTAATTGTTTTAAACGTATTAACATTATTCTTAGTTTGTGGTTCTTTTAGACAGGTTAATTATTTTGTTTATTCATTTTTTCAGCCATGGACAAAAGCAGAACAACAAACAAGTTCATTTACAGATTAATTTATTCATTATATATGGATTTTTATATATAGATATATTATTCATTAATAAATCAATGGTTACTTTGAGATGGAAAATGGGAACATTGAAAAAAAGGTTAATTTTGTTTGCTTTTTTTTTTTGTTTCTACAAACTTTTCTTAAGTAACTCTGTCAGCCGTTCGTTTCTGTCCGTCCTCTCATTTATTCGCCCACTCTGACGGTAAGTAACGGGGCTACTGTACCTGAAGGTGTCCCGGGTCACAGTGGCTCCAGCACAGGGTGGATGGAATCAAAGAGCCGCGGTGTTAAATCCGTTAAATCCGTCTCGCTCGCAGTGACACGCTCGTGAAACCTCCTGTTGCTCCTATAGGTCCATTAACCGCCTCGTGCTTGAAAGTTGAAGGTGAAGTTCCTGGATTTAGTGACAGAAAAGTGAGAAACTGAAGAGGAAAACAGTCAGAGCTGGAGTCCCTGCGAGTTTGAGATGAACTCAATGAAACATGAAGGAGAGACCTCCCTCGCTCTGCGAGAGCGTGTGTAACGGTGTCTCCTCTGCACCCCCCTGCCTAAATTAAGCGCGCGAGGGTGGTGCGCACGCGCCTCTATGTGCACGTGCGCGGTCAGTTCCCCTTCACCGCCGTCACCACAGTGTGAATGGAGACTGGGCTCAACGGGCTACTGCATTTGACACACTACCTTCAACAGATTACAGCATATGTGACAGTTCATGTTTTTATCTATGAAATGCTAACACAAACATGCTCAATGGTTTAGTTGTTTTACCAAATAAAAATAAAGCTCATTCCCAAAATAACATTTAGTGTGTTAGCATGCCACATGTGCTAATTGAGGCTGGCTACAGAACATCTGAAGCACATGAAGCTACAGATAGCAGCCACCTAGTGAAATACATACAGGGGAACAGCTAAAAATGAATGTTTTATCACAGCTTCCAGTCTTTATGCTAAGCTAGCAGGGCACCTTCTGTGGCTGGGAAATGAAGCCAGTGCATAAGTGCCAATAACTGCAACACCTCGAGCAGCCACTTGAGACTGGCTACAGAACGAGTCAGTCTCCATAAGTCCCCATGTTCAAATGTCCAATGTTCACAGCAGAAATAAACATGTTTACAGCCTGGTACAAAAAACTGTTTTGGTCTCTATAACTAACTTCCCTGTTCATGATAACTGCACTGAGGGTGAATTTATTTACAACTCACTTGTGAGGTGGAATAGGCAGGAGAGCCACCATGCTGAGCCCTCACATACACCCCTTCAGAAACCTGTGGGTGACATCATGGATACCATATCCATGTGTTATACAAAACTAGTCCATGCATTTGTTACTTCTAGGCTGGACTACTGTAACTCTTTATTATCAGGCTGCCCCAATAAGTCTCTTAGGACTTTGCAGCTAATTCAGAATGCTGCTGCACGTGTTCTGACAGGAACCAAGATCAGAGATCACATCTCTCCCATTTTGGCTTCCTTGCATTGGCTACCTGTTAAATTTAGAATAGAATTTAAAATTCTTCTCCTTACATACAAAGCTCTTCATGGCCAGGCACCATCATATCTAAAAGAACTCATAGTACCTTACTACCCCTCTAGACCACTGCGCTCTCAGAATGCTGGGTTCGTTGTGGTTCCTATAGTTTCCAAAAGTAGACAGGGAGCCAGAGCTTTCGGCTATCAAGCTCCTCTTCTGTGGAACAAACTACCTTTCTGGGTTCGGGAGGCAGACACGGTCAACACCTTCAAGAGTAGACTTAAGACTTTCCTTTTTGATAGAGCTTATAGTTAGGGCTGGCTCAGGCCTTCCCTTAGTTATGCTGCCATAGGACTAGACTGCCGAGGGAGCCCCGTCTCTTTCTGGGTTATGCCTAGTCAGGCACGGTACTGGTTGAAGATGTAGTCACATCTCCCTTTACTGAAAACCCTCCCTCTCCCTCTCCCTCTCTGTCTCTGTCTCTGTCTCTCTCTCTCTCTCTCTCTCTCTCTCTCTCTCTCTCTCTCTCTCTCTCTCCAATCGTCATTATCATCAATGCATGTTACTAACTAAACTTCTTCCCCGAAGTTTCTGTGCTTTGTCATCCAGCAGGTTCTTATGGATCGTGGCTGCTGCTGTGGTCAGCTGCTGACGTCCACTTGACGTCCCTTTGCTGAAAACCTTCTCTCACTCCCTCTCTCTCTCTCCAATCATCATTACCATCAATGCATGTTTCTAACTAGACTTCTTCCCCGGAGTTTCTGTGCTTTCTCGTCCAGCAGGTTCTCGTGGATCGTGGCTGCTGCTGTGGTCTGCTGCTGACGTCCACAATATATAGCATTACTGTCATTATTGCTACCATCTCCACTACAGCTTAGTTGGTTAATGACTTATTGCTGTTGTGCATCTGTCTATCTCTACCTCTATTACAGATTCCACTGCTACTGTAATTCACTCTACCATCTATTGTAATTGTACTTATATTGTACAATATGTTTGTGTTGATTGTTCTGTACTTGTGACATCCATTGCACGTCTGTCCGTCCTGGAAGAGGGATCCCTCCTCTGTGGCTCTTCCTGAGGTTTCTT
Organism: Nibea albiflora; assembly: GCA_014281875.1. Lineage (NCBI taxonomy): Eukaryota > Metazoa > Chordata > Actinopteri > Sciaenidae > Nibea > Nibea albiflora. Next base: position 26,230,152 of record CM024796.1, read on the forward strand.
CCACATTTTTTCCCTGTTAAAAGGGTTTTTTTGTGGACAAGTTTTTCCTCACTCGAACCCGAGGGTCGAAGGACAGAGGGTGTCACTCCCTGTACAGACTGTAAAGCCCTCTGAGGCAAAATGTGTTTTGTGACTTTGGGCTATACAAATAAAATTTGATTTGATTTGATTTGATTTGAAGTGTCAAGCACACGTGGTTGCAAGGGGAAAGATTGGATTAAATGGATTGTACTTATATAGCGCCTTCCTAGTCTTTGGATCACTCAAAGCTCTTTCACACCACATATCTCATTGACCCTTCATACACATTCACACACTGATGGCACAGCCTTCGGGAGCAATTTGGGGTTCAGTATCTTGCCCAAGGATACTTCGACATGCAGGCTGGAGGAGCCGGGTTCGAAGCACTGAACATCTGATTAGCGGACGCGCTCTACCTCCGATCCACAGCCGCCCCACAACCAAAATTGGGCTTTTTTTTGCCAAATCATTAAAAAGATATTGAGATATTTATTGCATTTTTTTATTTTATACATTTTATATATCGTAAGTAAAACCTTTGGCCTTGTGATATTGAAAGTGGAGGTCACCATGTGTACTGCTAAAACAGAGGTGTTGCTCAGGCATGGGTGAGAGTAACTGTGTTTAATTAAAGTGGTGGACATGTTTAGCTTTATATAACTTATATAACCTGTGAGCATGTTAGCATGATGACATTTGAATTTGAATTTTTAAAACAATGCCTATCATTGCTTCATGAACATGATGAAGTTATAATGCCACATAGCAAACTTTTACTTAGTTGTGTGTGTGGTACAGTGTACAGTTGGTACATTTCACTCACTGCATTTCACTGCATCAACCTGTGGGTGCACCCCATAGCTTTTAGCATTAATAATATATTCTAAAATATATTATAAAAATGAAGCTTTGGACCTGAAAACCAGAAAACCACAAGAGGCAGTAAACGGAAATGGACATGATTATAGAATAAAGTGTAAAAATACACAGCTTCAGATATTCCGTGTCGTTGGAGGGAACAGCTGTTCTCTGTAAATATTCACTTAAAACAAATTGTGCAGCGGAACAGCTTCGTGTGATTGAAGCTGTTTTAATCCAAAGTAACTGGACTCAGTAAACAATGACTTTCCAAGTATTCCAGGGCTTTGATGCGTTGTGTAGATGGTATTAACTGTGTTGAACCAAAGTCAGGGGAAGAATATTTATCCTGAAAGAGTCCCTGAAGAACTCAAACCACTCCGTGATTCATTCCAGACCTTCATCAGTAAATAAACCAGAGGGACACCAAGGAAAGAAAAGAGGCTTCTTTCATTTTTTCAGCGCTGTTTATTCACAGTATCTGTATGTTTTTTCACGCAGAGTTATCAGTTGAATACATAGACACAATAATAATGAAGACTAACGTTAGTTCAGTAAAGGAATATAACGTGAAACCGTCTTCAACATCTGTATTCATCATCAGCTGTCATTCTGATCTGAACCATTCTGATAAAAATAGTTCCAGACATGAACAGTTGTGGAGCAGACAGACTGTTTGGGCGAATGTCGGACAGGAACTCTTCACCACACACACACACACTCAGTGTGTTTGTTGGTATTTCCTGTTAATGACCCTACAGTTATTATGTAGGAATCTGGCCAGCTACTGTTCCCACCCTCCCACACACTCGGGGAGTCCTTATGTTGGACTAGATCTTTGGAAAGCGACCTGAAAACATCAGCGTGGACACGAGTTTTCAGATTTAAGCGCTTTTTGTTTGGACGTGATCTCACTGATCAGGTCACACACTGACTGCTCATTCAGTCCTTTAGCTGTGTGATGGTTCCACTGAGGTCGCCGTGAACCTCCGCTCAGCCTGCAATTAGGAGGCCAGAGGTCAGGGCAGATAGTAGATGGACGGGAGGACAGAAGACATGAAGAAAATAAGCTGCGGGGAGATAAGAGACATGCGCTCTCACTTACTCCAACATGAAAGGTTCGAAAGCATGCTGCTGCTGCTGCTGCCAGGAAAGAGGAGCAGCTCAAACAAAACAACCGGTTGGAGTAGTAGTAGTCAATCACAGCAGTTGTGTTGTCAGTCAGGCAGCCATCATGTGCTGATTGTTTCAGATGATACTAATAGTCCTGAAACTTCCTCTGTTCTCTTTCATTTCCCCAGTCCCAGCCCTCCATCCCCTCCACGCAAACTTCATCTCGGTTTTATCACTCGTCCACACTAAACCAGTTCAAATGTTATCTCTGTTTCAGCCCTCCATCCACACTAAACCAGTTAACGCCTCCACCCAGAATCTACATGTTAAATGTTATCTCAGTTTCAGCCCTCTATCTAGGATCTATTACTTTTTTAAAAACTTTTTTTTTAATCAGTCCACAGTAAACCAGTTCAACTGTTATCTCACTTTCTTCAGCCCTCCAACCAGACTCTACCAGGGAAAATTTTTATCTCTGTTTTTTTTTTTTTTTGGATGGAGGGCTTCATCAGTTAAACTTGTATCTCTATTTCAGACCTCCGTCCACACTAAATGAGCTAAAGTGTATCTCTGTTTCAGACCTCCATCCATGGTCTACCAAAGATTTTTTAAATCTGGGTGTGGGTGGAGGGCTAAAACACCTCTGTTAAGCCCTCCTAAACTAAACCTAACATTGGTTTATGACATCGTTTGGATTTGATGTTGTCATGTCGTCACTCTATCACGATACAAAAAGGCCATTTTTATGTTTTTCTGTGTTTCACTGAATGCCTGAATGACTTCTGGGTGTCTGGGACAAGAGGACTGTGTCTGTGATTCATTTTATCATCTTTTATCATCTTTATATGAATGAGGTAGACAAAATGATAGAGACACCTGTATACAAGTATAACACAACACAATTCAATAGCACCACCAACTACGTCCTTCAAAACTAAATCTTAGAACCATCATGTCGGTTTGTCGCAGGATTGTTGGATTACACTGCATTCATCTTAGCGTGGTGCAGCTGAGAGGACGTACGCGTCGTCAGCCAGTCTGCGTCTGAGCAGTCCGATAAATGTGAACTCTAAAAGCCCAACGTAGATTTCCTGTTTTACACTTTCCCAAAACGCTGATGTGTCACTGTTTCCTTGTCTAAGAGTGATTCTCAGTAACAACCACAGAGAAAACAACTTTCTCAATGTAGCAGCACATGATTCATAGTGATCGTCATGACAACGGAAACACAGTCACACAGATTGACAGACAAACATCTGCATGGCCCGTCTGAGACCTCAGATGACCACCTCCCTCCATCCGCTGCAGTTTGCCTACCACCCCAGGGTTAGTGTTGAGGACACGATCATCTACCTGCTTCAGCGGAGGCTCTCTCACCTGGCAACACTGTGAGGATCATGTTCTTGATTTCTCCAGTGCCTTCAACACGAGCCAGCCTACACTGCTGATGGAGAAGCTCCAGGTGAGCTCCTGAGTCTGTGGTGGTTGAGCGCTTTATGGCATGGAGTAGGAGCAACCACCCCATCTTGAATGTGGCCAGAACGAGGGAGATGTGATTGTGTGGACTTGAGGAGGACTAGGTCTGAACTGAGCACAGTTTTGAGTGCGCACCTTGACAACAGACTGAACTGGAGAGGCTGTCTACAGGAATTGACAGAGCAGACTACTTCCTGAGGAAGCTGCAGTCTTTTAATGTGTGCAGGAAGATGTTGCCGACAACAGAGCAATTTCAGTCAGAGACCACTACAGGAGGTCAACTGCCATAACTCTGTCTGTGCAGAGAGAGGAGACTCATCTATCTATCTATCTATCTATCTATCTATCTATCTATCTATCTATCTATCTATCTATCTATCTATCTATCTATCTATCTATCTATCTATCTATCTATCTATCTATCTATCTATCTATCTATCTATCTATCTATCTCTAATATTGAATTTAAAGAGAACATGGAACAGATATTAGCTGAGAATGGTCACTAATCATTTGAAAAACAACAGCTAATGGAAAATAGAAAATTTACTAAACTTCAAAACCTCAACAAAATATGAAATAAATGGAAAGAAAATAGAACCAGAAATTAAAATGATGCAACAATCTTGAAGAAATAAGTGCCAAAACAAACAAACAGACAACAGATCAGCAGATCAGAGGTCTGTTTGTCCTCTCTGCTCATTGACTTTCACATGATGACAAACACACTGACTTAATGACACAGACGGCGTGCGTGTGTGTGTGTGTTATCTTCTTATCTGTGGTATGCTAATAGACAGCTGATCCCTGCTGTGTTCACATCTACTGATCAGAGATCAGTCTGATCAGATACAGGGCTTTGATCTTGGAGTGGTGTGTGTGTGTGTGTGTGTGTGTGTGTGTGTGTGTGTGTGTGTGTGTCTGGGGGAAGCTGTAGGGTCAGGAGGACACACGGAGTGATAGGGTGGAGGAGGAGGGGGCGTGGCTGCTGACATTACTGAAAATGGGAGGAAATTGCTGTTTATTCCTCTCCACACACACACACACACACACACACACACACACACTGACCACATCTGATACTGAAGTTTATTTGAATTAAATCTTTCCAAACTGTGTCGCCATAACAGAAAACACTGGATTCTGATTGGCTGGCAGCTGTCTGTTTAGAGTGTAGGAGAGTGAACGACTGCTAACACACAAGTAACACACAGTGAATTCACAGCTTATTCAAAAGATGCTGACTCCAAGCTCCTAAATGAACACCTCTTTTGTGGAACACGCTGACAGAAGAGAGAGGGTGCAGCTTAAATCTTTGATAGCTTCCCACGATTTGGACTTTCAGTTCCCTCAAAAATCTGCTCTGTCATGACAGCTTTGTACGAGTCAACAAATTAGCGTGTTAACATTTACCAAAGCAGGTAATGGTCACTGAGGCTCATGGGAAGTGTAGTATAGATTGACACAACAAACCACTGAAATGACAATATTTCTCGGAAAAGAAATATCAGAAATATTTCTTAGCGATGGCCACAACACCACTGCAGTCTCGTTAATGATCAGGAGGATACGTTTTATTTTTTACTTTATATTCCGGGACCTATACATTACAGAAAGATGAGATGTCAAATAAAGATAGGACCTAAAACTTTAAAAGTCAATTAAGACATTAAAAACACCATCAAAACAACGAAAGATGCTTCCTATTGAAACACATTAGTTTTAATGTTGCCCTGAGCGGCACGAAAAATAAAATGCTGTTCGTTGTGGGAGCACAAATTAGTACATTAAATTACGTGACAGTTTCAAGGGTTGGAAGTGGAGCCCATGTGTGAGTCTGATGTTTAGATCATCACGGTGGAAGAGGAAGGACAGCCAACATGGCGGCCGCCAGAGCCACAGATTCTGAGCTTCAAAACGGCTCTTCGGAAACCTGTGGGTGACGTCACACATACTGTCAGTGGTTTGACATCGTACGTGTCTTTACAATAAGGAACAACGCTGTTTGTCACCAAGGCATCATAACAATAAGTCCGATAAGTGAACAACCCTGAGCGGTCCTGGGATCAGACAGCCTGTAAACAAACCAACAGTTTACTCAGACTGCAGACGCCTGAACTATCATTAATAATGCCTCGTTGTACAGGAAAAGCATACCGGAGGTCATAGTTGACGCAGGAAGTGGTGTTCACAACAAGCTTTGCTTATAATGTTACTCTCCAAATAAGGTTTGAATTCTTTGTAGTGAGTGGTGAGTACAGGGATAGTAGTGAAGGGAGAGACTATCAAAATAAGAGCCAAGCTGTAATGAACTCCAACTTGATGTCATGTTTTTGGACAAGGGCTACCTCAAATGACCAACACTTATTCAGTCGTACTCATAGAGCAGGACAGCACATTGTTCTCAGTTTTTTCTGGCTGTGTATGCCACAAATTGATGAGACAACCCCCCCTCCGGGTTGTTTCCTAGCAACAGTGATAAACAGATTCACTTCACAGATCCAAAGTCAGAGATTTTAAACATGAGGACACACACAGCCCTGTGAAACTCTGTGAGTTTACAGCCTTATATGGACATTCCTGTAGCTGAGGTCACTGTCAGCCATGACATCACACACACACACACACACACACACACACATACAGGCACACACACACACATGCACAACACACACAGATGAATATAGGTCAGTAATATAAACTGTAAAACACAGAGGACTGTAAATATTTTAGCAGTGATGTATTAGCAGTGACACACACACACGCACACACACACACACACACACACACACACACACACACACACACACACACACACACACACACACACACACACACACACACACAGACCCCCTGGGGGGATAAAGAGAGGGAGGGGTTGTCTGAACAGCTTGTGACGTCTCCAGGCCATGATAACGTCTGCTAATTGGTTCCATCAGGCCTCATTCCTTGTCCGCATGTGTGTGTGTGTTCTGTTTTGTCTTAATAGTCAGTCTCACAGTCAGTTCCTCACAGCCCGCGGTGTTAGAGTTTGTTTTATTCAAAGTTTCAAAAAATGTTTTCTACTCTCTGCTTCCTCAACATGTCGTCAAAAAGGGAACACGATGTTTCCTGAAGATGGGAAGAACGAGGAAGCAGGCAAGAGGCTTGCAGCTGCAGAGTCGGAGCGTAGCTCTCAGTCTGCACGTGGCCACGGAGGAGAGTGTGACATCATATCCTGACATCTCTCATGGGTGGTGCAAAGTCATACCTTTATGACTCCAAGGGAAGTATCGACAGGGTGAAGCTTCACCACAGGCACTGGACAAGTGTGACAGAGTGCTTTTACTTAGGTAAAGGCAGCATTGCCCTAGTGTAGAACTAGTCACGCATTCAAAGTTTTACTTGTGTACAAGTTCAAAAGCTGCGGCTCAGGTGGTATCAGCTTGTCTAGAGGGTCACTGGACTGATTCCTTGCTCCCCTAGTACAGTCCAAGTGTCTTTGAATGAGATGCTTAACCCCAAATCGCTGCTGATGGCTGCAACGTTGGTGTGTGAATGTGAGTGAATGGGTGAGATCTGATGAGCAGTTAGCACCTTGCATGGCAGCCTCTCCCATCAGAGTGTGAATGTGCGTGAGAATGTGTGAAAGTGGTTTACTGACCCATCAGAGCACTTTTACAAGTCCATCAAGTAGACAGCAGGATGTAGATCATTTTAATGTTGCAGATGTTGAAGGTAGGGCTTATTTGACAACCTGATATACTGCTGGGTTGATTAATTTGTGAAAATATCATCCATCCATCCATTTTCAATAACTACTAATCGATTTCAGGGTCTGGGGGCTGGGGCTAATCCCAGCTGGCACCATGGACAAGTCACCAGTTCATCAGAGGACTATGATAACATTAATGGTAATGATATTTTTAGATTTAAATAGTAATAATTATTACAAGTGGAATAGGAAATGATTGAATGATGGAATAGCTTAGCATGAATAGTGGCAGCCGCACCTTGCAACAGCTCTCAAACTCACTGATTAACGTTCATTTAATCTGTACAAAAACTGGAGTGGCCCATTTTGATTCCACTCTGTAATGTTAATTATTAAAATGGTGATTATTACACTGTATATTAAGATGATAATGACAGTGTTATTGCATTATTGTAATGTTTTTAGAATGCTTTCTCTGTTACAGCCGACATTCAATATAACACAAGCGGCAACCTCCACAAGTGGCGTCCACTTGAGGCTGGCTCCAGAAGTGAGTCAGTCTCCATAAGTCCCCATGTTCAAATGTCCAACTTCACAGCAGAAATAAACATGTTTACAGCCTGGTACAAAAAACAGTTTTGGTCTCTATAGCTAATTTCCCCGTTCATGACAACTGTACTGAGGGTGACTTTATATACAACTCACCTCTTCAAATCATATTAACACTTAAAGTTATGCAGAATTAACAGTGTGACAGCTTTGATTGACAGATAGGTGCTGTTACAGGTAGCAACAAGCAGCCATCATTTGGTCCACTGATGATCCACATTTTTTGAGCTTCAGAAACCTGTGGGTGATGTCATCCATACGATGTCCATTCCTTATGTTTTCAGTCTTATAATATTAACAACAGTTACTTTTTTCTTTTGTCACTCTAACCCACAAAGAAACCCTGAAACTTAATGAGAATCTGATACAGTATATTCATTCTTACAAACACTATCTATATATTTATCAGAAATATATAATAACAGAAACATTGGGAAGTCAATGAAAGTTCTGCACGCTGTATTGCTCCTGATGAGCAGTTAGCAACTTGCGTGGCATGCTGTGCATCAGAGTGTGAATGTGTGTGTGAATGTGTTGTAGTTATATAGCACTGGTTTACCGAGGGCTTTTAAGTCCATGTGTGTAGTCCATGATTGTAGTCCGTGTGTAGTCCATGTGTGTAGTCCATGTGTGTAGAATATTTATCTAAAATACAATAACATCACAAAGTCAATAAAAGTTCTACAAAAAAGAAGTTGTGGTTTTACATATGGTGATGAGATGTCCTGGTTTATCCAGTATTGTCCCAGTTTCAGGCTGGTCATCTGGAGTTAATTATTACTAATTACTAACATACATTATCAATATAAAAACATAAACAATGCAGCAAGAACCTGACCCAATCAATTCTTGTCAGTTAGCTGTCCATGATGGCAAAGAGTCATTTCTAAACAGCTCCAGCAGGCTTTCTCCGCCCTTTTCAAGCTACCAACAAAAATGCTGCGCTCATGGCCTCTATTAAAACATATTTGTCCTTGTGAGGTTGCCTGGCAACCAGTGGTCAAGACGTAGTCCAGCACAAAACCCCCCTGCAACGCTGCAAAGTATCTTTGTTTATTGTACGGATGAAACTAACAGCGGGTAACGTGTTAGTGAGTGAGCGTTCAGAGCTGATGGATTCTGTTTGTTCCCAAAAACAATAATTCAACTATTCACACATGTTGTATGTCATGTGTCTGCATAGCCGCGAGGGACCGCATGATGATCTTCAGTCATCCGCCCAGAGAGGCCGCGCAGACATTTTGCAGACGTTTGCATGAAGCCCAAATTCTTATGACCAACAGCACATGTGAACATGTCTGTGGATATAAACACAGCCGTTTGCATGTCCGCTTTGGATTGTGCCAGGCCTCTTGGGAGACAAGGACTGCAGTGTGAGCCTGAGCGGAAACATGGAAACATGGCAAAAATAGATGGAATAAAAAAAGAAAGTTGAAACATTTCAACAGGCTGAAGAAGCGAGGGAGCAAGTCAGCATCTCGAAGCTGCTTTTCTACTTGAAACTTTTAGTACGTAAAAGAAACACCTTGTACTGTTGACAGAAAACAGAAAGTGAGAACTGAACTGTGATCACAGACGCTCGAGTCCCAACTGTGAAACTCTGCGTAAATAAACTCGGTCCAGTGAACTGGGTCAGAGTTCATCTCATCAGTCTGTCTTATTTCAAATACAACGGCAATTAATGATCACAAGATTTAGTGTGTGTGTAGCCATATGTTGAATCAGTAATGAGCTACAGGCCTGCAGCAGTTAGACTGAGTGTGTGTGTGTGTGTGTGTTGTCCCACAGGCAACACAAGCTGTTACTGAAGAAGATGCCTTCGGACACACACACACACACACACACACACACACACACACACACACACACACACACACACACACACACACACACACACAGAGCACTCGGTCTTCTCTGTACAATCAAAATGTCTCCTGAGCTAGAATGAGTTTCACAGAAATACTTTCATGTAATAAAAGACATGTGATTTTAAAAATAGGGAAGATTTTCGGACATATTTTAGCGAGTCACATGACTCAGCATCTACGTATTTGTTCCAGTCAACAATTGAGCTCACACTCAACAAGCTCCAGACTAAAACTCTTTTCAGACGTGGAGGTCAGACTCCATCTCTTTATCTTACAGTTTTTTGTGATGGCTTAAACACTTACATGGATTCTTATAGCACAATTTCTAAAACTATTAACATTTATCACAAAACCCTTCACCGAGTTTGCAAAACTGAAAGCACAAACATTGCTTTCACTGCACAGGACTCCTTTTGCAAAACTGTAAACACAGCTCCACTGCTTTACACTCAATTTCCAGATGATCTACACACTCCTATCAAAACTATACATATTTATGGCTATTTTTTACACAATTCTGCCAACTGTCAGGCCACACTTTCACATGTGAAAACTATTATTTATAATTACTTCACTTTGCAATCTGCCTGAGCACTATAAACAGGAGATATTTTCCCCGGTGCCTAGCAATGGAAGACATTGCATGTGATGTGGACGAGATTTTGTGGCCAGACCCAGTAAGAAGACAAGACTGATTTTTTTCCCTCAATGATTGTCATTTTATGTTTTTTTTTTTTTTTTGTGCCTTGACCTGAAAAACACACGTTTACGTGTGTTTACGTATTTGGATGTGTGTAAATAAATATCCATTCACTTTGACCCCTGTGTGTTACTGTAAAAGGTACTGAAAACCGATATGCCCTGCACACAGGATAAGCAAAAGCCAAATGAGTTTTTCATTGTTACTGTCAGTGTGCAGTGGCTGCTTTGTGTGCTTACTGATATTATGAGTTGTGTGCACCGTCGGATACAAAAATAACTATTTTTAAAAGAGTGTGAACAGTTTAGCAAAAAGTGCTTATGCAACAGTACAAAAACATGCTTTTGCAAGTGATCTACTGTGTTTTGCTATTTGGGTGAAAGGTTTTGCGATTTGTGTGTAGAGTTTTGCAAAAAAAAGCCAAAAGTTTCAAAAATTGCGTCTTAGCTATCAGAAAAAACTGTAACATCCTGTCGTCCAATGCTGGTGCACTGAGGGATTTTAGAAAAAAGGAAGTAACTTACTCTGTGTTTCGCTTGCACAACCATGATGATGTTTATAACTTAAAGCTTCAACTGCAAAATGACTTATTATAATTAAAACATAATAATAATTAGTTAGTTAGTTATTAGTGATGCAGCAACCATGAAACACTCTTTATAAATATGTAACTTGTTACTTATATCTGAAGGACAAAAAGCCAGTGATGTGACAAATTCCTTCCCAGAAAAGAGGGCTTCACATCTGAATCATGACTTCCATGTAAAAGTGACTCAGGAGTCCAGATGCATGCAAGCATGTAAAATCACATTTCCATATAGAGAGATACATGTCTGAAAGGGGCTTTAATGTCTGTCAGTCTGAACACATCCGAAACCTCTGAAAATAACTCTTAGTTAACACAAATGTGAAGACAGAAGCTTACCAGACTCCGCTCTTTTATGGTTTGGACAAGCAGACAATGATGCATTCAACTCATAAGATAAACACAGCTGGATTTATACTACTGTGTCAGGCTAGTGTGAAGGCTCAGACCTGTAACAACACATCAGAGCTGCAGTGATACCACATGGAGAGCAGGAGAGCTGTGACCATGTTTCCTCCATGTTTGTGATACTGAATGAATGAATGTAAGAAGGACAGATCTGATCATCTACCACGCAGCGTTAAACTCTTTGGTGTTTAATGAAGAAACTAATGATTGGCCTGGTGAAACTGGGTCATATTTTATGGAGGTTGGTTTTCCCTCTGATGTCCTCCGGCTGCTCCACCTTAACTCTCTGTGATTGCAGAGTTTCCTGATGGACAGTGAAGTAAACTGTGACCTGTAGCTGCCATTAGCTAATGTTAGCTCATTTTGTTAGCTGCGCTGTCCACACTGTGAGCTCAGATGTTCCGGCTGTAATCACCCTTCAGATTCATGTTTAAGTCAACCAAAATGATCTTATTTCCAACAAGGGTATGAGGTGGCATCCTCAGACCAGCATCACTGGAACCTCACAGGACCCCTTCTCCAGATAAATTCCAATACAGATTATGCTAAACTTTACTACTTTACCATAGTTTTACTCTTTTCTGGCAGCTTCTTGCTCAGCCACTCTGTTTTTGTCTTCTTAGCTTCATCTCTCTATGTCTTCTTCATTTTTTCCTCCTCTATCATTATGTCCATAGAGGCTGCTGAACCTGGTTACACTGCCTGCTCACCCAGCTCCTGTTCTGGCACACCATGGCTCTGCTCCCCATCTGCATTCCCCCTTGCCTCTGGGTTGAAAACCTCCTTTCCCCTGGTGGTCCAAAACACCTGTGGTACAAACACTAACACTCCCGTGGTGCTCTGAGCTCACAATCCAGGCAGCCTGGCTAACAAACTGAGCTAACATTAGCTAACAGCAGCTACAGCTGGCAGCAGTTTACTTCATTGTCCATCAGGAAACTCGATAAAGTGAAGAATCAGCTGCTGTGCATCAACTCTTTGTGACTTACAATGTGATTTATTTATTTGATTTTGGCAGTTTTAGTCAGTGTATTCAGTACCATGCTAAACCATTTCCATAAACATCCCTGTCATTATGACAGTAAATGAACAATGTAGTTCGGATTAGATTGATTACACAATGAGATGCGATACCGTGTGACACGTCTATCTGTGTTTGCTCTGACCTCAACTGGAACCATGGACGTGGACGTGGATCAGAAGATGGTCCCATGCTAAACTCTGTCCTCCACTTTACAGGAGACACAGACGCAGAGTTTCAACCCACAGCAGCTCCTTCCTGTCTCAAAATCCTTGAGGATGATGTCACGTCCTGTCTGGAACAACAGCCATTGTGCTCCACAGGAAGTGAACTTCCCGCGAACGGCCCATTCTTCCCTCCGAGGGTCAGTCAGGGCAGTGTGCTGTTGGACAGGAAGAGCCATTATGAAGATGTATGGATGTAACACATTACTGTTACCATATGCTCACTCCAGCGGGTCGTTCAGTAGTGAGTTAAAGGAGAGTGATTTAAAGAATTTCACTCAGAAATGTGTCATGTGACGTTGGAGTATTTGAGTTTTCTTAGAGTTTGATTGGGTGGCAGGAGGGCGTGGCCCCACCACTGTGGCTACATCCGGACCTTTTCTGTGCCATCTGATACAAACTGCTTATGTCCACATAGTCAGCGGAAATATTTAACATTATTATTATGACGACACAACAGACTTATTTAACTAATATCATAAGCTGTCCCAGACTGCACGATCACACTTTGAATCTGAACGTTTCCTTCGTTGATATGTTTGTTTACTGCTGCTGAAAAACTGTAAGTACAGTTTTGTATCGTTTCCCTCACTGTGGGTTCCATGGTGCAATAGTTACACAGCCAGCCATCATCGGCCGTCCTGTCTCTCTTTGGCACTACCGCCGTGTTTACATTAGAAACAATGGAAGGAGCGGCGGCCTTTGCTAACTGTCTGACAAATAAAATATTCCCCAGAGTATTATTAGCCCACACGTTAAATCAGCTGGAGCAGGGATAGTGTTTAGACTGTTGTTCTTGGCCAGTGTTTCTCAAACTTTATGTAGCACGATGTATCAGGCTGATACTGAAACAAAATATTACAGGAAAATACTAAACTTATTGAAGTAGCATTCCAGTTCAGTCCAATTTTAGTCTAACTTCATTTCATTTGAAAGTCATGTACTACCAGTGTTATCCCCAAATTCCACCGGGCGCCGACAGTGATATGTGGTTGTTCTAGTTAATGTTTCAAACTCCACAGGCTCCGCCACGGCCCGGTTTAGAAGTGTCCCCGAAGTGAGCCACTGCTTGGCTCCGCCTGAAATATGCTGTTGTGTTTTTCTGACGACACCGCAAGCAGCCTGTGTGAATTTCCACAGAGCACCTCGACCAGGCGGAAGCCAGAAAAAGCAAAGAGAAGCCGGTGGATTTTCAAAATAAAACATCCTGTGCAAACTGTCGGCCGCAAAAACAGACAAAAGCGAAACTGAGTAACTACGTAGCATATTTACACACGTAGAAGCATACTTAAAGCACATAAACCAAGCAGGAAACAAAGTCTGGTGGGCTAAATGCTTCGGAAACGCTCTGAAAAACATGGGGTTAGAAGTCGTGTGGAGGATGGACCAAAACAGCGTCGCAAAAGTAATGTGATAGAGACGTGTCCGGTGGGGTTTCGGGGTGACTCGTACCACAGTTTGAGAACCAGTGTTCTGGCTACAATATCTAAAAACATGGTGGTTCAACATGGCAGACTCTACATGGCTGTAGTCTGTAGATAAAAAAGGCTCATTTTAAGTTAACAAAAACATGATTCTTATTTACCTAGGTATTATTCAGGTCATGATACACTTATGAAAACACAGTTCTGAATATAAAATATTAAATCTCACACACTGGACCTTTAATATGTTGTTTTCTTGTCCACAGTCACAGAGCCGACACACACGACCGCCAGCTGACAGCTTCTGTTGTTTTGTTGTTGAGGTGTTTTTAATTTCATTTTTCACTGACTGTTTACATGCTGCGGTTAGCACAGCTTACTCAGCTGGGGCATGAGTTCTCTCCGGGTACTCCGGCTTCCTACCAAACACATGCAGTTAATAGGTAACTCTAAATTGCCCGTAGGTGTGTATGTTACTGTGAATGGTTGTCTCTATGTACCCTGCGTAAATCATCTGGGATTGGCTCCAGCCTCACTGTGACCCTGATGAGGATCAGCGGTTAGAAAATGGATGGATGGATGTTTACATGTTTGTTTGTGTGTGCAGTGTTAAATGAGCTCTTCTGCCGTGTCAGTAGAGCACTGAGGACTTTGTCCTGTCAGTTAACCTGCAGCTTCAATAAGCTAACGAGTGTCAATTAGTTATGTTAATGAGCTGCAGTTAAAATTCTCCCTGCTGCTCCTGGAGGGAAACTGCTCGTCTGATAACGAGCTGAAGGCTGACACCATCTGATTGGCTCAAACTGCCGTTAGAGCCAGGACGCGCGTGTGTGTGTGTGTGTGTGTGTGTGTGTGTGTGTGGAGGGGGACTTCATCCTGAATTTTATCTCTCTGTGGCCCTGACATGCTTATCTCTGACAACTACATGCACATACACACACACACACACACACACACACACACACACACACACACACACACACACACACACGACCTTGTCTAACTGTGGTCTCCTGCCAAACCGGAAAGATCTGACTGTGTGTGTGTGTGTGTGTGTGTGTGTGTGTGTGTGTGTGTGTGTGTGTGTGAGAGAGAGAGAGATCCAGCTGTTGGCGTCATATCAGTAACCTCCTGCTGTGGGTGTGGGTGTGTAATGTGGGTTCATACTAATATCCTCCCTAATGAAGCTCCCATATGTGTGTGTGTGAGTGTGTGTGCAGATGGAGGACATCCTCCGTCAGAACGAGGTGAAACATTATAAACCAGTGTGACGCGCTCGTTTTCTGATGGTAACAGGTGACGGGCAGGTGGATGCAGATTACACTTAATGCAGATTATTAATGAAGTGACAGAATAACGCTCCGTCAGCGCCATCACACACTGTGAAGTGTCTGTGTGAGTGTGTTGTGAGGTGAAATTGGGAGAAGTGACACACTGTGAAAACCTGTGAGGGAACAAAATGAATTCATTCTTCTCCCCTTCATCCACTGCGACCTCCTCCCTCATTCATTCATCCTTCAAGCCTTATTGGGGATGGAAAAGCATGATGTCAGCATTAAGACAGAGCCTGCAGTGTGATGTCTTACTGAGGCATTAACTCAAAACACACACTCACTGACATTAGGAGCCGTATTGTCTCCCACAGCTTTCTGACTGCTTTCCAACTGTTGATGATTCATTAACAGACTCTGCAGGAAGTGGAGCTCCTTTTCCTGATGTGTAAAACGTGTCTCATTATGCTTTGACACACGCCAGCCGTAGTACATCACGGAAAAACGGTCCACCCCAAGGAAGAGACATCGGTTTGAAGTGAATGAAGTGTTCCTGGCACATTCCAGGACTGTCCAGTTGTGGTCACTTCAGATAGCTTGACTTGAACTGTCGTGGGTTTGTCTGTCGCATAAAGTTCAAACTGTGGTCAACACCAAACAAATCCCCGAACTTATGCAACTACGCCTCATTTGTGACCGCCCTCCTGAATCAGGAAATTTTGTCTGGGTAAGGTCAAGCCACAACCTCTGTGGCTGGCAAGTGACAAAAACTGCAGTTCCTCAAACGTCTATTTGAGGCTGGCTATAGAACGAGTCAGTCTCCATAAGTCCCCAAATGTCCAACTTCACAGCAGAAATAAACATGTTTGCTGCTTGCTTGCTTTGCTTTGTCTTGATCTCATGACAACTGAACTGGCACATGTTCAAATTATATCCAGGCTTAAAGTTATGGATAATTAACAGCGTGGTTGCTTAACACTCCACATCTTTGCCCACTTTTGGATTAGTTGAGAGCTGATGGAGGCAGCGCTGGCAGGACGGCGACAGCCCTCACACACTGAGCTCCACAATGGCTCTTCAGAAACCTGTGGGTGATGTCACGGATAACACGTCCATTTTTATTGATACCATCTATGGCTGATGGTGTTGGCTCTAAAAACAGTTCATTAGAGTTGGACAGAGATCATGGTTTGATAACTCTTTTGTTGACAGTTTGGGAAAGAACTCTAACCAACTTTACTCTCTCGACTGGCAATCATGTACGGACGGTCTGAACTCCATCAGGACTGCATTCTGGACAGTTGAATGGCTGAAGAAACTTCCCTCATACTTCTCAGGTTGGTCAGAGTTAGGACGTTAGCGTAGTGACTGGACAGCTGTGTGGGGGTGAGGTGAAGTAAACACAGCTTGGACATCTTCAAACCGTCTTTTCATAACTACTGTATTTCAGGTTCAATACCTGAGCACCTCCTGTAGGGACAGTCTGAAAATGTAAATTGTCATTGCATCTCTGGCTCCTGCATGATGATCAGCCTTCTGATATGGTCCTACATGTTGTCCAAACATGTTGTACAAATTAGTTCTTCTTTTCTCTTCTCTGCTCCAGTTCTCCCTGTACTAATCTGCTGCACATGTATGTGAGTAAGTAAGTATGATGAGGTCAACAGATTCCAGTGGAAGAGATAGAGGACAACTTCCAGCCCTCTTTTCTCTGAAAAATGCATTTCAACATTCAGCTGAAGCTAATGAGGCTTCAGCAGCCTGTTGGACAGATGACTGTTGGTCGTCCCTGGACAGTGTTTCCCCATTACATCATAGCCAAAATCAAGAGGGGGGCGATTACAGTGTCGCTGTGCACTGCGGACATTCACACTCATACTCGAAGAGTAAGTTTGAAAAATGTGAGTGCATCCTTTAATAATGTGTCCTTTTAAAAGGGCCATTGGTCCTGAGGTGATGAGCATTTCATGGACTAACTTTTCTCTAAAAAAGACATTGGGGGGAAAAAACCTCAAATCTAATTGCTGATGTGTGTGTGATGTCATTCTGTACATGTCCTCCTGTCAGGGGGCCTGTATGTACCTCCAGGACTTGAAACCCATGACTGAGCACAGATTGCAGTGTAACAGCAGTTCAACAGTGAAATGACCTCTTTCTACTGTTTCCTTCTCTCCTTCAGGAATCACAGAATCACATGGTGACCTGAATGCAACATTGCTGTCACATGACACACACACACACACACACTCCATCCACAAACATCCTCAGGACGGTGATGTAAGTCTCTCAAAACAAACAAACAAACAATGGAATGTGTCCAACATATATGACCAATCTGGAAAAACGAATGATACATCGTGAACATAGTATACTTTGGTAACATGGGAAAACAACGCTAACACCATTTAAGTGTTGTCATTGTTAGCATATAAGCATATTACATTCATTTAGTCAGCCAATGCTTTTAAAGTGACTTACAGGGAGCAGCTTGGGGTTCAGTATTTTGTCAAGGACACTTTGACATGCAGACTGGGATCCAACCAGCCACAGCAACCCCTTATTAATAATTAATAATTTCATATATCACTGTCTCATCTTAGTTTACAGTAACTGCTTTAAACGTGTCCCAGAAAGGTTGGAAATTTGAATCGCAAACAATGACATTGATGATACGATGCTGAATTTTATATTAATTATGGAAATTAGGACTATGCATAGTTAGTATTTCTTTTTATAATCCTTTATAAATTACAATCACTGACACAACTATACAAGGAGAAGCACACGACCCAGGTGGGACTCGAACCCACAATCCCCAGCTCCGGAGGCTGATGCCTTATCCATTAGGCCACTGAGCCGTTAGCTACTGTTAGCATACTAATATGCTAAGATGGTGACCATTTTAAACATCTGTGACATGGATAAACAATGCTGACAGCATCTCCATTGTCATTGTTAGCGTGACCAGTGCTAACCATGCATTGTCACTGCGCGCATGTTTAGCATGATGACATTAGCAATTATTCCTTATAACCACACACAAGGCATAGACATGCAAATGTGGAGACATGATTCGTAGCCATTTCGTGACGCCCTGGGAATTAGGGGTTTGATACCTTGCTCAAGGGCACTTCCATCTCGAGCTACCAGTCCACTCTCCACAGTGTGGTGCTGTGCTGTGCACACACACACACACTCTTCATGTAATAAGATTTTGGTTTTTGTGTGTTTTCTGCAGATGGAAAAATAAAGTCAGAGGTAAAAGGTCACCACACTGTCTGCTGCTTCCTCTTTTTGCTGGTTTTGGTTGTAACCACAGCGACTGCACAGAACTTCCTCTTTGCTTTTTTGACAATGAGTTACTCAGACGTGGGGAGGTTTTTGGCACCTGTTGCCCGTGACAACAGATATTGGCTCTTCGTCCTTTTCCGGCTCTCCCTCTTCCCGTTGTCGTGTTGAGTTCACCTCTATCGAGGCCTCTCCTGTTTAAAGACGACAAAATAAAAGAGCTGAAAGCTGACCTCCTGTCAGATTCATGTTTTAGTCCTTCACCTCTGTCAGAGAGAAAATAACATCCTGAAGGGAGGGACGGACACACACAGAATCTCTCACACCCAGCCTTTGCTTCTTCTGGATTGGTTGTCAGAAAGTGGGTCAATGTGACATCAGCAGTTAGGTGGAGGTCTGGGTGTCCTGACCCATGACATTTTGAGCCCGAGACACTTCATTTTCCTGTTGGTTTTATTCCAATTTGTGCTTTTTATGCATCATATTTAAAATAAATACCTCTGTCAACATGAATATTCCGTCCTGGAAGAGGGATCCCTCCTCTGTGGCTCTTCCTGAGGTTTCTTCCACATTTTTTCCCTGTTAAAAGGGTTTTTTTGTGGACAAGTTTTTCCTCACTCGAACCGAGGGTCGAAGGACAGAGGGTGTCACTCCCTGTACAGACTGTAAAGCCCTCTGAGGCAAAATGTGTTTTGTGACTTTGGGCTATACAAATAAAATTTGATTTGATTTGATTTGAAAGAAAATAAAGAGTCAACATGAGTAAAAGACAGCTGTTATATTAAGGATTAAAACATCACATCACAGAGATGGTGAAAATATCAGTCAGATTACATCCTCTAGTGACTTCTGCCATTGTGTTGCTCAGGCTTGGTAGTCCCCAGCTGAACATTTTCACAAGAGGCCATGGAAAATACTCAATACTCACGCATTACTTAATACTAATATACTTTTAATACTCATTCATACTGACGCACTCGTGGATTCATCTGCCATCCAGATGTTTTTACAGTCGAACTTCTGGAGGAATACGCTGACATTTTTCAAGAACTGACAGGCAACATGATTGTCACTTTCAAAGGTAGGTGCATTTTAGTTATTGCCTTTGTAGGCAATGATCATATACTGTATCGCACTGGCCCCAAAGTTGGGGTCGGGTCCCCCCGGGGGCTTGCAAGACAGCAAAATGGCATATTTTAGCCATAATTGTAACAAAACATTGGATTTTCTTTGCCCCCTTTGACCCCTGATGTGTTTACAGCAGATTAAGGACATTAGCAGCAACAACAACATTAATATTAAGGTATATTAGCATTGTGCTAAACTTTACGGCATGTAACAAGGACAAACTATCTGACATCTAGGGATAGTGGGAGACGCCTAGCACTGGTACAGTTGTTCTGGGGGTCACACGATAAAAGGTTTGTGAATCCCTGCTATATCAGAGGGGTGCCAACCCACCCCTCATGTCTGATAGATATGTAGCTACAATCAGAGGCTAGTTAGCTTAGCATAAAGACTGAAAAAAGATGGAAACACCTATAGCCTCACAGTTGAAAACAGTAAAGTTCTGTTTTTACAGTGGTAATATGGTATTCTCTGGGTCTTATATAATAAAAAGGTTGGGATGAAGTGCTCTGTGGCTTAGTTACAACTGCATGTAGTAAGCTAATTAGCCTGCCGCCTGCCAATGTCTGTGTTACTACAGATCCATGCACACTGATTCAACACTGTGGACAGAAGTGTGCTGCGCCTAGCTATGGTAGCTTTTAGTTATAGAAACTAGAATCAGGCAACCATTATTCAAGTGAGTTTAGCAATTGGTCAAACTTCATAATTCACAGTACTGTCCATTGTAGCAACCAATAAGTCCAGTAATGTAATACCTGCTGAAAACCGTTTTCTCCATCTAACACTGAGCAAACACATGTACAGTAGTGATCTAACTAACATATACACTTCACAGTGATGAATAAACAATACTCCTCCATACATGAAATTATGAATTTACACGTCTAAGCTAATAAACAATATTCTAAATAAAGATTTTGTAGAACAAATAATTCTCAAACTGGCTCTTACAACCATAATTAAGGAGAGAAGTGCTGCATAGTACACACCCTTGATGAATGAATATGATGACTATGCCATCCACCATATCTATTTTTGATGAGCCAACTGCACAAAAACTGCAAAGTAATCTTTTGTTTCCAAGAATTGGTGTCTTTAGTTTGCACTCTCAGCAGATTTTTTAAATCTCACAGATCACTGGAAACAGTACAGAGATGTTTGCTGAATGTTCTCCAACATCTCTACTGTTCATCTGTTCATTCATCTCTCTCCCAGACAACCAAGAAGTCTTCTCAACCAGCTGACAGCTGCATACACACACGTGTGTGTGTGTGTGTGTGTGTGTGTGCGTGTGTGTAGAATCTCCATTATTTGCAGAATTCCTGTTCTGCTGTTTATTTTCCTGGTTTAAATAAATAAACAGGAAGTGAGACAGAATGGCAGGAATGAGACATCCTGTAAAGGGAGAGACCTGCAGCAATGACCTCCAATCACAGATTAGAGCTGTAGTGAGGTCACTTCCTGTCTGCAGCTGTTTTTTTCCCTTTTTTCTGGAACACGTGAACGATGCAGCGAGTGGTGGGTCTGATGAACATCCTGTATTTATGCAAATGAAGGCTCCACTCCTCACTGCACTCGGCAATGTTGATGATAGAGATGTTGTTGTTGTTGTTGTTTTCATCGTGGTTGCCAATAGCGATGTTGACATCAGGAAGAAGAACAGCTGGCGTAACTGGAGGCATCGCCACAGCAACACAGACCCACAATACCTCTGGAGCAAAACAGCTGTTCTGTCCAGGGGCGAGTGGCCCAGAGACAGACAGAGAGAGAGGGACAGACATGATGGCATGAATTAGTTTTTAGGTTCTTATTGATCCCAACCAAGTTCCATTAAGTCCGGATCACATGGCACATGTTGACATGTAGCATCTCATACAGACTATGTAGACTAACCAGTGCTAAAAATGACAAATGATGAGACAAATCTTGTTATGATGACATAATCAACCTGTTATCAAAACAAAATGTTGTTTCCTCTCATTACTTCTAATGTTCATCAGAAATCTGGAGTGCCATGCCAGTCTATAGATGGTGTCTTAAAAAACGTACTGTAATGTGTAGTTCAAGTTCATTACAGTTCTAAATGTTTTACAGAGTTCAAGTAGACCTCAGATCATAGACATGAAGAAACCACAACCAAGGGAGACCAACAAGAAAAAGAGAACTACATGCAGCAACAACAACGGATGCTATCTGCATGTGTGGTTCCCACATGGAGGAGGAGATGTGATGGTGTAGGTGCTTTACTGGTGACACTGTTGGTGATTTATTCAAAATTCAAACTCACTCTGCAGTGATATGCCATGTGCTTTGAGCGCAGTGGGACCATCATTTCTTTTAACATGACAATGACCCTAAACACACTTCCAGGCTATGTAAGGTCTTATGGACCAAGAAGGAGAGTGATGGAGTGCTGCATCAGATGACCTGGCCTCCACAATCACCTGACATAAACCCGACAGAGATAGTTTGGGATGAGTTGGACTACAGAGCGCTGGAATAGAAGCTAACAGGTGCTCAGCATTGATAGGAACTCCTTCAAGACTGTAGAAAGTATTCCAGGTGACAACACTTTGTGATGTGTTCAAAGGTTCCGTACATCCAGTAAAATTTGTATATTTGGACCAGTAAACAAAAATGTAAAGAAACCAATTAAAGAAATCAAAACAGATCAAACACAGTGTTGTAGACAAAGCCAGAATAAGTGACTCATTGTGTCTTTACTCATAATGACAGTTATTATGATAACCGTTCTCAAAGTTTCTCATGTGAACAGACTTAAACAAACAGAAATGAATCATTTCTAAACATTTCCCCCACAGATAGACAAGCTGACTCACAGCCTGAGGGGAAACGTATCAATACGCACAGCTGGAAAAAAAATAGTTCCACTAGATCAGCTGGGTGATGAAGTCACAGGGGTCCAAAGAGAAACACTGGACAAACAGTGACGTCAAATGTGAAATATGAATCAGGATGAACACTGTATGTACATAAATACCATGTCTAATTCCAGTTGAAATTTATACTTCCTGTCCACAGTTCCCATGGTGACTGTGGGAGAGACTGAGGGGGCGTTTAGTGATAGCCTAGTCAGACACACACACGCAAACACACCGTACATTGATACAATTCCTTTCTGTTGAATCGTGTCGTTTTATGCCGCAGCATTCAGAGAATCTGCAGGAAGTTCTTGTCCTTGCTGTCTGGCATGCGCTGTTTGTGCATCACATTTTCTACGGTTTTTATTTCGCAACATAAATATTTAAATGATTTGAAAGCCTTTTTCGAAGTTGGCTGATAAAACATGAATGTGAATTCCCAATGAATTCCCAACAGATTGTTGAAAGCACCACGAAAAATAAATTTCCATGACATGACATTCATCCTCAGAAACACTCGCTGGTAGCTCTGACCTCAAACCCAATATGGAAGTCTAGAATTTTTAACTGGTGAGTGTGATTAAAAGTGCAACATGGACCCTTCCTGTAAACAAACATCAGCTACGGTCAGTGCAATCACAGAACCCATTACAGTACCTATCGTCCTACGATGTTGCCCTCTGGGGGCAACCGGGTGGACTTCTGTGTGCTGCGAGCGGATACAGAATAGATCAAGGATATCCGGACCAAGACTTTCCTCTGCAGTCTGATTTGCAACTTGATATCCGAGAATGAAAAAGAACCCACACACATTTATGCAACTGAATCCCACTCAAATGTGATTGATGCTAATTTGTTTAAAAATGGAAACTAGAACGCTTCTGATGCCAAAATCTTGTTCCTTGCCTGCAGATCCAAGATTCACATGCAGATACCTTTTTATAGAGATTACATTCAGTTTCATTTGCCAACTTGTATGTAGCTTGCAGTCCCTGCATTTGTTGGTATACTGTGGCATTATCTTGACACTGTTTATCAACAGTGTGAACACACTGGGACTATGTCACCTGCTGCGCAGACGATAAACAGTAGAAAACGTGTTCATCAGAGTGTGGTTGCTCATATGGCCGTTGCCATCTTGGCGGTCCTGCCTCCCAGCCAATCCAAAAATCTGCAAAGACATGGATCAGTCGTGGACTTGATGCAGGCCAAATGACGCCTGGGTGCTCAAAAAAGCCACCTGTAACGGCATCCAATCAGCAGTCAGTCAAAATGGCCACACTGTTAATTCTTCATAACTTTAAGTCTTAACATGATTTGAACATGTGAGTTGTATATAAATTCACCCTCAGTACAGTTGTCATGAACGGGGAAATTAGCTATAGAGACCAAAACTGTTTTTTGTACCAGGCTGTAAACATGTTTATTTCTGCTGAAGTTGGACATTTTAATATGGGGGCTTATGGAGACTGACTCGTTCTGTAGCCAGCCTCAAGTGGATGTTTGAGGAACTGCAGTTTTTGGTAAGTCATGGCCAAGGAGATTGCCACTTGGCGCAAACATATACGTATCTTCTTGTGCTGGCATAAAATAAACCAAATGGAGACCCACTGAGGTGAAAATGTATTTCGTCTCATCTAAATGCTGTTAAAACCCATCAGGAGTTTGCTAATAAAACAAGTGTGAATTCCCAACAGACTGCTAAAACTGCAAAGGACGTGACTTCTCTGATGGCTACTAGAGGACAAAAACTCCACAGGGAACCTTAAATCCAGACAAACATAAATAAGAATCCACAGTCCACTGCTGGGTCTGTGAGGCTTGTGCTCACAGACAGAAGCATGCCAACAATGACGATACCAATGCTGATGTGGAGTTTAGCATCCTAGCATGCTAACATTGAATGCTATAACAGTGAATTTCCGTGTGGGATCATTAGAGGCTACCTTATCTTATTCACTGGTTAGCACTAAACCCAGAGCACAGGTGAGGCTGATGGAATGTCACTAGTTTTTTTGCAGGAAGCCTGAAGGAGCAGCTACAAGAAGTGACGCACACAAAGTATCAATATATGTCTTTGTAAATAAATGACAAGCGTGTCCCTTCATGACATCAAACCACAGATTCACTTCTGCTAACGTTCATGTCTCATAACTTTTGCCATTAACAGTGTTCCATATGTGCAGCAGCAGGGGAAGAGCTGTGCATTTTCCCTTTAAGTCTGCGAGAAATGGGACAGGAAACAGGTCTGTGTGTTGTTGGTGTTTCAGCTCTATTGTTCTGTTTTGTCCCAGATCTGACAAAGCTAACTGTATTAATGATGAGGAGGCTATTACACACACATATACACACACACACACACACACGCATGTGGTGCAGTGTTTTCTTGTTGGACAGGAGAATGGAGCTCTGTTGTCACATCTGCAGCTCTCTGCATTTTTGTTCTTACCGAGTTTAAAGGTTATTTCACTGCTGGGAGGTCAGAGGCCAAAGGTCACCTCCTCCTAGCCCCACAGCTGCTCCTACCTCTGATGTCTTAAAGCTTAAACTTGAGTCAGTGTTGAGGCTGCGCAGACAACACGTTTTTTTTCTTCATCTCAATGAAGGGCAGACATTACTCAAAGGACTGTGGAGATGACATGTTACACAGTGAGAGAATGTATTGCAGTGTAGACCCAGTTAACAGTTAAATACACAGATGACACTGAGGACCAGCAGGCCTGTTGGAAGTTTTTCTGTCTTCTATCTAGACCATGGTTAACCATCTCCAGTACATTAAACACTATGGTTTAGCATGGTGTGTTTTTGGACTACTTGGGCTCAGCAGAAACAAGCTGTAAACACATCATCACTTTATGTAGTTGACATATTAGCAAAATCTCCATATCCAGCAGAAGCAGAGAGATCCTTCTCTTCATGTATTCCATATCATCCATTTGATGAATCTAAGTTCAGTATTCACTTCATTTAAGCTCTGTTTTTGGCCTCCACCAACCACAATCACCTGGCTCTTTGACTTCTAAAAGCTCCACTACGTCATGCTAACTTTATCTGTCTGCAGTTCAGTGTTGATCACTGTAGCACAGTGGAGTTTCAGAGCTTTCTCATTGCCGCTATAAGAATAAAATAAGTGAAGTGATGGGGTGTTAAAGCAAAACAATGATCTGAAATGAGCACCATTCATAAAAGATGTATGGCTGAAGGGACACCGTCACATTCCTCATTTTATTCAGCATTAATATAAAAACATTGATTGCAGAAGCTTTAACGTAAACATTGACACACACTCTGCTGGTCACAGTAGTTGTGTTTCCGTTCGTCCTTTGAAGGACGTGGTCTTCAAAGGTGTGGCCTCTGTGGGCTGCTTCATGGACTGTGAAGGCTCTCAATGACTCCATTGTTTTCTCAGCTGGTTGAAGCTGAAGTGGAGCAAACAAGCCATAAAAGGCTATGATCTAAGTTAAAACATATTTTTAGTCACGCGTGCGGCTGAAATATCCCATTAAACAAATTAAACATGTGAGAAAGACTGAAAAAATGCTGGAAGTGTATCTGTAGGAACACAGAACAATCCTTCTAATCAGAGGTCAAAGGTCACATTATATAAGTTCCAGTTAGTGATGCTAGCACTGCTTACACAAGCAAACCCCGCAGTTTGCATCTACTGCCAACAAACTGAATGAGAAACAAGTCTGATTCTGCTGCTGGTGGTTCAAACATTCAGATCATGTATTCACTGATTTCATTCAGTCTTTGTCCAGCTGTGCTTGACAATATCTGGAGGTGCACTCGTGATGACAGTGGAAACTAATGTACCAACAAGCCTGTACAGTACCAGTCAAAAGTTTGGACGCGCCTTCTCATTCAGTGTTTTTTATTATTATTATTACTTTCTACACTGTAGATGAACACTGAAGACATCAAAACTATGAAATGACACATAGATTTATGTGAGCATGTGAGCATGCTCCTGACATCCCCTCAGGCAGATTCAGGAGGTTGTCACCTGGAATGATTTTCCGACTTGAAGGAGTTCCCATGTATTCTGAGCACTACAGAATACTGTGGTATCAGTTCTGGCCTTGAATTTTCAATAAATCACCAAAAGTGTCACCAGCAAAGCGTGTCACATTTGCCTCCTCCATTGGAACTAATATTCTCAAATTTCACTCATCGGACCAAAAGTCCAGATTTCCACTGGTCCATTAATTCCCATTCATGTCCATTCATTGTGTTTCTTGGCTCAAGCAGTTCGCTTCTTCTTATGTTGGTCTCCCTCATGTGTTCAAACTTTTGGTAAGGTATACAGTATCTCTCAAATCTTCTTTTCTGATTAAATCATGCAAGAAAAATGCTGTCATCAACTCAGATGCTTGTGTGGTGCAGATCAAACTGTGAAATCATAACCTCCACTTCAGCTTCTGCCACATTTATCTGTGGAAAACTGCCAGCTTTACTTCTGTCTATATAAAACTGTTTATGGTTCTGTTGGATCATGAAATAAAAAATCCCACTGACTGATTTAGGTATTGGCAGATTTGTACATTTAAACCAGGTGCCCCCCCCCCAAAAAAAACTCAACAACATCATTTCATTCAGAAAGCTGCTGCTGTAGTCCTGACAGAGACCAAGAGAAGTGAACACATCAAACCACAACTCAAGTCTCTTCACTGTCATCCAGCATGTCAGCGTTCAAAGACCTGCTGCTTGTCTAGAAATCTTTGTATGGCTTAAGACCAAAACCTCTTTTAGCATATGAACTGAAACAGCATGTAGTCAAACTTCCAGACAATATTAGACCTTCTCTGACTTTCATAACTTTGTACTAAAGTGTACTCGCCTTTCTATCCTCAATATTCACTGATCAGCTACAACATTCAGACCACTGACAGGTGAAGATAATAACAGTGATTATCTCATTATTATGGCATGGGATATATTAGGTAGCATGGGAACATTTTGTCCTCCAAGTTGATGTTAGACACACAAAAATGGTCAAGCATCAGGATTTCCTGGCACCAAGCCTCATTGATGCACATGGGGAGTGAAGGCTAGCAGGTGTGTTTCGATCGGCAACGACGAGCTCAAACTGCTGAAAGAGTTAATGCTGGTCCTGATAAAAAGGTGTCAGAACACACTGTGCACAGTTTGTTGAGTATGGGGCACACCAGCCAGGGTTCATGCTGACCCTTGTCCACTGTTGAAGCACCAACAATGGACAAGAGAGCATCTCAACTGGACCAAGGAGCAATGGAAGAAGGTGTCCTGGTCTAAAGAATTACTATTTCTTTGACATCACGTGGATGGCTGGGTGCTTGTGCGTTGCTTACCTGGGGAACACATGGCACCAGGATGCACTATGGGAGGAAGGCAATGGGATGCTTTGGGCAATGTTCTGCTGGTAAACCTCGGGTCCTGCCATTCATGTGGATGTTATTTTGCCACCTACCACCAGCAGCATTGTTGCAGATCACGTCTTCCCCTGATGGTGGTGTCCTCTTTCATAATTCATTGATTGTGTGATCATAATGTCAGGTGTCTGTATCTGTTCGGAACTTTTTAAGGACCAGTACTTTTTTGTATTTTGTAGGAAGTAAAGAGAGTCTTACCCTTCAACAGTCGATAAATCCAAATAGAAAGATTAGAGAAGTTCTTTCAGAACTCAGAGTGAGTTATTAAACTAATAGGCGCAGACAGATCAACTGGAACATCTTCATCAGCTCATCCTCACAAGAATACAAACCTGCAAGAAGAAGAGAGAGAGACTGTGTGCATTGTTTATGCATGTTATACCAATGGGAATGTATAGAACAATGCAGCATCATAATAACTGAACCACATATTTATCACCTGCAGTGTCAGCTGTGTGTGTGTGTGTGTGTGTGTGTGTGTGTGTGTGTGTGTGTGTGCGCGCGCGATCATTAATCACAGCAGTGCTGTTGCTCCAGTGGGACACTCTAATCTCAGTAGGGGAGCCATCTGTTGCTCAACAGTTCTTCTTCTGTGGTAGGATAGGAAACGCACAAGTCAAGACACATGAGGTGATAAAACAGTGAACATTAAACCATCATCAGCAAACGTGTTGTGTGTGTGTGTGTGTGTGTTTGCGGAAATATATATGTTTATTTCCGCAAGCTAAAAGTGTCACCTCAAACACCTCAAAGAGCGTGTGCTCTATAAACCACAGAGTAGAGCCATCATAAAGAGATTTAGCTAAGCCATACAAAAACAAGCTAGGCCTGTGTCTTGAGATGCAGTCCAAGCACTGTAAAGTACACTTTATACCACCGTGATGCCACCAAAAAGAAACTTCAGTCAGACACGTGAAGCATCTCAAAATTCTCAGTCTTAAGGACCAAAGAAAGACCTCATGAGAACTGCGTAATGAGATCAACACCACAATGAGTAATAGTGCAACAATGTCTTCAAGAACTGTGCATCAGAACCTGGGTCAAGAAGGAAGCACTGAAAGAGAAACAGAATGAAACACCTGAAATGTGCAACAGAACACAAGAAATGGACAAAAGAAGGTTGGTATAAAATGTTGTGGACTGATGAGTCCAAGTTTGAACAGTTTGGAGAGCGTATTTTGGACGAAGGGAGGGGAAGAGATATAAAAATGAGTGTCTCCTGCCAACAGTTACACACCGAGGGGGTAGTATTATGGTGTGGAGTCATTTCAGCCTCAGGAACAGGTGACTGTGTGAAAACTGATGCATCATGGATAAAAAAAAGTATACCACAACATTCTGCTGAGACACAGAATACCATCCGGGAGTTATCTTATTAGGCCTGGATTCATTTTCCAAGCATAAACATTCTTGTAACTGTTGTCAGACCAATGTGACAATAGGAATCATTGAAAATGAAACATTGAAAATGATGGACTGGCCCCCTCAAAGTCTGGACCTCAACCCCATAGAGCAAATATGGGGCGAGTTGGAAAGTAAACTGGATAGATGTACATTCAAAGGAAAGTCTTTGGCTTGAGGAGGCTCCATCTGCACCATCTGCATGTTTCATTCGAATTATTAAATGAAATCATGTTTTGAAGGCAAAAAAAAAGAATGATTAATCTAGTAAACAATATTTTAATGTATTCATCTTCCATTTCGCAGTTCACTGCCAAGTTCAGCCTCAAACTGTTCAAAGAGAAGTGATAAGTGTGTCTGACTAAACTAAAGCGAGGGCTCCCTCTAGTGGCAGCAGCACAGAGGAGCACCTGCTGGATAAGTGAATGAGGCATTCAGGGGCCCTAAGAAAGATTTCCTTTGTGGCCCCCCCAAAAACTGTAGTGCAGTCAACAATCAGGCCACATTCATTATTTTATTCAGAGTCATTACAAAGTTTCAGGGTGTTCCCGTAACCATAGTAACTACAAGAGGGGAGGGGGAGACGCTGAATGAAGCTGTTAACACAGATATACTCCAGACACATGTCGCACAGACGAGGTCACATGTTCACAACACTTTACAAACAGTGTCAAAATAACAACACAGATCTGTGACGCAGTCAAAATATAATTGATAACCGATGTCACAGCGTGATGCTGCAGACAGCACACAGACAGACAGACAGACAGACAGACAGACAGACAGACAGACAGACAGACAGACAGCGGTCTGTTTTTGGTTCACGTGGACGATGGCAGTCAGTGTGTGGACAGCCTGTCCTTTCTCTTTTGTCCTACATCTGAAAACAGATTTTTTTTTTCCAGTTTTGTTACTGCACTACTAAAATGCCATGTTCTAGTACATCATTTCTGTTCACACCACACTGTGCCACATCCAAAATAAATGGAATTTCTCTGATATATGTAATAATGTGTTTTTTTGTAGCTTCTGTCATAGCTCAAGCAGAAAAAAAGACAAATACACACACAGAGGCTGAACTGCTGCAGTTAAGCTGTTTGTTTAGCAAAAGTGAATGTACAAAATCTCAGTGATAGTCAGGCAAGCTCACTTCCAAACCCGGAAAGGCAGTCCAAACAAACATCTGTAAAGAGCAGCAATATCTAAAGGCTGGGAAACAGAAACGCCTGAACACTGAAGGAAGACCACCTGACTCTGAAAGCAAAGAACACACAGACTGAACACACAGACTGCACACGCAGACTGAACACACAGACTGAACACACAGACTGAACACACAGACTGCACACGCAGACTGAACACACAGACTGAACACACAGACTGCACACGCAGACTGAACACGCAGACTGCACACACAGACTGAACACACAGACTGAACACGCAGACTGAACACGCAGACTGAACACGCAGACTGCACACGCAGACTGAACACGCAGACTGCACACGCAGACTGAACACGCAGACTGAACACGCAGACTGCACACGCAGACTGCACACGCAGACTGAACACGCAGACTGCACACGCAGACTGAACACGCAGACTGCACACGCAGACTGAACACGCAGACTGAACACGCAGACTGCACACGCAGACTGCACCCGCAGACTGAACACGCAGACTGAACACGCAGACTGCACACGCAGACTGCACCCGCAGACTGAACACGCAGACTGAACACGCAGACTGCACACGCAGACTGAACACGCAGACTGCACACGCAGACTGCACACGCAGACTGAACACGCAGACTGAACACGCAGACTGCACACGCAGACTGCACACGCAGACTGAACACGCAGACTGAACACGCAGACTGCACACACAGACTGCACACACAGACTGCACACACAGGTGAAGAAAGGACAACAGGTCACAGGAAACTGGAGGAAATCGCAACAACAACCGCAAAATAAAACAGGAAACACTGGCTATGATGTCACTGTAACTTTGTTTTGTGATATTTTTCTCCCTTCAGCAAGTTTCAAGACTGTGACTCAGACAAACTTTTTATAGTGTGCTTTGTTGTGAGGTTACACATCTTCATCATTCTCTGACATGTCCATCTTTAAATTGGATTTCTGCCTCCTGCCTTACAGAAGAGGGAAGCAGGGCGATCATTTATTATTCATTTTTCAGTAAGAAAAGAGTAAGAGTTTGTAACCGACGATTACGTCTCTGTGCTTTGCACCACGTTTCACAGTCAGTGCCTCCAAAGATCTGAGAACTGTTTCAGTATTTTACCTGCACTCAAGCCAATTCTAGCGGAGCAAAGAAAATTTGACCAACAGACGTTTTTTTTTTCCAGCAGCCATTTTGAAGCGGTAAACACAAGTGTTACCAACTGATTACAGTTCCATTCCACTTAGGGTGCTTTCACACCAGCGCTGTTTGATCCTCTTTAAACGGACCAGAGTTTGTTTCCTTGCATAGTCCGGTTCGTTTGGGCAGGTGTGACAGCTCATCTGAACTCTGGTCTGCCTGAAAACCTGGGTCTCGGTCTGCTTCCTAGTCAGTGCTTATTTTGGGCCCCCAAACGAGCAGCTGTTGTAACTGCATGACGTTGTCCAGGCAGTTTGGTCCACTCTCAAAAGTGCAACGTGAAAGTGAACCAAACCAAATGAAGGCGTGACATTTTTTTTTTGGCATTCCTGACCAATCGAACCGAGTCTAGCAGCACCCTGACTCTGTTTGACCTGAATAGAACTGAACCGTATTCAGTATCACTGACACCCGTGTGTCAGGTCAAAATGGCTGCTGGTCTATAACAAACTCATCATCTAATGTTTGGTGTTCATTTGTCAAATAAAATTTTATTTGTATAGCCCAAAGTCACAAAACACATTTAGCCTCAGAGGGCTTTACAATCTGTACAGGGAGTGACACCCTCTGTCCTTAGACCCTCGGTTCCAGTGAGGAAAAACTTGCCCACAAAAAACCCTTTAACAGGGAAAAAATGTGGAAGAAACCTCAGGAAGAGCCACAGAGGAGGGATCCCTCTCCCAGGACGGACAGACGTGCAATGGATGTCACATGTACAGAACAATCAACATAAACATATTTCTATCAAAAGATGTTTAAAACACTGCTGAAATTAGCTGGAAACATAAAATACAGAATCTGCAGTTGCTTTGCTGTTCATCCACACACACACGCACACACACACACACACGCACACAGTGCTGGCAACACACACTGAGTGTGAACACAGACCTGCAGAAGCGTATTGCATTCACAAAAGAGTTGGCTCCTTTCACTGAATTAACGAGGCAGTTCCATCCCAGGTACCAGCTCTCGGCCCCCCTGAGCCTAACCCTAATCCCTTTACCAGCCTGGAGCATGTTCCAGTGTCAGGTATCGCAGACCTCTAAGACCCAAAGCCCCTAATGCTGGCTCTTCAGCCCCGCGACGGCCTCCAGTGAGCTCTCTACCCCCTAGACATGAGCCCCTGGTACTCTGCTGGAGAGCCAGAGGGAGGCGGGTCGGTGTGGGCCGTGCCCGTGTAACCAGAGTGTTTTTCAATGACAATTCTCTGATTCTTTTCCCCCCTCACACTGTCTCATTTAAGTGGCAGTGTTTCGCGGTGTCTGATTTTATCATAGCTTTGAATGAGCTGTTTTGGTGTGCAGAGAAGGAGAGGAGCAAGAAGAGTGTGATTTCCATGCAGTATAACGAGACACGGCCACTTCTCTGGACCTGAGGTCTGCTGCCATTACTGCAGGCCGTTCACACGACTGTGTCAAACGAGTGTGAGCCTCAAAGACGAGTGTGAGCCCTCTGCACAACAACTTCTACACACACTGCCTCTACTCTGTTTGCATTATGTTTATATATATATATATATATATATATTTTTTTTTTTTTTTTTTTTTTTCTCATTCTGCCACAAAGAATGGCTCGTTCTCCACAACCCAAGAGTTCATGGAGCACACACACACACACACACACACACGCACACACACACGCACACACACACACACACACACACACACACGCACGCACACACACACACACACACACACTCCAAGACAAACACAGCTGAGTTTATTATGATTCCATTTCATTTCATTTCCATTGTCTCCTTGTAATGTTACTACTCCTACCACTAGGTGTCACTGTGAACATTCACATGTTTGATGTTCAGTGAGCGTGAGAGCGCGTCTACAGTGCCGCATGTCTTTTTTTTTTTTAACATGGAATTGCGCTTGATATTGATGATTCTGAAATGTTTTGATATTCAGAGCTTCGCAATATTTCACAGAGAAAGAAAGCAGTGTTTTTTTGCATTCATGGTTTCTCACACGAGGGGCTCATAGAGAGTTATAAATCATGACAAGCTGTAGTCTATATGTAGTCGATATGGAGGGATTTTCTTTGAAATACTGATCGAAAATATAACAGGAGTCTCCTCTGTTTGCCTCCAAACCTGAGGATGGAGACGTGGAGCCAGTGTGATTTTAAAGCTTTGGTGTAATAAGAGGACTCCTCTTTCTGCTAGCAGAAATCAATGGCAGGATTCTGCACGCTCAAATGTATTCATTATGGTTTTGAACCATTAGGGAATCCAAGAGCAGCAAATAGTTTCAAAGCGTTGGTAAAAAATATCCTGCATGTGAAAGTGTCTGACGGGGCAGTTGGGACAGGTCTAGAACTGGAAGCGTAGCTAAAGACAGGGCCAAAGGATGGCGGAAGTAAAGAAGACCCTGAGGTCCCAGAGGACAAGAAATATACTTCTGAACACTGAAACTAATTATCCAGGTAGAAGTGCACAGTGTGAGAGAGAGAGAGTGTGAGCTTAAGACAGGCAGACAAACTTTAGAACAAAAAGAATAAAGAATCATGATAAAACAGAAAGGAAAACAGAAATATCTTCAGCCCTTTAACGGCTGATTGGAGCGTAGACACAGAACGGTGTCATGAAGCAACAGGGACAGGAAATGTGACACGCTAAACAAAAGCTGTCTCAGTTGTGTGAGATATGCAGATTTCTCCAAACTCGACCCAGCTCCACGGCAGTGAAGGCGACCGCGGCGCCGTAAAGGCTAGAAAAGCTGCACCCATTGAAATAGAAACAAAAATTTAACAAGCCTCGGCAATGTATCAGTTATAGGTCCGGGTTTGGAAGGAGCCCATGTGGGTCTGGACCCAGACAGTCATCCTGCCTGTGTCTCACTGGACTGAGTCTGAATGAAGTGATTGGCTATACTTTCACATGTTCAAGTTCAGTTCTGCTGTTCAGTCTAAATATTGACTTTTTCCAAAATTCGATGCACTTTTTTCCTCCACTGCTCCCGTGTCTGTTTGGTCTGGACTGGAAACAGCCTGGCTCTGTCCAAAGGTCAAATAAGCCACCGCCTACCTCTAAAACTCATGAATTAACACATCGTACCTTGCCCGTGTAAGCTGACGGAGGTCGACCTTGCTGTGATGCCCAGCCTCGAGCCTCAATGTAAACACATGGATGGAAACCATGGAGGAGTACACGTGAACACCTCAATGTCTTGTCTGCAAATATAACACAACCCGTTTTTGTTTTTTTTAAAATATATTTTTTCCAGGAAACGTGCCGTCTTATATTCCAGTCAATATGGTATCAAAGTTGTTCACCGAAGCTCACATTTCTTTATTTTCTCTCCTTTTCCAGTTTTCTTTCTTCCGTCCTCACTCAGCTAAACGGCCGAAGCCGCTCCGTGCTGCGGATGGTCGCCCGATTTCTTTCCGCACACAAACATGTG
The DNA here is from genome assembly GCA_014281875.1 of Nibea albiflora. Lineage (NCBI taxonomy): Eukaryota > Metazoa > Chordata > Actinopteri > Sciaenidae > Nibea > Nibea albiflora. The sequence goes on from CM024796.1 coordinate 26,265,331, forward strand.
AGCAGCATCTTTTCTTTTATTAATACATTAATGCGTTTCTATTAAATGGGATTGTAGCTTGTTTGACTTGAAATACCTTTTATTTGCTTTTAGTTGGATTTTACCCCTTCAGGGATAAATAAAACATTTGAGCATCAAAATAATGCAGATCCATGAATATTTCAGCACTTTCAGTTGTAAAGAGTGGATTTGAAAAACATTTCAATCCAGACGGGGGGAAAAAAAAAACAGAAAAAAATATCTACTGTGCAGCTTCTGAGGGCTGCTGCCTTCCTGTCATATAGTTTTATTAGCCTAATATCAAAGCAAAAACAGCTGTGTCATTTCAGAGAGTGGGGAAGTGAGTTCCTCTTGTTCCTACTTTGAAAAGTAAGAACAGAAGAAAACTTAAGAATCAAGTCAAGAGCCAATTTTTCGTTATATGAGTCAATAAGCTCTGAAAAATTCAACTGTACTGATAAATACTGGAACAGTTCCACATGAACCTCCATAAACCTGCAAGCTGTTGATTTGACATTCCTGTATGTGCATGGATTAAATAATCGAGACCCGCATGCCTCACACTGTGAATGAGTCCGTCAAAAGCTCTCGACTTGTCCCACCTGCTGGGCTTTCTTATACCTTACACTAGTCCAGTGCTTCTCAAATAGTGGCTCCGTCAAGGGGGGCGCGTTTGACCTCGGGGAACATGCTTTTTTTTTTTTTTTTTTTTAACTGTAGAATAAAGTGCAATTGCGTCGCGAGATGTTGTATTCTTCCTAGGGGGGGCATGACAGAAAATAATTGAGAAACACTGCACTAGTCTAACTGCTGCTGACCAAAATGGAAGTATTACAGCATTACCAAGTCACTAGAGCACTGTGTGAAAGTGAATTCTTCCAGGCTCGGCTCTTTGATGCTGTTTTGGTCCATACACCACCAGCAGTGCTTCAGAAGTCGCCGGACATGAACTTGCTCAGACTTGCTCAGTTTTTCTCGGCGTCTGTGCTTCTACGATGCGTCAGCAGGCTGTTTTATTCTGCACAGGGTGTTTCATTTTGAAATTTGACTCTGTGCCGTTTCTGCGTCTGACTTTTGACCTGCTCCATCTGCTCTGTGCTGCTTGATGCCGTGTCCGTCAAAAATAGAACAGCTATGCACTCTCTGCAGAGCGCAGAAATACTTCTGGGATGCTTCTGGTGGGATCACAAATATTGTCTAGAACGGCTACAATTAGCTCCACCAGTGGCAGTGCAGTGCGGGCGAAGCATATATGGTCAATAAATGAGTAAAACAGTAAAATACTACTACATATTATAATATTTAGAAGTGCGGGCTCATCATATACTGAACCAACATGACTCCGATTTCCTAGCATAAGTGTTACTTAGTGAGCTTTAGAGATGTTGGTATACATATTTTCAATGTTGAACTGCCAGGCTAGCAGTTTCCACTGCTAAGCTATCCACATCCTGTCCAGAACAATACTATATACCAGATCAATACTAAATATTCCCATTGTGAAGGGGGCCTGCTTGGCAGTCCACTGCAGGACAGAGGTTTTTATTCAGCAGTGCGCTGGACCTGGGAGACAGATGTAGGCGGCAGAGAGTGCGCAGGAGTCACTGGACCTAGCCTGTGAATTTTATGAACACTGTCATAATAAATCCCCCTCACCCACGCTGCTGTTTTGGTCCGTCCTGCACGTGACTTCAAACCCCACCGCCTGCCAGACTTTGTTTACTTGCTCAGATTTTGTCATTTTCTTTTGTTTATGCGTGTTTACGTGTTTACGTGTGTGAATATGCTACCCAGTTAATTAGTTTCGCTTTGTCTGTTTTTATACCCGGCAGTTTTATTTAGAAAATCTCCTGGATTCACTATGCTTTTTTCTGTGTCTGGCTTCGTGTCAGCTCAAAGTGGCACATTCAACGTGGAGCCGAGCGGGGGCCCGCTTCTGAACCGGACCACGGCAGAGTTTGATACATTGACTAGAACGGCCGCATATCACCGCGGTGAGCAGGTGGTCAGTCTGTGTTGTCTGCTGCTGAGAAACCTTGTAAGTGCTGCAATAAATGGAATGGAACCTTAATTAGCATCACCGGTAACACCTGTGCTGACCTCCTCTGTCATGTCAACATGGATGTCATCATTATTATCATAGAGGTGTGTGTTATCGTGCTTTATTGTTACATATTGGACCAAAATGTGTCAACCGTTTTCCGTCAGTATTTTTGTGGATAAATAAAATCATGCAAACGTCTATACAAATGATGCACCATCAGTTAATATTAAGAGATGAAAGCAGAAAACAGACCTCAGTTTTATGTGGTGAGCTTTCCTATTAGAGCAAGCTGTTGCTGTTGATGCATCGTTTGCATCATCTCCACCATCTGCTGCTGTGACTGTGGTGCTCTCCCCCTTTGCTCCTCTATCTCGAGCTGTTTCAACTTCAGCTTTCTGTCTGAGCTCTCTATCAGCTTGGCGTCTCCCTTCAAAATGCAGTTGTATCATTCCCACTTCTCCGTCCTCACTCCGCCTCTGTTTGATTTGGTGTGGCCCACCCTCTCCATCGGTCTCCTCTGCCTGTAGCATCAGTCTTCCTCTGTTGTCATTACATCCTCTGATTCCTCCTTCTCTGTTATTTCTTAAATTAGCATATTGAATTGAGCTATTTCCACTGACTATCCTACTTTCCTCACCTTTACTAACTGTCTTTTGAATCAGAAACTTCAAATTGCAGGTCCAGGGAACTATCTACTATCTTCCTCTCGTCCTCACTGACCTTCTTGTATCTGAAGAGCTCTGACACAAGTATTTCTCTGGTGAATACAGCGCTGTGCCTGCCTGTTTACCCCATGGAGCCTCTAGACAGAGTACATATGGGCAGCTAGTTAGACAGTGACGTCATTTTGGATATAAAGTAGGTTATTTCGCTTATTCCTAGAGCAAGAACTAAACAAATACAAAAGACTCATAACAGGTAAATGATATACTTCCTCGCCAGTCAGTCTTTTCTGATCATGACATTGACCTGTCAGTACACCACACTGCAACATATCCTCGCCACCCCAGTACCTGCATGCCCATCCATTGAATTTACTCAGGTAATGATGGTGTTAGCTTCTTTTCAATGACTTTGGTGTGTAGGTGATTCACGCCCTGCCCCTGAAGAATCCAACCCTCCCATGAGTCATAAGTGCTGGTCACCTCTCCACGGGAAGTGGGCCTCTGCTGTGCACAGAGTGCATGGGTCAGGAGGATGCGATGTGAGGTGGTACGGGGAAGCTAAATCGCTATCCATCATTCAGTTTGTACTCTGTGTGTGTCGAGACACGCAAGGGGGGACTAATGAGGGAGAAAAGTGCATTTACCCTGTACATTATGCCACATAATCTCATTATATAACATAGCTACATGGCAGTGTGTCCGTGGATGATTGTATACCAGCAGTCTGCGCAGCCAAATATCACAACCCTCAGCTGTGCGGGGGGGGGGGGGGGTTTGGAGTGTCGAGCACGAAGATGAAACAAGGTGAATTATTTTGGTCTGGTTAAAGCTGTAATGGGGCGGCACTGTTGCCTCACAGCAAGAAGGTCCTCAGTTTGGACCATGGAACCTTTCCTTGTGGAGTTCCTGTGTCTTTGTTGGTTCTTAATCCCAATGACATGCAGGTTAATTGGTGACTCTAAGTTGCCCGTAGGTGTGAATAGCTGCTGTGTCAACCCTGCGCTAAACTGGCAACTTGTCTAGGGTGTAACCCACCTCATTCCCAATGTCATTTTAGACCAGACCTCTGCAACCCTGAGAAGCTCAAATCTGGCATGGGTTGGGGGACATTTGGTGTGCACAAATATGATGAGAACCCAATCCAACCCTGGACAGTTGAAAACGCGAAATGCAAAACTAAACCGTGCATGTGTATGCCATGGTGACTCAAGACTTGTAACCAGATTTATGAGTAACAAAATCAATGAAGAACCTGCTCGTACAAATTGAACAAATGGTACAGTTGCAAAGGTCAGACACTGCCCTGGGAAAGACAAACAAAAACTAGTGGAATATTGCCATGTGTTAAAGTGTTACTTCTACAAATTGGTACATTAGGAATGGGTGATCCATGAGTGAGGCTGCTGTTAATCGCTTAATTAAGAGAATAAATGTTGAAATAACAGCTGAGGTCCTGGGTGTAACTCGCCAGAGGATAAAAGGGGGTTGAGAAGTCCAAAATAGGTAACCACTGAGGCAAAACAGGTGGTCTGTGAATAGAAATCGGGCTGCAGTGGTCCCATGATGTTGGCGACAGGGAAGCCGAGTCTACAGCAATCAGACAATAAAAAATCGAATCCTTCAAGGCCAACCTTTGGCGGGACAGAGTTTCTGTGTCTAGTCAGAGCAACTCCAACGTGTATGGCGATGCCCGAGCAGATCACTGATGAGGTTCTTATGCAGGTCTGAGCAGCAGGACAGGCACAAACAAATATGCACTGACTGAAAGTCTGTGTGTTCAGGTTGAGTTTTGTGAGCATGCTTTAACCACAACCTCACAGCATGAGCGAAGTAACTCTCTCCCATCGCTGCCAAACGACTCGAGCTCGTCACTTTCTCCGCATAGATTCTCGTCCACCAGACACTTTGCGAGCGTTTGACAAAACTGAGATATGAGTGGTGATTCAGACGCACGCATCCAGATGACTGTTATTGTAACAGCTGTGAATTTTTCATCAGAGTTTGTTTGAACACTCAGCTGGCTTCCCTGTTGTGCACAGACAGCTGCCTGGTGTCCGTCACCAGGGGACAAAACGCTCGTTACAGAAAGTGATTAAAGGTAATCATGAAATATTGCTCACCTTCACGCGACTTTCTGCTGAAGGACAGTGTGTGTGTGTGTGTGTGTGTTGGGCTGTAATATCATCCCGTAAGCCCAGCACAGTGTTCAGTACACAGTATTAGTGTTGAGCCCGATGTGTGCAATTAACAGACAGGCTCATTAATGCCTAATCACCTCAAACATCGAGGTGTTCGCCCACTCATTAAATTCTCATTGTGCCGCGTTGTTTACAGTGCGGATGACTTCAGTGCAGCATTACCAGCGTGCATCATGTGGGACAGAGAGAGAGAGAGAGAGAGATGGGAAATTAAACTTCATTGGCTGCTCACTGTAGAAACTGTTCTGATAAGTAATTCTGCCTTTGCTCTCCTAAATGTGAAAGCAATTGTCACGGCCTGTGCTCCTTAAGCCTGGAGCTGCTCACTCTTTATTTGTGTGTGTGTGTGTGTGTGTGTGTGTGTACTTGCAGGAGCGGAGCGCTGTGTGGGTGTCAGGTGACAAGCAGTAACCATGGTTAATCAACTCTGCTTTATATACCTGGGTTCAGCCCCAGCTCACTGCCACATCATAGATTCTGCTTTATTGCTAACCTCTGTTCTCCCCGAGCTGCCTCCTGCCTCCAATGTGTCCTGATCTGCCTAACCCGTAACCCTAACCCTACCCCACAACCCCAACCCTCAACCTGAACACTCACTCTGCCTGGATCTCTCTCCACCCCCTCCACCACCACCACCACCACCACCTCACTCGACTCCAGTCTCCACACTAACAGCTCAACCTCCCTGCCTACCCTGCCCACATTATACTCTTATCCACTTTTCTTGGAATAAACACTTACTTCATCTTCCACTTTTCTGTGTTTGTGTGCTGCGTTCGGGTTCACTTCATTCAACAACAATTTTCTCTAAAGATGTAAAAAATGAATGGGTTATAGTTTCTCGTATCAATAAACCTGTTTCTAAAATCAGTCCTTCAACAAGAGATACCAACCTGCAAACAAATGAGTTACTTTAGACCCCCCACTCACTCTCATTTGCAGGTTATTAGACACCTTGGTTGCAATTATGTCAAGGCAATCAGGCTGAAAAAGATTTTCAGTTCAGTCTTTTTAACAGACGATGAGTAAGTGTTGCTGCAGCATTGTTTAGATGTCTATATATCAGTGTGAAGCTCGTCCTCTGATAGTAAGAGATAAGCTGTATGTAGCATATCCAGTGTTAGTTCATTAGTTTCCCTGGTGCTTGTATGAGCCAAGCCAAACATCAGCAAGGTCAACAACACAAAACATACAGCCAGCTAATATTACTGACTAGTCGAACAGCAGTCAGCCCAGCTCAGCGTCTGTTTAGCCTTTTATTTCACCAAGCTCTCACCAACGACTAGTGAGACGGCTCTAAAACCATCGAAAGCTTTAAGAGATATTTATTATGCTTTTTAGGATTTTGATCCTGTTGAATCTCCATGTCGTATTTATGATTATTATGAGAATCATTGAAGATTGTAGACTTTCAAAAACCTAAACTGACCTAAACTTAACAGGAAGTCAGCCATTTTAAATTAACTGTTCCATTTCAGTGAACTTTTACATTTTCACACATTACACTTTAACAACTTCCTCCTAGAAAAGTAAAGTAGGTCAGTGCAATCCAAAGCCCCGGAACCTTTGAAATGTTAAATTGCAAAGATCTTTCGATTTCTGTGTCTACGTGGTGCGGTGACCTTGTGAGCTTGTGAGTTTTCATGAAAGTGTTCAAAGAAATAGAGCGACGGCACATGAAGGCGTTAACTCGCATACTGAGACGGGACTGAAACAATGAGTCTGACTTCCAGCCACAAAAAGGACATGCAGCGGTGACGTGAGGGTGTAGACTATAGTGGGGTCTACGCTCTCCACCTTAAGAGGGTGCAGGAAGAGACAATTGGGTGAAAGTTTCATAGCCATGTCAGCTCAGTTATTGCCAATATTATGTATATCATGTCACATGCAATTGATGTTGTATGTTGAAGAATAATTAGGTTCACTTAGAGAGTGGCAGATGCCGACGGTGGCACTGTGTTGTGATTGGAAGCAGTGTGAGAGTAAATCTCTAATACAAACATACAGAAATAACATGCAATTAACTCTACACCTTGGAAATATACTGTAGGCATGGTGGGGGTGATTCTGTGAAGAGAACAGGAGGAGAAGTGAGGTGAGATGAAAGAAAGAGTCAATTAATAGAGAAAAGCAACACACTGTATGACAATGGATTATTCTGCAAGAGTACCTTAGTCCTCATGTTTGGGCCCGGCAGGATTAGTGCTATTCTGCTAATGAACTGATCGAATGTTTGTTGCTTCTCCAGTGTTTGGATTTGCAGCTTTCTGTATCTCAAATTATAAACTGAGCTTCTGAGTTTTTAAACTGCGGCTCAGATGAATTGAGCAAATACCCAGAGACACTGCTTACTGCAGTGAAAGGAGGTGGTTTGGGATGAGCTGGACTGCAGACGGAAGGAAAGCAGCATCCGACCAACTCCTTCAAGAGGTGAAGGAGTCTTGGTGAAGACCTTATGCAACTGACTGAATCTGAATTCCAAGTGTGCAAATCTGAGGCCAGCCTCAACAGCTTGGCTGGTATTGGTGGACCTTCTTTAAGATGTTGGAGGTGTTTACGGTCCACTCCAAGTCCCCGGAAATGTGGAGCCCAAGATGCATGAAGCTGCGCTTCTTGGATGAATGTAGTAAAGTAAGAAGTGACAATATTTCCCTCTGAAGTGTAATAAAGTAGTGACACAAAAATGGGAAAAATGGAGTTTCACCAGAAAAAGAACAAACAAACATACTATCTGTATTTATGATGAAGAAAATCTCATTGGGCAGCTCTGCTACCAGTTATACACTGAAATGTATTCATTCAAGTATATATACATGTATATATGTAACATGCACAAACACAGATAATTGTATACTCGTACGTCCCTTAAATTTGTACTCGAGTACACTGCTTGAGTAAATGTACTTTGTTGCTTTCCTCCTCAGAAACGTGGCAGTGCTCAAATGAAATCTGCATTGAGGTTCAATGAGTCTGCATCAGATTGATCAGATAATTGGATAATTTTCAGTAAATGTTTGCTTGATAAGTTCCCATAAGCTAACATATTCCACAGAGACACACACACAAAATCATTTTTAACAGTGTCTGACTGGATGTACAGTTTCACACAGTGCTGGTGTTGCTTCAGTCTAAACCAGGGCAGGGCTGACTGTCAGAGCAGGGTGGAGAACATGAAGCATAGACACCAGCAGAGAGGCAGGGGGTTCTGTCCTCCCTGAAGATGTCTCCTTATTAGCCTTGTTAGTGACATCCACAGGCCTCAGCAGGACAATGATGGGACATCTGCTCAGCTCTGCTGGCGGCCACCGAGCCTCTTCAGAGGGCAGATTTGTGTTCTAGTCAGAGAACCCGGTGGGATCAACAGGCAGGAGGGTTACAGCAGTCGCATCATGGACTGGCCACACATATTTCACAGAGACACTGAATATCTTGTCCCCCCGGGGGGAGTGTCACATGCAGCTTTCATCATGTTCCCAGAAGCTGCGTTAATCTCACCCAAAGCCAAAGAAAAAGCTGCTGCTGACTGTCTCCAAGCAGAAACTGGACGCCAAATTAATTTTACCCTACAGTGCTGTGGCTGAGGCATGCTGATATATTCTCCACGAATAAAATACACGCAAAAGCATGGCTGCAATTTAATTCTTGTGACTAGAGAGAGGGGAAAACAACACGCAAACCATCACCAATAATCAAAACGAGAGTGTTATCAGTGCATGCAGACAGACCTTGAGCTTTCTGGGAGTTTCCGACTTGTGTTGCTGCAGTTGGATGATTTCTGGACCCTGCGAGAACTGACAAATGGACTGCAGCGTGGTGACAAACATCACTTTGGCAGCTTCAAGCCAAACATTCAGCGGACGCTTTGTGCCATCAATAGCCATCGTGTTGTTATCAGTCAGACTGTGGCGATGGTTGTTATTTGTTTCAATGCTACAGGCTGAAAGGCCTCTGATGCTGCCAGCTCCACACTGAATCAGTTTAATACAAAGGCACACAAGCAGCTTTGGTGAATAATTGGCCACTTTTGCAATCCCGACCTTCTGCTTGCAATGATTTATGAACATGGAAATGTAATAAGTACACTATCTGCAAAGCAACCTCTGAAAGTGGAGTTCTCCACAAGCCTGATAGAGGATTAAAGTGAATTTGAAAACTTCCCCCTATCTGAGCTTGGCCCTATCTCCCCCCAGCGTTTCCATTTCCATCATCTGAGAGAAGTCCAACTCAGTATAGCAACTGCTTCCCTACCAGCCTTTCCTACATCTTCTCTGACCCTCAGAGGTCACTTGACCGAAATTGCAGACAGTTTTGACTTGAGAATACCTTTTTAGAATTCTGTTCAAACACTGTATTTTACAGGTCCCTATATTCATTTTCATTAAATTATACAGTAAAGCTTGCATGTCACTGTTAATTATGACATTTGCTCGAAAATGCTGAGAGCTGTGCCAGAAGGCAAAGCTCTTGATTTTTTCAGTCCATCCGCGCTCCAACCCTCACCTACTGAAAGAACGAGATCGTGGCTTCAGGAGGGTGCTCGGAGTAGAGCCGCTGCTAATTTCAAGTCGAAAAGGAGCCTGGTCTGGGTATCTGAATGGAGGATGCCCCCACTGCGCTTTCCTGTGGAGGTGTTCTGCATTGTTGTTCATGCTAAATCTGCTGCCACCATGACCGCACAAGTGGAAGAAAATGGAGGGATGGATGGTGACATGGGATTATGTTCACTGCAGTATGTTAATCCCAGTCCAGGAAGTGCTGCATTGTGCATGAATCACGGGTAGCTAGTCAGCCTGCTTTCCCTGCAGCTTTTAGCTGATGATAGTACCAGATAAAACTTTAGGGGTTATTCATCGAGTGAGTGCTTCAGCCTGGATGGAACAGGGGCGAACAAACTGCCAGGGTAATTAAAAAACAGAGAGTAGATAGAGTGATTACATGATATTTGCTGAACCAAGGTTAACAAAGCATATTCATGTTGGAAAAGTGAGTAAGATACTACTCAGTGAGACTTTATGAAGAACTGGAAGAACTGAGGCGACCTCTGGGGAAATTAGATTTGACCTGTCCATGACTGGGCCACAGCATTTCAGTGAACCAGGGTTATTATTTCTCAGAAAGAAGAAAAGTCATATTTAAAATAAACCTGGGAGGGGGCTTTGGTCTCAGTGGTGATAACTGAGTGGCTTCAGGCTGTTTGTTCTTACAGAATCAACAATCGCAGTGAAAATAATTCAACGTCTCTGCAGAGAACAAAAGCTCCTTAAGGAATCCCATCAGCCCCCCAGTGTGTCGGTGAGCGAGAAGTGACGACTTCATCTGATGACATACCCTGCACGTCGAAACATCGGCACATCTTAATGCAGAATATGGCAGTTGCACTGAGGCCTGAAACAACAACTTCAGATCCAGATCATGATGTGACTGCTGACCCGTGAACATCAGCTGAGACTCAGTGGGTTAGAAACATGTTTGAACAGGGTAAGTAAGTGCTTTTGACAATTCTGTGGTCAGTTCAGTCAGTGGAGAGAAGGTGGCACATGAGTCCAAGAGGTCTTCTGCTGGAAGATTTATTGAAGCCTGATCAAGGAGAATGGAAGATCTATGACTTCTCTGTGTTTTTAGCATTTTAGTACTTAGTTAGTAACTTTTTTTATTTAGTTACTTAGTTTTTTTGTCACCAATCTCCATCTGTTTGTGTGTACCAGTACCAAAGATGGGCTTGGTACTACGGTTGATGCGTACGCGAGGAGCCCACTTTATCAGTTGAACCACCAGGATGAGTATTTTTCTGATCGACATTGTATACTGTGAGCCACTGTAACAAGTGCATTTCCCCAGCGTGGGATCAATAAAGCCCATCTTGTCTCATTTTCTGAAGACGCTGGCTCCTCTATGTGACCTCAGAATGGTGACACAACTACCGTATGTCCATAAATGGTCATTAGTCTACAAACAAGGAAATATGTTAACCTTTAATGGTCTGACATTGTCCTCTGACTCTGTAGAGGCTTCTACGTTATGTACTTTTCTGTTGTGTCTATAGAGTGAGACAGCCACATCCTCTGGCCTCAGTATTGCCATACCATTAACATTTGCATAGTAATAATCAGTATAGCACAGAATGGTGATGTCAGTGTCCCTATAACAATCCAGTACATATGCTTGACCCTGTGTAACCCTGTCATATAGTTACTGTACAATTAATATTGATAGTTTAACCTAAAATATGCCTAGAAACAACAAGCACTGTCTTCAGAAGGATGATGTGTGACACTGACTGTAGAACATAGAATCAAATTATATCTGTTATAGTACCACTTGTGTTTTGGCAGTGTCGCTTCTAAACAAATCACTGTCAAATGTGAACGAATGTATTTATTTGTTCATTTTTTGTTTTTTGTTCATTGATCTAAATAATATGTGAGTGAAAAACAAAGACAAAAAAAATCAATTATAGCCAAAGATGCCTGATGTTTCTATCTGCTGCAGAGTCCGAGAAATAAAGGTTTCAGTGAGAGTAACAGTTCTGCCTCGGGTTTCAAACAACACTCAGGTTTCAGAATGCTTTCTTTTGGACGGCGCCTTGGGTCTGAATGGGTTAAATCATTAATCACACTGTTGTCTGTTGTAAATATCAACACAGTCCACCAACTCACTTTGTGCTTCAGCTTCAACTATATCAAATATATAAATATATCAGGAACTGAGATGATGGGAATTGTCTGGATTTGCTAAAATCTGGCACAGTGTCACAGAAAGAGCCCACACAATCCATGTCATGTGTCGGTGTGCACCCGTGTGTTCACGCACAAACATGCAACTGACATGTAGTCCAACCTTGACATGTCATTAAAGAGGAAATGCATTTCCAGCTCTATATTTTTATTCTGCTACTCTGCATGGTTCACATGAAAAGCATAAAGCTTGTGACAGCTACAGTAACTTAGCTTGGAAATTAGTAATATTGGCCAATGAATAATAACTAATAATAATAATAATAATAATGCATTTCATGTATCCAAAGAGTCATGAATTTTATTTAGCTGAAATCCTCAGAGCATGGTCAAAGTGACATTATCTCAGTTATTTCATAAATCAAAGATGTCTTCATTATTATTCTAAAGGGACTCAAGAATGACTTAATAAGCTTCATCAAGAGGTCTGATTATACACCATGTTTTCAGTTACAGTAACAAAGAATATGTCACCCTCCAGGATGCAAATTTCAAACTGCATCCTTATTCTAATACAAAACTTTGTAAGTCTTAGCTTTGGTAATCAAACAGCCTTCTACCACACTGAATGTCCAAACTGTACTTTATGTCAAACATTGTGCTGACCCAACACAAAACTTTCATACAGCTGTTTTTAATTCAACTTCTGTGACCAACATAATCCACAAAGTCTTCATCACATGTTCTCCATCTTGTGGGATTCTTCATTTGGTGTCTTGGAGTACCATCAAAACAAGATGGATACTGAGAAGCAACCCCAGAATGCAATTCAAATCTAAATAAAGGTCCTGTCTCAGTTACTGTTATTGTTATACTGTTATTCTGCTACAAACTCATAAATAACAATATTTTGAATCAGTGTCTTTTTAATTAAAGTTAGCCGTACAAACCCTGAATTAGATGGAAGATGAAATGTTATAAAGCTGAAAACATCACAACTCAACCACGCACAAGTATTTTCCTGAGCTGGGGCTGGAGCGGACAGTGTAACTATAAATATATGCTGATCTTATAGATCAGATCAAATGACGTGAACTACTCAACATTATATAGTAGTAGAGTAGTATGATAATGAGTATAGAAGAGTATATAAAGTAATTAGGAAAGAGGAAGGCCCCAGCCGAGGTTCAACCTGCTTGCTGTGAGGTGACAGTGCTAACCATTGCACCACCATGTTGCCAAGCATTAGTGTTTATATTTACATATTTCTAAATATTTAAGAATTTGTATTAATCCAAAACTAACTTTTAATACTTTAAGTTTTCATTTTACTGATCATATTTACATAGTTTTACATTTTCAAATGCAGGGTGGGGTGTTTTTATGTGAAGCACTTTATTTGACATTTATTGTGTAAAACGTGCTTTACAAATAAAGACTGACTGATTGATTGATTAGTACTGTGTTGTATTTGTAGTATTTTACTTAAGTAAAGGATCTGAGTACTTTCCAACACTGCAAGCACATCATGTTCAATCAGGAAAGTGGTTCATAAACATGTGCACCAAGAGCAACCACTTACAGCCTGTTAGGAACTGAGTCCAATTAGCTGACAATGAGCTTTATCAGCTGCCATCAGTAATCACTACACATCAGTAGACAGCAAACCAAACATTCATCAAACAATAACTACGGCAGTCGACATCAGACATCCTTATCACCCACTCAAGCTGTGTGTCTGTTCAAACATATTTCAACTGAACTAAAGCTTCCTTCTGACAATTCCTCTTAAGAAAGGAAAGTAGGACAATTTCTTAGTGAAATTCTTCATAAACACATAACTCGAGAAACACAAGATAAAATGTATCAAACATAAAGAGGGTTCTCATAACTTTGGCATCAATGTCATTCATAAAAATAAACTAGATTTGGGTACAAACTTTATATTTTGGATTTTGTTGCCTCATCTCTCTACCGGCATCTGTTGGTCAGCTTTGGTTTGAGATCTGGGAGGGTTGTGGGTTGTGTTCCTCAAACCATTCTTGAACCATCTTTACTTTGTGGCAGGGCGCATTATCCTGCTGAAAGGGGACACAGCCATTAGAAAATACCATCTCCATGAGAAGGTGCTCGGTGGAAAGTCAAAAGTCAAACATCCACATGAATGGCAGGACCCAAGAATCCCCGGCAGAACATAGCCCAACACATCACACGGCCTCCACTGTCCCATTGTTGGTGTTTTCGGCAGCGGACAGGGGTCAGCATGTTTAGATCAGTTCTCCACGTGACCTCAAACCCCACCAGGAGCATTTCAGAAGCAGTCTTTGTTTACTTGCTCAGATTTAATTGAATTTTTCTATGCAGTTTCTCTTTTATTTGTGTGTCAGACTTCTGACCAGCTCAATCTGAGCAAGTAAACGCTACTTCTGAAAATGGTCCTGGTGGGGTCTGAATTCACGTGGAGAACGGACCAAAACGGAGACGTGCCTGGTGGAGTTTCGCCGTCATATTCCACCCGCTGACGGGTGCCATGATGACGAGATAATCTCATTTATCAAGAGTTATTCCGTTCGTCTGTCAGTTGTCATAATGTTACGGCTGATTGGTCCATGTGCTGCTTGGTGGATCAGATCGATCTTCTTCTTACTATTATTATAGATGCATCAATACATACATCACTTAACTGGACACATACAACACTGCATGTGCTACTGCAGCATACTATGAGTCTGTAGCTGATTTTGGCAGTCATAATGTATTGTGAGCTCCATCAGTCAACCTCAAGACCACAGAAAGCACACATATATATAATCAGTCTCTTGCTGCTGTCTTATGACACAATGAAAAGCCGGCAATCATTCTATAAAAAGCATCAAAAAAGATTTGCAATTCTAACATGCCGCCGGCGGTGCTAACAGAAACAGTCACACGCAAGGCTAATGCATTAATCAAGAGTACAATAGCGTCAATAAAATGTTAAATGAAGGATAATTTAGTGTTATTAAGGTTTTAAATGTCCCAGAGCTCTCGAGATTTGAGCCGGAAGTCTTTGCGGCCTGGTTCTCTGATCTCCTTCTGCTATCGTTTGTCTTGAGGTGTGACGCGGAGGAGCAAGGGGTATAGCAAGTGACAGATAGTTGTGGGAGATCGCTCCGGGGCGATCACACTTAAAAACATCAGCTGCTGAGCTGTCACGGGTTGAGAGGCGGCTTCTGCTCCCAGGTGCTGCTGAATAAAATAAAGGGGGAGTCTCTGGGACCCCTCCCCCCTCCTCCCATCTCCACACCCAGCGAAGCAGCACTAACAGGATGGGCCTGTGAGTTACTGCACTGTGAAAGACAGGTACAATTATCCCTGAGTGAGCAGTTTCATAATGCCCCAGCGTTCTTCTCTGCACAGCGCCTCGTATGAATGTTGAATGAATGTGTGCAGTGCTAATAAAATCTGCATAGCCTTTATTTCCAGCTGCAAATGAAAAGTGTCTCTGCGAAGCAAACAAAGAGCAGAGGAGATGAAGAATCTGCCGAGCCACACACTGACACTGGATGTGTCAAAAAATGATGAAGGAGCACTTAGAAGACGAAAGCCCATCATATTTCCAATGGGATCATAATCATTTCTGCTGTGAAAGTCACATCAATTATTTACTAGTATGCATAGAAGCCAAGCACAGTCAATTAAATATTGAGGGGTTACATATAATTAGCACAGCAGTTGGCTCTACGGCTAATTTATAAAAGATTTGACACAGTAACAACAAAGAAATGTAGATGATGAGAAGTGGAATACTGTGCGTGGTCATTTCAAGCGCCGTATGACTATTCAACTTCTAATGGGTACTGTCACAATTCAAAGACTACTTGCTACAAAAAAGTCAAGTCAGAATATGTAGTCTCAAAGAAGCAGAGAAGTTACAGTGCAACAAGGCCGTGCAGTAATAAATACTTTAGTCTACCAGTTGTAGAGGGGGATAGATTCTTCATGTCCTGTTGTTGGCAGTGTTGGAGAGGCGGAACTCTCTGAAGAGCCTGAGGTCTTCAGGAGGTTTTTGAAGGTAGAGATCTGTTAGGACCTGGGACGTTCTACCAACAGGGAACAAGTGACGAGAAAGGTTTGCCCTGAGCGCACGGGTGGCAGAGCCAGGCCTCGTTCATTGGAGGAGGTAACATGTCTGTACGAGGACATTCAAGAAGGTGGGTGCAGAACCAGACTGCTTTGTAAGTCAGCATTAGGGATTTGAGTTGAATGTGGGCTGCTACAGGTAGCCAGCGGAGCTCGAAGAGCAGCAACATGTGACCTTTTGGGTTGACTGAAGACCAGGCGTGTTGTCATGTTCTGGATCATCTGAGAGGGATTCACTGTGCAGGCTGGGAGGCCCGTCAGGATGTTACAGTAATGTAGCGGTCAGATGACCACAGCCTGTACCAGGGGTTTGGTAGCATGTTGACTCAGGTAAGGCCTGATTTTTGTGATGTTGTGATATGTGAAGCAGCACCACCAGGCATCTGAAGGAACGTGATCAGAGGAGGTCAGTCAGTCGCTGACCTTGACTCCTAACTTTCATGAAACCCTTGTCAAGGCGAGAGGATAGGGAGTCAGTTATGATGTTGATGCCAGTTGATTACTTACATTGTTTTTTCTGGAAATGTGTTTTTGAATATGCAAACAAGGCGTCATCTAATGCAAAGCATAGCAAATTCAGGAGAAATTCCAAGGCGTAGTGAAATAAACACCTAAATGTGTTCTTTACATTGGTATGTTATGGTAGCAACAAAGCCAAAATCTCAAACTTGATCAGCATTTTAATGCTTTTTTCTCGATATCTAGAAAAGAATGAAATGATGAAAGTTAGTAAGTAAAAAAAGAAATGAATCATGGGTAAATACAATGTCTCTTTATTGAGGGCTTAGCAGCCACATTCAGACAGAGAACAAAGGGTGTTAAAACAACAGAGGGCCACTGGTGATGAAGGAAAACATGAAAATGTTTTATGAAAAAAAGACCTATGACAAGATAACGAATGTAAGAGTGCGTAAACCTTCCTCTAACAAACAACAAACGTCTGCCAACTAATTACAGGTTATCATATTAATTCACTGATCAGCCAGCTGATACGCACACTTCTGTTTTCAACATGTGAAGAGATGAAAAGGATAAGATGCTTGAAACAAGACAAAGCACTTTTGTACGTGTCAGTGTTCATCTAATGGATTTAATTCTGGTTTCAAGCATTAAGTCAGTGAGAACAGGTAATAAAATCCCAGTAGCAGGTCAGAATATCTAAACAAGTGAAATGCTCCAACTTTAAACTGCCTGGTAGGATGAATATCTCCTGTCAGGCTAAAAACAAGCATATATTCCCTTTATTTAAGATTTAACACAGATGCTTCTGGATGACAGGGAACACGCATGGTGTCTACTCTTAGACTATATACTGCACTATCATGAATGATAATTTAATATTAAATAACTGCAGTCATATGTTTGGGGGGAAACAAACAAATCAGTTCAAGTGAAAAGAAGGAATAGAATGATTGCTTCAAAGACAACAGACAAGGTCCTTCTGATGACATATTCTAAATTCAACACCAACTATTCACAGAAAAATAATCGACTTATTTGAAGAAGCACTCAATTCAATAATTATAATAATTAGTCATATGTAATCCTAATTCAGCATCCATTTCCTTCTGCTTATCCGGGGTCAGGATGCAGTAGCGGCAGGTTTAACATTGTGGCCTGACCTCTCCCCAGCAACACATTCCAGCTCCTCCCGGGGGATCCCGACCTGTTCCCAGGCCAGATTGGCTATATTGTTGGACGTGCCCAGCACATCTCCGGAGGGAGACACCAAGGACGCATCCTAATCAGATGCTCTAATCACCTCATCTGGCTCCTTTCATTTTGAAGGAGCAGCAGCTGGACGCCTCACCCTATCTAAAAGGCTGATCCTGACCACCCTGCAGAGGAACGGTGAACGGACTGCACTCGCCTTTCTTATCTTCTGACCGCTCAAGAGGCTTTAACACTGCAAACTGTATCTCATTCACACACGTTCACACACTGATGGATGGCTACCATACAAGGTGTCGACCTCTTTGACATGCAGACTGCAGGAGCTGGGAGTTGAACTGCCGATCATCCGATTAGTGGACGACCTGCTCTGCTTCCTGCGAGGTGGTGAGGAAACTCATTATGGCCATTTGTATCTCCCTTCAGTCTTAATCAGTCCTTAACGGGATACTTAAACTCACTCAATCCTGGCCTGGAAGGAGCATGGCCTCAGACTTGGGGATGCTGACTCACACCCCTACTGTTTTATCCAGATTTATGATGACCATTAGGGTCGATGTTCCATGATCAAAAGGAACAATCAGAGTATATATGGAGCTTTAATGTCACTCAAAATAAATGTTGGACTAAACATCAAAAGGTTAGGTGGGTCACTGGTGGATCAGCTTAATCACAGTCAGTCGTTAAGTCAAACTGGGCTGAGCTGCTTTCTGTTTGTGTGTGTGTGTGAGAGATCAGGAGGAAAGGACGGATCTGTCTTCACTCTCTTTGATACAGCCAGAATAAACACTAGACTCATTTTATTGTCTTTAAACTTGCTATAGCTCCATTAGTGTGACAGGACGTGTCGTTTTTGAAAAGCCATCATCTTGTCTGGCACGCCTCCAAGTTTGGAGCACATTTATTATTTGAGGGATTTAGGAGTCTGTTCAGCTCCAGGAGGTCTCCTCTTTGTGGAGATTCAACAGGGTCATAAACTTTTGTGTCCTGAGGGGGACATTTGTGCCATGAATTGTCAAAATTGTATTAGTTTTATGGCTAAATATCTGCAAACCAACAACATTTCTATCAGCCTCTGCTCTACTTAGTTTTAAGTGCCAATTACTGCATGTTCACACAGAGAGCTAAGGAAGTGAACGTAATAAACATTATCTGCCTAACGCGAGCATGTTCATATTGATATTGTCAGCATGTTAGCATATTTAGCTCTAAGCATTTCTTGACACGATCTTCATCTCCAAGTTCAGTTCATTCCTCGTCTCTGCCATGCCAACTCCACCGGACACCGGATCTCACACACCTGCTACGTACCTGCACACACACTTGCTTCTCATTGGCTCAGCCACCGTTTAAACCCCAGCTCTCCACACATTCACTGCCAGACAGCTCTCAGATGCTCCTGCACTCACTGTTTGGAGTTCCCGTTGCTGGCTCGGCCTCTTGGACTCTTTCTCTTCGCCGTTCCCCCGAGAAATCACCCTGCCTTCTGAAACCAAATCGACTTTGAGACTCTGCCTTGAGTTTTTTTTTTACTTCTTTAGTCTCTGTGCCCAATTGTGTTTACCTGAAAAACTGTATCCTGTTTTCTGCAAAGCCCGTATCAGAATCTGTTTCTCCCTGTCTGTTTGACCTCCTGCCTGCTTCTTCTGAAAAAAAACAATGCGACTGTCTGATTCTTATTTCATTGGTTACATTTTACAAAGCGGCTGGCTTGTGTTAACGTGCAGACCTACGATGTAGCCAACAAGCTCATGTTCAGGAAATGTTTGTTACTGAAGCAGTGCAGGCCCGGCCCGATTGCCTAACTTTTTTGTGTTTGCAGAGCCACATAACAGATTGAATCAGTCTGTTGCCTACGACTGAATCACAGCTGTGGTTCTGTCATATCAGCACCAACTTTTTGTCGTCGGCATTGCAAACTGAGCGTTCAACCTCCCAATGTACAAGTTCAAAAGATGCTGACAACCTGAAAACCTCTTGTTCTCCTTCAGAGTGTCTTCGTCCCAGCAGACACTTTGACTCATCATTGTGTTAAAAGCACAGGTGCTACTAATTACAGTAACAATGACTCAGTTTTATTCAAGTGTCCCAGTAAATCAATGATGGTGCAGCAGTGAGCCTGCATGAACGATAACAGGGCCCCGAAAATCAGCCATCAGCAATTTCACACGTAGCACCCGTGTTTTTCTACCGTGACGTGTCAAAACGTCCTCGGTGGAAAAACGTCTCTGCATGGAGATGAGGCGATGAACCGCAGCTGCTGGGTTCACTTCACGAGCACAGAGTCGGAGAGCGGCTCGCCAATACAGAGCCAACAACTGGCGAAACAGGAAGCACTGCTTCTAAAGCACATTTCACTTTTAAATGACGTGACTGACTTTGCTCATGCTGATATCGCAGCTCATTCATTTGGAGATGTTTGTCTTTGGAAAGCCTGCTTAGATATTAGTTCATTACTCAGGGTCTGTCTTAAACGATCCATCTGTCCTCGGCTAGGAGCGGAATCTACACACTGATCCTATGCATGTTTTCACAGCAGACATGAAGATGACACAGGTGTTCTGTTCCATTTATTGCAGCACAGCAGCGCCCTGACTGTTCCACCTGAATGGAACTGAACCTTAATGAGGTCCGACCGAGCAGTCTGATTGGTCAACTATACGTTCAGAATGTGCTCAAATCAGCAAGACAGCACACCTGACTCATCCCTAAAAGTATTATTCCGCCATCTCCACATTGTCACATCCTGAAAACATAAACTATAACATGTAAAGAAATCCATCCATCTTTGTTCAATGCATTTTGGCTTTTGGACTTTACAGCGCTGTGGAGTTACTGGACATGTTTGGATCATCCTCCATCAGTTGTGCCGGTGAGTCACTGATACAGCGCTACTGTCAAAACAAATGTGAAGTTCACAGACTGAGGAGCCAGATCTGTCCATGGCAAAATATATTTTTCAGCAGATGACTTAGTCACTACAAGAGTGAACTAGCAAAGCAGTTTAGTGTTTCTATGCCCTTTTTATTCAGTTTGAGAAACTCGATCTCTTTGCTTTGACTGGACTAGAAATCATCTCCGTTGCTAGGTCGTTACTAAGCCTCGGTCTACTTGCTGGAGTAGTAAACTGGGTTTCATTACATATAGGAGTCTATGGAGGCTGTGACTGTGACTGTTTTCCAGGTACTCAGACCCTGTTTATGTCCATAGAAATGGAGATCTGTTGTCTTGTTTTATAGCACTGTGTCTCCATGGACATTAATGTGTGCATGTGGAAGATGTGGACCCAAACACACTATCTGGACCGCCATGGTAAGAACAGTAGGACAAGTTTACTGAGATGGATGGTAGAAGATCCAGAGACAGACTGAGCTGAGCTGGAATCAGACGAGCAAGCAGGGGGAAAAAAAAAAAGAAAAAAGTGGACCACATACTTGACAGAACAATCTGGTTCTGTGCAGTATTAAAGACTGGTTCAGCCTCCAAGACTCCTCCAGATCATTCAGTCTTCTTGTGTGGTAACAAACTCTAACTAAGGCCAACTCTCTGCAAGTTTTGGACTCCGACTCTGAGTGTTTGACTTTGATTTTTAACTGTGCTCCACCCAGCTGCCACGTCCAGCCCTGTTTCATCCCTTTGGATCCCTTTGTCTTCACCTGTCACTGCACATTCTCCTCTGATCAATAAACCATTTAAACTTATTCTGGTCTCAGACTGTGTTTGCACTTTGGGTCCGCTAAATGGTCATCTTATCAGAGGAGCATTGTGGTGCAGCTAAAACCACTTTAAGATTCTCAAATGGGACTAAACAGTTTAAAAGTTTGTAGTCTTAATGTGTTTTGACAGCGTTTCTATGACTTGACTTGGAATATGTATACACTTTGAAATCTAGTCATGCAATCCTTTAGAGATTTAGATTTTGAAATGTAAAAATAAGAATGTAGTAAGTTTAAAACAGACACCTTCCCAACTGCAAATCACCAAAACTATCTGACTTCATATCAAAAATATCAAAGGTGCACGAGTAAACTGTCTGTCAGGTTCGGCTGAATATTTCAAAATCAATTGTAACATACAGTGGATGGTGCATTTACACAGCAGCTAGTGAACAGAAGCCTCTGCTGCTCAGTTCTTTTACCGTGCATGTATACCGAGATACGGCGTGTGAACAGACCTTTCTCGCAGCAGCCATTTTGACATGAAATAGTAAGCTAGCACAGGTTGCCAATGATACTTATTAAGGTTCCAAACAGAGTCAAGGTGCTGCTGTGGTGCATGCTGGCTCTGCAGGAAAGGGCCTGCCGCAATAAATAGGATGGAACCTTAATTAGCAACACCGGCATCAAATCTATGTCATGTCAAAATGGCTGCAGTGAAAAAGGGCTATTTTTGAGTCAGGCGTCAAGGTGTCAGGGTGACAGGGACATGATGGATGGAGGAGGACGTAGTGTTGCCGGCCTGCTTACAGCAGTACTCTTATATCAGTTTAATATACTTCATTTTATTCATACTTAATTGTTTCCCTAACCAATTAACATGCAGAATACAGTTTCTCCTACAATTCTGGTGTGTGTGTGTGTGTGTGTACAAAAAAAATGAATTAAAAGAAAACAAATTAAAACGTGCAAACTGGATGGATTTGGAGTGGAGTGGGGGATCAAGCAGCTCTCTGGCTGAGCCTCTTTGCCGGCTCAGCCAGGCCTCTGCAGGACAACGATGGCGTCCAGCGGGTGTTCCTAAACTCTGCTGACCCAGGACGAGATCCCTGCTCAAAGCAGGCTGAGAGGGAAGGAGAGGCAGCGGGGACAGCAGCTGTAACTGTGCCAACACTATTCTCACATCTAACCGGATTAAAGGTTTATTTCAACCAGGCCAGAGTTAGTGATTATTGGCTCAGTGCAAAAACTAACTAAGATGTTTTGGCGAGTTTTATTTCTGCCCAGTTTGAATGAAGTGTGTTTTTATGATGACTTTATTAAGTCATTTGCCAATTGCCTTGATATCTAAAAAAAAGAAAAAGAAAAGTGAAACACAACCTAGTGAACTGTGTGTGTGTCTGTGAGGACAAATATATTGTATATCGCCCGACCCTCCAGGTATAGTCTAGTCTTGTTTTCATACCAAAATATATTTTGGTTTTCTGAGTTTGGTGGACAGAAAATGCTGCAAATAAACCAGATAAAAATCAATCCAAAATAAAACGCCAACAAATGAATCATTCCAAACATTTCCAAACAAATGTTCCAATATTGGCGACCTGTGTGAACTGCAACACTTACCCCCCCCCCCAACCTTAACCACAAGGAGATTCAAGAACGTTTCACCGATGCTCCAGAGTTTAAATCCAAACAGCGTTCAGAAGGTAAAGGTAAACCTCCAGCCAAGAGGCACGCTGCTTCTCCCAGACCTGCAGACAACATCCTCTCAAAGAATAAGAGCAATCAGAAGCTGGCCCCTGCGCTGAATCATCCATCATCCTGTCTTCTCCACTTCAAATGGAATTTGCTCTCAGTTTTATGAATGCCAAAATACATTCCTTCGAAAACAACAGATTTCTTCTGCCTCCATTCTAAACAACTCAGACACCTCCTCTGCAACCTGAGAGGCAGCTCATGCGGCCCCAGCTCCAGCCTCTTGGTTTCAGGTTCCTGCCCCCTGCAGCAGCAACTCCTGAATCTCTCAGGAGCAACATTTGAACAGGCCGTCACATTAATCAGGTGAAGATTCTGTTGTGTGGTTCCAAATCGGCTGACAGACTGCAGAGATTGTTCTGTTGTGCTCAAAGATACCAAATGAAGACTCAATCATCTGACTCATGTGGTGTCTTTTGAGACACTATGTGAAGTCTACAAAACAGGTGGCCTCAGCCATGAAGTGTTTCCATAAGCAATCCTCCAGGGGCGGCCCGTGGCGTAGCGGGTTAAGCGACTGCCCCATGTATGGAGGCTACAGTCCTCGCTGCAGCAGCTCTGGTTCGACTCCCGCATCGGACGCCCATTTACTGCACGCCTCTGCCCTCTGTTTCTTGTCCATCTTCAGCTGCACTATCATTAAAGGCATAAAATGGCCCAAAAAAATTATCTTTAAAAAAAAAAAAAAGCAATCCTCCAAAGCAGCTGATACAATTTCTTTTAGGATATAAGTCTCTTAATTTCAATGTGAGTGTTGTGTGGGACATTTTCTAACTAAATGTATGCATGGGTGTAGTTGTGCAGACAGCCACCCACCCTCTGTGAGTCCCAGAAGGATCCATCCGGCAAAAATTGGGGAAATAAATACGAAGCATCCTTTCACTATAGTTAATGTTCCAGCATCACTCCAAACCTGTCAAATCATCCACACAGTCTTTTATTAGTCACCACTGGCTTAGTTCAAGTGTTAGCAGGTCTATGCTGCCTCACAAAAGGGACACGTCTGTGAAACCTGCAGTCTGCCCTTGTAGCTAACAGTAGTAGCTGAGATTCAGGAAGGAAGGGTTTGGTGCGTGGCTGGGAAAAGAAATTACAGATGCCTTCAAGGTCATGCCGCTTTTGCAATGGCATATTTTTAGTTTTGTTAAAAGTTTTAGTTCTCTGTTTAGTTAATATTTGGATGCCGCAGTAGCTGTGCATTGTTCACACTTGAAGCGTTGAAGCTGAATTCTTGCCAACACCTGCAAACTCCCCGATGCATCTTTCAGATGATTTTATAGTAAATGACTCCCTCGACGCCACTAGCTCCAGAATCTCTGAAAAACCCCTGAGTTAGGTGTACCTCTTTCAGAAGCTGTAGCCTGCCCACGCGTTTGGAGTTTCTTGGCATGACTCTCCATAGTGTTCTTATACAAGTCCTGCAGTGGTCTCGCATCAGAACAGCTATCAGATCTGCTGGTACCATTACCTCCAAAAAGAGATCTTTTATCTCTGTTAGGCCACCTGCACTTTCCTGCATGCACCACTCCTCATGTATATCACTCTTGCTAGAGTTGGCTACCTCTGATCCAAGTCTTTCAGATGGTCTGAGATGAAGGCTGTCACTCAGATATGCGGTTCTGGGTCTCAGTATGTGACAAACAGAATGGTATTTCTTTCTTTAGTAATGACTTTGAAGAGTCTTCATAGTCTAAGCCCACTACCCATGATGAATTCTATGCGACTGACATTGCTCACTTCTTATAGGGCACAGACAGTCCAAGTAAGACTGTCTGTGATTAAGCTGCTGAGAGAAATAATCAGTGAGGGCCGGTCTAAAATACTAACTAATGAACTTGGTCGTGTGTTCTAGATGACTTCATGTTGCCTTCTCTCCAGTTCAAAGCTATGTGCCCCAGACCTTCCAGCATGTCATGCCCTTCATTCAAGGCATGATTGGCCCATTTTGCTTCCAATTGCATGAGACTTGGTTTTAAACGTGAGATGCCTGACTGAACTGCCCACAGCGCGCCTCTGCGGATAGAGAGACTACTGCAACCGCATTTTATATAGAACATCATGCAAAGCACTAAATAAACTCTAATATAACCAAAACTCTGCTGCCCATCTGCTTACACAGCCCCATGACCACATCACCCCTGTCCTCCAAAAACTCCACTGGCTCCCTGTCCCACAACGGATCCTGTTCAAAGTCCTTCAAATTCGAACTCACAAAGCTCTCCATAACCAGCCCCTCTGCTACCTCAGAGACCTGCTCCACCACCACACTCTGTCCTGCAGCCTCCAAGGACCAAGCTCCGGACCTGGGGCGACGGAGCTTTTTCCAGAGCTGCTCCCTCCCTCTGGAGGTCACTGCCTAAACAAATCAGAGACTGCACCAACTTTTGATGTGATTAATGATGTGTGCTTTATACTTTTATTGTGTTTGAAACTCTTGAAACTTTTGGGTATCGTGAAAATTATTATTATCTTAAAAACATGTTTCCTGCTTGTCATGAGCTGAAACGAATCCTGGAGGGATTGTGTGATTAAATTAAACTGAGTTTGACATTAAGTGTTCCGTTACAGTGTGGATCATCTTGTTCAAAGTGTCCTGAGGCCTAATGATGTGTTCAACTTCTTATTACATCACGCCCTTACACCGTAAATCTGCATTAGGCCTGTGTGGTTAATGTGGACACGGGGAGCGAATAAAATGATGCTGTTTTTAAGAAATGTTGAAAACTAGTGAAAAACAACACGCTGACAGTTGGTTTTCTTCCTGTCCTCCCCAATTTCTTTGAGTCACCAGCCTCCACTGCTGCAGAGGTTTGAAAACACTGAAGTCCGTGCCGTGAAATCATAAAACAGAAGGTTTGACAACTTCAAGCGGAAGCTTTGTTTCCAAGCATGATGGATAATCTCCCTCAGTGAGGTTGTTAGTCTCTCTGCGTTAGTATGAACATCAGAAAATGGGTTCTTTTTCTTCCCGATAATTCATCCACTGACACTCGGTATTAACATATCAGATACTGTCGGAACCTGCAGTGTATATTCAGTCATGTCTGCCTTCTTTGTGTTTCCTCTCTGAGAACTTATTCATGTGGGACCAGGCAGCTCACCAACAGTGTGACTCACAGAGCCAAAAGATTTATGATGAAAAGAAAAAAAGAAGAAAAAAAAAGCATTGTGTGAAAAGTACAGGCAGAGTTCCAAATGTGGAGTTTGAGGGGTAGCCATTTTCCCTGTCACAAACACAAGAAAAACACATTTCAGCTCCCGCTCAAAGATGCCATGGTGAGAAGTGCGGGATCGTGATTGAGTTTTCAAGACGTGTCTTCCATTTCTCTTGAAGTCGACTTTGATGGACTCAACCAGAATTTTTTGTCATCACTGCAGGACTTCACAACTCAAGATGTAATTGACGGTTTATCAACCCCCGCCCCCTGTGTCCCTTAGTTACAGTCCTGTTGCTATGGTTGTGTTTGTGAAACTGTGGGTCCTTGACTTAAGACAGAATACAAAAGCAGCCTCTTGTTTTTAGTCTTTTTGTTTTGCTTCACTGACTTATATAAAACCAACAAGGCTGCAAAGGATTATAGGAGCTCAAGTATTTATTTAACGGCTACATACATCTTATTATTGCATATTCTTGTACCATGCAGAGATATAACAAGTTGATGATCCATGAGAAAACTCTGTTTTGATGTTAACTACTTATAACCCTACCTCCAATTTTGCAAATGAATCTGAGGTAACCTTCCACAAATCCAATACAGAGCAATGTAACCTGGACCTGTGAGTCATGAGTGGAGCTTCGTTAAACATACCCTTTAACTCTAATGCTATGCTCCTTAGCTCCTATAGTAACAGCTCACGCTTCCCTGAGTCCTTCCACTGTAAGCTGCTGCTTTATAACTCGCCACGTTGCCAGACTGCAGCAGACCTAATTTAAAGACTGCAGTGTGTGAGTTTATGGCATCCTGGATGGTTCTGGTAAGCCGTGCTTTCTGGCTGTGATTTAACTGTAGTTCGAGGAAGGTTTCCACGAAGGTTTCTACTGTTGATTTACAAATCAATTCCACCACGGACGCAGTGAATCCAGTGATCCATGTCACTGATGGTGTCCTGCATCATGCAGTGCAGACTGTGGTGTCTAACTCTGTGTTTGTGCCCCTGCTGGGATGGATGCAGAGACGAACACAGAGGTGGTGCTGCTGGGATCATAGCTCATGTCCGCCCCTTTTACCTCCATTTCTTCTCCCTCACCTTTACATCAACATTTGTTATGACATTTGAAAACCTTGACCGGCCAGTTAGCAGTGTCGGTGGTTTACAGTACAACGTGGTGAGTCATGGATAGCCTGTATTACTCACACAAAGTGCACTAATATTTGTGAAAATAAAAAAGGGCATACAGTTGCATCCATTTAGCCGAGCTAACAGAGAGGCAACTGGATAAGTTAGCTAACCCCAAACATGCACAAGTCAGAAAGTCTTGGACCCTGAGAATTACTGTTCACTTACAACAGGAAAACTCAAGATAAAATCAACCCCACTGATCCCACAGCAGAGTTTCAGTTGTTGAATCAGCTGAAAATACACAATCTGATTAAGTAAGAAAACTGCTTATGGACAGCTGAGGCTCAGCGGGTTCTCCACTAATCAGATGATCGGCGGTTCGATGCGTAAGAGAACCAGGAACCTGTGCAATATATAGAGAACTACTTGCAGCCAGACAACAACATGCTGCTCTACCACACCCATGATTACTCTCATTATCATCTATCATGTCTCCCAGACAGCACAATCTTTTCAACTCACTCAGCATTTTATTAAGTAACATTCCAAAAAAACTGTGAGTGGAGTGCGTGTGAAAGCACAGAAAAAGTCTTGTGATCGTGTGAGGCAGAGTCAGTCACGTCTCCTTCCTGCTTAATCAAGATGGTGACTGGTCTTTGACTCGAGTTCTAATTAACACAGATGGGGAGACACTGGATATCATCATGAGTCAGCTAAATTGCTTTCTTGCAATGAACAAACAGACGGGTCGCAAATTAAACAAAAATACTGATTTTTTTTATCAAGATGGAAAGAGGGAAGGATCCAAGTGAGTTTGTAAGAGGGTTGATTGTCAGGGCACGGAGACTGGTCTGTCACGTGACATCTGCATTAAGATCTATAGAAGGACATCAGTAAACAGGCTCAGAAGCTGCGGTTGGCTGAACACATTTGATGACTGTGATGCTCTTTCATTAGTGTATGTAGTGAGTAACTCTTCCTCAGGTGACTCAGAATGTCAATACAGGAAGTGATTAGATTGTCAGCAAGTTCAGTCTGTCGACGATTACAGAGAAGTTATTACAGAAACACTGCAGGACATAAGAGTGAGGTCAGCGGTGCAAGAACCAGCGACACCGGTCCACAGAGATCCTTCACCATGTTCTTGACACGTGGATGAGTCCACCAAGAGAACGCCACAGGCCTGAATGTTGGACCCCCTATAGTTAGGGGATCTGGTGGCTCTGTTGCGCTGTAGGGGGTATTTTGCCGGCACGATTTGGATCAGTTGTCCCCTTAGAGAGGGAGAAAGGAGCACTGCTAATCAATGCAAAGATATTCTGAGTGATCACCTTTATCATATGATGAAACATTTCTGCCCTGATGGGAGTGCTCCATTCCAGGATGACAGAGCCCCCCATCCATAGAGCCCGAGGGGGTCACTGAATGGTTTGATGAGTATGAAAATGATGTGAATCATATGCTACAAAGGTAATATCAGGGGGACATCAGTTCAGGACAATTAACTCATATTTTAGTACAGACAGAGAGAGAGAGAGAGAGAGAGAGAGAGAGAGAGAGAGAGAGAGAGGGTGGGGATGACTGCATTTTCCTAGTCGACTTGAACACTTATTCAGTTCTATAAATATATATTTTTTGGTTGCTGAGGATGAATGTTAGCGTTTTAATTTGAACATTTTTAACACTGCGCTACATTACAGAGAAGTAAAAGACTGTAATCATGAAGCTTTGAAAGATACATTTCACAAGGCGCTGGTTAATGTGGTAATGATTCTGAACACGTCACCAGAAAGGAGTTTATTTCAACACGGAAGAACACATCTCATCCAAAACACGGCAATAAATAACTTTGAACTTGAAAACTAACACTCACTCATGAATTATAACATTACTCACAAATGAAGTAGCTTGTCATCCCTGGAGTCCTGGTTGGATATCACCGTGATATGGAACCTCCCTGCTGTCAGGATGGCCTCTGTCATGTTCACTGGCACATGACTGAATCGTGTTACATTGCCCACTTGCCTGGCTCTGGTTCTGGTGCTTATTCCAGCGTCGCTCCCTGCCATCATTCCCTGCAGCGTCCCCACAATAGAGATATTTCTGATATTTATTCATCTTATGAGGTTCCCGGGTGGAACATATCGGTCTATGATCGATGATTTACGTTGAATCAACTTCAGTTCTCTTCGTAGCTGATGTAAGGTGACACACAACTCAGCTTAATGCAGAAACAGATTGACTGCAAACCTCCAACACAAGCTCAAAGACAAAGAGTTGTTTTGGATGTGATACTTATGAATATCTGACATACAGTAGTCCAAATGTATGAGTCATGTATTCTATAAGACTTGGTAGCCACTCTTGAAATAGATCGGTACTAGACTGGCAACCATTGTTAAGGCTGTCGCCATATATTGGGAATTATGTAAATGTGTGTGTGTGGTCACCAACTTCTCATTGGCCCCAGATGACTCTTCCTCCCCTAGATGCCTGGAGAGTCCCGATTGGAGCATCATGTTCCACAACCCACCAATCAGAGGGATGCGATCTAGAACCAGAACCATCTGACAGATGGGCTTGTGGTCGAGCTCGCCTCGGTTGTGTTTTGTGAATGTGAATATTAACGAGTGTGTTCTCTTTTTGTTATTTTCATTTTTTTGAACAGCATCCGCTCACCCTTTGTTTCTTGGCTGACTACAGTTATGACACATAACTTCATTGTGATGTTACACAGCCAATATACTGGAGTGATGCTGTTCTGAACAGAGACATGGGATGTAGATACACTCGCCTCTCCCCTTCTCTTGTTGTTACTGTTTCATTTGTCAGTCTGTGTGCTGGTTTGTGTTTAAGTGTCTTTGACACTGTACTGCTATAGTACATACAAAACTTCAATGTGTTCCTCTGCTGTGTCTTTATTGTCTTCCCCTTTAATACTGTCGTTTTTTCTGTTTGGTACTTGATTTGTTTGTTAAAAGGAGAAAATATATACAAAGAACATTTGATTCGATTTGAAAAAAGAAAATATAGTAGTAGTGGTGTGATGAGATGAATTTCTTAGGCATAACCCTACAAGGTCAAGGGAACAGCAATGGGAAAATGATTCTCACCTGCTTACGCAAACATCTGCTTGATGGAATGGGAAGAAAAGAATGAAATCCAAGATCCCTAGCGTCCACGGACCACCAAAGCGGACAAGGCTTTTTAGCTCAACCAGGACTCAGCCTGTCCTCCAACAACTGTGTTTTTCTGATCTAAAACAGTATGTGGGAGACACAAAAAACTCCTTCAAATCCTACGAGGGATTCATGTTTGTAGATAGTTCAGATTCTCTGATGAAAAGGTTGTTAGTAATTAATAATTAGTTCCTTATTTATCATCCATTCATCTTTGTCCGAGAAATGTTTACTGTAAACTGACATATTCTCATATCGTTCTTTCAAGATCTATAAATGAGTAACACTATGGGCATGAAGTTGGGTGAGGAAGACTATTTTATGGCATGTCCACGCGGGCTCCAACTATCATTGCTCATATTTTATTATTAAATGTTTTATCATCTCAAGGATTCATACAGGAAACAGACAACAAAGCAGCTGCAACTGCAATTCAGAACAGAAACATGCATTAATCGACGTGCCGTGTTTAATGAACAAAACAGGATAAATATGAAGCTGATGCAGGGACAACTGTATTAACAGGAACTATTTATATCCATTCACTTCATCTGAAAATCTAGCATGTGTTCAGAGTGGTTTGGTAGATAATAAAGCATAAAAGGCAAATATGTAGAGGTGTAATCAGCGTGTTGGCTGGTAAACACTGGTCCTTATTCAGTCATTAGTTGCCCGTCGCTGTATGAATTGCATTTATTTGCTCATTTGTATGTTTAATAGTCATTTGTTGTGTGCGTGAGTGTTTAATAAAGCTTTAATTCATAAAGAACAGCTCATGTTGTTTGTGTGGCTGAAGCATTACAGTCACTGTAAAGAAATTCATATATTTATTATTGATCATTTTGATAGCCTAAAGTTGATTACACTCTACTTCATCTTTTGTATAAAATTAATCTTATTCATTACGGTACATTTGTTGGTATCCTTCAAGGCATTCCTGCTCCGCTGAGCGCTGAAGGTTACAGTCTGCGCGACAAAAACCTGACACTTGATAGATTTCACCCCGCCTCAGTCGATACCATAAATCTGACAAAGAGACTACTCCAGCCACAGATAATGGCGCGGTAAGGGCTTTTTACAGTCACTATTTATGCCACGACCATACAGTGTCCCCTCCGCCGAAAAAGCTGATGTGATCACTTATGTAAGAGCTTTTGCAGCCGGGCCTGAGGAGTGGTTAACGGCAGCTGACCTCCAAAAAAACAAACAGAGCACCGGTGCTGCTGTGGAAGAAGTTGAAGGACCTCAAACGGGAGAGCAGGTCATCAGTTTAGACGCTCTTTACAGCTGAGAAAGTGGGATTGTCTTTGTTCTTACTTTGGAAAAGAGGTCAGCCCTCAGTGGTGGGGGGAATATAGTGTGTCCACTGATCCATATAGTGTAGGTTATTATTACCTCCTGCCTTTTGCCTCGGGCTGATTTGCATTATTGAAAGTAGCCAATTCCAAGGGTTGTTAAGGTCTTGCGCTGCTTAAAATTACACATTCTCATGAATATTAACCCTGTGAAGGTCTCTGCGAAAGCCCAAAGTACTTTGCACCACACACTGTAGCTAACGCCTGCCACTGTAAGGCTCACATAAAGGCAAGCAGTGTGCTTTACAGCAGAGCTAGAGTGCAGTGAGTGCGCTAATTGACCTCAAATTGTTTCAGTATTTTACATTCATTATTTTTTCATTATATCACTCACAAATTTCAATACCATCAAGGCTTGTATTATACCCTGCTCCTACGTTCTTAATTGGCCATTTGTTGGATCCCTCCCACACGATGTGATTGTCCAAATATAGCTGTAAACTGTAACCAGGCAGAGCGGCTCAGTCTTTGGACTGTGCACAGGGGTGAGAGAGATACTGGCTGTGGTTTCTGCACTAGGTTGTCATGTACAGTATGTATAAAGTTTGCACGTGAAATGAAGGTTTCCATCCCCACGTCTCTCTTCATTCTTCTCCTGGCCCGGTGAGCAGCTGGTTCCGTGGGCTCCCTCATGCTAGAGAACAGTGATAGCGGATTTATCAGCCTGCCTCTACATATACTGAATGCACCATACAGCTGTACTGGACATGTTGCCACAACGCAGAGCAAAATCCTCCATTAGACCATTTTCCACGCAGGCAAAACACCAATTCAGTCCACCATCATGTCCACTGGTGAATGAGCTGATAAGCACCGAGTTAGCTGAACACACCACTAACCCTAACCTTAGGGAGAGACTTCTAATTACTAACTCTAACAACTCCTCACATCTAATATCTTTCCCTGATGACCAGGCAAAGGCTGTGTAATAAATAGCATTCTGCAACTGGCTTAGCATTGTTACCAGGACCTCTTAGCTCTGAGGTGATCCTGCTGGACTTGCTAACCTTTGTTAATCCTAACCCCGGGGTGTGCTAACTGCAGCTTCTCGTCCCCACCAGAGGGCCCAGCCTGCTCTGCCAAGGGACAGAGCTGCCTGCCTCCACAGCCGCCAGCTCAATGCTGCATTCATGGGTGGACATCTGTGGAAACCTCCACGGCATCAGCATTTCCTGCCACAGTGTCTGTTACAATTGAGGTAAGCAAAGACTTTCTTGCCTCTGTTTTGCTTGACGGGGAATCCTAACTACACGGATAATAGCCCACAGGCTCAGCGAAGAGTACAAAAACCAGGACCATGTAACTGAGGCTGCTAAAAGTTGACTGTGAGAAACTGACTGTGAGACGGTCACCACACACCTGACATTGTTGATTCTGAAGCTGCAGCAGCTTTTTCTTCTTAAAAAGATGTTTCCAGTGAATTATTAACTGCAGTGCAGAAGTCTACTGGTTCCACCTCTGAGAGTCCCCTGATGATTCAGAGCTGTTCTGTTCCTCGGCATCTTTGGGATCAATGCCGTGTTCAGTCCACAAAGTCACACAGTCACCTTTTCCTGTTTGGAGATTAGCTGCAGCCTTCATACACTTAAACACACACAATGCTTTCTGATGTGTGACATCAACAGTCAGAAAACACCATAGATGTGACTTACAATGAATTATAACCTCAAGTGTCTCTATCTCTCTAGTTATAAACTAGAGGCTGACTGATGGGGCTTATAACGCATAATGACTATCTATATTCATAGTGTGCTAACAGTCCGTGCAGTGTCATACGCTATCATTGAATGTGTTCAGTAAAGTGAAGTACATGTTGATTCATCTATAATATTTGACTACTTCATTGAGTTCCATTGTTGATGTGTGATTTAACGTGTATTTAAAAGAATCTGTGCTGCATCACACGTGATTATGTAAGAAGCCATTTCTCAGATTTATAAATATAACTGATAATTCTTATATAATATTATATTCAAGTAAGGAAAAGACTAAATACATGAGAGTTGAAGATGCAAAAATAATAATTTTTCACAATCATAAAGTAAATGCAGGTAGGTTTTGTCTCAGTGTGACAGCATGTATTCTACATCAGCAGGCTGTTACTGTCCCTTCACATCAGGTCGATAGTTCCTGCTCTGCCTCAGCACACAGAAACCACGAGGAGCTCTGAAAGTTTTATAAGGGATTTTTCTCATTTGGCTAGTTCCATCCATCCATCCATCTTCTTGTTTCTCATCAGGTCAGGTCACGGTGGCAGCAGGTTTAGCAGGGCGTTCCAGACGTCCTTCTCTCTAGCAGCAAGTTCCAGCTCCTCCTGCGGGATTCTGAGGTTTTCCCAGGCTAGATGGGCCCTGTACTCCCTCCAGTACTTTTGGCTAGCTGTTTTCCACAATGTTGTTTTGATTATATGCAATACATCCCTGCATTATTTTCATGCTCACTGTCTCCTCATTGAATTTAGACCAGCCTCGTTTCCTACTTAGACACTCTGCACAGTGACATGTGTCATACATGACATGACATGACCCTGTAAACCACATTTACTGTCTTCAGAATATTTCCCTTATCTCATTTTTAAGCACAAAAGTTGGTTTAGGTATTTTACTGTGTAATTGTTCTAAATTTAAAAAGTCCCATCTGTCTCTGCCTCAGAGCAGGTAGTCCCAGATCGAAATGTCAGACCAACATTTTTAATTAACAGTTGTGTAAAGTGTTGATCTTGACTGGCACGGAGTGCATCCTCCAGCACGACGTGACCTTCTCGTGCTCGCAGCCCCAGCTGGTGGCCTGTGCCTCCATGAGCTCCAGCAGCAGCTCAGAGCCGGACCTGTCGCTGCCAGCGGCTGAACCATCTGCCTTCACTGGAGTTTCTCTGTTTGTTTCCAGTTCAGGACATTGAACACTGACGGGCTACTGCTCTCCGCATGGCTGAGCTGAGAGCTCCAGACACTCCTGACCCTCCACAGCTTGGGACTGCAGAGATCAGAGACCTCAGCTGTTCAGGGCACAGGACACACACACACACACATTTCTAACTGAGGAAAGGATTTAGGCATATGATATGTTTCTCAGAACAGAAAGAACACATGACTGCAGGAAAGAGTGTTTGGAAAGAGAGAATTTGGGCTGTAAAAGTTTAAATCCGACTGTTTCCTCACGATTCCTCAGGATGCACTTAATGAGGCGCTCTTATACCGATCATGCACATGCCTGGAAAAAGTCTCACAACAGCTGACACACTCGCTCACTCCCAGCTCAAAGATGGTGCTGCATGTGCTGACAGCGACGTGCTGGAAGACATACGTCAAAGTCTGTGCTCGACAATGTCCCAACAAGTGATAGGTACCTGACTGAACACCACGAGCAGCAGTGTGCCGACAGTGTTTGCAGGAGGGCTGGCCAGAGAGGATCCAGTTGCAAGAACTCGTCACAAACTACCAGTCTGAGAGGATGGAACCAAAAGAGCCTCATCTCTGAGTACAGCCCGGACCAGCTACTCAGGAGGGTTGCCTCTGCAGCACATTGCCTACCCTTTGATAAGAGGTGGTAGCTGACTCCTCCAGACCTGCTATGCAGGAAGTTGAAGGAGCAGGTCTGGGGTGTATCCCCTCAACCCGAGAAGGAGATAACAAGGGTGTGGCTGAGCTGATGCTGGACAGCCAGCACCATTATCAGTATTTCCACGAGTGCAGAGCAGATGGGTGAACTTCTGTCCTTCGTTGGCCCCGAACTGATCAGGCAATCCGCAAATTACAGAGCTGCCATCACTCTGGAAGTCAGTACTTCAACTGCAGACTTTTTCCATTGTGCTTTTGGCACCAGTTGGTGTGTATTATAGATTCAGAGTGATTCAAGCTGGAGGGGTGTATGCTGGGTCTGATTTGGGAAAAGGTATGGAAAACAAATCCCAACGTGCCACCCAGCACCACACTGCCTGGGCCATGCTCACCTGGGCCATATGCCCTTTGTCATGGTGGGTGATGCAGCCATTCTTGATGAGACCATACCTCGGACAGAACCTCAGCTGTTGGAAAAAATCATTTTCAGCTTGATTTGTTGTTCAGATCATTTCTCAAACCCGTGTCGACACGTCAGATCGTGTTTGACTGACACAATGCCCCTCATGAATACAGGCTAAGCAATATTCTGTTGTGGACAAGAGGGTAACAAAATCAATGTAAGTGTCCCATATTTAGAATATTTTCATCACTTTGCAGCCTTTCTGACAGTCACAACATCTACGCGTTGTTCAAAGCCACCAGAGCAGACTCCTTCAACAAAGGACAAAGGCTTCTGTCCTGTCTGAAGTCTTGTATGATGAGTTAACAAAGCATTTAGACTAATCTTAGCTCAGGAAAAGAGAGAAACTTGAGTCCAGAGGGGTATATGGTCGTACTTCTGTTTCATAAGGAAAGCATTATAAGATTGTTTCCTTTCTGAGTTGATTCATCACAGTAAACACAGTTATGGTTCTGCTTTCTTTTGTCTCCGGCTGCTGAGTGAGAGCAGAAAGATTTGGTGTTGTTAACTGCATAATAAATGTCCGAACATAACCATGTCCAAGTCAAACTGATATCATAATGACTGTTTGGAATCTGGATTGAAACTAATTGAAACCATAACACCCTTTAAATGCTCACTGTAATGTACTAAATGACACAGTTAGAAGAGTTTAACACGATAACTTATCACACTGCATGGACTGTTTAGAACACTGTGAGTTCTGACTGCAGCTGATTGTTGAGCTGTGTGTATTAGTTGAGTATAGATAGTTATAAGCGCCATCAAACTCTAGTTTGTCAACTAGTCAACAGCATCAACGAGTCATGCATGTTCAGGGTCTCCAGGAAAACACACTACTGCACAAATACTGCAGAATATTACACTAAAAAAAACACAGCAAAGTCAAAACAAGCATGCATAGTTTTATCAAAACCGACCCCGTCACATAAAGCCCCTGCAGACTGTGCCCGGCTTTAGTGATGATGAGTTATACCTGTGGGCCATGAAAATGTATATGAATCTAGCAGAGTGTGTTACAGGCCTGCCTCTGCAGCACATACATCACACATGATTAGTGTTAGTTTCCAGCTCTTTATCCAGCCGTCTGGATTGGACGGAAGCAGTCTTTGTGTTAAGTCAAACACATCCTGGTCCCGGAGTATTTTTCTAGATAAATGATAGCGACTGTGGTCTTCCACTTTCCCAAGAAGGTAAGCCTTGTTTTTTTCCATTTCCCCCATAATAGATGAATCCTGCATGACCACAGTTGGGGTCATGTTTTCTTTCTCCCAGGTCGTTGATGTAGTTACTGTCATTGAGCTCCTCTGGGACCGATCGGATCCGGCTACAATGTCCAGATGTGATGAAGAACAAATGGAGGTCAGCCTCCATCTGTTGCGTGTTGGAGCTTTATCACTCTGTTTTTCTTTGTTTTCTTTCAGACAGTAGCTGTCTGGGAGCCAGTTTTTAATTGTAGTGGAAGGTAATTCGGGTTGCCTGGATGCTCGTCTCTCACCTCTCAAGCAGATGGCGAGCACAGAGGGGACTGTTGACAGACGCAGCGTGGATGCTCTTGACCGTCAAGGCCACATTTCATTTTATTCCACGAAACAAAGAAACAAAGAATTCTGCAGTGGATGGTTTCACTCAGGAGGAGCAGACCAGAGATCAGTCAGTGTCACACCTTACATTCCTCTGCAGTCAGTATCGTTGTCAGCTGCTACTGAAGATGACAGTCATGACAAATCTTGTCAATGCTCATTGTTTCCCAGAATTTCTGCTGTGCTAATTGTGGCTTTAGGGAAAAAAATTCAGGTGGAGGACGATGAACGATATTTTCTGCCAACGTTGGCAGTGACGACAGTGGAACAGGGAGTTTCTCCAGGCTTCAGCCAGCATAAAGAAACATAGCGGCATTTTCAGAGGATATATTATGATATACATCAATGTATTAACGTGATACCCTGCAATCAGTTACTCCAACACACTAATCCACAGTTAGTCATACTGTATGTGATTACTTCAGGATTACCAGAGTTCGTAACTATGTTTCATTCCAGTCAGAGATGAACAATAAAAGAAAATCATCATTTATTTCCTTCATCTTACAGTATTCCTTCAAACATGATTGTGGGTTCTGCAAAAACAACTACTACTTCTAATAATAATAGTTTGTGCTCACACCTTTGCGTGTCTGGGATGCATAGAAATGTGAAACAATGCCTCCAAGTCAGTGTGTTTGTGTATCAAAATGCATTTCAGCGAGCAGTACAGATGTTACTCCCCTCTGTGTGTGAGCTGCTGGCTCGGGGATGTTTGGGGGTTTTGCGCAGGGACCTTGTGAGCCTCTCTTTAGTTACAGTCAAAGTCAAATATGTGTCATCAGTTTCTGATTCATTTATCGATATAAATTTGCTATAATCATTGCACTGCGTGTAGCTGTTGCCATAACAACACATTTGAGATGAAATTGGGGTAACCTCTGTTTCCTGTGAACAGGTCAGAACATCCTGTTACCTGCAACAAGTCAGACTGACCCACTCAACAGACTGAGCCGCCACAGAGACTCACTGCTGACTCATCAGCCTCGTAGTCTGATATATTAGGACTACTTTAAACAACGAGCTGTAGTTAGTTGTACTGTACTAAAAATACTGGTATATATATATATATATATATATATATATATATATATATATATATATATATATATATATATATATTTGTCACACCAGTAAAACTGAATCTGTTTTTCTGTTTTCTGTGATCTCATGATTCCAGTTGGTGTCATGATAAGAACTCAAAGTGAAACATCTTAATAATCATAAATTGGACATTTGGAGCAGTAAAAAAATAAAAAATAAAAAAAACCTGATAAATGTTTTAACTATTTTACTCACTGTGCTATTCTGGAAGGATTGTATTAACAAACTTGATATTATGACTTGTATTTCAGTCTATGGCGTTTAGCTCAGTTGGTAGAGCAGCTGCCCCACGTAAAAAGGCTCAGTTCTTGCTGTGGCAGTCACTCTTCAGCTGTCTCTATCAAATAAAGCCCAAAAAGGCCAAAATATATCTTTAAAAAGGAAGCCAATTTGAGGTTTATTCATGAATTTTATTCGACTTCTTATAGATGCAGAAAATCTCCAAAGACAACTGACCTAACTGTCCGAGACGTAAACGTGAAGCAGGAACTGTTTTGGCAATGTGATCTGTTGACATGTTTTACAGATTCAGTTCATTCATTCAGTTTTACAAAATCACTTTTACAAAAGGAATTTATGATTTAATAAATATAAGCAATATAATGTCAAACTGGATTTCATTGAGAGCCAACGAAAACAGGACCACTAATTATTATAACTTTTGCCAAGAAATGCACATTATTATTTTAGAAAAATGAGTCTCCAACTTTGGAGTTGCTCTTGGACAAATTAGCAGAATTTCTGCCACTGGAGAGAGGAACTCTGGAGAGGCAAGGCTGTGAACATATTTTTCAGGATCTTTGGTTTACGTTACTTTCCCATCTTGAAAATTACTTCCGTAATAGAAGCCTATCATCCAGTCCTTAATACTGCATATAGAAGTAGAATTACTGTTACTTACTGTTGCTTGTTTTATTTAGATTTGATTGCTCAGTTTCATGTGCAGACGAGGGGACAAGTGTACGTATGTCTTTCCTTGTTCGTCAGTTTGTTGTCCTGCACTGTAACACGGGACTCACACCGGGGACGTGAGCGCCACGGAACGGCTGCACCACGGTTTTGCTCCGTCCTCTGCCCGGCGTCCACTCTCTGGGCGCATACTGGCAGCGTAACGGCAGTGTAGCGAACTAGCCGTATTCACGCGAGAATCCTGAACGTACGCGAGTCCCCGCGATAAACTGTGTATAAAAGAAACAACAACAACAAACAGCTAACTTTGCTTCTCTGACGTGGGAGAGATTATAAAAAGGATCTGTTGTGTCATAAATTATTGTGTGTTGTTCCACTTCAACAATTAGTCTCTCGTTCATGCTGAGACTCTTTGATTGATTGACAGTTGACCTGGTGCCACCGGTCATGACGTAATGTGGACGTGAAGCTGTGACAGGCGACATGAACTGCATATTGTGTTTTATTTTGAAAGGGGGCAGAAGTGTATTACGCTGATTCTGTGTTGGATTTCCTGTCTGGTGCAATCTGCTCTGTTGAAATTGACGCGGTTTAGCAATGGCTCGCGCCAAAAATAGAAGTGCTACGGAAAGATAGCGCTGCGGAGCGGAGAGACACTGCTGAGACACTCGCCCGGTGGTTTCATTGATTAAAGTGGCAGCGATCAGCAATGGCCGACGCGACGCAGCCGTAACGCGGAGCTGACGTCCCCGGTGTGAGTCAGGCTTAAGTACATTGTCTTTTCTTGTGATTTGTTGGGTTTGGAGGAATGAAGGACGGAGTATGATAAGTGTATTATTATGTTAGCATGTCTTTTTATTGGTGCTGGTTATTGTACACTCTTTGAAATAAAAAGATATATTATTATTATAAATTATAGTTATCGAATGTTTTTGACACACATTAGGGGCAAAATTTCAGACAAGACATCGTGATGAAATGTATCAAGCTTATTAAAGAAATGTTCTTTCTTTCTAACCCCTGTGCTACTATAATATTTAGTCTTTCTCTGCATTGTGTAGAAAGCTTTATATGATCTGCAGATTGTGGCTGTGTCAGTCTCAAGAGGGATCGACAAAAGGCCGAAATGCCGTCATCTTTGTCAGAGAGAGCAAACTCAATTTTGGGGACCAGAACTCGACTGTCTGAAGTAGTTTACAACTTTTTGTGATAGACACACAATCATAAAAAACTCTGGCAACAAAAAAGTCACCTCAAGGTACTCCTCTTCCTCAAGTGGCTTTGTCATGTCCTATTTGCCAAAGTGGCCCAGAGGTGGTGGCTGTGCTGTCTGCAGAGGACGATCATCCAGCCAAATGTTTCGATCCTTGGTGACAGGATAGAAAAATGTAGTGAACATGAAGAAGAAGCAAGGAGAGGTCATCAGTACGTGAAGCACATGATAGATGACAGTAACAGCTGTCAAACATCACAATGCCCCTTATATTGTAGCTAACACTAAACACTGCTTTGGGACATTTGTGCAGGCAAAGGTAACTCGAGAAAAGAACCACATGCAGCTTGGGCCGTCCAAGAACATTATTCACTAACAAAACTTACAGGGTGGTGAGGCCAGCAAGGGTAAAACAATCCAAATGAAAAGGCAAGGAGCAGAAAAGCAAAAATCCCCAAAGCACACGGAAAAAACAGGAGTGAACGCTTGACACGGTACAATAACAAACACTGAAACCAAAGAAAAGACAGACTCTTACACAACAACTGAATATTACACAACAAGGTGTTCTGACCGAGCAGTCTACCGGTCAACATTTAGACAGACATTTAGAATGTGCTTAAATCAGCATGACATCACACTGGACTCATCACTAAAAATTCTGAAAATATTAAATAAATATAAATATATAGTTTAGTTAGCACAAAAATATATATTTTTAAAGACTAAAGGTCAACTAATGTCAACTTAACTTCATTAGATAAAATCATGTGAATTTTGGAAATGATTACATCAATCTTTTTTCAACTCATTTTGAGTTTTGGACTTTGGACTCATTTGACTCACTTTGGACTTATTGGAAATGTGATCTGACATGCTCCATCAGCCTTGCTGGGAGTCGTAAATACAGTGCTATTAGCTTAAAAATAAAACATGTCTTCACACTGACCATGCAAAGCTTTGTGTTCGTGTGTGTGTGAAGGTAATGAAGGTGGAGCAGACCATCAAAGCTGGCGGGAAACGACGGCAGGATTCATGCTGATGTAACACACAGGTGCACTTTAAAGTTTAGCTACACTTATCAACTAAAATATCAACTCAAGAGCACCTTGCTAAAGTACATTAGCTCCATCCAAGTGCCCTGACCCCACCTCCACCCAAGGTCTCCTGCTCTGCCCTTGTCTGGCACTAGGGCCGTCCGCCTGAGGTCTTGTGCTCTGCCCCCATCCAGCCCTTTTCTCTCCAGCTCCTAAGCCACCTGCCCCTGAGATGACCCATGTTATAATGATGCTGCTGACCAATGTGCAGTGGATATTAAACCACGGCTAAGCTCCCTCTGGCTGCATCCAGTTGAAGGTATAGCTCACACGGGAAAAAACTCATCTATGGGCAAGAGTGTGTGGAGTGCAAAAAAAAGGCCCGATTAGTATCACACAGCATATCCCTTTGTGTTGCTGTGCAGTGTGGTGAGTGGCTTTCACTGACAGCCATGTACTAACTGCTGAAAGACTCCTCTTACAGCAGAGGCTGAGGGTCCTCTGGTCTACTATAGTCCAGTGTTTGTACTGTAATGTTTCCTTTGTGAGTCTTCCCAAGTTGTCATTTTAATTGAAGTGTCATTCAATATTTAAGTGTAGCTATAGCAATGACGTCAGCGTCCAGTCATCTGTCTTTCAGTCTAGCCAAACTATATGAATGCATTATGCATCAAGCTAGGCTATAATGTTAGCGTGTCACTGTAATGCTGCTCACCCTCAAAACTGTTCATGTAACTGTAAGTGCATTTTGTTTATCCATAGTAAATCTTGCAGGGCACTGGTATGACTGCTG
This sequence comes from Nibea albiflora, assembly GCA_014281875.1. Lineage (NCBI taxonomy): Eukaryota > Metazoa > Chordata > Actinopteri > Sciaenidae > Nibea > Nibea albiflora. The sequence continues at coordinate 26,307,590 of CM024796.1, forward strand.
CTGTCTGTCAGACTGCAGCTACGTGACGCTGTCTGGTCTACAGAGAATGATTGACGTCAGAACTGTAGACCTCAGAGCTCTGATAGAATACATTTTCCTGTACATTTTCCACTACATAGCGCATATATATATATATATATATATATATATATAATATATATATATATATATATATATATATATATATATATATATATATATATATATATAGTTGGTAATTATGAAAATCATTTTTGTGTTTCTGTAATGGTTAATACAGAAATATGTAGAAGCTCTTTAACCAACATGATATTTTTAATGTTAAAATATAAGAATTATTATTGTTAGCCATGAATTTGACTGTTTTACAAAAAACAATGGAAATATACTAAACCACATTATTATTTCTTGAGTAATATGATATTGATAAATTAAATGATAGTAGTTTTCTTGCATTCCTGAGCAGAAGAATTAGTTTTAGTGGTTGAATATTACGCTTGATTCATTTCTGAGTTTTTTATTTTAGTTATTTTCTGTGGTCACTTTGGGTTTAATCTTCAGTCTTGTTTAGTTGAGGTCATACTGTGTCTCTTTGCCTGTACTCCATTCTGTTGCTTGCTTCTCTATTCTGTCTGAATTCTGTGTTTTGTTCCTCTGTCTTGTTCTTTCTGCTCCCTCGTGTTCTCTGTTCTGGTTTCTGTTTACTGGACTTGAGTTGGACTTCTGGTTCGTCCTGGATGTTTGCCTGGACTCTCAGCCACCTTTTGTTATTTATGTCTTTTCCATCCCTGCAAATGAGTTATTAAAGCTTTTTGTTCACTTCACCTCTGTTTGCATTTGGGTCTTACTGAAACAAAATATGACATTTTCAAAGTTGAATTAACATTTGTCTGCTGCTCTCTGCACAGTAACTTCTACATTTTAAACAGCTTTTCTATTTTCATTTTAATGTTATGTTTCATATCATTCTCTAAACATACCCTTACACATGTCACTCAAATGTTTCACGCTGTGCAGTTTGTTTTCCTGTGTAATTTATGTACACTGTGCAGTCTCCATAACTATACCCTTCTGTCAAGACCAGAAAGTAACTGTCAGGACTAAATCCTGTAGAGCACCAAAGTTTCCAGGTGTAGAGAGGTGAGACATGAGAGAGAGATTGTTAGCACCACTATCACTATCCATGCACTGAGATGAAGCAGCCCTGAACTCTTCAGTAGCCTTTCAGATGCTCTCTATAAGGTTCCATTCCTTGTCTTTTGGCATCCCACTGTCTGCACATCCACTCCTGAGTTCTTGGGAATCACACCTGACAGGATCACTGCCTCTTGCTCTCCAATTTCCTTATTGCACAACATTTCAACGTATCTCTCTCCTTGGCCACCTCAACTTCAAGTTTCCTTTAGCCTTTATCTGCCACAGAAACACTATCTGTCTCGAGCTGTGCCAAACTCTACAAGGGAACATAGAGTCTAGTCAAGAGGCTTCTCGATTATGCTTCCACCATCACTTATACCAAGTACTCTTTTTGTCTGGCAGTTCCCCTCTCCATTTGCCGAGCCGCCACCTTGGCCTCCCACAGTGGCATCCTCAAACACCTGATACAAATCATAGGCCGCTGCTTCACCTTAGCATACCACTGTTAGATTTGTTGATACCTCAACGATAAAAGATCTGCTCAATATTCTCTCACGTGCCTGTAAGCTTTGGGAATCCATCAGATTCCTCAGCGAAGTTCCCCACAACACAGCAGTACTCAAAGAAGTACTAGAAGCCAGGCTCCATTCAGTCTGTTTGTCAATGAATCATTCCAATGTGTCTGTTGATAGTGTGTTCTTTACTATTGAAATACCAGATAGAAATGTTCTAGCATTCCTTTACAGATGACAGGTGGTGATGATAGAAACCACTAATGTAATATTGTGGTGATTGCAAATGAAGGTGTCTATTCAAACTGTGGTATTCCACATTAAGTTACAGAGGCCCTGGCATCCACTGCCTCAGTTCTGACAGAAACTATTAGAAGGTATTAATTATTCACTTGTGTTTAACCAGGAAGTCTCATTGAGATTGGAAAGCTCTCTTGGCAGAAACACATATGAAAACAAGTAGTTTCAGACAGACTTCAATACTACACGAAGAACTGATATAGGAAGAGGAAATTGTTCATCAGACGCAGTGGCTCTCCAATGAATCAGCCTCGAATTCATTTGTATGTAAACATTTTGCAAGATTAAATGATTAACAGCGTTCCAGGCAGAGGGTGCAGAATACATTAACATTCTTTTTCTAAGATCTGTGTACAGATTTGGAAAGCATAACAACATTGCTTGGAGTGCTTGGAGCATTGTCCAGTTTCTTTTCTTTGAAATATAAACACAGAGATGCTAAGAACTGCTTCAGGAATTAATATGTACCAGTGTACCAGCCTACAGCTGGCAAGTGCACCCGACAGCATAACTAACTCACAGTGGTTAGTAATAAATAATGAACTTGCATCAGCTTGAGAAGTTCGACTGTGTACATCTCGGCAGGGAGTGAAATTTTATTTGCTACTGTTATGTGAAATATTCAGATTCTGGACTCAGAGGCTTGATGTCGGACATTTGGCTTCTATGTGTCTTCATCATTACTTTAGCCAAAGGTTTAAGTCTCAGTCTGAAAACTGTAGAGACTAAAATGAATATTAGACATCAAAATGGGTGGCATGATTAATTCAATAATTCACATTTTATATTAAGGATAGCACTCATGATGTATTCAAAAACCGTGCACTGTGGGGCTTAACATTTACATACAATGAAACAATGCATCAGCTAGATCTGAGATGCTGGATGCCATGATGGATGGTGGATTATGTTAACAGTTTTCATTTGGCAACTGGCTGCCTGTGAGACATTGCTTCACCTCCAAAATATTTTTGTTGTTTCTCCTCTGGTTGATCAAGGGAAGCTGTGCTGTGTCTGCCACATCCATTTTGATGACAAGTTGTTAGAGTTGTTTTTACTGTGTGCAAAGTTTCTTTTTGTGAAAACCAAAAATAAATCAGACATTCATTCATTCTCTGTGGAAAGAACTCAATATTTTAAAGGTAGATCTGACATTAAAATGCTCTTTGATAACATTTCTAGCTTGAAATGTGCATTTTATTGTCAGAACCTTTGTTCAGTGAACGTATATGATGCTTAGTTCAGTTTGATTCTTCCAGGTCTCAGCAGATAGTTGCTGTGTTGGTTAGTTGCGTCTACCTTCTGCTTCTAGCATGTTTAGCTCTTGTTTTGGACTGTCAAGTGGACATCATTCCTTTTTGTTGCTGCCCATTAGCCATAACCTGGATCCAAACACTGCTATCTCTGTTAAGAAAAGACACTTTATAGCCTGTGATTGTAAAATAAATTTGATTCAATGGACTTTTGTTCTGCTTGTGCTGGTGCTTAAAGAGGAAGCATGCCTCAACAGTAACCCTATGGGTTGTGTGAGTAGGTGGGTTCTTTGATTTGATTGGATATTGACGGAGTGATGATATTTCAGCTAATTAGTATCAATGGTAACACCTGTGCTTACCTACTATTTCAAGTCAAAATGGCTGCTGTGAAAAATATTTTGTTTATATACTAAAAAGTCTTGACCTTGTTGGTATGAGCAAAGAGAGGAAATGATGCATGTTCATTGTTAACACTGACTGGTTTTGGCTCCTCTGTGAAGCACAGCATGATAGCGGATTCAGATGTGAGGAGGATTCCCTCCATCTTCTTTGTTTAGAGTTTTCGGAGGCTGAAAATAAAAGTTGGCCTATTTTTCCTAAACACCTCCTGGCCGGCGTGGTGTCCTCACTTCCACATGTTGCACCTTGCTTCACGGCACCTCGCCTTGCAAAGCAGAGATGTGCAAATAGTAACCTATATGTTCTGTACATGAGAACTGGTTGGTGTTTTAGCGCTAACTCGAGCACTAGGCCTTCCTCCCAGCATGTAGGCATGCCCTAGATTGTCGGCAGTATTGTAATCTATCAAAATGACTCATTTTGGTCCCTTATTGCCACCAAAGAAGCTGAAAAAATAAACACACGCTTAAAGCTTAAATTATATACTGGGAAATGCCCGTCTCCCCTCTGCATGCTTCAGATGAGACAGGCTGGGGTTGTCTCCGGTGATGGAACCATGTGCTTCAGGAACAACGTTGGTGAAACATCAGTGTTTTGATGCAGCTTTCTCTGCAGCTGTGCGAGATGTTGGATGAGAACAGCTTTTTCTCCAGGCTGCTCCGTCACTGATGGACGAGCACAGTCTTCATTTCCTGGTATGGAGTGAGCTTTTCCTTTAGCTGCCTGCGTCCCCACATGTGCAGCATCAACCACTCGCTGCCTGAAACCTCATCTTGCTCAATCTGGAGGTGAACAAAAGTAAACAGAGTGCTATGTCATCTTACCAGGTGGTTTCTGGAATGATTGGCAGCTGTTTAGTGGGATGACTGCTGTGTGGTTACCAGGGTTAGGTTGCAGACAGTGGAAGCAGATGGAAGATGGATCACGTTCTTCCTGAAACTTGATTGTTGCAGAGATTTTTGCTGTACCCTTTTATTGCCTGTCTCAGTCTCTTGTTGGAGTTGACTAGTTTTAAGTTTGAAAGACAGCCTTGTCACCATCCACTTCCAATATCATCACCCAATATCATATCCACAGCACTTCACCTGCATATTTTCTATTTCCCCAGATGTAGGACTGCTCTCTATCTTGATTCAGTTCTCTTCACTTCACTTCCGATGCAGATCAAAGGCAACAGTCTACATATTTAAGGGGAGACTAGAAGTTTAAATTAGACTTTTGCCATCTCTTAAAGTGTCTTCCTCTCCGTTCACTTCGTTCTAAAATGTTCAGAAACATGCTAGAATCCAGTGTAATTTACACACTTGATCAGAGAACAGTGACAGACAGATACTTCTTACTTTCTTTGTTTCATCCTGCATATCTGCCTTACAGGCCTCAGGTCTCTCAGAATTCAGGAGTTATTGAGCAGAAAGCGTTGCTGCGGTACACCTCACCAAATCCAGCCAAAGGTATAAGGGAGGCCTTTATTATTAATCACACCATATTCAGTTACTGCAGCATTAGATCAACTCATCACGACAATATGCTGTCTTACTGTCTGGCTCAGAGCTGCATAATCACACCTAGGCTTCCCTGGTAAATGGATAATTCTGCTTTTTGAAGCAGAGGTCTGACAATACAGTCCACTTTTTCCTCTCCTACGCCCAACTGTGCCATGCACACTGCATTACGCTGCAGATCTGACGGCACAGTAAAGCACACATGTGATTCCTTACAACTGTCAAAATGTCTTTTTCTAGCTTAATATGTAGCCTTTAGGCGACCATGCAACCACTGAGCTTTAGGATATGTGTCATGGTCATGAGAACCTAATATGGAACTGTCTTAAGTTCCAAGGACAGGTACTCCGAAATAGTTTCCACATGACATGACATGACTCCTTATATAAGAGGTCGAGAGCATATTCTTTGTTCATTCCTTCAAACATGTCAGGATGCAGCTGAGCTCGTGTCAATGTGCGTTGGACTTCAGATCAGCGACTCATCTTGGACTCTTCCTTGAAGCATCAGCTACAAAAACACATTACAAGAATAATCACTTATGATGCAGAATACATTCTTTTAAATGCATGAGACCACTGCAACACCCACCTGCACCAATGAAAGACTGTGATGGTGCATGAACTATCTGTGCTTCACTTTAACTCAGAACACTGCAAGGACTGTTACAGCATACAATGAGTTCTTAATATAGTCGATGGTTGAGGTGCGAGTATAAGGAAGTATAGACAATCATAATGTGTTAAGCTCCATCAGTCAACCTCTAGTTTATCACTGGGCAAGATCATCCATAAGTTATAATTCATTATAAGCAGTGCATTATGACTGTTGATATATTGCATCAGATGCATTCAGCAGAGATCATTGCAATAATGTTTAATCTTCAGCAGATAAAGAAAGTCCATCATTAGCTCAGATTCAGCAGCTCTCAGAGGTCTGCCATCATGGAAGGCAGTAAGAAAAGATCTGACGATAGAAATTCACATTATGCTTCCAAGATCACAAAGGGCGGCCTAGCAGCGCCTGCTCGTAGGGGTCTTAACAGTGATGAACAAGCAGACTCATTTTTAAAGAAGGCTCTAAAAGTGTGACAACAACGTGCTAAAAGTAGGTTTTGGTAGAAGAGAGGTAAAATCATTAATTAGAACAGCTCTAATTAAGGCTTGGCAGCAGGGATGGGATCCAGATAATAAAGAGAGACATCATTAGAATATATAGGAAGCAGTTTATGATAAACAGCTTAAAGGAGGATATCATGATCACAGAGAGGAGGCAATCATCATACCACTAAGGCCAGGCATGCAGTTTTCCATTACGCGTTACACAAAGTGGGGAAAAGTCAATCAAGTCGAAGAAGACATTATTATGCACTGTGGTAAATAGAATTCAGAGGCAGACGATATAGAAATAAAAGATGCAGCACATAAAAGAGGGCCGGCATGGAGTTTAAAATCACTGTGAGCAGGAGGAGCTCAGGGAAGGCTCAGTGAATGGAAGTGAAGAAATGAGATCACATAAAATCAAATGGCTGTGTTTGTTAAAGACGTGTTTCGCAAATGCGGTGGTTGCACATACTGAGCTTCACAACTGCTCACAGACAACACGGCCATTTTTACTTATCGAGTTTATGAGAAAAACTACAGCATGAAGTATACTGAGAAGGAGCCATGTTCTGCCTGAACATAATAAATTACTATTCCACCGCGCTACAATCATCAATTATTAAAGCCTGTCTGATCATGACATAGCCATGTCTGTCTGATTTTGATTTTTTAAGCTGATGCTGCACGAACAGGTGAGGTGAAAACACGTCTTTATTGAACTCTTAGGTAGTAGGTATACTGGTGGGAATAGAGCCGTGTTTACTGGAGGCAGTCCTGGGGATGAGAGCTATCTGGAGGGTTCAGCAACAACGGGTATAAGTCGGACAGGATGGGAAAAGGACCTCGACACTAACTAGATTCATGCAAGATAATCGAGGCTTCTTCTGTAGCACATTTGTATCTTTACCTTGTATCTTAGTCGCAGACAGTATAAAGGATTGACGGCGTATGCATGACTTCACACACAAGAGCCATGTGGTGGCTCTGTCGGCAGTCCTGCCTCTTCCGCCTCCCAGCTAATCTAAAAATGGGCAAAGGTGTGAATTGTGTCGGGCCGAATGAAGTCAAATTGCTCAAACAATCCATCTGCGCCAACCTGTCAAAGCATCCATATTGTTAATGTAATGTAATGCATAACTTTAATATAATGTGAACAGGTGAGTTGTATATAAAGTCACCCTTAGTACAGTTGTCATGAACGGGGAAATTAGCTATAGAGACCAAAACTGTTTTTAGTACCAGGCTGTAAACATGTTTATTTCTGCTGTGAAGTTTGTTGGTATGGCTGTGAACATTTTAACATGGGGACCTATGGAGACTGACTCGTTCTGTAGCCAGCCTCAAGTGGACGTTTGAGGAACTGCGGTTTTTGGCACTGGCTTTACTTCACAGCCATAGAGGTTGCTGATGGTCTTAATCCCTCCCTGAGGATGCATGGACAGACAAGGAAACTATGTGAGGAGAGAAGAAAGGAGGACACATGAAGTGAGATGTCATTTCCTCTGAAGCGTCACATGATGCAACACCCGTTCCTAATGACCGCCACAGCTGGATCAACCACTGTACAGACTTGTACTTGTGTTTGTGCATGGACACGTGAACTGTACTAATACTAATAAAGACACACAGTTCTTAGTGTCACAGCAGCAGCCTGTTACCTGTTTATCAAACACCTGCACATGAATAAAGACCTGCACTCTGCATTTATACTGTGTCCTGCACAGAGGCACACAATCATTCATTAATCATTACTGGCACAATGTGTTCATATTATTAATTCATTGCTTCTGCCTGTAGTTATTGATATTGTGATTGTGAATTCATTATTGAATCACCCAGAATGTGATTAGGGAGTCTTTTGAACACCAGAAATTATTTATTAGGTTAAATGTTGAGGGAAAATTTTAATTATGTAACTCATCAAACCGGATGCTGGAATTATTAGTGTCAGGAAAGACATAAAAATAGCAGAAAGGTTAATGAGGACGTAACAGCTGATGAGATGGCGAGGGAATTGTAATAAATGAAGAGAGTTGTTTGTGTTGTTTCTCTGTTTGTCACAGCTCTTATAGGCAGCACTGATTACTGGATGGCAGACAGGTGTGCTGATTGCTGATGATGTGCAGGTGTGCAGAGACAGAGTGAGCGCGAGACCACACACACACGCAGACACACACACACACACACACACGACACGCTGTGACATACAAACAGACATATTAAATTAGCTCTGATTGTTAGCACCACTATCACTATCCATGCACTGACATGTGCAGGCAGTGTGGGTGGCTGTGGCTCAGGAGGTAGAGCGGCCGTCCACTAATCATATGATTGGTGGTTGGTTCCTTGGCTCTTCCAGTCTGCATGTCAAAGTGTCCTTGGGCAGGATACTGAACCACAATTAGCTCCCTGTGAGTTACTTTGGATAAAAAAGCATCAGCTAAATGTAATGTAAATGAGTTGCTATGCTCTCTGTACATTAAAGCAACATTTGAACTTTTCCACCATTAAAATAACAGATTGATGTTACACTGACTTGTAATCAGGCGAATGTTCGCTCTGCTGTTAGCTAATGTGAGCTCAGTTTGTTAACCGGGCTGTCCAGACTGTGAGCTCAGAGCGCTGGGCAGTGTGCAGAGTCTTTGTACCACAGGTGTTTTGGACCAGCAGGAAGAAGAGGAGTTTTTCAGGCTATGGTTGCAGGCAAATGCTGACAGGCAGAGTAGCTGGTGTCATGCCAGAACTGGAGTTGTGCAAGCCAGCGATGTAACTGGGTTCACCAGCCTAACCAGGTTTCTTTCACAGTAAGGTAAATCACCACAGCAACCAACTGAATAGCATCATGGCGCATGGAGCTCATCCACCACTGACGGCACCAAATTTGCAGACTTGGAATGTTTGAAAGAGAAAAATGGTCCTCAGCTGTCTGCATCCTGGTCTGGTCCAGGCCTTGTTCTTTCCTCCTCCACAATTTCACATTTTGTGCCGCACTGGGGCAGGGACAGCGCGCCCCATCGTTTACTGCTCAGCTGGAGAGGTTGGTTATTACAGGCAGCGTGCTCCATCAGCCACAGAAACAGCTGAACCTGCATTTCATGCTTCCAGACACCAACGGCTTCAGTTTAAAGTGGGAGGCAGTAACTGTCTCATGTTGTCATCTGAGATAATGTCTTTTCTTACCATTTAAGCAGTAAAACCTCCCTGTCCTCGTTATGAAGGTGAGATGTTTTATCTGTCCAGTTGGATAGTTTCAGGGGATTCACACCGGCAGCGCTCTGAGTCTCTGAGCGAGAGCAGAGCAGAAATAATTAAGTCCCCACCTGACATATTGTTGAGGAAACAATTGAATGTCATCATTGTTTTTCATGGCTGAATGGAAACTTTGAATGGTCGCTTTGTTGCTGCAGCACACACAAAAGCTCCTCTCTGCTCCTCTGGCATCGATAAGATAAAGGACGCAACACAAAGCTGGAAATCTATAATTTAATATGGACTGAATGGCTGCCGCTGCTCTCCAAATACAAGAAAGTACTTCAACTGTAGACAGTTTTAGTGATTGTGTCTGGTTTTCTGCAGAAGATTGCTCAGATTTTATTAAAACATATCAACTGAAACACTGTGAGTCATCTTAGAATGAGTACTGCTTTAAGGTTAGGTGAGCTTTATCATCATGGTTAATATAATAAACACTGGGGTGGCGTTTAGCTCAGTCGATAGAGCAGCCACACCACATGCAAAGTCTTGCTGCAGCGGCCCAGGTTTGAATTCCGACCTGTGCGGCGGCCCTTTCCTGCATGTCATTCCCCATCTCTCTCCCCACATTTCCTGTCACTCTTCAGGTGTGTCTATCCAATAATGCTTGGAAAGGCCAAAAAATATATAATATTTAAAAATATATATATATAGTAAACACAGTGAAGGTCCTGTGATCGACTGCAGGGCTGTGTTAAAGTCTGATGTTTGGATGACCTGTCCATCCTGACCTCCTTACATGAATTTTTCATGCAAGTTAAAACACAGTAGTAAAAAATACAATTGCAATGTGGGGTGTCCATGGATCAGACCTGTTTGTCCAGCACATCGTACAGATGTTCGATTGGATTGAGATCTGGGGAATTTGGAGCTCAACTCTTCACCTTGAACTCGTTGTGTTTCTCAAACCATGTTTCCTTTGTGGCAGGGCGCTGTTTCCATGGAAGGGTACACATGGTCTGAAACAATGCTTAGATAGGTGGTATCCCAGCAGAACACTGCCTACAGCATCACTCCGCATCTGCTGGTTTGCTGGCACCACGTGTTCCCCTGGTAAGCAGTGCACATGTACCAGGCCACCTTCTTCCATTGCTCTGTGATCCAGTTCTGATGCTCGTGCATCATTGCCGTTGCCTCTTTCAACAGGGGTCAGCATGGACAGCATGGCCCCATATGCAATGCCATTTGACCCACTTGTCTAGCCATCTAAATTTGATCCTTGTCATATCATTACACTTGTCTATTTCTCTGCTTCTAACGTCAACTTTGAGGACAATTTTCCCTTGCAGCCTAATATATCCCATCCACTGACAGGTGCCATGATAACGAGATAATCAGTGTTATTCACACCACCTGTCAGTGGTCTGAATGTTATGGCGGTGCGTGTTGTTGGGCTAACTGGCCGTGACTAACACAACAGTCTTGATAAACACTACATCATGAGTTAGGCCTCGTTTCATGGCTGTATGTGTTGAAATTGATTTCTCTAAAATCTCAGACTACACTAATCCAAATCCACCATCCTCCCACTCAGCTGTAATAGCAAGGATGTGGTAGTCCAAACATCGCCTCTCTCTCTCTCTCTCTGCACACTCTCTCTATATCACATATTTAAGAGTCAATGTTTTCTCCAGGCTGTCAGAGTTAGTCAATCTCAACTTCATAACATCCCTCCAAACTGCCGAGGACAACCTCCATTGATGAATGAGTCTACCCATATCCCTCAAAGGCAGAATTGCTGCAATCGAAATGACCATACCATCGCTGGTAAACTGCCTATTCTGAACGATCCCCGTCAAACCGCCCACCCTCTTGGTTCAGATACCTAGACTTCATCATCTCAAAGTTCTCCCGAAAAAACAGACAGCTAGAAACGAAAACCCAAGAAAGTTTGGAAGTTTGTGCAAGCACAAAACTTTTTGCCCATTGCCCAGCAACTATATTCACAAGTAGATCAATCAATGAATCTGACAACTCCTGGACAAACCAAACACTATCTTATAACTCATAACTCACCATCCTACCAGAGCTACAACTCAGACACTGTCATCTGGAACAATACTGACTTCTTAATGAACAGATATTAATTAAAGGTTTCATTGACCTTCAACACATCTTCCATAACAACACTCATTCCCCAACGTGGTCTGCATTTCTCTAAATAGGTCAAATTCTAGACCTTAAAATTAAATCATCTTCCCTCACAAACATCAAACCTGACCAACATGCATACTAGAAAAAATCTACAAGATCATTTCCATATCAGAAAGCTCTACAAATCATCCCCTGTACTGACTTTTGGACCCAAATTTGCAAAAACATTTAACTTTACATAGAATAGGACGTTTAAAATGGCTTTTCCAGACTTTGAAATTTGTCTGCACTGCAAACAAAACACCACCAGACAGCTCTACGCAGGCCACGTGGGACTGCACAGCAACTAAACAAGGACACCACTAACACCCGCTCCTTATTTTTGGCTGCTACATCCTGCTATAGCCTCCACAGAGCTTACTAGGAGACACATTCCACATAAACCTAAGCAGCTCATCAAGCAGAATGCTCCCCATATCCATAACTATAACACAATCAATATCACACATTGGAAAATGTCACTGAAATATGAATGGAAAAATAATTAGCCTCAATTAGAAAAAACTACACTAAATTTGACATACTCTGGATCTCAATCATCAGCCTAAATCTCCATTTCCACACTGGTGCCACTCGTCATCTCTTTGCCTGTCCAGCATCCACACAGGTTTTAATGGAGGTTTTATGTTATTTATTCATTTTGATCTGTTTGAAAATGGATGTGTGAAGCTGTGGACTTTCATGTGGGTTTGGATGTTAACTGTGCATTAAACAGATGTGTTTTCTTTTAATAGTCACAGACAGGGCCGGAATTTTAAAAACACTGAAGTCAGTATTTTAAAATAACCTCTCCCCTTCGGGAGAATATCATGATGCATTATGCATTTTGAGTCTAACAATGATCACTCATGATACATGCAGTATAACAATGACTGATGAAAATTGTACTGTAGCCTTGTGGAGTTTGTATTTTTTTTATGTTCCTCTGCTGTTCCTGGGCAGGTTCAAAGAAACAAACACCATGTAGAAAACACACACTCAATAACACTGAAGCTCATAAACTAGGATGAAAAAATGAGTGTGTGTTCTCGTTGTCAACCAAAAGCAGGCAGACAGGACAAGAAGCCCTGAACATCACGTTTAGCATGCAGACTTCAAATAGTCACTGATGGAAAGAGCTGGTGGTTGCTGGGTCTCTAGTGCTCTGTGTTCCTGCTCTAATATTTACTTTACAAATGCACTAGAAACAACACATTCATTGTTATTCTTTGTTGATGCGCCTTTCCTCTCTGCCCTCCGGTCCAAACCTGTTCATTTATCCACCAGTGAAGTGGTTCTTCAGCGTACCCTACAGAGCCTGCAGGCTCTCCCTGTGCCTCTCATTGCAGCTGTGGAGCTTCGGCTGCTGTTTACTCTCATTCTTGTGTTTCATAGGCTGGGAGACAGCTGTGGTTGTTGTGGTGTAGAAATCCTTGACAGTGGGGTGTCACACAGCTGTGGACAAACATCTGCACCACATGTGGGGATTTAGTTCGTCCTGAGAGAAACAGTAGCGCTGGTTATTTGACTTCTAATGTCAGACCCAAATGAACACTGACACGCACCACAGAGGGACTGTGGCTCCAAATGAAAACTACAAGATGAAAATGTCTCTAACACTTTCCATTTTTTCTCCTCTTGTTGGTGTGTGTCGTATGCTCTCATGCATTAAAGAAAAATGTGCTGCATCAAAAGATGACACACCGACACGTCAATCAAAGTGACCATAATCTAATTCTTCATGATTTATAGTTTTTATATAATTTGTTCTATAAAAATTTCAAATTTTGAAATGCGTTCACTCCAAACCAACAATAAACAGACCACCATGTTTCACATCTGAACAATGTATTAATGCTTGCAAGCTTTCATGTGCTCTTGAGGTCCACAGGCAGACTCGTCTCCAGGACCAGCACCCTCCACCCAAATGACATAATGCCCATCGCTGTCTCCAACTCAACCTCTGCATATTCACTGTTCTGAAGGCTAAACAGAGAAAACAATGGGCGTGTTGAAAAATCTGATATTTCAAATATGTAGAATCATTTTTCAAAACCTTTTCACAAAAACCCAGAAAGGACAGACAGCTGAGGTGCTTCTGACAAACTCTGCATCAGTTCTGGTGGAATCACAAGCATCATCTGTGACAGCCATAATCAGCTCTGATGGCAGGATTCCAGCTGAAATGGGTTGCAGCTATGGCGGGTGAAGTCAAGGTGCTCAGGACGTCGTCATGCTTCATATTTCCATTCTGAAACTGACATAGCAGCAGTTAGAAAAATGATACATGTCAATGCATTGATTTACAGTTCGATTCACCTTCTTTAGTTGTTACCACATTGTCCTAATGAGTTATCTCATAATCTCAAACCCTAATGTATAATAATAATGATATGATGTACATTAATGTGCATCTAACACAAACACAAGACATAAAGACAAACTAACTTTAGCTGTCAGTGACATTATGGTGCACACAGAAAACCTTCATCAGCTCTATGAGTGATGTGTCCTGGGATCATTGGGTGTTTCGGGTCTCGCAACATCATACACCCTTGCCCATGCGACCCAAGTCCCGCCTTGCGTCCCAGTAGCAGTCCACGGATCAGCCCTTTTTTTTTCAAAACCACCTCATGGCCTTCTCTGCGGCTTCGTTTGAGGATTGAATGGCCCTCTTCTTGGCCACCCCTCTTCTTGGCCACCCAAACGGCTGAGGACTTTGCACAGTGAATGCCCTGCAAAGCCTCTACAGCCAACTTCTTTGGGGTCATGGAAGGTTCTCCAGTCTCTCTCCCTGCACTCCTCCACTAGTTCTTGGTACATGGCACGTTTCCCCTCGTCGGCTTCCTCCATACGCTCTTCCCGGGGCACTGTAAGTTCCAGGATGATCAGGTGTCTTGAAGCCTCAGAGGTAATGATCATGTCTGGGCGGAGACTTGTTGTTGCAATGTGCTGGGGGAACCTCAGCTGCTTCCCCTGCAGCTGCCAGTCAGAGGCAAAGTGGAGGAGGCTTGTTGCTAGTTGTGGGCATGATGAGGCTAAGCTCTCAGCCATCAGCAATCATCAGTGTCTGTCCAGTTGTCCAATAAATTGTGACACATTGTCCTTTTGTCCATCAGACAGTACCTTACAAATAAGTAATAATTAACTATGAGAAGACTCATGTTCAAGTCTTTAACTAACTGCATTTGCTGAAGTTATTAAAAGTTGACTAGCCTGCAGCAGTGTTATCTCTAGCAGGTATAACTGTGCTGGACTGGATTAGAAAAGCCTTGATGTGCTTGATAGAGCAGAATTCCTGGAGGACTTTAAATACAACTGACCCCAGCTGTGTGTGCAAACCTGTGTGTGAAGGGGGTCGTGCTGGCTGTAACAGTGAATATAAGCTTCTTTTTCTTGAATATGAATATATTACATTAATGTTTAGACCACACAGTTTCATTTCCTAATCTGACAAATTTAACTCTGCATTTTGCCTCTTAATATAATAATTACGTATGATGCACAGATTCCTTGGATGAATATACATCACACTTCACACTAACAATTAGAAGTGTTGATGAAGCATGCATTATTATAGATCAGGGGGGTGCAGTTACGGCATTTGACGTTGGTGCGGCGGCGGGCGCGGTGGACAGCCCAACATACTGGCGCACGGGAGCGGGGTGGATGGCCCACCATACTGCCGGCTGCGGCGGTGGGCGCCTCTGCGATCGACTTGATCACGTCTGGCGATCGACCGGTAGCTCGCGATCGACGTATTGGGCACCCCTGTTTTAGTAGTACGCAGTACCGGACCGTACCGGCTTACTTTCACTCCTCTGCGAGCCACATGCAGTCATCAAAAGAGCCACATCTGGCTCGCGAGCCATAGGTTGCCGACCCCTGTTATAGATGCTTCAATATGCACTTCACTTTACTGAACGCATTCTTATGACACTGCATGGACTGTTATAGCATGCTATGAGTTCTTACTACAGTAATAATCATCTGTCAACCTCCTTCCTAACTAGCCAAGAGCATTGTTGTGGGGTTCTCTTTCTAACTTCCTGGATGTTTCCATAAATCCAGACTCAGTCGATTTTGATGTTATTGTCCCACCTCACGAGGTGCAAACAGTGGTAGTATTTACAAAAACAAAGAAATAAGGTGAATCAAATCAAATCAAATTTTATTTGTATAGCCCAAAGTCACAAAACACATTTTGCCTCAGAGGGCTTTACAGTCTGTACAGGGAGTGACACCCTCTGTCCTTAGACCCTCGGTTCCAGTGAGGAAAAACTTGCCCACAAAAACCCTTTAACAAGGAAAAAATGTGGAAGAAACCTGAGGAAGAGCCACAGAGGAGGGATCCCTCTCCCAGGACGGACAGACGTGCAATGGATGTCACATGTACAGAACAATCAACACAAACATATTGTACGATTACAATGAATTACAATAGATGGTAGAATGATTACAGTAACTGTGGAACCTGAGATAGAGATAGAGAGACACAGATGCACAGCAACCAACTAAGCTGTAGTGGAGATATGGTAGCAATAATGACAGTAATGCTGTATATGGTGGACGTCAGCAGCAGACCACAGCAGCAGCCACGATCCATGAGAACCTGCTGGATGAGAGAGCACAGAAACTCCGGGGAAGAAGTTTAGTTAGAAACATGCATTGATGGCAATGATGATTGGGGAGAGAGAGAGAATGACAGAGAGAGAGAGAGAGAGAGAGAGACAGAGAGAGAGAAGGTTTTCAGCAAAAGGACGTCAAGTGGACGTCAGCAGCTGACCACAGCAGCAGCCACGATCCATGAGAACCTGCTGGATGACAAAGCACAGAAACTCCAGGGAAGAAGTTTAGTTAGTAACATGTATTGATGATAATGACGATTGGAGAGAGAGAGAGAGAGAGAGAGAGAGGGAGAGGGAGAGAGGGAGGGTTTTCAGTAAAGGGAGATGTGACTACATCTTCAACCAATACCATGCCTGACGGCATAACCCAGATAACCCCGGCAGTCTAGTCCTATGGCAGCATAACTAAGGGAAGGCCTGAGCCAGCCCTAACAACAAAATACTCTCTATACTATCACTCTATACTATTTACATTCAAAAACAAAAAAAACATCTTTTTCTTATTATAACGTCCATTTTCTTCACACATGACCACAACAAAAATGATACAACAATTATGCCAGTTTGGTCACCATTTCTCATCCATAGAAACAAAATCATACTCTGACAAATTGACATTATTAAGAAAAACATATTATCACGACTCACGTGATTAATTAAAGCACACGTCATCCTCCTATTTAATAACGCGGATGATCACGCCCCGTTTCTCCGCCGGAAGCTGCTCCGTCACAAGCATCCGTAAGACACGCGCAGTTAAAGCTCATTATAACTCACATCTATCATGTTTCATGAGAGCTGATCTAGAGTGTCGGTGAGCATTCTGTGTGTTGTGTTGAGTGTAGACATGAAGCATTATGAATGTTTTATAATTCACATTCGATGAATGCCGCAATACTTGCTTTAGATATGGCCTTACAAGCCCAATGTGATGTGTCAATTCAATAAATATATTAATAAATTTCATATTCAGCTGTTTTTTTTCCCCACACATTGTGAAAATATTAATTGAGGTGTTGAGCACTGCTGAGCTGGAAAATGAAGATCTGAATGAAGAAGTTCTGTCAGGTGCAGAAAAAACAAAAAGACGTGCAGTTAGAAGAGAACTTTGTTTATTTGTTGCTCGTAATAAGAAACATTAGGAGTTATAATAGTGTTGGCGAGCTGTGAGCATGTCCTCCTCTTTACTCCACCACTTTAGCCACGCTATGCATGTGTGTGCGTGTCTTATATCAGCAGGTATTCATTGGCGTGTATTTGTAATATGAAAAAGTGGAATCACACAGTGTAGCTCGTACCTGGACTCACCTATTCCAGAAAGCGGTGCTTGTGTGACCTGCTCTTTATCACAATGAACGTCTACATAGCCTCGGTGTGTAAATTTAACATTTGGTGACACTGCTGAGCACATTATGGCAGTAAATTAAACATTTTCACAAATGTGAGCTGGAGGCGGTGAGACAAGCAATGAGTCGAGCAAGACCTTGGGCTCATTTCACTAACAAACCAGCCCCATCTCCATGAGAATCATTATACAGCCGGCAGCCACTTAATGGTCACATTAAAGCCTTGTGTAGCTCATCTCCACACGGTAAATCCTCATTATTGCAAAAGAGCTTGAGAGACACTTTACACACTTTAAAATGGTGAGTGTGTTTTAAAAAAAAATGGGATTTGAAATAAGGGACAGAGGAGCCTCCCCTCAGCTGGATTCCTCCCTTGTGGTGGTATTTATGTGAAACCCTCCTGTATATGTTCAGCTGCAGTCTTTGACACCAGCTCTGAGAATTCAATTTAAGGTCCACTCACTATCTTTTTCTAGAGCTCCATCAGCAGGTGGAGGGTGCTCTGTTGTCATGGAGAGGGATCCATTATGTCGTCCATGGCACTTTATGCCTGAACGTTCATGCTTTACTAAACTAGTCTTTCATATTTGACAAAATAATGACAAACGAAAAATACATACTTAAATACATTAAATACATTTAAGCCTTAATATCATTTGAGCAGGTGAGTTCTATAAAACCTTCACTTCCTCAAACGTCCACATGAGGCTGGCTACAAAACGAGTCAGTCTCCATAAGTCCCCATGTTCAAATGACTTCACAGCAGAAATAAACATGTTTACAGCCTGGTACAAAAAACAGTTTTGGTCTCTAGAGATAATTTCCCCATTCATGACAACTGTACGGAGGGTGAATTTATATACAACTCACCTGTTCAAAGTTATGCAGAATTGCTGGTCATGGAAGAGGCAGGACTGCCAAGACAGCAATGGCCCAAGCCACCACCTCACAACAGCTCATGAGAAACATGGGTGATGTCACAGAGACTATGTCCGTGTTTTATATAGTGTATGATTTTTACTGAATATCGGCCAACTGGTCTTGGAATCCCTACATTGTCCATGTACCTAATATTAATTGTCATTTTTCTCAAGTCACACAACTTAACTGATGTAGCTATGTGCTACGCATGGTTCAACCTTCATCCAGTTCATGCCACTGCTCAACACAGTCACGACTGTTTATTGTGCTGGCTGCACAACAGTGGAACAAGCTCCCCCTTTGACATCGGGTCAGCAGAAACTCCACACATCTTCTGACGCAGACAGAAAATTCATCCATTCAGGCTGCACCGCTGCTACTCTGAGCTGCTTTTATGGCACTTCAGATGCCTCCTAATACTAACTCTAAATTATTTTGTGCTCCAGCCAGTAACGACCAGTCTGACCTCTCCTATTTTCTTCTCTTTTTTTGCCTCACATTTGACATTTCCAAATTTTGCCTGGCTGTTTACGTCATTGCGTTTTTACAGACACCCATGGCAGCTTTCACTTCATACAGGAGTCCTGCTGCATTAATGCAAGCAGGGGTTAAAGTGCCCTTTGAGTTTGTCATAAATGTGCACTGGTCTAAAGTAGCTTTCATCAGAGAGGACCTGTGCAATTTGTAGCCCGGGGGATGAGGCGAGGCTGCTCTGATGGCGGCGGGCTGCTCTCTGAGGCTGAACTTCATTTCTGGAGAGTGTGCCCTTTTTTAAAATACAATCACAGACAGAGTGAGCGGCGAGCAGCCTCACTGCTTCCTGGCCTCATTGCAGCATTCTCTCCAGAGGCTCATTTGTGCGGCTTCACAGTCAGAATGTGACCTTGCTCTAATCGGGGTTTTATTTATCAGGATGTGAACATTGTGGCATTAAGGAGGAGTTAATCTGCGCATCATGTGTTTAAAATGAGTTTCTATGAATTATACATTTCATTAACTCAACAGAGCCACAGCACTCGCCATTTGAATCATTCCCAGCTTATTAAAACATGGAGAAAAGTCCTGAGCTTTCTGTTGTAGATAGTTCAAGTTATTAACAATCAGAAGTAGAAATTTACATCATTACGTTGATATCTATGATTTATTTTCCACGCGTGGTTACCTCTGTAAATCAGAACCTGTCTCTGCCACTGTGCATAGTGGAAAGAGTGTGCAACAATAAACTGTTCCAGAATTCTTGTGTCTTTCTAGCTTTGCTATAACATCTACTTTATAATCTAACAATAAATAAACTAACAATCAGTTTCCGTTTATTAATGATGGTTATCATAAAGTGGTGCTGCTAAAAGGAGTCAGAAAGCTACACTGCACTTTCCCTGAGCTGAACGTGAGATGTTCTTTGATGGAGGTCGGCCTCGGCCAAATAGTATTTTAAATAAATCCACATGGCCTCTGTCAGCTCCCGCCCAGCTCAGTCAGATCTGTCGTCATGAATAAGTTAACGTACGTAATGGACTATCACCGAGAGGCTGCCACTCTCAACCTTTTTTAGATCTCCATGACTTAAAATGACCAAACCGATAATCGTGAAAATAATCAGAAATAATCTAGCTTTTGCAAAATCATGTTCAGGCTGTCAACGGTCTCTACACCTGTTTCACGCCGACGTAGTGTTTGACGTAATTCAATTTTTCATCTGACTAAACTGTGAAATGAACAGATCTGAAGAAAGTGCAACAGACTGAGTGATCCACTGCGTGAATCTCAGGACATGAACTCCGTGGCAGCTTCTCCACCGAAAAAGGATGTTACATCCAAGACGAATGACACAGGCCTTACTGCTGAGTGCGCTGCCTGGAAAAGAAAAGACACATCATCTCACACATGAACCCACGGTGAGTCCGTCTGATTTATTTAAACCACATGACAGGACTTCTGATTAAAAAGTGCTTCTCGCCTGTCAGAAAACTTCATCATTGGAGTTGTAATTTCTTTTGGTGATTAAATAGGATTATGTATCATTAATATTGTGGTTGAGTGCTGAGTTGTTTAAAAGCTATGAATCATGTTGCTGGTTGGTAGGTGCTTTTTAAAAATAAGATCAGTTTCAACCCTTTAACCACCGTCTCAACAAATCATGGCAGTAATGAGCCTGTTTGGACAAACTGTGGGACATGTTTCAGTTGTCCTGTTTTGGCATTTTATATTGGTTATGACCTTTGAGAATCTGAACCCTTGAAGTGGGAGCATTAATATGTTAATCGATGTGGATACAGTACAGTGAGTCAGAGAGGACATCTTTGGAAAGCAATGATGTTCTAGAACAGTGAATATATTTTTTGAAAGTGAGTGCATGCATGGAATTTGAGGACATCTGACAACTTTGAAAAGTCGTCCGATCCTCTTGTCTTCAAAGGCGTTTCGGGGGCTTAAAGCTTAGTTTAATGGTTACCCTTCAAACGAGGCATGTAGTTGTAACCCTTGACAGTATAATTAGTGGACAAAGCTTGCGGGTCCATAAAGTGAATAAGAAAAGTCTGAGTATATTGAGCTTTAAAGTCCCAATTCTGACTTGATTTATCACGTTAGTACGCGCTTTCCTCATGATTTTACAGTCATGGTCTCTAGTTTCAAGTCTTCTTCCACACAGCATGATGTTCGGACTGTACTCATGTAACACATTTCTAGTCTTCTGACCACTCGAGGTGTTTTTACACTACACATCTTATTCATATATTGATGGCACTGGCTGTCCTGCAAGGTGCCAACTGTTCATCAGTTCTTGGGAGCTAACCATCCACACACCGATGGTGCAGCATGAGGAGAAATCTGTATCAGTGTCTTGCTTCGACATGCAGACAGGTGGAGGTGGGGATCAATCCACCAGTCACCTGATTAGTGGACAACTCGCTCCTGAGTCACAGCCACCCAGTGGCCTCAAATTATGCTCCCATTTAGAGTGAATTAGACGAAGGACTAGGTTTTGATTGATAGGTCATTCTCAGTAAGTCTGTTCAACAGTCAGATCAAACATGAATGAAGATTCTTTGTATTGCTTATTGAAACAGTGCATTCTTTTAGTGTAATATAACTATGTTTTGAATCTGTCGGGCCTAAACCAAGCTAGTTTCAAGGTGGCAACATCCATAATGCAGAACAGTTGATCACAAACCAATGGCTGACGTTACAGCCAGGCTCTGGACTGCCACCAACATGCTACAACAGGTAAACTTTGTAATCGATTACAGAGAAATGAATGGGTGGGAATCTGAAAAGTCAGTAGTGAAGGGAATGGATTTGTACTGTGTGGATGTAACAACAACCAAGAGAACAAGCGAGGGCCCATCACAGACTCAGTGTAGTGTCTATGTATCCTACCAACATACTGCAGAACACAGATTCAGCTTCACTTCCACAGAAAGGAAAAACAACCACCAACTTTCAAAAAAGTTGAGTAAAGAAGAACTTTCTGTGCTCCTCTGGGCTTAAACAGACTTTACACACGGGTTCCTGCTTCCTG
The DNA here is from genome assembly GCA_014281875.1 of Nibea albiflora. Classification (NCBI taxonomy): domain Eukaryota; kingdom Metazoa; phylum Chordata; class Actinopteri; family Sciaenidae; genus Nibea; species Nibea albiflora. Next base: position 26,329,578 of record CM024796.1, read on the forward strand.
TTTCCTCTCAGACTTGTTTACATGTTTGTTTTTTATCATGTCTGTTCATGTACATCGAGAGCCGCACAAAACTAGTATCAAATTCCTTGCATGCGCACACAACCTGGTCAAGTGATTCTGATTCTTCCTCAGTTGCCTCAAAACTCAAATTCCTCTGTGAGAGAAAGTGTTTGCCTGCTCACATTCCAGCCTCAGTCTTTCAACACAAGACTGTAAAGTTAGGGAGCGACTGAGCTCTTTTTGTACAGAAACACAAACGCTATCCTGAGCCATATAGATTGTATGGTGCAGATAAAAATAGCACTTCACCAAATCCAGGTTGGCTCAGTTGGATTTCTTCGGGCTATTTTAATGAAAATGGAAAAATAACAACACTGATGTAATTAAATGCAACACAGATCAAGAGAGCTGTAAGTTATTTATGTTGCTCCCCTGAGGATTTCCAGAGCTTCAAGGGAATAAATCATGAACACGACACTGGTGAGACGACAGACAGAGAGAGAGAGTGCAAAAATGAAGAGTTTTCTACTTTTGGCTGAAAGCGCAACATGCTTAAGAAGTGCTAATACAGTTCGTCACGCAGTTAAGACTCCACCGTGCAAAGCAAAGCCACATACAGCAGCCATGAACTATGTTTGTCAGGTCAAAGTAATTCATTTTGACCTCATTAATCTATTATCCATCTTATATTTTCAATATTTTCTCACAAGTGTGAACAAACTGGAAAAACATGAATCCATAACGATGTTGAGACTACTAGACCGGACTACACTGAGAAGTCTCTGCAAGTCCACATAAGTAATTGTTGAATGCAGTCCTGATTTTCAGGAAATATGAATCAAATTTACCCGGGTTAGACACATTATGCGGTTGCACCGCCAAACAATAGGATAATCAGCAGTTCACGTATCGGACATTGTGAAATCTATTAACAGTCTTGTCAGGCGTAAATGTTCATCAATAGGAAATGGTTTTGCTAAATGGACTTCTGGTCTACCGACCACTCAAAGCACTTTTACAACACTTATCACCCATTAACACACATTGACACAGTGATGTAGGCTGCCATGCAAAGTGCCAAGTACTCACGTTGTATCTAAGCTCACCCATACACGCACATTCACACAGCGATTTGGGGTTCAGTGTCTTGCTCAAAGACACGCTTCGGCTGGACTGAAGGAGTTGGGAATCGTACCCAGCACAAAGTACTCTAAAAAACCTATCAAGAAACGATGAAAGGAAGAGACACAGTATGACTGGCTCTTTAAAATTAAACCCATTAAACCCATCTACTGTCAGTTTTTGCAACTCTCTCTTCCACCCGGACAGGAAATAAGTATTGATTAGAGAAAAGTGGAAAGCGAGGGCAGACCTAGATTCAGACACTTCATGAAAGATAAGCCTACAAAGTCTGGATGCAAACTGTTTGTATGGGCTGATTCCTCTGCAATGCAAACTGCCATGTTGAGGGGAAGGCCTCACTTACAGACTGGTTATGAAGCGAACCTGTAACCAGGTTAAAATTCTGCATTAGAAACAGTAAACTGGTTAGATGGTTACTAAAGAAAAGTGGAAATTCAAATTAAAAGGGTAAATTCATGAAAAGTGAAATTTGTATTAAAAGCTAATTCATGAAGTGTGTTAATGTTTAAAAGAATTATTTAAAATTGATATTTGCCTTAAAAGCAACTGAACTACAAAGAGAAAATGATGAATAAATAGGAAGTTTATTTTGAAGGAGAAGGATTAGAGATGTGCAGTCAGCCAATCTGGAAGTTTGCTTCGCTCGGAGCGGAGTCAATGTCCTCTTTAGCTGCTGGGAGAGAGACGGCGACCCTCGTGTTGAGCACGATACCTACCCCGTGAAGCTAATGAAATAAACGCTGGAAGAGACTAATTAAAATTAAATTAAAAACTCACTGAGATAACCCGTGTGGAGCCTGGACCTGTGAGAGTGCCGTCGAAGAGACTTGACGTCCCTCACAAAGGAAAACGCATCGGTGAGCATCGGTTACCATGCTAAGCGCTAGCCGCTAACGCTAATCCACATGTAACTCCGCTAGCATTAAGGCTAATGGCGAAGCGCTAGCTGGGATGCTACTTTAAAATCTACAAACTTAATTCAGTGCTGTGTAATATGCTGGTTTGCATAATTGTTACGCATAATTGTAAAATTTTTGATATTTCTGAGGATGTTTAAGTTGTTTTTGGTATTGTAATGTCATATTACAATTTATTGAATGGATTTAACATGATTTATGTTCTTTAATTCATGGTTGGAAGCTAAAAACAAAACTAAAAGACTATTCTGACCTCACTCACTGTAGGTCAGGTTTTCTTGTTGGACCCTTTGAGCCTTTGATCTACCTGGATGTTGGAGCTTCGGATCGAGATGTTGATGGCGAGCTACAGCCCAGAGAGGAACTAAAGATACGGCGCCTACAGAGGATGGAGAGCCCGAAATTCAGCACTACATTACACACCAGCGGTGCAGTAGGACAGACTCTCTCCACTTTCTCGGTGGACTGATCAGAACTAAAACTGAAACTGATTCAAAGTGACTGGAAGCAAGGGAAAGTGGAAATTGTGAACTCTAAAATAACTCTAAATCACAGCTGTGAGTCTTCTTTATCATTTTTTTTTGTTTTTTTACTTACCCGGGTAAGAATTGTAATATTGTGTGCACTTAATTTGTTTTTATCCTTCCCACATTGTAATAAATAGGGAAGCGCTGTACGTTTCTCAAAGAGAATACTGAGTTGTCTCATTCCTGTGTTATCGTTTGGTCAACCTTAGGCTCCATAGTCGAACTTAGAACTTCTGAAGTGACTGGCTATTGTACTCTACTACCTCTCTTCATACTTAGTTATTTAATTACTGTTCTCTTTTCCTCTTGAGAAGGGTTACAAACGCTCCACTGGAAAAAGGTCTATCTATCTACATGTGTTTTTTATTGTCTGTATGTTGACAAGTTTTTATTTGACATTAGTTGTGGAACCGTCTAACGGTCTGAAAGGAGGCTGACAGACGTGGCTCCAGAGAGCCAACCTTTGCTTTCCACATGCATCAATGACCCTGTCGCCAGTTCACCACTTTTCTTTCCTTGAACCACATTTGATGAGCACTGACCGCTGTAGACTGGGAACACCCCGTGAGAACCAAAGCCACTACAATCCTCATGTTTGTCCATTTTTAGGAAACAAAATGTTCACTTGCTACTTAGCTCCTGACACAATCTGTGGTCATCTCAAAACTGACGGGCCTCCCAGCCTGCACAGTGAAACCCCTTCAGATGATCCAGAACATGTCGGTGCGCCTGATATACTACTACCACTACCAACAACTGGACATGGTAAATGTTCCCCTTTAAGAAGTGCCACAGCGCTGCACTAACACTTTCTTATTATTCTGTTATTGTTGGACATGTTTAACATCTATTTTGAAATGACTCTTGAAACTTTGTTAGTCGTAAAAGTCTAAACTTGTTTTGTGATTAAGACTTTTTTAGACAAAACACACAAAAAAAAAAAAACATGGCTGTGCTGCCGTCCATCACGTTGCTGCAGAAAAACAGAGTCTAGTCATTTGAAGGGAAGCGTTGCTGCTGAAGAGCTCTCAACCATCTGCTGATGAGTCTGCTCCCCAACAGGTTTTCTGTCAAGTAGGAGTGGAGGTCACAGTCACCCTCCCTGCTATGAGCCAGGGTCAGGAAGATGAGAGCGTCATCATTGTTCATGTGCAGAGAAAACCTGTTTCACCCTGCTACTGCACAACAGAGTCAAAACAATGGCATCTGCTCATGAATAATTCACGCCTCGCTCTGTCCTGCAGGACACCAACGCTTTCCACTCTCCACTGAAGCAGCTCGGCCGTCTCACCTCTACGTACCGCCGATCTCAGTTCGAATGAAGCCTTTCTTCCAAAATACTGTCAGTTAATGAATTTCTGTAACGGTGGACGCTTTATTATTTTCAACATATTGTCAGTGTGTAAATATTTATTTATTGTTCTTAACCCTAAAATGCTCAGGTGGCGACGGCTTCGTGGTAAAAAGTCAGCCTGTATGAACAGTTTGTCTGTCGCTGCACTTTCTTGGTGATCAGAAAGCTTATATTTTCTGTCTTCACGTCCAATCAGTGAGACAGATGAAAGGCCAGAGGACACAGCGAGGACACTGAGGAGTGTCATTATATCCACACACGGTGCAAATTTGATTTCTGGCACTCTCCTCAGAGCTCCTGTCGCTCTGAACAACGTGTGTGGGAACGGTCAACTTTGTGGCTCTGCGGTTTATTTACTGCAGAGAGATGACCTGTGTGAAAAAGCTGAAGGATAAGGAAACATCTGAAGGAGGAGAGTAACATCAGAGGAATCTGTCAACATTCAGCCTCAATATAAAGAAAAATATATTAAAAATAGTATTCAATAATTTGATTTTTTTTCCACTGTACTCATAAATGAAAACAATAAGACGAAAGAGAATTAAATCAAGGTTTAATGGCAGAAAAACTAAATATAGTATTGTAGTTCTATATAGTTACATATATTTGTATATAATTATGCTATGCTGTGCACAATAATGAAGATAATTATATTACTACTACTTCAGGATGTGTCATTTAGGAACATCTCAGGATCATCAAGGAGGAGCTCTAAGACACTAAAATGACATGTAATAAATACATGAACCATATTCTTGTCATTCATCATCATTCATCGTGTCCAAAACACTCCAGGTAATGCTCAACTCACCCTCACAGCTATGAGGAGCTTCATCAAGGACGTTTCGACTGGCCTGGGAGAGCGAGATGACCTAAGTCAAACATACATAAGTATACACCCATCAGCCATAACAATATGAGCTCTGACAGGCGGCGTTAATAACACTGATTATCTCGTTACCACGTCACCTGTCAGTGGGCGGGATATATTAGTCAGGAAGTGAACATTTACTCCTCAAAGTCAGTGGACAAGCATCAGGATGTAAGCGACCTTGACATGGTTCTTGTGGGGTGTTCCTGTTCTGCAGTGGTCAGTACCTATCGAAAGTGGTGAACCAGCGACAAGCTCACGGTCAGCCAAGGCTAACTGACGCACATGGAGAGCTAGCCTGAGTTCTACTGCTCTGTTAGCATGTACACTGTGCATACACATACACACCTCGCACGCCACTACATTTGTGTACATCCATCTCATTTTGTTTAAAGTCAGAACATGTGGAAGCCAAATTTGGATATGACGAGGGCTGATGCTAAAGTTTTGCTTTGTGTGAAAACATTCTCCCGTGTTCAGACCTTCCTCAGTGTGAATGAGCTACACCTCAGCCTCTGGCCCTTCTGCCTCTACAACCACATCAAACAGTGTGATGAATGTTTGTGTGGGCTTGAAGGTATGTGAATCACAGCACCAGCAAGTGTGGGTTCAGGTACTGAAAGATGTTGCCATGTCAACAGTGAGGATGACAACAGCTCTTTGTCACTGTCGTCTTTATGAAAACAACAGCTTGCTGCAGTGCTGCGCTGCCATTAACGCTATTTATTTGCAGTTGTTTGGCGCCACAATCAGTGTGACAATTTGGGCCAACATCTTATTGTTACGTAGCTTGTTCAGTCTGCTGGTTTGTGATGAACTCCACTGAATAACAGTGACTGGATGTTTGATTTGAAAATTTGACCATGTTTTGAACATAAATGTTGTTTTTGTACATATTTAACTGAACATACATCATGAATATAAATGAATACATTTCAAACAATATTGTGTAGAAAATTGGTATTTTTCTGATTTAGCAAAAAAGTAAAGTAGAGTTCCAGAGTTCAGTATAGACAGCTGTACACATGAATTTGTTCTGATTACATTACTTATGATCAAAAACCAGCGAGTTGACAACCGTGCAGTCAAACAGGGTCACCAACAGCAGACATAGCAGCCAGCTAATGTTACTGACTAGTCCAACAGCAGTCAGCCCAGCTCGGCGTCTGTCTTTCAGCCTTTTATTTCACCAAGCTCTCACCAACCACTGAAAGTCAGTCTCAGCCTCTGTCAAGGTCACATTTGGTCTTTTTCTCCTCTGACACTGTGTCCATAGAGGATGCTGAGCCTGGTTACATTGCCTGCTTTCCCAGCTCCGGCTCTGGCACAATAACAGTTGACAGTGAACAGTTCACAGCAGCAGTAAATCACAGAGAGTTTATTTATATAGCAACAGAATTTATAACAGAATTTATCTTGCGACACTACAGCGTACACTTTATATATTATCTACAGAGACCCAACAATTCCACCAGGAGTAAGAACTTGACAACAGTGGCAAGGAAAAACTTCCTTTAAAGAGACAGAAACACTGAGCAGTCATCATTGGATCATGCTTGTTTGTTTCTTCGCTGACCTGAGTAGGACTGTAAGCACCAGATAATCTCATAGCTTTGCTCGTTGATGACCAATGACCACAACTATGATGACCAATCAACAGTGAAGTGAAGATGCAGCCAGGAAACAAGAGGAGATGACGTAAGTGGCAGTTATGCACTGTAATAATCAGCTACCAAGGCACTAAGCTGACTTGTTTTAATACAGAAAGCCACAGTTCTAATAAAACTTTATCAGGCAGCAGCACATGCTATTGTTTCTTCTGTATCCACGATGTTTCAGGTGTAGATAATCTTTGAATCTGTTCTTCAGTCTGCAGTTTAAATTGCTTTCGGCTCTGGACACAGGGAATAGATGGACTATGTACAGTATAATGAATATGAATGCACATGCAGTTGAAGGCAGTTGAAGGTGCACTTGAGGCGGTGAAGGATAGAAGACTGAGTTCTGTGGAGTTCACTCAGCCCTGCTGTTTAAAATGCCATATTTTCAGTTGCTCATTATGGGATGATTTTGAGTGACACCGGATGTGCCAAGATGAAGCAGCAGGCCTCCTGCAGTCCCGTGCTGTCTTCTGGAATTTGCCCTAAATTTGCCCATTTGGTAATAAGAGGCAATATTCTGTTCTACATGCCACATATGGGTTACACAGGTTCAAGCATAGGTCCTGAGGTCAGTGTAGGGAAAGTGTTAAATCTTAGATTGTTATGGGGACACTGGGTATGACATCAATGATGAACATTTCCATAGACTTGTGGCGGAATCATGTCATGACAAGTGTATTGATAATGGCCTAGCTTCGATAAACCTTTCTCACAGACTGAACTGACCATTGATGTACAGATCAGAACAGAATCTGAACAGACTGATCTCCACTTCCTCTACATCCCAGCCATGGCCAGCTAACCATCAGTCAGCGGGGAAGAAAAAAAAAGAAGGTAGATGCTAAATAAAGTTAACTTTCTTAAAAGCATGATCAGCACTTTTGGCCCCGGGAATTCAGTTCCGTTAATACAAGTAATTATCAGTCAGGTGCCTTGAAAAAATACTATAGCTGTGAATACATTTGACAAATGTGTTGAACAAATCATCGTTAGCATCAACACAGACACTACATGAAATCTGGTAGGTTGTCTGATCATGAAAATGCATTAAGAATGTCGGTTTATTGATTTTTTTTGTCCATAGTAGTATGTTAAAAATTCAAAGGAGTTGATTTCTGGTTTTCATGTTCTTCTATTTCAGATACGTGGACCTGATACGTCGAACAAGCCACGCCGTCAAGGCCCCGATGTACCACACAACAGTTCACCAGGTTCTTCATCAGTCTGTTAGCGAAGGTGGTTTGCTGGTTACACTGCTGATGCCAGTCATTCTAAGCTCATTTAAAAAACGCTCCAGGATCTAGTGTTGGGAAGTTCAAGCCTTTTTACTGACTCGGATCACTTGCTCTCGGGCGGTAAACTGAACTAATCTTTTTTTTTGAGTCATTTTGTTCATTTCTCTGGTGGCAGATGTAAACGTGACAAATGAACGGAAGACCGATCCGTATGAACGAACCGCTGTGCTTACTGCTCGTCACACAGGCCTGTGGCTGAGCCGCCTGTCATGTGACAAATGAACGAGAGACTCAGAAGAGATTAGTTCACGACTCAGCTATGTGTCCTCAAGCCTGTTTCCTGTCCTGAAAGGAAAGCTGTTTACAGTCTGAAAATACTAGCTTTGCATACAGCATGTGAACAACTGACACTGAATAAGAGTCAAAACGCAGTTTTTAGCAATCATTCTAATCATGTCAGCTTAGTGACAAAAAAAGGTTCCACTCCACAACGCCGTAGCGTGCCTTTAAAAACACGTTTATATTCCTCTTCACCTTTGCTTGGCAGCAGAATTCTATATTCTGTCCACTACATTATGAAACTGATGAGAAAATGTGTTTGGACATTCACTGGTGGAGACCAGTGAGGACTGTGGCTCATGTTTGAATAAAGACATTACTGCACATTTTGTTTCAAAGCCCGAAGGCCATTACTTTAACAGATGAAGCCAGAAATGTTACAGAAAAAGGCCAAAGTGGTACCAGCCAACTGTTGTGATGAGACAACAGAGCAGCTGGCCAGGTGAGGTGTCTGGAGTGTGAAAGGAAAGGGCTGACCAGTCCTGACCCATGGCAGCAGTTGGCAGCAGTGTACTGTCACTGGGAATTTAACCTTTATTCTCTCGCTGGAGCCTAAAATCACCAAAAGAGAGTAAATACACAGTCTGATAATACGCTCTGAGAGCTGCCTGTTGGTCACGTGGTTTTGGTGTTTGCGGTGCAGTGGAGCGTCTCCGTGGGGAGTCGTGTCCTGCCCAAGAGGAGCTGCTGAACTCTGGGTCGACCTCATCTGCTTCCCCTGGTGCACAAACATAGCTGGAGCTGCACGCTGGTGCGCTGGAGCGCTGAGAAACTGAACTGTAAAACTAAAACAAGCACTATGTCAGACACACCTCTGTGATAAATTAAACTTAAACACTGTGCACACAAAGATCTGAAGGGGGGAAAAGATGAGAAGTCTAAAGCTGGCAAGTGATGGTCAGGTTGGATCTGCAGCTACCTTTTTATTGACTGGACAGGAAAAAAAAAAGCTTTAGCTGGTGATAGTTTGGACTACTTTAGGGCCAGTTTTCTCCAGTAGAACTAGAAGAATTGGGCCAGATGAAGACCAAATCCAGCGCTGCTTTGAAAATGTTTCCCATTCATTTCAATGGGCATACTGTGTTTTCATATGGTTATGTTTATTACAATCTGAGGGTTTCCCATCAGCACATCAGCATAAAAACATAACATTAAAAAACATTAAAAAAAACAACAAGATTATTGACAACTTCATAGCACTTACTGCTGCACTAACACTTCTTATTGCACTGTACCTTGATTGTTCCTTTTTCTGTAAGTGGGTTTGGATAAAAGCATCAGCTAACTTACTAAATTTAAATGCACTTTGAGTTGTGGTGATTCACTACCTCGTTGCACTGCTGTGGCTTGGGCTCGCCTGATGACCAGACCTGGGGGGCCTGCCCAGTGACAGTAAAAAGAATGGACAGTGCATGAGTGACGTCACCCACATGTTTCTGAAGTGCCATTACGAAGCTTAAAAACATGTGTGTATGTTGGATGTACTGCTTCTTTGGCCTCGTGGCTCATCTAAAAATCAGCAGAGATGTGGATCATCGGTGGACCTGAGGCGGGCTGAATGACACCTGGTTGCTCAAGCAAGCCATCTGTAACGGCACCCACCTGTCAATCAAAGTGGCCACACTGTTAATTCTGTATAACTTTATATTTTTTTTATATAACGTGTACAGGTGAGTTGTATTTTTCCTCGCCACCTTCACGAAGTGCTTGCTCATGGTGGAATTACCCACGTCTTCCCCCAATGATTCTTCACACATGGGGCACACACAGACACATTGATCTGCAAATACAGATTTTGTTTTTTTTTCTTTGCTCTCTATCTCCAAACTGGGATCCTTTGTTTGCTACGTACATAACGGTTTGAACTGGCATCGTATTCATCACTTCCTTTGTCCTACTGTGTATTGTAACCACCATATTGCACAATCACTCACACAAGCCTGCAGCCATTCACCACAAGGACTGATTTAGTCTGAAGACGGCCTCAGGCTGTATATTCCAGTGAAGAAGTCCCACCTCTTCTCTAATTAATATTGACCTTCAATTGAGACTGTCAGGGCAGATGTCTATAGGTTTGTCACACAGTATGAAGAATACAGAATATATAAATATAGAGAGAAAATAATATAAAAATGAGGCAGGAGGGATGAAAGGATGGAAGTAAGAAGTGTAGCAGCAGTTCTGGTCTGTGGCCAGTGACAATTTATGTCCATCAGTAAAAGGTATGAGGCACAAACTAGCTGTTATGAGATGACTGGAACATAAAATGATGTTTCCATTGTTACAGTTGGTGTGTACTCTCCCCGGGACTCTGCTGTCAGTCCGCTTCAGGTGGAGAAGGTGTTTGTAATGGGAACAATCCACACACTCACAATCTGTCGAGGTGAGAGATTCAAAGGAAACAGAGCACCGCGTGGAGAGCTTCACCGTGAACCCACCCTCTTTATCTCTGCATAATGAAACATCGTGTGATGAACTGTGTCAGCGGGATGCAGATTTCTGTGCGACTGAACTTGTCATGGACACATTGAAGACAAACAGCTTCGCTGCAGACAGAAACACCAGGAGTGACTCAATATTTTCTACTGTATGCCGTCTGAAGATGAAAAAAACAGATGACTGACATGACAACAAACTCCGAGCCAAGCTGTGAACGTAATTAACGCTTAGTTAGGCTGAACTGTGCCACTACAACGATGAAGAGAGCTGTGTGACTCACTGTTGCCCCAGTAAAATCATAATAAAAATGAATAAATCACCTCTATGGTTAGAGACAGGTGGGTCCAATGACTCCACACACTGAAATCGGCATTTCAAATCACTCTTCATGACATTTCACTGACTGTGAGGTAAGATTATTGTCATCTTGGAGAGAAATTGGGTCCATAAGAGAGAAGTAAAGAGTTCATTTTATTCATGCAGTTTTTTGTAGCTTCTTCTTGGTTGTTGAAAATTGAACATTTGTCACATTTCACACACAGAACACTTCCTGTCCTGAAGTGAAGCCAATGCCAAAAACTGCAGTTCCTCAAACGTCCACTTGAGACTGGCTACAGAACGAGTCAGTCTCCATAAGTCCCCATGTTAAAACTTCACAGCAGAAATAAACATGTTTACAGCCTGGTACAAAAAACAGTTTTGGTCTCTATAGCTACTTTCCCCGTTCATGACAGCTGTACTGAGGGTGAATTTATATACAACTCACCTGTTCACATTATGTTAAGACTTAAAGTTATGCAGGATTAACAGTGTGGCTGCTTTGATTGACAGGTGGGTGTTGTTACAAATTGCTTGTTTGTGCAACCAGGCTATTATGGAGGGCAGTTCAGGAGGCAGAGAAAGAGAAAGAAACTGCCAGGTCATGACTTGTCAGAGATGAACACAAAGCAAACTAAAGGGCAGATACATATTTATGTTCATATTTATACTGCAATGATTAAAAGACAGATGCATGCAGATGTATTTACTTTATGAAATGTTGCTGATTTCTGATGAGTTTCTACATCATGTTGTAAATACTGAATATCCTTGTGTATGTTGGTGGTTAATGCCTCAGCCTTGTAGGATACGATATACTGAAATAAACAGCGTAGAGATTTAGAGAGATTTAAAGTTTCCAATAAAAAAACAGAAAGGTTTTAATTCATCATCCACTCACTTGTCTGGACAGTGATATGAAATATATACACTGACAACAAACGCAATACATCACCTTACTGTTTTACTAATCACTGCCCATCACTTACATTGCAAGCACAGTGTATCACTTTATATAAATCCTCTTTTAAATGAAGCAACAGAATACAAATAGTTATAGTTATAGAGAGAATATGCTGAGCGTTGATTCTCAGAAATAGGACAGTGACAGGTCCTGGGTTAATACACAGCGCATCAGGGGTTAATCCCTCATGGTGTGTGTCAGGACACTGTTAGTGTGTGTTGCCCTTTATGGAAAATACAATGTAATATTCTAATGTGTGTCCTGCTGCGGTCAAAGAACAGCAGGAAGTGACATCTGCACCTTGGCTCTGTGTGCTTGGTGGATAACGTTTGCTGGCTAGAAAAAATATCTGCTATTACAATTCGACTTCAACATTATTTTACTGATACATAAAACAACTTTGTCATGCTGTCTCAGCTTCTTGTGTTTTGAAGATTTTACATTTCTTTGTATTACTGTGCTGGCCTGCTGGTCTGTTTTGTTGATTGAGTCTTAATATGTAAATGATGAATGCTATAATGATTTGAATTATTTATTTAGAGACGTAGCAGAGTCTTGACAGCACCATAAGCGCCATGCTTTTTGTGTGAATTAAACAAGCGGGCTACAGACAGCTGAAGTCTAAGACAAAATAGAATCTTCTCCAGCTCTTGCCATTAGAAATGGAAGCCTTGATGGCTCAGAGAGGGCTGCCATGGAATGACATTTAAAAACTGGGAAGACGCGAGCGACTTGCGGTGCAGCCTTGAACTGTTTCTTCCTTCCTTTACTGATTGTTGTGAGTATCGCCATGAACAGAGCGTTTGAATATTCTCTGAGGCTGGTCGGAAAAAGAGTGCGGAAGGTTTCTTTATCCGACTAGCCTCAGAAAATACTGCAAAGACAGAGTGTCTACTATAACAAGAGCAGATGTAATTATATCACATCACGCCGGCCCAATGACAAGTGTGACAAGCAAAATAAATAAATAAATAAATGTATTTAAATTATGTTTCCCTTTTCATACATAGCCATGGCTACACAAATATATTGCCAAATTCCAAATCTAATACTTCCCACATATAACAACAGGACAGTTAGAACATGCTGCAAATATACCAGACTAATATACCAGACGGATATTAAGAATTAAGAGTGTGGCCACTAATGGTGCCATTACAGATGGCTTGTCTGAGCAACCAGGTGTCATTCAACCCGTCTCGGTCCACCGATGATCCACGTGTTTGTTGATTTATAAATAAAGAAGCAGGACTACCAACATGCCACACATTTGGAGCTCCAAAACGTCTCTTCAGAAACCAGTGGATGATGTCACACCGTCCATTTTTTATGCCGTCAGGTTGAGGTGGACATGAACAGGTGAGCTCTGGCTTGGAACTACCCACACATCCTTAGAACCATCTGTAAATGAAAAAGAAAAGTGCATATCTAACTTCACTCATGATCCAATCCAAATTATAAATCCAATAAATGTGTAAATCACATTTCCACCATCAGTCATTGTTGATCCATTGTCATTCATTGCTGAGCAGTCATCAGTTGCTGCTGATCTCTTTTCAGTTCTTGTTTACCCATCAGTCCATATTAAGTAATCATTCTCATTGATCAGTCTTCAGTAAGTGATCGGTGCTATCATTTTTGTTGTTACTCATTGATGTGTCATTGTTTGTTTTCAATCCATCATCATCATTGAACCGTCAGTCAGTTTTTTGACTGTGACACAAGGGATTTCCAACAGGAAACCTTTCAGGTTCCTGCTCTGACACATGATACAGATATACTGCATATCTAACCAGAGATAAAGACACTACCAGTATTACCAGTGGGTGTTATTCTGGGATATAAAAGAATATTAACATCCGTGATCAAAGACAATACAGATACTGGATGGTGTGATTGGCAGCATTGTCTTCAGAAAGATCATTACATGAAGTGATTAGCCGAGCTCCAAACAACTATTCAGGTCAGTCAAGTGTCATAAACTACATTGATGAAGTTATTTTTGGAGTTAACATAAGACGTAAATATCATGAACGTTATGTCATATGCTAAACACTTAACTGTGCTATTATGTCTCCAAATCCCAGGTGTGCAATTAAAAGAGTCCCTGGTGAACGAGCACCTCTTTATTGTTACTGGAGGGGTTCCACCAGGTAGGACTGTGTCGGGGGTGGGGAGTGTTCTAGCTTTGTGAACTGTATATTCACATATGTATATTCACTTCATATTGACTTGCAATAAACTTGTCTAAACTTAAATCTACACTAGCACTAACTAACTAGTTAATCGGACTAATCACACCCACACCCAGCCCTTTCAATGCACAATAAACTGCAGCAAAAAAGTAGCTGCTGTTAGGTCTCTTCAGCTAGCCGTACTGCCCGGACTGGGTCCTTAGAGCACCAGTAGCATTCAACCACTAGGAGGAGGGTTTCAGACACTGAGAGTAGCGCTTGGTGTTACAATTTAACCAGGCTCAGTGGCATAGATAGGCATAGATATTTCTTGGACTGGCTTTTGGTCACTGGCAGGAGCTTCTTTCTGTTGGACTAGGAAGTATTATTAGCTGGCTGTGTTGTCTTGTATTGTTGACCTTGCTTAATGTTTGGCTGTTAGCAAAGTTGTTGACTAGCTTTTGTTCATAAATAACAATCAAAGAAATTAGAGCTGTCCATATTTATCATATCATTGTTAGTCCACTGCATCATTAAACTGCAGTGCCATATTGGAAGAAAATACCAAATCTTGTAATGTTCCTTCTGCCGTCAGTCACAGACGTAGCTAGATGCACAATCAATAGTAGTGTCTGTCCGGCCAGCTCGCCTGGGGAAAATGTTTTGTTGTCAAAGGCTGTCATGCCTGTCATCATCCGGTGTCAGCGCTGATAAACTCTGCCTATGACCCTGCCCCCAAGCCTTTCATTCTGCCATGGATGACATATTACAAAATATATCTATAGCATTCTGTGAGGCTGTACTGGAGCTAAATGGCACTGTAGCAGCAGCAGATTAATGTACTGTACATGTTCAAATACACCAACCATCACTTTGAGTCATGTGGTGTGGAGCAACCAATAATGTAGTAATGCCCAATAATGTAATACCTGCTGATAATGCAGTCATTTTGGTCATTTTGAATGTAATAAAGCCAACAATGTAATAGCATGGCAATAATGTAATATCTTAGTAATAACTAGACTGATTAGACTTTCCATCGAACACTGAGCAAACACATGACACATGACCATTGTTCATGAACTCGTTCCACTAAGTGATCTAACTACCATATACACTTCACAGTGATGAATAAATAATACTCCCCCATACATGAAATTATGAATTTACACGTCTAAGCAAATAAATAATATTGTAAATAAGGAGTATTATTGCATTATATTGTTGATGAGCAAACTGCACAAAAACTGCAAAATAATCTTATTTCCAAGAAATGCTGTTTATGTATTATTACATTAATGGATAATATATCTAATGCTACGCCAATAAGGTAATAACCAGCCAATAACATATTACATTATTGGTTTGTTATTATGTTGAAAAAACTGGGCAGTCAAAATGACCCCAAAACACAATGGCTTCTGGGTAAAAAGAGACAGATGTGCAGTCCTGTCTAATAAACACAATCACATTGCTTCATTAATGAACTCTAATGAATTCCAAAGTGCCAACAAAAAGTTCTCAGAGTGAAGCTCATCGATACTCAGGTGCTGTCACATCTGGAGCATTCCCTTGGTATCGGACATATTCCAGATGTTGTTTCCTGCACACCTGTCTCAATGACGTCTTTAAGAGACAAACTGGTCATGTTACATCTGCTAAGGTCAGTCATGACTCTCTTTGATTGGCTCCGCTGTTTGGACCGAGTTTGTGTCGGTTTACACAGCGAAGGGGTCATTTAGCTGTAATGACCTCCCCGTGTGCTGCTGGGAGAATGGCGGCTTGAACATGTGTTCTGTCTGCTGTTTCCATTATCTTAATGGTCCATTTGTTGCTGTGTTGTGCTGAGGTGAGCACAGACCAGGTCTGTCTAAACGGCACTGAGTTCTGCTCAGAAACAGCACAACAGCTCCAGCTTCCAGGGGGGAAAACCTCCATCCCTCCGCTGCCATCAAACACTCTCGCTGTTCTCCGTCTGCAAATAATAGGCAGTGGAAAGGCTGATTCATTGAATCAAATAAAAGGATGGACGTACTCTGAAATGCGGAAACAATTATGAGACAATGTTGTTTGCAGCAAGCTGCGCTGCAACCATCCATCATTACCATTCGCGTTACTTTGTGAAAGTCTATCAGGTTGAAGAAGAAAAGGTAGTCAGCTGTTAAAATCAGATTAACTGTGGCCTGTAAACAGAAAATCTTTAGATAAGACACACCTTGATTGCATATTTATGAGGGACAGCACACATCAGTTAACATCAATGTGACGCAAATGTGACAGACTCAGCGAAAAAAGCCAGTTTACACCTGCAGTCCCTGGGCAGGTTGATGTTAAAGGAACAGTTAAATATTTTGGGGAGTATGCTTTTTCCCAGTAATAGGATGAGGATGTCAATAGCGTTCTCATCTGTCTGGCAGTGGTTAGCCCAGCTCAGCATAAAGATTGGAAGTGAGCCGAGAAGGTAGAAACAGCTAGCCTACCCAAAGTTCAGAACACACACCGTCCAACACCTTCCAAAGCTCACTGATGAACACAAACAGATGTAGTTTGTGGAATCTGGATAGAAATCCAAAAATGAATGCAATAATTGTGTTCAAAGGGTCAGATGTTTGAGGACAAAGACAAGGAACTTCTACTTGAAGTTAATGGACCACTGAATGTACACTGAACCACAGGTGGATCTTTTGTGGTGAGGAGGGGTAATATGTTTTATTTGGCTTCAGTTATTTCAGGTCGTGAGGACACAGGGCATATGTATACCTGGCCTTGAATAACCCCTAAAAACTCTTCCCATCCCATTGTGGGGCGTGGTTGTGTCAGGACTCGTATGCCAGAAGTAGGATTTTATAATGAACTCTATAGGCAACTGGTAGCCAGTGGAGCTGCACCAGCAAGGTTGTTACATGGCTTGTGGACGTAGAGCATGTTATTGTCCTGACAGCAGAGTTCTGGATTAGATGGAGGCGGTGAAGTGATTTTTTGGTATGTCAGAAAAGATGGAATGGCAGTAATTAATGCCAGATGTAACACAGGCATTTACAAGGGCTTCAGCATTACGCTGAGAGAGGCATGAGCACTGCAAAGATGGAAAAAGGATTCTTCATGCAGTTCCTGTGTGACATCCGGTCTGCTCGATCTGCTCTGTGCTGATTGACATGGCTCATCTGTCAAAAATAGAACTGTGTATTCTCTGCAGAAAAGAATCACAAACATAACCTATATGCTGACCTTAGGGGACTGAGCCTTCATGCATCCAATAAATTCTTTATCTTTGAACTACGATTTTGTAACTAGGAAATGATTTGATTAATATTTCATTTTATCTATTTGTACAGAACCAAACTGCTTTAGCAAGGCATGAAGCAGGGAACCACAGAAAGAGGAAACATGACAAGAATTCAAGGACATTAAGAATTTATAAGGGATCTCCAAAAATATGCAACACATCCCATCATGAAGCACATCAGCTGACAGACTTAACAGTCCAGCAGACATCAGACATAGTGTGTGTGTGTGTGTGTGTGCATGTGATCAGATTGCTGCTTTTTTCTGGATGGTGTTGACACATTAAACACACAGAGATGTGCCAGATGAAGCTTCAGCTGAGGTTTACTCTGACAGGCTTACGTATATTTCATGTAGTGCAGATTTATGTCAAAATAAAAATAAATGAGTGAATATTTCAGTTAAAAAGCTGTAGCCACACCAGCAGGAATGTGTGTCCAATCTGCGGTCTCACACAGGTGATACCTTTGACACCCCAACAACGACAAACGAGGGAGATCTTGGTCCACTGGATTGCTTCCTCATAGCAGATGGAACACTGTTGTGCATATAATTGATCTGACCTTTCCACAATTCCATAATTGTTATAACTTGAAATGCCACATGTTAATATTTGAATTGGAGGACATTTACACATACGCACATGCCTAAAAGAAATCTATGTTATAATGCCTGGGGCGCTGTAGGCAGCTCTGAGAACAGATGGGATGTGTTGATTAACCTCTGCTGGATTCCTGAATCAGTTTGAAGTCTGTTAGAAAACTGTTTACTGACAGGAGGCTCACCAAACCATCAGGATCATCATCTGGGGAGCAGGAATCCACCTTTAAACCGATAGCTTGCTCTGGGCCTCAGCGTTGGACAGATTGAAGAGACCAACCCATGGACTGACTGTCTGTGTGAGAAGAAGCGTGAAGGTCGAGTGCTTCCCCTCCCTGAGATGAGATGAACCAGCCCGTCTCTGCCTTCTGATTCTCTTTACTCACAGTTTGGATGCTATCCAAAGCAGAAATAAAGCCTCAAACTCAAAAAACAGCAGTGGTGACAGCAGAATCTGGCAAACCCTGGAAATTGATTTGACATCTGAGTAATTATTATATATTAACAACAATTAGCATAAATTCCACTTGGATCTTGTGTTCATCGATACCCACAAGGGAGGAACTTACATCCTGGTCGATACATTTTGATTTAATCGTGATGCTGATGTAAAAATCTATGTGCTTCGGCTTGGATGAACAGAGGTCTAGTTTGATGTTGTAATTTTTAGTCCGTGGGGAAGGTTAGTGCTAACATGGATGGACAGTTTGCTAATGAATAGTAGAAGATCAGGGTTGCGGTTGTAGTGCAATAAATTACGTCCTAAGTTATGTTCTTTTCTAAACCTCGTTGGTAAACATCACGAGGTCAAGGTAAGATGTGAAGGAAAACCCATAAAGACTCAGAGAATGCATTTAAACTAGGCCACGTATTGATGTTATTGACATGGTTATGACATGAAAATTCAGTTCAGAAGATGGATTGAAAAGGCGCATCTTAGATAAGTCACGCAGTTTTGTTTCATGTAGGATATATAGACATGGGCAACCCAGGGAACGATATGACTTCACTGGCCATGTCCGATTGAAATTTAAGAGGAATATTGTCCACAGTCACAGACATGAAATGAAGTGTTTGTTTGGGTGTTTGCGCCTTTAGACCACTGACAGTATAAAGAAGGGACAGAGTACGCGTGGCGTCACCCACAGGTTTCTGAAGAGCCGTTTTGAAGCTCAAAATCTGTGGCGATGGGCACCACCATGTTGGCAGTCCCGCATCTTCCACCTCCTGGCTAATCTAAAAATGGGCAAAGATGTGGATCATCAGCGGACCTGAGGCCAAGATGAGCCAAATAACGCCTTGTTGCTCAAACAAGCCACCTGTGACAGCACCTACCTGTCAATCAAAGCTGCCACTCTGGCAATTCTTCATAACTTTAAGCCTTAATATATACACCAACAGTAGTCAGTCCAAATAAACTGTTATTTAACAGGACATTAAGAATTTATAAGAAACATGCCTCAAGTGCAACACAGACATAACAGACCAGCAGACATCAGATAGGTCATACAGTGAGAGGAAGAATACTAGTGTGAATGGAAGGGTGACAGGATGATACTCTACCTGGTGAGGCTGTATGTGGGCTTTGAGGGATGGAGACACAAAGTGCTGGACTGGGAGTGTGGTGCAGGAAAGGTCAGAGATGGACTGGGTTGTGGGAGCAAGAGGAAAACAGGATTGATGAAGATTCAACAAGCCGAGCAGAATGTAGAAAGTTGACCAAGCGCAATTATGTAGTCAAATCAAAACGGCTGCTGTGAAGTAGGTCTAGGGCAGAGTCTGGAAGGTTGGACTGGTCTTTTGATGAGCCACATCAACTTGAACAGCAGTCTGCACTGAGAAACTACAGACCTGCAGAGTGACATCAGACTTCACGATCACAGTTTTTATATCACGTGATTGCTTCTGTCCATATTCACATGTTCTCTCTGACTCTCTCTGGCCAAATGGTGCGTTGCTGTCTTTGCTGCCACTAGGCAATGTGGGACGCCATCATCTCCTTTCCCTTTATAGAATATGGTCCAGTATATAATCTGACAAAGAGATAAGAGAGGAAGCACAGAAGCGCCTTTCCTTAACATTTAGAGAATTTAAACAGTTTTTATCATGGCTGTCACGCAAATACTTCATTTCACCCAGGAGAGGTAATCTGGGCTCCAGTCGAACAGTCTTTTCACCTCAAGAAGGTTTCTTCATGTCTTATTCGGCCCATTAATGAAAGAAATCTCAGTCCACATATGCTTGAAGAAGTGCAGGAGTGTAAACAGGTGTGTGCAGTAAACGCTCAACCCTTTGAAGAGGATTTATTTTAGCCTCTGGAGCCCCAAAGCAGCATCATTAAATTCATGTTAAGCCTCAGTTTTACAGCTGGTTGATCGATAGTAAACGGAATAAAATGCAAATAGATCTGAGTCATCTCTCTTGTACTCATCATATCCATTAGATAGAGACTTAAAGGGCTTTTGCCCTCGTACTCAATGCAATCTTCACTCTTTAACGGCAAAAAGGACAGTTGTCATAGGCTGCAAAGACCATCAGTGCTCCCACATGACTGTGGCAGCCACTCCAGACTGTCTGATATACACCACATGGCCAAAAATATCGACACCTGAGCATTACAGTCACAATATCTCCAATTTCCAGTTGCTGTTGTCTGATGACCATTTAGCCACATGACAGTAAAGGTCAAATTTGGGGGGTTTCCGGAGTAGCTGGTAGATCCAGTTTAGGGATATACAGTCCAAGACTACGTTTTACATGCCACAGTATTTGTTTACAGTCTGATTTGCAACTTGGAATGCAAGATTAATGAAAAAGACACATTTGAGTGAAACATCTGCATTTGAATAGTTGATAATTAAACAAAAATGCCAATAAAGAGTTAAATCTTAGTCAGACGATAGCTGATGGGTTCAGAAATTGCCATGTGTCTCTTTTGTTCTTGTTCCACTCACACAACGTGATTCATTATCAAGACTATGATTGGATACTTCCTGTGGCTTCAGATTCTTCACTATCTAGTTCTGATACATCGCTTCTGGTGCTTTTTTAACCGTCCATTGTCAGTCCAGAAATGTTAGGAGTGCAACCCTAAATGTGGATTGTGACCGATGACTTACTCATTCTCACACCCAGTAAATGCCTTCATAGTAATTCAGCTCTGTTGATTTACAGTAAAACACTGTAATCTGGTTTGATGCAGTATTTGCTTAGAGAGTGGGCAGCAACTCCATGCATCATAAAATATCAGCCATTTATTATGGAGATGACATTTTCATTTTGCAATTTTCTGTCCTGAGGTGCCACAGACTGACATTTGAGCAGCTGTGACACACGAGCAGAGGCAGAGCCATTTGTCTCATAGATCTATATATACGTCTCTCCATGTGTACAACGGGGCAAACTGCAATGTGGACGTCTCCTTGCATGCCAACAGTAGTACCTGATGACCATATGAAGATGTCCAAGAGCATAAAAAATATTCTATTATTCTCAAGGAGATGAAACCCCAAACTCCACTGTATTCTTTATCCACTTTATTGTAGAGGAGAGTGACCTGCAGTAAATTTCTTGTTAAAAGTCCAGTGTGTAAGATTTAGTGGCAAGGGTTGACAAGACAGGGGGGGATGTCTTATAGCAAAGAACCAGGTTGGAATTGGTAAGGCTCAACTTTTGAACATGGGTTCCATACTTTACCAGGAGAAAGTATGAAAAGTATCCAAAATTTGCCCTTTGACCCAGTGTTTAATTTGTCTGTTCTGGGCTACTGTAGAAATATGCTGATGCAACATGGCAGACTCTGTGGAAGAGGGCCCCTTCCCTCTGTAGACCTCGTTTTAAGGTAACAAAAATACATTTTTAACAGGTTATACACTAACGAAAACATCCCTATGATTATTCAGCTATTCTGCTATATTTGTTTGCACCACAATTCAATCCTCCTCTGTTCATTCATTCAGCTTTTCACAGAGAAAGCAGGGACGTTCAGTCATAAGGTCACTTCCTTGCAAACTGCGGTTTCTTTGTCTGACGTTTGATTTAAAGACTGAAAACTAAAGTGAAATGGCAGCAGAGAGTTCTGGCTGATGCCCCTAACTGAACAAACCAAACCAAAACATTAATAACACAGAAGGTCAAACTGTCACATAAAAAGTGTCAGGCCAGATGGGACCTAACTCAAGTAAGAATATCACTGAATGAAATACACAAAAACAAATAAGAGCCCACGGCAGCAAGTGAAAACAAAATGGCTGCTAACTCTGAGTTCTTGCTGTGTGAAATGGAAGGAGGATCTGCCCAGGGTTTGTCTACCATAACTCACTTGTAAGAGAAACATTTGATGGAAAATGAAAGAGCAGATTCATCGGAAAGAGTCTTGTTATCTTCAGCTTGCAACACTTGGGGGACTGAATGATACAACCACTCCAATATCTGAAAAGATGTGAGATTTCCTGGCTCTCAGTCAGTATGCAGTCACAGATGAAGAGCTCCTTGCCACCCTGTGTAATTTTCTTCAAGGGACTCCAAGTGACTGGTGGGATGTAGGATGAGCTAGAGATGGTGCTGATGAAATGTAGAAAAATCAGCTGCTATGCCAACTGCACGGCACACAAAACCTTCCTCAAGCCTAACTCACACCGGGGACGTCAGCGGCGCGTTACGGCTGCATCAGCCGTTGCTGATCGCTACCATTATAATCAATGAGAGCACTCACACCGGGCGCGCTGCGGAACGTCTCAGCAGCGTCCCAGAAGCGTCTCTCCGCTCCGCAGCGCTATCTATACGTAGCACTTCTATTTTTGACGCGAGCCGTTGCTAAACCGTGTCAATTTCAACAGAGCAGATTGCACCAGACAGGAAATCTGACACAGAACCAGCGTAATACACTTCCGCCCCCTTTCAAAATAAAACACAAAATGCTGTTCATGTCGACACGTCCACATTACGTTATGACCGGTGGCACCAGGTCATCTGTCAGTCCATCAAAGAGTCTCAACATGAACAACGAGAGACTAATTGTTGAAGTGGAACAACACACAATAATTTATGACACAACAGATCCTTTTTATAATCTCTCCCATGCCGGAGAAGCAAAGTTAGCTGTTTGTTGTTGTCGTTTCTTTTATACACAGTTTATCGCGGGGACTCGCGTATGTTCGGGATTCTCGCGTGATCTCGCGTGAATACGGCTAGTTCGCTACGCAGCCGTGACGCTGCCGTTACGCGCCTGGTGTGAGTCCCGTGTCAATCATAAAGTGAGTGGTCTTGTTTCCTAAAAAAACATAAACCATGTTCTGCATGGAGTATAGCCACTGGTCCTAGGAGGGGTTTGCTAAGGTTGAGCTCTTCAGGACAGACACCAGTGGATTTGTGGTTAGGGCAAATGGAATCCTGGCAGGTGCTTGTCCCAGGTTATGTGGCTGCGGCAGGATTTTTTGCTGGCTCTAAATTTTAATTTGTCGGAATTAAAGTGACTGGCACCCCGGCTTAACACCAGGGACTGCTACAAGTCCATGTAGAAAAGAATAGCACCAAGGATTGAAGTCTGTGGTACACAACTACACTTTGCAAAGCACCAAAGGTGAGCAAACCGGAAAAAAAGAAAAAAAGACAAAGTCACCAACCATAAAGGCTGGAAAAGAAAGCATAGTTGGAAGGGCCATATTTTAACATGTGCCACCAATTTCACGGACGCGCCACTTTGCCAACCCAGTTGCTTTACTGAGCAACATGGAGAGACCATTCCCACTACATCTCCCTCCTCGAAAGAGGTATGCTAGCAGCTTGGACACCAGCACCAGAAACCATGAAACTCCACTGGTATGTTGCTTGTCTTAGTTTTTAAAAGAAGTTTGTGAATAATCAGAAGAATGGACATAATAGCTTTACAGATAGCTCGGTCAGGCTGCTCAGTATTCCACTCTGTCCCTTGTTAATCTCACATATATTAGGAAGAACATAGCAAGCCAGGAGATGTCTCAAGTTTTCTAGATAGAATGCAGATAATGACGTCAGGTACACCTCTGAGCTCCACACCTGAGGGAAAACCTGACTGAAGATCTAAAGGTTAACCTTGTGAGTAGAGCAGAGAGACGGTCTGTATGCGACAAACTCAGAGGAATCATGTCATTCAAATGGAAATCAGTCATTTCTGTTCATCAGACAGCAGAGAACAACAGTACCTGCTGCAATGTGAAGGACAAAATAAATACTTCAGGTATTTTAAACAATTAAATAGTCTAGAGAAAAAAAGCTTTCATAAGTTTTATGAAAACAGCATAATGTGTACAGGAGTGCAGTACTTTTCTCAGGAAGAGTGTCTAACGAAGGACAACTAAGGTTGAGGGAAGTGAAAACTTTCATCAGGCACATGTGAGGTCTGGGGAACTAGCTGACCTCAGTTCTTAATTACGGGTTGAGAAATCTTAAGGGGAACCAGCCAGGGATCTAGATCCCAGGGCGCTAATATTGAAAATAGCAGTGATTCAGGATTGTCTGCTGTGTGCTTACACTGAATAGGATAGAGAATAGTACTGCATTCATCTTTAAAAGGGAAACTCCACATAATTTCAGATTGGTGAATATGGCTACTCACTGTTGAGCAGTGAAGCAATGGAGAGAAAAATGTCTTATTCTGAAAGGTTTGTTGAAGCTTGATCATCTAATCGATACACTAATCATAACATGATGCCACATCAATTCAGAAGATTGTTCTTTTACATATGTGGCCAGGTCAACAAAGGAGGGGACCGGACAGAGAAAATATATTTTAGTAGGATC
Source organism: Nibea albiflora (assembly GCA_014281875.1). Taxonomy (NCBI): domain Eukaryota; kingdom Metazoa; phylum Chordata; class Actinopteri; family Sciaenidae; genus Nibea; species Nibea albiflora. The sequence continues at coordinate 26,354,185 of CM024796.1, forward strand.
TTTAATACCCCGACTGCACCCAAGCAAGCACAGCATTAATTCTGTAATTTTGAGGAATATGTTCTTTACAGTCAAACAAGATACAAAAAGATAAAAATAGAATTGGTTGTTTCCTTTCCTAAACAGTTTCTGACTGTCTTCGTGCAAAACAAAAGCAAGTACCAACAACGACAAAAACCTGAGAAGTAACAAACAAAACCTGAGAGGCAACAAACAGTAGTGGCCCTATTCCTATGTGACAGGAGATAGAAATACATTGTCACAACCTGGCTCAGAGGTAGGACAAAAGATGGAGACCACACATGCTTTTTAAACTATATAACATAAATTTTATTAAACTAAAATGTAATATAAGTAACAAATAACCCAAACTCAACCAAACCCAGAAACTCAAACAGAAGAGAGAGAGTGAATGCCCAGAGCTCTTCTTATAGATGAGCATTCAGGTGTGGACCATCTCTGCTGATGAGATCCCAATCAACCAATAAGAAACTAGGTCAGGCCATAAGGCCGTCACATCCCCCTCCACAAGAGCGAGGCCCAACCTCCAACCCTGCAACAAAAGTAAAAATATTAAATTTAATTTTTCCAAACACCTGTCTAATCTGTTAATTCCCAACAACCAATGAAAAATTTCCCATCTAGTCCCAATACACCCCTCACCACCAATTCTCATGACCCAGCAACCTTGGATCCAGGGGAAGCACGTTTAAGGGTGCCTTTTCAATGGGTGGGTGCAATTTTCTATAAATGCAGATCAAATCTTAAATCAAAACACGTGACAGTGCATCTGCAACCACATTTTCTTTGCCTTTAATATGACGCATGTCCAAATTATATGGCTGCAACATTAAGGCCCATCGCATCAATCTTTGATTTGGGTTTTGGAGCGAACGCAAAAAAGTTAATGGGTTGTGGTCAGTATAAACCACCAAAGAAGACCCTGACCCAACATAAACATCGAAGTGTTGAAGGGCCCAAATAAGAGCAAGTGCCTCTTTTTCTATTTCTGAGTAATGCTTCTGATACTCTTTAAACTTCTTTGAGAAGTAACTTATGGGCCTTTCCTCCCCATTTTCATCTGCCTGTAACAAAACTGCCCCAGCCCCAACATCACTTGCATCTACTTGCAACTGGAAAGGCTGATCCAGACGTGGAGCCGCTAGAACAGGAGCAGAGGACAACAGTTGCTTCACTTGGTCGAATGCCTGCTGACAAGTGGGAGACCAAACATACTTAACATCAGATTTCAACAACTCAGTCAATGGGGCTACAACAGAGGCAAAACTGGTACAAACCCCCGATAATAACCAGCCATCCCCAAGAAACGCAACAATTCCCGCTTATTTCACCTGGCCTGCTTTCATTTTCTCTTTTAACAATGAACATTCCTTTTTCCAGTGACCCTTTTGATGGCAATAGTTACACATATTTTGATCACTTTTCCCAATAGTTGGTTGATCGCATTTTGGGAAAAAATGACCCGTTTTCTGATATTTATCTTGGCTATATCGCTCACCAAAGATGCGCTTGTGTGTCAACATGTATTCATCAGCCAACACTGCAGCCTCATTAGGACAGGTGACTTTGTGTTCATTAATATAGGTGGCAATATAATCAGGCACAGATTGTTTAAATTGTTCTAGAATTACCAAATCACACAATTTATCAAGTGTTTTTACCCCAGACGAAGAGCACCAGCGATTGAAATGTGTGACCAAATCCCGTGCAAACTCCACATGTGTTTGTTTAGCAGTCTTTCGCCAGCTCCTAAAGCGCTGACGATAGGCCTCAGGAACTAACTCATAAGCCTTCAAGACAGATGATTTCACAACATTGTAATCTTTACAGTCCTCAGAAGACAATGCAGAATAGGCTTCTTGAGCTTTACCTGTAAAGACACACTGCAACATTAATGTTCGTTCCTCATCAGGCCAAGATCTGGAGTTAGCAATACGTTCGAATAAGGAAAAGAAGGTTTCTACATCGTTCTCATTAAACTTTGGCAACAATTTCAAATTAGTGGCAACATCAAAATGTGAACCAGTAGTTTGCCTATTTAAAGTAGATGCAGAAATGTTACCTTCCTTAATCAATGCCAATTTTTGTAGTTCCAAATCCAATTTCATCTGTTCCTTTTTGTATTTTATTCTTTTTCATGATCCAATTTCAAAAGCAGCAATTCTTTCTGCTGTTCAAATGTCAAAGCAGTTCCAGAAATACTTATACTATAGTCTTACCACTTTCATCCATGAGCACACCACATTCCTGCAAATTAACCTTGATGATACTCTTCAGGTTGTCCTTGGTGCGTTTGAGCTCCACTTCAACAGAGAAATGCTGAGCAATCTTAATCAGCTGCTCCTTAGTGCACTGTTCCAACAATTCCTCAGAAGGATGTTGAACAAACTTCTCCACAATACCATCCATAACCAAAGACAAGACAAGGTAAATTCAAACAGAACAAGCTAACCAACAAATGGCAAACAAAAACTGGCGCCTCCCCGTACTAACTGACTTATGAAATCATCTAACTAACTAAGCTCATCCCTAGTCTTCGGACAGGTACCGGTGGCAGGTATTTATTCACTGAAACCCAGTAGCTTTGGAGTGCAACTGCAAAAACAGCTGCCCCCAAAAACCCTGGACGTGATCCTGAGACAAATGCTCTAACCACCTTCCCCGCCACACTACAAAGACACCATGCAACAGAACCTCTAGTAGAGCCTGCTGCTATGCCTAACCCGAGGAGAACCCCAGTTAAAATGTTGCCATATCAAATAGTTTCACAGCTTGTTCACCTCAAAATGACGAGCCCCAAAGAGAAAAAACAGATTAGACTAAAGCTCCCTCAAACTAACAAAACACTACAGCTATGTGCAATACTCCATCCAAACTTAACACAAAACTACCAAAATCCAAAAAGACGAGCCCCCATTTTGTCACAACCTCAAAAGGACTGGACGAGCCCCCATTTTGTCACAACCTCAAAAGGACTGGACGAGCCCCCATTTTGTCACAACCTGGCTCAGACGTAGGACAAAAGATGGAAACCACACATGCTTTTTAAACTATATAACATACATTTTATTAAACTAAAATTTAATATAAGTAACAAATAACCCAAACTCAACCAAACCCAGAAACTCAAACAGAAGAGAGAGAGAGAGAGTGAATGCCCAGAGCTCTTCTTATAGATGAGCATTCACACAGCATTCAGGTGTGGACCATCTCTGCTGATGAGATCCCAGTCAACCAATAAGAAACTAGGTCAGGCCATAAGGCCGTCACAACATTAATACATCTCTAGGCCACTCAACAGACATTTTACAACACACATCAGGTTTTAACTTAGTAAACTTCATGGTTTAAATGAATAAACACCATGAATTAGCGTTACCGTTTATGAATTAACTCTACTGTACATATTTATATCCCTTTTGGACAAATATGCTTTTACCATAACCTGTATTGAACTTCCAGTATGTTCACAAAACAAAATTATATGCTCACTTACTCTAGCTCGTAGCTTGAGAGCTTCACACTTCACGTGGATGCAGCACATGCACACACGGCTCTCTGTCTCTGTCTCCCCCCACATGAGGAACACACAGTTTCATAAACAACATATAACACCGAAAATGTTACTTTAACTAAGTTTTCAGTACACTATATGCCACTTACGCTGACCAGCGGTCGTCTATGGCGACTCCTGATATACTGGAGATGATAACCAAACCCTCGACCGACGAGAAACAAACAAACTCAAAATCTTCCGTCGCAAATCTTCGACATACAACACAGTTACTGGTCTGTTCTAACTCTTAACTCGGTCATGTATTTCTTCTGTGTTTCACAGTTTACACTCTACAGATAAGAAATATACCGGTGCGCCATTTCGTGCGTTAGGAGACAGCATTTCGAGCTTGTTAGCGACTCTCGTGTGATCTCCTACTTCTCACGTGATTCTCAACCTAACTGGCCTTAAAGGGTCAGTACACCTGCTATTAGGGCACAGTTAACAAAAAACACAGTAATGATGTTCCGGAATGTTATCATGTTCCATAATGTTAGCATGTTAATTCTGATACATGCTAACAATATGGAACATAGTAACTTTCCAAAACAGCATAACATTCTGGAGAACGTGAACATGTTCTGATGAATGTAATGATGTTCTAGAATGTTAGCATGTTCCAAAATGCTGTCATGTTCCAGAATGTGAGCATGTTCCGGAATTTTAGCGTATTGTGTCATCATGTTCCAGAATGTTAGCGTATTATCGAATGTTGACATGTTCTGGAATGTTGTTATGTATGAATGTTAGCATTTTGTTAGCATGTTCAAAAATGGTGACATATTTTACAATTTTGATATGTTTTACAGTGTAAGCATAATATCGGATGGGGGCATGTTATGAAATGTTGTCATGTTCCACAACAATGGCAAATAATCAAAACTCAGAATTCATTGACAATCTCTGCTTGTTCATGAATAAACTGTACGACATTACCCCCAAAGTATGAAAGGATCTTCCACCACCTTTGCATGTTAATGTTGTTAAGTAACTGTCTAACAATGTTGTCTTATTCAGTCCAAATCAATATTAACATGAATATTGTTAGTGTGTGCATTAGCATTATGAATATGAGATTATGAATGTTTTAAAGTACCTGACATTGCAGTGTAAGGGTGTCCTGAATAATGTAAAATTAAAATTAATATTTTCTTTGCTTTTTATTAGTGTGCTGCATGCTAATACATGAACTCAATAACTTTGTAATTCCAATCCTATATTCTGTTTTTAGGGTGACTTTGTAACATCTGTCCAGGGACTACAGATGAAAAATAGAATCTTGGCTAACTGTGGCGCATTTACAGAAATGTTTTATTAATGTGGATTGTCCCTGTTAAATAAACCAGGAATTAAAAAAAAAATGGAATGCAGATAATATATACTGTGATTTAAACACATCTAGGTTATGCATTGATTACATGAACATGAATGATTATTACACTTGACATACATATTCTAATCGAAATAAGTGAAATATATTTCCAACCAACTATAATAGCAACATATACTCTTATAGTTCCACTGCAGCGATTCTGTATTTACTGCCTGTATTAGGAAAGATCAGTGTCTCATCTCTTCTTGTGTGAGGTCAGCTCGCAGGTCAGTCTGACCTTCGGCGTGCAGAGATCATTAAAATCAAAGGATGTTCCGTCCTTAGGAACAACCTTTCTCCTATCTTTTATGCCGATAATTGGGAGACTGTTTCTGGGGAGTGGGTCAAGGAAAACGCAACTCAGGGCAAATGATTAATTAAAAAGAGACTGTTAGTCTTTGAGAAAGATGTAAGGCTCTGTTGAAGAAAATATTTCCCACAGGAGCTGAAGAAGTTCAACCTGCCAAAAACAGTGATGGTAGACTTCTTCACCTCCATCAATGAGTCCATCGCCACCTCTTCCGTCACCATCTGGTACGCCGCCACCACTGTCAAGGACAAGGGTGGACTGCAGTGAATCCCTCCAGGACCCTGAGACAAACTTTTCGAGACACTTACCTCCAGCGGGAAACTGCAGTCCACCTGGACCTTAACGTCACACCATAAGATTCAGTTCCCATCTGCAGTTGGCCTCACCAGTAAGGGCTGGGACCCCCACACCGGAATCAACTGTCAAATGTCCACCTTCTGGACTTGCAGACTGTCCTTGTGGTCCTTGTGGACAGTTGTACATACTGTGTGTTTTCACTGTCACGTCATGTCTGTGGAGGTGTGAGATTGCAACGCTAGTCCCTGACGGACAGCTTTTTAATTACAGTTGTGGAGAATTTCGAGGCAACAGTCATATTTTTGTATCATGAAAGTAATAGTTTCAGACATTCAGTTGGATAAACTATGTCATTTCCATAGTGCAATGAATCATGGGTAATTAAATCAGGCGGACTCTCTGGAAGTCTGCAGAAAGTCTGCTTGAGGCCCCTCATGGACTGGATGAAGTCAGCACTCCCAGGTTCTCTGGAACACGCCTGCAAAGTCTGCAAGAATAGTGATCATCATTTATTAATCATTCCCGGCAGAATGCATTTATATTATTTATTCATTATTTCTATCTGTATTTATTGATATTCTGATTGTGAATTCATTATTTAATAACCCAGAATATGATACTGGAGACTGTTGAACACTGGAAATGGTAACACTTTCTATGAAGACCACATCTATAGTTCATAAAACCTTATAAACTCATACACTCATAAACATGCATAATGCTTTCTGATATTAACAAAATCATAAAATATTACAGATGGGACTTGAATGAATTATAACGTCAACTGTTTATGGACGTTCTCGGCACACTTACTGTTGCTCTTGTTTGTTTTTAAGTTGTAACTGTTAGAGGTGAGCTGCAGGCTAGTCAGACACTAGTTCACACAGTTGAGAGCGTCAGTTAATGTAGAGTTAGCTAGACCGCCTGGTTGAAGCCTGGTTGAAGTGTGTTGGTTAGCATGTTAGCAAGCTAGCAACATTAGCATAGCTGTCAGCATGGTAGCAGTCCACATTCATGTGTGTCTGGTGTGGTTAGCCAGGACCTGAAGCTGAAGATTCTGGAAGCTTTCATTTGATTTTATTTATTTATATTACATATTTTTTTATATGTTACATCATTATAACGATGATGGCTAAGGCATTGGACTCAAGGTGTCAGACCTTCCTGAATATGGAATCCCACATCTGACAGTAGCTTTCACGGTGGCAGTAGCTTAGTCTGTAGGAATTTGGCTTACAAATCTGAGGGTGAGTGGTTCAAGTCCAGCATGGAGCAAAGTATGGAGTGTGCAATGAAGAGAGGCTAGTTAAGTTGCTACACACCTCTTAGAGCACATGGAAATATGTGTAGCTCAGATGTAGTTTTGAATCTTGTATTACTGTAAGATCATAAACACACATAAACATTAACTCTTAGGTGCTCTCTGCTTCTTGGTCGTGTGGAGATGGTGTTGTAGACCTTCCTGTAAATGTCCTCTGTTCTGAGTCTGTCTCTATGTTCAGAGAACTCTAACTGCATCGACTCTCCTATCTGCAAGTCAGATGACTGAATGTGATGGATTTGATGACTGAAACAAGGATGTTTAGAGCTTGAAGTTAAAAGACCGTGTCCTCTAATTGCTACAATCTTGTTGTAAAAGACATGCTCAGTCCAAATGCCTTTTCCAGTTTATTAACTGCCCAAATGTTCAGATTTCACATTTGTCTATAACTAAATGTTATAACTTAAATGACTGTAAGTCTTTGTCTCCCGCTGCTTTCCACACCTTTGCCAGATTCACAGAATTTACATGCAAGTTTCATTATGAAAGCGTTTTACATGCTTAACTGACGTCTAAATTTTATATAGACCGGGACGCCTGACACAGTTTCTTCCCTTTGAAATGTGAAGTGTTCTCAGTGGAGGTGCATGATCCTTCCAACAGCCCGCGGACAGAGAAGGAGCTCTGCTGCTGGCTGTTTGTACTCATTAATAATAATGTCCACAGTAGAAAGAGGCTGATTAATGAAAACCATATAGTCTGTTTTAGTTTAAACCAACAGGCGGCTTCAGGTAGCAACATGTCCTCTAATCCAGTGCTTCTCAATCTGTGCCAAATTCTGCAACACCAGACACCAACCCTTTAATGATGTTAAATAAAAGGCAGAAGAACTGCAATAAAAACAGCTACCGCATTAATGATTAATGAATTAACATTTTGGAACATAAGGCACACTGTGGCACTTACCACACACATGGAACACCGTTGGAGAGATGGCTTCTCAGAAAATCTATTCCAGTTTGGGCTTAAGACTCGGGCTTCAAGCAAGCTTCAGAAGTATCACCATGACGATATGGATTCACATGTATAGCCAAATGCAACATGGAATATTCACGCTGTGTCCTTTGTTCTGAAGTGCTTTCACATGAAACCTTAAAACCAGTTCACTTTAACATTTGGAGCCACTAAATCAGGCATGGGTTGGAGTTAGGGTTAAGCCTTCAGAGTTTCTCAGTCCAAACTATGCTATGGTCCTTGCCAAGGCCCTGGCAGCTTTATATTATGTGGCATATCTGGTGATTCATTTAGCTCAGCTATTATTGAGTCAATATTACATAATTGAGTGTAGCCTGATCCAAAAAAAAAAAAAAAAACTGTAATGGCAAATGTTGTGAATGGTGAGAAATTAGCCAGCACACTATTCTGCTGTCAAATGAGGTGGCAAATTCCTGACATGGCAAACTACATTAGTAGTGGGTGGGTAGTTAGGATGATTCTCAGGACTAGTGACAGACAGTGACTAAAATATGGCTTCCAGAGAGAAAGTAAAGAAAACAAAGATTAAAATTAGGCAAAAAAACAGAAAGTGAACAGACTGAATCTCCATTACAATAAGGAAATGTACTGAAGTGACACAGTTCTTACAGTCTATATACATACAGGCCCAGTGACCTCATTATATGAGAATGTACTTCATTTTATTGTTCTGTTAGGCCTAAGGCAGACATGTTGACTGTTTCAGTAAATCTAAAAACACTAATTAAAGCCGAAATCCAATTAGCTGTTGTTCTGCCAGGCAAAGCAGCGGTCCTCTTGTGTGTGTATGGTAGATTTTATGTACAGTTTTTTATTACAGTAATCTCTAAACAGTCTCGGGGCAGGCAGGCGGACGGGCGGAGACACAAACCTGTTTATTGTGAGCGGGTCGGGCCTTGAAAAGGTTGAGAATGGTCCATCTGTTCAGAGATGAAAGAGAACAAAAGAGCAAAGGGGGAACTTTCCATCTGATTAATGAGAGAATTAAACTGCAGTAATCTGTGAAATCACTCCTTCTGAACATTAATAAAACATGAGCATTAGTCACATCAAAAGAAAACTCACATTAAATATGAACATATGCTGTGAGAATCATATGGTTCATGACTTAAGAGGTTCTTTATTCTCCATTACTGTTTGAACTGCTTTACAAAGAGAAGTCATCACACTCTACTGCAAGCTACACCTAAACGCACCTAAACATTAAATGCATTTACACTGCACTTATCCCGTAAATCAGTAACTTCACAGAAAATGATACAGCCACAACTGAACTGGTCATAGAAGACAGTGTTTCAGCATTTGTAACAACTGTTATTTTAGCCACAACCAACATTTGCTCAAACTAAATTTACCTACGATATTTTTTTAACATCTTTTCCATGATAATTAGAAATCTGAAGGACAAAGTAAAAAAACAGTTAAACCACTCTCGTCTTAGGTAACTCGTCTAGTTTGACAGATAATTGCCATCTCAGCCTCCTAATTATGGATACCTTAGATGTTTTTATTTATTAAGTTATAAAATAAAAAAATGTTATAGACAGAAAAATCACTCAAGGCTCTCTTCTCTGATTTCCATCCACAGACCAATGACCAAACTCAAAGAGCTAATCAAGATCCAGAGTCAGCTCTGCTGAGAATGGCAGCCTCCAACCCCTTAACTCTGTGTCTCTGAGGTCACTGGCTTATCCCTCATGGACAACTGTTCTGTTGTAAGTAAACTAAACGTGGAGCCATGTTTCAGTCTATGGGAAAAAAAATATTTTATGAAAAGATTGTAATCATTAAATACACTGAAAAGAACTATTGTTCCGCAACTAGTGTAGCACTCGGTGCTGCCTCTTCCGAAGTTGGTCAGTCAGATAAACGAGACGGAGGAGGTCACAAAGAGGCAGGAGCTAAAACACACTGATTCAGACAGAGGATGACTCAAGGAAGCGCAGAAAGTAGCAGGAGAAGATACATATTTTTTTTAAAAACTGTGCTACTCCAGTGGATTTTCAGAATAAAAATCTAGCAGAATAAGTTCTTCTTTAAATATTGATGTGATCCTGTCATTCTCTCTTGCAGATATGTTGCTACTGCACAACATACCACCTTCCCATCATCACTAGGTTGTTCAGAGAAATTCAATTGAGAGTTTCCAGCAAACTCCTGATAGTTTTACACACCACCAGCCTCCAGACTCGAGCAGCAGTGAAACAGAACTCTAGCCTGACTGTAACGGGGTTGCTGTTACTACTTATTAATACAGTGACACATTAAATCAAAGTGAAAACTCCTGTTCAACAGGTTTGCACAAAAGGATTAATAATCACAGTCATGCCATGCAATGAGACATTGACTGATCGTTTGCATATTATTGAAGCAGTTGTGTATTGCAGTCAGTAGAATCACAGCGGGAGGAGGCAGGGCCGGTCTTGCCTTGTTGTTTGCCTGCAAATGCAGCTACATACCGTACAGAACTTAAAGTAGCCAAACCCATGGAGACTGAGCACAATGTCGCAAGCAATTCATGTAGACGTTAATTTAACTCGCAGCCACCATTTGAGTAGTTCTGGCAGGACAGCATTAGGTTCTTATAAAGATGAAAGCCTGCAAAAGTGGCAGTTGATTGGAGTTGGTTGAGTTGGTGATCAGATTACGAGTGAGACTCTTGGAGTTGGATTTTGTATAATACATGTTCGTGTCGATGCTACCTGGGAGCAACTGACAGCCTGTAATACTGCAGTTTGATGTAGAGTTTGGTGTCTATGAAGGGAGATAATGGGGGACTCGTCATAGTTTAATCAGCTGGATACTGTGGGGAAATATAGTTCCATTACTAAGAATGGTTACTGAATATGGATGTCAAGAGAAATATGTGTATCACATATGGAAACTGACTGACTGTATGTATATTATTAATCATGACGTGACCTCGTGACTCTGAGTTGGATAGTAAAACAACCAGAGAAGCAATCTGGAAGGAAGCGAAGCATACGGTGTCCTCATTGCTCCCGTTCTACCTGCTTCATACAGGGCAGACTTTTGTTACCGTGGTAACCCTGGGACCCATAACACTAACCTCAATATTGTTACACACTTCCAGTCCACCTCCCTCTGATGAATTAGTAGCCTGGATGTTGCATATTTCCCCTCAAATCCCACAGAGGCTGCCCTGAAGTGGGCTGTATTTTTTTATTTATTATTCTGCGTTTGGGCTTTGCTGGTGATTCTGTGAGGAAAATAACAAGCTTGAAGACTTATTCCCAACAAGTTTCACGGTACTTTAGTTAATGAATTCATCTTGACGTCTACGTGAGGGAAGATCCCGTTTCCTGTTGTTTATTTCCATTCAGCCTGATTCATCTCGGCAGAGTTTTATTTAGTTCAAAACACAGCAGAACCTAAACTCACGACTCAGGCGGCAATGATTCAAGCAAAAGATTATTTACAAAAATCCAGGCAGGCAAACAAGGTCCAAACAAGGGCTATGCTGAGGCAGGATCCAAACAAAAAAAAACAGGCGGAAAAATATAGGACACTGGAGAAAAAAAGAAGTGGGTGATAAGGACGAGGGAGTTAATTAGGGAAATAACGAACAGGTGAGTGATGAGGGTGAGCAGGCGAGATCAATCAAGGCTGACTGGAGGGAATGGCTGAGCTGGTCTGACACGACACAGTTAGAACATGAATTAACAAGAAGCCAGAGAGAACGAATTCCAGCGAAAGGCGCCAAAAATCACGGCAAACGGCGGAACGCTAAAATGCATCAAGCGCACTGTATCTTGACCTCACATCGGCAAAGCCTCTCTCCACTTTGGGTGACATCTATCGACTCTCCATCTGTGCTGTACGACAGCGCTGCAGAGGCTGTCGGGTTTGATGAAGCAGCTCCCGCCGCCGCCCTCCTCAAAGTGCTGTGTGGCTCCGACAGAGGTTAAATGAGTGATGGCGTGTCATGGCTGCTCTCGGTGAGGGGGCCGCCGGCCGGCCTCAGAGGATGGAAACTGACTCGACTCTGCTGTGGATGAGGGCAACAATACGGCACCTTCTTGATAATAACTGGCTGACCTGAGGGAATAAACAGAGGGAGGGGGTTGTAATGAGTTTGCGGTGCCGGGCCCTCAGTCAGCTGATGGTCCTGCAGGAGCCTCAACAACATCCAGGCTCCGCGTATCCATCTTGTACAGCACACACCGCTGAAGAGGTTTGACGCTGTTCATTTGTCTGCACACAGGAGGTGACAGGAGGACACATGACACATGATGGTACAAGGTTTAAACTTTCTGAACCTAATGCTGTTTTTGCTTGCCGTTCACCACATTTGTCATTTGGTTTGACGCAGCCGGGTCATTTCTAGTCGTCTTTTGTCTCTTTCAGTCGTGGAGTTGGCCCTTTGTAGGTAAAATGAGGAGGCCTTTCACATGTCTGTGCCTAGGGGGGGGGGGCAGTGCATGTGTTCCAACACATTCATCAACTTTGAAGCGGACACCACCCTGCGGTCTGCTAATTGCCATTATATATACATGAAGACTGGAGGTGAGCGGGTTTACAAAGGAACCGTTTATAGCAGTGTGACCTCTGGGATCAAACCAACACTCCCCAACAGTAACAGTGCTATTCTGACAAGTCCCACCATCTCCCTTTGTCCTATAAATATGTCCTACCAGTCTGATTTGATGCTTTTTGGCTCTTCTTCTGGACTCCACATGTCTAATGTTTTCTTCTGTTTTCCCTTTCTTCGTTGCGTCTCTGATCCTCAGTGAACGCAGCCTAATTTCTTTTTGATAATCTCTAGGTCAAGCTCGCTTTGAGAGTAAAGTAAGTATAGAAGGAAAGGAAAGTTTAACAGAGTTTCTACCCAACGGCAGCCTATCCAGATTCATTGTGTCTGTCTGATGGTTCCGAGGATCATTCTTGCAGCAGACATTTGCATTGCTGAAGTCAAGGACCACCAGAAGACATCGCCATAAGAATCCTTCACTGTCCTCCCTGGAGACGCTTGACTGAACCACCTTGTAGAGTCAGCTAAAATCTTCCACCTGCTGCAAAACAACTCTGAAGTGATCTAAGAACGTAAAATAGACACTTTAAGTTGACTTCATTCAAATGAATAAAACTTGTGTTTAGACTGAGTTAAAAATAAAATGAGCTATTCGACTAAATTCTTAAATGATGTTTTACGGGGAAACTTTTTGTGTGCTAACCATCAGATAATTATAGGAGGAATATAATTCTGTACAAGAGTAAATCTCTGCCCGTCTTTCAGCCTTTTATTTCACAAAGCTCTCATCACAGGCTGAAAGTCAGGCAGCGAGTGCCGTGCTGTTGGACTACTTTTCAGTAATTAAAAAAGAAAAAAAAAAGAAAGCAGAAGAACTGCAGCTAAATTCAGAAGCGACCCCATTTCCTATTTTTTTAATGTCAGTTTTGGTTGTTAGTCATTACAAAACTTCGTTCAAAGCGATAGCCTTACTGCAGCAGCAGTACCGGTACTGCTGCTGCAGCAAGGCTATCGCTGAGCACATCCTGCCAGTGCTTTTAGAATGACATGTTTGCCTATCACATGTGGCTGCAGTGCTCAGGTTGTCCATGTACTTGTATACTGTGGTGAATATGCTGTTTCCCTGACGCAGGGAAAAATATCTTTTCTGTCTCTTCAAAGGCTCTCTGCTTTGTATCATATCCCCGCGGTGCCTGAACATCTATCTGGATATGAGTAATGACAAAACATGTAATTACATCAGCGCAGCGCCTTGGGAGACACCATGCACTCGTGTTCAAATTAATACCTCACATATCCTCTGCTCGACATTCACGAGAGGAGCTGCAACCCGCAGGAGATCTGAGCTGATGTTTTTCAAACAACACACCTGATTTTTTTACGCCGGCGTACATGTAAGAACAAACTCCCCCCAAGGTGTCCTCCTGACTGCGAGACCAGCAACAATGAATCATTGCTGAGAGGACCACCAGGTAACAAGTGCAGCTCCTTCACCTCCACCACGGTTAATTAGCTTCAGTGTCTCAGCCTCAATTAATGAGATTACCAGGTTGTAGCCAGCAGAGAAGGTTCATCAACTGAGGTCTCTGACTGAGACAGCTGGATTAGATTTGTTTTTAATGGGGACTGGATTAGAGAAATAATGAAATAATTATGTGTTGCATCAACTTTGTGTTCATTACTAACTCAGGGCAGTTAGTCGTTTATTTTATAAACGGCTCATTTATAAGAGAATTTCCACCAATGACGTACAGTTTCAATTAAAGTCAATGACGTCGCCACGAGAGTCTTAGATTTAAAGGTCCAGTGTGTCAGATTTCAAATGCTGTATTAATTCTAATTTGAATATAATGTGTACAAGTGTCGTCTACAGCTGGACAGAGGATCATGTATAGATCATGTATAAAACCAATAAAAAATAAGTACAACACATAAAAAGTCGGTGTGACTTAAAGTGCCATAAAGTGTTGTGTACTACAGGAGAGATTTTCCTGATTACAAGTCAGTGTAGCATCAAAATGATGTATGAAAAGAAGATATGTTATTTTCTTAAATATTTATGGATGTTTTTTATGTTTATTGCAGATTTATTTGCACAATTGATTGACTGATTTCACTATAATTGACACATATTCATGAAGCTGACACTGTTGTCTGTTTTTGTACTTTCATAATTTCTCAAAGAATTATCACGATTATCTGTCTTCACATTCACAACAACCACACAACCATCCTCTTAATATGAAATCAACAACAACAACAATATTCTACACTCATAATCTATAGTGGACCAACAGAAAGGCCTCTGCTCGATCCTCACACTGAAGCTAATTGTCTGGAAACCATAATTATGACTGCATATTCTTATTTGTCCATTAATTAGGATATCGGCGCTCAGAGAAACACCCCCCCTCCCTCTGCTATGGCCTTCATTTCAGTCCTGAGGAGAGGGAGATGAGGGAACCTTCATGATATTTTCTAAAATGTCCTCAACCCTCCTGAGATCTCAACCTTGAAAATAATTTTTTTTAAAAAGCTTGACTCTGATGATATAGTCGACTTCCAGCAGCTCCTTCAAGAATCTCCTGGCAGCCCGCTGCTCTAAAAATAAGCCTTGTTGTTCCTGCTCGGTGAATATGCGATTGCCGTATCACTTCCTCTTCCCATAACAATTAATCAAGAGTGCTGAGCCCCCCCCCCTCAAATGAAGTTACCTTTCCCCCAAGTAACACAGCAGCTGCAGCAATTGGGAGGAGATTACCTTTTGAGGAATGGCTGCGTTCCAGCGTTGTAATATTTTAGCAGGTGGGTTGTTTCCTTTCTGGAACAGGACTTTTTAATGGAGGGAGCTGGTTGTTTGCAGGCAGGTAACCTCCTGTAGACACAGAAAAAAACCCACCCATAATGGTTTTAATGAGTGGCTGAGTGTCACTCTGTAACACCTGTATGCAGATCTGGATTTCGATTTTTCACACTGCATGTAAAGTACTGCCTCGTGCACCCGATGGACACGCCGCAACAACATGAAAGACAAGCAATCATATCAGGAGACCATTCTGCTCAGGCATCAGTAACTGCAAGACACATGCAGAAATGAGACGAGCACACAGTCCAGTGGTGCCGGAGGGATTTATCTCATACACACAGCCAAAAGAGAAAAAAAAAAAAGTCTATGTTCCCATGCGCACATGAGATTGATTCATGTTTTTTCTTTACCAATATCATGAGTCTGCTGCAGGGATTCAAAAAAAACAATCAGCAACAACAACCAGCTACATAATAGCTTACATTATACTGTTGTGTAACCTATAATGACTATAGCCCAGAGAAACATGCAATATGAGTCTGCAATTTCATGTTAAGCTTCATTTAGCAGTTTCATTATAAGAAAGGTTAGCAAACATGGAGAGAGTATGCGTGACGTTCATATCAGATTATGACATCATATCAGTGTACCTGGTGTGTGGAAATGCGGCCGTCACAAACTGACCTGTCGACTTGCAGAGCATCATGGCCATTAAACAGGATGATGACCAAAGAGAGAATAGTAGTGTCATTAATATCATGTACTATGCTTGGATGTTCTTGGACGTTGAAAATGTCTGTCAAGCTGTCACGATGAAAGTAAACGTAGTGGAAGGGGCTGTGACTATTGAAGAGGCTGCCTGGGTTGAGTTGTTGTTTGGCTCCGGAGGAGCTACAGTAACAGATATGGAGTGTATTGGTTTTCTTGTGAAGTTATTGAAGAGCTCATTTTGATTTCTCTCTGTTTCTTTTTGACCTTGTGTATAGAGTATTTTGTTTCATCCACTTTATTTATTTTTTGTTTGTTTGATTTTGTACATATTGGCACTGTTTGCACCCCGGGAGGTTGGACAATAAATCACTAAACATAACTGTTTTTCAAAGCCTGGGTTTTTTTTTTAGTTTTGGAACTATCGAGGAGGTTGAATAAGAAACGCAACACTTCACTTCACAGCCATGGAGGGTGTCCCTTGGAGCTTCACAACAGCTCTTCAGAAACCTGTGGGTAACGTCACGGATACAGCGTCCATGTATTCTGGTGCAGGTATCTATGATGGATTACCCCCAGTTTTGCCTTAAGTGTGGGACACACACACACACACACACACTGGTAAGGTCCTGGCAACAAAAGACCTTCAGGTCCTCTCGTACTGCCTAATTCTTCTTCAATAAAGAAGAATTCCATTGAATTCTTGCTGTGATTCAAAGGCAGACTAACACCGTTGCCCTCCACTCACAGTGCATCTTCTGTTCTTTGTTCATTCTCCTCCTCTTGCAGAGCTTAGCTATAAGTCCCCTGC
Organism: Nibea albiflora; assembly: GCA_014281875.1. Classification (NCBI taxonomy): domain Eukaryota; kingdom Metazoa; phylum Chordata; class Actinopteri; family Sciaenidae; genus Nibea; species Nibea albiflora. The sequence continues at coordinate 26,370,854 of CM024796.1, forward strand.
TATCACCTCCGCCAGTGATGTCACCCTCAGCTTTACACACCATTACTTCACCTTTCTGGTCCTTTGGGTGTTTTCTCTATCTCTGTTTTATAGTGTGGGCTTGGCTTCTTCTCTGGAGGCTTCTCCTCTGCTTCCCTTATCTAATGGTTTCCACACTCCCCAGTCACTGCCTTGAATGTTCCGATAAACAAAACACACTCGCCGTCTCTTCACACCATTCTCTCTGCTGTGCTACTTTAAAAAAAAAAAAAAAGAAATAAAATGTTCATCTTTAAAAGTTATTTTGTTGTTTACTATGTAATATAAAACTAATGCTAGGTAAAAATTCCAAGGTATCAAAAACACGTCAATGCTGGGAGGTTAAACATTTAACTTGCACTCTGTACTTCCTTCAGACTGCAGTCCAACAGTCCATCTTTGACCTGCTTTTAAAAACAGTAACTTCTATTTTAACCATAGTGACGTCCAACCATCCGTGACGTCAGCCACAGGTTTCTGAAGAAGTCGATGTGAAATTAGCTATAGAGACCAAAACTGTTGGTCTGTTGGCTGACTGTTTTGTACCAGGCTGTAAACATGTTTATTTCTGCTATGAAGTTTTAACATGGGGACTTATGGAGACTGACTTTTCTGTAGCCAGTACTTCACAGCCACAGAGGTTGTAGCACCTCTGTGGGAAATGTGGCTGGTTTCATTCACTTCCTCACTGTGATTCATTGGCAGCTGGAAAACAATTAAATATGTAAAGCAAACAATAAGTATGAAAAACGACATAAGATCACACTAGTTATGTTAAGTTATGCAGTTACATAGAAAGATAGGTGTTATTATCCACACTGTTCATATCTGGACTTGCTTTAGAGCTCCAAACAGAAGATGTGACTGTCTGTTAAATATTTACATTAAATGAAAATATATATTTAAAATATTATCAGCATGCTTCCCCTCCTGTTATCTCATATTGATCTCTCTGCAGACACTGAACTGCTGTTGTCCCTTCAGGACCTTGTAACTTAAGTGATCAAATATTTGTCCAGTTGTACATTCCATTATCTACGGCTTACACAAGGAAGGATTAGTGAAGCCACATTTGAAGAGCATGGTCCAGATCTGGTGTTCTGTTCATTGGTTTTCCCAGCAGAACCAGGCCAATCAGGGCTTTGTAGGCCGGATGAGGAATTAGAGATGAAGGTCAAATAGTCCTCTGTCCTTTCCAGGGTGTGGTCAAAGAAAAATGAAAACACTTTTCCTTGACCTTGAGAGAAAACAACATGAGATCAAGGGAAGACGTGAGAATCCATAAAGGCATCCATGGTGCTTAGAGGATCAGACTGCATGTACACAAGGCTATGTAATGAATGTGACAGTGGATGTCTGTGGTGAAACTACAACATCCAGAAGATGGACTACAAAAAGCGTCAGAAAAATAGGACTTTGTTATGAAATCTAATTTTTAAAAGAATACTGTTGCCCTGTCCAAAATGTGAAATGAAGTAGTTGTCACGCTGAGTATGGCCGCTCACGCTCACCCTGCTGTCCACTCAGACATTAACAGATTAGCAAGTTCTGGCAGAAGATGGATGATTAATAATCAACAGTAACTTCCATGATGATCTGCTGGGATGCAGGATGTTTGTCACAAAGGTGTTTGCCATCACACAAGTAGCATGGTGTATAATGGTTATATATTCTTTAAATTAGCAGGATAAGCTTTAAAGTTTATCTAGTTAATAACATCATTTTACAACAACTTGAGAATGTTTCACACTACAGGAGACGCTCACGTTACCTGTGCATGAGCAGCTTTCACAGGATGAATGAGGTGGGCTGTGGACTCAAAAAACACGTTTGTTAAGTTAAAATATGTTTTTCTAATAAAGGCCATGTAATTATACAACTTACTATCTGTATGTAACATTAATTTGTTACTTAATCACAAGACGTTTAAATTGACTCATTTAGGACTGAGGTACTTTTTACATCCAGAAGGGGGCGATAATGCAAGGCCAGCCGTTGTAAACTGCAAAGAAGATCGGACTACACGTGTCACTCGGTCGTTTACCTCCAACATTTCTTCCCTTCATTTTGTTGGTCAGTACAGTAATCTCCTGTGTCTGAGTTAGTAAACGGAGGAAATGGTTCATTCATTTTCAGCTGTACATACTTGTTGTATTTTCATATTTTGCGTGAGTGCATTTAATTCTTTACGAAAGACGACATTTTCCATGTTTATGGTGGGTTCGTTTTACAGTGCAGCTAGGTCTACTTTTATGAAGCTAATCATTTTTCCATTTTGTTGACACAGTCTGAGAGCTGTTCATTTACTATTGTGTCTATTATTGATGGTGTGGTTTGCAGCAGTGTCTGTATTATGTTGAGAAATGTTTCTAATATTTTGTCCCTCTTATATAAATATTATGAACATCTCTTAATATAATGTACTCCTGTAAAACAACAGCAACAACCCTGTGAAATCTCAATAATAAATCTAAATGTGTTCAATTAAATACCTCGACAAAGCGTGAAACATTGTCAGCTTCATTAGAATTTACGGCAGAGTTGTTGTATTGACTCACATCAGATTGTGCAAGTGGCTGCTCGGTGCATCTCAGTGTTTAAGAGTTTTCTTTCTTTTCTTCTGGCATAAAGATGTTCATATTATGTTATGTTTTTTGGAGCAAATACTGAATTCATCTGTGGTTAGCACTGTCGCCTCACAGCAAGGTTTCTGTTTCGAACCTGGTTTCTGTGTTCTCCTCGTGTCTGCGTGGGTTCTCTCCAGGTAGCCCAGCTTCCTCCCACAGCCCAAAGACAAAGACATGCACTTAAAAGGTGACTCTAAATTTGTGAATGTTAGTGTGAAAAGCTATCGCAGGATATGAGCCCTGTGATAAGCTGGCCACTTGTCCCGGGCGTACACCACCTCTAATGAGTCATAATGAGTGGATGAATTCTTTTGTGTGGAACCGGTTGACAAACTTGAATTATTACATTTCACTATTATAAATAAGTTTAATGTTAAAAGGACAAATAAAAAATGTGTAGTATGTAAATGTATTTGCAATTTTTTTTTAGTTAATTCCATTCATAATCATCAGGTTACTCTAACACAAGTTAAATAAGTTGGATGAGCTTTATATTTTATATTTGGAATAATTAGTTAATCTAACTGAAGTCAACGTTTCATACGTTTGTTAATGTGCATGTTGGTTGCTTGGAGTTGAAGTATATTTAATCATGGGGGAGATCTTTGCTGCAGTGTGTTAAGCCGGTCTGCCTCTGGACACGATGGTGCTGGTGAGACCTTCAACAGGATTACCTACAGCCGCCAGTTACTCCTCGCTCTTCTGTCACTCACAGTAAGTAGCAACAACCGTGTCCACATTCCCCAAATGATAGGAAGCAGTAACTTAAATGCTACCGCATTTAGCATTTTGACAGTGTAAGAAAAGAGGAGAAGAGGCATTCAACACAGACCGAAGAAGAAGAAGTGTGGTCTCAGTGACAGACGCTGCCTCCCAGGAAGAACAGTCTCATTGACGGGAAACCTCTTAAAGTGATGCTAATCTCCTGAGTCATTTTTCAGAAAAGTTGTTTTTTCAACACAGGAGTAAAAGTTTCAGTCTCTCTCTTCTGACCATGAGATATCTTGAAAGATGTCGACGTCGGAAAGGCCAGGTCACGTCTGTGGGCACACACTGAGATACTGTGCTAACCAGCTTAGCGACATCCTCCATATCTGTCAGATGCCACCTGATTATAACCAACTCTCTGCAATCACCAATTCTGGGCAACTTCATGAGTTTAGACATCATTAATAATGATAATCTTGCTGATGGGTTTACCTGAGTGGTGCGTCGCTTTTTGTTGCTGCCACAAGTAACTGTAGGATGGTCCAGTGTATCCTCTGCAGAAGGAGATTAGAAAGGAAGCACTGAAACACCTTTCCTTGACGTGTGGATCATTTCACTCAGTTAGGTACTGTACCTTCCTGAGCAAGAAAGATTATTCGACTGGAGCCATCGCCTTCATATGCCAGGCACAAAATGATTTACCCAGCTGTATAGGCTGTTGGTAGTCTCCTTACACACATATATCACCTCATGCAACATGCAGACTAAGACTGACCAATGGGAGCGCTGGGACTGGCAAGCTGATTACCCTGCAGCATCAGGCCAGCGTTCAGGATGCCGAATGAAATGGAGGAAATTAAGAGAGAAACAACATAGGCCAGCTACAATCCCCCCACCTGCTTTTCTGCCTGTCATTAGACACAAACGGTTGCACGCACTTGTGCATCATTACAGCATGCAGTCAGCACACTGAGCGTGCATGGCCAAGCAGTGTGGAGAAGAAGTGGACAGAACGAGAGACAGCAGAATGGCAGAGCTGAGAGGGAGTGCAAGCAAGAGGAGAAAACAATTCCAGATACCTTCACGAGCAGGCAAGGTGGATGTTTAAAAAACAACCACGCACCTCCACTATCTCTCCCAAGTGGAATCTATGTCATGGAAATAGTTAAGCATGCTATATAGATGAGCTTGAGATGCATATGTATGGAAATTAAATAAAAAAACAATAAAATAAAGACTGCTTTCTGTCAGGTGGAAGTATCTCCAATAATGACTCCTACCCGAGTCATGATTGATACACTTGTCGTGACATGATGCCATCTCAATTCTGATGTCATTGTCATATGATATGCCCTCAAAACAGGACCACAACTATTTTATGTTCATAAATAGTCGGTGTACACTCAGTAGAGGCTTCGACATGATGTACCTGCTACCTGCTTTAGATACAGCTGCTCTGTATCTAAAGAAGAGAAATCAGCGCCCTCATAACAATCTAAGAATTAACAGTAAATATGTGTACTCCTGAGTATAGTGTGTGTGTGTGTGTCTGTGCGTGCACACTAGATATATAATACTTACCTTCTGGCTGTTGAATCTTGTCCATCTGCTGTTGAAGCTTTTTACAGCATATACTCATCTCCTTGAAAAGAATCCTGTCTTAATGTCTGAGACGCTGTTTCTTTCTAAAGTGCACAGTCGAACTACATTTCACTTCTGAAGCTGTGGCTGACTGTGTGTTCACTCACTGCAGCCGGTAATATAAGGTTCTGACAAGGTTCTAGAATGATGATGTAACAAAGGTATGGAAGGTTCCACAGAACACACACACACACACACACACACACATTTAACACAGATTGATTTTATGTGGAGCTACCATACCATGGAACCATCCATGTTATTTTGGTGACGTTAGATGAAGGAATGCCATATTGATGACAAGACATTATGAGTGTTAACCCAGGGGAATTAGCTCAAATGGTAGGTGTCTGTGTGTCTGTCTGTACAGGGACTTCATATGTGGTGCTCTAGAATCAAAGATTCCCTCACAGACACACACACACATCATTTTTTACCTTCTAAGTTTAAAGTCAGATAAAGGGCAGACATTGTGCCTACAGTAGGCCTTACATGCTCTGTTGTGAATGTGGAGGCCCTGCTTGAATGATGATCCCAGTCCGGCCACGCCAACACGTGTGTTAAAACAATATGACAAATGTTAACTGCTCCCAGCAGTCACTACCACAACATGTGTCAGTGAAAGTGACGCTGACTGGATGGACATGACAGACACTGCTAATTGGTGAGAGCAAAATAATCTTCCCCTCCAAACAGAACACGATGACAGTGAGTGAACTACACTTCCTACATGGATGACTGAGGTTGAGGACTGTTGAGGATGTCACACAATTTTTCACTTTGTTAAAACTGGCTTGAAACGTATCTGCAGCCATCGAGTCTTTAAGCTCAAATATGCAAATGTGCAGTTTATTCACAGTTTCACAGTAATCATGAAGAAGCAGAGACGGATGATGACAGAGGAGAGGCAGAGGAGGCTCATTTCAGCCATTTGTATCCATGCTCTCATTCTTTTCGGTTAGGGTTGGAAGGTTTTTGAATCAGTAGTAGTATTAGATAATTGTCTAATACTCACTTAAGACTTTTCTAATTTTCACTTATGACTTAAATATCTACATATAGAAATAGTTTGTGAAATATTACATTTTCACTTGGGTTTAATAAATAAATTATTTCAGTTTATTAATTTCAGCTACTTTCTGTAGCAAACACTGCCCTCTGAAATGTGGCCATGCAACAAGAACAGGATTATTTTAGCCTGATAACAGGATGGTAGCCTGGATTAGTTAAATCACGCAGTAATAAACTGAAAGTATATTCTGTTGGGCGAAATCTAATCTTCTGACTGCCAGTGAAATGAGGTGAGACATGACTAAAGTTACTCAAGTATGAAAGCACTTTGATGGAAACCCAACATTCAGTCTTGACAGGATGTAGAACTCACAACCTTCTTCCGATATCACAGCTGGAAACAGTGGCTTGGAGCTTGTTTGGACTCTGAATAGAAACGTGTCAGCAGTCAGATCCATAAAGCACTCAGCCAAAGAGACACAAATTTTAGTCCTGCACAGAACACTTTAAACACAAACACATTCTTCTGTTCATTCACTCTCAAATGCTTTTTCATCCATTTAAAAGGACCATCTAAAAAAAAAAAAGAAGAAGAAAACAGACTGGGCTTTCATACTTGTCCCATTTCTTTCTTTCTCCACCAGTTGAATAATAAAAAAATACCAAGAATAAATGCAGCATATGAATCATTTAGTGCAATGCCATTTGGAGAATGAAATGAATGTCGGAATGCGCAGCAGGCTGTCTGAAAAGCGCACATTTCATTAATCGCATCAAGAATAGCGGTGAACAGAAAAACACGAAACGTCAAAAATATCCCGAAGATGCGGCTGCAGTGCTTTTAGATCCTGAAAACTGCAACCATCAGAAAACATCAAGAAAACAGCCTCCGTTCAAATGTTGTTCTGCAGCAGAGACATAAACACCCCTTTTTCTGTCGAAGCTTGTAATTATGCTTGCAGTGGGATAGAAACTTTTATCTGAATGAATGTTATGTGGAACACCACCTTGAAAAAAAATCAGAGGTGAATTCTCAACGAATTGTATGAAAATACTTCTTCTGGGCAGAACCTGGATTTAGTTATAATTTCATTATAGTCAAAGTTTCGGAACAATTTACTTATTCAATTAGTTTCTGAAGAAGTAAACACGTTGAATAACTGATGCATTGATAATGATTAGCACCACACAAATGCAACCAGTGAATCTTTAAAACTGCAGCTAACACATGAACTCTCATCACAGCAGCAGGTGAGAGACTTTAGCCTCAGTCGTGATTCAGACACCAAACCTGTCTGTGATGAGTCGAGGTGAGCTGTGATTGGTTCCCGCCTGCATTCTGAGCTGTGATTTGGACCGTGGAAAACGGACTAACCTGAAGACTCTTCCTTTGCTTTGGTCCGCCATCAACACCATCAGACACAAAAGAAATGGGGTCATCAGAATTTCTAGTGTTGCATTCATTTAATCTCAACCATGATGATGACATTCAAACCAACCTTGGTGTATGAAACAAAACGTGCATATTTGCATAAATAAAGTTAATAATCTGCACCTTGATTTCATCTTCTGATGCTGATTAAGCTACACTCTTGGTAATAATATTGAGAGATGCTGAATCTTCTGTTATTCCTTTCTGTTAGTGATTCATAAATACATTTCTAAAGGTCCAGTGTTTCAGGTTTAGGAGGCTGTACTTGCAGAATATGGCAGAAATGGAATATGATATTCATATAGCCACCATAGTTCCTCCTACACACTTGGAAGGGGAGGGTGAGGTGAGGGGATCCAGTTGCAATCTGCAGCCTCGCTGATAGATACCACTAAATCCTACATGCTAGTTCTTTAAATCTCCGAGGCAGAAGGAAGGGTTAAATTGATCCTCAGTAGATGACGCTAAAGTCTGCGCCTTCATGCGTGACTGTGTCTGCTTTTGTCTAAATGACTGTCATCAGGAGAGAAGACGTTCTGAATGACTGTTTTGGTTTTTACTGTGCATTCTCGGAAAGCTTCCATCTGTCTAGCTGCTTATTTGAATGTGAGGGTAAGTTCCACTTTAGAGAATGCTGAGAGAGTACAATGACAAAAAAAAGAATAGAAAACTCCAACATGTGGACAAGCAGCATGCAGCAAGCGTAGTGAAAGATTTAAAACATGAGAGGGAGGCAGCTGACAGCGCCTCTGATCTGTTTCGCCTCAGATCAGATATGGTGGAATGTTTCACATGGGGACAGGATGAACTCCACATTTCCTCTTGATTTGTCTTGTGGAAATACTTTGAGACGTCCCGGTAGTCAGCAATATTCCACCTAAATGAGTTTGCTCTCGTCTCTGGGAGGACCAATCTATAAAGCAGCTACTTTGGCATTTAGAAAATCAATTTACCATGATTGAAACTATCCAGCTGAAACCACCGCAGTCAGTCTTTCCTCTCTCTCAAGTGCCCCCGCTATCTCAGAAATTATTTCTTCAAAAGAGAGGCAATCTCCATATGAACACAAAAATCACATCCTTGGATGCTGGCTGAACTGAGAGGCTGTCAGCTGAATTTAAAACACAGAAAGAGAAACACGCGTCTGACACACTCTGCAACCACGTCGATTCAACGCTTCGAAAATTGGAAGTCACCAACCAGATGGCCAAGAGGACCACTCTGATTCTGAATGGTCTTTCATGCTTTAATTATAGGAAGTCCTCTTTTGCAAAGAGGGTTTGCAAAAAATACTGTTCAAGTAGAGTGACAAGTGAAAGAGCAAAACCAGACAAACACCCCGCTGAGCAACAGTTCAAGAAGAATACAAGGAATCACCCGTCACTGGTGAAGGTGAAAAATCTGTGCCAATTCTAAAAGGAACAGACTTCTGTGTCAGTGTCAAGTGGACAGTAATTCTGACAAGCTGAATTGACAGGATGTGTAGTATTCATAGAACGTCATAATAGAAAGGGAACGTTGGTAGACTAAGACGAGGGTTAGCACCATCGGATCTGGATGATGGAATACTAGCTGAAGACCACAGAGAGAATCATTCTGAACCACCTCAAACCTCTGGTGAGCCTGGATCTGGACAACCAGGCACTGGGGTGGATGATGCAGTCATCTACCTTGACTTTGACCTATGAAGTGTTAAACACAAATACAGCCATCACTGCTAAGGGAGAAGCTAGAAGGGCCTGGAGTTGATAGACGTCTCGGACTGCACCAGTGAACATCCAGGTATTGGATATGTAGTTGGTGGGAGCAGACAAATAGCTGGGTGTTCCCCTCAACAACAAACTGGACTGGTCAGACAACACAGACGTCCTGTACAAGAAGGTCAAAGTCGTCTCCACTTGCTGAGGAGACTGAGGTCCTTTGGAGTGTGCAGGACTGTTCAAAACTTTCTATGACACTGTGGTGGCATCTGCAATATTCCATGCAGTCATCTGAGACAGAAAAAGACTCAAACTGGTGAAGAGGTCCAGCTCTGTCCTGGACTGCCCTCTAGACTCCACAGAGGATGTTAACAAAGCTGACATCCATCATGAACAGCTCCCCTCACCTGCTGCGTCAGACTGTGGAGGCCTTTAACAACAAGAGACAACAGACTCCACCATGTAAGAAGGAGCTCCACCACAGGTCCTTCATTCAGACAGCTGGCACACTCTTAAACACCAGCACGACTTCATGACTTTCTTCTATATAATTCTTGCTTATGAATCATTTTCTATCAGCCTTGTGTATACGAGCTGCTGTGATAAATTAATTTCCCAGGTGTGGGATCATTAAAGTCTATCTTATACTCTGGACTGACAAATCACAGTTTCAATCTATTCAATCTAACCACTGAGTGGAGTGCAGAGGCACTGTTGTGGTTCAATAATGATCCCAGGTCAGTTATGTTTTCCTGGACTGGGAAACAAATTCCAAATCAAAGAGGTTTTGGGGAGTAAATGTTTACAACCGTCTATAATTACACTGTTTTAATGGCTATTATTCAAGGAAAGGACCATTTTAACATTGCGTTACCATCTTCACAAGGACAACACATGCCTCTGTGGCAGATTATTTCCAGATGACTCTCTTCTGTGTCAGAGAGCCTTCAGCTCCACCTGGTAGTTTTCAGTTTTCACGGAGAATGCTGCTTTTTTGTTTTGAAGCAGTGGAGTGGGGTAAACCGGTGGTCGCCTCGACTTGATGCTTCCAAGACATCAGAGAATTGTTTGCTGCTGCCAGGAGACAAAGTTCAACTCAGTTTAAGAGCACAGACTCTGAACGTGTTCCCACTGAAAGGAAATGAAAAGAAAAGAGGACAGAGCTGCCAGGTCCTTACAAGCTAATGGTGATATAATAAAACATGAATTTACAAAATGTTTGACTTGCAAACTCTGACTTTATCTCTGTTTCTGCATTATTAAATTCCCAAACGTCCTCTAAGAACTAAACCATCCATTTGAGGTTAAATTAGACTTAACGACGCAAATACATGACCTGTTTTAACCTGTTTTATTATTATTATTCATCAACTGAGTGTAGTTTTCCTAGCAAATATTGGTCAGCTTAAATTGTGAAAATCAGGTACAGTCGCCTTTTAACTGATGTGCACATGACAATGGGATACAGATATCCACATGCAAATAATAATTTCACCTTCTAATAACCATAACAGTTAAGATGGCCACATTGTTGAGTTTTTCTACAGTAATGGCCCAAACTTAACCCTTAACAGCACAGAGCAATGAGGCCCAGCTAACTTTTTTTTTTGTTTTTTTGCCAAAAAGCTTCCCCCAACTGGCCTTTAGAAGAAATGCAGGTTTACAGTGTTTTGGAGGCCAAGTCAACACCTTGAACTTGTGTGTCCTCAAACCATTCCTGAGCCATGTTTGCTTTGTGGCAGGACACATTATCCTACTGAAAGAGGCCACTGCCATCAGGGAATATTATTTCCATGAAAAGGTGTACATGGTCTGCAACAGTGCTCAGCTAGGTGCTACGTGTCAAAATAACAGCCACGACCCTATCGTCTGTTCACTGCTTTTTCTTTCTTGGACCACTTTGATAAGTACTGACCACTCAAAGTTGAACACCCCACAAGAGCAATCTGGCTCTTGTCAATGTCACTTAAATTCTTACTCTTGTCAATTCGTCTGCTTCTAACGTCAACTTTGAGGGCAAAATGTTCACTTGCAGCCTAATATATCCCACCAACTGACAGGTGCCACGATAACGAGATAATCAGTGTTATTCACTTCGCCTGTCAGTGGTCTGAATGTCATGGCTAATCGCTGTAGGGTTGTAGAATGATAAAAAGATTTACCTTGAACTTTGATATGTTTTTGTACAGCTTGTGGTACAGACCTTTCAGTGTTTGCTGTAGAAATGTGTACACATAATTTATTGATTATCAGGATTATCGTGGAGGTGACACATTGGTGAAATGTCTTACAGAAGTCTGGGTCAGACCCAATGACAGTATAAAGAATGGACAGTGCATAAGTGACGTCCCCACAGGTTTCTGAAGCGATGTTTTGAAGGCAAAAATATGCGGCACTGGTTGCCGCCATGTCAGCTGTACCAGTTCTTCCATCTCCCAGCTAATCTTAAAATTGGTAAAAACGTGGATCATCAGTGGGCCTGAGGCAGATTGAATGACACCTGGGTCTTCTAATTAGCCATCTGTAATGACACCTACCCATCAGTTAAATCGGCTATGCTTTTAATTATGCATGACTTTAAGCCTTAAACTAATTTGAACAGGTGAGTTCTATAAAACTTTATCCTTGGTACAGCTGGAAATAGATGGATGGGAAATTAAATGGACATTTTATTATGGAGACAGGTTCATTTTTTCAGTCTGTCTCAGGAGGCCACTCCAGGAACAACAGTTTTTAGCACTTCCACATTGGCTTCATTTTCCAGTCATGAAGGTTGCCACTTGGTCAGACTAAAACATCAGTTGAACCATCAAAGAACATGCAGTCTATGAAGTTGGTAATCTTAAAACAATTTCTCAGATGTTTGCAAAACTTTCACTTTGGAACTATTTTCTAAAGATTATGGGAGGTCTTGGTGGGAAGTTCAGACAAGGGATATAAAATGTGTGAAAAATGCATAGAGTATGTCTATAGTAATTGGTTATTTTGTCATGATTGAGCAACATTACCTTATCTTTTTACCTTAGCGCACTAAAGACAAGGCTCTAGGAATGCTGCGGCCAGTCTGTTGGGAGGTCGGTGGGTCCACCACTTTGGTCTAAAATGCAATATTTAAACAGGTACTGAATGGATTGTCAGTTTCGTAATATTTATGCTTCACACAGGATGAATCACTCTGGTGATCTCGACTGCAACATCAGTACTTTATAATAGTTTACAAATCAGTGTTTTAATAACAAAAATAAACTTATGGTAATGGTTAAAGTTTAGTTAGGTTGAGGTACACCAGGGGTGTCCAAACTTTTTTTCAATGAGGGCCACATACATAAACATATAGGAGGGGGTGGGCCACTTACAAGAAATTAAGTATATAGCCTTAACTTTAGTGTAGTCACTAGTGGTCAAATATGTTATATTGTTGAATATAATTCAAAACAACACTGCATTCATCACAGCTTTCCATAAATGGATCTTTATTGATTTATTCATAAAAAGCTTTGGTAGCTCATTCTCAGAACAGCAGCCTCAGATTTCTTCTTAGACATAAGATTTTACAGTACAGAGAAAAAACAGTAAAGGGGAAAATGGGAAGGGTAAATTTCAAGCTTGTTATTTAAGTTTTTAGGCTTAGCATCACACCTATTAAGGTTCGTTTGAATGCTTATCAACATAAACCGGACCGAAGGATGGCTGGCAGGTCTGGAGTAAACTTACTGGTTGAGACGCGAAGGACATCATGGAGATGGCTGTCGGTCATTTTGGTTCTCATTCTGCTTTTGTTCAATGTTACCAGAGAAAATGTTTGCTCACATATGTATGTTGAGCCACTGATCATTCTTTTCGCGTGGCGTCTCATCAGAGGAAACTTTTCCTATTCCAAGCTCCTGTTGATCTCGGGTAGTAATCGAATAGTAGCGCCCCTGGTGTTACAATTAAAAAGTGCAATACACTCAGGCAAAAGTTGAAGTGCGGGCCATATTCTATTCTATTTAAAAAATTTCTTGCGGGCCAATTTAAAAATGAGCCGTAGTTTGGACACCCCTGAGGTACACCAACAAACACCAACTTCTTTAATGTTAAGAAAAGATCATGTTTTAAACTGATAAGTCAACCTTTAGCTAATATTATGTGTAGCGCCCTGCTACAAATGATAACGTTTTGTTTTTATAAATGTGTTTAACAAATATGCAGTATATTTTAGAGTATTCTTTGTCAAGTTACTGCTGTTATGAAATAAGGTTCACTGATATGGAGACAGTTGTAATTGTACTTCATTTGGGAAGGTACTAAAATGTCCCATGTTCCTAACGGTCTGTGAATGCCTCATGACGTTTCTTTTGTTTATTTGAGTAGACAGGTGTTAATCTGTTATTAGCAAATCCGTGCCTGTCAAAGATGAGGGTCACCTACCTGTCTGAGAGGGGGTGGGACTAAAAGACGAGAGGGACGAAGCTCAGGCTAGTAACGAGAGACACGAGGAGAAGAATGGCAACGTGACGAAAGAGTCAGTTGTAAGCTTAACAGTGTTATGTTAGTTTTAAGTTATCGATGTTGTGGAAACTTAAAACCGGAGGTAATAAAATGTAATTGTGAGCCATTGTTTGGAGCTGTGTTAGCGGAAATTATGCTAAATGGCGTCATCGACATTTTCTGTTGTGTGTTATGCTAGTTAGCTTTGTCCTCGCTAGCTGGAAGGAAAAGGAGACCGTCAGTGTGTGTGGGAGAATATTTTGCGCCGAGTTTTCTGAGTGAGTATGGACATTATGTGAACTAGTGACCGTGTATGGGAATGAATAGTGAGTTTATTAGATTTGAGAATTTCTACATAGTGTGCCTCAAGCCTACATGCCGCCCGCCTGCCTGCCGCCACGCATGCTGCTGCTGTAGAGGGTGCTCAGGACTTCGTTGTCGCTATGGAAACCTGCTGAAGCACGGACGTGTCGTCGGGACTAGTTTCTTCATCGAACAGGTTTGAAAAGGTTGAAAAGGTTTGCTGTGGTTGTGAATCTCCAAGGATCAGTGAGTACTGAGGAACACCTTTCACGAGGATTCAAATGAGCTCCAACATGCGCGCCAACACATGGTACCATATCTGAGTTTACAAAACCCTGGGTATTATTATTTTTATTTTATTTGACTTAAAGGGTGATTGTGTTTTTTTTGTTAATAAACACTCATGTTATTGCACAGTATATTTGCAGTCGAAATGTTTATGTATGTGTGATGAATGTGGTTGGGCTATGGTGTGTTAAAGGTATGCATGGGAGGTTGTAAGCTCACATAAACAATATAGCTACAAAATCAGCTAACCAGGCCTCTCTGCACTCTAGGCGGGGTCGTACGCTCTAGTTAAAGTAGATATATCCCAATTTCATTATTCTAGTAGACTCCCTCCAATCCGCCTCCCATGCATGAGGTGTTAACAGGTAAAAAGGGGTTCGCCATGATTATCCTGTAACCAAATTGGAGTTGAGTGGGAGGGCTACATATGTTAATATTGTTTTGGGTGTGAATTAAAATTTCATCAGTTGGTAGAACAAGTTAGATTAATAGCCTGGGTGTTGGGATGTTCTGAGAATGCAACAGTGTATAATAGTGTATTTTTGCCCATAAAACCTGTGAAATGAATATTTGTTCCTCCTGTTGTAGTATTATAACACTGTATAGCTATAGGTGGTAATGTAACCAAGAGCTGCATTCTTCGCAATTTTCCTGGTAATTTGCATAATCCTTCTTTTCAGTCGAAGAAAATTGTATGGACCAGGTCCAAATATGCACAACAAGGTTATTTAGATACAACCATAAAAAGTTTAGCTTGTATTTTATGAGTTGTAGAGAACAAATACTATAACTTGGCAGCATAATTAAAGTGACACCGATCTAAAAAAGTGTTCATGAGGTTTAGCAAGTACTTGGCTGAAACGAGCATCCAGAATGGATAAACATGTGTAAATGTGAGTAAAAAGTGTCAATATCCACATTCATAATGATGGAAAATCCTTATTACTGCCAGCTGCTAGCTGTATCTGTCAAGTGTTCCATGATAGGTTGCAGCTACAGAGATCCACCTCCTCACATACGCATTCTCCTGCAGCTCTGAACATTACTGGAGTGGACTTTTACAGCTCGTGACTCTCAAGTTAGATTTTCTTTCTTCGGCTCACTCCTGACTCTGTAAAATATCTTCACTCAGCCCAGTACTTACAGTGCAGTTGGAGCTGAATTGGCTCCAGAACTGTTACACTGTCAGTAAGAATATATGAAAACTTCCACCCCCCTTCTATTAACATTTTATCTTCATGCAGCATAATGCAGCACAATGCAGCACTGTGAAATGAAAAGACACATCACATGAGCAGACATGTTTTAAATCATTCATGTGAAAAAAAAAAAAAAGACTAATGGCCCCAGGACACTTCCCTGAGGGGTGCCACAGGGATGCTAGTTATAGCCTCAGGACTACAGTTATGCCATAAATGACAGATTTGAGCAATGGCTGTATTTGTTTTGTTATATTCGGGGCCTATGGTCAGAACTTGGTTAACATTTTTAAAAAGTTATGGGACATCCGTGTTTTTGTATGGTCAAAGCTATTTAGTGGAGCCAGGTTCCAAGGGTGAGTATATTTGGACATCTTCATCTGACTTTTAGCTTTAGCGTCAAGTCAATGCTTAATACCACATCCTGTTCACAAAACTACCTTTTAGACAGTTATCTGTGGTTAAACTTTCATCACCTCATTCTTTCCTAATGAAGCACTTTTGTAAAAGTAATGAAATGTAAATATTGAACAAATAATTGAGTTGAATACTTCTGTTCGGCTGTCCTTGAGAGCAGCATTCTACCGAGCATGAATCTCCATCTGACCCTGAACATCCTCAGTTTAAAATGAGATAAAGGCACCCAGTACTCCTCTGCATGCCAGGCCTGGAGGGTTGAATACATTACCATATGAGTTTCAATGTTGTTCAAACAGATTACTGTCAGGTGAATCCATACAGGCCTCCGGATACTTTTACCTCAGAATTCAAATAGGACGGCTGTGAACTGAGATTAGCTTCTCTTAACAAAAGGAAATACTGACCTTCTCAATGTACCGCAGGTAATAATAAACCTTAGCTTAAGTCATGGAACGTTCAATGTCCACCATCGTCTCCATCTTCCAAGAAGATAAAGAAAACTTTTCACAGGTCATCATGTTGATGACAGAGACAAAGGGAGATATCATAAATAATAATGACTTATTTGTTTGAAGCCATCTGACAGCAACTTAAGAGTGTTTAGTGATAAGTGTGTATAATCGCAGCCTGTTCACAGAAGCACAGATACAGAAGTATCAGCAGCCGCACCACCAGACTACAGAGCAGCACCGTTCCTCAGGCTGTGAGACTCCTCAACACATCCTCCACACTTCACCATAAATAAATGACACAGAACTTTACACTGCACATGCTGCACCTTCTGAGTGTATACGTATATATCAGTCTATATGTAATATAAAAATATCTTCTGTGTGTGTTACATAAAGGGACTATAACTTTCATCACATTGTACACATTGTCTTACATAATGACAACTCCTGAACGTTGATACCTTGGATGAATTTACTCTGTAAGACCATTCTTCAAACAGGTTCTGCATATTGAAGAAGGTTTATCTTTGGTTCAGGAAAATATACATCAAAATCTGTGATACAACTAAGTAAGAAGGCTAGATGAAAAAACAGCCAAGCTATACCAAGAAACACATTCATATACATCTAAAAAAAAAAAAGAAAATATAGCTTTTAATAAGGTCTGAGCTACACTTGCAGACAGGACAGTGGAAATAAAGACTATAGACCACTTGACTCCGTGGTTACAGTACCTGAATAGAGAATAGCACAGTGTCTTCACAGGGTACATACTACAAAAACAGAGTGATAGTGGAGCAGCAGCTTTAGTTCTCTGTCTTCACAAGACACATTCAGCCTGGAACTGGTGGCACAAGTGGATTTTTGCCCCCCCTGTTTGAGCTTTATCTATAGAAAAAAAAATATTGGTGTCATGGAATTTTCTATTCTTGTAGTGTTCTGAGTGACGTATATATTTTAAATGGAATATAATAAAAGCACAAACACACATACATTATACAAGGTTACACAAAGTCATGTGTGGGCCTTGAGGTCCTCAGCAGTATTAGTTGTTTGTCTTTGGCTGGGAACAGGTGCCATCCTATCTCAACAGTGTGGTGGCCAGGGTCGAAGGACTCTGGTGCTGCATGCTTAGACATAATAGACAGCTTGCCACTGACATTCCAATCTGCGTAAACAGACACCTGTGTCTCCAAAGACAAAGACACCATCTTTGGTGAAAGCATTCTCTTTTACCTAATTCTGGGTGAATAGTATTTGTGATGTTATCTCGGGGTTTAAAGTCTATCCACCAGCATGAGTTGGGCAGAATGTGAGACCGACTAAGGCACTTCTGATGCTTTATGAGAATGTCTCTAATTCTCCTTGACCAAGTGCTAATAAATAATACAGCATAAGACATCAGAGGCTCCTGAACACTTTCTTCCTTCCCGACCTCACCACTGACCTTTGACCTCAGCAATTTCTCCACAACAATTGGCACAGCTGTTTGAAACACTGCTGCAGATATAATACACACAACCTAATAATAATCATTAAAAAGTCTTTCTTACAGTCATGACTAGAGAACTCCTTTCAGGCAGCTGGCTTCGTTCCTCTTGACTTAGACAGGAGCCCTGTATTCTGAGAGCACAGTGCATGGCGAGGCACACGAGAAGCACCTTAAAATCTGATCTGACATGGACCGGGAGCCAGTAAGTGAAATGAAAAGGAAATTGGTGAAATGTGGTCAGATTTTCTGGTTTTAAGATTCTAACTGCGACACTCGAACGCTCACTTGAAGACAATTAGTGCTAGCACATGGCAGACCCGGCAGCTCATGACAGTAATCAAGTCTGGATGAAAGTCCTGTCCACATATTAATATTACATAGGGATATGTATATGTGTGAATCATCTGCATAATTATGGTAATTTATTGAGTGTTATTTTATAATGTGTGAGTGGGTGCATGTAGAGATGAACTAATAATAGACCAAGAATATACGTCTCCACACATCATACCGACTTTGTCCAAGTCTCCACAACTGCTCTGGTTCTGAAACAATTAAGAACCAGACCGGGGCGGTGTGTAGCTCAGCTGGTAGAGCAGCTGCCCCGTGTACTAAGGCTCAGGCCTTGCTGCAGGAGCCCGGGATTGGACCTGTGGCTCTTTCCCGCATGTCATCCCCCCATCTCTCTCTCCTCATGTTCTTGTCGCTCTTCAGCTGTCTCTATACAATAAAGCTCAAAAAAGGCCTAAAAATAAATAAATAAATAAAATAAAGATCCAGACTAAAGTGGCCGGCCAATTTTTTCTAATCTCTCTAAAAATGTCACGGTCATAGTCTGTCAAAGAGATCCAGGAGCACAGGAACAGAGAGTTTTTCAGCACTGACACTGGAAACCAGATCGTTTCAGGTCGAAACGGTTCTTTGATAGTTAATGAGCTGAAAATAACTTTTCATCAAGACTGCAGATTTCGTGGTGAGCTTCATTTCTCTACGGTTAGACTGTCTCGTTTCTTTTTTAGCATACAATAATGAATCAATGATTGTATGTTTGAGTTGAATTTGCTTACAAGATCCAAATATGGTGATGCCATCAATGACAATGACTCAGTTAGCTTTCATTTCTCTGTGGTCTTCTGGCCATGTATATGGTCATCAAGTCAGTGAAGCCTCTGACTGAAACATCCAGCTGTCCATCAGCTGAAACTAGACGTCATTTACATTGTTCATTTTGCATATCCATGTGTGTCACTGCAGCTGACATTGCTAGCACCTTTATATGACAAATCTGCAGATTGCTCACTATCCCATGAAGCAACATTATGACTGCAAACACCAACCAGACACCGGAACACAGATGGAGACTTCATGTGTAAGGTTGGTTGTACATGGTTTCCATTAGTTAGAACAATCTGGAGTCTGGAAGGTCGATCTGGTGTTACATACAGCAGGGGTTGATAAGTTGAGCCGCAGGTGGTGAGATGAACAGAGACAGACATGGAAACCAAGAGGAAACACTCGGCAGGAGGAAGGCACAGCCTCCATCATAAAAACAGTGTTTTAACTCAGTAAAGAGCAGATTATCTGTGGATTATTCTTTTTTTTAAATTTATGAATAATATTCTGTTATTTTCTCTCTTGGATAATCTTCTGTATCAGGCAAGAGACTGCAGATGACTTCTGGGTAACAACCCTCCCAATAATTCCTCTCGACGGACCGCTTGGAAGTGTGGCAGCGTTTGCCGAGCCAGACACACAGATTTGGGTTTAATGCTTGGGATGAGATTCAGGGCTCCTGGTGTAAAGTTATGCTTCATTTATTCCTTGATGAATTCATCACCCATTCTGTGGCTCAGCGCCGTCATCTGAATTCCTAAACAGAAGAAATTAGCATTAATCTGCATAGGAGCTCAATACTGCACTGTGGAACACAACAAAAACTTGGTGGAAGTTGGACAACCAACAGATCAGAAATCTATAAATATCCATCCCATCTCCATTTCAAACATCACAGTGATTACTGATGCTGTGTGATATTCCTCTTTCCTTTCTCGCGCCCTGCTTTGCGTGAACTTGATGAGAAGTCAGCCACAGGCGGCGACACAGTGGCGGTCACACCGAGCCGAGGTCTGCATGGATCAGGCTCTAATAAGAAATAATGACCATAGATTTGATTTCTATAGAACCATTCATGCATTAAATGTGACTTTACACATGAGAAAATAGTACAAAATAAAATATTAAATACTGTACAACTCAAGTTAAACTTTTTTCGATTCTTAACCAGGAAAATTCCAGTATCGAGGCCAAAACAGGATATATATTACATGAGCATAATTATGGAGTTTATTTTTGGCATTATCTGCTTTATTTATTTCATTTATTCAGTGACAGCTGCAGAGACAGACATAAAATTCAGGGAGACAGAGACATGGCCGACATGTTCATCAGGGTCATGGTGGGCTGGAGCCTAGCCCAGCTGACTTTGTGCGAGAGGCGGGGTACGCCATGGACAAGTCGCCAGTTCATCTTAGGGCACATAGAGACAAACAACCATTCACGCTCACATTCACACCTACAGACAATTTACAGTCACCAATGAACTTAAGGTTCTGTGTGCAAGTGCAAACACCAACCAGAGACTGAATGAGGTTTAAACTGTGTATTTATAACACAAAGAAGTTGAGTGAGTTGAGTTTGATTGGTTGATGAGGTGCACAGAGAGATAGACAGACATACAAGAGAGGAGGAAACAAGGAAAAATACTAGGAAAGAATGAGGTGGACAGCAGGTTCGTGTGTGTTTGCTGGATCATTAAGTTTTATAAGACTTTGTTTCTACATTCAAATAGTCTGTCATGAAGTGTACAGCATGAGGAAATTGCATTTTCTTCTGCAGCAGTCTGAAAAACAACAACCGCTATTTACATAACTGCACTAATTAGTCAGTCCTCAGCGCTGGGATCAGCTCGGTGCTTTTCTGTTCTAATTACAACGGTGACTGGTCAGAGTGTGTTGGTATTTCTGTTTCATTATGTGTTTATAAAAATATATCACATCAGAAGTTGTGTAAAATGCATTAATTCAGTATTTATTCATCTAGACACACATGGAGACTGTGCCCAGAGAATCAGGTTTAAAGCTCAAGTTTGCATTTGTTACATTAAGAGAAGACCAGATGGAGCACAAGCATGAGTTAAGAGTTGAATCTTTGAAACATAGCCACTGACAGTATGAAGAATAGGCACAAAATCTGTCGCCATGTTGTCAGTTAGTTCTGCTTCTTCTGCCTACCAGCTGATCTAAAACTCAGCAAAGATGTGGATCATCTGCAGACCTGTGGTGGTGAATGAAGTCTAAAACAAGCCATCTGTAACAGCACCACCTGTCATTTAAAGCACCCACACTGTGTATTCTGCATAACTTAATATCATTTGAACAGGTGAGTTGTATATAAATTCACCCTCAGTACAGTTGTCATGAACGGGGAAATTAGCTATAGAGACCAAAACTGTTTTTTGTACCAGGCTGTAAACATGTTTATTTCTGCTGTGAAGTTTTAACATGGGGACTCATGGAGACTGACTCATTCTGTAGCCAGCCTCAAGTGGACACTTTGGACACTGACACTGAAGAATTGCAGCTTTTGGTACTTCCGCATTGGCTTCACTTTCATGTCACTCACTGACATGAGTTTATTATTATTAAAACGTACTTTATTCCAAATTATATCACCAATAAAATACGTTATGTAACATGGTTGGATGAAAAGTTCAAACAAAACATTCAACATCTAACCACCACAATCTTCTGTGTGTGTGTCCTCGAGGTCCAGCTACAGCATTAGAAGGACACAGTCTGATTAGAGAACGAGCTCCAGCTTACACTAACGAACACAAATCATCTGGTTCAGTGATTATTTTTGAAAAATGCAAAATAATCTCAGAATGACTAATAAACCTGTTAGCATGCTGCAACACACACTGACTACGTGATGTTCTGATATCTGTGGTGGTGTCAGGTCACATGAGCCCCTATTAGAGAATCAAACATATTCACTTACTGTACATGACTAATAACAGCAGCAAGTTGTTTTTGAGCAGATGGAACCAACAATCTTTGTGTATTTCTGCTCGAAAAATGATCAAAATAGTTGGTGATCAACTTCCTCTCGTCAGGCTAATTAATTACAATTGTTTCACCGTTAGTGTTAATTAGGGGGATTAGTTCTCTCAGCAGAGTGCTGCTGCTCTGATTATTCGAGAGCTCCCTCAAAGACCAAAGCTCTTTCTGCTGAATGGAACTGTGTAGTCATTAATTTATTTAGATCTTCACACGCACATTATTAGCAATACTCCCAACACACTCCCAGCCTCCCACCCAGCCCTCTGCCTCCCTGTGTGTGGTGGCAGTTGGCATGCCGGCCTGAGGCCTGGTGATTTGTTCGAGTCACTGTGGTGCATCACCGTTGCTGCATGATGATGTCGATGTTCTTCAGATCATTAAGGCTGTATTCCATTTTGTAGACCAAATCGGGCATTTTGCCTCATCGTGTGTGTGTGTGTGTGTGTGTGTGTCTTCGTGCAATGAGCATAACCACTAATAAACAAACAGAAAGTAACTATTTATTTCTCGGATCCAACAATCACAACGCTCCGTCACGCTCAATTACCAATAGTTATGTCGCCTAACAACTGCTCTCTTGCTCTGTTCATATGACGATGCATAGGCCCCTGCAACCACCACGGGGCCCCCAAGATGCAAATTCAGCCTCATATTATATTTTGGGGAAATTAAACGTCCACAGTTACAGAAACGGATCCAAAATGGTGCTGAAGGGGTTCCAGTGTTACATGTAAATGCTTCTGAAACATCGGTATTATACTAATTCTTTTTTACTGTTTTGGATTGGTGGATTGGAAAGTCTAACTTTTCTGCAAATGGTAAATATTTGAACCCATGTTTTAATTTAAATTTAGATTTATCTCAGGTTAATTTTAACATACATATCTATCCATCTATCCATCTATCCATCCATCCATCCATCCACATTTTCTTGGGAATATGCTGCAACATTGGGTTGTGTTTCCCCAAAATTTGAATCTGGCTTAACTTCTCTGCCGCAGGTCACTGTGTTTTTGTTCAGCTTTCACCCTGTGGCTTGCACTGTTGGAGACAAACTGCAGATGCACCAGAACATAAATGAAGAGAAAGACTGTTAATTATGATGAGCAGACCCCCTCCTGAGGGACTGTGGGTAGCACACCAAAATCTCTGTTTCCAATACTTAATTGTTAACCCTCAAAAAACTTGGAAAGCATAACATGTGTTTAGTTCTGCATCTCAGGTTGGGAGGATTGCATCTCTGTGGGATCTGTACTTTGGGCCTGCTTCCTTTATATCCCCAATGTAGGCCCACAGTTACTGTTACTGCTGCTACAGCTCTCGAGCTTGCACTGCAGTTTACAATGACAGTGGTGGCAGAAATGTTCCACAGTGTTTGCAATGAGTTTTGGAACTAATGAGCAAAAGCAGCTTATTCTCTGATGTGTAAGAATGGTGATAATATTTCTCTTTTTGAAGACAAACCCAGTGAAAACATCCAGAGCAACAAAGAATGGATCTCCTAACGAGTACAGTGTGTATCCAAAGTCTGATACACCTTTTAAAGCTTTCAAAGTTGTCCAGAAGCCTCCGGAGCCGCGGGGCAACAGATCGGGTGTCTGCAGAGACACAGCGGAGAGCCGACCTTGTTATCTCAGAGCAGGAGGACTCGCTCCTCTGAGAGGATGTGGCTGCTATTATCTCTGTCACCTGACACAGGAGACACAGCCACCATACATCACCCCGCTGCTGCTGCTGCTTCTGGGGCTGCTGGTTTCCACACACATCTGGCCCATCTTATTTGTGAACATATTATGGCAGTCATTAGAGAAAACCACAGCAGAAAGTGGAGACGCCTCTGAGTGAGGCGCCACAAAATGGCTTATCACCAACAGCAAGAGGAGGAGAAAAGAGAGGAAATACACACTACATGTATGAGGTGTTTATCTCTCTGTTCATCATACTTACATTGCCTGATATGGATGTGACCATGTTCACTCTTTATCGCTCTGCAGATGTGTTTCCGAAGCAGCTATCGCCTCCATTGCGGCTCTGGAGGTTACAGCGTGTCCCTGAGATGACGGGTCATTAAGCAGCCGCACTAGCACCTGACTGCAGCCTCTTCCCTCCTCTTCCAGGAGACGAGCAGGCCACCGACCTGCAACCGTAAAACCATCATCAGACAGAAGATAGAAACAGGCTCAGTCCAGGTCAGGAAAACAACTCTGTCCTCCAGCACGGCCTCAGAGAGACTCACTGTAACAGGATGTAGCCGAAGTACAAGTCTGCTTTATCCCCCTGACAGCAACTAAAATAAATATGTTTTATTGCAACTTATTTTCGTCGTTTTGTCCATTAGTTCTATCAATATTAATAACATTGCACTTGAGACGCCCTGGTAGATCACCTGGTCGAGCATGTGCCCCATGCACCACGGCTGGAAGTCCTTGCCGCAGTGGCCGTGGTGATGTCAAACCTGCACTCCTGTATGCTTCCAACTGTCAAATAAAAAGGTGTGTAATATCTATTTAGTATTTTGAAGCACTGTTTTAATAGCTTGTAACACTATACAGAAAAGGTCCAGCATGCGGGATTTAGTGCCACCTAGTAGTGAAGTTACACATTGCAAACAAGTGAATACCGCTCGCCTCATCCACTCCTTCCAAGCATTATAGCAAAACCTGCAAAAAGTATGTGAGACCCGATTTTGAGACTGTGTTTAGTTTGTCTGTTCTGGGCTACTGTAGAACCATGTTCAACCACTGACAGTATAAAGAATGGACGGTGAACACAGGTTTCTGTGCTCTATATTTATCTCCGCTGTGAAGTTGGACATTTTAACGTGGGGACTTATGTAGACCGACTCATTCTGTAGCCAGCCTCGAGTGGACGTTTGAGGAACTGCAGTTTTTGGCCCTTCCGCAGAGGTTTCACGTCACAGCCATGGAAGTTGCTGTTTGGGTTCAATGTGGCATACTCCTGAAAGAGGGCCCACGCCTTCTGTAGATATTAAAGGCTCATTCTAATGTAATGAGAACATAATGATTCTTACTTCTAGGGGATTATACCTAAATGAATACATAGTTATGAATATTATATTCCGATTATATAACACTTAGTTCCAATAAAGTAGAGTCATTCCGTGAGCGCTGATATAGAGCACAGCGCTGGGACTTTAACTACATGTATCACTCCCCTTCACAGGCATTCTAAATCTGTTTCATTAAGAATCCTTATTGATCTTAAATTCTGACACTCTTTGCATTACAAATATGAACATTTTTCCACAAATAATGGTCGTCATCAGAAGAGGGGAAGGAAAGAAGCCAGCGCAAACCTCCGGGTGTGCTCATACGTCATCATTCGACCTAGATAAATCAGAGAAGGGCAAAGTGAAGCTAATACGTAGGCAAACAACATTATCAGATATCTTCATATTCTCATTTTTAAACTGGGTATGCTTGTGTTAGAAACAGTTCATTCATGCTTAATAATGTACAATAATGTTTGATAAGCAAATTATACATATATTATAATAGTTGCTCATTGTTATTTATTTATTTTAACGTTCACCCTAACCTACAAAGAATACATCTGCTGAAGTCGTGAAGGTTGGATTGATTTTTCCGGTTTCCTGCAGTCCACAGCAGCAACTTCCATATGAACATGAATTCATATTTAATTACTTTGATTGTCTGTCATTAGCTTCTCGTATCTTTTATTCTGCTTTCAGTTTAAAATGACTGTGTGGCACTGAAGGACTTACTGACTCACAGAATCGAAGCAGCTTTTAATTTACTGCCTAAATGTATCTTTTATTTATTTTTAATTATTAATCTTTTGGCCTTTCCAAGATTCATTTTTGATAGAGCCAGCTGAAGAGTGACAGGAATGTGGAGACAGAGATGGGGAATGACAGGCAGGAAAGAGCCACAGGTCGGATTCGAACCCTAGACTGCCACGGCAAGGACTGAGCCTTCATAGATGGGGCGGCTGCTCTACCAGCTGAGAGCTAAACACCGCCCCATGAGAGACCACTTTTTGAAAGTCGCTCAGATTTTTACTCATTTTTCCATCTCAGACAAAGCAGGCTTGGGATTTTATTTTAAGACCGGTCAAGACCACAACTAATGGCCACAATATATAGCAATTCTACATGATATAGAAAGCTTCATATAGACCCCGGGATCAGTGATCACCACCAAAAATCCTGATTGGAGCACCCAAGTTTTCAGCAAAGTCATAGTATACATAATATTTTGTATTTGAAAATGTGTAAAAGGAAATCTGGAGGGGGGTTTTTTTTGCCACGTTATCACCATTCGTACTGATACAACCCCCTAGAGGGTCTGAGGTCCACCTCACCCGCGGTTCGACCCCTGGCACCTCCAGTCTGCATGTCAATGTGTCCTTGGGCAAGATACTGAACTCCAAATTGCTCCCGAGGGCTGCACGATCGGTGTGTGAATGAGACACTAGAAGACTAGAAAGGTGCTATATATGTATTGGAGGTAAAGATCCATGCTTCGACCAACATCCAACAGAAAACACAGCAGTCTGAGCACTGAGACGCCTCACTCACACAAAAAGGTTAGTTACTTATTAGCTCCCAGGTAGGCTGACTGATCTTGGTCTTGACTACTTGAACACTGAATGAAGGCAAACACATGCAGTGTATATCAGTAAAGAGGTGAAGGTCCAAATGTATTCAGTTGCATCTTATGATGTGACGGTAATGGAGAGATCACTTTGTGTTTTATGATCATACATACTGAAATTATGATGTTAAAAGAACCAGAGAGTCCTCTCTGAGTTGCTTGAGACATCAGATTAGTTTTATTACTAACTATGCCTGTGAGTGTACTCATTCATTCATACATTTCATATAGCCCTAGTCTTTAGCTAAATTCAGTAACCTAACATTCAACACTATTTTTTGTGTGAAATGACATTAGTTTACACAGACAAATGTTAACACTGACACATTTCTCTGCGGTTGACTACTAAGTCCTACTAAAAAAGATGCTACGTACACTAGGCCGGCACAAACCCTGTGTTTATCACATCAAGGCCTGACATTACTCCAGCCTTCTTGTGCAATCGAAGTGTCCAGGCAGGTAAACAGCTTTACTGAGACAGATCTGGACCCTCACCCTTGTTTGGCTGTTTTACAGATGCCCCATAATGTGATATCCACATGGATGTTTAAAATGACGTTAGGTTACGTTAGCTTAGCAAACAGAAATTGGAGACCTCAGAGATTTGTAGTCATGACAGTGCCAAGATATCTGCTGAGTAACCTGCCGAACTGGAACTGAAATCCATTTAAACAGGCCCGTTCCAAGGATGACTCAGCAAAGTTATCCACATAAATCTATGAACCTGATTCACAGACTAATAATACTCAATGATACTGATTTAACATAGTTGTTAACCATGTATTGCTGCAACCGTGGGACCATTGTAAAGAGCCAATGTTTAATGCAACAATTTCCACATAATTAATGAGCACATATGTTGTCTGGAGTCTGCCCAGAGCTCCAACTGTTACTGCCTGCAGCTGAGCGTTTGCCCTTCTGAAACTGAACTTTGTGATAATCAGGCAGCCGAAAATGAAGCAGCGGCTGTCAAATCATGTGATTTACACAAGTGGATGATAAATGAACAACTTAAAACATCTTCAAATGGGCCCACTGTTAACTTTTGCTCCTAACCATAGCTCCTACAGCAGGTTTATTTGGGCCTGCACCTTATTTGAAGGCCTGATTGTTTTAGATGAGAGAATCTGTGTATGCTTTTAAAAAGCCACAAAAAGCCATCAAAGCAAACAGGATGTTGTATTATCCAGTGTAACCCGGGAATCATTCATTTATGTTTGAAGTTTGATTGACTCATTACGGTGCCTTCATGCCTCCGACCATCTGACCTGCTGGACTTCAAACAGCTGCTCTCCAGCCTCTCCACTGATGGACTTGAGCCTTTGAAGTCAGATCTTTCTATATGAATAAGTTTGATCCCCAGCTGCTCCGACCTGACCAGATGGCCGGGTGTTTTTGAAATTGAAATCAGCTGAACGGAATAGGGGAAAGGATGATAGTAATTCTAATGGTTCCACCATGAGAAAATGACACGCCGATGGTAAAAAGATATATATAAAGATAGTGGACCTGTGAGAAGTGTGGCTCAGAATGGAATAACTTTTTTAAAGGTCTGTTTTTAGTGGGAACAACAATCAAGTGTTGGTTTAAAGAGGCACCAAGCTGTGTGAGTGCAATCAGTCGAGTTTAGCTATCAAAATGATAATTAAAGTTATTATTTAACTTTTAATTTCTTTGGGACACCGCCAAAGAAAGGATCAATTATAGCCAATTAACTGATTGATTTCAGTCATGAAATGCACTAAACTGTGGATTACAAAGTGATTAATAAGTAAATGAATAACTGCAACTAAAATTATATCGACAGCAAGTTAAAGGTATAGGTTAAAGATCTGACAGCTTCTTGGGTGTGACCTACTGTATATCAGTTGAGTCACGCAGTACATGAATTATTGTCCAAAAAGTAAAGCACATGATAACTGAACACATGGTGGTGCTATAGTTATCATCTTTTCATATGTTAAGCATTTTTACATAGAGCAAAGATTCTATAAAATCTAAAAAAAAAAAAGGTGTTAGAGAAAGAAAAATCATAACCCACTGACCCTGATCAAGCTTCACAATTTGATGGATTTTTTGCATATGTGCCAACAGCAGTGTGGGAGGAGCAGTAAACCAGTGAAGAGTTGTGTAACTGTATCTTAATCAGTGTGTGGAAACAGATTTGTAATGTGTAGAAGAATCTCTTAAGGGGAAAGAAGTGTGTGAATGTGTACAGTATGTCCATTTAAATCTATGTTCAGACTATACAATACATAAATGTGTACGTAGATCTTAATGAATGGAAAGCCTTATGTCATGCTCCAACAGACAACTCAACTCAGACTGGCTACTTTCTTTTTGTACATGACAT
This sequence comes from Nibea albiflora, assembly GCA_014281875.1. Classification (NCBI taxonomy): domain Eukaryota; kingdom Metazoa; phylum Chordata; class Actinopteri; family Sciaenidae; genus Nibea; species Nibea albiflora. The sequence goes on from CM024796.1 coordinate 26,399,726, forward strand.
TGCAGACACTTCACAGATTTGTAAATGCACATGGCGATTTACAAAATTAGTAGCCGTATCCACTCCCATTTCTGTATGACCAAAGCCTCAATGAGATGTGTCAGTCTACAGTAGTTTGAACAGCTGAAAGTGACGGAGGCGGTCTGTATTCCCTGTCGACAGGCAGTACAGTAACAAGGTGATTTACAGCGACTCCAGGGATGATGAAGACACGGCAGGTTCAGACGGCCGCTTGAGAGGGATGTTTGGTTTAAGTCAGTGCCCACTTCAATAAAAAACTCAGTTTCCGGGATGTTAAACTGACCTCCATCAGATTTAGAAGCTGTGTTAGGTACCGGTCCAGTCTGGACTCAGAATGGCTAACAGCAACTACAGTCAACCATAATCAGTGAGTAAAGTTATGATGGTATGTTTTTGTACAGAGTCACATGAGGAACCAAATGGCCCGTTTTAAAGAAGCCCGATGAAGAAGACCTACAAATGAATGAGATAACCACCGTTGTGATATCCGCTATCTCAGAGTGGGCTTTTAGGTTGTGTTGAGCCAGCTAACGCAAAGAAAGCCAACGTGCTTTGTGATCACCTTTCAGATAAAGATGGAAAGTAGTCTGCGCCTGCAGGATATTATAATTAAATCTACCATAAACAGCCCAAAATTGGCTGGCACAGCATGACATCATCATCATCGGGGTCAACAGTCCATATTATTCATCAGTTTGTTTTTTAAATCAACCCTTAAGGCTCCCAATCAATACTGCATTATGAGTTTATTCCCCGCGATTGTTAGCGTCAAAATGTCTAAATGATTGATTGGTCATAGATCTGCTCCCTGGAATATTTGGTTCAGTTCAATTTTATTTCATTCATGGCTCTGACAACCTTGTGACATGTGACTGCGAGCAAAGTCGTACGTCATTTTTATGATTTCATGGTTGAGTCAAGGAGCTGAAAACCGCTCTACAGTTTGGGAGGGCAGAATTCTTCAGGTCCGTGCTGGAACCTTTAGAAATGTTAATGTTTCCAGGGAGCAGAGATAGCAGTGAGACAAAAGAACACCTCAAAGGTTGGACTGTTGAATTGATGCTGCAGCATTTACATGCTTTAAGCAGATTACAAAGTCATTGCAGCAGGACGATAGGAGCTGTAATTATGCTATTAATCAATCTTAATGCATTGCTTTCTGGGAGCCAAATCAGCCGGTGTCAAGATGAATTACCCCATTCTCTCCAACAAGGGCATCCCTCGCTCACTTTGAATAGTTCCTGTACTGATAACTTAAAGGAGTTTTATCCAGCATCAGTGAACTTACAAATTAAAAGTATTTATCACTTTTTTTCATGTATTATTGATTTTGCTTTCTACATTGCCACAGGACAATTCCTGCTGGTTATTAAAATCATGTGTCGACCCCCCTAAAGCATACAGTGTTTGTCATGTTTAAAGTTCAAAGCACCATTATCTGCCCTTACAGTGGAATTAATAATGCAGCCAGGATCATATGACTGAGTGCGTAAGCACTAGCTAACAGTAGCTGATGTTACATTTCACATATTGTGAAACTGTTCCCAAGTGTTGTTGAAAGACAAAGTGTTGCGACACAGTAGTAAACATGAGGCTGGCCCAAATTTTAGACGTGTTGCAGGCATCGAATTCAGGATGTGTTTATCAGGTTTATCACTTTGAACATTAAACATCTTAAAATTAATGTTTTAATATTAAAACTAAATTAAATAGTTTTAGTTTAGTTTTCCTTGATCAGGTTATTCTGGACACTTGTATGAACACTGCTTTCTGTCGTCTTTCTTCCACGTAGATGAAAAAACTTCTTTGTTCTTGGACACGAAGAAGAAGAAAAGATTTACTTTATGAATTCCTCAATGGTGAAATGAATTTTTCACTCATTTTTTTTTTTCACATATAGGCTTGAAATACAACTTCACACACAAGGCACATGTAGACATGAAAATGTGGAGAGACGGGCAGCCACGTAAGTAGCAGTTAAGGGTTCAGTTCAAGGGCACGTCTGCAGTGCCCAGAAGGTGAACCAGTCGACCCCCAACCGCAGTCCCTATGCACCTAGCAATGACCACTACTGTTGCACCCTATATAATGAAATATTTTACTGAATGCAATTAGTTGTCTTGTATACCTGGTCTACTGACTAAACTCTAGATCCACATAAGTGTTTGAGTCGTCAGTAGACCAAAGAAACACCAAAGAGTCAATGTCCATAAGATAACACAAGGATGTGAGTATTTTGTCACAGATACTTGATGCATGTCTTAATTCCTGCTGGTGACCTCTGCAGCCTCTTCTTTACTTTCTATATGTGTCTGTCATGAGTGACAACTGAAAACTCAAAGGCGGGGTGACAAGTCCTAACCCACCGTGACGAAGCAGAGAAAAGTCCAGACGAGCAAGCAGTGACACGTTACAGGTAACCGGATACAGGAAACAGCAACACGACAACTACAGTCTGACAAGGGATGAAGTGATCTGGGCTGGTATATGAAGTCAGGTGGAGAGATCGGCAGGGATGCTCAGGTGAGGCCTATGGGAGTCGCTGGATCTGGAAAGCAAGGAGGAAAGTGTGATACCTGGATGCCACCGCACACGTCATGTCACGGCCATGCCACTGTTTTGGTCAGTTCTTTTCTGAGGAACACAACACAGCCGTGCCCGGTGGGATCCAGCAGTGAGGGCATCTGGTGGTCTGGTGAAGCATAACAACTAAGGCTTGGTACAGGCTGCAGGTAGATCTGATTTGTCATCAAATAGTCATGCTGTTATTGGCTAGTGATTCAATTGGATTTGTGTGTCAAGATATCACCAACTGCTGTGGTTGTGACGTTGGTGTCAGTAACTCTGTACGCTGATGATACGCCTTTTCAACGTGGAAGCAGCTCGGCCTGCACAGTGTATTTTAGTGTCTGTCCACAGACTGTTGTTCTGTGTTGTCCTCCAGATTGCACTGCATGATCCTGCTCAGCCGCTCTGATACACTTCAGTCATTCTGGATTTGATGTTGCTCAAAAGATGCTTTGAAATCTGATATGAGCGACTAGAGCGTTTGGACTGAAATCTGATTTACAGCGATCACAAAAAATTATTTTTTTATTTTGCAGTCCAGACTTTCTAAAATCAATCTGGATACAATCTCAATATGCCAAGAAAACAGATTTGGATTGGCAGTCTGAACAAGGCCTAAGGGACCTGTGGAATTGGGAATGCAGCTGGAGGAAAGGACACAGAGCCAGAAAGTGTGGTGAGGCAGCCAGCTTCAAAATCTCCACAGTCACAGTCAGTAAAGGCCACAGAGAATTCTCATTAAAGCTGTTAAAACACAGGAGTCAGACCAAGGTTCGTCTTTACGGGAGGACTCAACATTTCATTACCTGCCACTTCAATCAGAGGGGAGGTAATGACATGGCACTGTGCCATGCGTGAGCCACAGAATGGTGAGAATTTAGAGGACGAATTAAAGTCAAATTCAGATTTATACCCTGAGACTCGGGACATCTGAAGTCAGCTAAAATTTTTATTGTTAATAAGTTTTAGTATCAAAAAACTGTCCAGAACTGAATGACAATGACTTTTTTTTTTTATTACATGCTTACCTGATTTCAATAATTTTCAATGGTGGTCATTTTTATTTCTCCCATTTAGCAACATGTATTACTAGTGTATTACTGACTAGCATAGCCCAGTCAAAGTTACTGTATGCTATCAATAAATTACATAACAAAACATATGTTACACTACACACTACCAGATATATAGTTACAGATCAAACTATCAGTCATTCTCCACACAACATATTCAATGCTACTTTTAGAACTAGCATTTTTTTTACTGAACCATGGTGAGACATTAGCATCAGTGACAAATATGAAAAAGATACAAAGAAATGAACAATGAATACATTTTATCAGTGTCTGGCAGTTTTCACGTTTTACATTTTCATTTCACATCCTGTACACATCTGTGTTGTAGAATGATGAATTAACTTTGCTCCCATTCAACGTTAATTCATCAGTGACATCACTGCAGCAGTGTTTTCAAGCTAAAAGTCTGCCCTTAATATAATGTGAACAGGTGAGTTGTATATAAATTCAGCCTCAGTACAGTTGTCATGAACGGGGAAATTAGCTATAGAGACCAAAACTGTTTTTTGTACCAGGCTGTAAACATGTTTATTTCTGCTGTGAAGTTGGCTGCCAGCCCAAAGTGGCTGCTCAGGGTATTGCAGTTTTTGGCTTGGTACTGTAAGTACTGAATGTCAATCCAAATTACGCATACCTGCAGGTCTTCTGACAGCTTTTTGTGTGGATTGATGAATGCCATCTGCAGTCTACACAAGCTTTTGGTACTTGGACCACCAATTTACTGCCTAAATGTATCTTTCATTTTTTTAAATATTTATTTTTTTGGCCTTTTCAAGCTTCATTTTTGATAGAGACAGCTTGAAGAGTGACAGGAATGTGGGGAGAGAGAGGGAGATGGGGAATGACATGCAGGAAAGAGCCACAGGTCAGATTTGAACTCTGGGCTTCTGCAGCCTGAACTGAGCCTTCACACACGGGGCGGCTGCTCTACCAACTGAGATAAACACCGCCCCATGAGAGATAGCTTTTAAAACTAATTTTATTAATGTTTGCATTCATTATTGATTCATTATTATGCAAATGTGTCTTCATTTGCTTTATTATCACTGTTGCTCTTGTTTTATTGTATTTTACATCTGATTTTATTTATTAGTTTTGAAAGGGCTGCATAAATCAGCTTTGAAATGATTAGATTGTATAATTTCCATCTGTTTTGGGAAATAACCGCTTCAGAAGTGAAGAGAACACATGAAACAGTGAGGTGTGGTACACTCCGAGCTGCAGGACTTCTTTCATACCGTTACCTCTTCTATGACCCTGAAGTCAAACCCGCGGACATGCATGCTGATGAACCGCAGCAGCAGAGCACCGAGCCCATTACGGCGGTAAAGAAGTGGGCCAAGCCCGGATCTCTCTCAGGTACCATTGGTGGGGACCCCCCTCCCACCCCACCTTTGTTCTTAAGTGATAACAGCCACAGCCAATGTTCATGCCTCATTTCATTTCATTATCGCGTCCCATTCGCCTCATCGCCTCAGTTCCCAGGCTACCCTTTCATCTCAGCATGCAAGCAATCGCTCACAGACAGCAAACATAATGGGAGGTATGGGGAGAGGGGGGCACATCTAATCCAAGGTTTGTGAAACCAATTTTCCATGCTCTAAAAAGAATACTCGAGAGAGAAAGCACTTGCAAACTAGACGTGAAAACTATGCATACATTTATGAGAGATGCTGCAATTTGAGCACACTCGTTACGGTGTGGACTCTGAGCGCGCCTATTAGATTGTTTATCAGTAAATGGAGTGTGATGCATGCAGCTCCGGCTGCGATCGGCTTATTATTTGTGGATGCGAGATAGTGAGACTCTTTGCCACTGAAACACAAGCTGCCTCCTACTTCATTCATGCAGACAGACAGAGCGCGGTGCTGTAAGTAACCTTCACATTCAGCTTCCAGAAGAAGTCGGAGGCTTTCTCTGGGGACAAAACAACACGGGAGACAGGACAGGCAGGCAGCGCTGTGAAGGTCGGAGTTTCTCTGGCCCCTCATATTTCATCATTTGGAGGTTTCATTGAATGTCACCTGGTCAGATGGAGCGTTGCGAGTTTTTCCCAAAACCAAGATCGGAAGACAAATGGCCCAGTCGCCAGATCAATAACATTTATCCAAACACCTTGACCGTACCTGCAGACATTGACTTCAGCCCATATGGAAACACCAGCTGCTGTAAAACTCTCTCTGATCCATAAAAATAAAACAGCAAGGCAGGTTTTCCTCTGCAGCTCTGTGCGGGTAACTGTGTTTGTATCTTTAACACATGCACTGCACTGTTTAAAAGTTTAGATTCAGATATTTTTGGAATGCTTTCCACCAGATGTTGAAAGTGGCTGCAGGGATTTGCTCCCATTCAGCCACACGTACGAGTGTTAGTGAGGTCCAACACTGGGGTTGGCTGATAAGGCCTGGCTCGCCGTCAACGTTCCAGTTCAACCCAAATGTGTTGGATGCATGCGTGTAATCTCCATGGAGGAGGGCCGGGGGTCGTGTCCTCCCGGATATATGAAAGAGAGGAATATCCATTCACTGATGTCGAGGACAAGCTCTGCCTTTTCTGCCTTTAATTACAGTCGGTTTGAGGCAGCCTTTATTGTACTAAGGGAGGAACAAAAGAAGATGGTCTGCACGCTTGTGTGTGTGTGTGTGTGTGTGTGTGCAACTTCCGGTAAGAAGAGATAACAGAGGCAAAACAGGCAGACAGATTGACATTCCTCAAACACTCACACAGCAATATAGTTGGCAGCACATTGTGTGTTGTGTTGAGTTTTCCTGGGATGAGAAAATAAAGGTTGTAGGAGTTCACTAAGATCCTGCCTCCATCAGCAGCTGTGTTCCTGAGGCCTCTGTCTCTCTTTGTGCTGCTGCTTCAATAAGACTAACACTGGACCCTGGAGTGGCAGCCTGTGGCTGTGAGGTGAAGCCAATGCAGAAGTGCCAAAAGCTGCAGTTCCTCAAACGTCCACTTGAGGCTGGCTACAGAACGAGTCAGTCTCCATAAGTCCCCATGTTCAAATGTCCAACTTCACAGCAGAAATAAACATGTTTACAGCCTGGTACAAAAAACAGTTTTGGTCTCTATAGCTAATTTCCCCGTGCATGACAACTGTACTGAGGGTGACTTTATATACAACTCACCTGTTCAAATCATATTAAGACATAAAGTTATGCGGAATTACCAGCGTGGCTGCTTTGATTGACAGGTGGGTGCAGTTACAGGTGGCTTGTTTGAGTAACCCAGGCGTTAGATTAGCCGGGAGGCAGGCGAGCAGTACAGCCAGCACTGCAGTGGCCAGCGGTGCATATTTTGAGCTTAAAAAAAACTGTCAGTGACCTCCTGCAGCGCTGTCCAGTCTTTATACTGTCAGTGGTCTGAACCTGTTTCTGTACTGTGTCATATTGAATACTGAGATGAGATAAAACACTGAGGCGATAGTGCTCGCAGGAAAAATCTGTTACAGAGATAATTAAAAGTGATCTTCAAGAAGAAGAATATTACAAAACTAGAACATGATATAAAGCTTCAGAACTAAAATAAAACTCATTTCCAAATATTAAGAGTAAGACTAAGTCTCAGACATAAGTGGAAGGCCTGAGCTGACAGTATGACTTTAATATAAGAGTGGGTGCTGCTCTGTGAATGTGCTGCACATAAAAAGCACATCATTATATCTGTTGGTCCTTATTACTTGTCACATTATTGTAAACTCGGGAGGATTCTGTTTTAGGATCAGATTGTTCACACATTTTATGACACATTTTGATATGGCATGATACTCTAACCTTAAGGGGAAAAAAGACCAACCTGTTTGGTAACCATGGTGACCTACCAGCATCTGTAGACTATGTAAACAATAAAAAAGTTCTTGCTATGCATGTATACTAATTTTGCACCTGATGACGTCTCATGACATCGTCAGAGTGGGGTGATTCCTGTTTGATACAGTCTGAGTGACTTAAAGGAGTAAAAACAATATCGTCATTAATCCGTGACATCAATCAATAGTTAGACACTCATCTTTTGATTATTGCAGCTGTGGCCTGGCGTTTCTCTGATGTCATGGTTTTGTTGAATTTAAACTGATAAAGTAGAGTAGCTGTATGTGTAGCTCGGTTGTAGCTGGTCACCATGGTGTCGAGACAGCGTGCATGGACAGGAAAGAGAAAGCTTGCTGGAGACAGATCAGTCTTTGGAGTGTCCCAATTCGAAGTTAATAAAATAATAGATATATAAAGTATATAATAATGGATAGTGAATAACATAAGAAAATATAAATACTGATTATGGATCCTCTGGTTCAACCAAACAACAGGCATTTTTTAGAATGATCCATTTGTTAATTCAGTCTAAAAACGATGGGGATCACATTCAACAGTGCTTCACAGGATCATCAGCCAGATTGCAGAAATGGCAGCAGAGGAAAAGGTATCATCGACACTTCACACTTTGAGGAGAGTTTCATTGCAGCCCTGCATTAAATGGGGTGCCGTGCTATTACCGAGCTGTTAATAGTCAGATGTCTCATACTGCATGGCAGACACAACCTTCTTTTATTTATTTATTTTCCCGTTTGTCGGATTTGAATACTGGTAGAGAGCGTTCAGAAGGTTTAACAGTTGAGTAGAGTGTTGAGTATGCGCGCCTGCTGTCCGATCTGTGCTTGGACAAAGCAACACTGTTCTGGCTTCAGTAGGGAACATGGCCATGTGCAGTTGGAAAGAGACCACAGTGACAGCCAATGGACCGCAGGAGGGTTTCCTCAAAGGAAACACATTTGTTTGCCACATCCGCCAAGACTGGCTGGACAGAAGACAGAAGCTCAGAGAGATGAGTGACACTGGAAAGAATGTTTTCATGTCATTCAAATGAATTATTATTATTAGTAGTAGTAGCATGTTGTGTGTATGTATATTCTGTATTGTCTCAAAGAGTCGTTAAGATTTTCATCTTGTCTGATGATCTTCAGAAAATATTTCAGTGTAGTAAAACATGCAAAGATAAAAAGTGTGACTGTGTAAATGTGATAGTTTGTGTCTCTTCAGAACATGGTGCTTGATGGTGATAGCTGTCAGTCTGTGCTGTTCATTATTAATGGTACCCCCTGTATCTTATGACAATGTATAGTTTGGATCCCCTGTACAGCACATCAAATCAACCACCTTGATGAATTCATGGTCTGAATTTGTCTCAATAGTCACTTCCAGTCCAATTTTAAAAACGTCCTTTCCAGTGTATATTTTAGGTTTCTCTGATTCAGATGGACAACTCACCTTCCTGATGAATCTGAACATGCAGCCTGAGATCAGTATATACTGGAGATGAAGTTTTTGTCAAATAATTGCTGTGGTATTTCAATTTCAACATCAAGTATTCAGCAGTGATTAAATGTTAAAATTGGTATTCATTTGCTGATGTATTTCCAATTACCCTCAGCCCCTACACACACACACACACACACTCTCTCTCTGGCTCACTCCAAAGTGAGGATTTCGCCCTTGGTCCGGTGTGTTTGAGGTCGGAGCTCCGTGCAGACCAGTCAAGTTCAAACTGGAAAATTGATTTGTGGATGGACCTGGCTTTGTACAGTTATCTCTGCATGTCTGGCAGAAAAGATACGCTTCAATTCAAAGAATACAGCTATCGTCACAGAAACATATTTCTCCACTTATTGCTCATTTATCTACCTTGTGCTAACTTATATATTAACACACACATACACACACACACATCCTCAGAGTCACTGTCAACTTGTGTATCGAGAATGGTATGATGGTATAATATAATACACAGTACAGTGACAATACTCGATGCTAAAACTGCTAAACCATGACAGTAAAAAACTGGGTTCATTCAGTTTCAGTAACAATGAAACACTGTAAATGTATATATCATGTATAATCTATATATAATGTATATATCCCCCCAAACAGTAATTTTTACGTTTTTTTCTTGAAAAAATATATCACTGCACTGCAAAATACACTTGCACTGTCTTTAGAACAGATATATGCTGTCATATAAATGAGCCAACAATGTAATATTTGCATTTATTTTTTGTAAAATAATTCTTTCATTGTTAAATTTACTAACTACTGTTCGTCTAACAAAAATATACCATTTTATATATATATAGCTAACATTTGCTATCATTTTTGCAATTTGCATGGACATGGCAAGTGTGACATCACAATTTGCTGAGAGAGAGAGAGAGAGAGAGAGTGAGCTAGGAGAATTTGAGGCTTAACTTACACTTTTAAATATATTTAGAGTGCACATTTTGCTGTTTGCTGCCCCATTTTTCTGTCAGAGGGTGGTTGTGGCTGATGGCAACCAAAGGCCCTGCAGGGTTAAGATAACCCGATGTAGGCAAAGTGTGCTGTGTGAAAAGCCATTGTGCAGTGCAGGACGCACATTTGTAAGAGCAGAACAAAAAACAAAATCTAAATTTTCTGTGTTTGCTTTCTCTATGTTCCAGTCATTTACAGGCTTTGGTGTTAGCGTTTCAGCCTCATGCATGAACTGTCCTGAAAAAGTAACCACAGGAATAGATGATTATTAACCCCTTAACGCCTGCTGTCACAAGTATGCAACGAACCGCTTGACTCAATCAACCAGCCGAGATAGCGTCTGCATTCCCCCAATGCCAGTTAGTGCATATTTGTTACGGACCTAGGAACCTTCGACAAGCATTTGTTTCCAGTGGTGTGAAATTAAAAGTGAAAAAAAGTGATTCATTTCAATTAATTAATTAATTAATTATAATTAATTTCAAAAGTGAAATTAATCTCAACATTATTTACGATCTACTTAAAGGCAAAAACACACATAAAACATTTTTTTGTATATACAGCTATATAAATTCAGGCCTTAAGGGGTTAATTTTGTCCACAGAAACTGCGCTGAACAAATTTCTTGAATATAATTTTCATAATCACCAAGGAAGCTGTTGATAATGTCTTTCATATAAAGTGAAGAGGTTGTAGGCTGCAAGAGTGGCTGAATTAAAATATTAAAAGTTTGCATTTCTGCAGTAGATTGTCCAATATTGTGAAAAGTTTAAGACGTTTAGTCAAAAGTTTGAAAAAACATTTCACAGTACAGCAAAGTAAAGATAACAATGTTAAAATAAAACACATCAGACTTATATTAAAATTGAAATTTGAGTTGTAATTTGTAGAAAGAATGGGCGCCTGAATTCAAACACTGCGCCGACCTGGCTCCCAGTTGAAGCGATGCGAGAGTAGAGCGGTTACTCTGTCTGATGTCAGCACCTCTCTAATGGCTGGTTTCATGGTGGGTATTTTGCTGTTTGACCTGTAAGCTGTGTTATTCTACAGTATTTGTGTAGAATCCGTTCAGTCTAAAGGCGTATGCTGTACACTGTAACCTGCATCGCAGTGAAGCCCATTGTATTTTCAAGTGAGAATTGGATGTAAGCAGGTGTTTTCTGGATATGTAGTATTAAAACCTCACTTCTATCACAACCACAATGGTGCCTCGTCTGTTATAGAGACTGTTCTGTTCAAATTCACTTTGACGTGGGGGATGAGTGTGTGGTGCATGTACATGTGTGAAAGAGAGATGGAAAAAGACAGAGAGAGACCCTGAGGTGAGAAAATCTAATTGACACATGAACCAGAATCCAGCTAAGTCAGTCACACACACTGATTATTCCTGAAATACTAACACACCTATATCAGACATGAAATATTTTCACAGAGAAGTGTGTGCCAAAAGAACTACCTCTGCAACCTTTCTTTTCTTTTGCAATGTATGTTTATGTGAGAGGCAGTACTTATTAGTACTAGCCTATATTAACAATGTAGTTTTAACCCAAGCTTTACCAGGAGATGCATTCTCTGGATATATAAAGATGTACATTCAATATATATGAAATACACAGTAACATTTGTACATAAAATAAAGTATATCTGATATAAGTACATCTAAAGTATATCTGTATGAACAATTAGTATGTGGTATTATACACTGTGACCGCATATGCTAAAATATGTACCTTATACCACTGTGCCATGACATGCCATGTTAACATGGCACCTGTCAGTGGGTGTGACATATTAGGCAGCAAATGAACATCTTCATGGTCCTCAAAGTTGGCGCGTTTGAAGGCTTTAAACAACTTTGACAAGAGCTAAACAGACCTAGAAAGACAGGTGGTGAACCGGCAGCAGGGTCATGTGCGGATAAGGCTGTTTTACATCACATGGATGCCCGGGTGCATCGCTCATCCATGGAACACATGGCACCAGGATGTGCCACGCACCAAGAAGGTGGACCATGTACACCCTTTCATGGAAACAGTATTCCATGATGGCGGTGTCCTCTTTCTGCAGGATAATGCAAAAAATAGTTCAGGGGTGATTAGAGGAGCGCAACAAATTCAAGGGGTTGACTGGGCAATTTGCAGATGACACGATGGTCATTGGCCTCATTCAGGACGGTGATGATGGTTAAACGGCTGGTCCTATGGTGCAGTCAGAACAACCTGGAGCCGAACATGCTCAAAACTGTGGACACCAATCACCATAAACACCGTGTCTGCTGTGGAAACATACAGGTTTCTGAGATCTCCAGAACTTTTGAACTTTTGTGGGGTATTCGCAACTACCTAAGCATTGTTGCAGACTATGTACACCCTTTCATGGAAACAGTATTCCCTGATAGCAGTGGCCTCTTTCAGCAGTATAATGCACCCTGCCACAAAGCAAACTGGAAAGGTTTAAGGAACCCAACAACAAGTTTGAAATTCCCCAGATCTGAATCTAATTGAGCATCTGTGGGTCCGAGCCCCTCTCCACAACACACTTATTTTTATCTGCTTTTGGCAGTCCTTAGAAGCACATAATGGCTCTTTGTAAAAGTTTCTTTATGGCACCTGAGCTGGCATCTTGCTGGTGTCATAGCTGTAGCCCTGCAGCATAACGTTAATTGGCTAACCATGGTAACAGTAACATGTCATGTAAAGCCGTGAATATAGCGCAATTATCGGCCGCCCCTGTGTTGAATTCACTGCCACAGAAATTATTAAGGACTGAGGAATATGATGTTGCCTCTCTGTCGTCTTTTTTTAGACTTATTAACAGCCGTGGAACGGCTGCGTTGCGGTCACCGTTGCTGATCGCTGCCACTATAATCAATGAGACCACTCACAACGGGCCCGCCACGGAACGTCTCAGCAGCGTCTCTCCGCTCCGCAGCGCTATCTTTCCGTAGCACTTCTATTTTTGGCGCGAGCCGTTGCGTCAATTTCAACAGAGCAGATTGCACCAGACAGGAAATCCAACACAGAATCAGCGTAATACACTTCTGCCCCCTTTCAAAATAAAACACAATATGCAGTTCATGTCACCTGTCACAGCTTCACGTCCACATTACGTCATGACCGGTGGCACCAGGTCAGCTGTCAATCAATCAAAGAGTCTCAACATGAACAATGAGAGACTAATTGTTGAAGTGGAACAACACACAATAATTTATGACACAACAGATCCTTTTTATAATCTCTCCCACGTCAGAGAAGCAAAGTTAGCTGTTTGTTGTTGTTGTTTCTTTTATACACAGTTTATCGCGGGGACTCGCGTACGTTCAGGATTCTCGCGTGATCTCACGTGAATATGGCTGGTTCGCTACGCTGCCGTTACACTGCCAGTACGCAAAACCGCGGCGCAGCCGTTCCACGGCGCTTGCGTCCCCGGTGTGAGTCCCGTGTAAGCTGACACATTGTCTTTCTCTGCAATATTATAGATACAGATTTGTATGTGTTGACCGTGGAAACTACCTACTACTTTCCAGGATGAGAAAGAGACATGTACAACATGTCTTAGGCTGTTTGTTGGGCTTTGATGGAATGAGATCCTTAACATGTATCTTTAGTTTAAGTATATGGGCTACACTGATGTTGATACAATGTAGACATAAAGGACTCTGATAGATTCTGTCTTCCTGTCAACTGGAGGGCTCCAGATGGGAATGTGTCTTGAGGTGATGTAATAACAAAAAATGTGTCTTGACAGTTAATCTGTTGACACCTGTTAATCTGAATCAGATTCATTCACCAAATAGCATGTACGAGGAAATCAATGGGCTAATTCATTCATGATTTCATTCGGAATGAAGGAGCTGTGATAGAGCTCCTTACATGGTGGGAGAAACAGTCTGTTGTTGAAGGAGCTGTTTAAAATAAATCACTGGATCTTTTGTACATGCGTGCCTCTGCTCAAGCATGACATTTGATCGACACAGCTTACACTGTAAAATCTAATTAGATGACCTTACTTAAAAAAGTATGCAAACCCATTACCTCAAAATAAATAAATAAATTCATTCATTCATCTTAAGATTAGTGAGTTAGAAAAGCTTGTTTAAGTGTGCAGTACTAAATCAAGTAGTACAACTAAAACAAAAATAAATAAGTTCATATAACTTAATAGCTATGCTTAGTGTTAACTTGTTTTTTTCATGTTATGTGGACTGATACAAATTTAACCCCACTTAGAATTATTAAACACCTACAACTTACTACTCACTCATTATTCAAGTTCACTTGAATTAAACAAACTAATTTCCTTGAATGGGTCCTTGTTGCAGTGGCCCAGGTTTGGGTCCAGCCTGTGGCCCTCTCTCGCATCATCAATGCATCATCAATGCATCATCAATTCTCCAATATAAAATGTGCGTTTTATTTCTCATGTAATACCTTACAATCTTATAATCAATAAAATTACTGTTCTCCATTCTCTTGTCAAATTAAACGTTTTTTAAAACTAATTGTAAAATTGCTCATGTTGTGATCTATGTTTGTTAGGCTATCATAATTCTCTGACAGAGCAGGTGATGTCTGCGTCTCCTCCCAGTCCCTCTGCAGAGGCAGAGAGTACTGAGACTCCCTCAGAGTCTGGGCGAGTTTGCCAGGCAGAGGAGCGGAAGAAGACACCGTTTACTCTGCCCAGGTATGATCCCTCCCCGCAAAGCAGTACTAGTAATACTGAGGCCCGGCTTAAAATCCGTCTGGCTCGGCTGCAGCTGGAAGAGCGTGAGTGGGAGAGACAAGCCCAGCTCCAGCACCAGTTGGAGATGAGGAAAGCCGAACTGCAGGCTGAGACTGAGAGGGCAGTGAGACTGCGACAGCTTGAGCTGGAAGCTCCTGCGCGGAGTGCCTCTAGGGGCTCAGGTACATCACCACATTCCACCCACTCCACCACTTCAATCCACTCTCCGAGTCTAGCGTTTGACATTAGTAAGCATGTGGCTTTGGTACCCGTATTTAGGGATAGTGAGGTGGATTCCTATTTCAATGTATTCGAGAGGATAGCGGCCTCTTTACAATGGCCACCTGAAGTATGGACACTCTTGCTTCAGTGTAAAATGCACGGTAAAGCTCAGGATGCTATAGCCGCACTCCCCGTTGAAGATAGCTTAGATTATGAAACGGTAAAGACTGCCATTCTACGCGCATATGAACTTGTGCCTGAAGCATATCGGCAGAAGTTTCGTGGTCATAAGAAAACGCATACTCAGACCCACGTTGAGTTCGCCCGTGAGAAGGGAACTCTATTTGATAAATGGTGCGCCACCTGTAAGGTTAGTGATTTCAGTGCGTTGCGAGAACTGATCCTGTTAGAGGACTTTAAAAAAAGACTTTAAAAACTGAACGCATTGTTGTTTATTTGAATGAACAAAAAGTGAGTACGCTGTCTGCTGCTGCGGTGCTGGCCGATGAATATGTATTAACCTATAAATCTGCTTTTTCTCCAGTCTCTGCTGTCCCAGGTGTCTCCTCTCCTCGCAGACCCCCTAATCCCCGCGGGTTGAAAGAGGAAAGGGAATGTTATTACTGTCACCAGATTGGCCACGTCATTGCAAATTGCGTGACGTTAAAACGCAGAGAACAGTCCTCACGCTCTCCTCAGGCTAAAGGAGTGGGATTGATTAAAGCAGATTGTGGTGCGAACATTGATTCATCTGACCAGGAAATTGATGACCATTTGTATTTGATGCCTTTGTGTCACTGTCTGAGTCTGCTGATAAACAACCCATACGGGTTTTGAGAGATACGGCGTGCTCCCAATCTGTTATTTTGGCGTCAATCTTGCCTTTTTCACCTGATTCTGCTTGTCTGTATAGTGCTGTGCTTAGAGGGGTTGAAATGGGCTACGTGCCACGGCCAGTGCACCGCGTACACATTCAGTCCTCTCTTGCCACCGGAGTCTTCCCAGTAGCGGTTTGTAATGAATTACCAATTTCCGGAATCGCACTGCTGATGGGGAACGACATAGCAGGAGGTAAGGTAACTCCCACATTACAAATCTTAGATCAACCTCAGAGGGAAGAGATCCAGCCATCAGGTCAGACAAATGTATTCCCCGCTTGCACTGTAACTCGCGCTCGCGCCTGTGAACTCGTTTCTGACGGCGAAGTCCCACTGTCTGATAGTTTTCTCATGTCAGCCTTTTCAGATGGTGAGAAGGAAGAGGCTGAGAGCTGTACGGTGTCTGCGCAGCTTGCGTCGGAGAATCAAGTGCTCCCGGCTTGCCCGGAACTGCCGTTAGCTGGAGATACGGCATTTCCAGTCAACCGAGCGCGCTTGAGCCAGCTGCAGAAAGCGGATCCCACACTGCGAGAGTGCTTCGCCAAGGTGGTGGGTAACAGCAAAGCAAGGGATGAAAAAGTCACTGTCAGGGATTCGTACCCTCTCCCCCGCATGGAGGACTGCATCGACAACCTGGGCACCGCCAAATTCGTGAGTAAGTTGGACTTGCTAAAAGGCTATTGGCAGGTACCCTTAACAGACCGTGCCAAAGAAATTTCTGCGTTCGTCACCCCAGATCATTTCTGTCAGTACAATGTGATGGCCTTTGGAATGTGTAATGCTCCTGCCACTTTCCAAAGATTGGTTAATACTGTGTTATCTGGATTGCCAAATTGCAACGCCTATCTCGATGATTTAGTCATCTACACCGATACATGGCAGAAGCATAGGCACGTGTTAGAGCAGGTTTTTGAACGCTTGGCTCGCGCTACATTGACAGTAAATTTGGCCAAATGCGAGTTTGGTAAGGCCACTGTAGTCTATCTTGGTCAGCAGGTTGGACAGGGACAGGTGCGCCCCGTAGAGGCGAAGATCGCTGCTCTTAGTGATTTCCCTATTCCAACTACGCGTAAAGCGCTGCGTCGGTTTCTGGGTATGGCTGGCTATTACAGACGCTACTGCCGCAACTTTTATAGCATCGTCTTCCCACTCACAAACCTCCTCAGCCCTAAGGTAGATTACATGTGGACCCCCGACTGTCAGATAGCCTTCGATAGCGTAAAGGCTTTGTTAAGTCACGCCCCCATTCTCGCTGCTCCTGACTTCTCCGCACCCTTTAAGCTCGAGGTAGATGCCAGTGCAGTGGGTGCTGGAGCGGTACTGCTGCAGAGAGGAGAGGATGGTATTGATCACCCTATTGCGTACTTTTCCCGCAAATTTAACCGACACCAGGCAAATTATTCCACTATTGAGAAAGAAACCCTTGCTCTGTTGTTAGCACTACAGCACTTCGAAGTCTATGTTGGGTCTACTTCTCTGCCGGTTGTAGTATACACTGATCATAAACCTCTTGTGTTCCTATCCCGCATGTTCAACCACAACCAGCGACTCATACGGTGGGCCCTGTTGGTACAGGACTTCAACCTTGACATCCGACATAAAAAGGGTTCTGAAAATGTGTTAGCTGATACTCTGTCTAGGGTGTAGATCATCACTTCATGTACGTATGTAACTTTGACATAAAGCCACAGGGCTCGTAAGTTTAAGGGGGGGGGGGGTGTTACGGCCGCTGCTGGCTGCCGTCTAATTTATGCTTTGTATGCAAAGCAGGCTGTGTGTTCTCCTATCAGGGATTGGCCCCTTATGATGCTGGGATCGCCTCCACGAGGGCTGTGACCTGTCGCTGCTATCTGTGAAGAGCCAATGAGAACCTCCAATCAGCACAGCGGCAGTTTAAATAGTGCCTATGTTCACAGCTCGTGGCGGCTGGTGTTTATGATATTGATAAGCTCACCTTGTTGTGTGTCGATTGACAAAACGGTTGGTAACGGAACGGCAGTGGGCTGGCTAGGTTTAGATTCTTTTGATTTCACGGACTATTTTGAGAATTCCTTTGTTAGATACACTAGTTAGGGGTGCTGTTGTGATTGTGGTTTTGTTTGTTTCCTGTGCCTTAGGCTTTAAATAGTGAGGGTTTTACTTCTCGGTTTTTGGTTATTTAGTTAGAAGATAGGCTCTGTTAGAGTTCTCTTTTTGTTATACTTATTTGTTTCTTTCAACAGCACCCATATGCCCTATGTTCGTTCCTTTTGCCTCACCTCCTTTTGTTGAAAACACCAATTAAAACTTTTGACGAACTGAAAACTGCTGTCACTTTGCATATTAATTTCTTATCCTCAACTTGTTACTGCTCTCCAAACAAGCCGGGGCGTAACAGGCTATCATAATAACAATATGTATTAAATCTATTATTCAGCCTCGGGTGTTCTGTTCCCATGTATCACTTTCTTGTACATTCAAGTACAATGCTTTTGGAACATTGCTGAAGTCATCGTCTTTAGGATAAGCCTTGAAACTGTCATGAAACTGAAACATCGTCTTAGTTAGCTTTTCTAGTATGTCATGCTTCGTGGTAGAGTCATACGTGTTCCATCCTTCACAAAGGCAAGATCTGCCTGTCTGAGTCTTTACTCAGCATCAACTGAGAAATTGGGTATGTCAAAGAACTCTGGCTACTGTTGTCTTAGTGATGGTGATGCTCTTCCAGTCGACAGGATCTCAGTGTCTGCTGTGTGCATTCGGTTAAATCAGTTATTTCAGTCAAATTGCAGAGGGCATTATGGAGGTCCATACATTTATTGGTCCATTTTGATAACTGTTTGATGTACTCAGCATAATATGCACCATTTATGTATCCTAGAAAACTGCTTTTCTCCAACTCTGTGAAGTGAAAGATGGAAAACATAATTTAGTTCAGACACCTGGGTGACAGAGAAGGTGGATAAAATGGCCACTACAGAACTTGTATGCTCTAAGATGCTCATGATGTCATAAGTCTGACAAATATTATGTCTGTACTGATTGTACCACAATCTCACCAAAATCTGGGAGGCCTGAGCATGATCCAACGGAAATAACCATATCAGCACTGTACTCAGTGGAATCTATGCAAACAGAAGCTGCTAAAAGGACTGTGTTCTGGTAGTTATTCCTGGCATAGAGACAGTTCTTCACATTTTCAGGGAATGAACCATTACAGACTTCACTCTGTAAGTTTCAACAGCCGGTTTGAAAAAGGAGGTGGTAGCTAAATGGAAGCCTATCATGTGCTGGTGTCTGAGAGCTCAACTAAAGGGTATGTTCTTGAAGTTGTGAATGTGATGCACAACTTTCTTGAAGAACTTGGGTTTGCCTTGCAGACACTGACAATTCCACTACATCTTTTAAGTTCATTAAAACCTCCCAGGTTTCACCCCCCTCAGGAATGTGATGACCTATCAGTAGTGGCAGAAGGCAGAGGAGCGTCCATTTTTCATGACCATTTCCTCCAATTGTTGCTTTGGAAGTAAAGTTCTTTGCAATGACCTGAAGTTGGTTTGTTCTGAAAATGTATATGGAAACTATTTAATAACCATATTCAGGGTTTCAAGTGAGCAGATTTTAATATTAGTGCCTTCAATCACAAGGCCAATTCAGCGAGAACAACACCCTCTGGAGGATCATGCAAAAAGTCTGGCAAACCACTGACAACATGAAAATGCTCCAAGATTTCACTAAGTGGACAGCTTCCTCCCATATTGTTGAGCCATGGCAGGATCCTGCAATACCTCGTGCACCTGTCTGTCATGATTTTCTTTTGTCCTTGGTTGAAATAAGCCTGTCCGCCAGTACATTTGTATGGCCAAATGTATTTCCTCCCGTTGGGCCATACAGAATGGGCACAAATGACACACTTGCTTTCAAAGAAACTTCCCAATGAATGGGCAGCTAAATTGTCTGCTGCAACAAATAATACTGTGCCTTTTACGTATGCTGGCTCCTAACTGATCGACATGTACACCCTGTTGCTCAGGAGAAAAAAGGTCCTGAATGAGAGGGCAGAGAATTTCACCATAACCATGGTCTTTGAGACTGCTGACCTCGCAAAGCAGAGTAAGCTGAATGAATGGAGTGATATTTAGGGTGTAGCTTTCCAAGTACCCCATAGATGGCACGTAGCTTTTGTTTCTTTCTGGAGGTTCGCATGGGGTTAGCCACCTCAAAATCATCTATGTACAAGCAAAGAGCAATCCTGAATTCGTCCTGTCAAGACAGAATTCTTTCAACAAGGAATCATCCCTGTGAGATCTCTATCCTTGTCTGTCATTTTTTAGGACAGACTCAGCAGACATTAAAACTGAGAATTCTTTTGAATGATGATGTTCACTTGCTAGTGGTTGACAATGACCTCCCAGTCGAAGTGAATTTCAGGAATACATTAAATACTTTAGCTATCTCACTGACTTAAGAGTCCTCAATATCTCCACAATGTTGATTCAGTATTTTTCCAACCAAGGTATGCAACAATGGCTGTGAAAACACATACATTTGATAGATCTGCTCTATAACTTCTTGAAGGGCGTGTTCAGAGATGTTAAGAATCGATGACATTGAAAAAGAGCAGCTACATTATGTTCTGTCTGACTCTCCAAGTCCTCCACATCATCACTGAGCTCAGTAACCTCAAAGCCAACCTCATCAGTTTCAGGGGCCCTATCCTCAGGTTGAATATTTATATTAGGTGGAGGTTCCTCAAGTACGTCATGTGACACAATTTCAGGTTTGAATGCCATCTTATTGTGGTCATTAAAAGTTGAATAAACATTGCTCTGAAAGTTACAGCCTTAATATGGACAAGAAATCTTTTGCTTCAGCTTGAAATTACTTCATAAATGGGTAAAAAAGTCAGCTTCAATGCAAGGCTCCACAGAATCACACAACTGACAATGGAAAGCGGTTTCACCCATGTTCCCTAGGTTCTTTTGAGTGTACCATGTTGATAAGTGGACTGTGAGTGCATTGAAAGATTTAAATGTGCACAGGCATTCCTTAATAAGGCATGGTAGTGGTGTTATTCAAGTGTGGCACCCATGTTTTAAGCAGTAATGCTTAAGTAAGTAGCCCCTCTTTTCAGCACAAAATGTGCAGTACACGAAGATTTTTATCCTGTCCAAATCTGGAAAGAAAGAAAAGATCATTTTAGTATCAAGCACAGCAAAATAGAAAGAAATAAACAAAAACACTAACATGCAGTATTAGACTTGAAATACCAGAGCTATAGAAACAACTAAATCCTTGCAAAAATCTATCTCGCTTATGTGGCTAGGCATCAAGTGAACTGTAGTCCTGGGTATGATGACTGTAAGTCGAACCCACAGTATCTATAGAAACAGTCCAGAAATACTATACTATACTATATTACATTAAATATTTGAAATTCAACATATGCACAAAAAATATTCTGTAATATTTATGATGAAATATAGTATAATGATTAACTAATTTTAACACTCAAAAAAATAGATTTATTTAGATTTTCTTAAATGGATTTGCTTTTGTTGTAATTCAATTGCTCTGATGTAAGCATAACTTTTACTTTGTAGACAGTTATTAGGTGAAAATACCTTTTATTGATTATGGAATGTGTGGATTGATCATCTGCCTAAACAGAATACCATTAGCCGCGGCTAGCATCCTTTAGCTAGTTAACGTTACTCAAACGTGTTGCTTTCTCTTAAAGTTGCAGAGTGAAGCAGAGAAAACTCAACCTTCAACTAAACAGAAGCACAGCCAAATCTACTCTGTTTGACATGCAACGAAAATACAACCTCAAGTCACCAGTGGAAACAAATCATGATTGTCGTGTTTTCCATTTTCTGATTCTTTAACTAGCTTCTGTGGTTCTGCTGAGAAAGCATGTTCCCTGTTGAGACCTGTTTTGAGTTTTTCATGTTAATAAAAATATTTTTTTTATGCCTTTAAGTAGTTGTCATTTTTTATCCCTGCAGTATCACAATGGTATCAATGGTATCGAGTATTGAATATTTTCCTGGATATAGATATCGAGTTCGAAATTTTAGTATCGTGACAACTCTACTCCCCACATTCCTGTCACCCTTCAGCTCAACAAATTAAAAAAAAAAAGCTTGAAAAAGTCCAAAAAATTCAAATCTACAGCATATACTGCATTTTTATTTAATAAGGTGGTCTGTGTTGTGTCTTTTCAGTTTTGTATCTCGTCTTGATCAGGAATTCTCTTGATGTTTAATCTCACTGGGACCTTTCCCGGTTAAATAAAGGTTAAATAGACCAAAAAAAGACTTTAGTAACATTTAGCCAATGACTGTTAGTGTCACATAAATACATCACACTAAAGAGGCAGTGTATTAAGTATTAAATTTTAAACTAATCTGAGATGAGCTTTTTGGGTCATATCACGCAGCTGAGTGCGCTGCTGATGAAAGAGCCGCACTAAAGATAGGAATTAGGCTTCTTGAGAAAACACATGCCTCAAAGTTTTCTGCAAAATGGCTGTCATGACCTTGAAAATTCTGAACAAATGTGTCTCTGCAGCTTTAGACTAACACGGGAGAACACAGAAGCTCCAACTGTCGCTACATGAGAGGAAAGCCCTGCAAGCTCCTCGCTGAGACTTACACAGGAGGCTTGGTGGAGAGTTGGGCTTTACTGCGCCTTACAGATTTTTATTCAGACTTTGGCCTGAATATGTTGCTGGCGTAGCATAAAAAAAGTTATCTGTAATAACGTAATAATACATAAATAGTAGGAAAAAATACACGATAATCGGGCTGCATCCACTAGTGGACTAGGTGGCGCAAATGCTGCTTAAATGCTCGTTGCCCTCCTCCATTAAATAAAAGCAGGAGAATCAGGCTGTGTGGTACCTGCTGATGCCACCTTTGAGTCTGGAAAACGCTCCGCACACACCTGCTCTGATGAGAAGATGAGAAGCAACACCCGATGCTCACGTTAGCAGCCAGAATCGCCAAGCTACACTCGACCTCGACCAGACATTCAGATGCAGACTGACGAAGTCTCCTAGTGACCGATTAACAAACTGCCTCACTAAATGGACTGCAGGTCAATGTCAGTGTTAGAGGACAGCAGAGGTTTGACAGAGGGCATCCCCTGAAATAACTTAGAACTCCACAGAAGATGTTGGATTATTGGCTTTATTACATTCAAAATTAACCAAGTAGGAATTATTTAATTAAAAATGATTACGTTAATGGACATTGTTCCATTGTTGGCTGCAGGCTGAAGGCCCTCATCATGCAGAGAAGCTGGCTGGAGTTTCAGGACAGGAGGAAGGATGTGTTAAAGTGAAAGCAGTGATTTAATTCCCTTCTTCAATCGAATTTCGTAGATCACTGCTGCCAAGCCTCTAACAAACCAAACGCACACTCATTACTTTGATTTTAGCATCATTACTATTTTAATTACTATAAGTCATTAAGCTGTCAGGCTGCAGAATACATTGCTAAACCTTCAGGATATCTGAGGTCATCAGAGCAGTGCAGTACCCTCTGTGAATGTTTAGTAGGTTAACAGACGCTGGAGACGCGCAGGAGGCGGAAACGCCTGAAGCGCTGCCCGTTTCCATTCTCGCCTGTGTACACCAATTAGGTTGATCACACAGCGTGTGCCGTGTGGAGCTCCGCTGCTGGCTCGCGTTCTGCAGCCATGGTTTGACTGTTGGGTCTTTTCCACCAGCAAATCTCTTCAAAAGAGTGCTGCAACTGCAGCAGTTAGGGTTGCTTTGGGTTTTGCAAAATTGGTGAATTGTTGGTATGAGCAGAGCACGAGAGTGAACAGTGTACTACAGGTTTGCTGTTGTTGTTAAATGTGAGATAACATTTCAAATTCTTGTAACCCCTGTCTGACAGGATGTACAGAGTTAGGTTTCGGTTTCAGTTCTAGAATAGGATTATCGCAGAAGACTAGGAAATCGCTCACGGAGCCCAGGGGAGTACATCAACATTAACCACACTCACACAAATTGTAGTTCTCAGAAAGAATTGTATTCTCAGATATATAAACAACATGAGAATGAATTTGTATACTTAATATAGAAAATGACAAAGTGCACGTGACTTAGAAAAAAGGAAATAAAACAAAATAAAATGTCTGTGCATACAGTCAGTCAGTCAGTCGTGTCTTTATGTCAGTTTTTTTCCCCCCTTTCTTCGAGCTCAATTTCTTTTATTTCGTTGGGGCCCTTCAATTTCAGTGTTCTTTAATTTGAGTGTTCTTTCGATGTCCTACCACACCGCCGTCAACCAAAGTGAAGTCTTGGGTCCTCAGCTCTGGTCCAGCACGAAAGGTGCGTTCCGTCGTCTTCAGCTCTGGCTAGACATCTGATTCAGTGGATCCATCTCCCCAGCAAAATGTCCGAAACCTCTCGGTCACCACTGGTTCCTTATCTCTACTGGCTTCGATGTTTCTCTCTCACATCAATCGGCAGTGAATCAAACTCCACAAAAAAACCTGACCTAAGAAACAGGTCACATTCAATCTGTTCAGTAAAATAAAATAAAACCTTTACAGATCATGAATCCTTAATTAAAAATAAATAAAAAAAATAACCTTTTTAAATTGAAATAGTTTCTCAAAAAATATAGTTACTCTTTTCTTTCCTTTACAGATCTATTTAACTCATATCGAACAGAAAAGTATCAAAAATAAATCTAATTCCTTTCCCCATCAATCATTTGGATAAATTATCAAATATAGCAAAATTCCCTCTCTTTCATTCTTCCTCACTCTTTCACTCACAAACACACACAAGATAGCATTTGGTCTGGCTAACCAAATCAGTGGCTCACTATTAGCTCCAATTACACATCACACTCACCCTGGCAGCTATCCTAACGGCTAATGGCTAACTGCTACATAGCTAGCGGCTACAATCACATGGCAGTACATCAGAAGTTAGCAGCTAAATTAGCAGCTAAATTAGCTCCGCGCTATCCCGCTTTCACTCGACGCAAAACGGAGGCAAACTCACCGCCGAGCAGGAAAACATGGACCAAACACTCGGTGGACTCAGCCGATGTATTTTCCGACCACTTTTCTCAGGTTTCAGTTAAGTTATGAGTTTTCACCCAGGGCTCGCTCACACAACTGGACAGTGACAGGGCCGCAGCATAGAAACTGTCTCCTCTCTCTCGTTTTTTCTCGCAGAGCGCTTTTCACACACCTTTACGTGATTGGCTACGACGTAATACCTGGCCGCCATCGGGACACAGTTAACCCCATAAATGCCTGCTATCACATTCACACAAAAAAATACTGAATAAAGAGGTGGTGTATAATCCAGTCTTAAAGTGTGAAATTTAAAGATTAATTAAAATTACAGGAAAAAATGCTTTGAGCATTTTGTCTATCTGCTTATGAAGCCTGGGCTACATTCTCAACACACTCAACTGAATTAATCAACATCATTTTTTTTTTATACAAACTGATTTTAATGTGTTTTTTCAAGCGGTGCAGTGAGTTTGAGTAGTGAAACAATTCAATGTGTTAGATATTTTATGACTGAACAAACCTGCAGATGTTTCTTAATGTTTCTGGTAATGTGGCCATCTTTAACAAATGATGATTTTAATGTTATGATGTTATTATTTTTTTTTTAAATACTAATACTGTTCAGTACAACATTTTTGTAAATGTGTAATGTGTAAAATTAAATGCATGAAAATACATTATACTTTACATTGCACTAACAATGAACAATGAAACATGATGATGAAGCATGCATTATTTTAAATGCACATAAAATGAGAACTTTTGACTGTCATAGCATACGATGACTTCTTATGAGTTCCTTGTCCCATTAATGCATGTTACTAGCTTCTTCCCCGGAGTCTCTGTGCTGTCTCGTCTGGCAGCTTCTCATGGATCATGGCTGCTGCTGTGGTCCTGCTTGACGTCCACATACAGTACTATTATCATCATTATTACTGTTACCCATTAAAGTTTATAGTCACAGTTATTGTTTTGATGATTGTTTTTACACACATATTATTATTATTATATATTATTATTATATATTATAAGTATATTATATTATATATATTATTTTTAATTTAAACATTTCAAATAAAATAAAAACATTACAATCCTATAATACTGTGAAAGTGAAAATTCTAATTAAAATAACTCAAATATTGCTGAAATGTCATTTGCAATCCATTCTGTCTGCCTTTTCTATCTATCTATGTTCAAGTGCACACAGACAACACCCCAGTGTTATAATTGTTATGAATGAAACTATACTGTACTATATAAACTATGAGGATGAGAAACAGTGGCCTCACAGGTATCTCCAGTACCTCCACAGTACTTGGTAGCCACAAACAGCACAGCAGTAGGGTATATGACTGAAGTTACCTCAAATTTGGATTCAGTTGGGGTGGGATGGAGGAAGAGCTCAGGCCGCAGTGTGTGGAATGTAATGAATGCAATGAATACATGGAACCATCACATCTCAAACGTCACCTTGTAACCACACACGCTGTGCTGGACTTTTTTCTCAGAAAGCGTGAAGAACTGAGACAGTCAATGTACATGATTCAAGCCAGTGTTACACCTGTGGCTAAAGCACACAATGTCTAACATCATGCCAGCCTCCACATGCGATTGGCGAACAACTGTCTACAGTTCGAAAAAGAGATGACTCAGCTGAGAAAACGATGAAATTCATTTAGGCCTGACTGATGCATCTTGTCTGTTTCATGTGCAACTCTTGCTTCACACAGAAGCATGGTGCTTATCAGGAGGGAATGTGCTTGATTCCCAAACCAGACAAAAGTTTGCCTTGATGTTAAAAATACTGTATTTTAAGATTGCTTTCATAATGGTGGTACATGGAGAGTGTGATGTCACAGACTAGAGATGTTAAAGAACTTGATATCTAACTTTGGTAATCCTCATCCATCCATCTTGTATTCTTGGCATTGCCAGTAAGTTTATTTGTTTATGAATCTGAGGATTTAATTTATTGTAGAAGTTATATTTGTTTGATTTATGCACATACCTACTTGTTGCTAACGTTACCTGTGAGGATAATTTTAAAATTACATGGCTGCATGGTTTTTTTTTGTTTGTTTTTTTGTCATTCTTCTTGCAGGTTTTAAAAGTGAACGCACTCAGTTACGAGCTCATCCTTTTTCTGGGCCACCATCGGGGACATGATCCATCATGTTGAACCAGCAGAAAAGGTTGTCCTTGAAATCCTGAAGATGAGCGCTCTGTATGAACACCTGCTGTCCTTTGTTAAACATGGAAATAGTGCTACAATACAATACACTTTATTATACATAACACAGCCACGTACTGACTCTGTCGGCGGTCATTTCAATGAGAAAAAAGTCGATGGAGGGGAAGCACTTTTGATCATGGCGGTGCAGATATAAAGAACATGCATTACAATTGTGGTGGTAACTGCTTTGCACCAGCAGCCACTTTGAAGGACGCTTTGCTCCGTCAACCTAATGTCATTCCATCCCATGAATCATCACTACACAATGACATTAGTACTTATGGGTCAGACCACACCCATCTTGGAACTTTGCCTTAGGTTGCCAACATCTGTTCACACACACATAAACACGCCTGTAATACTCATCATTTTCCTCACTCCTGATGAGACTGTCCAAGAATACCTGCTATAACAGACACAGAGAAATTTCTCTGCTGCTGGTGAAGAATGAAACAGAGACTTCTGCCGGCCGACAAAAGGTCATTCAACACGGGAGCGCTCAAAGATGAAGAAAGACCCTGAGCATGGGAAGATTTAAACATTTATATTTGAGGAACACCCCCCCAGCGTAAGTTTTACATACCTTTGTCTGTTGCCCCTGTGTTTTCACACCCATTTGTCTATGGCAGGTATCGGCACTGACGTGTCTTGTGTTAGGAAGCGGGAGGTTGGGCGTCTCTAGTGACTGAAACAAAGAAATCGAATTTACCATTACAGTCTGGTCTACCCTGTTTACTGTCTCAGAAAGTACAATGTCTACTCAGTGTATCATTAATTCAGACATATTTTTGATAAGTCTGATAACCTATTTCATTATAACAGTTTCTGAGCTCCAAATTATTTTTGTCCAACCAACAGTCTAAAATCCCTGAAACTTTGAGGCTATATCAAATACCAAGCAGGAATCCCACCTGCCAAATTCCACTGACCATTTTTTCCCTTCAAGTTTTTTGACAGTTTTGGAAAGTGGAAAGCTGAACATTACCAATAATCCTCAACTGCCACTGCTACGTTTGAACAGCTTAAAAATGTTACAAAATCAGATTTATTAACTGATTCATAGTGTTTTATTCTGTGTTAATATTTTTCTTGAGCCCCCTTTATCGACACATCAACAGATTCTTACATTTTATCAAGCAGGAAACAGATGTGGGAGCAAAGTTCCATGACACTAAAGCTTTTGGTGTGTGTCGTGCCATTTCTAACAATAGGCACACTTCAAAATGTGAATGTCACTAGCTCTCAATGTGTGTGTGGGCTGTCTAGGCTCTTCTGTCTGCCATATCAAACTTTAACCTCTGGGAATGTTGTGGAAACCACTGGGCTTTGGTCACCTACTACCCCAGGCTCAAACACCAGGATGCTGTGTTATTGTCTATGTACAACAACAGACAGCAGTGGCGGGCCGAGATTTAAATATATAAACTCTACACAAAAAGCAAGGCAAGTTGTGTTTGGTAGATTATTTCTTCATTGTAACAATGCTTCTTGGCAATGAATCTTATACCATTGGAAAGCCTGATTGTTTCCCTTTTAGATGGTGCCACATTTGTAAGGAACATGCATGAGCAGCACAGCTGAGTACGTGGGTGGAGCCTATGAAAAATTTGCCAAATCTTCACTGCCAATGCCAAACAGCTTTTCTTTGCTGTTTCTATTGACTATTGTTTGAAGCTTCTGCTATGCCTAGGTCCACCGCTTCCCATTCAGCTCTTAGCTTTGACATAATTCTATTGTCAAAAGTTGAAAGGGTACAAAATCTTATAAAGGGTGCTTTATATCTATATATAAAGGGTGCTTTATATCTGAAACCCATGTTTTCTAACAAGCCTAGAGAACCTGACAATAATGGTATAATGATAATAATAATAATAATAATAATAATAATAATAATAATAATAATAATAACAATCATTTGAAGAAGAAGAAGAATTACATGGATCAGTCTGTTGACTTTCAATGCAGAAAAAAGTACAAAGGCAGCATGGACAGAAGAGTTGTAAATCTAAGTCCTTTTCACCTTTATTCCCTCTATTTCTCTGTATTCCATTTTGTTTGTGTCAAGACATTAGGAATGCTCAAAGCATTTTTTCCTGTAATTTTAATTAATCTTTAAATTTCACACTTTAAGACTGGATTATACACCACACAGCTATTTGTTTTGTGATTTGTGGGACGCTCAGATGGCATGGCAATGCTCTCTGGTGTAGGCTCACACATAGACCGATGAAATGTCTTTAATTTGGGGGATCAGGTTTGGGCAAATCCATCTGTAAGATGAGTTTACTGGAGTTTAGTCAAATCTAATCAATCCATTCAAATGCCTCAAAATTGACATTTTTTTCCATCAGATTTGATTATCCACAGATTGGACCAGTAATACTGGAAATGGTACTGAGAATGAAAGCTGTCGTGCATGTGTATACACACTCACACACACATACACACTCTCCTTACATACAAAGTCCTTCATGGCCAGGCACCATCATATCTAAAAGAACTCATAGTACCTTACTACCCCTCTAGACCACTGCGCTCTCAGAATGCTGGGTTCCTTGTGGTTCCTATAGTTTCCAAAAGTAGATTTGGAGCCAGAGCTTTCGGCTATCAAGCTCCTCTTCTGTGGAACAAACTAGCATTCTGGGTTCAGGAGGCAGACACGGTCACCACTTAAGACTTTCCTTTTTGATAGAGCTAATAGTTAGGGCTGGCTAGTCAGGCACGGTATTGGTTGAAGATGCAGTCACATCTCCCTTTACTTAAAACTCTCTCTCTCTCTCTCTCTCTCTCTCTCTCTCTCTCTCTCTCTCTCTCTCTATTACTGTCAGTATTGCTACCATATCTCCATCACAGTTTATAGTTAGTTAACGGTTTACTGCTGCTGTGTGTCTGTGTCTCTCTATCTCAGGTTCCACTGCCACTGTAATCATTCTATCATTCATTGTAATTCATTGTCATTTTATAATTCATTGTAATTGTACAATATGTTTGTGTTGATTGTTCTGTACATGTGACATCCATTGCATGTCTGTCCGTCCTGGGAGAGAGATCCCTCCTCTGTGGCTCTTCCTGAGGTTCCTGAGGACAGAGGGTGTCACTCCCTGTACAGATTGTAAAGGCCTCAGAGGGACAACCACCAAAATCCAGGGGTAGAATTACAAATATTCACTCCTTGTAATATACTGATTATGTGGTGGGATGTCAACACACTCAAAAGATATTTAGGCTTTAACTTAGGATTTATGCATTTCAGTTCCATATAAAATTTCCATCCAATCAAAATACATAGTTTAAATGTAAATTATCTCACAGACTTAACGTGAAGCAAGCAATTCAGTTTACGTTATCACTTCGACAAAAAGTGGTGCCAGCATGAAAGAATAGAGCTTATGTCTGCAAAAAAAAAATGCTCCTAAAATGCATACTAACATGCCATTTTTAAATGTTTTGGCACAACCAAACTTTGCTCTTATGAAAGCAGATTAACAACATAATAAATGCAAACTTCCATCAATCATCTGTAACCACTTAATCCATCAGGGTTGTCAGGATAAATGCTTTTAAACTTTTAAAACACAATTCTAAGGAAACTAAGCTTTCTGAAATTACTGAATAGAAAAACAAACTATTCCTGGGATTCAATACTGAAATGACAAAGGAAAGTGCATCAGGCCAAATCCTCATCACTGCAACATCTTAATTTTCAGTGATTTCACTTTTGCGGATAGCCTGGTGGTGTCTAGTTCCATCAAGACTTTATAGAAAACCTCTCCAGGTCTCCAGGGTAGTTCAAGTTCAGTGTGTATATGAGTCCAAGAAGCATCACACATCCATGTGTGACACTTTGGGTCTTGACTCCTACACCTTCAAGAAAAATGCCAACATCTGCAGGCTCATCTTCAGGACCAGCATCCTACACCCGGATTACATGCCTATCCCCATAGATGCCTTTGTGTGTAAACTCAAACTCCTGAAGAGTAAACAGAGAGAACAGTGTTTAACAAAGTGATATTTCAGATATGTAGAATTATTCAAAACCTCTAACAAAAACCCAGAAAGAATCAAACTGTCAGTCCATTTCTATCCAACCAGTTTGCAAAAATCACTCAAAGGTTAGCTGCATAGCTGGACAGTATTCATAACATTTCCTCGACTCACAACTGATGCCTAGTAGTAGACTACTTTTGTAAACCTGCAAGCCAACAAATCAATCCAACCAGTGTGTGTGATCCTTGTATGACTTTGATATAGTCACTCATAATCTCAGATAATGTATAATGTGATAATGTATATTTTCTGATTGTATAATAAATACTTTGCAAGAGTTAAATCATCATTAAATACAATGATCATTAAAGATCTCTAAGAAGGTGGTGTATATACAGTATGTAATATGATTTCGCAAACCCACGTTTGCTACATGAAATAACTGTACTGTAGTTTTTCATCTTGTGACATTAAGTTATCACTTTTTTGTTTTTAAGAAAATTGTGATGTAAAGACGCTAATTAGTCTTATGCTAAGCTAATTTAGCTTTATGTTTACTGCTGCTTGTCTTCACTAGCTTGATTGTTTCATCATGTAAGTTACACAGCTACGTTTGTTAAGTGGTGCTATTTACGTTGATACTGTATGTCTTGGGCTTACGTTTCCAATCAGGACCTCGTATTTTTTTCTTTTTTCTTAAAGATAGAAAGAGGATTTAATAAACAAGCAAGTATGAGACTTGGGGCTCTGCGAACTGTTTGACCGCACATGTCCTTGTAAGTAATATTAGTAATATCAGTACAACTGAGAGATCTTGGCTGCCTTTCTAATGAGCCTTGTGAGGCAGTTGTTTCATTATCTGTTATAAAATATCAACCTTTTGAAGTAATTCTGAGCAGAACGAATAAAGACTGCACATCAGTGAACTGCTGAGAGAGCTTAAAGAGCATGCGCGATTTCCAACAACAATGAACACTGCACCAACGGACACTGCGAAGGACACTTTGCATCAGATCTTTCTCCAGCCTGGCTCACAGGATCACCGGCTAACAGGCTGCAAAACCCTGCAAATCTCTCTTTGTGTGGTTAGCTTGAGGTCAGTCATTTCAGGTTCTGTGATACTGCTAGTTAGGTTTGTTTCACACAGACACAAGGTCGTGGCATACAGCTAACTCTTTAGCACACACACACACACACATGTTGACCTTTGTAGTCACAGCCTCACAGGCGGAGAGGAAACTCAAACCTGCCTCTCCATATATTGCTTTGACTCTGGTGTTAACATGTTTCATGTTAAAACTGGCAAGTGTACCCACACATTCTTTCTAAAGTGTCTAAGGTGCACACACTCACACTCTCTTTGTTCTTTAGGTTAGTAAATGTAGATTAGACCATATTGTGTATATAATGCCTACATGAGCTTGTTAATGAATGTTTGTTCAATTTGTTCAACTAGCTGTTGATGTGCTCGGTTTGGTTGTAATTTTACATTTAATTAGAATTCCATATTAAGTTTAGTGTATTTTATGAGACTGAAATCAGTCAGTTATTTGGCATAATTTCCCTTCTTTAAGGGTGGTACTTTATTTTATCAAATAACATTTTTATTCTTCTCTTTTGATAATAGGTGGCCTGTTGGTGCAGTGGTTAGCACTGTCGCCTGCGGCGGGCGTGGTGGACAGCCCAACATACTGGCCCACGGGAGCGGGGTGGATGGCCCACCATACCGCCGGCTGCGGCGGTGGGCGCCTCTGCGATCGACTTGATCACGTCTGGCGATAGACCGGTAGCTCGCGATCGACGTATTGGGCACCCCTGTTTTAGTGGTACGCAGTACCGGACCGTACCGGCTTACTTTCACGCCTCTGCGAGCCACATGCAGTCATCAAAAGAGCCGCATGCGGCTCCGGAGCCGCAGGTTGCCGACCCCTGGTCTAGGTGTACCCTGCCTCTCACCCAATGTAGCTGGGACAGGCTCCGGACCCCCCATGGAAAGCCAGGATAAGTGGTTACAGATAATGGACGGATGGATGGACGGCTGTGGCTCAGGAGGTAGAGCGGGTCCTTTAATCAGATGATCAGTGCTTTGATCCCCAGCTCCTCCAGCCTGCATGTCAAAGTGGCCTTGGTCAAGATACTGAACCACAAATTTCTTCCTCCTGTAAGTCACTTTGGATAAAAGTGTCAGCTAAATGACTAAAATGTAAATGTAATGTTTTGATAATCTTGATAGCCAAAGATAACTGATTGCACCTTCATAGTTTGGCGCAGCCTAAGACCATATGGAATCCCAAATACAGGCCAAAGACCGGAATCAGTTAAAACAGTTTATTGAACCAGATGATGTAGTGCATTGGCTGGGCAAGATCTTGCAGATAAGAGATCCATAACAATGCAGGGCTGGTGGTGGCAAAACTCCAAAGAAACAGGTGCAGAGACAACACAAAGCTGAAGTTGGCAGAGGAATGGTGGGTACGCTTCCTGGAGCCCACAGAGATCAAGGTTAGTCAGAGATCATAACAAAAACAAGTTCCAAAATTCACAGAGTTGGCCCTGATTCTTGTTTCCGTGACGGACACTGAACAATTGGATGACGAGGAGCAGGTGATGAGGGAACAGGCAGGTGAAAGGGAAAACCAAAGGCCACGCCCAGCAACTACACAATACAGGAAGACAGACAGACAGGCAGACACGGAGAAGGGGAAAACGAACAGGGAACATGTTACAGGAATTTTAAAGAAAACCCTTGAATAAGGAGGACCGGATTCAAAGCATCAAAGTTTAAGTTGAATTTATTGTTCTTGTACAAGAGGAGCGTTTCACAGTGCAACACACTAAATGGGTTACAGAGAAAAAGGCTCCTTGAGGAGCTCTGACAGTTGGTTCTTATACATTTTCCTAAACATGGGCTGTCTCAACCATTGCCAATTGTTAACAGACAATGTGCCTATATAGCTTGTAAACGGTTATTCTTCAACATGCCCCCTAATCTAAATGTCACCTCTCTGACCTGTGTCTGACCATTGTTCCGTTCCTCTATTTATACATTAACCTAAACTTTACCTCACCCTGCCAGTCTCAGTAACATAACAAGGGAAGTGTATAGATTGATGTATAGACTGAAACATCTAAAAAGCAGTGTAATCCTAATTTTTATAACAGAACGCTTCGAAGGGAGGAGGCAGAGAGCCTCTTTCAGCCTCCTTCAGAATCATCACTTTGGCTGTGCGGCTGTGCAGGATCTCAGACCTCTACAGGGCCTCGGACCTGTAATGATACAGTTATTATCCTGTAAAGCCCAGTAATTTTACAGTTTTTACACTTCAAGTAATATAAGTAGTATGATTATAATAACACATGTCATACCTGAGACTATGCTGTGGTATTTTACAGGCTAAAAATGAACTGCACTGAGATCAGGGGAGCAGTAGAACTTGATTAGATGTGATTCATGCTCATGGATTCCAATGAACGTCCACGGGGCCTTGTGATGGCAGCGAGATTAAATATAATTCATTTGGTTTTGTCTGCACTGGTTACATTTTCTATTTTTGTAATGAAACAAAAACAAATAGTAACAATAGCCATGATTAGTCTGTGTGGGTGTGGTTCAACTCTGCAAACTCCTCGTCTTCCACTGGAGTGCTGAAACAACAGTAAGTGCACTTCTCAAACAAATGATTTTACATTTCCACATTCTCTTAAGTAAGTAATAAATCTTGTGATTTCCACCAAGTCAGACTGCAAGTACTGACAGGGCAGGTATAAAATTAGTTAATTAATAATTAAATAATGATTAGAAGTTTACTGGCACATCGATGGCCGAAACGCAAAACCTCCTATTTGCAAAAAAAATAAAAAATAAAAAAATGCACATCTGTATTTATGAGACACTAATAGTTGGTATTTGTTAACATAATAATGTAGTAATACAGTCCAAAAACAGTGTGTGTGATATTGGATACACCTGACAAATAGCATTCTGCAAGAAGATAAGTTTGTTTTTGTTTTTTTGCAGATAGGTTTTGCATTTCAGCCATTGACATCTTTCTCACCTCAGGCAACTCAATCAGATAAGCCCTGACGTTTTGTTTCACTATAGGGCAAACACAGCAGAAAATTCAAAGGAAAATAACAGTATATGTGTAAGTCGTCACCTTTGAATGCATGCAACTTCATTAAACCTGGCAAAACTCAATTTTGTGTAAGTGTACTCTTCTCTCATCAAGCCTTTTCAGTATGCCTTAGTAACATCTGTGCCAAGACTGAAAGATATCAGTGGGAAAAAAGGGTGCAGAAAGTTATAGTATCAGCGACATATCATATTTCAGCCTTTAATTTCCCAAAGGTATCTCCAACAAGTAAAAGTCAGCGCCAGATTTACGGTTTTCTGGTGTCCTTTAGGTCGGTCACTATCTTTGTGCTCTGAGCTCACAGTCTCACAGCCCATCCAACAAATTGAGCTAACATTAGCCAAGAGTAGCTATAGTTCAGAGAAGTTTATTAGTTCAGGAAACTCTAATTGAGGTTGGGCAGCTGGGGGCATCCTGGAGGTAAAATGCTAGGCATCTGGCATTTTCTTCCTCTGAAAAGTTCATATTATCCTTAAAGACAAAACCCAGATATTTATAGATCCTGTGTAAGGGGCAAATATGAAATATATGATTGCTGGACATCCGTTTTCATGGTAAATTCATTAAATTATGTGTAAGATATTTTGCTGTCATGTATTGTTTTCCAGTCCACCATAATTGAAGTACACTGTAAAAAAAAAAAGTAATTTTACAGGAAATATTCTGTAATTTTTTACAGATTTTTCCTGTTTTCCAATAAAACAATGAAATGCCAGTAGTTTTACAGATATGTTTTAGTAATTTTAGATTTAAGTTTAAAATTACAGTTAATTGACCATAATGTAAGATTACATTAATAAAATGTTTTTTTAATGACAATTTATTGTATTTGTACATCTTTAACTCTAATTTTACATACAATTTTCTGTAGGTTTTTACAGGTTTATCACCATTTTCCATAAGACAATGGAATAACTGTAAATTAACAGATACTAGCCATAATTTTTGTATTTACGTTTTCATGTTTTTTAACTGTACATTACTGTAGAAATACAATTCACAATTCAAAATTTTATTTTACGGAACATGCACTTTAAATAATGCAGTTTTACAGTAAGTAGTCTTACAGGTTTTGACTTTATTTTTTTGTCTTTTGTTTTTGACTTTCAAAAAATTGATGAAATGCCTAGATTTGAATTTCATTCAATTTCTAGATTTTGTTTTTATTACCGTTACTAGTGAAAATTAGATTTGATGAGATATATCAGTTTCCTTTTTGGTTTATAAATCTTATGATGTCTTGTAAGTCCATGGGGACTGGGCATATTAATATGCAGGACACCACAATAAAGATGTAATTCATTCATTCATTCTATCTGACATCAGTGATGCCAACTTAGCATGTCTGCTATCATGCCTGTGGCTAAAACTATCTGAACTGCCTGCGAGATCTAATGTAATGCTAACAGAGAGAAGCTGCTCTCATTTATGTCTCTCCCAAAGACACCATCTGCAACAGCAGAACAGGAAAAAAAATCAGACAGGCTCCATCTATAGAACTCATTTAATTAAATCACATCATCAATTTTGATGACAAGCAAAGAAACATCTCCTAAACATCATTATTAATATTGAAACAAAGTCAAATTTTCACAAAAAAAGTCAGGGTTTGTCCAAGGGGAGGCCTGCAATTTGAAAACCCCTTTTCTATGACATCGACACCTTCAGAAGCTTTGGTGGACAGAAAGTGAATCTCGTTTACCGTATGCATACATACTACATAATGTAGAATTTAAAAACAAATCATTCACAGAACTCAAAAACGATATTACAAGTTCTGCAAAAAAAAAAGTTAAAAATAGACCTAAAATTTTAAATCTAAATTTTTGCAACAAAGTCAGAAATGTTCTCACATAAGCCAACTGGTGGGTGCTCTTTCCACTCTTTGTCAGAGGGGAAGGCCACTTCAAAACTCCTGCCTCTATGAGACTCAAACCATTAACACTATGTTGTTTACTGTGTCAACATATAACATAGAATTCAAAAATTGACAAACTTGGCACTTTTAACATGACGTGCATGTGAGACTTAAAACCATAAAAACCTCCAGGAATGTCAGGATGGCAGTTCTCTGGTGTCCCTGACTTCTGGGTCTGTCTGGATCTTTTCCAGAAGTTCTCCCAGACTGCTGCTCTCATGCATTATCCTACAGGTAGAGAACACATACTTGTTGAGATATGATAGGGTTAGATAACTTACAATGTAGTCCGCTATTGAATACACATGAAATGGCATTTTTTGTAATTAGTAGGTTACTATAATCCACTGGATTAGAAAAAATGTAACAAATGTAATAATAAAGTAAACTTAAGCCACACTTTGGACCACTTCTGTCTCTCCACCATGTTGTCGCTAGCGCTGGCTGCCTATGGCAAGTGTAACGTCATTGTTTTGCAAGGCATGTAGCAGTTCTGCTCACAACACGGGCGGTGAAATAAAAACCAAGACATTCTGGTGATGTGCAATGAGAAACTGCACTGAACACACTGTCTGCACACAAGACCTTTAATACATAAAGTGACCATAAGCAACTTACCCATTAAGTACTCCAGTCAAACTCTGCAATGCGGTTGATAAGGGTCAGGACTTTTGGGTTCACTGCATTGCTCTTCTTCTTTTCCTGGCGCTGTACTTTGGAACCCTTGTCAGGATTGATCTTAAAGATGCACCTGGACAAAGAATGGTAAAAAATACAAAAACTCAACAAAACATGATCTAAATCAAGATTTCAGGTACTCACAGATCATCATTTATATGTCTCATCACCATCAGCTGTACAGTCGTAAAGTAATTTTTACATTTTTAAAATGTGGAGCACTGCATTGTACAATTGTTAGAAGTAGTGAATATGCCATAGACACTACATTTTTCCTTCCATTGTGGAATTTTTGAAGGGACTATAGTGGATATTTTTACACACTCCGCATTCAGACACTCAAATAAAAAGGTGCAGGTGACCCAGCCTATTCAATGATATCTCATGTGTTTGGGTGGGATGATGGGAACTTTCTTTTCATGCTGAGACAAAATGGAAAATGTAGCAAAATGCCCATGCTGGGGAAAAGAGAAAAGATAAGTCAAATATTGTTAAGATATAGATTAAACCTATGGTAATCATATATTTTTAGGAAGATGTCAGGAATTATAAATTGGTGTCAGAGTGCAGTTAAACCTTTTGGTAGGAAAAACGAGCCTTTTGATGAATGTCAACTGTAATGGATATGAGAACGATGTAATGGGTTTAGCTAATAGGTAACTAGCTTCTGTCTGTCTCTCTTCCTCTGTCTGTCTGTCCCTCTCTCTGTCTGTCTGGTCCTCTGTCTGTCTCTCTCTCTCTCTTCCTCTGTCTGTCTGTCTCTCCTTCCTCTGTCTGTCTGTCTGTCTCTCCTTCCTCTGTCTGTCTGTCTGTCTGTCTCTCCTTCCTCTGTCTGTCTGTCTGTCTCTCCTTCCTCTGTCTGTCTGTCTGTCTCTCCTTCCTCTGTCTGTCTGTCTGTCTGTCTCTCCTTCCTCTGTCTGTCTGGTCCTCTGTCTGTCTGTCTTTCCTTCCTCAGTCTGTTCCTCTGTCTGTCCGTGCCCTCTAAAACTTTCTCCAGGACCTCTACTGCTCATTTTTTTCCTGTGCCTTGTTCAGTATTTATACTGTGTATATTCATATACTCATCCCGGCGGAACCCCCCCGTGGCACTCTAAATTTCCCTCCACACTCGGGTCACGCAAACAGCTACTTACTGAATTTGCATGAAGTTGCTCATACAACCCGTCTTCAGAAGATCCTATATATCCTTTAACCTACAGAAGAGCTAAAATGTGAATACGTGTGTGGATGATTAGTCATGTACACTTACCTTTGAAGAAACTCCATTGTGGCCCCGAGTTCCACTGGGTAGTGCATATTGAAGATGTAGAAACACATGAACATGCCAACCAGTGCATCTGTGAAGCTCTTCAAGTTATCGATCACCACCTCCTGGTCCGCTGCCACCATAAAAGTTGTTGCAGACAATGGACTCTCTCCTGTGTAAAAAGGCATCAGTAAATCCAGTGATGTAAATGTCTGTATTTGCACATACATTCTATTGCCTCTCACTTACCACATACAACAATGCATGGTGTGGGTGGCAGGTGTTCTGTCTCAACCTCCACAGCGATGCATGTTCTGTCAACCATGTGGAACATTCTTGCATGATCCTCTTTGAAGTGTGAAAGTAGCATCAATACCGCCCCACAGGGTCCACCTCCACCTTGGATCTCTGCTCTCCATTTTGCAGCTACGCTTGTTTTCTCCAATGGAAGAGACTGAAAATATTCTAGGACTCTGGCTAATTTTGAGGCCATGGCCTCCTCAAATCCCATATTGATGTGGACACTAGTCAATAGTTTGAAGTGTGCCTTCATACCAACAAGTGAGAAAAGGAGAGGCCATTCTTCAGCAAAGGCACGGGTGTCCATACCAGACATTATGTTGTTTCGCTGAGATACGAAGGTGTCTGAGATTAACTGTTCTATTTGTTTTTCATTCCTCTCATTTTCCAGGAACATTTTTTGCATGTCTTTTTTCTTCTTCATCTGTGCTTCCACATTCACAGGTCCAGATTCCCACTGAATACAGCCATAGGAGTCTTTCCGTTGCTTCTTATTTTCTGATACAAAGCTGACGTCTTCTTGGATGATCCTCTTCTTACCCAGTGTCTCATTTCTCTTGTAGTTATCAACTCTGCACTGAAGTTGTTTTGTTAGAGAATCATAGCCGCTTCCAACGACTTCACCTTCTATGATGTCTTTGAAGGACTTTGGATATTGTAGGACCATCTTCCGTGCAATTTCACTTAAGTGCTTCTTCGCTGGTGTCTTGCAAGTGGCTAGAATTTCAGCTGTAATAATGCGAATCACTTCCCTCCTTTCTCTGGCTGTAGGCCGCTCTTGATTGTGTAATTTCTTCCTTACAACAGCTGGCAGCATGTTCCAAGGGACTTGAAAGTCGAAGTGCCAGTCACTGCCCAGGATGGGACTAGAGCATCCACTACTAGATGGAGAGGAAATGTGGCTTCCAAATGAGGTTTGAAAGGGTGTTTCTGGAGTTTGAGGTTTGCCTAGGCTTCCAAATGAGTGCCGAGAAGTAGAGGGTACGCTTGGGCTTGAAGTGATTTCTGGAGTTTGGGGTGTGCTTGTGGAATCCTCCTCCAAGCTTGAAGCTGCATCAGTCTGAGCTGAGAAGACACCTAAAAAGCACAGAGACATACATAAGAATGAATAGTAGACCAACAATATACTCATATTACAGATTGAGCCGTGACTTACTTTTAACATGTGCAATAAGCTTCCTTGCTTGAATGGGTCTGAGCACGCCTGCAAGGTCATTAGTCTGGATAAGCTGCATATCGTCAAGCGTTTCCACCCCAACGTCTTTGAGGACATCCATAATGGGTTGCAGTGTAGCTGCTGTGCTGCACATTGGTAGTGCTTCTCTGACAAAAGTGGCTATGTCATCCATGTCTAAAAAGGGCGGAGGGGGGGTAAATGATGAGTGAAATTAAAACATATTTACAGGTCCAAAACACTATGCTTCAGGGATATTACTTTCATTGCAAGCAGACTGTATGCAGCCAGTGGATAAAAATCAAGACAATGATCCGCATTGATGCAAAGCATATCCCTTGCTGATTCTCCAATTTTATGAAGCCCATACTCTGGCAGGTAAGATGATGAGTGTGGTGTCACAAGAAAATACACATTTGTGTTTTCTTTCATCAGTATGAGCTCAAGTTGTCCAAATTCCACAGAGTCATCATTCTTAAGGCACAGAAAGGAGCCCTTTCTATAGAGAGTTCCCTGAAAGCACACTTCTGTGGATATAAAGTCAGGTGTGACCAAGCTCTCCTCAACAGCATTGCGTACCTTACTGCTGTACAACTCAGCATGGTAAGGGGAGGAATCCTTCACTTGCAATGCTGGAGGAAAGAAGGAGCTGGAGTTCATGTAGGACTGCAGTAACTGGTGGTTGTTTGCAAGAGTTTTACAAACATTTTTAAAGTTTTGTGTCCTCCTCACACATCGTTTAAAGTATGAATGCTTGCTCTCAAACCTCATTGTCCATAAGCGAATGAGTGGGCCAAGCCTAATGATCAGAGATGGGTAGTGGAGGAGGTAGTGATGCTTTGGTTTAAGTTTTTCAGAGGGAAAGAGATGCTTCCTTGTTTCAAGATATTCTTGTATGTGGACCTGAAGGAAACTGACTTGGCCAGCAGATATCTTGGGCGCACAGACTAACTCAACCACTTCCTTTAGCATTATAACTAGCTGCCATACCTGGTCCTGGGTGTCTTTGATTCTGTCCCCAATAATGATGGGAAGAAGTCTCAGCAAACACCAATTCTCAGCTGCCTGCCCACCAACCTTGATGCCACGTTCACTGACTTCCGAAGGAGCAGAACTAGCATCAGAACCAAGGTACTTAAATTGTTTGATCTGCCGGTTGAGCTGCTGGTAAGTGATCCATTTCTTTACCTTCACAAAGTACTGAATGTAAATGGATAGGTCATAGGCAACTACTCCTTCAAATATGTCATGGCCTATGCACGGTGGAAGGCCTGGCTGACACACATGAAAATACTGAAGACCATTGAAAAGTGAGTCAAACTTTACTCCATTTACAGTTGTTGTCTCACTGTCTTGTAGTAGCTGCACTGCCTCTTTGTAACTCTCAACAGTTCTCGCTGGAAACTTGACACTGACCTTGTCCATGTCCTCTCTGGGTGCCAAGCAGTACCTACAACAGTGAGAGGAGGTACTGAAATTTTCAGCATAACCTCCAATGCAGTGGGATCCCAAATTGTCACCAACAATGCACAAGACTGTTGCTCGTACAGCATGACCTGAAGAAGTGATAAGCCCATTATCCTCTAGCTCTCTCAAGTCTGAGAACATTTTTGAAAACACTCTCTCATGTCCAAAGTATTTGAAATCTCGCTCTGTGCACAAAAGTAAGAGCTGCAGCTGATCAACACTTGACCGATAGAACGGCTGAAAGTTGGCAAGTGTGAAGTACACCCCCACTATCTTGTGCTTTTTCTTTGCTGAGCCAAGAGGGTTGACTACCTCAAAAGCATCCTGGTATAAAATAAGCTTTAAATTTATACCTGGCTGCATACACAGAGCATTTGTCTTAAACACTGATCCATCACACACATCAATCAACACCCCAGGAGGAGGGACATTTTGAGTCTTCCCACATTCTTGCCATACAACAGGATCTTTTAGCATAGCTTTCAGTGTTTCTTTGATAGGGATATACTGTACATACCTGTCACTTCTGTTGTCATCTGTCCCTAGATGAATAGGTTGTGGGTGAACATAGTTGAAGTTTTTGAAGAAAAACTGCTTCCTGGTATATCCTGTAGAGAGAGGAGTACTGCATGAAGAATGCAAATCTGTCAAACTACTCAAAGCTTCATCAACATCAGAGTCAGAGAGGTTTGTCCTGGCTTTAAGTACCTCTTTGAATTGCTTTTTTGTGTGCTGACTGCAAGTGTTATGCAAGTCATTTATCTCTTCAATAATCATCTGTATAGTGGATGAAGGAATTAGATGTTTTGCCTGCAGTTTCATGTAAAACATACAGAGATTTTTTGTGTACAAGGCTCTCAAATCAATATCATCTGGCATGTCCACAGATTCTGGGACATTTTCAGCTGGAGCACTTTCCATCACATCAAATGCGGGCTCAGTACTCACCAACTCTACAGAACATGTAGCAGATACTTGCCCTGCTGTTGCATGTTTGTGGATCCTGGATATATGGGAAGTAAATGAAGACCTTACTTTAAATGTTTTTCCACATTTAGCAAATGGACAATTTACCAACTCACTTTTGGAAAGATGTGACCTGAGATGTGCAAGTAGGTCTTTGAGATCTGTGCACTGTTTCTGACAACTTATGTTCTCACATTTATATGGTCCTGGCATAATGTCCAGTTGTGACACAGATGGGTTGTTATGGTGTCTATAACAATGCGTTTTAAAAGCACTGTATTTGACAAACACACGTTTGCAGTCAGCAACACAACATGGAAATTGGGCATTAGCTTCATGTCTATGTAGTATTTGGTGGTCTACATAACATTTTACTGATGTTAACGAAAGGCTACAGAAGCGGCATGGAAGGGCCTTCGCCATTTCGCGTTACACCAGAGCTACGTGTACACGTTTTGTAGAAACAATATATTATCTCACAAACGCTTAACATTGTAGCATGGTAAAACCAGTGCAGTTTCGCAATGACACCCAAGTCAGACGACTCAAATATTCTTACACTTACGCGTAGTTAATTATTATCAGTACATGTGTCGAATATAATTAACACGGAGATACCCTTGAGTAGCACGCTAGTTTGGATGGATGCTACTGACTAGCACGCAGCTAGTGTGAGCGGTAGAAACGTTGCTTCAATATCTACTCACAGTCACCAAACATACCACATGAAATTAATATAGAAAGTGTATTAACGTTACTCACCGTGTTTAACGTCTGTATCTGAGCATGGAACAGGAGCCACACGTCCGTCCGTTTTTGCTGCAGTAGCTGGGTTCACGCAGAGTTCGCCTCGAAACTTTGTTTGAAGCCGAGAGGGTGTGAGGGGAGGGGGAGGGGGGGGGGGGTAACTGTGCTCGATTCTTCCAAAATACTACAGCTGTACCTTCGTCTGCAAGTGTCGCCAGATCAATATTTCGAGTTTAAACGTATAAGTAAAAGTATCAAGCATCAAGTAACAAGTATCACATTTCAAAACAAACACAGATATACCATATGTCCAATCCAAAGTCTGGATCAGGACTACATGTGGGAAGAGAAAACCCAGAGAGCCTGCAGTCAAAATGACTTTTTTAAAATCTAATTTATGA
The DNA here is from genome assembly GCA_014281875.1 of Nibea albiflora. Classification (NCBI taxonomy): domain Eukaryota; kingdom Metazoa; phylum Chordata; class Actinopteri; family Sciaenidae; genus Nibea; species Nibea albiflora. Next base: position 26,443,777 of record CM024796.1, read on the forward strand.
AGTATTGTGTATATAGTTTTTCTAATGAGAGAGAATACAAATAATGAGATACTTTGTCAACTACCTAAATTCACTTACAACTAGGCCTACCAACATTTATTTGGTCTCATTTATAAAGTATTTAATGTGTTTGTTTTCAATAACACCTGTGCCCCACACATTTGCAATTCATCAGTATTTCTTTGAAATGGCTGATTTACTTATTGAAGTTAATATAAGATTATACAGAAAAAGCTGTAAAATTGGTCAGGAATGTTCATTTATACACAAATTCACTCTTCTCACAATTTAAGGCCAATTGTGAATCAGAACAAATTTAATTTGTCATTTTTAAAAAGTGGGTCCCAAGAAAAAAGTTTAGGAAACACAGTTTTAGTCTATCAAATTATCCCCAACTGTGAAAATGTTCAGATACTGACTAAAATATATGACCACTTCATATCCTCTTCTCTAGTTGAGCCCATCTTAATTTAATTCTAGGAGGTTTCATTTGATGTTACAACTTGATTTTATGGATACAATTTATGGAGGGGCAACTAATTGGTACCCTATAAAATAAACTTTTTCTTTCATAGCTAATTTTCTTAAAATGTATAATAATCCAATACAAATTGTGAAGAGTAAGCTACCACAAATTTGATAGGAACCGTGTGTAATTATTTAACAACCACCAGTTAACAGCTAGCAACATCTTCTACAGAGTGCAATAACACTGCAGCAGCATCCATAATTTTCTTGGGGACATGCACATTTCTACTTTTTAAAACAATTTTATTGAAGAAATGAGTAGGACACAGTACATATTATATTTACATTTGATTCAGAATTCAAACCAAACAGATGAAGAACAGAAGAGTTTTAAAAATTGGGAAAGGGGTCCTACGATATTCTGGGAACTCTTAAGAAAGATTTCAATTTATATAAGGGAGAGGAAGACTTAAAGGGAAAGGAAAGGTGGGTGAGAGAGGCAAATATTGTGATATCAGTGGATGAATGGGGAGAGATAAATGAACAGCAGTGGAGAACAACTTGCTCCACCCTTGAGAACACGGGTGGAACATCATAAGATCCTTTAGAACACCAGCACAGACAAATATTATATACATATATTGTGTGTGTGTGTTATGGAGAAAAGGTTGCAATATTTCTTTTAAAAAAAAGGTATTTCTCTCTCTCTCTCTCTATCCATTTATATATATCGGCATATATATATATATATATATATATATATATATATATATATATATATATATATATATATATATATATATATGCCGATATATATATATATATATATATATATATATATATATATATATATATATATATGCCGATATATATAAATGGATAGAGAGAGAGAGAGAGAAATACCTTTTTTTTATATTATATATGTGTGTGTGTGTGTCTGTGTGTGTCTGTGTGTGTAGAAACGCACTTCATCCACAAATCAGACTATGCAGATTCAAATTTCAAAGTTGGCGCCTATTTCGAGTTTGCTTCGTCCCGCCCATAACGACCAACCGGCCAAGTTTGAAAATCGGCAGATAGTTTGGATTAGCGCTAGTGTCCTCCAATCATGTCCGTAGTGGGCATGTCATGAATCAATCACGTGAAAGACGTGCCCTCCCTGAATTTCAACAAGGATGTATGAAACAGCCACACGGGACATTGTCAACCAAACGCTGTTCGAGGTAAGTGTCCCAGATAACGCATGTAAACAGTACATGCGTTCATTTTCATATCTGAGTGGACAGCCTTGAAGCTAACGTTTGCATGCCTCTGATAAATTGTTACCATCATATAAGCTATTAGCATTTAGCTATCGTTTTTTGACTAAGTGACTGAGCCAGGTCATTTTATTTTACAGCTGAAGTATTAATTGTTAACGCGTGCTTTCGGTCAAAGCCTTTTCTAATATGGCCAGAAGTTAGTCGTAACTGTGTCATTCTCTGCTGATGTATGTTCATAAAAATAGTTATCCGTGATTTGAATGCAGTCAAACTGCTGTATGCTGCACTGTGTAATGTCGCACTCGTCCTGCATAAGTCCCGCAAAAAAAAAAGTTTCGTTCTAGCACTAGCATGCTAAGTTAGCCTGCTCACTGCTGTCTTCCCTCACTAGAGTCTGCTCTGTTTTTTCACCAGCAGAGTTTATTTCCGTCTGTCGCCACAGGTGTGGAGATGTCCGTTCCTTTGTGTTTAAATAATGTGTTGAGTGTCAATCTGCCCTGTACAAGTTGTTGATGCTAAATTATACAGATGTCTGCTGAATGTGATATTAGTCCATTCGGATTGAAATGTTAAACTGAGGTAGTGAGATGTGGGTTTTCTGGTTACCACATAAAGTTTGTTTGCCTAATTGTGTATTTATTTATTCTTTCCATTAAATCAGAATTACAGATGTCATTTATTTTTGTGTTTCCTGTTGAACTTTAAATACTGAAGCAATGAAAGCAGAAACTAACCTGTTTAATGGACCAATTTGTTATTTCTTGTAACTTAATTTTATTGTGCAAAACTGATTATTGTGTTGTAACATTTAATAAGTTAAAAAGCCTTTTCTAGCTCACCGTCAGCTCATGATTTCTCTGTTTTTCTGTTTGTCACCACAGTTGCCAAGTAAAGATTTAGAGATCCAGTCCTGACTCCTGCATCTCCTTAACAACTCGGGACACAACAGAGACGGGTTACATATATTTATTATATGATAGAGGATGACTCCCAGTGATAATGACTATAACAAATAACATTCTATAACATTCAATAACCAATCTATAAAACTAGATTTGAGCTTGCAATTAAACAAGAAGTGACTATCATGACTGTATAGATAAATGATATTTTTGGATGTTCATTTGTTAGCTTTGGACAGAGCCAGGCTGACTTTTTTTCTCCTGTTTCCCCAGATGTGTATGCCAGCTGTCTGTAAAAAAGTATACTTCGACCTCAATCTATTTTGGCAAGTGTTATCAGGATCTGAGATTGACACGTTTATTGTTTTAATTTGCAGATCTTACTTTCAAGAATATAATGTTGATAGGAGTAATGTGCAGAATGTAATCTCTAAAGAGAATATTAATCACTCTTTATTTCTGCTCTTCTGTGTCTCTCTTAGTTTGGAAGTAAAGCGGCACATTGTTGGCTTTGCTAGAAATGTTCAGTGGCTTGTGGATCACAAGGCAGACCCCGTCAGCCAAGCAAGTGGACAGACCCCGTCAGCCAAGCAAGTGGACAGACCCCGTCAGCCAAGCAAGTGGACAGACCCCGTCAGCCAAGCAAGTGGACAGACCCCGTCAGCCAAGCAAGTGAACAGACAGTTTGATAATAATAATTTTTCTTTGCAAGTAATAGTTAAAGTTTAATGGCCATGACCTAAGTCCAAATATTGCTGATGGTCTTCATAAGCTGCTCCTGTGCTTCACAATTGTGGACCAGTTGTGAGTCCAGCTCCCAATACACATTCAATGCATTGAGGCAATAAGAAGATTCTGCTAGTTCCATAAACATATATAATTATGTCAAATTTTAATCGTCATCGCATGAGGATATGTTCCTTTTTCACTGCAGTGAAAAAAGAATCCATACCATACATACACAAAGTTGACTTACCTTTATAACAAATGTAGACATCCTTTATCTTCTTTACGTTGAGTTGACTGTGGTCTACGACACAACTTAATCCACCAGAGACCTTTAGCTCTGTTTAGATGTGGTTTAGGAAATGGGATGTCGGGGATGAAATATACCCCATCACCTAGCCTCTCAGGACACCTTGTATCAAAGTTGTATTAGCCCTGCACATCCATTTTGATGGCTTCTGGACGAAACCAGGTCCGTCTGTCTCCAAAAGTTGTGTATAGCAACTTGTATTTTGAGAAATTACTTGAGAAAAAGCAGCCATTAGCTGTTATGCTAACGGCTACTATGAGAGCACGGTCAGACTGAATAATACACTGAAACGAAATGGCAATTCTGTCTGAGTATCAGGCTAGATATTTCCTGTCTGGTGCAATCTGCTCTAATAACTATGGTCCATCTATCCACCGCCAGAAATATATATTCCATATCATGTCACCATTTGAACTCCATGGTATTCAAAAATAAGACAAGTCACTATTAAAACATTTTTTTGTTTGTTTTAAACAATGTTTTTCAAGATAACATACTGATGTCATACTGATTACAGGATGATTGTACTGCGAGTATCATGTTTTGAAAAAGTTAGTGATAGATTGCTGGTTATGACCATACAGTCGAACAGGAAGGGGCTTTCCACTGTTACTGGATAGGTGGGCAGGGAGCTCTCTGGTTTCTGCTATTAGGGATTGTTACTGAAAACATGTCATTTGGGCCCAGGGTTCAAAATGTTGAAATACCCCTTTTTTCATATAGAAACAATATTTTGCAAGTAAAACACTATTGAACAATTATATAAAGTAACTGCTGAATACCTTACATTTACAGAGATTGCCTTAGCTGTTTTAATGTGTAATGATCTATCCTTGTTTTTCTGTCAAATTATAATTATTATTTTTTTTTAACAGTATTTCTTCAGTTTACTAAAATGATTGTTTAATACCTTAAATTTAAAGATATTATCTTTAAATATACCTATTGATGTATTTTGATGTACAGTGTTTACTTTTCCATAGTCCAATTCACTCACAGATAACTATTACTGTAAATGTGCAGAAATTGATTAAAGGTACATATTTGTTTATACATTGTGTCATTTTTGTTTTAATTGGGGAAACCGCAATTATGCAGCAAATCGGTGTAGATGGTTCCATGAAATGACTACTAAATACCCTTAATTTACAGGAATTGGCCTTAAATGCAGCTATTTTTGATGCATTTTTAATGTACTCTCCTTTTTTTTTCCACTGTCCAATGAACATTTTTAAATCGTGTAATTCCTTGAAATTACAGATTAATGCTGTAAAACGACAGACATTTAATATTGGTTTAATGCTTTTATAGCATTTTTATACATTATTTATCAGTCATTGTACATGAAAGAACAATATTTAAACAGGAATTTACTCTAGATAGATGAGGCAATTCCATGGCAATACCCTTAATTTACAGGGACTGGTCTTAAATGTAGGTACTTTTGATGTATTTTAATATACTAATTCTCTGAAATGACAGATTAATACTCTAAATTTGCAGACATTTATCTTTAGTTTTAGGAACCTAGTTCGTTTTTATATGTTACAAACTTTGTTATTGTACATGGAAAAAATAGTATTTTTAATGTGAAATTACTGTAGATGGACTGGGCTGTTTTCTAAAATAAATAATATATACTGTGAAATTACAGAGATTAATCTGAAGGTTATCTTATTTTAATGTTTTTTGACATGATATGTATGTTATTTTACAGTATTATCGTCATTTATCAACTATAATATACTGTATTTTAATTAATTTTGACTGTAAAATTTACTCTGTATTTTTACGGTTATTGTATGTAATTCTGTAATCCAGTTATTTACTGTAAATTTACAGTATCCGTCTGGAAACTTTGCTGCCAGTGCTTTTACCGTTTTTTTACAGTTTTTTTTTTTACAGTGTATATGCAAAATGCACAGAATTGCGCTATTTTGTAAATGTATTCCTCTCACAATTTAGTTAGTTAGCAGTCGTGTTAGCCACATTAGCTGACATCATCTGCTTGCCGCATTGTAAAAGTCATGTAGTTCATGACCAGCTGTCAAGCAAGTTGAACAGTGACAGCTGCACAGTTATTTTCTAAAATTTGAGCTTTTTTCCCACTGTTAATAGCATAAGTTGAGCTAAGTTTCCAATTACTGTACCATAAACTTAAATAAATGTCCTTCTCAGCAACCAGCACAATATCATCAGCATATACCGAGATACTGAAGTTGATATTGTTAATCGATATGCCAAGAGCAACCTGCAGCTACTTTACTTCCTGCCTTTGTGTTTTCTGCCAAATCTGATGATCTATTTCGCCCTGATTACTTCACCTGTGTCTTGTCATCTGTAGACAAAATGTGGTGTTGTTTATTTGTCAGATCATCTGTGTTCAGCTCCCCGTCCACTGTTCTGTCACTGTGCTTGTCCTTGTTCTCCTTGTTACTCATGTTCACCATCCTGTCTTCAAAGTTTCCTTTTGTCTACTCATCCTCCATTTAGGTTCACGTTTTGAACTAAACATGGCAGTATAACCCTATCTATCCACATAGGTGTAATGGCTTTTAGTTAATTTTGTGTATTTGGTTTTATGTATATATACTGTATATATATATATATATATATATATATATATATATATATATATATATATATATATATATATATATATATATATATATAGTAGATGGTGAGGCAGGAAAGGCTCAAAAAGTCCAAAAGAAAAGATGATGTCCAGAAAAGCAAAGGCTGAATGCTCGACACATGGTAAGTCAACAAATCAACACTGAAACCACAGATTGCAAGTAAAGGGAGGTAATGAGTCACAGGTGAAACTAACGAAGGTGGAACACACAATCAAAACTGGCAAGAGACACAAGAAAAGGCAGGAAATTACGGACAAAAGGAAAATTACTCTGAACCTCCACTAGTGCCAAAAGCATCCACTAGTGCCAACAGCACAATGGAAAAAGCCCTGTAGTGTAGCAGTGTTTCTTTGTTCCCACACTTCCATCTATGGCAATTTTGGAGGTACCACTTACCCCAGAAGATTAGTACCACCACTTTCCATCATCACCTTTTCAATGGGTGGACACACCATGGGTTGCATAGTTTTGCAACCCAGGCGGCCGCTGAATGCTGGACTTACCGTTGAATCGCCAGAGGCCAAGTACCTATTATATGTGAAAAGTTACGTGATTATTTATTTTTTTCATGTGTCACATTTCTTTCTCTCAGTCGCCGTTTGCAAGGTGAGATGGGAAGCATTAAGGGATGCTTTCACAAAAACTGAAAGGAAAACTGCCAAGTGGAACTGCAGGTGGATCACAGGCAAAGAACTGGAAAATTTTCAGACATTGTCCTCCTAGTTGCAGCCAAGAAGGTCTGTATTTCAGTATTATAATGAACTGTAATTTAAATGAAATGATTGAAATCTTTGATAATGATAGCAAAACTGATTTTTCATACTTTATTGAAAAAGTAGGGAGGGATCATAAATTACATTCATTAATCTCAAGAACTGATTTTTCCTTTGTGGATTCAAGATGCATTTCAGCTACAGTATGTAAAAACAAACAGCTGATGTGGAAGCCAGGGAGAGATCTGGTATACCACGGTCCCATAGTGGGGGCAGTACTGCCTGGATCTGGATCTCCAGGGAAAGACCCTCCAGACATCCAAACTGGCAGTACAGGACAGACATTGAGGAATGGCTTTTTAAAAGGTTTAGTCACAAACACACAGGTTTTTAAGAGTTGTTTGACTGTTTTCTTTTACCGTTATTGTTTTAGTGATCATTTTGGATATTAATACGTTCCTTAAGCGTGTGGTGAGTGACTTATTTTCTGTGTAGTCTTGCTTGGGTTTGATGGATGTAATTTGTAGACTGTCTGAATCATGTGGAAATGTTGATGACAAAAATCAAGGAACATGGGGTTTCCGGTTCCTCCACTGGATGATGATGATTACTGGATAATGTAATTTGTGAGCTCCCCAATGGTTTTGTGGAATAAATCCAAAATGTTATGCTGTGCACATTTTATTTCAACTGTGGAGAAAGGGGTTGCTACCAGAAGTACGACAACCGCTAATGTATCAGAAAATTAAAGAGTAAACGACAGACTGGACGAAGCAGAGGGGAGAATCGATGAAACGGAGACGGCACTCCAGGCAGTGTCAATGCTAATTAAGAGGCTAATGCAGCGCCAGGCTAATGTGGAGACCAGGCTGACTGACCAGGAGCTTCAAGCAGATAATTTAAGGATTTACGCAATACCTAAAGAAAAAGAGGGCACCCACATGGTTGGAGTTTTGGACAAACTATTGAAAAACGCACTTGACCTTCCCCATGACAAGGAGCTTGGAATCGAACGGGCACATTGAGCACTCACACCGAAGCCTAACAGCACACAAGCAAAGCGCTGATCCATCGTGGTCAAGGTCAGAAGTTACAGAGTGAAAGAGAAGGTTCACTGGAGAGCATGGGAGAAAAAAATAAGCGTTTTGCTACACTGCTCATTTCTATGTTGATGACCTCCCCACTGAAGTGCTTCAAACTCAAGGAGAATGATCAAATCAACAAGTCAACAATATCGGACAGACGAGACACTCTGTTTCTGAAACACTGCTGGTGAAGTTTGACAGAGCCAAACTGTCACAGAGAGAATGTCATAGAGTTGTGCCTGGGGGAAATCATGACTTCCAATTGTCATATTTTTACATACTCAGAAGATGCTAACGAAAGAAGAAACAACAAAAACGTTAACAAAACATTCTGCACTTTAAATCTGTTCATGTTCAGGTAGTGAATCAGCTGAGATGTGGAGATGTAGAGTTTGACTGTCTTTGTCTCTAGAAACGGGGGTTGATTATGGGTAATGCAGAGCTCGACAATATCCAGAACCAACAATTTTCAGAATCAGATGGAGTCAACTGAAACCTGTTTTGTTGCATTGGTGGCAGAATGTTGTGACAAAGCATGTGTGCAATGAGAACAGGTTGGTATTACATTCTGTACATCCATCTTTTGTTTAGTATAATCGTTAAATCTCTATGCTGGCTTTTTGATATATTATTATATATGCAAATACAAAAAATCTGAAGGGGAAAGAGGGTGAGAATTTCAGACTTTCATCTAAAGAACTGTGAAATTGAATTGGCACCACTGACAGGCTTGAAGAGAGACACTTCAGTCCTTTGTTTGACCGGTGCCAACCTCTGAGCTCTGAGTTCCAAGCTGTCACAGCCGACGCATTGTCCACTCAATGAGTCACAGCATGGAGACCGGAAGCTGTCAGGAGCCATTTTGATTCTTTAATTCAACACATCACTTCACGTTAAGCTACAAACCTGTCTTTCAGGCTATTAAATCAAATTCACAGCTCACATCCTCTAATCAACTATTTGATTAATGCTCTTAAATAAGGCTTTCTTGCTTGCTTACAAATAATTATTTTAATGGTGATGCTAACTGACTGTTGCAGAACATGTATCGTTTTAGCTGCTATCAGTTAGCCTGTCTAATGCAGTAGAAAACAGGGTGGCAACAATCTGAAATGAGCTGCTTGGACAGAGATACATGGATACACTTAGTACACACTTACAATGCATTATAATATGCATTTAATTTTTAATATTGGCTATTATAATGTTATGTTGATTTATGGCCACTAATTATTAATTTGAGAGCCTGGATTTGGTCATTAAGGAGAGCAAATGAAGTCATTTGTGAATTAAGTGCTTTGAAAGTTGCAAGGAGAGTTCAGGAACTTGAAATAGTACATTTAGAAAATTGTACTAAGGAAGGAAAGGAATAAAATTTATGGAACTTGAATTTGAGAGGACAGATTGTACGGGAATGTTTACTTAATGAACCCGGGAGCATCAATGAAGTAATTTGAGGAAATCAAATTAAAGAACTGGAAAATGCAAATTCTAAAAGTGTTCCAAATTCCAATTCATGTCGTTAGGGCTGCAGTAGACTTACTATTAGACTATGAAAGCTAGAAAGTTACTGTTCAGGAAATATTTATGGGTTTCTTGACAACCGTGCAGTCCCAGTCCTGCTGTAGAACTATTTGTGTTGTCATGGCCAGTTAAATGATTAGATAAACAAATCATTATCTGCTGCCACGTATTACTGTTAACTAATAAAATGTGCTTTTAGGACTGTTGTACGAAAGCAATGTCACACGCAAAGATTTTACACTGAATATTAGCAGAGCTGTGATGTGAATTCTGGCACTTGGCTTAATAATGCTTGTTTACACCCTCTGTGCTGTTCATAACGTTTTTATTTACTGACTTTGTCCCTCTTTTGCGGTAAGCAGGAATGTGGCTGTATGTTACAGTAGTACATTTTTAAAATTCAAAGTAACACTATAACACGAGTATAATATTCTAGTACTTTTTCCATCCCTGGGTATATTAAGCAAAGCACAAAGTAAGCAACCAGAGAGTGCAAATCAAGGAAATGGAACATGCAAATTAAGAAACTAATTTCAAGGCATGAATAAGTCGTATGTGGACTTTTTTGTTTGTTTTCCCACGATACCCGCTGGGCTCTGTAGTTCACTTGCGACTTGTTTCATGATTTAGATGCAGCGGTTGTGTCTGAGTCGTTGAGGGCTCAGGATAATCAGGATTAGCGGAAGTTATGAGCGATTAGGCGGAGAGGAAAAGAGGATCAGACCACTGATGATTGAAAAGCCGGTGCACAAAATGACCAACAGCTTCAGCTCTGCGGCGGCTTCCAGCTGACACTGGTGTGATTTATAAAGTGAGAGGAGGCCCCTGGAGAAAAGCCAAGGCTTAGACAATTAGAGCAGAGCAGTCAGGCCCAACCTGCTCCCAACACTTTAAGTCCATCAGTCAGAGAGAAATTCGCTCCACTTTATTTTGGTGGGATAATTATTCATGCACTGTCATAATTGCAGCCGAGCATGCAGCCTTGACCTCTCTGTACTGCTTAAGCACACTTCAACTGGTTTCATTTAACAGTCAGCCTCATGCTCAGGGCAGTGGGTGGCATGCTAACTATTTCATACAATAACTTTTTTTTATGCTGCAATTAGGAAGCCTTTTATTTCCTGAAAATTGCTGCAGTTCTGCGCACTGTAAAACCTAACAGCGTATCTTAATAAAACAAGTTAACAACTTAATCCTCCTAAAATATTTGGAGTCTCTAATTCCCACGAATTAAACCTAATTAAAATGAATTGTTGAAGGAATAACCATTGTTTGGAGTACACTTAAATTTGCTGTGCATGCAAATTTCCACTCTATTTCATTGACTCATTTTTCTCGAAGATGACTTTATATCAGATTAAAAATGTAAGCCCTGCTGACCTCTGGGCTGCTATGATGCTGTATAGATCAACCAGATCAGTAAATTTATGCCCAAGTTTGCATCCAGATAATTGTTAATGATCCCCTAACGTGTAATGATTCAGTGCCAGTCACATGAAAAACAATCAGAGCCACAATCATTAGATCAGACAATCTAATCCAGACAAAATGAATTGCTGTCTTTTTGTTAATGAGTGCGGTAGTGGAGAAACAACAACTGGAGACTGAATTACGTTTAAAGAGTTTATTGATTCACAAGGGGAATGTGCAGTGCAGGTGGGGAAGCCAGCGGTGGGGCGTCAGGGGTGGTGCAGAGTGCAGACATGGAGACAAACAGGGCTGGATGTAGCAGGAGGATGGCAGAGAGGGTTTTCCTCAATCACAGGGAAAATCACCATTCAGTGCTGTTACCCAAGGGAGACTGAACGGTCTGGCATCGTCTGGAAAGTTTAGCCGAGGTTATACGCAGCTAGGTTGGTTGGTTAATCAAGCAGTCTGGTCATGAATGACCAAGCAGTGCATCAGTTTTTTTATTTTTTTACTTTTTTGGGGGGGGTGGGGGGTTACAAGGACTTGTGGGAGACTATTATCTCCTTTCCTTTCATAAAGGATGGAAAGGAGATAAGTGGGGAAGCACTGAAGCTCATTTCCTGAACATACATGCTTTTTCTTTTCATTGTCCAATAAGTAAATGAAGTATTTTGGCTTTGAGTTTATTTTTGAATGGTTTTGGACTGATGGTAGGACACACAGGACTTATGATGAAAACACCACCTGGGCTCTAGGAAACTATGATTTGGTGTTTTTAGCCTAAACAAATAATTGTTTCTTTCAGTCAGCTACATAAAGTGCATTAAACTGTGATGCAGCATTTACAGTGTAAAAAGTCTCAAATGTTCCTCCGGATCGTGACATTGAACATGATCTAGTAGAGCTACAGATGAAAATGAAACAGCCCCAGTAGGAGGTAGCAGCTCTGACAGCTTAGCAGAGCATTTACAGTAAATTCTGGCTGCCTTCTTCTTGAAAATGCAAACTATTCTCCATGTATCACAGAGGGCAACACAGGAAATCATTGAGAATATTGATCAGCTGTTTTCACTATCAGAACCTGGTGTCAGAGAATCTGTAACTTGATACTGGAAAAAAAAAAACACAACTGCCCCTTTATGGACGCAGAAACAAGCAGTTTTAGATGGTAATTTGCATGAATCTGTTACACCTGATGGATCACTGTCAACACACGCAAGGACAAAATATTCTGAGGAGGAACGATCGGAATGATTTTGGAATATGATCTTGCTTTGTTAAGCCTGTAGTATGTAAGTATGTAAGTATGTTATTGAGTCATCACATTGTACCTACTTATGTATGTACCCATTCTCACGTCTTTGCAGCTATTGTTGAGAAAGTCCAGGAACAGTATTTGTTTGGACATCAGATGATGGTCAGAAATGATCAATAATTCTCTATGTTTATAATTCTGAAATTGCAAAACTTCTGGAAGGACAACAGGGATGAAAAATATGGCTCAGCCCAACACATTGAAATGATGCACTGCAGTTTGGATATCCAAAAGTTTTTAAAACTCACAAGTGACCTAAAAACTTTGAAAGAAGTGAGGGGGTTGGTGACTGCCTCAAAGGCACAGTCTACTCTGTTGCAGCTGATAACCTTGCTGCCCATGGGCGATCTGCTTTTAATGGGAGTTTCAGGTCTAGTTATTTCTGCAGATTTTGTCTTGCTACCCAGACAGAACTGCAAACATCAGATGCAGTCACTGCTTGTTTTGAGATGAGGACCAAAAAGCTGAAGATGAATGATCACTGTGAATAAAAACTCTTTACACCACCCCCTGAACTCGTATTTCCTATGGTTCCTATGGAGTTAGCACATGGTTTGAAAGGTTTGATTTCAAAGAAATGTTTCAAACATTCTGATAAGGTTGAATTGGACGAGGGCGGTCAATCATTCCTTGACGGGTCAAGACTCATCAAGGACTATGATTTTGTCTTCACTTTGGAGACCAAGAGTTTGAAAACGGCCTATGCAATTTAGTTAACATAAAAGACCTAACACAGAGGGGAAACTATTAAGATAGTTAGAACTGTTGAGTCGGATCTGAGCACAAATGACATAGCATTACTGTCTGATAACACAGATTCACCAGAGATCTGTTTCACCATTCTCATATGAGGTAAAATATGCTCTAAGAGAGACCAGCTCTGCATTTGTGAAAGAGGGCAAAACTGTCAGGTTGACCAGGGATCAACAACACAACATACTAGATGTGGTAGCTGCTGAACTAAAGCTTATCCCAGAACCAAACAGATTAGCAAGGCTGCAGAGTCTCTGGTGAGCAAAAACCAATGTCTGAAAGAAAACTGTTCCAAAACAGGGTATTAGAGCTGGACAGCTTGCTCTTTAAAATGGGCAAGTACATGACCAAACTGAGCAGGGCTGGAATAAAGCAAGTTGTGGTGAATGCAAGGACCGCAGGACCAATCCAGAGGGTGCAGCATCCAGGGCCAACAAAACCGAAGAGGGGGGAAAACAATTTCCTTTCCAAATATCCTCATGAAGAAACTAAGGACAAACTGGAGACCCAGAGGTTTGAGATGGTGAAACAGTTCAAGAAGACATCGATAGAAAGAGATATGATTCACACCCATGTGCACCTTTGTACTGAGGTGCTCCGCCCACTGCCGAACTTAAAGACACGTTTATGTCCAACTTCACTGTACACTGGATTATGCCACATATTAGAAAGTTACAATATCAGCCTAAAGACAAACTTCATGTTTCGGATGATTTCAAAGGGAACGTTCTAAATAAACCATAAACTAATTTGACTTTTTAATGTGGCTTCTGTTACCGCACTCCTCTACAGCAGTACATTGCTTAGTTTCAATGTCGGACCCTCTGTTTTCTAAGCTGGGGGCGCATCAACTGCCATTTACTGCCGGTAACACACTATGCATATGCATAAGTACCTCCTACAACCTCACTTCAAAATACCCAAGCTATCCTTTAAGTGGTGTTCAAGTTACACTTTATTATTATTATTATGTGTGTGTAATAATCAGGTTTCATCCTGCAGATACAGATTATTTCAGAGATTATCTGCTCCCAAACACAAATTAAATGTTTATTTAGCATCATAGACTCTCTACTTATCTATCTGTGTAGCTGCTTTGATAGTCACGGTGTGCTTTGTTCATGCCCTTCAAACTGAGAGAGCTTCAATGTCCAGATCCTCTTGAATATTAAAGAGTTTTGAAATGATCAGGGTGGGCCTAAACTGATCACTGTCTGAGCTAAACACTCCTGGACTAGAACTCTCTACTCATTATATGGAAGGACAAAGTTGGTCCAAATAATTTCACTCTCTATTTAAGATTTGGTGTTTTGGATATTGCTTCTACTCTTGTATAGAAATCTGTAAATGATGTAATAAGTTTTTTTTCTCCATCATGAGCTTGATTAAGTGTCTGATAACATTAGTTTGATATGAAACTCACCATGTGTCAATCATCCTTGAGGATCAGCTTGTAATGTCGGACAAATCTTGGACAGATTCACGAGTAACTTTGTTCAGACTGATCTATGCATTCCATTTGAGCTACCTGAAGAACCCAAGTGGTTTCCTTGAGTTCATTTGGGATGTCTTCTTCACACCGGGGACGCAAGTGCCGCGGAACGGCTGCGTCGCGGTCACCGTTGCTGATCGCTGCCACTATAATCAATGAGACCACTCACACCGGGCACGCCCGGAACGTCTCAGCAGCGTCTCTCCGCTCCGAAATCCAACACAGAATCAGCGTAATACACTTCTGCCCCCTTTTCAAAATAAAACACAATATGCAGTTCATGTCGCCTGTCACAGCTTCACGTCCACATTACGCTATGACCGGTGGCACCAGGTCAGCAGTCAATCAATCAAAGAGTCTCAACATGAATGAGAGACTAATTGTTGAATTGGAACAGCACACAATAATTTATGACACAACAGATCCTTTTTATAATCCCTCCCACGTCGGAGAAGCAAAGTTAGCTCTTTGTTGTTGTTGTTTCTTTTATACACAGTTTTTCGCGGGGACTCGCGTACGTTCAGGATCTCACGTGAATATGGCTAGTTTGCTACGCTGCCGTTACACTGCCAGTACGCAAAACTGTGGCGCAGGGGACGGAGCAAAACCGTGGCGCAGCCATTCCGCGGCACTTACGTCCCCGGTGTGAGTCCCGTGTAAGCTGACACATTGTGTTTCTCTGCAATATTATAGATACAGATTTGTATGTGTTGACATGGAAACTACCTACTACTTTCCAGGATGAGAAAGAGACATGTACAACATGTCTTAGGCTGTTTGTTGTTGTTTCTTTTATACACAGTTTATCACGGGGACTCGCGTACGTTCAGGATTCTCGCGTGATGTCGTGATCTCGAGTTGACGCCGGGCAGAGGACGGAGCAAAACCGTGGCACAGCCGTTCCGCGGCGCTTATGTCCCCGGTGTGAGTCCCGTGTAAGTCTGAATAATGTAGGAAAGCAGCAAACTCAAACCAAACCTGGAGTAAGATGTCAAAAAGGTTTTGGCTTTCATGCCACAAACTATAAAACAAGTGAGAAATTCTGTGAATTTTACAGCTGAGAATAATGTGCATGCGCAGGGACTGTGGGTGCTTGGTAGTTTCATTTTTGTGTGTGTAAACCACTGACAGTATAAAAATGGACAAAGCATGTGTAACATCACCTGTAGATTTCCAATGCGCCCAACACCTGTCTGTTCCAGCTCCTGGAAGTGGACTGAAGGTAGGCTGAATGATGCCTGGGTGCTAAAACAAGCCATCTGTAACAACATCTACCTGTCAGTCAAAGTGGCCATGCTGTTAATACTGCATAACTTTAATCCTTAATATAATTTGACCAGTTGAGTGCAATTAACTATATTATGAATAGTACAGTTGTCATGAACGGGGAAATTAGCTATAGAGAGACCAAAACTGTTTTTTGTACCAGGCTGTAAACATGTTTATTTCTGCTGTGAAGTTGGACATTTGAACATGGGGACAAAGAAAGAAAGGAAGAAAAGAAAGGGGGAAGCTATTAATAATAAGAGTAAGAAAGAAAGGATAAAACACAAGTTACAGAAAATATGAACAATTACATACAATTCTGTCATAACCTCACCTGCCCCGATAACCTCTGGCACCTCTTTGTCCCATAGATATACTACAATGAGATCTAAGCCAAACATTCAGACTTTACACTCATTTAGAGAAATGAAATGACTAGAAATGGAGCTCGTAGCGTGTGTGCTGTCTCTGCTGAGGCTGAATCTGTTTCTCAACAATCAGCCCTGTCATGTTCCTGCAGAGGTGATTGAGGTCATTAATGTTGTGGAATGTCAAGAGTGTGAAGAGATGCTGTCTGAGGTTTATCCAACCATGACTGCTGTCTTCTCCAGAGATATGAACCTGGCATCTCTCTGACACACACGCACACACACACACACACACACACACATGCGCACACACACACACGCACACTGAAATATTCCCACAGATTTCCACAGACATAAATTTGAAGGTAAATGTTGCAGTCACATGGTTCAGTGACATTAGGAGGAGCGGCAGAGGGGAACCGAGTGTCATGGACACCCTGAGCTTCAGAGACTCATGCAGATACTGCAACCATGAAATGAGATTTCCAAGATAAATCACCCTAAATCCACGGCGGTGGGTATATTAGATTTATACACTGTGAAGGCGAATTATGTTAGTTATAATCCGTGTGTGAAATGAAATCATTTATCTTAATGATGTTCAATTGCAACTGGTTTTAGTCAGCAACACCCATTTTTATTTCTTTCAGACTGAATGTTCTTCAGAGTTCCCAAATATCTTTTTTAGATTTTTAGTTTAAATGATCCACATAAGCTGTTGCCGTGGCAATCAGCTTATCTTCCTGGGGTCCATACATAAGATGCAAAAAACATTATATAATAAATACTGTTTTTTTTAGGTTTATTTTGAACATTTATTGAAAAATGACATCAAAGCTCTCAATCATGTATAAATCAAAGCCAGTCAACACTGTACATACATTCAGATATTTCTAAAAATTCATGTTTACTAGTTAATTATGTCACTTACTATGTGATGTCATGATTTAATTTTGATGAGGCAGATATTAAGAGATATTAGTTTCTTGTAACTTGCTATGTAAATTTTTTTTTTTTTTAACTTTTTGTGTTAATGTTTGCTTTGAAAAGATAAGTTCCGGTAGAACAAGTCCTAACCAGCTGGCAAGCAAAACATACACATCCTTGCCTGGTTCATTTACTCTCTCTCTCTCATCACATGGACAAGTGTGGACCTGGCATGTCAACGTTGGTTAGTTTCGGAGACTTACTGGGGATTTCCCCTGGTGGACGTAAGCACCACGGAGCTTTGCTCCGTCCTCTGTCCGATGTCAATCACCACCGGGCCTTGTGAGCCAGCCATATTCACTTGAGATCACGTGATGATCCTAAACATACGTGAGGCCATGAGATCCCGTGAGATCCCGTGATAAACTGTGTGTATAAAGGACACATCAACAACAAACGGATTACTTTGCTTCTCTGATGTGGGAGAGATTATAAAAAGGATCTGTCATCTGTCGTCGTCCATGTTGAGACATTGGCAATATGAACTGCGTAACTGTGTATGATAGCGCTGCAGCGCGGAGAGACCTGGTGGATGGAAGGGGTTCTGGTAATGATGCGGTCAGTTCTGGACCAGTTGGAGCTTATGAAGAGATTAGTAGATTAGTAGGTGAGGCCAAGGAGGGACGGAGGTGGTTGATGTTGCGTAGGTGGAAATAAGCGGACCGGGTGATGTTGTTGATGTGAGACTGAAAAGAGAGTGTGCTGTCGAGGATGACACCCAGACTCTTAACCTGTGGGGAGTGGGAAATGGAGCAATTGTCGATGTCAATAGAGAAAGTCGGTTTTAGATAATGTTAATTTGGTGCCAATGAGGAGAACCTCATTTTGTCACAGTTCAGTTTAAGTAGATTTGAGGTGAACCAGGATTTTATTTCTGTCAAGCAGTCAGTAATGGAGGAAGGCGGGAGGTTGGAGGTGGGTTTGCTGGCAAGGTAGAGCTGGGTGTCTTCTGTGGTAGCAGTGGAAATTTAAGCTGTATTTGCAGAAGATATTACCAAGGGGGGAGGAGATAAATGACGAAGAGGAGGGGCCCCAGGACAGAGCCCTGGGGCACACCTGAAGTGACAGAGGCTGAGATGTGAAGGTTTTGAGCTGAATGAACTGGGTGCAGCCTGACAGGTAAGATTTGAACCAATATAGAGGAGTCTGAGTGATACCAATGGAAGAAAGTTGCAGTTAGGTCGAGGAGGATGAGGATGGAGAGTAAACCAGAATCAGCTGCCATGAGGAGGTCGTTGGTGATTTTAATGAGGGCTGTTTCTGTACTATGGAGGGAGAGGAAACCAGATTGGAACTGTTCATACAGGTTGTTGTTGGATAGATGTGCGTTGAGTTGAGTTGTGCCTATTTTCTCAAGGATTTTGGAAATGAAAGGCAGACAGAGATCGGACGTAGATTATTGAAGATGGTGGGGTCAGTGCCAGGTTTTTCATAATTGAGGTTATTGCAGCAGTTTTGAATGGGGTAGGAACAGTTCCAGTGGTGACAGAGGAGTGGATGATGGGAGAGATGAGAGGGACCAGAGAAAGAAGACAGGCTTTAACTAGAACTGTGGGGAGAGGGTCCAGCTGACAGGTGGATGGCTTAGACCTGTAGATGAGATCTGAAATTTCTGAGGTAGTGGGGAGCTGGAAGGAAGAAAAAGAATGGGTAGGAGGAGGAAGTTCAGAAATGACAGATGACAGTACAGATTAAACCAGTGTAATAATTGGATTTTGTTTGGGTGATACAGTCCTTGTAGTGCAATTTTTGTAGATGTCTTTGTGGACAGTTAGTCAATTTTTTCGGTGGAGCCGCTCGAGTCAGCCTTTGGCTTTCATGAGCCGAAGTTCGGGCGTGAACCAGGGGGCAGAACGAAGGAAGGAAACAGACCTATGTGAGTTGAGTATGTGATGAAGTGCAGTGTTGTAGTGTGAATCCAGTTCTTCAGGGGTGGTTAAATTGTGAATGTCCATGAGGGGGTAGATAGCAGCAGATTAAGTCCAAGATGTGACCTTTAGAATGAGTTTGAACATCAGCATACTGTTGGAATCCAAAGCTGTCCACGCAAGCTGTAAAGTCTTTGGTAAGAGGGTTATTAATAGTGTCCATGTGAATATTGAAATCTCCCAGCACTATATTATTTGCTGAGAGGGTGGACAGGTGTGTAAGCAGAGCAGTCATTTAGAATGTCGTTATTAGGTTTGGGGGGATGGTAAACAGTTATAATGATGGTGGGAGTAGGTCCAGACAGTATACACATGGTGGATTCAAAGGAGGAGAAGGTAGGAACAGACACCGGCAAGACTTTCCACTTCTCATGGTGAATTATCACAAGACCTCCTCCTCGTCCGGTGTCGCGGGGTTGACAGATGTAAACAAACCAGGGTGAGTGGATTCTTTAAGTTGAGAAAAGTCGTTGAGCTGTTGCCAAGACTCGGGTTAAACAGAGGAAGTCTAACTTACCGTTGGTGAGGAGATCCTGGATGAGATGTCCTTTGCTCGTGAGTGAGCAGACGCTGAGCAGACCGAAGTTGACAGTGGTGTTGTCACATCTGGCAGGTGTGTTAGCTGACCGGGCTAGGCAGGCTAGCACACTGTGTGTGCAGCCGGAGAAACTCAGCAGCAGAGCACTGGAGCAGACCCGTCACGGGTTTCTGAATAAGTGACAGGAGAGAACAGAGAAGCACGGACCAGATATGCATCCTTCTGGTTAACATAGTGGGCGCGGACTTGGGTACCTTGGAGAAGGTGAGCAGAGGCAGAAGCAGATGGGACTCAGCAGCCGGGGCAAGACAGGTGGGTGAGTGATAGTCCATATAACCATGCAGGAGTAATGATTAGATCGGCGATCTTATGCTGAAATATGAGATGATTAAATATGCTCGCTGAGAACAATCACACAGTCCATAGGTCGCAAGACCAACGGACAAATTAAATAGACATTTCCGGTGAGCAGCGGCAGCAAGTCGCACCAGTGTTCACTCTGGACCCGGAAACTGATGAAACTCATGAATTGGATAATTACACTGAATAGTAAACCTCCACTTTTTGACAGATAAATCTGTGATTTGGAGCATATTAATACTTCATTTGTAAGATATTTAATCATTTAAATATATGTGACAATTGTTTGTGGGTGTTTGATGTTATACATTACTGCCAGTTGATATGCAAAGTTTCTGACCTAAAAGAAAGTGGAATAGAAAACCTGAGTACATAGACACAAAAAGTTTCTCAATTTGTCTGGCACCTATGCTCGTATTCACTTTTTCTCTGGTCTCCTGTGACTAACCTGTCACACGCTTACCCCACGTGGAGTCAGTCTATAATACAGATCTGCTGCCTGAGTCAAATAGTCAGCCAACACTTCCTCCTGCACCGCAGAGAAAACTTCTGCAGTGATTTGCTGTACCTGCTCAGTGTTACAGGGCAGATACCGTGCGCCTTCACAACTGATCTGACTGACTTGCCCTTCTTTGTGACCTCATCAGATGCTTTTTTTTTTTTAAACATTTGCAGGCACACCTCTGTCAGTCTTTCCTGTCCACTGCCTAGGCATTCTGTAAAATTATCAAATAATTATCAAGAAAGTGTTCTTAGTTGTATGTAAGGGGATGGTTGTTTTACAACCCACCCCACCCCTGTCAGCCATTGTTTAGCTAGCTGTATTAGCATAGTGGTTTGAAATTAGCAGGGGGGAAATGCATCACATTTTACCTGAGAAACTACAAGTTAATGTAATGTGCGTTATATGGTTTTATGTAGTAAAGTACTAAACAAAAAATAGTCTCAGTCAAAAAATGTACTTTCTTACCTAAAAATCATTTTTTTCTCTGAAATGATCATATGACTCTTATCTTATCCCTGATTGGTGGAATTGGTGGTGTTACTACTGTTGTGCTACTGTTGCTTTTTCACGTGATGATCTCTTTTCTCAGTGGTGATGGCGGAGGTGAAGGCCCAGCTGTTGTGCTCACAGTTCGTCACTCCTGTAGACGTTCAAGAAGAGCTGAAGATGCTCACAGTGAAGCCAGTTCAATAACAGGAACTACAGTTTGGCCAAAAAGCCTTCATGTTCGAGGGGTATTTTCAGACATTTTCTATCTCTCTCAACGGTCACAGGAGCCACTGCGGTTGACTGCTCTGCTGTGATTGGTGGCCTCCACCTGGCCCACCGATAGACAGAGACACACGCACATATGGGGGCAATGGGGCCAGAGTCAGGCACACTCAAAATGATCTGAGAATCCCCTGTCTTGGTAGAAGTCAAATGAAGCAAAGTATCCAAGTCTTGCATCACTGGCCAGGTCATTCTTGTACATCCCTGCTACTTCTACTCCATCTGAGCGACTGTTCTCAGCAGCTGGGAATATTACCTCAAAGAAGGGAGCTGGCCTCACACCTGATCATGATGATTTATTTATTAAAGGCAATATGCAATTTTAATTACAATAACATCATCTGTTAACGACAGACTTTAAGTGACTTATAATTAAAAGATTGACTTGGATGTTAAAACGTAACAATATCCTTAAAAAGTAACTTATTAGCAAGATTAGTTGATCAATACTGATCCTCAGTTCTGTGCATGGTCATGACATGGTCTGATTTATAATAGCACATAGCACAGTGGCCTTACATATAGATACCCAAAGGGTTCACAACCTAAGGCATTCAGTTGTAGTTACACTACTTATTAGTAAATTTGGAAATTTTGGGTTAGCTCACATTTTTAGTTATTTTACTTTGCAAGGTTTGTTTTAGATGGAGAAAACCACCCAGTGGGATTTCTAACCAACTCTGTGAAGCTTTAGCCTCTTTTATAATTTTGGTTTTGACAACTATATTGCTTGCTTCATTCCAGGTTTCAAAACGACCTAAACTACTACACTATCTGCTCAGCACCAAACAGGCTCTCTTGATTTTTTTGGCTTGTGCAGCTGCTCTGTCACGAGAGGCTTGAGTTGTTCTGTGCAGACGCCAGACAATAAGAGCCCACGTGTCAAAGAGCAAGTGAGACAAATGACTGGTGATCATCTGCCACAGTTTGGCTCCTCTGACACTATGGTAGTGTGAAGGAGATTTCCGCAGCTCTGGTCACATCCTGTCAGGAGGAAAGAAAAGGGCTTTTAGCACAGTGGCTAACAGTGAACAACAGCTAAAAGTGGTTGAGTTTGGTCTGTTTCTAAGCTCTCTGCACTGAATGTGATTGGATTGAGATCTGGGAAATTTAGAGACAAAGTCTTCACCTTGAACTCGTTGTGTTCCTCAAACCATTCCTGGTGATTTTACCATTCCTGCTTTGTGGCAGGGTGCATTATCCTGATAAAAGAGAATGCTCTATGCTGCTCAGAGAATTTTGTTTCCACGAAAGGGTGTACATGCTACAATGCTTTAGGTGGGTAGTATATGTCAAAGTAACATCCAGGACCTGAGGTTTACCAGCAGATGCATCAGACCATAACAAACCATTCTTCCATTGCTCCTTGGTCCAGTTCTGATGCTTTTGTGTCCATTGTTGGTGCTTTCAACAGTGGACAAGGGTCAGCATGACACTTTGGCGGGTCTACAACTTCACTGCCCCATATGCAACAAACTGCCATGCACCTTTTTATCAGAACCAGCATAAACTTTTTCAGGAGTTTGCGCTACACTAGCTCATCTGTTGGATTGAAACACATATGCCTCAATGAGCCTTGGCCACCCATGACCCTGACGCCGGTTTTCCTTCTTTGGATGACTTTTGATAGGTACTGACCACTGCAGTCTGGGAACGCCCCACAATAACTTTCTCAAAGTCGCTTATAGATTTACATTTGCCCATTTTTATGCTTCTAACATCAACTTTGAGGAGTAAATGTTCACTTGCAGCCTAATATATCCCATCCACTGACAGGTGCCACGATAACGAGATAATCAGTGTTATTCTCTTCACCTGTCAGTGGTCTGAATGTTGTGGCTGTAGAATTGGGCTGAGCATTCTCCTTGACTGTGCTCTACATCATTTTGTGTGCTGTTCCTGTGTCACTTGACTATAATGTAGTTCATGCGTGTCTAACACATTTTACTTCAAGGGCAACATACAGCCCAATTTCATTTCAAGTGGGCCGCCAAGTCAGCTGCTGCAGGAGCAAAGGCCAACGCTTGACAGCGTTGTGTGTCACATAGCCTTTACGTAAGTACGCAGCATGAGGTCTGCTACTTTTAATACGACAGATAGGACATGACCCCCACTGGAGGCGTAAAAAAAGAGAAAAAGGGACATTTGATTCGTCTGTACTTTCCATTCTTCTACACCACTTTTCTCTAGACCAG
This sequence comes from Nibea albiflora, assembly GCA_014281875.1. Classification (NCBI taxonomy): domain Eukaryota; kingdom Metazoa; phylum Chordata; class Actinopteri; family Sciaenidae; genus Nibea; species Nibea albiflora. The sequence continues at coordinate 26,467,291 of CM024796.1, forward strand.
ACATGTGCTCAAGACATCACCGTTACCTTTCTAATTGTATCAACCTCACCTGCTTCACACTCATCAACTTGTCATGGAAGTCCTGGTGTGGAGCGTGTGTGTTTGAATACCCTGACACAGAGAGCAGGGTAGAGGCTGCAACATGAGAATGAATCACATGGAACCATAAAAAAAAACACAGATTCAAAGTTTCACTGAGGGGAACGCCCTGCTCACATTCTGCCCAGTACAACCATCTGCTGGCCACTGAGCAGCTCGACTGGAGCAGGTGGGGTTAAGTGGCACCTCAGTGGTGGTAATGACAGAGCAGCAGGCAGTACCTTTTCACGTTCCCCTACCCAGATTTATCCTGTCGGTCGGGGGTTTGAAACATTGACCTTCCAGTCACAGATAGTTTAACCCCTGGGTCTGCCAGGCCATCAAATGCAATTCTACCATTCATGTTCACAAGGAGTGTGAACATATTAGTTATGTTAAGTATTAGCCATGTACTCCCCCCTGTTCACGTTGTTGTGTGAATAGGGTGAGGGTTACTGGACAGTTTATGAATTTACGAAGGTTTTGCAACAAGATGCATGTAAATACAGATGTTTGTGGCTGCAGAGTGACATCGCATTTCTCCATGTGTGTGTTCTGCCTGTTCAATAGATGTTTGGTATGAATCCATTCATCATACTGTCTCCATTTTGTTGCACTCACTGTGTGGATACTTCAGCTCCACTCAGTGTGTGGACTGGGAGTCTAACTGTTCATAACTTAATTATAACTTGCAACAGTTTTTAATAAATAAATATCAACGTAATATAGGAATAACATTAATAATAATGTGTAACCAGCAGGAAGTTGCAGGAAGTTGCTGGCTCATGTTAAACAGTGACTGTGTGTACATGTCTGCATTAGTCTCTGCTGTGTCCCCCTGGTGCATTATGTGCTTGAGATGTCTCATTGAATTACTGGCATGACTGGCTGGAACAGCCTCCTTAACACTAACTTGTTTCTTTGAGTGTACAAACAAGAGTAAAGATGGTCGTAGCGAGTGTCCTTCCATTCCTGCACAGCAGACTGCCACTGCTGCTCTGCCTGCTTTTAGTGTTTTTTTTATTGCTCGTGCAGCTTTTATTCAATCTTTTTTGTTTTGTTTTATTTAAGCCTCACCTGGTATGTTTTATTTTGTTTTGGTAGTTTGGTTTTAATTACTGAGACTGTTAGAATCGTGCAACTTGGATGAAATGAAAGAATATCCTGATCCATTTAGAGCTGTTTTAGTAGTAGAGGCATAATATATGAAGTGCCTCGTTGAGTTTATTATAATTGCCTGTTTTATTTATTTTTTTCCTTTACTTGGTGTGTTTAATTGGTTTTAGTGCTCTGTGTGTGTAAATTCTGCCATTTGTATCTCGAGCTCCGAATTCAGCTGTAGCACACTGAGTAACTTTCCATTTTAAATGACACAAATTGTTTAGATGGCTCAAAACGTCTTACATCTCCATGATTCCAAAACTGAAATCTCACTGTGCACCGCCCCACTCCCTCTTTAAGGAAAATACCCCTGGTCAGTTGTACAGTAATATCAAGCCCTCTGCCGGAAGCCTGGGTATTTGATTCCGTCCTCAGCTTCCAACCTCATATCAATACACTTGTCCAGTTTGCTTTTTCAATTAAGAACCATTTCCAGAATCAAATCTATGCTCCTACAGTCCGACCTGTAAAAAAAGGGTGAGGATACATGACTGAAACACCATCTATAAATAAATCCAGTGCAGTCCAGCTTCACTGTCAGAATCACTCCATAAAAAACAATATAAAAAGGTATAAAAGACAGTTTTACCACTGCTTCCACAGAGGTGACATCATGCACTGAAACTAGGAGGTGACTGCAGCATGAAAACAGACATTTCTTAACATCTATGTCATATACTGTATATTATATTGATTTTCTTGAACACTAATATCTATTACTGTAGGCTGTGCTCTGAATGTTAATAAACACACTGCAGAAATATAGAAACTCACCAACAAAAAGTTTCACTGTGTTAAAGGCCATCTATTTTGAATGTGAGATCCAATTTGGATTGGCATTTGGCACACAGCTGGGGACAAAGCTCTACACTCTTCTGGTGTACTTTGCACACACAGGTCGCCTTATAGCAGATGAAGGTGTTTGTTTTGTTTGCGGTGGTTGTTGACCTGACTCTGCCTCCTTTTTGTTGGTGATGGCTGCTGTGGGTCCATGTGTACCATTGTCAGACTGACCTTGATGTGAATATGAAGGCTGATCTCAGGATGGTGGTGGAGGTGACATCTAGGCTTTGTTGAAACACTGAACACAAAAGAACACGTGTAGGAGAAATTGTAGGCTGACAAGAGCTGCATTATAAAACAGTGCATTTCTGTAGGGATATGAAGGTAGGTGGGTCAGTGCAGTCATAGATTTGTTTGGGGAGAGTTCCAGAGTGAGGGGGCAGCTATGGTTGTGGAGAACTTTGAACTAGATGTTCTGATGTGGAACCGGGAGCCAGTGGACGTTCTGGGGACCGGGGGTGACGTGGTCACACAGGTGCCCGTGTTGATCAGCATGCCAGCAGCAGAGTTCTGGATGCTTATTTAAGATTTTGGCTGGTGTACTGTCTAGAATATTGTCGCATCATGGAGGAAATGAAGGCATGGATGAGGATTTCTGCAGCAGATGGGCATGTTTCTGATGTGAAATAAAGCAGTTCTGGTGATTTATGCGTTGTTTATTGTCAAAGATGACTCAGAGATTACGAATGTGGGAGACAGGGTAGACTTGTCTATAATGAGACAGGTGGTTCTGGTGAGATTTGGGGTCAATAATGATCATTTCTAATTTGTCACAGTTCAGTTTGAGGATCTTGCTATCTATCCAGGATTTGATGTCAGTGAAGCAGATGGAGAGAGCTGAGTGAGTGGCAGTGGTGATGGATTTGATGGAGAGCTGTAGATGTAGAGCTGAATGTCATCAGCGTAGTAGTAGAAGTAGAGCCCTGGAGCTAGCTGGAGTGAGCAAATGGGGGGAGACTTCTTGACAGGTAATATGATGAGCTGAGACTTTAACTGCGGTCTGGTGTGTGGTAGGAGTTTGAGTAGGTAGCAAGAGCCACAAAATCACATGACTACACTCTAAGAAAATCCGGTTCTTGATACATGCTCTGGAGAACCTTTTTATCCTTAAGAACTCTTCAGTTCTTCTGTGAACTGAATGCAGAAAAGGAGCCCTTGAAGCCACAGTTGCAGAACTTTTGGTGTTTTGAAGAACCCTTTTATTTTTTTTTAAGGTTTCTTGGAATATGGAGTACTGCTCATTTGCATCATTTGCAGCAATGTGAACTGGTTTTCATAAAACACCAGCAAAAGAACAGTTTGATTTGAACAAGTTTTGGTGAACCTGAAGAACGTATGGCTCAAAACGGCAGCTGCTATATGAAAACCCAATGTTGCATTTCAAATTAAATAATGAAATTAAAATGATTAATTGCTCCTTTAATTATAAATGGTTCTTTGAAGAACCAATAGGTAAAAAGAAAAGTCATTGTAAACCAAAAAACAAACAAACATTGGCATCACCATGGTTCTAAGGTTCTAAGTTGAACCTTTTTTGTGTACTTTACCAGCCAAATTGTTGCATCAAGGTGTAGTTTGAGACATAAAGAAACTAAATCTTTTTAGAGATAGAGTGGCAACCAAGGTGCACCGGCATCCATCATCTCGGAATAAAAAGTGTTGTATAGAGTAAGCAATGTTTATTCCACTCTCATTATATGGATGATGCCTATACTGAAGAGTGATACGAAACATTCCCAATTCACTACTATAAAATATTTTTTTGCTGCAGTTTTGATGATATAGATACCGATCATTTCTTTCAGTGGGTATGTGACTTTTCAAAATAATGGTCGTTTTGAGAAATAAGGAGGAGTATTACACCTGAAGGTAAAGCCTGGTCTCTTTGCAGGGAAACAGCAGGCTATTAATCATGTGGAACTGAAGGTAAAGGTCAGCCTCAAGTTTGGTTGCAGCTGCTCTTCATGTCAACCACGCCAACAACACCTCCGGTGTTTGCACTTTACTCCAAACCACTTTGATTGTCTTTGCTGGTGTGGTATTTGTTTTCCAAAGTTGACAAAATCCCCACAGGAGATTATGTTGTGGTTTTCATCCAGTTCAGTGAGGTGAAAGTATAGAGAAGTAGTTCACTGAGAGCTGAACTCAGGGCCAGTCGCAGCATCAATCAAAAAAAAAAAAAGAAAAAGTTGAGACATTTAGAGCCGAGTCGATAATAGTCTGACAGAGGACGGGCTGTGACTGCTGAACTCAGAGTTCACACAATCAGGAAATTAGCCAGTGAAGAGGCACCAGTGAGGGGAAGGCTGGCTACTATTAAAGCCTCCTGTAGATCAGAGACAGACACAAACAACACATAAGTTGAAAAGAACCATCAATGTGAGACTTTAGACTTTTTATATTAGGTAAGTTTTTTTTGTTATTTTGGTATCAATCCTATATATATATATATATATATATATATATGTGTGTGTGTATAAACATTGTGTGTAGTGTATAAACATTGTGTGCTGCAACCCCCTTGCCTCACCATGCCCATATGTGTGATTAGGTTCATCTTACTAACAAAATTCAAGTCTATTAGACTTGTTTATATGTTGTAAGTACCTATACTTATTTTAATTAATTTCAATATCATGTGCAAGTGAGTTACTGTAAGAAAAATAGGTTTATCAATATATCATTTATGTAACATTTTATATAAGATGTATATAAAAAACTACAACTAAAACTATTTTTAAAAAACAGGTGCTATTTTGACAGGTTACTCAGGTCTAGTCCATAGCTGCTGTTTGTGTTCCTTTTTTTGTGATTGTGATTTTTTGTGATTTTTCTGATTGCCAGCTTAAGCACCTTACTTACTGTCTCTTGTGTTGAACGTGTCTCCACTTCTCAAGAGACCACTTGTGATTGAATCTTGCTTCCCAGGTTTATATGAAAATAAACTGTACAGCACTGCGCCCTACTCAGAAGTCTTTCAGTCAGTGTCTGGGATGTCTGTCCCTTTAACCACTCTGTACAGCACCATACTGAACTGCATGTTTTACCTGCATTGTCAGCAAGCCTGCCAGAGAGATGGTCTGGTGGCAGCTGGATACTGTTTCATAACTGAACTATCGTGTGTTTCCCTGAATGTGTGGAAGCACGTCAGATGACAAAGAAAGGTTTTAATGTAAGTGAAAGTAAAAATGTGTGTCCTGCTCACACCAGTGTCTCTTCTACTAGGGGAATGTTTATCACACAGTTCTGGAGTTCATACACCCACACACACACGTATAAAAATAACTAGTGCTTTGTCTATTAGGTTACTGCTAACACATAATGGGAGTTGCTGCAGTAGGAAAATGCATTGCCAAACCTGTAATAACAAACAATCCATTTTATTTTATCAAACTTTGTTAACTTGCTCACATTTGGTCATTTTTTTCCTTTGTTTATGTGCTTCTACCACGAGTAAGCAGACTTTTTGTCTGTTTTCATGATCAGGGTTATTTTCAAACTGACCAAATTCTCTACGAGGCTCCGTTTCTGTGTAGAACTTCCAGCCAGCTAGATGTACTCTGTGCATCCATCAAAGACAGAACTCCCGGAGCAGTGTGGAGAGATGCCTCCGGGACGTGCCACAGTGCTTTTAGGTAGGATCACAAACATTGTCTAGAACAGAGGTGCAATCAGCTCTTGGTAGCCGCAGTGCAGCTGCAGCATGGCACAGCCGCGCCCAGTGGAATTCAGAGGTTAGATGGTTTAGGTGTAATGTCACTAATGTCACTTTGTTCTCTTGTTGTCTTGCCAGATTTTTAATTGTCCTGTCCTGAGGGGTGTGCTACGAAGAGAGATTAATGTGTTAGTGAGCTACACCGAGTCAAAAAACAGTTCAATGTCGTGAAGGTGGCTCTCTTTTAACCTGGTAATTTATGCAGCACACCTAATCTGCTCTGGAGCAGATTATATTCAGTTTCGGATTTGAATAAACTGTTAAATTAATTTATTTATTTTTAATATTTTTTTGCAATTACAGTAGAGCTGTTTCACAGCATGTCATCCATAAAATAACTGAATCATGAAGACACAGCAGTTACAGATCACTTTGGTTGGTGTTTTAATGTTTGAGTCTGTTTTAGATCAGTCTCTTTGTGTTTATCACAGATAATATAAAATCAATACAACTCATTTCACTTTGACTTGGCCAAACAGTAAAGTACTCTCCACATATACTTCATCATGGCACAGTATCAACTTTGGTTTAAGTTTAAGAACTCTACAACGTGCAGTTAGAAATTAGAAATGAACAGGAGGGAGAGTCATTGAGCATTTTTCTGCCAGCATGCCTCTCTTGCCTTATTTGCAGCCAGTGCAAGTGTTGAGTTGTGCTCTAATAAATGTTTTATATTCTTCAAAGCTCTCCGGTATATCAACCTGCTCCTTCCTGACTGAAGTTGACGGTGGGCGATTGGTCCATTTTGTGCGGACGAAGAGCCACATGCCCCCTTACATGGGAACTGTATAAGATCCAGTGACAGGATTATTGGGAAGATGGCGCCTATTTATTCAGACTGCTGAAAAAAAAAAAGAAAGAATAAGTCAGATATTATTTTGAAAATCTGCAAATAATTCCTGAACATGTACTGATGTAATGAATCAGGAAGAGACAAGGAAGCTGGATATAGATTGTTGAATATCAGCCTGTCAGCCCAAAGATCCACCATAAAAGAATCAACTCTAATGACAACTGAGGTTTAAGACGAGTGTTTAAATGTTGAAATTTATAGCATGGCAACTTCCATGGCTGTGAAGTGAAGCCAACACAGAAGTACCAAAAACTGCAGTTCCTCAAACATCCTTTTGAGGCTGGCTGCAGAACACGTCAGTCTCCATAAGTCTCCATGTTCAAATGTCCAACTTCACAGCAGAAATAAACATGTTTACAGCCTGGTACAAAAAACTGTTTTGGTCTCTATAGCTAATTTCCCTGTTCATGACAACTGTACTGAGGGTTAAGTTATATTCAACTCACCTGTTCAAATGATATTAAGGCTGATATTGATATTATGATATTAAGTTATACAGAATTAACATGGACGTTTTGATTGACAGGTGGGAGCCATTACAGGTGGCTTGTTTGAGCACCCAAGCTTAATTCAGCCTACCTCTTTACCCACCTCTAAATGAACCAGGAGGTGGCAGAGCCAGGACTGCCAAGATGGCGACAGCCAGAGTCACCACGCTGAGCTTCACAACAGCTCTCCAGACACCTGTACCTGACGTAAGCGTTGCGGAACGGCTGCGCCACGGTTTTGCTCCGTCCTCTGCCCGGCGTCCACTCACACAGGGCTCGTACTGGCAGCGTAACAAACTAGCCGTATTCACGCGAGATCACGCGGGAATCCTGAACGTACACGAGTCCCCGCGATGAACTGTGTATAAAAGAAACAACAACAACACGTTGCGGAAAGATAGCGCTGCGGAGCAGAGAGACACTGCTGGGACGCTGCTGAGACGTACTGCGGCATGCCCGGTGTGAGTGGTTTCATTGATTATAGTGGCAGCGATCAGCAACGGTGACTGCGACGCAGCCGTTACGCGGCGCTGACGTCCCCGGTGTGAGTCAGGCTTTACAGAGCAAGTGAAGGTATACAACGATATAATTAAACGACTAAATGATAACATTGTGTATATTCTTATTTCTCGATAACGTCTGTCCAGACACAATACTTGTCATTCAAAAGCTGTATTCTGTGTATGTGGAACTGCGTGCTTGGACACCAGTCACAGATATATCTTCCAGTCTGACGTTGATTGCTAATTCTTGAAACAAAACGTGTTGCTGAAGCAGAGCTGCTGTTTATATTCACCGTACGGTGCTCCAAATTTGACAGCCTGTCTGGATTAGCATATAAAGCAAGCTACGTATCTGAGACAACACTACCAGAAAAACGTGACAACATGGCGTTCAGCAGAGGTCAGGACAAAAAGCTTCCCACCTGTGATAGATTACAGAGAGCTGACATTTAAGCTGCTCCACCACCATGACCCAAAATAGAGAGATCTCATTGGAAACGCACCAATCAGACGCGGCGCTGACAGGGATGCATTATTCATAGTCGGCACACACCGCCACCAAAAAACAGAGATCAAGTGTTGCTGTGTTGGATGTCTTTGGTAATGGGTAAAGTCAAGAAGTGGCACTCAAGACCGACTCATATGACTGAGAGGCTGGTCGGTGCATATTAATGATGATTTTTGTAGGGGAGCTATCTCCTCAGTGTCATCTGTGTGGTGGAAGAGCTTTTCAAGTGCTTTTCTTTTTTTTCAGCTGGGACAGGAAAGGCCAAAGGTCTCGTTCAGATAATTGCTTCTGTGGCTGCGGCTGAGGGAAACGGCAAAAATATAAATATTAGAATGAGAAGACCTTCCTCTGATGCTGACAGGACCTGCGCTGGTCTGAAAATATCTCATTAAATGGTCTGGCTGACGTTCATCACAGTGGACTGAAGGAGAGGTCAAACTGTCACTTTTGGTATCTTAGATCATTCTGTCAGAAATCAGATTCACAACATCACACCAGCAGAACACGCACACACACACACCTTACACCTACAAATAATAGAATCAACAAGTAAACACGTGCATGTGTTGTGGTCATTTGGGTAATCACTGATGAAGTATTAGTAAAGTCTGCATCTTTTCTTTTCAGCCCCTCACTATGGTGTGAAGCTGTCACTGTTGGGTTTGACAACATTATAGGACATTACTCCTATCACTGTATAAGGTTGTAATGGGAGACCAGGATGCTTGACCAGGACCAGGACCTAACTTGGTTTGCCAGTTAGGTCAGCAACATTGCAGCAAGGCGTCCTCACAGAGGTCTGGACAAGTTTAGCTCACTGATCACAGAACTGCAGACAAACCAGAATTATGGGAAGGGTTCATCTCACTGCTTGTGATTGTTTCCCACGAATCATGCCATCATTGTTTTGAGAGTCCTTTATTCTATCCGTCTCTTGGTTTCTTGCACAGTTTGTTGGCGACAAACTATGCCAACAAACTGTGGATTTGGGTCTGAGAGAATGTAGTCAGGACTGCATTTACTTCACAACCACTGTGTAATGGAATATGACAATGAGAACTACGGTGTTACTTTAAGAAAATTAGCAGATCCAAAACACCGCCTGGGGAGATCTAAACCAAGTTTAGCTTAACTCTGCTAGTTTAAAGGTCACACAGGTTCATTAATACCCTGACAGTTGATGTGTTTTAGAAGATACATACACAAGTGGCAAAACAATATAGTGAATATGGTGAAGTTAAGGCAAGCCAAATCATGCCTGGTTGCTCAAATAAGCCATTTGTAACAGCACCTACCTGTCATTTAAAGGAGCCGCGCTGTTAATTCTGCATAACTTTAAGCTTTAATATAATACGAACAGGTGAGTTGTATATAAATTCACCCTCCGTACAGTTGTCATGAACGGGGAAATCTATCTATTTAGCTATAGAGACCAAAACTGTTATTTGTAGCCAGTTTTTGGCACTTCCGAATTAGCTTCATTTGAGTGCCATCTGGGAAAAAAACAGGCAGTGTAGTAATGAACCTGCATAGGAGAGCAGGATCAGGCACGTCCAAAAGACAAGAAATACTGATTTGGTCATCGCATGTGATTGGAAGCCACGTCCACACAGACAACAGAGAGAGAGACAAACGGGAAAATATCATAATAAGCCAGGCCAATAATCATGAGTGATGCCACTAAAGGCTGGGAGGTTAGGCTCAGATCAGCATAGAGGAGCATACTCTTGCAAGGAGGTAAAACAGCAGATAAGCCAGTATGCAGGCCCCCAGTTAGACCACTGAAATTCACAGCCTATACAGGATTCATTCAGTGGAGGTAACTCAGGTCACTCGTACATCCTAGAATAAGAGTCCATGAAGTTTGTTCCAACTAAATGCGTCTCTGCAATTTCTGAGCAGAACAGAACCCGGCTCAGTGTCTCTGAGCAACTCTTTAACTCTCATTTAATAAACAGATTAAAAAAAACAGTGGTTGGCCACTGTTTCACATCATCATTTTGACCAAGAGGCACAACCAGTGCTCCAAAGAAAGGTGGGGAACACAAGAACAGGTACTTATGCACAATTCCATTTGGCTGCTTCAGCTACTTGATGACTTGAATATATCTTCTGGACGACTCATACAACATGTCAGCTGAAAACCAGAAATGGGTGTGTAACCCTTAGTGAAGACAGATGTGTCCTGGCAATGTGTTGTGCTTAAAATATGGGAAGCTTCCTATTTATGCATGCGGCATCACATCTAGCCTTCGCCTTTCGCCAGCTTTTAATTACTTTTTTGAAGTGATTAAGTCCAGCGAGAGAGGTCAATTTTCCCCGGAAGAAAAGAGTTGATGAGTTTTTATGGTGGTGTTTTGTAACTTCTTAAAGATTTCCAAATATCTTATTTATGTGGTTTTATAATGCATTCTGCATTGATGTTTTCTATTGTATTTTGTTTTCTCTTTTGTATTTTGCCCTTTTCTGGAACACAATACAGCACATGTACACTGCATTGGGCACATATGGTGTCACCCATGAACATCATATGTCAGTACTTCCCTTGCCTCACTGCACTTCATTTTTAGTTTTAATTACTAAGTTTGTATTGCTTACTGACTAAGTTCTCTGTAATTTACAACAAAATATAACAAAGACATACATAGTTTAGATGTACTCCAATGATTGATGGTTCTTTAGTTCTTCCCTCTTGGATCTTTCTGAACCAATGAGATTATGGAAGCCCCCTGAGAAACTCTGTGCACACATATTAGTAATCTTTGTCTTCACAGTCTGCAGGCAAGCTTAGTGTAGAAGTAGGGAACAGGAGCCTTTCCTACATGAAAATAAAAAGCCCCCTCAACATTCTTATAAATATTCATGAGTGAAGGCCTGTTGACAGAGTAAGTGGCTCTGACACAGTTAAAGTTGACACTGAGGAGCATCTGAGTGCTGAGCTCTGCAAAAAAAAACCCTCTTTATTATCCCACAGCAACACATGATAAAAGCTGATCTGTATTCTGCCTGTTAAGTAGACGCTTTCATCAGAGGTACCACAGCTGGAAAAGTTTATGTTCCAAAAAAAATGCTGTCACTTTTCTTCTTTTTCTCTTCTACGGCTGGTATATCATTGTTTTTGTGCTGTTTGTGTTTCCAAACAGCAGCGACTCTTCACATCCATCAGCTTCTTTACAGCTCTACAGATGTCTCTTTGGTGGTGTTATGCCAAGATTTGTTGTTTTTATTGTTCAGAAGAGGTCTATTGGTGCAATCCGGATTTATGTCACAGAACATGAGGACAATAAAGGGAGATGATGGAGGTTTTTATTTCCTTCAAGAGGAAACATCTCCATCTCCTGAGATGTAGGAACATGCGAACATCCCATATGACATCGTACTTCTTCTGCCAAGTTTTGAAGCAAAGTGTTCCAGTTGCATGTTAAACATTTCAACTTCTGTATGTCTGTACAATCACAAGAATTCTTCCGCAAGCTACAATTTCTTCAATAAAAATAGTGCATAACAAAATGGTAACAAAGCATAGGAAACACAACCATAATAATCATACATAAGTATCCATAAAAATAAGAATAGGTATAGTCATGAGGAGTAAATATGAAAATAAGAAAAGCACTGTAATGTTCAGTTTTAGGCTGTGTCCTCATCATCGCGGCCTGGTGGTAGAAACTTCTCAGTGCCTCCTCTCTAATATTTCTCCTTGCCTTATTTTTGCAGCATCTGGTACAGATGTGTCTTTTTGTCATGGAACATTTAGCTCAAGGACCACTCTTGAGAGTCCAGGGGTCCAGTCTTGTGGTCTTGTTGGTACTGTTTTCATAGCAGGCAGTGATCTTACCCGTCGGGACACTCTTGTTGGTAGACGTTCCTCAGTATTTGAGGAGATACCTGGGACTTAGTCAAAGCTTTGAGGTCGAACAGTCTTTGTCTTGCCATTCTCATCACAGAGTCTGACCATGGCTATAAGATGAGCGTGTTGTTGAACTGGTTTGCTGACAGGTAAAAGAACCAGCCTATGTGATCAAGCACTTTGCAGACTGAAAATTATGGAAAGGTGAAAGCAGCAATATTGGCAAATTATGAAATTACAGCAAATACCTAAAGCTGCATAGTTTGGTCTTTGAACATTTTTTAAGAGGAGACTTCATGGGAGCTCCATGAAAACCCTCAAAGAGCCTACAGTGAAAAAGATTTCTGAGATGATGGTACCTGAACAGTTGTTGAAGGATGCTCAACTAGTTTAAGTCTTCACATCTGCTGGAAGAGGAACCAGACACACCACCTTTAGCTGAGACAATGACTTTCACGAAGTTCACTGTAACCCTCCAAACAGGATGGATAAAGTTACCTCTGTAATAGAACAGGCCATAATCAGTACTCTGGTCCACTTGCAAACCACACTAAGTGATCTCTTTTGTTCAGTTCCTCAGCCAACTAAACAAGCAGTAGTTAGGCAGCCCATACCACAGTTGTAGTGAATGACCAGCGTGAAATAACCCTTTTGGACACAGGTAAAAGTGGAGTGAGGACAAAACTTGTATTCATGGGGATGACCACATGTATCCAACCACTTTGCCAGTAGGATTAGCCCCAGCGTTCATTATTGGCAATGACGTACCCACTTTCCTTGGACTTGCACAGCATCTTGTAATGGCAAACCTATCATACAAACCCAGTACCTAGGAAGGTTCAGAGCAAGAATGCACAAAGGAACCATTAGTAGAAGCCACAGTGGTCTCAGGTACAGGGACTTCGAACCCTTGTATGATGGTGACCACCAGGGCTCAGACTTCAGGGGAAGTTCTAGAGTAGAGATTTCTTTATTGTGGAGCATGCAAGAGGTGTTTGAGACCAATTTGTTCTTTTCCTACTGAGATGTTCCACTGGTGTAAACCAGTTTCTCACAATTTGATTTTTTTTTTATGGACGCCAGGTGAGAGGGCCACTGGACCTCCTGAAAGGCTATTGCAACACTGCAACTTTGCACTCATCTGGGCTTCCTACTATTAAATACACAACCTCCAGATTTGAAAGAAATCATATAACGGCCAATCCAATGCAACTCTTGTTTTTCGACTAAATTTTTAATTCTGAAGTCTTTTTTACGTGAAATGACCACCAGAGCCCTGCAGGGATGGCAGGACCCTATTAATACTGTCTGAATGATAACATCTGCTCCAATAATGATCCATGTGAGCTCCTGGTTGATGTTGTTTCTGTGTGGTTTTTCGCTCCAGAAACCAGAGCAAAGGCAGAGACAGGAAGTCGATGCAGATGTTGGTTGATTATAATCACACCTGGTTTTAAAGTGTTTATTTAAATGTGTCAGGCGATATCACAGTTCTAGACATTTAGAGAGCAAACATTGTCCCTGGTGTGGAATGAGCTTTCACATTCTCCAACATTAACATATTGCAGATGAGGCGATCAGATTAGGGATGTCCTCCGGCAGCCCAAACACACATTAATCCTGTAATGACCCACCATGCTGCGCTGAACGCCATTACTGGTCAGGTGACATGCAGCTTGGGGACAGTTATCAGTGCCGTGACTGCCTAACGACTTTTTAAGCTTCTCTGTAGAGACAATGGCTCTCATTAATCCATTCAAAGCCACCACAAGATCCAGTGTGTGCTGGTATCCAACACAGGAAAGACAACACTGCCCTGACTTCTTTCCAATTATGTTTTACATTTTGTTTTAACAACTACAGCTCCCATGACTCTTAGGCACAGACATGCCGTCCAAAGGCTTAATGATCCTGTCTAATGCAACAGTAAAAACTATTATTACTAGCTGCACTAGTTTTTGGGCCACTTGCGAGAGGCTCATATTGACAGTATAATTAATGGACAGAGATTATGGGTCTATGAGGTGAATCCATGTGTGTCATAAAGGCCCATTTTTTTCAAATGACCAGCTGGGGGCAGCATCATTGGCTGTATACAAAACGTCTGATTACGCTGAACTTTAAGTAAAAATTAGAAACCTTTAACCTTTTAATTTTTTATATTACCACAGTAATCACTTTCCTCGTGAGTTTATGGTCTTAATCTCTAGTTTCAAGTCTCCTTCCATATAACATGACAGAACATATTTTGTGAATAATGGTCCCAGTCAGAGTAAAATTGATGATAAAACAGGTTTTGATTGACAAATTGCTCCATATAGAGTCTGGCCAATGTGACACACTGGGCTCATGAAACCTAGATATCAAACTGTCAAACTAGGCAGTGTTGATAAAACATGCATCAAGATCCTGTTGCTGCACTGACAATTTCTCACCTCAAATGTGGGTTTTTGAACAGTTGTTCAAAAACTGTCTCAGTAATAAAAGAATCCGTGACCATTCGCACCAGCAGTTTTTCCTATCCTAGAGGCACATGCAACTCAGATCAAACTGTGCAGCTAAGCAGCGATGATCAAACATGAATCAAGATTCTGTTTCTGCACTGCTGATTCCTGTTGAACACTCACTGAAAACACTTTTTTCAATCATGTAGTGTTATTAGTGGATATAAAAATAAAGTTAAAGGAGTTACCATTCCCCCACCTCGGGTGAAAATATGTCCCAAAAAAATATGTGGAGAAAATATTGTAAAAAAGATATACACATACAAAGTTGAGGAAACAAGCAGAACTTCCTACAGAAGTTATGAAACTTCTTTCACAACTCACTTTATGTCACTTTATGTAGCCAAAAAGTAGTGAGTGTACTTTCAAACTGAGATGAATTTCATCACTTGTCACAGTAGCCCAGTCCAGTCACTTAGGGTTGCTTCATGGTACTTTAGGAAGCAACCATGACCTCATCCACAGGATGCTTGGGGCGTTGTGGCTCAGTCCTGGAGGCAGTATTCAGGAAGCTGAGCAGTGGCTGGATCTTGAAGAATCAGTCAACAGTGCCAAGGATCCAAGTGTTGTCATTGGACAAGCCTCTTCATCAGCCTGAAACTCTTAGATGACATGATGTTTGCAACTTGGTGTCCATTGTCCAGTAGTCATCAACAGAGGGCAGCTCAGCAATCCCCATGTAGATCAAGATAGTGGTGTGGTGTTGACGTCCTTCTGGGTTGCATGTAGGTTGGTCTGCTATGTTCTGTGCTTGATGACTTGAGGGCTGAAGTACCTGCTGAAGTGCTCAAATGGAGTGCTGGTACCCAAGCAGGGCTGGGTTATTCAGGTCAACAGTCTTCCAGGTTGTTAGTCTGGCTGTGGGCTTTTTCTTCTTGGTGGGCCTCTTGGCCTGTGGTGTTGGCTGGTCTTAGTCTTTGTACCTTACCATTAAAATAGTCATAATCACAACTGATAATTTCCATGCTGTGTGTTGCACTCAAATGTCTAGCTATCATATGTGTAGAGTATCATCCCGCCATCCTTCTCTATTATATTATATTATAATTATTATATAATATTCTGAATAACATAAGGTTTTATGGTTGCACCATTGCAATAATAAAAAAAAAACAATTCCTCAAGAAATCAAAATAAAATTTAAACACTTTTAGAAATAGCATAATTTAGCTATAATTGTAACAAAACATAAACAATACAATAAAAAAACAATAATTTGCACTTCAACCTGTGTTTGAGTATTATTTGTTTGTGATGTATCTATATGATGTGTGGGCTTTAGGATGATGTGGGCATTGGGGTGAGTTTTTTCTACTCCTAAACCCTGTGTACAGTGAACTAAAATAATTGACTGACAAACCCAACCCAAAAATTGTTAGGCTCAGACCTAACTGGCACCCCGTAAACACAATTTACTGTTCCACTTCTACTCGATAAGCCAATGCTGCATGTTGCCAGATAACGTTGTGGTATGAGTTGATTTTTACCAGAGGTTAAATTGTCAGGACCTTGCTCTATGTCCAACAGTCCCCATTGACATGAGAAGCTGTGCTAACACAACATGCCCTTAATGCGCTCACTTGCACCGCTTCTAAAGAGGTATTCAGTAAGAACAGGATCTCTCACTGGCCTTCTAATTATTCAAACCATTCACTGAGTCAGTGAGATGTCTGAGCCACGAACACCACTTCAACAAAGTAAATTTCTAGACTAGATGAAACCTTGTGCTTCAGCAAAGTGACCCTCTCACTGATCCATTGCAAACATAAATGTAACATCTTATATGCTAAAAGCCTTGTGCTTTAAATGGAGTGCTTCTCATGGAGGGAAAAAACACAACACAAAGGTGTTTGTATCACTTTTATGTTCTCACTCCATCTCCTCCCACCATTTCACAGTATTGAACCAGTGGACCTGTGAGAGGATTAGATACAGACAGGAAGATTTGTCAGAGGGAATTGTACTGGATCAATATATTGATCAGAGCTGATGACCTCAGCAAGGACTCTGAGACTGTGACATGCTGTAACATTCAGAACATGCTCACCATTTAATTATCTTACACAATGGTACTTCCACATTCATGCCGTGCTTAAATATAAACTAAACTAAAAAATTCAAATAAGAATGTTTTGTTACCTGTGAATAACTACAGATGCTGTAGATGCTCTTCCCATCTCTGTCCATCATGGTTGTACAGTCAATCATGCCAGGAAAGAGACGGTAACCCAGATCCCACCATCTCATCATTGTGTTTCTACCATGAGTAAGTAGGTTACAAAAAAGAATTCAGAGGCTTTGTAAAGTATCACAATATTAAAAAGCTACAGTCTTGATACAATCTCTGAATATCACTTAATTGTTCAAGTTGGAGACACCAAATGAGGCCTCAGACTTTTCAAAAAACTAAATTATGTAACTGTGAAAGAGGTTCTAAAAACAGCAGAAATGCTTCCCTGAGTAACAAATTATTGCTGGAAGATCCTCCATGAGTTTTTTTCTTTCTTCTCTTTTTTCTCCAAGACTCAGTATGCATCTGTTGGTCACACAACATGTGGGGCGGGTTCCATTTGGGTCAGTCAGTGTGCTTGGGGCACTGCCTCTGTCCACAAAGCCAGAGCAAGAATTGGACTGGCTTGCACAAGCCTCAACCCCATCAAACATCTTTACAGCTGGGGGGATTGCTGCCCTCAAGGTGCTCTTTAAGTGCCTGTAGGCCCCATTGAAACTACATTGATCTCAGGAGGTGTGATGAGAGATGAGATCGTGCAGCTGTCTGTGTGGTGCGCCGCAAACAATCTGGCTCTGAATACCACAAAGACTAAGGAGGCCATCCTGGACTTCAGGAAACATAGAGCAGATCTGTCTCCCTCACCGTCAATGGCGACTTAGTGGAGAGAGTGCGCACCTTCGCCTCCCTGGGCACCACCATCTGCTCACCTGTCCTGGTCTGCTAACACCAAGGCTGTCATCAACAAGGTCCAATAGCATCTCCTCTCTCCTCGGTGTGGTTTTCCCTCTGCACTGAAGCAGACCAGAAGAAGTTCTAGAGAGTGGTTAAGACAGCGCAGAAGATCGTGCGCTGCCCCCTCCCCTCCCTAAAAGACATTTACACATCTCACTGCCGCCTCAGCAGGGCGCAGACCAACGCAAGAGATAACAGCCATCCCGCCCTGTTTGACCTGCTACCCTCTGGCAGACACTACAGATACAAGCAAGATGCAGAATTCACATTTTATGAATACCCTTTGTATTTTTGTATAGCTTCTATAATTTTAGCATTGCATTTGTATTTCTATTGTGGTTTTATCTTGTCTATATTGATGCTATACTATATTATTACCTATATTAGGACCAGCAATTTTGTTGTGCGTACAGTATGTCTGTTGTACAATAATGATAAAAGCTTCTATTCTATTCTATTCTATTCTATTCCTATATGCTAGAATACTTTTAGGATTAAACTGTTGGACTTTAAATCTTTAAATTCAAGCAATAGTGCCACCAAGCACCAGCTGGCAGCAGAAGCTCATGTGTGTTGCTATCGTGGTTTTGGTCAGAACTTTTCAACTACCAGTTCCTTTGACAGATCTGTTCTAAGCTAAAGTAAAGTATATCCGGTCAGCTTCCTGTCAGAAACCTTTGAAAGTGTCAAAGCTGCTTTGTGTACACCTCCTATCTCTGTAGCTTGTAACCTGTCCTTGCCATGAATGGTCCATTCCAACTGCAGGTGGATGCGAGCAATGTAGGTACGGATGCTATGTTGTTCCAATCTAATGGAAATGGTGTTGAGCGTCTTGTGAGATTTTTCTTTGAAAATTTTAATTCATATCAGTTTTATTATTCTGTGTCTATTCTGAGAAGGAGACCCTTGCCCTTGTGTGGGCTTTGCAACATGCTGACATTAATGTTGATTCTAGTCTTCATCTGGCAGTTTATACAGATCATAACCCGATAACCTTCCCTCATTTGTATTGACCACACCGCAGATTGATGTAATGCCTCTTGTTCATTCAACCATACTGGATATTCAGCCCACGAAGGGCTCAAATAAAAGGTTCAAATGTTGTTGCTACCTTATAAAGTGTGCCTTGACCTTGAAATGCTCTTGAAATGCTTCCTGTTCTCCTTTCCGCTTGTCATTGTTAAAGTTGCTTCTCGAGGTTCTTGCTAAACATTTCACATTTGTTAGACGGTACACCGTAAATGGTTTAAGTATTGGGTAAAATGATTCGTTTTGTGTTGGTGTTGCCATCATGGACTCCTGACTGGATTCCAAAGGTGAGGGTGTGATGACCCATCCACCTGGCCAACAGGTGTTCTCTCTTGCTCTCCTTGTGGTGTTTTTGCAGATGCTAAGTCAGCCCACCTGGGCCAGTGAGCACCATCTCATATATGCCTCCATAATCCTGCAGACGCTCTCCGACATTCTGGTTTTGGCTCTCTGGTTCTGGCATGACGACAGCATCTGTTTTCTTTTGTGTTCTCTTCATACACACAGTCACACATCCACACATGCTGTACACTAGCTACTTACGGATTGCTACATGTCTTTCTGATTTGTATTTTTGTAAATAAATCTATTTTCTTTGCTAACAGCTCATGTTCCCTCCTTGTCGCAGTCTTTGAGGCAGGCTATGACAAAGTGTACATTTGTTCGTTTGTGCAGCCTCTTCTCAATAGTGTTCCAAAACCAAGAGCATCTTTCCATCCCGGCAGATCAGCATGTGTCCCGCTCCCATGGCCAAAGGTAAAGGCTCGGCAAACTGCATGGCAATCCATTCTATAGTTTTTAGGGCATTTCACTCCAAACCACAACTGTCACGTAACATGTTAGCACTACAGGAAAAGATCACCATTCAGGGTCAAATGCCTCATGCTCTGGGGCATTAAGATGGGCACATAGTCAATAACTTCAGGGGCTGTTGTGGGGGATACTCAGGGATGGATTCAGCCTTGGAGTTTCTATTTGTAAGGGGGACTGACCTAGGCCAACACAGCAGCCTCGTGAAAACACTGAGTATGAAAAATAAATGGTTTTTACAGTAAATGTGATATTAAAGTGGACGGAAATGTTTTATTTTTATTTTTTTAACTGTGTTAACAGTTCTTCACGTTTTGTTAGACTTTTCTCATAATTGAAACGGTCTTCAGGTTTTTTTCTCAAGCACTATGTGCTGAGTTATTATAAGTTGTCCCCAGCACAGTATAATATGAATTAACATAATGTAATACCAAGACTATAACTGTGTGCTCCAAAAATGAATCAGTGCTGACAAATGTGGCTTTGTGAAATTATAAAAGAGCCCAGCAGCTGATTTCATTTCCATTCCTTCTATTATACTGATGTATAATGAACTTTTCAGTTAAGACTTTTCCATTTTAATTGTTTCTGTGTGAGGACAGGATCGAGGTCAGAGTGCCCTCGGCCAATGGCAGAGCTGGAAAAGGCAAGCATGGCGGCTGATTCGTGAAGCCGTCCACCATCAGAACACTCTGCTGTGGATTTAATTGAGAGCAGCTAGAAGCTCCCAGCCGGCGATTCCAGCTGACACCGCCAAACCACACAACGTGTTCATAATGGAGGCTCTGGTTTTTTTTTGCTGAGACAACTGAGCTTATACCTACTGTAACATTCTGCTCTCTCATCAGCAGGATAATTTCTCCCTGCAGAACGTCTAAAACTGCTGCATGCTGCCATTGTCCCATTTAACCTTTTCTTCAATTCTCACTGCAATAAAAATGGAATCATTCACTCAACAGCTCCACCATCAGGCTCGAGGACAGAACCATGTGGGTGTACTATTAACATTGATTAAGCTTTAATTGTGTTATTTTTTGTCAGAAACACAGGCAGGGAATGAACTTCAGATGATTTTGGAGACATTAAACAAAGACTTTAAATTCTGTGTCCATGTTTAAGAATGCGCCTTCAAATCAAAATCCATCCATTTCCTTCTGCTTATCAAGAGTTGGCTCGAGTCGGCAGAGCACTCCAGACATCCCACTCCACAGCAAGCATTCCAGCTCTTTTCCCAGGCCAGCGTGGATATACAATCCCTCCAGCAGGTTCTGGGTCTGACCTGTTGTTTCCTACCAGTAGAATGTCCCTGGAACACCTCTGCATCCAGGACGCATTCTAATCAGATGCCCTAACCACCTCAGCTGGCTCCTTTTGATGGTCCCTCCCAATGTACGAGGTCCTTACCGTCTCTCTGAGGCTGAACACCATACGGAGGAAACTCATTTCAGCCGCTTGTATCTGCGATCTCATTCTTTTGGTTACTACGCTCATGACCATAGGTGAGGGTTGGAACACAGACCGTATGAAAATTCAACCATCAAACATATTCACCACAGCCTGGTACAATGTCTATAAAACTGCTGTACAAATCCATTGGTCCACCATTTTTTCATTACTCTTCAACAAGACCTCAAGTACTCCTTCACTTCCAGGTAGTCTGCAGCAGCAATACGCATAAAGGTGGAGGCTCCAAAAGGTATTTTGAGATAAAGTAAAAAAGAGGTCATTGATACAGAAAAGGTAACGAGTCTATTTCTTAATGCACCTACAGAAGTAAACACAGTAATATGGCTTCATAATAAAACTAATTTACAATGATAGCACTGACATAAGCATCTTCAGGACTATATTTAATAAAGCTGTTGTTCCCTCGTGAGTTCATCTAAACAGAAGCTCTGCTTCATTATTTGGCCTGCAGCGATTAAAACAATAAACAGCTTCAGGTTATATGTTTAACTATTCCCCTCTGAGAAAACACAGAACTTCCAAAATCATACAGATTAATCGTGTGTGTGTGTGTGTTTTATTAAATAGATACATCAGTATCTTTGGAGAGATAATGAAATGAAATCATTCTCATCCTCATATAACCCTGATCGATTTCATACAAACATAAAAACAGATGAGTTATAGATTCTGCATCTATCTCTGCTTACAAGGCAGTCATCGCGATCACACAGGACAGAGCCGATGTAAACATATTCAGATTCCGCAGAAAGAACCGGCTGTTGCTGTTACACTTAATCAGTTTTTACTGTTTTCCTTCCTGCTGACAAGTTTTTAGCATCCTGTTTGACACCGATGTGTTCAGAAGGATTAGTTCCATTTGACTTGAGGAAATGTTGCACTATGTTATGAGTTGTTAAGTAATAATGTATAACAGTGATTTGAGCCCATGGCAAAAACCTCACCACGCCACTATTATACTATTCTGAAAGACAAGAGTTGTGCAATAGAGAAATATGAGGCTTCAAGCGGAAGATAATTGTGTTTTAAATTAAAGCCTGGGACTGAAAGTGTTAACATGATAATGATACCCATGCTGCTCAGGCTGATTGGCATTGCAGTCGTGAATCTGCGTCGGAGACACTTCTGTTTCTCAGCTGGGTGGTGCCAGGCTGCGACACCCCCATGAAAGGTTTGTCATCTTGATGACTGATATATATGGAAGCATACAATCAAGTATTATCAGTGTAATAAGTGATTAATCAACATATGTACATAGCCGGGCACCAGATTTCCTTCAGATCACTTAACGCATTTAATCTCAATGGTCACAACAGTAACAGCAAACATATTTTTTTAATGGTGAGGCTCTAAAATGTGACTGAATGATGTATCAATGGATTTCTAGCAAATATGTAAAGAATAAAGGGTCTCATTGAAATATGTGCAGGGTGCTGTACATGAGAAGGGGACAGTTTAAGGAGTTATATTTCTAACAGCCGCCTCATGTACATATAAGGGGGGGGGCTGGGTTAATCTTATGATATTCCCTTTTTTTATGCTTTTAAATAAATAAAAGACCACACAACCAAACGTTAAATGTAAAGACTCTTTAGTTATAAGTTTTTAACCTCAAAATAAATAAAAGAAATCAAATAACTCACTTGAGTATAGTGTACTTAACAGAGATAGTAACAGTTGTACTATTATTCAGTCTCTTATAATATCAAACAAAATGAAGTAAAACAAATACAACAAATGAATGACCCACACACACTCACACACTCGCACCTGGTCCACAACAGTCTCTATGAGTCAGCTGACTCCCTGTTGCAGGCCTGTGTCGTAGCTTGGGTGCGTTGTGACCTAAAACAAGATGGCCGCTTCACTTTTAACCAGCGGAAGAAAAAATCAAAAAGGCACGTCCAAATCCAGTACTCCCGCTCCCGGACAGTTAGCGGGGTAAAGAGTAGTGAACAGGTCACCGACAGGGCGCAGCAGCAGCAGCAGCAGCAGCTCACAGTCCAAGCGGGCAGACACGACCCACAGCTCTCACACACACAGCAGGAAGGGCGCAGGTCCTATGTAGTTCACAGGCGCTTTGCTTCCCTCTTTAATGCCGTCTAAACGTCCGTCTCCTTCTCCTAAATTAAATACACAAGCTAAATTCCAAGTCCACATGCTACTTCAGACCGAGTTAGCATTAGCTCAAAAAAAACAAAAAAACATGTCAGAGAGCAGGCTAATCACTTACGGTGCTAGGGTGAAGCTAATAGCGGTTAGCATTAACAGTTCGTTTTATGCTGTACAACTTAGTTACAGTTTGCAAAACACTCATAAGCTCATAATTACCTCTCGGTTGGTCACAAAGTTCTTTACATCAGGTACACTGGCCGTTCCCCATAAAAATATGAACTCTGGTCCACCAAATCACTCCAATACGGACTCGGTCAAGTTTACTCGTCTCCCTCCTCTCGTCGCTCTGCTCACCTCAAAACACAACTTCCCGCTCTGTCCCACCCCCTCACCTGCAGACTGCCCTGCGATTGGCCGGAGGTACCCGAGCTCTACACATGCCAATACTGCCAAAGAAATGAATGATTGACAACCCACAAAACAAGTAATAATACAGTGAGCCTAAATAATACACAATGACTCATATCTCACAAACACTATGAAATGAAATAACATAACTTGTATTTTAACAGATCACTTCCTCTGCATTTTTAAATTTTAACCATATTTATGAACTTTTACTCACTTCAATACATAATGAACTTTTATGAATTATAAATATTTGTTATAAAATAAATAAATCAATTATTTCAACTAGGGCTACATATTATACCTCTTTTCCACAAGCTCACACAGTTCCAAGGTTATTATTGACGAACGTTATTTCTAATTTTTGTAGAAAATGTATTCTTCACACAGTATTTTTCTGCATTCTTCAATTATACTAAGTAATATGTAGTGTGTAAAATGATCTGTAAGTAAATATGTGGCGTATTATATAAATGCTTATGTTCAAACAAACAATTTCAAATTCCAATTTAACGGTTGTTGTTACGTCCATGTGTACTTTTACATTGAAATTTAGAATTATGGATACAAATTTAGTCATTTTAAAAAGGTTGTCTAATAATCGGAGGGTCACTGATTTGATGCCAGTCCAGTTGAATTAAGTTTGATATTAAACCCCAGTGGCTATCATGATGGTGTGTGTATGGGTGTTACACACTATGGCTGTGGTATTTTATTTGAATTTGACAGCTTTTGTTTTATTTTGAATCACATTAGCCTTAGCTTCTTACTACAAATGACACATCTCACCAAGTTCGGCACTGTCCCTTAATAAAGCCAAAGTTAAGGTAACTCTTAAGATGTATTCATTTCTGTTTGGTACTGTTGAGTTATGGTTTGTTTTGTTTTGTTTATGTTGTTTCATTCATAAAATAGTGACACTGACTGCAG
This sequence comes from Nibea albiflora, assembly GCA_014281875.1. Lineage (NCBI taxonomy): Eukaryota > Metazoa > Chordata > Actinopteri > Sciaenidae > Nibea > Nibea albiflora. The sequence goes on from CM024796.1 coordinate 26,491,518, forward strand.
GAAAAATGAGTATGAGTTAGCTGACCTGATGAACCTTGAGGTCACAGAGTGGGCAGCTTAGTCAACCACACTCTATCTAAAGGGTGAGGACAAAAAATGTGTTTATATACAGAATTTTGTATAAATCATCCAATAATTTATATCCAATTATCCAGTCTGTTATTAAGACGTAGAAATCTAAACTGACTACTACTCAGAGCAGACAAAGCCTGTAATCCTTGGTGGCCCTCTGACAGGGGCACAGCCCGCAGTTTGGGAACCACCGCTCTAATCCATCCATACGTTTAAGTAATCCAATCTAATATTAATGATCTGATCAACTTAATCCTGTAATTATCTGCTCCGTTTCACTTGGCAGTGCATCACTTTCCTGAAGTTAGAGACACTGTAACACACACACACATCCTCCCTCACATAACGAACTGTCAGTGTTCATCTGAAGGCACTGACTGCACTGAGACGTGCTGATGATCTGACGACCATATTAAAAGCCACATATCCAACAATTCAACACCTCTAACAACTGAAGCTGATATACTTCTTATCGAGTTTCCTCTGAAACTCTCTCCCTGGGTTTCATTTGGAATTCTAGTGTTTCTTTGGTTATCAATGCTGTGGTTTGAGAACATGTTCAGAGAGAATATGCAGTTATCATTGAAGGTGTCTTTGTTGTTTTGTTTGAACAATAAATGTCTTGAATTCAAAAGCGGTGCATGGCTCATTTCTACAAGATATTAAGCTTGTCTTTATCTTAACCTGCTCCAATATTATTGCATGGCATAATAAATCTGGCACTGTTTTCTTACTCTACTTAATGAAATATCTTTTTTTTCCACAGCCAGAGGAGGACATGTCAGAGCTGTAGCGTACATACAGCCGGCAGTTCTTGTAGCGTGATGGCATTTAATGGGACTTTTATTCTGCAGAATGACTGATGTTATCTCACAGCCAGAGGAGGTTAAAGCCGCTCTGCAGCTCACACTGAAAGAAAAGCATGAATGTAGCTTAACATCTGCATCTCCAGAGCAGGAAGTGGCCTTTTTTTAAAATATCTGTATTATGAAACAGCCAGATTTACAAAGTTGGTCATGTAAGAGTGGCAGAAATGTAGCCGTTGCTGATCATTTCATCGCTTAAGGTAAAGTGATCATATACCTTATGATATGTACATTTTTGTTTGAGCAGTTTTAGTGATTTTACTTGACTCCTTTCTGTATCTGTGCTTGTCTCTTTGATTTTCTCCTTTGTTTGAAGTAGGTGGAGCTCAGTTGGAAAAAAAAGTGAGGCCATGTATTCCCACACAACCAGAGTTCAGCAACGTTTGAGCAGTTGATCCTGACATTTGTGTTAAACACAATATACAATATTGCTAACACTTTGTAATAAGCATACAAACAAGTAATGCTCAAGTAATTCATGATTTATGATAATTCAATGAATAAAACAATGCATGATGGAATTTCCAGTAGCATACAGTGAAAAAGAATACAATATAAGATAAACAATAGACTCTTATCAAGATATGTAAAGCAAACAGTAAACAATACACTCTTAACCGTAAACAGTAAAACTCTTAGCAAATATATAAAGTAAACAGTAGAACAATAACTACACTTATAAAGTAAAATTCAAGTCAAATAGGATCAAGATAAAATAAATGTAGAGAAATGCATGGAAGATGAATATAGAACAGTAGAGGACTGTGTATGGCAGACTTAGATTAAAAGTTAATTAAAATATTGCACTTAAACGATTAATGGGGTTACTGCACAAAAGAAAGAAGAAGAGTGTCCAGATTGTCATTGCACAGTGAGTTCTATTAACTCTATTTCTATACACTATACACCAGTGTTCTTCTCTCTGCCACAGTCACCAGTGAGTCCAGCTTCATGCCAACAACAGACTTTGTGATAAGTTCACAATAAACCTCATGTATCAATTTCTTTGCATCAAGTTAGCTGCAGTTGTTTACACTGAACCTTTTGATTAAAAACAAAGCTCCAAATTTCTATGAGGAGAGAGGCTGAGCCAACACATGGGTCTGAAATAACCTTTCATATAACCAGAATCCAGATATTTTGATCATGGATAAATCATAAAGTAGTATCTGTGAAGAGCCATTGTGAAGCTCAGATCATGGTGGGCTAAATGAAGCCTAGTTACTCAAACAAACCATCTGTGACAGCACTTGCCTGTTGCTGTATGCTGTTATCCTGCATATCTTTAAACTTAATATAATCTGAACAGAAGAGCGAAATCATTTATCATCAGAAATCATCAATCATCATTTGATTGTGAGTAAGATGATACTTAAGAATAGCCCAGTTTCAGAGACTTTAAACAAAAGGATTTTGGTCAAACTGGACATTTTGTACATTCAAAAAAGTCACTACATCAGTTGAATCACATGTAAAAACAATACAATATAATCACTACACTTGCACATATCTCTTAATTTATGCTGTAAATGTGATATTGATGTTCTGTGATGTGTTAGAAGCACCAATAAATAGTGTGGCTGTTACACACCATCTACAGAGAACATTTTTCACTTGTCTGTGTCACATTTAATCTATTTCAATCAATACAGCTGTCTTCACGGGGTGAATTATAGCTCTTACAGCACTTTCACTTGCATTACTATTCCCAAGGGCTTCAATTTTCTTTTCTTTTGTTTTACACACATAAGAAGCATTTGCGTATTAAGCTCCAAATGCCGCCAAAATGCTGGGAACCTAAACAGCAGTTGCGTTAAGACACTTTATGCTCACATTGATTTCGACAAAGAGTCAGCTGTCAAATCTACTACGCCTCCAGGAGACCTCTGTAAGTATCCAGAGCGCATGTGGAAAACATCCTGAAGAGAGTGAATGTGAGCAAAGCTGCTGGGCCTGATTACAGCCCCGGCCATGTCACTGTCACAGGAGAGTATTCCCATCTTCTTCAAGACAGCCACCATCAAACCTGTATCTCAAAAGTCTCTCCCCCATGAAACTGATAAGCAAACTTTGCACTTTAGACTTGAGTACCATACTCTGCAACTGGATATTGAACTTCCTCATAAACAGACCCCAGACAGTTCAGATTGGCGGTCACACCGCCCCCACACTAATGCTCAACACCGGAGCCCCCCAGGGCTGTGTGCTCAGCTCCCTCCTGTCCATGCTGTACACCCACGACTGTAACCCTGATATGGAGAGAAGACTGTTATGGACGACACACAAAATCATTGGCCAGTTTACAAATGAGAGAGTGATACACAGAGAACAATCTACTGCTCCACATCAAGGAAAAACAAAGAGCTGACTGACTTTTAAAAAAAGGGAGGCAAAGATGCGTCAGATCCAGCTGAGGTGAAGCAGGTGAACAGTTTTAGGTTCCAGAGAAACAGCATCACAGAGAACTGTCATGGTTGTCTCGTATCTCCTTACATCCCAAAGAAAGCTCAGACATGACTGCATTTGGTTCAGGAAACTTGAAAAGCCATTCCTGTGCTAACTTTTATAGAATAGCAATAGGAAGCATCCTGACTGGAAACATTTAGAATTGGCATCAGATGTGCATGGCACAGGACAGAAAGGCTCTGCAGTTGATTATTAAAACCACCCAGTACATCATTGGAACAGATTTAGACATCATCTGTCATATTAGTAAGGTGAGGTGCCAGGGCAAAAGCCAAAGGGTAGTAGAAGACAATGCTTGCACTACAGCCACAACCTATTGACTATGCTGCTGTCTGGAAAACCATATAAAAGTATTTACTGTCACACCGCAGTGAGGTCAAGCTGGGTTCTTGTCATTTCCTGTTTTATTTTGAAAGATAACTCTCGTTTCAGGTCACTTGCCCTTCCTCATGTGTCACCGGCCTGATTGTCTTCCCCACCCTGATTGTTTCCACCTGTTCCCCATTTCCCTCATGTGTGTATAGTCTGTGTTTCCCCTTGTCCCGTGCCGAAGTGTCTTCGTACTTTTTGTCGTCGCACCCAAGCCGTTCCATAGAGTCCAAGCCTGTTCCATGTTTCTTTGCTTTGTAAGTTCCATAGCCATAAAGTTTAAGCGTAGATAGTATTTTGTAGCCTGTTTTCGTCCTCCGGGATCGTTTTCTGTTTGATTGTTTCTTTCCTTCTGGTAAAGTTTTCTCATCCTCCGGGATCGTTTTTGTTTCTAGCCAGTTTAGGAGATTAGGTCATAGATATAGATAGTTCTGTTTCCTCCTCATTTTTGAGTGAGTGTTTTTGTTTGATAAATTTTATTAGAGTAGTCCTTCCCATTTTGGTGAAGCGTTTTTCTTTCTAGTTTAGAGTTTGTGATTTTCAGTTAGAGTTCTGGTCAGTGTAGCCATTTCTGTTGTAATTTTGTAGCTCAGAAACAATAAACGTCTCATCCAAACCTGATTATTCTGCGTCTGAGTCTGCCGCTTTGTTCTGGGCCTGACATTTACCAACAGACTCTCAGATCTGAGACTGCTCGACTCAACTAAAGTTTCATTGCGCAGCCCTGTAGAATGACACATTTGTGAACTTTAAATTTAGAAGGCATTCTGTGTTATGCTGAATAAGAAATAAGGTGCTAAGAAGATACATTGGCCATTGCCTCCAGAGCCTTCACTGTCGTTAGAAGATAAGCTATGTTTACCTCTGCTTGGGTTTGGATTGTTATATCTAACTCAAACTATTTAATGGATTTATGGTGCTTTGATCCATTTATGGGGCTCTTTAACTCTTTGATTTTCTACACTGTAAGAAATGTTTGTAAAAATTACTGTAAAAGACTGTAAAACTGAAAAAAAACCCTGTATATTAGTGTAGTAGATACATGGAATTACCCTAAATTAACAAACAGTGCATAACTTTAACTGTGACAATATATAAAAAAACACAAAATATAAAACAGGGAACCACTGCCATGTCACAAACATGTAATCACACTAAAATTAGTGGTATTATGCTGTTTGAATTACACATTTTGCTGATGTGTACTTTTACAATTCAGCAAGAACATAACCTTAATTTACATGGATTAGAAATACGGTAAAGAAATGTTTGAAGTTGTGGTCACATAGCAACAGTAAAACACCAGAAACCCAGCATAGTATACCAGCAGAGTAGTACCTTTTGAAATTTACAGTTCTAAAAAAGCATGCTGTAATGTCTGTATGGTCACCATATTTTTTTATGGTAAACTTCTGGCAACCACAGCTGCCAGTATTTTACTGTAAAGCAAAAAGATTGTTTTTACAGTGTAAGAGAGAAACAATCACATACAGAAAAGAGAACTAAACCTGTCATGACTGAATCAACATGCAAAATCTTTAGATCCAGAGACTATCCACAGAGATTTCTGTTGCCCTGGGCATCCGTTTTGTAAATGAATATACTCTCAACCAGATAATAAAGCAAGACAATAAAAAATGTGGTACAACTGATGAAACAGTTAGTACAAGGTTTAAAAGAATAAAGTTCTCTGTAATACTTTCATCTCTGTTTTAATGGGAACAAGACATTTTCTCATAACTAATTGTCGCCCCGAATTCCCTTCTCTTCTGTGTGAAGCTGATTCCGCAGAGTCACTGCGATGAATTGCTCTGTGTTCTTCTATGACGGATTCTAGTTGCTGATGATTAGTACTTTTACATTTCCAATTTGGGCACTTGCCTTGGAGTGAATGAAAAGAACCATGCGATTCAGATGAAAGCATGAAAGAAATGAATTGGCTTTTCACTGCAAAGAAAAGCAGAGGGAGAGCAATAAAGCAGGGCAGAACTTGAAAAGGCAATGAAACAAGAAACATTAGCTTTGGAAACGAGCTCCATAATCCATGCAATTAAAATGAAATGGCTGACAATGACAGTTAGCGTTTTTCTCCTTGCAGCAGCTCATTCCTTTGATCCATTTAGGGAGCTGTGTGGAGCACGGTCAAGGCAAGACAAGCACATTGAGAGACAATTATTGAGACGACAACAGCAGTTAAATTGTGAGTGTATGGCGAGTGTGGCCTATTCACACTGTAAATCAGTTGCTACTGACATTGTCTTATCGCAAGCTGCTGATGAATGGCTGCTGGCTGATGGACAGTATCTGACTATCTTTCCATCGATGCTGAGACTGCTTCCTAGGCACTGTTAGTTAGCCAATGTGCAGTTAAATGAAGGAAGGCAAGAGTTCCATGCTGTCTCATAACACGAACACTGAGCAAAGAAACAATGGCAAAGAACTGAAATCAATCCATCAAGATTGACTGAAGTTGCCGCATTAACGTCATATAATTCAGGCCACCTTTCACTGCTCTCAGCCTCATTTCCAGGCCCAGCAGGCAGCAGTCTTCAGCAAAACGCTCCACATCGGGCAGTGCACATGGCGGCCTTATGGGGGTCCTTTTGGTTACCAAGGTTACCCTAGCCAGTGCCAAACAGCAGAGACCAGCTAAAAAAGTGGATATTTTGTACAGGAGCTGTTGGAGATCATAAGCAGAAGTTAAAGGGAGTGGATATGGTGTACATTCACCCAGGTGCCCTAAAAACAAATCCAAATAATGTTTTTCAGTATCTGCTAGGGTGGCCACAGTTTGCTAACAAATCAGTCAAAGCAAGTGTTCAGAAATTCTTACTGTAGTGGTAGATGTATTGCACCTTAAACCATTCCTAACATCCTATCTGTCAGTGCTAGGCACAAAACCAGGTAGTACAGGGACTTTCATAACCAGCAACAGTTTTCTCTTCAGTAAAGAGTAGCATTGAATTTTACAGTGTGCTTGGCCAACCGTGGGCAGTTTTGATATTATTAATAAAGCTGTTTTCCCTAAACTTATCAGACATTTTCAGTCTGGTGGATTGTAACAGAGTGCTGTCCATTTGATGTGTGTCACCAAGTGCCATGTGTAATGTGGATTACTGACTAAAATTCACCACATGCTACCTCCAAAGCAGAGTTCCACTGTGAATCTCCATTAGTCTAATTATAGATAGTGACACCAAACCAGGCAACACTGGTGGAGGAAGTCCAAGAGTCGAAGGAGCAAAGGGAGGTCCTGCCCCAAGGAAAAAATGAAGGGTGAGAGTGATATCAACACTAGCTACACATGCAATTACAGTGTCAGTGTGAGGGGAAGCAAGCAAAAGGCCAATGCTGAGAAAGAAACCCTGGACTAAAAGAAACGGGGTAACAATGATGGCTTCAACAGCAGACCAGCAGTGTATTGACTGAGGCTGTCAGTGTGAGGGGGAGTGAAAGAAAGGCCAGTGCTGACACAGAGAGGCCATTCAAGAGGAAGAACAGCGCTGACTTTAACCTTAGCAGCAATACTTTTTTCAGGTCAGGATTTTTCTTGGTCTTTTTTCATTTCTATATACATTTTTCTAAAAATGGAAGTTGACAGAAGCGACAACGTTGCTGAAAGTACTATGATCTGTTGTGAATGCAGGTAGGCATCATCTTGCCAGCCGTCATAAACTCATTACAATATGTGCCATACAAGTAACGAGTTGCATACATACAATAAGGTCCTGTCATGGCAATAATACGTACATAAGATTGGTCAATAATAGGCCTGGCTGTATCCGGAGGCTCCTGACCTGACACTGAAAACTACGAGTTATACCACAGGAACAGAAGCAGCAACTGCCTTCAAGATGTGAGCTCACAAATTATTAACCTAGATGCTTTCAGAACGTGACATGTCCAGACTTTGGTGCAGAGAATCAATAATAGAAATAGGAAATAGGCTAATACATAATTTACACATATTAAAGTTACAATGCACAGCCCTGAATGAACAATTAGCCTATCTTACTCGAGCTACACTGTCTGTTATGACCCAAACCAAAAGTGGCCCTTTGCTGGGCCTTGCACTTAATCTTGGAATGACATGATTTCCTCATTCTCTTTGTTCTCTAATGCTGCTGGTTCAGGCTTTGCTGGCAGGAAATGAGGATAGACAAATAGATATAGATATGTGAAGTGGGTACTCAGTTGTTGGTGTCACCTTTACCGCATTCATCCCTATGAAAAAATATATATATACACACATAATCTTATATATTTTATTTCAGTCATGTAAAGAGACCATTAGGCCAGGGGGGTGCATTTGTTTCCATTGCTGCCTTGCAATCCTCAGTATTCAGTATTTCTAAAGTCCTGGCTATGGCCCTGCTATTCATTGAACCAGGACCAGATTCGGTGAAAACACTTAATTGGATAGCAGGTTCATTGAGATCAGGGTGCTCACAGGGTCAGTGATCAGGTGGTCTCTAGGGAGGTGCATGATCCAAGAAATGGAGAGGATGCTGAGACTATGCTGGACATGGCCCGAGGCAGAACAAAAACAGAGTTAGAATCAGGGCGTTTAGAAACAGGTAAAAACACAAGGAGCAGAGTCTGGCTGTAGTATAGATTGCCATTAGGGTGACAGAATAATCTAGAGAGTGAAGCCTACTTTGGATAAAGAATTTTATCCTACGTAGGTTGATGGGATGCAGATGAGAGGGATCAGGCAGGTGAGAGGGAACCCAGAAGCCACACCCAGCAGCACACACAAACGGCAGGTTCCATGGGAACTTTCAACACACAAACTAAACAAGACAAGATCCCTCGGAAGGTCTTCATTGTAATATTGGAAAGAAGTCGTGATATATCAAACATATAGACAGTTCTTTAGTGTGTCCACAATCAGACCTTTTTCACAGGAGCCATTTTGACATGAAATAGTATGTTCCATTCAGGATATATAGATACACTAACCTTTTTGAATCCATCTACTTTTTGAAGTAAGATTTACATTTTAATTTATGGTCACATATTCAACTACATGACTTTTGACATGGCTTGTTATATTATAAATGAGAAATCTTAGATTGTAAGCTTTAAGGCTTAGCTAAAGTACAAAAGTTTCTGAAGAAAATCAGCCATAGACCTGAAGCCCTCAAAGCTTGTATAGAATTAGTTCAACTAGATACACATCACATTAATTTTGCAAACCTGCATTTAGTTCATCTAGACCACCTATGGACTGCACTACTGGTAAAAACTTAGAAATGGAGAGGACCCAAACAACTTCCTTGTAGAATCCCACCTTCTAAATTCCTTTGAGTTGCTAAACACATTGTATCTGTTAGTCAAGTACCTTTCCATCCACCAGACAGCATCTGTACTGAAGCCATACGCTCAAAGCCTGTTTGGATGATATTGACCATGGACTAAAAGAGCTCCAACATTTTTTTCATCTATGTGACTCATCAGTCATGTGTAAAGTATAGCTTGCGTGGTGTAGGCATGTTGAAACTCAGAATCGAGCCCACTGACAGAAAATAGTTAAAATTTGATCAAAGATTACTCTTAGATCAATTGAATGACAGGAATACTGATGGATCTTCTGTTCACTTCACCAAAGGTGCTTCTGCAGTTTTTAGATGTTGGAATGATTTTAGTAACTAACCAAGTGTGATACTTTCCCTCCGGCTCAAGTTAAAAATGTGACATATTGGTTCTGCAATTAATTCAGCTATCAATCAACCTAATTTACCATCGAGGTCCAGTGCAGACTGTTTATCAGTTTTTACTAACAGCAGCAGAGTCTGTTTTTTAATGATACATCCGTTAATTATCTGTTTTCTGATAGTTCTCACGATTCTCATGTGTTCACTTTTTATCTTATACTCTTATACTTTGTTCCCCAAATACTTTATTTTGAGGTTTTCTACCATTGCATAGTGACAAACATATTTACACGCAAACATACAAATAACAACATTAATAATGAAATTCAAATGATGATAACAATAGTAATGACCTAAACAAAAAAAAAGAAAAATAAATAAATAAATAATAAAAAATAAAATAAAATAAAATAATAAAAGATACATTTAACTTTGGCACAAAGTGCAACAGACAAAAATAAAATAAAATAAAATACACACAGAGGCTCAACGTAGTGTCAGAGTTGATTGTCCACTGAGATATACCAAGTATGTATATAAGATAAAAGTACTAGGTAGGGTCAACTACAGTTTCAGGGAGTCCAGGACTGGTCTCCATACACCATAAAATGTCTGTAAGTTATCAGGTATCTCATAACTGAATTTTTCAATATGAATTCCTACCAGCTCTCTCAGCCAGGTGTCAAACCTAGGTGGTGAATCGGATTGCCACACTTTTGAAATACATCTCTTTGCAATGATCATACCATAGGCTACTATTGTGTTTACGTTCCGACCCATCTTGACCAAAGTATTAGAAATGCCAAATAAGGCAATTTCAGGATCAGGCTCCAGGTTTACTTTAAGTACATGGGAATACCATCATGTACTTAAAATCACAGAGTCAATCGTTTTGAAAAAGGACATTGGGATAAAAATTGGAATGTTTTGGAACAGGTAAAGAAATCTTGGCAGGGAGACCATTTTAATTGTGTTTATTCGGCCTCAATGATCAGGCAGTGTTCTCCATTTTTCAACATTCTTTTTCAGGACATTTAATCCCTCCATGAAGTTATTTTTAAAAGTTAACTTGAGTTTAACGCCTAGGTATTTAAGACTATTTTTTGAAATGTTGAACTTCATCATGAACATGGGGTCTAAATCACCTGTGAACAGCAAAAAGTAGCTTTTTTGCCTGAAACACTCATTTATCAAATCCTGCAAGTACTGGACAGATTGTTCGGGGTCTGTTAAAAAGATAGCAATGTCGTCAGCATAAAGTAACCCTGCAGCCATTCTCTTTGCCCTTTGTGGAATAGTTTGCCCATGCCTGCTCTAAACAGATACTCCCATATTTATAATACATGATAATTATTAGGCGTCTTGTGTTAAAAAAAGAATAATGAACCCATTCTGATCACTATGAATAAGGGATTCAATATATCGGCTTAATGTATTGGCCAGTATTTTAGTATAAATTTTGAAGTCCATATTAAGCATAGAAATTGGACGATAAGAACCGGGGTTTGTGTCATCTCCATCTGGTTTAAGTATGAGAGCGATATCTGCATTATATAATGTTGGTGGCAATTTTCCTATCGCAGTGGAAAGGGACGGCATTCTGAGTAGAAGTGGAGATAGCTGCTGTGAAAACTTTTTATAAAACTCTGGCCCGAAACCATCAGGCCCAGGGGCCTTCCCGCTGGCAAAAGATTTAATAGAACCTATCACTTCATTTATAGTTACTTTCACATTCAAAACCTCTCGTGAAGCTCCAGCACCTGAACTAATTCTAAGTATTGCCCTACTATTTTGCTGCCCTCTAAGTTGACGGGCTAGCAGCTTTTGTGGCTTGTCCCCAAGTTCAAAATAGCGTGTCCGCAGGCGGGACAGTTGGTCACTGACTTGTTTTGTCAAGATTGTATTGTACTCATACTTAAGATGAATAATTTCCTGCAATGTTTGATTATTGTTGTTATCAATCTCAACCAACCTTGAGTTCCTTTTTTTTAACAATGCCTCATAAGAAATAATATTACCCCTCAGAACTACTTTAAGTGTTTCCCATAGATTTGAATCTGAGTTATCCGAGGTGTCATTAGTATTTAAAAAATCATCAAGTTTGTCTGACATGTATTTACAGAATTTTGCATCATTAATCAAATAATGACAGAACCTCCAAGTCATTTGTTGCTTTTGTTGCTCAAAATCTAAGCTAACACTAACTGGAGCATGATCTGAAATAACAATGTTGTGGTATCTGGTATCCAGCACCTGCAATAAGAGCGTAGAATCTAATAGAAAAAAAATCAGTTTGTGAATATGAATTATGCAATACTATCAGCCTTTTCAACAAAGAGGTCATTATTAATCAGCAGTTTTCAGGGGATTTGTAAAGAATGCAACATTTGACTCTGTGAAGAATGAACTGTGAGTAAAAATACTCCATCATTCTTTACTTCATGTTTTTCTTTAGTCAGTTCATCTTCCTTACTTTATGTCTGAGTGTACAGTATTTATTCCAGTCACCCGTTTTTTTTTTTTTTACCAGCTCGTTTAATATCGTCCCAGTGAGCCATATATATTATTAATTCATCATCAAGCCACGGGGCACAAGTGCTCTTTACAGTGAGCTTTTTGTTGCTGCTTGTTTTTCAGAAACAGTCAATAACATTTCTGTGAACATTTGGAGTGCAGCACTTATCATTCACAGCACACTCTGTCCCTTCATATATATTTTTTCATCTTCACAAAAGGATTCATATGTTCTTTGAAACACAATCCTTGGCCCAGCATTTGGGATGTTTGGAGTTTTTTTTTCTTTTCTTACTATGACCACTCAGCTGTGACCACTAAAATTAATGGGAATGGATATGAGCAGCTCACTATAGTCTCATGGCAGTCTATGCATATTGATGATATTAACCCAGACTTGTCAGAGCATACTCTGGTAGGCATGCTCATCATCTGAGTCAAATTACATACATTCATTACACCAAATAATGTCTCCTTTGGGGCACAGGTTGAGGAAAGCATATCTCTCTATCTGCATCTTTTGTAAAGCAAAATACATTAAATGTATTACAGTTTGTATTGGATTGTACACTAAAACTTGGTGGCAGGGTAGCAGGTATGGTGTAGGGGTGGTTGTGACAGGACTCCCAGAGCTAGAGGTAGCAGGAGGATGGCCGAAGAATTATCCTATCTTCATTCAAGAGCGTAGATTTTCCGTTTGAGAGTATGATTTCTCCTTCTCGTGCTCAGATTTATTCTCCTTGCGCTCACATTTTGTGCTCGCACTCAGATTTCTGCTGCTTTCTTTCAAAATGTGTGCTTGGACTCACATTTCTTCTTCTTGGACACAAACATTTCGTTCACACTCAAATCTGTCCTGTGCGCGCTCAGATCTAACGTCTACGCGCTCAAACCTCAAACAAAAGTGTGCTCGCACTCAGAACAATACGTCCTATACGGTTGAGGTGTCTGCTCATACTGAAAGATGCCCCTCCTGCGCTAATATTAGTGTGTTTCACCAGCCAATAGGGAGACAGCTAGAGTGTGGACCAATCTTGCGTGCGTTCCTTCGCCGTTTTTGAGCGCTCTGTAGGGGCGTGTACATGGTCTGTTTCTCTCTTAAAATACACGAGTTTACCGTATTAGCCAGCTGTTTGAATCGTCACCTATTTAGGACGCCAGATTATTTAGGTATAATTAATTTTAATTAATCTTAAGTAAAGGGTTATTGTAGTTTAGATCTTTTCGGATTTCATATTAGCATTATATTATAAATACTCTTAGCAGCATAACAGTGTTACGATAGTTGAATGGTTGAATACTCTGCTACCTGTTGTATTTTAAACCACGGGACGCAGGTTCGCATCCTGGCCGCCGCACTTTTGCTGCATGTCATATTCTTCTGACATTCTTCATATTCTGGTTCTAATAGGATAGAACTAATAGGTAAAAGGTTCCCTGCAGAACTGAAAAAAAGGTTCTCTTATGGCACCACCATGAAGAACTACTTAAGGTTCTAACTCAACTTTAAGTAGATTTATTTTAACGGGTGAAGTCTGCTCCGAATCCAGAAGACCATCTGCTGTCAGTATGAGAATCCAAACTGTTTTTTTTGACCAGGTATGTGTGCACTCTCAAAGACTTTGCCTGAAAACATACCTGGCTATGTACTAGGGACATGCCAACCAGCTAGCTGATGTTAGGACTGACATGTTTTTCCATATTACTGTCACAGGACAGAAACTTCACACTCTAGGCTTGAGTATCACACTCTGGTGTCTGTATATGAGGTTCAATATCCAGTTGCAGACAGTCCAGATTGGCAGTCACACCTTCTTCACTTTACTGTTCAATATCAGAGCCCTCCAGGGCTGTGCAGAATGGAATGCAGAACTGAAGGAAGGAGGTCAGCCTCCACTTAATAACATATATTACTCCAGTTGAATGTTTATATTAACTTGTTGAAGTTGTTTTCTTTTTTTTTTGCTGCTATCTGTCTATGTACGTTGAGAGCTATGTGAGTCATAGTCTTTGTGTACAAATAGCTGGGCAAAAATTAGCTCTGTACTTTTGTCTTCACAAAATTATCATTATAACTTCATGTTCAAAATCTGTGGATGCCCCTTCTATGGTTTGTGTTTGACAGTGTAACACTGAAGACTTGGGACAACATATGCCGAACAGACAAGTTAAACATACCTTTTTGACAGCAGCATTTAGACATAGAGTAGCAGGATGAAGGATGATTTACAGGGATAAGAAGGCTCACTGAAAATGCTCAGCTGAATTACGCCTGACAGGAAAGAGGACAGCATCCAATATGACCCAGTCCAAATTAATCATGTTTTTTAACATTTAAATTAACCAATTATTTATTACTATTAATTTTTATGAACTAATTTCATGGTACAAAGTCAATTTATTGGTTAGTGTACATGACAAGCCATAAAAAACTTTTTTTTTTATGGTGGAAAGTAGAGGATGTGTTTAGGAGTCAGCCTGAGGAAACAGTCTGCTCTAGTCTGGCAAGCGATACAGAAGTATCTGCTGTAGAACAGCAGCAGGGTGAACAAGCCGTGGCCATACGGTGAGTATTGTCTTTTATTATCCCCTGGCCTTTGCCCTGGCACTTCACTTCAGTTGGAGTTATGGAGCTCCAGAAATTGATCAAAGCTCCATAAATCCGTAAAAAGAGATCCAATAAATTATGTAACAATTCAAATGAATCCAGTCACAGCAGAGACGACATGCATGGCTTATCGTCTAATGACGATTTAGTTTCTGAAGGCAAGGGCCAATGTATGTTCTGAGCACCTTAATTCTCATTTAGTATAACATGCCTCCTAAGGTTCATAAATATGTCATTCTACAGGGCTGCACAATGAAACTCAAGTTGAGTTGTGGAGTCTCAGTAAAGAATCTGAGAGCCTGGTGGCAAATACTTCTGCATGGCATGCCACCACTGCAGAGTCCTCCTGTCCTGGGCTATGCACATCCAATGCTGATTCAGAGTGTGTCCACTCAGGATGCTTCCTATTACTATTCTGTAGAAGTTAACAAGAACTTGGCACCGGAATAGTGCCTTCTTGAGTTTCCTGATGAAATACATAGCCATTTCTTTGCTGGTGTTGAGCAGTAGATCGTTCTCTGTGTATCACTGTCTCATTTGTAATCTGGTCGATGGTGGTATGTGTCATCTGCTAGCTTTACAACTTGTCTTCTTTCCTTATCAGGTTCATGTTGCAGTTGTGGGTGTACAGCATAAACAGGAGGGAGTTAAGCGGACAGCCCTGGAGGGCTCTGATATTGAACAGTAAAGTGAAGAAGGTGTGACTGCCAATCTGGACTGTCTGGTGTCTGTATATGAGGTTCAATATCCAGTTGCAGAGTGTGATACTCAAGCCTAGAGTGTGAAGTTTCTGTCCTGTGACAGTAATATGGAAAAACATGTCAGTCCTAACATCAGCTAGCTGGTTGGCATGTCCCTAGTACATAGCCAGGGATGTTTTCAGGCAGGTTTTCCTTGTGTGTGCACACATACCTGGCCAATAAAAACAGTTTGGATTCTCATACTGACAGCAGACGGTCTTCTGGATTCGGAGCAGACTTACTTAAAGTTGAGTTAGAACCTTAAGTAGTTCTTCATGGTGGTGCCATAGGAGAACCTTTTTCAGTTCTGCAAGGAACCTTTTACCTATTATTCTACCCTATTAGAACCAGGTGTTGCAAATGGACCGAAAGAACCAATAATCAGAATCCCATCCCATTAAAGCACCAAAAGTGCTGCACTTGTGATTTAATGAACTCCTTTTTTTGGCATTCAGTTTCCCAAAGAAAACAGGCTTCCTAAGTATAAAAGAATAAAAGAACTCAAAGGGCTGCAGAGCACTTATCAAGAACCCTGATAGTGTTGGCAGCAGACTCTTTGTTGAGAAGATCAAAACAAGCATGAAACATGTTAATCTCATGTGGTACCATGGCCTCACACATGATGGGGGCACTCCTGCTTTTGCAGCCTATGATGTTCTTGATTGCTTGCAACATATCTTTGATGTTGTTGGTGTTGAGGTCTCTCTACAGTCTCTTCTGATGTCTGTGTTTGCCTCCTTAATGCAAAGTCTTTAGTCTTGCTCTCACTGCGCTGTGTGCTTTCTTGTGACCTGGCCAAAAAGCAGCATGCTTTGCTTTAGTAAAGCCCTCATCTCTACATTCATCCAGCCTCTCTGGTTGCAAAATGATTTTATTACCTTTGTAATCACCACATCGGATCACCACCCTCTTTTCTGTGATAAAAATGACAGTTTATGTTTAAATGAATCTCATTATCTCGGTAGATTATCGGGGTATGTAATAACAGCCTCATCCAAGTCTTGGGAGTGATTTGCGTTGCGTGAATGTGTAGCTTGTAACGTAGACATCAAGACTGAAAGCATTGCGCAAAGTGCATGAAACGGAACGGACGCAATGTAAGGCGACCTAAAATAAATGTAAACATGTACTCTGACGCTAGGAAGAACATACGGTGATATTTATGATAGCAAACGTGAGTTGATATTGACAGCGAGTTATGCTGTCTGTAACTTCAGCTCCAGGAAATAAAATAAATCACGCTTGTGTTAATTTAATTCACTGCTCACACACACACACTCACACAAGAACATACACTCATTTTGTCATACAGGCACTCCTCTCACTCACCCAGGCACACTTCTTGTGTGTGAATTTTTCTGTGTAATGATGAGCCTTAGATGGCATGTTAATGTCTACATACTGTTAGTTTATGAAGGTTATGAATTCTAAACTATCTTTTTGTTTCCTTTTGAGATTTTGGCTTCTAATGATTTGGTATCGTAAGAAAGTCACAGCAGTTCCTGAAAAATATTTCAATGCATGTTTTTTGGAACATGCATTGAACGTGTACATCGCAATAATATCGTTAACCGTATTAATTTGGTCATTATATGGAGATATCAGATTTTCCATATTGTTACATCCCTACCACCCTCAAAAACTCAATTCCTTCAACTGTCATCTTTTCTGGTATCATACAGCTCTTGTGTCTACTGACTGTTGATGTAATACTCCCAGCGCATGAAGTCATTGGGGATTAATCTAATGCAGGTTACTAAAAATACAGTTAATCATGCAGACTGCTGTTTGTCTCCTTAGCGCTGTCCAACATTAAGACAGCCTGTTCACAAAAGTGCCTAACATGAGCAGCAGAGTGAGAATTATCCTCTCACAAACATCCTCTTTCGAGGTGTAATTCCAACTCAAGGATATAACAGGGGTTTAATCGCTTGCTTAAAAGGTGGATCTAGTTATGTTAATACAACCATATTGTCTGTATCTGTGTAGCTGACCTGAGGGCAGCAACTGTTCAACAGTGAAACGCACTGCTTCTGCACATTCCTGTACTGCTGATCTAAGAATTCATTACTTTACTAGTTTACTTTCCCTAATTATATACTCATTGAGCAGTAGGACTATATCAGCATACTTAATGCCGGTTCAAAGTAAAAATCAATCAATCATCTGACCCACACTGGGGTGTTGCAGAAGCTGAGTGGAAATACATATTAGGCTCAGAGTGAAGGGAAAAAGAAAAGAATGGCAACACAAAAATAATCCTAGAAACTAATCACCGGACATTTCTTTGTTTAATCTAATGAGCACACATGATATGTTAAGGAGACATGTTGTTGAGTGATTGTGTATGTAGTATTCATGTGTATATTGCTGATAAAAGATGGAGATGCACAGCAGGGGGCGCAGGGTGGTCTGCCACGTTGTTCGCCTACATACAAATGAATACACATGCACAAGGAAAACTTGCAGAAAGCATTGGTAAGTGTGACAGGGATGTTGCAAACAAGCTGGAAGTTATGCCATTGAACTGCATTCCAAGCGCTTTCTGCTGCTCTGTCCATCCGGGAGGATGGGAGGAAGTGGGATGTGGGAAGAAGGATTGCTGTAGATTTGTATCTAAATATGTTTGTTTATGTATATTATATCATATTTTGGGGTGTTTAATGGGCTGTCCATCTGCTTAACCAGGTCAACGCATCCCAGCTTCTCCTGGGGCATTGCCAGGCTAGATGGGCTGGATGTAGTCCCTCTAGCTGGTTCTGGGTTGGCCTGGGGTCTTATCCCTGTTGGACGGGCACAGAACAGCTCCAAAGAGAGGTTTCCAGGGGGCATTCTAATCAGATATCCAAACTACCTCAGCTGGCTGTGAAGACGCAGCGGCTGTACTCCAAGCTCATTCCTGATGTCCCAGTTTTTACCCAGTTCTTAAGGCTGAGCCGGGCCACCAGGCAGAGGGAGCTCATTACAGTCGCTTCTACCCATGATCTCATTCTTTGAGCAGCTACCCAAAGCTCATGTCCATAGGAAAGGGTTGGGGCATATACATGGACTGAAAAATCAAACCCTCTTCCACGTAATGGTACGGTTCAGTGTCCGCACCAACCCACTCACACTACATTTTTGAATAAGACCCCAAGATACTTGAATGCCTTGTAAATAGCTGTTTATATTGTATATATTTTATTGGTGGTTTAAATAAATGTTGGTTATATATTATGTATGTAAATATGTGAGAAAACCTATTAATGGTATAATCTAGTTAGTGATGTGACTTGTGAAAAATGAACGTATAGTACAGGATGTACTAAGAAGTTTGTTCAGTTCTTGAGAGTTGGAGATTATTGGAGTTGGTTGGTTGGATTGCAAGTGAATTATTGATATAGTAGTGTTTGGATTTTCTATGTACTTTAATGAATGCTCTGTTCAACCTGGGAACATGTGTCTGCTCAATTTGCCTCGTGTGCATGCGTTTAAACAAAAGGTTTCATATTTTAACCCCAGAGGGTTCAAAAATGGATTACATCCTTATGTAAAGAATCTGAAACTGTGCTCTTAGAATCTTTAGGGCAGCCAGTCGAGCATGCATCATGGCTATTTTATTTCTTCCATTCTTTTGTTCAATAGTATAGAAATGGAACTATAGAAGCAAATTAAATCTTACCCACACCGTGGGCTCTGGTTGGCTCAGTTGTTTTTTTTGCCATCTGAGTCACTAATGTCTTCCTTCCAGCTCTGGAAATAAGCCAACAAAGGACACAGAACCACAGATCACCTGAATCTGTGACACCTCTCTGATTGCAGCGTGCTCAGGATCTCCTATCTGGCACATAACCTTTCCTGTGATGCAGCCACTGCAGAGAATTTCATTTGGGAAACAGAGGCGCTGTGGACGGTTTCCCTCATATGGATGATGGATGAGCGGGAGTGTTCAGATGCAAAGAACTCGCACATTTAGGGCTGAGCACCTCTGATGACAGTACCCACGAAAGGATGGTTCTCTTTCACAATCACAGTGGCTAAGTAAACAGAAAAACGAGAATAAAAGGGAACTATGTCTTTTTGTGGGATTCTTATGCAGTCTTTAGTGTGAGACATTATGTATGTGAGACATCATGTATGAAATTTGGACAACAAATACAAAATGAGGGTATATCATGAGGGTAATCATTTTGACTGAAGACACATAATGAATGTGTTTGCCGAGAATTTCTGACCTTTCAAAAGCAATTCTTGATATCTACAATTGTAACAACTTGGGGATAGGACCAGTGGCAAAACACAGCAGCAGCACACACACAAGGTGAAGAGGGAGAGTCCGAGACAGGCTGAGTCCGCAAGGGGAGTTCCAAATGGTTAGTGCCAGCCTTGCATGGAAACAGCAAAAAGAACAATCTGGCGCGTGTGTGTATGGAGATCACACACAGTGGAGAATAGGTGTGCAGTGCAGCAGGGGTGTGGCAGAGACGACGAGTGAACTGAACTAGGAAATGCAGATTGTGACAACGGCAGACCTTCAACAGATCAACGCAGGTGTTACAAATGATACTAATTAAGGTTCCGGCCCATTTATTGCAGCAGAGACTTTGCAAGTGAGCCAACGCGCACCACAGCCGTACACCGTACTGAACCTCAATTAGTATCACTGGTAACACCTGTGTTCATGTCAAAATGGCTGCTGTGAAAAAAAAAAGGTCTGTTGCTGACATCATTATTGATTACTTACTTACTTTCTCCTCTGTTGTTCCCCGTTGGTGGAACGTTCTACCAGTTTCTACCCGATCAGTGGTGTACCTCTCTACCTTTAAAAACCTCCAGCTCTTCAGAGAGGACCTCCTCTCCAACAAATGGTAAATGGATTGTACTTATATATCTCCTCTCTAGTCCTCCAATCACTCAAAGCACTTTTACATTACATATCTTATTCACCCATTCACACACTTCGACATGCAGACAGGAGGAGCCAGATATCGAACCACCGATTAGTGGACAACCCACTCTACTTTTGAGCAACAGCCGCCCACAGCTGGACATGTTAAATCTATCCCATCTGGAACTGTGTCTTGATTGGATGTGAGTAGATCTTATTGCTGCACTAACATGTCCTTGTCACTCTGTACACTGATTGTTTCCCTTTATTGTAAGTCGCTTTGGATAAATGCTTCTGCTAAATGACTAAATGTGAATGTAATGATTAAAAGTTAAAAGGGTTTGACATCAGTGTTACATTTCTGCCAGTCCCAATTATTATCAATGTGTGGACATTCAGTTATCATCTTGAATTGTTATTTTCTGTGAATCAGTTTTTATGAATCAAATGAATTTTCTACATGTGGATATATATTGACTAATTAACATTTCCGCAAGTGCAAACAAAATGCTAGTAATCTTTTCTCCTGCCCACTGGCATAATACGGTATGGAAAGGTTTGATTGGCTGTATGTGTGTAGAACAGATGAGGTGTTCCATGGTATAAATGCAGAGGCAGTGCAGTCATATGAAAACTACATTTCTCCTCTTTGGTCCCTCGTTTTCTCTCCGAGGAGAACACAGGATCTGTGATTTACAAAGCAGATATGTACGCTCTAGCAGACAATAAAATGTAATTCAGTTTCAGTTTTTTGAACTCATTGTTGAGTTGGGTCCCCACAGACATAAGACGGCACACTTTCTTCCAGCAGTGCCTGCATCTTGGCTCACATCCAGTTGGTTTGACTTTGTCCTGCAACTGGATCGAGCTAAATCCAGAATCTATCAGTTAAATCTATGCAAGCTTTTCTACACAATGTGCTGCACACAGTTCTTCTTCCAGCACAGACTGGAACCTGGAGGCTTCCACACAGTCTCAAAGAATGCATGTTTTTTCACTCTTCTTTCTTGTATTCAACTGGGACCTACTGTGCCTGTCAGCACTGATGTGAAAGTGTTGGACGAGCATCAACACCCTTCACCCCTGTGTCTGACAACTGCGTTTGTCCTGGATGGTGAGAGTCGGGTCAGAGCCTGATACTTGGGCAGCTGGGTGTGGCATGTGATTGGAAGTTGTTGGCAGACTCAGGCCAAAGGCTCTCCTCCCCAGCTGTGATTGCGTAAGCTAACCTCAGACCAGACCTTGATCGACCTCGCTCCACCTTGTTCGCATCATTGAGCTGACAGTTTTCAGGGAGGATGCAGTGAAAGAGGTCATCCATTCATAACCTGTAAATATATTCATAACTTGTGTATGTATGCATATGCCTCTGTATACTAGTTTATATTTGTTCATTTGTACATTTATTCAGCTGTTCTTGTATTATGTACCTCTGGGTACGATCACCCCCAAGCTACATGTTCAGTGTTTCAAACCCTGCTGGAGCTGCTGCGGTCCGGTTCAGAAGCATCCTAGAAGCGAGCCCCCGCTCGGCTCCACGGCTGTTCTATTTTTGATGGACGCCGCGAGCAGCCTGCGTAACTCTACACAGAGCTGCTCGAGCTGGACGGATGTCAGAAACAGCATCCAGAATCCAGTCAATCCAGAATCCAGTCAATTTTCAAAATAAAACACCCGGTGCAAACTGCTGGTAGTAAAAGTAGCCAGAAGGGAAACCAATGAACTACGTAGCATATTGTTGTTATACGTTTAGAAGCACATAAACCGGAAAATGACCAGATCAGAGCAAGTTAACAAAGTCTGGCAGGCTGAACGCTCTGTATCTGAAACGCTCCCGGTGGGGTTGCAGCCTCAATGTGACTGAGACAAGCCTGGTGGGGTTTTAGGGTAAGAGTGAGGAGGAGAGAGTGAGAGCGAGCAAGAAGCAGCCGGACAAGAGTAAATCTGGGACTGACTTTTAGTCGTTGGTGAGACAGATGGCAAGCTGAGCTTCTTGCTGTTGGACTGGGGGAACTACACTGCAAAAATACAAAACTTCTAAACAATGTTTTAAATATATGTCTCGATAATTCCTGTGATCTCAACTTTGCCATGGGCTATGTGTGTGCCCATAGACCACAACATCTGATCAACATCATTTGACAAACTGTAAATAAAAACTCTCTGCCTCAACATTAAAACGCTCATCAAGACAATCTGGATACTGATGGCAGCACATAAAACTACAGCTGATGACAGTAAAACCTTCAGGTAAGAGAACCAACACATGTTCCTGTGCAGCTTTAGCTCCAATGCTTGAATAACTGGCTCAACCTTCAAAATATACATTTGTCAATATGGAATACTGTTTATTGGCTCAATAAAATTTTGTGAGAGATGTGCATGTTACAACTGTGGCAGTGGTCTTGTGTCACCCTGCGTCCCAGCCTTCCTGTCTGTCTCTCCATATGTCTGTCTGTCAGTGTGGGCGTGGTTGTCTCTCCTTCACCCCCCCCCCGGTGCTCAGTCTAGCTGCAACTACACACCTGGTCTCAATCAGCTCGTCATCCATCTCAGTCTGCTCTCCCGTCTCTCATCACGCCATCAATCTGCAGCAAATCCACCCCAGCTCTTCCACCACTCATCGCCAGATTGTTGTTTGAACCTGGTGAATCATCGCCTGTGCCATCACACCCGTTTATTGTCTTGGACTGCTCCCCACGGAGCTGGCTGCTGCTGGGAAGCATGATTTTCACTTCATGCATGTATGCCGTGCCCTCAAACAAGGTGAACAGTAACGGGAGAAGAATTCGAAGAATTAAGAAGCAACACGCAGTTTATGCCTTCACTCATCTGTATTGAGTGAGGAAGAGGAGCATGATCCCCCTGCTGGAGCTCTGAGGCATTACCAACAGATCGATCTATCACCCACAGGTTTCAGTGTGGTGGCTCTGGTCGTCACCATCTTGGCAGTCCTGCCTCTGCCACCTCTCAGCTAATCTAAAAATGGGCATAGATGTGGAGCTGAGGCGGGCTGAATATGAAGCCTGCCTGTTCAAACAAGCTGCCTGTAAAAACACCCGCCTGTCAATTAAAGTGGTCAGACTGTTAATTAACTTGAGGTCTTAATATAATGAGAACAGGTGAGTTGTATATAAATTCACCCTCAGTACAGTCGTCATGAACGGGGAAATTAGCTATAGAGACCAAAACTGTTTTTTGTACCAGGCTGTAAACATGTTTATTTCTGCTGTGAAGTTGGACATTTGAACATGGGGACTTATGGAGACTGACTTATTGAGCCAACGCTTGAATTGTTGGCACTTCGGCATGGGTTTCACTTCACAGCCGCTTGGTATGAACACCTATAAAAATGTAATAACTTGTGTTTCACTCTCTCTTTGTCAGGCACAAATTGGCTGTAGCTGGCAAGCGAGACACAGACAAAGGATGCACTGCCCAGCTAACATTAGGCTAGAGACTGGAGAGAGATGCACTCTCAGTTAATGATAGCACACCTTAATGTTACTGTTATTATCTGTCATTAAACTTGGAGAAGAGAGAGCAGTGAGAAAAGGGTAATCTGATTACTGTTCCAGCAGTTCACTCATTTCTCTTTGTCTCTTTGGGACCAGAATATATTTCTGCCTTGTCCTCTCATCAAACTTGTAAAAAGACATTGACACGAGGCAGTGGGATGCGGATTATGCCATATTAAGCAGCTTTGGGGGTTTCTTGGTTTGTTTTTCTTGTATGACTTGCGAATAAAGAAAAACAAAAATATTAGTCACGACCAATAGGGTCGACCAAAAGTAGACATCATCATTATTTAATGACCATTGTGATGCCCCTGATTTGTCACCTAAACTCCAGAAATGGGTACGGTAGCTCTCTGTGGCGGGCAAGTTTCTAATAATCTATATGAATGTATGCATACGTGAAAATAGAGCCGTGAAGTGATCACACGACTGGATAATAACTATTTAGTAAGGAACAGAAGGAAGCAAATGAATTAATAGTATGTGTGCCTGTGGTGTGTCTATGTGTGGGACCACTCCATCACATGATTATTACTCGATTATGCTTTTTCTGTTGTGTTTGAAAGCTGTATTATTGTGTTCTTCCAAAGCAAAAGAGGGGAAAGATACAATTTACACCAACATTGTGTTTCACCCAAGTTTCCAAGAGAAGAGCCCTCATAACTATCTTCAACAAAAGCAATAAGATGACTAAGATAAAAGAAATATGATGATGTGAAACTCATTTAGATGACACATTCGATGATGCAGCCAATGGGTGTTCAGGGATGTGGTGTGTGTACAAAGGACAGACTGGAATGCATGCTTGCTTACAAAATCAAACATACCAGATGAAATATGAGTGAATGCCTGCTGATATCTAACATCGACGTAGCTCAGGTGCAAATTCATCTCTGGTGGTAGGATGCTGCCACAGACCTCTAAGTTCATTTATTTGGACAAATTGTGTGAAATGCTCAATAAAATGTGTGACATTAATGCTTGATTAATTAATGAGATCTTAGAGGAGATTTCACTTCAA
Source organism: Nibea albiflora (assembly GCA_014281875.1). Taxonomy (NCBI): domain Eukaryota; kingdom Metazoa; phylum Chordata; class Actinopteri; family Sciaenidae; genus Nibea; species Nibea albiflora. The sequence goes on from CM024796.1 coordinate 26,516,216, forward strand.
CTGAAATTTGTTGCTCTGTGCACTGAGAGAGAAGCTTCAGGCTATAACTAATACATGTAACTTGGTGCAAATGGTGGATAAATCAGCAAGAGTATGCCTAAAGGTCCCAAAGTGCAACTTTTATTGATCATGTATATACAAATTTTAGTCATTTATCTCTGAAATATCAATCTCAGTGTGGCGTATTGACTGTAATTTAGTTAGAAAGACAAACCATCCAGGACCTTGGTAGTATTCAGGAGATCAATGAAAACATACAGTATGTTAGGGAATATGTACAAGAGAAGCATAATCCAGACGATGCCCTTCAATTCTAATGCATTTTTCATTGGGGAACTGAGGGTGTGAAGGAATTCACCCGCATTACAGTACAGTTGAAATGGTATAGTGTACCGCATGTCACTCCGAGGTCTTTGACAAACCTAAAGGATGCCCAGGTCACTGCCTGTGCCTCCTCCAAGACAATAAGTTAAACTCTGTCTGCTCTCTGTCTCCTTGGCTGTCTACACGGTGCAGCTGTGCTGATAAGGACGTACTCAAGCCTCCCAGTTCCGCATTGTTTTAGAATCCAAGGTCAAGATAAATCGAAGAGACAGACTGATTGTCTGCCTCTCACAATGCGTAGTACATGACCGTGAGTGCCATCTAACATGATTTAGGACAGCTTAGGTAAGCAAACTCCCTCCCTAATATCCAATTGAATCTGCACACATATCCGGCTGGGTAAGTTATAGCTATCAGATCTTGTAAGTCCAGGTTTCGGTTAAATATTCCCCATCGGGAGGTAACTTTCAGATTCGGGTTTGCATTCATTTGTACTGCTGATCTCTATTCCCATTGATTGAGCTTCAACACACACTGCTGTGTAAGTCATCAAGGTCTCCTGAGAACTACTTCAAACTACAATTGAACCTTCTCATCAGATTTCTCATCACAGAGAGAACTGATAAAACATTTAAAGATGTTAAACAAAAGGAGAAAAAGCTAGTATATTCTTGAAACAAATGAAAGATGTAAAGAATGACAAGAAAAAGTGTGGCATGACTGGACACAAATCCTTCCCAGCATGTCTTAAAGTGGAGGAGGGAGAGGAATTCTCAGCCAAACTAGTACAAATCACTACTTTGATTATCTTCATAATAAGGTAAACAGATTGCATATTTTAGGAGAAAGTATGCATCAAACAAGTAACAGTACCTCTACCATAGCAAGAAGAAGTCTGAACTTGCGTGTAATTCCTGTCCAGTGTTTCCAAGTTAGACACTCATAACAAAACTTGCAATGCTTAGGTCCATTATTGCAGCAAGACTATCTACAGATATGAGTGGAGAGTTGTGCATCTGAATCTCAATCATGTTATCAGATTTTACCACGTGTAAAAGAATCTCTAAAAATCTGCAAATGCAGACTGGCCTCCATAGGTCTTGGAGGCTGTTTGACCCCGGTCCAGTGGTGTTCACACTGGGCTCCAAACAGCTAGTGGCAAATGCAGTTAACCAGCTGCACGGTCAACAAGATAATCTAACTATAGTGAGCATGTTGGACATTCCTTCCCTTTGCGCTACATTGCCTCAACTGTGGCACTTAATATTTCTGTGCCTGTCACGGCCAGTTTCATGATTTGGTCCAGTGTTTCAATGAAAAACATCAGAAATGTACTTCTTTATAAACCTAAATCAAGTTTGTTATGAATTCTTGAGAAATTGTGACTGATTTATTATTTGCCTTGGGCTGTTGGGACCAAGCATTGAGGCGCAGTTGGAGTTGAAAACTGGGTTTTTATTTACCCAAACAAATGTAAACCAAGAAGGGAACATGAACAGGTGTTTGGCCAAACCAAATAACACATAAGTTAGAAATACCATGGAAACCAATCACAAGCAGATACAAAACAACTAAACCCAAATCTCCCCATGACATGGCAACACGTGGTTTGGCTCAATGAGCTCACTGCAAGATTTTAGAGTCCTCAGTTCTCACGCTTTTGAGCTGAAGTCATAACTGAAAATGAAGTCAGAGAGCAAAAATTTAAACATTGACACAAGAGAAAAAGAAGAGACTTCATTAAACGACTCCAGTCAGTCTACCAGGAAAGAGAAGACATATTTTGAGGTGGTAGCTGTCACAATCTTCATATCCTTGTTCAGTTAATTTCTTGTCTCTGCCACGCCCCTGCTCCACTGCAATCACAATCACACACACCTGCTACTCACTTGCACACACACACACACACACACCTGTTCTCCATTCCAACCAAGGCCCCCAGCTGGTGTCTGCAATTTGGAGGGAGTTCTGTTAGGCGCTGGGCCAGTGACCAGACGGAGAGGAAGAACCAAGAGATGGAGACAGCTTTGTGTGCGTGGTCTTGCAAAATCCCTCCTCTTGCTCCAGTCAGCTCTTGTGAGTAGAACACACCACAACACTCATAAACTTTCAGCCACCACTTTTGTTATGTAACAAGTATTAATTGCTGATTTATTGGTCGTTTGTTACTGAAAACTCTTTCGTCCAGCAGGTTCTCATGGATCGTGGCTGCTGCTGTGGTCCTGCATGACGTCCACTACATATATTATTACTGTCATTATTGCTACCGTATCTCCATTATAGTTTATAGTTAGTTAACGGTTTACTGCTGCTGTGCATCTGTGTCTCTCTATCTCAGGTTCCACTGCTACTGTAATCATTCTACCATTTATTATAATTCATTGTAATTGTACAATATGTCTCTGTTGATTTGTTCTGTACATGTGACATCCATTGCATGTCTGTCCGTCCTGGGAGAGGGATCCCTCCTCTGTGGCTCTTCCTGAGGTTTCTTCCACATTTTTTCCCTGTTAAAGGGTTTTTTGTGGGCAAGTTTTTCCTCACTGGAACCGAGGGTCTAAGGACAGAGGGTGTCACTCCCTGTACAGAGTGTAAAGCCCTCTGAGGCTAAATGTGTTTTGTGACTTTGGACTATACAAATAAAATTTGATTTGTTATGTTTGTGTCATTTATTCATTTATCTTTATTTATGTTCATGTTGTTACAGTTTCTGCACCACAGTTTTTCCCATAGGGTAAAGATTACTTTGAGGTTGCGCCCAGGCCCCACTTACAAGGTCAGCCAAAAAGCATGGCTGCACATCCAAGACATTCCTCTTTTGGTAGAATCCAAAAAAACTGGCAATGAGGTTCATTGTCCCTTTGAAATCAAGATTGATCAACCGAGAGACTGATTAAACCTCAGTCGGTCCAAAATGATTGAGCCCACATTTCAAATCTTTAAAGTTAAACTGATCCTGGAAAGTTCCTTAATGCCATGCTGCATTGGTGGGGGTCCCACCTACTCTGTCCGTCGCTTCCTGAGGAAGGCCTCTAGTACCTCTTCGACTTGAAGGGATACGGCCCAGAAGAAAGGTTATGGGTTTATACTCAGTACATCCATGACCCCCCTCTCATCAAGGACTTCCATTGCCAACATCCAGCAAGGTCCACTCTGACCTCCAGAAAGACACCCCAGAAAACCTTGCCCCTCTTGGCTCTAGTATCTTCTGAAGAACAGTCATCCTTAAAAGAGCACAGCAAGGACTGATCCTTTGCACTTTGCAACTGAGCTAAACACCGCCCCAAAAGTTAAAGTTCTTCTGAGAACAACAACAAAAAAAAAAAAGATGGAACCTGAGGAGTCCTGCAAGCCTCTATTTCAGGTCCTGTCCTTTTTAACTGTTATGTTATTGACAAGGGGGGGCTGGAGGCTGAACCCAAATGCACGACTCAGTCACGGTCCTCAAGGGAAAAGTCTTTATTGACAAAGTATCAAATGAAAATCACTCTTACGAGGAAAACGAAAAAATCACTCTAATGAGGAAAAAACCTGACTAAGGAAAAATAACACAAAGTAACAAAGGAAATCTACAAAAACATGGCTTGAAACAAAAGTGACTGGAAAAAAGCACAAAACCTGATTTCGCATGGAGCTGGTTCACAAAACATGGGACGTGACAAACTGGCACAGGACAAAGGGAAACACAGACAATATATAGACACAAGGTAACAGGGCACAGGTGAAAACAATCAGGGCAAGGGAAGGCAATCACAGTGGCGGGAAACACACAAGGGCAGGAAGCAAAGGTGTCTGAAACGAGAGGGAAGAGTTATTTCAAAATAAAACAGGAAGTGCATAACAAGACAACACAAGTGATGACTTAACATGAAGTGCATGACATCAGACAAGACGAGACTGGGGAACATGACCCTGACTACACATACATGTGGACTTGACCCTAACTAACACAAGACAGGACTTAACATTTATGACGAGACATGACAGTTATCACCTGAGTTGAGTTTCAAAACTACGCTATATATTTCTCTGTCCCCTCATAACATCAGCTGATCCTTTCTCTCTCACTTTAAATTTCCAGAGTTCAAAACTATGTGCCTCAAGGCCTCCAGCATGTCATACCCTCCATTCAATGCATGATCATTTCATAGAGGATCTTTCGCACTCTACCTCCTATTATAAGAGACTTGATTTAACTGAACGCACAATTAAAGCTTATAATTCAGCTTGGTGGTCCTTTACCAGTCTACCTCTGTAGTTTGTGCATCTATTTTTATTTGAATCCTGACGTCTTCAGATGAAAAGTACAATTATGCTGGCGGGGATTCAGTGTCACTCTCAATGCTAGGATGCATGATCTCAGAGCCTTCTCGGTAAATCCTTCCATTCAACCTTAAAAAGGTGCATAGAAAGGCAGTGATTGCATGTCATGATTTCACTGTTGCAGAAAATGGTGTCAAGAATGAGGAAGTCTGTTTTTCACTATATTAATGTTGGAAGCAGTTCTGCTCATGGTCCTCTATGGGGTTTGCAGGTGTGGGAAATATACAATCAGATTGTTCTTCTTTGATCCTGAGCATGATCTCGCCTGTCTGATAGATCTTGCCATGGCACGCAAATTATCACTGTCAAGACTAACTCTACTTTTTGTCACTTCTCTTCCATGATATTCTTGTATAATCAATATTGAAACCATTAGTAATCACCCCTGTTTGTCATTGATGGCTGCAAACCAGTGACAAGATCCTGGATCTGTGCAAAGCTGGGTGATCTCTGCTTAAGCTGTAGCCGACCCCCTGAACACTTTAAGGCTTTGGTGCAACTACAACTGCAGCTCTCCATCTGTCTACCTAGATACTAAAATCCCTGGGCCGCTGGTCATCTTCTGCCTATCAACCCTAACCCAGGCTCTACAAGAGGGAAATCTTTTTGTATCTGCTTTGCTGCTTAATTCTATTAATAATAGATGCAGACAAACATTACATTGCACCATCATGGTGCTGCATTCTGCTCAAAGTTTTTGCTTCTCCAAAAATTTTCACTATAAACTAAAGTTGATTTTTTTTCTTGCCACTGTCACCAAGTGCTTGCCCACAGTGGGAACTGTTAGGTTGTAAATAATATTATCAGAGTACAGTCTAGACCTGTATAAAGGCTCCTGAGATAACTTCTGTTATTTGGTTCTATATGAAAAAAAAAAAAAAATTGAATTGGAATAGAATTTTGTTTGGTTGAATGTTAGCGGACCCAAAGTGCAAACACAGTCTGAGACCAGAATAAGTTTAAATAGTTTATTGATCAGAGGAGAATGTGCAGTGACAGGTGAAGACAAAGGGATCCAGGGCTGGGCTGGTGTTGGCAGAAGTCCAAAATACAGGAATGGAGATGAAACAAGGCTGGACGTGGTGGGTGGGTGGCAGGGAGGTATTCCTGGATTACAGTAAAGTCAAACGTCCAAACTTGCAGAGAGTCTTTGAGACTGAACCAGTCTTTAATACCGCAGAGGTTGATTGGTTGATGAAGAACAGGTGGTGAGGTAATCAGGTAGGTAGAGACCATGCCCAACGACTCACAAAACAAAGAGAGAAACAATGGGACCTAGGAAATACATAACAAATAATAATTGTATTGTAAAAAAATAAAAATAAAAAAGGAATAAAAATATTGTAAACATTATTTTTGATCATATTGTTTATGTCTCTTTTAAGATAAAGTGCATGGACCCATAATGCAAGGATTTTTGGAGTGATACATATATTATATATATTATTGATAATATAATATATATAATAATTTTCACATCTTTGGAATTTAAATGTATCCAAAACAAAATAAATCCTGCCAACTGTGTTTTATGACAGATTGAATGAAAACACAGATCAGGTCATTGCGAAACAAACTGTCTTCAGAAACAAAAGTAATTTTGAGTTGATTAAGGAACATTGACACTGTTTTATAGTATTCTTTTACTAATAGTATTTTAAAGGGGACCTCTTGTGCTTTCCCTGAGTTGCTGTCATATACATATATTGTTACAAAGTTGAATGTTCATATTAAACAAGGCCAAAGCTTCAAATAATGAAGTAAACTCAAGCTTAAACTTAAACTGTGTAAAAAGAAAACTGTTTAAGACTGCTGCATATGCAAGTGCTCAGTCTCTCAATTCAGGCACTCTGGACTAGTCAACTCTCACAGAACTTGTTTTTGCTTTTTTGCAGAAACATTTTGCTTGTTTGTTTTTTTCTGATGTCCTCCAGTTTATTGATTATTGATATCACTGTCTATACTCTAGTGATTTAGAGTCCGCTAATAGGATGGTTAGCAGCTAACCGCTAACAACAACAGCTATCAGGAAACTGTAAATCAGCAAAAGTTGAAGCAGAGCAGAGGACACCAGAGGGAAGACCATAAAATAGTTTCTCCACTTAAAAAAATAACAAATTCATCAAAGTCTTTGTAAAGTAATCAGTGAGGATTGGTCCCCTGAAACACTCCACTCCTTTTGTTTTTCCAACCAAATTGTCTCATTTGTGTTCTGCTAGTGAAATGAATCACAAACACCAGAGCGGGGGTGATGAATTGAGGGACTGTGTAAAGGCCAGTTTAACCCCAAAACTCCACTGGGCATGTCACGGCTGTGGTGCTGTTTTGCTCCATCCTCTGCGCAACTTCAAACTCCACCGCGAGCGTTTCAAAAGAGGAACGTTTAGCTGTCAGACTTTGTTTACTACACACGAAACGCAGCACATCCACACCCGGTGGAATTTTGGGGTGAGAACTTTTTGAACTGTGAATCATGCGAAACCACTCTAGTGGAATCTCAGAATAAAAATATAGAGCTGAGCATAATAGGTCCCATTTAATAATCATTGGCTGCCTCCCATTCTTTTGTCAATAGGACAAAAAAAAAACGACTACAAGATGTTGTTGATGTCAGCTCTAAAATGATTGGTGGAACACAAAGGTTCCTCGTACAGCTTCATACTGAACAAGATCTCACAAAAGCATACAAGATTATGGATGACCCATTAAGAGTGTGCACAACAAACAGAGATTTTTATTCCATTAAACTTACAAAATGTCTCAGTATAAGGAATTGTCAGTTTACTTTGTGCAAGGAGCGATGCTTTTGACCTCATCCTTGTGTACATCTTCTAACATACATTGTATTTTAAAAACCAGGCTTTCATGTTGATTTGATTTATTCTTCATGTGTACTTGTTTGCACACTTGAGGGATGAATAAAGTATTTTGACATTGAATCTGTGGGTGTTTGTCGGCTCTGTATGAGGGTCATGTATAGATTGTAGTCCAATATCTCTTTGAGATTTGCACACATTTTTACACCGTTTGTCATTACAGCCAGCGGTAGAGAACAGATTCAAGATTACCATACGTCACAGCAAATAGCCATGTAACCTAGAAAAGCATGATTTGTCACTTTGGGACTTTTATCTTATTTATCTGACATCTAGGCCATGTGGAGTAAAGATGGGGAGGTATTTTAAATGCACTGATGTTCTTTCTTTATTTCATCTTATACTTCCTTTCACAGAGAGAGAGAGAGAGAGAGTTCAGAGTTGCAAATATCATCAGTGCTGGTCTATAAAGATGTGGAAAAAGTGATCTGGTCTGATGAGCTATCCTTCACTGTGTGGCGTACTGCCAGAAGTGAAGCTGTTCTGGCAGCACATGGTGGCCCAGTGCCTCGCGAAGACACTTAATGATGGGTTTTCCTTTAATTTGCCATTTGTCTGCAGTTCTTCAAAGCAATTAAGACACTATTATTACAATATCGTGTTAACACTTTCCAGTATTTTATTTGAAGTTTTGATATCCACACTAAGATAGTGTACACTTGTGGTTTGAAGTGCCAAACCTCAGAATGGTTTTACATCTAATCTCACACTGGTTTCTCTTTGGAGCCCAGAAACAGGGTCTTTTGTGTGTTGTTCAGTCCCAGATTTACCAGATTTATCAGTCACTCTCTCGTTTTCTCTTCTCTTCTCTCTTTATGTTCATAGAGGCCGAGCCCACTTGCACAGCTCTGGTTCTGGTACGACGTTGGCTCCACTCTGTCAGTATTCGTCCATGTCTGCTGGTCCTCCTCTTCTCAGTGGTCCAAAACACCTGTGGTATAAAGACCAACACTCCCCCAGTGCTCTGAGCTTACAGTCTGGTAGCCCGACTAACAAACTGAGCAACCATTAGCTAACTACAGCTATACACTGAATAGCCATAACATTATGACCACCTGCTAAATATTGTGTAGATCAACTTTTGTCAGAAAAACAGCCCTGACCCAACAAGGCATGCACTCCTTTATGCCTCTGAAGGTGTACTGTGGTATCTGGCACCAAGACAGCAGATCCTTGAAGTCCTGTAAGCTGTGAGGTGGGGATTCCATGGATTGGACCTGTTTGTCCAGCACATCCCACACATGCTCTATTGGATTGAGACCTGGGGAATTTGGAGGCCGAGTCAACACCTTGAACTCAGAAGACTCACTGCCATCATGGAATGCTGTTTCTATGAAAGGATCTGCAACAATGCTTTAGGTAGGTGGTACGTGTCAAAGTAACCTCCACATGAATGGCAGGACCCAAGGTCTGGAGATGCTCTGACAAGAGCCAAAGTGTGATGGCCAGTTGAGGACGGGTCAAAGCTACTCAGAACACGCCGACTTTGAGGACAAAATGTTCACTTGCTCGTCAGCGGTCATAATGTCATGGCTGGTGTGGTTCACAGCAGTGTACTTGACTGTCCATCAGGAAACTCTGTGAATCACAGAGAGCTGAGGCAGAGCAGCCGGAGGACATCAGAGGGGAAACCAGAAAACATTTTCTCCATAAAATATGATCCACTTTCACCAAAATCAGTCAAATAATTGGTGGTGTGTGACTTAGTGCTGTGAAGCATTTCAAACTTCTCGTTACAAAGTTGCATAGTACATGACAGAGACACCATTCTACCATTTTTAAGGTAGAAAAGTTACATTATGTGGCTTTTTTTTACATCATGTAATATCCGCAGCAAATTCACTCTCTCTCTCTCTCTGAATGCAGATTCAAACACGGTGAGACAAGAATAAATGTGAAGGTGCTCTCGGCTTTATCTACACAGACCCCTGTCCACTTTGAAAAATTAAGGCAACAAAGTGACACAATATAATATAACTGAATAGATTTTAATTACTTCAACTTTGATTAAAAACTATTGATTTAATTAAGAAAATCTAAGCAAAATTATTAAATACAAAATATTTTGGATTTACTAAATAATATAGCACATGTTGAGAATCAGTTATACAAAAAAAAACTAATACTTACTAGGTATTTGAAAGAAAGTAATTCAGATATACCAAATATCTGTGAAAAAGTGATATAGATTCACTAATTAATTAGGTGGAATTAATTTATATTTACTAATTATTTGGATGAAAATGTATTCTATTCATTCAGTAAATATCTGGATAAGAATGATTTGGAAAAGTAAAAGTAAATAAAACAAGTTACATCAACTCATAACTTGGAACAACGTAATTTAATTCAATACATTTAAACTCAATTCGTTATTTATCTTTACATGAATTAATTGTTTAAATCAACTTATAACTTGGTACCACATATCTTAAAATCTATTTATTTATTTATTTATTTTTTCTGTATCTACAAATCTATATGAATTCATATCATACAAGAATTTACTGTTAACAAATTACAGCAGGTAAACATTTATTTGTGCAACTTTGTTTTCCACATATACTTTGAGCTGGTGTACATACAGTAACAGAATGACAGCAGCAAGCCCTTCAAATGAGTGTGACGAATTGTATTTTTCTGAACACGTCAGCATCATGAATCATGAAAAACAAGAGGAGTGTCTAGTTTTGCCTCTGTGTCACTGGCATTCATATGTCCTAAGCTGGTGTTCATAGTCCATCAAGAAGCTCTGTGTTTTCAACACACAACTCTCACTGTCCTGGTTACAATGCAGCATTATCATTTATTCGTTACTTCTGGAATAACAAGCTTCAAAAAGTATAACATCACACCTTTCAAATGAGTAAGGCTTCGAAAATGTACCTGAGCTTCTTGGGCTAGGCAAGATTCACTGCATACATCAGAAGCCTGGGAGACTATTCATCCAGCTTGGACATGAACTTTGACTCCAGGTGCACCGTTGTAATTCTTTGAAACTCACCCCGGACCTAAAAGACAAATGATGTAACCTGTAAACTATATTTGATAATACCATTTCTTCAGTGTGCAAAAGTTCTTTTTTTTTTGATCAGTTTGTTGTTGTCTCTTTTCCTTACTTCAGTTAACAACTGAATCCTTTCCTGTTCTTGACTTCCTTCATTCTCTCCTGCCGGGTATGGTGGGAGGTAGTTTACTTCTGCCTTTAGAGTCTTTTTCACATTCTTTGCAGTCCCCAGGGCTCCTGCGCTTCAAGGCATTGCACATCACCTCAGGCTGCAGAGTCTTCTGGCAGGATGTGCTGCAGCCACTGTACCACACGGTGATGCAGCTGGTCAGGATGCTCTTGGTGGTTCCACGGTAGAAGACGTGCATAATGGGGACTGGTGCTCTGGCTCTTCTCAGTCCGCGGAGGAAGCAGAGACACTGCTGAGCTTTCCAGGCCAGTGATGCAGTGTTGCTGCTCCAGGAGAGGTGCTCAGTGAGGTGTACACCAAGGAATCTGGTGCTGCTCACTCTCTCCACCCAGTACCGTTGATGGTCAGTGGAGGGTGCTGGGTGGAGGCTCTCCAGAAATTGACAACAATCTCCTTCGTCCTCTCCACATTGAGAGAGAGATTGTTGTCTCTGCACCACTTGGCCAGCTGGCTAACCTCATCCCTGTAGTTTGACTCATTGTTATTGTTGATGAGCCCCACCACAGTGGTGTCATCCACAAACTTTATGAAGAGGTTGGTGTTGTGTGTTGGTGTGTAGTTGTGGGTCAGCAGGGTGAAGAGTAAGGGGCTGAGCACACATCCTTGGGGAGCCCCTATGTTTAGCACGATGGTGCTGGATGCGTTGGAGGGCAGTGGAGATTGCATCATCAGTTGGCCTGATATGCAAATTGGTAGGGGTCCAGGGAGGGAGGATGGATTTGATGTGCTGCATGACTAACCCCTTGAAGCACTTCATGATGATGGAGGCCTTCTTTGGAACCAGAATGGTGGTTCTCTTGAAGCAGGTGGGGAGAACTGCTTGGCTCAGGGACGTGTTGAAGATGACTGTGAGGACATTTGTGATCTCTGCACAGTCCTTTAGCACCAGGAATGTCAGGTCCTGGAGCCTTGCGAGCGCTGATCCTGGAGAGGGATCTCCTCATGCTGGCTGGAGACAGGGACAGCACCTGGTCATCTGGAGGAGGTGGTGTCTTCTGTGCAGGTTGTTCAGATTGTTCAGCAGAGTGTCACTATCACAGGTCTGTGGTCGAGGTTCATACTCTGTGATGGTCTGTAACCCCTGCCACAGGCTCCTTGTGTCTGTGATGGTCTGTAAGCCCTGCCACAGGCTCCTTGTGTCTCTGCTTTCGGTGAAGTGGTGAGTTATCCTGCTGCTGTGCTGCCTCTTTGATGCCACAGGACAGGTTGGCTCTTGCCGATCTCAGACCAGCCTCATCGCCTGCTCTGAAAACATTCAGAGTATACCCGATGACGCGAAGTGCAGACAATATAACTTTTATTTACTCGCGTGTTTGTCTCGCTCGACTGTGAGCTAGCTTGTTAAGGTGGGGGAGGGATGAAGCTCCGACTGACTTTGAGTCACGATGTAGGCTACATTAAACTTAATACACTGCCAGTAAACTTGTTAGGTGACTTGTGGTAACCACAAAGCAATGTTCAACTGCTGGAGTAACACAGATATAAAGGGTTGTTCTTAAAGCCTCTTACCTGGAGCAGGTGGCAGTGCCTTGGGCCAAAGTGCAAGCCAGTTAAAACCAAAGAGTTCCCACTGAGTAGAATTTATTCATTTTTCAACATTGTTTACTTTACTGATGAAATATTGATTACATTCTGCTCTTTGATTTGGACCAATTATTCAAACAAAAATAAAATGCAATAATAATAATTCAAATTGGATTAAATCAACATAATAATATACCACACTGCACACAGACGTCTTTGTCATGTAAAGTGTTTATTCTGTAAATATTCATTTAGCTCAGTCCCATGCAGGGCGAGAGTTCTCAGGCAGCTCTCAGGTCAGCGTCCAGACGCGACCCCGTGTGAGAGTGAGGGAGCTGTCTGCCTCTGAGGGGGAGAGAGGAGAGGAGAGAGAGGAGACATCCTGATGTGTGCGCAGCAGGCATGTTTACAGCTGGATTCAAATGCACACGGGGATTACACATATTTATTAATTACAGTTTAATTCATTTATGTTTAGCAGTGTTGCTCATTGCTCTTTCTTTTTTTTTTTTTTTGTTCATTCACCAGTCACACCAGTACATTTTCATTTAAACTCCAGGGAGAGGGAAGCTTTGTGTCCAAAACATGAGCTGCATAAAGATGTTTGATGGGCTGCAGCCTGCAAACAGTGTGCGGATTGTGCAGCTCTGGACCCCTGTGAGTCATTTTATTTATTTATTTTTGAACCATGATTGGTTTATAGTGAATGTATGGGCATCACGCACTGTTTCTTCTCAGCCAATAAAGACTGAAATTGGGCGATGAAAAGAGAGAGAGGGAGAGATGCCAATTAAACAGGTAGAGGAGGGGGGCCGAGAGAGAGAGAGAGAGAGAGAGAGAGAGAGAGAGAGAGAGGGAGAGGTGGATGAAGCTCACACTGAGGGAGTGTCGGGAGTGACGACGTGAGAGCATTTCACTCCTTCACGCCACTTCCATCCCTCCATGCTGGACGCGTGAGTGTGGAGGACTCCTCTCTCCTTCTTTTCTGCGTGCGTTCCCTCTCTCTCTCTCTCCCTCTCTCTCTCTCTGTCTCTCTCTTCACCGACAGTGATCAACCCGTTGCGGTTCCGCTCGGATATACCACAGTCCGGTCCTGATCCAGGATCCTGGAAGATGGATCTATCGCTGCGCCTCATCTGGCTCCACACACTGAGCGTGTTCAGCGCGGCGTCCGCCGCCACTCACTGTGAGTACACTGCACTGACTGACTGCCTGTGTTCACCTACAGCTCACCTCTGACTTCACTTCGCAGTCTTAACGAGAAAGCAGAGGTTCTGTAGCGGGCTCTGAGGTCTGCTCCTGCGCGTGGTAACAAGCTCAGACCCTCCGCGGCTCTTTGCTGCGCCCTCAGATTGTTGCAGGCGGAGGAAGAGTCTCCTCTGTTGTTCCTGATTTGACTTTAGTGATGACACAGCGTCTACACAGATTGCACTACTTAGTGTCTGCCCAGTGCATGGATGGGAGAGTTGGTGATATCTTCGCTGTGAGCCGCTGAATTAAGTCTCAGCATGAGATGAAGGTCAAGCAAACAGCATCAGTTCATTCACAAGAAGGGAACTCTGCAGCCTGGAGCCGTCTGCTTTCACACATTTCAAGTGATTTGTCACAGAGCTTTTCTAAAAGAATCAAATCAAACAGTTAGTCTGAGCTGAGATGGAGAGCGAGCATGAAGACTGAAGTCTGCTGTGAGAACAGAAATGTAGGCTAGAGCAGGTGAAGTTTCCACAGCCACTAGAGTGCGTCTTTGTGCCTGTGGGGGGAGGAGGGAGGGAGAGAGAGAGAGGGAGAGAGAGAGAGAGAGAGAGAGAGAGGAGGGTGAAACATGAAAGTGATGCTGAGGGGGGAACCTGGGGCTGCTTGACACATCTCACTCATATATTCCAACAAAGCAGTGTTTCTAACACAATTAACAGCATGATCAGCGTGGAGCCAAATGCCAGCATGCATCAGGCGGCAGAAGAAATCATTGAAGTATGATTTATTGTCTTCTTCATCTTTAAGTTAAAAATATGAGATCACACTCGCAGTGAGGTGAGTGTGAAAAGAAACAGGAAGGAGGTGACAATTCATGAATCCTTAATGAGAAGTGAAATGAAAGCACCAACTGGCAGAAATATTGACAGGGTCATGATTACTTTAAAAATATCTATGAATTGAAATACTGACCACTTCATTCACGAGTCGCATACAACCATCGAAAATTATCGAGCGCAAACTGTTCCCCAAAATATCAGCAGAAATGAGTTTTTCCACAAATAAACGACGAGAAAAGGATCAACACATTAAATTATGTTCCTCAGCAACAACAAATTAAACTCTAATCAAAAGAAACAAGGTTGAAATCTCCTTAAAGTAGTTAATTGTAGTTAATTATAGAATATGTTTTTGCATGTCTGCTGTCACACATGCCGTTGTCATATTTCTTTGGTGAACTGATGTTGTCAGTCAGGCTCTGATTTCTGATGATTAGAGACATTTAAAGCCGCCTCAGTCTGCGGTGCTTCACAGATCTGAAACTCTCTGAGCTAATTGAAAGCATGAAATAGATAAATAATAATAAATAATAATAATAAATAATAATAATAATAAATAGATAGAAAGTATCTGAGTGGCAGGTCAGTTTAATCTACGTTTATCTACACCGTGCCGTCTTTTTATTACTTTAAGGTATGTGAATAAATATATATGTGTGTATATAGATATATGTGTGTATATATATATATATATATATATATATATATATATATATAGAACAAAATGTCTCTCCATCCTTGCTTGATCAAACTATTCATGTATTTTTATTATTTAAAAATACCTCATCAAGCTTTATGACAAATAACTTAAAGAAAATCTAGATATGAATAAGTGTAATATAATACGTGCAGGCTGCAGAGTCAGACGCTTGTGAACAAAATGAAATGATTTCGTTTTTTTTTTGACATCCACCTCTACAGTACTGTGTTCATCCAAAGTGAAGAAATGTGCTCTTTAAACCAGTCCTCATGTTTGTCTCTGCAGCTCACTGCTGTGTACTGCAGGTAGAAATGACACGTCTTTCTATATTTTACTGCAGAAGTAAAGCTGGAAGAAACCGTCTTCTTAAACCACCTTTTTAAAACTACACAACGGGTTATGACTGCATCACCTTCTTTGCTATATGTATGTGTATATACGTGCGTGTGTACTTGCTGAGGCTTTACACATGATGGAGGAGCACATTTGATTTGAGAGAACAGCTGCTGCTGTTAGCACCAGTCAAGCTTTGAAGTGTGAGTAGCTGCTGCTTCCACGTGTGCGTTGCGTGGTCCTCTCATTAGGGAGAAGCCAGTCAGTGGGAATCATCGGAAGCTGTAGTATATTCGGAATGCTTCATTGTTAAAACGCGTCTTGCAAACTGTTCCGGGATCTTAACCGGTTTCTAAAAGTTTCGGCAGAGAGTCTCGGCGAACTCTGCAGGCAGCAGGAAGACTATCCACAGGCTAACGAGTACTCAAGCCTGATGTCTGACTGCAGTACAGGGATGAATCTTGCAAGCCTTGAAGCTTCCAGTCAGTGTGTTCGGTGTTCTCCAGCATATGGGCTAGCAGTTCAGTATGTTCGGGAAGTGTGGACGGCAGCGAGTACATACCGAGCTGTCAGCAGCAGCAGAGTCCAGTGTATGGGTTTGCAGTTGTGAACAGTTTCAGCACACAGTTACCGAAATCCCAGAGGAGGAAACACGTGTCAATCAGTTAACGCTCAAATCGAAACTTTGTCACAAACTTTTAAAACGCTGCCTTTCTCTTCATATTTTGATCACTGGCGGTTTTTTGAGGCTTCCTCCTGGAAGCAGTCTATACGAGTGCAGACCTGGTTCACACCTAAATTGAAACAGTCGAAGATTCGCTTGCCAGACCTCCACCAGCTGAATGCTGTTCCACAGGCATGGCATCATTTGCTCTTTTGTTCTGTATTTGCTCTCTGGGGGCGGCTATGACACCGGGCTTGTGTTGGTGTATAGAAGCAGTTTATGTCAGTGATGTAAGCCAATGAACTGAACTAAACTGACAGCTGCATTACTCATTTATGATGCTCCTGTGCTTCTCAAATGCATCCAGTGATCAGAATTGACACGCTGTGCTGAGATGAAATGGTGAGATGCTCCTGGAGGACAAGTAGCTGCTCTCATATTTACCTCTGAGAAACAAAAGGAGAGGAGCAGACATCCATCATGGCTGCTCTCGGTGGCCTTGTGTCAGGTGACACAGATAATGGCAGCCGCATTCTCTCGGAGGACGACATCCTATTGCTCTTTCCCCGCCTTTACAAAGAGACGAGCAGAGGTATTTTCTGCTCTTGTCCCCACAAGCATTTGATACATCTCCCATCACTCCGCATTACCGAGTGCAGCGGCTTTGCGCAGCAGGAACCGCAGGCTTTGGACCTTCAGTAATTTCCTTTGTGAGGCCAACGTGAGCCTACATTTGAAGCCCAGGACTTTCTGAGGAAAGACTTCTGAAGACATTTCTGAATTTTCTTTGCAAATTTGAAAAAATACTTGTCATAGAGCCATGTGGATTGAAATTAAAGGCTGTTTTCTGAGGGACAGTTCGCTGAAAAGTCCGCAGGGAGGACTGACTGGCTCACGATTTCTATTAGGGTCTTAGACAGTTAGGGTTAAACAGAATTGACACAAAACAGTAATGTCAGCATTCATTCAATCAGATGTGGTACAAAACTGCAATTAATGTTTATAATTAATTAATAATTTATATTAAGCATGTTTGCCTCACCTTAACCAAGTGTGACGTTGCTTAACCATACCTTAACCACAGTTAAATGAGATTAAATGAGATTCTGAGAAGTGGACAGTCAAATCTCTTATCATTGTGGGTAATCTGGGATTTTGGGGAATTGTTTTTTCATACAACATCCAGCAGGGTGTTCCAGACGACCCGTCCTAGCTCCTCCTGGGGGGATCCCAAGGCGTCCTGAGGCCTGCAAGTCCCTCCAGGCAGTTCTGAAACTGCTCTCTCTAGTCGCTTGGAAGTTGGACATATCTGGAACACCTTGAAAGCGATGTGGCACCCTTGCTCAAACCACCTCAAAATACTTGAACATTTCTTTTAGCCCCGTCTGACACAACATTACAGGTTTTTGACAGGCCACAGGATCGACTCCATGCCCCTTCTTACAATAAGCTCTCTGTCGGCTGCCTGCTTTCAAGTCTAGTAGGTGTACTGTGGTCAAACCTTCACACCTGTAAGTCATGTTATCTGAGCACCACTACTACAACCCTCGATATAATAGTCAAGTTTCAATTTTATATGGGATGTTTTAGCCCCAAATCACATTCATTTCTATGCATTCCTGTATATTTTTGATCTATAATTAGGGACACTTTGTCAGGATCAGCGTGGTGAGGTTTTATATTGTTCTACATTGTTTGGGCTCTCATTCTTCACAGATATTTCCTGGAGTGGAGGAAAAGGGTTCAGGCACCGTAGTTTTTAACAGCGTGTGTTTGTTTTGGAACTATTTTCAGCAGCATATTGAGCCACATTTGGTGTTTGTGGGATTGAGACAAAAACAAAGAGTGTGTGTTGTGTGTTTTCATGTCAATGGAGAGACATGTCACAGAGTGCAACAGTGTGGCTCATTGATTGTTTTTGGACAACAATGGAGCTCAATGGCACAGAGCAATACGATATATCAGTGTCTGGATACACACACACACACACTAACACACACAGTACTTGCTCGTACTTGTAGATGCATTCTTCGTTGCTCTGGCTGTGCACATGAGGTTTCTTGACAAGAAGAAATATATAGAATATCACCAGGCGCATCCTTTAATGTGGCGCTCCGGGATGATGATCGCACACGTGCTATCATGTTGCCACTTCACTGACTGAGTCAGCAAATGTGCCCATCCTCAAGATAATGATTTAAAACTTCATAACCCTGCAGGCTTTTATTGTTTTTGGACTAAATAGATAGAAAATTGTGTCTCCTCCCTCAGGTCAGGCGGCGCAGACCGGTGGAGCATCGTCATCGTTTCTTAAAGCAACAGTCGATTGTCATCCTAATATTGTTGGAGCATTAATTCAGCTGGTGCTGAATTGCCAAACATATTTTCCCCATCTTTATAAAATTGACAAATAGAAAAACAACATTTCAGGATGTCAGTTGGACTTGAAAGCACGTTCACTGCTGTGAGGTATTTTAAGCCTGCTTTGGCTGGAGACAGCAGGGGCTTTTGTTACCACGATGCTGTCTGATATGACACTCTTCACAGAGGTTCTGTGGGTGGAATATTGTTGCGCTTGCTCTCATAGATTCCCTCACAGCTGGTGGCGCGCACGCTGCACCGGCAGCCATCTTCATGCAAGCCGAGCATCTGTGGCTGCAGCGCGCTCAGCTCAGAGCCCTGCCTATATGTTGTTTTATTTACTTAAAATTTCATGCTTTCAATTAGCTCAGTGAGCAGACACTTCACAGCAAATTATTTCCCATTGAGTGCATGTTCGAGCGGAGGTGGCACGCCGCTTCATAGCAAGCCAATCGAGGAGCTCCTGCTGTTCTTCGTATTCATGAGGACCTGATAAATTTATCAGGAGGTAAATGAGGCAGAACAGAGTGGTGTGACGGCGCTGACACTTTCCCTCTCAGCTTTCAGCAGACGGCATGTTTCTCCGCAGAAGCACGAATAACTGAACAGAATATTCAGCGGAAAAACACAGAGGTACGAACAAATAAAGAACCGCGCGAGGAAGAGAAAACCGACAACATGGCGTGGAAACAAATACATCTCACAGGGAGTATACTTCAGTTTAAAGCTTAAAAAGGTGAAATCTATATTTAAAAAATTACAAAGAATGATATTAAGCTTTGTTTAAGGCTTAGTGAAGGCCTTACGCAGCTCCTTCAGCAACAGACTGTTACTCCACCATGTAAGAAGGAGCTCTACCACAGGTCCTTCATTCCAACAGCCGTCACACTCTTCAACACCAGCATGACTTCATTCTATATATTTCTTAGTTATGAGTAATTTCTCATCAACCTTGTGTACACATGATGCCCTATTAGATGGAAAAAGGAGATATAGTTATGTATATCCATACATGCATTTGAAATGATATTTTGCTTGATTATATATATATATATATATATATATATATATATATATATATATATATATATATAAATATAAATATATATAAAATATATATATACATACACATACAAATACAATCAACTGAGGCTGTAGATAGATTTTATTTCCCTTAATTTTTACTTCAAATAGTTCACTATGAATGAGCATAGACAAAAAAAAAACACAAAACTGTATTTTACCATTATAAATATCTGCTATGATGGTATTAGGACTATTGATGTTAGGTTTTAGGTTTTATTCCATAGTTTACCATATAAACATGTTGAAAGCATGTTTTTTTCCCATTAAAAGAAACACAGTTTTCATGTAATTAACATGGAAATATCGTATGCATGCATATGGCATATTTCCATGTTAAAATACATGTTTGCCATGATATATCGCAGTATTTTACTCTATACACTATAATTTACGGTTTTCTTCTGTTACCCTATTTTATGGTCCGTTCCTGGTTTGGAGTTTTTAGTAAAACCAGTAAAAACCAGACAAGTTTTACAAGGAGCCTCCTTTTTTCACTAAAATCCTGCTGACTGGGTCCCACAGTCCCTTGGGTCAGTGTTGGACTATTGAATTTACTATTTTTAATTACAGTGTGTGTGTCCTTGTGAATAAAGCACATGGCTTCAGTAACGTGTCAGGCTTTTGGTTGGTCAGAAGCAGCATTAGCTGCTCAGGCCTGAGGTGACTGCTATCAGTGCAACGCGAGCAGGGCATAGCTGTTTAGGTTCACTGTTGCTGGTTTAGTCAGTGTGTTTGTTTTAACACTCAATATTAAGGGGGAACACACAGGTTCTAGGCATTTCCATATTTCATGTATTAGAGGAACACGACTCTGTCCCCTGTAGTGGGGCCTTAGCATATTATAACACAATTGTTACATTTTGATGAATGCTAATGTCAGATGAAGAATTCAGGCAGCCTTGGACAAGATAGTCTGACAAGTATGTGATTAGGGAGCGCAAGAGCTGGGAGCAGAGTGACAGGTCAAACACACTGACGCACACACACTGTATGAGAAAAGATAGAGAGAACTGACTCTGATATCAGTTTTCCAATATGTCTCAGTTCATCTTTACTCCCCTAATGTGCACACACACACACACATCAGGGACCAACAAGAAGGATGGCCCGATGCTCCAGGCCCAGTGAGAAGTCACGCAGGGCCAGTAAGAACGAGTCAACCAGTTTCCCAACTGGGCCAAAAATCATTGAGATAATTCTGCAGACATGGCTTTGTGAGCGATCACTCGCTCTGCTATGCATGCGTGAGAATGATGACTTGATACATGCGCTGTCAAGATTTGTCTGATAAGTCAGGATCGTTTTCTAAAAGAGAGCGTGAGAATGAGAAAAGGCCGATGCTTTTGCTGTGTTTGACAGGAAAGATGGGAAAACCCCTGCACACTGTAAAAATACTCCACTACAGGTAAAAAGTCTTGCATTTAAAACCTAACTTGTGTCAAATGTAAATAAATGATAAAAAGTTAAAATACTTGTTGGTTCCTGTCCCTGTTCGTGCTTTAACTATTATCATTTTGGATGCTTTAATGCTGCATTTCCAGTGGATCCACAAGGCTTTACTCAGCACATGTAGAAACACCTGACCTACCTTACCTTACCCACCTTACCTGACTACACATCATCAAATATGTAGACATGTGGTTTTCACTAGACAGGATACACTGTAATCTGAAAAGTAACTCAAGCTGTAAGAACTCTGTAGTGGAGTAAAAAGTACAATAGGTCTAAAGTTGCATTAAATGGAAACACTTAACAGTACTGTGTTTGATTAAATGTGGTACTGAAATAATCAATAAATAATTTATATTCATGGTTGTACCGTGCACACATATACTGTACTTACAGTCCATTGATCTAGTTATATTAAACTACAATGTTGGAATGAGAAATGCCGAAGAACAGGACTAATTCAATAATTCAAAATCATATCTTACATGTACATCAATCAATCATCAATATACATATTTTCCATATTGCGTTCCGTGAACAATGGTGGCAGGTTAAACTGTATATTGTATTTGTACATATTCTGCATACTATAGGGGAAAATAGGAAAGACACTATGTGTTCCGTACAGCTTTGGAGCTAAATCAAAGCTGTATATTAAAAGATTTCCCCAAACCTCAGCACTTTTCACAGCGTATGCTGATGACGTTTTCTTTTACATGACCATGACATCATGTGACTTTATTGTGGCGATGTCACAGAGACAAACAACCCATTTACTACAATCCATATTTGAGGTTTGGTTTTTGGAGGATAATGTCATGCTATCAGATGTTTTGTTTGGTGCTGATCGCTGAGTCTTTGTGAAAGGGTCAAAATATTTAGCTTCTATCCCCATTAGTCTTTGAATGATCTGGATGTTTGGGATTAGAATTTAAGCCATAGGATATCAGGTTTGTACAAAGCTTTGCTATCAGTAAAGGCCATCGAGGACAGACGGGACACTGAATATACAACCAGCAGCAGACTTCTCATATATTCAACATCACACAGTGAAGCTTTGATAGTACCAGTCAGGTTCATCAGTGTTTGAACGCAGCCTGCTGGGAGAGGCGGTTTGGCTGCTTTCACCAAACATTTGAAGTTAACTAATAGCTTTATTAATGTTCATAAAACATTAACAAACTTTTTTACTCACTGAACTGAGAAGAATTAGATCATGAGGCAACTATTAAATCATTGATCTGAGTAACCACAAACAGCTACCTAATGTTTCCCCAAACATGTAGGCCTTCAGGGAGCATACAGAAATGATGAGGCCTGGACAGGGTCACAGAGGAGGTGCAGAAGAAAGCAGTCTGGCTTTAAAAGATTAAATTAACTTCATCCTGCTTTGGCATTTTAGACCATAGTTAAATAAATGAAGGCACGCTTCTTTATCAAGGTTTAATTCATGTGTGCACACTAGTGAACTCTGGGAACATGATTAAACAATTTCTATCAGTTTAACACTCGTGTTTTGTGGACAAGTTGTGTGTCATGAGCGTATATATGAGCTGACAAGGTCTGGGGCTAAACCCAGACCACCGGTTGGGCTGAGGTCAGGGTGTGTGCGCTCCTGCCGCTCTGCTTGGAAAAACAACATTTCATTTCATTTTGCTGCATTGTATGACTGCAACAAACATTCTGTATTTCATTTGAAATGTTGAATGTAGCAGTGTTATTTCCACAATTGCTTTGGTCAAAACAGTCGTGCGCAGGGCAGCTGCTTTATGTGACGGCTGCAACATTCAACACTGTGTGTTATACAAATAAAGTAAGGCAGCAACCTGATGACAGTGTACTGAATTCAAACATGCTTGTTTGTACGACCATTTGAGGAATATCAGGTATTTCCAACATCACGCTTTTCTCTAAATTGTGTCATCAACTCGTAAAGTATCCTTTAACTCAAGTCATCGATGGCTACATGATCATGTGTTACCCATAATGTTTTTTTTTTGTTTTTTTTCATATTGTCAAAATAACCGATCCAATAGGTCGCGCTGTGGAAGAATTTCAGGGATATTTCCGGCCTACAGCATGTTTGTCTGCATTATGCATTCAGTTCATACATGGTCATTTAGTGAAAGGACAACACAGGTTATTTCAGACTGTGTATTATATTCATTTTTATGGAAACCAAACATTTACTTTCACAGATTACCGTCAAACCATTATAAAGGAAACTAAATTATGCAAGCTGCTCGGCAGGTTGATTCTATTTTAACGCGCCTGCAGCAGTGTCACGTCACCCATGAGGCTGAGTGTTTCCTGCATTCTGGTCATTTTTCTATTCCCGAATTTGTGCTTCTTTGCATCAATTTTCCTCTCATCATGAGCATAAAGGAAAGTTGCAGTTGCATTTTAAGGATTCAAACATCAGCTCATGGACATTGGTGAAAATAACTCTACTGTGTCCTCTGCCCTTGTCAGCTGAACGTGGTTTCAGTTCAGACAGTGCACCAGCGGGCACAGCAACTGCCACTGACAGGGCTGATCCACTCATGGTCCGCCTGTATTTGGACAGCCTGTTTCTACTTGAGTTGCCTGTATCCAGGGCAACACTGACGTTGAGTGACAGACAAGTTGCCTGTCATTCCAGGTACACTTTGTTTCTCTGTCAGAAAGACGCAGGCCTGGTCAAAGTCGGCTATAGCTCCGGAAGTCAAGACGCTGACAACATTGATGTTGAAAGGAAAAGATGTCAAAGAACAGTCGAACAGGAGCGTTCAAAGAAAACGTTTACAACCCCTGAGAGGGCTCTGCTCTTTACCACAATCATTTCTATATAGTCCCTCAGCCGATGTCACTTCACAAACACAGTGTTTTTCATGCAACCAAGGACAGAGTTTGTTATGAATTCAATAGTTCCCCCTGTCCAGCACCACAGTGGTAAGATCCACCTCTCTGGTTCTTCATATCTGAATTGCTACAGCTCAATTTTAAAGCACTGTAAACCCAAAACTCCATTACTGCCACACCATGGAATAAATAATAAATCAATAATATGCTAGTGTGGCAGTACACACTTATCATTGAAGGAGGCTTTATATATGTTAATCCAATTTAATCTATGTTCAATTTACCACAGCTAATAGCGTGGCAGACAGTATTTAGCTTCATTAATGGTCCATTGATGAGTGCAGCTAAAGGAATATCTGCCTCTCCGACCAAAGAGCTTCAGAGCCTCAGAGTCAGCTTAGAGACTGAGAGGAGATGCAGAAAATAACACAGCTTGCAGTGCTGCTGCTTCTGCTCACTGTTTGGAACCGTTTTCTCCAACTGAACGCTCGCTAAAAGCCCTTCCCCAACCAGCGATGCTCCAGTCATAGCTTAGCAACCGTAGCTAGGCAGGCAAGTCTGTCGGACTTCTCCACATGATGAAGCATGTCGAGCATGTAGCAATAATGAGAGTGATGCTCTCAATTCAGCCTTTCCAAAAACCAAAAAATGAACGGCAGCACCAGTGTCAGGGTTGATTGAACAGTGTGTAACTTAACGCACTGTTGACATTTTAAATCACGGTGCTACACTGACTTGTAATCAGGTGAGCCTGCTCTTGTGATTTACCGAGTTTCCTGATAGACAGTGTGAACTGCTGACAACTGTGGCTGCTGTTAGCTAATCTTAGTTCAGTTTGTTAGCTGGGCTATGCAGATTGCGAGCTCAAAGCACTGGGAGTGTGTTAGTGTTTGTACCACAGGTGTTTTGCACCGCCGGGAAGAAGGGGTTGCAGGGGATCGCTGCCAGGTGTTGTATCAGGTTTTGGTGTTGTGCCAGAACTGGAGCTGATTATGCGGGGCAATGAAACCGGGCTCAGCAGCCTCTGACAGGATGACAGAGGTGAATAGACTGAAAAGGACACTGAAGGAAGCAGAAATCCACCGGAAAGAGGAAATCTGGGACTGACCTTTAGCTAACATTACCGAGAGCTTCATGTTGTTGCACTTAATTGATGTTTGGATGCTAGCAAAGTTTGCATCTTGCTAGTTTTTATGATAAATAATGTAATCCTAACAAATACACATGTACAACTGTCCATATTTACCAAAAATGCAAAAATACCAATTTATACATAATTTTGCTTTAAGCTGCAGTTCATATGCACAGTGGCTACTTCTAAACTACAAACGGCATTAGCCTTCCTTTGGGAGAAACAGATTGCATTTAAAGAGTAGCACATGCACTACAGTTTGCATCAGTCAATGTTGTGTGCTAGATGCTCACAGAATTTATACTCAAGTGGTGAAGAGGAGACTCCAGCCAAGTTAGCTAACTCATACAGCTAACAACCTTAGCATAATTAGCACTCTAGCTGATACAAGCTGTCAGCAGGCAAATTGATGGCTACAGACTAGAAATGAGAAACTTGTCCTCCTCTGTCTGAAATTATGGACCTTGTTGTTTCAGAAATTGCAGTCATCATTATCTTAATACTGCACACCATGCAAGAACAAAACAGCAACTATGGCAGACAATTAGTGAACTGTCGGTGAACTGTGATTATTCATTTCCCCCTACAGACGTGACTGGTCTTGTATGTTGTTTTGTCTCTTTTGATATTATAACATATATTATGTTTAAGTCACCGTGAATGAAAAATGTAATTCTGTATGTGTGTTTGTCATTGCAACATGGTCTGAGAACTAAGGTGACTCTGCAGGGTCAGTGAATGAAAATGCTATTTGCTTGTAATGAGTTATTTAATGAGATGAAAGCAAACACAGTGGATACATGATATCAGGCTATTTAGAGCAACAATTACTGCTAGGTCCCCTGGGAGCGGAGAAAATCTATTTTGATGAATGTGGCGCCAGTGGAGGCCTTTTCCATCTCCAACTCACACACATTCTGCACCAGTTTCCCATCTATAGACTGCAATGAATATGCTTAAAATAGCTGTGGAGCTCACAAGTTTCATCCTGTGTTTATTTTCAGTGTTACTGGCAGAGGGTTTTAGAGGATTATCAACACCCACTTTCTATTGACCACACCAATAAGGCAACAGCAGTAATCACCAAGGGGCTGCTACAGTAATGAAAAATAGCAAGATGATATTTTTTCAACGTTCAGCCTCCAAGAACTGTGGAGTTAAACTCCAAGGCGTGAAATTGCACTGAGAACGCTTTTGACTGTTCAATTAATCAGACCTGCAGTGCAGGATTTCACACTTATCAAATAGCTGTGTCAAACTATTTCTAAATCAATGTTTCATATTTCATTATTGATTAGGATTATCTCCAATGGATTAGAGACGAGGGGAACACAGCTGTGCGGCCCACAGGAGCTTGATCACACTGTCATCGTGCAGGCTGTGAAGGACGAGTACAAACAGCGCCACGTGTCGGTGTTTTCCTGACCTTTAAATGACGTCTGTTTGCACACTGCTCATAAGAGAGAGTCGATGAAACGCACGTATCATCGCAGCAGGTACTCCGCCAGCTCGGAGGCAAGTATCGGTTAAGTTGTTGATCAAACAGAACATCACTTCTGTCATTTCTGCAAATATCACTGGATTACACGGACGAGGACGAGGTTGTTAAAACTTCATGAGTCATCATTCTGCCTGTTACATCTACCTGAGGCCCTATTTGGACCAAATCAGGTGTTGCTGCATATCACTGCAGTGTTGTGAGGAGGTTTATACGGGGGTTGGGGTGTGTGTTTGTTTGTGCTGAATATAACGGCTATGAAACGATTCAATACTGGTGCTCCCTCACTGTCATTCACTGTGCATGTTGCTCGACCACTGCTTTCTCCCTTTCCCAAGGCTAGATTCCAACAGGCACATTCTGTGTGCGCTGCAGCCACCGGAGCTAATCACAGCCATTCTAGTCAATGTTTCAAACCCCACTGTCTGTTCTTAAACTCGCGGAGGATACTTACCTGTGTCAAACTGCACAGAGCAGCTCGTGCTGGCCTGAAGTCAGACAACAGTGGAGCGAATTCAGTCGAGTTTCAAAATAAAACTGCCAAAAAACAGGAAACAATTAACATATTTACATAGTTATAAATGATGTGAGCAGGTTAGTTAAGTTTGGCTGGCAAAAAGCTCTGAAGCTTTCTCAAGTTCTCCTGGTGGGGTTTGAATCACCTGGAGAACAGACCAAAACAGTACTGTGGAGACAGTGGCAAACCATCGGACACAGACTAAAGGAAACTTCTTTGTGTCACTATTTTTGCTGCGGTGCCAGATTTGGTCTGAATGAGGCCTTAAAGGAGTGTCTAGGATTTAGTGACGTCTTCGCATTCTTCCAGAGGCAAAAGGACAAACTGTAGGGGCCATGAAACATGTAAAAAATGCAAATTACCCTCCCGAAAGCCAGTGTTTAGTTTGTCCCTTCTAGAACAATTCTAACGTAACAAGAGTAACAAGAAGACTACATTCCATTTCTGTCATATCCTATAAATAGAGCCCCCTAAAGATCACACACTGGACCTTTTATTTTGATACAGATAAATCTCTTTACATTGGTCTAATCAGGCAGAATCTTAAACACAAGTTAAAATATACAACATATGCTGATGCTTGATCAGCATAAACACAGCCGTGGCTCTACCTCTGCTCCCTTCTTTGTTGTCTGGTTTGTTTGGAGCCAGGAAATAGGTGCAGATGTCAAAATGTGCACTGGGAACCAAAGAAAATGGTGCTGCATTTGTGCTGGGTGTTGAATTAGCCTGTTGAGCTAACATTTAGAAATGTGTGAAATAAAGTCAAATATATAGCCCAAGGCCAAGGCTCTCGTCTGAAATTTGGCAGCACTAGTTGGGTTCAGTGAGGTCAGGCACTAAAGATGCTGTTTGGTCTCAGTTTGAAGCCGTTCTCCTGCACAATTTGCATTGTGCATTGTGCACAGTGGACGGGAATGGATGAATTTCATGCTGGAAAGAGTTTGCAACCGGCTTCAGATCAGCAATAAATGTTGGATTTTAAACACCGGCGACACTCTAGCTGCTCCACCAGTCTGCCTGCAACACTAGGCAATCATGCCGGCTCCAGCTTCACATTTAACCTCCAGAGTGGTATTGATCACCATCTGACTCTCTGCAAGAGAGCAAATAAGTGCATTTTCCAAAATGTCTTTTAATCCCCGAAATGGCACATGAAGTCATTTTGCTCTGAAAGGCTCTGGGGTGACTCATCCTCATTCACCCTGCTGCACAAGCTACGATCGAGCGATGTTTCCCCACACTGTGAGTGTCGGTCTGTAACTCAGTGAGATATTTGTGTGACATTTCTAGGAGGGCTCACTGGATCAGAAGCGATGTCCGCAAGGGGCTGCTGGGAAAACTCAGACCTCTCTGCCACTCTGCTGTGTCTGCAGGGCTCGGCATTAAGCAGCAGCTAATCGGCTAATCAGCTCCGAACCACTGGTGTGTTTGGACAGAAACACACAGAGAGTGTTTTTTTCAATGACGGGTTCCCTTCAGTGCTAACTCACTACCACCAGCACAGCTGAGCGGCGCCAGCAGCTGAAGGAAATCTCATAATCCGGCTGATAATGAACAAAAATCCTGTTTAGTAAAATGTGTGAATGATGGTTGAATAATTAATGGTTGGCAGATGAGGAATGCAGTCACTAAAGCTGTTGTATATCTGCACAAGGGTTTATTGGGTTTGGGACCTTTTACCTTTGCACATTGCTCTACTGTTCACAGGGAAAATATGTTCTGTAAGACTTTCCCTGTGTCCTCATTTCTCCCTTTGTTTTTATTCCTTTGTGTATCCAGTCTTTTGTTAACTGACATCTCAGTATATTTGTCCAGTCCGCATGCAGCGCCTCAGCACCTCATCAACAACAGTTCATGACCAAAATATCTGAAAAGATGAGAAAACATCAGAAAACAGCGCAGCTCAGGAGGAAAAAAAGAAACATTTGAAACCTCAGGAGAGAAAATTCAAAGAGCGTCCTCGTACAGCTGCTGCCGTTGCTTTTGATGCATTTTTCTTTCGGGACATGAATTTGTTTATTTTCCACGGTGGACTGTGGAAGCTCATTCCTGCCAAGAAAACTCAAGACAAAAATAAGAAACACTCTCAACAGGATGGTGCTATAAGTCAAAATTTAGGCTCATTATGTGGGAAGTTGACTTTCTTAAAATATTGACTTAAAAAAATGAAAAATGCATCTCATGATTTTAACATAGTTTGTTATACATATATCAGTTTGACACTTAAATCTTAAATTGTGACAAAGTATATGTTAGTTGTGACTTAGGATCACCGGTTTTTGACTTATTACTCAACATTTTGACTTTTTATGTTAAAGTATTTGGATTATAAGTCAGTTTGCTGTCTAAAACTTTGTCTTATCACTTGCTAACTACGTTTTTACTAAGCACAGCTCTGGTCCTTAATAACTCTAACTACTGTACTTCTGTAATCTGTAGTGGAAGTTGACTCAGTTCTTTACAGCAGGGGTTGATTAGGTGATAAGCAGCAGACATTTATCTTTCTTGTTTAGTGCTTCTTATTTAATTCCCCTCTCCTCAAGTCTGTACTTTTACTTCCTGCTGTTGTTGTGTTACTGCCGGTCGTGATTGTCTGTTCCATTCTGATTAGTTTCACCTGTCCTGTTGTCCTGTCTTCACTTGTGTATTCAGTTTGTGCGTTCTTTGGTTTTAGTGTCAGTTTGTCTATCTTCTACGTTCAAGCTGTTCTTTTGTGTTTTGTTTTCAAGTCCGGGTTTGAATCTTAGAAAGTCTGTTTTCTGGACTTCATGGACTTTGGATTTAGCTTGTTGATTTAGTTTGGACTGCCTTTTCCAGTTTTGTACTAAGCTTCTCTAACAATCCATAGACCACTGCTATGTTTTGTTTGTCTGTGTTTTAGTCTTATTCCTCATGTTCCTGGTTAGCCTTTAGAACTGTAATGGTACAAACTGCCACTGAAACCAAGGAACACACAGACTAAATACACAAGAAAAGGCTAGGCTAGCGCCATCTTCAGGTCATAATTCATTTGTTCAGCACTTTGTTTACAACCAAATGGGCCTACCTGTGAAGTGACCTAGGCCCTGCTGTGTGTGTAACTTTCACCTTCAAATTTATTGTGCCAAAGAGGAAATCTGTCTCACATCTAAAGAAAAAAAAAGAAACAAACATAATACTAAAGATGACAATTAGCTATTAATGCCAAATAGTGAATATTAGCATTCTTACAAGGGAAACTAAGATGGTTAACATTATGTCTGTTAAACAGCACGATACCATTGTTACTGCCAGCATGTTAGCATGCTATTTTTAGCATTTAGCACTGATATAAGTACGATAAGTACTTCCTCACAGAGCCTGCATGATTTATTACTCTTTTCTTTTACCACAACGGTGGGGCTTTCACAACACCTCCACTTGTGTAGTCAAATGAGTACTTGTGTGATGAATTCCTGTTAACTGCTACACTGCCCAATTAGTGGTTAAGAGTGAGGATGTTTATCAGAGCTCACTGGGACATGCTTGATTAATGAGGCCCTCCCACACTACAAACACTGTGCACGGCTCAGCTTAACTAATATATTTGTTGGTTTTACTGCATTTCCACATGATGAACAAATAAGTAGGATCAAGCCTGCAATTTTATTGTACATTCAGGTGATGGTAAAAAACAGCTTGAGTGGAGGAATAATATCTGGTCCTAATCAGCTGTGGGGGTTCTGCATAGAGTTTGGACATGACTAATAGACTCGCCTCTGTATCTCTGTCGACTGTGGTGAATTATAGCCTTTAATCTGTGCATGTTTTGTATACATTTTTCAGACATGGCACATGCATGCCTACCCTTCGATGTGTGAACACTCACTTAAGCGGTCAGGACCGCACGTGTTGGTATTGGTTTGGACCCCGTGACTTCAGTTGAAGCTTTTAAGAATTTCCTCCTGTGTCAGCTGGAACAACATCCTGCCTGTTAACACTTCAATTAAAACACAGTACTGACATTCTCAGCTCTACAGTAAACAGCGCTGTTACTCAATCACTTGTATCGATGGGCACTTCCTCGAATTCAGTCGGCGTTTGGGACTAATTGTCAACAGATACCTCAGCTTCACTTGGCGTATTGCTGAGCAGAAGTCACCTGGCCCCAAGTCTATTAATCTATGTGAGGGATCATATGAGGTTTTATTGACACCACCCGGAGGTCTGGAGCCCTGCTGCTACCAAACACTGTCATTATACCCTCTGATATCGACACTGTGGTCTGTGACAAACTACACACACCAACAGACAGAGTTATCCCAGCCATGAAGATGAACATGTGAATTTATGCTTTTAACCTAATAATTGTTGATCTTAACCACTTCCTCTGTCTTGAGAGTTGAGCCAGTGGAGCAGACCTAATGTTTAATTATAATTAATTACCAAAGTACATCAGTTATGTACGAAACAGTAAAAATTTGATTAATATTGATTTTAATGATGCATAAAGAAGCTCAAAGTGGAATGAGAATTTAATTTGCACTTGCAATTTATAATACTCCCCCTTGACACTTTTTAAAATAATAAAATAATTATTTGCTTTTAATTAATTAAAAAAAAGAGATTTAAATTTCATGTCTCACTGTCTCATATTCCATTTCACACTTCATTTGTTTCTTGATCACACATTTAAAGTCTACTTTTCAAGATCACTTTACTTTATAGATATAACTAATCAGAGTCCAACCCTCAACAGGTTGAGTCTGAAAGTTTGGTCTTTTAACCACCTATGGTTACATTTATCCTGAGCCACAGCTGTCCTGTGACCTATGGTTGCTATGGTTTCCATGTGTGTATATTAACTTGACACTAAGAAACACTACATTTTATTTCCTTAGAGCTTTTTATATCGATAGAGAGTCTTCTCTGTTGAGTCCACCCGTCATGTTTCTCCATACCCAGAATGGACTAGCCAAACATTGGCTCTAGACAACGACTGTTGTTTATCCTTTATGTTTGGAATGGGAGGGTTAGGGGAATTCTGTTGGTTGTAATCTGCAATACAACTAGATGCCACAGAATCCTGTTAATGCAAGAACTACAATTTGGCTCATTTAAGTATGCAGATGATCGTGCTACTCCGTCACAACAAGCACTTCTGCACATTAATATGTCTGGAAAAATCATTAGTATTGTATAATTCAGAGGTTTATCAGCAGGTCAGTCTGACACTGATTCACCAACAAGAGTTAAATATCAGCTCATAAATTAATAAACTCATAATGTGAGCGAGCAGCTGGCTTTCCAACACATTTTGTCTTTGAGCCAAAATCACAAAGCTGCATAAATCTTCCAGCATTCAGTCTGGCGATAAATCATCTGACACTCCATGTTTGCTTTCTGCTGGAGTGAGATTCATCTTCTCTGTTGGGAAAATGTTACTTGACTGTTTGTGTCATAAGCTCAGGCCTCAGAGAGACGAGTACATGCTGCAGCTTCTGGGTCAGTGGAAGAATTCATTAAAATCTTTACTTCATGCCTCTGTAAACAGGCTGGACTCTCACTGTGCACATGGAATATTAAACCACTTGTGTTTGATCCAGTTGGGGAAGAGGATCATGTTGGACTGATAAGTCCTGGATGTTCTACAGTTTTTATGTCCCGCTGTTTGCATGCTTTCAAAAGACATGATATTTAGGGCGAAGCTACTGTCCGTCTCTATATTTGCATCCGTGTCTTAAATGTCCAAAATTATGTGTATTTCAGATTTATACTGTAGCTCTGCGGGGCTTACATCAGAAGTTGTAAGAAATCACCTAGATTGCTTCATTTCCTTTCCTTCAATGGCAACTGTGGGATCGCATTTCAAAATCCTATTCCTGCCTGAAAGAAATACCTGCAGGTACTACAAAGGGCTGGTTTTTCCGGTTTTAAAAAAATCATCAATAATCTATATTTTTATTTAAAGTTTGGCCTAATGTTGTTCTGAAAAGACACTGACAGTCTTTCTCATTAGAAAGGATCAGTGTATGAAATATGCAGCTGGCAGCCTCATTTATGGCCAGAGATGACCACTTTCACAGCTTAATGACCTTCACAAACTGTCAGAAGATGAAAACACTCTTTTTCTCAGACGCATTTAACATTTATACCTAAATGAGACACATTTAGCACCAGAGATCTATAATCTATTTTCATCAAAAAATGACAATATATATGATGTTCAAATGGTTCACGTATCTTCAAGAAGCATATGATTCATTTTGGAGTTATGTTTTATGATTATTTCTTCATTATTTGCCAGTATTTTCATATGAAATAATATGTGTGATCAGGTGTGTATCAATTCCGTGCACATCTTTGGAGGAATTAACTGTGTTGTCAAATGACTAAATTTAAAATAATTTGTACAATACACAAAGGTTAGTGAATCCTGAGTTTCATTACTGAAGATGAAACCCAATCAGTTGGCACAAAGTTCTTGGCTAAATTGGCCAACGAACTGAATGATCTTTAGGGAAGAAATTGGGCATCGCTGATTGAAACGGAGATCAAACGAGGTCAGGTTAGTAAAAGTGAACCCATGCTGAGAGGACATCATGTTGAGAGGAAAAGAAATCTCTCAGGTTCTCAGGAAGAGGGCATAGACAGCACATTAGTCTGGGGAAAGCTATAAATTCATCTGAAAAAAAAAAATTGAGCTCCATCAGTCCACTGTAAGGCAGATCCTCAAATAGAGAGCGCTGGAAATGACTGCAACTCTGCCTAAAAGTGTATGACCTTCTAAAATATCTGCCACAGCTGCAAGAAAAATGATAATTCAAGAAACCCAAACATAACATCTAGGGATTTGCAGACCTGTCTTGCTGCATCTGGGACACATGCATGCTTCCACAATAAAAAGACAACTCAATCAACATGGTGTTAGCAGGAGGGATGCTGGGAAGAAGCCTCTGCTCTCCAAAAAAAGAACATAACTGCCTGTCTCAACTTTGCCAGAGCACCTGGACAGACATGAAGTTTTCTTTGGAAAAGTCCAAAATTAAACTAATTGGTCAAAACCAAATCTGCTACATTTGGTGAAAAATCAATACTGCATATCACCAAATGAACCTTCTGTCAACAGTGAATCACGGTGGTGGGAACATTAAGATCTGGCCTGCTTTTCGTCCTTGAGGCATGGCCAACTCCATGTAGTTCAGGGAATCATGAATTCTAGGAAATGTTGTAAAATCTTGGACCATAAGCTTAAGTGGTCAGTTGAGAAGTAAAAACTTGGCTGGAAGTGGATCATGCAACAGAGATTTGTGTTGTGGATTGGCCTAATTAAAGTCTGGATCTGAATCCAATCATAACACTGTGGCAGGACCTGAAGTGGGCAGTTCATGCCAAATGCCCATCCAACCTCACCCGACTGTCTGCGTTCTGCAAGGATCCCCCACAGCAGGTGTGAGGCTGATCAGTCACTACTGAAACCATTTAGATGAGGTTATTGCTGTAAAAGGAGGTTTGATATTACTAAATATGTATTAATATTCAATTTACCATATTATCTGAAGAGGTTACATTTTTTGCACCTGTGAAATGAGTTTTTGTTCAATCAAACACGTTTAAATAAATGATGACATTTTCCTGCGTTTGAGTCCACTATTTGGAATGTCAGTATTATAAATTAGGGCATAAAGTAACATTTAACTCTCTGGACCCAACTGTGCCCGCAAGCACCCGCCATTTTAAAATTATACCCAGCTAATTAAAACATAGAAAATAAAGCCCTGAGCTTTAGTGCTGCAGATAGTTTAAGTTGTCATCCATGACTGACTAGGTTGTGTCAACTTTTCCTTGAAGATTTGAAGATTTTGTTTGCAAATACACTAACCTCTACCTATCTACTGTGTGTGTGTGTGTGTGTGTGTGTGTGTGTGTGTGTGTGTGTGTGTGTGTGTGTGTGTGTGTGTGTATATATAGTAATTGTATAATATGTTTGTGTTGATTGTTCTGTACATGTGACATCCATTGCACGTCTGTTCGTCCTGGAAGAGGAATCCCTCCTCTGTGGCTCTTCCTGAGGTTTCTTCCACATTTTTTCCCTGTTAAAGTTTTTTTTGTGGGCAAGTTTTTCCTCACTGGAACCGAGGGTCTAAGGACAGAGGGTGTCACTCCCTGTACAAATTGTAAAGCCCTCTGAGGTTAAATGTGTTTTGTGACTTTGGGCTACAAATAAAATTTGTTTTGATTTGAGATTTAATTATATATATATATTTAAAGATATATATATGTTCAAGTAGCCACTTTTTCTTTGATGACAGATTCAGTCAGTTTCATGAAGTCGTCACCTGGAATAGTTTCCGAACATCTCTAGCTCTAGCTGCTTTACCTTCATCAAACATCTCGTTTGGGTTTTGATTTGGTAATTGTGGAGGCCAGGTCATCCAATGCAGTACTATCACTCTCCTTGTTGGTCGTATAGCTCTTAGGCTCTTAGGTCATTGCCCTGTCAAAAAACAAATGATGGTCCCTCTAAGCTCAAACTAGATTAGATAGCATATCACTGAACAATGCTATGATCACCATGCGGTCCTTGGTCCTCAGAAGAGCCTGTTTCATCATAGTGTTTGATGGTTTTTGTGACTGCACTTGAAGACACTGTAAAAGTTCTTGAATGTTTATGGACTGACTGACCTTCAGGTATAAAGTAATGAGACTGTGGTTTCCCTTCTTCACACAGGTGAGAAGTTCTTGTAGTTGAATAGAGCTATTTATTGTATGCCAACACTACCTCTGAACAAAACAACTGATGATCTCAAACAAATTGCACTAATTAACTTGGTGTTGCATTCACAGTCCAGTCTCTGGTCCAGGTGTGAAGGGAAATGGTATTACCAGGTCCAGGTACCTTGTGTAGATGAATCCTTTTGTAGGATCTGCACACATCAACTTTTTTTTTATGCACATAATGTATTTGCATTAGTTTATATACGAACTCTTTATCAATAAGGAAACTCAGCTTTCCTTTCTGCTGAGCTTTCTTTAGCTGATCTGGGTTTAGTGAATATTTTTGCGTCTCTTGCTGTGATTTTGTCTTCTGGTGTGTAACTGGAGCTGAAAATATCCTGCCCACACGGGCTACAAGAGGCTGTTTGTTGTGATAACTGAGTTTCATTTCTTTGCCGAGGCAGCTTGTCTGGCGTCCAGCTTCATTTTAGTATGCTTTTACCATTTTTTTCCCTATGCATTGATTTTGTTTTGGTTTCCCAGCTAATAAAAAGGTCTTTAGTTCAAATCCATGGTATCTTTTTTCCAGCACAAACTCAGCGATAAGAAAGCCTATGAAGCTGCATGGAGGGCAGAATATAAAGACATAAAGAATATAGAGGAAGAATATAAAGAAGGACACGTCCTCATCTTTAATGATAAGCTCACAAAAGATTACAGTATTTAACAGAGATATATATCCATCTATCTATCCATCCATCTATCCATCTATCTATATTGTGCTTGTTATTACTTTACTGGTCCAGCTTGAGTTGCCTCTAGAACATGATAGGAGGGAGCTCACCCACTGTGGGTTTGAACTTCCCCAAACTGACCCTCAGGAGGGGGCCTCTTTATTTGGGATGAGCAGTCAGACTCAGCTGTGATCTTTCTTAAGGGGAGGCACAAGGTGACCCAGCCTTCCCTCCCTATGCTGCCTGTTCAAGAACGATCCATCAGAAGCAACCAGAGACAAGGGCCTTAAGGGAGTGAGGGGGGGATGCACCGGTGCAGTGTTGACTGCCTAGAATAGATTTTGAAAATGAAAGAAACTTTACAAAAATAAATAAATACAGGACAGTAATGTGATTGCAAAGTCAGGTCTTTGTTTTGATCAGGAGGAGTTGTTCTTGATTAAAACTTTGGAACATATTTTTTTTTAAATCTCTTTGGGTGGATTAGTGGGCTTATCTGCTAAGTCTTTAATGAAAAAGATTTTTCTTTCCTTTTTTTGATATCATCTAATTTAATCTACCAAGTATTTACCAGATTTATTGTAACAGTGAAAATGTTCTTGTCTAATCTGTCGGAATTGAGTTTTCAGATTCATAATTTATTTTAGTATAGATAAAAATTTGCAACTAGAAATGTCTGAGACTGATGGGAAGACAAAAGAATGAGTGATCCGTGTTTCAGCCGTAAACATAACTGATTTTTTTCTTCTTGATTAAAATACAAATTTATGATGATAATAGTCCTTCGGGATATGTGATGGTGCTAGCTTTTGTGTGTTGGTTTGTGTTGGAAATAAATTCAAGAGATAAACATTCAGTTCCAGTCAAAAGTATTGACACACCTTCCCATTCAATGGCTTTGTACATTATAGAAAGGTTATTGAGTGGACATGAATGATGATAAAGGTGTGTGTATCTTTGTTGTGTCTATCCCGACAGCCTTTTGGGGCTTTCAAAGTTAGCTTTAGCTCTTTTTTTGTTGCCTGTTTTGTCAGCGTCCTCATGATGTGTGGAAGAAACTCATTTGGACACACTTTCTTATTCAGTGGTACAGAGACAAAACACTAAACAGAGAAGAAAGACACAGAAAGCAGCGAAACACACCAAAAGCAGACAAACTAAATTCAGAAAGAAAGACAACGCTGTGCAGCTCTAGAAGCTGTGCGGTCCATCCTTATCTCGCTACAACCGTCCATCTGCGTATAATATGTCCACTGAAATTATTGCTTTTTTCTTCCTTCGCCATCTGTTTTCAGATCAGTTAGAGTTTGATGTGTCTTAGTAGGATTCCCATGGAAACTGCTTGTTGAGTCTGTTCTTTTTAAGCTTTCTGCCTTGTCATTGAATGAGTTCATTTTATTTGTAGTGTTCATATTTCGCTTTGATCGACTGTCTGTAGGTAAATTGAGCTGTTTGGTCATGAATTCTTTTACAGATTTTTCAAGGTTCGTTCAGGAATGCAAAGTGAAAAGTGTCTGTCATGCTGGGTGCTTGAGTCCAGAATAGTTTCTTTCACAGTTTTGTTTTCAACTATGACAGAGGTTAGCTGGGTGATAATAGTGTTAACAGAGTGTTGTAGTGATTTGTTTTCTTTAGTGAGAGTGTCAATTTGGTCCTGACAGAATTACAGGCTTTGGCACATTGCCTGGAACTCTCTGTACAGTTCTTCAATGAGTACGATTTTGGCATCAAGTCCAGTAAGTTCATTTTCAATGGAAATTAGTGTACTGCTCACCTTTGTGCAGTGTGCTGGCATCAAAGAAAGTGGATGGTGTTGTATTTGGGCTGGAGAGTGAATCCAGACCGTCCTGGCTTTAGCTTATTTGTGTTGCATGTTATTTTGTTCTCATGATGTAAAGCCTGTCTTTGTATTGTCCCAGGTGGTGCAGGTTGATGTCTCCATAGTCTCGTTCTGGAGTGGAGTGTGGAGATCTTTCTCTTTGATTTATTCAACCCTTGTGATGTCCTCCCGATTGCCATACACCTTTTGCCCTCTGGGATCAAAATGACCCCAAGGACAACACGAACGTTAACAGAGCAAGAATAAAATGAGGTTAAGAAGACAACACGAGCATACAACTGTAATATGTAAGATCATGATAACAAAGAATATCAAGGTACAGGTATCACAGCTAAAGGGTCAGAGGTCCTAACACACAGAGTCTGAGTCGGCTGAAGGCCACCATCTTGGATCTCGCACTGGCTGTGACTCTGTGGAAATCTCTAATGTTGTTTCTGAAGCTCAGCATTAGCTCTGCCGATTGTTTCTTTGCTTGTCTCTGTGATACAATGAAAATGTTTCGGTCATTAAAATAAAATAATAAACTGAGTGGATCACGCTGGTGACAAGGTAACATTGCGCGCTGCTGTATGTTCCTCTATTGAAAAACTCATGTGTACAGATCGTTA
The DNA here is from genome assembly GCA_014281875.1 of Nibea albiflora. Classification (NCBI taxonomy): domain Eukaryota; kingdom Metazoa; phylum Chordata; class Actinopteri; family Sciaenidae; genus Nibea; species Nibea albiflora. The sequence continues at coordinate 26,554,935 of CM024796.1, forward strand.
TTCTCAAACATCTACGGTACGTGGAGTTCTTTATTCACTGATGAACATCTTAGAGGCCAAAAAGGGTAGTTTGAGCTCACCGCCTGAATCTGAATGTGTCATCCATCTTGTACGCATCACTGCACGATCACTCCCCAAGGGGAACCGATAGGACAGAGGGAGGGAGTGGTGGCATCTATTATTTTTTTTATCCCAAACACAATCAGTGATAACCTCTGGTGGTGTAACACAAGCCTGGGGTGTTTAGCTGACTCCTTTTTGTTGTGCGCAGCTGCCACGCTGTTGGCCTGTACAAAGAAACATCACTGCAGCACTTGAAAGTCTTTGCTCTGCTTCTTTTTCTAACACTTGATGTATTTATGGCTTCAAGACTTTTCACACTGTTGTGTTTGTGCCATCGCATGCAGATGCGTGTCCGGGCTGGTATGAATATGAAATTTAAGCCCCCGGAGCTTTCCATAGAGAGTGTGCCCTAACACAATCGCATTCATGGCTGTAGAGGATTTTCAATTATCCCACAGGCCAAGGAGGCATCGAGCAGCAGCCCAATCAGCCTCCATCCATAAGTCTCTGTGATTGACAGCTCAGCATTTGGCTCGTGAACAACAGGGTTTATAAGATGCACATTTTGCACATGGAGAAATGGTTTTAGTTCCCTTAGAGTCTGACAGTTATGGGTCCACATGTCAATTTAAGAACATGTCCCAAGCCATAAAAATGTTATTGGTTTATTTTCGCTTTCCCAGGACGTCAAGGTTTCATTTATTATATGTGGGGGTGTAAAGTGCAAATGGAATGAAGAGGAAACAGAATCCTCTATAGGTTGTAAAGGAGTAACCAGAGGGTTGTAGAGATGCTGCAGCTGCAACGGATTAAAAAGGACAACAGCAGCAGGTATACATGCTTAAGCCACTTTGAAATAATGGCAAATATATATTATAGCTTTGTTTTGGGGAGTGAGATGAGAAGATTGATATCAATCCTATGTCTGTGTGCTCAAGTGCCCCTGAAATGGAAAGCCAAGTGCTCCCTCACTTTTACACATTTCCTGAGCAGATAGGGAGGGACTCGTCACAGATATTGATTGGCAATTACAGTAGCAGCATCAGCGTCTACCTTCCTGTGAACAGAAACCCATGACTGAACTGGCTGGCAGTAAATACAGTAGTAACCTACTTACTTGGTTTTCTTGCTGGGTTTGGCTCCTGGTAGTTCAGGAAATTACATGAGCCAAGAATAGTTAGTGATTCACTAATTAGTAATCTCTCCATCATAAAGTCTTCCATGTTGGTCTCAGAGGCTGTGGTCGGTCGGTCAGTTAGTCCATCTGCTGAGCCCAGTTCAGGCAGCAGGTCAACTTAACATGCAGAATTCATACAATACCTGCACTGTTGCCTGATTTAACTTAACTAATAGAAATGCATACTGCTACACCTGCTACACCTGCTACACCTGCTACACCTGCTACACCTGCTACACCTGCTACACCTGCTACACCTGCTACACCTGCTACACCTGCTACACCTGCTACACCTGCTACACCTGCTACACCTGCTACACTCAATGGTCCCTCTTCAACAGGCAAAAAGCAGCTGCTTAAATATGCTCTGTTCAGCTGGCATTAGCTCCGGCTGTACCATTAGTGGAGGTGACTCCACTGGTTCTCCTAATGAATGGACTTTACAAAGTTATATTCTTGCAAACTTGACAATAGAAACACTTTTACCTGGTTTACCTTTAATCTATATTGTAACCATACTTAAATCAAATTACAAATAAATGTAAATGATTTCTAAACTAGTTTACCTTCACCCCTACATACTTGGGCAAACCCAGTGACATCACTAATCATGCCATCCAGGGTACAAATACAGGAAGTGGTTATGTAATTTCCTCCTTTTGTCCCTGGACCACATGGTTTGTATAGTAAGTAACCAAATGATGCTAATTTGACTTAACTTTAACATAAGTTCAATAATAAACCAATAAACTAAATGTAACAATATTTACATGTATGTATTCCTTTTAAAGATGTTCACATGTGAAATTTAACCAAAACACAAACACCCCTATAGTCTGTCTAACGATGATTACTGGTGGAACTATGACCGACAAACAATTAACAAGCATGGTTAAAGTGAGCTAAGACCCACTTTGTCACAGTCCTTATAGTTTTTATCAAATGAAACTATATATAGTTCCTGGAACAGTCGTTAGTAAAATATTATGGCATTAGACAAGTAACAAAACATTACCTGATACTGTAACTTTGACAAAGATGAATGCAGACTTGATTTACACTGAGTTATACTAGGTCAGGTCATCTCAATAATCTGATACTTGTTGAAACCAAAGGGAACAAATGGTAACACTTAGAACAGCAATAAAACGTTATAGTGTTGACTGGAATCAGACGGACAGTGACTTTGCATTGGGTTTGTCATATTGTTAGTCAGTGACGTAAGAAGAGGTGGTCCGATACAGATGAAGAGTTGTCCTTTTCAGGGTTTTAAAATGTCAAGTGGGTCCTCGCAGACGCTGAAGAGCGTTACACTCGCTCGGTAATAATCATAGTTCCAGTGGTGCTTGGATAAGATGCCGGTCCTTGTGTTTTCCCTGATTAACGTTTGAATCTGCAAATCAGCCTCAAAAGATTGATCCAATCGCCGTTCAAATCAGCATTAAGGAAAAAAGCTGCTTGTGAGCAATCACACATTCATGAGTTTCAACTTTTCTTAAATGCTTCATTGATTTCATGATTTTACATGTGCAGAAAAAGGAAATGTGTTTTTTTATTACATCTGAGGTTTATGAGGTTACCTGCTATTTCCTGTTGTACAATCAATGTTTTCAGAGGTGATCTGATGAATTTATTTAACGCCACTCTGGTATTTTGGTTTCATCTCGTCCTGTAATCAGACTGTGGTGACGTTACAGTTGTACTGATTTTTAATTTCACACTTGATGTGCCGATAAGACAGAAATCACTGGCACCGTGTATGTTTAACAAAGGAAACTTTGATTAAGCCCCACATTTCATGAATACAGAGTAATTTATGTTATGCATTGCTTAAAGGAGGGATTCATCCAGCTCTGCTGTGAGTGACACAGTAAGTCATTCCTGCCAGCTGCCATGTTCTGCAGGTCTCCTGTCTTTAAACATTGGAGTCCTCTGGCAGTGTACACTTCTAACACTTACAAGGACAGGCTGCTCACTGACTTATGTTTACATTCATATATTCACAACATTAATCTGTTTAATTCATGTTTTTATGCTGTCTGAACCCCTGGTTTATCTTCAGTATTTAGTGCAGTGGTCTCAAGTTTTTTATTATATTTTTATTTCTTATCTCTGCTGAAGGGGTCATGCATTTATTTGTGTGTATGTGTCCACAGTTAATCTCACTGGACCCATCAGTCTGATTCATTATGCACATTTATGACAGTGCTAGATTCACCATTTTCTGAAAAGCCTAATTTATTGTCTGCTCTGTTTTATGCCTCTTAACCGGCTGGTTACACTGTAACACTAATAAACACAGTAAATTACTGGCTTACTAGCAGTACTAGTTAGGCTAGTAGCAGTAGTGATGGTAGGCTTGTAATATTTGTGATCTAAATGTCACCACCAGGCTGCTGAAAGACAAACACTCACCTCCTGACACATTTCCAGCGGACACAGAAGCTGTGACAGAAATGGAGTGCAGCCAGCGTGCGGCACAGCAGGATGCCGTGTACATTCAGCATTAATCTGCTCCGACATGTTGGAAGTGCTCTAATCTCACATTGCTGGATTAAACTGAGCAAACAAACACACACACACACACAAACACAAAAGGGACTCCAGTCATCTCTGTCCTGTTTTCAGGGGTCACTGCACGAGTTAATGGACTGCTGGAGAGATTTGAGAACTGGATAAATGAGGCAGCCCTGTTTGTTTTTTCCATCATTCTTCAAACTGTTCAAAGGCTGATGTTTTACTTTTACCCAATACACTCCTCAAGGATGCATTTCTTTCTTTCTTAGCAGATGAAATAAATTTTCAGTCTAAGTGCTTTAGAACACTTTATTTGTTCCTTGTGAAGTCTGTCCACTTCAGCGAAACTAATGTGTGTACAACTGGACTTTATGTCAGCACAGAGACATTTAATAATCTTTCATAACGGATGTCGAACATGTGAAAAACATGCAGTCTGTCTTCTAGAGAGCTCCACATGGAGCATCTTTATTCAGCTAGTGACTTTGTGCAGCTTCCAGAAGTCACAGTGTTAAGTGTTAAGTTAAGTTAAGTTAAAGAGGTCAAAAACAAATTTATTGTGAGAAGCATGTGAAATTGTGCCAGGAATCCCGACTTCATGTCACAGACAGGTTACCAGGATGGGTAGACTTGAGGCTCTGAAGAGATCCAAAAAGATCTGCGACTGGACTATAGCTAGAGCTGCTACACTGATGTTTATTAAGAAATATTTCTAGGATGGCTAACACTTCGCATTGCCTCTGTGTGTTTGGACGCTTAGATTTGCATCTTTACATTGACTTTGTATTTAATCTACTTGTGCGAAAATGTATTCACTTTCTGTGTGAATACACCATGAGAGGTGTTAGTAGGTGTATTGTTTGACTTGACTGTGTCTAGTCTTTACACTAAGCTAACACACAGTCATGGGATTGATATCGGGCTCCTGATTTCAGTCTCGGAGAGAAAGAAAAATTTAATGTTTCAAATTCTTAATTAGCAGAATATTTGTCATTTTAATACATCGTGTGATGTATATAGAACAAAATTCATCCCGAGAACACTCAGCTGATGCGTTTCATCATCATCATACATTATTTGTTTAAATGTTTTCTTTTAGTTCCCTAAAGAATAAAAAACAGCAAAGCTGTTATGAGCGCAGCTTCTGTTTATACATATACATATATAAGACTCACATATGTGAATGTCTGTTCTGTGTTGCTCTATATGAGCAGAGATTTAACTGATAGAGGATTTATGAGAAAAAGACTTTAAGATGTGTTTTAGTCGACAAGAAATTCACCAAAACTTTAAAGACAAAACTCATTTTCTATAAACAGACGTGGAAACATGAGCATCAGTGACTCACATCTTCATGTCTAACACTTTTCATATCAAAATCATGATGCATTTTATTTACTTTGAACTTAATTTTGTCATTTTCTCTCACAGATAACTGCAACAGTCCTTTGGTGTCCACATTACCACTATCGTCCTTCCAGAGCTCTTCACAGTCCTCTGTCAGCTACGCTGCTCACAATGCCAAGCTCAACAGAAGAGATGGTAAGTAGGATAGACATATTCAGTCATTCTATAGACACACACACACACACACACACACACACACACACGCATCTCAGGGATCCTTTTATTTCTGTGTTTAAGTGAGGCCAAATGCATTATCTCTACAGCAGGGGTGTCAAACTCATTTTCATCCGTGGGCCACATACGGCCCAATTTGATCTCAGGTGGGCCGGACCAGTAAAACCATTGCATAATAACCTATAAATATCAACACCTCCACATTGTTCCCTTTCTTTTAGTGTAGAGAAGAACAAGCACATCCTGGAAATGTTCATGAATAATGACAGAAACAATTTACAGATGACGGTGTCACATCTATTTTGATATTGAACAATATATTTGACTTCTTAACTCTACGACTGCTCTGAATTGATCACGTCTGTAATTTAATTTGACACCCCCGCTCCACATTATGACACAAAACATATTTTCCTGCGTTACTGCCAACTTTGTGTGCAGTCATTTACCTGTCCTCATATCACTTTGAACAGAATGCTAATTGTTCTCATTTTAATTAGGTAAATTAAATAGTTTATCTAATCTGTGGTTTCAGGTGGCCCTGGCCTGTGCTGCTTCACAACATCTCATTGTTCTGTTTCCAGCAAATTAGACACTCCAGTCAGTGAGCAGCTGACTCAGGAAATGCTCCAGATCACAGGCTAGAGTTTTCTTAGCAACATTTGTTGCCGTTTGAAGATGGCAGCACTGTGTGAATGAACAGAGATAGACTCACCATACACGATGACAAGAGCTCAGTAAGATCTGCATAATCTGTTGAATGCAACATTATTCTGAGTGGATGAAACATCAAGGCCACACAGTTTTATGAATGCAAACAGTTCTTGATCTGTTCTCCCCATGAGAGGCAAATAATTCTAAAGAGTGTCACACAATGTGAAATGTTTGCTACTGAGGAAACGAAGCCTCTGAAGTTGTAGAAGAAAATAATTCTAGTTCCGTTTAATAGTTTGGCAGTGAGCAGCAATGTGGTGAAACATGCATCTGTGCATTTGTTTACTTCCTGTCAACTCTATAGTAATGCTACCTTCACCTCCAGCCCCGTCACTTTTCACACTTTTTTTTTCTTTAGTTGTTTTTCCACAGTTAGCTTCGTACATATTAGTAACAGTGTTTGCTGTGTTTTTGTACTTCTACAGCAGCGAAGAATGAACTTCTGTTAGCAACGTACCTACAGTGATTTAAAAAACAATCTCAAATCTGTGATTAAAAACAAAAACATATTTCCTGAAAGTTTATCTCTGAATTGTTCCGAGTTTGCCAATTCATTCTAAATTACAAACAAACAGAGTCATGACAAAAACCACATCCACTGAAATTATTTGAACATTTGTGAAGAGAATATTGTTATACACGGCTAAAAAACATACAATGAATCAAAGAAACCTGTGCTAAGATTCAGAAGACCTGAACCCCAAAAAGTCTGGACCAGGACTTAGAATAGTAAACACATGTTCACTCAGACGATTGGTGGGTGGAAGCTGAGTAAGTAGATCCAGAGACAGAGGTGGAGCTGGGCAGACAAATGGCAGACAGATTTGATTGGTGGATAAAATGCAGGTGCACAGGTTGCAGCAGGAGGAGGATGATTGGAAGCCATGCCTAGAGACACACACACACACACACACACACACACACACACACACACACACACACACACACACACACACACCAACAGAGAGAGAGACAAAGAGGGGACTGATGAGATAACACAAGGGAAAAGGAGAGGATACAACCACAGCAACCTGTGTGACAACAAAGGAACATGTAACAGGAAACGTGAAGTACATTCCTCAGAGGATGGAGGATGGGGAATAACTTCTGAGAGACAGAGATAGAGACAAGGAGAACATGAGAGGACAGAGAGATGTCACCTGAATGACTGGAAAACAAAGAACAACAGTGAGAAGTGAGAGACAGACGAGGACGAAACAGATGCAGCGTATTTAAAAGTGGTTGGGTAGCAGATCATGGGGGTCCCCTCCAAATCAGAATATTGAAACATGGTTTACCAAGTTATTCAATAAAACACTGAAAACGGCGACTATACCCTCAGCGAAAATGTGAGGATTTCTGAGTAAGCAGATTGGAAACAAGCACTCATTGATATTTAGCAGTACCTCCAAATCAGCAGCCTGTATTCTTTGAAGACGTGTCAACACTGACTCAGCTTTCTGAAACTAATGGTGTCAAGCTACCACGTAATGGACCGTGAGAGGTCAGACCTACGGTGGTACAAAGAAGCTCTCCCTCTGTAAAGGAAGGACGCGATGAAGCTGCTCTGGTGGCACGTTCTGCATATATAGTATAACTAGCTGCACAGTCACAGTCATGCCTCAGAGACGAGTTAACCAGGTTGGTGGAGGGGATCAAAATAATCTCTGCGGCAGCTCGACAAGGAAATGAATGGAGCAAAATAATACTAAAATATGGATATAATGTGACAAAACATTGATGTACTCATGTATGATTCCATTTTGCATCAGGCAGTGCATTTATTGTTGGTGTAAAGTATGTTGATGCATCATTTGACCACACACCCCAGTCAAAACCATGGGAGTGTCAGCTTTAGTCTCTGGACGCCACTGTAAAACCTTATCCTGGGCTAATGGACATCTCGAGGTCAGGGGTAATTACCATTGGTCCCCACATAATGCATTAGACGAGTATTAGGGACCTCATGTGATTTCGAAATCACCCCCTCATGTCTCTGTTTCGCGCGGCGCATTTGCGCGGGATGACTGAAGACTGTATTTTACTCTAATTTCCTGACATTATCCTCCGGTTGGCGTGTTAATGAAGCTACCGCTGCTGTGCCACATGCTCGCACATCACTCTCAATTTAAAGACACACTTATCGTCTCTGCTGCTGTGCGACGCTGCAGTCGGAGGATCTGTCACGCAGCCAGCTGTGGACAGCAAACAGAGCATCAGGGCCCATGTTTCACCCCAGACTCGTCCGCTGACACCTGAACGACACCATTTCAGCAAACTATGTTCTAGATGTGATGCTGTGGAAAACTCGAAGAAGCCAAATACATGAGGTTTGGTTTGTGGCGATGTAGAGCTCTGTGTGTGTGTGCGCGCGCCTGTGCATAGCACACATGATGACTAAAACCACACTATCTGTGGCATTTGCACTCAGCAGTTTTTCATTATGGTCCAATATCTGCACAGAAGAGCCTGAAACGCTTTAGACAGCTGCAGAAAGCGCAGAGCTCACTGTAAAAATAACTTTACTGATCTTATAATACATCCGTGACCTGTATGTGTCTTAATATGCGCAGCACCACGTATCTCCCCTTCCCCCCAACCACTCCACGATCAGTTCTGCTCTGGTATATTAAAATACCAGCGACTTATATTATCACATGACCTCTGTGTTTACAGTGGAATTCATAGGTTTATATATTGTGTGATCAAGAGCCTGAAGACGAAATCCAAACTCCTGCAACATTTGGTCCAAATTCTATCAGCCCTCAAAGGAAAACCAGAGATTCTTCAGAGTTTTTCCTTCAAAACTTCCAGCTTTTACCCACATGGGTTGCAGATGTCGTGCCCATGTTACCATCCATTCCCACTTCTTCCACCACTTCATCCATTACAGTGTGAAACTCTGCCAGGCAACTGACGCTGCACCTGCTGACTGTTTTCTAATGGTGTCTAATCATCTCTTCCTTATGTGCTGTTATATTTGGCAGCAGTTTCTGATGGTGTCTGGTCCGGGCATGCCTGGACGCCATCAGATCTCACCGGGCTTTGCTGTATTTTTATTTATTTATTTATTTTTAAACCTTTAAAATGTTTCAACATTCATGAAATAATCATTTCCATTTTCATGCGCATTAAATCTTCATTTAAGCTTAACACAGGTCACACACTTTGAATGATTAACTTATTTTACCCATTCGATCATCACGCAATGTCCTGAAGAACTTTGATTGTCATATTGGTTAACTCATTGGTGCTCACACACTTCAAATGATGCTGGACTGGTACATAATACAGCATAATAATGTTTGTGTTTTTTACCATGTCAGTCAAACTAAACTAATCTTGTTCTGCACTAATGCACTCAGTTTGATAGGACATATAATTTACAAATCACAGACATGTTAGATTCACACTGGATTAAGATCACAGACATCCTCCAGTGATCAGAAATGTCTCCTCTCTTGGACTTATGACAGGAATGACATCTTCTGTCTCTGGTTGTTTTCCTGCAGCCATTAATTTGGCGAGCGTGCTCTCCAGAGAGTATGAATGCCGCAGGAAGCAGCGTGGTTGGAGTGTAGGTGCGTCAGACAAGCGGCACTCCCGTCAATTTTATTGATTGGGAAGTTGTGCTTAGCCTACTGTGCAGGGTTGTGTGAGTGTGGCAGTAGTGACATTGGTTGCAATATTTTTAAGTAACTGTAAAATGTATCAAGCCTCAATCATGCAGTGACTTTCCTTTCCTGCAAACTTAACAGAGACTCCAGAGTACTGGAAGACGAATGTGAGATATTCATGTCCACGGTGTGAAGGTTTTCATCTTCCAGTAAAATTCGCTATATTAGTTTATTAGTGAATTTGTATTTTAGGTTTTAATGTTGCTGTAATTTCATGCTCTGTTTACTTCCTCATTGAGCCACCCTTCCCTTTTAATGATTAACCTGCCTCGTTTAAATTGCTGTAAAACAAAGAGCCATACTAATACATACTAATTTTGCTCTGTGCTTGTCAGAGATGCAAGGACAGAGATCTGGAGTTAAAGAGAGCTGAGGACAGAGAGAGAAACAGAGCTGGAAGCTTGTTGAGTGGCAGAGCTGAGTGGCTGTTTGAGTATGAACCCAGATGCTACTGGAATGGCTCAAAATAATATTACAAATACAGACTGATGTTATGCTGTGGTTGTTTCTTGTTTGAAACATTTGAAAATTAGATTTTTTTCTTAAAGACATTGTAGCAACCAAGAGTGTAATAAAGTCCAATAATGTAAAAGCTGCCAATAACGTAATCATTTTGGCCATTTTAAATGTAAGAAAGCCAATAATATAATAACATGCCAATATGTATTAAATTATTACATTACTAGCTGATTATTACATTATTGGCGCAGCATTAAAAAAACGTTCGATAATGTAATAATACATAAACAGCATTTCTTGGAAACAAAAGATTATTTTGCAGTTTTTGTGCAGTTGGCTCATCAAAAATAGATATGGTGGATGGCATAGTCATCACATTCATTCATCAAGGGTGTGTGCCATGCAGCACTTCTCTCCTTAATTATGGTTGCAAGAGCCAGTTTGAGAATTATTTGTTCTACAAAATCTTTATTCAGAAAATTGTTTATTAGCTTAGACGTGTGTTGTGGAGAAATTGCTGAAGCCAAAGGTCAGTGGTGAGGTCAGGGAGGAAGAAAGTGTTCAGGAGCCTCTGATGTCTTATGCTGTATTATTTATTAGCACTTGATCAAGGAGAATTAGAGACACTCTCATAAAGCATCAGAAGTGCCTCAGTCGGTCTCACATTCTGCCCAACTCATGCTGGTGGATAGACTTTAAACCCAGAGATAACATCACAAATACTATACACCCAGAATTAGGTAAAAGAGAATGCTTTTACCAAGGATGGTGTCTTCATCAACATGATTAAGTCTGGAGACACAGATGTCTGTTTACGCAGATTGGAATGTCAGTGGCGAGCTGTCTATTATGTCTAAGCATGCAGCACCAGAGTCCTTCGACCCTGGCCACAACACTGTTGAGATAGGACGGCCCATGCTACTGCCAGCCAAAGACAAACAACTAATACTGCTGAGGACCTCAAGGCCCACACATGACTTCATGTAACCTTGTATAATGTCTGTGTGTTTGTGCTTTTATTATATTCAATTTAAAAGTATTTATGTGTCACTCAGAACACTACAAGAATAGAAAATTCCATAACGTGTAAATTCATAATTTCATGTATGGAGGAGTATTATTTCATTCATCACTGTGAAGTGATAATTACATCATTGGTTGCTACAGACCTTTATTAGTGAGTTTACCTCAAACTAGGGAACGACAGTCTGTGAAAGATAAGGAGGAAGGGAGAGGAAATGGAAGAACAAATGAAAAGACCTGAGTTTGAATCCAGCCATGGTCTTGAATTTCCTCAGTGTCAAGACCGGTCTTTTAAGGTCTCGATCACAGAGTCGGCTGCATATTTACTCAGTCTTGTCTGGGTCTCAAAGAAGAATCAGGCACTCATTTCAAGAACGTTCAAGACCACAACTGTGAAAATATCAGTAAATTGCCTGTGCATTGTCTGACACCTTTAGATAAGAGAAGCGGATGAGGGGCCCCCAGAGAGCAAACCAAGCTGACACTACTGTAAAAAAAAAAAAAAAAAAAAAAATTAAAAAAATAGAGTCAGAAAGCACACGCAGTACCTGGAAAGTGATATAATAGTGTCTAGGGTTGAGGGTGAGATGATAAACAGAGGTGATACGAGGGAACTCATAGCTAAGCTCTGCAAAAGCAGTATGCACAGGGGATGAAGGAGGATGCATGGTGAGATGAGGCAGTTGTTTCATGCATCACCTCAGTGCAAGGTAACGTAAAAAACAAAACTTTGGCAACAGCAGCCAAACATCAGACAAGTGCAACAACAGCAGACATAGCAGCCAGCAAATATCACTGACTAGTCCAACAGCAGTCAGCCCAGCTCGGCGTCTGTCTTTAAACCTTTAATTTCAACAAGCTCTTACCAACCACTAAAAGTCAGTCCCACATTTACTCTTTGTGGCGGCTTCTTGCTCGCTCACTTTTCCTTTTCTCTTCCCCAGTCATCCTCTTCAGTCTCTTTGCATCTGCCTCCGCTAAGCAAAAGATTGGCTTCTCCAATCTTCGTGTCAGAGTGACCTTGGGGAAGATACTGAACCAAATTGCTCCCGCAGGCTGTGCCATCAGTGTATGAGTGTGTGTGAATGTGATTAGTTACTTTATGATGCACCTTGCATGGCAGCCTCTGCCATAAGTGTATGAATGAATGTGATGCGCCTTGAGTGGATGCTAGACTAGAGGAGCACTTTAACTACACACCAATTACCATCGCCTGCTATGGTTCGGATGCCTCCACCTCCATGCCTGTGGTACAAACACTAGCACTCCCCTGGTACTCTGAGCTCACAGTCCAGACAGCCAGACTAACAAACTGAGCTAACATTAGCTCACAGCAGCTACAGGTCACAGTTTACTTCACTGTCCATCAGGAAACTCTGTAAATCACAGAGAATTGAGGTGGAGCAGCCGGAGGACATCAGAGGGAAAACCAGAACACTTTTTCTCCATAAAATATGATCCACTTTCACCAAAATCAGTCAAATAGTCGGTGGTGTGTGACCTAGTGTAATGAAAGGTGTAATTATCACAACACTGTGACTACTACTAGTTAACTAAGCCTATCTTAACAAGCTAGCTGTCACGTAGCAGCTAGCTAACATACTGTATTATAAGTAAAGCTAAAATGTAGCTTGTACCATATTTATCTACATCTATCAGTATATACTCATTGAGTTACCTTTCTTTGTCGACGTCTGTACAAACCTTTGTGTCTTTTCTTCCGCAAGATCTCAGCTTCATCTTCAACAGCAGTACTTGAGTGAATGTACTTAAATAACATTCCACCACTGCCATAGTACAGAATTATATACCATGACCTCTGCTGATCATCAGTGCCAATGTTTCCTTCATGCACCTGTTTTCCTGTGGACCGTAGCTTCATCTTTGACAGTAGGACCTGTTCAGCTCTGTGATTAATAATGTGATTGACTGTCATTTGGTTGGCTCAGATTATTGAGATAGAATGATGGAGCTCGTCTTTTACTTGAAACTGAAAGACAGACTAACAATGGTTCCAAAGTTCTATTACACAGACTGTCATTATCTCACATGTACTGCAGCAATACATCATCATTGCAGCCGAGGAGCTTCACTGTAGTGACTGTCGTTACCTGAAAGCCTTCTGTTCCCTCTGCACACATTAGGACAGCAGTGACTTTTGTTAACTGAACAAATGGAAAGTAGAAAAGCACAACAATCCATCTCCAGTCCATGCTTTAATAAATCTCTTCTCTGTGTATTTTTCTCTTCCAAGGAGCAGGAGGCTGGTCTCCCATGATGGCAGACCGGGAGCCCTGGCTCCAGGTGGACCTCAAGGACCGGATGGAGGTGACGGCTGTAGCCACACAGGGATGTGCTGCCAGCTCATACTGGGTCAACAGATACCTGCTGCTCTACAGTGACACGGGCCAGGTCTGGAAACAGTACAGACAGGAGGACGGAGGAGGGGTGAGTCTTTACAGTTTCATGTCTACTGTGACTGTACAGTCACTTTGGCTGTAATGTTGGAGGATCATTTCCTTTGAGGTCCTTTTTCTGACTGAAGTCAGGGAGCAATGTGTGGCAGATGCTGTTTGACTTTATCTTGTGGTCTCAGTTGGAATTGGAGCTCTTCACAGATAAGATCCCACATGTAACCAAGATCTGGCCTGGGTCTCTCGTCGGGTTAGATTCAAATTATATTCACTCTAATCAGGTCACGCAGGGACTCCGGTCTGTTTTTCTATATCTAGCGCTCTGATCACGTGACCTGTCATCATCATGACAGAAGAAAAATGTGTTTTTGACAGAAAGAGCATCAACTGTGAAAAAATGATACATTTCCACTGTGGCAGATTGTTAATTGGTAAAGGTCTGTTGAAGAAAATGTTGAAGTTATTCTCTGATGTATTCAGATGGGATCAAACCTTTTCCTCGCTCACGGGCACTGGGTTTGGATCAGTTTTCTTTTGTAGTATGATGAAACTTCTGGGGAAGCCCTTTACATGGAATCATTGATGCTTCCATTGGATGGCCCTGGAAGTAAAGCTGGGTTTATAGTTACATGTGAGGGGTTAACAGCTGTTTGATACTCGTGGCACAGGTTTGGAATTGTGGTTCACCACCTGATTTGACAGATGTTTAAGATAGTGTAAGCTCTATCATACTTAAATTCTTCACAATTTACATCCATTTACTTCATTCAACTGGACTAATGTAACCCTTCTCAAGAGGAAAGGAGAACAGTAATTAAATAATGGAGTATGAAGAGAGGTAGTAGAGTACAATAGCCAGTGACTTCAGAAGTTCTAAGTTCGACTATGGAGCCTAAGGTTGACCAAACGATAACACAGGAATGAGACAACTCAGTATTCTCTTTAAGAAACGTACAGCGCTTCCCTATTTATTACAATGTGGGAAGGATAAAAACAAATTAAGTGCACACAATATTACAATTCTTAACCGGGTAAGTAAAAAAACAAAATAAAATGATAAAGAAGACTCACAGCTGTGATTTAGAGTTATTTTAGAGTTCACAATTTCCACTTTCCCTTGCTTCCAGTCACTTTGAATCAGTTTTAGTTTTAGTTCTGATCAGTCCACCGAGAAAGTGGAGAGAGTCTGTCCTACTGCACCGCTGGTGTGTAATGTAGTGCTGAATTTCGGGCTCTCCATCCTCTGTAGGCGCCGTATCTTTAGTTCTTCTCTGGCCTGTAGCTCGCCATCAACATCTCGATCCGAAGCTCCAACATCCAGGTAGATCAAAGGCTCAAAGGGTCCAACAAGAAAACCTGACCTACAGTGAGTGAGGTCAGAATAGTCTTTTAGTTTTGTTTTTAGCTTCCAACCATGAATTAAAGAACATAAATCATGTTAAATCCATTCAATAAATTGTAATATGACATTACAATACCAAAAACAACTTAAACATACTCAGAAATATCAGAGATAATCTTTGAAAAATCTCTTCAATATACTACCAAAATATGTCATTCTCGTGGCAATTAGAATACAACATTATAATAGACACCAGTACATTTTGCAAACCTTCTGCCATGTGACATGTTTAAATCACAAATGGACCAAGTGCAAAATATTCAAGAGAAAATACAACATTCACATGTAACTCAAAAATTAATATGCTTAAATTGCTTGAATTAAGGTGTTAAATCAACACATTTTACAATTATGCGTAACAATTATGCAAACCAGCATATTACACAGCACTGAATTAAGTTTGTAGATTTTAAAGTAGCATCCCAGCTAGCGCTTCGCCATTAGCCTTAATGCTAGCGGAGTTACATGTGGATTAGCGTTAGCGGCTAGCGCTTAGCATGGTAACCGATGCTCACCGATGCGTTTTCCTTTGTGAGGGACGTCAAGTCTCTTCGACGGCACTCTCACAGGTCCAGGCTCCGCACGGGTTATCTCAGTGAGTTTTTAATTTAATTTTAATTAGTCTCTTCCAGCGTTTATTTCATTAGCTTCACGGGGTAGGTATCGTGCTCAACACGAGGGTCGCTGTCTCTCTCCCAGCAGCTGAAAGAGGACATTGACCCCGCTCCGAGCGAAGCAAAACACGGAGCTGCTTCCAGATTGGCTGACTGCACATCTCTAATCCTTCTCCTTCAAAATAAACTTCCTATTTATTCATCATTTTCTCTTCGTAGTTCAGTTGCTTTTAAGACAAATATCAATTTTAAATAATTCTTTTAAACATTAACACACTTCATGAATTAGCTTTTAATACAAATTTCACTTTTCATGAATTTACCCTTTTAATTTGAATTTCCACTTTTCTTTAGTAACCATCTAACCAGTTTACTGTTTCTAATGCAGAATTTTAACCTGGTTACACTAACATCAAGGAACATTTATTTTGCTTTGCGTCATTACTGAATACAGACCACCACTACTGTGCAATCACCACGTTTCCATTGTGATTGTGAAGTCTTGTAATGCAATTCCTTCAATTTTTACACATGGACAGAAGAAAGAAACAAAATTGTATGAAGTTATGGCATTTCATAGCAATTTGGCCATGATTTGTTCCTGCATGATAAATATTTTCTTTGAATCGGACCCATTTCATGGCTAAAGTGTCCATCTGCTGTAATTTAATGTTAAAGTCTAAAGAACCTTTTTATGATCTTTTGTACTGGCCCCAGTTACTTTACACCTGAAGTGTTTAACAAAATAGTTCAGTCATGAACAAAAGGCCCGCAAAGTCATGGTCACAGCAGGAGAAGGTAAAAACAGGTTGATGCCAACCTGTGTGGGTTTTTGACTAATCAGTCCTGTTAGGACCCTGCTGGCCTGTCACAGTGGTGCAGTGGAATTGTTTTGTCGTGTTAAAATTGAACGAGCAGGGAGATTGTGAGGGTGAAACCCACTTCACTGCTGCATGTTGTTCTGAATTATTCATCTCCCTCCACACCTGTTTAAAATGTATTATCTACAAATAGAAAACTACTTTTAGAGGGACCAAAGAGGAATCCTGACCAGTAACTGCACTCCTGATGTGGTTCATACTGTATGTACACCCAGTGATTTCTCCAACATAAAGTTAAAATAATACACTCATTGACCTTAGAAAAGTACCACCTTTTCTTAAGTGTGCATTCCTCAAAGTTCATCAGTAACTAGAAAATGTGAAACGTGAAACTAAGTCGCCTACTGAAATGTGTAAATTTGCCTTTACATCATTTTAATTATTTAATTATTACATAATTAAATTTGCTATATATATATATATATATATAGCTGATGATGTTAAGCTTCGGCTTTGTGTTTGGACCTAAAATGCAGAGACAGAGTCCAGTGCAGTTTGAAGGAGTTTATTGTGAGAATTTGCACAAAAGGAAGGAGGTGGTGGCTAAAGGTTGACTGGCATTGCAGGTGGCGTAAGGCAAATGGATCAGAGGATTGAATGGAGAACACTGGCTGAAGAAAGCACGGCATATTGGAGAACTGCAAACAGGAAAAACTCAATGTCACAATGTCAAAAGCAGACTGGAACGCTCGAGACTAACACTAGAAGCTCACAAAATACAATGGATTAACTGATTAACTGACTGCATAATAATAATCTGGCACAGGAGTGGTGTCCCGACCAAACGGTAGCATCCGTGGCTGGTAAATGAAGTCAATGCAGACATGACATGCGTGGCCACTGACGGCACAGGTGGCTTGTTTGTGCATGCAGTGTCATTAGGCCTGCCTTGGGTCAGCTGATGGTCTTTGCCGATTTTTAGATTAGCCACCAGGGGGAAGAGGCGGGCAGAGCGGCATACTTTGAGGACGCTGTCCGTTCTTTGTTCTGTTGGTGGTTGTGACTCCTGTCGCAGCACATTGGGCTCATTGTGTTCTGGGTGTGAGATGAACATTTATCCAAAACGAAGTGTCTTCACTTCAAAACTCTATGTAGACAGCAGGGCTTCTGATCACCGTGATCATCACATATTAAAATGCCCAGCTACATCATTATGTAGCTGGCAGTAGCTAAATGCATGCGGGGATATAGATACAATCCAGACGCACACAAGTCAGCTCTCAAAGTCTCCTCTACAGAACAGGTGGTGCAAAAAAACGCTTCCAGACATTTGAAGCGCCCTTGGCTAAATCTGAACATTGTGATGAAGATGATTCACAGGCACACATGAGAACACAGTCTTTACTTTCTTTATGTCGTGACTGACTTGTTGGAAGTGTGATGATAAAACAGCTCGCAGCTACTTTGACAAAGTGTCTCTGCTCTCATCGTGCAGACTGAGAGAGGAAGCAAGGCTAACGAACAGTCCCAGACAATACCTGCAGTGTTTCTGACTCAGTGAGGCACACAGACGTCTCACTTCATTCACACATTAAGATACTTTTACAGCAGCCAACCATTCAGGACAAGCCTAAGTCCTCGGAAAAATGTAAAAACCGTCAAACTGCCTCCACTGATGTGTATTAAACGCAGTCTCTCCTCATCAAATGGCTTATTTCTTGTGAATTAAAAAGATGGAGGGTCCAATTTTAATTGTGCAAGTGCAGCGCCCGTTGCAGAGTGGTAGGACGTGGGCGCAACGACATCTCCGTCTGCTAGTTTGCTTCATGTATGTGCAACAGCAAAGTGCTCATAAGAGTGCGATCAGAGGAGGTGTCAAATATAAATATTAATACACAATAAATACTCTCCCATCCAATCTTAGAACCCCATTTTTAATTGAAAATGGCACAAATTCAACTTGTCAAATGCTGACACAGAAATTTGATTGCTTTTGTAAAATTATTTGCCAAGTGATGGCAGCAACTTTCAAAAGAAAGTTGGACGGGGTCAAGTTTCCCGCTCTGCTCATCAGCTCTTCTTTTAACACTCGACGCAGTAGGCGTCTGTGAACTGAGGAGACTTTGCTGTATTCTTTAAACTGGAACCATTCCACATTCTTACTTGACGTAGGATTTCAGTTTTTTCAACGGTTCAATGTCTTCTTTGTCATATTTTGTTTCATAATGTGCCAAACATTTTACAATAGGTGACATGTCTGAACTGCAGGCAGATCATTTTAGCACTCCGACCCTTTGACGACAGAGCCATGCTGTGAATCCGTGCAGAATGTGGTTTGACGCTGTCTTGCTGAAATAAGCAAGACCCGGAAATACACGTATGTTGCTCCAAAACCTGTATATACTGTATATATCGTTCAGTATTAATAGAGCCTTCACAAATGTGTGGGTCACCCATCATGCCATGTGCATTAGTGCACCCCCATACCATTGCGGATGCTGTCTTTTGAACGATTACTCTGCTCTTTTGTCCCAAGGATACGGCATTCATGATTTCCAAACAGAATTTCTAATTTGGACTCATCAGACCACAAGAAGTGGAAAACTGTTGTTCCAGCATTTGATAAGTTGTTTTGTCTGTTTCAGTGAAATGTGGCGTTTTAACATTTTGTAGATCACCACATTTAGTTTTTATTTACATTTCACACAGCGTGTCAGCTTTTATGAAATGGAGTTGTGCTCATATATAATGATGATAACAATAAATCATAAAAAATCCAATGCACCCTGTTTTAATTCCTTTGTATTTCATGTTGTAAATGTTTACATCGGACCATAAAATGTGATAATGATGAGCCTCCTCTCTAAACAACAGCATGCCGAGTTATGACAGTCAGAGTGGTGTAAGTGGAGGTGTGTGGGGTTATTTTGCAACAGCCCAGTCATTTTCAGCTGGTGTAATGAAGGTTGTGGGTAATGGCACCATGTGCTCATATCAACACGTGTGTCCTGCTGCCTGCAGGGATTAAATGAACTGAAGAGGCTTTTCACACAGTCTCAATCAGCTATTGTAAGAATCCCTCTTATTGATTTATCGATAAATGCAGATCAATTTACTAATGCTCCTGCTTTAACCATGTGAAATGTTCATTTTTCATGATGATTCAAATGCAGAATATTTTCAGGGTATTTGATTCAGACAGTTTATTGACATTTTAATCACTGGAATCAGACATGGTAGTTTGTTTGCTTAGAGCCGCATTAGCTACTGTATTAACAGTGACAGTCACAGCAGCTGTTCTTCCTGTGGTTCCCATTCTTATTATTAATAATACTTCTATAACCAAAAATGCAACAACCATACATTCATACCATACAACCACAGTACACCAAGCCATCACATATGACAGTTCAATATAATAATTAAATTTTAATCATAATTGAGATAACATCATCATTTTGCCAGTCCACTATATTTCATATTAAAGTGGGATGCATAACTCTTTACGCCCACGTCAGGAATGGCCAAAAAATAATTAATAAATAAATAAAACGAATCTCAAAGGTCTGGTATGTAAAATTGTGTGGCATTCAGTGGTAAAGTTGTAAAATGCAACCGATTGAGTACCCCTCACCTCTACCACTTATTTCAAGCATGAAGCAGAAACTATAGTGACTGTGAAAGTCATGATGAACACAAAAGCTCCTACGTAGCGTGAGTTTTTGGTTTGTCCATTCTGAGCTTCTGTAGAAACATGGTCTCTGTCAGAGGACCCTCTCCCGATATAAAAAGATCATCATAAAGTTACATGAACATAACAATTCTTATTTTCAGATGATTATGCACGAATGAAAGCATAGTTATGAATATTCCATTCCATTTCTGACTATAGATCTCCTTTTTATCAAAAAAACATCATGAGACGTGCAGCATCTTACACATTTACCATAAATACCAACACCTCTCTTTATGGTGCCTCATTTGAATGAACCACTGTTTGTTCCTCTCCTCCCACCTGTGCACTATGCACCAAAATACCACACAGACTGGCAAATCGAATTTCAGGAAAATACCAAACTGTTGGAGTGTCAGTTCATCACCCTGGGAACCATGATTGTCTGCACAAAACATGGGTGCAATTAATCATGTAGATGTTGAGTGAACACTTCACCTTGCTAGAGGAAAAGTCAGACCAAAAAAGATATTTCATGGTGAACCACACTTCATTTTGGCACACATCACAGAGGGACTCATCCTCTGGAGACCATGCAACAGTTGCTGAGATATTTCTAGACCAGCTTGGTGGGCCGACCAACTGACTGACATCACCATCCCTTTAGCCAAACCTCAACTAAGGCTAAAATACAGCAGGATGAATGGCAGCTAATTAGTGAGTTGTCGGTGATGAAGCAGACACTGAGCTGGCCGACCACAGCTTTCACCCAGACCTTTGGCTCATACTAATTGACGTCCATCTGGCATTTAAACAAGTGAAGTTCAGAGGTGGAAGGTCAGTGCCGATACCTGAGCCGAGGAGACTAATGAGAGAGCAGCAGCTGCTCATATGGCTGTTACCTCTCAGCAGCCCTCCACCTGCCAAATTAGTCTCAACCTTTAGCTTAAAAAATAAACAACAACAACAAAAAAAAACAGTGCACGGCCTCCAGTTTGACAGCAGTGGTGTCAAATAATTGTCACTGCACACAGGGAGTAAAATGAAGTAGTAAAAGATTTGGGGCTATGTTTGTCAGCATGTAATTACATTGTGAACCATTGTGCAGTGTCTCAACACTCCTGTTGATTTTCACTAAACAAAGATTTTCTATAGAACTGTGACTCAAAACAGCCCGTTTGGTGTTTAATGTGCAACGGCCTGAAGCTGGTATCACAAGCTATTATTTCTGTAACTTGCATAAAGAATAAGGCAAATATTTAGTTCGATTTTTTACCCTCTAAACCCCAGAGCGCCCAAGAGCACCCTTTCATGAAACATGAAAATAAAGTTCTGGGCTTTGTTTTGTAGATAGTTAGAACTGAAAATGTACATCATTATGATCCTTTTTTTTTCCATCAGCAAACTATAATCGGCAAAATGTCAGCAGGGAGGACTGACATTCCTCATAAATTTGAAGATCTTTTCTCATACAGTATAAGTTGCCAATGACACCAAAAACTTGTTTTTACAGTAAAAAACTGTCAGCTGTGGTTGCCAGAATTTTAACATAATTAATACTGCATAGATTTCTAATATTCCAGTAAAAGAATTTTATATTGTTGGTTTTGCGTATATTAAGGTTGGTGTTTTGCTCCATATTTTAAATTGTCTGTAGATCTGAAAGCTGTAAAATATGCTGTTAAATATTAGTGTTTTACTGTATAATTAACAGTCTCTAATATATAATACTACTTTACTTCTATAAATCCCCTTAAAATGCCCTTAAATTTCCTTTAAAAAAAGGTTTTTAAATGTACAGTACGTTTTATTATATACAGGAAAACACAGGCATGTATTTTACACTCTTTACTGGCATAGTTTGGCAGTTGACAGTTCGGCAAAGAGTTGGCAAATGACTGGGTCATTTTGTCTGTTTACATTTACACATAAATTGGATGATTATTTATTTATTTATTCTTATTAATTGTAGTTGCACTGTTGTTTGTTCTTATAAAGAAAATGTCTGTTTGTAACAATTTAAGTGCTATGTGTTTTTTTTTATGTGCTTTGTATTTTAAAAAAACTATACTTATAAAATAAATAAAACTTGTCAGTTCCTTTCTCCTTTTGAGAGAGTGAACTGCAGCAACATTGTTGGCTGTGGCTCGGAGGTGGAGCGGGTTGTCCACTAATCAGAATATCGGCGGTTTGATCCCCCATTCGAACCCCTCCAGTCTGCATGTCGAAGTGTCCTTGGACAAGATACTCCCAAAGGCTGTGCCATCAGTGTGTGAATGTGTATGAATGGTTAGCTCCTCAAACTGAGCTGTTGGCACCTTGCATGGCAGCCAATGCCATCAGTGTATGAATGTGTGTGAATGGGTGAATGAGATACGCACATGCTGTAAAGCGCTTTGAGTGGTCGGAAGACCAGATAGGAGATGTACAAGTACAGTCCATTTAATACTCAAGAATTCCACTGAGGTCTAAAGGTTCAAAGACTCAGTAATTTCCTAAAACTGTAGTTTTTGCAAACTTTACTCAAACAGGAGGAAATAATACATTTGTTAGGGACTATTTCCAGTGGTGGATTAATTCACATTTGATGCTCGAGTGAGTATTTGGGGCAGCTGGATGGTGTATGCGAGATTGAGTGAAAATAAACTACACTGTGTGTGTTTGTGGTAATGAGGGAACATGTCACCGGTGTGACGGTGTGGCTCATTGATGCGTTTTTAATAGTTTTTGGACAACAATGGCTCTGTGGCACAGAGGAAGAAGGTAAATCAGGTTTTGATGCACACCAGTACTTGTTAGTGGGATACGTTCATTTTTGCTTTGGCCCTTCATTTGAGATTTGATGACAGTATAAGAAAAATATAGAATATTTCCAGCCTTATTTTTTAATGTATGGAAGTACTTTTCAACTAAGTTAGAGACTGTAGAGGTATCCTGCTGTGCACAGTATTAAGATCTGAAAACTATAGGCTGCATTAAAACAATCACAAATTTGAATCATTTCATGCCTTTTTTCACATTGTGATAGTGGAAAATGAGATTTGAGAGATAGAATAAAGGTCCCTGGCCGGACACTAACCAGAGATGCCACAACCTTAGCTGGCATCTTAAACCCCAAGCCATGGAAGCAGTGGTGTGGTAGTGCTTAGAAAAGTGGGTAGACTTTTAATTTATTCCCCAAATTATTCTATTTTAAAGCAGCCTGTCCAGCGAAGCATAAATGCCCTGTCTTCTAAACATGTAAGAACACTGTTTTATATTTCGTTCACCCAAAAAATGGGCCAGTCATATTCAAACATTGTCACTTAACTTCTGCTGCTGCCCCAGATTTCCTTGAATATATTTTATATATATATATATATATATATATATTTGATGGTGGTTATTTACCACACAAACCATATTCCCCAGTATGATCAACTAATCAACATTTTAAATTCAGTTATTTCATTTAATGTAATCTTGTATTAGTCCAGAGTAATAACTTGATAAAGAGTTGAGATCATCGTCTTGTGTGTCTAAGAGGAGCTCTATCATCATTACATATTACCTGGGCTCATCTCCACAGAGGCTGCTGCTGGAAAGCTTGGCTTTCATTTTGTGCAGGACTCAGTTAGTTTTTCTGAGCTGCAGCTTATGAACAGTGTTGCCGTTGGCGTTTATCAAACATAATAAATAGTTGCATTGCACTCTCACTTTTGTCAGGCACAAATTCACAGAACACAGCCCACACAGACAGAACAAGAGATGAACTGCAGAGCTAACATTAGCAAGACAGACAGAGACAGAGAGACGCACTGCAAGCAGCACATCAACACGAGGTTACTGCTATTTGCTGACATCAACACAAATCCACCTGATTGCTGTTCTATTCATTCTGATTGTTTTTATATGTCTGTTTCAGGAAACACTGACCTGCTTTGACGCAAGAGGGTGTGAGCCCTTCTGTAATTTGCAGCAACCTACATAACTTGCGTAGTGAGCATAAAGGGCCTCCTCATGCCTGAACCTAATCAACCCAACCAACGAAAGGCAACTAGCCAATCTCAGAGGCAGAGTAGGGTGGGTCAAAACAAATTAGCCTTGTAGCAAATCACTGAATGATACACATCAGAGGGTATTCATGAGCAGTTATATGCAATGCAGACTGAAAGATAAGTAGGTATTGTATTTAAATAAAAAGTGTCTGAAAAGAGAGGTTTGGCATGTTTTTGGTATGTTTTGAAGAATATGTATCATTCAGACAAATTAAGAATAGTTTGCTTTTTGGTACCAATTTAGGTATTGTATTCTATTGTATTGTATTACACGGTTTGACTGACAGTCATCATTGAATCACAGCAGATTTAAGGTGAACAAAGGTGCAGACTGACACAAGTTAAAACATTTGGCTCAGGGGTTCTGTTGGTGTTCACGAGCATCACATGCACAATAACCTGTACAGCCATCAAACCAGAATTCCTTCCTCTCTGACCTCAGTCCCAGCAGCAGCTTCATCCTTTAGGAACAAAGGCAGTCTGTTGAAACATTCTGTGCAAAGCTTCAAAAGGCTCAAGCAGACATGAAAACAACAGGATGGCACCATCTGATAATGACCTAATTATCTACAGGCAGGCGAGGGGAGTGGTGGAAATGACTTGTGTCGGCACACGGCCAGCTCTGAGGTGATGAAATGTGGACTGTGGTTGAGAAATTTCCTGAGAACAATAGAAGTAATGACAGTCATATATATCATATATCATATATAGCAGGGGCCGGGAATGTCTTTGGCTGAGAGAGCCATGAAAGCCACATATTTTTAATATTTACATTACAAATAAATGCGTCCGTGCAAGACCAACACTTTTAGACTATAATAAGTTTCTGGATTTATTTGTTTATTAAGTTTATAAGTTATGCTGAAGCTAACCAATAATAAATAAAATACTTATTAACTTATTAACATTAATGCATGGTCCTGATCATGCACAGATCACCATAGCAACCGCTGTGTTTCGGATGTAGACACACATGCACACTCACGTACTGCTGAGTGAACTCTACAGTCATCTACAGTCGCTGATCAGCAGTTTCTTCTCCGAGCTGTTCTGTATCTTAAACAAAATAACACGAAACACAACTTCTTACTCAGATTTTAATTGGGACATTTTGCATCGAACGTGAAGACGTTAAATGTGTGGTGCACGTTTGGAAGGCTGGGTGCAGAGGAGACCACCGCCTGCCAGAGGGAGATTCCCGGACAAGGTTCCGTCCAGCATGGACTAAGACACATCACGGACAGTCCAGAAGCTATTCGGAATGAGTTAAAAGGAATTTTTAAACAGGCAAAGTAGTTTTCAAGACTGCATATTGTTAGCGGATCTATTTTCTGACCCAGAGTGTGGCCGTGACTGGTTCTGAATGAGGGCTTTATAGCAGGCAGCCGCTCTCCCATCTTCCTGGTACTTTGTATTTTTGTTTGTAATGTTGATGTAGTGTAAACCTACCATGATGACACCTATTGGTTCACAAACATATTGAAGCCTCAGCTTTGGAATTATGGATGTTGCCATCTTGGTTTTGCAGAGCCAGAAGTTTAGATAGTGGGACAAGTGCATGACACTGGTGGGTGATTACTATGAGTTGGACTGCAATTGGTTTTAACTCTATTTTCAAGCATAAACAAATGGCATCCTCCCTGGTTATATACACATACTCATATTACAGCAAAGCAGTACATTAAAATGTGTTTTTGAAAACATTTCACGTAGGCAATGCTTGATCAGCACTGCCTAGCTTCACAGTTCCATCTGAGTTTCGGTGTCTTGTTCAGGAGGGACTCCCCGAGAATGACTTGTCAATCAAAATGTGACCATCTATTTTACTCTAAATGGGTCCATATTTACAAAATGAACATCATGCTGTATGGAAGAAGACTTGAAAGTAGTGACTGAGACCATAAACCCATGAGTTTAGTTTGAGAAGTAACACTACTTTCTCATTTCTCATTTTCTCCGATACAATCAGACTTTTCTGTTGTGGCCAGTGGCTCCATGTTGGCCATTAGAAAGAATGCAGATTTCTGTTGACTTCATTTTTCAGACCTATAAGCTCTGTTCACTAATTGGACTGCCAATGGTAGGCACTTGGTAGCCAAGACATTAGTAGACAGATGGCAGTGCTTGGATCAATTGCAAACATTAAAAAAAAACATCAATAATATATTTAGTTGTAAGTAAGTAATTTGTTGATTGTGCATTTGATAGCAAAGAGGCTGAATATTAAATAGATGAGCAAAACAAACAAACAAAAAACAAAACTAAGTAATTGAGAAGAATTTAAATATTGCTGAGTCTAAACAACTTTTTTTGTTTTTATTTTTTTTCAGTTGAACTGGATAATCTTAACAGTGAGTAAATGTTGAAATGAAAGCAAATGCTAAATTTCCTGTCGGTTTAAAGGATCATTCTCATTCTACACCTTCTATTAGTGCCGCTCATTTGCTACAGACTAATTACCATGGCAGGGTATAAGCAATTTGGGAGACTTTCAATGCTGTCCTGGTGTATGTGGAACGTCCTATCCGATCGTAACAGGGGAAAAATGCCCCTCTGGGAGGTTGTGATCCTTAATGATTCTCCTAGATTTATTTTTACAGCGTCTAGTATAGATGTCTTTTAGGCAGGGTAGAACACCTCCTACTGTAAGTTCAGCCAAACGAGCCACTATTTTTAGGGTCTGGCAGTCCTGTTCCCCAAAGTTCTCTGTCAGGATGCTCTGGAAGGTACAGGAGTTAAAATTACTGATTAATGAGGGGAAACCTGGAATTAAGTGTTTGAGATGACAATCTGCCTTGCCTTTCTCGCCATAGAGTTAGTATGCAGCGTCCAGGTCGTGCCTTCTGTGATGTGGACATCAAAGTTCTCAATGCTGTCCACATACTCCACAGAGGACCCACCGAGTCCACTATCATCTCCTTAGCCTTGTGAATGTTCAGGAGGAGGTTTTAGTCTTGAGACTAGCAGGTTAGGTCCTCTATTTCCTTCAGATAGGCCTTTTCATTGTTTTTAGTGCTCAGGCTTGTAGATGTGAGCATCAGCATCAGCTGTCAGCATCATCCACAGACTTCATGATGGTGTTGGAGTCAAAAGTGGCCCCACAGTCATGTGTGTACAGGGAGTAGAGCAGGGGACTGAAAACATTGGCCTGGGGTGCTCCGATGTTCAGGATGAGGCAGTAAGACGTAGGTCCACCCACCCTCAACAGCTGGGGTCTGCTTATCAGGAAATCAAAGATCCACATTCAGACAAAGTGTTTAATCTCAAGTCCTTGAGCTTTGTGACCAGCCTGGATTATGGTGTTATGCTGAACTGTAGTCAATGAACAGGAATCTAACAGCTCCCATTCCTGTCTAGGTGGGCTTTACAAATAAGTAAAACAGAAAGTGAAGGAATATTACTCAGTCTTGACAAGTAGACAAATATTGGAACTACAATGAAAGCAAATACTAAATCTTCATTCATTTTAATGGATCATTGCAGTTGTTTTGCATGTTGAGGCCAAATAACTATTACCTGTTATAGTATTATCCGTTCATACAAAACATACAGTATACTGTATTACCTGTTAACTGTTCACCATAAACATAATCATGGCAGCTAAAGCAGGATTAACATTTCAGAAAAGATTGCTGGACGTGATTTAAAAGTCATAACCAACCAAAGTCAATTACTACGAGCAGGAAATTACAGTGTCTTCTTCAATATAAAACCTTTGTTATAAAACTGTCCTCTCCGATCAGAGACATCACAGTGACATTATTAGAGATATTTTCTCTCAGTAAATAAGAGGGAAAATAGAGAAGTGCAAAAGAAACAGACATCATCAAGATATCAGGGGGTCCCCGGTATGTTCTCTGTTTTGTTGAGGGGTCCATGGCTGAGAAAAAAACGAGAACCTCTGTTTTGTAATACAAATTGCTTGTTGTCATGGTTGCTGCCGACTTCAAGACGGTCCATACTGATTTGATTGTGGGTAAATTAACGTAGGTGCCTGCCTTCCTCACGCAACACTGACAAAGGAAAAGTGGCACGAGGGAGCTCATCACAGGAGAGGAAGACAAAAGAGTCTTAATGAGACCGCACGTCAGTCGATACCGGAATAGAAATAATGAAGTCACGGCAAAGGGAGGACTGTTTACTCGGATGACGACCGACTTCTGGTCCACTGGGAGACTATCTGTACCCTCAGGCCTTTAACCAGAGACTCTGCTTCCTCTGCGAGTCAGTACTGATAGGATGGGCTGCTGCAAGACTTTCCATGGGGGGAAAAACACAAACGATACAGCTCAGGGTCCTCGGCAGCGGGATCCATCTTTGAAAATAAACAGTCTGAAGGGGGATTGTGTATGATTGTTAATGACTCATGCTGATGTGTTTGGCATGAATTATTAGAATGACTCAGTTCACTTCATTAGATGATTAGATGGAAATACTGGAGCACCTGTGTTCCATGGGCCAGACAAGATAAATGATGTCATACAATATGATAAACAAGTGGAAGGATAAATTAGAAATCAGAATAAAGTACAAATTATAATTGGAGGAAGTGGAACTCTCCTGTGAGGCAGTACAACATCGCTTTACTTATAACAATGCTAACATGCTTCTCAGGTAGTGTAGACAAGTTTATTATACAATAAAACACATGGCACTGTGAACTGTGGCACAAGTACCAGAGGTGGTACATGGACGAATCTCTGAAATATTACATACGTACATTTAATACATTTAATACCACCGATATTACAAGAATATGAATGAAAATCCTTAAACTATGACAGCTTATAATATTTTGTTTGAGTATCATCCTGCTCCATAGTGACGGTACATTCATGCAGGTAGCACAGAGAGCAGATACATCCATAGAAAGAAAAGTGCAGTTCAGGAGCGCCACTTTTCCACTCAAGTAGCTCAGTTTATTGGAGTGGTTCCATTCAGGAAATTCTTCCTATTACGAATAAACCTTCCTCCCTGTGAACCGTCAAATCTGCCTTTATGTTTTTTAACGTCTGTTATATTGGTAGTACTTGGAGAGCCGAACATATTCTGACGTGGTACACAGTGTAAAGAGAACACTGCATTATACAATCTCACTTGTCTGATCACCAACTCAACAAACTCTCAAGACCCAACACACATTTACTGACTTCCTCCTATATGCAGTACCTGTCACATGACTATTTAGAATAGAATCGAAACTTTATTGATCCCATGAGGGGAAATTCTTTTTTACCAGTTTTTACATACATTTTAAGCAAAATTCAACCACACACACACACAAATATCTGTTATGGAATTTTCTATTCTTAGGTTACACAAGGCTACGTGTGGGCCTTGAGGTCCTCAGCAGTATTAGTTGTTTGTCTTTGACTGGCAACAGTAGGTGCCAGTCAACACTGTGGTTGCCAGGGTCGAAGAGACCTAATGCTGCCTTCCTAAACATAATAGATTACCACTGATGGTCCAATCTGCATAAACAGACAATAACACCTGTATGGGTAAAAGCATTCTCTTTGGCTAATTCTGGGCGTATAGTATTTGTGGTGTTATCTTGGGGTTTAAAGTCTATCCACCAGCATGAGTTGGGCAGAATGTGAGACCGACTCAGGCACTTCTGATGTGCTTTGAGAGTGTCTCTAATTCTCCTTGGCCAAGTGTCAATAAATAATACAGCATAAGACATCAGAGGCTCCTGAACACTTTCTTCCTTCCTGACCTCACCACTGACCTTTGACTTCACCTCTCCACCTGTCAGTCCACCTTCCATACTTTGGTCCATACTGGACTTGAATCAGCCACCCTCCGGTTCCCAAGCCAAATTCCTACAGATTATATGTAATATATCATATCAATAGAATGTCTCATTACCACATTGCGTGTGTGATTATTTTTTTTACATTTTGAGCAAATATATTTGTCAAACATGAGTTTTCAGTTAGCGTCACTATGTTAGTGTCACTATGTTAATTATAATTAATGCTGACCCTGCCGTCACCCTCACTACTATAAGCAGCAGGTCATCATCTTCTAATTTGCACTAAACACACACTAATCACAAAGAACATCATAACTGATGTTAGCTTTACTGACCAGAAGGACTTTTTTTGTTATCAAATTTCTGTTCATATTCTGAAACATCACCAAAGTTAGCAGGACTCATCCCCTCTGCACCATGAATATCTGTATTAAATGTCAATGCAATTCATTCAGTGGTTGTTGATATAAACTGGATTCATAGAGAGCATTAAAAAAAAAAAACTCCCATGCATTCCATCAGAGGAGAGAGAGAGAGGGAGAGACAGCAACAGTAACGGTATTTAACAGGTGTTCAAAGCCTCCTCTGCAGACAAGAATTACTGTGCGTGTGGAGGTGCTTAGCTTGCATCTCCTCCAAGATTCAGCCACTTAAGTGACTCGAGAGAGGGAAAGCGCTGAGCATAAATCACAATAACAGCCTCAGCAGTTACCTTGTCGGACTGTCGCCTTCATTAACTGTAGAGAAACAGCATCCTCGTGTATCTATGTCCTCTGAGAGAGATTCAGCCTCTGCTCTGCAGCCGTGGTCGGTCATTTATGCCGCTACTCGGCATGCCTACCCGTATGCCTTTGTGTTTTTTCCTACTGCTGAGGGGGAAACGCTGAATTATTGGCCTTGTTTGACTGTTGAACCATTCACAAAAGCCCAGAGCTATTCTCTCCTCAATCTATCTTTCTGATAGTTTCTAACACAAGTTGTTATTGAATTGGATTGTCACCTTTTCCCTGAAACAGCTGGTGATCAGTCACGTGTCTGTTTCCATCCATGTCAGTTTTTTTTTTCCTGTTTAGGTCAATGTGGTGTTTTTTAAATCAGCCACACTGTTGTGAGGGTGAACAGGTTCATTTCT
This sequence comes from Nibea albiflora, assembly GCA_014281875.1. Classification (NCBI taxonomy): domain Eukaryota; kingdom Metazoa; phylum Chordata; class Actinopteri; family Sciaenidae; genus Nibea; species Nibea albiflora. The sequence continues at coordinate 26,585,997 of CM024796.1, forward strand.
GTTCGCTTACGCAGCAGAGTTTTTGCACCCTCAGTTTGGATCACTTATTCCAGCGTGCCAGAGCAAAGGGAGAAAAACATTGTTGTCTTTTAGCACTGGTCGGGTCACTGACTCTTTGCAAACAAACCAAAAGGTCGTAGATATATAAAAAATAAATCATGTGGATACACCTCTCTGATGAACTTGCATATTTATTGCTACAAAGACACCCATGGGAAATAGAATATGAGGATATATTCAATACGTTATTAGATAAAAATAAAAAGTAGTCAGTTAAATTTAGGGGTGGCAGTAGCTTAGTACAGCATGGAGCCTCAGTACAGTTGTCATGAACGGGGAAATTAGCTATAGAGGCCAAAACTATTTTTTGAACCAGGCTGTAAACATGTTTATTTCTGCTCTGATTTATTTTTTCCGCATGGGGACTTATGGAGACTGACTCAGCCTCAAGTGGTCCTTTGAGGAACTGCAGTTTTTGGCATTGTGTGCTGGCTACACAGTCACACTCACAGAGGTTGCTGCTTCACATGCACATACAAGTGAAGAGAAACTTAATTTGATGGATATTCAGTTGAATCTTTACTGTTTCTGGAAGATTGGGCTGTGAACGCACTTCATACAATTTGTATTTTTAATTTTATTCCTGTGTGATGTTTCCCTCAAAAGTAATCTGGACACACACAGTGAGGCATCACATCCCTGTCAGTCATTTAATTATCGTTTAATTAGTGAACATGTGTTCAGTTACTGCTGAAGCTACAGCAGCAGATCATGAAAGAATTCTCTCTCGTCCCTGGCCTTTTGTTAGTGCAAAAACAGGCTCCGCAAAAATGATATAATATTGGAATCACGTACATGTTTTACATTGTCCAGCAGAGTGTTTCTCCTTCATCTTTTACAGAAAGTCAGCTCAGTGCCAGGTGGCTGAAAGGCACCTCACTGGACATGGAGCCAGATCAGCAGCTTCCTCTGTGCGGCAGCTGCTGATTTGGGCTCTTTGCTTTGATTCATTTTCATGTGCATAGAACCTGATTTACTGTATAACTGTTTTTTAAAAAGACACGTATAGGTGCACAAAAAAGGATTTATTGCAGTACATTTAATCACTACTTTGTACAAACAGTTTTCATGTTTTTCAGCAAATCATTTCGAGTTCTTTTTGAATATTTATAATGAATTAAAGTTACTTTCCGTTTGAGATTGAACTTCAGCACCTCATCTCCATTTTATCAATCATTTTTCCATTCCATTTTACCATTTATCAGTGCAGTATTTAAAAGATTAGTTCTTCAAAAAATAAATAAACTATATTATTGAATCATGTTAATGAAGTCACCTCTGTAGGTCATTTAATATTTCACATTCTAACATTTTGCTTAGGGTAAAGAGTTGAGCAAGAGGGTGCAATTTTTTGATTAAATACACCTTATTTACGAATATTTTTTCAAGGAAGGAAATTATATTCAAGGACAAAACATTTTCAAAGAAGTATAGATTTTATATCTTACAATACTTCAAATGTCAAAGAAAAAGCAGCAGGGCTGGAGACCAGTCTAATTATAAAGGACTAAAAATAATATTATAACTCAAATGTAAACATTCAATTGTTACATTTTCTGATTTGGTTTTTTCACCCTGCTAATAATGTCATGAACAGTAATCAGTAATATAAGAATTTACATTACATTATGTGCAGACACTTTTGACTGTTACTATTTAAGAATGAAACATTATTATGTTATTAGCTGCTACAAGGAAGGAAGGAAGGAAATTAAGAGTGTGAAAATAACTGCAGGATTAATAAGAAGCTCCTAAAAGAGCTTCAGCTGAACCAAAGTTTACACGTAAAGTTCAAGGAAAGAGCAAAAGCAAGGAAGAAAATCATAAATGTACAATTATGAATATTTTTAACTATACAGAAAAAAATGTATTCAAAAATCTATTTAAAAAAAGATTCTTACGACACGCTGACTCTGAGTCCATATTTAGTGGCTTTATTTCAACAAAGAAATGTTGTTTAAATGCATTCAGGCTATGAAGAGCTGATTTAAAAAAAAACACTCAACATGCTGCTCACTATGAAACATGAACATATAATATCCAATAATAAAGGAATTATGTTCCATCAGTGTGAGCACTCACATCATGAGCGATAGTTATTCATGGGTGTTTGTCTGTGGAATTGGACAGAGCAAGAGCGTGACATTGAAGGTGATTTATGGTGCGTTCAAGTCCAATACATTACAGCCATTTCATGTACAAGTTTTATACACAGTCTCAAGCAGCTATAAGCAATTTCCTCTTATAAGAAACACTGAATAGCTTTTCCAAATCTGAGTGGGAACATTTTTTACTCCCCGAACAGCATTCCCATGTGTCCCCCTCCCATTTTCACCTCTGGTAACCATAGTAACCGGTACTGTATGTGTTACCACCTGAGTGTGGGGATTTTCCCTGATCAGCCAGGAAACGTGTGAGCTTGTGTCCTCCACGTCAGTTCCAATAAGTCGTAAATGAAATGCAGTGTTCTCCCGTTTCTGTCAGGATTTATGATAAACAAGGTCAAACTGTGGAATCAGCTAATGATGATAATAATCACATTTCTTTGTGAGCGCTCTGTTAGGATAAAAACATCCATATACGTCCATATACACTGTTACTGTGTCATTTTTTCAGTAAATCACTGTAAAGACACTCTCTATACTGTGACCTAACAGTAGTCATACCATAATATTACTGTAATTTAACAGTATACTCCTGCAGAATTAAAGTATAAACTGTAATAGAAACGCAAGTAGCCAGTAACATGCTGTAAACCCTGAAACATTGTAAAATATTGTAAATTGGATTTTTTTTCTGTTAACACATCAGTGTGGACCACAGGAAGATTTGCAACCATTAAATTATGAGAAATCTGAAAGCATGATCAGTTAATAAACATATTTCACCATTTCATCAACTAAACAACTCATCAGGTAGTCTAGAAAATATCAGATTGAATTAGATTTCTCTGTATTTATGATACATTATGATATCAATAATCATGATTACAATCAGTTATATCAGTTTTGATAAATAAATAATTGACTGTACATTCAAAATAAATTTGTGGATGCATTACTTTCACGGTAAATGACTGCTCTATACTGTGATCTTGCAGTTGTTCTGCCATCATATTACATTCATTTAGAGCTGCGGTTGATTGACTGTATTTAACTCCACAAGTATTGTCAAATCAGATTCCTGTAATTTAGTGATAAGCTGCTGTAGAACAGAAACAGAAGTGCAACTCTGTAGCCAGTAATATACTGTAAATTTACACGTATAAATAAAATATTGTACATTTAACATTTCACCATTTTTATCTGTTAATGCATAAAAGTGAACCACAGGAAGAACTGAAAAATAGTTTGAATTCAAATAAACACAACAACATAATCGTGATCAACATTTTTCAACACTTCTAATCAAACTAATCAGTTAATCTAAAACCTTGATTAGATTTCTTATTCTTTGTTATATGTGAGGTTGAATTAACTAATTATGATCATCACTCATTTCTTTGTGAGCTTTCTCTGAAGATAAAAACATCAGGATGAATAAAGTGCTGCGTGATCTGCTGTTTTCCCGTGAGGGCCCTCTTTCCTCTTGTTTTTTTTACAGTGTGAAAATGAGCGGGCCAGAACTAAAACACTCCGTGAATCACTTTATGATGGAAACAATGTTATCAGGCCGATCAGGTCATCAGACCAGAAAAGGTTACTTTGGAAGTCAAAGACATTTTGATGAGGTGAGGACAGTGCTGCAGGTTTGAACCGGTTCCCAGTTATCTGTGTCAGAGCTGCAGTTGTTGGAACACTGAGGTGGAAATAAATAATGACATCTTAGAGCTGTGGGTTGTTATCTCCCAGAGAGAAGACACCGTGTGAGACCCCTCACTTCCCCACTTGTTCCTCACCATGGTGGACTGGATATTCTCATATTTCTGCACCACATGATGGTTGTTATCTCTTCGCATCAAATCGTATGTTCAAGGAGAGGAAAAAGACACTGCCCTTGGGTTTGCCCTGTCAGCATTTTCCTATTCAAAGGATTTAGATGTTTCTTCTGCTTGGGTTTCAAGCTTTCAGCTTTTTCCTCTTTCCAGTGGAAATATTACTGTTCAGTTTCTTCAGGTTGGAGATCAATTATGTCTTTTTTTTTTTGTTAACAGTAACGTTTAGTTTAATGAAACGCTCACATCATCACCACTTTCTTTCCTCTGCCTGCTCCTTCAGACATTTGTGGGGAATGTGAATTCAGAGGCCGTTGTCCAGAACAAGCTGTCCCACTCTGTGAGGACCCGGATCCTGCGCTTCGTCCCTCTGGACTGGAACCCCAGCGGCTGGCTGTGCCTCCGAGTGGAGGTTTACGGCTGCTCCTACAGTGAGTCACGCACCCCGCAGTTCAAAAATCACACTCAGAGATTCTATATAGCAAGTCCTCATCTTACCACACTCACACCAAGAATGAGAAGTTGATGTGTACAGGCAGTGGGTGTAAATAGATGAAGACAATGTTCTTTGGGTCTTTCTGTAATTTGTTGCTAGGCACAAGCAGTCGCAAGGTCTCTGTCAGAGAAATGCTCTTTGTGTCTCTAACTCTATGAAAAGAGGCACTAAGTGCTCTTGACCAGCCACACACACACCGCATCACACAAGAACCCTGCCTCCCTCTACAAATACATCTTCAAATAAACAGATTCATGAGTCAAAGTAAATCAAACCTACCTTCAGAATGTACAGCAATGAATTCTCTTTACACTAATGTAATGTAACCTGATATATACAGCAAAGAGCACTGGAGGTTAACAGAGAGATGAACACGCTACCTTCCAGGAGAAGTCCAGAATGAGAAGATAACATGAAGCTCACGCATAATTTCCTAATAGACAAGGCGTACAAATATAACAGGACTAAATATGTAGCGGCAATATTTCAGGCAGTGCATGTAGAAAAGCTTCATAAAGTTACATTACATTACATTTTTACTCATCGTTTGGCACACCTCCATTTGTATATGTGTGTGTGTGTGTGTGTGTGTGTGTGTGTGTGTGTGTGTGTGTGTGTGTGTGTGTGTGTGTGTGTGCGTGTGTGTGTGTGTGTGTGTGTGTGTATACTGTGTATGAATGTTCAAACAGATTATAGTCTGACGTTTCACATAGACTGGTCCCCTGAACATTTTGGATGCTGAAATGTCTGTCGACTTTGCTCTTTGTGTGACAACAGGATATTTGACTGAATTCAAATCATTTTGTTTTTGATTGTTAATGCAATTAATTTATTTGATTATTTCTTTCTTATTTTTCATTTTATTTTTATTATTCATTTTACGTTTTTCATTATTACTTAAATTTTCATGGTTATTTTTGAATTTAGGGAGAATCAAGACATTTTACACAGGGTTTTGACAGGATGGTGGTCCCCATAATGTACACACATTTTAGCATTTAGAACCTCACTGACCAGTGAAAAGATGTATTGTTCCATTATGTATGTAGGATAAATAGAAGGAGGAGAGCTTTGGATAAGTAATGTTTTTCAAGGATAGGACGATGAGCTCAGTGAGTAAAATGTGCTTTGTGAGACGTGTAGGACAGCCTTGACAACTGACCAACTGAGGTGGACATAGACATGAAAGGATCAGAACCTGCTGCACATTGACCCAAAAAAAAGACGAAAGCATGCACTCTCACTCACAATCCAACTCAGATTTTCATTTTTTTGTGAGCTAGTTTCAAAGAAAACTAATTTTGTCATCGCCCTGAAAAATGTACATACGTGGTTTTCATCAGACAGAAATGATATATAAATACATACACTCTATATCCCCTCTTCTGTTTCTCTCATATCCCGATCTCTTCCGTCTGAGTTCGTCATCTTCTGTCTCTCCCCTCTTGCCCTCACTCTGCTCTCCTATTTCACCTCTCACCGTCTCTTCCTCCTGACCATCCTCGGCAGTCTCTTTGCCCTTCCCTTTGAGAAGGCCGATCCATCTGCACTGACAGACAGTAGTCAAAATGTGAAATGATCTAATAAACAGCGAGGGAACATTAGATTATACTCAATAAATGCCTCGAAATTTTCCAGTCCAACAGTCTTGGATGCAGCTTCAGCGTTCAGCGCTCAGATAAACAGATGGATGTTTGAGAAAAGACACTTTTAAATTTGCTAATCAGATAAACAAGTCGATCTCTGGCACAGACACAACAGGTTTAAGGCTACCAGATGAATGAATGTTTGTGTGTGAGTGTCCACCTCTTGATTTATGGTGGATGAAATATGAGGCACCCTTAGATAAATGAAATACAGTCAGTGAAATAAATAATAAATAATGAGTAGCTCCCAAGAAGGGCCATGAAATATGGAGCTCATATGGTAAATTTAAGTCTCATGTACTTTTTCACGACATGGCTTGTGTTTTATTTATGGAATTAGCGCTGTAGAAATGTACATTATGCTGAATTCATCAAGGCATCAGGAAAGTGTAGACTTTAGATTTGAAAATAAAGAATTAATAGGAAGTGTCTATATTCATTGTGTGTGTGTGTGTGTGTGTGTGTGTGTGTGTGTGTGGGTGTGGGTGTGGGTGTAGAACACAAAATGACAGGGCGGAGTTTGAGGCAGGTATCCGTGTAGCTCATCCTGCTGCATTACAGCCTTGAAATCCATAAATTCATAAATCTCTGCAGTCTCCCGGGAAGAGAATCATATAAAAGGTAAAACTGAAGGAAAAAACAACATCCCACAGCTATTAACTGAGCTCAGCCATGTGGTGCAGGACAAACTGTTTCATATGGAGATATAAGATGTAGAAGAAGATGATGCCGTGCGGATGAGATTGTGTCTGATTTGATGTGGAGATGTTACAGTGTTATCTTCTTTGGTCACAGAACATTAGTTTTACTGTACAGACAGGCAGGACTGTGCTGTAATGATGAGGAATGGTTTTAAAATGAAACCATATATTACCATATTATTTTCATAGGTGGGTTTAAGATACATGCACATTCAAACATTATTATTTTTACCCTAAATGTCACATCTTTAAATACATGTACATACATCTATATACAGTTATATCTAATGTTGACATTTCTGCAAAATTACATCATAAAAAGTGAAAATTAAATATGAAGTAATCAAAATGGAATAGATAGGCTTCATTTTATTTTGGTTATTTCTCTACATTCATATGAGGCTTTGTTAGGCTTTGTTAAGCTATGTTTGTAATTTTTTTCACCATTTGTTTTATTATTATTATTTAGTTTTTTTAAAGGCAGTTATGCTCTGAGAGGTCGGTTAATATACTGTATGTATTATAATTTTGAGGTTGTGTCTGAATATTCCACTGAGGGATGACCCGTGTAAATGATACAATTTATACAGAGTGATCTCAGCGGGCGTTCAAATGGAAATGCATGGTTAAAGTTCATCATTGATGACTTTAAGATGCAAATTAAAGCTATCGATGAATCAGTTGAAACTGTCTCACCAATAATGACCTTTAATGAGGATGCTAAGCAGACCGGCACTGCGTCATCAAGCGCCACGACCGCGGCCCCTTTTAGAATCAAGCTTTCACGTAACCTGAGAAACAACTGTGAGAGGGAACTGTAATATCAATAAATATGAATTATGAATGAACATCATCACAAGTCATTTTTCCATCTGATTATTTTTATGTGAATTATGAAGTGCCATTGGAATTGTTAAAAAAAAAGAATAGAAATGGCAAATTTCAAAAGAAGGAACATATGTTGTTTAAATGATGCGGCATAAGAAACCTAACAACAGTATTAATAGGCAAAGTCTGAGGTCCATGAGCTCCATGAATATTCACTGACAGTGTGGTAGAGGTAAAAAGGTGAATGATGCTGGTGACAGGTACTACTGATGATTAGCTACCATTAGTTGCTGTATAACAGCATCTGGAAGCACGACTGTCGACTTCAACTAACTCTCCAGTCCAGATCAAACAGTCGCTTATAAACAGATAACACTACTTGGTGATTCAAATATGATGCCTAGATAAGCAATGTTTGACCAGTTTTGTTGGGTCATTGATTCACTTAGGAAATGACAGATTTATCAGCTTATTACAAATGCTGATGTTATTTGCAAGATAATTATTGGAAATATCTACACGATGGCTTAACAGAATACTAACTTGTTGACAAACTTATTAAAGTTACATTGACATCTGTGGAATATTTGGTTTTCTATCCCCCAAAAAGAGGCTGACAACAGCCGATGTTCATCAGTTAGGCTGTAATTCTAAGCAAGAGAGGGGACTAGAATACAGCTATTGATTTGCAGCCTGAAGTATATACTGCTTCAGCAAGTATTTAAACCCAGAAATCAATGCTTAAATCATAGACTTAAACTATGCAAAGCTGACTTCACCAGTTTGAACTTGTGATCCACAAAGACATACATCTAATTAATAAATTGGAGACAATATTAAAACTGAATCTAAATCAGTTTCTCTATTGCAGGTATACATATTTACAGCATCACATATCACACTGTTTATTGTTGATATTAATAAGTTTATCAGGCTTGACTGGTCACATTGTGACTCTATGGACTGGCAATACAGCTATGAAGATTTCTGGGTAGGCTATGACCCTCATGTCATACTGTTTGTGTTCAGAAGAAGAACTTTATATGGCCTCATTTGATTGACAATCAGAAACATTAATCACAATCATAAGTCAGGATAATGAAATCAGTAAGATCATATTGAATAGATGGTACGGCCTGCATACTGCAGCAGTGAGGCTCATTACAAACATGCCCTAAAGATATCTAATATCTATGTAATTTGTAGTTAAGTTAATAAGTCAGATTCAATACAAACATAAACTCAGGGTTAACCCCACCACCAAACACATGACTGGAACTTAAAAATGTGTGTGGATGTACCAAATGCATATGTTCTAAAGAAAAAGATACCAGCAGACCATCTAAAACTGGAAAACACTCAGAAAGTGTATGTCTAACTAAAGCTGTACACAAAGCATCACTTTCAAAATCTTCAAAATGTTCACTTGCAATATTGAGAAAACTTTAGAAAGAAAGAAAAGAAAGGAAAAAAAATACACTCAAGCCTTGATCCATGGCCTGAGTGTGACCAAATTTCATCTTCTCGCTTACCAATATCTCACAAATAAACAAATGCAACTTTTTTGTGGAGGATAATATTAATGTGAATTGTAGGACTGACTTTAACTGGACTCAGTAATCACAACCCAAAGACCAAAAGTGTACCAAAACATCGGTGCTGGTTTCACTGGGACTGACCCTACACTTTCGTGACTCTAAACACTCCAAGCACAATTACCAAATCACTGCTAGTAAATGAATGATAAACACACACACACACTGGAGTTGGTGAAACTAATTAACATCAAGTCATTTTTGAATTGATATTATTTGAGGGTTAGCAAGTAGCAACATCTACAAACAGAAACACTGCATGAAAAGCCTATCTACTTGGCTGGCTAAATTAAGCTATTAACCAACGATACTGTCTGATTAATTAATTAAGAGCTAGGAGAAATACCAACGTGTGATGATGTCTGATTTTATTTTGCAATTTGCAGTCTGTTAATCAAATCCAAGGATGTTTGTAAGGTTATCTAAAGCCACTCAGACTACGTGGTGATGTTCATGCTACATGCTGCGTACAACTATGGACTTTAATGAGGGAGTAGCCTTTAGGTTTTAACATTAGGTTAAGATTAGCACGGTACTGGTAACCCTATATATTGTTATATAGATATGTTAAGTACTGAGGTAAAATTACATTCATAATATTGCATAGCAACAACCTAAACCTCTTATTCTCTGTTTGCATCTTATAATGTGAAAAATGTCTCACTGTCTCCCTCTCAATGTGAAGAGGTATCACTTCACCTCCAACATCAGTGGAGTCACCCCATGTTACTTCGCTCAGTGTACGATTTGCTTTGTACACATTGTTAAGATTGTTAATCATTAATTAATGTAAATCAACCATACATGCCTTAGCTTTGCCAGTTAACATGTATCATTCAGTGTACAGTTTTCGTTCAAATGATTTTATTTTTACTTTTAGAGTCAGATGTGGCGGACTTTGATGGCAGAAGCTCTTTGCTGTATCGTTTCAACCAGAAGTCTATGTCAACAGTGAAGGATGTGATCTCTCTCCGCTTCAAGAGCCGTCAGGCTGAAGGGGTTTTACTGCATGGGGAGGGACAGAGGGGAGACTACATCACCCTTGAGCTTCACAGAGGAAAACTGGCCCTCTATCTCAACCTAGGTACGTTTCTTAACCTCATTTTTCTTTGTTAGCTTGTACATAGATTCTTCTTAGAAAGGCAGAGCTTTCAACCATGAAGGGACTCGAACCCTCAATAAACAACCCTGTACTTAATTGGCAAAGTTACACCAATGTGTCGTGGTGCTCAAGCTCTCAGTGAAAGCTCAACAGGGATGATTCTTCTTAGAAAGGCAGAGTTTTCAACCATGAAGGGACTCGAACCCTCAATCTTCTGATCCGAAGTCAGACGCCTTATCCATTAGGCCACATGGTCACGGGCAGAGGTTTTCTTCGTAATTTTGCGACTCAATTTTTCGGACAAAATGTGGCCCAGAAATGAACTTGCAGAGAAGAATTAATGCACCTTGAGAGGTGTGATGGCTTTCCAGCTTAGCGGTGGGGGAAGGGAAATAGCTTTGCACGGTTCAGTCACAGAGAAGTTGAACCAAGACATTTCAGTCGAACCAAGACATTTCAGTCCCATGGATTCTTCAAAATTGCCACTCTTGGCCAGTATGGGGATTGAACCCATGACCTTGGCGTTATTAGCACCACGCTCTGACCAGCTGAGCTAACCGGCCTGCTTTTTTTTTTGTGTCCTGTCGCAAAATCGTTTCCCGAATTAGTCAGGTAGAGTGCCAAGAAAAGCGGTCCCATTTTGGATTTTTCATGAAATTTGTTCTGGCTTTGTGTCAGAGGAGGGAAGCGCTTTGGCCGTGGAAGAGAGGAAGCTAGACTTTTTAGACCCACTGATTTGTTAAATTTCTGTTTTGGCCAGTATGGGGATTGAACCCATGACCTTGGCGTTATTAGCACAACGCTCTGACCAGCTGAGCTAACCGGCCTTCTTTTTAAGGGGTTTGCCACAAAATCTTTTCCACAATGAATCAGGGACAGTATTGGGATTCAAAGCACCAACGGCAAAGGAGCCATTTTGAATTTTTACCCAAGTGTGACCATCTTGTCGGTTAGTCTTGGTGAACGGGGATTAGGTTAAATGGTAGACTGCTCACATTTTATGTGAGAGATACAGGTATTAAATCTCAAATTCCCAGAAGTAACGTGTCTGTGCTGAGCAAAATCCCCTTAACTCTGTCAAAATCCATATAAACAACCCTGTACATAATTGGCAAAGTTACACCAAAGTGTTGTGGTGCTCAAGCTCTCAGTGAAAGTGCAACAGGGATGACTCTTCTTTGAAAGGCAGAGTTTTCAACCACGAAGGGACTCGAACCCTCAATCTTCTGATCCGAAGTCAGACGCCTTATCCATTAGGCCACATGGTCACGGGCAGAGGATTTGTTCATAATTTTGCGACTCAATTTTTCGGACAAAATGTGGCCTAGAAATGAACTTGCAGAGAACAATTAATGCACCTTCAAAGGTGTGATGGCTTTCCAGCTTAGCGGTGGGGGAAGGGAAATACCTTTGCACGGTTCAGTCACAGAGAAGTTGAACCAAGACATTTCAGTCCCATGGATTCTTCAAAATTGCCACTCTTGGCCAGTATGGGGATCGAACCCATGACCTTGGCGTTATTAGCACCACGCTCTGACCAGCTGAGCTAACCGGCCTGCGTTTTTTTTTGTGTCCTGTCGCAAAATCGTTTCCCGAATTAGTCAGGTAGAGTGCCAAGAAAAACGGTCCCATTTTGGATTTTTCATGAAATTTGTTCTGGCTTTGTGTCAGAGGAGGGAAGCGCTTTGGGCGTGGATGAGAGGAAGCTAGACTTTTTAGACCCACTGATTTGTTAAATTTCTGTTTTGGCCAGTATGGGGATTGAACCCATGACCTTGGCGTTATTAGCACCACGCTCTGACCAGCTGAGCTAACCGGCCTTCTTTTTAAGGGGTTTGCCACAAAATCTTTTCCACAATGAATCAGGGACAGTATTGGGATTCAAAACACCAACGTCAAAGGAGCCATTTTGAATTTTTACCCAAGTGTGACCATCTTGTCGGTTAGTTTTGGTGAATGGGGATTAGGTTAAATGGTAGACTGCTCTCATTTTATGTGAGAGATACAGGTATTAAATCTCAAATTCCCCAAAGTGACGTGTCTGTGCTGAGCAAAATCCCCTTAACTCTGTCAAACGCCATATAAAGAACCCTGTACATACTTGGCAAAGTTACACCAATGTGTCGTGGTGCTCAAGCTCTCAGTGAAAGCTCAACAGGGATGATTCTTCTTAGAAAGGCAGAGTTTTCAACCATGAAGGGACTCAAACCCTCAATCTTCTGATCCGAAGTCAGACGCCTTATCCATTAGGCCACATGGTCACGGGCAGAGGTTTTCTTCGTAATTTTGCGACTCAATTTTTCGGACAAAATGTGGCCCAGAAATGAACTTGCAGAGAAGAATTAATGCACCTTGAGAGGTGTGATGGCTTTCCAGCTTAGCGGTGGGGGAAGGGAAATAGCTTTGCACGGTTCAGTCACAGAGAAGTTGAACCAAGACATTTCAGTCGAACCAAGACATTTCAGTCCCATAGATTCTTCAAAATTGCCACTCTTGGCCAGTATGGGGATTGAACCCATGACCTTGGCGTTATTAGCACCACGCTCTGACCAGCTGAGCTAACCGGCCTTCTTTTTAAGGGATTTGCCACAAAATCTTTTCCACAATGAATCAGGGACAGTATTGGGATTCAAAGCACCAACGGCAAAGGAGCCATTTTGAATTTTTACCCAAGTGTGACCATCTTGTCGGTTAGTTTTGGTGAACGGGGATTAGGTTAAATGGTAGACTGCTCACATTTTATGTGAGAGATACAGGTATTAAATCTCAAATTCCCCGAAGTAACGTGTCTGTGCTGAGCAAAATCCCCTTAACTCTGTCAAAATCCATATAAACAACCCTGTACATACTTGGCAAAGTTACACCAAAGTGTTGTGGTGCTCAAGCTCTCAGTGAAAGTGCAACAGGGATGACTCTTCTTTGAAAGGCAGAGTTTTCAACCACGAAGGGACTCGAACCCTCAATCTTCTGATCCGAAGTCAGACGCCTTATCCATTAGGCCACATGGTCACGGACAGAGGATTTGTTCATAATTTTGCGACTCAATTTTTCGGACAAAATGTGGCCTAGAAATGAACTTGCAGAGAACAATTAATGCACCTTCAAAGGTGTGATGGCTTTCCAGCTTAGCGGTGAGGGAAGGGAAATACCTTTGCACGGTTCAGTCACAGAGAAGTTGAACCAAGACATTTCAGTCCCATGGATTCTTCAAAATTGCCACTCTTGGCCAGTATGGGGATCGAACCCATGACCTTGGCGTTATTAGCACCACGCTCTGACCAGCTTAGCTAACCGGCCTGCTTTTTTTTTGTGTCCTGTCGCAAAATCGTTTCCCGAATTAGTCAGGTAGAGTGCCAAGAAAAGCGGTCCCATTTTGGATTTTTCATGAAATTTGTTCTGGCTTTGTGTCAGAGGAGGGAAGCGCTTTGGGCGTGGATGAGAGGAAGCTAGACTTTTTAGACCCACTGATTTGTTAAATTTCTGTTTTGGCCAGTATGGGGATTGAACCCATAACCTTGGCGTTATTAGCACCACGCTCTGACCAGCTGAGCTAACTGGCCTGCTTTTTTTCTGCTTTTTTTTTTGTGTCCTGTCGCAAAATCGTTTCCAGAATTTGTCAGGTAGAGTGCCAAGAAAAGGGGTCCCATTTTGGATTTTTCATGAAATTTGTTCCGGCTTGGTGTCGTTGGAGGGAAACGCTTTGGCCGAGGATGAGAGGAAGCAAGACTTTTTAGACCCACTGATTTGTTAAATTTCTGTTTTGGCCAGTATGGGGATTGATCCCATGACCTTGGCGTTATTAGCACCACGCTCTGACCAGCTGAGCTAACCGGCCTGCTTTTCTTCAGCTTTTTTTTGTGTCCTGTCGCAAAATCGTTTCCAGAATTTGTCAGGTAGAGTGCCAAGAAAAGGGGTCCCATTTTGGATTTTTCATGAAATTTGTTCCGGCTTGGTGTCGTTGGAGGGAAACGCTTTGGCCGAGGATGAGAGGAAGCAAGACTTTTTAGACCCACTGATTTGTTAAATTTCTGTTTTGGCCAGTATGGGGATTGAACCCATGACCTTGGCGTTATTAGCACCACGCTCTGACCAGCTGAGCTAACCGGCCTGCTTTTCTTCAGCTTTTTTTTGTGTCCTGTCGCAAAATCGTTTCCAGAATTTGTGAGGTAGAGTGCCAAGAAAAGCGGTCCCATTTTGGATTTTTCATGAAATTTGTTCTGGCTTTGTGTCAGAGGAGGGAAGCGCTTTGGCCGTGGATGAGAGGAAGCTAGACTTTTTAGACCCACTGATTTGTTAAATTTCTGTTTTGGCCAGTATGGGGATTGAACCCATGACCTTGGCGTTATTAGCACCACGCTCTGACCAGCTGAGCTAACCGGCCTGCTTTTCTTCAGCTTTTTTTTGTGTCCTGTCGCAAAATCGTTTCCAGAATTTGTGAGGTAGAGTGCCAAGAAAAGCGGTCCCATTTTGGATTTTTCATGAAATTTGTTCTGGCTTTGTGTCAGAGGAGGGAAGCGCTTTGGCCGTGGATGAGAGGAAGCTAGACTTTTTAGACCCACTGATTTGTTAAATTTCTGTTTTGGCCAGTATGGGGATTGAACCCATGACCTTGGCGTTATTAGCACCACGCTCTGACCAGCTGAGCTAACCGGCCTTCTTTTTGAGGGGTTTGCCACAAAATCTTTTCCACAATGAATCAGGGACAGTATTGGGATTCAAAGCACCAACGGCAAAGGAGCCATTTTGAATTTTTACCCAAGTGTGACCATCTTGTCGGTTAGTTTTGGTGAACGGGGATTAGGTTAAATGGTAGACTGCGCACATTTTATGTGAGAGATACAGGTATTAAATCTCAAATTCCCCAAAGTAACGTGTCTGTGCTGAGAAAAATCCCCTTAACTCTGTCAAAATCCATATAAACAACCCTGTACATACTTGGCAAAGTTACACCAAAGTGTTGTGGTGCTCAAGCTCTCAGTGAAAGTGCAACAGGGATGACTCTTCTTTGAAAGGCAGAGTTTTCAACCACGAAGGGACTCGAACCCTCAATCTTCTGATCCGAAGTCAGACGCCTTATCCATTAGGCCACATGGTCACGGGCAGAGGATTTGTTCATAATTTTGCGACTCAATTTTTCGGACAAAATGTGGCCTAGAAATGAATTTGCAGAGAACAATTAATGCACCTTCAAAGGTGTGATGGCTTTCCAGCTTAGCGGTGGGGGAAGGGAAATACCTTTGCACGGTTCAGTCACAGAGAAGTTGAACCAAGACATTTCAGTCCCATGGATTCTTCAAAATTGCCACTCTTGGCCAGTATGGGGATCGAACCCATGACCTTGGCGTTATTAGCACCACGCTCTGACCAGCTGAGCTAACCGGCCTGCTTTTATTTTTGTGTCCTGTCGCAAAATCGTTTCCCCGAATTAGTCAGGTAGAGTGCCAAGAAAAGCGGGTCCCATTTTGGATTTTTCATGAAATTTGTTCTGGCTTTGTGTCAGAGGAGGGAAGCGCTTTGGGCGTGGATGAGAGGAAGCTAGACTTTTTAGACCCACTGATTTGTTAAATTTCTGTTTTGGCCAGTATGGGGATTGAACCCATGACCTTGGCGTTATTAGCACCACGCTCTGACCAGCTGAGCTAACTGGCCTGCTTTTTTTCTGCTTTTTTTTTGTGTCCTGTCGCAAAATCGTTTCCAGAATTTGTCAGGTAGAGTGCCAAGAAAAGGGGTCCCATTTTGGATTTTTCATGAAATTTGTTCCGGCTTGGTGTCGTTGGAGGGAAACGCTTTGGCCGAGGATGAGAGGAAGCAAGACTTTTTAGACCCACTGATTTGTTAAATTTCTGTTTTGGCCAGTATGGGGATTGAACCCATGACCTTGGCGTTATTAGCACCACGCTCTGACCAGCTGAGCTAACCGGCCTGCTTTTCTTCAGCTTTTTTTTGTGTCCTGTCGCAAAATCGTTTCCAGAATTTGTCAGGTAGAGTGCCAAGAAAAGGGGTCCCATTTTGGATTTTTCATGAAATTTGTTCCGGCTTGGTGTCGTTGGAGGGAAACGCTTTGGCCGAGGATGAGAGGAAGCAAGACTTTTTAGACCCACTGATTTGTTAAATTTCTGTTTTGGCCAGTATGGGGATTGAACCCATGACCTTGGCGTTATTAGCACCACGCTCTGACCAGCTGAGCTAACCGGCCTTCTTTTTGAGGGGTTTGCCACAAAATCTTTTCCACAATGAATCAGGGACAGTATTGGGATTCAAAGCACCAACGGCAAAGGAGCCATTTTGAATTTTTACCCAAGTGTGACCATCTTGTCGGTTAGTTTTGGTGAACGGGGATTAGGTTAAATGGTAGACTGCGCACATTTTATGTGAGAGATACAGGTATTAAATCTCAAATTCCCCAAAGTAACGTGTCTGTGCTGAGAAAAATCCCCTTAACTCTGTCAAAATCCATATAAACAACCCTGTACATACTTGGCAAAGTTACACCAAAGTGTTGTGGTGCTCAAGCTCTCAGTGAAAGTGCAACAGGGATGACTCTTCTTTGAAAGGCAGAGTTTTCAACCACGAAGGGACTCGAACCCTCAATCTTCTGATCCGAAGTCAGACGCCTTATCCATTAGGCCACATGGTCACGGGCAGAGGATTTGTTCATAATTTTGCGACTCAATTTTTCGGACAAAATGTGGCCTAGAAATGAATTTGCAGAGAACAATTAATGCACCTTCAAAGGTGTGATGGCTTTCCAGCTTAGCGGTGGGGGAAGGGAAATACCTTTGCACGGTTCAGTCACAGAGAAGTTGAACCAAGACATTTCAGTCCCATGGATTCTTCAAAATTGCCACTCTTGGCCAGTATGGGGATCGAACCCATGACCTTGGCGTTATTAGCACCACGCTCTGACCAGCTGAGCTAACCGGCCTGCTTTTATTTTTGTGTCCTGTCGCAAAATCGTTTCCCCGAATTAGTCAGGTAGAGTGCCAAGAAAAGCGGTCCCATTTTGGATTTTTCATGAAATTTGTTCTGGCTTTGTGTCAGAGGAGGGAAGCGCTTTGGGCGTGGATGAGAGGAAGCTAGACTTTTTAGACCCACTGATTTGTTAAATTTCTGTTTTGGCCAGTATGGGGATTGAACCCATGACCTTGGCGTTATTAGCACCACGCTCTGACCAGCTGAGCTAACTGGCCTGCTTTTTTTTCTGCTTTTTTTTTTGTGTCCTGTCGCAAAATCGTTTCCAGAATTTGTCAGGTAGAGTGCCAAGAAAAGGGGTCCCATTTTGGATTTTTCATGAAATTTGTTCCGGCTTGGTGTCGTTGGAGGGAAACGCTTTGGCCGAGGATGAGAGGAAGCAAGACTTTTTAGACCCACTGATTTGTTAAATTTCTGTTTTGGCCAGTATGGGGATTGAACCCATGACCTTGGCGTTATTAGCACCACGCTCTGACCAGCTGAGCTAACCGGCCTGCTTTTCTTCAGCTTTTTTTTGTGTCCTGTCGCAAAATCGTTTCCAGAATTTGTCAGGTAGAGTGCCAAGAAAAGGGGTCCCATTTTGGATTTTTCATGAAATTTGTTCCGGCTTGGTGTCGTTGGAGGGAAACGCTTTGGCCGAGGATGAGAGGAAGCAAGACTTTTTAGACCCACTGATTTGTTAAATTTCTGTTTTGGCCAGTATGGGGATTGAACCCATGACCTTGGCGTTATTAGCACCACGCTCTGACCAGCTGAGCTAACCGGCCTTCTTTTTGAGGGGTTTGCCACAAAATCTTTTCCACAATGAATCAGGGACAGTATTGGGATTCAAAGCACCAACGGCAAAGGAGCCATTTTGAATTTTTACCCAAGTGTGACCATCTTGTCGGTTAGTTTTGGTGAACGGGGATTAGGTTAAATGGTAGACTGCGCACATTTTATGTGAGAGATACAGGTATTAAATCTCAAATTCCCCAAAGTAACGTGTCTGTGCTGAGAAAAATCCCCTTAACTCTGTCAAAATCCATATAAACAACCCTGTACATACTTGGCAAAGTTACACCAAAGTGTTGTGGTGCTCAAGCTCTCAGTGAAAGTGCAACAGGGATGACTCTTCTTTGAAAGGCAGAGTTTTCAACCACGAAGGGACTCGAACCCTCAATCTTCTGATCCGAAGTCAGACGCCTTATCCATTAGGCCACATGGTCACGGGCAGAGGATTTGTTCATAATTTTGCGACTCAATTTTTCGGACAAAATGTGGCCTAGAAATGAATTTGCAGAGAACAATTAATGCACCTTCAAAGGTGTGATGGCTTTCCAGCTTAGCGGTGGGGGAAGGGAAATACCTTTGCACGGTTCAGTCACAGAGAAGTTGAACCAAGACATTTCAGTCCCATGGATTCTTCAAAATTGCCACTCTTGGCCAGTATGGGGATCGAACCCATGACCTTGGCGTTATTAGCACCACGCTCTGACCAGCTGAGCTAACCGGCCTGCTTTTATTTTTGTGTCCTGTCGCAAAATCGTTTCCCCGAATTAGTCAGGTAGAGTGCCAAGAAAAGCGGTCCCATTTTGGATTTTTCATGAAATTTGTTCTGGCTTTGTGTCAGAGGAGGGAAGCGCTTTGGGCGTGGATGAGAGGAAGCTAGACTTTTTAGACCCACTGATTTGTTAAATTTCTGTTTTGGCCAGTATGGGGATTGAACCCATGACCTTGGCGTTATTAGCACCACGCTCTGACCAGCTGAGCTAACTGGCCTGCTTTTTTTCTGCTTTTTTTTTTGTGTCCTGTCGCAAAATCGTTTCCAGAATTTGTCAGGTAGAGTGCCAAGAAAAGGGGTCCCATTTTGGATTTTTCATGAAATTTGTTCCGGCTTGGTGTCGTTGGAGGGAAACGCTTTGGCCGAGGATGAGAGGAAGCAAGACTTTTTAGACCCACTGATTTGTTAAATTTCTGTTTTGGCCAGTATGGGGATTGAACCCATGACCTTGGCGTTATTAGCACCACGCTCTGACCAGCTGAGCTAACCGGCCTGCTTTTCTTCAGCTTTTTTTTGTGTCCTGTCGCAAAATCGTTTCCAGAATTTGTCAGGTAGAGTGCCAAGAAAAGGGGTCCCATTTTGGATTTTTCATGAAATTTGTTCCGGCTTGGTGTCGTTGGAGGGAAACGCTTTGGCCGAGGATGAGAGGAAGCAAGACTTTTTAGACCCACTGATTTGTTAAATTTCTGTTTTGGCCAGTATGGGGATTGAACCCATGACCTTGGCGTTATTAGCACCACGCTCTGACCAGCTGAGCTAACCGGCCTGCTTTTCTTCAGCTTTTTTTTGTGTCCTGTCGCACAATCGTTTCCAGAATTTGTCAGGTAGAGTGCCAAGAAAAGCGGTCCCATTTTGGATTTTTCATGAAATTTGTTCTGGCTTTGTGTCAGAGGAGGGAAGCGCTTTGGCCGTGGATGAGAGGAAGCTAGACTTTTTAGACCCACTGATTTGTTAAATTTCTGTTTTGGCCAGTATGGGGATTGAACCCATGACCTTGGCGTTATTAGCACCACGCTCTGACCAGCTGAGCTAACCGGCCTTCTTTTTGAGGGGTTTGCCACAAAATCTTTTCCACAATGAATCAGGGACAGTATTGGGATTCAAAGCACCAACGGCAAAGGAGCCATTTTGAATTTTTACCCAAGTGTGATCATCTTGTCGGTTAGTTTTGGTGAACGGGGATTAGGTTAAATGGTAGACTGCGGACATTTTATGTGAGAGATACAGGTATTAAATCTCAAATTCCCCGAAGTAACGTGCCTGTGCTGAGCAAAATCCCCTTAACTCTGTCAAAATCCATATAAACAACCCTGTACATACTTGGCAAAGTTACACCAAAGTGTTGTGGTGCTCATGCTCTCAGTGAAAGTGCAACAGGGATGACTCTTCTTTGAAAGGCAGAGTTTTCAACCACGAAGGGACTCGAACCCTCAATCTTCTGATCCGAAGTCAGACACCTTATCCATTAGGCCACATGGTCACGGGCAGAGGATTTGTTCATAATTTTGCGACTCAATTTTTCGGACAAAATGTGGCCTAGAAATGAACTTGCAGAGAACAATTAATGCACCTTCAAAGGTGTGATGGCTTTCCAGCTTAGCGGTGGGGGAAGGGAAATACCTTTGCACGGTTCAGTCACAGAGAAGTTGAACCAAGACATTTCAGTCCCATGGATTCTTCAAAATTGCCACTCTTGGCCAGTATGGGGATCGAACCCATGACCTTGGCGTTATTAGCACCACGCTCTGACCAGCTGAGCTAACCGGCCTGCTTTTTTTTTTGTGTCCTGTCGCAAAATCGTTTCCCGAATTAGTCAGGTAGAGTGCCAAGAAAAGCAGTCCCATTTTGGATTTTTCATGAAATTTGTTCTGGCTTTGTGTCAGAGGAGGGAAGCGCTTTGGGCGTGGATGAGAGGAAGCTAGACTTTTTAGACCCACTGATTTGTTAAATTTCTGTTTTGGCCAGTATGGGGATTGAACCCATGACCTTGGCGTTATTAGCACCACGCTCTGACCAGCTGAGCTAACCGGC
Organism: Nibea albiflora; assembly: GCA_014281875.1. Lineage (NCBI taxonomy): Eukaryota > Metazoa > Chordata > Actinopteri > Sciaenidae > Nibea > Nibea albiflora. Next base: position 26,606,905 of record CM024796.1, read on the forward strand.
CTTCTTTTTAAGGGGTTTGCCACAAAATCTTTTCCACAATGAATCAGGGACAGTATTGGGATTCAAAACACCAACGTCAAAGGAGCCATTTTGAATTTTTACCCAAGTGTGACCATCTTGTCGGTTAGTTTTGGTGAATGGGGATTAGGTTAAATGGTAGACTGCTCTCATTTTATGTGAGAGATACAGGTATTAAATCTCAAATTCCCCAAAGTGACGTGTCTGTGCTGAGCAAAATCCCCTTAACTCTGTCAAATGCCATATAAAGAACCCTGTACATACTTGGCAAAGTTACACCAATGTGTCGTGGTGCTCAAGCTCTCAGTGAAAGCTCAACAGGGATGATTCTTCTTAGAAAGGCAGAGTTTTCAACCACGAAGGGACTCGAACCCTCAATCTTCTGATCCGAAGTCAGACGCCTTATCCATTAGGCCACATGGTCACGGGCAGAGGATTTGTTCATAATTTTGCGACTCAATTTTTCGGACAAAATGTGGCCTAGAAATGAACTTGCAGAGAACAATTAATGCACCTTCAAAGGTGTGATGGCTTTCCAGCTTAGCGGTGGGGGAAGGGAAATACCTTTGCACGGTTCAGTCACAGAGAAGTTGAACCAAGACATTTCAGTCCCATGGATTCTTCAAAATTGCCACTCTTGGCCAGTATGGGGATCGAACCCATGACCTTGGCGTTATTAGCACCACGCTCTGACCAGCTGAGCTAACCGGCCTGCTTTTTTTTTGTGTCCTGTCGCAAAATCGTTTCCCGAATTAGTCAGGTAGAGTGCCAAGAAAAGCGGTCCCATTTTGGATTTTTCATGAAATTTGTTCTGGCTTTGTGTCAGAGGAGGGAAGCGCTTTGGGCGTGGATGAGAGGAAGCTAGACTTTTTAGACCCACTGATTTGTTAAATTTCTGTTTTGGCCAGTATGGGGATTGAACCCATGACCTTGGCGTTATTAGCACCACGCTCTGACCAGCTGAGCTAACCGGCCTTCTTTTTAAGGGGTTTGCCACAAAATCTTTTCCACAATGAATCAGGGACAGTATTGGGATTCAAAACACCAACGTCAAAGGAGCCATTTTGAATTTTTACCCAAGTGTGACCATCTTGTCGGTTAGTTTTCGTGAATGGGGATTAGGTTAAATGGTAGACTGCTCTCATTTTATGTGAGAGATACAGGTATTAAATCTCAAATTCCCCAAAGTGACGTGTCTGTGCTGAGCAAAATCCCCTTAACTCTGTCAAATGCCATATAAAGAACCCTGTACATACTTGGCAAAGTTACACCAATGTGTCGTGGTGCTCAAGCTCTCAGTGAAAGCTCAACAGGGATGATTCTTCTTAGAAAGGCAGAGTTTTCAACCATGAAGGGACTCGAACCCTCAATCTTCTGATCCGAAGTCAGACGCCTTATCCATTAGGCCACATGGTCACGGGCAGAGGTTTTCTTCGTAATTTTGCGACTCAATTTTTCGGACAAAATGTGGCCCAGAAATGAACTTGCAGAGAAGAATTAATGCACCTTGAGAGGTGTGATGGCTTTCCAGCTTAGCGGTGGGGGAAGGGAAATAGCTTTGCACGGTTCAGTCACAGAGAAGTTGAACCAAGACATTTCAGTCGAACCAAGACATTTCAGTCCCATAGATTCTTCAAAATTGCCACTCTTGGCCAGTATGGGGATTGAACCCATGACCTTGGCGTTATTAGCACCACGCTCTGACCAGCTGAGCTAACCGGCCTTCTTTTTAAGGGGTTTGCCACAAAATCTTTTCCACAATGAATCAGGGACAGTATTGGGATTCAAAGCACCAACGGCAAAGGAGCCATTTTGAATTTTTACCCAAGTGTGACCATCTTGTCGGTTAGTTTTGGTGAACGGGGATTAGGTTAAATGGTAGACTGCTCACATTTTATGTGAGAGATACAGGTATTAAATCTCAAATTCCCCGAAGTAACGTGTCTGTGCTGAGCAAAATCCCCTTAACTCTGTCAAAATCCATATAAACAACCCTGTACATACTTGGCAAAGTTACACCAAAGTGTTGTGGTGCTCAAGCTCTCAGTGAAAGTGCAACAGGGATGACTCTTCTTTGAAAGGCAGAGTTTTCAACCACGAAGGGACTCGAACCCTCAATCTTCTGATCCGAAGTCAGACGCCTTATCCATTAGGCCACATGGTCACGGGCAGAGGATTTGTTCATAATTTTGCGACTCAATTTTTCGGACAAAATGTGGCCTAGAAATGAACTTGCAGAGAACAATTAATGCACCTTCAAAGGTGTGATGGCTTTCCAGCTTAGCGGTGAGGGAAGGGAAATACCTTTGCACGGTTCAGTCACAGAGAAGTTGAACCAAGACATTTCAGTCCCATGGATTCTTCAAAATTGCCACTCTTGGCCAGTATGGGGATCGAACCCATGACCTTGGCGTTATTAGCACCACGCTCTGACCAGCTGAGCTAACCGGCCTGCTTTTTTTTTTGTGTCCTGTCGCAAAATTGTTTCCCGAATTAGTCAGGTAGAGTGCCAAGAAAAGCGGTCCCATTTTGGATTTTTCATGAAATTTGTTCTGGCTTTGTGTCAGAGGAGGGAAGCGCTTTGGGCGTGGATGAGAGGAAGCTAGACTTTTTAGACCCACTGATTTGTTAAATTTCTGTTTTGGCCAGTATGGGGATTGAACCCATAACCTTGGCGTTATTAGCACCACGCTCTGACCAGCTGAGCTAACTGGCCTGCTTTTTTTCTGCTTTTTTTTTGTGTCCTGTCGCAAAATCGTTTCCAGAATTTGTCAGGTAGAGTGCCAAGAAAAGGGGTCCCATTTTGGATTTTTCATGAAATTTGTTCCGGCTTGGTGTCGTTGGAGGGAAACGCTTTGGCCGAGGATGAGAGGAAGCAAGACTTTTTAGACCCACTGATTTGTTAAATTTCTGTTTTGGCCAGTATGGGGATTGAACCCATGACCTTGGCGTTATTAGCACCACGCTCTGACCAGCTGAGCTAACCGGCCTGCTTTTCTTCAGCTTTTTTTTGTGTCCTGTCGCAAATCGTTTCCAGAATTTGTGAGGTAGAGTGCCAAGAAAAGCGGTCCCATTTTGGATTTTTCATGAAATTTGTTCTGGCTTTGTGTCAGAGGAGGGAAGCGCTTTGGCCGTGGATGAGAGGAAGCTAGACTTTTTAGACCCACTGATTTGTTAAATTTCTGTTTTGGCCAGTATGGGGATTGAACCCATGACCTTGGCGTTATTAGCACCACGCTCTGACCAGCTGAGCTAACCGGCCTGCTTTTCTTCAGCTTTTTTTTGTGTCCTGTCGCAAAATCGTTTCCAGAATTTGTCAGGTAGAGTGCCAAGAAAAGCGGTCCCATTTTGGATTTTTCATGAAATTTGCTCTGGCTTTGTGTCAGAGGAGGGAAGCGCTTTGGCCGTGGATGAGAGGAAGCTAGACTTTTTAGACCCACTGATTTGTTAAATTTCTGTTTTGGCCAGTATGGGGATTGAACCCATGACCTTGGCGTTATTAGCACCACGCTCTGACCAGCTGAGCTAACCGGCCTTCTTTTTGAGGGCTTTGCCACAAATCTTTTCCACAATGAATCAGGGACAGTATTGGGATTCAAAGCACCAACGGCAAGGAGCCATTTTGAATTTTTACCCAAGTGTGATCATCTTGTCGGTTAGTTTTGGTGAACGGGGATTAGGTTAAATGGTAGACTGCGGACATTTTATGTGAGAGATACAGGTATTAAATCTCAAATTCCCCGAAGTAACGTGCCTGTGCTGAGCAAAATCCCCTTAACTCTGTCAAAATCCATATAAACAACCCTGTACATACTTGGCAAAGTTACACCCAAAGTGTTGTGGTGCTCAAGCTCTCAGTGAAAGTGCAACAGGGATGACTCTTCTTTGAAAGGCAGAGTTTCAACCACGAAGGGACTCGAACCCTCAATCTTCTGATCCGAAGTCAGACGCCTTATCCATTAGGCCACATGGTCACGGGCAGAGGATTTGTTCATAATTTTGCGACTCAATTTTTCGTACAAAATGTGGCCTAGAAATGAACTTGCAGAGAACAATTAATGCACCTTCAAAGGTGTGATGGCTTTCCAGCTTAGCGGTGGGGGAAGGGAAATACCTTTGCACGGTTCAGTCACAGAGAAGTTGAACCAAGACATTTCAGTCCCATGGATTCTTCAAAATTGCCACTCTTGGCCAGCATGGGGATCGAACCCATGACCTTGGCGTTATTAGCACCACGCTCTGACCAGCTGAGCTAACCGGCCTGCTTTTTTTTTTGTGTCCTGTCGCAAAATCGTTTCCCGAATTAGTCAGGTAGAGTGCCAAGAAAAGCGGTCCCATTTTGGATTTTTCATGAAATTTGTTCTGGCTTTGTGTCAGAGGAGGGAAGCGCTTTGGGCATGGATGAGAGGAAGCTAGACTTTTTAGACCCACTGATTTGTTAAATTTCTGTTTTGGCCAGTATGGGGATTGAACCCATGACCTTGGCGTTATTAGCACCACGCTCTGACCAGCTGAGCTAACCGGCCTTCTTTTTAAGGGGTTTGCCACAAAATCTTTTCCACAATGAATCAGGGACAGTATTGGGATTCAAAGCACCAACGTCAAAGGAGCCATTTTGAATTTTTACCCAAGTGTGACCATCTTGTCGGTTAGTTTTGGTGAATGGGGATTAGGTTAAATGGTAGACTGCTCTCATTTTATGTGAGAGATACAGGTATTAAATCTCAAATTCCCCAAAGTGACGTGTCTGTGCTGAGCAAAATCCCCTTAACTCTGTCAAACGCCATATAAAGAACCCTGTACATACTGGCAAAGTTACACCAATGTGTCGTGGTGCTCAAGCTCTCAGTGAAAGCTCAACAGGGATGATTCTTCTTAGAAAGGCAGAGTTTTCAACCATGAAGGGACTCGAACCCTCAATCTTCTGATCCGAAGTCAGACGCCTTATCCATTAGGCCACATGGTCACGGGCAGAGGATTTGTTCATAATTTTGCGATTCAATTTTTCGGACAAAATGTGGCCTAGAAATGAACTTGCAGAGAACAATTAATGCACCTTCAAAGGTGTGATGGCTTTCCAGCTTAGCGGTGGGGGAAGGGAAATAGCTTTGCACGGTTCAGTCACAGAGAAGTTGAACCAAGACATTTCAGTCCCATGGATTCTTCAAAATTGCCACTCTGGCCAGTATGGGGATCGAACCCATGACCTTGGCGTTATTAGCACCACGCTCTGACCAGCTGAGCTAACCGGCCTGCTTCATTTTTGTGTCCTGTCGCAAAATCGTTTCCCGAATTAGTCAGGTAGAGTGCCAAGAAAAGCGGGTCCCATTTTGGATTTTTCATGAAATTTGTTCTGGCTTTGTGTCAGAGGAGGGAAGTGCTTTGGGCGTGGATGAGAGGAAGCTAGACTTTTTAGACCCACTGATTTGTTTAAATTTCTGTTTTGGCCAGTATGGGGATTGAACCCATGACCTTGGCGTTATTAGCACCACGCTCTGACCAGCTGAGCTAACCGGCCTTCTTTTTAAGGGGTTTGCCACAAAATCTTTTCCACAATGAATCAGGGACAGTATTGGGATTCAAAACACCAACGTCAAAGGAGCCATTTTGAATTTTTACCCAAGTGTGACCATCTTGTCGGTTAGTTTTGGTGAATGGGGATTAGGTTAAATGGTAGACTGCTCTCATTTTATGTGAGAGATACAGGTATTAAATCTCAAATTCCCCAAAGTGACGTGTCTGTGCTGAGCAAAATCCCCTTAACTCTGTCAAACGCCATATAAAGAACCCTGTACATACTTGGCAAAGTTACACCAATGTGTCGTGGTGCTCAAGCTCTCAGTGGAAAGCTCAACAGGGATGATTCTTCTTAGAAGGCAGAGTTTTCAACCATGAAGGGACTCGAACCCTCAATCTTCTGATCCGAAGTCAGACGCCTTATCCATTAGGCCACATGGTCACGGGCAGAGGTTTTCTTCGTAATTTTGCGACTCAATTTTTCGGACAAAATGTGGCCCAGAAATGAACTTGCAGAGAAGAATTAATGCACCTTGAGAGGTGTGATGGCTTTCCAGCTTAGCGGTGGGGGAAGGGAAATAGCTTTGCACGGTTTCAGTCACAGAGAAGTTGAACCAAGACATTTCAGTCGAACCAAGACATTTCAGTCCCATGGATTCTTCAAAATTGCCACTCTTGGCCAGTATGGGGATCGAACCCATGACCTTGGCGTTATTAGCACCACGCTCTGACCAGCTGAGCTAACCGGCCTGCTTTTTTTTTCGTGTCCTGTCGCAAAATCGTTTCCCGAATTAGTCAGGTAGAGTGCCAAGAAAAGCGGTCCCATTTTGGATTTTTCATGAAATTTGTTCCGGCTTGGTGTCGTTGGAGGGAAACGCTTTGGCCGAGGATGAGAGGAAGCAAGACTTTTTAGACCCACTGATTTGTTAAATTTCTGTTTTGGCCAGTATGGGGATTGAACCCCATGACCTTGGCGTTATTAGCACCACGCTCTGACCAGCTGAGCTAACCGGCCTGCTTTTCTTCAGCTTTTTTTTGTGTCCTGTCGCAAAATCGTTTCCAGAATTTGTGAGGTAGAGTGCCAAGAAAAGCGGTCCTATTTTGGATTTTTCATGAAATTTGTTCTGGCTTTGTGTCAGAGGAGGGAAGCGCTTTGGCCGTGGATGAGAGGAAGCTAGACTTTTTAGACCCACTGATTTGTTAAATTTCTGTTTTGGCCAGTATGGGGATTGAACCCATGACCTTGGCGTTATTAGCACCACGCTCTGACCAGCTGAGCTAACCGGCCTGCTTTTCTTCAGCTTTTTTTTTGTGTCCTGTCGCAAAATCGTTTCCAGAATTTGTCAGGTAGAGTGCCAAGAAAAGTGGTCCCATTTTGGATTTTTCATGAAATTTGCTCTGGCTTTGTGTCAGAGGAGGGAAGCGCTTTGGCCGTGGATGAGAGGAAGCTAGACTTTTAGACCCACTGATTTGTTAAATTTCTGTTTTGGCCAGTATGGGGATTGAACCCATGACCTTGGCGTTATTAGCACCACGCTCTGACCAGCTGAGCTAACCGGCCTTCTTTTTGAGGGCTTTGCCACAAAATCTTTTCCACAATGAATCAGGGACAGTATTGGGATTCAAAGCACCAACGGCAAAGGAGCCATTTTGAATTTTTACCCAAGTGTGATCATCTTGTCGGTTAGTTTTGGTGAACGGGGATTAGGTTAAATGGTAGACTGCGGACATTTTATGTGAGAGATACAGGTATTAAATCTCAAATTCCCCGAAGTAACGTGCCTGTGCTGAGCAAAATCCCCTTAACTCTGTCAAAATCCATATAAACAACCCTGTACATACTTGGCAAAGTTACACCAATGTGTCGTGGTGCTCAAGCTCTCAGTGAAAGCTCAACAGGGATGATTCTTCTTAGAAAGGCAGAGTTTTCAACCATGAAGGGACTCGAACCCTCAATCTTCTGATCCGAAGTCAGACGCCTTATCCAATTAGGCCACATGGTCACCGGGCAGAGGTTTCTTCGTAATTTTGCGACTCAATTTTTTCGGACAAAATGTGGCCCAGAAATGAACTTGCAGAGAAGAATTAATGCACCTTGAGAGGTGTGATGGCTTTCCAGCTTAGCGGTGGGGGAAGGGAAATAGCTTTGCACGGTTCAGTCACAGAGAAGTTGAACCAAGACATTTCAGTCGAACCAAGACATTTCAGTCCCATGGATTCTTCAAAATTGCCACTCTTGGCCAGTATGGGGATCGAACCCATGACCTTGGCGTTATTAGCACCACGCTCTGACCAGCTGAGCTAACCGGCCTGCTTTTTTTTTTGTGTCCTGTCGCAAAATCGTTTCCCGAATTAGTCAGGTAGAGTGCCAAGAAAAGCGGTCCCATTTTGGATTTTTCATGAAATTTGTTTCTGGCTTTGTGTCAGAGGAGGGAAGCGCTTTGGGCGTGGATGAGAGGAAGCTAGACTTTTAGACCCACTGATTTGTTAATTTCTGTTTTGGCCAGTATGGGGATTGAACCCATAACCTTGGCGTTATTAGCACCACGCTCTGACCAGCTGAGCTAACTGGCCTGCTTTTTTTCTGCTTTTTTTTTGTGTCCTGTCGCAAAATCGTTTCCAGAATTTGTCAGGTAGAGTGCCAAGAAAAGGGGTCCCATTTTGGATTTTTCATGAAATTTGTCGTTGCTCTGACCTTGGCTCTGACCTTGGCTTGGTGTCGTTGGAGGGAAACGCTTTGGCCGAGGATGAGAGGAAGCAAGACTTTTTAGACCCACTGATTTGTTAAATTTCTGTTTTGGCCAGTATGGGGATTGAACCCATGACCTTGGCGTTATTAGCACCACGCTCTGACCAGCTGAGCTAACCGGCCTGCTTTTCTTCAGCTTTTTTTTGTGTCCTGTCGCAAAATCGTTTCCAGAATTTGTGAGGTAGAGTGCCAAGAAAAGCGGTCCCATTTTGGATTTTTCATGAAATTTGTTCTGGCTTTGTGTCAGAGGAGGGAAGCGCTTTGGCCGTGGATGAGAGGAAGCTAGACTTTTTAGACCCACTGATTTGTTAAATTTCTGTTTTGGCCAGTATGGGGATTGAACCCATGACCTTGGCGTTATTAGCACCACGCTCTGACCAGCTGAGCTAACCGGCCTGCTTTTATTTTTGTGTCCTGTCGCAAAATCGTTTCCCGAATTAGTCAGGTAGAGTGCCAAGAAAAGCGGTCCCATTTTGGATTTTTCATGAAATTTGTTCTGGCTTTGTGTCAGAGGAGGGAAGCGCTTTGGGCGTGGATGAGAGGAAGCTAGACTTTTTAGACCCACTGATTTGTTAAATTTCTGTTTTGGCCAGTATGGGGATTGAACCCATAACCTTGGCGTTATTAGCACCACGCTCTGACCAGCTGAGCTAACTGGCCTGCTTTTTTTCTGCTTTTTTTTGTGTCCTGTCGCAAAATCGTTTCCAGAATTTGTCAGGTAGAGTGCCAAGAAAAGGGGTCCCATTTTGGATTTTTCATGAAATTTGTTCCGGCTTGGTGTCGTTGGAGGGAAACGCTTTGGCCGAGGATGAGAGGAAGCAAGACTTTTTAGACCCACTGATTTGTTAAATTTCTGTTTTGGCCAGTATGGGATTGAACCCATGACCCTTGGCGTTATTAGCACCACGCTCTGACCAGCTGAGCTAACCGGCCTGCTTTTCTTCAGCTTTTTTTTGTGTCCTGTCGCAAAATCGTTTCCAGAATTTGTGAGGTAGAGTGCCAAGAAAAGCGGTCCCATTTTGGATTTTTCATGAAATTTGTTCTGGCTTTGTGTCAGAGGAGGGAAGCGCTTTGGGCGTGGATGAGAGGAAGCTAGACTTTTTAGACCCACTGATTTGTTAAATTTCTGTTTTGGCCAGTATGGGGATTGAACCCATAACCTTGGCGTTATTAGCACCACGCTCTGACCAGCTGAGCTAACTGGCCTGCTTTTTTTCTGCTTTTTTTTTGTGTCCTGTCGCAAAATCGTTTCCAGAATTTGTCAGGTAGAGTGCCAAGAAAAGGGGTCCCATTTTGGATTTTTCATGAAATTTGTTCCGGCTTGGTGTCGTTGGAGGGAAACGCTTTGGCCGAGGATGAGAGGAAGCAAGACTTTTTAGACCCACTGATTTGTTAAATTTCTGTTTTGGCCAGTATGGGGATTGAACCCATGACCTTGGCGTTATTAGCACCACGCTCTGACCAGCTGAGCTAACCGGCCTGCTTTTCTTCAGCTTTTTTTTGTGTCCTGTCGCAAAATCGTTTCCAGAATTTGTCAGGTAGAGTGCCAAGAAAAGCGGTCCCATTTTGGATTTTTTCATGAAATTTGCTCTGGCTTTGTGTCAGAGGAGGGAAGCGCTTTGGCCGTGGATGAGAGGAAGCTAGACTTTTTAGACCCACTGATTTGTTAAATTTCTGTTTTGGCCAGTATGGGGATTGAAACCCATGACCTTGGCGTTATTAGCACCACGCTCTGACCAGCTGAGCTAACCGGCCTTCTTTTTAAGGGGTTTGCCACAAAATCTTTTCCACAATGAATCAGGGACAGTATTGGGATTCAAAGCACCAACGTCAAAGGAGCCATTTTGAATTTTTACCCAAGTTGTGACCATCTTGTCGGTTAGTTTTGGTGAATGGGGATTAGGTTTAAATGGTAGACTGCTCTCATTTTATGTGAGAGATACAGGTATTAAATCTCAAATTCCCCAAAGTGACGTGTCTGTGCTGAGCAAAATCCCCTTAACTCTGTCAAACGCCATATAAAGAACCCTGTACATACTTGGCAAAGTTACACACCAATGTGTCGTGGTGCTCAAGCTCTCAGGTGATGAAGCTCAACAGGGATGATTCTTCTTAGAAAGGCAGAGTTTTCAACCATGAAGGGACTCGAACCCTCAATCTTCTGATCCGAAGTCAGACGCCTTATCCATTAGGCCACATGGTCACGGGCAGAGGATTTGTTCATAATTTTGCGATTCAATTTTTTCGGACAAAATGTGGCCTAGAAATGAACTTGCAGAGAACAATTAATGCACCTTCAAAGGTTGTGATGGGCTTTCCAGCTTAGCGGTGGGGGGGAGGGAAATAGCTTTGCACGGTTCAGTCACAGAGAAGTTGAACCAAGACATTTCAGTCCCATGGATTCTTCAAATTGCCACTCTTGCCAGTATGGGATCGAACCCATGACCTTGGCGTTATTAGCACCCACGCTCTGACCAGCTGAGCTAACCGGCCTGCTTTATTTTTTGTGTCCTGTCGCAAAATCGTTTCCCGAATTAGTCAGGTAGAGTGCCAAGAAAAGCGGTCCCATTTTGGATTTTTCATGAAATTTGTTCTGGCTTTGTGTCAGAGGAGGGAAGTGCTTTGGGCGTGGATGAGAGGAAGCTAGACTTTTTAGACCCACTGATTTGTTAAATTTCTGTTTTGGCCAGTATGGGGATTGAACCCATGACCTTGGCGTTATTAGCACCACGCTCTGACCAGCTGAGCTAACCGGCCTTCTTTTTAAGGGGTTTGCCACAAAATCTTTTCCACAATGAATCAGGGACAGTATTGGGATTCAAAACACCAACGTCAAAGGAGCCATTTTGAATTTTTACCCAAGTGTGACCATCTTGTCGGTTAGTTTTGGTGAATGGGGATTAGGTTAAATGGTAGACTGCTCTCATTTTATGTGAGAGATACAGGTATTAAATCTCAAATTCCCCAAAGTGACGTGTCTGTGCTGAGCAAAATCCCCTTAACTCTGTCAAACGCCATATAAAGAACCCTGTACATACTTGGCAAAGTTACACCAATGTGTCGTGGTGCTCAAAGCTCTCAGTGAAAGCTCAACAGGGATGATTCTTCTTAGAAAGGCAGAGTTTTCAACCATGAAGGGACTCGAACCCTCAATCTTCTGATCCGAAGTCAGACGCCTTATCCATTAGGCCACATGGTCACGGGCAGAGGTTTTCTTCGTAATTTTGCGACTCAATTTTTCGGACAAAATGTGGCCCAGAAATGAACTTGCAGAGAAGAATTAATGCACCTTGAGAGGTGTGATGGCTTTCCAGCTTAGCGGTGGGGGAAGGGAAATAGCTTTGCACGGTTCAGTCACAGAGAAGTTGAACCAAGACATTTCAGTCGAACCAAGACATTTCAGTCCCATAGATTCTTCAAAATTGCCACTCTTGGCCAGTATGGGGATTGAACCCATGACCTTGGCGTTATTAGCACCACGCTCTGACCAGCTGAGCTAACCGGCCTTCTTTTTAAGGGGTTTGCCACAAAATCTTTTCCACAATGAATCAGGGACAGTATTGGGATTCAAAACACCAACGTCAAAGGAGCCATTTTGAATTTTTACCCAAGTGTGACCATCTTGTCGGTTAGTTTTGGTGAATGGGGATTAGGTTAAATGGTAGACTGCTCTCATTTTATGTGAGAGATACAGGTATTAAATCTCAAATTCCCCAAAGTGACGTGTCTGTGCTGAGCAAAATCCCCTTAACTCTGTCAAATGCCATATAAAGAACCCTGTACATACTTGGCAAAGTTACACCAATGTGTCGTGGTGCTCAAGCTCTCAGTGAAAGCTCAACAGGGATGATTCTTCTTAGAAAGGCAGAGTTTTCAACCATGAAGGGACTCGAACCCTCAATCTTCTGATCCGAAGTCAGACGCCTTATCCATTAGGCCACATGGTCACGGGCAGAGGTTTTCTTCGTAATTTTGCGACTCAATTTTTCGGACAAAATGTGGCCCAGAAATGAACTTGCAGAGAAGAATTAATGCACCTTGAGAGGTGTGATGGCTTTCCAGCTTAGCGGTGGGGGAAGGGAAATAGCTTTGCACGGTTCAGTCACAGAGAAGTTGAACCAAGACATTTCAGTCGAACCAAGACATTTCAGTCCCATAGATTCTTCAAAATTGCCACTCTTGGCTAGTATGGGGATTGAACCCATGACCTTGGCGTTATTAGCACCACGCTCTGACCAGCTGAGCTAACCGGCCTTCTTTTTAAGGGGTTTGCCACAAAATCTTTTCCACAATGAATCAGGGACAGTATTGGGATTCAAAGCACCAACGGCAAAGGAGCCATTTTGAATTTTTACCCAAGTGTGACCATCTTGTCGGTTAGTTTTGGTGAACGGGGATTAGGTGAAATGGTAGACTGCTCACATTTTATGTGAGAGATACAGGTATTAAATCTCAAATTCCCCGAAGTGACGTGTCTGTGCTGAGCAAAATCCCCTTAACTCTGTCAAAATCCATATAAACAACCCTGTACATACTTGGCAAAGTTACACCAAAGTGTTGTGGTGCTCAAGCTCTCAGTGAAAGTGCAACAGGGATGACTCTTCTTTGAAAGGCAGAGTTTTCAACCACGAAGGGACTCGAACCCTCAATCTTCTGATCCGAAGTCAGACGCCTTATCCATTAGGCCACATGGTCACGGGCAGAGGATTTGTTCATAATTTGCGACTCAATTTTTCGGACAAAATGTGGCCTAGAAATGAACTTGCAGAGAACAATTAATGCACCTTCAAAGGTGTGATGGCTTTCCAGCTTAGCGGTGAGGGAAGGGAAATACCTTGCACGGTTCAGTCACAGAGAAGTTGAACCAAGACATTTCAGTCCCATGGATCTTCAAAATTGCCACTCTTGGCCAGTATGGGGATCGAACCCATGACCCTTGGCGTCATTAGCACCACGCTCTGACCAGCTGAGCTAACCGGCCTGCTTTTTTTTTTGTGGTCCTGTCGCAAATCGTTTCCCGAATTAGTCAGGTAGAGTGCCAAGGAAAAGCGGTCCCATTTTGGATTTTTCATGAAATTTGTTCTGGCTTTGTGTCAGAGGAGGGAAGCGCTTTGGGCGTGGATGAGAGGAAGCTAGACTTTTTAGACCCACTGATTGTTAATTTCTGTTTGTTGGCCAGTATGGGGATTGAACCCATAACCTTGGCGTTATTAGCACCCACGCTCTGACCAGCTGAGCTAACTGGCCTGCTTGTTTTTCTGCTTTTGTTTTGTGTCCTGTCGCAAAATCGTTTCCAGAATTTGTCAGGTAGAGTGCCAAGGAAAAGGGGTCCATTTTGGATTTTTCATGAAATTTGTTCCGGCTTGGTGTCGTTGGAGGGAAACGCTTTGGGCCGAGGATGAGAGGAAGCAAGACTTTTTAGACCCACTGATTTGTTAAAATTTCTGTTTTGGCCAGTATGGGGATTGAACCCATGACCTTGGCGTTATTAGCACCACGCTCTGACCAGCTGAGCTAACCGGCCTGCTTTTTCTTCAGCTTTTTTTTGTGTCCTGTCGCAAAATCGTTTCCAGAATTTGTGAGGTAGAGTGCCAAGAAAAGCGGTCCCATTTTGGATTTTTCATGAAATTTGTTCTGGCTTTGTGTCAGAGGAGGGAAGCGCTTTGGCCGTGGATGAGAGGAAGCTAGACTTTTTAGACCCACTGATTTGTTAAATTTCTGTTTTGGCCAGTATGGGGATTGAACCCATGACCTTGGCGTTATTAGCACCACGCTCTGACCAGCTGAGCTAACCGGCCTGCTTTTCTTCAGCTTTTTTTTGTGTCCTGTCGCAAAATCGTTTCCAGAATTTGTCAGGTAGAGTGCCAAGAAAAGCGGTCCCATTTTGGATTTTTCATGAAATTTGCTCTGGCTTTGTGTCAGAGGAGGGAAGCGCTTTGGCCGTGGATGAGAGGAAGCTAGACTTTTTAGACCCACTGATTTGTTAAATTTCTGTTTTGGCCAGTATGGGGATTGAACCCATGACCTTGGCGTTATTAGCACCACGCTCTGACCAGCTGAGTAACCGGCCTTCTTTTTGAGGGCTTTGCCACAAAATCTTTTCCACAATGAATCAGGGACAGTATTGGGATTCAAAGCACCACGGCAAAGGAGCCATTTGAATTTTTACCCAAGTGTGATCATCTTGTCGGTTAGTTTTGGTGAAACGGGGATTAGGTTAAATGGTAGACTGCGGACATTTTATGTGAGAGATACAGGTATTAAATCTCAAATTCCCCGAAGTACGTGCCTGTGCTGAGCAAAATCCCCTTAACTCTGTCAAAATCCATATAAACAACCCTGTACATACTTGGCAAAGTTACACCAAAGTGTTGTGGTGCTCAAGCTCTCAGTGAAAGTGCAACAGGATGACTCTTCTTTGAAAGGCAGAGTTTTCAACCACGAAGGGACTCGAACCCTCAATCTTCTGATCCGAAGTCAGACGCCTTATCCATTAGGCCACATGGTCACGGGCAGAGGATTTGTCATAATTTTGCGACCTCAATTTTTCGGACAAATGTGGCCTAGAAATGAACTTGCAGAGAACAATTAATGCACCTTCAAAGGTGTGATGGCTTTCCAGCTTAGCGGGTGAGGGAAGGGAAATACCTTTGCACGGTTCAGTCACAGAGAAGTTGAACCAAGACATTTCAGTCCCATGGATTCTCAAAATTGCCACTCTTGGCCAGTATGGGGATCGAACCCATGACCTTGGCGTCATTAGCACCACGCTCTGACCAGCTGAGCTAACCGGCCTGCTTTTTTTTGTTGTGTCCTGTCGCAAATCGTTTCCCGAATTAGTCAGGTAGAGTGCCAAGAAAAGCGGTCCCATTTTGGATTTTTCATGAAATTTGTTCTGGCTTGTGTCAGAGGAGGGAAGCGCTTTGGGCGTGGATGAGAGGAAGCTAGACTTTTTTAGACCCACTGATTGTTAAATTTCTGTTTTGGCCAGTAGGGGGATTGAACCCATAACCTTGGGCGTTATTAGCCACCACGCTCTGACCAGCTGAGCTAACTGGCCTGCTTTTTTTTCTGCTTTTTTTTGTGTCCTGTCGCAAAATCGTTTCCAGAATTGGTCAGGTAGAGTGCAAGAAAAGGGGTCCCATTTTGGATTTTTCATGAAAATTTGTTCCGGCTTGGTGGTCGTTGGAGGGAAACCGCTTTGGCCGAGGATGAGAGGAAGCAAGACTTTTTAGACCCCACTGATTTTTAAATTTCTGTTTTGGCCAGTATGGGGATTGAACCCATGACCTTGGCGTTATTAGCACCACGCTCTGACCAGCTGAGCTAACCGGCCTGCTTTTCTCAAGCTTTTTTTTTGTTGTCCTGTCGCAAAATCGTTTCCAGAATTTGTGAGGTAGAGTGCCAAGAAAAGCGGTCCCATTTTGGATTTTTCATGAAATTTGTTCTGGCTTTGTGTCAGAGGAGGGAAGCGCTTTGGCCGTGATGAGAGGAAGCTAGACTTTTTAGACCCACTGATTTGTTAAATTTCTGTTTTGGCCAGTATGGGGATTGAACCCATGACCTTGGCGTTATTAGCACCACGCTCTGACCAGCTGAGCTAACCGGCCTGCTTTTCTTCAGCTTTTTTTTGTGTCCTGGTCGCAAATCGTTTCCAGAATTTGTCAGGTAGAGTGCCAAGAAAAGCGGTCCCATTTTGGATTTTTCATGAAATTTGCTCTGGCTTTGTGTCAGAGGAGGGAAGCGCTTTGGCCGTGGATGAGAGGAAGCTAGACTTTTTAGACCCACTGATTTGTTAAATTTCTGTTTGGCCAGTATGGGGATTGAACCCCATGACCTTGGCGTTATTAGCACCACGCTCTGACCAGCTGAGCTAACCGGCCTTCTTTTTGAGGGCTTTGCCACAAAATCTTTTCCACAATGAATCAGGGACAGTATTGGGATTCAAAGCACCAACGGCAAAGGAGCCATTTTGAATTTTTACCCAAGTGTGATCATCTTGTCGGTTAGTTTTGGTGAACGGGGATTAGGTTAAATGGTAGACTGCGGACATTTTATGTGAGAGATACAGGTATTAAATCTCAAATTCCCCGAAGTAACGTGCCTGTGCTGAGCAAAATCCCCTTAACTCTGTCAAAATCCATATAAACAACCCTGTACATACTTGGCAAAGTTACACCAAAGTGTTGTGGTGCTCAAGCTCTCAGTGAAAGTGCAACAGGGATGACTCTTCTTTGAAAGGCAGAGTTTTCAACCACGAAGGGACTCGAACCCTCAATCTTCTGATCGAAGTCAGACGCCTTATCCATTAGGCCACATGGTCACGGGCAGAGGATTTGTTCATAATTTTGCGACTCAATTTTTCGGACAAAATGTGGCCTAGAAATGAACTTGCAGAGAACAATTAATGCACCTTCAAAGGTGTGATGGCTTTCCAGCTTAGCGGTGGGGGAAGGGAAATACCTTTGCACGGTTCAGTCACAGAGAAGTTGAACCAAGACATTTCAGTCCCATGGATTCTTCAAAATTGCCACTCTTGCCAGTATGGGGATCGAACCCATGACCTTGGCGTTATTAGCACCACGCTCTGACCAGCTGAGCTAACCGGCCTGCTTTTTTTTTTGTGTCCTGTCGCAAAATCGTTTCCCCGAATTAGTCAGGTAGAGTGCCAAGAAAAGCGGTCCCATTTTGGATTTTTCATGAAATTTGTTCTGGCTTTGTGTCAGAGGAGGGAAGCGCTTTGGGCGTGGATGAGAGGAAGCTAGACTTTTTAGACCCACTGATTTGTTAAATTTCTGTTTTGGCCAGTATGGGGATTGAACCCATAACCTTGGCGTTATTAGCACCACGCTCTGACCAGCTGAGCTAACTGGCCTGCTTTTTTTCTGCTTTTTTTTTGTGTCCTGTCGCAAATCGTTTCCAGAATTTGTCAGGTAGAGTGCCAAGAAAGGGGTCCCATTTTGGATTTTTCATGAAATTTGTTCCGGCTTGGTGTCGTTGGAGGGAAACGCTTTGGCCGAGGATGAGAGGAAGCAAGACTTTTTAGACCCACTGATTTGTTAAATTTCTGTTTTGGCCAGTATGGGGATTGAACCATGACCTTGGCGTTATTAGCACCACGCTCTGACCAGCTGAGCTAACCGGCCTGCTTTTCTTCAGCTTTTTTTGTGTCCTGTCGCAAATCGTTTCCAGAATTGTGAGGTAGAGTGCCAAGAAAAGCGGTCCCATTTTGGATTTTTCATGAAATTTGTTCTGGCTTTGTGTCAGAGGAGGGAAGCGCTTTGGCCGTGGATGAGAGGAAGCTAGACTTTTTAGACCCACTGATTTGTTAAATTTCTGTTTTGGCCAGTATGGGGATTGAACCCATGACCTTGGCGTTATTAGCACCACGCTCTGACCAGCTGAGCTAACCGGCCTGCTTTTCTTCAGCTTTTTTTTGTGTCCTGTCGCAAAATCGTTTCCAGAATTTGTCAGGTAGAGTGCCAAGAAAAGCGGTCCCATTTTGGATTTTTCATGAAATTTGTTCCGGCTTGGTGTCGTTGGAGGGAAACGCTTTGGCCGAGGATGAGAGGAAGCAAGACTTTTTAGACCCACTGATTTGTTAAATTTCTGTTTTGGCCAGTATGGGGATTGAACCCATGACCTTGGCGTTATTAGCACCACGCTCTGACCAGCTGAGCTAACCGGCCTTCTTTTTGAGGGCTTTGCCACAAAATCTTTTCCACAATGAATCAGGGACAGTATTGGGATTCAAAGCACCAACGGCAAAGGAGCCATTTTGAATTTTTACCCAAGTGTGATCATCTTGTCGGTTAGTTTTGGTGAACGGGGATTAGGTTAAATGGTAGACTGCGGACATTTTATGTGAGAGATACAGGTATTAAATCTCAAATTCCCCGAAGTAACGTGCCTGTGCTGAGCAAAATCCCCTTAACTCTGTCAAAATCCATATAAACAACCCTGTACATACTTGGCAAGTTACACCAAAGTGTTGTGGTGCTCAAGCTCTCAGTGAAAGTGCAACAGGGATGACTCTTCTTTGAAAGGCAGAGTTTTCAACCACGAAGGGACTCGAACCCTCAATCTTCTGATCCGAAGTCAGACGCCTTATCCATTAGGCCACATGGTCACGGGCAGAGGATTTGTTCATAATTTTGCGACTCAATTTTTCGGACAAAATGTGGCCTAGAAATGAACTTGCAGAGAACAATTAATGCACCTTCAAAGGTGTGATGGCTTTCCAGCTTAGCGGTGGGGGAAGGGAAATACCTTTGCACGGTTCAGTCACAGAGAAGTTGAACCAAGACATTTCAGTCCCATGGATTCTTCAAAATTGCCACTCTTGGCCAGTATGGGGATCGAACCCATGACCTTGGCGTTATTAGCACCACGCTCTGACCAGCTGAGCTAACCGGCCTGCTTTTTTTCTGTGTCCTGTCGCAAAATCGTTTCCCCGAATTAGTCAGGTAGAGTGCCAAGAAAAGCGGTCCCATTTTGGATTTTTCATGAAATTTGTTCTGGCTTTGTGTCAGAGGAGGGAAGCGCTTTGGGCATGGATGAGAGGAAGCTAGACTTTTTAGACCCACTGATTTGTTAAATTTCTGTTTTGGCCAGTATGGGGATTGAACCCATGACCTTGGCGTTATTAGCACCACGCTCTGACCAGCTGAGCTAACCGGCCTTCTTTTTAAGGGGTTTGCCACAAAATCTTTTCCACAATGAATCAGGGACAGTATTGGGATTCAAAGCACCAACGTCAAAGGAGCCATTTTGAATTTTTACCCAAGTGTGACCATCTTGTCGGTTAGTTTTGGTGAATGGGGATTAGGTTAAATGGTAGACTGCTCTCATTTTATGTGAGAGATACAGGTATTAAATCTCAAATTCCCCAAAGTGACGTGTCTGTGCTGAGCAAAATCCCCTTAACTCTGTCAAACGCCATATAAAGAACCCTGTACATACTTGGCGAAGTTACACCAATGTGTCGTGGTGCTCAAGCTCTCAGTGAAAGCTCAACAGGGATGATTCTTCTTAGAAAGGCAGAGTTTTCAACCATGAAGGGACTCGAACCCTCAATCTTCTGATCCGAAGTCAGACGCCTTATCCATTAGGCCACATGGTCACGGGCAGAGGATTTGTTCATAATTTTGCGACTCAATTTTTCGGACAAAATGTGGCCTAGAAATGAACTTGCAGAGAACAATTAATGCACCTTCAAAGGTGTGATGGCTTTCCAGCTTAGCGGTGGGGGAAGGGAAATACCTTTGCACGGTTCAGTCACAGAGAAGTTGAACCAAGACATTTCAGTCCCATGGATTCTTCAAAATTGCCACTCTTGGCCAGTATGGGGATCGAACCCATGACCTTGGCGTTATTAGCACCACGCTCTGACCAGCTGAGCTAACCGGCCTGCTTTTTTCAGCTTTTTTTTTGTGTCCTGACGCAAAATCGTTTCCAGAATTTGTCAGGTAGAGTGCCAAGAAAAGCGGTCCCATTTTGGATTTTTCATGAAATTTGTTCCGGCTTGGTGTCGTTGGAGGGAAACGCTTTGGCCGTGGATGAGAGGAAGCAAGACTTTTTAGACCCACTGATTTGGTAAATTGCTGTTTTGGCCAGTATGGGGATTGAACCCATGACCTTGGCGTTATTAGCACCACGCTCTGACCAGCTGAGCTAACCGGCCTGCTTTTTTTTTGTGTCCTGTCGCAAAATTGTTTCCCGAATTAGTCAGGTAGAGTGCCAAGAAAAGCGGTCCCCATTTTGGATTTTTCATGAAATTTGTTTCCGGCTTTGTGTCAGAGGAGGGAATCGCTTTGGCCGTGGATGAGAGGAAGCTAGACTTTTTAGACCCACTGATTTGTTAAATTGCTGTTTTGGCCAGTATGGGGATTGAACCCATGACCTTGGCGTTATTAGCACCACGCTCTGACCAGCTGAGCTAACCGGCCTTCTTTTTAACGGGTTTGCCACAAAATCTTTTCCACAATGATCAGGGACAGTATTGGGATTCAAAACACCAACGTCAAAGGAGCATTTTGAATTTTTACCCAAGTGTGACCATCTTGTCGGTTAGTTTGGTGAATGGGGATTAGGTTAAATGGTAGACTGCTCTCATTTTATGTGAGAGATACAGGTATTAAATCTCAAATTCCCCAAAGTGACGTGTCTGTGCTGAGCAAAATCCCCTTAACTCTGTCAAACGCCATATAAAGAACCCTGTACATACTTGGCAAAGTTACACCAATGTGTCGTGGTGCTCAAGCTCTCAGTGAAAGCTCAACAGGGATGATTCTTCTTAGAAAGGCAGAGTTTTCAACCATGAAGGGACTCGAACCCTCAATCTTCTGATCCGAAGTCAGACGCCTTATCCATTAGGCCACATGGTCACGGGCAGAGGTTTTCTTCGTAATTTGCGACTCAATTTTTCGGACAAAATGTGGCCCAGAAATGAACTTGCAGAGAAGAATTAATGCACCTTGAGAGGTGTGATGGCTTTCCAGCTTAGCGGTGGGGGAAGGGGAAATAGCTTTGCACGGTTCAGTCACAGAGAAGTTTGAACCAAGACATTTCAGTCGAACCAAGACATTTCAGTCCCATAGATTCTTCAAATTGCCACTCTTGGCCAGTATGGGGATTGAATCCATGACCTTGGCGTTATTAGCACCACGCTCTGACCAGCTGAGCTAACCGGCCTTCTTTTTAAGGGGTTTGCCACAAAATCTTTTCCACAATGAATCAGGGACAGTATTGGGATTCAAAACACCAACGTCAAAGGAGCCATTTTGAATTTTTACCCAAGTGTGACCATCTTGTCGGTTAGTTTTGGTGAATGGGGATTAGGTTAAATGGTAGACTGCTCTCATTTTATGTGAGAGATACAGGTATTAAATCTCAAATTCCCCAAAGTGACGTGTCTGTGCTGAGCAAAATCCCCTTAACTCTGTCAAACGCCATATAAAGAACCCTGTACATACTTGGCAAAGTTACACCAATGTGTCGTGGTGCTCAAGCTCTCAGTGAAAGCTCAACAGGGATGATTCTTCTTAGAAAGGCAGAGTTTTCAACCATGAAGGGACTCGAACCCTCAATCTTCTGATCCGAAGTCAGACGCCTTATCCATTAGGCCACATGGTCACGGGCAGAGGTTTTCTTCGTAATTTTGCGACTCATTTTTTCGGACAAAATGTGGCCCAGAAATGAACTTGCAGAGAAGAATTAATGCACCTTGAGAGGTGTGATGGCTTTCCAGCTTAGCGGTGGGGGAAGAGAAATAGCTTTGCACGGTTCAGTCACAGAGAAGTTGAACCAAGACATTTCAGTCGAACCAAGACATTTCAGTCCCATAGATTCTTCAAAATTGCCACTCTTGGCCAGTATGGGGATTGAACCCATGACCTTGGCGTTATTAGCACCACGCTCTGACCAGCTGAGCTAACCGGCCTTCTTTTTAAGGGGTTTGCCACAAAATCTTTTCCACAATGAATCAGGGACAGTATTGGGATTCAAAGCACCAACGGCAAAGGAGCCATTTTGAATTTTTACCCAAGTGTGACCATCTTGTCGGTTAGTTTTGGTGAACGGGGATTAGGTTAAATGGTAGACTGCTCACATTTTATGTGAGAGATACAAGTATTAAATCTCAAATTCCCCGAAGTAACGTGTCTGTGCTGAGCAAAATCCCCTTAACTCTGTCAAAATCCATATAAACAACCCTGTACATATTTGGCAAAGTTACACCAAAGTGTTGTGGTGCTCAAGCTCTCAGTGAAAGTGCAACAGGGATGACTCTTCTTTGAAAGGCAGAGTTTTCAACCACGAAGGGACTCGAACCCTCAATCTTCTGATCCGAAGTCAGACGCCTTATCCATTAGGCCACATGGTCACGGGCAGAGGATTTGTTCATAATTTTGCGACTCGGACAAAATGTGGCCTAGAAATGAACTTGCAGAGAACAATTAATGCACCTTCAAAGGTGTGATGGCTTTCCAGCTTAGCAGTGGGGGAAGGGAAATACCTTTGCACGGTTCAGTCACAGAGAAGTTGAACCAAGACATTTCAGTCCCATGGATTCTTCAAAATTGCCACTCTTGGCCAGTATGGGGATCGAACCCATGACCTTGGCGTTATTAGCACCACGCTCTGACCAGCTGAGCTAACCGGCCTGCTTTTATTTTTGTGTCCTGTCGCAAAATCGTTTCCCGAATTAGTCAGGTAGAGTGCCAAGAAAAGCGGTCCCATTTTGGATTTTTCATGAAATTTGTTCTGGCTTTGTGTCAGAGGAGGGAAGCGCTTTGGGCGTGGATGAGAGGAAGCTAGACTTTTTAGACCCACTGATTTGTTAAATTTCTGTTTTGGCCAGTATGGGGATTGAACCCATGACCTTGGCGTTATTAGCACCACGCTCTTACCAGCTGAGCTAACCGGCCTTCTTTATAAGGGGTTTGCCACAAAATCTTTTCCACAATGAATCAGGGACAGTATTGGGATTCAAAACACCAACGTCAAAGGAGCCATTTTGAATTTTTACCCAAGTGTGACCATCTTGTCGGTTAGTTTTGGTGAATGGGGATTAGGTTAAATGGTAGACTGCTCTCATTTTATGTGAGAGATACAGGTATTAAATCTCAAATTCCCCAAAGTGAAGTGTCTGTGCTGAGCAAAATCCCCTTAACTCTGTCAAACGCCATATAAAGAACCCTGTACATAATTGGCAAAGTTACACCAATGTGTCGTGGTGCTCAAGCTCTCAGTGAAAGCTCAACAGGGATGATTCTTCTTAGAAAGGCAGAGTTTTCAACCATGAAGGGACTCGAACCCTCAATCTTCTGATCCGAAGTCAGACGCCTTATCCATTAGGCCACATGGTCACGGGCAGAGGTTTTCTTCGTAATTTTGCGACTCAATTTTTCGGACAAAATGTGGCCCAGAAATGAACTTGCAGAGAAGAATTAATGCACCTTGAGAGGTGTGATGGCTTTCCAGCTTAGCGGTGGGGAAAGGGAATAGCTTTGCACGGTTCAGTCACAGAGAAGTTGAACCAAGACATTTCAGTCGAACCAAGACATTTCAGTCCCATAGATTCTTCAAAATTGCCACTCTTGGCCAGTATGGGGATTGAACCCATGACCTTGGCGTTATTAGCACCACGCTCTGACCAGCTGAGCTAACCGGCCTTCTTTTTAAGGGGTTTGCCACAAAATCTTTTCCACAATGAATCAGGGACAGTATTGGGATTCAAAGCACCAACGTCAAAGGAGCCATTTTGAATTTTTACCCAAGTGTGACCATCTTGTCGGTTAGTTTTGGTGAATGGGGATTAGGTTAAATGGTAGACTGCTCTCATTTTATGTGAGAGATACAGGTATTAAATCTCAAATTCCCCAAAGTGACGTGTCTGTGCTGAGCAAAATCCCCTTAACTCTGTCAAACGCCATATAAAGAACCCTGTACATACTTGGCAAAGGTACACCAATGTGTCGTGGTGCTCAAGCTCTCAGTGAAAGCTCAACAGGGATGATTCTTCTCAGAAAGGCAGAGTTTTCAACCATGAAGGGACTCGAACCCTCAATCTTCTGATCCGAAGTCAGACGCCTTATCCATTAGGCCACATGGTCACGGGCAGAGGATTGTTCATAATTTTGCGACTCAATTTTTCGGACAAAATGTGGCCTAGAAATGAACTTGCAGAGAACAATTAATGCACCTTCAAAGGTGTGATGGCTTTCCAGCTTAGCGGTGGGGGAAGGGAAATACCTTTGCACGGTTCAGTCACAGAGAAGTTGAACCAAGACATTTCAGTCCCATGGATTCTTCAAAATTGCCACTCTTGGCCAGTATGGGGATCGAACCCATGACCTTGGCGTTATTAGCACCACGCTCTGACCAGCTGAGCTAACCGGCCTGCTTTTTTTTTTGTGTCCTGTCGCAAAATCGTTTCCCGAATTAGTCAGGTAGAGTGCCAAGAAAAGCGGTCCCATTTTGGATTTTTCATGAAATTTGTTCTGGCTTTGTGTCAGAGGAGGGAAGCGCTTTGGGCGTGGATGAGAGGAAGCTAGACTTTTTAGACCCACTGATTTGTTAAATTTCTGTTTTGGCCAGTATGGGGATTGAACCCATAACCTTGGCGTTATTAGCACCACGCTCTGACCAGCTGAGCTAACTGGCCTGCTTTTTTTTCTGCTTTTTTTTTGTGTCCTGTCGCAAAATCGTTTCCAGAATTTGTCAGGTAGAGTGCCAAGAAAAGGGGTCCCATCTTGGATTTTTCATGAAATTGTTCCGGCTTGGTGTCGTTGGAGGGAAACGCTTGGCCGAGGATGAGAGGAAGCAAGACTTTTTAGACCCACTGATTTGTTAAATTTCTGTTTTGGCCAGTATGGGGATTGAACCCATGACCTTGGCGTTATTAGCACCACGCTCTGACCAGCTGAGCTAACCGGCCTGCTTTTCTTCAGCTTTTTTTTGTGTCCTGTCGCAAAATCGTTTCCAGAATTTGTGAGGTAGAGTGCCAAGAAAAGCGGTCCCATTTTGGATTTTTCATGAAATTTGTTCTGGCTTTGTGTCAGAGGAGGGAAGCGCTTTGGCCGTGGATGAGAGGAAGCTAGACTTTTTAGACCCACTGATTTGTTAAATTTCTGTTTTGGCCAGTATGGGGATTGAACCCATGACCTTGGCGTTATTAGCACCACGCTCTGACCAGCTGAGCTAACCGGCCTGCTTTCTTCAGCTTTTTTTTGTGTCCTGTCGCAAAATCGTTTCCAGAATTTGTCAGGTAGAGTGCCAAGAAAAGCGGTCCCATTTTGGATTTTTCATGAAATTTGCTCTGGCTTTGTGTCAGAGGAGGGAAGCGCTTTGGCCGTGGATGAGAGGAAGCTAGACTTTTTAGACCCACTGATTTGTTAAATTTCTGTTTTGGCCAGTATGGGATTGAACCCATGACCTTGGCGTTATTAGCACCACGCTCTGACCAGCTGAGCTAACCGGCCTTCTTTTGAGGGCTTTGCCACAAAATCTTTTCCACAATGAATCAGGGACAGTATTGGGATTCAAAGCACCAACGGCAAAGGAGCCATTTTGAATTTTTACCCAAGTGTGATCATCTTGTCGGTTAGTTTTGGTGAACGGGGATTAGGTTAAATGGTAGACTGCGGACATTTTATGTGAGAGATACAGGTATTAAATCTCAAATTCCCCGAAGTAACGTGCCTGTGCTGAGCAAAATCCCCTTAACTCTGTCAAAATCCATATAAACAACCCTGTACATACTTGGCAAAGTTACACCAAAGTGTTGTGGTGCTCAAGCTCTCAGTGAAAGTGCAACAGGGATGACTCTTCTTTGAAAGGCAGAGTTTTCAACCACGAAGGGACTCGAACCCTCAATCTTCTGATCCGAAGTCAGACGCCTTATCCATTAGGCCACATGGTCACGGGCAGAGGATTTGTTCATAATTTTGCGACTCAATTTTTCGGACAAAATGTGGCCTAGAAATGAACTTGCAGAGAACAATTAATGCACCTTCAAAGGTGTGATGGCTTTCCAGCTTAGCGGTGGGGGAAGGGAAATACCTTTGCACGGTTCAGTCACAGAGAAGTTGAACCAAGACATTTCAGTCCCATGGATTCTTCAAAATTGCCACTCTTGGCCAGTATGGGGATCGAACCCATGACCTTGGCGTTATTAGCACCACGCCTCTGACCAGCTGAGCTAACCGGCCTGCTTTTTTTTTGTGTCCTGTCGCAAAATCGTTTCCCGAATTAGTCAGGTAGAGTGCCAAGAAAAGCGGTCCCATTTTGGATTTTTCATGAAATTTGTTCTGGCTTTGTGTCAGAGGAGGGAAGCGCTTTGGGCGTGGATGAGAGGAAGCTAGACTTTTTAGACCCACTGATTTGTTAAATTTCTGTTTTGGCCAGTATGGGGATTGAACCCATAACCTTGGCGTTATTAGCACCACGCTCTGACCAGCTGAGCTAACTGGCCTGCTTTTTTTCTGCTTTTTTTTTGTGTCCTGTCGCAAAATCGTTTCCAGAATTTGTCAGGTAGAGTGCCAAGAAAAGCGGTCCCATTTTGGATTTTTCATGAAATTTGCTCTGGCTTTGTGTCAGAGGAGGGAAGCGCTTTGGCCGTGGATGAGAGGAAGCTAGACTTTTTAGACCCACTGATTTGTTAAATTTCTGTTTTGGCCAGTATGGGGATTGAACCCATGACCTTGGCGTTATTAGCACCACGCTCTGACCAGCTGAGCTAACCGGCCTTCTTTTTGAGGGCTTTGCCACAAAATCTTTTCCACAATGAATCAGGGACAGTATTGGGATTCAAAGCACCAACGGCAAAGGAGCCATTTTGAATTTTTACCCAAGTGTGATCATCTTGTCGGTTAGTTTTGGTGAACGGGGATTAGGTTAAATGGTAGACTGCGGACATTTTATGTGAGAGATACAGGTATTAAATCTCAAATTCCCCGAAGTAACGTGCCTGTGCTGAGCAAAATCCCCTTAACTCTGTCAAACGCCATATAAAGAACCCTGTACATAATTGGCAAAGTTACACCAATGTGTCGTGGTGCTCAAGCTCTCAGTGAAAGCTCAACAGGGATGATTCTTCTTAGAAAGGCAGAGTTTTCAACCATGAAGGGACTCGAACCCTCAATCTTCTGATCCGAAGTCAGA
The DNA here is from genome assembly GCA_014281875.1 of Nibea albiflora. Lineage (NCBI taxonomy): Eukaryota > Metazoa > Chordata > Actinopteri > Sciaenidae > Nibea > Nibea albiflora. The sequence continues at coordinate 26,633,852 of CM024796.1, forward strand.
CGCCTTATCCATTAGGCCACATGGTCCACGGGCAGAGGTTTTTCTTCGTAATTTTGCGACTCAATTTTTCGGACAAAATGTGGCCCAGAAATGAACTTGCAGAGAAGAATTAATGCACCTTGAGAGGTGTGATGGCTTTCCAGCTTAGCGGTGGGGGAAGGGAAATAGCTTTGCACGGTTCAGTCACAGAGAAGTTGAACCAAGACATTTCAGTCGAACCAAGACATTTCAGTCCCATAGATTCTTCAAAATTGCCACTCTTGGCCAGTATGGGGATTGAACCCATGACCTTGGCGTTATTAGCACCACGCTCTGACCAGCTGAGCTAACCGGCCTTCTTTTTAAGGGGTTTTGCCACAAAATCTTTTCCACAATGAATCAGGGACAGTATTGGGATTCAAAGCACCAACGTCAAAGGAGCCATTTTGAATTTTTACCCAAGTGTGACCATCTTGTCGGTTAGTTTTGGTGAATGGGGATTAGGTTAAATGGTAGACTGCTCTCATTTTATGTGAGAGATACAGGTATTAAATCTCAAATTCCCCAAAGTGACGTGTCTGTGCTGAGCAAAATCCCCTTAACTCTGTCAAACGCCATATAAAGAACCCTGTACATACTTGGCAAAGGTACACCAATGTGTCGTGGTGCTCAAGCTCTCAGTGAAAGCTCAACAGGGATGATTCTTCTCAGAAAGGCAGAGTTTTCAACCATGAAGGGACTCGAACCCTCAATCTTCTGATCCGAAGTCAGACGCCTTATCCATTAGGCCACATGGTCACGGGCAGAGGATTTGTTCATAATTTTGCGACTCAATTTTTCGGACAAAATGTGGCCTAGAAATGAACTTGCAGAGAACAATTAATGCACCTTCAAAGGTGTGATGGCTTTCCAGCTTAGCGGTGGGGGAAGGGAAATACCTTTGCACGGTTCAGTCACAGAGAAGTTGAACCAAGACATTTCAGTCCCATGGATTCTTCAAAATTGCCACTCTTGGCCAGTATGGGGATCGAACCCATGACCTTGGCGTTATTAGCACCACGCTCTGACCAGCTGAGCTAACCGGCCTGCTTTTTTTCAGCTTTTTTTTTGTGTCCTGACGCAAAATCGTTTCCAGAATTTGTCAGGTAGAGTGCCAAGAAAAGCGGTCCCATTTTGGATTTTTCATGAAATTTGTTCCGGCTTGGTGTCGTTGGAGGGAAACGCTTTGGCCGTGGATGAGAGGAAGCAAGACTTTTTAGACCCACTGATTTGGTAAATTGCTGTTTTGGCCAGTATGGGGATTGAACCCATGACCTTGGCGTTATTAGCACCACGCTCTGACCAGCTGAGCTAACCGGCCTGCTTTTTTTTTTGTGTCCTGTCGCAAAATTGTTTCCCGAATTAGTCAGGTAGAGTGCCAAGAAAAGCGGTCCCATTTTGGATTTTTCATGAAATTTGTTCCGGCTTTGTGTCAGAGGAGGGAATCGCTTTGGCCGTGGATGAGAGGAAGCTAGACTTTTTAGACCCACTGATTTGTTAAATTGCTGTTTTGGCCAGTATGGGGATTGAACCCATGACCTTGGCGTTATTAGCACCACGCTCTGACCAGCTGAGCTAACCGGCCTTCTTTTTAACGGGTTTGCCACAAAATCTTTTCCACAATGAATCAGGGACAGTATTGGGATTCAAAACACCAACGTCAAAGGAGCCATTTTGAATTTTTACCCAAGTGTGACCATCTTGTCGGTTAGTTTTGGTGAATGGGGATTAGGTTAAATGGTAGACTGCTCTCATTTTATGTGAGAGATACAGGTATTAAATCTCAAATTCCCCAAAGTGACGTGTCTGTGCTGAGCAAAATCCCCTTAACTCTGTCAAACGCCATATAAAGAACCCTGTACATACTTGGCAAAGTTACACCAATGTGTCGTGGTGCTCAAGCTCTCAGTGAAAGCTCAACAGGGATGATTCTTCTTAGAAAGGCAGAGTTTTCAACCATGAAGGGACTCGAACCCTCAATCTTCTGATCCGAAGTCAGACGCCTTATCCATTAGGCCACATGGTCACGGGCAGAGGTTTTCTTCGTAATTTTGCGACTCAATTTTTCGGACAAAATGTGGCCCAGAAATGAACTTGCAGAGAAGAATTAATGCACCTTGAGAGGTGTGATGGCTTTCCAGCTTAGCGGTGGGGGAAGGGAAATAGCTTTGCACGGTTCAGTCACAGAGAAGTTGAACCAAGACATTTCAGTCGAACCAAGACATTTCAGTCCCATAGATTCTTCAAAATTGCCACTCTTGGCCAGTATGGGGATTGAACCCATGACCTTGGCGTTATTAGCACCACGCTCTGACCAGCTGAGCTAACCGGCCTTCTTTTAAGGGGTTTGCCACAAAATCTTTTCCACAATGAATCAGGGACAGTATTGGGATTCAAAGCACCAACGTCAAAGGAGCCATTTTGAATTTTTACCCAAGTGTGACCATCTTGTCGGTTAGTTTTGGTGAATGGGGATTAGGTTAAATGGTAGACTGCTCTCATTTTATGTGAGAGATACAGGTATTAAATCTCAAATTCCCCAAAGTGACGTGTCTGTGCTGAGCAAAATCCCCTTAACTCTGTCAAACGCCATATAAAGAACCCTGTACATACTTGGCAAAGTTACACCAATGTGTCGTGGTGCTCAGGCTCTCAGTGAAAGCTCAACAGGGATGATTCTTCTCAGAAAGGCAGAGTTTTCAACCATGAAGGGACTCGAACCCTCAATCTTCTGATCCGAAGTCAGACGCCTTATCCATTAGGCCACATGGTCACGGGCAGAGGATTTGTTCATAATTTTGCGATTCAATTTTTCGGACAAATGTGGCCTAGAAATGAACTTGCAGAGAACAATTAATGCACCTTCAAAGGTGTGATGGCTTTCCAGCTTAGCGGTGGGGGAAGGGAAATACCTTTGCCACGGTTCAGTCACAGAGAAGTTGAACCAAGACATTTCAGTCCCATGGATTCTTCAAAATTGCCACTCTTGGCCAGTATGGGGATCGAACCCATGACCTTGGCGTTATTAGCACCACGCTCTGACCAGCTGAGCTAACCGGCCTGCTTTTTTTTCAGCTTTTTTTTTGTGTCCTGACGCAAAATCGTTTCCAGAATTTGTCAGGTAGAGTGCCAAGAAAAGCGGTCCCATTTTGGATTTTTCATGAAATTTGTTCCGGCTTGGTGTCGTTGGAGGGAAACGCTTTGGCCGTGGATGAGAGGAAGCAAGACTTTTTAGACCCACTGATTTGGTAAATTGCTGTTTTGGCCAGTATGGGGATTGAACCCATGACCTTGGCGTTATTAGCACCACGCTCTGACCAGCTGAGCTAACCGGCCTGGTTTTTTTTTGTGTCCTGTCGCAAAATCGTTTCCCGAATTAGTCAGGTAGAGTGCCAAGAAAAGCGGTCCCATTTTGGATTTTTCATGAAATTTGTTCCGGCTTTGTGTCAGAGGAGGGAATCGCTTTGGCCGTGGATGAGAGGAAGCTAGACTTTTAGACCCACTGATTTGTTAAATTGCTGTTTTGGCCAGTATGGGGATTGAACCCATGACCTTGGCGTTATTAGCACCACGCTCTGACCAGCTGAGCTAACCGGCCTTCTTTTTAACGGGTTTGCCACAAAATCTTTTCCACAATGAATCAGGGACAGTATTGGGATTCAAAACACCAACGTCAAAGGAGCCATTTTGAATTTTTACCCAAGTGTGACCATCTTGTCGGTTAGTTTTGGTGAATGGGGATTAGGTTAAATGGTAGACTGCTCTCATTTTATGTGAGAGATACAGGTATTAAATCTCAAATTCCCCAAAGTGACGTGTCTGTGCTGAGCAAAATCCCCTTAACTCTGTCAAACGCCATATAAAGAACCCTGTACATACTTGGCAAAGTTACACCAATGTGTCGTGGTGCTCAAGCTCTCAGTGAAAGCTCAACAGGGATGATTCTTCTTAGAAAGGCAGAGTTTTCAACCATGAAGGGACTCGAACCCTCAATCTTCTGATCCGAAGTCAGACGCCTTATCCATTAGGCCACATGGTCACGGGCAGAGGTTTTCTTCGTAATTTGCGACTCAATTTTTCGGACAAAATGTGGCCCAGAAATGAACTTGCAGAGAAGAATTAATGCACCTTGAGAGGTGTGATGGCTTTCCAGCTTAGCGGTGGGGGAAGGGAAATAGCTTTGCACGGTTCAGTCACAGAGAAGTTGAACCAAGACATTTCAGTCGAACCAAGACATTTCAGTCCCATAGATTCTTCAAAATTGCCACTCTTGGCCAGTATGGGGATTGAACCCATGACCTTGGCGTTATTAGCACCACGCTCTGACCAGCTGAGCTAACCGGCCTTCTTTTTAAGGGGTTTGCCACAAAATCTTTTCCACAATGAATCAGGGACAGTATTGGGATTCAAAGCACCAACGTCAAAGGAGCCATTTTGAATTTTTACCCAAGTGTGACCATCTTGTCGGTTAGTTTTGGTGAATGGGGATTAGGTTAAATGGTAGACTGCTCTCATTTTATGTGAGAGATACAGGTATTAAATCTCAAATTCCCCAAAGTGACGTGTCTGTGCTGAGCAAAATCCCCTTAACTCTGTCAAACGCCATATAAAGAACCCTGTACATACTTGGCAAAGTTACACCAATGTGTCGTGGTGCTCAAGCTCTCAGTGAAAGCTCAACAGGGATGATTCTTCTTAGAAAGGCAGAGTTTTCAACCATGAAGGGACTCGAACCCTCAATCTTCTGATCCGAAGTCAGACGCCTTATCCATTAGGCCACATGGTCACGGGCAGAGGATTTGTTCATAATTTTGCGATTCAATTTTTCGGACAAAATGTGGCCTAGAAATGAACTTGCAGAGAACAATTAATGCACCTTCAAAGGTGTGATGGCTTTCCAGCTTAGCGGTGGGGGAAGGGAAATAGCTTTGCACGGTTCAGTCACAGAGAAGTTGAACCAAGACATTTCAGTCCCATGGATTCTTCAAAATTGCCACTCTTGGCCAGTATGGGGATCGAACCCATGACCTTGGCGTTATTAGCACCACGCTCTGACCAGCTGAGCTAACCGGCCTGCTTTATTTTTTGTGTCCTGTCGCAAAATCGTTTCCCGAATTAGTCAGGTAGAGTGCCAAGAAAAGCGGTCCCATTTTGGATTTTTCATGAAATTTGTTCTGGCTTTGTGTCAGAGGAGGGAAGTGCTTTGGGCGTGGATGAGAGGAAGCTAGACTTTTTAGACCCACTGATTTGTTAAATTTCTGTTTTGGCCAGTATGGGGATTGAACCCATGACCTTGGCGTTATTAGCACCACGCTCTGACCAGCTGAGCTAACCGGCCTTCTTTTTAAGGGGTTTGCCACAAAATCTTTTCCACAATGAATCAGGGACAGTATTGGGATTCAAAACACCAACGTCAAAGGAGCCATTTGAATTTTTACCCAAGTGTGACCATCTTGTCGGTTAGTTTTGGTGAATGGGGATTAGGTTAAATGGTAGACTGCTCTCATTTTATGTGAGAGATACAGGTATTAAATCTCAAATTCCCCAAAGTGACGTGTCTGTGCTGAGCAAAATCCCCTTAACTCTGTCAAACGCCATATAAAGAACCCTGTACATACTTGGCAAAGTTACACCAATGTGTCGTGGTGCTCAAGCTCTCAGTGAAAGCTCAACAGGGATGATTCTTCTTAGAAAGGCAGAGTTTTCAACCATGAAGGGACTCGAACCCTCAATCTTCTGATCCGAAGTCAGACGCCTTATCCATTAGGCCACATGGTCACGGGCAGAGGTTTTCTTCGTAATTTTGCGACTCAATTTTTCGGACAAAATGTGGCCCAGAAATGAACTTGCAGAGAAGAATTAATGCACCTTGAGAGGTGTGATGGCTTTCCAGCTTAGCGGTGGGGGAAGGGAAATAGCTTTGCACGGTTCAGTCACAGAGAAGTTGAACCAAGACATTTCAGTCGAACCAAGACATTTCAGTCCCATAGATTCTTCAAAATTGCCACTCTTGGCCAGTATGGGGATTGAACCCATGACCTTGGCGTTATTAGCACCACGCTCTGACCAGCTGAGCTAACCGGCCTTCTTTTTAAGGGGTTTGCCACAAAATCTTTTCCACAATGAATCAGGGACAGTATTGGGATTCAAAACACCAACGTCAAAGGAGCCATTTTGAATTTTTACCCAAGTGTGACCATCTTGTCGGTTAGTTTTGGTGAATGGGGATTAGGTTAAATGGTAGACTGCTCTCATTTTATGTGAGAGATACAGGTATTAAATCTCAAATTCCCCAAAGTGACGTGTCTGTGCTGAGCAAAATCCCCTTAACTCTGTCAAATGCCATATAAAGAACCCTGTACATACTTGGCAAAGTTACACCAATGTGTCGTGGTGCTCAAGCTCTCAGTGAAAGCTCAACAGGGATGATTCTTCTTAGAAAGGCAGAGTTTTCAACCATGAAGGGACTCGAACCCTCAATCTTCTGATCCGAAGTCAGACGCCTTATCCATTAGGCCACATGGTCACGGGCAGAGGTTTTCTTCGTAATTTTGCGACTCAATTTTTCGGACAAAATGTGGCCCAGAAATGAACTTGCAGAGAAGAATTAATGCACCTTGAGAGGTGTGATGGCTTTCCAGCTTAGCGGTGGGGGAAGGGAAATAGCTTTGCACGGTTCAGTCACAGAGAAGTTGAACCAAGACATTTCAGTCGAACCAAGACATTTCAGTCCCATAGATTCTTCAAAATTGCCACTCTTGGCCAGTATGGGGATTGAACCCATGACCTTGGCGTTATTAGCACCACGCTCTGACCAGCTGAGCTAACCGGCCTTCTTTTTAAGGGGTTTGCCACAAAATCTTTTCCACAATGAATCAGGGACAGTATTGGGATTCAAAGCACCAACGGCAAAGGAGCCATTTTGAATTTTTACCCAAGTGTGACCATCTTGTCGGTTAGTTTTGGTGAACGGGGATTAGGTTAAATGGTAGACTGCTCACATTTATGTGAGAGATACAGGTATTAAATCTCAAATTCCCCGAAGTAACGTGTCTGTGCTGAGCAAAATCCCCTTAACTCTGTCAAAATCCATATAAACAACCCTGTACATACTTGGCAAAGTTACACCAAAGTGTTGTGGTGCTCAAGCTCTCAGTGAAAGTGCAACAGGGATGACTCTTCTTTGAAAGGCAGAGTTTTCAACCACGAAGGGACTCGAACCCTCAATCTTCTGATCCGAAGTCAGACGCCTTATCCATTAGGCCACATGGTCACGGGCAGAGGTTTTCTTCGTAATTTTGCGACTCAATTTTTCGGACAAAATGTGGCCCAGAAATGAACTTGCAGAGAAGAATTAATGCACCTTGAGAGGTGTGATGGCTTTCCAGCTTAGCGGTGGGGGAAGGGAAATAGCTTTGCACGGTTCAGTCACAGAGAAGTTGAACCAAGACATTTCAGTCGAACCAAGACATTTCAGTCCCATAGATTCTTCAAAATTGCCACTCTTGGCCAGTATGGGGATTGAACCCATGACCTTGGCGTTATTAGCACCACGCTCTGACCAGCTGAGCTAACCGGCCTTCTTTTTAAGGGGTTTGCCACAAAATCTTTTCCACAATGAATCAGGGACAGTATTGGGATTCAAAGCACCAACGTCAAAGGAGCCATTTTGAATTTTTACCCAAGTGTGACCATCTTGTCGGTTAGTTTTGGTGAATGGGGATTAGGTTAAATGGTAGACTGCTCTCATTTTATGTGAGAGATACAGGTATTAAATCTCAAATTCCCCAAAGTGACGTGTCTGTGCTGAGCAAAATCCCCTTAACTCTGTCAAACGCCATATAAAGAACCCAGTACATACTTGGCAAAGTTACACCAATGTGTCGTGGTGCTCAGGCTCTCAGTGAAAGCTCAACAGGGATGATTCTTCTCAGAAAGGCAGAGTTTTCAACCATGAAGGGACTCGAACCCTCAATCTTCTGATCCGAAGTCAGACGCCTTATCCATTAGGCCACATGGTCACGGGCAGAGGATTTGTTCATAATTTTGCGACTCAATTTTTCGGACAAAATGTGGCCTAGAAATGAACTTGCAGAGAACAATTAATGCACCTTCAAAGGTGTGATGGCTTTCCAGCTTAGCGGTGGGGGAAGGGAAATACCTTTGCACGGTTCAGTCACAGAGAAGTTGAACCAAGACATTTCAGTCCCATGGATTCTTCAAAATTGCCACTCTTGGCCAGTATGGGGATCGAACCCATGACCTTGGCGTTATTAGCACCACGCTCTGACCAGCTGAGCTAACCGGCCTGCTTTTTTTCAGCTTTTTTTTTGTGTCCTGACGCAAAATCGTTTCCAGAATTTGTCAGGTAGAGTGCCAAGAAAAGCGGTCCCATTTTGGATTTTTCATGA